>CP126897.1:26497500-29052500 GCA_030440675.1 Furcifer pardalis
GTGACAGATGGGGAGGAAAGAATATCAGGATCCATTCAATGACAGGGAGCAGTCGTGAAAGAATATCTTGGGTCAAAGGGTCCAGTCTCATTATCAGTTGGTAACATGGTGGATCTTCTGTCCTGTCTTCCCTGCTGTGGCAAGGGGCTCATGACTAGAGTAAGGAAGGGAGGCAGTGATGGGATGTTACCAGTTCGGACCGGTTCGCCCAAACTGGTAGCACCCCATCAGGAGGGGTTGCTGGGGGGGGTAAAACCCCGGGCGACCGGTTCGGTTGCCTCTCCGGCCCCCTCCAGAAATGTATTTCAGCTGCCCAGATCTGCGCATGCGTCAAACCACATTTGATACATGCACAGTTCTATTTTTTTGTGTGGATGCATCAAATAGAGGTTTGATGCATGCACACTAAAAAAAAAGAACTGTGCATGCATCAAACGGAGGTTTGACACATGCACAGACATTTATTATTATTATTTTGTTCCACCCACGACGTCATGACATCAGCTACACCCACGACATCCATGACTTCACGGTGGGGTAGCAAGAAATTTTAACAACCCACCACTGGAGGGAGGTATACTCAGGGACAGTGGTGACTTAGTGGTTAAGACGCTGAACTTGTCAACTGGAAGGTTGGCAGGTCAGCGGTTCGAGACGAAGAAGAAGTCCAAAAAGAGACTTCCCATGCTCTGAATTGCCCACCCACTCTCCAAGGACAGTATACATTACTTCGTTTACTTTACAAAGTAGCAAGTTGGGCCAGCTAATGTTTGAGGGTCGCATTTGCTGAGTGGAGTTTGTTCTGAACATCACCTCAAAATCTTGCCCCAGCAGCATCACAAATCCACTGGCACAAATCTGACATGGAAATATACTACTGGCAAGCTGCAGTCAAATATAACTTCCAGAAAGTGTGAATGGGGCCATAGCAAGCTTATCTTTAGATGATTAATTCTGCCTGTTCCTCTTTTCTTGTTTAAAACCTTCTATGCCATGTATAAAGTCCCCCCCCCCCATACATTTATTCTTATACATAAGGTGATTCAGTAGGGGATGGGATTCAGAGAGGCAACTGTTTGCGTAAATGTCACGCCAGCTACATGAAAATAATATCTGCATAATGGGCAAAGAACGTCATATATTGGTTTGTATAATAATCAAGATTATCTCGACTCAATCAGAGCCAAGGCTTTATGGATCTTAGCTCTAGAACAAGAGTTCCCAACCTTTTCAAGCTGGGGGCCGGGTCACGCTCTCTAAGTCAGCCTCGAGGGCCGGATAGATGGGCATTTTGCCTGCACAATGAGGTGTCCATTTTGTCCCAACAGCTTCAAAGGGTGCGGCTATTTTGTTTATCGAATGCCCTTGGGGTGTGTGGGAAGCCACATGAAATGGTGCCATGGTCTGGATCCAGCCCAGGTTGGGAAGCCTTGCTCTAGAACCTTCTTTGTGTGTCAAGGTGTATCGCTTAAATATCCACACACATTTAAAATGGAGCATTGTTCAGTGGGTCTAATCATATACTGGAAGTATGGGAGACCAGGCCCAAACGACACATAACACATCAGAGCTAAAATCATGCTACATCCCAGAGGTGTGATTTAGGCAGGCTTTTGTGTCTGGGATATCCGACTTGGAAATGAAGCTTCCAAAGACCAACAGAAAACAAAAGAAGCTTATCTGCAACCTTACTATGTACATACTCAACAGTTTCCTAGTATATGCCCAGTCTTACACTGCTTGTAAAACTGTCTGCCCAATCAGCTGTTTGAGTGGTTTCATGACACAAGCTGTGCTGGAATACTTACCACCTGTAAGATAACAAGGTAACTAATTATTTCTTGAAGTATCTTTTCTACAGGCACCGTCTTGGAGATATCTGCTCCACCACATTGATACTAGCATAGTTTCAAGGTCGTAAGGATGGAGGACTTTGGGCTCTTCACTTTGCTTATAAATCGTTCTTAATTGCCTTCAATTAACCATGTCTTACTGAATCCTGCTGGGCACACATCAGCCAAGTGGAAAGATGGGAGAACTTTTAACCTGTTTTGCTCAGCAATTTCCTTTTATTTACTCACCAGTTAGTTCAAGGAGGAGGGGGAGATAACTACATCAGGTCCAGTTTTACCCTGTTGCATTTTGGCTCACTCTGTAAAGTTTGCAGATTCCCTGCAGCCTGATTTTTCTCCTGATTCTTAAAGTCATAGCGCTATAATACTGTAATGGTGAACCTCGGCACTCTAGCTGTTCTTGAACTTCAATTCCCAGAAGCCCTGATCAGCAAGAGTGCTGACTTGGGCTTCTGGGAATTGAAGTCCAAGAACACCTGGAGTGCCAAGATTGGCCATCACTGCTATAACAGGGAGCTGTGGTGGTGCAGTGGTTAAGAAGTTTGCCTTGTTAGCTGGAAGGCTGGCAAGTTGGCAGTTCGAGACCCAGGTACTGTATGATGGATTGAGTGCCCGTCTCCTGCCCAGCTCTTGGGGACGCGAAAGGAGCCTCATTCGGAGGTTCCCTGAGTGGAGTTTCTTCTGCAAAAATCCTTTCAACCCAGAATAATTTCTGACATGAAATTATTATTATTACTGCTATAACAATTCAGGGCAGACGCAGCTGTGGTGTCCAGAGTCGTCCTCTGCAGCCGTAAGCACAGGTGCACGCACACCTGGGCTACTCCTGAAACAGTGCATCAACTGTCAGCAGATTAGATAGCAGTTGCGACCCCAGGTGGCAGCAGGGAAGCAAACTAACCACTCTGCAGCCCAGGGAGTTTATAGGCAGAGACTCATTTGCTGTAGGAAGAAAACATTCTCCACTCTATTATGACTCCCAGGTACAATATGGATTAATGTGGGGGAGGGGGACACTCACGCAAACATCTGGCAGGACTTTGACTAAATTGTTGCCACCTCCTCCTCCTCGAGTTTGGTCTGTCAGTTCACATATTTATTTACTTTAATCAACATGTTTTGTTTTTCTCCAAGCACAGTTTGGCAATCATCAACTTGCCTACTGTTTGAAGAAGGTACCATTTGGGTAAGGTTTCACAGAGGGCGCATGAATCGATACAAAGATTGCGTGACTTGAATCGATTCCAAATAAAACACCCCCACCACACCCCCAAACCCATGATTGGAAAGCTGATTCTTTTGACAGTCCAGATGCAGCCTAACGGCAGAATGAAAGGATACAAATTCTTCCCTTGCTGCTAACAACTTGACTCATGAGCAAATATGTGGCAAAACAGATGGCTCAGAAAACATCCGTGTTTTAATTAAAACTGCTTAAGATGCAGTGCTAATTACAGAGGCATCCCCTAGTGGAGAAAAGCCCACTTGACTGTGTCAGAGAAAAAATTATATTTCCATCATCACCTTGGCCCTCTTGTCTGGCTCTCTAAATAACAACATCTTTGGCCAAAGATCTCCAGCGAGACGGAGGAGAAGAACCACAGAGCTAATAAATCTTTTTCTGCCTGGTGTCTCTATGTTCACCACCCCAGATCTGACACTTGATCCTATGACTTTGTTCTTGTCATGCTTGCAAGACCTTAGTACCCTTTACTAGAAGCTTAAATTAAGCTTTGCTAAATCTACCAAACAGACCTTTTCACAGTTGGTCCTTTATTCTTTGCCAGCTGTGAAGCCAGGCAGGGGGATGCAAATTAACTCTGCACAAGGAGTAGGATAATGAAATTTTACATTGTATTGTTCAGCTTCAGATGATGCTACTTAGATAGCATCGCTATGCTTTTGCTGTTGGGAACAAAGAATTGTTTAAAATCTGTGCGTGCCACTGCATGTGCATCAGATCCATGCCCCGCCTGGCTGGTGAAATCTGCCAGGGCAGTGACAGGTGGTTAGGTCAAGGCCATTATTAATTGTTTGCTTCAAGAGGGGTTTTTTTCCCTGCTACCTTAAAACATGCCTTGGTGCGCCCCCTCCTAAAGAAGCCATTCTTCGACCCTGCGGTTATGGCCAACTACCAGCCTGTCTCTAACCTTCCATTCCTGAGTAAGGTTTTGGAGAAGGCAGTGGTATGACAATTACAGGAGATCCTGGATGAAGCGGATTATCTGTACCCTTTTCAGTCAGGATTCAGGGCCGGATATGGTCAGGGCTGGAAGATTGGTCATGCAGGATGGTGGACATCCAACTGTCCTGGCTCTTCTTGACCTCTCAGTGGCTTTCAATACCGTCAACCACGGTATCCTTCTGGAAAGGACCCAAGGATTGGGGATCCAGGGTACTGTGTGGTCCTGGTTTTCCTCATTTCTGAAGGGCTGGACCCAGTCGGTGTGGTTGGAGAGTGAGAAATCCAGCCCTAGGTCCCTTCAATATGGGGTGCCTCAGGGCTCAGTGTTCTCACCTCTCCTAATTAACATCTACATGAAACTGCTGGGTGAGATCATCCATTCCCATGGGAACCCAAGCGATGCAGTGGAAGTCCTTTCCAGTTGCCTGAAGGCTGTCAGGGTCTGGATGGGGGACAACGGGCTACAGCTGAATCCCAACAAGACTGAGTAGTTGTGGGTCAGGGGTCCCGGTTGCCAGTGTGCCTCCAGGTGCAATTCAAGGTGCTGGTCATTACCTTTAAAACCCTACATGGTAGTGGGCCAGGATACTTAAGATACCGCATCGCCCTAAGGACATCTGTCCATCCCACTAGAGAGGACCGGAGAGGCTCTCTTGTTGTACCATCGGCTAGAGAGGCGCACCTCTCTAGCACTAGAAGGAGGGCCTTCTCCGTGTCGGCTCTGGCCCTACGGAACCTCCTGCCAAGTGAGCTGAGACTCAAGATGGGGCTCAAACTCCAGGCAGGTATGTAAGGGATCAGCTAATCTTTCAGATATCATAATTCCACATTTTTAAGCTTGTAAACCTGTGAGCAAGATCTTCATTAAGGGGGGGGGTCCACTTTGGTATTTATTACATTTATATATCAATGAGATGAAATGAAAAATGTTGACCCAACATAGAGAAGAACTGCCATGGACAGATCATTATGGACAGAAGTTGTGCGGAGTGTCATCGCAGAGATGTCTACTCATATGAGAACTTCTCATAGAATAATGACTCCAAGGTATCCAAGGTAAAGTATTAATTTTATTTTTTTGTTTATAACTCCCATAGACCTCAGTACCGGTTATCTTGGCTAGGACTGCTGTCCCTGGAAGATCTAAGCCAACACATATAGAGATGCACAGTTGGCCATCCTTGCCTTAAGCAATTTCAGGGAGAGCATAACTTCACCTCCAGTTTGCTTCTTGTCACATTTTGCTGTAAAAGAGAGCAATAATAATTTCGTGTCAGAAATTATTCTGGATTGAAAGGGTTTTTGCAGAAGAAACTCCACTCAGGAAATGCCCAAATGAGGCTCCTTTCATGTCCCCAAGAGCTGGGACAGAGACAGGCACTCAATCCATCATGCAGTACTCAGGTATCAAACTGCCAACTTGCCAGCCTTCCAGCTAACAATGCGAGCTTCTTAACCACTGAGCCACTGCACCCCACCCCGTGAAAGAGCTTGTTGGGGAGGAGCAGTAAAAAGCCATGTCTTTGCAAACTGCTAAGGTAATATTCGAAGGTTCAGGGGGAAATCCTTTTAAATCCCCTTCTGGAGCTTTCATTCTGGATGTTTGTTTTTGTTTGTTTGTTTGATTCCCTTTTGCTTGATTTGTTTGATTTCTTTTGGCTTGATTTGGGAGCTATTTGGAGGTTTCTAACTGGGAACCTCT
Organism: Furcifer pardalis; assembly: GCA_030440675.1. Classification (NCBI taxonomy): domain Eukaryota; kingdom Metazoa; phylum Chordata; class Lepidosauria; order Squamata; family Chamaeleonidae; genus Furcifer; species Furcifer pardalis. The sequence continues at coordinate 26,503,241 of CP126897.1, forward strand.
ATAGTGGAAATAAATTTCCCACTGAAAGTGCTCCAGGCTAAAGTCTGTCCCTAGAACAAAGTCATAGGAAAATAAACCAAAGTTTATTTTATTATTATTGCACAGTTATGGAAAAGATGCAACTTTTTGAAGCAAATTGCTGTAAGTTAAGAAATCTCCATAGGCATTATCCGATGAATGCTGAGGCATACAACAGAGCGTGCAATGGAAAATGCCTATGTCTTAATTTATGGCAATTGGCTTCTAAAGATTAAATCTTTTGGCTGACTGTGCAACAGGATTTCAGCCTATGTTTTATTTTTTTAAAATAGGTTTTGTTGGAAGCCTTTTAAGAATTCAAAAAGATCTTGATAGGCTAAAACACTGGGCTGAAACAAATAGAATGAAATTTAACAGGGATAAGAGCAAAGCTTTACACCTAGGGAACAAAAACAAGATGCACAGTTACAAGATGGAGGATTCTTAAGTAATACTACAGCTGAGAAGGATCTTGGACTTGTTGTAGAACACAGGCTAAATATGAGTCAACAGTGTGATGTGGGTGCAAAAAAGGCCAACACAGTTTTAGGATGGATTAACAGAAGTATAATCTCCAAATCCTGTGTGGTACTAGTTCCCCTCTATTCAGCACTATTTAGACAATTTAGAATACTGTGTCCAATTCTCAGCATCACACTTTAAGAAAGGTGTAAATAAATTAGAGCAAGTACGGAGAACGGCAACAAAGACAATCAGAGGACTGGAAACCAAGTCATATGAGGAAAGACTGATGGAACTGGGCATGTTTAGCAGTCAAAAAAGGAAACTAAGAGGGGATGTAATAGGTCTTTTCAAATACCTGAAAGATAATCATAAACAGGAAGGGAAGGATCTGTTCATTATCCCAGAGTGGAGGCTGGGTAATAGCAGGCTGAAACTACAGGACGCCAGATATAAGCTGAATATTAGGAAAAACATCTTCACAGATCAGTACGACAGCGGGACCAACTCCCTTGAGAGGTGATAAGCACTCCAACACTGGAAGCATTCAAGAGAGCATCGGACAACCATCTGTCATATTTGCTTTGATTTGGATCCCTTCATTGAGCAGGGGGTTGGACTCGAAGGCCCCTTCAAGTGTTATTTTATGATTCTGTGATTCTAAGACAGATGAAAAAGTATAGGATATAAGATATTAGGAACAGTTTTTTAATGAAACATCTCATCTGCAAAAGGCACTATGCATATCAAAGAGATTTCAAATGAATGCAAAGAAATGGCTCCTAGCACCGCCAATCAACAGGTATTGTGCAGTTATTAAGTGTTTTCTCAGTTAGTTGGTTCTTTTTGTGGAATGAAATAAGGGCAAAGAAATGCTGTAGAAACAAGAGAGAATCACAAATGGAAGATTCTGACCCTCATTCCAGCCTAAAATTTGAGAATGAAGCAGCCCAATTGTACAAGAAAAGCTATGTCTGGCGGCATGCTTCCAATTCATAGACATTTATACATTGCCAGCCATGAGTAATACTGAAAAGAGTTCTTTAATGAGTAATTAATGGATAGTACATTTCAAAGGGCTTCTTGTTCACATTAAGCTGTCTAGTCAGCCTCACTCTAGAGTTTAATTGTAAGCATGCTAGGATGGATCCCTATAGCCTAGTCTGAGTTTGCAGGAGAAAATCAGAGTGCAAATCAAATTGAATAAATGTATTGAATGACTGAAATACTCTGTTGTGAAAGATCGAAGCTCAGTTGTGAAGCATTCATTCTACACATCGAAGGTCCCAGGTTGGACATTTCCACCTCTCTAGGTGAGGTTGGAAAACTCTTTGCTTGGAACCCTGGAGAATTGGGTGTCACTGATGGTCTTGAACTTAGTCCTGGGCTGGATGAACCTAATGGTCTGTGAGGGACTTCCTGCGTCCCTCACTCTCTGTTTCTGGATCTGCATGGCAGCTTACCATTACAACATTTGGAACAGTCACTCTAAAAAAGGACAAACTATCAGGAAGCCCATCTGAGTCCAGTTTGTGAATGAAGCATGGTCAAATAGTCCATGGATTAGGCTTTCTCAGTGGCTATGCCAGCATTGTGGAACAGCTTTAACACTACAATCTGGATAGGTTCCCCTTTGAGTACTTTGCAAAGCTTCAGGCAATACATTTAGATGTCATAGGGGACATTTAATGCTACTCTGGCATTTTTATCTCAGCCAGCCACATGCTACTCTGCCTCAGGTACAAAAGGTGGTACTGGTCCCACAACAGGGATAAGGTTCCTAACTCTGTTGTGGCACATTTCCTTAAACTGGCTTTTTGAGCCTGCCAGCAAAGTTTAGTTTCTGCCCTGGTCATCTCATCATATTTCTTGTCTTGACGGGCAACTTTTTCTGTGTCTGTCCTCTTCTATGTCAGAGGTGACTGAATGAAATCCGACTTTTCCTAAAGAAGTCTTTGCATGGGGAGGTTTTCTCAAAGTCATGTCAGAAGCACACAAAGATGCTTTCTGGGTTGAAAGGATTTTTGCTGGAGGAACTCCACTCAGGGGACACCCGAACGAGGCTCCTTTCATGTCCCCAAGATCTTTTCCCACTAAAGTGGTCCTCATTGATCTACAGAAAAACCCCTACTTACGTAAAAAATCTGTTCTGTAGGTTTTAATGTAAATCAGATTTTTACTTAACTTGAAGCAAACTCATAGGAAAAATAAAATTTTCCATAACTTAAAGCAAACCCATAGGAAAAATGATTTTTTTACTTAACTCAAAGCAAACACATAGGAAAATGATATTTATGTAAATCGAAGCAACCCCGTAGGAAAAATAAACTTTTTACATAACTCGAAGCAAATCCATAGGAAATTGTGTTATATAAATTGGGACACTTATGTAAGTCAGGATGTGGTTTTAGTGCAAAAATCATTATGTAAGTCAAATTTTATGTAACTCGAGGCATATATAAGTCAGGGTTTTTCTGTACTTGCAATTTCTTGCTTTTGAACTGCTAGGTTGGCAGGAGCTGGGACAGAGACAGGCGCTCATTCTGTCATGCATTACCCAGGTCTTGAACTGCTGACTTGCCGACCTTCCAGCTAACATGGCGAGCTTCTTAACCACTGGGCCACTCCAGTCCATGTGTGGGGAGTAACAGGCAGGAAGAAAAATATCTCTCTGCATTTCCTAGACTGCCCTTTACTTACTCTGATCTATGGAGTTGTGCTTCAGATTCTGCTTCAACTAAAAAAAAACTATGATCAATTGAATTATTTATTTTTAACTTGCATTTTGGAATGCCTATATCCTTCAATTCCAGGAGTTCTCAACCTTTTTAAGCCGAGGGCTGGGTCACACTCCCTCAGACAGCTTTGGGGGCCGGGTGGCCATTTTGCCCTTCCTCCACCATATGCCACTTCCTGGTGTGATGGAGGCAAGGCCCCCCACATGAAATGGTGCCCTGGGCCGCATCCGCCCCATGAGTCACAGGTTACGAATCCCTGTTCTATTCCAAAACAGTGCCCGACCAACTACATCCCAAGTCTCATTCCGGAAACACCACCCAAGACTTAGATTATATTTCACACTTCAAAGAAAAAACTTTTAATGAACATACAATAAAGGCTGGGTGAAATTTGATCTCAACTTCTGCAGAAGCAGGAAGAACTTGCTGGATATACATCATGACAGAGTTTGTCATGGCAAGAAGCAGTCAGAAAGCTTAGAGACTACTGAAAAGTCTAAGCAAAAGAGTACTGTATGCAAATATAACCTCAAACCATATAGTACACTAACTGTTCCTGGGAGTGAAGACCATCCAATTCATAAAAAGTTAAAATAAAACAACAGAGGGATATTCAGAGCGAATCCGATGAACTTTCTACTGCCTCCATATTGGCAGAATTCGAGGAAACCGTAAAAAGACACAGGAATGGCAAAGTGACAGGCCTCAATTATATCTCAATTATCTCAATTATATCTATATCTCTTTAATAACTGCTTGACAAGCAATCAAATCCCCAAAGTATGCTGGAAGATAAAAGTACTGTAATTGCTGTACTGAAACTAGGCAAAGAACCATCAGTCACTTAATAGAGTTTGAAGTAGGAAGATCAAAGAATAATCTAATAAAATGGGGCTACTTGGATACAAGACAAATTTTAGTGACTGTGGGGGAATTCAATTAATGTGGTATTTATTTACATACAGTTGATGCCCCATCACGTATACAAAAGAAAAATTAGTAAACAACTAGGATAACACTGACAGAGTAGCCTACTGGTCAAAACTAGTCAAATAATTTTCACATTTTAATTTGTTTTGAAATCGACCTATACTGTATTTCATATATGGCCCTAATTTAAAATTGTGCAATGCTGTGTTACAAATAAATAAAGAAAAGACCTATGATGAAATTATTTCAACTCGACACTTTTAAAGTGGCTCATGTCACTTCTAACATCTCCTTCATTACTATCTCCAGAAGATGACAGAGAAGATGTTTGTTCTCTAAAGGTGAGGGGACAAACTGGGCTCCCTTCATCCATCACCTTTTAAAGCTTGAATTGGGATTCCAGTTATCTTTCCTGCCTTAATGTACGGTACTGTTCAAAAGTCTTAGGCCATCACCAGTGGGGGGGGGGGAATTCAATGAGTGATTTGGGGGCTGGGGTGAGATAATTCTGCAACTAAGGTGATCCCAGATTGTAGAGCAGGTGTTCCCAAAATACAGCCTATGGGCCATCCTAGGCCCATGGTACCAATCCATGTGTCCCACCACCACCGCCACCACATCCAGAAGTGGAAGCGGATGTGTTTACATCAGTCAAAAAACATGCCCATGCATGTGTAAATGCGCCCACAGCTGTCATACATTCAGAAGTGGCCACATTTATGACAGCCATAAATGTGCCTGCTTCTGCTTCTGGGGGGCATGGTCTGGCCCACTCAGTGGCAGAGGGGACATGGTCAGGGCCTCAGTGTAAAAAAGGTTGAGACATCCTGTTGTAGAGTCTTCTGCTGACTCTACTCTTAACGCTCTCCAAGTTTGGTGATGTTTGGAGTTAGGGTGTCTGAGTTATGGGATCCCCAAAATCATTCATTGAACTTTCCCCCAAACCAGCTGGTGGTGACCTAAGACTTTTACACAATACTTTATGTCTTTAATAAACATTTGCTTTTTAGGGTTCTTGCTCTGCCAATGTCCTCCTCCAATCTGCCTTGGAAAACAGGCATCTCTTAATAGTCCCTTATTTTGTTTTATTCCCATCCGTCCGCCTTCGCCCTCACAGTATTCAGGAGAGCTGAGCTCCAGGTGAAAGTAGGTGGAAGAAAAACACCCAGACACTTTGAAACTCCCCTTCCAATTTGCCCAGCTGGCAGTGCCTATATTTAGTTTTAATTAACATGGGCAAAGCAGTCAGGGGATTATTACTGCCAGAACAACCTTTCCTCTCTGACTGATAATTTGCCAGTGACTGCCTGCTGCAAATTTTGCTCAGGCCTAAGGCTAAGAGAGATTGATACAAGAAATACACAGGAGAAATGATCCCAGCCTAGTTTGAACCTGCTGCTGGTGTCACCTCCACAGCTCAGACTTTTTCCTTTATTCGCATCAGAGGCACCACTAGTATATAATAACATACAAAGCTAAAATTAACATATCTAAAACAAAAAGGAATTAAAAGGACTAGATTACATCCGCCCAATATTAGGCCACATCAACAGCATTTCTTCTTGCCAAAATAAGGTCCTACTCAGTGGGTGGGTAGAAAACACCAATGGAAGGGTTAGGGTTTAACCCAGGGGTGCCCAAACTTTTTGGGCTGTGGGCCGATCATGTGGTTCAGGGAGCCGGTCACTAAGGCCCGGGGGCCAGGTGCGGCCCCTGACGGCAATTCATCTGGCCCGCAAAGCCCTCGTCGCTCCTGGAAGCGGAAGTAAAATGCGCCCATGGGCGCATTTTACTTCCGCTTCCAGGAGCGACGAGGGCTTTGGGGGCCAGATGAATTGCCGTCGGGGGCCGCACCCGGCCCCCAGGCCTTAGTTTGGGCACCACTGATTTAACCCTTTCCCTGTGGTCTAATCTCCCTTGATGGCTTAGCCCAGGGATCAGCAAACTTGGCTCTCCAGATGCTCTTGGACTTCAATTCCCAGAAGTCCTGATCAGCAGGGATACTGACTTGGGCTTCTGGTAATTGAAGTCCAAGAACACCTGGAGAGCCATGTTTGCAGATCCCTGGCTTAGCCTAAGACGCTGAGGTTGGCGACTGGAAGGTCGAGTTTCGATACCCAAGGGCTGCACTTGGGGACATGAAGGAGCTTCATTCGGGTGTCCCCTGAGCAGAGTTTCTCCAGCAAAAATCCTTTCAACCCAGAGTAATCTTGGACACAAAATTATTATTACTTCTGAATTACAGAAGTAATTACAGAGGGTGTCCAAAAAAGTATACACATTTTAAGAAAGGGAAAAAACTGTATTAAGATTGTAATACTGTACTCAATATATATCGATAACAAAAGACAGATACAAGTCACGTTTGACGTCCGCAATTACAAGAGGTGCTCAAAGTAACCATTTTGACCGCAGTACTGCAGTTGAACCACTGCGCCATCAGGGCCCATTATGGGTTCATGGGATCCAATCGCAACCAGCACAGTTCTGAATTGTTGCATAGTGGAGGAATGTAAAACCACATGCCACAGATAGTTGCTGGTGTTAAAAAAACCCATGCAGAAGGTTACGCTATTTGTCCTGCTTTGACACTCCTGAGACCAGATTCATCCTTGCCTAATTGGGGCAGCAGGTGAAGCACCAATACTGTCAGTGTGAAGAAAGCTGGACAAATGCTACATGTGGATGAGCTCTGAGACCTTCAAGTTGAATATATATGTGCTTGGAGGATGGTGAGCAGCAGCCAGACTCATACCCTGCACGACAAAGGCAGCCCCTGCCTTAATAATAATAATAATAATAATAATAATAATAATAATAATAATAATAATAATAATAATAATAATAATAATAATAATAATAATAATAATAATAATAATAATAATAATAATAATAATAATAATAATAATAATAATAATAATAATAATAATATAGTGTGAGAAATTATTCTGGGTTGAAATGATTTTTTTCCCAATAGAAATTCTGCTCAGGGAATTCCCAAATGAGGCTCCTTTCATGCCCTCCAGATTTGGGATAGAAACAGGCACTCAATCCGTCATGCAGTACCTGGGTCTCGAACTACCGACTTGCCAGCTAACAAGGTGAGCTTCTTAACCAATGAGCCACTGCAGCCCTGATGAAACCTTAAACATTTATGCATTGCATCCATCCACAAAAGTGCACTAAAAATGATGCAGTAACGGCAGCATACAGTATTATCATGGGGTTTGGAAGACCTAGATTTCAGCCCCCAATGAGCTGTTAAAAATCATTCAATGACCTTGAGCTGATGACATTCTCTCAGTGTGATTTATTTCCCAGAGATGTTGTGCGGGTAAAGAAAGTGATCCCAATTACAGAAAGGAGTGTTGGGAGACGTAAAGAAAAGATAGTGACATACTGTAGCTTCATTTATGCTGGAAATGCGAAGTGACAAAAAGGACATGGACCAATGTTTTTTTTAAAAAAGAAATGAATCAAATACTGTCACTAAAACTAGACATGCCTCGTAGACTTGCATTGTTTATGGGTAAGAAAAAAGAGATGGTTATTATTATGGTAACAGCAACGAGGTTGGTAATGGCTAAAAACTGCAAAATCTACATTGGAATTGACAGGGAAGATTGGTATAAAGAACTATAGAACATTGCCATAAATGATAAATTGATGTGAAATAAAATTAAAGAAAAGTATGATAAAGTAAAATGCCTTTATAGAGATATGGGGAGATTTTATTGATTATGTTTTTGTTAAAACTAAAGTGATAGAACCAACATATGAATATTTACGTTTTTTGAAATAGAGGATAAGAATAAGTAAGTGAGACTGTTGTTTATATTACTTGTTACAATATTAATGTACCTTTGGTGATGGGTGCACATATTAGTATATGTTGTTGTTGTTTTCTTTTTAAAAACATAATTTTACTGTTGTTAATGTTGCATTTTTGATTTATGTGGTTTTCCCCCTTCTGTTTATATTAAATAAATAAAAAATATTTTAGAGAGAGAGCCGTGGCCTTTCTGGAGGAAGGGGAGAATGTGAATGTGGTTGGAGGAGATCAGGGATAGATTTCTGCAGATTTTTTCTGATATCAGTGGTGGTAAACCTATGTCATGCGTGCGTAGGTGGCACTCAGAGCCCTCTCTGTGGGCACCAACGTGGTTGCCCCACCCCTCTGAGTTTGCCCCACCCCTCTGCCCAGCAGCCCAATGGGAGTGCTTCCTCCCTCCCACAGCAGAGAGTATGCCCCACCCCTTTGCCCAGCAGCCCAATGGGAGTGCTTCCTCCATCTTCTGTTGTTGTGTTGGTATTTGGCGATAAATAAGTGGGTTTGGGGTTGCAGTTTGGGCACTTAGTCTCTAGAAGGTTCGCCATCACTGTCCTAGATGATCTTTTACCCTGCTATGAACTATGTTGACCTTCTTTCAGCCCTGGTTGATGCTGCTAGGGTTTCAGATGTCACTTAGAATCATAGAATAATTGAGTTGGAAGGGGCCTTTAAGGGCATCCAGCCCAATCCCACTGCTCAATGCAAGAATCCAAATCAAAGCAGATCTGACAGAGGGTTGTCCAATCCTCTCTTGAATGTGTCCAGTATTGGAGCACTCACCACCTCTCAAGACGGTTGGTTCCATTGTTGTACTACTCTAACCATTAAGCTGTTTCCCCAATATCAGCCTATATCTGGCTTCCTGTAGTTTCATCCGCTCTAGGGTGATAGAGAACAGATCCTTCCCTTCTTCTTTATGATTATCTTTCAGGTATTTGAAGAGAGCTATCATATCCCCTTTCATTTTCTCAAGGCTAAACATGGCCAGTTCCATCAGTTTTTTTCTTCATAGGGCTTGGTTTCCAGTCCTCTGATCATCCTTGTTGTCGTTTTCTATACCTGCTCTAATTTGATTACACCTTTCCTAAAATTTGGTGCCCAGAATTGGACACAGAACCCTAGATGTGGTCTAACTTCCTCTTCCTTCTCCCATTCAATTCCCCACTCTCTGCATCCCCACCTTCACTGAAAGCATGATTCTTCTCATCTCTACTATCACAATATAAATACTAGCTTTATATTCTTAAGGAAGGCCGGATGTGATGACTTCTGAGCTAAGGGGAAAGTAGCCTCTGTGCTACCCAATTTGATATTTCAGCTTATTCCAGGGGTTCCCAACCCAAGGCCTGTGGGCCAGATCTGGCCCATGGCACCATTTCATGTCATCCACCCCACCCCTCCAAGGACATTCGAGAATCAAAATGGCCATCCCTTTAAAGATATTGGGACAAAATGGCTGCCCCCATAGTGCAGGCAGGACAAAATGGCCATCCGGCCCTCAACGCTAACTGAGAGAGCATGACCCGGCACCCAGCTTGACAGGTTGGGAATCCCTGGCTTAAACTGTTACTCAACACAGCAGCAAGCTAACAAAAATAAGTACTAAATAAAATTAATTAAAATAACCTTTAAATCTATCAATACGATAAATCCTGTCCTCATTTTCAGACCCTTGGGGCTCTTTTCCTGGGTGTTTATCAAGAAATAGGGGGAAGGCACTCTGTACGTACTCAGAAGTACAGAAGGAGCAGCCGTGTGCCTTTCATTTTCTTCCTCATTTCCTCTGTTCAGCATCACTGACTGATGTTTTCGAGGAAAAGCTCAAAGCCAAGAGGACCATCCACAGTAGATATATATAAAACTCACCGCCACAGCATCCTGGCTGAGCCTGCCCTATAAATACTGCAATTATTGTCTCTGCAAACGCAGAGCAACTCTTCGCTGCTAAATCTTACAAGACAGCTGTTGAAGTCAATTCTTGGCTGATTTGCAGCCAAAAGAGCAAGCTAAGGAGTTGGCCTGGTACATCAGCAACTGCACAACTCTTAATCTTGGGGAGGAGGGTAACTGTGTTGCAACCAATCCAAAGGTCTTGAGACACCTTAAGGGAGAGGTTCTCAACCTTTTCAAGCTGGGGGCCGGGTCACACTCTCTCAGTCAGCTTCGGGGTCTGGATGGCCATTTTGCCCTGCCTGCACGATGGGGGTGGCCATTTTGTCCCAACAGCTTCAAAGGGGGTGGCCATTGTTTGTTGAATGCCCTTGGAGGGGTGGGGGCCACATGAAATGACACTGTGGGCCAGATCCAGCCTACGGGCCTTAAGTTAGGGACCACTACCTTAAGGCATCTAGTCATGCCTGCCACATGTCCACAGAAATGTCTGTAAATACGGACCGTGCTGGTTCTTTGGTTGTAAACTGAGATGAGAGCACTGAACTCTAGAGTAGGAGCTGACTAGTGGTGGGCTCCAAAAACTTTTACTACCACACTGTGGGCGTGGTATGGTGGGCTTGGCCAGGGGGAAAGCCCTGCATTGCACCCGAATTAGGACTACTTTATTTCGAAACTTGGATGGGCGGAGCCAGGAAGCATTTATGCTATCGGTTCTGGTGAACTGGTGCAAACCTGCTGGTGCCCACCACTGGATATGACTGGCTTTCAGGCAAGAGCAACCTTTACCTTTACCTAGCTAGAGCCACAGGTCCTCCAACAGTGGAGGTAATGCAAAGGCATTAAGATGAGTAACCAGCCATGCCCCTCCACTTTATAAGACCTAGAGAACATCCAGCTTACAGGGTGCATGCCAACCACCACTACCCCCTGCCAGCAAGGCACCCTTGAAAACTGTTTCTGGAAAAATATAATTGGAAGAAAGCATTTTACATCCTTCAGATGACTTATAACTGTTTGCTGCCCCAGTTTCCTTGCTTTTAATGAGATATTCCATGTTTGCTGCAGAAATCTGCCAACGGGTTGGCAGGAATGTTTTTGCTGGGGGTGGGGTGATGTGAGGTGGACCTAAGGAGGGGCACATTTGACATCCTGTCCAGTCTACCAAAGATTCCCCACCCCATATTATAGACAGAGGTTGGACGTTTCAGCAGCGTTTTGACTATATGATCAAACTGGGGAAGACATTATGCTCAATGTATTTCTGGCGCATATCACCACGGAGTTTGCATGGCCAAATGAACAGGTGGGGAGGAAATGTTGTACAACCTTTTACAAGCACAGTTGGGATCATCATCAGCTCTTGCAAATGCCGTGTTTCTTATCTCAGCATCTTGCAATTAAGCTTAATAACTGTCAGTCGTATTCTGTCAACCAGTATTATCCTTGGTGTCTGTCTCTTGTATATATTTCTTTAACCAAACATCTTGTCAAATGGATCTGCTCCACAGGCATTCCCAGTAGCGGGGGAATTGAACAAGGGGAGAGAGCCACACAAGACAGTGCTGTTCCGAAACGCCTCCGTTTCTTCTCTTTCAATCATATTCACACTCACCTAAAGCAGGCATCTACAGCTCAGGAAAGCTGGAAACATTGCTTTTTTTGGACTGTAACTTCTAGATGTCCAACCCTGCTCCTTCAGGAACAACATCTCCATACTGGTTGGACAATTATGAGAACTATTATCTAAAAACTGTGTGTCACATCCCCCCTAGCACTGCTTCAACTTGTAACTCTCTGGAGGTGTTAAAGCAGGGGTTCCCAACCATCAAGTCTAGGGCCTGGTCCTGCTCTCTCAGTCAGATTTGAAGGCCATTTTGACCTGCCTGCGGGATGGAGGTGGCGATTTATCCCAACAGCTTCAAAGGGTGGCCATTTTGTTTCTTGAATGCCCTTGGAGGGGTAGGAAGCCACATGAAATTTAATTTAATTTAATGTTCCCATTTATATGGCACCCAATCAGGAAGCCCAACTCAGGGCGGCTCTCACACACACAGACACACAGAGACACACACAGAGACACACACAGACACACACACAGTAGATAGAGAGATAGAGACAGAGACAGAGACAGAGACAGAGACAGAGATAAAGATAGAGATAGAGATAGAGATAGAGATAGAGATAGAGATAGAGATAGAGATAGATAGATAGATAGATAGAGATACTTGTATAGAGATATAGATATACATAAAATACAAATATACAATATACAATATACTAAATACTCAATGGCACTGGGGGGGGGGTGGATTCAGCCCACAGGCTTCAGGTTGGGAACCCCTGTGTTAGATTATAAAAGTGATTATCAACACATATCCTGAATGCCACATGGAGGGTCCCCTAACTCTTTGTTCGGCCCCATTGTCACTGATTTTGATGCCATGATGGCCCCCTGCGCTTCCTCTGTAAAGCAAGGTGTTGGGTCCCTCCACAGCTCATTATTAGACGGAATGGAAGATTTGCTTTTGTTTTATTTCCAATGCATTCAATCTGCCAGATTTTGACATCTCCCCAGCATGTTTGTAGGGCTTTGAACCGACCAATATTTCCCATCCTCAACCACACAGGTTATCCTGCGGCACTAACTCAGAGGTATGGGAACTGTGGTCCTGGCCATTTGGAAAACATCAGGCTGCACTAAAGTGAGAAAGACTTTGCCACTTCCCTGGGGGACATGGCATTTCTGATGTGCCTCGAGTTTTCAACCGAAGAAATAGATTTGAGTTGATTACCTGCCTTTTCATAAAGGAAGGAAAACATTTGCCTTTTTAACATACAGATGGGATTGAGTGATTACTCTCCTGGTTAATTAAAATTTGGTCCTTATTAATACTCTGTTATGCAATTTTAACACCTGCATCAGAGATGAAAATTCAACAAGATTTCAACATTTCATTCCCAGCAGAGAACTGTCGTGATGGTGGCTCCCACTTGAATCCCTCTTCCATCACAGAGCTATTCTGCCCAATAAAAAGAATGAGGTCACTCAGTGGGGTGGCCCTAATTTGCCATCAGTAGGCAGATCTTGCTGATCTGCCCATTGCCCTCCGTGGTGGCATGTTTATCAGCCTGGCCGTGTCTGCCTCTTCCCCACCTTTCCTAACCTTTGCCTACTCTGTTCTCATTATCCTCCATTTCAAGTCAATTACATCTCTACCCAAGATGCCACCCTGCCAATATCTTCCTCCCCCGTTTTCCTAGCAACACATTATTATTTCTTATTAGCTCTCAAGAATGAGCCACACAGCCCAACGAGAAAGGTGCACAAGGAGAGCAGTTTGAACATGGAAAATGTGGTAGAGAGTGAGCTTGGGTGACTAGAAAATGAAGGATAGGCATCTCCTTCTGTAAGGCGTTAACCAAGAAAGTAGATAAGTTCATTTTCTGGACTACAAGCCCCAGAATTCCTAGCTCTAGAAGTTGCATTACAAAAGAAGAACTTTCCTGAGCTCTGGACTCTTAACTACATCACTTGGTGATGTGTTTTTTCTCCACACAGTTAATCTTTCATCATCATACTTTTACACTTTATGTTTGAGCTTCATGATTCTCCTAGTCCAGGGTTCTCCAACCTTGGGTAACCAGATGTTCTTGGACTTCACTTCCCAGAGGGACTGCAGTGGCTCAAGGGGTTAAGATGCTGACTGGAAGGTCAGCAGATCAGCCGTTCAAGACCTGAGTACTGCACGACGGAGTGAGCTCCTGTCTCTGGCCCAGCTCCTGCCAACCTAGCAGTTCAAAAGCAAGAAATTGCAAGTAGATAAATAGGGACCATTTCAGTGGGAAGGTAAACAGCATTCCATGCAATCCAGTGTCTAGCCATGGCTGCCACATGTCCACGGAAATGTCCGCAGGTGCAAACAGCACTGGCTCTTTGGCCATAACCAGAGATGAGCACTGAACCCTAGAATCAGATACAACTAGCTTTTGAGCAAGGGGTGGCCCCTGACCTCACTTCCCAGAAGCCCTGATCAGCAGGTGTGCTGACCTGGGCTTCTGGTAATTGAAGTCCAAGAACACCTCAAGGCCCAAGGTTCTTTTTCCATGTCTAGGACAGATGTGAAATTTTGGTGAGTTCATTGTGCCATTCCTTTTGCCTGACCTAGTGTGAGAAAGATTAGCTGGCAACACAAGGTTGCCATTGCCAAGGCACACCCAATTGTGGTTCACAAATACCATCATGGGGCCCAAGGTAGAGAAACCCTGATCTAGTCTCTGATATTTTCACTCATGTTCCACAGAGAATATGGTGACCTAATATATTATGGGGCAAAACACCTCCCAGAGACCCTGCATGCATCCACATCCATGCATTAATGCTTAGGCTGTAAAAAAAAGGTCATAGAGGAAATGATGACATCACAACATGTGGCCCCCAACCCAAGGACCCAAGAGGCAAGGGGCCAGAGAGCCATCAGCTGTGGGCATCAAATACTGAAGAACACACATCATAAGTTACGAAAAGACGGTCAGTGGATCATCAAGTCTCCGGGTGTCTTGTCTGGTTGCCGGACAGGAGGAAAGATCTGTATATATGGCTGTGAAGTCTTCTAGATCAGGCATGGGCAGAGCTAGCTCTGGATTGACTGGTAGATCTCAGGGTGATGTGCTGTAGCGTGGCCAGAGATCCCACTTGGAACCGATAGGATCACATAGAGGTCCTGCCTCCTCTACTTCTCTAACTGCGTGACACGTTGGGTTAGGGTGAGGAAAAACATGATAAGATCCCGGCCGCCCAATGTCCCTGTGGGAAGCAAGTATAGCAGAGGACTTTTCAACCGAGAAATGGGACCTTTGCAGAAACATCTCTGCCACGGGGAATATTCCTTACTCAAGATTGCCCCAATGTTGGAAAGCGAATTTTTGCAGGTAAGGCATGGCGGGCTCTGGGGCTGGCATGGCTGCTGGGTGATAATTTGGTCTTCTTATCTTTCTACCACATGCCTATTGATAGCTCCTCGAATGGTACCAATAATGATTTGTCCTTTTTCTGTGAATCTCAGAACAGGATTCCCAAGAGGTAGCTATGTTAGGGAGTTATCAGGTGGAAATCTAGAGTGTCATATTGCTTGCAGCATGGTCCAGAGCAAAATATTTTCTGGCAATTAGACAACATATAGGAGATCAGCCTTGTATGCTGTACAGGGCCATAGCCAGGATTCTAGATTGGGGGGGGGGGGTTTCAGGAGGGACAAAAATTTCAGGAGGGGCAAGAATGTCACACTCACATATATAGCATTGACATCCTGGGTTGGGTTGGGTTGGGGGTGGGCGGGCTGTTAGCTCAGGAGGGTTCCCCCCCCCCCCGGGGGCCCTGGCTATGGCCCTGATGCTGTGGATCTTTCTGGTACCATGGCAAAACTTCTTTCTTTCTTTCTTTCTTTCTTTCTTTCTTTCTTTCTTTCTTTCTTTCTTTCTTTCTTTCTTTCTTTCTTTCTTTCTTTTTTGTTGATAGGCAACTCCTTTATGCATGGAAAGGCCAGTTTAAGGAAGATCGCTCCTAGAATAATCAGACACTATCATTTATCACTGTCTTATCGTGCCCGTTGTTGTTTGTCTCAGCATGTTGACAAAGTTTTAGGGCAGGGGTGGCCAAACTTGGCGCTCCAGGTGTTCTTGAACTTCAGTTCCCTGAAGCCCTGGTCAGCTGGTGTGCTGACTTGGGCTTCTGGTAATTAAAGTCCTGGAACACCGAGGTTGGCCACCCCTGTTTTAGGTGGAAAGTCCATGAAAAGCCACTCCTCTGAAACAAGGAGCTCTGGTGGTGCAGTGGTTAAACTGCTGTCCTGCAGCAAAACATGGTGAGCTCAATCCTGATACAGTTTAAGGTTGACTCAGTCTTCCATCCTTCTGAGGTCGTTGAAATGAGTTCCCAGCACATTGGGGGCAAAACACTAATTTACTTGTGAACTGCCCAGAGAGTGCACCACGCGCTTTGGAGCAGTATATAAATGTAATTGCTATTGATTTTTATGTTTGTTATGGGTATGACTATATATGGCCAAAGTTCTCAACCTTTTAAAGCCGGGGGTCAGGGCATGCTCCCTCAGACAGCTTTGGGGGCTGGATGGCCATTTTGCCCTTCCTGGTGTGGTGGAGGTGGGGGGGGGCACATGAAATGGTGCTAACTCCTTGCCATCTTTGTCCTTTATCATGGTCATTTTTGCTTTAAACATTCCCTTAATTTCCCCAATTTTTTTGAAAAGATCTCTAGTCCTACCCCTGATATTGTTTTCCTCTACTTCTTTGCACTGTTCATTCAGGTAGGTTTCCTTATCTCTCCTGGCTTTTCTTTGAAATTCTATATTCAAGTGATTGTATTTAATCATTTCTCCTTTGCTCTTTGCTTTCTTACGCTTCTTTTCTTTTGGTATGGTTTTCCTTGCTGCCTTGTGCATGATGTTCCGCATCTATGTCCATAATACTTTACGTTTATTAGGCCTTATAATAATCCAACTTTCTGTAACATCTTGTGGTTATAAAATGGTTGTCCCCATTGATTTAGTCTGATTTCTGTGACACCCACATCTGCCTAGCATACAGCTTTTTCCTGTGGCTATTGCCTGCAATGTCAAGTACAGTAATACCTCGGATAACGCTAAGACTTGGTTCCAAAAGTCTTGGTGCTATCCAATTTTTAGTGTTATCCGATGCATGTTAAAATCCTATGGGATGGATCAGATAACGTTAAACCTCCATAGAGATACATTGTAACTGCACAGCCTTTAGCAGTTGTTATCCAATCCATCCCATAGGACCTTAACGTTATTCGATCCAATTCTCCTCCCCACATTACTTAACATTATGCGATTTTAGCGTTATCCGAGGTAAATGTTACCCGAGGTATTACTGTAATTAACATTTTGACAGTCCCCTTGTGTTAATGATGCATTGTCACTTTGTCTGACATCTTTCTTTATCCTCCCCGATCATGATTTCTACCTCCACGTTGGTATGTATAAATACAGAAGTATTTGCACTCTTCTTGGCTGAAGAAGAGGGGTCACAGTGGTTCAAGTGGTTAAGATGCTGAATTCAACAACTGGAAGGCCAGGGTTCAATTCTCGAGTACTGCAGGACGGCGTGAGCTCCCGTCTTTGTCCCAGGTTCTTGCCAACCTAGCTGTTTGAAAGCAAGAAATTGCAAGTAGATAAATAGGTACCACTTCGGTGGGAAGGTAAACAGTGGTCCAGTGATGAGGCATGCCTGTCACATGTCCACGGAAACATCTGCAGACTCAGACAGTGCTGGCTCTTTGGCTATAAACAAAGATGAGCACCAAACGCTAGAGTCGGATACGACTGGCTTTCAAGTAGGGATGACCTTTACCTTTACCTAGCTGAAGAAGAGTCTTTTGATCTACAAAAACTCACACAGAAATAAATCCATGCCAGGATATTTTGCTTCCCACCCGCCCCCAACCCACCCTTTCGCCTTTTAATTTAGGCAAGAAATGGAACATTTGCTCCCACTTCAAAGATGTTTTTCTTATTTGGGTCTCGCCCTGCTGATCTGGGCTTCTGAGAATTGAAGTCCAAACACACCTGGAGTACCAAGGTAGCCTCAATTGCAACTGAAATTGTAATCATTGCATGCATTAGGTTTGAGGGTTCAATTGGAAGTTCAGTCAAACCGCAGCAGCCAAATCGATCCAATTTGGCTCTCCAGCAGCGCTCTCACTATGTGCCTGGATAATTGCCTTCTCACCTCTGTGCCACCCTGAGATGCAACAGTAGAGGTAGCAATAGCTGTTCCCTGCCTCCTCTTGCTACTCCTTCCTATTCATCCTTCCTTGCTCTGTTGACCTGGTGAGGTAGCAAAAACACTAAATGCCAGAATGCAGGGGTTCCCAAACTTTTCGCGCTGTGGGCCAGTCACGTAGTTGAGCAGGCCAGTCACGTGGTTCCTCCTGCTGTAAAAGATGACTGCGGCTGTTGTAACATATGTTTACGCCAGGCGCAAGCATGTTTACATATGTGCGGGCTCATTTTACAGCAGAAGGAACCACATGACCAGCCCGCTCAACCATGTGACTGCTTCCACTTCCGGTAGCGGCAAGGGTGGCCACAGGCCACATGAATGGTGCCGTGGGCCGGGTCCGTAGTTTGGCCACCCCTGTCATAATGACTCCTTTTCTCTTTCTTCATCTTGTTTTGCCCTCTTTCTCCTCTCTCTCTCTCATACACAAATATATCAACCTTTTTATTGATCTCTTCTCTTTATTCTCAGCAAGTGTTCATTTTCTGCCCACCCCCTTTACATATCCAGTTTGGGGGTGAAAGCTCTTTCAAATCATTCTGCCAA
This sequence comes from Furcifer pardalis, assembly GCA_030440675.1. Taxonomy (NCBI): domain Eukaryota; kingdom Metazoa; phylum Chordata; class Lepidosauria; order Squamata; family Chamaeleonidae; genus Furcifer; species Furcifer pardalis. The sequence continues at coordinate 26,521,478 of CP126897.1, forward strand.
TAAAAAAAATGTGCTTTAAGGAAAGAAGACCAAAGATGGAAATGATCCAGCCTTTAGGTCATGCGGACAGCAAGATGATGATGATGATGCAATTTTCCCTGTTGTATAAGAGGAGCAAATCCCAATTTTTTTGACCATGCGATCAAGCTCTTAGTTTGGGGAACATAAATAGAGTACAGTGATATCTACCAACTCTGAGCGAACTAAAACTGTTAACAGAACTTCAGACCTTAATAACGAACCACACTGCAGTGGCAATATCAGAAGAAACCACACACACACACACACACACACACACACACACACACACACACACACACACACACACACACACACACACACACACACACACACACACACACACACACACACACACACACACACACACACAAGATCCAATTTGTACTTTATGAAGGAAAAGAAATAGTAAACTTTGCATAAAGAGTGCCTCACTTAGAGAGTAACTTGCTGAAAGAGCAGAATTTTCTCTGCTGAACAAATAAAACCAACCAAAAACTTGCTTAACAAATAAATCGGGTTGCACAGTTCCCCCACCAGAAGTCACAATTGGTCACTTACAATGGTGTTTCACTTAAAGAGCAAACTTGCTTAAAGACCAATCTTGTGGGACGCATTATGTTCTTTAAGCGAGGTGCCACTGAACAACGATGGAGATAAATTTCCCTCTCTAGATAATTTAGCCAAAAGGGGCATTATTCCACCCATTGATTTATATAGGGGACCACTTTCCTCTTCCTTTATTTTCTCAATGAATCTCCAGGCTTTTATTTCCCTATGCTCATGGGTTTTCTTAATTCATTAGAATCTCTCTTGCAACTTCTCAAGATGATTATGAATGTCACCTTGCTTTTTCCTTAACAATGTATGAAAAGTATTCAGTCAGCTAGAGTCTGTGACATCAAGTTGTTCATTTGTTAGAAATGAATTTCACAACCTCCTTCATCAGTTCATCGAATTTAGAGCTCCCCATGTAGCCCCTGACCTTTCAAATAACCCTTAAATCTTTTGGCACTCCAGCATTTGTGATGCTTTTATTATTAGAAGTAACTTATATCTGCTTTTGGGTATTCACAATGGATATCATTTTTTTCTTTCATGTTAGTTTCCTAACCTCAAGGAAGTGAAATTGGTATACAGGAATTGATTAAGAATGATATTAAAAGATTTTAGCCATTCTGTTTGCTAATACACTAGTACCTCAGATAACGATGAGACTTGGTTCCACAAGTCTCGTTGTTATCCGGTTTTTAATGTTGTGCGCATCGGGGTGGCAATCCGCCTGCCTCTTTGACAGGATTCACTTAAAGAGAACACTCACTTAAAGAGCAATCCCGTGGAACGCATTATGCTCTTTAAGCGAGGTACCACTGTATCTTGGATGTAGTTGGGGAGAAAACACAAATATTCCTTAATATGCCATTATGTAATCAATTGAATCACTCTACCTTGATAGGGTAAAAATTGCAAGTAAATTTTTAGTTGATCTAGAACTAATGAAAGGAACTACCTATATTCTCGAGTATAAGCCTAGTTTTTTAGCCTCAAAAGGGGTACTTGGCTTATACTCAGATCAATTACCACAAGGGTCCCAAAAATATGCCAGATTGAGATGTGCCAACAATTTAATTAATTTTACCATATTTTCATGTATTTTTATTATAAAAACTCACTAGCAGCTGCTGCATGTCCCACCCTTGGTTTATACTCGGGTCAATCGATTTTCCTGTGTTTTCATTAGGTACCTCGGCTTATATTTGGGTTGACTTATACTCAAGTATATATGGGGTAACTATATTTCTAAGGTGTAGAAGCTATATCTAGATTGATATTTGTGTTCAGGTTATCCATAAATGATGTTAATTGCGTACACAGAAAGAGTTTCCTTGGGCATACCCTAGTAATGGTAACCTTGTGTTGCCAGCTAATCTTTCTCACACTAGGTCAGGAGAAAGGAACTGCAGAATGAATTCATCAAAGGTGCCTTCATTTTGGCAGTTTCATGTCTGGCCTAGACAAGAAAGAAGAAGAAGATTGGAATCTCAAGAAATCAATTTCATGGTAGATTCTTTTCAACATTTTGACAGCTAAAAAGGTTTGTGAAAACAATAGCTGGAGGGTGGCGGTGGGAGTTGTAGGAAGTTATTCATAGAAAGATCCTCCAAGGAAGAAAGCCAGGGATTTTGCTGAATAAGCAGCTTGCAGTTCTTGAATGGGATGATTTCACTTCATTACCCCATGTTTGATCCATGACATTATACCAGTGCTTCCCAACTTTTGGTTTTGGACACCAATTCCCAGAAACCTAAGTCAATTCCCCAAAACACTGATCAGCCAATGTACTGACTTAGGCTTCTGAGAATTGAATTCCACCTGTGGGGCGTGAGCCCCATATTGGGAACCGCTGCTTTACACAGATACACAGGCATACACTAGTTAACTTGTAGAATAATTCACCAGGACATTCTCCTACTCCAGAAAACTCAACCAGAATAGTGTTGCACCTATTTCAATGTGGGAGAGAAAGGCACATTTCCCTTTACAGTCTGGGGAAGCTACCTCTGGATTAAATTCCTCTTGGATTCTTTGCAGATTAGCAGAAGAGGAGAGGTGATTGATGTGCATAATCAAATGCAGACAGTGATCGTCGGAATAGCCTGCACAAACCCCAATCTTTCGGCTCCCAATGTGTTGCTTCTGGCTCGTCCAGTCTTTCTATCTGAAGAGTCCCTCGCAAGGAAGAAAGCTCCACGCCGCATCCGCACCCCAATTAAGACTTATGAGCTTACCAGGTGCGTTTGGCTTACATCTTCATATTGAAAAGGCTGAGTTGCTATAACACATGCTCACAGTCTTCCTAATAGTTGGCAAGCCTCTGTATTTGTGGAAAAAACAAGCTAGGAAAAGTTACTTTTTTGTACCCTCTCCCCAAAACAGCAAGTTAACAAAGGTAACTTGACTTTTCCACATCTTTCCAAATAGTAGCCTTCCTAGTGGCTATACTAGTCGAAAGTCTCTGGAAGCTGTAGTTTGGAAAGTACCTTTCCCTTGATCTAGTACAGGAGTTCTCAACCTTTTAGAGCCAGGGGCTGGGTCATGATCCTTCAGACAGTTTCAGGTACCAGACAGGCATTTTGCCCTTCCTCCACCACATGGCACTTCCTGGTGTGGTGGTGGTGGTGGTGGGCCACATCTGGCTGACAGGCCACAGGTTGAGAATCCCTGCTTTGGTATTACAGTTGCCAAGACCTTGAACAAACAGGCAGGAACAAAGTGGATATGAAAAACCTCACCTGTCAAATGCTGCCTGTTATGCAACTTTTCTTGACTGCAGGCTCTGCCCATTTAAAAACAAAACAAAGGAACTTTGCAACCTTAGAGTAGTATTGTGAGGAAGAGGAAGAAGCTAATGCAGCCAGAATGATTGCCAGTGAGCCTTAAAATGTCTCAGGGAATTGAAAGGCATATCTTTAGATAGGAGTTCCTGCTCTACTGTTAGCCAGAGGGTGGTGGCCTTCTTAAATAGCAGCTAAGTGCCCCAAAATGCAAATAAAAGATAAAAGTCATCCTTGCTTAAAAGCCAGTCATATCCAACTCTAGGGTTCAGTGCTCATTTCTGTTTATAGCCAAAGAGCCAGTGTTGCCTGTGTCTGCAGACATTTCCATGGACATGTGGAAGGCTTGACAAAACATCAGAGTGCACGGAACACTGTTTACGTTCCCACCAAAGTGGTACCTATTTATCTACTGTACTTGCAATTTATCTACCGTACTTGCAATTTGTGTTAGCTCTTGTTAAAATAACAAGAGCTAACACAAATCATAAAGCCAATCTGATTATCTTTGTAAATTAGGGATATTTGGGGAATAACTAAACATTATTCCTTTAATTTTTTTTTAAATAGACCTGAATGTAACTATGAAGATTGGAGTTCAAATAGTTTCATAAGGCTTGTCAAAGATGTTCATAGTTTTATAGAACTTACAAAATGCTAGATTTGAATGTATGCATTGTATGATCAACTGATAATGTGTCCTGGTTTTTAGAACCCCTAAAGAATAAATCTAGAATAGAAACATTTAATCCTTAAAGGTATAAGTACTTAGAAGATCTTGTTGCTACGAGTACTAATAGTGCTCAACCAGAAGTAAAATACACATGCACTATAAGTAATCTGCTTTCTTTTGCTATGAAAATGATGTAGTTGTGCCTCATGTTTCCTTAAGGAATAGGATGAAAATATATATGAAAAGTAGTGTGCAACTTTGAACCATAAGTTTGAAGTAGAAGCTGAGATACTGAGATAATTGTGAGATGATAAAGTATTCAATGGCCAAATAGATAGATTTTTGTAAGTTATTATTATTATTATTATTATTATTATTATTATTATTATTATTATTATTATTATTATTATTATTATTATTATTATTATTATTATTATTATTATTATTATTATTATTATTATTATTATTATTATTATTATTATAATATTTCAATTTCTATACCGCCCTACTTGGCAGAGCCAACTCAGGGCGGTTTACAACACATGTAAACTTAAAGTTACAAGTTCCTAGACACAACATATCAATAAATCATAAATAGTCAATATCAATATCACAGAACATCAAAATATAGATATCATTACAGTAACAAAAATTCAATAATCAATAACAAAAAAATTCAATAAACATCAATATCAAGTAGTAGTTAAAAATTTCCATATCTCACTCAAATTTACACAAAGAAACAGAACTAAACTAAGTTAGATTGTGAGCCAAAGCTATGGACAGTTAAGTAAGAGTTTATATAAACTTACTGTATGTGAAGAATTGTGTATTGAAGTGTTGTCCCATAAGACAAAAACGGGGGATTGTGAGAGAGAAATTTTGATTCATATTATTTGACATAAGAGCAGCCATATTAATTAAAAGTAGAATCAAAATGATATAACGGGAGTCATCATGTGGGTAAGAATGTTCTTTGTGTTTAGGTCACTGTGCCCTGAAAGAAAAGAGGAACCTCAGCAGGTAGCTCAAGACAGGGTCACACGTGCCTCATACTGACCACAACCCGTGTCTCACGTGTATCTTGCTAACCACAAAATGTGACATGACCTAATGTACTAGAAAAGAAGGTGGTTTTAGAAAGTATATAAGGCAGGAGAAAAGACAGGCAATCGGGCATTGCAAACACAGGATCTTTGGGAAACCTGTCTTTGCTTTGTTTCAAATTTCTATATTATTGGCCAATCTTAATATTATTTGCATCTCTTTATTATTAAGGTATTGTACTTTATAGAATGTGTTCTGATTTTATTTGGCTTATGCATGCAATAAATTAATTACGGTAATAATATTTTAAGATATTGTGCCTAGAGTCCTTTTGTGTGTAGCAACCGGGGAAAATAGAAGTAAAATTTCCCCGACATTGGTTTCGAACTGCTAAATTGGCAGGAGCTGGGACAGAGATGGAAGCTCACTCCATCATGCAGGACTTGGGTCTTGAACTGCTGACCTGCCGACTTTCCAGTTGTCAAGTTCAGTGTCTTAACCACTAAGCCACCACAATCGAAGCAAGGTTAGCTGCTCTAACTAGAGATTTGCAGAGAGACAGGAATGGGGGAAATTCCTTTGGAGAGATTATAGTTCCCACAATCCCCCAGCTATCATTATGTGTGTGTGTATTTTCATGTCAGGGATTACTCTGGGTTGAAAGGATTTTTTTCAGGAGACACCTGAATGAGGCTCTTTTCATGTCCCCTATTGTGCAGCTCTTGGGGAATTCAGTCTCCAAGCACAGTGCTTTTACCCACTAAGCCACGAGGAGCCACACAGGTATCATGACTATTTCCTTACTTTCCTGCCCTACAGGCTTCTCCCCCTACAGTTTGTCAAGATTTCCGTACATAACTTCCAGAGACAGCAACTGCGGTTCAAGCTGGCAAGCGGCCGCACCTTCTACCTTCAGCTCTGTCCACAGCCCAGTGCACAAGAAGATGTCTTTGGGCTGTGGGTCAAGGTGATCAATATGTTATGGCCTCTCTCGGATGCCGAGATCAAGGCTCAGTGCACAGTGGAAGAGCCAAGGATGCATGTGGTGCCACCACCCCAGAAGCCACCGGTGGGTTCGCTCCTATTGTTTTTGCTATTGCTGTTCCTTATCTTCTTCTTTCATGTCCTGATCAAACCCTGAACTGCCAAAACGAAGCCAGACTTTTGGCTTTATCACTGGCCAAACATAAGTCTTCATGTTTCTGGCAGTAATCGGCAGACCAGTCAATGAGTCAGATTCTGTATCTCCCCACAGTCACACAGTGTGTTGCTGTCTGCCAGCAGCCTACACTTGAGCACATTGGTCTTGCATTTAGAGACTCCAACCCTCAGCCTATTCAGGGTCCTCCAAGTTACATAGGGGAGATTGAGTTCCTCAGCTATATCCTCCTTTAATGTTGTTCCTTGTACAGTGAGCTCCTTCTCCCATCTTCTAATTTGGTTTTCCTCTTGTATATCCTCAAGGATGTTTGTTCTTGCCATAAAGCTCTTCCTGGGTCTGACCCAGCAGACTTGAGGCTCACATCTGTTCAGAGAATGTTGAGGGTCATTCTCTTGCTTAGTTCCGTCGGTGTCTGCTGCTACTTCTCTCATTCACTATTATTATTATTATTATTATTATTATTATTATTATTAGTAGTAGTAGTAGTAGTAGTAGTAGTAGTAGTAGTAGTAGTAGTAGTAGTAGTAGTAGTAGTAGTAGTAGTAGTAGATGATCAGGGGTTCCCAACCTTTTCACATCATGGGCCAGAAAATGCCCACCAGACAGCTGAGCGGGCTGGTCACGTGGTTCCTTCCACCATAAATGCTGCCGTAAAATGCATCCGTGGCTGCTGTAAACACATTTACAGCAGGCACAGGTGCAGTGTTTACGACAGGCACGGAGACGTTTACACATGCATGGGCATGTTTTGTAGCTGTTGTAAATGCGTCTGCTTCTGCTTTGGGTATTGGCAAGGGTGGTGGTGGGCCACATGAAATGGTGCCACAGGCCGGGACCGACCCGCAGGCTATAGGTTGGCCACCCCTGCTCCCGGTGGTATGAACTACTGCTCTCACAATCTTTCATCAATGACTATGTGGCATGAGGCTGATGGGAACTCGAGTCCAGCCATATCTGGAAGACCACAGGCCATGGCAGGGAACATTACCAGTCTGGATGGGGCAGATGAAGATTGGAATCCACCAACCAAAAGGCAGAGCTTAGAAAAGTCACTTGCCTGCGTTATGGTTCCTAGAACCTGCTGTAGTCCTACAACTCCAAAAAGTAAAACTTCTAAATGAATCCAAAAGAATAATTCTTTCAAGCTCTGGACATCCATTCCTCAGATTGGATGGTGGGATGGGGAGACTTTAACATTATTGGAATCATGTATGAACAAGAAATTGTTGGAATCATGTATGAACAAGAAATTATTTTGTAGGGCTAATCATCTTTTTTTTGTCCTAGAGTCCACCTGCTTCCATGAACTTAGAAGAAACCGTGAGTATCCGGAGTGTCTACCAACCTACTGAACCAATCATCTTCAAGCCGGAAGATGCCAGGAGTGTGGCCTTGTCCATGGAGAGCCCAACAAGCTCCCCAGTTCCCATCCCAGCTACTAGCCTAAGCGAAGGAAAGCCATCTGATATTGACGTCTACCCACTGTCTGAGGGGGTTGTCTCTGCAGAATCTTTTGAAAGCCCCAAAAGTCCTGGTGATGAGACAGATTCACCAGCGAGCAGCCCTGTCTCTCAAAGGTGGGTATGACATGTTGGATCAGTGGTAGGAAGTAAGGTAGCCTGGATTTATATTGTACATGGCTCTAGTCTAGACCAAGTGGTCCCCAACATTTTTTGGCCATGCCCCACCTCAGCATCTCTAAAATCCCAAGATACACATACGCACGCACACACGCACACACGCATGCATGCATGTACACACACACACCAAAAATATAATTCTGATTATTAAAAAGTGAACTATTCATGTGCAGGAAGCCTAAAAGGACATTGGTCTAGACAAGCTTCCAAAGAATTCACTGTTAATAACTTCTTCTCGAATTGCCCCTCCTTAAAAATCACCCCCTCCCCATGGGTCATGCGCTCCATGTTGGGAACCATGGCTCTAGACTTGAAGTTCCACGGTGCAAATTTCAGATGGGCTTTGTTTTTAAACTTAAGTTATGGAAATAAAAAAGAAACACAGCCGTGTACTTCTTTACATATAAAATCCAAAATCAGAGTTGGATAATACCTCGACTGAACCACTCAAATAGCTTTTAAAATGTGAGGCTCCTTCTTCAGGGTCTTCCTCAGGGTCTTTGTCCTTCTTCTCTTTCTACATAAGCCTTGTAGGGTAGGGAGTTCCATGTCATTCTCTCCAAATGGGCAACCCTCTTTGTTTGTTATCTCTAGAAGTACAGTGGTGCTTCACTTAAAGAGCATAATGCATTCCATGGGATTGCTCTTTAAGCAAGTTTGCTCTTTAAGTGAAACATCATTGTAAGTGACCAGTTGTGACTTCTGGGGGGAATTGCAAACTCTGATCTAGTTGTTAAGTGAGTTTTTTGTTGGTTTTAGTTGTTAAGCGAGGTGACCATTCCAAGAAAATTCTGCTCTTTAAGCGAGTTAGTCTCTAAGTGAGGCGCTCTTTATGCGAGGTTTTACTGTCATTTAAGATGGGTTCTATTCCAATTCTGTCCCTTATACTGTAATCTGATTCCTGGTTTTACCTCTTCTAGTCACTCCAGCAAACTTCTTCAGACATCTCATTTCAATGGTTACTAACTTTAATTCATGTTTTGTTGTAAGTGTCCATGTTTGGCACTGGAAACATAAGGTGGGGATGAATATTCTTTGTATCAGGCTTTTCTTTGTGCTGTTCGGTATTGCCTTATGTTGTAAGGGTTGTAAGGCTAAGTGTTCCAATACAGTATTTGCTTTGCATTACAGCACTGTATCTTAATCTTTTAGTCCATTTTGCAATCTTCAGTAAATGTTCCTAGGTATTTTAACTCTGCTGCTAGTTTTATACTTGTTCCCTCTATTTTGATATTTAGAGTACACTCAAACCTTTCATAAAGAGCACCTCACTTAAAGAGTAACTCGCTTAAAGAGCAGAATTTTCTCTGAATGTTTGCTTTGCTTAACAAATAAAACCAACCAAAAACTCGCCTAACAAATAAATCGGGGTTCGCAATCCCCCCCACAATTGGTCATTTACAACGGTGTTTCGCTTAAAGAGCAAACTTGCTTAAAGAGCAATCCTGTGGAACGCATTATGCTCTTTAAGTGAGGTACAACTGTACTGTATTCTGTTTCCTTCCAATTGCCATTATCTCAGTCTTCTCTTTATTGATTCTCATATTATTCCTCTTTCATTCTTGGTTTATGAACATAAGGTGTTGCTGTAATTTCTTAGCTGTACTTGCTACCAATACCTGGTCATCTGCAAAAAGCAATTGGTTGATATTATTTCCGTTCATAGGCTTAACTTTTTTGCTTATACTGTCTATGTATGTGATAAATAATGGTGATAGTAGGCATCCCTGCCTCACTCCAGATGTTACTGCAAAGGATTCCGATATTCCTTGACTCATTTTAACTACACTTCTACAGTCACTCTATATCAGCTTTTACATAATCTGATAAAATGTTTACTTACTCCAAATTGGGCCAATGTTTGCCTGTCAACTCTGTCAAATGCCTTATCTTAGTCTACAAAAGCAACAAAGAGATTGTTGTTGCATTCATTATTCTTTTATATTTATGTAGAAATGTGAACTTTATGTTTAATGGTTCATGAAATCTATACAAACATTGTGCTAGATTTGATAACAGAATGAGAGCTGGCTGCCATGCATTAAGGGGAGATGATCAGAAAATATGGAATAGCTGCTATGTGGCCACTTATTTCTTACAAAGTACAACACCAGCCAACTGGTTTTCAAGAAGGAAGAAGTAAAGCAATTTAAAGATCATTACATGGTGACTTAGGAAAAACAAGAGGGAACACAAAGTCTAGGGCTAAGTCCATTTGCTTATACAGTATATCTGTCCCCTGTTCCCCAGTGACTGAGGTTACTTGATAAATGCACTAATACTTTTTACTTCCTACAATTATTTCAATAAACTAATGAGACATACAAACATACGACAAATCTGAGAAATGATTCTGATGAGGAATGCAAGGTGTGCTAGCTCAATCGTGGTCTGATAGAAGTTGTTCTTGTTTCAGGAAAGTCAGTAAAAGCAGAAGAGCTAGGAGATCTGGCCGAAGGAGGTCTGCTTCAAGAGGTAGGGAATACTAGATGTTATTTCACAAAAGATGTTACTGTTCTGGAGCTGAACTCTAGTTTCCAGCATCAGCTTCTCTTTGACTCAGAATCATTCACTTCCTCTATAATAATCAACACCTACCTTCACCCATGAATATCCCCACAAATGGCCACCTTCCATCCGTTGAGTGTCAATATAAGTCACCTGTTCCAATGGAGGCTGGTGGCACCATTATCAGGTGGGCAGCAAATCAACTCCATGTGGTGTAGGAAGGGCAAAATGGCCGTCTGGCCCCTGAAGCTGTCTGAGGGAGCGTGACCCGGGCCCTGGCTTAAAAAGGTTGAGAACTCCTGGCTTAACCACTGCACGACAAGGGCTCCAAGGAACCAAACACCTCAAATACTCTCCATCTTTCCTTTGTTTATTCTAGGACTGCTTCACTTTCATAGGTAAAGGTAAAGGTCGCCCTTGGTTGAAAGCCAGTCATATCCGACTTTAGGGCTCAGTGCTCATCTCTGTTTATAGCCAAAGAGCCAGCGCTGTCTACGTCTGCAGACATTTCCATGGACATGTGGCAGGCATGACTAGACAGAATGCACAGTTTACCTTCCCACTGAAGGTAAACAGTGTGCACAGAATGCTGTTTACCTTCCCACTGAAATGGTCCCTATTTCTCTACTTGCAATTTTTTGCTTTTGAACTGCCAGGTTGGCAGGAGCTGGGACAGAGACGGGAGCTCACTCTGTCATACAGCACTTGGGTCTCGAACTCCTGAAATGCTGACCTTCCAGTTGTCAAGTTCAGCATCTTAACCACAAAACCACCACAGTCCCTTTTCACCTTCGTAGCTCAGCAATAAAATATGCTGCATATTGAGTCACGGATTTTGGCATGAAACAGAAAAAAATATCTACAGAGATTTCTTACAAGGCAATTTGTGTCTAAAAATGATGCCGGTTGTATAAAGCTGCAACAGGATTTTAGCCTGCACTTAAACCAGTATAAATTTCTAGTGCCCTCTTCATTAGCTATTTGTTCCATCTCTCTCTCTGCCTTTCATTCTTCCATTGTTTATTTCCTACTTTATGTATTGGTTCTTCTAATTACAATGTACAGTATTGAACACCTCTTTCTCTTGGCTTTCTTCTCTGCATGACAGGCCGGAAGCCCAGCAAGATCATCTCTCTCATCCAATCTTGCTCCTGGGGGAGCCGTCGGAGGAGCAAGAGCCGAGAGCCGAAGATCCGAGGCAAAGGGAAGAAACGCTGAGTGGGCAAAAAAGGGGGGAAGCCTCTTTTCCACCTCCTTATCATGACAAAAACTGGTTTTTAAAATATGTCTGTCTTACCTGGCATTTCCCATAACCACTTTTAGCCACAACTCTTGAGTAAACCCCTCATAGGATGGAGTTCTTGTGCAATTAGTAAAGTCGCAGGAACCAAATTGTAGCCAAAGAAAAGCCACTTTGAAATTTAAGCGAACGAAGGGTAGAAAGTTCCCTCTTGCCCCCTCACCATGTCTCTGTGTATGTGCCCGAAAGCAGGTAAAAGAACTGAGGAGTTAAGCAAAAGTACTTTGTACAAGATAAGGGAGCGTGGTCTGACCAGTTCTGTCCTATTGTAAATTATGTGTATTGAGATGTCTGATATCTGTCTCAGCCTTCTTTATAAAAAGACTTTTATCTCCTCACTCCTTGCTCTTTGCTGCAAGAGCCTGTATGGGTACATACAATAAAGCCTTTCTCTCTCCCTTACTTTTGGTGCACTTATTCCTTTTGGTACCCATAGCCACAAGAGCTGCAATTTGCTACTTTTCAGCAGCATGATCATATTTGATCTCATGTTTTGGTTGACCTAGTAGACTAGGATTAGGATCACGTTGTTTTTAAGAACAGTGAAACAGGGGGCTTGTTAGCTTCTCTAACAAGTTGCTTATTGTATGTATTGTATGTTTGGATGCAAAACGAAAATGGTGGTTTCACTCTGGCAAAGAAACCAGATAGAGCAGTTGGAATCTGCATTACCAATTCAGAAGCTAGAATATTCGTTTTTTGTTTTATTTCTAACAGCAACTTGTAGAACTTTGGAAGTTACCTTTAGAAAGTCATTTGCTCATTGTTGCAGGGGCTTAATCATCCTAACCAGTTACTGCAGCACAAAGATCATGTTTGCAGTTCAACCACTGCACCAGAAAGCCTCAGTGATGATAAAGTCTAAATATTGGATCCCTTGGGCCTGTTTCTTGCTTTTTCTTCTCAATTTCTGCTGCTACTTGAATTCTTATATCTGGAGGTGCTATACCCATCAGTGAGAATATTTTATTATTTGGCATAATGATTCACTTAAAATGTCATTTTTCAATTGACGGTTTTTCAACAGAAAAGGAAGCACTATTATCTGACATTTGTGTGCAACATAATTGTGCTACATTGTTTGCTCAGGAAACCTACAGAGAACCAAACATCTCCACATAGAGAGCATAATCAATCCACGAGACTACCAGTTAATGGGCCAAAGTAATTATCTGTCCAATTATGGGTGCAGCTGAGCAATTTGGTACGTTTGGGAAAAGGCAGCCTTACAGACTGCTACAATTTGTAAATCAAGATTCAGGGTCAGATCTAAAATGACCCTCAGGGTGTGAATCCGATCCCTACGGTTGAGAGCCACCCTGTCTAAGATTGGGACCAGGCTGCTTATTTAGGCAGATGGTCCCTCCAACAACAGGACCTCCATCTTGTCAGGGTTTCACTTCAAACTGCTTGTTTTGGTCAATCCCATTATTGAGATCAGACAGTCATCAAGGCATTGGATCACATCAACTGTGGAGGTTGTGAAGGAGAGATAGATTTGGATGTCGTTTGCATATTGGTGACACCAAACTTCAAATCTCCCAGTGGTTTTCCCTCCCAGAAGTTTTATAATCATATTTATAACTCTACATTATATTTTTGATTAATTGCTTTGGCTTATTAATGTTTGTCGCCTGTTGGTTTTCATTTGGATTTCATTTTATTGCTCTGTTTTATGGTATTGTTTGTATTTCATATTTATATGTTGTTCACTGTCTAGACTAGTGCCTGTACTAGGTCAGGCTGTATAAAATGCTAAACATAAATACATAAACAAATATGAAGAAGTTATGGATATACAGTAGCTATTAACGATAAGTTAATGCAGGTATTATCAACCTGTGGCCCATGGGCCGAATGTGGCCCACGGCACCATTTCATGTGGCCCACCACCACCTCCACCACACCAGGAAGTGCCATGTTGGAAGGGCAAAATGGCCGTCTGGCCCTGGAAGCTGTCTGAGGAAGCATGACCCGGCCCCCAGCTTAAAAAGGTTGAGAACTCCTGAGTTAATGGGTAATGTTAAATAAAGAAGGTTTTGATTAATAAGGATATTTTAATTGATATTTGGGGAGAATTTGTATTAATAACAGGGAAGAGTTGTGCACCTTTGCAAGAGCCAATGTGGTTTTGGAAGGGGGGAGGGGGCTCCTTAAAAGGAAGGAAAATTGGCTGTGCCTTCAAATGATGCTGGTGGCAGAAGAAAAGCATTTTCTGTATAATTGTATTGTTTATATTGTCATGTGTTATTGAGTTTCTCAGGTATGTAATTTCTGTTTTTATATTTGTTCTCTTTTATTCTGTATAAATAAGCATTTTTAAATGGGCTTCCGTCACTGAAGTAGTGGTGCAATTTTTGTTGTTGTTCAGTCGCATAGTTGAGTCCAACCTTTTGTGGACCACTGCACGCCAGGCACCCCTATCCTCTACCATCTTCCTCAACCCGCCCAGTTTTGTGCCCACTGTGTCAACCATCTCATTCTCTGCCGTCCCCTTCTTCTTTTGCCCTCAACCTTTCCCAGCATCAAGGCTTCCTCAAGTGAATCCTCTCTTCTCATTTGATGTCCAAAGTACTTTAGCTTCATCTTCACCATTTGACCTTCCAAGGATCAGTCGGGGTTGATTTCCTTTAAGATCGACCTATTTGTTCTCTTTGCTCTTCCATAAATAAAACATGAAGAAACTAAGGTTGTCATTAATTGATCAAATACTTTGGGATTTCCCCCCTTCTTCTTCTGTGTCTAGGCCAGATATGAAACTGCCAAAATGATGGCACCGTTTGGTGCATTCAATCTCCAGTTCCATAATGACCCAGTATGAGAAAGATTAGCTGGCAACACAAGATTGCCATTACCACCCAATTGTGGTTCGAAAATACCACAATTGTCGAGGAGGCTCTTTCTGTATAAAACCTGGTGAATTTTTTAAAAAATTATTTATTTTACTGAACACATAACTGTGACTTTTCACCCTCTTTCTGCTTTTTCAAGTCAGAATGATTTGAATGATTGGAACATCAGTCTGTCATTGGAAATGTGATTAGATGTTCCCTCGTGGAAAACAACCATCTTGTATTTCCCCCCAGCACCCAAAAAAATCTTCTGTTCCTCCACATTTAATAATTGCACAAGAGTCCCATCCTATTAGAAGCCTACCTTCATTAGACCACTAAAATTTCAAAATTAGGCCAAGGCTAGCTGTTGAGTCCAGCAGGACTCTTAATCAGGCTGAGTATTGCAGAGCTTAGGAAAAGGTCACAATTGCCTTGTTTGTGCTTGGTGTTTTCTACCACAAGATGGAAAAAGAGGGTGAGTCACCCACTTGCAAAGGTGGTCAAGCATCTCTCTCACTTTTTTTGGGCTGTTGTGTAACTCAGGACATGACTGAAAAAGAGAAGGAAGGGTTGTTCCCACAACTAAGTAAGCATCGTAGGAGTTCTTGTCTTCCTTCACTGAGTTGTGAAGACTCACATAGCATGAGGGACATTCCTGGTCCAGAGCAGAAGCTTCTAAATCAGGGGTTCTCAGCGTTTTCAAGCCGTGGGCCAGACCACACACCCTCAGACAGCTGAGTGGGCCAGACTGGTGGTTCCCTTGCTTCCGTAAAACACATCTGTGGCTGTAAACGCATTTACAATGGCTGCAGACTCATTTATGGTTGTAGTAAACACATTTACAATGGCTGCAAAATCATTTACAGCTGTGGTAAACACGTTTGCCACAACCATAAATGAGTCCGTGGCCAATTCTGACGACGGTGGGAGGGGTAGCTGGAGCAAGGTTGGGGGCCAGACTATTTGGCACCATGGGCCAGATCCAGCCTGCAGGCCATAGGTTGAGAACCCCTGTTCTAAATCAAGGTTGGACTAGTGGTTGGGGGTGGGTTTTTTTTTTTTTTGTAATTTGTTTTTTTTTTTGCCTTGTCTACTTGTGTTTTGTTTTTTTTAAATTAAGATGGATATGATGATTTCATACACCCACAACCAACAAGAAAGAAAAGAAGAAACACAAAAAGTCTAACACAAACACAAGGTGAGACTAAGCCTACACTGATGCAGAGAGGAGATGGCAGGTTTCCTTTCATGTCCAATCTTCTGAGCCGTTCCGTTGACACAACAATTTTCTCTGTGGAGGAAGAGATTTGAGAGAGAGCTTCAGAAAGGCGAACTGGAGGGGCAGCAGATGGTTCGTCGAATGGATGGTCAGGAAAATAAAACTCTGCTCTCATTCAGAATGGAAGAACGAGATTGAAATAAATATTAATAAAACTATTAACAGTTAGGAGAGGCATTTCATTGCAAGAGACAACATTATTGAGAAGCATTTTATTGGGAAATGCAACATGCACAATTTAATCCACAGGTGTAGGGAGATTAAACCAGTCACCACAGCTAAGGTGAGGAGAAGGTTATGGTACAGAGGGCAAACCAACACAGGATCCCACAAAATTGGCAATGGGTGGGTGGGTAGAAATAATGCCTATGTAACAGAAAAGAATCATAGGACAATGTATGGCAACATGATTTGTTCTTTCCTTTTCCTTGCAAAGGTAAAAGATGTTTTACAAAAGCATACTTCACTGCTATAGCAATATCACAAGATTTAACCAACCTCATTGGTTCTCTTGAATCCTTGGCAGATATCCAAGCAATTTGAATAAAGACATGGATGGCAGGAATGAAGATGAATGAGCATCAGATAGATTTGAAGGTGGAATCTGAATAGATGTCACGGTGATTCCCCTGGAGTTATTTGGCATACAGTACATTTAAAACAGGGCCTTCTGGAGTTAGCTAAGAACCTAACAGAAGTAATCAATTAACCAATTAACCAATTTACCATTCTCTTCTTCTGGGGGTGGGTGGTCCTGGGACTGTGCAGTTGCTCAGGGCTACACAGGCTGGATCTTCTCTGCGAAAGAACAGAATGTTTGACTAGTCACATGAAAGACAATTTAATAGGGAGAGAAAATAATTTTTCTTGGACTCTGCATTTCTTCAACAGGGGTCTAGCTCAGAAGAGATGCTAGAACAATGTCATCATGATGGCCAACTCTTCCTCACATGATTTTGTCTATAAGGCATTGTTAACAAGCCTGACAAAAGAAAGTAAATCTTCATTATGCAAGGACGCACATGCAAAAATGACCAGCAGGAAAGCAACTCTGGGTGGCTCACAGAAATCAGACATCACCCACATAAAAATTATTGACCTTAAAAACTTTAAAAATCATTAAGAACTATTAAAAATACCCTCCCAACCCCGCTAATTAGAATTATAACTAAAAGTGTGAACAGCCTTCAATGTATGAGCCAGTCCCACATGACATTCAATGTATGATCCAGTGTCATCAATGCCCCACACCTGCTTTGCCAGCCAGGTTTCCAAATCCTTCCAGAAGGACAATAGCTCTGTCCGGAAACAGAGGTTGGTCAGCAGGAGGTTCCACAGGGCCGGAGCAGATACCAAAAAGGCTCTTTTTCTAGTGCTAGAGAGGTGAGACCCTCTAGCTGATAGCACCCTTAAGGAGCCTCTTCGGTCTGCTCTGGTGGGACGGACAGATGTCCTTGGGGAGATCAGTTGCAAAACAGATTGCAAGGTGTGTTTTACTTCCGCTTCCAGTGGGAGGAACCACGTGATCGAACCACTGAAGCACATGACTGGCCTATGACCTGAAAAGCTTGGGCACCCCTGCTTTATTTGAAGGGCTATCCAGTCCAATGGGAAGACAAAGAACCAGAAAGAGGCAGGTGAGCATCTTTAAGGTGTTCATCTAAAGTGGTAGACTCAGCAGGTACCTTGTCACTGTCTTCTCCACTGAGGTTGGGATGTGCTTTACTTCTGTTTTCATTAGAAAACATCGTTTCTAAATGTATGAATGTACATTACCAATTAGTACGTGCAATGTTCTGCCAATCAACATCTCATTTTGTCCTTTGCTTGGAGATGCATGCCCTGTCTTTCTGGGGACTTGAAAGTGTCACTCCCTTAAGGTACATCCTTTACCTGTGCTGTCAAAGGGACAATTCTAGTGTCTTGTTTTAATCTCGGGTCTTCAGAGTTTTTGGATTTAATTTGGAAGGAGAAGTACAGAAAAGCAACTTAAACTATTTGCTTCTCAGACCTGCCACTCTTCCTGTTGAGCCTCAAGATCAAAGTTCTATAGTACCAAATCAATAAGGCCTCCCATCTTTGGATTGGCTTGTGCTTAATACACATCTGGGGGCCTGGAGCCATTAATAAGCCAAGCAGCTTCTTTTCTCCACTTGAAGCCACCTTCATTAACAATCTCAAGGGGATCTCAGGAACATTATGATTTGACTGGTTGGATTTACCCAGTGGAGTTTGCCGCTCATCAGCATGAGACCTGTTAATTGACCTGGGGCAGAACTGTGAATTAACGCTTCGAACTCCTGGCAAGCTACAAAATTACTACTCAGTTGACACTGTTATTGAAAAAAGAGGGAAGAGGGAAAGTAGAAAATGAAGGTTTGACGCTGAGGTGGCAAGGGACAATCTATACACCAGGTTGGCTGGTTATGCAATGGCTTATTTATACAAGACTAATTAAATTCATCAATGGAACTGAGACGGATTTTGGTAAAGAATTTCTCCCTGAAATGCCACTCTTATTAATCATCCCTAAAGCATGTTTCAAAGTAACAAATGATCTTTTCTAGTCCCCACTCAGCACAGAGGAAGTTACAGTAATTACAATTCCCCTTCCTACCTACAAAAAAAGAGCAAAACAAAACAAAAAAAATCTCAGCTCTCCTCTCACAAGAAATACACAGTTTTGATGGTATCAAAAGCTGGGCTTGGCAATTACTTTTTCATTATTTAAAAATCAATTTCAACCCTGAGAATAATATGTACAGCCAATCGAATGGGTGGAAGTTGAGCGAGCACATTGTTCCACAGATTACATGTGATAAGTATGTGTTATATCTCACTGTGCATATGAAACTGCTGAGTGGCGAACCTTCACCAGATGGGTGGTATATAAACGTACTAATTAATTAGGATTCTCCAGCATGCTGCTTCTTTTTCTTCTGTGTCTAGGCCAGATGTGAAACTGCCAAAATGAAGGCACCATTAGGTGAGTTTATTCAGCAGTTCCTTTGACTTGACCTAGTGTGAGAAAGATTAGCTGGCACACAAAGTTGCTACCAGGGTACGCCCGATTGTAGTTTAAAATATCACAGTCTTTAAGAAGGCTCTTTCCGTGTCCCCCCTCCAGCATGATGAAGCCAGCTCATTCTTATTCCCTTTCTACCTCTGGTTGCAGACCAATATCTGCAAACCTAGATCTATGCCAGTGGTTCCCAAAGTGGGGCCCACACCCCACAAGGGGAATCTCAATTCCCAGAAGCCTAAGTCAGTACATTGGCTGATCAGTGCTTCGGGGAATTGGCTTAGGCTTCGGGGAATTGAAGTCCAAAAACCAAAGGTGGGGAAAATACCAATCCGTGCCTTAGCTTACTGCAGGGGATTCACTTCTGAGACATATAGAATTCCACTGTAAGTCAAGAAAAGTGCTGAATGTGTCCCAATGATGCTCAGAACCATTAAGAAGCAGGATAAGGGCCAATAATAAATAAAATTAATCCTGCCAAAATGGAGTGCCCTCAGATGGCTTATTCCTGTGTTTGCAATTACAATGTTCAATTTGTTCGGGATAGTGCTGCTGAGCAGACGTGTTTTTGAGTAGGGATTGGGCCACCATCAGATTTCTTATATGAGTCTGCCCTGGAGTAGCATTATTGGGATGATATACTTCCCCTCAGTTTATGTTGCTGTGCAGAATGCAGTCTTTCTTGCACTGGAGACCTTGGGCCTGTGTTGGTCAATGCATTGGCATTTTCCCATTTAAACAATTGTGATATGCAGATGATACCACCCTAATGGCAGAAAGTGAGGAGGACCTAAAGAAGCTCCTGATTAGGTTGAAAGAAGAAAGTGCAAAAGCTGGCTTGAGACTCAATATCAAGAAAACCAAGATAATGGCAAAAGGCCCTATCAGTCCCTGTAAAATAGATGGGGAAGAAGTAGAAGGAGTGACAGATTTTACTTTCTTAGGATCAAAGCTCACTGCAGATGGTGATTGCAGCCATGAAATAAAAAGGCGACTGATTCTTGGGAGGCAAGCGATGAGAAACCTGGGGAACATAGTGAAAAGTAGAGACATCACATTGCAAACAAAAATTCGTCTAGTCAAAGCAATGGTATTTCCGGTGGCAATGTATGGTTGTGAGAGCTGGACCATTAGGAAAGCTGAGTGCAGAAGAATAGATGCCTTTGAGATGTGGTGCTGGAGGAGAGTTTTGAGAGTCCCCTGGACAGTGAGGAGAACGAATAGGTCAATCTTAGAAGAAATCAAACCTGACTGCTCCCTTGAAGGTCAAATAGTAAAGATAAAGATAAAGTACTTTGGACATCAAATGAGAAGAGAGGAATCACTTGAGAAAGCCTTGATGCTGGGAAAGGTGGAGGGCAAAAGAAAAAGGGGTCGGCCAAAAATGAGATGGCTAAATGGTATTGTAGACACAATGGGCACAGAACTGAGCGACTTGAGGAGGATGGTGAAAGTCAGAAGTGCCTGGCGGACAGTGGTCCATGGGGTCGCAAAGGGTCGGAATCGACTGTGCGACTGAACAACAACAAAACACATAAAGAGCCTCCTTCAAGATTGTGGTATTTTTGAACCACAGTCGGGTGTATCCTGGTAACAGCAACCTTGTGTTGCCAGCTAATCTTTCTCACACTAGGCCAATCAAAAAGGACTGCATAATGAACTCACCAAAAACTGCCTTCTTTTTGGCAATTTCTGTCCTAGACACAGAATGTCTGTCCTAGACACAGAAGAAGAACAATTGTGATGTGTTATCTGTAGAGCAACCTTTGAAGATGTTTTAGGAGCTACAGTTTAGCACAAACTTCAGGATTAAGATTAGGAATCGGACCATACAATCCAGCAAGCATGCCATTAGAAATGGAGCTAGTTTGAGAGACCCAAAAAAGGAGACCATTCATCGAAGCACAAGTTTCCCTCAGCCCCACAAATTGCAAACCAACTTGCTTTTGTTCTGTCACATGTTTGTGATGTAAATGTGGATTTCAGTGTGGAAGATGACTGATTCATTATGGCACTTTGAAGGAATTGCAATTCCTGGCTACAAATCAATGTGTTTCCAGCTTCTAGTGATGTCACAAATGTATCACATAGGTTAACTGTGAGACAACTCATTAATGATATATTAAATATATTAATTCTACATTAAGATAACTTTATTGGCTGCTAGCCATCTCTCAGCCTGATTTAAGGTTTTGCTGTTTACCAAGGTTCATAAAAAGTGTCTGGTCTCATAGCAACCAGAGATCAGCCACTGATGCTCTTATTTGGATATCTTACTATTAGAAGTAAAGTGAATATTGATCAGAGGGAGTGTAAGGAGGTTTGTTAGTTTGTTTATTGTGGTTCTCATTCGTGGAATTTTGTTTTATGCACCCACCACTCTGTCCTCCTGTCTCTCACACATAAAACCACACACATATGCACAGAAGCACATGTGTGTGCACACATACACATACGCTATTTAAAAATACAGGGTTTTTGTTGTTGTTCAACTAACATCCATTCAATATACACTGTTTTTCCACCAGTGAGGTCTGGTAAAACTATTGCTTAAAACATCTCACTTACCTCAAAAATCCTATTAGGTTTGCCATTAGTCAGTTCCAACTTGATGGCACATAACATAGACCAGTCCTCACAATGATTCTTCTTCTTCAGGTGCTGTAATCATTCCCCATATTGGCTATCATCATGGCGATAGTTTTCCTGTTCTTAACTCAGGGGGTGCCCAAACTTTTCGGGCCATGGACCAGTCACGTGGTTCAGGGAGCTGGTCACTATGGTCTGGGGGCTAAATCCAGCCCCCGACGCCAATTCATCCAGTCTGCGAAGCCCTCATAGCTCCTGGAAGTGGAAGTAAAACGTGCCCATATGTGCCATACGGCACGTGGTTCAAGGAGCTGGTCACTACAGCCTAGGGGATGGATCCAGCCCCTGACACCAATTCATCTGACCCGCGAAGCTGGATGGATTGGTATCAGGGGCCAGATCCGGCCCCTGGGCTGTAGTTTGCGCATCTCTGTCTTAACTCCTTGGAACAGTTCTTCCAAGGACATTCCACATCAGCCTCTCAGGTTTTTCAGCCACGTAGTCTGTGTATGTCCAGGGTCTCTCTTCTCAGGGATTAAATACACATTAAAATACACACAGACACACCACATCCAAAGGTGAGTCGCTTACCCTGGGGAGCAGGCTATAGGGAGCTTCAGGCTAGCAGCTTCTCTTCCTCCTCCCCGCTTGGGAGGACAGCAAGGAGGCCGTGCATACACGCCAAGCACTGTAGGCATGCATGCACACCAAGTGCTTGGCGCGCACGCGCAGTGGAGAAACCAGTGAAATGGTAAGCCCCAAAGGTGGTTCCCCCCAAAAGCTGCTATTGGTTCTCTGGGACACTGGGGAAAATTACTGCCGGTTCTGGCGAACTGGTGAGAACCTGTTGCATCCCATCACTGCTTACACCACATTGGCTCTGTGGCTTACAGGAGGCACTCCTTTGGAAACGGGACTCTTTATAGTCATGCTGTGTGAAGAAACCTCAAAGAACAAGGAACTGCTAAGCAGAAATGTGTATCAGACAAGAGAGACTCATCACGCTGTCGCTGAAATACAGTAGTAAGACACAACTGAATCAGTGGAGATTTGTTGATCCCCCTATAAACTCCATTGATTCAAGGGGCCTATTCATGTTGTGATTTACTGTTGGATTTCAGCCAATAGGTGTTAAATGCCTTACCTATTGCCAGGATGTTGGTGTTGTTAGCACTAGATTGGTAAAAAGCCAGTGTTAGTAACATAATCATTCATGTCAGTAATTTTCTTCATTACAATGAGCTCAAATCTCACTGTCAGCTTCCCATCTCTACCACTCATGTATTAATATGTCCAGACCCCTACAATTATGCTCCATGAAAAGTTCATGCTATAATAAATGTGCCAGTCATCCAACTTTAAAAGCCAGAGCAATTCCCTCTTCTAGCGCAGTACCATCTACTTGGACAAGCAGTAGCTTTTCAAGACTCGGGTGGTTTTCAGCTGAGTGTCTCCAAGTGGTCTTTCCTTTGTGAGTAACCAGTAGAATAGCAGCTAACTTTCCAGACATTCATGGATGTATTTTGCCTCTTATTTTCTTTTGCCCTGTTATGTCCTGTTGCCATTACTTTTTTCAACGATACCTCCCTACTCTCCCCAATATGGTCAGTGGCCATGATGATGATTGCAGGTTTGAGGAAGTTATAATGAAAAGACTCTTCCATCTTCTGCTTCTGTCCACATCTGGAGGCTGACAATCAGAAAGTCCAGTAGACGTGAGTAGCCACTTGCAAAATAATTTGAAGCAGTCCTTCAAACCCGCATGCACACGTGGTAGACAAATAAGCATTGGTTAATGAAAGCATAGCTGCCTAGTAAAAGTAAAGGTTTCCCTTGCTTGAAAGCCAGTCGTATCCGACTCTAGGGGTCAGTGCTCATCTCTGTTTCAAAGCTGAAGAGTCAACACTGTCTGCTTCTGCAGATGTTTCCATGGTCATGTGGCAGGCATGACTAGACAACGGAGCGCATGGAACACTGTTTCCTTCCCACCAAAGTGGTCCCTGTTTATCTACTTGCAATTTCTTGCTTTTGAACTGCTATGTTGGCAGGAGCTGGGACAAAGACGGGAGCTCATTCCATCCTGGAGTACTCGGGAATCGAACTGCTGACCTTCCGCCTCCCAGTCAGCGTCTTAGCCACTTACCCACCAAAAAGTATGAAGTAATGGAGGAAGGATGTAAAACCTTCCTGATGCCGAGGCCTGGCATTGCCATTAGGTAAAATGAAGTGATCACCTCAAGCAACAGGATCGGAGGGTGGCAAACCATGCCACTGTCCCATCTGAAGAATGCCCTACCTTCTACAGCTTCTGTCGTCTTCTCCTCTGGCCTCGGCTTCATCTTGTGTGTCCCTTGAGGAGCATTCATTTCCCCTTCTCTCTACTATCCTTTATGTTGGTTGCTCAAAGCAGTCTTGGCTGGATAGCGCATTGATGAACTAGGTATCTAGGTATCAGCTTAGCTCTCTGACTGTGGATCCACAAGTTGAGAGCTCAGCTCCTCACAGTGCATCCCAGAAAAGCCAGGATGTGTGCTCGTAGATAAGCTGCACAGTCCCAGGATGCCCCTGGAAGAAAGGAGTAGCAAACCACTTCTGAGTGCCCTCTACCTAGAAAATGTTGAAAAGGATCACCATAACTCAACATTGGCTTGATGCCACATGACTATCATATTAGGAAGCCTGGTGTTTTTGGAACAAAGAAGCAGCCTGTGGATGGGCTGGACCTCGGCCACAAGTGTTTCATCCCCCTCTCCCTTTCTCCCAAACACACTCAAAGCATGCCAAGATCATCTGCCTTCCACATATTTTTGTTGTGGAGCAATCAAGAGGGACAGTTTAAAATAAACTCACATCCTGATTACATGCTTCCTATAGGATCTCGATGACCACAGAATGCTAAATTGGGTGGATCCAGCTTAGTCTTATTCTTTTTTTAAAATGAAATATCCTCTGTACACAAAGCTTCCTGCACATAGAAAAGTTAGTGTAAGGGAGAAGAGATGTAATGCTGGTTTTCCTCAGGCAGGGATATAACTATTGATTTCAGAGTCAGATTAATTTTGTCTTCCAAGAAGTTCACATTAAAGAAAGAGAGAGAGATCCCGATTACCCGGTAGATCATATGGGCATGGAAAAGGAAAGGTGTTAAAGGAGATGCTTTGTGCCATCTAGTCACAAAGCTAGTTTACTAGGCTAGTTTACTGTCTTCCTTTTCAATGAAGAATGCTTCACTACAGTCCAGACCAGTAGACATCTGCACATGCAACCACAGAGGTATCATCTTGTTTTTGACTCAGGCAGCAAATTAGGCTTTCTATGATAGCATCTCAGGGCCATGGTGGCTTAGGGGTTAAGACTCTGAGGTTGATGACCAGAAGTTTGAGACCCAAGTGCTACGTGACACAGTGAGCACCTGTTGTCTGTTCCAGTTCCTGCCAACCTAGCAGTTTGAAAGCAAGAAGGTACCGCTTCGGTGGGAAAGATAACAGCATTCCATACTCTCCAGTGTTTAGTCATGCCTGCCAGATGACTGGCTCTTTGGCTGTAAACAGAGATGAGCACTACCCCTAAAGTTGGACATGACTGCTTTTGGGAAAGGGAGACCTTTGCCTTTACCTAGGTAGGATAACATCTAATGGCCATTGAGCTCTGCAGACCGTCTATTTAACCAAGTGAAGCAAAAACCCGCATTGTTTGTTCTCTCAACTTTTGGAGAAGTTACTGAAAACGGAAGTTACTGAACTCATTGCAGTCAAGCCATCTGGCTGTAATACTATAAATGTCTACTGCCATCTCGTGTGCAGGTGAAGAAGTGGCACCTCACCATTTATTTTTATTTTTTGCTCCTCTATTCTCATTTGAAAGTGACTGTGGTGGCTTAGCGGTTAAGACGCTGAACTTGGCAACTGGAAGGTTGGCAGGACAGCACTTCGAGACCCAAGTACTGTATGACAGGGTGAGCTTCCATCTCTGTCCCAGCTCCTGCAACCTCGAAAGCAAGAAATTGCAAGTAGATAAATAGATACCACTTCAGTGGGAAGGTAAACAGCGTTCCATGCACTCCAGTGACTAGTCATGCCTACCAGATATCCACTGAAACGTCTGCAGATGCAGACGGCGCTGGCTCTTTGGCTGAAATTGGAGATGAGCACTGGACCCTAGAGTTGGATACAACTGGGTTTTTATTTATTTATTTATTTATTTATTTATTCGAATTTTCATTCCACCCTACTTGCATGAGCAACTCAGGGCGGATTACAACCGATCAACCAAAACAAGTAAAATACAATTAAAAATCTACAAACAATTTAAAACAGTGTCTCGTTCCCTTAAATAAAAGAGGGAGGGTGGGTGGGTGTAAGATGTTAAATAAGCCAGCGGGGAGGGGGTTAATGAACCATCAATACCCCACACCATTCCCGCCAGCCAGGTCTCCCTTCCTAAAAGCCAGCAGCTCCGTCTGGAGACGTAACTCTAGAGGCAGGCGGTTCCACAGGGCCGGGGTGGACACGGAGAAGGCCCTCCATCTAGTGCCAGAGTCGAGCCTCTCTGGCTGATGGCACAACTAGGGAGCCTCTCCGGTCCGCTCTGGCGGGACGGACAGATATCCTTGGGGAGATGCGGTCTCATATGTATCCTGGCCCACTAACGTATAGGGCTTTAAAGGTGATAACCAGCACCTTGAATTGCACCTGGAGGCAAACTGGTAACCAGTGCAGCTCCTGAAGCAGTGGTGATGCATAGGAATAACACCCATATCCCAACACCACTCGGGTTGCTGCATTCTGCACCAGCTGCAGCCTCCAAATGGTCATCAGGGGAAGCCCCATGTAGAATGCATTGCAATAATCTAATCTGGAGGTGACCAGAGTGTGGGTGATCATGAGTAAGAAGTCCCCGTCAAGGAGTGGGTGCGACTGTGCAAAAGCCCTCCTAGCCACGACTGCCACCTGCTCATTGAGCAGGAGTTGTGAGTCCAGGAGGACCCCCAGATTGTGCACCGGGTCTGTTTGGGGCAAGCTAGCCCCATCCAGAACCAAAGCTGGCAACTCCTTCATTGAGCAAGGGCGACCTTTTCCTTTACTATTCCTTTCCTCTCTCCGGTGTGGGAAGAAACCATAAGGTTGCAACTCCCTTTATATGCCTCCTTGGTCCCAAACCACAGATACATAGCTAAGGCTGTGATTAGTCACTTAAAAACTCCTGCATTTCCCTTACAGTTAGCACTGGTGAGATCGATTTAAAGATCAAAGTTCACATAACACACTTGTGAAAAACAGTTTATCTTTATATTGTTCACACTATTGTTCCTACAGAGGCTAGCCCACATTATTCCTGCTTCAAGCAGGTGATTCTGAACAGCCCACCTGGGGTTATTTTATTTTGCACCAATACTTGTATCATGGCAAAATGCATTGAGTTCTCTCCCATCCTACTCTCAGCTGGACTATCTTCACAAATCAGCTGCTAACAGTGGCACTCTGCAAAAAATAGCAGCTCTCAAGTGATCCAATGTCTCCAGCTGTTTTGTGCTGCTATGGACTGGCTGGAATCCTTTAAGCCTCCCCACAGATAGTGTAGATCTTTTAAAAAAATATTTATTTGAAGTAGTGATCTGTCACTTCAAATAAATATTTAAGAAATGAAATATATTGATACATGGCTCATATGAATTCATGTATCAACATATAATGCATGTGAAACAAATTACGTTTATATTGGGTTAAAAATACCTCTGATGTAAATTTTAACACACACACCCCACATCTAACCGCAGGTTAAGCAGTGAGAAGAAAGGATGTATTCATATACAGAGAGTTACAATAAAATGTAAATTCATTTTAAGAAAGAAAAAAACTGTATTAAAATTGAGTTCTCAATATATATATTGATAACAAAGGATGAATACAAGTCATTAGCATCCAGACACTTTTGATTATGGTAAACTACTGCTCAAGCATGTTGACCAATGTGTCAACTTGTATCACTGCACATACCATTTCAATTCCTTTCTGATGTAACACCAGGGCAACCACTTTTCTATGATACACCCCCATCCTTTATGGTCCCCCATAGGTAGAAGGGATTGCAGTGGCTTAGTGGTTAAGACACTGAACTTGACAACTGGAAGGTAGAAGTCAAGGGTTAAGATAGGAGAACATGGGGAAACTCAACCATACCTCATCCTGCCCATTGTCCTGGCAAATTCTCATCCAGGTAAGGCCTCATGTATGTCTCACGTTTGTTTGTTTGATTGTCCTGTCTGTCACATGGTGTCACTAGCATTCATTGTTTTGAGCGAATGCCATACTAACATTGCTTCCACAATTCAATTCAACTTCGAAAAGTAAGACACAGATAACATCTCTTAAAATGTGTATGCATTATTTTGGCATCCTCTGTATTGTGAGAAGAGAGACGTGTGTTTTTTTCTCCGGTAGGGGAAGCAAAACTGCCATGACATGCCAGCATGATTCACACGAATGACGCAGCCAGCACAACACACTGCATCTGTCTTGGTGTATTAAAATAACCAAGACATTTAGGAGGGGAGGGGTGCTTAATACAACACCCATGTCTGTACATGCCTGTGTGTGAGAGAGATAGAAAAAGAAAAGTCACTTTTGCCATCTAGTGGATAAATCAACTATTTCTCCACTATTTCCCAATGGTAAATAAATTCTGGTGCATTGTGTTGGCATTGCTCTTCTATCTTAACAGTCTGGCTGGACAGTATCTCTTATGGTGAATTAACCACACAGGACCACAGCCCTTGCTGTATGCTAGTCTCCTCCATACTAGATAACAGTACTAGTGTTCTAACTCTGGTACTCTTTCAAATCCCGCGTTATCTGTGTAGCCTTTGTCACCATGGAAGCCATTAGCAGGGTAGTAAGGATTACCTTATGAGACTGCAGTGGCTTAGTGGCTAAAGACACTGAACTTGATGACTGGAAGTTTGGCAGGTCAGGAGTTCGAGACCAGAGTGGTACATGATGAAGTGAGCTCCCGTCTCTGTCCCAGGTCCTGCCAACCTAGCAACTCAAGCGCAAGAAATTGCAAATAGGTACTGCTTCGACAGAAAAAACAACAGCATTCTGTGTGCTCCAGTGTCTAGTCATACATCTGACCATGGAAATGTTTAGACATGGACAACACTGGCTCTTTGGCTGTAAATGGAGATGAGCACTGTACCTTACAGTCGGTTACAACGGGCTTTGGAGCAAGAGCGACCTAAGGATTACCTTCCTCATTGAAGACAGAAATAAAGCAACATGACAGAGACCAGGGGCAATTAAAAATTTGCTGTCTATATTTTATGAAGTTGTTTTTGTTACTACAAATAATGGTAGCATGCTATTCAGATTAAGGGTGGCCACCTTTCAATTTTTGGGGCTCCCTGAAGTGAATCCCTTGTACTAAGGAGCAGAACATACGCTGAGGCAAAAGCTGGCTAGTGAAATATTTTGGGTAGTGAAATACCTGAAAAGATTGCTTTCGCGTCAGAGGTTTAATGGGTTTTTTTTTTAATTATTCCAAGGCACCAAACTTTCATACAAAGCAATTCTAAGGACTCAAAATCAGGCCAGAAGATATCTACTGCCTGAAACCAGTCTTCCTGCTCCCTAAAATCTTTCTAGACTGGACAAATAACTTCTTCTTCCACTTCAAAAGTACTGTATATACTCGCGTATAAGTCTAGTTTTTTAGCCCCACAAAATGAGGTCCAAAAAGAGGGCTCAACTTATACTCGGGTCAACTATCCCGAGAGTCCCAAAACCACAGTGGTGCAAATTCATACAGTAAAAAAAATGAAACAATAACCCTACCATAAAAGCTCAAAAACATACCCACACAAATATCTAAATTCATTAATTTTATATTTTCATGTATTTTAATTACTGTAACTCACTAGCAGCTGCTGCATTTTCCACCGACTTATACTCGGGCCACTCTATTTTCCTAGTTTTAGAGGTCCAAATTCGATGCCTCGACTTATATTCGGGACGACTTATACTCGAGTATATACGGTACATCTGGTCCCTATCTAGTTCTTTTTCTTAACACTGGGATATTTCAGATTAGCCCTACCTAACTCCTGCTAAGTTTCACAGTGGAGCACTAATGGGTAACATAACTACCATCTCTAGCCTTCCAGACCCGCACTCTATCTTCATTGGTCAGTGTTGAGTAATGGTAGATTGAGATACAGCTCTTCAGCCAAATTGATGGCCATCAAACTGGGCTTCATCCTGCTGAAGATTTTCATGTAGAATCCAGGTTGCTCCACCTCTCAAATTCCAGCTTAATGTTTCCTAACCTTTGGTTCTTGGACTTCAATTCCCAGAAGCCCAAGTCAATTCCCCAAAGTACTGATCAGACAATGTACAGTACTGGCTTAGGCTTCTGGGAACTGAAGTCTACCAGTGTTCCATGGAACATAGTTTGGAAAACGCTACTCAGTGATGGCTAACCTTGGCACTCCAGCTGTTCTGGAACTTCACTTCCCAGAAGCCTAAGTCAGCACTTCTGTTGATCAGGGCTTCTGGGAATTTTGAAGTTCCAGAACAGCTCAAGTGCCAAGGTTAGCCATCACTGCGCTATGTCCTCCAAAAAACCCTGCAAGTCTATGATCCTACTGCAGCTACATGTGCCAAGCATGCTAATGCTATTATACAAGTGAGAAAAGTCGTACTCTCCCTTGTCTGCACACACCATCAGACTGTCCTTTCTGTTTCTTCTGTTGCATGTTGTAAAGGTCTCCCTTGCTAAAAAGCCAGTTGTGTGAAACTCTAGGTTGCCCATCTCCATTTATAGCCAAAGAGCCAGCGCTGCCTGTGTTTGCGGATGTTTCCGTCCACATCACACAAAATCACACTAAACCAGGCCCACTGAAGCAAGGGATTTAGGTTAGTTTCATTGAATTAAATAATTTCGTGTCAGAAATTATTCTGAGTTGAAAGGATATTTGCTGGAGAAACTCCTCAGGGGACACCAAAATGAGGCTCTTTTCATGACCCCAAGAGCTGGGACAGAGACGGGGGCTCAATCCATCATGCAGTAAACAGGTATTGAACTGCCAATTTACCAGCCTTCCAGTTAACAAGGCAAGTTTCTTTAACCACTGAGTCACTGCAGCCCCTATTGAATCAAATGAATCTGCTCTAAAGGGAATCTGCACTAACTGAACTTACCGTATTTTAGCATAATAAGTCAAGAGAGTAGACCCATTTGGATCATTGGAGCATACAAAGAAATTGATTCACCAAATGCTTATTGATTCAATGTGTCTACTCTAGTGCAATTTACTACACAAAGCAATTGGATTTTGGCCAGTGAAATACAATTGGGGAAGGGAAATCAGCACTGAAATATTAACTACAGTAAAACCTCATATAACACTAAAACCTGGTTCCACAAGTCTTGGTGTTATATGATTTTTAGTGTTATCTGATGCATGTTAAAATCCTATGGGATCCATAGAGTTACATTGTAACCACACAGGCTTTAGCGGTTGTTATCTGAAGCATCCCATAGGATCTTAATGTTATCTGATGCAATTCTTCCCCCCAGATTCCTTAATGTTATGCAATTTTAGTGTTATTCGATACTAATGTTATATGAGGTATTACTGTACCTAGCAATAGAAAGGACTAGATGTAGCTTGTTTCTGGCCACCCAACATCTGTGGTGACCTACCTTCTTTCTTTGCATTGGGTTACTCCAGTTTCATTTAGTCTGTACACCTCCCTTGATGAGTGTCTATTGCCCACTCCTGTACACCCTGAAGTGTTTTATGTTCTACCAAATGTCACTAGTGGCAATTTAAAGTGAAACAAGCAGGGCCTGAAAGGAGGGGGAAGGGGTGGAAAATAAAATAATATACTTTTCATAAAAGCATCGCAAGAGACAAACGTTAGGTCAACATCAATATCATTGTTTATTTTCACAGATGCAGGGAGTCGAACAAGGATAAGGAAGTGTTAAATGTGGTCATCCAAGAAGGGAGGAGAGGGAGAGTCCTGGCTTTGGAAGCAGGCGTGCAAACAGCTATTTGTGCAGCACACATAAAGGAGCGTGCAGGAAGCAGAAATTGGGGGAGGCCCATAGGGAAAAGGGGGTTATAATTTAACATTTATAGATGGAAAGCACAGTCGCCCTTTAAGAAGGCAAACAAAGCATCCGTGGAAACCAAATCATACATCAGGCTTCCGAGTCTGAAAACATGAATATTGATAGAAGAGGCTTGGAAGAGACATAGTCTAGTGCAATGATGGCCAACCTTGGCATGCCAGATGGTCTTGAACTTCAATTCCCAGAAGCCCTGATGAGCAGGAGTGCTGACTTGGGCTTCTGGGAATTGAAGTCCAATGCCTGGAGAGTCAAGTTTGCTGAAGCCTGGTCTAGGCTACAGCTCTGAAAAAGTTACCTTTTTGTGACTGCAGCACCTCGAATGTCCTAGCAAGCATAGCGGTCATACTAGAGCTAGGGAGTTCTGGGAGACGTGGTGGGGGGGGGAAAGAGCAGCTTTTCTCAAGCCTACTGCACACAGATTTAGTGGATGCGACAGGTTGGTCACTATTAAAACTTCAACTATAGGATGCAGGCAAGGAGGAATAGGGCACAGGAAATTTCTCAGCACTGACAGCAAGTGGACAGTGTTGAACCCCCCCCCCAAAAAAAAAAAAACACAAAACAAAACAGAGGAATAGGGTTTTGGGGAAACACCATCTCTTAATGCCTCGGTGCTAGAAAAAGAAGGGGACACAAAGATGATTGAGAAGAGTAATGCAGACTCCATTATCTTCCTGTTCCACTTTTTTCAGTAGCTTGGAAAAGGGTCTTCAAGTGAGAAAGCCTTGCCAAACATCAGCAAAGTACATATGCAGAACTTCCCTTAATGCATTTATCCACAGCTAAGAATGAAGCTAAAAGTTTTTGGTAGAACTACCACCCTGGATCAAAACAACTGCTTCAGCTATCAGCCAGGTATATCCCCCGCTCCCAGCAATAAATCCCCCCATAAATCACTGCTTATCCCACTGGTCGTGTTTTGAACGCAAGAGCTAGCATACAGTCTTAGATCCTGAATCTATTTGGCGTACAAAAGAAGTCCCCTCTTAGAGAGGATGATTAACTCAGGAGTTCTCAACCTTTTGAAGCTGGGGGCTGGGTCACGCTTCTTCAGACAGCTTCTGGGGGCCGGCTGGCCATTTTGCCCTTCCTCCACATGGCACTTCCAGGTGTGGTGGAAGCGATGGGGGGGGGGGCACATGAAATAGTGCTGCGGGCCGCACAGGTTGAGAATCCCTGGATTAACTGGCCAGAAGAACTCTGAGATCTGAAGTACAAACAAGGTTTTTTTTCAAACTTTGCATCTACACACTCACCTAATGAAACATATTTGACTCCCCCCCCCATGGGAATTCACAGGAAAAACAATATATGTAAAGCAAAAAAAAAAAATAATGGTGGGGGGTGGAACACACAACCACACTCCACCAAAAGATAAATCTGTGTGAACTTGGAACATTTACACTGCTGGATTCTCAGGTTAATTCCTCCAAATGGTCCACCTCCAACTTCAGCAGATGATTCCAATGTTCTGAGGTTGTTTCTTCTGCCTTTACAGCTTTGTCTCTCTGGCCCCCATGAAGCACAGTGTTCTGGGCACTCCAGTGGAAACAAAAGGATTGCCCAAAGGCAGAAGCGAAGTTTGTCCCCACAGAGACCCGTTTAAAAGTGGTATCACCAGCCTGGTTTATTTAATTCGCCCCTTGCCAAACCTATCTGAGGAAATCTGGGAGCTGCCGCTTTTTTGAAATATTCCCAAATTCCAGTGGAGAAGGGAAGGTCCCAGGATGGAGATGCAAAGGAAGTTGTGATAGTTTGTCTGTAGGGCTGAGGTGACAACATCTGAATAAAGACTCCCCCCATCCTGATCTACAGAGGATATTACTGCAGGGAGAGCTCTGACTCCCCCCCCCCCCCAAAAAAAGCTACAACTACCCCCCTCCTCAAAATGGCAGGCCCAAAGTTCAAGCCACACAACTGGCTTTGCCACCATGGTTCAGGAAGCCGCACAAGGGAACCATCTTGCCTTCTAACTAATGCATCCCCCATGGAGGACAATGGAAGCTGTGGAGTCACAAAAGGCCCCTCTTGCTGTAATGGAGGCCGTGCAACCGCAAGGTGGCATACGAAGCTTCTCCTCTGGCTACCACCTTGTCCAAGCCCAGCTGTTGCAGTTTCTCCACCAGGTTCAAGCTGAAGATGCTGTTCCAGCAGCTCTTGTCCGCCTTCCTCCGTGGCCAGGGATGGGACCTCGAGGATGGCTCAGCTAGACTGTCCCAGTGGCCGCGCCAAAATGAAGCCAGAGAAGAAGACAACCAACGCGGAGGGCGCGTGCTTCCAGGAAACCAGGGCAAAACGCCAGCTGCCTCCGCGTCGGCCAGTGCTGAAATGCCCCGTTCTGTCAGCAGGGAAATTAGTCCGAAAGGAGAATCTTGCAGTGGCTGGCCTTCCTTCTTGTCATGGCTTGGCTTTCCTTGCAGGGGGGGCTGGGGAGGGTGGGGAGGGCTCAGCCCCGCACTGGGCCCACAAGAGGGCACAACCGTATTAGAAAGACTAAGAGAGAAAGAGAGAGAGGGAGACATAAAACCATGAGGAAAATCAGTCCAAATTATTGCAGGCATGTAGTCCCTAGGTCAGTGATGACAAACCTTTTAGAGAATGAGTGCCCAAACAGAGGGGTGGGGTGAACTCTGTGCTGGGGGGGAAGGAGGAAGCGCTCCCATTGGGCTGCTGGGCAGAGGGGTGGGGCAAACTCTGTGCTGGGGGAGGAAGCGCTCCCATTAGGCTGCTGGCCAGAGAGGCAAGGTGAACTCTGTGCTGAGGGGAGGGAGGAAGTGCTCCCATTAGGCTGTAGTCAGAGGGGTGGGGCAAACTCTGTGCTGGGGGGAGGGAGGAAACGCTCCCATTAGGCTGCTGGCCAGAGGGGCAGGGTGAACTCTGTGTTGGGGTGACAGCGCACATGCCCACAGAGAGGGCTTTGAGTGCCCTCTCTGATATGCATGCCATTGGTTCGCTGCCACTGTCTTAGGTTCACCATAAAATGATGTCCTAAACCAGGGGTAGGGAACCGCATTAAATGAGCTACAATCAAATTGGAAGGCCGCATTAATTGAGCTGTAATTTCTTCCTTTTCCATGTCTAGGACAGACGTGAAACTGCCAAAATTAAGGCACCTTCTGGTGAGTTCATTCTGGAGTTCCTTCCACCTAACCTAGTGTGAGAAAGATTAGCTGGCAACACAAGGTTGCCGTTACCAGGCCACGCCTGATTGTGGTTAAAAAATACCGCAATCTTCGACAAATGAGGCCAAATTGGATGGCAGTATTAATTTAGCTGTAATCAAACAAGGCCATGTTCAAGAAACTTCAATTAGATATACTTTAAAATGTACATTATTTTATAAAAAAAAAATAATCTAACTACTATGTAGTTAACAATTTTTAAAAAATGAAAACAACAGTATTTGTTAATTTTACAGTTACTAAAATAAAATAAAAATATAAAAGACAAACAAAAAGTAGTATTGATAAAAATTAAGAGATTTGTTCTGTAAAATCTGGATCCGGTCAAAAGGCCGCACTGAAGGACCTAGAAGGCCACACGTGGCCTTAAGGCCAAAGGTTCCCCACCCCATCCTAAATTAAAAAATAGCCCCATTGTAGTTTTTCTGGAGTAATTTCAAAGTTAGACGCTGTATTTTTGGCAAATGGTGGGACCATTCGCCACACAGTTAGTGATGTGGCCAAGAGGACAATTTGGGCTGACTCCGGGAAACGCAGAGGAAGTCCCATGCAAATAGGGATTCCTCATGAAAGCAGCACATTTAATCACATGCCACATTTTGCCACGGGGAGAGACAAAAAGCCTATTCAACTTTCACTCCAATTAAGAGCGGAACATTTCAAAAACACTTGAAATGATCCTCAGTTATCCAGAACAGGACAAGGCTGAGATGGCAGCGCTGCACTATGGGGTGGTATAGAAGTGTAATTGCTTTGCTTTGCTGTTGTACTGTTTAAAAAAGGTGTGTGTTTTGAAAAGGTGCACCATCAGTTATTACACTGCAACACACAATACATTGTCTGCTACGTGGTCTAACCCATGTGTCCTATACTAAACCAAGTGCGTTGAATCCAAATTTGAAGTCCGATTCTGCCTAGGACATCAGGATCTTAAGTTAATTATGCTTATAGATGCAATTAGTTACATTCTCTCATTCCCTAATCCTACTCATTTTTAGCTCAAAACAAACTCACTATTACCTAGCTGTACTATCCAATAAGATGATTTCACACGAGACATAAGACTTTGGTCCATCTCACCTTATATACTTATTTCTGACGTCAGCTCACTGACTTGGCCACACATGCCAGGCCGCTGCTTGAACATGCATGCCACCAAGGGACGTGATTCAGCTAAGGCGGCAGCAGGCATAGTGGTAGCTGCAACTGTTATAATGTTCCCATGTAAAAATACATTACCCAATTACTGACCATTTGAACAGCTATAGCATGCCTATAACTTAAAATCTGTACGTGATAGGCAAATTTTGAGTTCAGATTTGGAATCAGCACACTCGATATCATGTAAATCACATGTGTTACTCCCGGTAGCAAAATCATTGTTGTGCAGTGCTATTCTCTAGACCAAAGCTTCTCACTGCAAATTAAACCGTTGTTAGTTTACCAGGTTTGTTAGCAGCCCGTTTCCCTCTGTTCCTCCAGCTCCCTCCATGAAGTGATAGCCCCTAACAGCACCAATAACGTGGTTTAGTGCTAACATATTTATTAGTGTCGGTTAAGTCAAGGCAAAGCAGATGGGTTAGCAGTAAAGTTTAGATTTAAGAGATAAGTTAGTGGATTAAAATCTGTAGCTGCTCAGAGGCTGAATGTAGCTGCTCCTTTTCACCATTAAGGGCCAGAGTCCTGCCAGGTGGGGTGAAAATTCCCATGTTCCTAACAACAAGCTGTAATTCTACTTTTTTTTCCCTGGTGGGAAGCTAACCTGATTCCATGGTTTCTTCTTATGTTTCTCACTTATTCCAAGGTTAGGAGACCTGTTCTTTGTCTAATATTTGCATTAGGCAAGGGTAAAGATTAGCCTTGCTCAAAAGCCAGTCATATCCAACTCTAGAGTTTGGTGCTCATTTCTGTTTACAGCCAAAGAGCCAGCGATTTCTGCACATGTTTATGTGGTCATGTGGCAGGCAGGACTAGACACCGGAGTGCACAGAGCACTGTTAACTTCCCACCAAAGTGGTACCTATTTATCTACGCGCAATTTCTTGCTTTCGAAATGCTGGGCTGGCAGGAGCTGGGACAGAGAGGGGAGCTCACTCTGTCATGCAGCGCTCGGGTCTCAAACTGTTGACCTGCCGACCTTCCAGTCGTCAAGCTCAGAGTTTTGACCACTAAGCCACCGCTGTCTCTTTTAGTATTTCCATTAACCACCATGGATTTTCAGGATAGATCACATTGTCCAAGCTGCTCTTTTAGCGAGATTTTTTTTGCTTCTTAGTCTTTTGAAAGGCAGAGAAAAGGGTGTGAATAGAAACCCCTCTGTCTGGGAAAAGAGCAAACAGCTCATTCAGCCACCATTTCCGACTTACTACTTTCCTCTTTTAACCTGAAATAGCATGCTGGCGGAGAGGCAAAGTGGGAGGAAGAGGCTGCTGTTAGAGACTGCCTTACAAGTCCCATGAATATATTTCAAGGTGTACCTTCTTCAGGAAGGTAGAAAGGGCCATCTTACCTTCCAAGAGCCCATTCTGCCTTCCTGTTCTAAAATGTTGTTCAATGAGCAAATCCAGGTCTTGGACCCAGTTATGGCTTGAATAACACAGCCTGTCTCTAAAAGTAATAAAGCAAGATCACCTCTGACCATGAGTACCCTTTCTTTGGATTAAAGCAGATGCCCAAACTACAGCCATACAGGCACATTTTACTTCCGATAGGGACGAGGGTGGCATGGGCCGGATGAATTGGCGTCGGGGGCTGGATCCAGCCCACGAGCCGTAGTTTGGGCACCCCTGGATTAAGCCGTGAATATGGCAGCTTAAAATCGATCTCATCCTGTTTGCAAAACAGATGGCAAGGCAAGTTTTACTTCCGCTTCCGGTGGGAGGAACCACATGATTGGCCCACAGCCCGAAAGGTTTGGGCACCTCTGGATTAAAGGACAGGACCTTCAGATCTGACAGCAAAGATGGATTTCAGTTTGTTGGCTCATCTAACCCCTCCCTCTCTGTGTGTGACTTGTTTAATCTCTTTTAATTTTTGTAACTTTTTAATCCTGTTTAATCCTGTTTTTATACCATGTTTTACTGTGTTTTAAAAGTTTGTTAGCTGCCCTGGGTCTTTGTGAGGAGGGCGTCATAAAAGTTTGGTTAAATAAATAAATAATTTTCAGCCTCTGGACCTTTTTACTGCATCCACCAGTGCCCTGTAGGGTAACAATGACTTCCCATCTCCTACAATTTTGATTTGTCCCAATTAGCTCCTATTTCTCCCTGCAGCCATCCATCAGGGGGTCCCTCTCCCTCATGCCAGCATGATTCAGGAGGAAAGAAGGAGAAGAGTGTTACCCTGCTCAACTCTTCCAAAACAGGATAGAGAAAAGAGAGGCAGGGAGGGGTTTCTTACTTCAAAGCCCCCCATCAATGTGCCAAGGGGCTGCAGAGATGCCCATACCGGGAGCAGCAGTGCCTAGAGGTCAGGATCCAACGGTAGAGGAGGGGAGATGCGAGAAGATAATATTTTATACACTGCAATGCACACAGAGAGACATAAATCCAGACACAGGGAAATGTTCCATGGCAATGATGGGGAGGAGAGGGGCAACAGCAAGGATGGAAAGCCAAACCGGGAAGAACCACACGATGCTTACCTGTGGGTCACCTTGGTGACTTCGTTGCTAGGGTGCAAGATGCAACAAGTGGTGATGGTGAAAGTAGGCGGGGTCTGGGGCAGATTGTTAACGGAGTGAAAGACTGAAACGGACAGGAAAATGAAGGGTTAATGGATGGAGTGGGTGGGAGTGGAAATGGAAGGACAGACAGGTGACTGGAGAGCTGAGAAGAGTGAGAGTGATTAATGTCGTTCAATTTTTTTTAAGGAACTTAAAACACTCTCACATTCCCCTATCAAACTCTGCCCTTCCTTTTCGGTATATCGTCGTCAGCTGCTACTCGTATTGAAGTTTACATTTTTCCTGGAAATCATTTTCACAGAATGACAAATAAGAAAAGTGCCACTGGTGTGAATTTGTTTAAGGTAGATCCCAGCTTGCCATGATCACACTGTGATCATGGAGCCATCTCCTGCGGCACTTATGAAATGAGACATGCAGGATTTAACACCGGGACTGCAAAGGACTGCCACAGCCTTGAGGATATGGATAAGGTCTGCCTTCACAGCCAGTCCATCTGGCATGGCCTCTTCCGCCTCCATGACCATTGGGAATCAGAGTTGCTTCTCTGCTCATTCTGACATTGGGCTCAATATGATAGTTTCCAGTGGCATTTCCTCTACTGAGGGGGACCATCACCCCACCTAAAGGGACTTATTCCCCCCCATACCCGTTAGCCCCTTTACGGAGTCAGTATATCAGAGTACATAAAACAAAAAAGACAGAAAACGTGTGGCACTTTAAAGATTAACTGCTGTCTTTAAAGCTTTCGTGGATCATCCATTTCATCAGACATCAGTAAAACCTCATGACATCAATTTAATACACAGGTAGCACTCCGGTGTTTAGTCATGCCTGCCACATGTCCGCAGAAATGTCTGAAGATGCAGACAGTGCTGGCTCTTTGGCTATAAACAGAGAAGAGCACTGAACCCTAAAATCGGATACGACTGGCTTTCAAGCAAGGGTGACCTTCACCTTTACAGAGGCTCACAATGGCTGCCTAACAGAAAAGTAATATTGTAGCTCTTTACAAGAGATAACAATGGAACATCTCTGATTTTATTCAAACTTGCTATGAAACCTGCCCATGTTGGTTTCCAAATGCTTGCAAAACAAAGTTCTCATTAAAGCTTCACATCCAAAGGATGGATGCATCAACCATTGTGGCATTACACATTTG
This sequence comes from Furcifer pardalis, assembly GCA_030440675.1. Classification (NCBI taxonomy): domain Eukaryota; kingdom Metazoa; phylum Chordata; class Lepidosauria; order Squamata; family Chamaeleonidae; genus Furcifer; species Furcifer pardalis. The sequence continues at coordinate 26,561,048 of CP126897.1, forward strand.
CCAATGAGTTAGCATCTATTGACAAGTGCCACAATTTTTTGGTCGTTTTGTTTTATTCACTCTGATCTGCTTGTACAGACTAACATGGCTATCACTTCAAAAACTTCCTTTTCAGGTTATTTGCAAGGAAAGCTTTCCCACTTGAAAGCTACCCTGTTTTATTCAAAGCCACAGGGCATACAGAGAGGGGTAACCTGGGTTCCTCCAGATGTTGAAGATCGTATCTTCTGGAATTCCATGCTAACCTAGCCAATAGCTGCAGTCCCACTGATGAGAAAGGTGTTTCCCCACTCTGATGGGGTACATATGAAGATGGTCTTGAAGTTAAATCTCGCCTGCAGCACATGTTCTATTCTTCTGTTTCACAGCCACAAGATCGGCAGAGGATGGTAACCAGTTAAAAATTTTTTATCACGTCAGAAACACACAAAGGTGTTTTCTACGTTGGAAAGGATTTTTTTTTTCTGGAGGAACTCCGCTTAAGGCTCCAGAATGAAGCTCCTTTCATGTCCCCAAGATCTTTTCCCACCAAAGTGGTCCCTATTAATCGACTTACAATTTCTTGCTTTCGAACTGGTAGGTTGGCAGGAGCTGGGACAGAGACGGGCACTCATTCCGTCATGCAGTACTTGGGTCTTGAACTGCCAACTTGCCGACCTTCCAGCTAACAAAGACAGCTTCTTAACCACTGAGCCACCGCAGTCCCGTTAATTTTATGAAAGGACACAACAAAAGCTACCAGTTTTAATGTATCTATTAGCTACCTCAGTGGAACATCAGTTTTAAGAGCCATTGACTAGGGCAGCTAGCAGAACCACTTGTGACCACCACATTTATCTATGTGAGGGATTTTTTGTTTAAAAAATGAATTTAGACCCTTTTGAACCACTTAATCTGCAGGTAATACTTCTGGTCTTCCCTGCTCCACTGCAAACCCTGTACCATCTTTCTAATTAATATATTTACCACTCACCGCTAGGCCTTTCCTTGGCTTTGGCAGGTGTTGAGGTAGCAAGGGATGAGAAGGCGCTCACGTCCACATCATCTTCCTCCAGGTCGTTCAGGCTGTAGATTTCCTCCAGGTCTGTGTCAAGCTGCCGGAAATCTTTGGTGAGCACACCGGGCCGCGGGTCCAAGATCCCTGCCAGGTGAGGGCGGGCAAGCTGCTGCCAGTGGTGGAGGGTCATGGACCCTAGAAGAGAAACAAGATGGGGGACCGATGTCCAATTAGCAAAAAAGTATGATGAACCTTGAAAGCATTTTAAATTGCTTTTATTTCCATTGTTATTTCATAGATGGCAACTAGATTCATTCATTTGTTTAAGTGTTTATAAATGAGCCAATTTGGTGCAGCGGTTAAGCTGAAGTACAGTAAAACCTCAGATAACGCTAAAACTTGGTTCCACAAGTCTTAGTGTTATCCGATTTTTAATGTTAACCGCTGCATGTATCGGATAATGTTAAAATCCTATGGGATGCATCGGATAACATCAAAACTCCAGAGATACATTGTAACCGGCACAGGCTTTAGCGAACGTTATCCGATGCATCCCATAGGATTTAATGTTATGCGATGCAATTTCCCCCCAGATTGTTTAACGTTATGTGGTTTTAGCGTTATCTGATGCAAACGTTATCCGAGGTATTACTGTACTCAGAACTCTGGTCATGATCTGAATTCAATCCAAAAAGCACAAAATTGACTCAACCTTCCTTTCTTCCCAGGTCAGTAAAGTAAGTACCCAGCTTATTGAAGGCAAACTGTAATTTGCATTGTTACCTTGTGAACTACTATGGGGCAATATATACATGAAAACAACAACTTACATCCTGCACTATATAATGAGATCTCTGCACTGGATATAATAATTTGTGGGTTTGATATGAAAAATTCTATTTTAAAAAAATCTGTACCTATTTTTAAAAATTGTATCCTGGGAACTACCTTGAGTGCTGATCTTGACAGGAAGTTAAAGTATGTATCCAAAAACTAAATAAAGTTACTTTTTTGAACTAGCCATCACAGCTAGGACACGTTGAGTGGGAGAATCCTTGGACTTGTTCAAAACATGCACACGTTCTAGAAGTTAAATTAAAAAAAATGCTACTTTTTCTAAATACTTCCCAAATTGAGAGACTCTGGGAATCAGAATCCAAAAAAAGTAACTTTTCCCAGGCTCTGATAAAGACATGGACGTCCAACCAGCAATGGGGGAGAGGTAGAGCAACTGTAGCTGTGATAAACAGCAAAAATGCTGAGCCTTTGTGGTGAGATATTCAGATTTTGATCCTTTATCCCGCTGACCTTCCAGAGGTTTGATGATTTGAAGCTTCTCTGGGAAGTAAGAGAAGGAGCCCAGAGAGAAGCCAGATCCACCAGAACTTCCTGAATAATTGGTGCCGGTCGAAGTGATGCTCTCATTGGGTGTGAGGAACCCACTGGAGTCCTCTGTGTCCCGGGCCAGCCGCCTCAGTTTACGTTCCCGTTCCATTTCAAAGAAGGAATGCTCCGTGCTGTGGTTCTCCTGGCGAGCCGATAAACACCGCAGGGCAGCTTCCAAATCATGCCGGGCAGGGGTGCCTGATGTACCACTCATGCTCCGGCTATAATTGACAAAACAGAAATGTTCAGGTCACTCCACAATCAGCATATGAGGCACGACAAGGAAACAGGCCTTTGCTTGAGAAGAGTATACTCCAACAGTATAGCAATAGCAATTACACTAATTTTATTTATTTATTTAACTTTTATCCTGCCCATCTAGGAGGTTTTCCTACATTTAAAAAAAATACAAAAACCCTATCGGTGACGGAGAGACATAATAAAATATCTACCGTATATACTTGCATGTAAGCCAACCCAAATATAAGCCGAGGTACCTAATTTTGACCTGAAAACCCAGTAAAATAGATTGGCCGGAGTATAAGCCAAGGGTGGGAAATGCAACTGAATGAGTTGAGGAGGATGGTGGAGGACAGTGGTCCGTGGGGTTGCAAAGGGTCGGAATCGACTGTGCAACTGAACAACAACAACGAAAATATGGTAAAATTAATTAAATTGTTGGCACGTCTCAATCTGGTGCAGTCTTGGGACCCTTGTATTCATTGACCTGAGTATAAGCCATGTCCCCTTTTGGGGGCTCCTTTTTTGGGGCTAAAAACTCAGCTTATACTTGAGTATATATGGTAACACTCAGCCGTTGGCAAAACATTCTCAAAGGCCTCTTTAAAAAGAAATGATTTCAGCTGCTTTTAAAACATAGGCAGGGATGGGACCTGGTGCAGTACAACTGGAAGGGAGTTACCCAAAGTTGGTGCCGCCACCAAGAAGGCTCTTCCCCGAGTCACGGCGTTCCTTGCCAATCTCGGGGTTGGCACTTGGAGCTGTGCCATCTGAGAGGAGCGAGTGAAGTAGGGAAGACGCTCCTGAGTGGAAGATGCATCACCAGGTAAAATACTGCATAGTGCACTCTCTGAGCAGTTCCCTCTCTGGGCGGTTCAAAAGGTAATCAGCATTTTTGTCCCCAACATGCCGAGTACACATTTTACCAACCTTGGCAGGATGGAAGGCTGATTCAACCTTGAGTGCCATCAGGACTGAACTCAATGTTCGGCTGCAGTACAGCAGTTTAAACACTGCGCCACCAAGGTTCCAAAACAAAATCTAGATTGATTACACTAGATCAGGGACGGCCAAATTTGGCGCTCCAGGCATTCATGGACTTCAATTACCAGAAGCCCAACTCAGCACTCCTGCCGATCAGGGCCTCTGGGATTTGAAATTCAAGAACATCTGGAGTGCCAAAGGTTGGCCGTCCCAGCACTAGATTGAAAGAAGTGAAAATAACACACGATGAGCAGGAATGACATGAATTTTGGCTTTGTTTCATTGAGTGTTGTCCTTGCTACACTGACATAATGGTCATGCTTAGACAGTATTCTGACATATGGCAGTGTCATGCCTTGAGTTGGAGTCTCAAAAAGGCACTTTGATTTATAGGTTCCTACCTCTCCCTTTGTAAGGCAGCTCTATCCTAATACAGTAAAACACCGGATAACGCTAAAACTTGGTTCCACAAGTCTTGGTGTTATCCGATTTTTAGTGTTCTCCGATCCATGTTAAAATCCTATGGGATGCATCGGATAACGTTAAAGCTCCATAGAGATACATTGTAACCGCACAGGCTTTAGCGGTTGTTATCCGATCCATCCCAGAGGACCTTAACGTTATTCGATCCAATTCTCCTCCCCAGATTACTTAACGTTATGCGATTTTAGCATTATCCGATCCAATCGTTATCCGGTGTTTTACTGTACTCCCAATGTTCCAGCTGTTATTTCATACAGTACTTCCATATCATTCTTCAAATAAATGAAAGATGGTCATAAAGAGGAATGGCAGAATACGTTCTCAGTCATCCCAGAGCGCCGGAAAGGAAGTCAGATATAGGCTGAATATGTGGTTGCGGTGGCTCAGTGGTTAAGAGGCTTGCCTTGTTAGTGGGAAGCCTGGCAAGTCGGCAGCTCGAGACCCGGGTACTCCATGCCGGTTTGAGCGCCCGTCTCTTGGGGACATGAAAGGAGTCTCATTCGGGCGACCCCTGAGTGGAGTTTCTTCCACAAAAATCCTTTCAACCCAGAATAATTTCTGACACGAAATTATCAGGAAAAACGTCTTAACTGTTAGAGCAGTATGACAACGGAACCAATTGGTTCGAGGGGGAGGTGAGTGCTCCAACACTAGAACTATCCTTTAATTGGTGCGGATGGGAGGTAGTTTTTCAGTGTTTTTATGAATGTTAAGAGTTTCTATAGTTTAAACGTTGGGGGGTTTATGTCCAAAAACACCTGGATTGCCAAGGTTTGCCATCACGGATATAGGATATCCCACCTGCTCGATATACTTGTAATACTCACTGGGCATCCTCAGTGACTTGTCCCACCCTGGGGCTGTCCGATCCATGATAGCCTGTGCGAGGAGTGCTCAAGCGACTAGAGCTCAATGAGGAAGGCTTGGGAGACCCTGGAGGAAGAGTCAGGGGAGACTCAGCCCGCGACCTGGCTTTCACTGCTTGCTTCACAGCCTTCACTGTGTCAAAGACCCTGCGCAAGCCTCTGAAAAGAAAACAAGACACAAAGCAATCCTTCAAAACAAGCTTTGGGCATTCCTTTTGGCAGAATAAATGTGAAGAATAGCTCCCAAAGTTACTGCAGCACAAGAGCAGGGATTCTCAACCTGCAGTCCGTGGGCCAAATACGTCCTGCAGCACCATTTTATGTGGCCCTCCACAGCCTCCACCAAACCAGGAAGTGCCATGTGGTGGAGGAAGGGCAGAATGGCCATCCGACCCCCAAAGCTGCCTGAGGGAGCGTGACCTGGCTCCTGGCTTTAAAAGGTTGAGAACTCTTGCACAAGAGTTTTCAAAGAAAGGGTAAAGGTCACCCTTGCTCAAAAGCCAGTCGTATCCAACTCTAGGAGGCAGTGCTCACCTCCATTTACAGCCAAAGAGCTAGCACTGTCTGTATCTACGAACATTTCCATGGTCATGTGGCAGGCATGATTAGACACCGGAGTGCATGGAGCACTGTTACCTTTCCTGTCGAAGCAGTACCTATTTATCTACTTGCAATTTCTTGCTTTCGAACTGCTAGGTTGGCAGAAGCTGGGACAGACACAGGAGCTCACCGCCATGGGGAACTCAGGTCTTGAACTGCTGACCTGCCGACCTTCCCGTCGTCATGTTCAACATCTTAACCACTAAGCCACCACAGTCCCTTTTCAAAGAAATCAGCTGCCTAAATGCTGCTTGCCCATTCAGCTCTCTTAGCAGAGTTTAGGTTCCATCTCTAGCTGTGAAGCTCACCTTTCTGAATTCCAATAAGGCCATCTTTCCAGTTTTATCTCTCTCTGTTTCTGAATTTTACCTCCTACCCCGCGTGCCCCATTTCAATTTTTCATTTTGCTTCATAACACCATCGTCTGAAACCTTCTTACTCTGATGACCCATTTCTCTTCCTGTCTCCCCACTTGGCTTATTCAAATCACTTTGTGTTTGACTCACTTGTACTCCGAGGAGCCAGACCCGTCTGCCCCTTTTCTCATTGTGCCTTTTATTTCTGCAGCCAGAGAATCCTGTAAGAAAAAGCAGCCATAGGTAAAGGGCAGGGGGAGGAAAATAGTTTATTTTTTTTAATTAAATTTTGATAAAATGAAAAATACAGTAAAGAAAACAATAAGAAAAAAAGAAAAAAGACTACATTAAACAAAAGTATATATAACTAAACAGAGAGGAAAAAACTTACTAAAATAATAATCAATTATGTGCTCCCTACACCTGCCTTTGAGATGTGGTGTTGGAGGAGAGTTTTGAGAGTCCCCTGGACAGCGAGGAGAACAAATAGATCAATCTTAGAAGAAATCAACCCTGACTGCTCCCTAGAAGGTCAAATAGTAAAGATGAAGATGAAGTACTTTGGACATCAAATGAGAAGAGAGGATTCGCTTGAGAAAGCCTTGATGCTGGGAAGGGTGGAGGGCAAAAGAAGAAGGGGGCGGCCAAAAATGAGATGGTTAGATGATATTGTGGACACAATGGGCACAAAGCTGAGCGAGTTGAGGAGGATGGTGGAGGACAGAAGTGCCTGGCGGACAGTGGTCCATGGAGTCGCAAAGGGTCAGAATCGACTGTGCGACTGAACAACAACAACAAAACACCTGTTACATTTTAAAATTTAATGTTTTTATCATCCTTCATTATTACCTTTCCATAATTAATTTTCCTGGGCAGGTCTACATCCAAAATTCTTTTCCATTCCATATTCAATAAAGTGTTTCCATATATTCCAAAATTGTTTCTGTTTGATCAATCCTTTTTTAACATTAATCTCCCAAGTTAACGTATTATTTAACGCAATGTCCCATACCTCACTGTACCATTCTTCAATCTTAAGATTGGCAATAATTTTCTATTGTTCAGTCTTGCAAGAGTTAAAAAAGTCATCAATAAGTCTATTTTTCTCCCTCACATATTTCTATCTTTTCCATTTCCATTATAAATGCTATGTCGGTTTAACTTCATTTTTATTCCCAATATAATATTAACTTCTTCCTCTAGTCTTCCCCTGAATTTAGCTACATATTTACAGTCCCACCACACGTGGGCATATGACCCAAATACCGCTTGACACCTCCAGCTATTTTTAGATTTAGATTGATCCATTTACTAGTGTTAGATACCATCTCCATAGTAGTTTATAGTCATGTTCTTTAACTCTATAGTCATGTTCTCATTATTCTGGTTGTCCATTTACAATTCCAAGCTTTGTCTGTAATTTTAATTTCCAACTCATTTTGTCGCTGGGGCCAATATGATGGTGTCCAGTGGCATTTCCTCCACTTATATCCACCTAGATCAGGGGTGGCCAAACTACAGCCTGTAGGCCCATGGCTCCAAATCATCTGGCTCACACCACTACTGGAAGTGGAAGTAAACAGTCATACTTCAGGATAGGAAACGGCAGGGCTGAAGATACAGTCCCTGTACCCTGCCAATGAATAATATGAATTCTTCCTTACAAGCTTATGTGATTATTTTATCTCATCCTAACATTTATCTTGCACAACTCAACATCAAAACTGTGTTATTATTCCCCAGCCCCTCTCCTGCACCCCACAGTGCACTGTCCTTACCAAGGGTAATAAAGTAGGGGAGTTGTGGCGCTGGATCGTGCTGTTTGGAAGACTGCGTTTCCGGAGGTTTTTGATCTCCTCCTGGGCTTCATGCAGCATTGCTCCATATTCTACATTTTTCTCCTGCAGATCCTGAAGCTAGAGTAACATTATGGAACAAAGAAAACAAGTTAGAAGGGGTCCATTTTAGATATTTGGGAGGGCAAGCCAAGTAATTAAGAGGGGATTATGAACAGAACAGAAGGGGGGTTCTCTCTTGAACAATTTTCCTCTTAAATTGTTTTCCATTCAATAAGCTTACAGCAATTAATATACTGTTCACATGTTCTTGTTTTAATTAATATACTTAATGAAAGCTTGAGTCACGTCTTTCCGCTGTCACATCAACCATAAGGATAATTTCCTAGCATTTCCATCATTAACAATAAGGCTACACTAGAGAAATACTGATTTAGTCATGTTCTAGGGAACTCTAATGGGGAACTCTCAGCACTGCTAGCAAATTAGAATGAATAGAATAGTTTGCATGGTATGAGAGGTGTAAGGAGAGCCATATCAAGCTGAAATGAGGAACAATTTAGGTCACACGAGAGTATTGCAATGTTCTCTGCCTACCTCTCTACAACAGTTGAGTTCAACTAGGATTGGCAAAGTAAAGGTAAAGGTTGCCTTTGCTCAAAACCCAGTCGTATCCGACTCTAGGCTTTGGTGCTCATCTGTTTATAACCCAAGAGCCAGCGCTGTCTGTATTTGCAGATGTTTCCATGGACATGTGGCAGGCATGGCTAGACACCAGAGTGCACGGAATGCTGTTTACCTTCCCACCGAAGTGGTATCTATTTATCTACTTGCAATTTCTTGCTTTCGAACTGCTAGGCTGGCAGGAGCTGGGTCAGACAGGAGCTCACTCCGTCACGCAGCACTCAGGTCTTGAACTGCTGGCCTGGCAACCTTCCAGTCATCAAGTCCAGCATCTCAACCACTAAGCCTCCACAAACCCAGTCTCTATTCCCAATTCAGCCACACATCTTGCTCCATATAAAGAGCAGGCAGTGTTGGATCATCCATATAGCAGGAGTAGCAAATGCTACGGGCCCAGTGTCTCTGGGGGCCTGCACTCAGTTAGAATGAAAATCAAAATTTAAATATTCAGTGCATTTGCGTGGATATTCAAAAAATGTTCACTTGGAGAGACTCGCAGATACCTCGTTGGTGCGTTCAATGCGCACCAGAGTAAAGATGTGCGTGCAGGCAGAGCCTTCTTTGCACACGCATCTTACATGCTACTCCATGTTTTATTTTATAGGTATCCTAAATCCAAGCAAGGGCCTATTGACATGATTTGCTACAGGCCTCAGGCTGGCTTAATCCAACACTGAAGAGCAGTATGGGATAGTGGCTAGAGTTCTGTTCAAGGAGTGGGCAGACCCAGGCTAAGACCCCTCCTCTTTTACATAAAACATACATACTGATGTTTTCCCAGTCTCTACTTCTTAAATCACTCCATCTCACATAGTTGTTGAGAGGATACGATTGAGGAGGAAGGCCACATTCGGTGCCTTGAGCTCCTTGGTGGGAAAGGCAAAAGAGAAATGGAACAGGCAAAGTAACAGCAGGACAGACAGATCTGCCACCCAATTCTTTTTTTTTCTCTTCAGGGTCTTACACTGGTTGATAACTGGACATACCTCAATGCGCAGCTGTTGTTGCACCTCCTTGTCAGCAGCACGATGTTGTTGCAATTCGTCCACTTCAGAACCATACTGTGAGAAGAAAGGGAATCCTCATCAACAGTTGGCCAAACATATTTTGCAAGCGTTATCTGCATTGGCTAAGGCTTAACAAGGATGTTGTGAGGCTAGTGTGGTGGGGAAGATCACACTAATCCAGTGGTTCCCAACATGGGTCCCACACCCCATGGGGGGGCTTCAATTCTGAGAAGCCAAAGTCAGAACATTGATTGATCAGGACTTTGGAGAATGACTTATGCTTCTGGGAACTGAAGTCCAAAACACTGCACTAAATTCTGATCGATTCAATAATTAAATACAGTAAAACCTCTACATACAAATTTTTTCCCATTCCACAAGGTTATTTGTATGTCAAAAAAAAAAATATGTCAAAAACACATTGCATTACCAGAAGAGACCACTAAATGTCACTGTAAATTTTTTTGTATGTTGAATTTTTCCAATTAAAAATTTGTATGTTGATTTTTTTAAAGCCAGGATTTCTATTTGTATGTCATTTTTTTAATAACTTGAACTGACTGTATGTCGAGGTTCCACTGTAAATACCCATGTAAGGAAAATATCCCCACACATCCCACAGACATTCATCTCTTACATCCAAACTAGTGTTTCCCAACGTGGGGTCCAGGCCCCACAGGGAGACTTCAATTCCCAGAAGCCTAAGTCAGTACACTGGCTAATCAGTGTTTTGGGGAATTGACTTAAGCTTCTTGGAATTGAAGTCCAAAATTCAAAGGTTGTGAAACACTGATAAACCATGTCCAATACCCCCAATGGTATGTCAAGGATCAAGCCCACAAGAGATGGAAACACACACATGCCTTGAGTTGTCCTTGACTGAAAAGGAAGAGCCTAGTTTTAGGAAGAGGCACCAGTACTGGTGGCCTGCTAACTATTTCTCCCTTCTGTCAGCTCCGATCCAATCCCTTTGCTTACCACACGGCACTTCTGCTTCAGGTCCACAATCTGAGCCAAGAGCTGGCTGATCTCTTCCTGTTGTCTGACTATGTCTTCTGTCTTGCGGGAAAGCTCCTCCGAGAGCCGGACAACTTCTCGACTGGCATCAGCTACACCAAAAGAAAGCACTGGATGATTACTATATAGACCAGGGTTTTCCAACCTTGGGCCCCCTGGTGTTCTCTGGCCCCCTGGTGTTCTCTGGCCCTCAATTGCCAGAAGCCCAATTTAGCACACCTGCTGATCAAGGCTTCTGGGAAGTGAAGTCCAAGAACAGCTGGAGAGCCAAGTTAGAGGAACCCTGATCTAGACTGTGGCCTCGGATGAGCTCAGGAGAATCCTACATAGCATACAATCGGAAGGTGAACTGCCAACTCCTATCTCTCAAGGTCTGCTATCCTCTGCCTCATACCAATGTTCTGCCCTGGCCCCATATTTCTCCAATGTCTCTGACTTTCAGGGCCACCCATAACTTACAATCATTTTAAGCTGCCTTTCGTATGATTCCGCAAACACTCTACATCAGGTACCCATGCCCTAGTACAGTGGCGGCGAACCTATGGCATGCATGCCAGAGGTGGCACTCGGAGCTCTCATTATGGCACCTGTGCAGTCATCCCAGCACAGTTTGCCCCGCCCCTCTGGCCAGCAGCCCAATGGGAGCGTTTACTTCCTCCCCTGTCACTGTGTTGGCACTTTGTGATAAATAAGTACTTTTTGGGTTGCAGTTTGTGCAGTCTAAAAGGTTCACCATCACTGCCCTAGTATTTTGCAAACTCTGCTATGAAAACTGTCTTTACCATCTCATACTATAAAAGACTGGTTTTTAAGCTGTTTGGAATCCCATTTTTGGAGGGTATATGTACACACATGCACACGTACATAATTTTTTAAAAAAACTTATTATTGCATGGTTTTTTAACTTTTAATTGTGCTTTTATTGTCACTTGTTTTAACATTGGGAGCCACCATTAATCCCTCACAGGGAGAAAGGCGGACTATAGCAGATATAGATGTTTAAAATTTATTTTTAATTTTCAGTAACAAAGTAACAAGTAAATAGAAATGGGTATATTTTAAGCTAGGGGGTTCCAAATCTTTTTATGCCACGGGCCTCACCATGCCCCCCAGACAGCTGAGTGGGCTTGACCATGCCCCCGGAAGCGGATGCATTTACGGCTGACATAAATGCACCCACACCCAAGTTTTCAACAGTCACAGGCACATTTATGCATGCATGGGTGCGTTTTGCGGCTGATGTAAACACGTCCGATTCCACTTCTGGGTGTGGTGGTGGCAGGCCACATGAAATAGCACTCTAGGCCCACGGGCCATAGACAAATTGTTAATAATACCACCAGAGACAGAAAGTGGGTTATGGGGTGGAAGAATTTTTTTCCCTTCTCTTAGGTCCTAAGCCTGAAAACATCTGGACATTCGGGAACTTAGTGCTTTAAAGATATTGTTGTACTTCAACAGCTAACATTGCCAATGACCTGAGATTATGAGAATGTTACACAAAACCACACAGAGGGCCATGGCTTCCCTATTCAAGCTCACACTGATCAACGGTGTACAGATGAAGAGAAATAATGCCATTGTTTCATTTCAGAATGCTGCTCTCTACCCTTATTCAAGGAGACAATAAAATTCAAAGCCAAATGAATCATGTATCAGATCTGATACTTCGCTTCACTTCATTTTGCCAGTTTAACATCTGACTTAGACACAGAAGAAGAAGACTACATGGCATTTTGGCTTCCCCACTGGAGCTTTCAAGATTATAAAATGCCCCCCTATTGATAATTTCAACCCAAATCATTCCCGCCATCAACCCCACCATTAAGTCTGTCACATTGGAACCTACAAAATTGTTCCACACAGTCAAACATCAGCTTCTGCTCTTGTTCTTCATATTGAGATGTCTCTGTAGCAATGCTTGTAACCTGGGATGGAGAAATAGAAATGTATTATTGTTGTTCCTCTGTATTTTTTTTTTGAAAGTTGTGAATGTGTAGTAGCAGTTTAATTTTATGGGCAGCAGAATGCCTACAGATATTCTGAATCAATTTCCACATTCTTAGAGGCTGTTCTATATTTTCTGGGCAATGCTCCAAGATCCAAATGCTACACGCAACTGTTTCCTGTGATGGATCTCCACCCCAAGTAGATGCAAGAAAAGGTTTTGCCCCCCTGACATAGCTACTGCATTCCATATAAAGCCCAAATTGAGGGGACAATGAAACCTATGTCATTGCTCTTCCAGCTTTTGAGAAAAGACATACAGCTGTAATGGCAAACTGTGCACTCTTTGACTTCAATTCCATAAGCCCAAGTCAGCACTCCTACTGATCAGGGCTTCTGGGAACTGAAGTTCAAAAACATCTGGAGAGCCAAGGTTCGCCATCACTATCCTAGAGGTTACCTTTGTTCTTGACAGCTGTACAAATGTTATCTTTGGGCAAAAATAACCTTACCCAGAATAAATGAAAATACGTATAACCATGAATGAGGTCAGATACCTGAGGGCTAGATCTGGAACAGCTGCTGCAAGCTGCCAATGGTTTCTTTTATTTTAACAATTGCTTTTCAAGATAGCATAGCCCACTGTTTCAGAGATGGTTTTTGCATTTTCAAGCATGAGGGATCAGTTGTTATTTATTTCCTCATGAATAAGTTGTTTAGTTCTGGGGCAAACTGAAGTCCTGGCAGACACCTTTTATCACTGGCCAAGATATGTTATAAAGGGACTGCAGTGGCTCAAGTAGTTAAGACACTGAATTTGATGACTGGAAGGTCGGAGTTAGATTCCCAAGTCCTGCACGACGGAGTGAGCTCCCGTCTCTGTCCCAGCTCCTACCAACCTATCAATTCAAAAGCAAGAAATTGCAAATAGATAAATAGGTACCACTTTGATTGGAAGGTAAACAGCATTCCATGCAGTCCAGTGTCTAGGCATACCTGCCACATGTCCATGGAAACATATGCAAACGCAGACAGCGTGGCTCTTTGGCTATAAACAGAGATGAGCACTGAACCCTAGAGTCAGATATGACTGGGTTTCAAGCAAGGGTGACCTTTACCTTTACTAAGATATGATATAATTGGCTGTGCCCTTCAAAATCCTGACAACTGTTCCCAGCTGAAGTTCCTGAGGGCTCCTCAAGGCCTCATAGGTTTGGAGATTACCATTAGGGCATAAATGATTGTGACAAGACTATTCCTTGCCCCTAAACAAGCTGTAATTGGTGAACCAGCCAAGGGTACGGGGCAGAAACCTCCCTGCTACAGAGAGTATTCAACCAGCTAGTGACAAAGGTGGAAGAATTCTCAAGCCCCTTTCACTAATCAACTGGATCACCTATTTCCAATACATGCATACAAAACACTGTGGATGTGAACCCATACCTCTATACGCAGTTTCTGGTTTTCTTCCTCCAGGCATTTTAGCTTCTGCTGAAGGGCGTCGTATTGGAAGGATTGCTGCAAAGAGAGAGCAGATTCATTCCTTCGCAACCTGTTAAGGAAAAAGATGAGGCCCATGAGAAGAGAGAATGGCAAAACGGTGCTCATTCCACTGAAATGAGTTCCTAATTTCTAAAGGCAGAAGAAGCGAGATTCAGTACTGAGGGAAAGCCATTGTTTATTACCTGGAAATCCACCTTCCAGGAGGTAGATTCAGCCTGGTTACAGATAGTGGAAGACGAGGAAGACATTTTGTACATATAGGGATACCTCAAGATAAGAAATTAATTTGTTCCTCAAGGTTTTTTGTATTTTGAAAACATTTGTATATTGAAATATGATTTCCCATAGGAATGCATTAAAATCATATAATGTGTTCCAGAGCTCAGAAAAAAGCAAAAAAAAAAAAAAAAACCCAAACAAACATTTTTTTTTGTTCAAAACTCTTTCTGAAGTGGCAAAAACATGGTGAAAAATTCCAAAGTGCACTTTAGAGTTTTGAACAGATAAAATACTCCTACACACACACACACACACACACACACACACACACACACACACACACACACACACACACACACACACACACACACACACACACACACTTCTTTTCTGAGCTCCAAAATGTTTTCAATGCATATTCAGCAAATTTCTGACATCAGCCTCTAGTGGCCAGCTCTGGTAATTATAGGAATAGTCCCTAAAGATCAGCTGTTGAGGGGAAGGGGGAATTTCTGGCACTTCCTGGTTGCAGGGAGAGCTTCTGGCAGTGCTAAAATGTGACAAAAAATTCCAAAAATGGAGCAGAAATGCTCCCAACACCCTCCTGCTGCCATGGGAAGCAAAGAAAGACCCAAAAAAATCATATCTAAAAAAATGTGTCTCAAAGCAAAATTTTGCAAGATTTCCTTTCGTATCACAAGCTTTTTGTAAGTAGTAGAGGCATTCCTATCTCGATGTTTTACTGTACAGTACTTGATGGAACCTGATTGTATGCATTCATGTATCTATTTGATTTCTCTCTCTCAAAATTGGAATTCAAGGCAGACTGTATGGATACTTACGGAGTGGAGGTGGCAGTGGCTGGCTCGCTCTCCTCAGTGCTGTTGGTGTAGAGATGGAGAAGGTCATCACGCATGGATATCTCATGTCGTAGTTGTGCTATCTTGAGGGTACAAAAGGCAAAAGGATTCAGAGGAGGAGAAGCACTAAGGAGAACTTAAACATGCCTCACCATTACTTCTCTCTATCCTGCCCTCCCACATTCATGTGTAGTAAGTAGGAATCATCTGGTTAGTTTGCAGTTTTTTTAAAAAGTACTCAGAGTATAGACTGGCATGCTGTCAATCCTGATTTTCTTGGTTTCTCTTTTTTCCAGCTAGAAATGACTCCCAACTTTTCCCACCAGTATTATTCAGTTTTTCAAACTAATCTACTTTACAGAGGGGTTTTTGGTAATAATTATTGTTATTGTTGTTCAGTCACACAGTCAAGTACGACCCTTTACAACCCCTATGGACCACCGCACACAAGGCTCCTCTGTCATCTGCCATCCTCCAAACTTTGGATAAAGTCTGTGTGATGCAGTGTTTAGAATGATACAACAAGCAGCAGGAAATAAAGGTTTGAGTTGTTACCCAGTAAAAAAGAACCTAACAGAGTGACTTGTATTGTTCAGGTTCTCAAACTAATCTACTTTACAGAGGGTTATTTATTTATTTTTTTGGTAATAATTGTTATTGTTGTTCAGTTGCACAGTCGAGTACAACACTTTGCGACCCCCATGGACCACTGCACAACAGGCTCCTCTGTCATCTGCCATCCTCCACAGTCCGCCCAGATCAACGATGCCATCTAGCCATCTCATCATCTGCCACCCTCTCCTTTTTGCCTTCGATCTTTGCCAGCATTAGGGCTTTCTCCAGTGAGATCTCTCTTCTCATCTGGTTGCCAAAGTACTTGAGCTTCAGCTTCAATATCGGTCCTTCCAAGGAGCAGTCAGGGTTGATTTCCTTTAGGATGTACTGATTTGATCTCCTTGCATAACACTGGACAAAATTAGATATGCTGTCCTTCACCTTCCAAACAATGGGACCAAAATGCAAACAACATTAGTGATCTGTAATGGTTCTCAAATTCTGTCCTTTCGGGTGTTCAGGACTTCAACAGCTAAGAGTCCCTAACTCCTGGCCACATTGCCTGAGACCTCTAGGAGGTGAAATCCAAACTACTTGAACGGTCCAAGTTTGAGATCCACTGGTCTCAGGAGTTCATTCATCTTACTCGTATCACCTCACAACTGAGCTATCGTAAATAAACCTGATGAGCATTTGTCCCAGACTCCCCGAAAAATATTTCTCAGCTGGTTCAATTCTGGGAGTCTACTAGCTTATTTTCCAGAATTATTTTCCTGCTTTGGCTGAAGATACGGAAATGAATACCTTACCTCCTCCTTTGCCAGTTCAAGTTGTTCTTCCAATAGTTCATTACGTTCTGACAGACTCCGGTTCTGCTTCAACAAAGACTGCCCAATGCGTGCTGCTAATTCTAGGTCATGTTCCTTCTGTAGGAATGGAGAAGACACAAGAGTAAATCTCTATTTCCCTTCTCCTCACACTTCCCAACAGTTCCTCTTCCTATGATACACTAAAGCTTCTCCATGGTTATCCAAAACACTCCCCTTCTTTCATCACTTTCTTCAATCCAGATCAAAACCCTTCTTGTGGAACAGCTACTTTTATTAAGAATATAGCTACAGTATATATTATGACCACCTAGGGTCCCTTTATAGGAGAAAGGGAAGTTTTGGTCAATGAATACTGAACAATGGCACAACCTCAAAGACCAACTGCCTCAAAAATCAAGAAATGACATTCTTTCTACATCATGCACAATACTTAGCATTGTATCTGAAAGCAACTGATAGCAAAGAGTAGCAACAGACAGGCACCTCTTCTAGCAGGCTGGTGACTGCATCTATATCATGGTACGTCTTGGTGATTCTTCCAACTCGTTCAGAGCAAAGCACTATGGAAAAGAGGAATGGGGGGAAAGAGAAGACACCATATATAATTAGTAATTCTGTTACAAACAGAATAATTTCGAATCCATGATACACTATAAAGAATGAAATTCTTACAAACTAACCAAATTCTGTATAGATAATATATCAGTTAGTGATCTGCACAGATTATGCAATATTAAATAAATCTGCATCCATTATTTTAACTGTTTATCACAGTATTTGGAAAGTTAATATGAAAATACTATAGAGTATTCATAAGCAGAGATTGCCACATATTTTCCAATCCTTTCAAAAAGCATACATTTGCAGCCCCCTAAGGACTAGAAACATGTCTTAAAACACAAAAGCCAAAGTTCTCTGAATAGTGAATTTTGCAGTCTATTAGGAAGTAGCCAGGTTACTAGCCAGGTTATCCTACTATGGTAATAGAGTAGACCATACTGTCAGCGACTCAACACCGATAATCAGGCAGCAGTTAACTAACCTGACAACCCTGAGGATTAGCAGCCTTGGGTAGCAAAATCCGCAGGGAAGGTCTTTGTGTGCCAAAAGGATCAGAAAGCAACTCAGGATCAGAAAGCAACTCACGGAACTGGATATAGTAGAACAGGTATCACGCAGCAAAGTGGAAGGCCAATGGAAGGACACTGCATTATATTCTCAGGACAATCTTCATGGTTGATCACCATGATGATAGCCAATATTCAGAATTGGATCAAGCACAAGAAGAAGCTAGGAAATACAGCAGCCCTTTTGAGTTTGCATGGATACATGAGGCTAATCAAAAATAAATACCGGTAAATAAAGATCTAATTACTCCAGAAAGTGCAAATTCTACCAAATTCTTATTGAGCACCTAACTGATCATGCTAGTGGGAACCAAGTACATTGATCACAATTAAATCAATACTGTGTACTGATTTTCTATTCATTTTTGTTGTCACAATTTAAGGTGCTAGTTATTACCTGCCTAAACTCTAGGAGCAAACTACAAACCACCACTCTCTGGCCTGCCACCAAGATCAGTCAGACTAGTAGCTACCAGAGAAAAGAGCTGTTCAGTGGTGGCCCCCACATATGTAGATTTTTGTTTAAATGGACCTTTTGTTTTGCTCAACATATTACTGATTAGTTAGGAATGCTATTTCTCAGGTGTTCCTGCTTTTCTGACTGATTTTCATTGGGTTCGAATACAGGTACTTGTTTTTCAGCCTGATGAAATAAAGTTTGGACAATTTACTTTTTGACCTAAATTCCCAGAATTCCTCAGCGAGTCCGCTAAGAAACAAATGTTTCTAAACTCTAATTGTAAGGCATCTCAGAAGGGTTATAGATTATAAATTACTGCCCAAACTAACACTTTATAAGTCTAATACCATATTCCCCAAAAGAAGCAATGACTTGCCTGTATCTCAAAAGAAGCAATGACTTGCCTATATTAACCCATTCCACTGTAAACAAACTTTGGAGACAAAATTAAACACACTCATTTACACTTTCTCATTTGCTCAAAGCCACTCAAATGAATCATCCAAACCCTTGAAAGTTGTAAACAGGTTTTCCCTATCATAACTACAGTGCAATTTTAAGATAATGTTTCAATCTTTTTTTAAAAAAAATTTAATTCATGTCTGAATGCTAATTCAATTTAAATGTTAAACATTGCTATCTTTCACCTTCTATAGTAAAATCCATAAATAAGTTTAAGAAAAGATCTAAAGGCATCTCTAACACCATGTGTAAAACTGTTTCGCCCTAGCTTTCTACCTTAAGCTAAAGGTGTAAATCAGGGGTGGCCAACCTTTTTTGCGCCACGGGCTGGACCACGCCCCCTCAGACAGCTGAGTGGGCCAGAGGCATGGTTCCTCTCACCGCTTCCACCACTTCTGGTGGTGGTGGCAGCAGCGGGTGCATTCACGACTGTTTTTGCAGCGTCCGCCACATCCCATGGCAGCGGGTGGGTGACCCATTTTCAAGTGTTTTTGGCGGTTCCATAAGTGGTGGTAGGGTCCTCACCGTGGGCTGTATTTGGCCAGCGGGGCAGATCCAGATCTGGCACTGTGGGCCGAATCCGGCCAGCGGGACAAACGTTGGCCACCCCTGGTGTAAATTGTATGTACCAAATTTTATTCCTGGCACAGATGTGTGTGTGTGTGTAAAAACATAGTACAACCAAGACATGATTGAAAAAGACATTTCTGGTGCTCAAACAAGCTTCTCCATGTAGGCAACATTACCCTATTTAGACTGTCTTCAAGGGCAATTGTCAGTTCCCATTAATTCTAAGTCACCTTCTGCCCTCACTCTATTTCCATATGTTATACCCAAGCCTCCTTAGCAGAGGATCAGGTTGGCTTGTGGCCTTTTTTTCCAGAGGAAAACAGTGCAACCTTCCCATGTGATGCGTCAGTGACAACAAAAATAGATACTCCTCTGGTGGATCTGGAAACATTCAAGGGAGAATTGGACAACGATCTGTCAGATCTGCTTTGATTTTGATTCCTGCATTGAACAGGGGCCTAAAAGGTCCCTTTAACTCAGTTATTTTACTATTCTATCCAAGTATGCTGAACCGGCCTCACAAATCCATCCTCAGATTCTCATACTACGAATACCCAGCTCTGATTTTAAACAATTTTCAAAGATTTTGAGACTATACTCAACTGAATTCTCTACATATAAAGTACATCTGGAGAGATGTACCATTCTCTTCTTCTGGATGCACTTGGAGACCATGTTGTTTGTCCAACATCACATAGGCTGGCTCTTTTCCTACAAGGCACAGTCAGGAATCGAATTCCTGACCTCTGCCAAGTTGTTTCAGGTCACTGTCTTATACCCCTACAAAAACTGACCATGTTTGCAAAGATGGGATAATGCTAATTGATGCCTCTGCAATCCTATTCTCATGTGGAATCCAACCTTCATACTACCTTGTTGGCAGTCTGGTTTCACAAGCTACGGGCATCACATCTGGACCAACTTTTGAACCATTTGCCTTTATTCTGAGTTTTATTACTATATCTTTGCTGCATGAGAACTCAAAATGTGTCTTACTGGTTTTTATGTGCTGTCAAATTGTCTCTGATTTATGGCAGCCATCTTATTCGTAACTATTTAGCAATCCAAGGAAGATATTACCCAACTTCAGGCCTTGTCTTATCTTAATTCCACCTAATAAAAATTGGTCCACCTAATAAAAATAATTACCATGTTTGCCAGTGTATAAGATGCATCGAAGTATAAGCTGAATATGGACTCCATTTTCCTGGTGTATATTAAAGGGGGTGCATCTTATACACCAGCAAGTACGGTAGGTGCCATCAAGTCAATTTCAACCTACAGCAAGTCTTCCTAGGCTTTTCTAGGCTCAGTTTTCTATGTACAGAAGGGGTTTATAATAATAATTGTGTGTCATCAAGTCAGTTTCTGACTTATGGGAACACCCTTCAGGGTTTTCTAGGGAGAGATTACTCTGAAGTAGTTTGCCATTCTCGTCTTCTGGGTTGAATTTTGCTGCAGAGTTTTTGTTTTCTAATATGTCTTCTTCTGGGGGCACTCTGGGGTTATGCAGCTTGCCCAAGGCTAATAGGCTGTCTCTTCTCCAGGAATGCACATTGAGGAATCCAATCTCCAGCTTCTGAATCTGAAGCCAGACACCTAACTCTCTGAGCTATTCAACCAGCACCTGGCTTGGTAGCCAGTACTGACACTGAAAGTGCCCTTGAACTTCTTGGACTTCAGTTACCAGAAACCCAAGACAGCACACTTACTGATCAGGGCTTCTGGGAATTGAAGTCCTAAGACAGCTGGAGTGCCAATGTTAGCCATCACTACTATATGCTTTCAGAGAGGTCCTTTCCAGCTGTACCAGGGATTCTGCCTAGGATCATCTACATCCAAAGCAGGTACCCTATGACTGTGTTCTAGCCCTTCCCACTGGAGAAGTCCATAAACACTTCCCCCAGATTTTCCATTTTGTTGAAGCAGAACAGATAAAGTGAAGAAAAATAAGACCAACATTCCCAATTCCACTGGGCCAAAATGTGATAGCGAATCAAAACCAGTTTTGCCTGGAACCCTGTGAGGCTTTTGATTCTACAGCAGCTCCAGAGTGCCATAAATAAGAATTTGATATCCCTAGTGGACAGAAGAACTGTTTGCCTAGCTCAGTAAATTGGGTACCTGGATAGGGAGTTTGATTCTCTGCGGTGCCTTTTGGAAGAAGAGTCAGCATAAGCAGCCTTTGGCCAACTACACAATCCCAGAACACTTCCAGGTGAACCAGTTCAACGCAATCTGTACTTAGAAATCCTCAGAAATCCCACATCAACTTGACAATACATCATCATCATTATAATAATTAGATTCAAAGTCAAAGACTGGTATAAAATTAACAGTTCAAGAACTAGGGGCTGCAGTGGCTCAGTGGTTAAGAAGCTTGCCTTGTTACCTGGAAGGTTGGCAAGTTGGCAGTTTGAGACCCGGGTACTGCACGATGGATTGAGCTCCCGTCTCTGTCCCAGCTCTTGGGGACATGAAAGGAGCCTCATTTGGGTGTTCCTTGAGCGGAGTTTCTTCCGCAAAAATCCTTTCAACCCAGAATAATTTCTGGCACGAAATTATTATTATACAGTCAAACCTCGCATAAAGAGCGTTTCACTTAAAGAGTAACTCGTTTAAAGAGCAGAATTTTCTCTGAATTGTCACTTCGCTTAACAAATAAAACCAATCAAAAACTCGCTTAACAAATAAATCGGGGTTTGCAATCCCCCCCCCCCTTGGTCATTTACAATGGTGTTTCGCTTAAAGAGCAAACTCACTTAAAGAGCAATCCTGTGGAACGCATTATGCTCTTTAAGCGAGGTACAACTGTACTGCTGTTTGAGAACTGTTAAGGTAATGTCTAAGTATATAGGCAAATTCCTAATAAAGTTGTTTTTTGTTGAGTCAGGAAAAACATTTTTGTTATTGTTATCAGGGGGGAAATTGTTATTTTTATTATTATGTTATCCAAAAGGAGTTTCCTATTCTCAGATGAAACAGACAAAAATGTCCAGACAAGGCAACAGCAAAGAGCAAGGAATCTTGGTTTTTCACCAATAAGAATCATGACCGCACATATGTCCTCTGCTTGCTTTAGTTCCTTGTAGCTCCTCCTGTACTATCAAAGCCAGGGCATGCGTACAGGATTACGATCAGCAACTGATGCTTATTTTTATACAGAGCTATTCTCTGTCACTATGGTCTGAGAGGAAAAAACAGGTTAGCAGGAGGCTATCTGAGATGACATCAAATCCTTTTATGCTGTTCTTGGAGCCTAATGTTACTCAGTGGAGCCAGACCACGACAAAGAGGCTGTGATCTCTTATTCTTGTAGACTAGGAAAACAACCCAGCCCTGACCCACCAAATTACCCATCTTAACAAGCCCTCAAACCCCGCCTCCTTTCTAGTCTGCGTGCCGACTGGCACGTCGCTCTTGCCGGGAGACGCCATGACAGTCCTCTGAACTGCGTGCCCAAACCCCCTCCCTACTCCATAGGAGACCATTTTGGCACCTCATCACCCAACAGAATTGTAATTCGAAATAATTAGAGCGTGAATTCCAGCAGAGTGGGTATAAACAAGCCAGCTGCACAGGCGCTAAAGGCTTTCATTTACCTTGCTATTCCTCGCAAAGCCTTTACTCAACTGAGACCACTCTCTTCCGTCGTTTTTACCTCTGGCCCACAAACCCAGAAAACAATTACTGTATATACTCAACTATAAGTTGTCCCGAATATAAGTCAAGGTACCTAATTTGGACCTCTAAAACTAGGAAAATAGATTGACCCGAGTATAAGTCAGGGGTGGAAAATGCAGCAGCTGCTAGTGAGTTTCAATCATTAAAATACATGACAATACGGAAAAATTAATTAATTTAGACATTTGTGTGGGTATGTTTTTTGTTTTCTTACGGTAGTGTTAGTACATAAAAAAAAAACCTGTTTGAATTTACACCACTACAGATTTGGCACCCTCGAGATTATTGACCCGAGTATAAGTCGAGTCCCCCTTTTGGATCTTGTTTTGGAGGCCAAAAAACTACACTTATACTCGAGTATATACAGTGGATGGGTGGCTCAATATTTTAGGGCTTAGTCTATATTTGACTTTGGCGAAATACAGGAATGCCTAAAGCAGGGGTGCCTCTCTACATCCAACAACAGACAGAAAGAATGAAATTAATTGAATAGTCTTTAAATGAAAAGTTATCAACAATCTGGCTTCCCTTAATTAGTATCATGAGGATTTTATTTGTTCACTACGTGTCTATACTGTGCTACTGCTGAAGCTAGAAATTACAGTAAAACTCAATTTACGTAAAAAGTCTGTTCCATAGGCTTTTACGTAAATCGTTTTTTTACATAAATCAAAGCAAACCCATAGGGGAAATGAATTTTTTACATAACTCAAAGCAAACCCATGGGTAAAATGAATTTTTACATAGCTTAAAGCAAACCCATAGGAAAAATGATTTTTTTAATGTAAATTGAAGCAAGCCCATAGGGAAAATGATTTTTTTATGTAACTTGAAGTAAGCGCATAAGAAATTGTGTTACATAAATCAGGACATGTACGTAAAACAGGACGTGGTTTTATCACAAAATCATTACGTAAGTCAAATTTTACGTAACTCAAGGCATACATAAGTCGGGGTTATACTGTACAAATGATAAATTACAGGCATGAATGATGTATGGTGCAAGGTGGGCAACACAGGGTCCACAGGAAGGACACACTGCCAACCCTTTTAGAACTCCTTATGCCCCCAAAGTTCCTGTATGGTCAGTGCTAATTTTGTTGCTGAACCGTTAACAGCTTGCAAATTGTTCCTTTTACTTTAAATGTGTTGGTTTGCCTCTGAACAAGACGCATGTTCCAGTACATCTTGCTTACAAATGAATCCATACTACTAACAGCAACAAAAAGAAATACCATAATTAAAGCTTACTGAAGAACATGATTTGTTTAAAAGCAAGCACTTTTAAAGGAAAAGTTGGGTTGTTCATACTGAAGGTTGGCAAGATGAAATTATTTTGGACCTTTGGAAGTTGCTTGGCTAAGCTTGTCAGGGCCTAGCCAGTGACTGAATGGAAAACTACCAGAAAGCTATCCCATGTATCCTGCCTTGAGCTCATTGTGGGAAGAAAGGTGGTCTATGGGTGTAAATAAACAATAAAATAAATGTACATAGAACACTACTGCGCAGAAGTCAGTGGGAATCTCAAAGTAAGTCTTCAAAATTTTTCACACTTTATACAGATCATCATATACTTTCATTTCATCCTCATCAAGGCCACTGGAGAAGCTGGTCAACATATTACAACCACCATAAAAAGGACACTTTAATTCCTTCCCGGTGACAGCTCTCCCAGTACAGTCTGGCCAGGTTAACCTGCTATGGTAATAAGAGTAGACCATACTGCCAGCGACTCAACGCCGAGTGTCACACGGCAGTTATCTAACCTGACAACCCTGAGGACTAACAGCCTTGGGTGCCAAAGTCCACAGGGAAGGGTGACAGTCCCCAAGTGGATTGAATCCCACTTGATGGAGGACAGCAGCTTCAGCAATACTGTCTTGGGGGTGAGGAGGAGTTTGTGTGTCAAAAGGGCTCAGAGCCAGAAAGTGACTCATGGAACTGGCTCGGTGGTATGGGGGTCATGCTGCAATGCAGAAGGCAGATGAAAGGCCAGTGCACTAGATTCTCAGGGCAGTCTTCATGACTGATCGCCATGATGATCGCCTTTATTCAGATTCGGATACGGCAGAAGATTTTAATTTGAAAAATGCTTATACAGTAATACCTCATATAACATTAGTATCGAATAACACGAAAATCGCATAACATCAAGGAATCTGGGGGGAAGAATTGCATCAGATAACATTAAGATCCTATGGGATGCTTCAGATAACAACCGCGAAAGCCTGTGTGGTTACAATGTATCTCTATGGATCCCATAGAGGATCAGATAACACGAAAAATCATATAACACGAAGACTTGTGGAACCAGGTTTTAGTGTTATATGAGGTTTTACTGTATTCCATCCTTCAACAGATGGGCCTCTTCAAGTGTTCTAAGATGATGATAATTTGGCACTTAGAAAGTAGTTTTGTCTAGACTTTGTACATGGAGACGTAAGAGTAGACCAATCAATAACTGCAGGGAAGTAGGAAATGTTTTTTAAAACAGGCTAAGCAGTCTCTGATTACAGAAGAAGAGATTTATCACAATGAAATGCAGAATTTAGAACTAGCCATTCGGAGCCAGTTAATGACAAGCGGGAGCAAGCATTGGTTATTTGATCTATTTTACCAGAAATCTGAGCTCATTGAAACTAAATGTAAAACAGGGATTCAGAAAATGACAAACAAAAGAATAATGCATCCCTCAGCACCTGCTCAGAACAAGATTTGTATTTTTTAGTTCCAGGACTGGAGTTCACACACATATTACTTCACAAGTAAATCTATTTGCCCCATTTTTCCTTGATCTCATTACTTAAAGTGGGAAGTAGGGCGGGGAAACCTTCTTTGTTGTCGCTGTTATTAATCTTGGGAAATCTTAAACTCTTGCCGAACCCTTGCAAGTCACCTGGAGATCTACTAACAAGATCACAATCTGTCTCCTCTATCCACTCCTATGTAGGATAGTTGTTCCCTGAAATAAACAGCTGAGGTAGCGGATAAAGACTGAACTGTAGACTACTTTATGTCAAGCAAAATGTGTTCCTTTTTTAATGGTCAAAGCAATGGTATTTTTAATAGTCAAAGCCATGGTATTTCTGGTGGCAATGTATGGTTGTGAGAGCTGGACCATTAGGAAAGCTGAGCGCAGAAGAATAGATGCCTTTGAGATGCGGTGTTGGAGGAGTTTTGAAAGTCCGCTGGACAGCGAGAACAAATAGGTCAATCTTAGAAGAAATTAACTCTGACTGCTCCCTTGAAGGTCAAATAGTAAAGATGAAGCTAAAGTACTTTGGACATCAAATGAGAACGAGAGGATTCGCTTGAGAAAGCCTTGATGCTGAGAAGGGTGGAGGGCAAAAGAAGAAGGGGCGGCCAAAAATGAGATTGCTAGATGGTATTGTAGACAGAATGGGCACAAAGCTGAGCGAGTTGAGGATGGTGGAGGACAGAAGTGCCTGGCAGACAGTGGTCCATTGGGTCGCAAAGGGTTGGAATCGACTGTGCGACTGAACAACAACAAAAAAGATTCTTTATTGGGGATGACCTTGAAAGAAGTTAAAACCAAAGTGTTAGCACTTTGTCCTTCATTGCTGCTATAGAGCAACATAAATAATTATCTGTACAACTAGTAAATGTAAAGGTTTCCCTTGTTTGATGAAAGCTAGTCATATCCGACTCTAGGGTTCAATGCTTATCTCTGTTTCAAAGCCAAAGAGCCAGCGCTACCTACTTCTGCAGATGTTTCCATGGTCATGTGGCAGGCATGACTAGACACCAGAGCGCATGGAACACTGTTTACCTTCCCACTGAAGTGGTGCCTATTTACCTACTTGCAATTTCTTGCTATCAAACTGCTCGGTTGGCAGGAGCTGGAACAAAAACGGGAGCTAATTTCCAATTACTTTTATAGGTTTCAAAAGGTTTTTAAAAGTTAAATAAATGGGACAACAAAACCTTTAAGTTCAGAACAGGAACATGGCTTTTAACAGAAGCCTGGAACGCCAGAAATGTTAAATTTCATTAAATCCAAAGGTCCCCTTGGTATATTTATCAACTTATTTAAATGACATCCCACCTTTCCCCTAAATCTGGGAATTATAATGGTTCATTGAGGAAGAATCCTTCACATCCCATGGCCACAGCCTCAGCATAGATCACACCTAGTAATCCATGCTACAGCAGAAATCCAAGTACAGGTAGTTTAAAGTATTTCATGTAAGCCACCAAATAGCTCCAGAGTTAGCGCCAGGAAGACAATTCCTCCCTCACTTCATTTAAAATGGCCTTGCATTAGATCCCAAAGCATGAAGAAAAACATAGAAAACATTTGCTGAAAAAAAAGAATAGCCATGGTGCCATCTTTCCTTTCTCCCCAAGAACAATCCCGTTGTTGGACTGTGGCTCTCATTTGCTCTTGCCACCATAGCCAGTGGTTAGGACCTCAGTCCAACAATTACAAAGGTGAGGGATACATACACTCTATTTCCTTGTTCTATAGCAGTGACGGCAAACCTTGACACTCCAGGTGTTCTTGGACTTCAATTCCCAGAAGCCCTGATCAGCAGGAGTACTGACTTGGGCTTCTGGGAATTGAACACCTGGAGTGCCAAGGTTCATCATCACGGTTGTATAAATACAGGCAAAATACATCAGCTAGTCAAATGTAAATGAACTTTTACATTGCTCCCAATACTTAAAAAAAAAATCCTTGCATTTCCTAAAATGTATACAGTGGTATCTCGCTTTACGAATGCTTCTTTTAATGTAATTTTCGCTTGATGAATGAAAATCCATTGAAAATAATGCCTCGTTGAACGAATTTTATTCACAGTACAAAATTTCCCTATAAATTACTGTATATACTCAAGTACAGTATAGTCTTTTCGCTCCCAAAATGAGGTCCAAAAAGCGGACTTGACTTATATTCGGGTCAACGACCCCAAGGGCCCCAAAACTGCGGTGGTTCAAATTCAAACATACGGTTAAAAAAAAAACACTAGCACAACTGTAAAAACTCAAAAACATACCCACACAAATGTCTAGATTAATTAATTTTACCATATTTTCATGAATTTTAATTATTAAAACTCACTAGCAGCTGCTGTAGTTTCCACCCCTGACTTATACTCAGGTCAATCTATTTTCTTAGTCTTAGAGATCTAAATTAGGTATGTTGACTTATAGTCAAGTATATACGGTACATCGTGTACAGTGGCCTCTAGTGGCCACTTCTGTTAATACTACGTGTTCTACATTGTGTTTCACTGTACGAATTTTTCGTAATACGAAATGTTCCAGGGAACACATTAAATTCGTAAAGCTACCACTGTAGTCTACTTTTCTATGGAAATAGACAAGGCACAAAAGCAAACAAACCAGTTTGGGAGCCACACACACAATCAAAGACCAACCACTCATCCTCGGAAAAGATAACAAATTGGATATTGTAGGACAAGCGTTTACCCTGAGGTATTTTTGATGCGTCTCAGCTGTTTAAACAAACATTATGAGACCCACCTAACACTGAAGTACCTTGAAACATGATCACATAATTATTATCCTATTGTCATCAACACTCATATAAAACACATTGGACACACCTTAGTTAATTAAAGGTCAATGGAACAAATTATGTGGAAGGAATTTGCATCACCATGCCGTACGCACGGGGGCTGTGACATCATCATGTTGTTCTGTCCCAAAAAAAATCCAGAGGGGGGTTCCCCCCCCTCACAACCTCCACCAGATTTTTCACCAGGCACTCATATGTTTAATCTTGATAGAGCAGAAAGTCATCAACAGAGGCATTATGTGGTAAGAGCCTGCATGGTGTGATAGCAACAGGCCTGGGCTGGGACTTGGGAGGCCAAGGTGCTGGTCTCCATCTTAGATAAAAAATAACTCGTGGGCAAATTTGGGCTAGCCTGGCCTACCTTCCAGGGCTCTTGTGAGCATAAACTCAAACACAGACAAACCACGGACACTCTTCTGAGCTCACTGGAAGAAACATAGGATTAAAATGTAAAGAAGCAAAAGTGACAATATGCTAATTCAGCCCCATGACCTCCCAGCTTTGTATTGCACATGTGTTATACAGCCAACAAGAACATCAAAAGATTTTAAAAAATAAAGTTTGTCGCTAATGAGCCCTGGTGGCACAGTGGTTAAACTGCTATACTGCAACCAAAAGGTTGTGAGTTCAATTCTGGTCAAGGATCAAGACTGTCTCAGCCTTCCTTCCTTCCTTCTGAGGTTGGTAAAATGAGTACCCAGCATGTTTGGAAAAATGCTAATTAACTTGTAAACCACTCAGAGAGTGGATTAAGTGCTATGGGACGGTATATAAGTATGATCACTTTGCTTTAATGTAATCTGAAAAAGAAGTGGCAGGCAGTGGCAGGTGCAACAATTAAGGTTGCATACAAGTCTCCCCATCCCCGTATCTATAGGGGATAAATCCCAAGATCTTCTGGTGATAACAGCAAACCTTATATTTGAGTACACATACTTGAGTTATAGAAGAGGGGGAATAGTTTCAAATGCCTCCATTGTTCTACATGAGTGCTACCAAAAAGTCTGCCTCTGATCCTTGTAAACATTACATTGCAGACATTGGCCTCCAGTGGCCAGCTCTGGTAATATGACACAGAAATACATAAGGTATATATCAGGAGTTACTGAATAATTAAAGACCTGTAGATAACTGATACCAAGGAAAGATAACCCGCAAATATTATGCTTGTGTGTGAACTGTATACATATTTGAACACAAGTTTGGCAACTTTTGATGTAAAAAGGTTTCTGCATCTGAAAAAAGGACACAAAGAGTCAGAAATACTTCCAATGGCAATGCTAGTTGGGGATAATGGGAGCTGCAGTCCAATAAATCTGAAGAGCATTCAATGGGGAAAGACTGATACTAATAATCAGAAATCTGATTGGGTTTTTTTAAAATTAGGAAATTCAACATTTCTCAAAAACTTAAAACAAGGTAAAGGATTCCATTAAATATTGGGTCAAATAAAGGTGTTATTCATCTTTGCCTTCAGATTATGTACAAGGACTTTATGGCTTGTGTGTGTGTGTAGACTACCATATCAAAGGATATTTTGATAAGAAGCTTCTTTGTTTTTATCAGAGCATTACACAATTAGATTGTTTTCAACTAGAAGTGGGCTATTTCAATGGCATTATCTCAGCCATTCACTAGACCTTTCAAACATGTGTTAAAGCATCAACTTCATGCACATAAATGTTGAACTGATTGGATTCCAATGTCTCAGTAGAATTCATGGAAGTGTTGACTTACCATTCAGCAGTTAACTGTACTAGATCTACCCTGTGAGTACCCTGGTCAAGGACCCAGGTACTGGCCCACTAACCTCATAGTTCAAACAGCAGAGATGGAAACTAGCTCTGACCTTTAAAACGACTTAAAACCTGGCCTTTAACAGCATCCTAGAAACAAAAAACAGGTGAAATTATCTCCGCCATGGAAGCAAGGAGAAGTATCCTCTAGATTTTTATGCCTATGAGGTTGATTTCTATCAGGGAGAGGAGCAACCTTAGATTAAACAGTTGAATGACAGTCATGTCTCCTAATAACCTTCCAGAAGAAACAGGTTCGCAGACAATAGCAAAGCAGCTCCATGAAAAAGCACACACTGCCGCTTCATGCTGTGCGTGCAGCTCAGGGAGCTTAAGCCGATCTTTACCCAATCAAGGACTCTCCAGACGTCCTGAACTACAAGTCCCATCATTCCCAAGCAGAGCTAGGGATTAAAACAGGAGTTCTCAACCTTTTTTAGCCGTGGGCCAAGTCACACTCCTTCAGACAGCTTTCGGGGCCGGATGGCCATTTTGCCCTTCCTCCCCCACATGGCACTTCCAGGTGTGGTGGAGGCGGTGGGGGGCCTACATGAAATTGCACCACAGGCCGCATTTGGCCCACGAGCTGCAGGTTGAGAATCCCTGGATTAAAGGAAGACCTTCCCACGACCTCTGCTGCACATCAACAGATTTCAGAGGCATGGAAAGGGTTTTTTTTTATACAAAGCAAAGCCCACACCTGTCCAAAGACAGCATCCAGGGAGAAAAACTGATTTTGCATAAAATTTTAGACTTTATACATCATCCAGGAAAAGAAGGGGTAGGGAAGGGGAAGGTCAGAAACAACAGCAAACGGGGACAATTGTAAATACTATGTATGTATGTATGTATGTATGTATGTATGTATGTACAGTAATACCTCAGATAACATTAGTATCGAATAACACTAAAATCGCATAACATTAAGCAATCTGGGGGGGAAGAATTGCATCGGATAACATTAAGATCCTATGGGATGCATCGGATAACAACCGCTAAAGCCTGTGTGGTTACAATGTATCTCTATGGATCCCATAGAGGATCAGATAACACTAAAAATCATATAACACCAAGACTTGTGGAACCAGGTTTTAGTGTTATATGAGGTTTTACTGTATGTATGTACTGTATGTATGTACAGTAATACCTCAGATAACATTAGTATCGAATAACACTAAAATCGCATAACATTAAGCAATCTGGGGGGGAAGAATTGCATCGGATAACATTACGATCCTATGGGATGCATCGGATAACAACCGCTAAAGCCTGTGTGGTTACAATGTATCTCTATGGATCCCATAGGATTTTAACATGCATCGGATAACACTAAAAATCGGATAACACCAAGACTTGTGGAACCAGGTTTTAGTGTTATCTGAGGTTTTACTTGTATGTATGTATGTATGTATGTATGTATGTATGTATGTATGTATGTATGTATGTATGTGTTTGTTTGTTTGTTTGTTTCCCTGCCCCAATTTGTGTAAGCACCACTCTGGGTGGCTTCCAACCATAAAAAAACAACCCACTAAACAGTAATATAAAAACAGGACAATCCAAAATAAAAATACTTTTAATACTTCCCCACCCTTTCCCCAGCAATCCTGTTGGTTCCTTGCCCGTCCCATCTCCCCGCTTCTTCTTACCCTCCTCCAGCTCCTGGGAGATCAAATCCGTGTTATCATCCTCCAGTTCCCTGTTCCCATTGACTTCATCGTAAGAAGCCGGGCTGGTCCAGAACTCCATCCCCTGCGAGCCCACCAGCAAACCCTCAACCTCGGTGGGCAGCATCAACCTGGTGCAAAGACACCCCCCCCCTCTCTCTCTCCCCACCCAAGCTTCCTGCTTCTGCCCAAATGCAGACGTAAGCCAGGAGACCCGTGTACGATGCGCGGAGGAGCCACCCCGCCCTCCTCCGCTGCTGCGTCGCGATGCAGCCTCGCTTCCCTCCGTCCCGCCCTTATTTATAGAGTCCGCTGTCCACCTGCTTGGGAAGGCTCCACTTCCACCAGAGGAAATGGGGGGGTCCAGGGGGGGGAATAATAAGACCACTGCCCAGCTCCTCAGGCGAACCCTAAAAGGGCAGCGCCACAAGCATTGGGGCACGAGGATAAATGGGTTGTATGAAATGGAGGTTGGGGTGGAGGAGGTTCAGCTCGAGTCTAAGTTACCACAGGGGTGTGTGGGGGAACTAAGGTGAGGAGAATATAAGGACAGCTAACTTCCCCCTATTATGCCACAGAATGGTCCATCCCAACTCCATCTTGATGCAGTATTTCAGATTATGAGGGGGGGGGGCGTTAGTATCCATGGGCCATTTCTCAAACGCTTCCCCCCCCCTTCAAACCCCAGGATCAAGTAACCAGTGGTGTGATGTCAAAAATTTTACTACCCCACCGTGATGTCATCACAGTGTGGGTGGAGCTAATGACATGATGTCATGATGTCAAATAAAAAAATAAAACAAATAAAATAAAAATAAGCACACACACCCCTCAACCCACCCACCAACCCACAACACAAACCTGTAAATAAAATAAATAAATAAAAAATACATGTGCAGTGGGGGAAACCAGTGAAAAGGTAAGCCCCGAAGGTGGTTTCCCCCCAAAAGCTGCTACTGGTTCTCCGGGACACTGGGAAAAGTTACTACCGGTTCTGGAGAACTGGTGAGAACCTGTTACATCCCATCGCTGCAAGTAACCCCAAATAATTGCCACTTCCTGTTTTTTGTAAAACCAGGGATCAATGTGGACTAGAATTTCCACTCCACCTATTAGAATGCATTGAGAGAAAGTTGGGGGGGGGGGGACTGTGTCTTTAAAACTACATTTTAAAAATTCTCTTAGCCTTACCTATCAGTAAAGGTACAGTAAGGTACAGTAAACCGCCTCGGTTTAAATTTGCTCCAGTTTACAACAGCAAATCCTATGGAAATGCCATTGCGATTTACAAATTTTTAATGTGAAACAAATACATTGAAAATTTATAAACTGGGATGGCATTTCCATAGGATTTGCTGTTGTAAACTGGAGCAAATTTAAACTGAGGCGGTACTGTACCTGGGGTTTTATAAGGTTTTATATATTGTTATGACCATTACCTATGACGGTAATGTATGCTGTAAGCCACCCAGAGTCGGGTCTTCCCGATTGGGGCGGGATACTGAATGCGAACAATAAATAAATAAATTTGTCGTTGTAAACTGGAGCAAACTTAAACCGAGGTATGTGTAACCCGGGGTTTTACTGTGCCTTTACTGATAGATAAGGCTAAGAGAATTTTTTTTAAAATGTAGTTTAAACCGTCAATTCAGAACCATTTTTTAAATTTTCCAATGCACCCCTATGGATGTTTTGGGTTACAATTTTTGGGGGTTACAACAGAGGCTGTTGGAACGGACCTCAGTCGTAGCCAGGGTTTTTAATGTATATTAAAATAGTACACAAGGAATGAGTGTGAGTTCTGGTGTTTTAATCTCTCACTCTCACACACAAATAAACACAATTATCAATGTGTTTCTTGGAACCTGGGAAAGGCTGGACAGATGTTGATAATATTGCCTTCTATTCCTTTTGCTGTTCTATGCTGGTCCTGGATGGTAATAAAGATTTGATTTGATAATATTGCAAACTGCCCATGGCCAGGTCTGCTCCAGTGTCTCAGCCCAGTAATTTTTTTAAAATACAGAAATCACATCTGAATTGCAGTTTTTATAAACACAAATCAATAGATGAATCTTTCTGAGGAACATAGATGATGATATACTGTATTCACATCATCACTGAGAAATGGCATTTTATTTTATTTTTTATCTAACATGCCTTAGCTGCTTTCACTCCAACTTAAACTGCAGGCAGCGATTAATGATGATAATGATCTTTCTGGGGAATAGAGATAATTATCATCATCCTTATCTCTCTTTACCAGAAAGATCATCATCGTTTGCTGCTTGTAGTACAATTATACCTCGCTTAAAGAGCATAATGCGTTCCACAGGATTGCTCTTTAAGCGAGTTTGCTCTTTAAGCAAAACACCATTGTAAATGACCAATTGTGGTGGAGATTGTGAACCCAGATTTATTTGTTAAGCGAGTTTTTGGTTGGTTTTATTTGTTAAGCGAAGCAAACATTCAGAGAAAATTCTGCTCTTTAAGCGAGTTACTCTTTAAGCGAAACGCTCTTTATGCGAGGTTTGACTGTATAAGAGTGAGATGAGCTAAAGCATGTTAAATAAAAAAATGAAATGGTATTTCCAAAGATGGTATAAATGTATTGACAATACTGTACTTGACATATGTTTAGGTCTTACAGAAGAAAAGTACAGTGGGCTATAAATCTTCATACACCTTGCAAACTACATTAAGAAAGCCGTAACATTTTCTAAAAGAGAGAGATCAGATTGTTGTAGAAAATGTGTAAGGATGGAGTAAAATAATTCATTGTGACATGTCTAGAAATTTCCTCTAATACATTTAATTGACCATTTTAGAAAGATGAAAGCTGATCCAAAGGGGGTCAAGTTAAGCCTTTGGGAAATAATTAGTAAGCAACCAGCTAGGATCTCTAGGAAGACTGTGTCATTATGGCACTAACCTTGCCTGCTTCAGAAGCCTGGAAGAATCACTACATTATACCACGATTTGGAAAACATAAGCAGCATCTCACCAGGGAATCTGCCTCTGATGATTTATTTAAACAAGATTTTTTTAAAAGAAAGATATAGCGACAAACATTTTTGGAGGTTTCCCCGCAAGAGAGTATTTGAACTGATGTTACTACTTAATATAGATAAATGTCTTCCACATTTGGTTACTTTCATTTTTCTACATCTGGATAACTTATAACATACACTATTGGGCTCTGGAGACTTCAGCTATTCCAGCACTCATGGCATTTCAGGGCAGGCAACAAAGGTTTTTAAGGGAGCCCTGAATAATTTAAAGCTGGGCTTTAATAATGGAAGATGTTTTTGATGAAGAGATGCAGCTTTTTGCCAAAGAGGATGGAGAATTAAGATGAAGTAGTAACAGTGGCAATAGGAACACCACCACAACCTCCATTTTGGGCAGATTTTGAGAAGCCTGGAAGTTCCAACTTTCACTCTACTAGAGAGCAATATACAAGGCTGTGATAGTATTGCCGGGTGTCTTCAAGCCAGAATTTGGCAAAGTTGACCTTAGATCAGGGATACGGCACCATTTCATGTGGGGCCCCACCACACCAGGAAGTGCCATGTAGTGGAGGAAGGGCTGTCTGCCCCCCCCCCAAGCTATCTGAGGGAACATGACCCAGCCCCCAGCTTAAAAGGGTTGAGAACTTCTACAGTTCCCACAGTCTCTTGCCAATGGCTGTACTAACTGCAGTTCTGGGAATTGTAGTCCAAAATGCTCAGCAGCCAAAGGCTGCTTAGGATACTTTAGTGCTGTGGTTCCCAAAATGGGGCAATTTGATTTTTATGGGGAGAAATTTGAGAATGAGTTATAAACAGTGACTTCTTTGGAAGCTTGTTTAAGACCAAGTTAATGGCCTTTTAGGCTTCCTCCACATGAATATGAATTCACTTTTTGAATAATAAGAATTATATATCATAGGAGCCAAAGGGCATCAGGATTTTAGAGATGTTTAGGTGGGCCATGCCCCCCCCCCAAAAAAAAGGGGTTAGGAACCACTGCTTTAGTGGTCAAGAGAATATCCAAATTGCATTCTGATTCTCACTCATGAATGTGGAGCCCAATCTCTTGGAAGATTCTTGGCCACATAGGCAGTGCCAAAATAAGCTGAAGATGTGGTAAAATGTGGTAAAATGCTTATGTGGTCTTGAGCAGTTCTTGGATTGGGTCCCACTTAATGGCGGTCAAAATCACCACCTAGTTCTTCCATCTTCTCTTTTCTTTATGGCAGAATTATCTTTATCACAGGGATATCAGCAGGAAACACAGAAACAATTATTTGCTTTATTTATATCCTGCCTTTCCTCCCATGTACTGCACAAGAGAGCAAGCTCCTGTTGTCTGTTCCAGCTCCTGCCAACCTAGTAATTCAAAAGCAAAACTGCAAGTAGATAAATAAGTACCGCTTTGGCAGGAAAGGTAACAGCATTTTTATTTTATTTATTTATTTATCAAATTTATATATTCCGTGCACTCCGGCTTTTCTAGCCATATCTGCCACATGATCATGGAAAAATCTG
Source organism: Furcifer pardalis (assembly GCA_030440675.1). Taxonomy (NCBI): domain Eukaryota; kingdom Metazoa; phylum Chordata; class Lepidosauria; order Squamata; family Chamaeleonidae; genus Furcifer; species Furcifer pardalis. Next base: position 26,597,236 of record CP126897.1, read on the forward strand.
CAGACATAGACAGTGCTGGCTCTGTGGCTGTAGACAGAGATGAGCACTGCCTCCTAGAGTTGGATATGACCGTCTTTTTAGCAAGGGTGATCTTTTCCTCTCATGAGCTCAAGGTGACATACGTTTCCCCCCCCCTTCCAACTTTATTTTGCTAAGTGCTCTGTGATTAAAGGTGAAGGTCACCCTTGCTTAAAAGCCAGTTGTATCTGAGTCTAGGATTCAGTGCTCATCTCTGTTTATAGCCAAAAAGCAAGTGCTGTCTGTGTCTGCAGACGTTTCTGTGGACATATGGCAGGCATGCCTAGATACCGGATTGTATGGACCGCTGTTTACCTTCCCACCAAAATGGTCCCTATTTATCTACTTGCAATTTCTTGCTTTCAAACTGCTAGGTTGGCAGGAGCTGGGACAGAGATGGGAGCTCATTCCGTCATGCAATACCCGAGTATCGAACTACTGACCTGCTGCCTTCCAATCAGCGTCTTAACCACTTGTGATATAATAGTAGCCCCAAGGGGGTTTCCTGGCTTAGTGTGAACTTAAACCTGGACCTCCAGTCACTCAGCCCAGCACCAGATGACCAAATATTGGTCACAACACTGCACTGAAGGGAACAGAAGGTCATGAAGGCGGTAGCTCTAGATAGAGGTAGGCATAAGCAGGCGGTAGTGACACATGGGCAGGTAATCCTCCAGGATTAGACGCCCTGTTTTGCTCTGTACACTTACAATCTAATTAGCCACCCAAGGGATCTTTACCAAGAAAGATTAGTTGTAAGGTTCAGCGTGGATGTTATGTCTCAAATCTTACCCTTGTCCTCTTCCAGTCAACCCTTTCTAACCTGTTCCAGTTCTTTCAACCTCTCTCTGCCTCCCCAAGAGATTGGGAGGGAAAGCATAAGCTAGAGACATGAGAGAGGTGAGCTAAGAACAACCTTTCTCAAAACCTTAGCTGCCTGGGTATTATTGGACAACAGTTCTTATCCTCCAAGAAGAACTTTGGCCCTCCATATATTGCGGGTCTGCCATTGCTGAATCACCACTGTATTAGAAGCACTGTGGTGGCTTAGTGGTTAAGACTCTGAGCTTGGAGACTGGAAGGTCGGAGTTAGATACCCAAGTGCTGAACGACAGATCTTGGGGACATGAAAGGCGCCTCATTTGGACATCCCCTGAGCAGAGTCTCTCCAGCAAAAATCCTTTCAACCCAGAGTAATTTCTGACACGAAATTTATTTACCACTCTACTGGCCATGATAGCAAAGGCTAATGGTTACTGGAGTTCAACAATGCCTGAAAGGTCATGGATTCCACAGCCCAGTTCTGGGAGAACTCTCCATCCATAACTCATCCCGGAGGCATTGTGAATGAGGTCAACTCACACTGAGATGGTGTACTGGTGTCAGGATCCACTTCTGATTGCACAGAGACAGCATTTATATGATGAAATGCGCATAAGCTATAACCAAAATAGAGCTTGGAAATTTAGGGACTAGAGTACAACTCAAAATCCTCCACCCAATTTGAATCCTCCAAACAAACGCTCTTTAGAGAAAGGACCCTAAAGAAATAAAAGTCAGTGTTAGACAATGGAATCCCGATCTTTCTGTTTCTCTGACCTGCTATTGGACTTTTAGCAGAATTATTTTTATTTCTTTAAATTGTGAACTTGTGTGAATTTCAGATCAGAATACTTCTTCATCTTCCCGTGCTGTATCTGATTCCAAATACTGTACTAGCAAACATCATGGCGATCAGCCATGAAGATTGACCTGAGAATATCATGCACTGGCCCTTCCATGCGCCTTTCCATGCACAGTGTGACATCCATACCACTGATCCAGTTTTGCAAGTCACTTTCTGGTCCTGGGCCCTTTTGGCACGCAAAGTCTGCCTGTGCACCGGGCCAGTGTTGATGAAACTGTTGCCCTCCACCAAGATGGATTCAAGTGGTATTTAATCCAATTGGGGACCCTTTCCTTTGGACTTTGCTACCCAAGGTTGTTAGTCCTCAAGGTTGTCAGGTTAGTTAACTGCTGCCTGACAATTGGTGCTGAGTTGCTGGCACTATCATCTACTCCAGTGGTGGCGAACCTATAGCACGCGTGCCAGAGGTGGCACTCGGGCCCTCTCTGTGGGCACTCGTGCAGTCACTCTAACACAGAGTTTGCCCCACTCCTCTGCCCAGCAGCCCAATGGGAACATTTCCTCCCTCCTCCAGTACAGAGTTTTATTTTATTTATTTATTTATTTATATTTATATTTAGAGTTCATCCCGCCCCTCTGCCCAGCAGCCCAATGGGAGCGTTTCCTTCCTCCCCTGTTGCTGTGTTGGCACTTTGTGATAAATAAGTGGGTTTTGGATTGCAGTTTGGGCACTCGGTCTCTAAAAGGTTCACCATCACTAATCTAATCTATTACCATAGCAGGATCACCTGGCAAGACTTTACAGTCCAGAAATATGTTCTGTATATAAATACAAAGCAAGCCATACTGTCCTGCTCCCTCAACTGTGGGCTCACCCCATTTATAGAAAATGCAACCCCATTTATAGAAAATGCAACATTTATTGACTTGGCAGTACTGTAGACAACTGCAAAAAAAAATGACCGTGTCTCCAGCAGACACCCAGATGCACACACTCACAGCTTCACACAATCTCCGAAGAAGGGCACAGTAACAGGGTAGGGTAGTATGAATAAGACAGTAAGATGCTGCTGCAGCTCAAATTCAGAAATAGCAGGGATGTTCTAATCAAAGCCTGGAAATCTCCTGGACCAAACTCATTAAGACAAGATTAGCTTATGCTGACCTTGGTAGAGGAGACAAAGGGTGGGGTGTATGTGTGGCAGGGTTGGAGGGGGAGTAAAAAGGACATCTCATAACTGACAACACTTATTTAATTTGGTGATGGTGGGGAGGGAATGGCTTCCCATGGTGACATGCAATATTCAACTCGTAACTCATATTCTTCCTCTGCTCTTTCTAACGTTTTAATTTCCAGCAATAAATCCATCAAGGAAAAAGTGATTGAAAATATTCCTTTTAACAGTCCTTAGACTCCCTCTCTGGCCTTTGAATGGGGAGTTCTGGGAGTTGTGGCCCTTACATGTAACTTTACAGTACGAATTTTTTCTCTAGAACAGCTGGTGTTAGTGCCTGTCCAGAGTTCAAAAATAGTCTAGTAATTTTAACATTTTAATTTGTTTTGGATGTTACTTATATTTCATATACAGCCACAATTTTAAACTGTGCAACTCTCTGATATAAAGAAAGGAGAAAAGGCTGATATAAAGTGATGGGTCTTGCAGATCAGCAGTTCGATACCCGAATTCTGCAGGATGGAGTGAGCTCCTGTTTCTGTCCTAGCTCCTGTCAACCTAGTAGTTCGAAAGCAAGAAATTGCAAGTAGATAAATAGGTACCACTTAAGTGGGAAGGTAAACAGTGTGTCAAGGCATGCCTGCCATATGTCCAAGGAAACATCTGCAGACGCAGACAGTGCCGGCTTTGGCTATAAACCAAGATGGACACTGAACCCTAGAATTGGATGTGACTGGCTTTAGAGCAAGGGTGACCTTTCCCTTTACCCTTACCACTGATAGTGATGGTTCTATGTTTAAGTGCATGTAATCGAGCTGGCATAAAACAGCCCCCACTCCTTCCAGGGCAGTCCTGAAAATCTCATCTATGCAAGATGAGTGCTTTTTTTCAATGTGTGAAATACACCCTAAATATTGGGCACTGACTGAGATCTGGGATGTAGGTGGTCTGGCACCTTTTTGGAATCGAGGTACAAGAACACTCCAAAATGGAAGTGACACATTAATCATAATTATCTGGTTTAGGTGTAAGCGCAGCTGCATCTAACATTGTTGTAACCTTTCCCAGGTGGCTTTTTTGAAATTATACCTCCTATGATGGAATGGAACTATAGATTGTAGTTGGGTAGCTGAATAAATCTGACATAGAATGGGTCTGTGCTAAGTTTTTATGATTGGATTATCCACACTCTTAATTGACTGTTAAGCTATAGGCCCACTAACAAAAATTAGATCTGGATTGTAGGTTCTCTACCACCTGCCACTGTTAAATGAATTACATAGTTGAGGATGATGTATAAATCACATTAAGTGGGATTCTGCCAATTTTATAATGGCTTTGCATTTTTCATTGTCCTGTTCACAGTCCCAAATGTCACTATGGCTGTTGAAATTTCCAACTAGAAAGAGAATGTTTTGGTTTTCTGTATTATTATCAGTGAAATATCAATTTATGTTTTTGAGAAGCAAAAGTTTAAAACACACAGGCAAATGCATATGCCAGCCCATGGTCAAGACCTAAAAGTTGGGATTGATTAGACGAACCAGGACGTTCTCAAGATCTGGATTGTTTACAGGACCAATCCAGAAAAGCAGAAGACATAAAAGTGCAGAACCTTCCCCTGAATATTCCCAACGACAAAACCATGTCCCTGAAGCCTACACCTAGCTTCATCCATGACCAACCCATTTTGCCTTTTACTGTAGAAGGAGTGGATGGAGATCCATACCTATCTGCATGAAGAAAGGAACTTTGCTGGCACCAGAAGTAGTTACTCCAGGCACAGGCTGAGTTTGCCAGAATTGAAGAAAACATGGGTATGACTAAGTGATCATCCATCCTATGGGGCCGTCCCTGGACATTCAGGGTTCTTGTTCTTGATGCATATATCTTAGTATAAGCCTCCACACATGGACAGGGTATTTGTTACTGTGCATAATAGAAGGGACTGCAGTGGCTTAGTGGTTAAGATGCTGAACTTGACAACTGGAAGTTCGGCAGGTCAGCAGTTCGAGACTCAAGTGCTACATGAAGGAGAGAGCTTCTGTCTTTGTCCCAGCTCCTGCCAACCTAGTACTGTAGTTCAAAATCAAGAAATTGCAAGTAGATAAATAGGTACCACTTCAGTGGGAAGGTAAATGGTGTTCTGTGCACTCCGGTGTCTAGTCCTGTCTGTCACATGTCCGTGGAGATGTCTTTGGCTATAAACAGAGATGAGCACTGAGCCCTTGAGTCGGATACTACTGGCTTTCGAGCATGGGTGTCCTATATCCTGGGATACACTGGTCCCTCTTGGTACTGCCCATCCACACACATCCTGAATTGCTTCCCACGTCCTGACTCTCCACACAGACTACCATCTTCTCCACCCTCCTCCTGTTCTCCATTCTCAATTTCTTTCTCTCCTTGTTTGTCTGCTCACTATTTTCAACCCTTCATATTTTCATGGCGATATCAGTGGTGGGATCCACAAAAGTTTACTACCACACTTTGGGCGTGGTGTGGTGGGCGTGGCCAGGGAAAAGCTCTGCGTTGCAACTGAATTAGGACTACTTTATTTCAAAACTTGGATGGACGGGGCCAGCCAAAATTTCTGCTACCAGTTCTGGTGAACTGATGCAAATCTGCTGATGCCCACCACTGGATATATTTTTATTTTGACTTTTGCAGAAATAAAAATAAATTAGCAGTCGTTTTCTGCACTACGTTAAAAATGTAATTAAATTTAAAAAATAAATAAAAAGCAGAACGCAAGAATCTATTTCATCCTCTCCTTCCTTCTCTCACTGTTTTACCCGCCTGACATTCTCAAACTTTTTCATTATTATTTTTTATTTGTAATTTCCACTTCTGTGCTATGGCACAAAAGGGATAAGATTTTCTGTTTTTTTAAAAAAGCAGAATGCAGGAACAGCTGATAACCCAAGAAAACTAAACAGAGGCAGTGGTAAGACACGCAGTGGTGGAGACTGACCAGTAGAAAAAACACCCGTAAGGAAACATCACCATATGATACCCACCCACAAGACACACAAATCAGTTTCCATCAATGCAGTACTGGGGCCAGCACTGGAAGACCCTGCACTGGAGCAAATCAGAGCAAATCAGTACAAAAATAAAAAATCTCGAAAGCAACGTTTGTGTCCTGTTTTGACTCAGATGACATTCCGTCTCAGTCTTATGCCATTTGATGGCACAAGATGCGGTGTGGGCTATTATGACAGCAAGGAAATTTGAAGAAATGCTCAGCATAGACAGACCCTCCTCCTTCTTACATTTAAGGAATAAGCAGATGATTTTTTTTACAGAGATGTTTCATGTAGCCTGCTGCCTAGATAGCTCAGTGGTTTAGCTATCTGGCTGCAGAACCAGAGGTTGGGAGTTCAATTCCCCAGTACTGTATGTCTCCTGGTAGAAGAGCAAGCCTGTATAGCCATGGGCAAGCTGCACTGTCTCAGGAGATCTACAGAAGAAGGGAATGCTAAACCACTTCTGTGTATTCTCTACCTAGAAACCCTCAGTAAAGGCTGTTGTAACTCAGAAGTGATTTCACGGTGTCCAATTATTTACCTTTACCTTTGCATTTTCAAAACAGAAATGATAATTGGCCACTAGAGGAAACCAGAGATAATCTCCTTGCAATTTTCTGGCATGTTGGTAGGAATAGCTCAAAATATTAATAATGCCTAACATAATGAATTATGGGCTTGGGGCTTCATTTTTAAACATTCATTCATTTTGAACACACAACTATGATAACAGTAATGGCCACTGCAAAGTAATGAAGAGTGAAATAAGAGTCCCTTTTAAAAAAAAATCTCATACTCTAGGCTTCATCATCCTCACCCCAATTGGCCTTAACTCAGCTACGAACATTCAGAAAAAGGATGAGTTACAGTACTTCTTTTTACTACAATTTTCAGGATATCGCCAGCCACTATGAACTCTGCCCATGGAGGCTGATGTATTCTGGGAGCTGTAATACAAAAAAGCCACTTTCTTCTTGTCTAAGAACTCTTTGGACAACCTTAAACATTTCACAGCTCCATAGCCTAAGTCACTGTTCTCTAATGTGATAGGCTTAATCCAGCCTTCTTCAGTTCTCAGAGGTGCTGGTCTACACATTCCAGCATTCACATACAGCATGTAGTTGCAAACCACGATAATTAGAAGGTACCAATTTGGAGGAGTCTAGACAAAGCCCACCTTCCCTCCTCCATCTCCACCAGGGGGTCCCAGCCTTTTCAAGCTGGGGGCCGGGTCACACTCTCTCAGTCAGCTTTGAGGGCCGGATGCCCATTTTGCCCTGCCTGCATGATGGGGGTGGCCATTTTGTCCCAACAGCTTCAAAGGTGTAGCCATTTCGCTTCTCAGATGCTCTTGGAGGGATGGGTGGACCACATGAAATGGCTCCATGCGCCAGATCCGACCCACGGGCCTTAGGTTGGGAACCACTGATCTACACGGGAACCACTGATCTACACCGCGAGATGATAATAACGCCCTGTTTCACCTGTAACAATCATCCAAAACAACCAGCTTCACTAGGAAAAAGTGTTACATAAATGCTAAGATTATTACCCTACTTTATACAGTATTCCTAATGGTCTTTAACCCTTATCTCCTTATTACTTACGGAAATACTCCAGGGTCTCTTTGGTCTGCTGTGGAGTAAGGCAGCTGGCAGCATCAGAAGGAACGAGTGGTGTGTGAATCCAGTCGTCATGATCATACCCAAACACTGTGTCTGCTCGGAGCTGGTATAGAGGCAACTGTTCCTCAAGAAGGCTGATAAGTTCCACTTCAGGGACGATGGCACTGTTATAGAGATCTGAGGTGAACATAGAGGAGGGGAAGCAACGAAACAAAGTGAAGACACCAAAGGGGAAAGGGGAGTAGAAGTATGGGTTTTCTCTTGACCAAGGATATGAAAGATGCTCGGTAAATTCCTAGTCCCCATCAACTCACTTGGCCTCAACCCAACAAGGTGTCTCTTCAAGGTATTTTGAAGCATTACAAGATTTCTTGTTTTCAAGGGGTCCAATGGGAGAAGAAATATTTTCTCCCATATCAAGGCATTCAAATGTCTCTGCAAAACATGTCCTTTCACTGAAGGAAAGGACATGTAAGGAAGGACAACACAACTGCCTCGGACAAGATGCAAAAATACCCCACCTAGTGTTCCCTAGAATCCCATGCCAACAACGTAGCGACCATCTTAGCTTGCAAAACTTCATAATCACACAAAAAACATCCTCAGAAATGTGAGAACTACTGTATATACTCGAGTATAAGTCTAGATTTTTAGTCCCCAAAATGAGATCCAAAAAGGGCACTTGACTTATACTTGGGTTAATGAAATGGTGTCATGGGCCACATCCAGCCCACCAGCCACAGTCTGAGAATCCCTGTCTTTAAGACTCTGATGAAAGAGTCCTACTGCCACCTTGTGGGCTGAGGTAAGAAAATACATGAAGAAAAGATTTAGACAAGAAACTAAAGAAAAGAAAAATGAAGACAAAAGCATTGTGGCACCTTAAAGACTGGCTACCATATTTTAATGAGCTCTTGTGGATCACGTCCACTTCCTCATACATAAGAGAGAAACTTTACGGGGGGAAATTTATAAATACTGTAGCCCCATGACCAGTGAGAATACAGAAGGTTGCTTAGTATAATCAACACAAATTATAAATCATGTGGTTCAGTGTAGCCTTTCACACATGGTAAGGATTGAAGGCAGGCTGGATAGTTCAGTGGTGTAGGTAGCCAGCCTGTGTAGCCATGGACAAGCTGCACTGCCACCAAAAGAAGGGAATGGTAAACTATTTCTGTGAATTCTCTACCTAGAAATGCCTGAAAAAGGATCTCCATGTGTCAGAATTGACTTGATGGCACACAGTTATTAATAAGGGGCTGTAGTGGCTCAGTGGTTAAGAAGCTCATCTTGTTAGCTGGAAGGCTGGCAAGTAGGCAGTTCGAGACTTGGGTACTGCATGATGGATTGAGCACCTGTCTCTGTCCCAGCTCTTGGGGACATGAAAGGAGCCTCATTCAAGCGTCCCCTGAGCTGAGTTTCTCCAGCAAAAATCCTTTCAACCCAGAAAAATTTCTGACACAAAATTATTATTATTAATAATAAATGATTGAAGATCCCAATCGATATTTATTCCTTTGGACTAAGGTCTTCCTTTCTCAAAAGCCAGTCGTGTCTGGTTCTAGGGTGCAGTGCTCATCTCCGTTTACAGCCCAAGAGCCAGTGCTATCTGCAGATGCTTCCGTGACCATGTGGCAGGGATGACTAGACACCGGAGCGCACGGAACGCTGTCACCTTTCCCACCAAAGCAGTACCTATTGCAATTTCTTGCTTTTGAACTGCTGGGTTTGAACAGAGAGGTGTGGCAGTTGGCTCCACATAGCCACATGAATATGTGCTCTTATCATCAACCGTTGGCAATTTAATGTGATTAGAATGGAAATTGACTCTGTTAGGAGTGGCAAACTATAATCTCCTCAAAGAGCTGCAAGCCTGAATTCCCAGCAGGAAATTGTCTTAGGCAACCTGGGTTAAAAAAGGTTAGAGTTGAGTTAATATTTCAAAAAATATGACAAATGGAAATTCAAAAGGTAAAGTCTTTTTTTTTTTTGTGGTGAACTCATTTCTCTGTGAAAGAAGCTTCACCTGCCGAATTTAAATCTTGCCATATAGACACAAAAGCTTTAGGAGGAAAATACTGTTGGAAAGATCTCAGAGACAGTTTGAAGGAAGCAATTGAAACCTTCACTGATAAATGTTGCTAAATTATTACTAGAAAACATTACACAACAAATTCCTTTTTTAAAAATAACTTTTACACATTCCATGTCTTGTTCATAGAAATATAGGTCCTACCAGAGGTGGGATTCAGCAGGTTTGCCCCAGTTCGCCAGAACTGGTAGCAGAAATTCTGTCAGGCCCTGCACATCCAAGTTTGGAAATAAATTAGTCCTAATTCGGGTGCAACGCAGGGCTTTTCCCCTGGCCATGCCCACCATACCACACCCACATAGTAGGTAGTAAAAAAAATTGAATCCTACCACTGGGTCCCACTCTCTCTGAATTAAACTATCAGGGTGGTCTGTAAGTCCCTACCACAAAGAGAGTAAGGCTCTGCTGGGGGAGAAAGGATGCACTCCCATTGGGCTACCAGGCAGAGGGGCGGGGTGAACTCTGTGTTGGGAGGAGGGAGGAAGCGTTCCCATTGGACTGCTAGGCAGAAGGCTGGGGCGCGATGGGTACGGACTTACAGAGGATGGGTAGGGACTTACAGGCTGGGTAGGGTCTTACAGGTCACCCTGTAGATGTTGACATTTGCTGCTCAGGAAATACTCCAAGATGGTGTTCAGGAAGACTCACCAGTGAGGGTGGCTGCATTGCACTGTTTTCGGACCCCGCTGGGGGCTGAAGCAGAGGATGCTGAATCTTCGTTGAGGTAGAATAGGGAATGGCTATGGATAGAAGAGTTTTGGCCTGTTTGTGGCTGTTCCGATGCTGATGTGTCCAGTTTGGCTGATGTAGCACAGAGAATATTGCTGTCATACAGGGGTCTCAGCACTGGGCTTGGACAAAAGATGTTGGATGCTAAATTCTAATTCTGCTCGTCACCTAGAGAAAGAAACAAAACCACAGAAAAGCTCAGGATAGTGTCAAAAGTGAAAGACCCCAAGAGGCTGAACATTCGGGGGGGGGGGGCCTTGAGTCTTCTTATTTTAGCCCATAAGGCCCCATTTCTGTCTCACAATGAATATAAGCTCTACAGATCTTAGATAGCAGCAATAGCAATTATACTTACTGTATATACTCGAGTACAAGTCTAGAGTTTTAGTCCCCAAAATGAGATCCAAAAAGGGTACTCGACTTATACTCGGGTCAATCTATTTTCCTAGTTTTAGAGGTCAAAATTAGGTATCTCGACTTATGCTCACAAGAATGCAGGTGGGTAAACAGCCTCTTGGCTGGGAACCGACCATGGGAAAGACATTGTTATTCTTTTTAATGTAATTCTATTGGCTGTATGCTAATTTGGTGCCCCAGGAACCATCTTCTATGTTATAGAACAGTGATGGTGAACCTTTTAGAGACCGAGTGCCCAAATTGCAACCCAAAACCCACTTTATTTATCACACAAAGTGGCAACATAGCAACAGGGGAGGAAGGAAACGCTCCCATTGGGCTGCTGAGCAGAGCGAACTCTGTGCTGGGGGGAGAGGGAGGAAGCACTCCCATTGGGCAGCTGCAGGGGGGTGGACTCTGTGCTGGGGTGACTGCATGTGTGCCCACAGAGTGGGCTCCGAGTGCCACCTCTGGCACGTGTGCCATAGGTTCACCATCACTATTATAGACACATGGGACTGGGAGTTAGTTCATGGTTGGAGTTTGGAGTGGAAAGAGCAAACATGGGTTAATCGGGGCTTAAAAGATGAGGAATACAAAATGAAACTAAAGAAGATCTTTAGATAGACAGGTTTATTTTAGTTTCAGGGTGGAAAAGGGCAATTTGCTTGTTTCTCTTTGGAACTTATTTTTATTTAGCTCTGGAACCTGTTTTAATGGATTGAACTGAATGTTGTGTGTTTTTAAATAAAGAAACTTTTTCTTTCATCAAGACGTCTTATTGTTGGAATTTGGGTCAGAAGAGAAACTAGCCACATTTCACACTACCTTATCTGTAACGTTCCCTTATGTCAGTGAATCGCTCCAGGAAGTTACTTGCTTTAATATAGCAAGGGGGCTGCCTAACTGTTTGAGTTTGGCTTTGGTTTAACCCAGACCTCGCAGAGTCTTTGGGAGTGCCAAGAATACCTGAGTTTATTTATTTATTTATTTAGATTTATATACCGCCCCAATCAATAGACTCTAGGCGGTGTACACAGTCCAGTGAACAACCTCACTGGCTGCTCAGCAAAACATAAAAACAATATAAAAACAGTTAAAGCCCTTCAATAAAACCAATTACAAGGGGGGGACCTCAGACGAGCTAGAAAGGAGAGCTTGTTGGCAATCCCGGCCCCCAGACCACGTTTTCAATTCTCTCCTAAACGGTAGCAACTGGGCCTGGATGCGTAATTCTACCAGGAGGAGGTTCCATAATGTGGGGACAGATGGCATGTGGGACAGCCAAGGGCAAGAGGAGGGGGCTATTAACCAAGCTGACAAGCTGGACCATAAGGAAGGCTGAGCACAGAAGAATAGACATTTTTGAACTGTGGTGCTGGAGGAGACTCTTGAGAGTCCCCTGGACTGCAAAGGAGATCAAATCAGTTGATCCTGAAGGAAATCAACTTTTACTGGTCATTAGAAGGACAAATACTGAAGCTGAAGCTCAAGTACTTTGGCCACCAAATGAGAAGAGAGGATTCACTTGAGAAGGCCTTGATGCTAGGAAAGATCGAAGGCGACAGGAGAAGGGGGCGGCAGAGGATGAGGTGGCTGGATAGCATTGTTGATGCAGTGGGCATAGATCTGGCCAGGCTATGGAGGATGGCAGATGACAGAGGAGCCTGGCATGTGGTGGTCCACACAAAGGGTCAGACTCGACTGTGTGACTGAACAACAACAAACTGCTTCTCTTCACTGATATACTTCACAGTACTCTTCATATCACATCAGAGGGAGAGGGAGGGTTTTTCAAATGGCAGGTCTTGGACACGAGAATTGCTGTGCCGGGGATTTTATCGCATCACTTGTGCAGTGTTTATAACACCAACAGCAGACGTGACATTATGGGGAAGGAACAGATGGATGGGGATGTATAGAATATCACATACTAGCTGGTATGTGCCAGGCGACACGTCTTGAGTAAGATGAACTTTGTTCCCGTGGTCACAAGGCTTCTCTGGATGGTTTGGCATCACAATCTGCATCAAAAGATAGGAACAGCAAAAGACCAAGTAAGATAAAGAGCCCTTGTGGCACAGTGCTTACACGGTTGTCTTGAAGACAAAGCTGCTGACATTGTGAGTTTGATCCTGATGGGACTCAAGGTGGACTCAATCTTCCATTCTTCTGAGGTCGGCAATACTGTATGAGTACCCAGGATGTTTGAGGCAAAACGCTAATTAACTTGTGAACTGCCCAGATAGTGCACTAAGCGCTATGGGGTGAAATATACTGTATTTGCTGGCGTATAAGACACATAAGTGTATAAGATGCACCCCATAATTACCAAAATAGCCCACTATAGCCCATTATATACAGTGCAAGAAACACTCCATTTTTACAGTGTATTTTAAGGTGTGTGTGTGTGGGAGTGGGTCTTATACACCAGCAAATAGGATAGGTAGAATTGCTATTGCTATAACCTTAAGGTCCATCCCCAGTACTCCGTTCCATATATTCCTTTGTTTGCACAGGGTTTTGTTTTTTTTGCTGTGTTATGTTACCTGAGCAGCACCTTTGAAGATAAACAACTTAAGACCATAAATTTATCATGTGGTTTACTGTTACGTTTATCATATTTTTAATTAGTTGTAAGTAGCAACTTCTGGGTGAGTTGATCTGGATGGCGAGAGGTAGAGAGAAGTTAGCACTATCATTCCTTCCCCAGTTCATTCACATCATTATAGGAGGAAGTAAAGGTGACCCTTGCTCAAAAACCAGTTGTGTCTGAATCTAGCGGGTGGAGCACATCTCCATTTACGGCCAAAGAGCCAGGGCTTGTCTGCCTCTGCAGACTTTTTCATAATCAGGTGGCAGTCATGACTAGATGCTGGAGTGCACAGAACACTATTACCTTTCCTGCCAAAGGTGTACCTATTTATTTACTTGCAATTTCCTGCTTTTGAACTGCTAGGTTAGGAGGAACTGGGAGAGAAGACGGAAGCTCTCTCCATTGTGCAGCACTTGAACTACAGACCTGCCGACCTTCCAGTTGTCAAGTTCAGCATCTTAACCACTGAGCCACCCCAGTTGTGTGTGAGAGTGAGTGGCCAAGAAGGAGGAGGCAACGTGCGGGCAGGCGCTCCATGTGTGCACGTACCCATGTGACACTGTCAGCGCACCTCGAGCAGTGCATGTAAATGCGGTGCCTGCGCGTGTGATGCCTCTGTCTCCTTGGGCACTGGGTCTCTAAAAGGTTTGCCATCACTGGTCTACTCTATTACCATAGTAGGCTAACCTGGCCAGACATTGGTGGGAGTTACAGTCTAGTACCTTAGAGAACTGCACATTGTTCACACATACCACTATGAATCAACTTTGTGGCTGGGGAATTGCAATCAAAGGGTCACAAAGGGACAAGAATTCAGAAAATACTGGCAATAAAAAACATCTAATGAATGTTCATTAAACAAGAGCTCCCTTGAATGTAGACTTTTTGGTGGGGGTGTTGCTCAGACAATCCTAATAAAGACTGAACACATTCAGTGAAAACAGCATGCTGGCATAATGTTTGGAGTAAGGAAAGATGGAAAAGTGGGATAGATGAGAAATGGGAAGGAGAGGCTAGAATCCTGTACAATAGCTCACCCTGCTCGAACTTGTTGCACCCCCTCCAACTATTAATGCAGGGATTACCAAAGTTTTTGCACTGTGGGCCGATCCCATGGTTCAGCGGGCCAGTCATGTGGTTCGTCCTGCCATAAACACTGCCGTAAAATGCATCTGCGACAGCCACAGGTGCATTTACAGCAGCGTTTATGGCAGACGCGGGAGCATTTTATGACTGTCCAGTAGTGGTGACGGCAGTGGTGGGCCATATGAAATGATGCCACAGGCTGTAATTTGGCCACCTCTGTATTAATGGTTCTCTCTATTTTAACTTAAATTGGACATCTGCATGGTAGAAAAACAGAATATGAACAAAGTGAATGAAGTTAGGAGCTTGTCCTGAACACCTAACCGATCTTGAGGAGACTCATAAAAGGGATGTAACACATTCCCTTGTCTTCAAAATTTCTTCCCAGGTTCTGAGGATGAAATGAACTCCTGGGATAAAGGAGATTGTTGAGTTCCTTTTGAACTGAAGGGAGGGTTTCCAGGGCAGGTAAGAGGTCACATCTGGAAAGATGAAGGTCCCTGGTCCAGAGAGCTACCAGTAAGCTAACTCCAAGGGCAGACAGCCCTGAAACATTGCCACTCTGAATCAAGCCTACGTGACGTCATGCGCTCTCATCCCACACGACTCATTTATATCTGAGAAAGTCCAATAAAAGAGCTTTTTATAATGTGGCCAACGCCCTCCCAGGTCTGCTCTCCCAAACACAAGTGCCAGGATAGGATGGGTGTGTCTGTCCTGTACCACTTACGCAGTTGCTTTTGCATACAACGCATGTGATCTAAATCACCTTCCATCCCCCTTGGCCCTCTGCCTTGTGACTGCCATTCTGAACCATGAGGTATTATAACCAGGATGAACTCTGGCAAACGTAGACTGTTCCTTCCCGCTGGTGAATTTCAGTTCACTTCCTCTTTCCTGATACAGGTGACCTTCCTATTACAGAAGCTGTAGTTGTGAGTGTCTGGTTTTGGAACACTACTAACTCTTCAATCCCAGCTCCTACCAACCAAGACAGGTGGCTTCTATCAGGCTTCAATAACAATTGGCCATTTGCTGTCTGCTGACTGCAATGGCTCAAGTGGCTTAGACACTGACTGGAAGGTGGGAGGTCAGCAGTTTGATTCTCAAGTACTGCAGGACGGAATGAGCTCCCGTCTTTGTCCCAGCTCCCGCCAACCTAGCAGGTCAAAAGCAAGAAATTGCACCTAGATAAATAGGGACCACTTCGGTGGGAAGGTAAACAGCGTTCGGTGCACTCTGTTGTGTACTCATGCCTACTACATTTCCACAGACATGTCTAGAGGCGCAGACAGCACTGGCTCTTTGGCTATAGCCAGAGATGAGCACTGAACCCTAAAGTCGGATACAACTGGCTTTCGACCAAAGGTGACCTTTGCCTTTATCTTAAAAGTAGAATTGCTACTTTCAAGCGCCAGGCTTTGGGTACAAGTGTAAAAGGTTATGTTTTGGACCATACCTCCCAGAAGCCTGGAAAAAGTTCTTTCACGACCTCTGAAATGTGGTTAAGTAGCATGGGATGTGCCCTTTTAGCACAGCAGTGAAGCTCCCAAAACGTGGCTCACATTCTGAGTTTGATCCTGATGGGCTCAAGACTGACTCAGTCTTCCATCCTTCTGAGTCTGGTAAAATGAGTACCCAGTTTGTTTGAGGGCAAAATGCTAATAGCCATATGAACTACCCATAGTATGCTCTAAGCCATGGGTATGCAACCTGTGGCCCGTGGGCCGGATATGGCCTGCGGCACCAAATAATCCACCCTAACCTTGCTCTAGCAAACTGCTGCCCTTGCCACCATCAACCACAGATTCATTTACGGCCGTTGTAAACACATAATTTACAACAGCCGTGAATGAGTCTGCAGCCTTTGTAAACGTGTTTACTACAGCTGAGGTTTTATGGCAGCATTTACGGTGGGAACCACCAGTCTAACCCTTTCAGGTGTCTGAGGTGGCGTGATACGGCTCATGGCTGAAAAACATTGAGAACCTCTGCTCAAAGCATTATGCAATGGTACGTAAGTGTAATCTCAGCTTGTATCGGACATGATAGGGAACAGGAAGCCAGTGCAAACCTGCCAAGGCTGGGGAAATATGATCGAATTCCATCTTCATTATTGTTGTGTTTCAAGTACTGTAGTGCTTTTAATTTAACTGTCTTTTAATATGTGAACTGTCTTTGTGTTTTAACTGTATTCTCATTCATGCTTATCATTAACTGCCTTGACACCCATTTGGAAAGGAAACCAGGATCTCAAACCAATGAATAAATGACGATGATGACGACGACAAATGGTAACTGGGGCAGACTCAGGTTTAAACTACTAGTCGTGATACTGTCACAAGTAATTTGAGTCTGCATCATTGGCGCAGTCCGTGGGGAATCTTTCCTGCCACACTAAATAAGATAAACAAGAATGGGATTGTGGAAAGGAGCTACACCTGGGGAAAACATCGCACATACCAAACTCAATTTGCAAACTAGTACAATGGATGCTTGTGCTTCTATCTTACAACAGAATCTGCTCAGTTTGCATGTTTTGCTCTATAAACCCCGTGTTTTGATTTGATTTCCAGGACTGGAAAGCTTTGCCGGGATAATAGTGTCAGTAGTGAAACAGAATCTGCAGGTACAAAGCTTGGGGGAAATTACTTTTTTTAACACCCGGCGAGATATCTGTGCATGTTTTTATGTCTGTTTTCCTAGCACATTTTTCTTAAGTTATGAAATTTTATGCATATTTCCCCATACTTCTGCACATTTTCAATCATATATATGCATGAAACCTAGGCATTATTAAAATGATGGATATAGAGATGCTGTGGTATGCATCTCGGGACTTTTTAATTAACTGATTATTTTAATTAACTAAAAGGGAGAGAGGGAATGCCTGGGTAAGCCAAGAAAGAGGAAGATCAATTGAGGAGAGTGGGTAGAAATTGATAAAGCAAGACTTTGTAATTCAATAGATGGATGCAAGTAGAAATGGACCCCCTAAGAGGGTGGGAGGGGAAGATTAACTAGAGTGTATTATGGATCAAGGAACTGCGGTGGCTTAGTGGTTAAGACGCTGAACTTGATGACTGGAAAGTTGGCAGGTCAGCAGTTCGAGATCTGAGTGCTGCACGATGGAGTGAGCTCCTGCCTCTGTTCCAGTTCCTGCCAACATAGCAGTTTGAAAGCGAGACATTGCAAGTAAATAAATAGGGACCACTTTGGTGGGAAGGGAAACAGTGTTCCATGCACTTCGGTGTTTAGTCATGCCTTCCAAATTACCACGGAATTGTCTGCAGACATAGACAGCACTGGCTCTTTGGCTAGAAACAGAGATGAGCACTGAACCCTAGAGTCGTATACGACCATTTTTTGAACAAGGGTGACCTTTTATTCTGGATTTACCGTAGTGGTTTCTACTGAAAAAAAAATTCTTCAGCTGAATACTTACGAGCTGAATATTTCTGTTACTAAGAATTTCAATACTGGAAGCAGAGGCGGTAAGGAACCTGAAAATCATATACAGTGATACCTCATACAACAATTTTAATCCATTCCACTGGGCTTGTTGTTGTACGAAACAATTGCTATACGATGCAAGCATCATATAGCGATTTTCCCTATGGAATGCAATGTACAGCGATTTTTTTTGCTAAGTGTTTTTCCCATTGAAAAATTGTTGTATGATTTTTTTCCTTAGGGAAAATTGTTATGCGGGATGCCATTTCCCCCCAAAACCTAATTGTTATGTGATTTCATTGCTATATGGGGCGATTGTTGTATGAGGTTCCACTGTATTGGATTCTGCATGGAGTGTCTCACATGACAGAAATGCCAATGGTCTAAATCCCAGAAACTGCTTGATCTTTGGACCAACCACAACAGTGTGGCACAAACGTGAACTGTCGCATCTCTTCAAGCATCAGAGACAGCAACCAAATCCAACTTCTCCAGTCCCAAGCCCCTCTATAATAACAAATTTCGTTGTCAGACATTATTCTGGGTTGAAATAATTTTTTGCTGGAGAAACTCCACTCAGGAGACGCCCAAATGAGGCTTCTTTCATGTCCCCAAGAGCTAGGACAGAGACGGAGGCTCAATCCGTCCTGCAGTGCCCAGGTCTCGAACTGCCGACTTGCTGGCCTTCCAGCTAACAAGGTGAGCTTCTTAACCACTAAGCCCCTTTAAGTGGCATAAAACTGGCCCATAGGTACCCTCCTATACTTCGTTTCCAGGCAGGGCGACGCTGCGTGCGTTTTTGTGTCAGAGATTTCTCTGGGTTGAAAGGATTTTTGCAGGGGACGCCCGAATGAGGCTCCTTTCATGTCCCCTATCATGCAGCTCTTGGGGAACCAAACCCCATCCTTTCAGTCTCCAAGAAGAGTGCTTTTACCCACCGAGCTCAGGGCGACGCTGGCAAAGCTGTAGAGCGGGTCGACCATTTTGAAGCAGAAGCAACACTGTGTGATCTTAAGAGGAGACAAACTTGGCAGTCAACTTTCCATTCTCAGCACAGATTTGTCATCGGTGCAGGATATCCATACTGGATATTCCAAAGTCATAAACAGCTGCTGGCAAGCTCTGAAACACAAATCCCTGAGCCGCTACCGTTCTCTCTCTCACCTTGCCGACGGCTTCAGTTATGAGAATATCTCTTTCTTTTTTTTCAGTTCAATCCTGTGGCTGTTCCCTTTGCCCCCTGTATTTTGATCCACTCACCCATCCATCTCCCTCATCATTCCACTGACTGGTCAACCAGACCTCTTTCCCCTTCCCCTCCTTTCAAGCAAAAGAAAGGCAACAGACCGTGATGTTCTCAGGATGTCTCCCCAGGGTCCTTTTTTCCTTTCTCCCCAGGGAGAGAATGAGGTGCCGCTCTCTGTGAGTCAGCGCTCTGATTTCTTTGACTGCCAGCACTGTATAGCTTTGCAGCTGTATTTGGCCTGTCTCCTGCTGGCCTTTTAAGTTCTGCCTGGAAACAGAGCAGGCTCTACCATTAGGTAAGGTGATATGGCAGAGCTCTGGCAACGCTACGGGCCACAAGGAGGAAAAATAGACACATATGACCCTTGCAACACAATCCGGCACGAAATTCCCTGCCTCCAAGCTGTAGTGAAGTGGTTTTGTTCTTCCATTGGTTCCCATTAGACCATGGATTCTCAACCTGCATCCCACGGGCCAAATGCAGCTCTCAGCGCCATTTCATGACACACACACCCCACACCATGTGGTGGAGGAAAGGCAAAATGGCCATCCGGACCCCAAAGCTGTCTGAGGGAGCATGACCCAGCCCCGTTTTAAAAGGTCGAGAACTCCTGCGTTAGACTTAATAACGGTCATGTAGCAGAACATATGCTTTTGAAATGTGGATCTACTGATGGCTGCTAAGGAGATCGTGAAATGGTGCCATGGACCAGATCTGGCCTGCAGGCCTTAGACTGGGAAATCCTGGTTTAAGCAAAGCAATCACATGTCTATACTGCACCATAGCTATTAGTGCACTCTCTGAGTGGTTCCCAAGTTAATTAGCATTTTCTCCCCTTCATACATGCAGGTACTCATTTTACCAATTTCGGAAGGATGGAAGGCTGAGTCAACCTGGATCCCCATCGAACTTGCAACCTTTTTTGTTGCAGTCCACCAGTTTAACGCTGAACCACTAGGCTTGTTTAAGACCATTAAACAAAGAAAGTTCCAATACTTTGGGCATATCGTGAGGAATGACATGAAGTATAGAATACTACAACTCATTATGCAAGGGAAGATCCTTGGGAAGAGAGGCCTTGGAAGTATATGGACTTTGTGGCTGAAGAACTGGAGAAACTGTTGTGGAAGGTCCTTGGAAGAACTGTTCCAAGGAGTTAAGAATAGGAAGACTTTCGCCATGATGATAGCCAATATTCAGAATGAATATGGCACTTGAAGAAGAAGAAGAAGAAGTGTTAAATTGTGTTTTATTATGTAAATTGTTGATGTATATTGTGTTGAGGACATTTCTGTAAGCCGCCCAGAGTCGCACTTTGTGAGTGGGGCGGGATATAAGTCAAACATACCACCACCACCACCACCACCGTCACCTGCTGGATGGGTCTCTAGTACACTATTTTAATTTTTCTACCTCAAATATATATATATACTGTATATGCTTGATTAGAACAGACATTCTAAGATGGAGTCAGTCCAATGTATAAGGTGGAACAGGATAGTTAAAGATGGCAGTTAAGCTTATGCACATTTGAAGAACCTTTCCAGACTATTTGGTTTTATCCAAACAGGTTTGTGACAAGACTCAGCAGGCCTAGGATAAGGCAGCATGAGGCAGCTCCCTGAAGCAGTTGAAGTGTCATGAGTTGAAATATCATGAAAGGTTAATGGTTTAATTTATTATTCCAGTATTTTTACTGTCAAGAAGGAATAAAGGTGCTTGTGAGATTCCTGCCTTAAGTGTTATAATAATTTGACTAACTTGGAATGTTTGGGAGGGGTGGTTTGCTGTTATACCCGTACGGGCTTGTTTTACTTCCACTTCCAGGAGCGACAAGGGTGGGGTGGGCCGGATGAATCGCAGTAAACCCATTCATGAGGATTCATAGGGGCTTGGGCTTCTGGGAAATGAAGTCCAATAACATCTAGAGTGCCATCACGGCCCTAGGCAACCAAATGTATTGATTCAGCTTCAGCCCAAGTGGAATCATTTATCTAGTACCTGAGGAGTAGTGATGGACCACCACTAGAGTCTCTACTTACCAGAGCTGGTTATGACATTAGGTAGAGTGAGGCAGCTGCCTCAGGCAGCAGATTCTGGGTCTCCTGAAAGACCAGCAGACTCTTGTTATTTAATTTATTCTTCTTGCATACTTAGGTGCTTACCAGGTGAGGCACCTTGTCAGATGTTCTACCTCAGATGCCCAAATGATGTGGTCTGGGATACTCTTCCTCTTGTGCCTTGGAGTGGGAAGTGAAGCATTCAGCGCTGTGCTATTCCTTGTAGGAAGGGGGATACAGTATCTAGGTCTGGGGGTGCCATTTAGGTAAAGTTAAAAGGTTTCTCTTCCTCGAAATCCAATTCTGTCCCACTCTAGGGCAGTGATGGTTAACCTTGGCACTCTAGCTGTTCTTGGACTTCAATTCCCAGAAGCCTTGATCAGCAGGAGTGCTGACCTGAGCTTCAGGGAATTGAAGTCCAAGAACACCTGGAGTGCCAAGGTTAACCATCACTGCTCTAGGGTTAGAGCTCATCTCCAATTACAGCCAAAGAGCCAGGGATATCTGTCTCTGCAGATGTTTCCATAGTCATGTGGCAGGCATGACTAGACACTAGAGTGCATGGAATACTGTTACCTTTCTCGCTGAAGTGGTACCTATTTATCTACTTGCAATGTCTTGCTTTTGAACTGTTCGGTTTGCCGAAACTGGGACAGATGACGGGCACTCAACCCATCATGCAGCCTTTGGGTCTCGAACTGCTGGTCTTCCAGTTGTCAAGCTCAGCATCTTAACTGCTAAGCCAAACCACTAACATCACCAAAACCAATGAAGCCAAGTGTGCATGCCCCCACCCTCACACAAAACCCAAAAGAGAAGAAAGAGGAGACTGATTTTCCTAAAATGTGCATAGTTTTTACCTGTATATACAGAGTTTAAGAAATAATTTATTCAATAGAAATAGGGTGCAATCTGACAACAGTAGGGAAGGCTGCGACTAGATGAACTGTGTTCTATGCTCAGCCATCTGTCTAGGTGCCAATTCTTCATTAGCTACTACTACATGATCCAGATATCCTTCTTTAAAGTTCTTAATTTTTCCCACTGAGATGGGACTTTCTTTCAAGCAGAGAATAGCTCCAAAGAGAGGTCAGAGAGTCTTCCAAGTAAAAGACTTGCCTCTGTAAATCAGGATGCACTACCACCCCAACCATGGACCAGTTCCAGCCAACGGAAGCTCCTGAACAACAGCAAAGCTGTAGGTGGGTTCCTTTTTGGATTACAAAAAAAGCTGGGGAATTCAAAGACAGATAGTCCAGAAAATAAACTTCTCAATCTGTCTAAGCGTGATGGAAACATGGTACAAGCCTGGCTCTCTAGGGCAGGGATGGCCAAAGTTGATGCTCCAGGAGTTCTTGGATTTCAATTACCAGAAGCCCATGTCAGCACATCAGCTGATCAGGGCTTCTGGAGATTGAAGATCAAGAACACCTGGAACTCTAAGGTTGGCCACCCCTGCTCTATGGCAGGGGTTCCCAACCTACAGGCCGTGGGCTGGATCTAGCCCATGGGGTGCCATTTAATGTGGCCTCCCACCCCCTCCGTCGCACCTGGAAATGCCATGTGTGGTAAATGGCCACCTCCATCCTACAAGCAGGGCAAAATGGCCATCTGGCCCCTGAAGCGGTCTGAGAGAGCGTGATCCAGCCCAGCTTAAAAAGGTTGGGAACCCCTACTCTATGGTAACTTCCTTCTTAGGGTGGCAGGCTCTGTGGCTATGGTTTAACCAGGTCTCCATGAACTGAATCCCAGTAATACCCCCAGTGGTGGGCAGCAAAAGAATTTGCTACCACACCGTGGGAGGAGCCTATGTCATGGGTGGAGCCTACATCTTGGGCGGAGCCTACGTCATGGGCGGAGCCTACATCGTGGACAATCTAGTCATGCCTGCCATATGGCCATGTATTCATCTGCAAACACAGGCAGCACTGGCTCTTTGGCTGTAAATGGAGATGAGCACTGCACCCTAGAGTCAGATATGACTGGCTTTTGAGCAAAGGAGACCTTGAACCACTTGCAGGGACAAAACCTGATGGGGCAGGGCAGGGAGTTGGACGTGGCCATCCAAGTTCACTTCCCCCCAACCAGCCGAAGGCCACCCAATTTTGACACCCCCCTGCCCAGAGGCCACCCAATTTTGCTACACCCCCCTCCCTGGAAGGTGTGAACCTGTTGCTGCCCACCACTGAATACCCCATACAATGAACTATCTTGGCATTTTCGTTTTCTATACACTTAGGCTATCATACAACTGAAATCACTGAAATATGACCTTTTAACCATGTTCCTTCTCTTACGGTTAAGGATGAGCCTCTTTCCCATTCTGTCTCCTGAAGAATTCTGAGCAAGGCTGAAGCTTGCATAGTTCTTTGTCAGGAAAATTCAGACCGTCAGAGATCCAGTTTTATCTTTACTTCTCCAGGGATGCACTTGGCAACTTATATTAAACTTGGGCAAGCCTTGTCAGGTGCCAGACTGTTTGCTCTTAAGCCAATTTACTATTGCCAGGGGAAAATCTCTGTGCCAACCTTACTGGCTCCAAGCTGGCGGGACCCAAAACAAAATGCTTACCCACTGTACAAAATACCAGGGAGGGATCAAAAGCAGAAAAGAGCCTCTTTTCCCCCTCCTTGAAATAAAAGCAGTTTCGTCTAGTAGATAGCACAAGAGACAAAAATCAAGGGCAGTGTATTGTATGTGGTACTTCTTCTTCTGTGTCTCGGCCAGATGTGAAAGTGCCAAAATGAAGCCACCTTTTGGTCAGTTCATTCTGCAGTTTTTTTTGCCTGACCTAGTGTGAGAAAGATTGGCTGGCAACACAAGGTTGCCATCACTAGGGTATACCCAATTGTGGCTCAGAATTACCACAATTTTTGACGAGGCTCTTTCTGTGTACCCCTATGTGGTACTGAAGCTGCATTAACTAATCTTCAGCTATCCTGTGGAATAAATCAGGCACAATCTAAACCAGGGGTTCCCCAAACTAAGGCCTGTGGGCCATATTTGGCCCTGGCACCATTTCATGTGGGTCCCCAACCATCCAAGGGTATGTGAGAAACAAAATGGCCACTCCTATGAAGCTATTGGGACAAAATGGCCACCTCCATTGTGCAGGCAGGGCAAAATGGCTGTCCGGTCCTCAAAGCTGACTGAGAGAGCGTGACCCGGCCCCTGGCTTGAGAAGGTTGGGAACCCCTGATCTAAACATGTATAATTGGGTTCTTAGAACCTTAAGGACTAGAAACTTCTTAGGTTTGATACAATGAGAAACAGATTTCAGTGAACAAGGCCAGATGAAAGTAGGTAAAGGTAAAGGTCAACCTTGCTTGAAAGCCAGTTGTATCCGACTCTAGGGTCCAGTGTTCATCTCTGTTTATAGCCAAAGAGCCAGTGCTCTCGGCATATGCAGATGTTTCCATGGACATGTGGCAGGCATGTCTAGATGTTTACCTTCCCACCAAAGTGGTCCCTATTTATCTACTTGCAATTTCTTGCCTTTGAACTGCTAGGTTGGCAGTAGATAGGGTTTTATTAATGAATGCAGAGTACCATCCGCACACCAGGGCAATGACCGAATTGTAATATCTAGACATGTATTGACTGCGATCTGTTAAATGACTCCTGACAGTTCTCTTTTCGCCATGCATCACAACAATGTCAATGATTCATGAGAGGCAACATAAGAGTCTGGTCCCCATTGGAGGCAGCAGCCGTCGCTTTTTGCCGGCTGAGACTGAAGGGGCCCCCCAAAGTCATCCAATGTGAAATCTCCCCCTCCTCTTCCGCCATTGGAGAGGCACCCTCTGGCACGCAAAGCCTGTTCGGATTTCACCAGGGGCCTTATTATGAATGCTACAAATGAACCATGAAAAGCTATTAACTGCGTCCCGGCTAATCAAACTTTTAGCCAAGAGGGAAAGGAAAGCAAACCCGGCTCTTTCTTGTTTCCTCTCTTTGTCTTTCTTTCCAAAGTGAAGTCTGAACAATAAAATAACAGGAATAAAAACAGGAATTAGGGGTTTACATTGCAGGAGGAAGACGGTGGGGGAGCTGTCCTACATCTCTTAAATTTTGCATCTTTGGACAAAAAAAAATGCAACAGAAGTTTGCATTGGGCGGTCTAATAATATATATATTTCCCCGTTTTCCTTCAGACTCATCTATTTTTCTTCCTCCAAAATGCTATGATAGACATTCCATGCAAGGAACAGTTGAAAGTGCTTGCAACTTAGCAAAATAAGAACACAGAGTCATTTTGAATGTGGGCCAGAAAACATAGTAAGAATGCTACGTTTTCCCTTCAGTGGTCTCTTTGGTGTTTTCTCATAGAAGAGAGAGAGAGAGAAGTTCAATGGCTTCAACTTGGAAGAACAGGAGGACGCTTCATCTGTTGAACTGCTGCCCATCAAACTCGCTGCTTGAAGCAGGGGATCCCACTGAAATGCCACCCACCCACCCTACTGCACCCAAACTGCTTGTTTCACATGATATGGGTGCAAAGCTCCCATCTTCTTCTACCCTTTAAAAAGCCATCCATTCCTTTTTCTTTCCTCTGGAACAGAAACACCAGTTGCTTCCCCAAGTATCACATTGCGAGCAAATCTGGCAGACAAATGGACTTACTTTAATAGCTTCTGCTTGTGGGGCTTCCTTGTTTCCTTCTTTCTTCCAGCACCGGCCAGCAGACAGGGAACCAAATGAACAGCTGAGTACTTCTCTTCTTTCTTTGCTTTCTCTTTCTAAACACACACAAACACACACACACACACTGTGATGAACAAAGGCTCTCCTCCAAGCAGGTGCGAGGACAGAGAGAGTTGTCCCAGTGACTGCTGGGAGTGGTAGTCCAGTTTACAGCAACCTAGCTAGAGTCCTCCCTGTCTGCATCTTTTAGTTGAATTGTATTCCACAGACCTCTCCCTTGCCTTATTTGTTTAGTCTGTTTCAGGACAGGGAGGGTTAAGTAATGCAGCACTCTGCATTTCCTCATTTATTTATGTCTTCCCTAACTTTTCACAGTGGCTCAAGTAGTTAAGATGCTGAACTCGACGCCTGGAAGGTTGGCAGATTAACAGTTCGAGACCCGAGTACTGCACAACAGAATGAGCCCCTGTCTCTGTCCTAGCTCCAGCCAACCTAGCAGTTTGAAAGCAATAAATTGCAATTAGATAAATGGGGACCACTTCGGTGGGAAGGTAAACAGCGTTTTGTGCATTCCAGTGTCAAGACACGCCTGCCACATGTACATGGAGCAGACACAGACAGCACTGGCTCTTTGGCTATAAACAGATACTATATATACTCGAATATAAGTCTAGTTTTTTACTCCCAAAAATGAAGTCCAAAAAGGAGACTCGACTTATACTCGGGTCAACAACCCCGAGGGTCCCAAAAGTGCGCTGGATTGGGATGCGCTGACCAACAACAAGATGGGGGGACTGGGCGTGTCGCAAACCGGCGTGGAGAAAATCCTTTATTTCAACAACACGGGAGAACAAGACTACTATAAACACTCAAAAATATACCCACACAAATGTCTAAATTAATTAATTTTACCGTATTTTCATTATTGAAACTCACTAGTGGGGAAAGTCAGCCTCAAGAAAAATCAGAAAGGACAGTCTGAAATTGGTTCATTGTGGGTATCATTTTAAAGATGAATTTTTTGGATGAGTTACTCTGCCCAAAGATGAGTTACTCTGCCCAAAATGCTAATGCTAGATGCTAGACTCTAGAGCAGGGGTTCCAAACCTACGGCCCACAGGCTGGCCCCGGCCCGTGGCACCATTTTACGTGGCCTGCTGCAGCCACATCTGGAAGTGGAAGTGGAAACGGATGCATTTACAACAGCCATAAAACGCGCTTGCGCACGCCTATTCCATCAGCTGTAAATGCACCCAGAGCCGTCATAAATGTGGAAGCGGGTGCATTTCCACTTCTGGAGGAGTGGTCTGGCCCACTCAGCTGTCCAGGGGGCATGGTCAGGCCCATGGCATTAAAAGGTTGGGAAACCATGCTCTACAGGGATGCAATACATTAGCTATACTGTATATATATTCCTATGTGATGTTGTCTCCTGATTATGTCCCAGTTCCGGCTGGAAGATTTCCCATGAAACTGAATTTTGCTGTTGTTGTTACAAGCCATCAAGTTGACTCTGACAGCAACCTTGTGAATCAGAAGCCTCCAAAATATCCTCTCTTCAATGACCTTGCTTGGCTCTTGTAAACTCAAGCCTGTGGCTTCCCTCAAGGAGTCAATCAATCCTTCTCATGTTTGATCTTCTTTTACTGTAGCCTTCCTCCTCTCCTAGCATTATTGTCTTTTCAGGCAGTCTCGACTTCTCATGATGTGCCCAAAGTATGACAGCCCCAATATAATCAATCATTTTTGCCTCCAGATATAGTTCAACCTTCATTTGCCCTAGAACCTATTTATCTATTTTTCTGGCAGGGCAGGGTATCTGCAAAGATCTCCCCCAGCACCGTATTTCAAAAGAATATTTTTTTTATGTTCTTGATATTACAAACAATGATGAAACCGACATGGCTCCAGAACCAGACCTATTCATTGTAAGGACAAACATACACCTCCAAAGTAAAAATTTAACTATTTTTCTCTGACTTGTGGTTTATTTCTGACCACACTAAACTGGAAAGAGGACTGCAAGTTCTGTCTTTCCAATGGAAGACCATCTATACAGATGCTAATTTTGGGGGGAGATCTTTTGAATTGAGAAGTCTCTACAACTCTGACCAGGGAAGTATTAACACTTTTCTGTCTGTGTTGACAAACTATTATATTGATAATTTCCCCTGTGTTGTAAATTATAATGCTACTAAATGTTTAAATTTCTGTAACATGTTTATTTGAATCTACCCCTGTGGGCTGTTTGGTTGAGGCAAGTGGGTGGATAAAGCGTTTGGAACAAGATGTGATTGTAAAGCTTCATGTTAGAAAGAAAGAGTGATAAAAGAATGGTGTGAAACTTCACAACCTGAAAATTTCTACCATAGCATCTTTTTTGAGAGGGAGAAAAACCATAAAATGTCCTATTAAATGCAGTGATGGGCTGCTACCGGCTCGGACCGGTTCGCCACCTCCAAACATCTGTTGCCCAAGGTGAGCACTTTCCTCTTCCTAACAGTAGGACCAACTCTGAAGATGTCCCCCGCTCCCCCAAGACACACTCTTATTCTTCTAGTAACAGGATGAATATACATATTTGTTTAGTATGTTCTAAATCACTTGATATTGTACTAAACAACCTTGCAACAGAGAAGGTATATTTTCCAACAAGAATCATGCTGTCATCCTACTGCCATACATCTTTCCCCCACTAGATGACTCTATTGATAAAGCTAAACATTTTGGGTGGGGGTGTTTCTTCTATACAAGGAATGAAACTCACACCAAGGTAACCAGAATATTTGGCCAAATATGCAGAATTCTGCAATCTACATACAATTATGCAAATGCTGTTTGTCCTTGAAAGGTCCAAAAGGCTATACAGAGAGTGCAAATTCAGCTCTTGTTCCTTAAAGTTTCTGATGTTTTAATAGCACAGTCCTTCCGTCTTATCTTCACAGCTTATAAAAAGTATGAAAAAAATGCTTTAAAAATACAGTATCCTGAGTTGCATAAGACGTTTACTGGATCCTTCAAAAGTTCAGACAAGGTGAGATTTCACACTATATCAGGCACAAATGGTTTTTAAAAAACACACATGGGAAACTGCTAAGTAGAAAGAACTTTGTCCTTGTACCTGAAAACAGTTTTTTGGAAGAGTAAGATGTAGACTGAAGAACCAGCCAAAGTATCATTTAATGTGGGCCTCCACTGCCTCCACCTCACCTGGAAGTGCTATGTGGTGGAGGAAGGACAAAATGGCCAACCGGTTCCTCAAGATGTCTGAGGGAGCATGACCCGGCCCTTGGCTTTAAAAGGTTGAGAACTTCTGGTGTAGACAAAAAACCATCTAAGTCTAAGCCTCTTCCTATAGATCTCTCCATTGCCTTGATCAGGCAATTAGAGCCACCTCTTTTTGTATCTACGGGTGGATCGCACAGGCAACATTATTACTGTATTACTATTGGTGATACTACACTTGATCTTAGCCAAAAGGCCGAGAGAGAGTGCCCCTAGGGCACTGGAGAAATTGAAACCATAGAACATGTTATCTGCATCTGCCCTTTATGGTGGTTCAGAGGTTAAGAAGCTCACCTTGTTAGCTGGAAGGTCGGCGATTCGAGACCCAGGTACTGCATGACAGATTGAGCACCCTTCCCTGTCCCAGCTCTTGGGAACATGAAAGGAGCCTCATTCGGGCGTCCCCTGAGCAGAGTTTCTCCAGCAAAAATCCTTTCAATCCGGAATAATTTCTGAGACAAAATTATTATTCTATAGCGACATCTGCTGCTCCGCAAGTATCCTGGCTGGGCAAACACCCCATAAACCCACTCGCTGCTATACCTGATGTAAGGCCCACCGTCACCCACAACATTGCCAGGTTCTGTGCCACAGAGTGTGAGATCAGAAGAACAATCCTGGCAGGTTCTTCAGCTAAATAAACCACTAGTGCGCTATGTCAAAACTTAGTAATAGTTGTAACACTATTAATCTTAAATACTAATTTTACTTAACTCTGAGCAGAAACACTCCTTTTTAAAATATATTTTCAATACCCTCATTTTAACTTGTCTCTTGATATATTCTAACATTGGTTATTTTTGTCATACTCTGCTGGTCCTGTACTGTAATAAAGATTGATTGACTATTGGCGGTGTTGAAGTTATTTATCTTGCCACTAAGAAATACCACAACTGGAGCAGGGGCCAAAAGTCCTGGAACTATCGCAAGCTTCCCATGCTTGTAAAATTTTAAGGATCCAGCAAAAGACCCATCCCAGACTTCTGTTTATACACACGAATTGCACAACCATAATTTCATATAATACTGCACCTCAGGATGCCAAGCCCTGCATGCCGTACGAAGTTCTGCACAGCGAACGAATCCAAGAAGACGTGAAAAGTGAACAGCCTACTTTTATTGAATCAGGCACTGCTGGCACAACAAAAGGGTTCAGAAGATGTAAACAAAAGGTTTGAGGAAGGGGTTCCCAACCTTTTGAAGCCAGGGGCTGGGTCACGCTCTATCAGCCAGCTTTGAGGTCCTGATGGTCATTTTGTCCTGCCTGCACGATGGGTTTTTTTTTTTGCCATTTTGTCCCAACAGCTTCAAAGGGGCAGTCATTTTGTTTCTCAAATGCCCTTGGAGGGGTGGGGGCCACATGAAATGGTGCCGTGGGCCACATCTAGCCCATGGGCCTTAGTTTGGGAATCCCTGGTTTAGAGGTAATGAAACTGTTTGAAGGGTGGAATGGAAATCATGGTTTCATTTTCACCTGGAGAGGAAAAACAAATTTGAAGGAATGGAAATACTTATGCAGGGTGTAAGTTGATCATGCCTGTAGCAGAGAGAGTTGGAGGAAGGAAAGGGAGACACACCTGCTCAAACAAGAGGGTCAGATTCCCAAGGTATCCTTGGGAAAGTTAGATTCAGTGGTGGGCAGCAACAGGTTCACACACACACACCCTGGAGGGGGTGAGGTAGCCAAATTGGATGGCCTCTAGGCAGGGGGGTGGCAAAATTGGGCAGACAGCTGGGGAGACAGTCACTCCAGGCTGGCTCATTTGAGTGCCACCCAGGCTCCCAGCTTCCAGTGTTTTAGTGTTAGTTTTTGTAATTTAAGGATGTGGCACCTGGGAGGGTATTTTAAATTTTTTAATTTTAACAATTTAATGTTTTAACGTCTTTTATCCTATTGTTCTGTAGAGTTTTTATTTGAGCTCCTCTCTCCCTCTTCTTTTTTAATTAGTAAGAAGTAGTATTTGGTGTGCTTTTAATATTTTTAGGTTTTAATTTTAAATTTTAATTTTAACAGTTTTAAGGTTTTTAGGTAGCGTTTGTGTTTTATTGTCATGGTTTTTTTGTTTTTTTATTACTTGTAAACCGCCCTGAGTCACTTTGGTGAGAAGGGCGGTGGATAAATACGAATAAATAAATATGTGTAAGCCGCCCTGAGTCGCTTCGGCAAGAAGGTGGCAGTAAAAATGTGATTAAATAAATAAAATAAATAAAAAAATAAAAATTTCTGACATGAAATTATTATTATTATTATTATTATTATTATTATTATTATTATTATTATTATTATTATTATTATTATTATTATTATTATTACTGTCCCATAGCTCTTAGTGCACTGTCTGGGTGGTTCACAAGGTAATTTATCATTTTTGCCCCAAACATGTTGGAAACTCATTTTACAGACTGCAGAAGGATGGAAGCTTAGAGCCCCATCAGGATGAAACCCACAATGTCAACGTCAATACTGCTTCTCCACCATCCAGTCTTCCTCAAGAATCCTCTATAGTGGATGTAATGTTAGTCTTAAGGTGAGAGGAAGGAGGTATTACCTGCACTACCCCTCTCTCCCCTAGAGTCCACAACCACAATCTAATCTCACAAACCTTCACTCTCCCTTCTCTACCGTCCTTTGCCAATTGGCACAAGCGATGCTGCTCAATCAGGATCAAGGCCACCAACTCCACTAGATCCATCTTCTTGGTCTCAGTAGTGAGACATATGGCAGGAAATGGTTCATTACAGCTTGATTAATAGAAATTAACTGTCAGTACTCATTACACAGATATATTAACTGGCACATCAGTACAGAACAGAAGAGACAGGGGGAAATACCCATGAAGAGCTGTAACACATCCACACATACCGCTAAGTTGCTTCAGAGGATGTAGGTGAAAAGATAAAGAAGTCTGGATGCATTTAAGATCATCCAACTTCTGGTCCCAAAATATATCCTGCGATTACCTCAGCTGTTCGGTTTTTTGTTTTTTGCCTCCCAAAAACAAAATTAATGGCCTTGTATATGGAGGAGGGTTTGTGAATGTTACCGATTGGGGCTACAACTTCTATCCAGGGTCTCTTGGGGATTCTGGAAGTTATGATAAAAAGATAACATTTCCAAAAGGACTATCAGGTCTGGAAAAGACCTGGAGCACATTGCCCTCTAGTGGCGAGCCCAAAGCACTCTGCAATTGACATGGTAGACCAGGCGTTCACAACCCATGGCCTGTGGGCCAGACCTGGCCCCTGATGCCATTCCATCGGACCCATGGTAACAACCCCAGAAGCAGAAGTGCACATGCATGCGCAAATGCACTCACCACCATTGTGTCTGACCCATGGCGTGGCCTGAGGGCGAGTACTACAGCCCGGGCCTGGAGACCTTGATAACCCCTGTGATAGATAAAGGTCTCCCTTGCTTGAAAACTAGTCGTGTCTAGGATGCATCGCTCATCTCCGTTTATACCCAAAGAGCCTGCACTGTCTGCATCTGCAGATGTCTCCATGGTCATGCAGCAGGCATGAGTAGATGCTGGAGCACAAAGAACATTGTTACCTTTCCTGCTGAAGCAATACCTATTTATCTACTTGCAATTTCTTCCTTCCGAACTGCTAGTTTGGCGGGAACTGGGACAGGTGACTAGTGCTCACTCCATATTTGATCTGCAAATTTCAGGGCTCCAACGCCACAGAATGTCTGGGTCCAGTGCCAGCTGTCTAGACTAGAGTTATACCAGCTCTATCAGTTCTTAAGGCACTGGCTGAAGTCTGCCATGATGGCAAGCATTGGCACTCCAGGCAGTGGTGGGCATCAGCAGGTTCACACCAGTTCACCAGAACCGGTAGCGGAAATTCTGGCTGGCCCCGCCCATCCAAGGTTTGAAATAAAGTACTGTAGTCCTAATTCGGGCGCAACACAGGGCTTTCCCCTGACCACACCCACCATGCCACACCCACAGTGTGGTAGTTTAAAAAAATTGAACCCACCACTGACTCCAGGTATTCTTGGACTTCAGTTCCCAGAAGCCCAAGTCAACACTTCTGCTGACCAGGGCTTGAGGGAATTGAAGTTCAACAGCTGGAGTGCCAAAATTCACCCTCACTATTAGAGAATGGCTTATGATGCTCTGAGTAAGTAGGCAACCAGAAAACTCTCAATCACATAACATGGAGCATGTACAGTAGTTTGTTTGTTTCTGAACTAGCTTTAAATTGTGGGTTTCCATTTCCGCCTATTCTCAGCAAACACCAGGGCTCAGCGGCTCAAGGATGAAGCTAGGTTTTATTGTAGCGCTCCAGCTGTTTGGAGTGGTTTAAACTTGCACCCATCCTCTCCTGATCTCCTGTCCTCACTCCTGGCTATATGGTATTGTGCCATTGAGAGCAGTGTCAAGAGATCAAGAAGAATGGAGTCACCTTAATATCTTTAAGCCTCTCTAGTGTTTGAAAAATAGAGTGGCTTTAATTTGTTGTAAAGACTATTAAAAAATTTTTTGTAATGTGTTGTAAGCCACCCAGCATGGGAAAATATTGCAGATAGGTGAGGTAGAAATGCAACCAATCAACCAACCAGGTAAGGTCACACTTGCTCAAAAGCCAGTTGTATCTGCCTCTAGGGTTCAGTGCTCATCTCTGTTTATATTCAAAGAGCCAGTGCTGTCTGTGTCTACAGATGTTTCTGTGGACATGTGGCAGGCATGACTAAACACCGGAATGCACAGAACACTGCTTACTTTCCCACCAAAGTGGTAACTATTTATCTAATTGCAATTTCTTGCTTTTCACCAACCAAACAAACAAAAAAACAAATAAATAAGATGGTATGAAGGAGTGAGAGAGTTCTTTACAAGTTCTAACAACTGCACCATGATTTCTGTGAGAAGGAATGCTGCTCAAGGTTATCACTACAAGGAGTTTGGAGCGAGTTAATATTTGGGGGAGGGGGATATAATTTTCATAGACTGCAAAAAATATATACAATTTTTTTTCTTGTAGTCTGTAAAAACTATATCTCCCCAAATATTTCCAGATCTTTCAGTGCAAGGATCTTTAAGCCAAATTACTCTATTCACATTTAAAGAGGCATTTTAAAAATGTTCACACCCCACACCCCTATTCCTGGTATGTATTTACTGGAATAATTCCTCTATAATCAGCAGGCTCCATACAGTATTTTAGGCATGAACTCCTATCACTAGTAATTTTGGAAAGGCACTAATTTGAATGCAAATACTGTATAGGCTATTTTCCAACAGCAATTTTAAAAATTGCTTCAAAAATAAAAAAAACTAGTGTACAAAAGAGGAAAACACAGGCGTGCAGCTGCATGTATATTAATTTCAACTGAACAGAGTCACCCCTCCATGGTTTCTAGAAAAAGCAAAGCGGAGCAATTTTGCCTTGAAATGCAAGATGAGAAACTTCTCTTTTAAAGGGTAAGTTTCTCTCTCTCTTTAGAGAGAGGTTTAACCCACTTCTGAGATTCGGGCATATACGTCAACAAAACAAACCCTTTCCATCCAGTGAACTGCAAATCCACTCTTCTTCTGTGCTTTTGTTGACAAGTACGGGACAGATGAAAAGAAGGGCTGGCCCTCTTCATCATCAGGGCCAGCCCTATCATTAGAGAAAATGAAGTAGTTGCCTCAAGCTGCAGATCTTGGGAGATGAGGGGAGAGAGGAGGAGGAAGGTGTAGAAGGAAGAAGCATTAGGGCAGGGATTCTCAACCTGTGGCTCACAGACCAGATGCGGCCCACAGCACCATTTCATGTGGGGGCCCATCACCTCCACCACACCGGGAAGTGCCATGTGGTAGAAGAAGGGCAAAATGGCCATCTGGCCCCAGAAGCTGTCTGAGGAAGCATGGCCCGGCCCCTGGCTTTAAAAGGTTGAAAACTCCTGCATTAGGGCCTAGAAGACTTGAGACCAGAATTGAGTCTAAGTAAGCCATGCTACCCCTATGAAGTGGTTGCTTGTTGGCTCTTTGACCTAGTCCGTTTCGATTCAATATACCCTCTTGTTGATATCACTCCACCTAAGATCAGGAGAGAAGGAGCAGCGGGCACCAAGAGAACTAAGCAAGAGAATGACCCTCAACCCCCTCTGGATGGATATGAGCCTCACGTCCAGCAGCTCAGATCCAGGAACAGCTTTATGGCAAGAACAAGCATTCTTGAGGGTACACAAGAGCAGAATCAAATTAGAAGATGGAGGAAGGAGCTCACTGGACAAGGAACAACATTGGAGGAGGGTATAAATGAGGAACTCAATCTTCCCTACGTCACTTGGAGGACCATGAATAGGCTGATGTTTGGAGTCCCAAAAAGCAAGAGCAACATGTTCAAGTCGGGGGTGCTGACGGACAACACATTGTGTGAATGTGTATACAAAATCCAGCTCATTTACTGGTTTGCCAATTGGTGCCAGAAAACATGCACTGATTAAGACTTAAGTTTGGCCAACTACAAAGCCAAGAAAGTGGCTTCATTTTAGAAGTTCAGGGTTTGAACAGGACACAAAAGATGTTTCAATTCTTTAGTTGGTACGGTTATGAGCAAAGAAATTGAAGGTAAGCAGATTCAACTAGCACAAAAAATTAAAAGCTGCAGATGATTCAGAGTTTAGCGATGCTGCTTTTGAGGAGTACATTTCCCACAGTCTCCCAGCCAGCATTTTTACTAGCTATGTTTGAGGTGTCCAGGCTCTGAATTGGTCATTACTTTATCCCAGGGGTGCCCAAACTTTTC
This sequence comes from Furcifer pardalis, assembly GCA_030440675.1. Taxonomy (NCBI): domain Eukaryota; kingdom Metazoa; phylum Chordata; class Lepidosauria; order Squamata; family Chamaeleonidae; genus Furcifer; species Furcifer pardalis. Next base: position 26,633,044 of record CP126897.1, read on the forward strand.
AGGCCGTGGGCCAGTCACGTGGTTCAGGGAGCCGGTCACTATGGCACGGGGCTGGATCCGGCCCCCGACACCAATTCGTCCAGCCCACAAAGCCCTCATCACTCCTGGAAATAAACCTCTTGATTAGCATCACAGCCATAACGTCTCACAATATACTTTCCCCACAGATGAAAGAGGAATTCAATAATTGGGCTTCCTTTTCTTATATCTGTCTTCGGAGTTCTGATGCACCGTGTCCAGTCGCCAGAAAATCAGATTCAATTCACATCAGAAAGCCAGGAGTGTGCAAAAGCAGCTTTATATTGGAAAGGGAGGCAGAATTGCTCCTTAACTCCTTTTGATCTTGGCTCCATCCTTTTGTAATGCTGAAGGGATTGGCAACTTCTGTGTGTGCTTGCATGTGTGCGCACACAGAATTCTTCTAGAAAGCTGAGCAATAAGCTCTATGTGTGTGGAGAGAATACTGATGAGAATTTTGAAGGCTGTCGTTCAAAGGAAAGCAACCCCATTTATATGCTGCCCATAACACTTAGTCCACTATCTGGGTGGTTAACAAGTTAATTAGCATTTTGCCCCCAACAATCTGGATACTCATTTTACTGACCTCAGAAGGATGGAAGGCCGAGTCAACTTTGATCTCTCATCAGGATCGAACTCACGACCGTTTGGTTGCAGTATAGCTGTTTAACCACAGCGCCACCAGGAATTCAACTAACATCAAGGACTAATTTGCATGTATTAATTTTGCTCTATTTGCCCACTTTACTCTAATTTAGGAACCCGCCCTGAACCATCATGATGGACAACAGAGGGCTCTTTAGTTGATGCCGGGCAGGAGAGGGTTTGGAAAAGTAACTTTTTGGGGGGGGGGGGGCTACAATCCACAGAATCCAACTCCCATGCTGGTTGGGTGAATGTGGAAATTTTAAACACTTCATGCTGTTTCAGAAAATTCCTACAAGTATATCTGTAGGTCAGCAAGGAGGCTAAGAGAGAAAGAACATGCCAATCTCCAGCAAGGTGCCATTTTACAGCACATAATGTGTATCAAGGGGGCTGGTGCTCAGGGTACGTCTGCTTGTGCTTCAAAAATACCATACTCTTTGAGTAGGCACTTTCTGTAAAATTCACAAACAAGTGCTAGTTTTTGAGTCCTACAGGACCCTTCATCAGGTTTGGCATCACAGACTTGGAGTGGGCTGGGGACAGAAACAACATAAAAGACTGTCCCAAACCAGACTGCGAGGTTGGGTGGTGCTAGGAGCCCCAAAGGGCAGCTTTCTGCCCTCAATGTGCTCTGCCAGGTGTGTCTGGCAAACAGAGCGAGAGCACGGGCTTCAGACACAGCAAATAGGTAGGTGGCTGGGACCCTCCTCCACGATGCTTAACTCTGGCGGGGCTATGCCCCTCCTGTGTGCTTGCAACCTCTAACCCCCCCCCTTTTTTTTTTTACTGGTCCATGGGAAAATTCTTTAGCACGAAACCAGTCCATGGTGCAAAAAAAAAAAATGTTGGGGACCCTTGCCCTACATGACTCAAAAGTATGTTTTTGGGAGAGATTCTGGTATTCTAATAAATGTAGCACACACCTAGTTTCCGAATTATGTTGGCCACAGATAACTGTCAGTTCCTGCAGCAAAAATTATAATGCAGGATAAGTAAATGAGAGCCTTCCAGATGTTTGGGATCAAAACACCCAGTCTCTTCTTGGTGGCAATCTAGCTAAGACCGCTGGGAGTTGTAGTCCAAAACATCAGATGATTAAAAGACAAACACATCCTTAACCAGTTGTCACCCACTAATTGATAATAATAATGATGATGATGTGTTGTCAAGTTGATTCTGATTTATGCCACTTTTCTTCGTGGTAGGAAAGGCACAGAATAAATAGACAAATAGAGATTGATGGACTGATTGCTCAGTCATTCTGAAGGTTTCCCTACAAAACCAGTGCCAAGTGTCTGTCACTGAATTTGGGGTCGTTACCATCGCTTCTGTCTGCCCGTTATACCTGAAGCACCCAGGCATGTAAGCTCCTAGTGGTTACACCTAGAGAGGCAAAAATAGCTGTAATCACACGGAGAGCTTTCTCCGCCGTGGCTCCCACCTTCTGGAATTAATTGCCAGCGGAGATTAGAACTGCTTTATTAATATTTCATAAATTACTTAAGACCTACCTGTGTCAGCAAGCCTTTAAGGCCTAGAAGATGCAATGTTGACCCTGGACTTAATTGATATTACTGTACCTAATTCTACTGCTGCCGATAGGTGTTTTAATTTTAATATTGTTATGGTCTTAAGATTATATATATGTTTATACATGTTGTAAGGTGCCCCGAGTGGTGCTTGCACCAAAGCGGCAGGGTATTGTCATGGGATAGAAATGGGGCCTATGTGTTTTTTGTAAAATCTGTAATGGAGATTTCTGTGTGCTGTTCACCAGGATGGAGGTGGCAGTGTTGCATTATGGGTTGTCACTGGGCAGAAACTGCTTACTAGTCAAAACATTCTAAACCCTCGTGTTCCTGGATAATTGAAACTTAGAATTGGATAGACGTGCAATACTGTATAGTCATTGGCTGAAATCCTTTAGGGGAATGGCCAGAGGGTGGAACTTGGAGGAGATAAAAACCAGAGGGAAGGGGCAGGATACTTTCTTGGTTTGGTGTGCCACGTTTTGTAAGTATACGGCAGTGATGGCGAACCTATGGCACTCAGATCCCTCTGTGGGCACCCATGCAGTCATCCCAGCACAGTTTGCCCTGTCCCTCTGACCAGCAGCCTAATGGGAGCACTTCCTCCCTCCCCCAGCAATCTGCCCCACCCCATCAGCCCAATGGAAGCGTTTCCTTCCTCCCCTGTTGCTGCATTGGCACTTTGCAGTAAATAAGTGGGTTTTGGGTTGTATTTTGGGCACTCAGTCTCTAAAAGGTTCACCATCACTGGTTTAAGGTGTGTGCGCATGTGCTGAGAACTCTGCAATCATGTAGTTTTCTAAACTAGATGGTGGGGCCCGCTAGGGCTTCAAAGCTTAGCCAGGTTTCGTTGTTTTTAATGTGCTTTCTGAACTAAAGATGTTTCAATTTGCCTAGAATTATTTTGCTTCCTGAAACTTTGTTTATGTAACCTACTTTTGCTACAATATACTTTTAAAAGACATGAAGATGGCTGGAGTTGTTTATTTTTATATACACTACCTTACTGACAACTGGAACTTCAGTCAGGACATGTGAGAAAGCAAGTTAAAATCCTAAAATTCAGGGGCGTTCCCACTTACCGTATATATTTGAGTATAAGCAGAGTTTTTTAGCCCTAAAAATGAGCCCCAAAAAGGGGACTTGGCTTATACTCGGGTCAATGGCCATGAGGTTCCCAAGGCCGCCAGATTGAGATGTGCCAACAATTTAATTAATTTTACCATATTTTCATGCATTTTGATTATTGAAACTCACTACCAGCTCCTGAATTTTCCACCCTTGGCTTATACTCGGGTCAATCTATTTTCCTGAGTTTTCAGGTCAAAATTAGGTATCTAACTGATGTTTTATTGGAGTAAACTGTTTCTTATGCTTTTACTTTTATTTTTAGTGTTTTGTAAGCCGCTCAGAGTCGGGTTCTCCCGATTGGGGCGGGGTATCAAGTGTAATAAATAAATAAATAAAAATATAAATAAAAATCTCGGCTTATATTTGGATTGGCTTATACTCGAATGTATATGGTATTTGTAGGCCAAGGTCCTATTTGGTAGTAACGGCATCTCTTACAGGTATAACTGTAAATAAATAAATAAATAAATAAAATTTCCTGCAACAGTGTTTCTAAATCTGCAGAATTTTTACAGACCGTCGTCATATTAATGGACATACAAAAGGCATCACTTCCTTTACATTGCAGGGTTGAATTTAAGTTTTTATTTGTTTTTCAGCTTTGGTCTATACATAAAAAAAACCCTTAGAGAAATAATAATAAAATCTTCTGAAGTACATCTGCAGCTACATCGATCCCTCTTTCCAGTCGAAGCCTCAAGCCATTGCGTTGAGAAAGAGCCGCTTTTTAAAAATGCATTAGAAGGAGCAAAAGGGAGGGAAGGAAGGAGAGAACACACCACTTACCAGGAAAGTTTCAAGGAGGGGGAATGGGAAGAGGGGCTTGGGTTTAAAAATGTGCCAGATGTTGTCAGTAGATTAGTCATTTCTGTTGGCGGGCTTCACAGATTCCTTGACCGGAGCACCAAAGCCCATTTGTTAAAAGCTAAAAATAATTAAAAATAAAACACCAGGAAATGCAAAAAGTGTCCCCTTTCTTGGAAAATACATATCCACTGCCTGCCTCCAAATCCACAGCCTTTCCATTTTCTTCACTTCCTGACTTACACCTGTTAGAAGTGAAGGCTGAGAAAGAAAAATTAGTCATGTGGGGGTAAAGCAAGCTGGCTTTACACCACGCACACAGAAAATATATGTCTGTGGGTGGGACGGAGACCTCTTATGAGGGTCCAGTGGCAGTTTGAAAATGTCACCCCGATTGTTAAAAAAATAAAGAGTGTGGGTAGGAAGGGAGGAAAGAAGGCGAAGAAAGGGGGAGGAGAAAAATGGAGGTTCGTTGAAGGTAGAACATGGTGGGAAATGGGTAGAAAGGAGCAGACTACTAGTAGACAATTATGACAAGGTTGTTAGAAGCAGTTCAGGGTAGGTATTGGGAAGGGGGGGATTCATCCCCATAGGCCCACAGGAGAGAAAAATGGTTTTCTTTTAGAAAATAAAACCTCCTCATGGGGAAAGGAAGAGTTTGTCATCATCTTTCTCAGGCACTTCTGTCTCCTGAGCGCCCCAAATCTGCGCACAAGTGGTTGCCCTCTTCTGCATTAAGAAAACACCTGTGGAATGAGATGAAAGAGAGGTTACACTGGCAGAAAACACATAGTAAAGGTAGTCCTTCCTCGAAGGCCTGTCATGTCTGACTCCAGGGGGTGGTGCTCATCCCTGTTTACAGCCAAAGAGCAAGTGCTATCTGCATCTGCTTCTGTGGCCATGTAGCAGCCGTGACAAGACACCGGAGCGCACGGAGCACTGTTACCTTTCCTGCGGAAGCGGTACCTATTTATCTACTTGGAATTTCTTCCTGTCAAACTGCTAGTTTGCCAAGAGATATGGGACCTTAAACTGCTGACCTTCCAGTCATCGAGCTCAGTGTCTTAAATACTTAGCCAAAATGGCTGAGCGCTACACATGGGGTGCTACAAAAAGGTCTCCCTTTGGGACAGAGAAGCTGCTTCATATCAGGTTAGACCCGGGTTCCCAAACTATGGCCTGCAGGCCAGATCTGGCTTGCAACGCCATTTCATATGACGTACCCACCCCTCTAAGGGCATTCGAGAAACAAAATGGCCACCCCCTTTGAAGCTGTTGTAACAAAATGCCCCCCATTGTGCAGGCAGGGCAAAAATGGCCGTCCCACCCTTGAAGCTGACTAAGAGTGCGTGACCCGGCACCCAGCTTGAAAAGGTTGGGAACGGCTGGGTTAGACCCTTTCTCCATCTATCCCTGTACACACTCATGACTGGCCATCACTCTCCAGTATTCTGGTGGTTCTGAAGGGAACAACATATTTTGCTGAGAACAAAGCACTGGAACCGTGCCCAGAACCATCTTCTACAAATGTGGCACACATTTGTTCTAACCAGAGACACAAGCACGCAGTTGAAGCTGCATGTTCAACATGCCTGAATAACAAAGATCTTTGTGGTAAAATGCTCTGGAAAAGATGTATAAACATTATGGGTAAGTATTTGGCACAATGGTTAAAAAAACTCCTAGGATAACTAAAGGATTTTTGTAAAGAAGCACAAGTTCCGTTCAGTTCTGGTACTAAGAACTACTTCTTCGGCTCAGAATTCCTTAAACCTAAGTGTTTATTTTTCATAAGTCTGGGATTTGTGGGTCTTATGTTTCTAGAAAAAGAAAGGCATACCCCATTAAACCAGTGTGCAGAAACTGTCTTTTGGAATACAGTGATTGGTGTCCACCAACTGGCACACTTAGTCCAGCCATTCTTTGAGTTGTAATCCAAAAAAGATACTTCTCTAAGTTTTGCCATAAGTCTGAAGCTTCCTCACCCTTTTATAGATGAAAGGACTGCCATCAAACCGAGAGTTAAACCACATTTGACATTTAAATCTACTTCAGAATTACTGCTGAGAAAAAGCAAAAGCTGTAGATACCAACTTCAATATGTAATAGGAAACAATAGTGTATTTAGGCGGTAAATGAAACTCTGAAGAACTTATGTGTCCAGGAACTTTGGTTATCCTTGAAGATTGTGAGTTTCATTACTTGGCTGATTGCCAAAAACATCTGAAGAGGCTCGTACCTTAAGCCCTGGCCAAATGGCACCTTAGGCAAGCATGTGGTCTGCATAGGGTGCCCGCCCACCATCGCTGTACGCATCCATAGGGTAGTCGCCATTCATGTCCATGTGCATGTCCATTGGGTCCATGGGAATTTCACCCCCGTACATGGTACGATAGCCTCCATCTAATTCTATTGCAAACACAGAAGGGGGAAGATAACACATAGTTAATGTCTCAGAAAGGGACAGACAGGAGTTAACTACTAACCTGTATAGGAATCCCTAAAGAAGACCCCCACAGAAGGCTCCAAATCAGGAGTTCTCAACTTTTTTAAGCCGGGGGGGCCTGTCACACTCCCTCAGACAGCTTTGGGGCCGGATGGCCATTTTGCCCTTCCTACACCACATGGCACTTCCGGGTGTGGTGGAGGCGGTGGGGGGCTACATGACATAGAGCCATGGGCCGCATCTGGGCCATGGGCTGCAGGTTGAGGATCCCTGCTCCAGAGCCTCACCCTTTAAACTATGGATGGTTTTACTGCAATTCACTGTGCCTTGCAGTAATTCATAATCAAACATGCTGTCAACAAAACCATGTTCTGTCAAGTGAATCTGCTTGAAACCTAAAACAGCTCACATTCAGCTAATGATACAGAAACCTAGCCCTCCACAAACCCACCTCAAAAAACCCTTAGAAAAATGCTGATTTTTCTATTTGACTTTTACCAAAACACTTCCCCCCCCCCCATAATTTTTTCCAAAGTCTTTCCCCCTATTTCTCTTTGTTTTATGGCTCTTCACACCTCTGCGTACAACTTAGGTAAAGATAAAGGTTGCCCTTTCTTGAAAGCCAGTCATATCCAACTCTAGGGTTCAGTGCTCATCTGTTTATAGCCAAAGAGCCAGTGCTGTCTGCATCTGCAGACGTTTATGGGGACATGTGGCACACATGCCTAGACATCGGAGTGTACAGAACGCTGTTTACCTACAGAACGCTGTTTACCTTCCTGCCGAAGTGGTACCTATTTATCTACTTGCAATTTCTTGCTTTTGAACTGCTAGGTTGGCAGGAGCTGGGACAGAGCCGGGAGCTCACTCTGTCATGCAGCACTCAGGTCTTGAGCTGCTGACCTGCCAACCTTCCAGTCATCAGGTTCCACGTCTTAACCACTTAACCCATCTGCACACAACTTAAACTGGTTTAATTACTGTGTATGTCTTCTTGTGTTCTAGAAAAGGCAATTTGATATTCACATCTGAACAATAAGGCTGCCGAGCGATGCTTACCATCTCCATAGGGCTCGTGGATGGGTATCATGCTCTGGGCCTGTGGACCGAAAAGATGAGAGGTTGTTCACACAACACAGTGACAGAAGCTGTGCACAAGCCAAGGATTAACCTCGACTGGCCAGAAGGGGTCTCTCTAGCTGGGTGTTAGAAAGTCATTGTGATCAGCAGGTTTCCTGTAGCAAACCTTCAGACAACCATTTTGTCGGCTAATGAGAAAACCGATTACTTTCAAACCACCACTGTCCAGAAAGAAGGATGGCGGTGGTCTGACAAATCTGAAAAGCAACTGAAATATCTGATAAGGGAAAGTTATTCTACTAAATCTGCAAGATTAATGTTTTCATCTGCCCTAGTTATCTGGTGATCAGCCCCTTTGGATGTTTGTACTCTTTCAACTCTCTTAATGAAACCAACATACCCCAAAACAGGCAAAAATTACAGTCTTAATCTCTTTCAATGGCAGCTATTTAATCCAAACATTACTAGTGGGCAAATATAGGGGGGGATCCTATGGCACCTTAAGGCTAACATATTTTTTATAGGGTGAAGCTTTCACAGACTATTGCTCACTTCATCTGATGCATGAAGTGTACAACAATTCATGCACAGTGGATGAAGTGGACTGTTGCCTACAGAAAGCCAAGTTACAATAAATCTCTCAGTCTTCAATGTGCCAACAGACCCTTGGTGTTTTTTTTTTTAATGTAAAAACATTTTGCTTCGGAAACAAACTGAAACAACTTTCAGATTAAATTAAAGAAGGCCAATATCTTTAGGGAAATATAAAAGTCTCCCTTGCTCAAAAGCCAGTCGTGTCAGACTCTAGGGAGTGGGGCTTATCTCTGTTTACAGCCAAAGAGCCAGCCAGCACTGTCTCATCTGCATGTTTCCGTGGTCAAGAGGCAGGCTTGACTAGATCCCAAAGCACACAGAGCACTGTTACCTTTCCTGCCAAAGTGGTCCCTACTTATCTACTTGCAATTTCTTGCTTTCAAACTGCTAGGTTGGGAGGAGCTGGGACAGACAGTGGGCACTCACTCTGTCATGCAGCACTCGGGTCTTCAACTGCTGACCTTCCAGTCATCAAGCTCAGCATCTTAACCACTAAGTCGTCGCAGCCCCACCCAATATCTTTACAAGACCACTAAATGTGGGCTCTTCGCCAGATTGAGCACTAGGGGAGGAGAATCTTCTTTTGAACATGAAAACTTGGCTTTCATTAATCTTTTAGAGGTCCAGTAAAAGTATTTACTTGATTCTGGATGCATCAGACACTGGTACTACTTTTTAAACCAGTGGTGCCTAAACTAACGGCCGGGGACCAGGTGTGGACCTTGACGCCAATTCATCTGGTCCGCGAAGCCCTCGTCAATCCTGGAAGTGGAAGTAAAACGTGCCCAGGAGTGACGAGGGCTTCGCGGGCCGGATGAATTGGCGTCGGGGGCCGCACCCGGCCCCCGGGCCTTAGTGACCGGCTCCCTGAACTACATCAGCGGCCCAAAAAGTTTGGGCACCCCTGTTTTAAACATTAGTGGAAGGTAGAGTGCTGAAGCATCGTTTGCAAGTAAGGAGGAAAAGTCATTAGAGGATACTGATTACAGGTTAAGCAAGGCAGTGAAGTACTTTTAATTCACTGAGACTGCTGGCCAGGCTTTATGGATCTAGCTGCTGTCTCAGCTGACGGCCAGTTCACAGGAAGCTCTGGCTGAGGTTGCAGAGTTGTCCATAATGAAACACTACTGCCAATTTGGGTGATGCCAAATTGACTGGCAGAAGTAGGGAAGGAGAGAAAGGAATACAAGTTCATTATTCCATGTGTCATTTTCCTCATCAAAATCCATTCCCCTGGATAAAAATTATTCTTTAATAAACAAAGAGGAGAGAGCAAAAAAAATCCTCCTTCTCAGGCACCCAACAAAGCTTAATTAAAAAGAACAAATATCTGATTTGATTACAATCTTTTGTGTAACACATGTGCTGGTAGGAAAAGGATGGCCAAGTTTCTCTAGAATGCACTGCTTCAAGAAATATCAGCCCATGAGACACAACCAACGTTTTACTCAAAATCTATTTACAGCTAAAAAGCCAGCAGTGTCTGTGTCTGCAGACGTTTCCGTGGTCACATGGCAGGCATGACTAGACACCAGAGCACACGGAACGCTGTTTACCTTTCCTGCCGAAGCAGTACCTATTCATCTACTTGCAATTTCTTGCTTTTAAATTGCTAGGTTGGCAGGGACTGGGGCAGATGGCAAGAGTTCACTCTGTCACGCAGTACTCAGGTCTCGAACTGCTGACCTGCCAACCTATCAGTTGTCATGTTCAATGTCTTAACCACTAAGCCACCGAGGGTCTACCGTATATACTCGAGTATGTTGGGTTTTTTAGCCTCCAAAGTGAGGTCCAAAAATGGGACTTGATTTATACTCGGGTCAATGTAAACACTCAAAAACATATCCACACAAATGTCTAAATTAATTAATTTTACGATATTTTCATGTATTTTAACTATTGAAACTCACTAGCAGCTGCTGCATTTTCCACTCCCGACTTATACTCAGGTCAATTTGTTTTCCTAGTTTTAGAGGTCCAAATTGGGTAATAAGTAAAGATAAAGGTTTCCCTTGTTCGAAAGCCAGTCGTATCCAACTCTAGGGGTCAGTGCTCATCTCTGTTTCTAAGCCGAAGAGCCAGCGCTGTCTGCTTCTGCAAATGTTTCCATGATCATGTGGCAGGCATGACTAGACATCAGAGCGCATGGAACGCTGTTACCTTCCCACCGAAGTGGTCCCTATTTATCTACTTGCAATTTCTTGCTGTCGAACTGCTAGGTTGGCAGGAGCTGGGACAGAGATGGGAGCTCATTCCGTCCTGCAGTACTTGGGAATCGAGCTGCTGACCTCCCGCCTCCCAGTCAGCGTCTTAGTGACTTGAGCCACTGCAGTCCCCCTCCAAATTGGGTACCTAGACTTATATTCGGGATTACTTATAGTTGAGTATATACGGTACTCCAAAAAGTAACTGTCCCTGGCAGATGATGACCTGTCTGAACCAATTTCCTCTTTATCAGAAGAGTTTTGTTTTTAAAGAAAATTTGGGAGGGGCCTGGAAGAGGGAAGGGACCTCCCCCACCATTGGCCACACACTCACCGCTTCCCAAGCAGCAGGGTCGTGTTTGAAGAGGGAATTGGTGAGTTCCACAGAGACACGTTTCCGATAGTCAGGGTTCTTGTCTTCGGAGATGCGGAACAGCACAGCCGCTGCATATGTAGCTGCAGAAAGATGAAGAGGTCTTTTAAGCAAAAGCAAAGCAATACATGTATACACTGCCCCATAGAGCAGGGGTTCCCAACCTAAGGCCCATGGGCCAGATCCGGCCCCCAGCACCATTTCAAACCCACACCCCTCCGAGGACATTCGAGAAACAAAATGGCTACCCCTTTGAAGCTATTGGACAAAAGGGCCACCCTCATTATGCAGGCAGGGCAAAATAGTCATCCAGCCCTGACTGAGAATGTGTGACCTGGTCCCTGGCTTGAAAAAGGCTAAGAACCATTGCCATCGTTTAGTGCACTCTTTGGGCAGTTCACAAGTTAACTAGCATTTTGCCCCAACATGCCAGGTACTCATTTTACCAACCCCGGAAGGATGAGTTACCCTTGAGCCCTGGTCAGGATTGAACTCACAACCTTTTGGTTGTAGTACAGCAGTTTAACCACTGCTCCACCAGGGCTCTTCAAAAGAGCTACCAAAAAAAAATGGAGATTGAAAACAAAGCTACCTCCTCACTTCATTAACCCACGTAATCGTTATATTTACCACCTTGATGTATTTGTACAGCACTTAATCTCCTTGGCTTCCTTATCTGCAGGCGTGCAGAGTCCATTAATGCCTCTCTCATTAATTCTTAACTTTGTTCCTGCATTCATTTTAAGGAGCCAGTTTATGCTGCCAGCAGTTATCGTGTGGTAAAGCCATTTGTGGACTAGACCACTTTAGGTTGGTATGTGTGCGGGGGGAAGAGGTTGTGTTTCTACTCCCTGTTCTATCGCCAAGGAAACAGATACCCATAAGCTTTCTTTGCTTACAGAAAACTAATCTGTTGGAAAGAAGGAGTTCAGCAGAGCCTTCTTCCTGGCAGTCTGGCTTTATGTATGTAAGAAGTTTATCACCACTGCAACAGATAAACATTCAAACATGCGATCCCCAAAGTCCTTGATCTTATTCCCTGAAGTCTTGTAGTCTTATCCATGAGAAGGTTTCCCACGATGCTCTGTAAGGGCTGTGAACTACCCCATAGTAAATATTTGCAACTACTCAGGTTCACTGAGTCCCATACACAGAGACAGCTGTGCACCTTTGCAAATAAAATACTGAATCCAATAATTCAGTGGTTAAGATGCTGAATTGGATGGTTCCGGTCAGCAGTTTGAGACCAGAGTACTGCAAAACCGAATGAGCTCCCGTCTCTGTTCCTTCTCCTGCCAACCTAGCAGTTCGAAAGCAAGAAATTGCAAGAACTGTATATACTCGAGTATAATTTTTAGCCCCCCAAATGAGATTCAAAAAGGGGACTCAATGTATACTCGGGTCAACGATCCCGAGGGTCCCAAAACCACAGTGGTGCAAATTTAAACATACAGTTAACAAAAGCACTAACACTACCATAAAAACTCAAAAACATACCCAAACAAATATCTTAATTAATTAATTTTACTGTATTTCCATGTATTTTAATTACTGAAACTCACTAGCAGCTGCTGCATTTTCCACCCCCGACTTATACTCGGGTCAATCTATTTCCCTAGTTTAAGAGGTCCAAATTAGGTACCTCGACTTGTATTCAGGACGACTTATAGTCAAGTATATATGGTAGGTCAATAGGGACCACTTCAGTGGGAAGGTAAATAGTGTTCCGTGCACTCCGATGTTGAGGCATGCCTGCCACATGTCCACAGAAACCTAGAGTCAGATACGGCTAGCTTTTGAACAAGGGAGACCTTTAACTATACAGCTATGCCAAAGCAGCAACTTGTAGTTCCAGTAATTTTGCCATTACCATAGCAGGATAACCTGTCCAGACTGGAGTAGTTTTTAGTAGTAGGTAATTAAGTTAAAAAGAATGTGGCCCAGACAAGTGGGAACTGGCAACAACCAGTCAATATGGCACCTCGGTCTTCCAGTTCTTCCGGCTCACAGACCCTCCCAACACAGCCCATAGCAAGAGACTGAAGGAGTCACAGCTCAAAACATTGGGAGGGACAAGGTTTCCCTAACCCGTATTATGGGGAATGAAAAATACTGAAGTACCAAGTGCAAGCTCTGTGTTACGGAGAAAATGACTGGCACAAAGTGTGGCGTGTCTAGCCAGCCCTACCTGTGCCTTCGTTCCTGGAGTGCAGAAGCTCCATCAGTGGAGCAGAGGCACCTTCTGCGTCAATGGCATCAGCGGCCTCTTTATCTTGCGCCAACTCACACAGCACACCGGCTGCCACACGCTGGATATTTTCCACCGGAGAGTAGAGGAGCTGCATTTCAGGGAAAAGTTAAACAGAGGGTGAAGAAGCAAGATAATATTTCTATTCCACTCCATTCCCCTCCCCTTTTTTCCTTACACAGAGTGTCTACTCCTGATAGTCAACCTGCTGGCAGAGACCACACAGCTTTGTTCCACGTACAATGGCTGGCTGCTGCAGGTGCTTGATAAACACTTCATTAATATGACATAGCAAATCTATCGAGGACCAACACAAATCAAATGACAAAAGAAGGATGGGAGGACAAGCAAGGGCAGGAGGATACTGGCAAAGAGATACACTATGACAACTGCCACACTTCTAGCTTCCTCTTCAGAGAAGAGGCTTTGGAGGGTGCATTAAAGATAGACCCTTTCCCCCTCAGAACTTGGAAATAATCCAATTCCATTACTTACTAAAGGCTGCCCTTGCTCAAAAGCCAGTCTTATCTGACTTTAGGGGGCGAAGCTCATATCCATTTCCAGCCAAAGAGCCAGCGTTGTCTGCATCTGCAGATGTTTCCGTGGTCATGTGGCAGGCATGACTAGATGCCGGAGTGCAGGGGATGCTGTTACCTTTCCTACCGAATCAGTACCTATTTATCTACTTGCTATTTCCAGGTTGGCAGGAGCAGGGGCAGGAGCTCACTCCGTCGTGCAGTACTCTGGTCTCGAACTGCTGGCCTGTCGGCCTTCCAGTCGTCAAGCTCAGCGTCTTAACCACTAAGCCACCACATTTGCTTTTACATATTACAAAATTTAAAAAGAAATTTATTGCCATGCTCATTACATTTTTCTTGCTTTTACTTTGAAAGGAGAAATTACCTTAGGATTTGTTAAAATAAAAACATGGTTTCCCAACCTTTTCAAGCCGGGGGCCAGGTCACGCGCTCTCAGTCAGCTTCAAGGGCCAGACGGACATTTAGTCCTGCCTGCACGATGGGGGTGGCAATTTTGTCCCAACAACTTCAACGGGGTGGTCATTTTGTTTCTCAAATGCCCTTGGAGGGGTAGGGGGGCACATAAATTGGCACTATGGGCCAGATTCGGCCCTCGGGCCTTAGTTTGGGAAGCCCTGATTTAAGACGTGGAAAAAAATCTATCAAATGTCTCCAAAATATCTTTTAAGTGTAACATCAGTAGTAAAAAACAAATGGTAATGATTAAACTGGTAAAATTTGATCCTCATTCATTATGTTGGTTTCAGAATGAAGCTCATTTGCTGTTCTGCCGATTACTGTCAGAAGCATGCACCGCTGAGGACTCACTGTTTGGCCAATGACAAAGCCAAGAATGTGGCTTCATTTTGGCAGTCCAGGGTTTGATCGGGACACAAAAGAATAAGAATGTTGTTTTGAAATGTAACTTAGCAGTAACGAGAGAGAAAAACAATTCATTATAGTAATTATGTTAATTTTTCTTCTTCAAAGCTATAATTTTCTTCTGGCAATTCCCCTGCAAGGAATGTTAGGCTCGACTGAAACAGCAACAGGCTTTATGGTCAAAAGTGGGGTTGATGCAGGCCATCCACGTTCCGGCTCTACATATTTCTATACACTGTTTATAAAACCAAACCAGCACTTGCTTGGAGCCCTGCTTCTCCCCTCCCTCCCGTCAGCCCCTTTCAGACACTCCCACCTGCACAAACAGAGGAATGGTGTTCAGGCGGAAGATTTCCATTCGGTTCATGGGGTCGCGAGCCAAAATGTGTAGTGCGCCTGTGCAGCCTTCCACAATCTCCTCCATCTTGACCCCGTCCTAAATGAATAAGAGTGTGATTAGGGGGCGATGAAACCCTGTGATGCTTGACGCTTGGCATGGATCCTACATCCCATTTGGCCTCAAGTGCAGTGCTGCACCTGTCAATTAACTAGCACTCTAACATGCCCAAGTCAAAAGCATCTTACAGCTTCCACCAGGCTAGGCTGCCATGTCAAAGCCAAGGACCATTCCTGCCTTCTCACCGTAAACGGCTGCTGTTGTGTGCCAGCGGCCGCGTGGCGCTGAGCGTCTTGATGAGCCTTTACAAGGAGCTGGACCAGGCGTGGGGTGACGGCAGCTTCTTGCAAGGGGGCATGGTTGGCTGGACACAAGGCCAGGTTGCGGATGAGGCCAATGGTAGCCTAGAAGAGGGATGGAGGAGACAGCGTCAAACGTGTGTCAAAAGTTGGACTTCATTCAAGATGGAGGTAGGGCAGCAATGGCCAACCTTGCCACTCCAGCTGTTCTTGAACTTCAATTCCCAGAAGCTCTGACCAGCGGGAGTGCTGACTTGGGCTTCTGGAAATTGAAGTCCAAGAACATCTGGAGAGCCAAGGTTGGCTATTACGGAGCCAGGGTTTTGCCATTTAGTTGCTACAAGGAAATAGCACCTTTAACATCTTTACTCTGAACCAAGACAAAAGGAGAGCACAATTCATTTCATTTGGCTTTTTGTCGGGGAAAGGCTGTGCTACTGCCACGCATGCGTGACATGAGAGCTTGCAAAGGAAGGACAGCCATTTCGCTCTCCCCAGTATTCACCCTCATGCTTTTCCAGATGACTTCGATTTCCAACTCCGACCTGGACTTAGCAAAAGGAAAGCAGTCACATTTATAGACTGCCTCATAGAACTCAGTGCACTCTCTGGGCAGTTCACAAGTTAATTAGCATTTTGCCCGCAAGATGCTGGGCACTCATTTTATCAACTTTGGAAGGATGGAAGGCTGAGTCAACCTTGATCCCTGGTCAGGATCGAACTCAAAAACTTTTGGTTGGAGGACAGGAGTTTAACCAATCCTCCACCAGGGCTCCTGTGTTTTATAGATAACTTTTTAATGAATACTGCCCACCCACAAACCCTGGAAAACATCTAGTCTCCCATATGTTTTCATCTACAATTCTCACAATCAATTAGTAAAAGTAAAGGTCAAAAGTCCGTAACGTCCAACTCTAAGGTAGCTGGTGCTCATCTCCATTTACAACCAAAGAGCCAGCGCATCTACAGATGTTTCTGTGCTCATGTAGAAGGCATGACTAGATGCCAAAGCGCATGGAATGCTGTTACTTTTCCCTCCAAAGCAGTACCTATTTATCTACTTGCAATTTCTTGCTTTCGAATTGCTCGTTTGGCAGGATGCATGGGACAGATGATGGGCGCTCACTCTGTCATGCAGCACTCGGGTCTTGAACTGCTTGGCCTAACAACCTTCCAGTCATCCAGTTCAGCGTCTTAACCACTAAGCCACTGCAGTCTTCACAACCAATTAGCACATATTTGCCCCTTAGGTTCTAAATAATAGCATCTAAATGAATCTGCTTGGAGGACGATGTGAAGCTGGGTGGGAACCATGGAGACAATCTGTGCTGGTCTATGTAAGGGCTCAGTTGCTGCCTCCCTGAATCCATACCTTGATTAATGGCCACTGATTGGGCTGATTAAGCAGCTTAACAATGGCAGGGATGCCATAGTTGAGCCTCACGGAGTTCTGGGCCATCTCAGCCTCGGGATGCCGACTAGTGAGGTGCCTCAGAGCACAGACCGCCGGCTCCGTGATGTCCTCTTTGTCTCCAGCCCGGAGGATGGTGTGTATCAGGGCCTCCACCCCATTTGACTGGGTCACCAGGGTTTTGTTCTTGCTATTGTTGCAAGTCAGGTTGGAGAGGGTGCCTGTGGCACAGGTCAGCACGTTGATGTCATCTGAGCTCAGTTGGTTGACCAGAATCTTCAGGACACCATCAAGTCCCTCCTATATAGGAAACAAAATAGGGTAAGAGCACAGATTTCCTAAGACATCTGCTATATCCTTCTCAATCAGAAGCTTAGCCTATATAGGGAAGAGGGCAGTGGTGGGATTCAGCAGCTTCACCCCAGTTCACCAGAACCGGTAGCAGAAATTCTGGCTGGCTCTGACCATCCAAGTTTTGAAATAACACAGGGCTTTCCCCTGACCATGCCCAAAATACCACGCCCACGGAGTAGGTAGTAAATTTTTTTGAATCCCACTACTGGAAGAGGGTCATCAGCCAGGAGCCCCTCAATCAAATCTGGACTCACAGAATGGCATTTAGCTCTCAGGGCCCAAACTAGAACCAGAGTCAGAGAAGGATCAACATCAGATTCTGCCAGCAGCACATTAGAATTGGACAACAGAGACTTGTATTTCTACTCATCTACCAGCTCTCCACTCTAATCTAAAAATGGCCCTCCCTCAAAACCAACCAACTAACTAACCAACCAACCAACCTACCTACCTACCTACCTATATTTGATTGATTGATTGATTGATTGATTGATTGATGGATTGATTGACTGGTTGGTTGGTTGCATTTCTATCCCGCCCACCTGGAATATTTTCCCACTCTGCCCCGCATACAACGTATTAAAAAAAGTGGGGGAAATAATTACCATAAAAAAATTAGACAAATTGAATAAATTATAAATATCAGAAAAAACACAAATAATACCCTGCATTAAAAATGCCAAACAAAAACACCTATTGGTGACAGAAAAGTTCTTCTGTGTCTAGGTCAGACGTGAAACTGCGAAAATGAAGGCACCTTTTGGAGAATTCATTCTGAAGTTCCTTTCGCCTGATCTAGTGTGAGAAAGATTAGCTGACACAACACGGTTGCCATTACCAGGCTACGCCCGATTGTGGTTCAAATATATCACTATCCTCGAGGAGGCTCTTTGTGTACCCTTAACGGAAAGGTTAACCTGTCTGTATTTACCAATTATACATGAAAATACTGGGTGGGGTTCAGGGATAGTTCAAGTACTGTACAAGCAACCTTGGCAAAGCTATCAAACAAGAAACAAAAATAAAAACAAAATTTATTTATTTAGTTCCATTTTTACAACATCCAACTGGGATATCTCTCACTCTAGTTGGTGTACAACACTTAAAACAATAAACAGTGCCATTCAACACAACAATAATAATTAACAAAGATTATAAAATTATGATTATATATAAAAATTAACAGGGTTAGGGAAATGGGGGAAGGAAAGTTTGATCTTAATTCCTTGCAGTGAATGTGGATCCTTGCAAAGGTAAAAAAAGAGAGGCAAAAACGTTCTGCTACTTTAAAGACTACGCACTATATTTTAATGTAAGCTTTCGTGGCTCAAGTCTACTTCCTCATACATAAGAAAGGGACTACATGACAAACATTTATAGGTAAAGGTTGCCATTGCTCAAAAGCCAGTTGTATATGACTCTAGGGTTCAGCGCTCATCTCTGTTTATAGCCAAAGAGCCAGCCTTGTCTGCATCTGCAGACGTTTCCGTGGACATGTGGCAGGCATGCCTAGACACTGGAGCACACGGAACACTGTTACCTTCCCACCAAAAGTGGTCTTTATTTATCTACTTGCAATTTCTTGCTTTCGAACTGCTAGGTTGGCAGGAGTTGGGATAGAGACAAGAGCTCACTCTGTCATGCAGTACTCAGGTCTTGAACTGCTGATCTGCCGACCTTCCAGTCGTCAAGTTCAGCGTCTTAACCACTAAGCCACCGCAGTTACATGGCCTCAAAATGAAGCCTCGGTGATTAGTTGAGTGAAAGGAGACTTGTAATCCCCTCATGATGAAGTTAGATCTTCTGTGACATATACTCTTTTTCCAATGGACATTCGTTCAGTAACAATGGTAAGTGGGTGCAGGAATATAAGGGCAATAGATAACAACAAAGATGCAGATTGCGTTGTTGAAAGGATGAAGAGAGATCGCTCACCTGCTTTGTGGCCACATCAGACAGGTTCCTAAGGGTCCACAGGCAATTTTGCACAAGCCTTGGACTAGAACTGGTCAGATGCTTTCCAAGAGCTTGCATGCCACCTGTTAGGAATGTGAAAGGCATACAAAAGATAAATCTAAAGGTATCCTTCTACTCTATGTTTGGTTTTTGGACAGGGAAAGAGGGTGCTGAAATGATCTGAGAACATATTCAAAGTAGATCAGCCTTCTCCAGTGCCTACTATTGACTATAATGCCAACTATCCCCAGTCAGAGAGCCCTTTGAAGAGTACAATGCCACCAACTACAAGGATATGAACTCTATTCCTTTCACTTCAATGACAATTAAACAATTCTCATGTTTAAAGAACTACACTGGCATCCAAATTATTGTTTGGCATACTTCCAGCTAGAAATAGAGACTGTGGTTTCCTGATGCAGAACCCAGTTTTCCACCTCTGTAGTAAAGGTAAAGATAAAGGTCACCCTTGCTCAAAAGCCAGTCATACCCAACTCTAGGGTTCAATGCTCATCTCTGTTTATAGCCACAGAGCCAGCACTGTCTGCATCTCCAGACATGTCCATGGAAATGTAGTAGGAATGAGTACACAATGAAGCGCACAGAATGCTGTTTACCTTCCCACCAAAGTGGTACTTATTTATTTACTTGCAATTTCTTGCTTTCGAACTGCTAGGTTGACAGGAGATGGGACGGAGATGGGAGCTCACCCTGTTGTGCGGCACTTGGGGGGTCTCGAACTACTGACCTTCCAGTCAACAAGCTCTGTGTCTTAAACACTAAGCCACCACAGTCCCTTTAGTAAACAATGTCTTAAAAATAACAAAGGCACTAGTGGGTGGCAGGTGAAGTACACACACACACCCTGTCAAGATTCTAGCTAAGAATCGTTCCATGATAGCCACTCACCGGCTTCCACAATGGCTGGTTTATTGCTAGGACAAACTGACAGGACTTTGAGGACACGGCTGGTGGTCCACAGCAGTTTCTCGTATGTGTAGCTACGCATAATCTGAACAAGAGCTTGGGGTCCTCCATTGGCCAAGATGATGAGCTGAGGAAGCAAAGATATACAACATACAACGACTGGTTGGATCCAGACCTCACTAATGCTCTGAATAATAATTGCATGGTGTCAAGTCAATTCTGACTTAAGGCAAACTTTCTCAGGGTTTTCCAAGTAGAGGAATACACAGTTGGTTTACCCTTCCCTTCTTTTGAGAGTATCATAGGATTCTGTAGCTTGCCCAATGCTACACAGGCTGGTTCTACATGCAGGAGGCACAGTGAGGTATTAATCTCCTAACATCTGGTTCCACAGCCAGATTCATAAACCACTGAGTGAATAGTAAAGGTTGCCCTTGCTTGAAAGCCAGTCATATCCAACTCTTGGGTTTAGTGCTCATCTCTGTTTATAGCCAAAGAGCCAGCAATGTCTGCATTTGCAGATGTTTATGTGGACATGTGGCAGGTATGGCTAGACGGGGAGCGTACAGAACACTTATTATCTTTCCCACTGAATTTGTACCTATTTATCTACTTGCAATTTCTTGCTTTCGAGCTGCTAGGTTGGCAGAAACTGGGACAGAGCTGGAAGCTCACTCCGTCGTCCAGCACTCTGGTCTCGAACTGCTGACCTGCTGAACTTCCAATCGTCAAGTTCAGTTTCTTAACCACTAAGCCACTGCAGTCCCTTACTGAGTGAACAGACCACAGCAACTGATGGGATAATTAGTACACACCAGTGCGTCCCAGTGGATTTGACTGGTTCTACCTGAAGTGTGTCTTCAGACTGGATCCAACCCATGCCCTTCCACCTTCCAGGCTGAATGCCTCTACATTTCACATTTCTCTAATGAATAGTTTTCTTAAAACTCAAATAATATTTTCCCACACACGTAATTTCATCCTCTCCCTTGTTCCCAAATATAACCTTCTTTGAGATGAAAGAAAAATAGGAAGCACCTGCTCGCTGTAAAAGGCAAAATAACAAAGAAGCAGGCACCGATACAACTAAACCACCCAAAAAAAATCCCTCTTGAGTTAAGAACAATAAAAATATACACCTCACAGAAAGCGAGCAGCCCATTATTTTGAGTACAAATGGAGTCTTTCAACTAGGTCAGGGGTGCCCAAACTTTTTGGGCGGTGGGCCGATCATGTGGTTCAGGAAGCCGGTCACGAAGGCCCGGGGGCCAGATGCGGTCCCTGACGCCAATTCATCCGGACCACGAAGCCCTCGTCGCTCCTGGAAGCGGAAGTAAAACGCACCTGTATGGGCGCATTTTACTTCCGCTTCCAGGAGCGACGAGGGCTTCGTGGGCTGGATGAATTGGCCGGCCCCCGGGCCTTAGTTTGGGCACCACTGAACTAGGTAAAGGTTGCCCTTGTTCAAAAGCCAGTCGCATCCGACTCCAGGCTTTGGTGCTCATCTCTGTTTATAACCAAAGAGCCAGCACTGTCTGCGACTTCAGACCTTTCCGTGGACATGTGGCAGGCATGACTAGACACACGGAATGCTGTTTACCTTCCCACCAAAGCGGTGCCTATTTATCCATTTCTTGCAATTTCTTGCTTTTGAACTGCTGGGTTGGCAGGAGCTGGGGCAGATGACAGTCATCCAGCTTAGCATTTTAACCACTAAGCCACTATGGCCCTCTCCTATGGAATCTTCTCTGCTATTATAGTTGTTGGGAGCCCTAGTAACTCACAAAATAGACCTTAGTGTGAACAGACACAAGTTCCATATTCAAGAATACTTCCTGAACTCTACAACTGTCTCTCAACTACAAGGTCCAAAGGTCGCTCTGTCCTAACCCAATTTTGAGTGTTATGGCTTTGGTTCTCCTTCTTCCTACCTTGCTTTCCTGGTTCCCATAGGCAAGCAACTGCAGGCAATCCGTGGTGATGGCAAGGAACTTGGGGTTATTTTTGGTCAGTAAGGGCACCATCTTCTGAAGCCCATCAGCCAGGCGTACAGCCATCTTGGCACCTTCCTGGTATAGCAGCAGGTTGTGAAGGGTGGTGATGGCATAAAAAAGGACTGATTCCACAGGAGAACTATATAACATATGAGTGAGATCAAATTCCTGTTATTTCAGGAGAGGAACATTATTTCCAATAAAGATAAGCTATACCAAAGCTGTATTACAACTAAATACAGTGGTACCTCGCTTAAAGAGCATAATGCGTTCCACAGGATTGCTCTTTAACCGAGTTTGCTCTTTAAGCAAAACACCATTGTAAGTGACCAATTGTGACTTCTGGGGAGGGGGGGATTGCAAACCCCAATTTAGTTGTTAAATCAGTTTTTGGTCTGTTTTAGTTGTTAAGCGAGGGAACCATTCAGAGAGAATTCTGCTCTTTAAGCGAGTTAGTCTCTAAGCGAGGCACTTTTTATGCAAGGTTTTACATACAGCCAAGCACACTGCACACTTAGCATAAAACTGTCTGACTAAACATTCTCCCCATAAAAGGCAATGAGAATACTGATGTTAAAGTCTGACAGTGTATAACTGGTAATAAGAAGGCATTCTAAAGCTAGATTTAGGTACCATTTCAAAGACAGGTGATACTATTTTCTGCCTACACTGAAAGATTAGTACACTAGTACCCAAGAAGCTTTTGATTATACTGTATAAAGATACAGTGGTACCTCATACAACGATTTTAATCCATTCCACAGAGCTCGTTGTTGTACGAAACAATTGCTATGCGATGCATGCATCCCTATGGGATGCATCGTACAACTTTTTTTTTTTTTGCTAAGTGGTTTTTCCCATTGAAAAAGTGTTGTACATTTTTTTCCATAGGGAAAATTGTTATGCAGGATGTCATCCCCCCCCCCCAAAAAAAAAAAAAAAAACAACAACCCTATTTGTTATGTGATTTTGTTGCTATACAGGGCAATTGTTGTATGAGGGTCACTTGTAATGTTCTCCCTTGCTCGAAAGCCAGTTGTATCTGGCTCTCGAGGTCGGTGCTCATATCCATTTACAGCCAAAGAGCCAGGCGCTGTCTGCATCTGCAGACATTTCCATGGTCACATGGCAGAATGACTAGACACCAGAGCACATGGAACGCTATTATCTTTCCCACCGAAGCAGTATCTATTTCTCTACTTGCAATTACTTGCTTTGAACTGCTAGGTTGGCAAGAGATACGGGACAGATGATGGGACCTCAGTCCATCAAGCAGCACTGAGGTTTCGAACTGCTGACCTGCTGTGATTATATATGCAAACTCTAGTCTCTAAAACACAGTACACTTCTAAAGGGTGGTTGTAGTGTTGGTCTATCTCAGGGGTTGGCAACTGTTTTAAGTTGGGGGCCAGGCCATGCTCCCTCAGACAGTTGAAGGGGTCAGACTGGTGATCCCTCCGCTGTAAATGCTGCCGTAAAACATGTCTGCATTTACAGCTGTCGTAAACGCATTTATGACAGTCGCACTCACATTTATGGCTGTTTCCACCACTTGTGGCAGAGGCGGCAGGAACGAGGGTGGTGGGCCAGATGATTTGGTGCCACGGGCTGGATCTGGCCCACGGGCTGTAGGTTGCCGACCCTGGGTCTATCTAATTCCAGAATACGCAATACTGTGCCCTTCTAGTGCTTAGGAACACAAGTCCCCTTTGTTCATTGGCCCTTCTGCCTGAGGTTTATGGGAGTTTAAGTAAACAGTAACTGGAAAGCACTATGCTGCCTATCCCTGAATTGTAACCAGTGTCTGCCTTTATCTTACTCAGCCCTTGACTCAATTCTTAAAGGTGCCAAACAGCATTATGAGCTAGCCCTAAAACTCCGAATCCATTAACCAAGAGATGCCACAGAACCAGACAGGATCTTCCTATACAAACAGCACTTGCCCTGTCCTTATACTACAGCAGTGATGGTGAACCTTGGCACTCCAGGTGTTCTTGGACTTCAATTCCCAGAAGTCCAAGCCCCCGTGAATCCACATGAATGGTTTTACTGCGCATACACAGAGACTTGGGCTTCTGGGAAGTGAAGTTCAAGAACACCTGGAGTGCCAAGGTTCGCCATCATGGTACTACGGTCTTTACCTGGAGCACTCAAGTACCTTTACGCTATGGACTCTACCTGGAGCTCGAAGAGGTGCCTCATTCCTTTTTGTGTGTGTGTGATAAGGTGTCTACTCAATTGTGAGACACCCCTAAACAATGCAGAGGGTTCCAGTGGGAAAGAAAAACAAGAGAGTAGGTGGTTCTCTATAATTTACAGAGATTTTAAGCTTCATGGGTAGAGCGGGACATGGCAGTGGCATGCAGAAACTTGAACCTCAAAAATCAAAGCTAGTGTCTCCATATTAAGATGGCAGCTCGGCAGCTCCATTTTGTGCCACGTTGGTTGAATTTGCAGCTGGCAAACTGCCACTGCAAATGAAGCACCTAGCAAGATTTGCATGGCAAAGGAACAGAAAGAAGTCCTCCTTGAACAGGTAGGGGAGCAGTTGACATTAAAACAGCGCATGGATGTGCTACAGACAACATCTGGGATGGCTATAAAAACACTTTGAGTACTCTAAGTTAGACTCTTGGTGTCACCCGACTGAAAGATCCAGAATAGGGTCTATGTGTAATGCTTAACCTAAAATGAACAAAGGGATCAAGGGAACAGAAATCCAACCCAACATGGGGCAATGACAATTGCGATCTGCTGGAATTCTTCCAGCCTTCTGAATTTCTTCTCTCTTGATTTTTGCATCCTGAATATAAAAGCTTCATGGCTCCAACTCCATCCAAGTTGCTATCCAGGGAAAGCAACAAATAATACAGATGCTAAACTTACATAACATTTTAAGTTGTAACAGAGAGCTAACTTTTCCACATGACAGAACTTGGCAAGTCAACTTTTTGGACTTTGTACTATCAAGGAAGTTGCTTCTCATTTATGTTGACTTTTACAGGGTTTTCAAGGTGTGTGAGATATTAAACAAGTCACTTTGGTCACTCAACAGTGAGTTTCCATGGCCAAACAGTTGTTTGACCCCAAGCCTGCTGTGTCCTAGCTTTACTCTATACCACACACACTCCCCCCCCCCAAAAAGGATCTCCTAGATGGCAAATCTTGGCACTCCAGGTGTTCTTGGACTTTAATTAGAAGCCCAAGTCAGCACTCCTGCTGATCAGGGCTTCTGGGAAATGACGTTCAAGAACATCTGGAGTGGCAAGGTTTGCCAACACTGTCCTAGACCAGTGATGATGAACCTTTTAGAGATTGAGTACCCAAGGAGGTGGTGGCGGTGTGCTGGTAAGCACTGCACATATGCATGCACCCACATGACATCACCAGTGCGCCTTGAGTGGTGCACATGTGCAGTGCCTACCTACACACTGTCCATACCTCCTTGGGCACTCGATCTCTAAAAGGTTCACCATCACGGGTCTAGGACAGTGATGGCAAACCTTGGCACTCCGGGTGTTCTTGGACTTCAATTCCCAGAAGACCAAGTCCTTGTGAATCAACACGAATTGAACTAAAGTCCCCAAACAGCTGGAGTGTCAAGGTTCCCCATCACTGGTCTAGGATATCCTTTGGGGTGGGGGGAGAAGAGTGTGTGTGGTGTAAAGCTAGGGACTCTAGCCTACAGCCAAAATGAGAATGCATCTTCTTTTGTCAGTTTTCCCGTTTTAAGATTTTTATCTTTATTCCAAGTTGTTTCCTAGCAACAAAACAGAGGACCTTCATACTAGTGGTGCACCAACTTTGGAATGCTCTCTGCATTAGAGCATTAATCTAACTTTACAATTCTTTCGATTTAAACCCAGGTGTTTTTACTTAATTTTTTTAGCCAAGCATTGTAATTGTACGATCCCTTAGTCTGCCTCACCACCAAATTGTTAATTCACTGTGCTATCTTTTATTTCAGATGTTAAATGTTAGTATTTCTTTCTGCTAGGTTTTAAATGACATCCTATTGTTGTACACTGCTAAGAAATCTGATATAGGTGGTGTCAATACAGTATCTTAACTGTTGGGGGATGGGGTCTGAATCAGTAAAAGCTGAACTGATAAACTGAGCTTACTCAGTTTGACACACTATGAAAAAAAGAGAGAAAATATGCACAAGAAAGGATTGTGATTCCACCATTCCCAGTTATTTTGATAAACTCAGATGCATCAAGATGTAAAATTACCTGAGCATGCGCACTAGGGCTGGAATGCCTCCAGACTTAAAGATGGACAGCAGCCCCTCACGGTGGTGAGACAAGTTGTGGAGGATGCTTGTTGTACAGCGGGCTGTATCTAAGTCACTGGTATTTTGCATGGTACGGACCACAGCGGCCACGATCTGGGGAGACTGCATCAGAGCACGACGTGAAGCCTCCTTTTTGGACAGCTGGTTCACAATCATGGCAGCTTTGGTGACCACCACCTAAAAGGAATGAAGATTACAGCCAAGTTGCTAAGACAGAAGACTTTCAAGAATATTCAATTCCATTATGGTCCTATTTGCATTTGTCTACCTACATCAGTGATGGTGAACCTTGACACTCCAGGTGTTCTGGAACTTCAGTTCTCAGAAGTCCTGATCAGCAGGAGTGCTGGCATGGGTTTCTGGTAACTGCAGTCCAAGGAAGTGCCAAGGTTTGCCATCAAGGAACTATATTTGTTCACTAAACACACCAAACTTCTGTATGATGAAAACAACCAAATTCTATTTCTTATACTAGTTCTACTTTGCACAATTAGCTCTTCTTTGCAAATTTGCCTTGCACTATTTAATACACTTCAATGCCTGACAGGGATGGTTCTAGAGAAGAACATGAAAATTTGATCTTTTTGGACTCCCAGAATCTCCTAATTCTGTGAAGCAGGTTCCCTCCACCACCACCACCATTTCCATTTCACAGGAAGGGACAGTTTGAGAAGCATCTCCTTTTTGGGTCATAATTCCCTGAATCTTCTAGCTATTACAAGAAGGAGCTACAGTGGCTGGTGGAATCTAGAAGTTTTGGTCCTGAAAGGTTTATTTCAGCTCTGGACAAGACCACATAAGGACTCCTTCTCTGGCTACTGCAAGTCATATTTATCAATTTCTTTTGGTTCCATATTCTCCTCAAAGATCACCTGCAGTTTTCCAAGCATACTCTTGCAACCACAAGAGCCAGTCACTTGATTGGTGGGATGAAAGGTGCAGAATGTTCTGTGGCTGATATCACACTCTAGTACAGTGGTTCCCAATGTGGGGCCCATGTCCCACAGGGGTACTTCAGTTTCCAGAAGCCTACATCGGTACATTGGCTGTTCAGTGCTTTGGGGAATTGACTTAGGCTTGTGGGAATTGAAGTCCAAAAACACCAAAGGTTGGGAAACACAGTTCTACTACTTCTCTGCACTCCCATGTAATGGCACAATACTTCCAGGCCCATCCTGGTCTGGCGGGATACTGGAATGTGTTACCAGAAGCCCCTACTTACAATTTATAACTTAAAGGGCCACACCACCACGGCAGTTTCTGCTTCGGCTCTTCTTGCCAGACTTCCCTCCGCTCTGTGGGAGGAAGTCCGAAGCGCTTCGGCAGTGGCATGGAGATGATAATGTTTGGATTGAAAAAACAACAACATGAAATTATTATTATTATCTCCATAAGGGTGCATGGCAACACATCCCGGTATCCTGCCAGGCCAGCACAGGCCTGAATGCTTCATTCTGCATAAGACATTGCTGGAGATGTTAGCTAGGCTCCAGGCAACATTATACTACAGAAACCAACTCCAGCATATTCCACAGATTCCCTACAACAGATCAAGGCCTCAAATGTACTGTGTCCTACCGGATCCTCATCATTCAAGAGTTTGGTGAGTTCTGGAATAGCACGAGTAGCCAGTTCAGCATCATCCTGGTAGTTGATGAGATGCACAATGGCGGATTTGAGCATCTGAGAGGGCTCTGCCAGCCGCTGTACATTTGTCTGTTGTCCTTCGACTTGAGTAGTGACGAGAAGGGAGCGGTCCTCCACTGTCTCTGGGTACATGGCAGCCCTGATGCGCTGGGCCCGGGTCATGGCAAGATGGGACTCCAGATCTGCTGCAAAAAGAGATGAGTAGGAGAGGATTGAACAGAGAGGAAATCCCAACCAGGATTTTTGTCAGCCCCACTGGGAGGTTCATGAAGCTGCTTCAGCTCTACAAAATACGAGAGACTTAACATGTGAGCAAAGAGATAAGGCAGGAGTTAATTAGCCAGTCCGATTAGGAAATTGTACCACAAAGCTGCTTAATTAAAAACATGAAAGGGAGATGTGAAGTAGGCATTGGCTTGTATAAGGGTCTAGAATATATCTATATATACACAAGCAAATATATACATGTATGGATGGAGACTGAAGTAGCTAAATTATTTCTGTAGCCTGGACTAGGGCACAGTGCTGAGAATCACAGTCAAATGAATCTGCTGTCTTCACCAGCACTATTCACTGTATTTTCCCAGCATTTTCCCAGTTGCTCTTGTATTAATCTAACCACCAAGCAATGTTTGTGCATTCCCTGTTCCCATTCCATAGGATTTGATTGTCACTAGGCAAATTAGCAAATCTCTATAATGATATTTGCTTTTCACAAAGAACCAATTCTCATGTTGTTTCTGCCTTCTGCCATATCCCCGCAAAACACAGTGTTCTGATATTCTCTTATCCTTTCTTTCTTTTGTCTCCCAATCAAACCCTGGACTGCCAAAATGAATCCACTTTCTTGGCTTTGTTGTTGGCTAAACTTAAATTCTCATCGGTGCATGTTTCTGGCAGTAATTGGTAGAACAGTAAATGAGCCGGATTCTATATCTCTCCACATTCACACCGCATGTTGCTGTCTCTCAGCAGCCCCCACTTGAACATGTTGGTCTTGCATTTAGGAACTCTGCCCCCCCAGCCTGTTCCGGGTCCTCCACGTGATGTAGGGGAGGTTGAGTTCCAGTGGTGTCACTGGTGGGGGGCGGCCCCGGGCGGCGCTTTTTGGGCTATGTATGTTCTTAGACTACAATTCCCAGAAGCCCTAGTGAAAGTGGGTGCCAGCATCCACCAGAGGGTGGCAAATTTAGCTTCAGCACCGGTTGGCTCAATTCCATGCGACCTTACTGTTCAGTTCCTCAGCCATTTCCTCCTTTAATGTTGGCCCTTGTCCAATGAGATTCTTCCTTCACCTTCTAATTTGGTTTTGCTCTTCCAAACCTTCAAGAATATTTGTTCTTGCCATAAAGCTCTTATTCTTTTGATGGACAGGGATTCTAGTTTGTTTTTCAAGCTGACAACTTCCATGCTGTGAAGATGGAAGTCCAATAAGGAAGCATATGGAATATGAACTTCTCTGGGTGACCTACGAACACAACTTTGTGCTAGATACCTATCTTGTGAAATACCTTTAATTTTATCTGGATATAACTTTTTGATTTTACTAATGGAAATCCAAGCTGAATAAATGTGACTTGCCCTTCCAGAGCAGACCATGGGCTGAGGTTGAATTTGAACCCAGATACCCAAGTCTTAAATCTGAAGATTGAATCCCTCACTACAGGAAAGGTCTGGTTACTTCCTCGCTGTCTTCCAAAATTCAAATGCTACCAGATCATCTGAGGGAGCTAAAATGCACACATGCTCCCTATTTTCCATGTCAACTACAGTATAATAGCATAGTAACACCAAGCAGATTCTGCCATATGATTTCATGTAAAGAAGTCATACAGCCTTTCATGAAATATTAAAAATTATCTGAAACACTATGAGCCATTGACTCTTGGGTATATGTTAATAATGTAAAAGATTATGTATGGAACCTTTAAAGCAGGGGTTCCCAACCTAAGGCCCATAGGCCGGATCCAGCCCCAGGCACCATTTCATGTGCCCCACCCCCACCAAGAACATTTGAGAAACAAAATGGCTACCCCCTTGAAGCTGTTGGGATAAAATGCCCGCCCCCATCATGCCGGCAGGGCAAAATGACCATCTGGCCCTCGAAGCTAATTGGCTTGAAAAGTTTTGGAACCCCTGCTTTAAAGCCTTACATACCTTGAATCTAGGCCTTTAAAGGATATTAGTCTTTGACTGACAGACTAAGACTATGACTATGTTCACCGCCTGAGTGACTTCAAGTACTGTAGCTCACAACAGCTGCAAACTACTCTTCCTCGATATACCTATCTCATTAAAGTCTATGTGGAGAGATCTCCTCTTTGTTCCTCTGTTGGAATAGTAGACTGAGTAAGTGGGAGAGGACCTACCAATACTGAAAATGGCTCTGTTGAGGCCAATTTCTATGGCTTGATCTTCAGTCTACTGGATTTGTGGTTTCTCTTTGATTTTGCTGAACTCCTTTATATTGTTTTGAACTGCTTGAATTACTGATCACTCCCCATTCCATGATCTTCAGATTCAAAACTAAATATGAGTATGGTATTTTAATATATAATATAAACATGGTGAAGAAAAAACTAGTTAATATTCTCCAGCGTATGTTTGGCTTACGGGTGAATCTAGATCTGAAAACCCACTTTACAGAATGCCTTTTCTGTATTATTTTTTCCTACTCCCACCTCACACTCTCTGCAATGGTTGGCGTTAACAGGAACACAACTTTTAATATTGTTCCACCCACTCCTGGAATGTCATTTTTCAAGCAGGCTTGCCAAACTAATACACCTCCCTTATTGTTCTTAAGGAAGACAGAACAGAGGATATTCTGCAGTATATTTGAAAATGGTAGTAGTATATTGGGAAGCTGGCTGGATAGTTCAGTGAGTCAGATATCTGGAGGCAGAGGGTGGGAGTTCAATTCCCCACTGCACCTCTCACAAGAAGAGCCAGCCTGTGTGGTCTTTGGCAAGCTGGATAGTCCCAACATGCTCCCTGAAGAAGGGGATGGTAAACCACTTCTGAGTACTCTCTACCTAGAAAGCTTTGGAAAGGTTTCTTCTTCTTCTCCCATATCAAAATCCGAATATAGGTGGTCCTCATGGCAATCAGCCATGAAGACTGTCCTGAGAATATAAAGCAGTGGCCTTTCATCTGCCTTCCACATCGCAGCATGACACCCATACCACTGATCCAGTTTCATGAGTCACTTTCTGGTCCTAAGCCCTTTTGGGATGCAAAGTCCGCCTCAGCCCCAGGCCAGTCTTGATGAAGTTGATGCCCTCCATCAAGATGGATTCAAGTGGGATTTAACCAACTTGGGGACCATCAACTTTCCCTGTGGACTTTGGCAGCCAAGGTCATTAGTCCTCAGAGTTGTTAGGTTAGTTAACCGCCACCTGACACTTGCCGTTGAATTGCTGGCAGCATGGTCTACTCTATTACCATAGCAGAATAACCTGGCTAGACTAGATTGGAAAGGCTTGCCAAATCAAAACTGACCTGATGGCACACAATTATTAACAGTATATTTAGGAATGGACTGAAGCATCAAAAGTAAGCAAGAAGTATGTTCCAGGGTCAAAGAACTTGTAATACAAAAATATTTCCACTTCTTTTTTTATTTTTACTGTGGAGATAATAGTAATAATAATTTCATGTCAGAAATTATTCTGGGTTGAAAGGATTTTTGCTCATGGGATTCCTGAACGAGGCTCCTTTCATGTCCTCAAGATCTTTTCCCACCAAAGTGGTTCCTATTTATCCATTTGCAATTTCTTGTTTCCGAACTACTAGATTGGCAGGAGCTGGGACAGAGACGAGCGCTCATTCTGTTATGCAATACCTGGGTCTCAAACTCCGGACTTCCAACTAACAAGGTTGTGGAGTTGATTTTAATACTTGAACTTGCATCTATCCTATTAACTACCCCAGATTCAACAGGATAAAAGAGTAATATCTAACACCGGAGCATCCCAAGCCTTCAAACTAAATCATATTCTGGGGTTCACAGTTACACCTACAACCCTATAGGTTTAGATCAGGTCAGTGGTTCCTTGCAAGACTTGCTACACTAGTCCTATACTGTAAACTGCATTGATTTCCACCCCAGAATAAAGACAGGTTACAAGTGTAATAAATGTTCAATTACCTTGAGCCTGGGCCTGAGCCTGGACTGGCCCACCTCCAGCCTGGCTGTAAGTGGTGGTCTTCTTAATGGTGTACTGCTTGCCATAGAGATCGTCATCATCCACCAGGCACTTGCTACTGACTGATGGCACCTGGGTGTTCATCCCCGAATGGATGCCTGAGTCGTAGGTGTAGGTCTGCTGCCATTCTGTCACTTTGATGGGTTGTTCCATCATGTTCACCACCTCCATGGCTGCTCTGTAAGAACATCCACCAGGGTTTAAATAGAACCATCATAATTCATATCCACAGTTAAGGCATTCTGCCACCAATATCCACTTCCAGATACAGTCAAACCTCACATAACGAGTATTTCGCTTAGCAAAAAACTCGCATAACAAGCATGTTTTTTGCTAAGGGGTCCGACTTGGATAATGAAATTTTCGCTATGCGAGTCGGACTTTTCCCTATGGAAAAACTCGCATAACAAGCGTTTCTATGGGGAAAACTTGCATAGCGAAAAAAATTTCGCTATGCGAGTTTACCCCTTGAAACGCTCGTTATGCAAGTTTTTCCATAGGGAAAAGTCCGACTCGCCTAGTGAAAAATTCGTTATGCGAGTCTGACTCGCATAGCAAAAACCTTGCATAGCGAGCAGCCTTGCAGAACGAATTAAATTTGTTATGCGAGGTATGACTGTAATAGGAAAACCTGGATGCAGGAAGCTTCAAACCTTATACAATCAAATCTGCACCCAACAATCAGGATATCCTCCTGTCAAAAAAAGGAACTCCTGGATCCCTATCAGAAGGAACATTGTACAGCCCTCCCTCCCCACACTCTTCCCATGTCACTTCTGTTTAACTCATCAACAAGGTCAACTTTTAAAATCACCAATTCTCAAGATTCACAAAGTATCTCTTGCTTTTACAAACATGCTTCCCCCATTACATTTATCTCTGAGTTGAAATACTGCAATGAAATGCAAATCAAAGCACAAACTTCACGATAATCAAACTAACCACAATCAAAGATCTTCTGTTATAACTGTTGTAAATAGCCTCACTGAGGGTATGTTATTAGTGGTTGTAAAAAGCACACTGATTTGCAAACCTATCTGTTACGCCAACCAACCATGGTGTACCTCTGTACTGGATATATATAAATTGATACCATGAAAATTCACTCTTATACCTGATGTGGTGGGCTTGATCCACAAAAGCTAACATTAAAATACACGAGTTACAACTTATCTGGGATCATATGTACAATATGAGTTGGTATGATTTATGTGCTTTGTTTACAAGTTAGTGTGCATCCACGTGTATGTGAATGGGTGGGTGTATTCGCAGATGTTATTATATGTACAATTTTGGTTTCTGTTCACTGTTTATTTATTTATTTGCCGTTACAATATTGTTTTACATGTTTGTCGCAATATATATGTGTTAATAAATAAAAAATATAATCCCAAAAAATAATAATACACGAGTTAGTCTTTAAGGTGCCACAACATTTTTTGTCTTTTGTTGTTGTTGTTCTTTACTCTCTAAAGTGGGAAAGGTAATTGTTTTTGGCACCAGGAAGCACAGTTTTTGGTGAGGAAATCATATACAACCAATTCTATACTACTAGGTAATGCAATAAGCTGCATACTGATCAAGCACTGTGCAAATATACAACTTTTTTGCCAGCTATACGTGACCCTGCTGAAACTCCAGTATGATTCCTATGGCAGTGAAGCATTCTAGACCTCATTATGGAATTCCTGTGTCACAAACTACTCCAATAGACAAACTATGGACATAACAATTGTAAATACTGTAACCTTGCATATTGAAAACTGTGCTAGGAGCATTTACATCAGATCACATACAGAAAAATCTTACAGGTTTGGGGCTATTCAAGGTAACACTTCCAATAGTAACTCAGTATGTTCTCCAAGTAGAGCAGAACCCCCGGATAACAAAAAAACTACATTCCGCAGGGCTCTTTGCTATACGGTTTTTTTGTTATACAAAGTGCTATTGGCGATACCCTGTACAATGGGGGGAAAGTTTGTTATACGTTAAGCGACTACCCTGCATAACAAAAAAAAAAGTCGCTATACGGGGTTTCATTAAGCGAGGTATACCTCGCTTAAAGAAAATCCCATATGACGAAAAAATTTTGTCATGCGGGGTATCGCCAATAGCGCAAAAATGCTTTGTTGTACAAATTTTTCGTTATATGAAGCGTTCATTATATGATCTGTAGGCCGCTCAGAGTCGGGCTTGCCCAATTGGAGCAGGGGTAGTAAATACGAGCAATAAATAAATATAAATAAACTAACAGGAAATGGGTTTGTGCAGAGAATGTATCTGGAAATTGTTCAGTGCCTTGTTGTGTACCAACCAGCTATTAATATGCTGAAACGCACACTGGTGCTTGTTTCAATTTAGTCTGCATCCTCTTCAGGCCAGTGACCTATCCCGTTGTTGTTACAGCTTAAATTACTCTGAAAAATGCCACGGATGCCAATAGGAGAGTAACACAACTAATGATGTACTACTAGACACCAGTCTCTCTCTGCTGGATCATTTTAACAGTGATTAACATTTTGATACTGTGGACTTCAGTCTACATTTTTAAAGGATAGATCTTTATCCTTTCCACAAAAAAACTAACTAAACATGTAACTCTGCAGGTTCTCAGTGCCCTCCCTTTGAGGTTTTTCTAAAGATTGGAGGTGGACCCAGAATAAATTCAGGAAGACGTTCGTAACTCTACTGCAGTTCTTGTACAGCTTTATAATTCTGGGATGCTAGCTGAAACATTCATAAGAGTCTGAAGGTTGGAAGGGGCAAGTTGGGAAAATTAAGCCACAGCTAACCTGTAATGCTCTGTACAGGCACAATGCAAAAAAGGGTAAAGAGGCATAGCGGTAATGTTTTTGTAAGAAGACAAAGAGAGATCCAGGCCATAAAGCAATGCTTTTTAAGGAAGGAACTAGCTACCAAAAAACTCAGAGGAGGGCTTTTAAATGTGACTCCTGATCAAAGCAGAAGAACCTCAGGGCAGTCAAGAAAGGAAGAATGAGGTTTTGAAGCAGAGCACAAGAAGAAGAAAAAAGCACTGCTGAAAAGAAACTCATTTCCAGGCCATTTTCAGAAAGCCTAAAAATAAACACATACCATTAGTGACAAGCAAGCCAAGCACGCACACAAGCACACACCTTGAGATGTGCCTCTGTTTCACTTGCCTCTGGGAGCAAACAGCTTTGCTGCCACCTGC
This sequence comes from Furcifer pardalis, assembly GCA_030440675.1. Lineage (NCBI taxonomy): Eukaryota > Metazoa > Chordata > Lepidosauria > Squamata > Chamaeleonidae > Furcifer > Furcifer pardalis. Next base: position 26,668,202 of record CP126897.1, read on the forward strand.
CAAGGTGGATGCGGGAGGAGGAGGGCAAGGGAAAGCGCAAAGGTAGGAACTCACGCAATGCACCAACATAGTATGAGCGTTGTGCTCACGCAAGGGAGAACCATTGGATATGTACCGGTAGGTTAACTGGGAAGCCTGGTTCAGGTCAGACCTCACTTACTTTCCAAGGGCAATGAATGATTGCAAAAAAACACTGGTTAAACTCCACCACCACCCTGGCACAGATGATACCAGTTTCATCCTTAATGATGCAATAGGTCCAGAACTTGCACAAAGCCAAACAATGCCAATATCATCTGCTGACCCCTTCAAAATCCCATTCCCTATGAGTCTTAGCTGCAATCCTTATAGTAGATCAGAGGTTCCCAACCTATGGCCCATGGCACCATTTCGTGTGCCCCCCCTCCAAGAGCATTCAAGAAACAAAATGGCTGCCCTTTGAAACTGTTGAGACAAAATGGCCACCCGCATCATGCAGGTAAGGCAAAATGGCCGTCCGGACTTCAAAGCTGACTGAGAAAACGTGACTCGGCCCCCAGCTTGAAAAGGTTGGGAATTCCTATAGTAGATGCAGGCGAAATTGATTTTCCCCTGCAACAATATATCGGTGTCAACTATTTCACTTGTAAAACAGAGTATTTTGGAGTGTTGGTCTTAAATAGGTGATTAAGATTCATTGGTCTTACAAAGGAACAGCTTTGCCTGGAGGTGAGAACTGCCAGAATTGGTTAGTCAGCATGAATCAATTCACTGGGCATGTGGCTACATGGAAAGTCCTCATAAGTGTATTTCAAAGTTTATCACCATATCACACCACTGCTTTCCAGAAGAGAAGAACTATCGCTTATTAACTCCGCTTATTAATTCATCAATAGAACTACACATGCAGGTGGAGTTGCTGCCCTTTAGAAAAGGAGTGAAAACCTGGCTGGCAGGTTTGGTCTGGGGAGTGGATGGTTCAATTTCCCCAGCCAATTGGTTGGTTTGACCCCAGTATGCCTGCGTTGCAATTTTTGGCTTTTAATACTAAGTTTTTTAAAGTTTTTAGAGTTTTTAATTTTTAAAAATGATTTTATAATTGTTGTAAATCGCCCTGGGTCCCTTTTGGGAGGAGGGCGATAAACAAATTTAAATAAATAAATAAATAAGCAGTGACACCAAACTGACAATTAGAGGAGGACTACCAGATGAACGCTTGTGCACTACAGATGGCTATATCTGTGTTTTTGGACTACAACTCCCAGAATTGCCTGAGCAGCATGTGGAATTTGGGAGCCATCATCCCAAATCACAAATAAACATATTGTAGTGCACACAAACTGTACCACAGACATCGGCACATGTTTTGAAGCCACAGGTGAGTTTGTTAGTGCTAATAGCAACTTGTCTTTATTACACAGACAATAAAATATGTACACTTTACTGCTTTCAAATGCTGTCCCTTGCACCCACAACCTGCCAATTTAAGGAACTTAGATTTTTTAAAATCCATTGTAGCCCAACTTGGTGGTTCATACTCTTTCCACACAAGACCGGAGCTTCAGACATATAAACTTTCTTCTGAAACACTTGACTGGTTGCTTGGCATCTGAAACCCTTAAATAGCAGTAGACTAGGCTAATGACCACCTACTGCAAGTTGAATGGCTTTGGAACAGTTTTCTCTAAATCAGGAGTTATCAACCTTTTAACGCTGGGGGCCGGGTCACGCTCCCTCAGACAGCTTCAGGGGCCGGATGGCCATTTTTGCCCTTCCTACACCACATGGCACTCCCGGGTGTGGTGGAGGTGGGCCCCACACACAAAATGGTGCTGTGGGCCGCAGGTTGAGGATCCCTGCTCCAGAGCCTCACCCTCTTAACTATGGATGGTTTTACTGCAATTCACTGTGCCTTGCAGTGAGCAGAATTAATAATCAAACATGCTGTCAACAAAACCATCTTCTGTCAAGTGAATCTGCTTGAAACCTAAAACAGCTCACATTCAGCTAATGATACAGAAACCTAGCCCTTCACAACCCCACCCCAAAAATATTTCAGAAAAATGCTGATTTTTCTATTTGGTGTTTTTTTTTAATTCTCCTCTCCCTCCCCCCCCCCCCATAATTTTTCCAGTCTTTCCCCTTATTTCTCTTTGTTCTATGCCTCTTCACAGCTCTGCGTACAACTTAGGTAAAGGTCATCCTTGCTTAAAAGTTAGTCATATCCAGCTCTAGGGTTCAGTGCTCATCTGTTTATAGCCAAAGACCCAGTGCTGTCTGCATCTGCAGACGTTTCTGTGGACATGTGGCATGCATGGATAGACACCAGAGTGCACAGAATGCTGTTTACCTTCCTACCAAAGTGGTCCCTATTTATCTACAGTACAGTAATACCTCGGATAACGCTAAGACTTGGTTCCACAAGTCTTGGTGTTATCCGATTTTTAGTGTTATCCGATGCACGTTAAAATCCTATGGGATGTATCGGATAACGTTAAAGCTCCATAGAGATACATTGTAACTGCACAGGCTTTAGCAGTGGTTATCCGATCCATCCCATAGGACCTTAACATTATTCGATCCAATTTTCCTCCCCAGATTACTTAACGGTATGCGATTTTAGCGTTATCCGAGGTAAACGTTATCCGAGGTATTACTGTACACTAGTACCCCGAATAACGTTATGACTTGGTTCCACAAGTCCCGTCGTTATTCGGTTTTTAACGTTGTGCGATACATTGAACACACAATGTTAAAAAAAGCCCTGTTTCCCTGGAGGCTGCAGGAAGCGAGAACATCGGGATTTGAATCCTGACATTTTGGCTTGCTGCTGCCTCCAGGGAGGTGGGAGAACTTTGGAAACAGCTTGGAGCGGGTTTCCCCACCTCCCTGGACCCGGCGGGGGGGTCAGAGACCCCAAAATTGGTAAAAAAAAACGTCCGTATTTTTTACCAATTTTGGGGGCTCTGACCCCCCCGCCGGGTCCAGGGAGGTGTGGGGACCCGATCCAAGGTGTTTCTGGGCTTCCCCGACGTCCTGAGCCAGTGCAGCAAGCCAGAATGTCAGGATTCGAATCCCGACGTTCTCGCTTCCTGCAGCATAAAAGAGGGTGGGGGAAGTTCAAAATTAGCGTACATCAGCTCTAGGGAGGTCGGGAGACCCGATGCGCGCTAATTTTGAACTTCCCCCACCCTCTTTTATGCTGCAGGAAGCCAGAATGTCGGGATTCGAATCCTGACATTCTGGGTCGCTGCACTGGCTCAGGACATCGGGGAAGCCCAGAAAAAGCTTGGATCGTGTCTGCCCACCTCCCTGGACCCGGCGGGGGGGGGGGGGTCAGAGACCCCAAAATTGGTAAAAAAAAAGTCCGTTTTTTTAACCAATTTTGGGGTTTCTGACCCCCCCGCTGGGTCCTGGGAGGTGTGGGGACCCGATCCAAGGTGTTTCTGGGCTTCCCCGATCTACAGCTGCAGGGTGGCTGGGGAAGCTGACGGGGACTCCCTGTCGGCTTCCCTAGCCACCCGCCCATGCCTCCGCAGCTGTGGGGTGGCTGGGTAAGCCGATGGGGGAGCCCCCCGTCAGCTTTCCAGCCTCCCCACCCCTGCCTCCGTAGCTGCAGGGTGGCTGGGAAGCTGAACGGAGAACCCCGTTCAGCTTTCCACCCACCCTGCTGCTAAGAACGACTGTATCGTGTAACGTTAAAATCGCGTTACTCGATACAAGATGTTTCCGAAAATCTTGTAACGTTATGCGGTTTTAACGATATACGGTACTCGCGTTATACGGGGTATTACTGTACTTGCAATTTCTTACTTTCGAACTGCTAGGTTGACAGGAGCTGGGACAGAGACAGGAGCTTATTCTGTTGTGCCACACTCGGGTCTCTAATTGCTGACCTGCTGACCTTCCAGTAATCCAGTTCAACGTCTTAACCACTTAGCCATTCTGCATACAACTTAAACTGGTTTAATTACTGTGTTCTAGAAAAGACAATCCAATATTTTAAAAAATCCATTGTAGCCCAACTTGTGGTTCATACACTCTCCACACAAGATTGGAGCTGCACACATATATGCTTTCCTCTGAAACACTTGACTGGTTCCTTGGCATCTAAAACCCTTAAACAGCAGTAGACCAGGCTAATGACCCCCTACTGTAAACTGAATGGCTATGGAACAGCTTTCTCTAAAGGAGTTCTCAACCTTTTAAAGCCAGGGGCCGGGTCACACTCCCTCAGACAGCTTCAGGGGCCAGACAGCCATTTGGCCCTTCTTCCACCATATGGCACTCCCGGGTGTAGTGGAGGTTGGGGCCCACACAAAATGGTGCCATGGGCCACATCTGGGCCGCAGGTTGGGAATCCCTGCTCTAAAGGAACACTTCAAGAATATTTGGGAGGCTAGAATATTAAATTCATTATGTGTGTTACTTCTCTTCTCTTTCTTAAAAAGAAAAAAGAATCCGAAGAAATAATGAGAAAAGAATATTTTACTAGCCTGTTGGCTTCCTTTTAATTCAGTACTCTAGAACAGCGTTTCAAAAATTTGGTTTTTGGACTTCAATTCCCAGAAGCCTAAGTCAATTCCCCAAAGCACTGATCAGCTAATATACTGACGTAGTCTTCTGGGAATTGAAGTCAACCAGTGTTCAGCGGAACATAGGTTTGGGAAATGCTGCTCTAGAACACTGCAGAATGTCTTTAGGGATCTTAATTTGCATTCTTGTTCTACCACTATGTGGAAGTTGCACACACACACACATAGCAATTACACTTACATACCACCCCATAGCTGGCATTTAGTGTACTCTCTGCACAGTTCACAAATCAATTAGCATTTTGCCCCCAACATGCTGGTTACTCCTTTTACTGACCTTGCAAGGATGGAAGGCTGAATCAACCTTGAGCCCTGGTCAGGATTGAATTTACAACATTCTGGCTGCAATACAGCAGTTTAAACACTGTGTCACCCAGGCTCCTTTTGTGATTCAAAAACAGAACTTCCCCAATCACTGGATTCCTGTGGTTTGAGAAGGTGCTTCCCTTCCAGGAGGAATTTAATTAGCACATCAGACATGCCTGAGCTGGGAATGGCAGAGAGTTACCACCTCCTCTCTCTTCTTCTGGGAAGCCAGTTGGATGAGTTCCTCCCTCCAGATGCAATTAGAATGAAAAGTGAAGCTTGATGGAAAATGGCTTTTTAACCTGACAAACCTTTGCAAAGTTTGCAAACTAGCCCCCATTGTGTAATAAGTTGTGTGTTCCTGGCATTCACTGGATAGCCTCCTACCGCTGACTATTTCAGGCACTATGAAAGCAATTCCAGCCAGGCAACTGGCGTAGTGTCAATACACAACAACTCTATGCATTCAAAGAGTTAAATCCATAACCAGTCTACATGCTGCATAACTGATAATCTATGCAAAAGCACTTAACATGCTTCCCCCTTGCTGGACATGTGTAAACAGCCAATTCTTCTTCTTCCTCCGTGTCTAGGCCAGATGTGAAACTAGATTACACTTCTAAAATATCATAATAAATGTAAAATATCCTAGGTGGGATCCTCAATGTCATTAAGAGTGGGAGACGCATAGACATGGTCCGCTTAGCTTAGGGGTGCCCAAACTATGGCCTGGGGCCCAGATCTGGCCCCTGATGTCAATTCATCTGGCCCACAATGCCCTAATCACTCCCAAAAGCAGAAGTAAAATGCACCTGTATGGGCACGTTTTACTTCCGCTTCTGGGAGCGACGAGGGCATTACAGTCAGGATGAATTGTTATCAGGAGCTGCATCCGGCCCCTGGGCCCTAATTTGGGCACCCTTGAACCATGTGACCAGCCCACAGCCCGAAAAGTTTGGGCACCCTTGGCTTAGCTCAGTCTAACAGGAACCCATTACCCATTGCGGTAATGTACTTTGTAAGCCGCCCAGAGTCAGGTCTTCCTGAGTGGGGCGGGGTATTAAATGCGAACAAATAAATAAATAAATAAATAAATAAATTCTTACATGCAGATACAGGCAGAAAAAAAATCTCATATTCTGTGAAACAAACCAGGGAGAGGAGAAAAACACAGAGACAAAAGCTGAGAAAATTAAGTGTCAAGGCTAGTCTTAAAAGGGAACAACATGTTGCTATTAACTGAACCAGTAACATAAACAACATTTCAAATACAAGACATAAAAATACACTGTGGCTCAACTTCATGTTTCTGAGCTACTGGTTTTTAACCTACCAGGTACTGTTTGGCTATCCTAAAACAGGGGGCTTGCTGTCCTTTGTTTTGAATTTGAACCCCTAGGAGACCCAGCTAGTCCTTTGACATTATGGGACTTGTAATCCAGACCATTTGGAGGCCCTGAGAGAGTTAATATTTCTCTACCCATGAAAAATATGTGAATAAACTGTTTCTTTCAAATGACATGGGGCATTCTCTAAAAATTGAATGGGACACATCATTTCAAGTCTAATTCATTACAGGGTTTTATTATTGTGATGATGATGATGATGATGATGATGATGATGATGATGATGATGATGATGATGATGAACAACCACATCTCCCCCATATGAGCCACCTCCAGTTATAAGATCTCCAGGAAAAGACCTTCTCTTGATCCCGCCACCCTTTCTTACCATACAGGGTTTTCTCAACCTTGGGCCTCCAGATGTTCTTGGACTTCAATTACCATATACAGGTATACTCGACTATAAGTCATCCCGAATATAAGTCGAGGTACCTAATTTGGACCTCTAAAAGTAGGGAAATAGATTGACCTGAGTATAAGTCGGGGGTGGAAAATGCAGCAGCTGCTAGTGAGTTTCAGTAATTAAAATACATGCAATTAATTTATTCAGACATTTGTATGGGTACATTTTCAAATTTTACGGTAGTGTTAAGTGCTTTTTAAAAAAATGTATGTTTGAATTTGCTCCACCACAGTTTTGGGACCCTTGGGGTCACTCACCCAAGTATAAGTCGAGTTCCGTTTTGGATCTCATTTTGGAGGCTATAAAACTAGACCTATACTCAAGTATGTACAGTACCAGAAGCCTAAGTCAGCATACCTGCTGATCGGGGCTTCTGGGAATTGAAGTTCCAGAACATATGGGGGTTCAAGGTTGAGAAAACCCTGTCACCATACATTTGTTGAGTGAGGAATTCAAAGGCGTCTTTTTCAAAGGCTGCCTGCAGGCTGTGGAACTCACTTCCACAGAAAGCAAAAACTCCTTTCTCAATCAAGCTCTCGGCCTCTGAATGGTCTGCAGAATGTTTTTAATAATGCATGGTAATCCTCATTTTTCCTTTGAAGAATTATTTTAGATATGTTCATGGCCCTATTGGCTATTTATGCATCACAAGTGAAATCCTGCAATGTGTAGCAACCAAATGCTGCTAAGTAAGGTTGGGCTGCTTGCATTAGTAGATATTGCAAGAGCAATAACAATTACATTGATACACTGCCCCACTGATATGCACATATCAACGACATTAATTAGTGGCCTATTTGTCACTGTGACTTACATGGAGAACAAATAGGTCAATCTTAGAAGAAATTAACCCTGACTGCTCCTTAGAAGGTCAAATAGTAAAGATGAAGCTAAAGCACTTTGGACATCAAATGAGAAGAGAGGATTCGCTTGAGAAAGCCTTGATGCTGGGAAGGGAGGAGGGCAAAAGAAGAAGGGGGTGGCCAAAAATGAGATGGCTAGATGGTATTGTAGACACAATGGGCACAGAGCTGAGCGGGTTGAGGAGGATGGTGGAGGACAGAAGTGCCTAGCGGACAGTGGTCCATGGGGTCGCAAAGGGTCAGAATCGACTGTGCAACTGAACAACAAAAGATGACAATAGCATTCTTGCCTTAGGTCCCCCTTGCTCAAAAACCAACCGTGTCCAACTCTAGGGTGCAGTGCTCATCTCAGTTTACAGCCAGAGAGCCAGCGCTGGCTGTGTCTGTGGACCTTTCCATGGTCATGTGGTAGGCAGGACTAGACACGGGAGCACACAGAATGCTGTTACCGTTCTCACTATTCATCTATTTGCAATTTCTTGCTTTCAAACTGCTAGGTTGACAGGAACTGGGACAGATGACAGGAGCTCACTCTTGCACAGAACTTGGGTCTCAAACTGCTGACCAGCTGACCTTCCGTTTGTCAAACTCAGCGTCCACTAAGCCACTGCAGCCCCTATTCTGGCGTTAGGTCTGTATTTCTCTCTCTTGTTTTTATTAATTAACTTTAATAGCCTTTCAAGCATTATTAAATGTTCCACAGTTTTTTTTAATAAATTAATTTTACTATGTGTTGTCCTCTTCTGCATTATTCTGTAAGCTATTTGGATCCCTGAGTTGGGGAAAAGGCAGGATGTAAGTAAAATGAAATAAATTTTATTTTATGCTCAGGGTGAGCAATTTAAATTAACCCATCAAACTATACAACCCATTCCTTCCTCACAGTTGCTCCTGTCATGCTCAATCATTGAGTCCACTCCCACACAAGGAATCTATGCATATAATATTAAGTGATTCTGGTGAAGGGTAGAGTAATTTTAAGCAACTCTACTCACTTTCCATATAATTATGTTAACTTGGTTAAGACCACCATACTTTGTATGGGAGTTGTTTCACACTTAGTTTAGCATGAAGGTGATAATCACACCACAGCAAAATCATGAGAACTGGAACAATGCTATGTGTCTTCTTTTTTCTTCTTCTTTCACGTCCTGATCAGATCCTGGACTGCCAAAATGAAGCCACTTTCTTCACTTTGTCGTTGCCCAAACCCAAGTCCTCATTGGTGTATGTCTCTGGCAGCAATCGGCAGACCAGTAAATGAGCCAGACTCTTTCTCTCTTCACATTCACACCGTGTGTTGTTGTCCACCAGCAGTCCCCACTAGAGCATGTTGGTCTTGCATTTAGGGACTCCAGCACTCAGCCTATTCAGGGTCTTCCCGGTGACATAGGAGAATTGAGATCTTCAGCTATATCCACCTTTAAAGATGTTCCTTTCCCAGTGAGCTCCTTCCTCCATTTTCTAATTTGGTTTTGCCCTTGTGTACCCTCAAGAATATTTGTTCTTGCCAGAAAGCTCTTCCTGGATCTCAGCAGGTGGACTTCAAGCTCATATCTGTTCAGAGGATGTTGAGGGTCATACTCTTGCTCAGTTCTCTCAGCATCTGCTGCTGCTTCTCTCCTGATCTTAGGTGGTGCTCTGCTTATAGGATCAGACTGGCTCTTTATATTATAGTTTTTTAAAAATGAACTGCATAAAAAGTTATGTTCTTTTACTGCAGGTAATTCTCTCATTCCACTGTACGGGAACCATAATACCAACTGGCTTGGATCCATAATAAATGAGCTGCTGGCAAAAACATACACAGAAACCAATACGTCTGGGTGTTCCACTACTTCAAAATATGCCCTGGGCAAAAATCAATATTGTGGGACAGCTATCAGCTTCTAAGCGATTTTGTAAAAGAAAATCCACATCATCTACAAAAGAAGGTTTAAAATGGCTATAATAATGGGAAGAAATATTATCTTAGATTCACTATGTGAATCTAGCACTCTGAAGCATAAACCCTAGCACAGTGATGGCGAACCTTTTTAGAGACCAGGTGCCCAAACTGCAACCCAAAACTCACTTATTTATCGCAAAGTGCCAACACAGCAACAGAGGAGGAAGATAAACACTCCCACTGAGCTGCTGAGCAGAGGGGAAGGGTGAACTCTGTGCTGGGGAGGGAGGAAGCATTCCCATTGGGCAGCTGGGCAGAGGGGTGGGGTGAACTCTGTGCTGGGGGACGGAGGAAGTGCTCTCGGGCTGCTGGGCAGAGGGGTGGGGCAAACTCTGTGCTGGGGTGACTACATGGGTGCCCACAAAGAGGACTCCGAGTGCCACCTCTGGCATGCATGCCATAGGTTCACCACCACTGCCCTAGCATGAAGGGGTTCATAGCAAAAAGTTGATGCAAAGAAAAATCTGTGTGATTTGTCTATGGAGGCAAAGTTCTGGATTAGGCAAATCTAAAATCAAAACAGTTCTTTTGATCCTGATGGGGCTAAAGGTTGAGGCAGTCTTCCATCATTCTATGGTTGGTAAAATGAGTAACCAGCACAATGGAGGCAAAATGCTAATTAACTTGTGAACCGCCCAGAGAGTGCTCTAAGCACTATGGGACAGTATATAAGTGTAATTGCTATGGCTAACAAGAAAGCAACAAGACCCAACAGCATAGGACAAGTATTGCTGTGATGCCATAAATCATCTCAACATAAGAATTTTAACTCACAGCACATTTTTGTCTTGGTGTCAACAAAGTTTCTGATGTATTCACAATTCTACAATGTTTTTACAGCTCTGTGCAAGACATTTCTAGAAATCAGCTATTTAAGCATTTATTTAGTTAGCCACTTACATTCTTAACTGTCAGAATTGGGAACTTCTGAGGTTTCTCAAGGAAGCAAGTTAGTATTGCTCCACATCTGCTAAGATTACAAACTGCCTAAATTATTGCGATTTGGCCTGCCAACCTGACCATTCTAGGTTGATCATTCATGACACACGAGTAACCTTACAGAAAAAGAACTATCTTCATTTACAAAAACGTCCCCATCACATAGCCCAAATACAAGCTTGATTTGCCACTGGTCAATGATCTACCAGCATTTAAAGAATTATTATGATACTTGTTGTGAGCATGGAACAATTGGCCTTTGTTTGAATAAAAGCTATCATTTGCTATATGTTTCCCATCAAGTTTAAAAATAGGAACCTTCACAACTATGTTAACATTGCAAACTCAAAATAGCATTCAAAAAGAAGAAATAAGTACAACAGCATAAAGAAACTATGCTAGACAGATGAACTAATCCAGAAACATATCCATAACTTTATCACTGTCTACAATGAATAAAGGACTGCAGTGGCTCAAGTGGTTAAGATGCTGAACTTGAAGATTCGAAGGTCTGCAGGTCAGCAGTTCGAGACCCAAGTACTGCATGAAGAAATGAGCTCCTGTCTCTGTCCCAGCTTCTGTCACCGTTTGATAACAAGAAATTGCAAGTAGATAAATAGACACCACTTTGAAGGGAAGGGAAGCAGTGTTCCATGCACCCCAGTGTCTAGTCATGCCTGACACATGTCCACAGAAACATCTGCAAACACAGACAGCTCTGGCTCTTTGGCTATAAACAGAGATGAGCACTGAACCCTAGAATTGGATACAGCTGGCTTTTGAGCAAGGGTGGCCTTTACCTTTACCTTACAATGAATAACCAAATCAAGAAAACCAGGTGCACTAGATTCCTCTTATTTTTCGTTCCCACATAGTATTAAACTTGACATGTCTTCTTCTCTACTGGAACCTGAATGTACATGTAAAGTTGCCACAGCAAGTTAGCATTTCAACAAAACCAGTTTGCTGTGTTGACACAGTATTACGCTCTGCCAGAGATTTCAGAAACACCAAAGAACAGCAGGGTAGCTTGCTACGCCTCCCGACTTCATGCAGTCTGGAGAAAACAACAACGGGCAAACATGTCTACTGTCTATAAAAGAGTGGAAGGGGAAGGAAAGCAGTCTCACCTCTTGCTACCATAGTAGTTCAAATCCAAGCTGCAAGATGTGGACAAGGAGCTTTATTTTAGGGCAGAGGTGCCCAAATATTTTGGCCCACGGGCCGGTCATGTGGTTCAGGGGGCTGGTCAGATCCAGCCTCTCCAGGTGTTCTTGGACTTCAATTCCCAGAAGCCCAAGTCAGCACTCCTGCTGATCAAGGCTTCTGGGAACTGAAGTCCAAGAACAGCTGGAGAGCCAAGTTTGCTGACCACTGCTCTACACCAATTCATCCGCCCCACGAAGACCTTGTCGCTCCAGGAAGCGGAAGTAAAATGTGCCCGTATGGGTCCGTTTTACTTCCACTTCCAGGAGTTATGAGGGGTTCATGGGCTGGATGAATTGGCATCCGGGGCCAGATCTTGCCCATGGCTTGTAGTTTGGGCACCCCTGTTTTAGGGGGTAATTATTTCAGAAATCTTAGTGGGTTTTTTTTTTGTCTCTTCTAATTCCAGTGGGGGCTCAAACTAACCAGTTCACTGATTAGAACTGGGAGAGGAAAGGTGGAAGGCAAGAGAATACTCCCCCAGTTGACTAAAACCAGGGAGTTTCCTTTTATGGACATGCTGAGGCAGGGAAACAGAAGAGTTCACTCCAACTCTGTAGAAACACATTCCAGTTTCCTTCCTTCCTCCTCCTCCTCCATCACCACCCCCTTGCTTGGACTAAATCAGAAATCCAGACTGAGAGGAGACAATACTGAGAGATGACGACATCTGGCTCCAGTCAGATATAAGCACCTTAAAGGCTATCTTCCCACGCACCCGTCAAGCCAGCTAGGAGAATCAGCGTAACAAGAGACCGTTTCATCCTGAGATCAGGCCCAACCATAACAATGCCAAGGTTTGATATAAGGACGAACAACCGCTTAGCCCGTTCACTCTTATTTCTCTTATTGTTGGAAAGCTTGGTTCTCCATATTAGGGAAACCCAGTATGGAAAATCAAAATACTGTACTCACTTTTTACTTGGTGATTTCAACAGCCATAGCAACATTTGGTGTTATGAACATAACGATGAAAATAGCGAAGCCATTATAAAATGGGCAGAATTCCATTCAATGTGCTTTATACATTATCCTAAACCAGTGGTGGTGAACCTTTTAGAGATCAAGTGCCCAAACTTCAACCCAAAACCCACTTATTTACGTCAAAGTGCCAACGAGGCAACAGGAGAGGGAGGAATTGCTCTCATTGGGCTGATGGGCAGAGGGGCAGGATGGAATCTGCAGGGGTGAGAGAGGAAGCGCTCCCATTGGGCTGTTAGGCAGAAGGGCAGGGGTGACTTCTGTGCTGGGGTAAGGGAGGAAGCACTCCCATTGGACTGCTGGGCAGAGGGGCGGGATCAAATCTGTGCTGGGGCACCTGCATGGGTGCACAGAGAAGGCTTCAAGTGCCACCTCTGGCTCGCATGCCATAGGTTCACCACCACTGTCCTAAACTATCCAGTTCATTTAATGGTGGCAAACAACAGAGAGGATACAAACCACATCTAATTTTTTTTTTAGTGAGCCTATAGTCAACAGTGCATTAAAAGCATACATGATCCAATCCCAAACACTCATCAGGGACCCATTCTAATCAGATCTACACAACGATCCAACCTCATTCTTTACTAGCCTAGGATAGTGGTGGCGAACCTATGGCACACGCACCATCACCCCAGCACAGCATTCACTCCGCCCTTCTGCCCAGCAGCCCAAAGGGAGTGCTTCCTCCCTTCCCCCAGCACAGAGTTCACCCCGCCCCACTGTTTCGGCATTCGGTCTCTAAAAGGTTCATCCTCACTGCTATAGGAGGCGTAAATTCAAAATTTTTTACAACAATGTTAGTGCTTTAGACTTTCTCTCAACCAGAGAACTTTGATCAATTTGTACCTTTAATTTTGGAATGTTCTTGTGCCTCCATTCCAAGAGGGTGCCAGACCACCCACATCACAGGTCTCACTCTAGAAATACACGCCCAATACTAGATTATATTTCACCCTTGGGAGGGGACTCCTTATATTGAACATACAATAAAAGCTGAATAAATTTTATCTTTACTCCTGCAGAAGAACAATTTGCTATCCTGTTTCCCCGAAAATAAGACATACCCATAAAATAAGCCATTGCAGGATTTCTAACTATTCGTGCAATATAAGCCATACCCCGAAAATAAGACATAGTGATAGGCGTGGCTATGCAGCGTTCCGGTGCAGAGCGGTAAAGAACACTTAATAAAAATAAGATATCCCCTGAAAATAAGCCATAGAGTGTCTTTTTGAGGAAAAATAAATATAAGAGAGTGTCTTATTTTTGGGGAATCACGGTAGACAGACATTATAACTGAGCTTGTCAAGGCAACAAACAACCAGGAAGCTTGGAAATCACTGGAAAGACTGACGAATGATCCAAACAAAAGGGAAATGTATGCAAATACTGTATAACCCCAAACCAAATAGCACATCAACAGCTCCTGGCAGGGAAAATCAACTAACACATTAATGAAAATGAAATATCAAAGGGATATTCATAGTGAATCCAATGAACTTTGTACTGTCTTCATGTTGGCAGAAATAGAGGAAGCCATAAAGATGGTGCAGAAATAGCAACTTGGCAGGGCTCAATGATATTTGGATCAAATAATTTAAAATATATGGGCAAACTATAAAGAAATGGCCCTTCAATTCTTTAATAACTGCTGGACAAGCAAACAAATTCCCAAAATAGAGTGGAAGACAATAGTATTTGCTATAGTGAAACCAGGCAAAGAACCATCAGACCTCAAAAGCTACAGGTCAATCTCCCTACTGTACACAATATTTGAACAAATTGTATTCAGTTGTTGAGCCTCTAAAATTGATCCTCTTCTAATTCCAGAATGGGCAAGTTTTAGATCTGTAAAGAGCTGTATGGCTGAAATCTTAAATCTAGCCCAATACAAAGGAGGTGGTTTTGAAACATATAAAATAATTGGAGCTGCATTTTTAATATTACAGCAGCATCTGACAGACCATCATCAATTGCTGCTCAAAAACCTCTACCTCATTAATAAAAATCACAAACTGACAGAAATGGTTGCTATTCTACTACAAAACTGAACATCAAAGAAGACACAGTTGCTGAAGAAATCAGAGAAACAGTCCATCGTCACAGGATAACATCCTGGCACTATTACTTTTTAACATTTACAGAAATGATTAATCAACATTCCCATATGCCAAGAGCTTCACATTTGCTGATGATATTGCCTTGAGAGGCCAGGAGGAAACCTTTGAGTCCATCGGGCACAAGTTAACCTTTGAATGAGATGCTCTTTCTTTTTATTATAAAAACAACCAGATAAAACCAAACACTTTTAAGAACACAGGCTTGCTTTCTACTTAAAGTACGTAGAAGCGGAGAGGCAGTTCTGAGTTAGCTAGTAAGAGAAATTTTTGGAACGGTGACCTATCCCAAAGTATTTTGGTATATCTCTGGATGAAGCCCTGGCTTACAAAAAAATACCAAACAGAAAACTAGCACCAGAAATAGCTTACTGTACTTAGAAAACTGGGTGAGTCAGACTAACAAACAATAAGAACAGCAACTTTGTCCCTGTGCCACTCCACAGCAGAACATGTTAGTGCTATATGATGTAAATCAGCACATACCAAACAAGTGGATAGAACTCTTACTGAATTATGCAAGATTATTACTGGCTAACTGAAACCTACTCTCACAGCAAAAGTATATCATTTGACTGGCAATACCCCTCCAGAAGTACAGTATGCTGAGAGGAAATACAGCACCAAACTCATCCATTTCATGGACACAAACCCCCAAAATTAGGCGTAGCCGGCCCCAGCCCATGGCACCATTTCATGTGGCCTGCCACTGCCCTTGCCGCTACCGGAAGCAGAAGCGGATGCTTACGACAGCATGCATAAATGCGCCTGCACCTGCTGTAAATGCTGTATGTTTACAACAGCTGCTGACATGTTTACAACAGCCACTGATGCGTTTTACAGCAGCGTTTACAGTGGGAGGAACCATGTGACTGGCCCGCTCAGCTGGAGGAGTGGTCCGGCCCACGGCGGAAAAAGATTGGGAACCCTTGCAATAAAGGCTGGCTAAGATGGAGGGAACACATGCTCTATTAGTTCTGCACAGAATGATGTATTAATGATGAATTTCCAGAAGGTCTTCTAGACCAAATGGCTTATTTTGGAGGTCACTCACAGTTTCTTTGGTACACGCTCAAGAGTTCTGGAAGGCTCAAAGATTAAAAGACAGCTTTATGGAGAAGGAAAGAAGCTGATAGAAATACAGCCTGGATACTATCAGGATAGTTGTGATATACAGAGATAAGATGCTATTTCTCCAAATGGAAAGAAATTGCACCACTCAGTATATGCACTTTTCAAAAAGATTGTCATTGTCACTTATGTTAACATGCTTTTAAAAACAATCCAGGAAGAAGATATCAATACTGTATAGGTAAACGGTTCACATACATTCTCCAGCATTTCTGTGCTGTGTTGACAAGCCAACACCCACAAGAAGCTATGGACTTATGCCAGTTCAGAGACTTAGACAAGGGAAGGAGCTAGAAATGGAAAGGGGAAAAGTTACCCATTATGATGTACCAAAGAAACATCCTTTCTAACAGCAGGAAAGAACTAAAAGCCTGCGGGTCTTCCTTTTAGGCACCACACTGACCTAAGCAACTTAATAACAGGTGACTGTGGTTTGCAAGCAATCTACTGTTCTCTCCATTTTCTCTCTCACACACATACAAGGTAGCCATTACAAGCTGGTCAAGCAAAAGCACCCTACTACACAGGAGGTGTAAGCATTTCCACTACCACACTGATTGAATCACAAACAGTGAGAGGCATGGGTCTGTAGGTCTCGAAACCCGGACAAATGTGGATCAAATTAGTTTCAGCTACATTCCAGAACTCGTTTTTTGTAGGAGAGCGTTAAATTCCTAGTCTTTGTGTTTATAGCCAGTGATTTTGCCCCTTTTTCTATGATGACCTAGAATTCCTGTGGGCCAGTGGTCTTGGCTGACCCAAAATTGTGATTTCACACAAAAAATCACTAAAAACAGGCACAATGTTGTAACTTCAGTTCTATGGCTATTGTTCTGAAACCACATGGTGAGTTACTTTAATGAGTCTGGCCTTGAATGATGGGGCCAGTTTGGCCAAGGTACATGGCTTCTATCTAAGAATGTCTTTCCATTTTATTGTCTAGCTCAGGGGTTCCCAACCTTTTCGCACTGTGGGCTGAACCATGCCCCTGATAGCTAAGCAGGCCAGTCATGTGGTTCTTCCTGCTGGAAAAACTGATGTAAAACGCAACCATGGCCGTTACAAACGTGTTTACAACAGCTGCAGGTGCATTTACGGCAGGTATGGGTGCGTTTATGCATGCGTGGGTGCGGTGTATGGCTGTTGTAAACACATCCACTTCTGCTTCCAGTAGCAGTGAGGGTGGTGGTGGGCCACATTTATTTATTTATTTACTTACTTACTTACTTACATTTTTATACCGCCCTTCTCCCCGAGGCGACCCAGGGCGGTTTACAACATAATAAAAGCATAATACAACCCAACCCAAACCCATTGTTAAAAACTTTAAAATTACAATTATAAAATTTAAAAAAGTTTTTAAAATTTATAAAAATCCACAGGTCCCAATAATAATTAAAAACAAAAGATTAAAAGACCAGGGGGAGAGAGAGCTCAAACAAGTCAGCAAGCTGGGATCACGGTACCACCAGGAACCCATATCCGTCCCGCCAGCCATGTTTTTAAGTTCTTCCTAAAAGACAGCAAGTCCATCTGAAGACGTAGCTCAGTTGGTAGGAGGTTCCATAGGGATGGAGCGGACACAGAGAAGGCCCTCCTTCTAGTGCCAGAGAGATGTGCCTCTCTGGCCGATGGAACAACTAGAGAGCCTCTCTGGTCTGCTCTGGTGGGACGGACAGATGTTCTTGGGGTGATGCGGTCTCTTTAGTATCCTGGCCCACTACCATATAGAGCTTTAAAGGTGATAACCAGCACCATGAATTGCACCCGGAGGCAAACCTGCAACCAGTGCAGCTCCCGAAGCAGAGAAGAGGCATGTGCATACCGCCCACACCCCATCACCACCCGGGCACATGAAATAGTGCCAATGACTGGGATCAGCCCACTTAGCCACGCTTGGTCTAGCTCCATTATGGCAATCCTTGGCACTCCAGCTGTTCTTAGACTTCAATTACCAGAAGCCCAAGTCAGCACTCCTGCTGATCAGGGCTTCTGGAAATTGAAGTTCAA
This sequence comes from Furcifer pardalis, assembly GCA_030440675.1. Lineage (NCBI taxonomy): Eukaryota > Metazoa > Chordata > Lepidosauria > Squamata > Chamaeleonidae > Furcifer > Furcifer pardalis. Next base: position 26,686,089 of record CP126897.1, read on the forward strand.
GAACAGCTGGAGTGCCAAGTTTCACCATCACTAGTTAGCTCCATCCAACAGCCCCACTTTTTCTCCTGAACCCCATCTTGTCCTTTTGCCCATTTCATCATCAACATTTACACTCCACTGGAGTCTAAGCCTGTCATAGCCAGCTATGTGATTCACAGATGTCCCACCTACCAAAACAGAGTATTTCTGGGACTGTTTTTTATGTCACAACATCTTTATCACAGGTTTCTTGTCACTGTAGGAGTGATCCATTTAAATTATAAATAGCAAATCTGCACACTCTATTCTGTTGGGTCCCAATGATAGAAACGGTCAAAATGATACAAAAGGCAGAGAGCATCTAACTTTTAAACACATTGAAGACTGTTCATACTTTCTGCTCCATTCCACAGATTCAAATTTGGCTTAGGGTTATGCTCTCTCCATGTGTTTGTTCATTTTAATTTAACAAAAGCCATAAGTCTCCAGAGTAGTAGCATTATGTACTCAATCAACTCTATGACTACATGACATGATCTAAGGTTACATAACAATGAGGAACATCTCTTTGTTCTCATTCTACTCCCTCCTCAGAAAAGCCCAGAAGATAGATCCAAAAGTGAGTTAAGATGCAGTTTTCCTTATTATAGTAGCACTGGAAAATGTTCACCTAATGAACCTCCAGAAATGATGTAGCTGCCAACATCATTCAAACAAGGAAAGAAAAAAAAAAGGGGGGGGGACAACCTAAAATTGATTTGTTTACCTATCATATTTATGCATTACTGGAATGGTCTTCAAATCTCAGCAGGTTTGGCAACAAACTCTTTGATAAAATGGGAAGGAAGAAGATTTTTGAAACAGAGTGCTAGAAGAGGGAGTGTGAGCTGATTGTAGAAACAACCCTGCTCTGAGCCAACAATTTCGTTACATACACGGGAGGAATCAAGGGACTATCTAAAATAGGGATTCCCAACCTTTTCAAGCCAGGGTCCGGGTCATGCTCTCTCAGTCAGCTTTGAGGGCCGGATGGCCATTCTGCCCTGCCTGCATGATGGGGGCCATTTTGTCCCAATAGCTTCAAAGGGGCAGTCATTTTGTTTCTCGCATACCCTTGGAGGAGTTTGGAGGCCAAATGAAATGGCACCAGAGGCTGCATCCGACCCATGACCGTTAGGTTGGGAACCCCTGATCAAAAATGACAGGCAACATTCACCACAGGCTCCATTTATTCAATGTGAGAAGAATCAGGCAATTTCACTCCTTGAACTTAACAACAGCCATTCAATTAATGTAGAAGTCACATCCTGAGTTGTGGGAATCCTACCTATTTCACCAGTACAGTAATACCCATAACGTTTACCTCGATAACGCTAAAATCGCATAACGTTAAGTAATCTGGGGAGGAGAATTGGATCGAATAACGTTAAGGTCCTATGGGTTGGATCGGAGAACCGCTAAAGCCTGTGCGGTTACAATGTATCTCTATGGAGCTTTAACTTTATCCGATCCATCCCATAGGATTTTAATATGCATCGGATAACACTAAAAATCGGATAACACCAAGACTTGTGGAACCAAGTTTTAGCATTATCTGACGTATTACTGTATTCATAACTCTGCCTGGCCCATAGGGATTGGAGTATCCAAAGAAGAGCAACAAACTAAAAACCAGCAGAATTTCTTTAGTGGGAGAGATAAGGATAAGGAAGTACAGTACAAAATAACAAACGAAGACCACCTTCATACACTTCAGGTTACCGATATTTTTGGCATATCTTTTCTTGGTACAGTACTATTTACTATTACTCCTAGGTTACTAAATGTATGCACAAACATCTAATGGCTGATTATGGTTACAAGTACAGTGGTATATTACCTAAGGCTACACTACACATCACAGTTGTTTGGAGATTAGTTTATACAGTACAGTACTAGGAATTTTCAATGTGCCTAAAGTTGACAGGTTTAGAGATAAAAACTTATTTTACATATGTTAGATTGATTCTTCCACAACCAGGTAGGGGAAGGGAAGGAAGAGATTGCTGAATAAGAGATGACAGAACATGAATTGGACTGAGAAGAACAAGGTTATTGGATATGTTGTATAAAGAACTGGTCAGCTTAGTTCAATCCCAGATCAACAACAGGCTATTTAGTCTACACCTAAATAGTGCCAACAGGAAAGAGGGTCCGAAACCTTCCTCTGCAAGATTTTTTTGGTTCAGTCGCACAGTCGATTCCGATCCTTTGCGACCCCATGGACCTCTATCCGCCAGGCACTTATGTCCTCCACCATCCTCCTCAACTCGCTCAGCTTTGTGCCCATTGTGTCTACTATACCATTCCATTGTTTAATTACTTCTGCAACCAGGACATTTTTCTTACTGTTTAACAAAAGAAAACAACCTCTTTTGAGGCACACAGACTTCAAATTTATTATATCTTGTCCTCTCTTCTATGTTCTACCTTCCTTCTTTCTTCTGTTCTTCCAATATACTCTGTTACCTCCTACACCAAGGACTATCCCTCGATATTTCTCATTCAAAGTTAGCAGAACTACTTGGTTCGATTAGTGCTTGGTGACAAAATTACAGTCTTCTAAATTCAGCTTAGACGTTCTTCCTTTAAATTTTTTCTACTTGTAAAAATCTGACTATGGTGTCCAGAAAGGTACATCAAACCATTACTGACAATACTACAAACTCCCAAGAATTGGAACTATTGAAACACAGGGCTTTATAATTTTTTATGATGGTCACTTCTTTTTTATTATTGTTTCTTTCAGATGGAAGACTTTAGTTTGGCTTTTTTCTACACATCTACAAAGATTTAGAACTACTAAGAGAAAACAAACTCAGTGGTTCTCAGTCTTTTAGACCAAGTTGATCTTAGACCAGAGGTGCCAAAACAATGGCCTGGAGGCCACATCCGGCCCCTGATGCCAATTCATCCAACCAATGAAGCCCTCATTGGTCCTGGAAACATTTTACTTCCACTTCCAGGAGCGACATGAGCTTTGTGGGCCAGATGAACTGGTGCCGGGGCCCGGATCCAGCCCCGGGGCCCGGATCCAGCCCCGGGCCATAGTGACCAGTTCAGACTCCCTGAACCACGTAACTGACCCACAGCCCGAAAAGTTTGGGCACCCCTGTCTTAGACTAACATTCCCAGCAGCTTTCACCATTAGGTGTATTCGCCGTGATTTCTGAAAGTTGTAGTCCAGCAACATCTGGAACATCCCCAAGTTTTGGAACCACTGGGCTAGAACATTAGTATATGCTCTAAAAGGAGAAATATAGGGGCATTTCCTTTTCCCACATGTTTTCTTCATGTTTATGACACTCAACTGATTCCGAACCCCATTTCTGTTCAACTCCCATAATTTGTTTTCTCCCTTTCCTTTCCTTCTTCTTCGTCACATATCTCCCAACAACTGGTATAGGGCTCCATGTTTGCCAAATACGATGTCACAAAATTTCTCAGCCATGCAATTTTTCAAGGCCTCCTCTATATCAGCAAAAAAATATATCTGGCTTTCCACAAAAACAATACTCTAACCTTGCTTTCTTTTTTATTTATTTTCATTTTCCACCATTTGTTCTGTACCTGGAAATGCTCGATTTTGTGCCACTTAATGTGGATTTTCTGTGGGTATTATTTTTGTTCTTCCTTATATTTATATTTATTCAATTTGATTAAATTTTTTATTGCAAAGTTATGTTTTTTAATATGTTGTACATCACCCAGAGTGGGAAAATATCCCAGATGAGCTAGATATAAATGTAATAAATTTTTTACAAATTCACAATGCTATTCCTAAACTAATCTCTGATTACTTTATTCCGTTACCTTTGATTTCCTTGGGCACTTGTTGATAAACATGTCATGTGCTACAATTGACATCCTATCTCATTTTCACAAATGTCACTAACACAGACACTTTAAGATTACATCAAAGCAAATACTTAAAACAGATTATATAATCAAGACAAGCTAACCAAGTAAGAACAAAGAACACAATTCTCTTTTTGTGCAACCTCCCCTAAAGCTTATAAGAGAAGGCAGACCCCAAAGCCTTAGCAGTAAATTTATGCAACATCAAGATGTCCATAGGGAGAGTCAAAGCACTTGTTTCCATCTGCTCAACAAGTAACACTATCCAACTTCATTGCACACTACCACAATCAAACACTGGCTGCTCCTCAATAGTATTCAAAGCTCTGTCCTCTGCTCTCCTGGAGAAGATAGCATTTTAACATTGGTTTTACTTCTGCTCTACTTTCTGCTCTTCGAAAAGAGAACATAAAACGAGAAGGAAAAAGGTATACCCAATTTTTGAACTACAGTATATTTGCTCCCTTGAATGATATTTTACATTCATACACACACTTCATTATGAGTTCACATTACCATGGGCTGCGATTGCCTGGTGACTTTATAGACTAACTCATTTTGTAGAAATAACTCAGCTATTTGACCACTTTTCAGAGCAAAGATACTAAGGTACCCTCTTCATTCTTCCTCATAAGATTTCTCGGTAAAGTAAGGCAGTGGGAGGGAAGAGTTTGGGAATGGGTAGGAAGCACATACAGACATGGAAACTTGATCTCAGGGCAAACATGGGGATTGCTTGTGTTCTATAATTTTTGATAACTCAATCCTAAGGAATTATGAGTTTTATAGAGCATAACCCTCGCACCCCCTCCCTAAACTACTGAAAGCCAAATGAGTTCAGCTGAGCCTATTTCTCTCTTAAAACATGTGTGAGGATGAAAGGAAGCAAGCATTATTTTTTTCCTGCCTAGCAGGAAGGCTATTGCATACTTAATTTGAAACATTATCTTGATGACAGCTGTGGCTTTGTTTTGGTTTTTTGAAGCAACAGCTCTGGCAGGCTTTGAAAATCTCTTCCTGTGGGAAGCTCTCACCATTTTCGCACTCAGTTCCCTTTGGAGAAGGGGTCACAACTGTGGGAAACTTCAGTCACTGGACTGTATACATGTTAGACAACTGACAGGTTATGGTAAAAGTCTTTCCACTGACCAGAATTCAGTAAAACTAGTCCTTTGCATTATTAGGCATCAACTACACACCAATAAGTTGGGGACTGTGATGGCTTAGTGGTTAAGATGCTGGACTTGATGACAGGAAGGTTGGCAGGTCTTCAGTTTGTGACGTAAAGTACAGTAAAACACCGGATAATGCTAAAACTTAGTTCCACAAGTCTTGGTGTTATCCGATTTTTAGTGTTATCCGATCCATGTTAAAATCCTATGGGATGGATCGGATAACATTAAAGCTCCATAGAGATACATTGTAACCGCACAGGCTTTAGCGGTTGTTATCCGATCCATCCCATAGGACCTTAACATTATTCGATCCAATTCTCCTCCCCAGGTAACTTAACGTTATGCGATTTTAGCGTTATACGATCCAATCGTTATCCGGTGTTTTACTGTATCAGGAAATTGTGTCCAATGTCTCTCTCAACCTCTCTTAGCCTTCCCAACATGCTTAAGCCTGCAAAGGCGAAGTATAAAAGGTGGGACTGCAGTTTCTGAAGATAATCAGCCGTGAGTTCATCAGATAGTCTTAAGCAATCTTCTAGACCAGTGATGGCAAACCTTTTAGAGACTGAGTGCCCAAACTACAACTCCAAACCCACTTTATTTATCACTAAGTGCCAACAGGGTGGGGCGCACTCTGTGTTGGGGGAGGAAGCATTCCCATTGGGCTGTTGGGAAGGCCGAACTCTGAGCTGGGGTGATGGCACGCATGCCCACAGAGAGGGCGCTCTGAGTTCACCACCACTGTTCTAGGTTTCTCAAAGCTGTATTGCTGGTTAGCTGTTGAAAGAGTTTGGGCAGCAGTAGTTTTGCTGGAGTGCTTTGAAAAGAAAGATGGTTAGTCAAAGATGCTGCTCTCTTCCTATCCTCCTCATTCATCTTGCCAGTGTCTGAATTGGTAATAGAGAGACAAAGAGATACCTTCTAGGTACCAAATATGGTTCCCGGGGATGTCTGCTAATCCTCACTACATTCTCAATTTTTACACGAAGCTCTTTCCGAATCTAGCAATGTTTCCCCTCTAAGCATTGTTATGATCAAGTTTGTTTCACTGCAAACACCAGACCTCAGACTTGACATTTATTTAACATAATCCGAGGAGCTTTGATGTACAAAGCTGGCTTCTGCTTTCACAACTTTTTGTAAACCCCATTCATAACTCATAGAGCTCCCTCAAAATAACCCACAGCTTGGAATTCTTTCTATGGAAGATGGTCACATTTTACACCAGATGTTATAAAATCTCTGAGAGCTGGAAGGAAGACTCAACTGGCTGCGTCCCCTGCAATCAACCTCCAAAAGGCCTGTTTATAGAGTCAACAGAATTGGTCAAAACCAATTATACAAACTTGAATTTCCCTCTAGGAAGATGGCACCCATCTGTATCTGGATAGAGTGTGTCAAGAGGTTATCTTTGTTTTATTGCATTGTCAACTTTCTAAATATGTGCTCCAAATTTCTATGGCCTGCACGAACAGAGCCTCAGGAAAACATTCTCACTTGAGTCTACCCACTGGCTCTATAATCTACTCCTAAATCTTCATGAATAAAAGGACACACAACCTATAAAAGCAATTCTTTCCAATTGGTTAATTTGAGCCCTCGCTTTTCCTGAATCTTTTAATCCTTATGACTCGTTAATTTTTATCTGCTATTTTAATTCATTGAGCTTTTTTTTTCTTTTTAATCTGATTTTTTAGAGAAAGGTCCTGATTATTTCTATTGTTGATTGATGTTTTAGTATGTTTTTATGACATGTTAACCGCCCTGAGTCACTCCGGTGAGTAGGGTGATATGTAAATATGAATAAATAAATAAATATTTGATCCAGTGAAAATATTCTAGCATTTTACCGTATATGCCGGTGTATAAGACAACTGGGTGTATAAGACGACCCCTCAACATTTCCACTCAAAATAGTTTGTTATATACTCGCTGTATAAGACTACCCCTTCTTCCACACACCTTCCACACACCAAATAAAACATAAAAGAACATCAGATTTGATTTCAACATCTCCCTGTGGCCGGCACTAGGGCACAAGTGTGCATGTGCGAGCTCTGCGTAGATAAGGGGTGGGGCGGAGCACCGCTGCTTCCCACCGAGCAGAATAGGCCGGTCACGGCGAAAAGGCTGGCACCCCGTCTCGCTGCTGATGCTCGCCGCAGCCACGCTGGATACCACGCGATACTGGATGGTATGTAGAATGAGGTGGGTGGGCATCGGGAGGCCACTATGGGCACCAGGCGGGCATCGGGAGGCCACAATGGGCACCGGGCGAGCATCGGGAAGCCACTATGGGCAGCTATGTCTATCCCAACTGAAGTGCACCCGGCGTATAAGACGACCCCCCCCCCTGGAGGCATGTTTTTCAGGGGGGGGAAGTAATCTTATACGCCAGCATATACAGTAAAAACATTATTTTATAAACACGCTGATCTGAAGCATTGGGTAACCACCACATGCAACCAAAATAATATATATATATATTATATTAAAGACTTGCTCTGACTTTTCATCTTGCTTGCTTTATTAGTCATTTATGAGAAAGAAAAATGATCTGGATTAACATGAAATGATCACTGGAACCAGACCAGCTTTAATTTGGCAGCGGTCCCATGCAATACCTCTGCTGGAAAACAGATCGCAGATGCATATTGCTGATCTTTTGTTATGAATAAGTGAAGACTCAACACATTCTTGGTAACCGCTATCAATTGGAGGCTCATCTACATTCTAGTCCCAGATCAGTATCAGAATACATGCCCAGTGGAGAGTTAGACCACCGTCCCCATAGACATTCACCACTGAAATTTGTTCCTTTCTCATGAGATAAGGATTTAAAGAATCCCTTCTTTAAATTCAGGAAGAAGGGTTTAACAGGAAAGTTTAAATCTCCCCTAAACATGGCTTACTGGTTAAGAAACGGAACTTCATGACTGGAAGATCGGCAGGTCAGCAGTTCAAAACCCGACTGCTGCACAACAGAATGAGCTCCTGTCTCTTTCCCAGCTCCTGCCAACCTAGCAGTTCAAAAGCAAGAAATTGCAAGTACTGTACATAAATAGGTACCACTTTAGTGAGAAGGTAAACAGCATTCTGTGCATTCCGGTATCTAGGCACGCCTGCCACATGTACAGAGAAACATTTGCAGACCCAGACAGTGCTGGCTCTTTGTCTAATAAATGGAGATGAGCACCAAACCCAAGAGTTGGATACAACTGGCTTTCAAGCAAGTGCAACCTTTTACCTTTAAAAATCCCATGATGGTTTGGTTCAGTATCCATGGATGCTTACTTTAGTTTGGAGCAAGAAAGGAATTATGGCTAGGCTCTTTGCTACTGATATAGCAAAATATAATCTATACACATCTCAAACATTCCTCAGCCTTCTCCACCCATGCTGTAGAACTCATGATTTCTGCAGACAAATCTGGTGGAGCACTAGCCTTAAAACAGGGGTTCCAAACCTATGGCCCACAGCACCATTTCATGTGGTCAACTGCCACCGCACCTGGAAGTGGAAGCGGACGCATTTAAGTCAGCCGTAAAATGCACCGACACATGGGTAAACACACCTGTGGCTATCGTAAACATGGAAGTGGGCGCATTTATGACAGACTTTGCCCTTGATGGTTCCTGAAAGCTCCTGGACAAATGATGAATCCAGATTTTAAAAACCTGTGGTTCAAATAGGAAGCTGAAGGTGTACAGTACATTGTTTCCCCCTTCTTACAAGATGTCCCTAACTCCCAGAACTTTCTAATTTACAGGAAGCAGTATTTATTTTATGTGCAATTTATCAGGTAAATGCCAGTTTCATCTTTTGCCTCCTACTGATTTCCTGTCTCACAAGCCTGAGCTTGTCTCCCATATATCCTGGATTTGAAATTTACTTTTCTAGAGTGCACTTCTCATAATCTACAAGCAAACGGGGCTCCAGAAGTTGTAGCCCAAATGAATAACCTTTTCAAACTTCACTTATGTCAGTCTCTTCTCATGGATGAATTGAATTTTAATATGTACAAGGCATGTCGGAGTGCCAGATTGGCTGGATATTTACTATGTACAGTAAAACCTCATATAACACTAAAACCCGGTTCCACAAGTCTTGGTGTTATATGATTTTTAGTGTTATCTGATCCTCTATGGGATCCATAGAGATACATTGTAACCACACAGGCTTTAGTGGTTGTTATCTGAAGCATCCCATAGGATCTTAATGTTATCTGATGCAATTCTTCCCCCCAGATTCCTTAATGTTATGCGATTTTCGTGTTATTCGATACTAATGTTATATGAGGTATTACTGTACTGTTGTTTTAAGTCATGTCTTTTTTTGGTAGTGTTGTAAGCCGCCCAGAGTTGGGTTTACCTAATTGGGGCGGGATAACAAATTGGACAAATAAATAAATAAATAAATAAATCCTGCAACCATGCTGTACATCTTTATGAAAATATTGTGTAAAACATATTTCAGGTCACACAAGCAGATGAGCACAGATGAACAAACCTGTTTTCTTAAGCTTTAAAATTTCCTTCATCATAAACAGGATCATTGTGGCATAGAATGCAAATAACCCAACCCTGCATTTAAGCTGAGGTCTGAAAAACTGTGATTATTTCCCTGTGCACAATTGCAGGCCACAAACAAATATGTATTTTCTCCAGAGCCAACTTTTGCAAACTAAGGCAACTTTGATTTTGAGGCATCAACCTGCAAGAAAAGACAATGCAGATGCAGACAAGGCTGTTCCCTTGTAAGAAATATCACTAACAAATAAACCCTATCTGTACATGGAGACAGAAAAGGGCATTTAAAGCTTTAAAATTTCGAATTGTTATTATTGTTCAGTCGCAGTCAAGTACGACCCTTTGGACCACCGCATGCCTGGCTCCTCTGTCATCTGCCATTCTCCGTAGCCTGACTAGATCTACGCCTACTGTGTCAATGACGCCATCTAACCATTTCATCTTCTGCCACTTCCTTCTCCGTTTGTTTTCCATCTTTCTCAGCATCAGGGCCTTCTCCAGTGAGTCCTCTCTTCTCATTTGGTGGCCAAAGTAGTTGAGCTTCAGCTTTAACATTTGTCCTTCCAAGGACAGTTAGGGTTGATTTCCTTTAGGACTGACTGATATGATCTCCTTGCAGTCCAGGGGACTCTCAAAAGTCTTCTCCAGCACCACAGTTGAAAGGCGTCTCTTCTTTTGGCTCAGCCTTCCTTATGGTCCAGCTCTCACAACCATAATTAGAATAGCTGCCTCCAAAAGGGTTCCCCTTTGTGCTTCGCAGGGAAATTAGCAGTAGTTACTCTCAGCCGCTGCATGCTCATTTTTATCTGAAGGAAACAAGCTGTAGTATTTGGGCTCAGTACAGAAATTCCTGGCCAAGAGACAGCTCTACGAGAGAAAGCCAAGAAAGTATTGGCAAGCATGGATTTGGGGTCAGTAATAAGAAAAATATGACCCAGTCTGGTTCAATCATTATGTCTGCTACCAACCTTTGCTCAAGGCTTCTTGAAAATCAGATATGACCCTGCTCTAAATTCTATGGATACATATAAATGCATAAATATCAGCCTTGTTCCTATATCTTGGGATATGACTGGTCTCATGCCAAGGACACAGGGTCATTCTAGGTAAGAACACAAATGTTTTCTTTGTGAGTGGATGACTCCAATCTCTCTCCCACCACCACCAGAAAACAATGTGTGTGTGTCTGTCTGTCTGTCTGTCTGATCTTGCCAAAATAATGTGACAGATGAAGTTAATTAAATGCATGAGAGATAAAAAAGGGAAGGGTGGTGATATAAAACTCCAGAAAAGGAAGATCTGAATTCTGCAAACGACGATACATACACTATTTCAATCGTTACATGTTTGCCAAAATAAAACATCTGCGCATTTCATTTCAATTACAAACTGCCTTTTAAGGATTTTTCTGAAACACAGGAAAGAGAGATATTTTTGATCCTACATTTTATGGCAAATTGAAGTAAAATCTACTTTAAGCACAAAAATATTAAAATGGAAAGAATGAAGAAAGGAAAAGCTGCAGGCATATAAGAGAAAAAGAAAAATGGAAATGGAATTTAAAAAAGAGGGGATCTGGGATGTCTCCCATGCATGATCCCGACAAACAGAGCTGTAAAATAAATTTTGAGTCAGAAATTACTCTGGGTTGAAAGGATTTGCCCCGTTTATTTTTTTTAGGTCAGAAACCTATTTTGGGGTTGGGTACAACTTTTGTCATTCAATGTTCTTCAGAAGACGATCTCAAGATTGTAGGCCAGGGGTCCTCAACCTTTTTAAGCCAAGGGCCAGTTCATGCCCCCTCAGACTATTTGCGGGGCTGCCTTGGTAGCCCTGGGGGCGTGGGGTGGCCACGCTGCCTCTACCAAAGGTGGCAGTGGTGGGACCACCTCAAGCCACCAACATTCTCCCGGCGGTGGCAGCAGGACTACCCCGAGCCCCCAACACTCCCCACCACCACTGGCGGGACCACCCTGAGCCCCCAACACTCACCACCACCGCTGGTGGCAGGACCACCCCAAATCCCCAACACTCACCACCTCGCCACCGGCAGGACCACCCTGAGCCCACAACACTCAACCTCACTGGTGGCAGCAGGACCACCTTGAGCCCCCAACACTCAACCCTGCTAGCGGCAGCAGGACCACCCCGAGTCCCTAACACACCCACACACATCGCTTCCCTCCTTACCAGAACAGCCTTTGCAAAGGATGCAGGCACCCACATGGGTCCACCACTCCTGCTTCTGCAGATGGCGCCTCAATTCTTATCCCCTCGGCTTGGCTTAACGTGTCCCTAATGGCGCTCTGTAGCAGGACGGATGTTGTAAGCACAGTTAGGGACACACTAAGCCAAGCCGAGGGGACAAGGATTGTGGAAACGGCGCCTGGAGCAAGGGGGCAGGCTGAATGGAATGGTACGGGCCATAGGTAGAGGATCCCTATTGTAGGCCTTACATTAACTACAAAATTTTGCAAGCAACTCACACAGAACTAAGAGCTTTGTGGACCTCAGCTCCAGGTTCCATCACGTTAAAAGTTTCAACAAAAATTTCCACTCTATAATTATTTCATAAATTTATGTGGATAGTTTTTCTTAGACTGCCCATTTCTAACAGATCCACACCTAACAGCCAACCTTTTACTTCAAGAAATATGAAAGTTATCACAACTTATAGCTAAACAGGATCTGTTCCCTATCACTGCACCAAATCAGTAGTCTTGGCATTCATTGCAACTTTATAAAACACTAACAAATCACAGCTCCATAGACACCATTTTTTGTTCCTTTAAGAAGAGTGGCGAATGCACAGCTATGCTTTAAAACCTCCTCTCCCCCGTTAAAAAATAAAATAAAAGTAAAATACTGTATGGGGTAGGGAAGTGATTTACAGCAGAGGGACAGCAATGAGGAAATAAACCTCCTTCCGAGATTCCTGCATTTGATATTCCAAACATATTCACCCTCACAAACATATCTTAGCGCAGCGATGGCAAACCTTTTAGAGACCAAGCACCCAAATTCAACAGACTGCTGTCTGCACCGCAGAGGGGCGGGGTGAACTATGTGCTGGGGGAGGGAGGAAGTACTCCCATTGGGCTGCTGGGCAGAGGGGCGGGGCAAACTCTGTGCTGGAGCAACAGCACACGTGCCCACAGAGAGGGCTCTGCATGCTCCCTCTGGCACATGTGCCATAGGTTCACCACCACTATCTTACCACATCTACTGTGGGGAAGTAGGAGGCACAGGAAGGATTAAATGCCTTTCTTTCTTCTGCTGAAAATTGCCCCCTTTGGATCAAGTGTGCAAACAGCAGACACCACAAAGGAGAAATATCTTGGAGAAAGTATCCTCCCATAGGGACACACCAGGTCATCAAAGAAGTTGGAAGCCCTTTTAGCTGGAAGCAGATAGGTAGAAATACAGCTGGCTAAAAGATTAATCTTCTCATATTGTGCAATAACCTCTTAGAGAAAAGGTACAAGTTTCCCCTAGGCAAGGAAAGATGTACCCACTGATGTGGGCACTTCCAGTATGTACCTTGATACTAATTTTATTGAAATTTGTGTATCTGCTGCATATTTTATTGGCTCTCTTACTCAGTTGACATAATGGCAAGCCATCTCGTTGCCTTTTATGATGAAAGGCAGGCTATAAATAAATCTAATCTGAGGGGGGAAATAAAACTTCAAGTTGGAAGATAGCTTGTTATAAATAGGGCGGAATGCAACAGATAACGACAGGACGGGCCATTGGTTATCCCTCCCAACTAGTAAACTATCTTCACCTTATTTGTACAGTTGACATACCACCACCATAGCTGCAAGGCTGAATGGTCAACTGCGGGAACGATTGCCAAAGTGGCTTCCAGCACCTTGGAGGAACTGGCAGACATTGATGACAAATTGAACAGTACTCTTTGGGACTTCCCTGCATGCTACTGCTTCTCAGGGACGGAAGAGGATGATATAAATAGGAAGCACATCTGCTGGCTCCATCATCACAAGAGGCAAGCATTCCACCCACTCCCGGTTCCTGGCCGTCCTGCTTGAGAATGGCATTGCATCTGTCCAAGCAACTGCTGTTTCAAGAATGCACGGTGAACTCTGCATTCAGAGGCTATAGTGATAAAAGGTGCACTGTCTTCCCTCACTCTCCACCACCCCACAGCTAGCTGAAGAAAAAGGACCTTTGGCCATTTTATACAGCCGTACAGTAATCAGCCAGACATGCGGGCAGTGCCCTAGTGACAAATTATTAACTGGCTGTGACAGAACAGAAGCTGATCGGTGTTGCTTCTAATTCCTTGTGAAGCGTTTGAACTTTCCAGATGTAATCTGGCTGGAAGTAGAAATTAAGTTAGGACACAACAACTCTATGAATGAATCAGCTTGCTTTCATTTCGGTTCTCATCAGGGCTTCCATACTTGGTTGTAGAGGAGCAGATCCAAACTCTAGATCTCAGATATTCAAGCCTGACAATGTAAATTCATGCACGTTACTACATATTAACCACATATCAAGTAACTAGCCTCTATATTGAAGGATATGTGAAATGGAGGGAGAGGAAAGGGGCACAGAGATATCAAACAATGAGGGTTACTGATTTTGTTTTATTACAACCATTACATGTCCTACTTTTAGAGTTTCTGAATCATTTGTGTACTCAAAAATACTTCACATGTACTCTCAGTGATGTGAATTATTGTAATGACTCTAAATTGTTAGAATGACAATGATAGTATCACTGTTTCGCAGAGCAGAAAGTGTTCTGAAAGATAATGGCTGACTTAATGCCATCCTCTATATCAGGGGTTCCAAACCTAATGCCTGTTGGCCGGATCCTATGGCACAATTTCATATGACCCCCTTCAAAGGGTGTTCAAGATACAAAATGGTCACACACACACCCCTATCGTGCAGGCAGGGCAAAATGGCCGTCCAGTCCTCAAAGCTGACTGAAAGAGCGTGACCTGACCCCCAGCTTGTTCTATATCCACACCAGGGCTGAGATTTAATAACTAATTTGCTTAGTTTTAGCCCTTGCAGTATTCTTGCCTTAGTACAGTACAAAACTTGAATTTCTCAGGAAGTCACCACTACACACTAGATAGATCTATGGCATAAGCGGCTGTGGTCTTAAAGCTTCACCCTACCTTACCAAACTCTTTGGGATGGGGAAGGAGTAGCCTAAAAGGAGATGCCAGCCACTTCTACATGCACGGACTCTGCACTTTTTCTGCCTCAATCAACAAATGTACAGGCCTGCAATTATTGTGTTTTTAAGACAACTGTTTGTTCTTTGTACTTAATAACACCTCGTTTTAATCCAGATGGTATTATCATCATTAATTGTAGTGTTCTAGGCTGAACATGACGCTCTGCCAGACTTCTCTATTTACGTGCAAATAGAAAGAATGCTTTCATCTATTGAACACTACCACCCAAAACTGTACTAAATAGAAGGATCTTTTCCATGGATATGCAGGAAAGTTCAAATACAGTACCCATATTTCTCCTATATTGTTATCACATCTTATGAGTGTGGGAAAGTACATCAAGAACTTGATCTGAAATCACACTTCTTACAATTCCTGCATCCTGAGTCACTTAGAGAAGAACACAAATCCCAAATACATGAAGATTCAGAAGAGGCAGACATGTCTTTACCTCTTCCCATTGTCTGCAACTATTTTACAAAGAAGTGGCAGGTATGGAGGGGATTTGTATGAATTAAGCGCTTGATACTGTGTATTACCGGTAGTGGCAGGTTTCCATGGAAATGCTGAAATTACAAGGTGTTCATTTTAGCTTCTATAAAAGGGTGGCCAACCTACAGTCCGCGGGCTAAACCCGGCCCATGACACCATTTCACATGGCCCACGACGACAACGAAGTGGACACATTTACAACAGCCGTAAATGCACCCACGCCTGGTTGTTGTGTTTATGACAGCTGTGTATGTGTTTTATGGCAGTTTACGGCCCGCTCAGTTGTCCGGGGGGTGTAGTCAGGTCCGTGGCATAAAAAGGTTGGGAACCCCTGTTTTAGAGTGTTTATATCTGTGGTTCCCAGTGTAGGGCCCATGCCCCACAGGGGGGCTTCAATTCCCAGAAGCCTAGGTCAGCACATTGCCTGATCAGTGCTTTGGGGAATTGACTTAGGCTTCTGGGAATTGAAGTATAAAAACCAAAGGTTGGGAAACACTAGTCTATACATAAAGCGTTTCTAGCACTCATTATTAAAGAAAGCTCAATGACCACATTTGGCCGTGCAAAACTGAAGGAGAATTTGCATTCAATTATGCAAAGTGAAAATACAGTTATGTAATATATTTACATACATTAGCTAGCCAGACCAATTACTACAAAGTTCAATCTCCTTTTAACATAGCCATGATCCCTCAACCTTTTGGAAGCAGTGGCATTTGCCTTGTTACAATCACTGAGGGAAGCAAAGATTTGAGGAGAGAAACAAGCAATAAGCAGAAAGTGATATCTACAGAACTTGGATTCTCAATCTTTTCGCGCCATGAGCCAGATCATGTCCACCTGCCATAAACTGCAGCAGCCGTGGGTGGGAATGGCACTGTGGGCCACGTCTGGCCCATGGGTCATAGGGTGCAAACCCCTGCTGTAGAATTTCAAAGCCTCTATGATTAGTTCATCCTCTCCCAAAATAATTTGGAGAGGAATACATCATTGCTACATTTATAGTCCAACTTTTTTCCAATTAGGTCAAGATTGTGTAAATGGTTTTCTGTGCATATTCTCACAACAAACCTGGGAACCAGGTCAGGCTGAGAGTGCAAGATCAGCATATGGTAATCCACTGAAGTTTCATTGTTAATATGAATCCAGATTTCCTTGGTCCAAGTCGAACTCATTAACCACTACAACACAATGGTTCTCAAGTACTGTATCAACACTTAAACCAATGCTACTAAGGGTTGTAAGTGAGGCACTGAGTTGAGTTTACTTGTTACAAGTTCAACATTTAGTGGACCAAACTTGCTCCTAAGAATGTAGATTGTAAAAATTCTAACTTGTCTGCCCAGTCTATCAAGAATTAAGAAAAAGAGTAATTGTTAAGTTTAAATTGTTGCATGGATCAACCACAGTAATGAAAAGAATTGGTTCCCATTCTTCCACATGAAAAAATCTCTTGGAATTTACTACACAGTAAGCCAGGGCTAATCAGCATAGAGAAGCTGGCTGATAACAAGTTTCATTACTCAATGTTCCCAACAAATAGGTTTGATCTTGTCTAATGTTTTGCACACAGCAGTTGATCTTGTTTTGCACAAACACCAGGAGCAACTATTCATACTGTTACTCTCATAACCACACCTAATACACCAGGAGTTCTCAACCTTTTTAAGTTGCGGGCCGGGTCACGCACCCTCAGACAGCTTAGGGGGCCGGAGGGCCATTTTGCCCTTCCTCCACCACATGGCACTTCCTGGTGTGGTGGAGGCAGTGGGGAGACACATAAAATGGCGCCACAGGTTGAGAATCCCTGCAATACACCATGTGAGGAAAAGGAGCAGAACGTACAAAATGAGTTGCTTCTTTCCAATTAGTTTACACCTAGGTGGTTTTGGGACATATAAAAGATAACGCTACCGCCCAGCATTACTCAGTTCAGAACAATACTTCCAAGAAATTAGTCATAAGATGACAAAACAAAGGAGAACAGAGGGAAATAGTCAACTATTGAAAATTATCTGTAGATAAGGCAAGCAAGACCAATACAAAAATAACATAAGATAGATGTCATCTGAAGTGAGGCAGTTATTCAGTAAGGCATAAAGAAATCCCAGTTCTGTGTGTCTAAATAATTGATAAGTTATCTGAAAGTCAAAAAACCACCATAACCATTGTATATAACAGGCCTGCGGGATGCAGCAAGACCTCTACTGACGCCTTTCTTTGTAAAACAACAAACAAACAAATCACAGTATGCCATCAAGTCAGCTCTGACTTATGGTGACCTTTTCCATGGTTTTATAAGTAAAAAGGTATAGTCTGCGGTAGCTTAGTGGATCAGATGTTGAACTTGATGACTGGAGGGATGGCGGCAGGTCAGCAGTTCAAGACTCGAGTGCTGCACGATGGAGTGAGCTCCTGTCTCTGCCCCAGCTCCTGCCAACCTAGCAGTTCAAAAGAAAGAAATTGCAAGTAGATAAATAGGGACCACTTTGGTGGGCAGGTAAACAGCATTCCATGCACTCCAGTGTTTAGTCATGCCTGCCGCATGCCCACAGAAACGTCTGAAGACGCAGACAGCGCTGGCTCTTTGGCTATACACAGAGATAAGCTTGAACCCTAGAGTCAGATACATCTGGCTTTTGAGCAAGGGCAACCCAGGTAGAAAATAAGCAGAAGTGGTTTATCATTCCTTCCAAGGGCAGCCTGGGATTCTTGTTCCTGTCATTACTTTGTTCTCTTATTTTCTCATTTAATTCCTCTTATGTTCTTTGCTCCTTTTACTCTTCAGCTACTTGAAGCCTTAACACTTTCCACCTCATTTCCTCATTGTCCCATATAGGGGAATTCACTCCCAGGACAAATGCATGGTATCACATGGCCTCTCCCTTTTCAGTCACCTATTGTTCCTCTCAACTGACATTTTATCCTGAAAATCTATGCCCCCAACTACCCTAACTACACAAAGTCTAATAATGTTTGTTCAGATTTAATGTTTTTATCAAACCACTATCAACACTAAACGTTTAGTGTAATCAGTGAATTTCTTCTGTTTGTGTGAAGCACTGATGTGATGCTTCACAGAATAATAAAACTCTCTGCATTGTTATATTATCTACCTCTGCTGTGAATAACTTTTTAACAGGCCCTCTCTAAGCCCAATGGTCCTTCACTTTTGAGATCTCATGCCCCAACAAGCTGACTCTTACTGTGAGAGAAGCACAAAGCTGACTTTTATGGTCAGGATATTTATAGGTTAAGAGAGATTCTATTATTGCATTTACAATTTACTGTAAATTAGTAGGTATGGGGAACAGGAGATTGTGAGTGATAGCAAATGTTCCAAGTTCCTATCACAAAAATGGTCAGAGAGGAATAACCAATGGTTAGGACGCTGGCAGGAGACAACACAGCAAACTTGCAAGATGACATGGGGATTGAAACATGATGGAATTTTTAGTCACTATTATGAAAAAGCCTACTTCCGCCTTCTACATCCCACCATTAATATCTGTACCAGGAGTTGGGAATCATTATTCAACAGAAGTTGGCTTCCGTCTTTCTAGAAAAAAAGGTCCTATTTTGACTTTCAATTATTACATAGTAGTTGACACACCCTTCCATCCTTCTGAGGTCAGTTAAATGAGTACCCAGCATGTCGGGGGCAAAATGCTAATTAACGTGTACCACGCAGAGAGTGCACTAACCGTTATGGGGTGGTATGTAAGTGTGATTGCTTTGCTTTGAGCAGCAATTCCTTCTTCTACTGTTCTTCTCAGACTACTGCAGGGATTCTCAACCTGTTGCACATGGGTCGGATGCAGACCGCGGCACCATTTCACGTGGGGCCCCCACAGCCTCCACCACACTCAGAAGTGCCATGTGGTGGAGGAAGGGTAAAATGGCCACCCGGCCCCTGAAGCTGTCTGAGGGAGCATGACCCGGCCCCCAGCTTAAAAGGTTGAGAACTCCTGGACTACTCTTTCACCTTTCTGATACTGAACTTTTCTTCCCATACTTTCTCAACACTCCCCCCACCTTCTTTCTTCAGAACAACATCAAGGGATCCATGAAGTTCTTAGCTAGGTGACTCACCTTAGGTAAGGAGGAAAAGATCATGACATTTGAAGAGCAATGCACCAGACTACACGGTCTCCCAAAGTTAATCCAGGAAAGTGGATTGAGTATTACAAGTCTTTGAGTGTACAGTAGTTGGGTCGTGGTCATCCAAGTGTGAAGCATACTCAAAAGACCACTTTTAAACTGTCAGTAAAATGTCAAGAAGCAGAACTTTTATGTCCCTGACCGATGCTTGAAAATGAAGCCTTAAAAAGGCATGCTTCACATCACCACTGGTTAAATGATGCTCACACATCTGCATATGATTGCGCCTGTACTGAGGACTTTCAGATTTTAAAATGCCTCCTCCTGCCCTTTTTGTTGAAAACCATTTAAGAACAAAATGACTGGAGCATTATGAAATGCCTAAAGGCCTGGCAGGATATGCAGAGGAGGGGAAAGGCACACCAATCAAAGATGGCAGATTTAAAACAGATCGTTCAAACCTCTATCTAATTAGAAACGTCTTGGCATCTCCTGATGTGCATTTTCCCCCAGCAAAGCCATTTTATGAAATATACATTATCCCAAGAGACAGAAAGGAGGCAGTTTCTATTTGTCAGATGCAACTCAGACATGAGAGGAGTGTTATGCTGAGGGAAACAATAAAACTTCAAAGCTAAGCAAATGATTGTCATTTGAAACTTCCTTAGAAATCCAATAAGGTAGGAGCACAGCTGAATGCATGCTCAAGCTCTGAGGTTTCATGTGAATTTATGATTCTCCATCTAATATGCAGAAATCACATTCTGACTTGGTGAGAGGTTCTCACACATATGGAAAGTAAAGATATTTTTATTCAGGGTGCTATTAGCTATGGATGGGCGATTGCAGAAATAGCTTCATTGCTTCTAGGTAATTATGTGCAGTGGTGGGCATCAGCAGGTCCGCACCAGTTTGCCAAAACCGGTAGCAGAAATTCTGACTGGCCCCACCCATCCAAGTTTTGAAATAAAGTAGTCCTAATTTGGGTGCAAAACAGGACTTTCCCCCTGGCCACGCTTACCATACCACACCCACAGTGTGGTAGTAAATTTTTTGGAGCGCCCCACTTATTATGTGGTTTCTGTTTTGGGCCGTTGTTGTCCCCCATTTCTCAATGACAAAAATAAATGTACCTCTGCCTAAGCAAAACAGGTGTAGCTCTTTACAACTCTATTATAAGACTATTCACAATTTTGTTTGTGCAAACTATGGAGCTTTTTGCTTTTAAAATGGTTATAAATATACCAAATAGAAGCATTTTATATTGTGAAAATGATAAAATTGCTCCAGTTTAATGTGAACAAAAAGTACTTTTAGTCAATAATAATAATTTCATGTCAGAAATTATTCTGGGTTGAAAGAATTTTTGCCGGAGGAACTCCACTCAGGGGATGCCCAGATGAGGCTCCTTTTATGTCCCCAAGATCTATTCCCACCAAAGTGGTCTCTAATTTATCTACTTGCAATTTCTTGCTTTTGAACTACTAGGTTGGAAGGAGCTGGGGCAGAGACAGGAGCTCAAACCATCATGCAGTACCCGGGTCTCAAATTGCCGACTTGCCAGCCTTCCAGATAACAAGGTGAGCTTCTTAACCACTGAGCCACCACAGTCCCTTGCCAATGTCTTGTTACTTTCCATGGCTTCATAATGTCCTGAATGTACATCTCTATCCTTGGGCTCCATGTTTGGAAGGGGGGAGGGGGAGAGAAGAGGTAGAAGTCAAATTTTAAAATGGGGTAAGGGTGGGTTTGGTAAATCTCTTAACAGCAATTCAGGTAATGACTTCTCCAAGAAACAACTGGCCTACCAAACAATATCAACTGGATCATGAAAATCTTAAAACATGTAAATACTTTGCCCAGAGTTGTGATCAAAGCACTTTTCAGTATTTCATATCCCAGTACTATTGACTGTGTTGAAGACTAGTAGAGGGGGAGGACATTGAAAGAGGGGAAATTTCAGTTGCATTGTCATAACAATGCCAACATCTAGATTTAGGACCACATTCTCAACTTCTAGATTTTCCCTTCTCAGAAGAGGCTATGCAAGTTCTGATGGTAATGGTAATTTTCTGGATATACCAATCAACATTTGCATTCTTAGCAGTTGGAAGAGATCAGGACATCAGCCCAAAAAGTATTGATAAAAATTGTTTGCTTACATCTTACCCTGATCAAGATAGGTGTGCAGACCCGATCCTGAAAAAATCCTGCTAGGATATAGTTGTGCTGGCAAACCCCATCTAGAACCAAAGCAGGAGGCATGTGCCCCTTATATTATGAATTACAGAAGTAATTTTCACTGAATTCAGTTGGCCTAGCTCAGAAGCTTCAGTGTGTATAAAGGATTGTGGTTTTTATTTCATTCAACTTATTTATGCACTTATCTAAGTGTCTAGAGCCATGATGGCTAACCTTGGCACTCCAGGTGTTCTTGAACTTCAACTCCCAGAAGCCCTGATCAGCAGGAGTGCTGACTTGGGCTTCTGGGAATTGAAGTCCAAGAACACCTGGAGTGCCAAGGTTAACCATCACTGGTCTAGAGTCTTAGTGGGTTATCCATGTAAGCCTACTAAGCTCTCTTCTAATTTTCTGCTGTTTCTCTCTACAGGCTTTTTCTTCCCAAATATTGCAATAGTCAAATGCTGAGCAAACTATTTATGAAAACATGCAGGAACTTGCTTAGGAACATTTGTGTTTTAGGGTGGGGAATCCACAAAATATTTAAGAAGAGAGACTGCAGCTTGCAATTACCAACAGGAAGTATCTGTGATGGAAATTAGCATGAAGTAGAGGTTGGACTTCTGTATGTTGTGGAAGCATTTCACATCCCAATGTGGGAGGCAAGTATAAAGCCCCCTGGGAGTCATGTCCATTGACCATTTCATGCACATTAGCAGTAACTAAACCAAACATCTCAGGAATATAGAGAGCCAAACAAGAGACACCAAATCTATGTACATTTATTCCAAAAAAAGGTACTTCCAGAGTTATGAAAGACTGAGGTGGTATCTGTGTTAACACAAATGGCCATCGCTGAATATTCTTGAAACTACTTACTGGCATGGAAGGGCAGCCCTTATTTCTGCACAAGAGCCATTGGAGAGAATATACCTACTCCACACCTCTCATAAAACCTTAAGAATCTATTTATAGTCTCATTTCTGCAGAAAAGCATTTGCTTTTCTCTGTGCCAGGGTGAGTAAGGTATGGCCCGCCAGATGTTATTGGACTGCAATTTCCATCAGCTTTAGCCAGTGTTCACTTGGGGGACATGGGGGTTAGTCAACAACATCTGGTAGGTCTCCTTGATCTGTGATCTCTGCATGGAAAACTGACACTCTCTACGGGAGGGATTCTCAACCTGTGGCCCACAGCACCATTTCATATGTGTGTGTCGTAATCCCCACCTCCACCACACCAGGAAGTTCCATGTGGTGGAGGAAGGGCAAAATGGCAGTCCAGCCCCCAAAACTGTCTGAGGGAGCATGACCTGGCCCCTGGGTTAAAAAGGTTGATAACTCCCGCTCTAAGGGGAATGAGACCTGCTCTTCAACATTTATATCAATAGGAAGTCAGGAGCAGGAATCACCAACTGAAGCAACCTTGACTTTTGGGAAATGGTTTATCATACAACACAATTGAGGAAGGAGAAAGAGGTGTCCTAACCATCGAAATAAAGGGAACTAATAAGCTCCAATCACTTTGGCAGTCTGCATTCTGTATAGTGTCTTAACACAGGGACAGCATGACAATTCTAGGAAGGCTACTTGTGTGAAGCCACTGAAACCATGTCAAGGTTTACAGAACTGTTGCCCATCAAGTCAAGCATGAATGTGAACTAAAGGACTAAGGAAATTTCCAGCAGGGAACACCATGCTACGACACAAACAGAATGGCCTTGTGGATCTCAGATGTCAAAATATACCACAAACAGTTTAGTCATCTGGACACTACTTGACTCTGCTATAAGTAAGACTGCTCATCTTCTGCAAACAAAAATAAATAAAACTTCACAGCCTTTCTCAGAAATTCTGTACCAAGATTCAATAAGAACTATTATTTCTGTGCATGGAAATGGATTTAAATGAGATGGGCATTTTTATGGGTAAATAAGAGATATAATATAGGAAAATATCACCAGTATAACCTCATGTAGTCAAGCCATCTGCTGTACAGAAGACCAGCTGGATTTGGTGTGTGTACAAAAATAATGTACCTGTATCGGACAAACATTGAAGATGTCAGAAATAGGGAGTTGTACCCCCCAAAACTCTTGAAAACAAACCATTGAAGGAATCAAGGAAACCAAGTTATGTCAAAAGGGTCAGAGCTGAGAATGCCAATAGCCAAGACAGCAGAGGAATAAATTTAAACATGACATCAAACATATCCTAAATGCACAAAGCAGATGGTCAGGATGCAAACAGGGAAACAGTATGAGACACAGTGTGAGAAGGCAAAAGAACAGGAGATATACGGAAGTGGTCACAAGTCCAGCCCAACCAATCTGGTCTCAAAAATCCTTCAGCTGATGATTTCTCTCATTCATTCTTCATTCATTCATTCTTCAAATTTATACCCCGCCTCGCTCAGGCGAACCTGACTCTCATAGATAGGTAACGGTTTCCCTTGCTCGAAAGCCAGTCACATTTGATTGTAGGGTTCAGCGCTCATCTCTGTTTCAAAGTCAAAGAGCCAGCATTGTCTGATTCTGCAGACATTTCCATGGTCATGTGGCAGGCATGACTAGACATCACAGTGCATGGAACGCTGTTTACCTTCCCACTGATGTGGTCCCTGTTTATCTACTTGCAATTTCTTGCTTTCGAACTGCTAGGTTGACAGGCGCTGGGACAAAGACAGGAGCTCATTCTGTCCTGCAGTACATCTTATAGATATGTATCTCATAGATATAAGCTTGTTTATAACCAAACCAAACATGTTCTCCACACACAGAGATAATCCACCCACTTCTTAATACATCCCCCTTTTAGAAATCATAAGAGTTAGATTAATTTACTAACCCAACAATAAAGCAGGTAATAAAGGCTACCCACAAGGACATAGCATGTGGATTACAAATACTGTAATACTTCCCCATATGATTTTGTACACGTGCAGATAGTTGTGAGGATTTTTGATATGTTACATATTTGACTTTCCAAAGCTGGCAACTTGTAGAGATAATATAGTACTGAACATACCTAATGACACTTATTCTGAGATGAAGCAGGTAATTGTCTGGAAGCCACCAGTTGCTAACAGAAACTACTCAAAAGGTAGAAATACCACTTGTTCTCTTTGGGTTCATTTACAGCAGGAGTTCCCAAATGAAAGGCCTGTGGGCTGGATCTGGCCCATGGCACCATTTCATGTGCCCCCTCCAAAAGCATTCAAGAAACAAAATGGCTACCTCTTTGAAGCTATTGGGACAAAATGGCAAAAAAAACCGGTTGTGCGGGGAGGGGGAAATGGCAATCCGACCCCCAAAGCTGACTAAGAGACCATGACCCGTCCCCCGGCTTGAAAAGGTTGGGAACCCCTGATTTACAGCTATCGTAAGGTTGCAAAGATACATCCCTGGAGAGACATGGTACTGCTATAAACCTTAGCAGGAACTGTTCAACAAGCAGAAGGGTAGAGTTAGCTTTTTAGGACCCAGCCTACTAAAAAGAAATTTCATTATTTTTATTTATTACATTTATATACCACCCATTTGGGTGATTTCCCACTCTGAGCAGTATATAACATTTAAAAGATTTACAAATAGAAACAATAAACAAACAATCTCCACTGGTGAAATCAGAGACAAATGATGAAATAAATTTAAACTAGGCATTGGGGAGAATGTCCAAAAATGCCTCTTTAAAGAGTAAGGATGCACACAATCCAGTTTCCAGGGCACTTGTCCAACGATTAAATTAGTTCACCCATCACACCAGCTAGTACACACACACTAGGCTAGTAGATGTGCCCTTCTACTAGCACTCCAGCACTATCAGGAGACAACTATCAAACAAAAACACATAGACAAAGCTGTAGATGAAGTTCCTTCCACATTACCGTCTAATACAGACATATCACAACTTAGACACCTGCCTACTTGTTGCAATGCAAGTGCACTTATTACATGATTTTGTGTAGGTGGAGGTACTATAACATATACCTGAGGGTACCTCCATCTTTATACTTCTAAAAGAGGAATGGGGAAGACAAAATATGAGACCTTTTCTCATTTTAAGACCTTTTAAAGCAGTGTTCCCCAACCTTTGTGTCTTGGACTACAATTCCCAGAAGCCTAAGTCAATTCCCCAAAACACTGATTAACCAATGTACTGACTTAGGCTGCTGGGAATTGAAGTCCAAAACTCAAAGGTTGGGGAACCCTGTTTTAAAAGACAATATCAATACTCAAACTAGCTTTGTTCCTAGATACCACTTCATTCTCAGGCCATTGTTAGGCTACAACATCGCAAACAACTGTTTGGCCACGTCTAGGGTTTTGCACACTATTTTTTTATTGTGTTCCTATCGTAATGCCTGCATTCATTATTTCAAGGATAGGTAAGTAAGGCTCTGCTAAAGTTTAGTTTCTACCTTCTCTCAATATGTTGATTTTCATAAGGAAGGTAAAAATTAAAAATTTTTAGTGGCATGAACTGGGATGACAGTGTATTTTATAAAGTATATTACTGAGCTGATCCACTGTGCAACCCAATCTTTTCAATACATCTTCCACGGGGATACCCAATACAAATATCAGACCTCTCTCAGTCCACACCTTCCAAAGGAGTAATATAAACTCTGTACTGTTTCAAGTGCAGCATTAAAAATGCATCACTTTGTGTTTTAAAAAAAGGGATGGAACAAGAGGGACTCTACTCACCTAATTCTACCACCATCCAATAAATTAATTGTTGAACTATTAGAGCCAACATCTATATTTCTGTAAAGCTGTCATCTCTAATAGTTCTGTCAATGTGGTAGCCAACCTTACAATATAAAAAAAAATTCAAAATGTTAAGCTAGCATTTAGAAGATACAAGACACTCATAATGCTAGAAACCCCAAATAAATGGTTTTAACAAGCTTAACACCAGTATTCGATGCCTCCAGATTACAGCGTGAATAATTTTGGGGAAACAGAAGGCTCAAAAAAGGTAAAATAATTTGCTTTCCTAAATTTCCTGATGGACAACAAAGATCAAGATTTCTTTTTTTTCCCCTCCTCATATACAACCTTAGTGACAGAATGGCCTTAAATATAGTAACCTACAATTAGGGGTAGAAAATACCAGTTTCAATCTGGCTCTGTCACCTCTAAAACATGCGCATGACATCCTTTCCAGAACAGCCTGTAACCATGGACACACCCATTTAAGAATGGCTGAGACAATAGACCATAGAAATAAACTGTTCAGAAATAGTCACTGTGTAGCATTTCCAGAATATCCAGATGTTTGTTGTGCTCTGAAACACCTTTCCTAGAAGAACAATTTAAACTTGCTGTTATCAGAATATTGCCCTTATTATAAACCATTCTACTCTGACCCCCTGCTTGCTAAGAAATCAGCCACCTATTAAAGCTGTTAAACCTATCTTTCGAGCAAAACGTATTACAGCATTCCGTGTAAAACTAAAAGCAGCCAAATTAATTTAAGCCAAATTTGCAGGGAAATGGATTTTTCATGACATTATCTGGAAGCTTTCCAAGCTGGGGAATTACAGGGTCCACATTTCCGAAGACAGCTTAATTGAGTCCTCCCGTGCTTTTTATGGCCTACTTTGATAAACATCAGCAAAGAATAAGCTGGCCTGAAAGCTTTCATTGCATTCATTGATAAAGCCATCTTTGCATTTATGAATCACGGGTTTTAATATATGTGTTTTAAATTAAGAGAGTTGTTCTTCTCTCCCACCTTCCAGAAAAGGGGTGTCATAACTCTAAGCGCTCTACATGCATATCTTGATTTAGCGATTGCATTGTGCTTCACCAAACAAAGCAATTTATGAGTCAATTTGGGGAAAGGACTTAACTTCACTCAATAGCCTCTCCACAGAGATAGCTGTAGCAATTAAGGCAAGTTAAATACATGAGTCTAACAAAACATTAACCTTTATGGAACTATCAGATGAATGATAAGGAGATGTTTATGTCTCACCCAGTTGGTTCTCTAAATAATATCCAAACAGGTTTCAAACCCAAGTGACAAGAGCTCTTATTAGGGTTCTCACCTAAGGCTAGTCCAGTACTACAGTTCTTGTACACATCTCAAAGTTATTTTTGTCCACTTGCCTCATTCCAACACAGTAGAACCTTGTATAACAGTGGTGCCCAAACTAAGACCCGGGGTCCAGGTGCGACCCCTGACGCCAATTCATCCGGCCTGCGTAGCCCTCGTCGCTCCTGGAAGCAGAAGTAAAACGCACGTTTTACCTCTGCTTCCAGGAGCGACGAGGGCTACGCAGGCCGGATGAATTGGCGTCGGAGGCCGCACCCAGCCCGCGGGCCTTAGTGACTGGCTCCTTGAACCACATGATCAGCCCATGACCCAAAAAGTTTGGGCACCCCTGCTGTATAACGAATGCCTCCAACAGCGATTAAATCATATGACAACGAAGATTTGAAAAAACATTGTGCCTCGTATAACAACTGAAATCGTTATACGATGCAATGCATCTCTATGGGATGCATCATACAACAAATTTTTGTTGTTGTACGATTTTTCCCATAGAGATATTCGTTGTATGATGTATCCCATAGGGATAATCGCTATGGAATGCATGCATCGTATAGCGATTAAATCGTACAACAACTAGCCCCATGGAACGAATTAGTCGTTATACAGGGTTTTACTGTACTTCTGAAAACTGTGGGTGTGTACCTTTTACTTGAACACAGGAAAGTGGTCACAACTCAAGGAAATAGAGAAATGTTTATTAAGCCAGAGAGGGCAAGAAAGCAAATATACATTTAGATTGAATTTTTGGAAATCCAAGTTACTGTAGGCATTCAAATAGAGCATTCGCATAAAGAATGCCTCACATAAAGAGTAACTCACTTAAAGAGCAGAATTTTTTCTGAATGTTCGCTTCGCTTAACAAATAAAACCAACCAAAAACTCACTTAACAAATAAATTGGGGTTCTCAATCCCACCTGCCAGAAGTCACAATTGGTCACTTACAGTGGTGTTTCACTTAAAGAACAAACTCACTTAAAGAGCAATTCTGTGGAACACATTATGCTCTTTAAGTGAGGTACAACTGTATTTGCAAAATACTAAGAGAAACCAATATTCTCACCTTTTGAAAATATAGCTAATGCTATATTATTTATGCATTAGCTTGGAAATCTGAATAATCTTCTTTCAAGAAACCTGGTAAGACTTATTATAGCCCACCTTTAACCTCTTACAAGCTGGGCATTTCAGTTAAACCCGCAATGTATCTCTAATTTTTTACAACCAAACAAGTTTTTATCACAGGATTTACAAAATCTTCCAAGAAATACTGTAAATTTTATTTCTACAATCACAAAATGAAGGACAATGTTCAACTTCTATCATGCTGTCTTAATTGCCCAAGAGCATAATTTTTGATTTTAAGACACAAAATCTCATGACTTTTGGTGTTTCTTCCAAACCCTAATATTTTCATTGATTTTTTGTGCCTTGCATAAATTGCTGATCCTCTTCTGCAATACATAGTTCTCATCTTCTCTCCTCCCATCACACTATAGCAGTGATGGCTAACCTTGGCACTTCCGCTCCGCTCATCTTGGGACTTCCAATTCCCAGAAGCCCTGATCAGCAGGAGTGCTGACTTGGTCGTCTGGTAATTGAAGTCCAAAAACAGTTGGAGTGACAAAGTTAACCACCAGGGCACAATAATATCATTACCCCTATGGCAGTGATGGCAAACCTTGGCACTCCAGGTGTTCTTGGAGTTCAATTCCCAGAAGCCTAAGTCAGCACTTCTGCTGATCAGGGCTTCTGGGAATTGAAGTTCAAGAGCAGCTGGAGTGTCAAGTTTCGCCATCACTGCCCTATGCCCCCAGACGCCAGTTATTTTATTTTATTTTGATACGTATTTGCCGGTTTTCTGTTTTGATTTGTTGTCTGTTCTGTCATGTCATTTGATATCTGCTTGAGTGGGATACCACTCAAATGGGCGGTATAGAAATGTAATAAATAAAATACTACTTGCTCATGAGCCCATTTGCAACCATATCCATTCCTTAAGTTTTCAGCTATGTTGTAAACCAGTGGTTCCCAATGTGGGGCCCACAACTCACAGGGGAATTCAATTCCCAGAAGCCTAATCAGTACATTGGCTGATCAGTACTTTGGGGAATTGACTTAGGCTTCTGGGAATTGAAGTCCAAAAACCAAAGGTTGGGAAACGCTGTTGTAGACTAACCTAGCTGCTCAAGCACAGCCAGTACAAACATTCCCGAGGTAGCTGGGAGGAAAATGACTGTATTTTCACTCAACGCACAAATAAATGTTATCTTCCATTCCACATATGAATGTTTGCCAAAGTTGCTTCAGATAACTTTGTTCAACATCCTTTTAGACTCCTCTGTCAAATAACCGAGTCTATGGCCCAGGAACCTGAAACAATTATAACAGATTAGTATTTTCACCATGCTTTTGGAAGAACATACGTAATCATAAAGAGTATAAGAAGAAGCTTGTTTCCTCCACCACAACACAGAAAGCAGGCATGACTCATTTTAAGAGCCACTCCTTTGGACACAAAGCCCTTGAAGTCACACCTACAGAAACTTTGCCTTTCCCATTATCACCAAAGGAATTCACCTTGTTCATTTTAAAGGCTTATCCTATTGCTCTTTCAGCAGCTGTCCCCCCAAACGAAGTCCTGGCATGTTTGTTTGTGTTATGTGTAGCTGCAATGGATATAAAAAAATATCTAAACTGATGGATGGTTGGAGCATTTCTGGTATGACCATTTCACAGAAATAAAGATACAGTACAAGACGGCAATACCCTGATTTTCAAGTACAAATCAACCACATAATTTTCACCCATATTTGGCTGGCTTGCTAATGGCACAGTGGAAAAAGAGCATAACAAAGTGGTGTCCCTATCAACACCAAGACTGCTATAAACTAAAACATTCTTAAGATATGACAGTTTTGTTCAAATGAGCCACACTGATACTTGATACAGTCTTTATATCAGTGATGGCAAAGAACAAGTGCCCAAACAGAGGTGCTTGGTGTGCTGGAGGGAGGGAGGAAGCACCCCCTTTGGGCTGCTAGGCAGAGGGGTGGGGCAAACTCTGGGCTGGGGGAGGGAGGAAACACTCCCACTGGGCTGCTCGGCAGAGGGGTGGGGTGAATTCTGTGCTGGGGGAGGGAGGAAGAACTCCCATTGAGCTGCTAGGAAGAGGGGTGGAGCGAACTCTGTGCTAGGGCTACAGCACGTGTACCCAGAGAGTGCGCTGTGAGTGCCACCTCTGGCACGTATGCCATAGGTTCGCCACCACTGCTCTATATGCTACAATTTTTATTTTTACCAACAGCCAAAATGACATAGAGACAGAAAGATGGAAACTTGCTAGGATCTTAGTTATAAGACACTCAAAAAGAACCACTACTACAGAGGTACCTTTAAAATGAAGCCAGGGGTATTAAGACTGCAGGATTGTCCTAAAATGGAACATGAGCAAAGCAACCTAACCTTAAGATATCATACAAGCAAGCAAACGATGGGAATAATTTTATTCTAGTGTTTGGCTCCACTCGGACATTTCAAGGGTCATTAGTGTAAAGTTCATTACTAGCCTCTATTTTCTACACAGAATGCTGTAAAGACTCTCCTCTACTGGTTTGGCCTGTTTTTGTCATCAAATTTAGGATCTGCTTGGTTCTTTGAAGAATTCTTATTGTGGTACTTGTACTTGCATGTCTGCATGCATTTTATTATACTGATCAGTCCAATCCAGATTGGATCTCTCTCTTGTTAATGTATCTTGTTATGAGCAGCTTCACCTTTCCCAGGCAACTCCCCAGCCTTATCCTTTCATCTATGCTGCAAGCCTGATTAATTAAGCGAATCATTTGGCTAATGCAATTAGAACACCCTTAGCCTTACTCTCTGCCAGGATAAAATGCAGAAGCAAAGAAAAGAAACTCGACTCAAACCCAGCAGCACCTTCAGTTTGAGGGCAGCAAACTTTTTACATTTCCAAATATTTTGGAACAAGGCAAGAGAGAACCCAATATTTTTTTTTTTTTTTTTGCTGGTTGTAGTAAATATAAAGGAAGTTTCAGAACAAAAATAAACTGGAGATGTGTGGACACTTGTAGAGCCTAAAACAAGATTTTGTTGGCTTACAAATACGTAAATGCATTCAGATAACAATCAGAATTCAGAATTACAGGTTCATCTACTCAACTCTCCCAAGGGCCCCAGGTACAAAGTAGGAGGAGCTGCGTGTAGAGAAATACCCACACCTTAAAAATGTCACTGTGCATTTAGCAAAAATCTCTGGAAATCTGAGATTTGCTCATTTCACTTCCAGTCTCCTGTGGAGGAAACCTACTTCAAGTGTCCTTCTTAGGACAGGTGAAACATTCCTCAGAATGTATTTAAGAACTGTGTACTGTATGTACAATCTGGCTGTCATAAGAATGCAAGAGCCCTGTGGATCAAACTAAAGACCTCTGTATTTCGACACTCCATTCATTCTGTGGCTAAGCAGCTGTCTGGCAAAAGCCCATCAGAAGGATATGAGTTTAAGTGCAACCTCCATAGTGCATTCCTGAAAAAAATGTTCTACCAATGTATATTGCTGACATAAATGGTTTGTAAACTGGCTTAAGACAAAGAATGATTAATGTGAACAATAGCCATACTGTACTACCAAGCTTCCTGAAAATAAACGTTTCCTAGTACATGAGTTCTCAACCTTTTAAAGCCGGGGGCCAGATTATGCTCCCTCAGATAACTCCGGGGGCTGGACAGCGATTTTGTCCTTCCTCCACCACATGGCACTTCCTGGTGTGGTGGAGGTGGGGGGGCACATGAAATGGTGCCGAGGCTCACAACCAGCCAATGGTCCGCAGATTGAGAATCCCTGCTCTAGTACTACAGAGTAAATTGATTCCTCTTGCTGATATTTTTATATACTGGAGGTAATACATCGCCATCCTCACTAGTAGCTGCACCAATGGCACAAAGAAAATTTTTATGGTACAATCATTGTTTCAATGCACATTCTTGTTGCTATTATTTATAATAACTGTATGCCATTAAGTCAGTTTTTACTTATGGAGACCCTTTTCACAGCCAGATATATCTAACTCACTGAGCTATCTAGCTAGCTTGATATTGAGTGCATATATTGTAGGAATTGAGGGTAAAGAAAAACACTGTTAACCTCTCCCCAAGCTCTGAATGGGAAGAACATCAAGACTATTATTACTATTATTACTATTATTACTATTATTACTATTATTACTATTATTACTATTATTATGACGACACTTCAAGCCGATAAATTCCCGTTAGATGGCACAAATGAAGCCACATTACCCAGTTAGACAACCCAACATCTTTACTCATAGACTGTACTGTATCAGTTTCAGAGTCCTGATTCAGTTCTATCAAATCCATGTACAGCTCGAGCAACAAGATTTTTGAAAAGGCTTGCAAGAATAAGGATTTACACATGCAAAGGGAATCCACACACAATTGTATTGACTTGGCACAATGTATTTGAAATACAGTATATGTTTTCATTTTCCCAACCACAGAATATAAGAGCACTTTTAAACGCACAATTTGATATCCATGCACATGTACAAAGTAGTATGAACCTTCCCAGCATACATTAAGTAGAGCTGCTTAATCCAAGGTCACATAGAAATTCTACCACAGAACCACCAAGATGAAATCTTAGCTTCAAATGCTCACATACTTCCCTCTAATCTTTCCTGCATTTAGTTATTGGGGGGGACGGGGGGACGTTATGAAACTCAGTAAAAAGAGACCTGGGTGAATCAGAGACATCACACAGAGAGACAGACAGAGGAAACAGACAGAGCCAGTAGCTTCTTGTTCCCAATTTCTCTTCCTCCAAACACCTCCCAATTCTTGAGAAACACACCAAGATTCCCATATGACTCACTCTACACAGAAAGCACCAAAAATGCCTGACATTCTGGAAAAGTAATACCGGTAATTGAGTAGTGCCAGAAAGCATTGTCAAAACGCTTGTGCAAAACTGCACTAGCAAAAGATTGTTCCACATAATAGCTGAATAGCCATTCCATGAGTTACAGAAAGTTGTTGTTTAATCACAAGTAAACAAGAATAAATTCTCATAGGAAAAGTCAGGTTTATGCACCTCCTTCTAGAACCAATACAGTTATAAAGACTCATTCGCTTCCATTCTTTTTACAGAGAGATACAGTTTTTAAGGTTGCTTCGGAAAGATACGGAATGATTAATATGAGCAATACTTTATATTACCAGTTGTTGGGGAGGTGGGAATAATTCTCAAGAATTACAGCGCAGATTGGTTTATACTGCTGAGGGCTTTACACACTTCACAAATCAAAATACACTGACTGATTCTGGCTGAAACTCCCTTCCAACTTCACTTGCTTTTTGACTAATATCCAAGATTCTGGTACTAACAACTTTTTTCCCGTCAACAGCAAGCTACCCATAAGAACCATCTTCAGCTTTGTTTCAAGTAACAGAAATAAAGGTAAATTATAAAAAGAGCTCATCCTTCCAAAGCTTGAGTTGATACAGTAAAACCCCATACAACGATTTCAATTTGTTCTACAGGTCTGTTCGCTATGCAATTTTGTTGTTGTACAATTTTCCCTATGGGAAAAAAAATAATACGATTTTTTTTCACTAAGCAGTTTTTCCCACTGAAAATTCATTGTATGATTTTTTCCATAGGAAAAATCGTTATGCGGGGCGCCATTTCGTTGTGCGTTTTAGTTGCTATAGTTCATTATACAAGGTTCCACTGTTCTGTACTTACAAAACACAATAATGAAGAAAAAAGTGTACAGGACTATACAATTAGCTGTTCGGATTGGAATACACTTAAGAGGGAATTAAGAGGCCTCAAGAAAAGCATGCTGGCTGGATAACTTAGTGCAGTGATGGCGAACCTTTTAGAGACTGAGTGGCCAAACTGCAAACCAAAACCCACTTATTTATCACAACATGCCAACATAGCAAAAGGGAAACATAGCATTGGGCTGCTGGGCAGAGGAAGGAAGTGCTCCCATTGGGCTGCTGAGCAGAGAGGTGGGATGAACTCTGTGCTGGGGGAGGGAGGACGCACTCCCATTGGGCTGCTGGACAGAGGGGTGGGGCAAACTTTGTGCTGGGGTGACTGCATGGGTGCCCACAGAAAGGGCTCCAAGTGCCACCTCTGGCACGCATGCCATAGGTTCGCATTCACTGGCTTAGTGAGTTAGGTATCTGGCTGTGGAACCAGATATGGGAAGTTAAGTTTACCTTTACCTCTGTATATTCCAAAAGAGACAAGTTGTCTAGTCATGGACAAGCTACAAAGTCCCAGGGTATCCACAGAAGGAGGGAATGGTAACCCACTTCTGAGTACTCTCTACCTGGAAAACCCTGTAAATGGCTGCTGTAAGTCAGAACTGAATTGACGGTACACTATTACCATGATTGTTACCAAGAAGACCACATATTTTGGCAGGCAGGCAGGAAATGAAACTTCCTAGAACTCATGATCGGTCAATCAACAGATTGCATACAGTGGAATGGCTGACAAAGGCTTTATATTGATGTATGATATTTCGGGGGCGGGGAGCCTTTAAATACAGGTGTATCTAATTTTTTATTGTTCATGCAAAAACAAATAAAAAGAGGAACAGGATTTTTTGTTTTGTTAAAACTTTTAAAAAATATTTCCATGGATTAAGAAGACAGGAACTCAGTTCCACAAAACACAGTTCGAGTCCTTAAACCCATAGTATTAATTTCTTCCATTGTTTGCACTTTGAATGTCATGACTGAATTTCAATGGAAGATTATTATTTTTTAAGGTTAAAAATGATGAACAATTTGCTTCTGGGACAACACAGTTCATGGGGTGTGACTGGGAGAGACAAAGTGGGTTACAATAAAACTCCAACAAACAGTAACTCAACATCAAAAGAGAAGAGACCGATTTCACAAATACTTTTTAGAAATCATAAACATGAAGGTAGAAAACAGATTGCCACCCTTTGTTCAACAAGGCACACTGTAACTCTCACGAACAATGTTAAGCACCAGACACTTTTTCCAGGGGACAAAGGCAGTTCTCATATATTATCCTCTCCAAGGCAATGCATCCAAAGCTGGTACAATTATTCAGTTGCCAGTGAGCGAAAGGATGCGAACTATTGCAGTAGTATCTTTCAATCTCTGAAAGAGGAAACCACACAACTGAATGAGGTCAGATCCTTACAAAATCCAAAAAAAGCAGGATATGTATTCAACCCTTCCGTACAAGCAAGAAAAGCACTGCTTTTCATCGAAGCCGCTGAACACACATACGCTACCAAAATTTCACATTACACGAGGACATGAAACAGATGTCACTTTGAAGGACACGACCCATCGGAATCAGAACAGTCACAAATGAAGCATGGTTTTTTTTTAAGATAAATATGAAGAGGTCCCTGTCTATCAACCCAACATCTGTCTCCTTCAACAGCCTCCTCCAGGTTTGCTCAGTCTCATCAAACACATTTCTACTATCCACTTCGCCCTTCTCTACTATACTGAACAGCAATGCAGGCGCACCTTCGCTTCTGTCGTCTCCTTCGAGTGTCTCTGGCTCAATTGCCCCTTAGCACACTTACACACTCACTTAGTCTTAAATCTAGTTTGAGAATCCCCACTTCATATTTCCACTGTCACTGTTTGTCCTCTACACCAGACTTCCAGGTCCTCGCATCCTCTGATGTGGAATCCCTTCACCCACTTTAGAGAACCACAGCTCATCTCCCCACAACCCTGCCCTGCCCTGAGCTGCCCATGTTGGTCAACTTCGACCGACCATTTCCGAACCCAAACCCAGTTTGGAGTCAGACAGCAAAAGTCCAAACTGCCCATCAAACTTTGCAATGAAACCCCTCAACCCATAGGACCTGAAGACCAATCAGGGGCAAAGTCAGGTACCCTAAAACCAAGCCTTTTGCTTGAAAACCTTTTCACTATTATCACAAAACCACCCACTCGTGGCATTGTCTACCCAGGACCTAACCAAGAGCCACCCCACCCTTCAGCACCCTTCCCTTGTACCCCCCCCTCCTGTCTCTGCCAGTGATCTCTCGTCCCCTACTGCCCTAGGGGCACCCCAAAGATGACCACCCCCATTACCCAATGAGGAAAGAGATAAAATAAGTTTGGGATCACAGACTCTACTTATCCCCCCCCCTTTTACAGGTGACTTTCCAGCCCTAAATACCACTTTTATGCTTCCTTAAACTGGGGGCTGCCCCTCCCTAAGCAAACATTTTAGTAAACATTTTAGCAACAGCAATTGCACTTATATAGCACTTTCTGGGCAAGTTAATTAGTATTTTGCCCGCCCCCCAACATGTTGGGCACTCATTTTACCAACCTCGGAAGGCTGAGTCAACCATGGTCAGGCTCGAACTCCCAACGTTCTGTCTGCAAGACAGCGGTTTAAACACTGCGCCACCAGGGTTCTAGCGTTCGAAAGCCCCCTTGAACCCACTTCTTGTGCTCCCCTCCCTCCACGCGCGGCCTCTTGCTCTGCAAGGCAAGGCGCCCCTCCATGCCCCCCTTAGAGACCCCGTATTCTCCCTCCACTCCCCCCTCCCTCCTTCTCCCCCCCCCCCCGCTTCAAACCCACCAGCCGGCCCGTCGCCACCGCCCTGTTCGCCTTGCGCTCCGACTCGCTCCAGCGAACAATGGGAGTGAACGGAATCCTTCCCGGCGCCCAGCCCCGGTCCCCATGGACACAGGCCACGCCCCCCCCCCGCGCGCGGTTCTCATTGGCCGCGTCGCGGGCAAGCGGGGGGGGAAGGGGCTCCTCTTCCCCGCCTCCTCTTCCCTCCTCTTGTTTCCTGCTCTGGCGTTCTACTGGCTGGGTGCTCCTGATTGGAGGCGAAGGGCGGACGGAGGGGTGGGGCTGGGTAGGTGGGTGAGGAGAGGCGGGGAGGAGACTCGGGCAGGTATGGGCGGAGTCTAGAGAGAAAGGGGCGTGGTCTAGCTCGCGGAGACCTGAAGGAGAAGGAAGGGGGGAGGGGGAGGTGTGGAAGGAGGTTTTATGAGGCGAAATGGAAGTAATGAATGCATATGCTTGACAGGCGAAAGATACCCGGGGGTTCCGTCCCTTGGCTTTTCCTGCTTTAAAAGCCCAGGTAGCAGTCGATATAAAAGACACCAGAGCAGGCTAGACTGTCCTGAGCTAAATGAAGAAAAAAAAGTCTGACCAGGCGTTTTCCTAATTTTAAAATTTTTATTTACAATAAATTGATATACCGCCCCAGTCAAGACTCTGGGCGGTGTACACAGTCCACCAAGCACCTCACTCAGCAACAATTTAAAAACAATATTAAAAACAGTTAAAAGCCCTTTCAACATAACAATGCTGCCCCACACCCGTGCCTTTATTGATCTCTTAAAACAGGTATAAAAACAGCATGGCATTTAAAAAAACGATATAATGGCTAAGCAAGAAATCACTACAGTTTCTCAAGATCTAATTCAAGAATTTATTTATTTATTTATTCAAATTTCTATTCCGCCCTAAGGTGACTCAGGGTGGATTACAAAAGTCACAAAAGTCTCAATACATAAAAACCAGATTAAAATCTAAAAAGTTAAAATAACAAACAGGCTAAATACAATTCCTTCCCTTTTTTCCAGATTTACCCTGTTGAAACATTCAATCTATCTAGTCCAGGGGTTAACCTACAGCCCAGGGCTCGTATGTGGCCCGTGACACCATTTCATGTGCCCCCCGGCCAACACCTCTGTCAGACCGAGAAGTGCCATGTGTGGCAGGCAGGGCAAAATGGCTGTCCGGTCCCTGAAGCTGTCTAAAGGGATCGTTACCAGTGATGGGATGTAACAGGTTCTCACTAGTCCACCAGAACTGGTAGTAACTTTTCCCAGTGTCCAGGAGAACCGGTAGCAGCTTTTGGGGGGAACCACCTTCGGGGCTTACCTTTTCACTGGTTCCCCCACTGCGCATGCATGCCAAACACTAGGTGTGCATGCATGCCTACAGTGCTTGGCGTGTATGCATGGCCTCCTTGCTATCCTCCTTGCTGTCCTTGTGCTGTGGGTGGGTGGGTTGAGGTGTGTGTGTGTGTGTGTGTGTTTATTTTTATTTTTTTATTATTTATTTTTTCTTTGGCTCCGCCCACAATGTCATGACATCATGATGTTAGCTCTGCCCACACTGTGATGACATCATGGTGGGGTAGTAAAATTTTTTACATCACATCACTGACGTTACCCGGCCCTTGCTTGAAAAAGTTGAGAACCCCTGATCGATCGATTGATCTATCATATAATTTATTCCATCCATCCATCCAATTTATACCCTGCCTTTCCATTAAGAAAGCAAGACAATGACCCTCGACATCCCCTGAAGGGATGTGTGCCAAAAGTCCACCTGCTCAAATCCAGTAAGAGCTTTATGGCAAGAATAAGCATTCTTGAAGGTACACATTAAAGGAGGATATGGCTGAGGAACCCAATCTTCCCTATGTCACTTGGAGGACACTGAATAGGCTGAGGGTCAGAGTCCCTAAATGCAAGACCAACATGCTCAAGCTGGGGCTATGGACAGATAACACGCTGTGTGTATGTGGAAAGATACAAAATCCAGCTTATTTACTGGTCTGCCATTTACTACCAGAAAAATGTACCAAAGAAGATTTAATTTTGGTCAATGACAATGCTAAGAAAGTGGCTTCATTTCAGCAATCCAAAGTTTGATCTGGAGATGAAAGAAGAAGACCATCCAAACTTCCGTTCTTGACTACAAACGTTCCTGTATAGATTCCACAAAATTTCCAATTTCTGAACTCCTACAAACTGTCCCTTTCATCAGTAACAAAGAATCGTATACTGTATTCCAGTTAAAAGCCGATGCATTTTATAGACATCTGCCTCATCAGATGCATCTAATCACATGGATGTTTTTTTGCATGAGTGGATGAAAGAGTGGCGAATGTGATCAGCGGGGTGTGAGAGAAAATGGAATGCAAAAAGCACACAAGTGATATTTAAATTAGATTAGAAGTAGGCATTAACAAACAGACTGGAGGTAACATAGTGAGGCTGAGAATGTAAAATGTGTGGTGCTGTCCAGTGGTGAGCATCAGCAGGTTCACACCAATTCATCAGAACCGGTAGCAGAAATTATGGCTGGCCCTGCCCATCCAAGTTTTGAAATACTGTAAATTGTTCTAATTCAGATGCAATACAGGGCTTTCCCCCTGGCCATGCCCACCATACCACACCCACAGTGTGGTAGTAATTTTTTTTAGCCACCACTGGTGCTGTCTGTTCCTACTTCCAATGCATGGCATGGACTTATAGATAGCAATTAAAAAAATAAGATTGTCAAGTACTGTATACAAATATTTACAGTCAAACCTCGCACAAAGAGCAACTCACTTAAAGAGTAACTCGCTTAAAGAGCAGAATTTTCTCTGAAAGTTTGCTTCGCTTAACAAATAAAACCAACCAAAAACTCACTTAACAAATAAATCAGGGTTCGCAATCCCCCCCACAACTGGTCACTTACAATGGTGCTTCGCTTAAAGAGCAAACTCGCTTAAAGAGCAATCCTGTGGAACGCATTATGCTCTTTAAGTGAGGTACAACTGTATTTAAGATTTCCTTTTTTCAATAACTTCATCAGTTTGCTATTATGGATTTTGTCACAGTCTCATAGTCATTAAAGCAAACAGACACATCTGCATATCTCATATCACCTTTTTGACTCTTCTTTTAAGTTCTGACATATATTATCTTTAAGATAATCTTACAAATAGCTCGCTAAGCTCATTGCTGTGTAGTCCCTTTTTAGTTTTTTAGCATTCTCCTTTTGGGGTAATGTAATACAGTACAGGTCAATTTCAACAAAGTTTTTGGGTTGATTCCAATCCCGAATATTTTATTTGAAACAATTTACTAAAACAACTTTTATTAGTTGTGGTCCTTTTATAAAAACATCAAGTCTCAGAGCTTTGTAATTTTTTGTTAGTCATATTGCATGTTGGGTTTTGGATAGCTATACTCTTGGTCCACTATCAAAATATAGTACAATAGGTTTTGGTTTTCTATTCCCATATATTCAAACAGCTTTTTAATGTGCTTTCTCCCCGGTATGGTTATACCTTTGAACTGAAGTGTCAGACAATAATTATTCACCAGTAGTAAGTATTCTCTCTCTCTCTCTCTCTCTCTCTCTCTCTCTCTCTCTCTCTCTTTTTGGAAGATGCTTGCACTTTCTCCTTGATCATTTTATACACATTAAAAAAGTTGTACTCTTTGCTAGGATCTCTTTTTCTGTTCATTTATTTGATCACCTTTTCCCTTTGGCTTCCCTGATTTTTTTTCATATTTGTTTTATCTAATTCTCTGTATTTGCTATACAGTATTTATTTTTCCATTTTCATTCCTTTTCCATCAATGGTGGTATTTTCTCTGTCTTTCCCTTGCTTTTTGATTTACATTTCTACTTCTGAATATAAAAAAATGAACTAATTATTTGTACTGTATATACTTGAGTATAAGCCTAGTTTTTTAGTCCCAAAAATGAGCCCCCAAAAGGGGAAATGGCTTATACTCGAGTCAATGACCACGACGATCCCAAGACCGCATCAGATTTAGATGCACCAACAATTTAATTAATTATACCATATTTTCATGTATTTTGATTATTGAAAATCACTAGCAGCTGCTACATTTCCCACTCTTGGCTTATATTCAGGTCAATCTATTTTCCTGGGTTTTCAGGTCAAAATTAGGTACCTCGGCTTATATTCGGGACACCTTATATTCAAGTATATAAGGTAGTAATGGACACAAGATTAGCACTGAAGAAACTTCAAAGATAGTAATATTGGCAAGATGGCACTAACCACTATATTGTAAGAAAATAATTATATCCTAGTTAAGGAGTGGTAATGAAATATTGTTTATGAAATCTTGTCCCACAGGTAATATAATTTCAGATTATAATCTTGCCATTGCTATATTTCACAATAAATAGAAGAAAATTTAAAAAGAAACGAAACATAATAGCAGAAAGTGCATAGAAGTTAAATGAAGTGATTTAGTTGTATGGTCTGTGGTTCATGAAGATATTAATAAGATTGCATACTCAGATAAAAATGCTAATTGCTCTAACTAGACAGAGACATTAGTGTTGTTGTTTTTAATTGTGTCAGAAGCACACAAAGGTGCTTTCTGGGTTGGAAGGATTTTTGATGGAGGAATGCCGGAATGAGGCTCCTTTCATGTCCCCAATATCTTTTTCCCACCGAAGTGGTCCCTGTTTATCTCCTTGCAATTTCTTGCTTTCAAACGGCTAGGTTGGTGGGAGCAGGGACAGTTGACGGGCACTCATTTCATCATGCAGTACACAGGTCTCAAACTGTCAACTTGCTGACCTTTCAGCTAACAAGGCGAGCTTCTTAACAACTGAGCCACTGCAGTCCCTAGAGACATTAGTAAAGGTGACCAACAACATCTTGAAAAAGAAATATAAATGAAACACACAAATGAAAACAAGATGAATCTATCTATCTTCCATAATCCTTTCCTCATCTCTTTGTTTTTTTGTGGACAACCTTTTCATTTACATACAGTTGTACCTCGCTTAAAGAGCATAATGCGTTCCACGGGATTGCTCTTTAAGCAAGTTTGCTCTTTAAGTGAAACACAATTGTAAGTGACCAATTGTGACTTCTGGCGGGGAGGGGGGATTGTGAACCTCAGTTTAGTTGTTAAGTGAGTTTTTGGCTGGTTTTAGTTGTTAAGCGAAGCGACCATTCAGAGAGAATTCTGCTCTTTAAGCAAGTTACTCTCTAAGCGAGGCACTCTTTATACGAGATTTTACTGTATTTAAAAATATTGTATTTCACCTTATTTTCAAGACACATTCAGATCTAGATATAGTGCTTGTCATCTATAGTATGCTGTAAATTATAATGAAATTACAACATCAGTGTCATAAACCAACAAAAGCACCAATTCCTCTTCCCTTTCAATTGCTAATGTCACTTACCTTAGGTCATCCTGCAGCCCCAAAATAAGTCATTTCCATTTCACCGTTTGAAAGACAATGATCTATATGAACCCATTGGAACAGAGCCAGACTGTAGATTTTGAATGGCATGCAAATGACAACTATTACCTGTCCCCCTTTT
Organism: Furcifer pardalis; assembly: GCA_030440675.1. NCBI lineage: Eukaryota > Metazoa > Chordata > Lepidosauria > Squamata > Chamaeleonidae > Furcifer > Furcifer pardalis. Next base: position 26,728,925 of record CP126897.1, read on the forward strand.
TGGGGCTAAAAAGTTCAGCTTACACTTGAGTATATATAGTACTGTATCTTGTTTTTAAATTAGATTTCAAAGAAGTAGCTTCTGGGAAGCTATATGTGGATTAACTTGGTTTATTCTTGAGAAGATACATGTGAATGCATGGGGAAGAGTAAAAAGACTGGAACTTTTCAGATTTCCAAGATTGTCCTTTACCTGCTCTGACCTGTGATGACCTTCCTTTGTGCTTAAATTGCTATTATTAGTGTTATCACTACTTTATCACAATTTTGTCTTGTCCATCCAAGAAGGAGACAGCTTTCATTTCTTCAATAGAAATGCAAGGGGCAGCTATGTCTCCTGATATCTCCAGCTGATAGCTAGAGCTAGGACTTCTATCACCTTTCCTGTGCTGAATATACTTCTCTAAGTAAGCACAAGCATTGCAGTGTATCATAACAGTGAACTCAAATGAACTGGAACAGGATATTTTCAGTCAGACTCTATCTCAAGGATTCTCAACCTGCGGCCCGTGGCACCATTTCATGTGGCCCCCACCAACTCCACTGCACCAGGAAGTGCCATGTGGTGGAGGAAGGGCAAAATGGCTGTCTGGCCATCCTGAAGCTATCTGAGGAAGTGTGACCCAGCCCCCAACACAGAGCTGCTCTATGTTCTACCCTGGAAATGACAGACTCAGAAGAAATGAAGTGGTTCTAATACAGAGGCAAGATGTAGCACAGTCCGTTAGTGGCAATAATGCAAGGTTTGATTGAATAATACCAATTATACTCCATGTGAAATCTATCAGCATAATCATCATTCAAGTCTATGCTCCAACCACAGATGCTGAAAAAGAGGAAACAAACCTTTTATATAAACATCAAAGGTGTCTGTTCTTCTATGCTCAGCCTTTCTTATGGTCCAGCACTCACAGCCATGCATTAATACTGGGAAGACCATCGCTTTAACTATACAAACTTTTGTTGGGAGGGTGATGTCTGTACTTTTTATTAGGTTGCCTAAGTTTGCCATAGCTTGCTTCCCAAGGAGTAAGCATCTTTTTATTTCATGGCTGCAGTCACTGCTATGATCTTGGATCCTAAGAAGGTAAAGTCTGTCACTGCTTTCATCTCTTCCCCTTCTATTTGCCAGGTAGTGATGGGGCTGGATACCAGGATCTTGATTTTTTTTTTTATGTTGAGTTTCAAGCCAGCTTGTGCACTCTTCTCTTTCAAGAGGCTCTTTAGGTTTTCTTCACTTTCTGCAATTAGGGTGGTATCCTCTGTATATCTCAGATTGTTGATATTTCTGCCAGCAATCTTAATTCTGGCTTGTGATTCATCCAACATTACATATGCTATACCTGTACTCTGCATATAAGATAAATAAACAGGATGACAATATCCTAATTTTAAAACCCATTTTGGATACAAATTCCAGTAAGTCCCAAAACATTGGAATAAATCCCATGCTTCAGCAACAAAAAAGGAGGCAGAACAAGGTAGTACAAGAAAGGAACAGACTTCCAGTTATGATTTTCATAGTAACATCAGAGGCTTCTAAGAGAGTAAATTGGGAGAGTTATGACTCCACATAACAGGGGTAGTATTCAACCAGTGATGATGAGACATCAATTGTGAAACGTAACCTTCCATGAATTAATGTTTAAAATCCTGGCCAGTCCTGACATGAGAATGGTAAGGGTTAGAGTTGTGAAAGCAACAGAGTCCCTTAGCTGACCAGTGTGTAGTATAATGCCTTCCCTATTCCCTATAAAGCAGGGGATCCCAAACATTTTGTGCCGTGAGCCAGACCATGCCCCCTGGACAGCTGAGCAGACTGGTTCCTACCGCCGCAAACGCTGCCATAAAACGCAGCTGTGGCTGTTGTAAATGCATTTATGACAGCCACAGGTGCATCTACAGCAGTGTTTACAGCAGGCCCAGGCGCATTTATGCATGCATGGGTGCATTTTATGGCTGTCGTAAACACTTCCGCTTCCAGTAGCAGCTAGGGTGGTGGCAGGCCACATGAAATGGTGCTGCAGGCCGAAGCTGGCCCGCTGGTCATAGGTTGGCCACCCCTGCTATAAAGGGTCTGCTGCCGCTCATACCATGCATTGGAAGAGACCATACCACTGGCAGATTTAAAATAGCATATCTCTGGCAGGGGGTATCTGAGATTTGAAGTCTACACAAGGAATCTTTCTGAACTCTGAATTGGTAATCTGGTCTGCTTCTGTATGTATAATGGGGGAGAAGCACAATCTTCACTTTCACTTCAGTGAGAACTCTTAATCCCTTACTCTGTGAGCAGTGGTGGGCATCAACAGGTTCGCACCAGTTCTCCAGAATTGGTAGCAGAAATTCTGGCTGGTTGCCCCCATCCAAGTTTTGAAATATAGTTGTCCTAATTTGGGTGCAAAGCAGGGCTTTACCCCTGGCCATGCCCACCATACCACACCCACAGTGTGGTAGTAAAAAATTTTGGGAGCCCGCCACTGTCTGTGAGTATAATAAAAGTCATATGTCTCCCTTATGTCTTATGTCTCCCTTGCTCAAAAGCCAGTCATGTCTGCTCTAGGGGGTGGTGCTAATCTCCATTTACAGGCAAAATGTCACCACTATCCGCATCAAGCTCAGTGTCTTAACCCCTAAGCCACTGCAGCCCTAATCATCTGCAGTAATTTATCATGGTAATGCTTGATGGATGTCCTAAGACAGCACTAGCAATTACACTTATATATGCTCAGTGTACTCTCTGGGCAGTTTATAGGCAATTAGCATTTTGCCCCCACCATGGTGGTGTTCTCATTTTACCAACCTCAGAAGGATGGAAAGCTGTGTCAACCTCAAGCCCATCAGGATCAAACCCAGGTCGTGAGTGGTTTTAGCTACAGTAATGTCACATATCATCTTCTAGGAATGCCAATCCTGTATTTGAAAGGCTGTCAGAGGACAATCTTCCATTTAAAGTTGTCCTCCATTTGATGACCCATCGGACCTGACTGATTTAAAAATGATTAATAAAACATGACAAGGGAGATCAATGACCTTATAGTTGCCCACTCACAATTATGTCCTGGACAGCAGAGTCAGCACCTGAGTGAAATGCATTGTAATTTGTTCAGAGAGTTCAGAGAGTAAAAGTAATGTCTGCTGTTCCAACTATACATATAAATTAGGTCTCCCTTTCTTCAAAGAGCCAGCTCTGTCTGTGTCTATGGACATATCCGTGGGCATGCGGCAGGCATGATTAGAGACACTGGGGCACACATAACACTGTTACCTTTCCTGCTGAAGCAGTACATATTTATCTCCTTGTAATCTCTTGCTTTCAAGCTGCTACCGGTAGGTTGGCAGGAGCTGGGGCAGATGACGGGCACTCACTCTATTGGACAGCTCTCGAGTCTTGAACTGCTGACCTACAGACTTTCTATTCAGGGGGTGGCTTTGCCCACCCTGAGTTAGCTGTTTGCCCACCCTCAAACTCCCGGCTGCTTATATCTATGACATACTGTATATATATATGACATTGTTGTGTATCCTGAAAAAATATTCACCCACCCACATTTAGAATTCTGGCTATGGCCCACATATAAATTAGGATATGTAATGTTATGCAAACAATCCCCCCCCCCCCCCCGTTCCTCACTCTCTTTTTGTGTTCTTTCTTGGTGTTATGCTAAGTAGTCATCCCACATACAACCCCAAGGAGAACAGTAAAATGCTTCCGGAGCGACAGGGCTTCAGCCCCCGGACCCCATAGTTTGGACACCACTGCATTAGCATAATGTCTCCTCCAAAGGGTTTTCCTTGCTATTTCCTGCAACCTCAAAGCTGGAGCCCAGAGTGAGCAAACTGTGCAATGAAGAGTAACAAAAGACAAAATTGAAAACAAGATTGGCTTTTTAAAATGTCTATTTTCAAAGCTGGGGAGGGGGGAGGGCTTGAAAAATATATTTCCCTCTACAGTAGCTGAAAGGCTTCTCATTAGGAAGGAATGAGGAAAAATGGTGTCTGACCTGGGGGAGGAAAGGGAAGCAAGCTGGTTCAAATAATGTCTTGGAGTCCAACAACCTTCTTCTCCATCTTTTAGAGGAAACTGATTAATGAATCCCCAGCCGCTACTCTGGGAGCCTTTTATTTTGGACAAATACTGCCTTTTCTCCATCTGAGATTTCTTCCTTAGTTCCAAATTGTCTGCCTCTTAATGGATGGATGTAATAGAGTGAATTCCAAACATTTGTGGACAGATGACTATTTAGTTGCTCAAAGTGTTTAGGGAGGCAGATTGAAAAAGAGAACCACCGTATTTTATTGTAGGGAAGAAGAGCATATAAAGATTTAAAGAGGAATGCTGAAGAGAAATCCATTAATGTTATGTTTCCTTCCTCCTGCAGCCCTTCGTGAAGGACATGGGGGTTAAGCAAAGGTTAATTTCTGCTTTCCAAAGCATTGTTTCCTACACAAAGTCCTTTTGAATTCAGAAAGCATCCTGTGTAAATAAATACATAATTTAAATCCCAAGCGATTTGAGAGTACCTTTTATCAGTTTCAGCCCGCTCACCAGCTGCGGCCTTTCCTGGGAAGGGATTTCCTTGGTATGGTCTGGTAATCTTCAGGGTTACTGCAATATACTGTACATGGGGCTGCCCTTGAAAATGGCTGAGAAACTTCAGCTTGTGAAGAATATGGCAGCATGAATCCTAACCACTTTACCTTAGTGGAGACCTACAATGGCTTGGCTTCCAGTTCTGTTACCCAACCCAGGTTCAGACACTCAGTATTACTTCTCAAGTCCTAAGCTTGCAGCTTAAACATCTGAAGGTGTACTTCCTTCCATCTTGTGCCACCAGAGTTTAGAACGTTACTTCGTTGTATAATAGCCTACAACAGTAATGGTGAACCTTTTAGAGACCTAGTGCCCAAATAGGAGGAGGTGCATAGACAGGTACCTCATGTGCCCATGCACTCATGTGATGTCAGCAGCGCCTCTGGCAATATCACATGGGTGCGTGTGAATGCACCCTCCGTAGGTTCCCCTGCCCCCTGTGCAGTGATGGGATGTAACAGGTTCTCACCAGTTCGTCAGAACCGGTAGTAACTTTTCCCAGTGTCCCGGAGAACTGGTAGCAGCTTTTGGGGGGAACCACCTTCGGGGCTTACCTTTTCACTGGTTCCCCCACTGCACATGTGCGCCAAGCACTTGGAGTGCATGCACGCCTACAGTGCTTGGTGTGTATGCACAGCCTCCTTGCTGTCCTCCCAAGCAGGGAGGAAGAAGAGAAGCTGCTAGCCTGAAGCGCCCTATAGCCTGCTCCTCAGGGTGACTCACCTTTGGATGTGGTGTGTCTGTGTGCATTTTAATGTGTATTTCATTCCTTTACTTATATTGACGTACTACCACCGTTCCTAAAAAGGCCTGGCAGCCTGGCTTGGGGTTTTTAAACAAAGTCTTGGAGTTACCTCATCGATAAGCTACACCTGTGCTTTTCCAATTGCTGTTCCAATTGGAGAACCCTTAAGGAGGTACAGCTGTTTTACATTTAAATTAAGGCATATTCTCCTAGAGAAGCGGTACAATGACCATATCCATCTTGCAACATGGTGCTGCCCAGGCACTTATACTAACAGGTAAGTGACGGGTTTGTGTTTGGGGTGGGTGGGTGTTTGGGTGTATTTTAATCTAATTTTTATTATTTATTTATTTATTTATTTTATGGGTTTGTGTTGTGGGTGGGTGGGTGGGTTGAGGGTGTGTGTGTGCTTATTTTTATTTTATATTATTTTATTTCTTTGGCCCCACCCACATCATGACATCATGATGTTAGCTCCGCCCACACTGTGATGACATCATGGTGGGGTAGTAAAATTTTTGACATCCCACTACTGCCCCTGTGGGTCCCCCCTGGTGGGTGCACATTCCCCCCCCTCTCCTCACCTCTTCCCCAACATCGCCTGTGGGGTGGGATTTCAGCCCCCCACGCCTCCCCATTAGTGGAGGGAGAGAGCTTGGTGGGGAAGCAGCACTGCCATTGGTGCAAGCTGAGTTGGGCAGGGCTTGCTCAGGACGACACGCTTGCCCACAGAAAAGCCTCTGAGTGCTACTTCTGGCACATGTACCATAGGTTCACCACCTCTGGCCTAAAAAATCTCCATGCTGGTAAATGTTGAGAGTTGTGGTCAAACACAGTAACTTTTTCAAGCTTTGATACTATTCTTGCATTAAAATCTTCAAAGAATGCCTTTTTCCCAAGTACCCTAAGAGGAATGTAAACATTATACAGTACATTTATAAAATAGTATATCAGAGAGTAAATAAAACAAAACAATAAAAAGGTTGTGGCACTGTAAAGACTAACACCTGTATTTAAATGTGAGCTTTCGTGGATCAAATCCACTTCATCAGACATAAGAGTAAAACCTCATGGCATCCATTTACTCTCTGATATGCTTGCACAGACCAACCTGGGTGTCACTTCAAAATTATAAAATAATGTTGTTTTTTCGATGGCACTTTGACTTTCCAACAACTTCCTAAGAGAGGTAAAAATTATACAAAGGGTGCTTTATTTTAGCATCAAGGAGAAACATTTCCCTTTGCTCATTTTTTTTTTTAAAAAAGACTTGGCTTAGGTGTTTAGTATCTACTATGGAACTGGTGCGTATTCTGTTAACTATTACAAGATCTTCAAGTTTTTGTTTGTTTTGTGAATATCTGCAAGTACAGTACTCTACATTAAACAAGACTCTGCTTCTATGATGCAGTGCGTTTATCCACTCCAAACTTTTCTCATCAAGATTTTTTTTATTCTCTCTGAAACAACATGCACGAAGTAAATTGACTACAAACATGCAGGATTTTTTCATTAATGAACACAGTTATTTTCAATTTAATTTTAATTCTGATTTGTTCTTTGAGTTATATTGTGGCTGCGAATATAGAACGTAGGTTATTCATTAGTGTAAGATTTTAAATCTGTTTGATGCCATCTAGGGACTGTATATATTTTATTAGTGTTTATTATTGATTTTACCTTGTTTTGATTGTTCTGTTTGATTTCATTGCTTTCTGGATTCTCTATTTCACTGTTGTAAGCCGCCCAGAGTGGTGTTTATACCAATTGGCGCAGAGTATAAAATGAATGAATGAATGGAATCACCTGAGCCACAAATCATGTGTATATGTCAGGAAAGCTGTATGTTTTGTTTTAGGGTTAACAGTCCTTTGTTTGAAAAGAAGCCAGAGGAGTCTCCTTCATTTTAAATTACTCTTCAATTGTAAAACTGTCCAAGTATGTTTTAAAGAAGAACCACCATTAGGAAGGAGATTAAGGACCTTGAAGTGTCCTTGGCAACAGACTCAGTAGGCAGACAGCTCTCCTGGTCATGAGCTTCCCCACTTGGGAGAGATACAGCATGTAGTTCTGTTTAAATCAGAAAAATCATTTTTAAATGTGCATTCTTACTTATAAATTAGCATATACAATGTTATACAAACCAGTGTCTTCTTGAGCCTCTTTTCATGTGCTGTATGTCCTCCATGTTATCGGGAGCTAGTGGCCACCCTACTATAGGTCCAGAACCTGTTTTTTCAATTTTAGAGACATCTGAAGTGATAATAATGGGAAGCAGCATGAACTAAGAATTAATAAATTAGGTACCATCAACCATCCGAGGGGTTTTTCAGGCATAAAATGCTGATGAGTGCATCCTTTTTGCAAACAGCCCTGACAATCTACAATATAACCTCCAGCAGCTAGTGAACTATTCTAAACACGTCGGGGTGGAGATGAATTTAACAAAAAACAAAATGGATGAGAAATAGCCAATGTGCTCAGCGATCCATCGCTATAAATGGAACCGAAATTGAAGAAGTAGCTGATTGTGTCTCCCTCGGTCAGCAAATACAACCAGATAACGTACCACGTGGTGAGTGGATAAGAAGACGCAAAGCAGCTTAGATTACTTTTAATATAAACCGAACAGTGCTAACAGATTACAGTCTTCCGATGAATATCAAGGCAAATAAATTCAATATGACAGTGTTACCAGCAATGTTGTATGCATCCGAAACATGGGCAATAACAAAATCAGAGGGAGAAAAACTGGCAGTAAGTCAAAGAGCATTGGAAAGATGGATGTGCAGAGTAACAATCAGAGATAAAGTTAGTAATAAGGAATTACGCCAAAGAACCAGTCTGCATGATGTAGTCAATGAACTATATGTGGCAAAAAAGAAGATGGACATGCCATCCTGTCAGCTAATAGACTGGATACCAAGAGACTACAAAAGACCACTAGGCATACCCCACAAACGAAGAGATGAACCAATGCTAAAGCTGTTTGGCCAGAGATGGAAACAGAAAGCAAAGGATAGAACATTTTGGATTTTGGTTTATTTTAGCTTAAATAGATAAGTTAAGACAAACCGATATTGGAAAATATTCAGAAGTGCCTCTGCAGCAAGGTGTTCGAACCCACTAGCCTTCACTAGCTCACTGCCTCTAAGAATAGCCAAACCTGTACAGTATTCTGCTTAGCTGGAGTGGAGAAGGTGTGGTCTTTTAGCAAATGCGTGACTACAGCTCCCAACTTTTGTCAACTTTGTCTGCGCTGGCTAGGGTTGATGGGATTTAGAGTCCAAAATCATCTGGAAGGTCGGACATATGCCACTCCTATATTTAATACTGCATTATCATATTCACTCACCAGCTGCTTGGGATTAAGAGGAAGAAGAATGTACCACAAAAGAGAATACAGTGGTACCTCATACAATGATTTTAATCTGTTCCACGGGGCTCGTTGTTGTACGAAACAATTGCTATACTATGCATGCATCGTATAGCGATTTTCTCTATAGGATGCATTGATTGTACATTGATATTTTTTTGCTAAGTGGTTTTTCCATTGAAAAATTGTTGTACGATTTTTTTCCGTAGGGGAAATTGTTATGTGGGACACCATTTTTTCCTCAAAATCTAATTGTTACGCGATTTCATTGCTATACGAGGCAATTGTTGTGGAACCTCACTGTACTTTGTTTTTCAACTGGATACAGCTCTCGTTATTTCTTATTTTGACATTACAAAATATCTATTATGAGAAAACATTGCCTTTATGGTGTGAGTTTAGTTAACAGCCTGGGGTTTTTTTTGTAAGCAAAGTCTTTGACTTAATCCCATTTTACTCGATGGGATAAAATTATTTTAAATTTAAAAGTTTAGCTATAGTAGATTGGATTTCATGGCTGAAGAACGTGAGAGAATGGTGTGGCATGTCTTCTGAAGAACTGTTCCGAGGAGTTAAGAACAGGAATCTAGTATTTCTCTTTGTCTGGCTCGTAGTGTTATATCTCCTAGGATAGCAGAAAGAGAAGACTTCCCCCGTCCCCAAGCCCTTATGTTAAGGCATTGGCTAAATAATGACATTATCTGCCAATGCACTTAGTCTCTGGTTCTGAGACAGCCTCTGGGAGCTATGCTCTAATTATAACTGCATTTCCTAACAGGCTTTAGCTCATATCCCCATTAAAAAATATCAATGCACAGCAGCATGTGTGCAGTACAAGGCCTGTCTGCCCTTCTTCCATCTGTGGAGTTCAATGGGAGCTGCTAATCCATGGCGAGGAATAGGCTGTAGCTGGTCTACATCTGAAACCTTTGAAGATAAAGCTTCAAGCAGCCTGAAATTCAAAGAGCCCTTGGGCTCAGACGGGGTCAGCTCATCCCCACAGAATGCCTTATGAGCGGCTGGGCTATCAAGTATCTCTCGGCGCAACTGAATGGGCACATTTTGCCACTGTGCACCAGGTCAAAATGGCAGCCAAATGTCGGGTCAGGGAGACATTTCTTGTGGTCTTAGGAACAGCAAGCGATTCTGACTTCTTAGGGCCTTCCTGTACATCCTTCCCCATCATTTGAACCCTATGGGTTTGGTTCTAAAGGTGTTTTCCCCTGGTCTTGCCCTGCTTTAGTGTCTACAACCGGTGGGTGGTGCGGGCGGGGTGGGGAGGTGGGGAATTCTTGTTCTTTGAGACTTTGTCTCATTTGAAATGCCTGCCACAATGATTTGAAGTATTTCAGTGTTCCTTTCCTGTCATTTCAAATGAAGGTCAGAGCTCTTTTTAATGAAGGGGTGCTCAAGGACAAAAACCACCTTGAAATGCGGAACATAATGAGGAACATCACACTTTCTATAAACTAGGACATGAAACTTGACTGTATAGAAAGCCATAGGTCTCTATCTCTTTCTTTCTGAGTTGGATATCATGTTTGGAAGAGCATTAGGGGTGGGGTGTGTGTGTGTGGATTCATAGCTCTTTCTTTTCTCTCAGTAAAACAAATTAAATATACAGTCAAACCTCATATAACACTAAAACCTGGTTCCACAAGTCTTGATGTTATATGATTTTTAGTGTTATCCGATGCATGTTAAAATCCTATGGGAGCCATAGAGATACATTGTAACCACACAGGCTTTAGCGGTTGTTATCTGAAGCATCCCATAGGATCTTAATGTTATCTGATGCAATTCTTCCCCCCAGATTCCTTAATGTTATGCGATTTTCATGTTATTCGATACTAATGTTATATGAGGTATTACTGTACAACATCCAACTCAAACCTTTTGCCATTTGTTTACGGAGGGAGTTAACGGTTTCCAACCGATTTCTTGATTTGATGGTGTGAGCATCATATGCCTTGCATTTTTGGTTCATTTTGTACGATTATTGCAAGTTTGTGTTTATTGCCATTTCTCCTGACCTGTTGGGTGGATTTTACAGTAGCCTGGGGCCACTTAAGCAAATAATTAAATTTTGTGACCTATGTTATGGAGCAAAGGATGTTTATATTTATAGTACAGGAATGTCCCCAGAAAAAGGAACACTTCCGAAGGGCTTAACTACGAGAAATGTTTAGTCTTGCAAAGTGCAGCTTCTTCTTCTCTGTCTAGGCCAGACATGAAACTGCCAAAATGAAGGCACCTTTTGGGCTGCGGTGGCTCATGGTTAAGAAGCTCACCCTGTTAGTTGGAAGGCTGGCAAATCGGCAGTTCGAGACCCGGGTACTGCATGACGGATTGAGCGCCCATCTCTGTCCCAGCTCCTAGCAGTTCAAAAGCAAAAAATTGCAAATAGAAAAATAGGGACCACTTTGGTGGGAAGAGATCTTGGGGACATGAAAGGAGCCTCATTTGGGCATCCGGTACGGAAGGTATAATGACCCCAGCACATTGGATGATCTGAGCCCCTCTCTTTCTCTACTTTTAAATTAGTAGTTGTATCATCTGGTGTGTTTTTAATCTGTTTTTAATGTTTTTTAGATTTTAATTTTAAATTTTAACAGTTTTAAGGTTTTTAGATGGAAGCTTCCACTTCCTAATCCTGGGCCCTACCTGCCCAGGGAAGGATAAGACTAACATCCTCTGGCCGGGAGGAGGAATGGATTTTAGCTGTTTGTGCTGTGTGTGGGTTTTCCCCCCCCCCCCTGACTGTAAACCGCCCTGAGTCGCCATGCCGAGTGGGCGGTGATATAAATCTAAATAAATAAATAAATAAATAAATCCCCTGAGCAGAGTTTCTCCAACAAAAATCCTTTCAACCCAGAATAATTTCTGACCTGAAATTATTATTATCATCATCCTGCACTTCCTTGCCTGACCTAGTGTGAGAAAGATTAGCTGGCAACAGAAGGTTGCCTTTACCAGGGTACGCCTGATTGTGGTTCAAAAATACTGTACTACAATCCTCGAGGAGGCTTTTTCTGAGACTATTCTTTGCTTTTTAAAATTACAAGTACAGTACCTGTACATAGACAGGGCTCTATATGACATTGAGACCCTTGTGCAAGAACTGGGGCAGTGATGGGGAAAATACCCTCCCCCTCAGTCCCCCAAATTTCACTCCCCTTTCATACACATGATTCTCAAGAAAAACAGGGAATGCTACTGTCTATATACTGTCTGCTTTAGGCCAAAGAATCCAGAACTCCCTAGAGAAGATCAGGGGACAGTCCCAAAAAGCATCACTTTTCTTTTTTGTTTTGTTTTGTCAATCGCTGCAGAAACAAGAGCCACAAAATCCCCAAAACACAAAGGCAAAACCCCCTAAAGACTTCAACATGCTTAAGCCTATGGATTTCAGTAAGGCTAAGCATGCTTAACCCTGCAATAGCTTGTAGCCTGCACTAGTCCTTCGTGTTTGCCTCGCACTGCATTTACCTCCACCTGATCGTATCTGATACCTAATCGTTTAATTATCCTTTATTTATTTATTTTTAAAGTGTCATATTTTGCTTTTACAGCCATGAAAAAAAGAAAACATCATGAAAAAGAAATGAGAGCACAGATTTGCATAAAATTGTACACACTGATCTTTATGTATAGCTGTACATTTAAAAAAATGTACAGCTAAACATTAGGCTATAAATGGCCTAAAGTTTAGAACAGGGGTTCCCAGCCTTTTCAAGTTGGGGCCCAGGTCATGCTCTCTCAGTCAGCTTCGAGGGCTGAATAGCCATTTTGTCCTGCCTGCATGATGGGGTTGCCATTTTGTCCCAATAGCTTCAAAGGGATGGCTATTTTGTTTTTCAAATGCCCTTGGAGGGGTGGGGGTCACATGAAATGGTGCTGTGGGCCAGATCCAGCCCATGGACCTCAGGTTGGGAACCCCTGGTTTTAGAATATCGTGCTTCTTCCTCCATCCCCTCTTCCTTGTTTCTACCTTCCTAGATGAAGAGTTCTATGAAACTCAAAAGCTTGTGCGTTGGGGATATTTATTCCCATTCCTCATTGCTATTCAGGCCCGTGCTGGCCCTTTGGGACACAGGGACAAGTCCCGGTGCACCCCAGTGACTTGCGCCTCCCAGAGGTGGGCAGAAGTATGTCACCTGGTGGCTACAATCTATGATGTCATGCAGTACCCCTCATAGGCACTGCCCTTTCCCTTCCTGTCCAATGTCCTTTTAGCGTAGCCAATATGCCCCTGTTGCTATTCAAGAAGCAAAGATCCAGCCTCTGATAGATGGGGTTACCTGCTCCTTAAAAACTCAGATTTGCAGATTGGGTGTTCTCCTGTATTCATCTCTCACTCTGAGTTCCCAGCTTTCCACAGAGGCCAGGATGATGTTTATATGGTTCAGGCTAATGCACCAGAAGTATTCCTTGGTATATCCAATGTGGCTATGGTGACAATTTAGTTACATAGCACTTGGATTACTCTAGCCCAGTGATGGCGAACCTTGGCACTCCAGATGTCCTCAAACTTCAATTCCCAGAATCCCTGATCAGCAGGAGTGCTGACTTGGGCTTCTGGTAATTGCAGTCCAAGAACACCTGGAGTGCCAAGGTTCACCATCACTGCTCTAGTCTAGTGTAATTAGAATGCTGCCACCTGACTATTGAGCAGGTCTATTGATACAGTATAGAAGTATAGGAATTGTATATGTCTCCTGTTCCATTACCTCGCTAATTGTTGATCCATTTCTGAGCCAAATTGAAGACTAAAATCTACAGAGTTCTATATACAGTACTTTGGCTCAAAGCTATTTGACGAATTGGATCTCCCCAGCTGAGGCTCCCTTCCTTTCAAGATCTTTGGGGAGGTTGTTCTCTTAGTCTCACCACCTTCATAAGGGTTGTTTAGGAAGAACTAGAGACAAGCCTTCATCTGACACAGCTACTGCCAATCGAGCAGTTCGAAAGCAAGACATTTCAAGTGGAAAATAGGTACCATTTCGATGGGAAAGGTAACAGTGTTCTGTGCGCTCTGGCATCTAGTCATGCTTATCTTGTGACCATGGAAATGTCTGCAAATGCAGAGAGCACTGGCTCTTTGGCTATAAACAGATATGAGCACTGAACCCTAGAGTCAGACACAACTGGCTTTTAAGCAAGGGAGACTTTTACCTTTGCTAGAACTTCCATAGGGGGCTGATTAGGTTTCTTCCCTCCTGTCCAGCCATTGGTAGATAATGGGCTGGGGTGGCTCAGTGGTTAAGAAGCTCACCTTGTTAGCTGGATGGCTGGCAAGTCAGCAGTTTGAGACTCAGGTACTGCATGATGGTTTGAGCACCCGTCTCTGTCCCAGCTCTTGGGAACATGAAAGGAGCCTCATTCAGATATCCCTTGAGCGGAGTTTCTCCAGCAAAAATCCTTTCAATCCAGAATAATTTCTGACGTTAAATTATTATTGTTGTTAGATAATGACCTTTTTCTTCAGTCAACCCTTTGGCCTCTAACTTGAATACAAGGTTGTTTTAACAAGGGATGCTGCACCTTCCTTTTATTCTTCAGGTGTTGTTTCCCTCTCCATTCTCCTATTTTGGAAGCTTCCTTGGATACCTGAATTGGGAGAAAGAAAAAGAATCCTGTAAACTGTAAATCTTGATTGATATCATCAATATTCAGGCTACCCTTGGATATATGAAGCTTGTCATATGTTTATATTTTCTTGCTGGCAGCACTGGCATGATATTGCAATGCAATGCTGGACTCTTTCTTGGTGTTCTGAATTATGGGCACAGATACAATATCCCACACTCATAAAACAGAAGGTTTTTTTTAAAAAAAGCATTGAGTGTGGGGAATCTGAAGATAGGGCTAGGAAAGCTGCCTACAATTCTGGTGGATTGTCACTGTCAATCAGATTTCCCACTACTGGGCTAGGTACACAGATTCAGTAATCTAGTATCTTCTTCCACTCTCCTCCTTCTGTGAAACTGCCAAAATGAACCAAGATAGCCATGTGATCCATACACAAAACAAACGTAGGCAAAAGGCCAGGGTTGTGCTGGGCACCATGGGAGGACACTGGACAGGGGTGAGGGGTGGTGAGGGCGGCACTTTAGAGTAAGCCACTGCTCGAAGCTGAAGGAGGGAGCTTGGAGCAATGGCATAAAGTCAGTGGTGGGATGTCAAAATTTTTACTACCCCACCATGACATCATCACAGTGTGGGCGGAGCTAACATCATGACATCATGACATGGGCGGGGCCAAAGAATTTTTTTTTAAAATAAAATAAAATAAAATGAGCACACACACACACCCCTCAACCCACACACCCACAACACAAAACTGTAAATAAATTAAATAAATTAATAAAATAAAATAAAAAATACATTAATACAGTGGGGGAACCAGTGAAAAGGTAAGACCCGAAGGTGGTTCCCCCTCAAAGCTGCTACCAGTTCTCCAGGACACTGGGAAAAGTTACTACTGGTTCTGAAGAACTGGTGAGAACCTGTTACATCCCATCACTGCATAAAGTGCAACGTGCCGGGTGGATAGAATCATAATAAAGTTATGGGCCCCAGAGGCAAGGACACACCGGGATGAATCCCCCTGTGTCCCGATGGCCCACCCCATGCCTGCAAATGGCCTTCATTTAAAGGTATCACCTTCCACCTCTGTTTGCCAAAACGAAGGCACCTTTTGGTGAGTTCATTCTGCAGTTCCTTTGACCTGACCTAGAGTGAGAAAGATTAGCCAGCAACACAAGGTTGCCATTACCAGGGTGTGCCCGATTGTGGTTCAAAAATACCACAATCTTTAAGGAGGCTCGTTCTGTGTACCCCATCTTTCTCCACTAACCAGCATTAATGAAAGGAGAAGCCCTTTGCAGACAGAGTGTATACAGAGGTGAATGTATGACATTCCAGCATGTCAGAAGGAGGTCCCATTTGTTCCAACCCCAGCCTTGTCTATGTTCTGCTGTCACAACACAAAAGAGAATGCAAGCACTAGGAGGAGGAGACTGCCAGCCCAGCGACAGCCTGCAGGAAGGAGAGAACTGCCGGAGGACCAGCCCCTCCGCTCTGCACTAAAAGCTTCAATTGTTTGGCTGTGTTAACAGGAAGATGGAAAACCACAAAGCCTATTAGCTTCATGAAGCAAACTCTTCAATCATTCATGGCGAGAACAATAGCTGAAGATGTCAGCTCCTTTTGGAGGCCTTGTAAAGTTGCCAAGCCTGGCCGTTCCATGGATTTCCACCACTGCATCACACCCTAAAAGTCCCCATTTATTCTTCTCAGCACCTCTTTTGTAGCAAGAACAAACATTCTTGAGGGTACGCAAGAGCAAAAACGAAGATGGACAAAGGAGCTGACTAGACAAAGAGTAACATTAAAAGTGGATGTGGCAGAGAAACTAAACCTCCCCTATGTCACTCGGAGGACCCTGAATAGGCTGAGGGTCTTCCAAGTGACATAGGAGAACTCTTCCTGAGGACACTCATTTGAAGAAAGCTCCATTAATCAGTGGACTTGAGGCATATATCCATTCAGAGGATCTCGAGCGTCATTCATTTACTTTGTTCTCTAGTGTCCGCTGCTATTTCTCTCCTTATCTTAGGGTGGATTGATACCAACAAGAGGAGATATTTTCTCAACTGGTGTAGGTTTGAGGCATCCTGTCACTATGCACATTGTTTCATTAACAGCGATGTCAACTTGTTTCACATGTGCAGATGCAGTCCATACTGGAGTAGCGTAGTGTCTCTACCTACTGTCCCCAGGGAATTTTATCTTAGAAACTTATCTCTAGAACTCCTGGCCATGCTGGAGTGGAGATTCTAAGTGTTGGATTCTGAAAATGTAATACAGTAATTCTGAGCTTTGTATGTCTTCATCTCTGGGCTTGGCCATCCCTATCTTGAAACTGGGTTTTCTATAATTGAATGACACCTGGCTAGATAGCTCAGTGGCTATAGAGCAGTATTTCCCAACCTTTGCTTTTTGGACTTCAATTCCCAGAAGGCTTAAGCCAGGAGTTCTCAACCCTACCATGCCATGGGCTGGACAACTCCCCCTCTGACAACCGAGCGGGCCGGACACATGGTTCCCCCCTGCCGAAAATGCTGCCATAAACCACAGTGGGTGCATTTGCACATGTGCGGGTGCATTTATGACTGTCGTAAATGTGTCTGCTTCCAGCGTCATCATTGTGGGCTGGATAGCATGGCGTCAGGGGCCAAGTCCAGCCCACAGGCCGTAGGTTGCAAACTCCTGCCTTAGGCCATTCCCCAAAGTAGTGATCGACCAATGTAATGACTTAGGCCTCTGGGAATTGAAGTTCTCCCATGCTGTAGAGCCAGAGATTGAGAGTTTATTTCCCCACAGTGCCTCCAAAGAGAATAGCTAGCCTACCTAGTCTGGTCTTCAGCAAGCTGCACTGTCCTAGGGCATTCCCAGAAGAAGGGAATGGTAAACCGCTTCTGTGTATTTTCTACCTCAACAACTCTAGAAAGGGTCACTCTACATTAGAACTGACTTCATGGCCCACACATACACAAACATTTGAAGGACAGTCTTGCTGATCTTTATTACTGGCAAAGATTCCTAAGAAGCGAAGGCTGCCAGGACTTTGAAGATGCCCATTCATGCTTAGCATCAGAACTACAGCCTAACACGGCTCCTCTTCTAGCAATTTTCTCCACTAAGCAGAGATGCATATCTATGTAAATTGCAATAATTATTTATACAGCTGCATCTCTTGACTATAAAGCAGTGCGTGCACAATTTATGTCAATCTCTGCCCCCTCCCTTCGTTCTCTCTTTGGCAAAGTTTGTCCTCTTTTTCTTGATCTGTGAGTGACAAGCTAGATGTGCTGAGGTGCTATGTTGTATTGTGTGCATTAAGTCAGTCAAGTGCACATCAGACTAGTGGGACTGTTTGTGTTGATGACTTACCCCTCCCCTTTTTGTGTGGGTGGTGGTAGCTGATTTTCTGCCAACCTTCAGCAAATAAAGCAACCAGACCTCCACATTCTGTCCTCTTCTGTATTACTTAGACTACAGAATCCATGATCCTTATGAGTGCCACAAACTGCCATGCTATTCAACATATCAAGAGGACACCCATTTGAAGAAAGCTGCACTAGGCTGTTGGCCTGCCTTTTCCATTGCCAGCTAAAATTGGCAATGCCCCTTGTCCAGATACTTTTCCAGAAAGATTTGCCGCCTAGAGTCAGGTTCGCCTGATTGGGGCAGGATAATAAATCTAAATAAATAAATAAATAATTTTGTGGCAGAAATTATTCTGGGTTGAAAGGATTTTTGCTGGAGAAACTCCACTCAAGAGATGCCCGAATGAGGCTCCTTTCATGTTCCCAAGAGCTGGCGCAGAGATGCTCAATCTGTCACGCTGTACCCGGGTCTCGAACTGCCGACTTGCCAGCCTTCCAGCTAATGGGGCGAGCTTCTTAACCACTGAGCCACCACAGCCCTGTCAAAGTGAGGTTTCACATTGAAAGGAAAACCTGTCTCCAAACAACAGCCAGATATACAACCCTCCTCCCACTGTGCAAACATTAATGCAGCTACACCAAATGATGGGAAATGAACCCAACTAGGAGAGTGTTTGCCTGTCATCCTATGCATCTACATCAGGGTGGCTTGTTGTTACGTGTTGTCAAAATGCCTCCCCCACGTTATGGCAATTTCCTGGATTCCACTCCTCATTATTGCTATGACAATGCTACACGCTACCTTAACTACTCAGAAATTGAGTAATGGGTGGTGGTTGGTTTGTTTTGCTCTGAAACAGAAAGGCATAAAACAGTTTCTGGTTGGGTTGATCTGATGTGTGAATGCCAGTCTGGCATTAGTGGCAGCCTGCAGAAATCTCTTTCTCTTCTGCATTACCGAGGGCTGAATGTTCATGTAAAAACTGCGAAAGAACACAAAAGAGGTGTAATGAGCCAGCTTTGTGGGGTTTAGTATAAACAAGGGGCAGATTTTGTTGCTTCTCTTGTTGGTGCTTTTGCTGGCTGGATAACTCAAGCAAGGATTCTCAACCTGCAGCCCACAGGATGGATGTGGCCTGCGGCGCCATTTCATGTCACCCCCACCACCCAGAAGTGCTGTGTGGTGCAGGAAGGGCAAAATAGCTATCCAGCCCCTGAAGCTGTCCGAGGGAGCATGACCCGGCCCCTGGTTTAAAAAGGTTGAGAACTCCTGGCTCAGTGAGTAGGGGGACCTGACTGTGGGGTTGGGAGTTCGATTCCCAACTGTGCCTTTTGGGGAAGAACCAGCCTGTGTTGCTTGGGCACCAGCAAGAGAGGCAGTGATGGGCAGCAACAGGTTCGCACACATCCCCAGGAGGGGGTGTTAGCAAAATTGGGGGCCTCTGGGCAGAGGGGTGGCAAAATTGGATCACCTCCGGGCAGGGGGGTAGCAAAATTGGGTGGCCGCACCCACCTCCCTGCCTTGCCTCATCAGGTTTTCTCCTTGCAAGTGGTTCAAGGTCTCCCTTGCTCAAAAGCCAGTCATATAAGACTCTAGGGTGCAGTGCTCATCTCCATTTACAGCCAAAGAGCCAGTGCTGCCTGTGTTTGCAGATGTATACATGGCCATATGGCAGGCATGACTAGATCACCCATAATGTAGGCTCCACCCAGAATGTAGGCTCTGGCCATGACATAGGCTCCACCCATGACATAGGCTCCTCCCACAATGTGGTAGCAATTTTTTTTTTACTGCCCACCACTGAAGAGAGGGGATGATAAACCACAGCTGGGTATCTTATACCTAGGAAACTCTAGAAAGGGTCACTGTAACATAGAATAGGTAAATGTCACCCTTGCTCAAAAGTCAGTTGTATTCAACTCTAGGGTTCAGTGCTCATCTCTGTTTATAGCCAAAGAGCCAGTGCTGTTTCCATCTGCAGACGTTTCCATGGATATGTGTGACCAAAGTGGTCCCTATTTATCTACTTGCAATTTCTTGCTTTCAAACTCCTAGGTTGGCAGGAGCTGGGACAGAAACAGGAGCTCACTACATCATGCAGTACTCGGATCTCAAACAGCTGACCTACCAACCTTCCAGTCGTCATTGTCTTAACCACTAAGCCACCACAGTCCCCTGTAACATAGAATAGACCTGGTGAAATGGAATTATGGTTTGGTTCCAAGGAATCCAGTGAGATGAACTGACCAGTTTCCCTATGCACCTACTTACTCTTCTCTCCATGAGTTCTTCATCTCTCTATTGCTTATGGGGCACTTTAACAACACAAGTTTATTTACTGTATATACTTGAGTATAAGTCTAGTTTTTTAGTCCCCAAAATGAGGTCCAAAAAAGGGACTCGACTTATACTCGGGTCAAGAGCCACGAGGGTCCCAAAACCGCAGTGGTGCAAATTCAAACATACATTTTTTTAAAAAAAAAGCACTACTACTACCATCAAAACTCAAAAACATACCCACACAAATGTCTGAATTAATTAATTTTACTGTATTTTCATGTATTTTAATTACTGAAACTCACTAGCTACTGCTGCATTTTCCACTCCCAACTTATACTTGGGTCAATCTGTTTTCCTACTTTTAGAGGTCCAAATTAGGTACCTCAACTTACATTTAGGATGACTTATAGTCGAGTATATACGGTAAGTTTCACTCCCTTTCCCCTCAAGGAATCTTGCAGTTCTGGGTTTCCAAGAAGCACAGAAATGTCCTTTTGAGGTCTCTGTCTTCTTCATTCACAGAACAAAATATCTGGAGACAGGGAAATAACCACAAAAATGTTTATGGTGTAGTTTGACTTTTGCACAGCTGTAACTCCAAATATCTTTCCGCCAGCATAGAAACTAGCTATGCTCACTGGGGTATTGGGAGCTATAATCCAAAAAGGTAACTTTACTAAACTTTCATCACAATGCCCTTGGTTCGCTGTGCCCTTACTTCAGAGCAGCAGATCAGATACTTCCTGGGAGAGTAAAGTGCACAAATACAGTTAGGGGTAGGTATGTTCAAAGGAATGAATCAAGACCAAGGATTTCTCGAACACAGAAGATGCAGAAAGCAAGGATACATTGGACCTTGGTCACAGAATGAGAAAGCGAACGCACTGATTGTTACAGCTGATCCTTCAATGTCAAAATGAATGGGGAAAGAAGTCACATGGTTCAGCGGGCCAGTCACGTGGTTCCTCCCACCAGAAACAGAAGTAAAACGCACCTTGCAGTCTGTTTTACAACAGATATGTTTCATCCGGCCTGCACCACCCTCGTCGTTCCCGGAAGTGGAAGTAAAATGCACCTTGCAATCTATTTTACAACATATATGTTTTGCAACAGGATGAGATAGATTTTAGCCTGCCATTTTCTCTGCTTAAACCAGGGGTGCCCAAACTATGGCCCATGGGCTGTATCCGGCCCCTGACACCAATTCATACAGCCAGTGGTGGGAATCAATTTTTTTTACTACCTACTCTATGGGCATGGTATGGTGGGCATGGCCAGGGGAAAAGCCCTGTATTGCACCTGAATTAGGACTACTTTATTTCAAAACTTAGATGGGTGGGGGCAGCCAGAATGTCTGCTACCGGTTCTGGCAAACCTGTTGAATCCCAGCACTGCATCCATCCCATGATGTCATTGTCACTCTTTGAAGGCGAACTAAAACGCACACGTATATGGGCACATTTTTGTTCCACTTCTGGGAGCGATGAGGGTGGTGTGGGCCAGATGATTTGGTGTCAGGAGCTGGATTCAGTGGGGCTGTAGTTTGGACACCCCTGAAATACAGGAAAGAAGAGATTTTTATCAGCCAAAAACCCTGCCTTTAACAGACACCATTGTTCAGAGCAGCTGCGTGAAAGAGGAAATAGCTTTGATGACATCTGATTTTCTTGTAGAAGGATAAAGAGGTAGGGAGAAACTATCTTGCGTGACACAAAGGATCCACCCTTATCCTTTCCCCACTCGCGGCTTTATGGTAGGGAGCCATAGGCTATGCTCTGGGAAAGGCCTGGCCGCTAATCGTCAAGGACAACGGTGCTAAAGTAAAGGTTAAAAGCAAAGGGTGAGCATCTCCTATTTGTGGATCAAGAGCCACCGGCAATCAGAGCACTGATCTCATCTTTAGACAGGGAAAGATGTTCATCCAGAACAAACGATTGGCGTCAATATTTCAAAGAGTGCATTAGGTGTAGTCAATTTCAGTTAAAGCTGAGCCCAGCTTATGTATAATTCAGCAACTCAACCCTGCAGTGGCAGCCAAGGGGCTTCTTTTTCTCTGTAGGCTTATTGTTTATTAATATAAATGCTCTTTCATGCGGGTGGGGGTAAGGTGGAGCTATGTACATTAACCCTAAAGATTACATATAGCTGTCATGCACACACACCCAGGTTCTATTCTCCTCCTTCCCACGCACAACGGTGCCAGAGAGATTATGTAGCGATTTAGTGGCGAAGACGCTGAACTTGACAGCTGGACGTTTGGCAGGCCAGCAGTTCGAGACCTGAGTGCTGCATGATAGAGTGAGGTCCTGTCTCTGTCCCAGCTCCTGCAGTTCGAAAGCAAGAAATTGCAAGTAGATAAATAGGTACCACTTTGGTGGGAAGGTGAACAGCATTGCATGGGTTCCAGTGTCTAATCATGCCTGCCACATGTCCATGGAAACATCTGCAGACACAGACAACGCTGGCTCTTTGGTTATAAATGGAGATGAACACCAAACCCTAGAGTCAGATAATGAGTGAAAACTATGCAGCCTTGAGATAACAAACACTGCTTTGATGATTGACTTTTTGTTCCAAAGGAAAACGCAGCTTTTCCTTCAGCAGACAGAAATGGTTGCTTCTCCTTGGGGGACATGATCTGATGAACAAGGGAGGGGCTTAGGAGAGGGGGAAAGCTCAGAGAATACATGCATGCTTAAGCGCATGTGGTGTACAGAGGCAGCCCTGGCAAAGGATGTGGAAGGGAGGTCAGATTTCCCATGGAAACCTCTACACGGCAGGCACAGCAAGATCCTGGATTCGGAGTGGGTGAGAAAAAATATTTAGTTGTTATTCAGAAACAGAAGCACATTTTTTTTTAAAAAAGTCCTAAGACTGCCCAGGGAGTGGAATGTATCTTGACTCAGAAATCCATATATAGTATTGACAACATTCACAATGTGTCTTGGGAAAGGAAAAAGGGTACACGAACCAATGTGTACACCTACAATATTAATGTAGCAATATTAAACATTTAGAAATGGGCCAAAAATATACTTTGATTAGTAGGAGAATTCACACACAGTCAAACCTCGCATAAAGAGCGCCTCGCTTAAAGAGTAACTCGCTTAAAGAGCAGAATTTTCTCTGAATGTTCACTTCACTTAACAAATAAAACCAACCAAAAACTCACTTAACAAATAAATTGGGGTTCGCAATCCCCCCCCCCCCCAAATTGGTCACTTACAATGGTGTTTCACTTAAAGAGCAAACTCACTTAAAGAGCAATCCAGTGGAATGTATTATGATCTTTAAGCGAGGTACAACTGTAGTTACAAAATGCCTAGGGAAAGCATGGATTTTATAAATTGCATATGAAACTATGCACAATATCTGTAGGGGAGAATGGACTCTACATGTTTGATCCAGGATGAATTTAATTTAATTTAATTGTTCGACTTTTATGCTGCCCCACTTGCCCAAGCAACTCTGAAGGTGAGATGATACTAGCCATGGGAAAATCAGAAATTCAACAAAAATGAGATGGACAGATTTGTACTTCCCTGGTTTAGCAGTAACATGTTAGAAGTAATTGAACCTTACTAACTTTTGACTGTAACAATGTTCCATTTGTGAACAAATGTAATGACTGGTGCTGTTTGATGTCTTTGTGTAATAAGTAACATCTGTTCATTATTGCTACAATATTTTGAGGAGGGTCATTTGGGGACATTTGCAGTCAATTTTCTGTCACCCTTTTAAATAAATTGACGGCGATGATGATGATGTCACTGCAAAAGTTCATAACTCGCTACTCATAGAACTACAGTACTAAGGAATTACACCTAATACATTGCTTTCTAAAAATAGTGTTCCAAGCTCCCAAACATCCTGTTCAGTTTGCATACTCAGAGTTTCTGGCTTTCCTTGATTAATCAACTGAAGTTTGAAAAGCTGGTAAATGTTGAAATATTGGATTGAAAGGCCAGCATTTTCCAATCACAGAAAGGGGCTCAGTCCCTCCTTTAACATGTTCAATTCTAGGTGGTGTTAATCTCTGTTTTGAGTCAAAGAGCCAGTGCTGTCCGTGTCTACAGACGTTCCCGTGGTCATGTGGCAGGCATGACTAGATGCCAGAGTGCACAGAACGTTGTTATCTTTCCTGCCGAGCCAGTACTTATTTATCTGCTTGCGATTTCTTGCTAGGTTGGCAGGAACTGGGACAGTTGACAGGCACTCACTCCGTCGCACAGCACTCGGGTCTCAAACTGCTAATCTATCCTATAGCACAGGATCTCAGGCAGTGGTGGGCTGCCCAAAATTTTACTACCACACTGTGGGCGTGGTATGGTGGGTGTGGCCAGGGGGGAAGCCTTGTGTTGCACCTGAATTAGGACTACTTTATTTCAAAACTTGGATGGGCCAGAATTTCTGCTACCGGTTCTGGCGAACTGGTGCAAACCTGCTGATGCCCACCACTGATCTCAGGGCAGGTTATGGAATGATTTTAAAACAGAAGATGTTTCAAACAATTAGAAACCAAACCTTTTGAAACACAAAATTAAAACATTCAAACAATAAAAATATGGCATTGAAACCCAATCTTTAGAGCCCAAGTCATTAATGACAACACCTAAGACTTAAGAGAGAGATTTCAACGGTTAACAAGGAATAGACCCAAATAGAAACTGATAAAACACCGGATGATGATATAATAAGGAAGAATCTGTGGCTTGTGGGGAAAATTGAGGGCTGGAAAAAGATGCTTTATAGGCTTCATCATGCAAAGCCATGACCCTCTTCAGAATCCTACAAAAAGTATACCAACTTGGTCTTTATGACAGAACACCAGCCTGTCAGGGTAACCACATGTCAGGTCTTGGGGGCAGAATCCATGACCTACCAACTTGGCATCTTCCTTCCTGCCACAGACTCATTTAAAGAAGATCCATTTCTTATTATACATATAATGGCACAGGATACAAAGAAGAGGCTGCTAGCAGAGGAAATGGGAGGCCACGTAGAAGAATGAAACAGATGTGATACCAAAGATAAAATAAAAATAAAAATACAGAATGGGAGGCGGGTGTAACAAGGATATGCGTCTGTCTCTCTTGTCATCTCATCTCCAAGAACAACCAAAGAAAAAACGCCACCGTGTCTGAATTCTCTTGATCAGATCTGGAGGCCGTTACAGTGTCGGCTGACCCAATTATCAGTATTCATCCCCCCCCCCTTTCCCTGGCTCCAAACGAGCATCTTGAAGCTTCAAAGAGCTTTGTAGCTGCTTGAGGGCCCAGCATGTTCCCTAGAAGAAAGGCAGGCAGCCATCAGAAGATCTCATGCCAGGCTTTCATCTCCTCATAGACACACTCACTCACACGCACACTCCAGCTGTCGCATCTCGGCTCCTGCCTTGTCCCATATAATGAGCTGGGCCTCTATTATCCATTTATTTATTCCAGCTGGCACCCCAACCCACTCTCCTCTTGCGGTTGCCGGGATATATAATCAGGTCAGGCCAGTTCAGGCCCATGCGAGGCTGGGATGCACTGCCAACCCTACTTGAAGGGTGTCTATAGGGCAGAGAAATGCTCAAATGGGGACAAATATGGACCGTTTGCCCTCATCGAAACAAAATGCAAGAGTTAGGAGGGGTGGAAATTGACGTTATCTTTCAAAGTCATGGCTGGAGTTAGGCAGGATGGAACCAAGACACAGATGTTTTGGATTCATCTCTCATTACTCAGGTGCTCAAATTTCCTCACAGATGGACACACAGAGACAAATGCCAATAGATACCTTTTGCCTATCGTGTCAGATACAAGGTGTTATTTATTTATTCATACTTGTTTATCGCCCTCCTCCCTGAAGGGACCCAGGGCGATTCACAACATATAAACAACAACAATTTAAAACTGATTAAAAGATTAAAAACTTTAAAAAGCTTAAAGAATTAAAAACTAGTTTAGTGTTATCATATAAAACCCTATATGTTTTTGGGACCTTGTTATCTGTCAGAGCGTCTCTCCCTCAGAACAACTCCTCGCATCACCCGTTCGTCACAGTCTACGCAGCTCCATGTGCTGACCCTGAGAATGGCTAGAAAATCTATACTGTACCTGGGATTCTCAACCTGGTATATACATGGGCCGATGAGACCCGCAGCACCATGAGACCTGCACCCACCCTCTCCATCACACCAGGAAGTGCCATGTGGAGGAGGAAGGGCAAAATGGCCCTCTGGCCCCCAAAGCTGTCTGAGGAAGCGTGATCCTCAGCTTTAAAAGGTTGAGAACTTCTGGTCTATACGGTCAAACCTTGAGATAAGGACAGCTCGACTTAAGAAAAACTCGAGATAAATCCAGAAATCTCAGGAAAAAAAATCAGGTTCAAGATACCAATTTTTAATACGATTTTTTCCAAGATATTAAATTCAATGCATTCCTATGGGAAATTCAAGATACGGATTTTTTGAGATACAACCAACCTTGAGGAATGAATTAAATTTGTAGGTAGAAGTTTGACTGTAACTAGAAATAGAGCATTCTCAGTGGTGGGACCAATGCTATGGAATACACTACCATTGGAGACGCACCAGGCCCCATTCCTGGATATATATATTTTTAACATATTAAAAACTTTCTTATTAAAGGAAACCTTTTAGAATATTAGCCCCTTCACAATAAATTAACTTGTCATCTGATCCTCCCTGCCCACAGATGCTAGTTATTTTATTTTAGGATGTACAGTATTTATTTGGTTGTTTTATTCTTATCTTCTTGTGTGTTTTATTATGTTTTTTTTTTGATATTTGTATGTACATTCCCAAGAGTGGGAAATATCTCAAATGGGTGGTACAAAAATGTAATAAATAAATAAATTAGAAGTTCAGAGCAGAGCTGGAAATGTTGCTTGCTGGAATGTTAGACCTCCCACATTCCATGCGTCCTGGTGGATGATGGGAATATCATCCCCAAAAGGGCTATTATTCAAGCTCTGATCCAGAGTCATTATAAATTAGATTCTGGGCCAATGAACTTGGCCTTCAGTGCCTTTGGCTTAAAACAGAATTTCAGACAGATTCCCAAACTGGAAACAAGAAATTCAGTCTTCTGTCTTTGCTGACTACATTTCTTCAGTTTCAGCAGAGATTCCCACCCCACCCTGGTTCTGGTTTCAAGATAGCGGTACAGTATCTTCCAAAATATTCGAATGAGAAGGGGAGATGTAGATACTTGTTCTACTTTTGCCTGAGGTTAAACAGGTTTAACAAGTGTTTTTCTTACTTCAGAAACCTACAAAACCTGTTTGATAGCAGTGCACAAGAAATCTATGAGTTAAGCTATAGGAAGAGGCTTCCAAAGCCAATTTGTTGTCTAGTGCAGAGGAAAACAGAGTACAGTATCCACATCCCCACTTCAGAGATATATATTTTCTGATATGATATGCATAATGTGTATTACATGTGGCATTGTTGTGAGGCCCAGAGTTGTGTTGTTGAGTGGGCGGCATACTAATCCAAATCCAAATCCAAATCCAAATCCTAATCCTAATAATAATAATAATAATAATAATAATAATAATAATAATAATAATAATCATCATCATCATCATCATCATCATCATCATCATCATCATCATCATCATCATCATCATCATCATCATCATCATCATCATCATCTAAAATGTCTGCCTGGTGCAGCTGCCTGACTGCCTAATGGCAGAACTAGTTCTGCAAACTAAAAAATATCTTGTACAGTCAAAC
The DNA here is from genome assembly GCA_030440675.1 of Furcifer pardalis. NCBI lineage: Eukaryota > Metazoa > Chordata > Lepidosauria > Squamata > Chamaeleonidae > Furcifer > Furcifer pardalis. The sequence goes on from CP126897.1 coordinate 26,756,621, forward strand.
CTCGCATAAAGAGCACCCCGCTTAAAGAGTAACTCGCATAAAGAGCAGAATTTTCTCTGAATATTCACTTCACTTAACAAGTAAAACCGACCAAAAACTCGCTTAACAAATAAATCGGGGTTCGCAATCCCCCCACCAGAAGTCACAATTGGTCACTTACAATGGTGTTTCGCTTAAAGAGCAAACTCGCTTAAAGAGCAATCCTGTGGAACACATTATGCTCTTTACGCGAGGTACCACTGTACCTTGTTCAGCCCCAACTACCCATTTAAGTTACGTAAATATATCTGCTTCCTTTTTACCTTCAAAACTCATTAGCCAACATCACCTTTCTGATCAGCTCTGCATACGGTCCTACCAAAAAGAGGTTATGTCATCTATAAGGCTTGTAGACAGTGGGCTTTGCTACCACAGAACAAAAGAAAGAAAAATGGATGGAATGTGATATCCACCCAGTTGTGATCCTGCCTGTTTTCTTCTTACTGAGAATCGCTTTAAAAAGAGGATTCTACAGCAGCGTTCCATCCCTTTGATTTTTGGACTTCAATTCCCAGAAGCCTAAGTCAATTCCTCAAAGCACTGATCAGCCAATGTACTGATTTAGGCTTCTGGAACTGAAGCCCCTCTGTGGGGTGTGGGCCCCCTACTGGGAACCACTGCTCTGAAGGATCTCAAGAACGGTGCTAAACCTGATCCCTTAAATCAGGGGTTGCCAACCTTTTAAAGTTGAGGACCGGGTCACGCTCTCTTAGACATTTGAGATGAGCAGAGTGGTTGCGTCTCCCCATTTATGGCTGTCATAAATGTGTTTACAATGGCAGTGGACAGCCGTAAATGAGTCTGCAGCTGATTCTGCTGGCGATGGTGGCTGGAGTGAAGGTGGGGCTGGATTATATGGTGCCGTGTGCCAGCTATGGCCTGCAGGCTGTAGGTTGCCTACCCCTGCCCTAAATGGTGTTGGACTTCAGATCCAGAAGCTCAAGCCAAGATGGCCATTTGCAAAAGATCAGGGAGATGTAGTCCACCACCTTCCGAGGACCCTTGTTTGGGGACTATTAATCTAAAAGGGTCCTCAACCTATGGCTGATGGGCCAGATCCAGCCCACAATGCCCTCACTCTGGCTGCTGTTGGTGGAATCAACCCTAGACTCATTTACAACCATTTATGATAGCCGTAAATGGGGGGGGGGAGGCAACCAGTCTGGCCCCCCCTCAACTGTCTGAGGGAGCGTGACCCGACCCCCGACTTGAAAAGGTTGAGAGCCCTTGATCTAAAGGGTGATAGATGATAAAATATGTGAAATGCAGTGAGAGATTATGGAAACAAATGCCAGTCGGGACATAAAGTAGTTGAATATGTAGCCTTTTACATGTGGTCATAAAGGTTACTTTATCCAGAAGATGCTGAACTCATATTTAGAAGGTGAAGGCACTGTTGTCCTTTCTGCAAAGTAATGTCATTAAATATTTCTTCTTGAGCAATCAGTCTTATAATAAAACCTGTGTTTAGCTCCCAGTGACCATCCACAAAACAAAGCATGCTAATTTGCAAAGTTGGACGTGAGACAACTAGATATACTGTATATTTTTCTCAAGCAGTACTGCTTCTAAATCAGGGATTCCCAACCTGCGGCCCACAGGCCAGATGAGGCCCGCAGCACCATTTCATGCCCCTCCCCCACGCCTCCACCTGACCAGGAAATGCCATGTGGTGGAGGTAAGGCAAAATGACCATCCGGCCCCCAAAGCTGTCTGAGGGAGCATGACTCGCCTCCCAACTTAAAAAGGTTGATAACTCCTGTTCTAAATGAAGAGCTGACAATCTTGTGTAGTTTGACCCCAAACTTCTGACATCTTAGGTATTTTAGGCTGGGGACTGCTTGCAGAGTTTGCTTTGGGACATTTAGTCCCTAAATTTGGCTCTGTGTGCCCCCTACTTTGGCCACAAGTAGCCTATAATTAGTTCCAGGCAACAAGATTAATAGTACAGGTTGATGGGAATCGTAGTCCAAAGGCTCTGGGGCAGTGATGGGATGTCACCGGTTCCAGACGGATCTCTGGAACCGGTAAGACCAATCCCGGAGGGTTCTCCGTGAGGGGAAGTCCACTTTTGGGGCGTCCGGTTCCGGACGCCTGACCGAAAGAAAAAAAAAATTAAAATCGGAGCGAAAATGGCTCTAATTGACTGCGCATGCGCAGAAACTCAATCTGACGCATTGCATGCGCAGTCAATTAGAGCCATTTTCGCTCCGATTTTTAAAACATTTAGAACTTTCAGGGCAGCGGCGGCGGCAGCAGCCCTCTGAGGGGGGCGCCTCCCCGCGGCACGTTGAGGGCTGCCTCGGCCGTCCACTGCTGACAAGCCCCATGCCCTGGGGACGCCCGGCGGGGTACACCGCTGCCGCCGCCTCCGCCGGGCGCCTGTGGGCCGGGTGCCTGCACCCGCCGTCCACAGCCGCCGCCCGCCGCCGCCGGAGCTGCCGCTGCCTGAATCCCTGTGGACTCCTTCTTGGCTCGGTCCCTTTTGAGCTCGGCTGCCGCGCGCTGCGGAGGAGGAAGCTGTAGGCGGCGGCGGTGTGGCATGGGGACGGCCCAGGGAGGCGCGGCAGCCGTGGCTGCCCGTCGCCCCTCGCCATGGCCGGAGCCGGGCTAAAAAGGTACCGGCCCAAGGAGGACGCCACAGGGGTGCAGGCAGCTCCGGGGGCGGCGGCGGCTGTGGACAGCAATCGGGGTGCCGGGTCCCAAGAAAGGTAAGCGAGGGGTTTTTATTTGGGGTGGGTGGGTAATTTATTTGTGTTTTGGGTGGGTGGTTGTTTTTATTTTATTTATTTATTTGTGTCTGGGTGGGTGGGCTGAGAGGGAGGGGTGTGTGTGTATGTTTATTTTTATTTTTTATTTATTTTTATTTTGGCCCCGCCCACAACGTCATGACGTCATGACGTCGGCCGTGACGTCATGACGTCATGCCATTGGCCACGCCCATGACGTCCGTGACGTCATGGCGTGGTAGTAGAATTTTTGTCATCCCATCACTGCTCTGGGGGCCAAAAGTCTTCCACTCTTGTGCTAAGTAATTCTGGAGCCTGGCCTTGATGGTTTTACAGCACACTCTGTTTAAATGGGGCGCATGTGTTATTTTCATTGGGAAGTGTGTCATTAACACTTCTCTCCTCTCCACCCACTTCTGTTCCATGGTTTATTTCTTCTTGTACATTCCTGGAATGTTACAAGGCAAAAACACATAAACAGAGACAGAAACACAGACAAAACATCAAAGAAAAACCCAGTTTCCAACCCTGGCTTTTAAAAAATCTAATCACAAAATATTCCAAGCACACACAAACAATTCTGCATTTTTAAACGCACTTAAATAATAAAGCTATCATGACTACAGGAACAAAGCAAGAGTTTACTTCTGCTGCCTTGATGCTCAATACATCCATTTGAGAATAAGCACCATTCCATTGTAAAGAGGAATAAATGAGGGTAATATATTTTTGTAGGCGGCACAGTAAAAAAGAACGTACGTAACTGAGCACGTCCCCAACCATAAAATACTTTTAAAAATAAGAAAAGAGATTTTGTGAGAAGTTTTCTCAGCTATGGTGGACATTTCTTGTGTTACAGAATCCAACCACATCACTGACCCAGGCTGCGAGGACACACTTAAATAGGGAAGGATTTGCTCTGCTTATAAAACAGACACATTTAAATTATTATTTTTTAACTGATCACGTGATGCAGGAGCCAATTTGATTTGGTTTCGTGCTTTTTGCTCCTGACATGGAATTTTTCTCTCTCCACTGTTAGGGGTTTCTACCTTTTTCAAGCTCCAAGGAGTCAAATTGATTGTTTCCCATGTGAAGAGTTATTTCCTTTTGCAAAAGGAGTTGAGAGTACACAAGGGGACATAGAAAGAGCCTCCTTGAAGATTGTGGTATTTTTTAACCACAATCGGGCGTACCCTGGTAACGATAACCATGTGTTGCTGGCTAATCTTTTTCACACTAGATAAGGTGAAAGGAACTGCAGAATGGACTCACCAAAAGGTGGCATTATTTAGGCCAGTGATGGCGAACCTTGGCACTCCAGGGGTTCTTGGACTTCAATTCCCAGAAGCCCATGTCAGCACTCCATGCTGATCAGGGCTTCTGGGAATTGAAGTTCAAGAACATCTGGAGTGCCAATGTTCACCATCACTGATTTACGCAATTTCATGTCTGGCCTAGACAAGGAGGAGGAGGAGAAGAGTTGGGAGGGGGTGTCTATGGATGGTGTTCTGTCTAAGTAGACAGTTGAGACATATTTGATACACATGATCCTCCACTGCACCGAATGTCCCTAATGTTTATTTCTTTATTTTGAATAAAGTTTACCACTGAATCATTGCATTAATGCACTGATATATTGGTTTAACAGTAGATCAATTCCACATTTTTAAATAATTGCTATGAAATAGAAGCAACTCTGATGGAATACAGTGAACTATTTAGACCTGTTCCTATGCATATTATTAAAAAGTTGGAAATCTGCCATCTTTTTCCTAAGGCTGTACAACCCTTTAAAAAAAACAAGCAGTGAACCACAAAAGGATCGGCAGAGCTGGGAGCAAAGGAAGGAAGCAGGCAGGCAGGCAAGCAAGCAAGCAAGCAAGCAAGCAAGCAAGCAAGCAAGCAAGCAAGCAAGCAAGGTGGGGCTGTGAGCTGAAATGCAGTTTGTTAGATCCGGAGATCAGGGCGCGGGAGTGAGGACACGGAAGCCATTAAGGGTGAACCAAACAACACGTCTGTTTATTGTGGTTAGCACAGACAACAACAACAACGGCTGGGTCAGCAGGGGATTAAATGCCCTGCTTGACCCAGCCCACTGACCAATGGGTAGCGGCGATTTTCCCGCCGCTAGGACATTTAAATATCTAACACCCCTTCCCCCCAGAATGCCCCAGTCTGCTATTTGCATACAAAATCCTCCAGGTGACGGGGGCGTGTTCTTACTCGATCGGACCTGCGCAGTTCAGTCGGCGCTGGGGCATCGGGCAGAGCGGACCTGTCGCTCTCGCTCTGCCCTGGCTGGGCCGGGAGCGGATCTGGAATACGAGCGTCGGGCTCCGCGGTGACCGGGGGTGAGCCTGTTCCACACGGTAAGCTGGCCGGTGATGGTGCTGCGTGAATGGGGCTGTTTTCTGGCCGAACCGGGTCGGTGACCGGTTCGTCCATCGGGTGCATGTCTGGCTCAGCGCCGGTCTGCACTCCCCGGGGGAGGTTGCTATCCGTGTCGGGACTCGTTCGCCTCCTGAGCTGGTCGACATGGCGTTTCCATGTCCGACCATCAGCGAGGCGAACCTTGTAGGTGTAGGGGCCCAGCATTTCGCTGACGGTTCCCTCTTCCCACGGGTGGCCCGACGCGTAGTTCCTAGCGAAGATTGGTGAGTCAATGGCCAGTGTCCGGCCCTGTGGTTGGTCCCCCCTGAACTTGTCTGGAGAATACCTAGGGTGTAACCGGTCAAGCTGACAACGGAGTCTCCTACCCATGAGTAACTCTGCGGGGGCCCTTCCCGTGGCAGCGCAGGGAAGGTTGTGTTGGGCCAGCAAGAACGTGTCTACGCGTTCCTGCCAGTCCCCGGGTCCTAGCCTTTCCAGGGCCTCCTTTGCGCTGCGCACGAATCTCTCGGCCTGCCCATTCCCTTGCGCCCTGAACGGGGATGTGAGAGCGTGCCTGGTTCCTAGGGATGCCAGGTACTGTTCAAACTCAGTGGCCGTGAACTGAGGCCCGTTGTCAGAGACTAGGGTGTCGGGAATGCCGTGTGTGGAAAAGAGTTGTCTGAGTTCCCGGATCATTGCTCTGGCTGTGGTGCTACTCAGGAGTCGGATCTCCAACCATTTCGAGTAGGCATCCACTACAATCAGGAATGTTTGGCCGTGGAATGGGCCGGCGAGGTCGATGTGAATCCTCTGCCATGGGCCCGAGGGCTGTTCCCATTCTCTGACCGGGGCTGCTGGTGGATTGGGTCGTGATGATTGGCAAGGTGTACATTTGGCCACCCACGACTCTATGTCCTTGTCAATACCAGGCCACCACACGTAACTTCGGGCTAACCCCTTCATCTTTACTATTCCCGGGTGGCTGGCATGCAGTGTTTCTAGGACCTTGGGGCGGATTTTCCTGGGCACCACTACCCGGTCCCCCCACAGCAAGCAACCCCCCACACAGCACAGTTCGTCTTTCTTGTCGAAATATACCTTGAACTCCCCTTCCCCCTTGTCCGGCCACCCCCGCTGAACCCAGCTGGAAACGGCCCGAAGTTCGGCGTCCCGCACCGTCGCCCTGGCAACCTCGGCCGACGTAGTGGGGGCAGAGTCCAGGATGTCCAGGGCAAGAACCGATGCTTCCCCCCGTTCCGCGCCTTCCTGGGTCGGGAGGGGGCATCTGCTCAAGGCGTCAGCATTTCCCATGTGTTTCCCGGGCTGGTAGACTAAGGTGTATGAGTACCCCGACAGGAAAATGGCCCACCTTTGCATCCGGGGGGACAAGGCAGAGGGTGTAGGCCGGTCGCCAGCCAGGAGTCCCAATAGGGGCTTATGATCAGTCACAAGTTCGAAGTCCCGTCCGTACAAGTAGTCATGCAACTTTCTTACCCCTGCCACTGCCGCCAGCGCCTCCTTGTCGATCTGGCCGTAGTTCCTCTCCGTCGGCGACATGGTCCTGGAGTAATAGGCGATGGGCGCCTCGAGGCCGTTGGGCAGTCGGTGGGCCAGGACTGCGCCGACGCCGTAGGGAGACGCGTCGCAGGCGAGGACCAGTGGCAGGGTTGCGTTGTATTGGATCAGGAAACTGTCCTGGGAGAGAAGATTTTTAACAGCAGCGAAAGCTGACTTTTGCTCGGGTCCCCACACCCACTCTGCCTTCGCGGCCAACAGTCTGTGTAGGGGCTCAGCCGCTGTGGCCTTTCCTTTCAGGAAGGTCGCGTAGAAATTCAGGAGTCCCAGGAACGCCTGCAGCTCCTGCTTGATTTTCGGGGCCGGGGCGTTCCGAATCGCTTCCACTTTTCCCTTCGTTGGGTGGATGCCCTTGGCGTCGATGTGGAACCCTAAGAAGTCCACGGAGGGGACCCCCAACAGGCACTTATCCCGTTTCACCCTGAGCCCAGCGGCCCTGAATTTAGCCAGGACAGCGGCGACCCTGTCCTTGAGCTGCCCGGGATCCCCCGCAATTATCAGGACATCATCAAAATAGGGTACCACCCCCGGGAGTCCTTGGAGGAGCCTTTCCATCGTGCTCTGAAACAGTCCCGGAGCTATGCTGACCCCGAACTGCAGCCTCGTGCACTTGAATGCCCCCCGGTGTGTGACAATGGTCTGGGCTTCGGCCGTAGTGTCATCCACCGGAAGCTGTTGGTACGCTTGGGCCAGGTCCAGCTTGGCAAAGATCTTGCCAGGGCCCAGTGAATGGAGTAAGTGGTCTATGACGGGAACCGGGTACGCGCTCGGCTCTAATGCCTTGTTGATCGTGCATTTGTAGTCCGCACAGATGCGCACTGACCCGTCCGGTTTGATAGGGGTCACTATGGGGGTCTCCCACCGAGCGTGGTCTACGGGAACGAGGATTCCCTGGGCGACCAGCTTGTCGAGCTCCTTCTCGACCCTGGGCTTGAGTGCCAGTGGAACTCTCCGGGCCTTAAGTCGGATGGGGGCAACGCTCGGGTTGAGTGCAAATGAAATAGGGGACCCCACATACCTGCCCAATCCTTCCCCGAAAACGTCCTGGAATTCGGCCATCAGGTCGTCCCTCAGCGAGGCGTCCCCGGGCTGGTCAGTCGCAGTGTTGTGGATGCCAGCGATGGACAGTCCCAGGGCGGGGAACCAGTTTGTGCCCAGTAGCGTCGGGATGTTGCCGTGGACTATGGTCAGCGGTAGGCTTTCTTCCTTCGGCCCGTACTTGACACGGACCCACTTCTGCCCTGCGACGGGGAGGAACTTGCCTTGGCAGTCCTTGATTCGGATCCTCTGGGTCTGGAGGTCTGATTCTTTTAGGGCCGGGAATGTCTTCTTCATCCACCTCCACGGAATGATGGATATGGCAGCCCCAGAGTCGACCTCCATCGGACACTCTGCCCCATCGATCGTGACTGTGGCGTGGTACTTCTCTCCCTTCTGTGTGGCGGTGTGGCTTATCGTGAGCGTGTGCGTCTCTGCATCTTCGAATTTGCCGCTGTTGCGTCCCTGGCGCCTCTGATTTGTCCTCTGTTTGGCGGCCATCTTGCCCGGCGGGAACTTTTGAATCTGCCGGTCAGCTTGGTCCTCCGCTTGCCTTGCCCGGCAGACCCTCCCAATGTGTCCCCGCTTGTCGCAATAGCGGCAGATGGCCTCCCTAAAGCGGCAATGTGCCCGCTGGTGTGGCCCTCCGTAGCTGGCGCAGCGCTGGCCGCTCCTGCCCGAGTTTCCCCCGTCGGTCACGCACACCTCTGCTTCTTCGTCCTCGTCAGAAACGACGTCTTGATGGTGAGCGGAGGCTTGGCGGGGCGCCGACGGGGACCGGTTGAGGGAGGATGCGGTCGACATCGAGAGCTCGAAAGCTCTGGCCTCCTCGATGGCCCCGGCCAGGGTCAGGTCTCTCCGGGCCAATAGCCTCTTCCGGAGCTTGTTGTCGCGGACTCCTCTGATAAGCTGCTCGGTCAGGGAGTCCTCGAGGAATGGCCCGAATATCGCCGGGACGGCTGCTGCCCTTAGGGCGGCCACGTACTCGCCGATGGTTTCCCCTGGCATCTGGTATCGGTCCCGGAACTGGATCCGGAACACGAACTTCGATGGCTCCGGTGCATAGTGGTTCTTGAGGGCCAACTGTAGTGCTTCCCATGAGACGTCCAGGATTGGTGTTGGATCCACCAGGGACTGGGCCACTTCGTAGACCTTGGCTCCGCAGTGGGTGAGGAAGAACGCCTTCTTCCGCTCCGGTGCTATCTCTCCCAGTTCCGCAGCTAGCAGGGAGAACTCAAAACGGTCCATATAGCTCTTCCATCTCTCGTCCTTCGGTTGGAAGGGAGCCGGTGGAACGTAAGCAGCCATGGCAAGGTGCCTTCGTGAGAGGTGGCTCTGGTGTGTGTGATGGTTCTGGTCCGTTCCTCAAAATCCCATCCTCGTCGCCAGTGTTAGATCCGGAGATCAGGGCGCGGGAGTGAGGACACGGAAGCCATTAAGGGTGAACCAAACAACACGTCTGTTTATTGTGGTTAGCACAGACAACAACAACAACGGCTGAGTCAGCAGGGGATTAAATACCCTGCTTGACCCAGCCCACTGACCAATGGGTAGCGGCGATTTTCCCGCCGCTAGGACATTTAAATATCTAACACAGTTTGTGCTGTATTAGTGTGTGGGACCACTAACTTGAATTGAAACAGAAGATAGGCTGCGAATCAAACCACAGCAAAGCAGAATTCCCCCAACTCAGCTTGTCAGTGTAGCTGCAGCTTCTTGCCTTCTTTTAAGAAAAGTAGACACCCAAAAGCCAAAAGATGAATAGGGGAGCTGCAATGGAATAGCAATAGAAATTACACTTACTGTATATACCTGCCCGTCTGGCCAGATTATCCTGCTATGGTAATAGAGTAGACCATACTGCCAGTGGCTCAATGCCAATCGTCAAGTGGTGGTTAACTAACCTGACAACCTTGAAGACTAATGGCCTTGGGTGGTGAAGTCCACAAGGAAGGATGATGGTCCCCAAGTGGATTAAATCTCACTTAAAGCCATCTTGATAGAGGGCAGCAGCTTCATCAATAGTGGCCTAGGGCTGAGGAGGATTTTACGTGCCAAAAAGGCTCAGGACCAGAAAGTAATTCATGGAATTGGATCAGTGGTACGGGTGTCATGGTGCAAAGTGGAAGGCAGATGAAAGGCCACTGCATTGTAGTCTCAGGACAGTCTTCATGGCTGATCGCCATGAGGATTTCCAATATTCAGAATCGAATATGGCACGAGAAGAAGACTGCCTCATAGCACTTAGTGCACTCTCTGGGTGGTTCACACGTTAATTAGCATTTTGCCCCCAACATGCTGGGGACTCCTTTTACCAAATTCGGAAGGCTGAGTCAACCTTGGTCCCACCAGGATCAGACTCACAATGTTCTGGCTGTAGTATGGCAGTTTAAGCACAGCACCACCAGGACTCTTGTTTTACATCAGGAATTCTCAACCTTTTAAAGCCGGGGGCTGGGTCATGGTCCCTCAGACAGCTTCAGGAGCCTGACGGCCATTTTGCCCTTCCTCCGCCACATGGCATTTCCTGGCGTGGTGGAGGTGGTGGTGGGACCACATGAAATGGTGCCATGGGACGCACCTGGCTGCAGGTTGAGAATCTCTGCTTTACATGTAAAGGACAAAGTAGGTCATCCCTCAGTCTCATCCTTCAGTGGCTGCCTCTGGCATGGACCTGCAGCAACATGTTGCCATGGGATTGCGCCTGTGCACAGTTTGACCCTGGCCACCACACCCTTTCCAATGATTTCCCACCTCACTCATCACTCTCCCTTTAGTTTTTTCCTCCTCACACCACCTACAGTTTTATAGTCCCTGGGCATCCTCAGAGTCTAATCCCCACAATCCCTGGAGTCTAGATGGCTGAGAGGCATGGCTGGAGATATTCTGGTCACTGTAGTTCAGAAATGTAAAAATGTCCAAGCCCTCTCTTAGAGGTGTGCTAGGGGAAAAAAAAAGAGTCCTTTGTTTAGAGCAGGGATTCTCAACCTGTGGCCTGTGGGCCGGATGGAGCCCATGGCACTGTTTCATATGGCTCCCCACCGCTTCCACCGCACCGGGAAGTGCCATGTGATGGAGGAAGAGCAAAATGGCTGGCCCTCCCCCAAAGCTGCCTGATGGAGCATGACCTGGCCCCTGGCTTAAAAAGGTTGAGAATTCCTGGTTTAGAGCTTGAGATTGGAGTAAGAAAAGTGACCAAGTAACAAATCAATAGGTAGAAAGCCTGTTCTCCTTCCAAATAGTTCTGAATGACAGCACTCAGAAAAGTTACATTTTTTGGACTAAAACGCCCAGAATTTCCAGACGGCCTGGCCAGCTGGACTGTGTTGGGTCTGGGGGGGTTCTGGGTTCCTCCTCAATGAGCAGAGTACCCTCTGTACATGTTCAGAGACATTCTCTTCTGCACCAGTAGCTCACGTGTCCCAGGGCTTGGCAAAGAAAACAGACAATAAACGTTAAGTGTGAGGAACTGTGGCTCCAGATGTCTTAATGTTTGCTTAAAATCATTGTGGTGGTGATGCAGTGTAGCGCAGCTGTAGCTGCCCCATATTTTCACCTCCCCCTTTCCAAAGCCTCCTGTCCTTCCCTTCCCCTCCATGCCTAGAGGCAAATGCAACTGACTCAGCCTCCTGGTTTCAGCACTTGAAGCCAGCATTTGGAGGGAGGGGGAGCCGGATTCAGCAACAAGAGGACTGGGGCGGTGGCAAGGGCGTTGGGCCTGGCAAGCTTGGGAAAGGCCTTGCTTGGATCTATGCTTGGCACCGCCTTGCCCTGGAGCTGGGGCTCCTTTGCCACAGAAATAGCAGGGCCTGTTCAGTCACTTGCATTGCACTGACGTTCCACCTGGCACACCTCCTCCCCTGGGTGGATTTGCCTTGTGTACAATAAACCTTTCTCATATGAGCTGGGCCAGTAAGCTATCCTTTGTTCCCAAGTCTGCCGTGCCTGGGAGAGGGGAGGGTACCAGTGATTCTCCTAACAGTCCTCCAACCTAGGTTTGCGCCAGTGTTTTTGCATAAGGTACTTTTGAGCCTGGAGTGAGGCAAGGATGCATGCTATCACCACTATTATTCATCACCAGCACTATAACTCACCAAAGCGTCCTCCATAGGATACCTTGGGCAAGGTGAAAGCGGAGGGCACACGTCATGGTCCACCTAGCCAGCAGGTGACGTGATATCCAAATGGTTAAAAAAACGCATGCAAATGGACTTGATTTCTCAAGTCAATTTGCATTTGGGGAATATCGTCGTGGAGATGTCTTTCAATATGAAGACTCCTCGCATTTTCCAGGTGATCAGGCATTGGCAGCAAGTACTGTACAGCTAAGGAATTACAGCAGCAACGAAATAGAGGGAACAAGTATAAAACAAGTGGCAAGGTTCAAACACCTAGAAACATCATTTACTGAAGATGGTAAAATGGATGAAAAGATTAACATATGGTATAGTAAAGCAAGCCAAATATTGGGACATCTAGCTCCACTCTTACAACGTAAGGGAATACCAACCAGCACAAAGAAACATCTACTACAAAACATATTCCCACCTTACGTTATCAGTACCAAACATGGACATTTACAACAAAACATAAACAAATGTTGGTTACCACAGAAATGAGATGTCTGAGGAAGGCTGGAAGGGATAAAATCAGGAATGTGACTGGAAGTGACTGGAAGGGATAAAATCAGGAATGAGATAAAGGGAAAGAAATAGGGAATAGAATCAATCTTAAATTACATACAGAGACAACAAATACATTGGTTTGCCCATTTAGAGAAAATGTCCATACCATACAAGGCTTCCGTGGAAAGAAGAGAAGGAGAAAGACAGTGAGGCAGACCCAGAGGAAGGTGGAGGGATAACATCAAAAAAATATTACAAGAACACCAAATAATACTGGTGGAGGCCTTGAGGAGTGCAGAACAAGAGCCTTGCATTTCCCTCAATACCCAAAGGAAGCAAAGAAGAAGAACCATTGCATGCCAGACCAGCCTCGGTGAAGTAAATACGGTAACTGTTCTTCTCATGAGGTGATTCCTATAGGAAATTGGTAGAATTGCAGCTGGGCCATCCATTGCAGTCTATTAGAATTATATTTAGGATATATTTCCAGGACTCAGCCTCTCTCTGAAAAATGGGACTAGCATGTAAATGGAGACCCTACTTCACAGAGTTTCCATGAGTATAATGATGTGGAAAATGACAATACGTTAATCAGTTAAAATGATGCAAAGGTGGACAAACCGATGCACAGATTAACAGCCATTGTGACGCTACACACTTTGCAATAGTCCCATACAGTATAATAAATTGCCAACATATGATGTAATTATGGCCTCTGGCTTTGGTGGCATTTCAAAAAGGATTAAATACATTCCACAAAGGAAACCTGTAATCAACTGCCTTTGTGGCCAGTGGGATACTGAAACCTGGGTTCACTGATCAACAGAAAACATTGTGCAAAGCCTTCAGGATTCCCTGTTCCTTCTAAGCTTGGAACAACTGTCACAACAGCTGAAGAAGGAAGCACAGATTTCATCAGCAACAATATTTTGTTGTGAGTTCTTGCAGCTGTAATGCAAAATAGAGTGCAGTGGCTTGTGTTGAATGGACAACAGGATTTGTTAACTTTCCATAAGACCTTCTCTTAGGGGCAAGGAAAACTCCTAGAACCAACTACAGTAGTTGATGTGAATCAACAATGCTTTCTCCATTTTTGGATATTCCTTGGAAATGTAGTTATGGTGGCTGCCCATGATGACAGTCTAATTTTGATACTTGCTACTCTATCAGCAGTGGTAGTTAAATTGAATGCCTAATTCTAAAAGGGTGTATTTTTTGAGTTACCAGGTGTCAGGCCCAGTAGCAAGGCTGAACTCTCTTCTTCTTCTTCTTCTTCTTCTTCTTCTTCTTCTTCTTCTTCTTCTTCTTCTTCTTCTTCTTCTTCTTCTTCTTCTTCTTCTTCTTCTTCTTCTTCTTCTTCTTCTTCTTCTTCTTCTTCTTCTTCTTCTTCTTCTCCTCCTCCTCCTCCTCCTCCTCCTCCTCCTTCCTTATCCAAATATTGGCGATCATCATGACGATCAGCCATGAAGACTGTCCTGAGAATACTATATAATGCAGTGGCTTTTCCTCTGCCTTCCACATTGCAGAATGACATCTCTACCACTGATCCAGTTCCATGAGTCACTTTCTAGTCCTGAGTCCTTTTAACATGCAAAGTTCTCATCAGCCCCGGGCCAGGATTGATGAAGCTACTGTCTTCCATCAAGATGGAGTCAAGTGGAATTCAATCCACTTGGGGACCATCATCCTTCCTTGTGGACTTCGGTACCCAATACTGTTAGTCCTCAGGGTTGTCAGGTTAGTTATCTGCCTCTTGACACTCAGTGTTGAGTTGTTGGCAGTATGGTCTACTCTATTACCATAGTGGATAACCTGGCCAGACTGAGGAACTCTCTCTAAAAGCCAAAAATGGCTAAACTGTTACTGGAAATAACTTATTGGAAAAGCGGAAAAGCAAATATAAGTTATATTGACTTAATTAAAAAAGTCAAGGTCAAGGGTATGACACTTGAACAGAGACCTCAGTACATTATAAACCTCTATGACATTTTTCAGTAGTTTGTATCTAAGGTGGTCCATTATAGCTGACATTTATCCCTGAAAGGGTTAATTCCAGTGTGTAATCAGATAACATTTCAATCATATCAAAGTTCATCTGGGTATCAAGGTATAAGTCTTGTAAACCACTGTTTCGAGCATTGCCACCCACATCTTATTGATTCTTTTCCCAAGCAGAAAAATTGTTCAAGCAACAGCAGCTTACCTATTTCTACAAACTTTAGTCACCTACTGTACATTGCTTCTGTGCACAAAAAAACAAGAGAAAATGAAAACATGTGACCTTTTGAGAAGTTGCGGACACATTTCAATTATACAGAAATCAGCCTTACAGCTATGGGAGAAAGCAATAGGTAGAGAAGAAGTCCATTCGTAATCATCATGTGCCATTAACTCAATTGTGACTTAGGGCAATCATTTTCAGGGTTTTCCAGGTAGAAAATAGTAGTGATTTACCGTTCCTGTCTTCTTGGGGAATAGGTAAAGGTAAAGGTCAACCTTGCTTGAAAGCCAGTCATATACGACTCTAGGATTCAATTCTCATCCCTGTGTGCAGTCAAAGAGCCAGTGCTGTCAGCGTCTGCAGATGTTTCAGTGGACATGTGTCAGGCATGCCTAGATGCTGTTTACCTTCCCACCAAAATGGTACCTATTTATCTACTTGCAATTTCTTGCTTTCAAACTGCTAGGTTGGCAGGAGCTGGGATAAAGACAGGAGCTCATTCTGTTGTACAGTACTCCAGTCTCGAACTTGGGGAATAGTATGTAGTGGGATTAAGCAATTTTCCTAAGGCCATACAGGTTTACTCTACTCACAGGGAGCACAGTGGGGAATCAAACACCCAACCTCTGGCTCCACAGCCAGATACCTATATCACTATATATATTCCTATATATATTCACCTATACATATTCAGTCACCTATCTGGCTCCATTCTTACACTTTTTGAAAAGCTGCATGTGTGAATGCTATCAAAAATCCTTTACACTGTGGAAAGTTTCAAATAATAAATAACCAAAATGCAAAACTTAAATCAGGAGTTCTCAACCTTTTAAAGCCGGGCCCCAGGTCACACTCCCTCAGGCAGCTTTGGGGGCCGGATGGCCATTTTGCCCTTTCTCCATCACACAGTACTTCACATGAAATAGTGCCGTGGGCCGCATTCGGCCCATGGGCCTCAGGTTGCAAATCCCCTGACTTAAATTGTAGGCAGAACTTGAGTCAGAAGAATGAGTTGAGGCTTGCTGGTGGAGCAACGTGCTGCCCTATGAAATGCAACTTGTTAGATTTATATGAAAATTTACGTTGCTACTGCTAACCTAACAAATTGCTGGAAATGTGGACTGCTTTGGGAACAAACTGCCTTGAGACCAAAGTGCTGGAGATGATCCAATTTGCTATACAGTACTTGCATTACTGTACCCTAGGAATTTCATGGTCTAGGAATTTCCCCCCATGGTTTTTTATTTTATTTTCTTATTGCTTATTCATATATCCACACTCAATTGTTAGCTTGCTAGGAAAAAAGATTCATTGTGAGACAATGTTCTTTTACACTGGCCTTGCTTTCCCTGTGAGGGCTTCAGATTGAGAGCTGGCTGATTATTTTTAATGACTTTTAGCACACTACTATTCAAACCTCATTTCCTTAAGCACAAGGTACGTCTTTTATCTGCTTGGTCCCTTGAAAACAGATGGCTAGCACAGTCCAGCACAATAGTTTTCAAGTTCTTCAAGGAGGTACACAGAAAGAGCCTCCTCGAAGATTGTGGAAGTTTTGAAACACAATCAGCTGTAATCTGGTAATGGCAAACTTGTGCTGCCAGCTAATCTTTCTCACACTAGGTCAGGTGAAAGGAACTGCAGAATGAACTCACCAAAGAGTGCCTTCATTTTTGCAGTTTCATGTTTGGCCTAGACATGAAAGTTCCTCCTGGTATGAATTCTGAACAATTGCTCTTGTGGGTTGTAGTTTCTAGATTCCCTAGACCAGTGATGGTGAACCTTTTAGAGACAGAGTGCCCAAACAGAGGGGCAGGGCAAACTCTGTCCTGGGGGGAGGGAGGAAGCGCTCCCATTGGGCTGCTGGGCAGAGGGTTGGGTGAACTCTGTGCTGGGGGGGGTGGAGGAAACTCTCCCAGTGTATTACTGGGCAGAGGGGTGGGGCATCCTCTGTGCTGGGGGGAGGGAGAATGTGATGGCATGTGTGCCAACAGATAGGGCTAGGAATGCCCTCTCTGGTATGTGTGCATTAGGTTCGCCACCATTACCATAGACAAAATCTCTAGGATCTCACTGGCCATGCTTAGCTGTGGAGTACTGAGAGCTGAGGTCCAATAAATCATTTTTTTCTTTGCTCTGTTTCTGGCACATGGAGAAGCCTTTTCGCACATCATTCTAACCCCTCTGAAGGCCGTGCGGATGCTACTTCCCTGTTCTACAAACCTCATCTTTAATAAGTGTTTAGAGTAGCTAAACTTCTGTCATTAATGATCAAAAGAAGTGGTGTAGGGAGAGGCAGAATCCACTATTCCTTAGTCTCATGGGCTGGAAGTACAAAAAGGCTTTTAAACGATCTTAAGGGGAAACTAATCTGCATTAGTGAGCTTGAGCGTGTGCCCTGCGGCAACAACAATGCCCAGCTGGGGAGATCTTTCTCCTTTCTCTACATCAGATAGCTTAAGGTAAGGATCTGTCCCTTCTGGAGACCTCAGCCACAACACATTTCATGCCAAGAAAAGCATCTCCACTTTGAAAACACTGAACATGGATGCAGGAGGGTTTCTTATGTCCTCTCTGTGCAGGCATGAGGTGCAAGCAATACAATCTCCAAGTCAACAAACCATCTGAACCCACAAGAAACATTGTCAAGATTTTCTTTTTCTCTGCCCCTTTCCTGCTATCAAGTCAGAATTGACTTACAGAGACCCTAACAGGCCTTTCAAGGTAACTGAGCTATTTTAAGAAGTCGTTTTACCAGTCCCGTACACCCAGTGAGCTTCCATGGCTGACCCAGGGAATCAAACCCTGGTCTCCAGTGTCCTGGTCCATCACTGTATCCAGTATACCACTTTAGATACTGCTTTGCCTCTATATATTTAGAAACCTATTACAGTACTGTATGTGAAAATTCAAAACTTCTTGAGTCACGGATGCTTTACTCTAGAGATTTTGGATATCTAAACTTATTTCTCCAAAGAAGAAAGAGAATATTAAAATTCTGCTCACTGCAACCTGTCATTGCTAGATCCAATCCCCTCCTGCAATATTAATTTTTTGAGCCTGTTGTACCACCAGACAGCTGCTGACCTTGGCCTGTTGTACATGGATTGACTTTTCAGCTATCTTAGCTCTCCGCCTCAGAAGCTGATATTGGCACCACAGTGGGGAACATACGGCCTTCCAGATGTCACTGGACTCTGGCTTCCATCAGGCACGGCCAAGATGGCTCTTCATCAGAGATCACAGAAGCTGGATTCGTGCAACATCTGGAAGGCTGCTGATTTCCTTTTGGAGGGAGTGAAGAAACTGAAGCAATAGCAAGAACATTGACTCCGCCCATGACATCGACTCCGCCCACAGTGTGGTAGTAAAAAAATCACTGCTCTTAATGATTATCTTTCAGTTATTTGAAGGGTGCTATCATATCCCCTTTTCTCAAGGCTAAACGTGCCCAGTTCCTTCAGCTTGGTTTCCAGTCCTCTGATCATCCTTGTTGCCCTTCTCTATACCTGCTCTTATGTGTTTGCATCTTTCTGAAGGTGTGGTACCCAGAATTGGACACAATATTCTAAATGTGGTCTAACTAGTGCTGAATAAAGGGGAACTAGTACCTCACCTGTTTTGGAGACAATACCTTTTCAATGCAGTCGAAAACGACGTTGGCTTTTGGAGCCCTAGCCAGCATAGCCAGCGGTGAGGCACATTGTCAGTTCTAAACCAACAAGATCTGGAGTGCCAAAATTTGCCCACTTCTGCATCACAGAGGGACCAGATATGGTAAGTATATACATTTAGCAATTGGCCAAGGAGGTACACTTTCAGTTCAGCCAGTGAAACTTCTAGTTGGCTAACAATATTTATGTGAGACTCATTGAGGTTGTAGCAGAGAAGATGTCCAGAGAAACTTTGGATGGCAAGATGCCAGGAGTGGAGGAGGCTGAACCCTTCTTGAGGGACAGGAAACCCATGTTGCTATCATCACACACAACCAGAGCAATAAGGCTGTCACACAGCTATGGGCCACACTTGTACTAGAGCACCCCAGCAGAGATGCTGCATGCCACCTCATTCTCAGCCCACCCTCAGCAGCTTCACATCTACACCACTACCACAGTGCTAGGCAGATAGGCTGTCTCATGTTTACAGTAAAGATAGACCAGCTGCGACTCCTCCAGATGTTCCTGGACTGCAATTCCAGTCAACCCCAGCTATGATAGCCAATGGCGGGGAATGCTCAGTGTTGTGGTCTAGGAACAGGGGATCCAATTTCATAACACTCCAAGACTGACTGGGGTGCAGCCTAGAACATTTGGGAAATATGTTTTCCACATATCCAGAGGCACTTTACTGATAAGTTATTTCTTATTAAATGAATCTTCTTTGTGGGCAATGAATTCATTTTTAAATGAATCTTCTGTGCTCAGAGGCATCAAGTTCATAATGCTATTATTTCTGTAAACATCAGGTGTCAGGCCTAGTATTAAAAAAGACAGGAGTCCCTTTTGTCGCTGCATTTGCTTGCACTAAGCAAATGACACTTTAAATTAAGCATTGGCAACTCATGGCCCTCCAGAGGCTGTTGGAATTCAACTTGTGTCATTGTTCACTCTTGGCTGTAGCAGCAGCTGATGGGAATTGCAGTCTAAGAACCACAAGTATCCTATCCCTGACTTAAATACTTAAAACAACTACAGTGGACTTCCCCAACATGGTTTCCTCTGTAGGTGACGGACTACAGTTGCCATTATCCACATCTGCCCATTATTCCTTACATCAACAGTTCTTAATGGCCCCATGATATTGTTAAATTGGCTGACAAAGAAAAATAATCCAGTTCTCAGTGAACAACCTCCTGTATTCCAGTCACTACACCACATTGGCTTGGGGACTGAGGCTGATGGGAATTATTGTCTGACTCCCATGGCAAACAACAGGTTGGGGAAGCCCAAACCAGTGCAGGGTTAGGGAACATGGAGCCCACCCAAGGTTGTTTGGCTGCGACTTCCAACAGCCCAAACCAGCATAATTGATTGTCAGTGATAGACCAAACATGACATTGTGCTGGAGTGACTGAAGAAAACAATCGTCCAAACTGTCTCGGGGATGGAAACAGTCTACAATGGACAATTTTAATAACTATTGCCCTGTCTCTAATGGGCAAGGTAATAGAAAAAGTAATGGCAGACAAGCTGAGGATGTTTCTGGAGGATGCTGAATGCCTTGACTCATGCCAGTCTGGGTCAGGGCTTGCCATGGGACCCAAACAGTATTAGTTGCCCAGCTGGATGACCTTCTAAGAGAGGCTGACAGGAGTAAATCTTCTCAGTGGTCTTTGATACTGTTGACTACAGTAATCTGGGCATTCAACTTGATCTATCCTTGACACTGGAAAATCAGCAATGGTCAAGTCTGCATTTTCTCATCTCTGGTGCATAGCCAGTCTGGCCAGGTTACCCAGTCTGGCCAGGCTATCCTGCTATGGTAATGGAGTAGACCATACTGCCAGCGATGCAACACTGAATGACAGGTGGCAGCTAACTAACCCAACAATCCTGAGGACTAATGGCCTTGGATGGCAAAGTCCATAGGGAAGGGCGATGGTTCCCAAGTGAATTAAATCCCATTTGAATCCATCTTGATGGAGAGCAGCAGCTTCATCAATACTGGCTTGGGGCTGATAAGGACTTTGTGTGCCAAAAGGAGTCAGGACCAGAAAATGACTTGTGGAACTGGATCAGTGGTATGCAGGTCATGCTGTGATGCAGAAGGCAGATGAAGGGCCACTGCATTATATTCTCAGGACAATCTTCATGGATGATCACCATTATTCCTCTTTTGTGATCAGACCTCGACTGCCAAAATGAAGCCACTTTTTTTGCTTTGTCATTGCCCAAATGCAAATCCTCATTGGTGTATGTCTCTGGCAACAATCGGCAAAACAGCAAATGGGACAGACTCTGTGTCTCTCCACATTCACACTGTGTGTTGTTGTCCACTAGCAGTCCTCACTTGAGCATGTTGGTCTTGCATTTATGGACCCCAACCCGTAGCCTATTAATGGCCCTCTAGGTGACATAGGGGAAATTGAGATCTTCAGCTATATCCACCTTTAATGATGTTCCTTTCCCAGTTCCTCCATCTTCTAATTTGGTTTTGCTCCTGTGTACCCTCAAGAATGTTTGTTCTTGCCAGAAAGCTCTTCCTGGATCTGAGCCGGTGTACTTGAGGCTCATATCCATTCAGAGGGTGTCAAGGGTTAGTTCTTTCAGCATCGGCTGCTACTTCTATCCTGATTGCCATGATGATTGCCTATATTCTGTTTCAGATGAACGTCCATAGCTCAGGTCCACTCATTCCTTGGCAGATCCCTGAATTATACCCAGAGCACCCAGATTCTTAAACTCAAAGAGGTCACACCTAGTGATGTGAGGAAAGCAGGGACCAGATCGAGAGCTTTTTCCACCATAGCCCCCACTCTCTGAAATGATTTGCCAGCGGAGGTAAGATCAGCCTCATTGCTGCTAACATTTCGTAAGTCTCCGAAGACTCACCTATTTCAGAAGGCTTTCCTTGCCTATTAATATATCTTGGGCTGCAATATGATTTGCCGCAATGCTGGGCAATCTGCTGTTTTACTTTTTTTCTGATTAAATGGAGGTTATGTTTAATTGATGGTATTGTATCTCTGACACCATGTTTTGTTATATAGATTGCTAGGATCAAAAGTGCTGTAGTTTCTGATGTTGCTTTGGGTTCACAGAGCTTGGCCATATCTATACAGAATTGGCAGGGTACACCAACCCATGTGCCTCACAAGCTCTGGATGATCTCACCTGACCCCCAACCCCCAATAGCAAGGACTCTCCCTCCTAACCTCTTCATCTGTATGTTCCTCTGTATTTTGGAGAGCCAATGTTGACTCTCTGTCTCTGAGCATGGGCAAAGTATATGCTACTCAGTCAGAGATGGCAAAGTCAGATCTCTCACCTCTTGTCTGATTTTGGTTTCTCTCCTTTCATCACTGTTGACAGTTGGTGGGAGGCCTCATGGTTGGCCAGGCCTGTTACATCACATGCTGCATATGTTCAGGGTGATCTTGGCTACCCTCTCTCCGAGGAGTGGCAAATTGAACCACCTGGTGCTCCTACTTCTTCTGTGTCTAGCCAGACAGGGAACTGCCAAAATGAAGGCACTGTTTGATGAGCTCATTCTGCAGTTCCTTTTGTCTGATATAGTAGGAGAAAGATTAGCTGGCAACACAAGGTTGCTGTTACCAGGCTACGCCCGATGGTGGTTCAAAAATGCCACAATCTTCAAGGAGGCTTTTTCTGTGTACCCTGTCACTCCTACCAACTCAGACCAGGGATGACAGAAGTTGCCATTTAACAGCTTCTGAACAGCAGTAAATTCCTCCTCACTGAACCAGTGTCTATTTTAATACTTTTTCCTCTCTGGTCTGCACAGAAACAACCCAGCGTGGGAATCAGTTCTTCAAAGCCACCACTGTCTTGGCTTCCATCCCTCTCCAAACTATCCCAGGTAGTTCTGGTTCCCACAGGGAGGTTGTCTTCTGCTGGACTTGGTGGCCTAGAAGGCAAAAATCTGCCATATGACTAGTACCCAATGAGGTCACCGGCAATTGGGAGAGTCAAGGACATCTCAGGCTTGAATAAGTATGCCGAGAAGGCTCACCTCAGCACACCTGAACCTGTGGAATGTCCATAAACCGGTTGCTAGGGAGTGGCCCCTGGCAGCAGGTGGAGCCCAGCCATCATGTGACATGCCGTGACTAAGGCCAGCTTGCCAAGTCAAAGGGTTGGGCTGGTGGAGACTGGGCTGGGTGTGGTGCCTCTAGGAGAAACTGGGAGTGGAGGAGGAAGCCTGGAACACCAACATTACTCATTGAAAAATGTGGGAGGGAAGCATGCGCACAATTTTGCACCTCGTACCCGTGGGAGATGCCCTTGTTTTGCAGCACAAGAGTTGGTTTTTGTCATACATTGGGAGGGGGAAGATGTCTGCATTTCTTGTGTCAAAGTGTGGCTGCAGTTGCTTACAGTGCTGGCAACTCGGGAGTAGCCGAAGATGTTCTCCTGCCTGCAGGTCCGGGTTTACATGAAAAGAGGCCCTAGGCTATTCCACTTATGTGGCCCTTTCACCTCCCATTTTTAAGTTTGTAAATTACATGAGAGATAATAAAATACATCATTACTGTGATATATAATATATAGGCCCCTCTTGATCTTGAGGCCCTAGGCTGAAGCCTAGTTAGCCTATAGGAAAATCTGGCCCTGCCTGCCTGAAATAAGCAGAGAGCAGACGGTGTTCTTGCCACCTTCACTTCAAGATGTGATGAACCTAAATGGGCAGAATGTCCCATATATAGATCTGCTTCTTAAGCATGGGTGTACTGCGTGCCATCAGGTTGATTCTGACTTCACAGCAACCCCCGTGAGTGAAAATACAATACAGTATTGGCAAAGTCAACCACAGTTCAGATTGAAAATTAAGATCATTGTCCCCTATTAACCCAGTGAAAGGGATGGCTCTGCATCTATGTGAGCAGGCATCCACAGGCACACAAACATGCACACCACTCAGTTTCCTTGATTTCATTACTGGCAATTGAACGTTTGAACCCCATGCAGAGAAATTTAGGGTGCTTTGCTGGAAAATATAGGGACTGCGACGGTGGCTCAAGTGGTTATGACAATGAACTTGAAGACTGGAAGGTCAGAGTTTGATACCAGAGTACTGCATGACAGAGTGAGCTCCTGTCTCTGTCCCAGCTCCTAGCAGTTCAAAAGTAAGAAATTGCAAGTAGATGAATAGGGACCACTTCGGTGGAAAGGTGAAGAGTGTTCTATGCATTCCGGTGTTGAGGCATGCCTGCCACATGTCCATGGAAACATCTGCAGATCCAGATAGTGCTGGCACTTTGGCTATAGAGATGAGCACTGAACCCTAGAGTCAGATACGACTGGCTTTTGAGCAAGGGCAACCTTTACCTTTACATAGTGGCAAAATGAAAACCTGGGCTGAGAAGATCTACTCACACAGGCACAAGTTGCACCCCTTGAGGTTGTACGACCCAGCCTGCCCTTGGACTTCCAAGCGTGAATTGTCTAGTTAGTGCAGTTCAAAGTCATTGTGTATCTAAGCTGAACTTAAGGAAGTTCCTAGTAGGCATGTTTCCTGTCCCTGATCTCCACAATAGCCCTTCCATCCTATGTATTGTTCAAAAGGGCAGCCAAGTTGCGAAAGAGGATGCGGCTTCCTTTTGTCATACGGAGAAAGCAGTTTCTGGTATGACAGTCAGAACAGCTGGTTGCAAAGTCAAGGTTCAGCAGCTGGATTCCCTGCTGTGCCACTCAAGAGAAAGTCTATGTGACCCTGGGCAAGTTATGTAGTCTCAGAGCATTACGTGGAAGAAGGGAATAGTAAACCATTTCTTAGTGCTCTGCACCTAAAAACTCTGGAAAGGGTCGCCATTACATTGGAACTAACCTGACAGCATGTGCTGTTATAAAATTTGTCAGGATCCACCTACAATGTGGGAAGCAATTCAGGGAACACAAACTTTCTCCTCTATGAACTTATTCAGTCAACTCACAACTGGTAGAATTAGATCAGAGATGTCCAAACTACAGCCCATGGGCTGGATCCGGCCCCTGGCACCAGTTCATCCAGCACACACACGCCCTCATTGCTCCCAGAAGCAGGAGCAACAAGGATGCGCACAGGCCAGATGAATTGGCACTGGGAGCCAGAGCCAGCCTGTGGGACGTGGTTTGGGCACCCCTGGTTTAAGCAGAGAAAATGGCAGCCTAAAATCTATCTCATCCTGTTGCAAAACATATCCATTACCAAACAGATTGCAAGGCACATTTTACTTCCGCTTCCGGTGGGAGGAACCCACGTGACCGGCCTGCTGAACCATGTGACCTGCCCGTGGCCCAAAAAGTTTGGGCACCCCTGAGTTAGATCATCTTAGATCCTGGATCTCACAGTCCCAGCATCCAACCAACTATGCTCGGGCTCATAAACATCCCATAAAACAAGCCATGACAAAGGTCTCCAAGGCTGAATCAAATGACAGGCCAACTCAGAAATTTTATGTTCATAAAGGATTGGAACCCAAGATTCCACATCTCCCCCAACAGAACATGTGCTGAAAAATATCTCTCACTTGAGTGTCATTTGAATCTTTCATCTAAACAGCCAAGATCAGGTTGATGTTCCAGAGCAGATACCACACATCTCTCTTTCAGTAATGGAATCATGTTCACACAACTACTGTATCTGTAACACATGGGTGGGGGGAGAGCATTCAATCCAAACTTGCCAGAAATCGGGCAGAGAAACATTCATCTCTTTAACAGTAAATATAAAAATATAATGATGATAACATATAATCACAGTAGATTTTAATACATCACACCACCAAAGGTTTCGGATACTTTGTATAAAGCTCAAATCTGACACCTGGCGGACAATTTGGAGAAACAGAAGAACATCTGTTGAAATCACAACAGCTGGGCTAGTCAGGATAATTTGAGACTTGAGTTTAAAAAAGAATAAATTGTGCCCTATTCTATATACATAAACTGACCAGAGTACTAACCAAACCTGGTTTCAGTGCTGCAGTTTGAACGGAATCCTCTATCTTACTTGAGGACAACCAGATAACGTAGCAAGTACTGAGAAGAATTCAGAAACTAGGAATCTAAAGAAGTCAAAACCCAACTTTGACATGCAGAGGCATGCTATAGCAAGCAACATAGGAACAACTCTTTCTCCCCCCTACTCTCCAGTGATTGCACTTTATTACTACTTCGAGCCACACCTTTAAATTCTACATGGGTGGGAGGCGGAGGATGTAGCTGTTTTGGCAGTGCTGAAAAATGTTTTGCTTATGTGTGACATTTTCTCATTACGTGTGACATTTTCCCAACCATCAAGTATCCATTACTAAGTGAGCTTTGTCGCCCCCTTGTAGCTGCACTTGAGTACTGCATTGGATCAGTGTCCTCCAAGTGGAATAAAGACATCATTCTTTATTAACCTCCTTTAATCCCAACAAACAATCCATAGAATTTGAAGAGTGAGCAGCAGGCCAGAAGAAAAGCTGGGATATGCAGATCAGGGGGGAAAATACTTATCTGAACAGGTTGTTATATCCATAGTCTAGAGCAGTGGTGGCGAACCTATGGCACACGTGCCAGAGGGGGCACTCGGAGCACTCTCTCTGTGGCTACCTATGCAGTCACTCCAGCTGAGTTTGACCCACCCCTCTGCCCAGCAGCCCAGTGGGAATGCTTCCTCCCTCCCCAGCACAGAGTTCACCCTGCCCCTCTGCCTAGCAGCCCAATGGGAGTGCTTCCTCCTGCCCCTCTGCCCAGCAGCCCAATGGGAGTGTTTTCTTCCTCTCCTGTTGCTGTGCTGGCACTTTGAGATAAATAAGTGGGTTTTGGGTTGCAGTTAAGGCACTCAGTCTCTAAAAGGTTCACCATCACTGGTTAGGGTAGCATTCCCTAACCTGGTAGTTTTCAGATGCATTGGATCATAACTGCTTTCACCCACAAGGCAGAAACTGAAACATTACTCACTAATGTTAATTTAAACTAAACTAATAATGTTAAGAAATCAGGGCTCATGTATTAATGTCTGGGGAATATTGATCATGGATAAAAGGACTAAAAACAACAACACCACAAGCAGAAAACAGCCAAAAAAGTAACAGGTTTTTATTAAAATTAAACTTTAAAAAACCATTTTAAAATCTGTACAAAGCTGAAAATATTAAATTATCTGAAAACACTATTACAAAGGCAGCTCTGAAATCTAAATCGGATCATAACCGGTCCATCTGAAAGTACACATTGCTCTGCTCAAGAACCAGATCTGAAAGAGCTGCAACTACTGGATTCTAGCCAGAATTTGGGAACATTAATTTCAGAACTGAAAGAATTTCTTGTTGTCTTGTAATTTCAAAAAAGGTAATTTTTCTAAGTGCTGGTTCTAGTGGACGTGAAATGGCAATACTGGTCAGAACTAGAACCATCCATCTTAAGCGTCTGGCTCTTTAACATGCAAAATTCTATCTAAGGCATGTAGTTGGATGTGAAGAGAGGTAGGAGGTAGACCTGGGTCTGATGGTAGATCCCGAGATAATGTCAGATTAGCAAGAGTTTTTGGCTCCCAGTTGTTTAAAAAGGCAACAGACCCTCCAATTCCCTCCCCCCAAGTTAGATTCCTAGAGCAGTGCTTCATAACCTTTGGTCTTTGGACTTCAATTCCCAGAATCCTAAGTCAATTCTCCAAAGCACTGATCAGCCAATGTATTTAGGATTCTGGGGATTGGAAATCCTCCCCTGGAGCATGGGCCCCACACTGAGAACCACTGTGCTAGAGCAAAGGAAGCTGAAGACTGGAATATGGGGTTAGATCAGCGGTTCCCAATGTGGGGTCCACACCCCACAGGAGAAAGACAAGTTTCACTTATCATTAACTGTCATTGTTCGAGTATGTTGTCTGTGAGTACACTCTGGGTTCTGCGCCATGCATCTATAGAGGGGAAGGATGGGTGGGTAGTGTGAAATTACAGATAACATACTTGAAGAACGAGGGTTACTGGTAAGTGAAACCTGTCTTTCTCCTTTGTGTAGTCTGTGAATGCACACTGGGAGACTAGCAAATTCACTTACTGGAGGGGGGGCATTGTGAAGGAGATGCTGCATAGGAAGTTGTCAATGAGTGGAGGTTGTAGCCGAAGAACGGACACCAGCTGTCAGGACCACCCGACCCATCCGTATATCAGATGTTGCACGAGTGTCCATTCTATAATGTCTTGTGAAAGTTGAAGGTCAAGACTAAGTGGCTGCCGTGGCACACCCTCCAAGAATGCAGTGGATATGGCTGTCACTCTAGTGGAGTGAGCCCTGACATGAGGTGGGGGCGTAGCTGACAAAAGTTTATAAGCAAGGTATATGGTATTTATGATCAACTTCGAGAACCATTGAGCTGACAATGGTCCCCCCTTGGCCTTTCCTCCATACATTACAACAAAGTGATCTGATTTCTTAAACTCATTTGTCCATCTCGTGTAAAATAAAGGCACATTTGACGTTTAAGGAATGCCATGCTCTTTCCTAGTCAGAGGTCTGGAAAGAAAGTAGGCAATGTTATTGATTGAGCCATGTGGAAGTCAAGACACCACTTTCATTAAGAAAGTCAAATCAGGATGTAATACCACCCTGCCTGCATAGAATTTTAGAAATGGCGGGTCTGAACAGAGCGCTGTTAGCTCTCCCACTCTCCTGGCAGAAGTAATGGCTACCAGGAATGCTGTTTTCCATGATAAGTTTCATGTCTGCTGTGGCCATTGGTTCAAATGAGGATCTCATCAGCACATTTGAGGACTGTTGTGAGCGACCATTGCTTCACTTGAGGAAAACTGTTCTTGAGTCTGGAACTTTCTCTGATGGATGTGGTTGTTCAGGCGTCGAAGGTCTAGTATCAGCCTGAAGCCCCCATCCTTCTTGTCTACAATAAAGAATCTCAAGTAGAAACTGTCAGACGAGTTGGATAAGTCAACGGTTTTGATAACCCCCTTCTCAAGTAGAGTAGAGACCTCTTCTTGTAACTGAGGGGACAGGGACGTGCTCCGAAGATGACCAACAGTGAGTCTTTTCTCAAATTCAATCATGTAACCATAATCTAAGATTCGTAAAAAACCACCTTGTCGGTCGTGATGCCTTTCCATTCCGTCATGAAGTTTCGTAAGGGTCTGCAAGGAAGCTGAATTGGAGGATCTGCAGTCTGGTTGGAGTCAAACCTGCTGTCTGGATTTTCTCTTTGTCCTTTTAGCAGCTGGTTGTTGCTTTTGATATCTAGGGCAGGTTTGTTGTCTGTGGGGCTTGAAATAGCCTTGTTTCTGATAGTCCTGTTGTCTTCCGAACGGATGTTGTGGTATGACGTCGGGAAGTTAGATTGATAGTTGAGTTGGTAGTGAGGCCGAGGTTGGTATGAAGAAGATGCACCTAGGTGTAGCTTATTTGCAGTGGTCTTATCCCAATGAAGCTTGTTTAGAATGTTGTCAGTTTCAGCTGAGAAAAGACCCTTGCCATTGAATGGTAACTCTTCTATGAGTTTTTTGGCTTCTTCCTGTAGGTCAGCAGACCTTAACCAGGAATGTCTATGGAGCAATACCACCAAAGCAATATTCTTTGCAGTAGAGTCGCAGACATGAGGAGCCATCCTGATTTGTTGTTGGGCTACCTGTGTACCCTCTTTGCAGATGTCCTCAAATTCAGCACACAAGTCTTGTGGAAGCTTGGGCATGAAGGATTCAGCCTTATTTCACAGCCTATATGAGTAAGAGCCCATTGCGGCAGCATAATTTGCCGCCCGTAAGGCCAAGGCAGCATTTGCATAAAGCTTCCTTCCCAAGGAGTCCAGCTTTTTCCCCTCTTTAGAGGGGATGGAAAAACCAGTCAGTGGAATTTTGCTCTGAGAGGCTCTGACCACCCTGGAGTTGGGCGGGTTTGGAGAAAATCTGCTTCCTTTCCAAGCATTTTGTATAATCCATCCACCCTCGTTGAAATGGAGTGGGCCAATACTAGTTTTTTCCATACAGCTTTAGCAGTGAGAAAACGCAGGCAAAAGACCCAAATGGACAGCACAAATCTGACGGTCATCCACCACATCACATACTTCAACAACATATGGGAGGGGAGGATGCTCAGCCTTGATGTTCAAAGTAGATCCTAGGCGAGTCAACAGCCCTGTTAAGATGTGCTGATCTTTGGGTTGTTAAGGTTGTTTGTCCCCGATCTG
Organism: Furcifer pardalis; assembly: GCA_030440675.1. Lineage (NCBI taxonomy): Eukaryota > Metazoa > Chordata > Lepidosauria > Squamata > Chamaeleonidae > Furcifer > Furcifer pardalis. The sequence goes on from CP126897.1 coordinate 26,786,059, forward strand.
ATCCTCCAGAGTGTTCTCTGCCTCGACCACGTCGGCCTCATCATCAGACGAGTCCTCAGACTGTTCCAACCTATCCGAAACAGTGGGAGGTGAATAAAGACCTCTGGGTCTGAGTCAGACCAGTACTGCCTGGCTGTCCTTGGTACTGTCTCCGGTGATGATGGAGACTGAGGCGGTAGAATACGTTCAGCTCTACCTTTGTCTGTCTTTTTGCTGCTGGCTGAGCTGACAATTCATGGCTGTGCTTCCTCGTGGGTGAATGGCTGGAGGAAGGCTGAGAGTGGGATGCAGCCAAGGCCAAGATCTGCTCCCCAATCTTTTTGGCCAGCACATTGGACAAAGGAGTGAGCATGCTGACCTGGAACGTTTGAGGCAGTGGTGGATCTGGTAATAGTCCCATCTGGGCTACTGGCTGCTGTCGGCATGGACTAGCATGCGGTAGACAAAGGGAAACTCCTCGACATGGAGGTGACTCCGTTGAATGAAAATATGTCAGTTTAACCAGCAAAGTCGTTGGAGTTGGAGCCAATGAAGCGAACGGGTCTTCTAAAGCTGTGGCTTGAATAACAATGGCCGACACTGGAGGAGACAGAGGAGATCTCAACACACATGGAGTAGGGGGAAGCAAATGATGGGTCTTCTTCTGTTTTCTCCCCACTTTTTTTTCTGAGAAATGTTTGCTGCCATAGGTTGAGGATGGGAAGCTGATGGTTCTTCCCTTTGGGGCTTTGGTGATCTCCCAATTGGTTGAGTTGCCAGGGCCAACACCATTAGGTGGACCTTCAGGTGACTGAGTTGATTTTTCAGGGCTACTTTAGTGAATCCTCTGCAGACAGCACAGGAGTGCACAGGGTGATCTTCTCCAAAGCAAGAAAGCACTTTTCATGCCTGCCGTTACTCAGAAATTTGTTATTACACAACGGACACCTTTTGAAGGCCACCGAAGAGGCCATGAAATGGCAGCAAAAATTGAGGTGAGGCCCAGGAGGCAGGATTCCTCCTGGGTATGAAAAATTTGGTTTTGTTTGGGAGGGTGAGGGGAGCCCCCCCCCCAACAATTTTTTTTTTTGGTAATTTTGAAGAGAAAAATTGATGATGGTCCAGAAGGGTGAACCTCCTAGGCCCTAAAAAATTGAAAATGGCTTTTGATAATTGAAGTCCTAGAAAAATTGATAAGCTCTCTAAGGCTCCTGCTGCAACAGCGGAAAGAAGAGAACTGAGGGGAAATGACGCTGAAGGTGGGTAGTAATGGTGGGGGGTCCTAACCTTTGAAATTTTATCCAGTCAGCTTTTTAGCTTCGAAAATGGCTCCACGCAGGTGCAGAACCCAGAGTGTGTAATCACAGACAACACGAAGGAGAACCTCATTTCCCAGAAGCCTAAGACAGTACATTGGCTGATCAGTGCTTTGGGGAATTGACTTAGGCTTCTGGGGACTGAAGTCCAAAAACCAAAGGTTGGGAAAGACTGGGTTGGATCGAGTATATGTATGTGTGAAGAACTGAGATTGGTTCTGGTGTAAAATGCAAAGTATTGGGCTGATCACATGGCTGGCAGATTTTGAGGCCATTTCTCATAAAAAGCAAAAGAGGTCTGCCAACCTTAACCAGTTACATTTGTGCTTCTGGAGAAAAGGGTCAATGGATGACATTTGGTCTCATGGGGAGGGGGAGTGGCACTGGGAAAACTGATCAGAATACTGTAGTGACTACCATTTGTGCACACAGACCCAGGCTTGTGTGAGCAAGTCAAGGTTGCACATTTCTGAGATAGCTGAGTTAACAATAACAGAAACCAGGGTCAAAACAGATGTGGATGCTTTACGAGTCTCCCTTCTACCCCCCGTAACTGTGCATGGAGGTTTTTACTTCCAACCCTTCCACAGTACTTTTCTGGAAGTGAAGCACCCTAAGAGAAAAGGGGAAAAAAGAAAATCAAAAAGTGCCTTGGGCTGGCTCAGAAGTCCCCATGCTCAACTGGTCCATTCTGAGGCAGAATTAAAAGTTCTATGTAAGAAGATGTTGACGGAGGAACCTTCCCAGCTTTGCTGAGCCATTAAGAGGGAGAATCTTAAAAAGAGGAGGAAGACACTGTTTACAAGGCACAAAAACTTGCTGGAATACCCATCAGGCATATATTTGCCAGCGTCAGACAGCCCATTTCAGCTGTGAGGAGGCTAGAAGGAATTAGGCTGGCCTTTCACCTGGAGATGACATGGGTGTTGTACCACTCAAACGAGTCTCTCTGTGGACAAAGAACAGGGTGTTAAAATCAATTATTGCCTTTCTTTATGTACAGACAGGGTACCTGTTCATGCTGTTCAGGCAAAGCCAGACTATGCATGCTTAATTGATGCTCCTCCCCCAATTTTCAGGATCTATGCAGCATGCATGACAACCATTCCACCAAAGAAGTTCCAGGACTTGCGACAAGAAGGGGTGGTGAAGAGCAGTGCAGCTGTGCACACAGAACTGGGGACACCTTCCGTTCAAAGGTCTTGCAAGGCCATCTGGGAGCTGCCCACACTCAGAAGCCAAACCAGGTATCAAGAAAGGAATGGACTGGACAAACGGGAGGACGAAAGCAGGTACACTGCGGACACAATGCAGGAGGGAAAGGAGACAAAACACTGAGCAGGACTGGACATGGTGAAGGACTCCAGAGGTGGAAGAGGAAGGTGCGCGAACAGGAGAAAGGTGATCTCATTGGTCTCGTCATCAGTAACCTTGGTCAGCTTTGTCTCCTTTTGATCTTGGCTCCTGCCACCACGGGGAAAGGAATCCTTCTTCATAGTCACCAATATTCTCAAATTCCACATCTGAAGGCAGGTCCAGGTCTGTGGTATCCTCACCATCTCCGACCTCTCCCTGAGGCAGGAAAGAAAAATCAGTCAGTGGAGATCTGCTCAAATGTTTGTTAAGACTATGGCAGTGGTGCCTAACCTTGGCACTCCAGCTGTTCCTAGACTTCAATTCCCAGAAGCCAAAGTCAGCACACCTGCTGATCAGGGCTTCTGGGAATTGAAGTCTGAGAACAGCTGGAGTGCCAAGGTTCACCACCACTGGATTAGGGTTCCTCAACCTTGGGTCTCCAAGTGTTCTTGGACTTCAATTCCCAGAAGCCAAAGTCAGCACACCTGCTGATCGGGGCTTCTGGGAATTGAAGTCCAAGAACATCTGGGGGGGCAAGGTTGAGAAACCCTGTGTTAGACTATTCATGTCCACAGCTGCTCTTCAATGTTTTTGTAAAATGTATCAAACAGGTGTACATTGAAGTGAGCACCATAACCCAGCATTACTCACATACCCTTGCCAGTTTTCCGTCCATACACTTTGCTTAATTTGGAAATGCAGGGTCTCATTCTGACATTCTTCAGGGTCATCTTCCCCTCATAATGGAGAAGGAAAGCAATTGGATTATCCACCTCAACAATGAAGTAAGTCTTTTTGTAAATGTAATTGATTGTAATTGTCTACTTAAACCGGCGTGTCCAAACTGCATCCTGTGGGCCGGATCTGGCTTGCAGTGCCAAATCATCCAACCTGTGGTGCCTTTGCCGCTCCCCGAAGCAGAAGTAAAACACACACACATATGCGCAAAACGCTGCCATAAATGCACCTGCAGCTATTGTGACTGGCCCACTCAACCACATGACTAGCCGGCGGCCCAAAATTTTGGACACCCTGACTTGAACCACTCTCAGATACCTAGCACTGAAACAGGGATAACCTGCAATAATATTTCTCTCAGTTATTATGATGAATGTAGTTTAGTTCAGAGAGACATGGCACATGTCATAGTTCCTGCTATTCACATAATTCCTGGAGTGTCAACCCTGATTGCTCGGGTTCCATCACACCAGTGCCCATATGACTGTCAAAACAGGGTTGAAGTCAAGTAGGTAATGCCTACCTAAAATCCTAAGGCTATAGCAAAATGGGAGTGACTGCATATACTGTCATGCACCTGTGCTGCGTCTGCATATACACCTATACAACACTGTACCCTACTGTACCCCCACCCCACTTCCACTTCCAGGAGCGACCAAGGCGGTGCGGTGCGAGCCAGATGAACTGCAGCAAACCCATTCGTGTGGATTCATGGGGGCTTGGGTTTCTGGGAATTGAAGTCCAAGAACCTCTGGAGTGCCAAGGTTCACCATCACAGGTCTAGACCTTTAGCTGCAAGGCAAATACAGTAATACCATGGATAACGCTAAGACTTGGTTCCACAAGTCTTGGTGTTATCCGATTTTTAGTGTTATCCGATCCATGTTAAAACCCTATGGGATGGATCGGATAACGTTAAAGCTCCATAGAGATACACTGTAACCGCACAGGCTTTAGTGGTGGTTATCCGATCCATCCTATAGAACCTTAACGTTATTCGATCCAATTCTCCTCCCCAGATTACTTAACGTTATGCGATTTTAGCGTAACGTTATCCGAGGTATTACTGTATAGGTATTTTATATACCAGTGTTTTCCAAATGCTGGTTTTTGTACTTCAATTCCCAGAAGCCTAAGTCATTTCCCCAAAGCACTGATCAGCCAATGTACTGACTTAGGCTTCTGGGAATTGAAGTCCACTAGTGGGCTGTGTACCCCTTGTTGGGAACCACTGCTACATACCAACCCTCACTGGTTCAATGCTCTCCAAATGTGCTGGACTATAGCTCTCTGAATCTAGCTCAAAGGTATTGGAAATAATAGTCTAAAACAGGGTTTCTCAACTTTGGGCCCCCAGATGTTTTTGGACTTCAATTCTCAGAAACCCTGATCAGTAGGTGGGTTGACTTGGGCTTCTGGGAACTGGAGTGTAAGAATACCTGGGAGCTCAAGATTGAGAAACCCTGGAAAACATCCTCGGTGTCTGGGGACACCAAATTCATCTTCCACACATGGATGTTTGTATGCAAACAACAATGTAGTTGAAATTTAAGGACTTTTCCTTCTAATTTTGGACATTAAATACTATAGCTACATCAATAATATTTTTAAAGGAAATTTTTGTAAACCCATCAACACAGGAAGAACTGTAAGTAATTCACTTGCATTTAAGATAGAGACACTAAATGACTGATAAATGAATGTCTAATTGTAAATTTTGTTTCCTGATTATTATTATTATTTTGGAGTTTCAGTATCAAAACAGGAGAGTTATTTGTTATATTACCAGATTAAGGAGAGTTTTAATTAAATTTAGGATATTTATCAATTATTTCTGTATTGCCTCAATATACAGAGTATTTGTGGGCATCATAATTATCTCTTTTCATCTCTCTCATTTGTGTTTGTGTGGAAGTTTTTTAAACACCAAGATAAAACACAAAGAGTTGAAATGAGAGAATCTTAAGGTGTAGCTGTGAAACGTGAGAGATTACATTGTTCTAATTTCCATGAAATTACTATGGAGTCTATCATATCTAGCACCAATATGAAAAGGATAGTTTAATTTTGATATCTTCAGTAGTCTGCTATCTATAGAGACCAGAGCATCTAAAACAGTTGAGACAAGCTGTAGAAAATACTATTAGTATTATACTGTAATAAATAACACCTGTCAACTACATCGTATAATTTTCAGTGAAGAAAGTGGGACATAAAAATACAGTATAGCAAAATGGCCCAAACATCGAAACTTCAAAACATGTCTAGTTACCATCCTTAGTCTGTATTGGACTACATACATTTTAGGGCACAAAGTAAGTCTGTTTTCCCATCCAAAAGAAGGTTCTCAATTTTTAACTGTCTGAACGACTTGAAGAATGAAGCCAAGTGTATTGTCTCAAAACTAGTGATGTGACAAAGTTCTTCACATGACACTCAATAGAGTGTTGAGCTGATATCATCTGTTGAGTTGCTAAAACCATCTGCAAATAAATAAGCTTGGGTTTATCCCAAGGGAGGACCATAGATATCAAGAGTCTGCTCTTAAGTCAGCCTGTAGCCTTCCAGATAATATGACAAGAATGGCAAATCAACATTACTGTTAACTATACTAGCTAGGGCCTATGTAGAACCTACACCCAACAACATCTGGAGGGATAGAGATTGTTCACCCCACATAAGGGTCTGAGATGTCCATAAGAGTGAAAGACAATTGAAGACGGAAGGAGGTTTCCTTAAAATCATCCAGCAAACTTTGTAAATAGATTTGAAGTGGGCATCCCCAGTGCCAACCATGCCAGCCACCATGTCACACTAGTTCTGGGTCTCCCGAAACCTCACCTCATCATCTGGTTGCAGATATAGTCTGGCAAACTCCAAGAGCTTCTTCTGCGTGGATGTCTGATTGTGATAGTGTAAAGCCTCCTGCAAGTCAGGGGGAAAATACAAAGGTCAGATACAGAATGTGAAGGGGCAACCGAAGAACTTTTCTTAGTCAAGAATAGTGATGGCAAACCTTTTAAGTATGAGTGCCCCAACAAATTGGGCAGGGCGAACTCTGTGCTGGGGGGAGAGAGGAAGTGCTCCCATTGGGCTGCTGGGCAGAGAAGTGGGGTGAACTCTGTGCTGGGGGGAGGGAGGGAGTGCTCCCAGTGTTACTGAGCAGAGGGGCGGGGTGAACTATGTGCTGGGGGAAAGGAAGAAGCGCTCCCATTGGGCTGCTGTGCAGAGGGGCGGGGCAACCTCTGTGCTGGGGGAAGGGCGGAAGTGACAGTATGCGTGCCAACAGAGGGCTAGGAGTGCCCTCTCTGGTACACAAGCCATAGGTTCACCACCACTGGTCTAGAACCACTTTGATGTTAACTGAAAGGAGGCATCTCTTGTTGAGGAGACCTAGGTGTGCAAAAACTCGGATAGCCACTTTGGGAGTTACTGCATCTGTAAGACTCCAGGAAGCGCAAGAGTCTTGAGCTTCCAACTGAAGAGTTAATGCCCAAGGAAGAGTGTGCACAGGAAAAATATACTCAGGTGCCAGTGAAGCAACCAGTTTGCACATATTTCCTAAAGATGCTTCCATCTGGACATGGCAGGAATCAGAACTCACAAATCTAAACCAGCATCGGGAGGGCTACAATGTGCCCTCGCTCTTTCTGTATAAATGGGTGCAAGTTAATTCATTTGTATTCACATTCTCTATAATTTCTCCTCCCCTTTTGTCAAACTGGCTTCCTCAGTCTTATCATTTCAGAAAAGCTCCTTGAAAGAGCGGATTTCATTGTTACCATGGACACCAGTGTACAAATAATAACGATCCAAGCCCATACCATCCTTCTAGCCACATGGTGGGGAAACATCTGGGGTTCAAGAGTCACATTGAACTGCCTACATGAAATTTTCTTGGGAAGAGTGCACGTATCAGGGGTTGGCATGTCCAAAACACAAAATGAGGAAGGCTAACGTGTTTCCCTTCCAGCCCTTACCGGTCGTGGATTGAAATCATCATCTTCCAGATGCCAGCGCTCCCGATGGAAGCGGTAATAGGCCAGGTTTTGCTGCATGACTTCATCTCCAGGATCAAAGAGCATGTAGCTGGCGACACTCTGAACTGCATTCTTGATATCATTCACTACACCAAAATCAAGACACCAAGTTAGTGGAGAATCACCTTAAGCCCAGCAAGAGTGGGGGGACAGGACAAATAATGACCTCTGAAGCCATCAGTGGGCAATTTGCACATCTCTAAACAGAGATGAGCACTGAACCCTAAAGCTGGATATGACTGGCTTTCAAGCAAGCGTGACCTTTACCTAGACCAATGATGGCAAACCTTGGTACTCCAGATGTTCTTGAATTTCAATTCCCAGAAGCCCTGATCAGCAGGAGTGCTGACTTGGGCCTCTGGTAATTGAAGTCCAAGAACACCTGGAGTGCCAAAGTTCGCCATCACTGACCTAGACATTACTGGAAGGGCCATGGTGGCTTAATGGTTAAGACACTGAACTTGACAATTGGAAGGTCAGCAGGGCAGCAGTTCGAGACCCGAGTGCTAGACGACAGAGTGAGCTCTTGTCTCTGTCCCAGTCCCTGCCAAGTTAGCAGTTCAAAAGCAATAAATTGCAAGTAGATAAATAGTTATCATTTCAGTTAGAAAGTATCAGCGTTCCATGCTCTCCGATGTCTAGTCATGTCTGCCATATGTCCACGGAAACATCTGCAGACACAGACAGTGCTGGCTCTTTGGCTATAAACAAGAGATGAGCACTGAACCCTAGAGCTTCCACTTGTATTTTCAAATAACGGATGCCAAGAGCAAAGCATAGGAGAGGAAATGGGGAAGAGAAAGGGGTGTTATGTAAGTAATTCTACCCCAGGCTAGTAGATCTTGCAACTATCCCTCTATTATTTGCTATCACAGGCATTCTCAACCCGTGGCCTATGGGCCAGTTGTGGTCCATGGCACCATTTCATGTGGCCACCACCACCTCCACCACAACAGGAAGTGCCATGTGGTGGAGGAAGGGCAAAATGGCCGTCCAGCCCCCAAAGTTGTGTGAGAGTGTGACCCTGGCCTAAAAGGGTTGAGAACTCCTGTGCTAGCTGGTGATCTGGATCCGAACCAACGCCAATTCAGCCCCTTCACCAAGAACTCACATTTGTAATACGCAAACTGAAGATAGTGGTACATTGTGGCCACAAACTTCTCCACAAAGTAGCCGCCTACGTTTGGTGTCAGTTCAGCCTCACAATCCACCTTGCACTGGAGGACATCAAGAAAATGATCTGGATGGAGATTGGTTGTTTTGGAGGAGGAAGAGTTGTTGTTGGTGGGTAGTTACAGAGGAAAGAAAAGTATAAAGAAAGAAAATAAATATAATTCAGAGGTGATTACCTTCCATTACCATTGACAGAATCATCCTGCGTGTTGCTGAATCCTACCTGTTTACCAAATATCAGAGATACAAGAAGGGCACCAAACAATCATCTGGTTTTTTTCAATAGGCATGTACCCAACTGAACATGTAAACTACTTTGGAAGAATGAAATAATTCTGCAATTAACCTGTTACCCTTCACTGTGGTTCTGTCGTCCCCCCTTAAAATAAAACAATAAAACACTTATCAATAAGACATTTGAAATCTGAAGACATTTCTCCATGTGCTGGTATCCAACATCTTAAACTGCCAGCCACTGGGTTACAAAGACTTCAAAACAGGAGCTATAAGTATGCCCATATGTGCAATGATCAATCATCTGTAATGCCCACATCACTGCCTTTACCTGCAATGACTGCCCCACCCCCCAGTGTCCTTACCTGCAATGGCTGGGTAGAAGTCCTTAAATTCACGGAGCTCATAGCTACCTTCACAGGCTGCTAAGCAATTATCATAGGACTCGTAATAGTCAGCCAAGGCATGTTCCATGTCAGCAACGCTGCTCCGGAAATCGCCGCTATTATACAGTTTCACTGCTCGGACAAAAACCGTCTGTACAAAAAGACAGCGATGAAATGGCAGGTCAGGTTCAGCAATGGGATCTACAGAACCTAAACTTGAGACTTGCCATGGTGATAAAATGCCATTTATCCTTCCTCTTTGGTGTTCTAAAATTAGCGAACAACATCAAGGTGAGATAAAAGAAGTTCACAAGGACAGGAGCGATCAATACATTGATTCCCCCCCAGTTGTCCATGTGCCTAGGATATCACTGGATATGCAATGTGCATTTCTGCCTACAGGGACTAGCATGGGTAAAGGAAAAGGTCGCCTTTGCTCAAAAGCCAGTCATATCTGACTCTAAGGTTCAGTGCTCATCTTCATGTACAGCCCAAGAGCCAGACTTTTCCGTGGACATGTGGCAGGCATGAAACAACAGATTGCACGGAACCTTTCCTGCCAAAGTTGTACCTATTTATCTACTTGCAATTTCTTGCTTTCAAAAAGCAAAAAAGCAGGGGTGCCCAAACCTTTTGGGCCAGTCACGTGGTTCAGTGGGCTGGTCGTATGGTTCCTCCCATGAAGTAAAACGTGCTCACGCATGCGCAAAACACTGCCATAAATGCACCCATGGCTGTCATAAACGCTTTCGGGAGTGGTGAGGGGTGGATAAATAGGCCTCAGGGGCCCGATCCAACCCATGGGCCGTAGTTTGGTCACCCCACACAAAAGACTAGACAGGTAAAATCAGCTTAATAACCCACTCATCTAGCACATTAACTTTGATCTTTTCTTATGCAACAAGTCAAGTTGACACAGTGGGCGGATTGAGCAGGATGGTAGAGGATAGGGGTGCATGGCATATGGTGGTCCATGGGGTCGCAACGGGTCAGACTCAACTATGCGACTGAACAACAACAAAAGGGACTTACGGGCCACCCTGCAGGTACCCTCCCTCCACTCACCTCGTAGGGTTGTGCTTCCAAATCGACAAGATACTCATCCACATCCACCATCGTTTTGTAATAATTCAGGTACTTCTGGGTCATTTCATGCTTAGGATTTTTTTGCAGGAAAGTGTGAGCAGCTGACACGGCTTTCTCAATCTTATTTGCCTGAGGGAAGTACAAAGAAACAGTTGAAGGCAGTGCTTGTTAATTTTTTCAGGATCCTTTTTCATGTTGAAATTCTTCTAATACTGACATTTTGTGTGCAGTGCTAACATTAGTAGAGGTGTGGTGGCTCAGTGGTTAAGAAGCATGTCTTGTTAGCTGGAAGGCTGTAAAGTCGGCAGTTCAAGACCCTGGTACTGCCTGATGGACTGAGCGACCGCCTCTGTCCCGTCTCTTGGGGACATGAAAGGAGCCTCATTTGGGTGTTCCTTCCACAAAAATCCTTTCAGCCCAGAATAATTTCTGACATGAAATTATTATTAGAAGTAGTAGATGATGTTTTACTACTAGTAGTAGTAGAAAATGAAGCTAAAGTACTTTGTACATCAAATGAGAAGAGAGGATTCGCTTGAGAAAGCCTTGATGCTGGGAAGGGTGGAGGGCAAAAGAAGAAGGGGGCGGCCCAAAATGAGATGGCTAGATGGTATTGTAGACACAATGGGCACAGAGCTGAGTGAGTTGAGGAGGATGGTGGAGGACAGAAGTGCCTGGCGGACAGTGGTCCATGGGGTCGCAAAGGGTCGGAATCGACTGTGCGACTGAACAAGAAGAAGAGGATGTTCATAAAACTGAACCACCCCACCCCCAAAGCTGGTGACTTAGCTTTTTTTAAAACGAGGCATTAAATGAGTCTCTGAGTCAGCGCTACACATCATCCTGCCTACCCTTTATGTCATTTGTCCAACACAAGCATTTTCTTTGCAACCTTTCTTGGATCCCTTTAAGAAACAGTTGGCTCCAATTAGGTCTTTTGCGCAACGTTAAGGTTTTCCTAACCCACCGTGTCTGCTGCTCTCATCATGGTGTTAAATGCCAGGATGCTGACGTGGAAGAGGAAGGCTCCGCACCAGGCACATCTCAGCTCCAAGGCAAATAAAGGAATTACTGTTTCGGGCAAGCAAAACACAGGGACAGCTTTCTATCTGCTGGGCTTCCTGGATTCTCTACTACTGGTTACTGTGCTGGACCTTGTGGATTTCTCCATCAAAAAATATACTCCTTAACAATATGCACCTCACATTTTGGAAATGGACAGCTCTGGAAATTTCCTACAGGTTTTTTTTAAAACTATAAATAATAAAGTCTAGGCACTTGCATGGTTGGAAAAAAAAAGAATAAATAAATCTGTTCTACCAGTGGATTGCGAGATTGCACATATAAGCATTTAAGACTTTATTCTGAAAACTCCAGCTGCCCCCACATTGTTATTTTTAAAAGAACATTGGGTGGTGAGTAAATAATGAGACTTGGAATATGAAGCAGCATCAAGGATCTCACACATTTTGTCATGTCAGAATACCCTCTATTAATGCTTCCTCAATCTATGGCAGTGGTGGTGAACCTATGGCACGTGTACCAGAGGGGGCACTCAGAGCCCTCTCTGTGGGTGTAGAGGCCCCCCCTCAGCCCAGCAGAGTTTGCCCTGCCCCTCTGCCCAGCAGCCCAATGGGAGCGCTTCCTCCCCTCAGCACAGAGTTCGCCCTGCCCCTCTGACCCTCTGCCCAATGGAAGTGCTTCCTCCCCCCAGCAGAGTTCACCCTACCCAGGGGCATAGCTACCACCGTATCTGCCGTATCAATTATACGGGGCCCCCGGGCCCCGGGGGCCCCCAACATGTGTAAGCAAAAATTAATTAAAACTTCCCAAATTTTAATTATGATGAATAAATATTTCTTTTAATTTTATGCAATTTTTTTTCTTTTGTGAGAAATCTTTACCCTTCCTAAGGGCCCCTAAACAAATTTTTATACGGGGCCCCGGCAAGGCACGCTACGCTTCTGACCCTACCCCTCTTTTTGGGCACTCACTCTCTAAAAGGTTCGCCATCACTAACTTATGGAACCCCAACACACAGGCCCTGGTGCTGCAGTGGTTAAACCGCTGTACTGTAGCTAAAAGTGCAGGCACTGTGAGTTCGATCCTGATGGGAACAAGGTTGACTCAACCTTTCATCCTTCCAAGGTTGTTAAAATAAGTACCCAGCATTTTGGGGGCAAAAATGCTAATTACACTGTGAGTGCACTAAGTGCTATGGGGTGGTATATAAGTGTTACTGATATTGCTATCTCACTTTAAAGAGGATTAGACTTAATTTGTATTTAAATTTGTCCAACTTGGGTTAATTTCAGGAAAGGTTCGGGCCAGCTGGGCCAACACATCACTGCAGTCCAGGGGTGTCTAAATCTTTTGGGCCGGGAGCCTGATCATGCCCGTGGAACAGTTGAGTGGGCCAGACCACGCCCTGGAACAGGGCATGTTTGCGCATACGCATCCATATTCACTTTCTGGTTCAGCACAGGCACTTCTGTGCATGTGTGAAAGTGTCCATATTCACTTCCTTGTTCAGCGCGGATGCTTCTTCTCATGCGCAAAAGCATCCATATTCACTTCCTTGTTCAGTGCGGACCCTTCTGTGCATACGCGAACATGTCTGTGCCCAACCAGGAAGTGAGCAAAGATGCTTCTGTGTGTCCATGAGCACATCCGCGCTGAACTAGGAAGTGAATACGGGTGTGTCTGCACATACGCAGAAGCATCTGTAGTCACTTCCTGGTTTGGTGAGGGCGTTGTGGGCCTGATGGAATGGCTTTGGGGGCCATATCCAGCCCACAGGCCGTAGTTTGGGCATGCCTGCTGTAGTCATTCCTACTGGGGAATGAAAAAAAACCCTATTAATTAGTAGTAGTAACAGGGACTTCAGTAGCTCAAGGGGTTAAGATGCTGAACCTGACAACTGGAAGGTCGGCAGGTCAGCAGTTTGAGACCCGAGTACTGCATGATGGAATGAGCTGCTGTCTTTGTCCCGGCGCCTGCCAACCTAGTAGTTCGAAAGCAAGAAATTGCAAGTAGACAAACAGGACCCACTTTGGTAGGAAGGCAAACAGCGTTCCGTACACCCTGCTGTCGAGGCATGCCTGCCACACATCCACGTAAACGTCTGTAAACACAGATGAGCACTGAACCCTAGAGTTGGATACGACTGGCTTTCGAGCAAGGGCGACCTCATAGAAGTCCTGTAATAATAATCTGGAAGCATTCAAGAGAGAATTGACCAACCTCTGTCAGACATGCTTTGATTCGGATTCCTGCATTGAGTAGGGGGTTGAACTCAATGGCCTAAAAAGCCCCTCCCAACTTAGTTATTCTATGATTACTCCAAAGCAGCAAGAAGTTCAAGAGTCAATCCTACTTGCTCACAACTGGCCATCTGGGCTTCTCTTGGAGGAAACCCAGGGAATCCAGATGTGTTTGGGTTGAGGGATGTGGCCTTTGAGTGCCTTTTGAAAAGGGGGGGCTGGCAGGCAGATGAATTACTTCTTTGATAAAGGTGTGTGTGTAGAGAGAGAGTACAGAGCACAAAAGACCAGAAGCTGCTGTCAAAGTTATAGCATCCTCATTTAGCCTCCTAGCAGGCCCAGATGTAAAGGGCCAGGCAAGATAAAAAGAATATTTAATTTTTTCCTGCAGGCAAATGCCAGATGGGACACGGAGGGGAAATAATTGCACTTTGCCTAACAGACTCAAAGGGGAAGACTTTGTGCTTCGCATTCCTACAAAATAAAGCAGTTCTGTATACGGTGCTTTGCGTGCACACATTATAACATCCAATAATTATGTGGAACGGTGGGCGGGTCATGGAAAAGCAGAACTCCCCAAAGGAAGGCTGTTAGATGATACAACCTACACATGATTTCCCCTGCTAAACCCTCCCTGAAAATTTTTGAAGGGCCATGGGTTATTTGGGAAAGGGTATCAACCCTGTATGGAGAATGAAGGGTGGTATACAGAGAGTATGAGGAGAATATGTCTACTACAAGGCTTGGGATTAGATATGGATAAATCTGATGCAATAATTTATTTTTATTTATTATATTTATACCCCGCTCAACTAGATTTTCCTACTCTGGGCAGCTAACAACAGAAAACGCACACATTTTTAAAAATACATATAAATATACAGTAGAACCCCGCATTAAAAAAATCTCCATTCCGTAGAGCTCTTTGCTATGTGTTTTTTCCATAATGCGGATCAAATGGGCGATACCCCGCATAACAAAAATAAAATGTTCGTTATATGGGGTTTATGTTAACCGGCGTATACCCTGCTTAGTGAAAACCCCATATAACCGAGGGTGTGTGTGTTTCATTATGCGGGGTATCGTGATTGTCTAAGGAACGCTTCGTTATACGAAATTTTTGTAATACAAAGCATTATGTGGGGTTTTACTGTACCTAACACTCAGCTATTAGCAATATTGTATGTTCTTAGAAGCCTCTTTAAAAAGAAATGATTTAACTGTTTCTAAAATATAGGCAGGGATGGAACCTGGCACAGCTCAAATTGAAGAGAGTTCCACAAAGTTGGTGCTGCCACCAAGAAGGCTCTTCTCCAAGTCGTGGCCTTTCTTGCCAGTCTCAGGGTTGGCACCTGGAGCTGTGCTATCTGGGAGGAACGAGTGATGCGGGCTGATGTCCTAAGAGGAAGATGTTCCATGTGTGTGTGAGAGAGAGAGAGGGAGAGAGAGAGAGAGATCTCAAGAATACTATATTAAATTTAGAGTTTATAAAACATTTCTATAGTTGTTCTTTAATCTTGCTTTTTATAAGGACAACTGTTCACCTTTTTGAAGATAAAGCTTCTATGGGATTTTTAAACTGTTGATCATTTTAACTGGACACATGCACTCATGTCCGCACAGCCAAAATCTCAGTAAACATAAAGGTCTCCCTTACTCGAAAACCACTCGTATCTGACTCTAGGTTTCAGTCCTCATCTTTGTTTACAGCCAAAAAGCTAGCGCTGTCCGTGTCTGCAGATGTTTTCGTGGTCATGTGGCAGGCATGACTAGACACAGGAGCACATGGAATGCTATTACCATTCCTGCTGAAGCAGTACCTATTTATCTACTTGCAATTTCTTGCTTTTGAACTGCCAGGATGGCAGGAGCTGGGACAGACAACAAGAATTCACTCTGTTGCACAGCACATGGGTCTTGAACTGCTGATCTGCCTACCTTCTATTTGTCAAGCTCAGCGTCTTAACCACTAAGCTACTATGGCCCAGCCAAAATCTAGGGATGTTCAAATGAGAGACAGAGAGGGTGTAGTGGTTAGAATCCCAGACTGTGACTTAGAGAATCCAAGTTCAAATACGAATTGAAGCATAAAATTCACTGGCTGACCTTGGGCCAGTCATTTCTCTCCACCGCAAAATGAAAAAACTACATGTGCAATTGTTTTATGAAAGTTTTCTATCATTTTTGTGATCTTAGCTGGAGAGCTTTGACTGGCCTGTCCCTTTAAAACTAGGTCTGCAAAGGTCCCAAGAGACCCTTGTGTAAAAATATAGAGAGGAGGCAAGCCACATATATTTTCTGGAGCTCACTGAATGAAAGGTAGGCTACACATGTAACTAGTTTAATTGAAAGTAATAAATATAATAAACTTAACAAGGGATACTCCTTTGAGGCAGCACTGCACATCTCAATATGCATATTGAAAGCAACCTGATACCATGCACGTAGGCTGTTATGTCTGACTCAGAGGTCTGCCCCTGAAAAAAACACACACACACCACAAAGTGTACACATGTCAAGGAGATGTAGTCAACCACAGCTCTCCAGCTAGGATCACAAAGTGAGATGGTGTGGATCAATGGTTCCCAATGTGGGACCCACATCCCCACGGTGGGGGGGAGGGGGGACTTCAGTTCCCGAAAGCCCAAGTCAGTACATTGGTTGATCAGTGCTTTGGGGAATTGACTTGGGCTTCTGGGGATTGAAGTCCAAAAACCAAAGGTTTGGAAACACTGATTTGGACAGAGAACTTTCACAAAACAACCACACGCGTGGGTTTTTCACTCAGTGGAAATGCTGCTGGAAAACTGCAGCCCATCTACAGCTCCTTTAACTGTATAGGTAAGTGATGGTGAACCTTGGCACTCCAGATGTTCTTGGAATTTAATTCCCAGAAGTCTAAGTGAGCACTCCTGCTGATCAGGACTTCTGGGAATTAAAGTTCCAGAACACTCGGAGTGCCAAGGTTTGCCAGCACTGGTGTAGGTTCAAAAACTAGCAATGAAAGCCACATGATCCTTCCACAATACAAATGCAGGGACAAGGCAATGCCTTTATTGATTTTGATTTTTAAAAAATCATGTTTTATTTTTTTAAAATGATCCAATAAAGATAGCATCTTGTTCCTGCATTCACCTGTATATACAAGGAACAAAAACCTACATGCCAATATCACATGTGATTATATTCTATATGCAGCGTTCAATACAATTGTGCTGTAAGGAAAGTGCAAAAAGAGAAACAACTTTTAGACTAAGGAAAGGCAGCTTATGGCCCTCCACATGTTTTTGGGGTGTAACTCTCATCAGCCTGATCCAGAACATTCTAAGATGAATGATGATTGGATTTCCTGTCAAACAACATGCATGGAAAGTCACAAATTGCCCATCCTTGCTTTCAGGTTGCATTTACAGACATTTCTGTGGTCATGACTAGACACCACAGCACATGGAATACTGTTACCTTTCCTGCCAAAGCGGTAACTACTTATCTACTTCCAATTTCTTGCTTTTGAACAGCTAGGTTGACAGGAGCTGGGACAGACAATGGGCACTCACTCCGTCGTGCAGCACACGGGTCTTGAACTGCTGACCTGTCAAGCTTCCAGCTGTTAAGTCATCATGACAATAACTACTATTTTGAAGTCTGAAGAGTGGGAGGTTCGCCATCAGTTGCCTAAATATTTTACTGACAAATTTGAGCACTGATTCACAAGACACTCCAAGGAGAATCAGCCTGGAAGCAGTTTGTAGGTTTAGCTGAACTCCTTTCTGTCCTGGGAAAAAATATCAGACTGGCATTAATGAATGGAACAGACTGATTGCTGAGTACTGGCATCTTCCTTCTCCTTTCAAGAGAAAACATTATTATTATTATTATTATTATTATTATTATTATTATTATTATTATTATTATTATTATTATTATTATTATTATTATTATTATTATTATTATTATTATTAGCAGACCCGAGTGTCATGTGGTGGACTGAGTGCCTGCCCTCTGTCCCAGCTGCTGCCAATTTCCACCATCCCCAGCTAATCTGGTCTCATCAATAGGCTGATGGGAATTGTAGCCCAAGAAGGTCAGCAGTTCGAGACCTGTCCTGGCTCCTGCCAATGTCCATCCTCTTCACCTAACCTGGCCTCATCACGGGGCTGATGGGAATTGTAGCCCAAGAAGGTCAGCAGTTCAAGACCTGTCCCAGCTCCTGCCAATTCCCATCATCCCCAGCTAATCTGGTCTCATCACTAGGCTGATGGGAATTGTAGCCCAAGAAGGTCAGCAGTTCGAGACCTGTCCCAGCTCCTGCCCATTCCCATCATCCCCAGCTAATCTGGTCTCATCACTGGGCTGATGGGAATTGTAGCCCAAGAAGGTCAGCAGTTCGAGACCTGTCCCAGCTCCTGCCCATTCCCATCATCCCCAGCTAATCTGGTCTCATCACTGGGCTGATGGGAATTGTAGCCCAAGAAGGTCAGCAGTTCGAGAACTGTCCCGGCTCCTGCCAATTCCCATCATCCCCAGCTAATCTGGTCTCATCACTGGGCTGATGGGAACTGTAGCCCAAGATGGTCAGCAGTTCGAGACCTGTCCCAGCTCCTGCCCATTCCCATCATTCCCCAGCTAATCTGGTCTCATCACTGGGCTGATGGGAATTGTAGCCCCAGAAGGTCAGCAGTTCGAGACCTGTCCCAGCTCCTGCCCATTCCCATCATCCCCAGCTAATCTGGTCTCATCACTGGGCTGATGGGAATTGTAGCCCAAGAAGGTCAGCAGTTCGAGACCTGTCCCAGCTCCTGCCCATTCCCATCATTCCCCAGCTAATCTGGTCTCATCACTGGGCTGATGGGAATTGTAGCCCCAGAAGGTCAGCAGTTCGAGACCTGTCCCAGCTCCTGCCCATTCCCATCATTCCCCAGCTAATCTGGTCTCATCACTGGGTTGATGGGAACTGTAGCCCAAGATGGTTAGCGGTTCGAGACCTGCCCTAGCTCCTGCCAATTTTATTGGTTTGTTTGTTGACACTTATATCCCGCCCCGTCTAGGGGGAAAATCATCCCTAGTACTAATCTGGTCTCATCCCCAGCTAATCTGGTCTCATCACTGCTTTGATGGGAATTGTAGCCCCAGAAGGTCAGCAGTTCGAGACCTGTCCCAGCTCCTGCCAATCCCCATCATCCCCAGCTAATCTGATCTCATCACTAGGCTGATGGGAATTGTAGCCCAAGAAGGTCAGCAGTTCGAGACCTGTCCCAGCTCCTGCCCATTCCCATCATTCCCCAGCTAATCTGGCCTCATCACTGGGCTGATGGGAACTGTAGCCCAAGATGGTTAGCAGTTCGAGACCTGCCCTAGCTCCTGCCAATTTTATTGGTTTGTTTGTTGGCACTTATATCCCACCCCGTCTAGGGGGAAAATCATCCCTAGTACTAATCTGGTCGCATCCCCTGCTAATCTGGTCTCATCACTGCTCTGATGGGAATTGCAGCCCAAGATGGTCAGCAGTTCGAGACCTGTCCTAGCTCCTGCCAATTTTATTTGTTTCTTTGCACTTATATCCCGCCCCGTCTAGGGGGAAAATCATCCCTAGTACTAATCTGGTCTCATCACTGCTCTGATGGGAATTGCAGCCCAAGATGGTCAGCAGTTCGAGACCTGCCCTAGCTCCTGCCAATTTTATTTGTTTCTTTACACTTATATCCCGCCCCGTCTAGGGGAAAAATCATCCCTACTACTAATCTGGTCTCATCACTGCTCTGATGGGAATTGCAGCCCAAGATGGTCAGCAGTTCGAGACCTGTCCCAGCTCCTGCCAATTTTATTTGTTTCTTTACACTTATATCCCGCCCCGTCTAGGGGAAAAATCATCCCTAGTACTAATCTGGTCTCATCCCCTGCTAATCTGGTCTCATCACTGCTCTGATGGGAATTGTAGCCCAAGATGGTCAGCAGTTCGAGACCTGTCCCAGCTCCGGCCAATTTTATTTGTTTCTTTACACTTATATCCCGCCCCGTCTAGGGGAAAAATCATCCCTAGTACTAATCTGGTCGCATCCCCTGCTAATCTGGTCTCATCACTGCTCTGATGGGAATTGCAGCCCAAGATGGTCAGCAGTTCGAGACCTGTCCTAGCTCCTGCCAATTTTATTTGCTTCTTTACACTTATATCCCGCCCCGTCTAGGGGAAAAATCATCCCTACTACTAATCTGGTCGCATCCCCTGCTAATCTGGTCTCATCACTGCTCTGATGGGAATTGCAGCCCAAGATGGTCAGCAGTTCGAGACCTGTCCCAGCTCCTGCCAATTTGATTTGTTTCTTTACACTTATATCCCATCCCGTCTAGGGGGAAAATCATCCCTAGTACTAATCTGGTCGCATCCCCTGCTAATCTGGTCTCATCACTGCTTTGATGGGAATTGTAGCCCAAGATGGTCAGCAGTTCGAGACCTGTCCCAGCTCCTGCCAATTTTATTTGTTTCTTTACACTTATATCCCGCCCCGTCTAGGGGAAAAATCATCCCTAGTACTAATCTGGTCGCATCCCCTGCTAATCTGGTCTCATCACTGCTCTGATGGGAATTGTAGCCCAAGATGGTCAGCAGTTCGAGACCTGTCCTAGCTCCTGCCAATTTTATTTGCTTCTTTACACTTATATCCTGCCCCGTCTAGGGGAAAAATCATCCCTAGTACTAATCTGGTCTCATCACTGCTCTGATTGGAATTGTAGCCCAAGATGGTCAGCAGTTCGAGACCTGTCCCAGCTCCTGCCAATTTTATTTGTTTCTTTACACTTATATCCCGCCCCGTCTAGGGGAAAAATCATCCCTAGTACTAATCTGGTCTCCTCCCCAGCTAATCTGGTCTCATCACTAGGCTGATGGGAACTGTAGCCCAAGATGGTTAGCAGTTCGAGACCTGTCCCAGCTCCTGCCCATTCCCATCATCCCCAGCTAATCTGGTCTCATCACTGCTCTGATGGGAATTGTAGCCCAAGATGGTCAGCAGTTCGAGACCTGCCCTAGCTCCTGCCAATTTTATTTGTTTCTTTACACTTATATCCCGCCCCGTCTAGGGGAAAAATCATCCCTAGTACTAATCTGGTCGCATCCCCTGCTAATCTGGTCTCATCACTGCTTTGATGGGAATTGTAGCCCAAGATGGTCAGCAGTTCGAGACCTGCCCTAGCTCCTGCCAATTTTATTTGTTTCTTTACACTTATATCCCGCCCCGTCTAGGGGAAAAATCATCCCTAGTACTAATCCGGTCTCATCCCCAGCTAATCTGGTCTCATCACTAGGCTGATGGGAACTGTAGCCCAAGATGGTTAGCAGTTCGAGACCTGTCCCAGCTCCTGCCCATTCCCATCATCCCCAGCTAATCTGGTCTCATCACTGCTCTGATGGGAATTGTAGCCCAAGATGGTCAGCAGTTCGAGACCTGCCCTAGCTCCTGCCAATTTTATTTGTTTCTTTACACTTATATCCCGCCCCGTCTAGGGGGAAAATCATCCCTAGTACTAATCTGGTCTCATCACTGCTCTGATGGGAATTGTAGCCCAAGATGGTTAGCAGTTCGAGACCTGTCCCAGCTCCTGCCAATTTTATTTGTTTCTTTACATTTATATCCCGCCCCGTCTAGGGGAAAAATCATCCCTAGTACTAATCTGGTCTCATCACTGCTCTGATGGGAATTGCAGCCCAAGATGGTCAGCAGTTCGAGACCTGTCCCAGCTCCGGCCAATTTTATTTGTTTCTTTACACTTATATCCCGTCCCGTCTAGGGGGAAAATCATCCCTAGTACTAATCTGGTCTCATCCCCAGCTACTCTGGGGCAGATGGGAATCGTAGCCCCACACTCCCCCCTCCCGTCCAGGCACTCAGCCTCCGTCCTGGCGCCTGGGGCTCACCTTGAAGAGCGCGTAGTGCAGGTACTGATAAGGGATCCGGCGCTGGAAGTCGCGCAAGGTCTCCACAGGCGGGTAGCTGAGCTGAAAGGCCGGCAAGGCCCGCTTGCAGCGCCGCAGGCAAGAGGCGCGCCGCAGCACCAGCCCGAAGAGCTCCAGCTCGCGGAGCCCTTCCTCCTCGGCGTCGTCGGGGGGCTCCCCGCCCCCAGGAGGGTCGCCGCCGCCGGGCGCCTTGCGACGCGGGGCGCACTCCTGGTGGCAGTGCGCCTCGCTGTCCCGCAGCAGGCGGTGGAGGCGCAGGCTGGCCTCGAGGTAGCGGACGCTCTCCTTCCAGTCCTCGCCCTCGTACTGCTCCAGCGCGTAGGCGTAGGCGCTGCGCAGCGGCATCAGCTCGGCGTCGGGGAAGCCGCGGAAGCTGTACTTCTCGTACTGCGCCCGGGCGCCCGACGACGCGGCCAACACCACCACCACCAGCAGCAGAGCCCGGACGCCCCGCGCCATGCCGTCGGTGGAAGCCGCCCGGCCCCTCCGCGGCCCATCGGGAAGCAGGGGGTGGATACGAAGGGGGAATAATAGACGGAGGCCGCCTGCCCCGGGCGGGGACTCCTCAGGGTCTTAGAGCCGCCCCATCCTCGACAGCCCCATCCGACGCCGGGAAAGGAGGCGGACCTGACGCCGTGGCAAAGATTTGAGTTACAAGTCCCCCCCTCCTGGAATAAGAGAGCCAGTCTGGCTGGTAGACCAGGGATAAGGGAGCCTGCCCGTCTTAAGTACCGCCTTTTGACCGGATCCCGTTTCGACGGAACAAAAGCAAAGCAATCCCATTTATATACCGACCCTTTAGTGCCTGGTTTTTGCTTTATCCGTGTCAGATGCACGCCACCAGCATATAAGAACATGCAAAGGTAAAATTAACTCATCTAAAAACAAAAAATAGAATTAAGACGCTGGCTGGAAGGCAGCAGTGCAAGACCCGAGTGCTGCATGACAGAGTGAGCGCCCGTCTCTATCCCAGCTCCTGCCGATCTAGTTTGAAAGCAAGAAATTGCACGTCACCTTAACATTAAATGCTTTTCGTTTTGGTTTTTGAAATTGTTAACTAGCTCTTCAGCTTTGAAACAGAGACAGAGTGAGCGCCTGTCTCTATCCCAGCTCCTGCCGATCTAGTTCGAAAGCAAGCAATTGCACGTCACCTTAACATTAAATGCTTTTCGTTTTTGTTTTTGAAATTGTTAACTAGCTCTTCAGCTTTGAAACAGAGACAGAGTGAGCGCCCGTCTCTATCCCCAGCTCCTGCCAATCTAGTTTGAAAGCAAGAAATTGCCAGTCACCTTAACATTAAATGCTTTTCGTTTTGGTTTTTGAAATTGTTAACTAGCTCTTCAGCTTTGAAACAGAGACAGAGTGAGCGCCTGTCTCTATCCCAGCTCCTGCCAATCTAGTTCGAAAGCAAGAAATTGCAAGTCACCTTAAAATTAAATGCTTTTCGTTTTTGTTTTTGAAATTGTTAACTAGCTCTTCAGCTTTGAAACAGAGATGAGCACTGAACCCTAGAGTCGGATACGATTGGCTTTACCTTTACTAGTACAGTAAAACCTCATATAACACTAAAACCTGGTTCCACAAGTCTTGGTGTTATATGATTTTTAGTGTTATCTGATGCATGTTAAAATCCTATGGGATCCATAGAGATACATTGTAACCACACAGGCTTTAGCGGTTGTTATCTGAAGCATCCCATAGGATCTTAATGTTATCTGATGCAATTCTTCCCCCCAGATTCCTTAATGTTATGCGATTTTAGTGTTATTCGATACTAATGTTATATGAGGTATTACTGTAGTTAGATTTTTACAAAATTATGTATATTTTAAAGCAGGGTTTCTCAACCTACGGCCCCAGAGCCGGATGCGGCCCACGACACCATTACATGTGGGCTTCCCACTGCCTCTGCCACACCCGGAAATGCCATGTGTGGCAGGCAGGGCAAAATGGCCATCCGGCCCCCGAAGCTGCCTGAGGGAGCGTGACCCAGCCCTTGGCTCTAAAAGGTTGAGAACCTCTGTTTTAAAGTACTGTAGGTAAAGGTAAAGGTAAAGGTTTCCCTTGCTCGAAAGCCAGTCGTATCCGACTCTAGGGGTCAGTGCTCATCTCTGTTTCTAAGCCGAAGAGCCAGCGCTGTCTGCTTCTGCAGACGTTTCCATGGTCATGTGGCAGGCATGACTAGACACCGGAGTGCATGGAACGCTGTTACCTTCCCACCGAAGTGGTCCCTGTTTATCTACTTGCAATTTCTTGCTTTCGAACTGCTAGGTTGGCAGTAAAGTACTGTACTGTACATCTAATTGAAGTTTCTTGAATGTGGCCTTCCAAATAATTGAATGGGCAATTAAGATCCATTGACTTCACAAAATAGCTCCTCCTGTTAGGATTTGGAGGTTAGCTTCCTGTTTTCAGGAACAGTGAAGATTATCAGCATTGAAGTAAAATTTAACTGCTAGTTCTGTTGGTTTTTGTATGTGGAAGAGAAAACCAGACAATGTTTTCTCTTTTGCCTCTGCCAGCAATATATCTTTGCCCATCCTTGATTTCTAGCAAAGATTTGCGGAGCTGAGATATTCCCCAGTTTTATTTTCCTTTTGCAGATTTCTTTGGGCTCCTGCTTCTGGTAAACACCAGTGAATAATTGCTTCCCCCACCCCCAACCCATCCCTACTACCTTTCAGCACATGTGGCCATTTATTTGGTCTTGGCCTCACATTTTTAGAGTTCCTGCACTGTAGATCTTGGCATCTGAAAGGATGCTCAGATGCTATATTCCTGCCAGAGAGAAACCATGGGAAGTTCCAGGAAGCAGCATTTCAATGGAACACTGAAAACTATCTGGAGATGTGGCATTGTCTGTTTGAAAGCTGTGGTTCCAGTTTTATTACAAGAAAAACTTTGCCCACTATATGTCATTTTAAAATCCATTGCATAGTTAAGTCCAGGGGTCCCCAACCTTTTCAAGCCTGGGCCCAGGTCACGTTCTGTCAGTCAGCTTCGAGGGCTGGATGGCCATTTTGCCCTGCCTGCATGATGGCGTTGGCCATTTGTCCCAACAGCTTCAAAGGGGCACCCCTTAGAGAGGTGGGGGTACATGAAATGGTACTATGGGCCAGACCAGGCCTGCGGGCCCTAGGTTGGGAACCCCTGGTTTAATCCCTTCTTACTTGGACATAATAACCTATTTAAAAACTTCCCTTACAAAGGAGCTATAATCCCCCATCGCTAACTCTGTCATAATCAGCTTTGCTCAAAATTCTGTTGTTTTTAAATACTTCAGTAGTGGCCTTAGGGGTTAAGACACTGAACTTGACGACTGGAAGGTTGGCAGGCCAGCAGTTCGAGACCTGAGTACTGCATGACAGAGTGAGCTCCCGTCTCTGCCCCAGCTCCTGCCAACCTAGCAGTTCAAAAGCAGGAAATTGCAATTGGATAAATAGGCACCACTTTGGTGGGAAGGTAAACAGCGTTCCGTTCACTCTGGTGTCTAGTCATGCCTGCCACATGTCCATGGAAACGTCTGAAGACGCAGACAGCACTGACTCTTTGGCTATAAACAGAGATGAGCAGTGAACCCTAGAGCAAGGGTGACCTTTACCTAATCCCATGGTTTCCAAGGTGGGGCACACACTGCAGGGGGGGGGCAGTTTGGTTTTTTGGGTGGTGCATTAGAGAATGAGTTATTAACAGTGAATTACCTTTTAGGCTTCCTCCACTTGAGTAGGAGTTCACTTTTTGAATAATAAGAATTATATGTCATGGGGCGGGTGTGTGTCAGGATTGTAGAGATGCTTAGGTGGAGCATGGTCAAAAAAAAAGGTTGGGAACCACTGTTCTAATCCCTTTAAGTGATTGTGCATCTGGATTGAACAATACATGCCTAGACTATTTCATATGACACATCATTCTAGCTGAAAGCAGACTAGTGTTTCAGAGACATGATTCATGCAGACTTTCACACCTGAGAAATTAGATCTATTAAACAGAGTCTGTCTTTGCCTAGAAGACCAAGTCACAAAACAAAACAAGCCAGGCTGCAGACTGTGGAGAGTATGCGGAAATTCCTGCTGATTTCAGCATGGGGAGGGCTTGGCAACGTGGTAGCTCGGGGCCACCTGTGGTCTGCTGAGGCCCAAATGCAGCTTCCCATACATGTCCCCTCAAATTAATCTTTCTGAAGAAAAAGAAACGCTTCGACTTCTCTATTCTTGACATCTCATTACAATATCCGGAATTCTGTGGATTATTCAGATAAATCAGATCAATAGGTCATTTGGAGTAAGGGCAGCACTACAGATATCAATCCACTGCACATAGCTGTGTTTAAAGGGCACTCTCTCCAGTCCATTTTAAACTGGTTCCAGTTTTAAAATAACCACTAAAAGGTTAAATGACAGGTAGCACTTGTTTTAGACCAGGGGTCCGCAACCTTTTAAAGCCAGGTCACGCTCCCTCAGACTGTTGAGGGGGCTGGACTGGTGTTACCCCCGCTGTAAATGCTGCTGTAAATGATTTTTTAAATAATCATTTGCATAGTTTTATAATTCTGAGCATGTTGTCACTTTAAAAATCAAGGTATTTTTGCATCCTCGCTGTATCTTTAAAAGAAAAAGAAAATTCTCTTTCATGAATGCATCACTTGACACGCACTATATATTGCAAACATTGTACCATATGTTTAACGTCTTTAAGCTCATCATGATAGGATGTGCTCCTCCTTGAAGCTAGTAGACAGGTAAAAAAAACTCTTGGTATGTATTATGTTTAGATATCTTAGTTTAAGGCTCACAGCCAAACTATAATGTGTTGTCAGAGTGTATGATTTTGTTTTCATTCTATTGTTTCGCTTAAAGAGTAACTCGCTTAAAGAGCAGAATTTTCTCTGAATGTTCGCTTCACTTAACAAATAAAACCAACCAAAAACTCACTTAACAAATAAATCAGGGTTCGCAATCCCTCCCACAACTGGTCACTTACAATGGTGTTTCACTTAAAGAGCAAACTTGCTTAAAGAGCAATCCTGTGGAACGCATTATGCTCTAAGCGAGGTACCACTGTATGTTATTTCTTCTCTCCTTTGCATTCTTGCAGTAAAAGATACTTGAAAGATACTTCTCAAACGGTTTATTTCTCTCATTTGCATCTGCACCATTTGGCCCTATTTTTGTGTAAATGCATTTACGGCTACTGTAAACACATCCACAGCTGCTGTAAACTCTCCGCAGCCACTTCTGGCCGTGGTGGCAGCGGCGGCGGTTGGAGCGAGGGCGGGGGCTGTAGGTTGCCATCCCTTGTCTTAGACAATGACAGAGGGCAGTTTTCCAAGGCAGTAACAGAGACTTATTCAGCTCTTCCACCCTAGATCTTTTAACTGAAATAATGCTTCCTAAAAAGTGCGTGTTCAGAATTTTCTGAGCTTCCTTGGCTGAATATCACCTCATCCCTTATTCCTTTTCAAAAATATCATACCATATCTTGTGGTTTCCTTACTTTCACTGGGCTAGTTTGTCAGCAAAAGAAGCTAGAACCCAAAGATTGGACCCTTCTCCCTTTTCTCAGTTTGTGAACCAACTACTCACACAAAGATAATGATTACATTTTTATTTGTATTTTACCAGTGCAAACGTACGCGAAAAACTGCCCCAGAAATGGGCAAAATGCTTAGAAAACAATGATTTGCATTCTATGTTTCTGCATCATCCTTCTGCTCCTTTTCCATAATGTGCTTCAGTCCTGGGTTCCTGGCTACTTAGACATCTTCCCCTTCATCTTCTAAGCTTCGGCGGCCAAAGTCCAGCCAGCTGGGAAAATGTGTATCAGTGTCCTGCAAATTCTTCTCCTGGCCCGCCAGCTCAGCTGATGGAGAGAGCAGACACTGTGGTTAATGGAAGATACCAGCAACTTTATGGATTAGCTAAAACTGCCTTGAATGACTGATTCTTTCTAGCCCTATTCAGCAATTACTTATCTGATTCTTGGCAACAGACCTAGAAGAGAGTCAACGAGTTTTTTTGACTCTCCATCATAACTTTCTCTTCATGAACAGTGTGCCTGAAGGGTCTTGCAAGTGTGTAAGTTCTAAATCTGAGCCAGAGCTCTGGAAAACTATGCATCTGCCTTTCATGGAGACTCCATAAATGAGCATTTAAAAAAAAGGTTAGAACAGTAAATATCAAATCTTCCAGAGATTTTACATTTCTTGTCCCAAGGAAGGTACCAAAATACCCCCAAACCAAGCCTGCTTTCAAGTGAAACATGTAGATGTAATTTAATGGCTTCAAATTAAAGAGCCAGAAGTTAGGTTTAGCTTTAAAAACTTTCAGGGTAAGGACACCAGGGACATTTTGGAGACCATGACAGGTCCTTTGAAAATGCCACATTTGAGTGCACCTGGCCATCAACCTTCCTGACTGAGTTCTTTTTAAAAAGCAGCAAATTATCTGCAACTTTGAAGTAGATGCTCTGTCTAGTGATCAGAGGACTAGAAACCGAGCAATATGAGGAAGCCTGAAGCAACTGGGTATGTTTAGCCTGGAGAAAAGGACACAGAGGGGATATGATAGCATTCTTCAAATACCTGAAAGATGATCATAAAGAGGAGGGGCAGGATCTGTTCTCAGTCTTCCTAGAGTGCAGGAAGTGAAATAACGGGCTCAAATTAAAGGAAGCCAGATATAGTCTGAATATGAGGGAACACTTCTTAATGGTTAGAGTAGTATGACAGTGGAAACCAACTGCCCCAAGAGGTGGTGAATGCTCCAACACTGGAAGCATTCAATAGAGAATTGGACAGCTACCAGTCATATCTGCTTTGATTCAGATTCCTGCATTAAGCAGAAGGTTGGACTCAACAGCCTAAAACAGTGGTGGCGAACCTTGGTACTCCAGGTGTTCTTGGACTTCAATTCCCAGAAGCCCAAGTCAGTACAAGATCAGGGCTTCAGGGAATTGAAGTCCAAGAACACCTGGAGTACCAAAGCCCACCATCACGGACTAAAAGGATCCTTCCAACTCAGTGATTCAATGATCCCAGTTTGCCAGTCCAACATGGCACTCCAATACCCCAACTTAAAAAAATATCAGTAGGAATAAAGAATACCAGCACAACACATCTACTACTTAAGAAGCTTGAAGGAAGTAGAGATATGGCCTGATATTGGACATAGTGCAGCTTCTGCTTCTTCTGCATCTAGGCTAGACATGAAACTGGCAAAATGAAGCCACCCTTTGGTGAGTTCATTCTTCAGTTCCTAACCTAGCGCTGAGCCCTGCCATATCTGCTTGATGTTTCACTATTGAAGCCAGGAGATCCCATTGCAGCAATGGCCAACCTTGGCACTCCAGGTATTCTTGAACTTCAGTTCCCAGAAGCTCTGATCAGCAAGAGTGCTGACTTGGGCTTCTGGGAATTGAAGTCCAAGAACACCTGGAGTGCCAAGGTTCACCATCACTGCCCTAGTGACTGAAGTACAGTACTATGCAAAAATCTTAGACCATCATCAGCTGGTCTGGGTAAAATTCAGTGAGTGATGGGGTGGTGGTGGCATAATTCAGGCACCCTTATTCCAAACCTCACAAATCTAGGGGAGGGTTAAGACGAGTCAGCAGAAGACCCTCTCCAATTTTGGTGTGTCTAGGTGATGTTGGGTGCTGAATTATGCCTTTCCAAATAACTCACTGAATTTTCCCCAAACTAGCTGGTGGTGGCCTAAGACTTTTGCACAGTACTGTACATGCATTGTGAAATCCCTTTTCGTACAATCACCTTTCCCACCAGCTGCCCTTGAGATGTATCCAACTACTACAAAACTCAGATAGAGAAATTCTGTGATCAGTGTCTTTTTCACTCTTAGGGATACAATGCTCCGAATGAACCCCAATCTCCACTAACACAATTAGGAACGGTCCAGTGCATAAAGATGGGAAAAGAATATGCAAATTCTCCTACCTGCATACAGGTGAGGCAAAAACTGGGAGACCAAATGTTTTTGGTCTAAAGACAGATGTCCTGGTCGTTCCTGCCGGACAAACCTCCCATTGCTACTCTGCACCATCCTGTCCAGTCCTGGTACAACTTTGGCTTGCCTGCTAAATCCATCGTCCACTTGCGGTTGGTACAACATAGATACAGATCTTGAGAAGCTGGTGCCTATGAAGGTGGTCAGCAACAAGCTAGCAAGTACCTTGATGTTCATATCTGGCAAGGAATGTTGGAAGGTGTTTAGATGTATCTTCATTATTAATATTACACTACTTTAATTTATATCATGCCCTTCTTCATGAAAACCTAACAGGGCTAAAAGTTCACATAAAACCATCCCACTTAAAATTGCAAATTACAAATACTGCAATCTAAAACCATAAACCACACATAACTGAAGTTGCAAATATCTGAAGCCAGAGGTAGTGGTTGCTAAAAATTCAGTAAAAGCTGTGCAGACACTACCCAACTGAATACTGTACTGTGTATGTCAGGAAATCCAACATAATCCTATTGGTTAGCTATGCTGGTGTAAATTGCAACAACAAATCCCCATTAGTTAACACATCTTATTGACTGCTTGCATTCCTCATCGTCTACAGAGAAATACAAGCAACAACTCATTAACTAGTGGGAGTTTTCTACTGCAGATTATGCCATTAAATGTATAGGTAAAAGTCTCCCTTGCTTGAAAGCCAGTCATGTATGACTCTCGGGAGCGGTGCTCATCTCTATTTACAGCCAAAGAGCCAGGGCTGTATGCATCTGCAGATGTTTCGATGGTCATATGGTAGGCATGACTAGATGTCAAAGTGCACGGAACATGTTACCTTTCCTGCTGAAGCGGTACCTATTTATCTACTTGCAACTTCTTGCTTTCAAACTGCTAGATTGACAAGAACTTGGACAGATGGCAGGAGCTCAAGCCATTGCACAGCACTTGGGTCTCAAACTACTGACCTGCAGAACTTGCCAATCGTCAAGCTTATTGTCTTAACCGCTAAGTCACCGCAGCCCCCATTAAATGTGCATGTGTGTAAATAACCATTAAGATTCTATCTGATATGTTTCTAACTGGCACCTGAATCCATCCCAATCTCTTGGGGGAAGAAGTCTCATAAAGTGAGTGCATGATCTGTCTAGCATTCTGTTTCTCTCCCCACCCTTTCCTCCCTGGTTTCATTCACAAACAGATGCCACACCAACAACGTTTTATGGTTTGTGGTATAACAATGTGTCAAGACCGATTGACAGCATTTCTTTAACATTCAATAACCAGTGATTTCAAGATACAGTATTTTACAAAATTGTTCTAAATGCCATACAATAAAAGAACGTGACAGAACATAGTGGAAGCATCTTCCTTTTTAAAGTTACAGAATATATATAATAAGGTATGTATAAAATATATAATATAGCAGCACACAGATCTAAGAGAGCTGAGTTTTGTTCTACCGTATATACTCGAGTATAAGTCAAGTTTTTTAGCCCCAAAAATGAGCCCCAAAAGGAGGACTTGGCTTATACTCGGAAGAAGCGTAGCGTGCCTTGGCGGGGCCCCGTATAAAAAATTGTTTGGGGGCCCTTAGGAAGGGTAAAGATTTCTCACAAAAGAAAAAAAATTGCATAAAATTAAAAGAAATATTTATTCATCATAATTATCTATCAATAAACACTGCTCTCCATCCATGGTTTATCATCGTATCATCGTATCGTATGTACATCGATTATTGTGGGATTCCCCCGTTGAAGTAAATGACTTAAACGGGGAAATCCCGCAGCCCGCGATAACCGATGTAGGGTGTTGCCAACTTTTGAACGCACGCTTTACGCGGGAAAAAAAGAAATTGCTTTTTTTGACTTTTGTCATTTGTGAAATAAAAAAAAATTGGAAAGTTTTTATTAATTTTTGCTTGAGCACGTTAGGGGCCCCCGTGGCCCGAGGCCCCCGTATAATTGATACGGCAGATACGGCGGTAGCTACGCCCCTGATACTCGGGTCAATGACCATGAGAGTCCAAAGACTGTGCCGGATTGAGATGTGCCAACAATTTAATTAATTTTACCATATTTTCATCTATTTTGATTATTGAAACTCACTAGCAGCTGCTACATTTCCCACCCTCGGCTTATACTTGGGTCAATCTATTTTCCTGGGTTTTCAGGTCAAAATTAGGTACCTCCGGCTTATATTCGGGTTGACTTATACTCAAGTATATATGGTCCCCCCCCCCCGCCCAAGTAACCTAATGGATCAGAAATACTGTGAAAATCAGAAAATCTTACCTGACACTGCAAAAAAATAAGCAAAGCCTTCTAGAGGATGGGTTTCACAACCAAGATGCTATGTGGTTGAAGGCTTTCAACCGCTGGTTCCCTAAGAAATTGCAATAAAAGATATGAGGTGGCTGTAACATGAGTTCTGAAAAAGATGCATGAAGGCAGATGGGCCATTTCTTAATGCTGCCATCCCTGGTTCAAACACACTCCTCCAGACAATCTGAAAAATATCCCCACCCCAAACACTTCATACCATCCGTGGCTTCAGTTGCTGCTGTTGGAGATAACAAACAAGGAGAGCAATCCAATGAGGCTTCAGAGAGAGACCATAAGAATTGGACTCACTAAAAGGTAATGGTCATTCTTGCTTGAAAGCCAGTTGTACCCGACTCTAGGCTATGGTACTTGTCTCCATTTACAGTCGAAGAGATGCTGTCTGTAGATGTTTCTGTGGTCATGAGACAGGTATGACTAGACACTGGAGTGAATGGAACACTGTTACCTTCTCACTAAAGCGGTACCTATTTATCTACTTGCAATTTCTTGTTTTTGAACTGCTAAGTTGGCAGGAGCTGGGACAGAGACAGGAGCTTACTCTGTTGTTCAGCTCTCATGTCTTAAACTGCTGACCTGCCGACCTTCCAGTCATCAAGTTCAGTGTCTTAACTACTAAGCCACCACAGTCCCTACAGCAAATTATTAGTCCTGCATTAATATGGACTAGGAAAAACATTAGTCTGGCAAAAAAGCAAGATGCATTTTGGTGCTTACAAGTAGAGCATGAGGAAGGTGATGTTCATGCAAGCTTTGCCTTTCCTCCAGTATCTGCTGCTTAGTGGCATACCATTCTGAACACAAAGGTTCCATATTACTAAGAAATAATTTATTATGGCTGGATTGGGGCCACTGTCTTTTTCTGCATTGCAGGATTAAAGGTAAAGGTTGTCCTTGCTCAAAAGCCAGTCATATCTGACTCTAGGGTTCAGTGCTCATTTCTATTTATAGCCAAAGAGCCAGAGCTTTCTGGATTTGTATGGCTAAGTGGCAGGTGTGACTAGACACCAGAGTGCACAGAGTGCTGTTTACCTTCCCACCAAAGTGGTACCTATTTATCTACTTGCAATTTCTTGCTTTAGGCAAGTCTAATTTGTCCTAGTAGCATCAATACTTAGGGGTTTTTTTTAATTATGAAAGGATCTTTTGTTTAGTTGTTTTTTTAAAAAAATTTAAGGTTCATTTGTTATTCCCCTTTCCACTTTGGCTAGATTTTCTGTTTGGTTTGCTTTCATGGCCCTTCACAATGGAAAAGAACTCTACTCTTCTCACCAAAACCTGTTAAATGCACAGGGGGGGGGGGGGGATTAAAAACAATGATTCTTTTCATCATTAGCTGTTTCCCTCCTGTACGGGTTTTGCCAAGAGGCCACAGAGAATTTAGTCTGCTCTGCATTTCACAAGGTGGGAACATCTCATCTCAAAGAGCAAAGGAACAGAATCTTTTAAAAAATTATGTTACAAATGAATTAATGTTTGTATGAGAAGATGAAAGGCGGTGGTAAATTGGCAAGGAAAATGAACACGAAAAAGTCGTACCTGGCTTATGTTTACAGGAGATTCAGCACAACCTAGAGAATTCTTCCTCTTCTTACCTGCAGGAATTTCCCTCCAAAGTCTCTATACCTTTCTGAGCAAGGGTCTGCCTCTACCAACACAGCAACCTGCCCTTTTAAAGCTGATGTTGGGTTTATCCCTCCCACTTTGGGAAAGCTCCTCCTGCAATCCTTATGTCAGTCAAAAATGACCAGAGCTGGGGCTGAGCATCTGTCCTACCCCTCTTCTCAATGTTTGATTTCTCATAAGTGACAGTTGTTCTGGACTATCAAAAACTTGGCCAAGCTATTTTAATGAGCTCCAAAATTCTGATGTTCTCAAACAAGGGACTGTGGTAACTTAGTGGTTAAGATGCTATACATGACAACTGGAAGGTCGGCAGGTCAGCAGTTTGAGACTCGAGTGCTGTATAACAGAGTGAGCTTCCATCTCTGTCCCAGTTCCTGCCAGCCTACCCAACCTAGCAGTTTGAAAACAAGTAATTGCAAGTAGATAAATAAATAGGTACCACTTCAGCAGGAAGGTAAACAGCATTCTGCGCACTTCAGTGTCTAGTCATGTTTGCCACATGTCCATGGAAAAGCCTGCAGACGCAGACAGTGCTGGCTCTTTGACTATAAACAGAGATGAACACTGAACCCTAGAATCAGATATGACTGGCTTTCGAGCAAGGGTGACATTTACCTTTACAAACAGGATTATTTTCCTGTGTTTATACGGAGGTGAACTGATTTAAGGTGAGAAAAAGACACACAAGCCCCAGATTCACCTTCTTAGAGAGATCTGCTATCATCTCTCCTAAATTATCCTCACATTGCTTGACTTTCCAAGCTATTTTTCTGCAGAATCTGTTTCTATCAAGAAAGAGTAAGAAACAGGAAATGTGATTAAATATTTGGCATCTTGCTTTAATTTATCAAGAGACCAAGATTTTGATTTTTTGTTGCTCTGGACATTTCCAGAGTTATTCATACCGTACTATCATTTCTCTCTCATTTTCAATATCTATCTCTACTCAACTGCTTGAAAAGTCCAGAGTGGGGGCTGCAATTGGAAGCAGCAATAGAGATTTTTTTTGGAGACCCTCTTCTTCTTCAAGTGCCGAATGCAATTCCGGATATTGGTTATAATCATGGCAACCAGCCATGAAGATTTTCAGGGAAGGGTGATGGTCCCCAAGTGGATTAAACCCCATTTGATTTCGTCTTGATGGAAGGCAGCAGCTTCATCAGTACTGACCTGGGGCTGAGGAGGACTTTGTGTGCCAAAAGGGCTCGGGACCAGAAAGTGACTCGCGGAACTGGATCAGTGATACGGGGTGTCACACTGTGATGTGGAAGGGAAATGGAAGGCCAGTGCATTATATTTTCCCAGGACACTCTTCTGGAGAAATGAATTGGTCTTCAGTTTGTTTCAACAGGTCAGGCAACCTTTCGCAGCCACTGTTACAGGAAGAATGTAATTAATTAAAATTCAATATTTAATACTGTATAAAAAATAAACCAACCACAAGGTGTCTAAGATACTGAATCATGCAGTGGGTTTGGTATTTGCACTGTGTGCTTTCTGTCCTATGAAAGTCTCTGCACAAGGCAGCCCTAGCATGGTCTTAAAACATCTGTGGATCGCCAGATGTTACTAAACTCAATCTCCCATCAGTACCAGACAGCAAGTCCAGTGGTGAAGGAGCCTTTCAATGTTGGGCAGGGCTTTCCCTATAAAGCCTCAGTTGTGCAAGAATGGTTCTGTTGACCTCTGAATGGGTCCACCTGAACCACCTGTGTTGCTTGAGTTTGGATATCCCAAATTCTCAAACGGATGTATGCATAATTGTAGGGCCAACTTTGCTGCCAAACAAATTATCAGTAGATCCCACATCTGTTGCTTCTTAGACACAGGCAGAGGTCAATAGATATAAACAGAAAGCAGTTAGCGTTGTTGGATTAAAGCCCCAAGGTGAGATAAATGGCACCCACTGTTTGCTGATAGTTGCTCCCATCATTATAAAATAACATACACCGATCAATATTTGTTTTTTCCCCATCTATGAGCCTCTGACCTCTGCCAATCCTGAAAGATGTTTAGACGCATTGAGCAATTCTTTATCCAAATCCTACTTCACATGTGAATAATTGGGATTTGAATTCAAGGAAAAGGGGGGAGGCTGATAACCAAGTGACCACTTCACACGTATCAACCACTTTTGATAAGAACACAAACAATTTATTTTACCATTAATGAAAAAATCAGAATAAAACATGCACTTACTCTGTCAACTTAAATCAGGCATCTATTAGCATATGACTTATCACTTCCCAACTGGACATCTTTTTAAATTTGTTTCCCTCACTGAGGTCATGTCTTGGAAATGGTGCATATCAGGCAGAAATTCAATACCTTCTCACAATGTATCATTTCTGAAACAATCAGATGTGACTTTTTCAAATTAAAGTCAACGTTGTCAGTGGTGGGGAAAAAGGTACTGATGTAATTCTGGTATCTCATGTGTATGGCTGTTAATGGCAGCATCTCAGCAAGGACTGTACTGAAGAGATGCAAATCGTTGCAGAACTAAACATCACCTATGTCAGTGATGGCGAACCTATGGCACATGTGCCAGAGGTGGCACTTGGAGCCCTCTCTGTGGGCACCCATGCAGTCACTTCAGCACAGAGTTTGCCCTGCCCTTCTGCCCAGCAGCCCAATTAGAGCGCTTCCTCCCTCCACCCAGCACAGAGTTTGCCCCACCCCTCTGGCCAGCAGCCCAATGGGAGCACTTCCTCCCTCCACCCAGCACAGAGTTCACCCTGCCCCTCTGCCCAGCAGCCCAATGGGAGTGTTTCCTTGCTCCCCTGTTGCTGTGTTGGCACTTTGCGACAAATAAGTGGGTTTTGGGTTGCAGCTTGGGCACTCGGTCTCTAAAAGGTTCACCACCACTGACCTATGTCAACTTGACTAGAAGTTGCTAGACACATATTCCTAAACTATTTTTAGGGAGGAGGCATCTTCTAATCCAGAAGCCAATTAAAATGTATTTATTTCTTTTTTTCCAGAGGAGAGAGTCTTTTAATCTCATCATCATATATGAAAGCACTTGAAAAATTTCTTGTCTAACTATCTTGAAACCTCATTTTTCCTAAATGATCACAATAGTTCTTATTAATAGTCCTTCTTCTTCTTCTTCTTCTTCTTCTTCTTCTTCTTCTTCTTCTTCTTCTTCTTCTTCTTCTTCTTCTTCTTCTTCTTCTTCTTCTTCTTCTTCTTCTTCTTCTTCTTCTTCTTCTTCTTCTTCTTCATCATCATCATCATCATCATCATCATCATAATGTCAGAAGTTATTCTGGGTTGAAAGGATTTTTGCTGGAGAAACTCCCCTCAGGGGATGCCCGAATGAGGCTCCTTTCATGTCCCCAAGATCTTTCCCCACTGAAGTGGTCCCTATTCATCTACTTGCAATTTCTTGCTTTCAAATGGCTAGGTTGGCAGGAACTGGGACAGAGACAGGTGTTCAAACTGTCATGCAGTACCTGAGTCTCGAACTGCCAACTTGCTGGCCTTCTAGCTAACAAAATGAGCTTCTTAACCACTGAGCTACCACAACTGCCAAGAAAATCATGGCATGAAATGAACTATTTTTTGTTGTTGTTGTTTTCAGCAGCTGGCACTCAAAACATCTGATTATTCATCTGTTTTCTCTATTAATTTCATCATGGCTTTAGGAACTACAAACCAATAACATCATGGGTCCAGACAAAAGTTTGAGAAGAAACATTTTGGGTTTCCTTGCATAACTCCCACAAGACAGAACACAGTGTGATGCAACCAGTATGTCTGGCATGCCCTCTTGTGCTCAAACCGTGGTTTTGCACTTATTTCATCTGCACATGCATTCAATGCCATTTTCCAATGGACAGTCTTCTTCTGTATCTAGGCCAGACGTGAAACTGACAAAATGAAGGCTCCTTTTGGTGAGTTCATTCTGCAGTTCCTTTTGCCTGACCCAGTATGAGAAAGATTAGCTGGCAAAACAAGGTTACTGTTACCAGGGTGCGCCCGATTGTGGTTCAAACACAACACAAACGTCGAGGAGGCTCTTTCTGCGTACCCCTTTGATGGACATTTAAAGAAATGCAAAATAAGTAAACCCAACCACTGGAAACTTTTCTTTCCTAGACTACTGATACCAGAATCCAGAATCCAATTTTGAATAGATAAGAATGAAGAAAGGCTTGAAAGATTTCTTTATATAGACTCATGTGCTCAGCATTTTTGGGTTATGGGCTAGATCACTCCCCCTCAGACGGCTGAGTGGGCCGTTCACGTGGCTCCACATGAATTCTTGTGCATTCTTGGCAAGTTCTAACATGTTTTTGCCACACTTTCTGCACGTTTTTGGTGCCTCCGCTGTTTGTGGTGATAGGAATGAGGGCAGAGGGCCACGTGAAATGGCTCCACAGGCCACATTTGGCCCGTGGGCCATAGGTTGTGAATGCCTGAACTAACAGATAGTGATACTGAGTAACACTGGGATGAGGTGGGGCAGGGGAGAGAAAGAAAGATGAAAAAGGAAAAAGGAAATTGAAGGAATATTGAGAGGACAGTAATGATGTGAAGAAAAACCTATGAAGGAACAGAAAGGATGAAAAAGGCAGTCAATGAAGAGTTTCTAATCCGGGTGAGGCTGGCAGTTTATATAAAACATTCCTCAAAGACAGAAGAAAAATCTCTATAGGTACACAATGGATGACAGTTGTCCAGTTACTTCACCATTTCTCTTTCTGCTAAAGAGAATGCCTACTGTTTAACAAGCTGATAATGAACATAAACATCCACTCAATCATCCAGACATGTCCAGGTGCCAATGTATGGCATATAATGACGTGCTAACATTTCCAAAGCCAGTCAGATTTTTAACACAAATGGGGACCAAACAGGAAAAACAAATAATCTGAACGGAGAAACAACCATTTAAAAAGTCAGTAATGATGATGGAATGACACTGTCATTTCCCCAACAACATCCTCACTATGTTCACAAGTTTACATTTGTTTTTAAAATCACATACAGGACACTGTGTTCATGTTACATTACAATCCTACTGATCCATGTGATAAGAGTTTTGCCCACCATTTTGTAAGACAAATTATTCCAGATGGGTTAACATCAAGATTGCCTAGGCGGGTTTCTTTCTTTTTGTGCTTTCTGCTAATAAAGGTGGTATCTTTTGCCAGGGACAAAGATGGCTCTGAATCTACAATTGGATTTTATATTTTCAAATGGGAACAACCTCTTCTGGTCCGAGTTCAGGAACAGGCTAGGTATGGGCCTCCTGATTTGGTTGGAGTACAGCTCCCAATTCCATCCGGAAGGCTATACTTCAACCACATTATCTAGACCAGTGTGTTCCCAACCTTTTGGTTTTGGACTTCAATTCCCAGAAGCCTAAGTCAATTCCTCAAAGCACTGATCAGCCAATGTACTGACTTAGGCTTCTGGGAATTGAAGTTGCCCGGGGGGGCGTGGGCTCCACTGATCTACAATAGTAAAAACACTTTATCACCTCTAAAGTGTAGTCTGAATGTCTGTGAAATAGCCTCCTCGAAGATTGTGCTATTTTTGAACCACAACCTTGTTGTGTTGGCTAATCTTTCTCACACTAGATCAGGCAAAAGGAACTATGGAATGAATTCCCCCGAAGGTGGCTTCCTTTTGGCAGTTTAGTCTGACCTAGACACGAAAAAAGTCCTTTCACGTTCTCAGAATTTCCACATGGAAAGTATCTAGACACTTCAGAATTTTCAGATTTACCTGGATTCAGGCTTTGGTCAGGGAGCATGTCTGGAACAGTTAAAGTCACCTAATGTCCATCAACCAAGTTATTTGCTTGGCCAACTCTACAAGGGCATGCTGGAACCACATTTCCATTCCTATCAACAATGCTGCTTTGAACTGTAGCTCAACCCACCAGAGGTGTGCCAGTGTCTCACAAGGTTGTCAAGGGATTTGTAGCAAAGTGCCACCAGTATATGCTATTGTACACAGATGTATTTCTCCTTATAGGTCAGGTGGTTCTTGGTTCACTGATAGCGTTTGAATGAGAAAATAATCTTACTCTGCAAGGTGGTCCAATAGCTGTGTTGTGCAACTGGTCCTGCAAGAGGTTGTAGCTCTGAAAAATGAGATCTTGGAAACTTCAATGAGATAGCTTAATCAATGCTCATCTTTGGCTATTATGGCAACCAGACATTTCCAGCCATAGATGGCTTTGCTGTTGTGACACTAACTTGTTGCAGACCACCTGTGATGATCCAGAAATTAGAATTGATGAAAAATGGAATTGTGTTGTATTCAAATTTTTATTTTTAAAATCTGGAAGCTGTTCCCAAACTGAACCATTTATAAATGGATGGTATTGTAGACACAATGGGCAGAGCTGAGTGAGTGGAGGATGGTGGAGGACAGAAGTGCCTGGCGGATGGTGGTCCATGGGATCGCAAAGGGTCGGAATCGACTGTGCGACTGAACAACAGCAAACAAAAGGCCCACTTTTGCTGTAATTTGGTTACTTCAGGAAAAAACTTCATTCCCTCATTTCACCATTTTTTTCTACTCATAGCACAAGAACCGGATTAACTTTTGATTTCTAGGCAAAATACTTCTACCGAAGCCCTCAGATTGTGAAGCAGTTCCAAAATTTTAACAGGTTTTTACTGCCATTACTGTATTGTTTGAATCCCAGATTTCAAAATTGTCACGATGAAGCTAGTCCTAGGATATCACCGGAAAGGAATAGTAATCTACTTGTGTATTCTCTACCTAGAAAACCCTGAAATATTTCTTGTATATCAGCAAATTAAAATTTGTCTTACCCTTTTATCCTTGTTTAAAGGGAAGCACCCAAGGGTTATATAATAGTCATCATTCACTAAACCAGAATTTCAACACCCCATGCAATATACACAAACCCTAGC
Organism: Furcifer pardalis; assembly: GCA_030440675.1. NCBI lineage: Eukaryota > Metazoa > Chordata > Lepidosauria > Squamata > Chamaeleonidae > Furcifer > Furcifer pardalis. The sequence goes on from CP126897.1 coordinate 26,826,427, forward strand.
ATGATTTATTAGCTATCCCAAACATCACCATCTTATAAAATTTTCGTGTCAGAAATTCTGGGTTGAAGATTTTTGCTGGAGAATCTCCACTCAGGGGACACTGGAATAAGGCTCCTTTCATGTTCCCAGATCTTTCCCAACCAAAGTGGTCCCCATTTTATCAACTTGCAATTTCTTGTTTTCGATCTGCTAGGTTGGCAGGAGCTGGGACAGACACTCAATCTGTCATGCAGTACCCCAGTCTTGAACTGCTGACCAATTGGTCTTCCAACTAAGAAGGCAAGCTTAACCACTAAGCCACAGCAGCCCGTTCTTAACACAAGGCTACTAATCCAGCCCAATGTCCAAATTCAAGTTTAAGTAGGTGACAGAAGACACCTGACATTTGTGAACAAAATTGACAATTGACCAAAGGTTCCTTCACTTTAACTCTTGGTCAAGCTTATTTCTCTGAATATTTTCATCTTAGCAAGGGATTTTTGACCTTAACATTAAATTCATTCTTGGGAAGCCAGATTGTGCTCTATGTTACTGCTACACAAAGGCTCAGCCAAAAATGACAAAAACCTCATGCTGATCTTAAGAAGCAATGAACTGCAGGTCATCCTCAGCATTGTGATGGAAGACCTCCTCTATTGGAGGGCCACCAGGAAGGAGCACATTTCTTGATCCTTCTTATCCCAACTGCCAAATTATTTGTGAATCCATTCAAGGCACGTCAAAAGCCTGACAGCAAGTAAATGTTACTTCCAGAGTAAAGAGATATGCATTTTTCCATTACATATATGGAACACTAACTGGAACAAAGAAAAACTGTGTAATACTACTACCACTAAGATAAAGCTTAGTGGCATTTTAATAGGGTAATAAAAGCACAAGTCATCTTTTTCTGAAAATCATTTTTATTTAAATAGTTTAAATACATTACACAGAACATCAGGACTTGAACCAAGAAATCTGTTGCTTCACAGGGTTGTTAGTTGCAAAAGCACCACTTTGTAATGACATCTTTAAAAACTGCTCAGATTTAAGATTGAACCCTCCATTGCTGCATCTAAGCTTTGTCACCTCAGTGCCTGTCCCAAGAGTTCTTTAATTTCCACATCCCCCAATCACTTTGAAAGGGAATTCTCTCAGATATACAAAGATACTTCAAACTCAACCCCTTCCTTCTGATAATTGTCATAGTACATTCAGGACACACCATCCAGCAATCCTTAATATCTATGACAGATCTTTTAAACCTCTAGCCAAGTCCCCAACAAATCCAGAACATCCGTGGCTTTTTAAAGCAATTTCTTATATAGAATACACCTCTGGCTTGACATCACCACAACTCAGCATGGTTTAAATGAGGGACAGCAAAACACCACAGCATGGGCTCTTGTCAGTTTATTACATTGCTGAGTTACACTAGTCCATACTACAGGGAACCTGATGTGATTACATTATGCAAGATGGCTTGTTTTAAACTAGCGACGCAGGACATAAGGGAGTTCTCATTGTAGGGAAGTCTTCTCCCTTGATACGTTGGTGATCTGAGGGCCCTTAAAACCCATGGACTTTCAGCTGGTCATCTTTGGCCAGTCCAATCTGCAAAGCAAAAAGAAAACAATAGAACTCTGGCTCTGAACAATCCAAGAATAGAGAACAAGTTAAAAGTTTTAGTTAAGTTTTGTTATTGCCAGTCATTACCATGAAACAAATGCAAGCCAACTGCTGGTGTATATGTGCTTATCTTAATTCATCTTCTACAATACATGCAATCTATATTTCAATCTTCAAGTAAAAAATTATTGCCCCTCCCAACATCTTCTCACCTCAATAAGGAACTGACATATGTTCTTCCGCTGGTCCCCTTGAAGCTGAATCACCTCTCCATATTCTGGGTGTTCAATCACAGTACCATTGCAGGCAAATTTCTATGGAGACAAAAACAAACACTGTGTGAGAAACACTTGTGGCCCTTTTGGAGCAGCACGAGAATGACAAGAGAAAAGTTTTGCCAGGATAGTCTCAAGAGACCTCAAAAAATACACAATTCTCTGAAAACAAAAGTAACTGTTTCTTGCTTCAAAGTACTCCTGTTCCCATTTACCTTCTTGAATGCCTTCACCAGCTTCTTTTTGTCGTAATCATCAGCAATCCCTTGGACTGTGGTGAGGGTTTTTCTGCCGTTCCTCTGCTGGATCCTTATATGGATGTAGTCCTCAGTCCCAGCAGGAAGTAAGTCATCACCCTTACTTGCATCAGCAAAGGGGTCTGAAAAGAAGAAATGAGTACCAGGAAGTTCACATAATAGTTCCTCTGATCATTCCTGCAAATCATAAGACAGTGATGGCGAACATATGGCACGTGTGCCAGAGGTGGCACTAGGAGCCCTCTGTGGGCACCCATGCAGTCACCCTAGCAGTTTGCCCTGCCCTTCTGCCCAGCAGCCTAACAGGAGCACTTCCTCCACCTCCCACAGTTAGCCATAGCCCTCTGCCCAGCAGCCCAATTGGAGCATTTCCTCCTTCCCTTGTTGGCACTTTGCGATAAATAAATGGGTTTTGGGTTGCAGTTTGGGAATGTGGTCTTTAAATGGTTCGCCATCACTATAAAATAAAGCTGAATTATTGACATTAGACCAGTGTTTCTCAACTTTTTGTTTGTGGACTTCAATTCCCAGAAGCACTGAGCAGCCAAGGCACTGACTTAGGCTTCTGGGAATTGGAGTCCAAAAAAACCAAACGTTGGAATACACGGCATAGACTTCAAGAGCCCCCTCCTCCCCAATGCTATGTAGCATATTGAGCAGCAAGTGATCTCCCAATGGTTTTGTACTTGGGCAAGTACTTCAACATCCTTCCACATAATTTTTGGGGTCTTAAAATATGCCATGAAAGTTCTTCATGTATTTCAAGAGCATCCTTGTTTGACATTAGGAGGGATCCAATTTTATTGCCATTTTAAGGATTGTTTTTCTCCAGTGTGAAAAATACGGCCTGCCATTTGGAATCTCTTTGGAGTCTCCTTTGTGCAACAATGTTATGTAATTTGCACTAGCCAATCCTTCAAAGCACCTCCTTATTGGTAACATGGCCAAAATATTAAAAAGCTTAGGAAACAGAATCTAGTGACTTTATTATCACTCCGGATCCTTCAGTTTTGTCCTATTTGTACCGAATTGGTGAAGAGATACTGTTTAATTTCAGCACTACCAACTAGATATACTAACACTGGCAAGAATGGAAATCCAACATGGAGGGGGGGCACCCCCCTCCCGTTTTGCAGAGCCTTTGCTTTCCACCCTCCCTTCCCAGAGAACGGATGCCCGTTCGCCTGCCTTCCCACGTGACTCTAGGGCCGCCCCTCCCGGGCTCAGGCTGATGCAACTGCTTGGAATTAAGAACTGCGTCAGCTAGAAGGAGAGGGGAAAAACCCGAGGAAAAACAAGATGGCAGAAAGGGTTTTTGCCCATCTCCTTCTCTCCCTAACCTGGAATCTGGTTTGGCGACGTGGCCATCGACATCTTATCTTTCAGCCGTTCTGGATCTTTAGCCCCTTCCAATTTGGTTTCTGTTTCCCGACATCCACCATTTTAAAACCTTCTCTTTCAGATATACCCAATGAAGTATTTACTGCTTTTTAAAAAAATCACTTAAAAGACCAAACAACTTCACCTTCACGTCCTCCCCTTTTTTTGGGTGTGCTTGGGCTCTCCTTGCAACCTAACCCCACTCTCCAATATGACAAATTTATTCTCGACGTCCCCTATTGAATTCCTATACAGTGCTGGCTTTTACACTGATGGATTCACCTTCCTCCTCCTGCGCATTCATTCGTCTCTCAATTACTGCCAGAAACCTACACCGCAGAGGCGTAGCCAGGATTCTTGAGGGCCCCCTAATATTTTTTCAGGAGGAGCAACAATATCACACACACACATATCGAACATTGGCATCCTGGAGTGGGCAGGCTGTTAGCTCAGGGGTGTGTGATCCACCCCCACTCCCTTGGCCCTGCTGCATCTATGACTTAAGTGTGCCCTAACAACAAAGCCAAGAAAGTGGCTTCATTTTTGGCAGCCCAGGGTTTGATCAGAACGCAAAATAATTGACTCCCCTTAGAAACAGTCTGATCCAAGCGATCCTGCTATGGTCATAGACTTGACCTTACTGCCAGCGTAAGTGTAAGGTGGTGGTTAACTAACCTGACAACCCTAGGACTAACGGCCTTGGGTGCTAAAGTCCACAGGGAAGGGTGATGTGGATTAAATCCCACTTGAATCCATCTTCATGGAGAGCCACAGCTTCATGAAAACTGGTCTGGGGCTGAGGAGGACTTTGGCATACCAAAAGGGCTCAGGACCAGAAAGTGACTCATGAAACTGGATCAGAGGAGTCATGCTGCGATATGGAAGGCAGATGAAAGGCCACTGCATTATAGTCTCAAGGACAGTCTCCATGGCTGATCGCCATGATGATGATCGCCTAAATTCGGATTAGGATACGGCAGAAGAGGAAACAAAATGGCTCCTCCCCATCTACTGCTTCTTCTCCCTGGGTGAGGGGGGGGAAGAGGCTCCTCCCTCCACCGCAACCACGGCTCCGCCTCCTCTTTATCGTTGGAAGTTTTTATTTTTTCTCGAGAGCTAAGGCCTCCCCCCTTCATAAACTGCGGTTTTTAGGCCACAAGGCCTCACACGGAGCCTCAGCCTCCCCCTCAACGACATTTTACCTCAGGTTCGTTCCCGCTCTTTTCAGGCCATCCTCCCCTCCCCCCCCCGGTCCCCTCAGTTTCCTCACCGAAGGAGTGGAGGTTCTGAATAGCGGACATACGACGGGTTGCGGTTCCCTTTTTCCCGGGTCGGAGGCAACGGCTGAGGCGGGAGGAGGAGGCTGGCTTCGGTTCGAGCAGCGACGGCGGCGGCGGCTCTTCAACCTCTGCGCGAGGACGCTTAAAAAAAAACGAAGCGGCAGGAAGGGCGGAGCCAGCCCGCCGACGCGGTATATAAGGGCTGTGCTTTTTGTGACGTCACGGCGCAGCGGGGAGGCTCGAGCCGCGATTGGCTGCCAGGGAAGAAAAGAAACGTTAGGGGTGGGCGGAACCAAGGCTACGGCTGCGGCAGCTTTATTTCCGTCACTCAGCCTGGCTCTAGTCTAGCCCCCCCCCCTTTTGTTTCTGTGCGGCGGTCTTGCCACGCATGCGCAATTTTTGTGAGGCGGGCGACGGAAAACCGGACGCGGCCGCTTTTCCCTTGTAGGACGTCAACTCGCAGTGGGAGCAGAGCGACGGGATTGGCTGGGGAAGAATGCGGGGCGGGGCCGTTCTGCGCCCTTGTCTGTCAAGTTCTTACAGTGGAGAAAGCGGTCGACGCTTGGCGCAGGCGCGTCAAATGCGGCGCCATTTTGTGGTGTGACGAAAAGAGGCAGCGGGTGCTGTAATATGGTGTCGTTGTCAGTCTTACATTTTCTCAAGTGTTTTATTAATTTTTGGAATTAATTACTGAGAATGCCCTGAAAACCGTCGTGGAGGCTGACTGGAGCTGGCCTATTAAATGTGGGAAAGAAAATAATCCGTACCTAGAAAGCTTTTATTTATTTATTTATTTATTTTATTTTATTTTATTTTATTTTATTTTATTTTATTTTATTTTGGGACCTGAATTACGTCCCAGACCACAAATCGCCTTTATTTTTGTAAAAGAATCTCTTTTTGGTCTGTTAAAGAAGTGCAACTGTTTGCCATAAATAGCAGCGTCTTATGTAAACATCACAATAAAAGGTTACTTCCGTTAAATCAAACCCAGATTTAGCTGGTATATGAGCAGCAAACTTTTTTATTTTTAGTAAACAATAGGGGGGAAAAAATCAGACGACAAAATAATACAAAAATTATCTCAGTTTTAAAGGGGATAAGCCATATATCTCCTGTTATCTATCTTAAAAAACATTTCCATTTTCTTCAATCACATATAAAACTATTACTCATTTACCCAATTATTTCTTAATTTCTCATAGTAATTTTAAATAAACAATTTATGAGGCAGGTCTTGGTCCCCACAAGATACTGTATAATCAGTGGGTAAAGATAAAGGTTTCCCTTGCTCAAAATCCAGTCCGACTTTAGGGTTCAATACTCATCTCTGTTTCAAACCCGAAGAGCCAGTGGTTCCGTAAATCAACATTAAGCAAAAACAGATTGCTGTACTGCCATTTTCGTGGCTGACGCCTTTTAGTGTAAATTAATTTGAAATTGGTAAGTAAAGCTGGACCATAAGGAAAGCTGAGTGCAGAAGAATAGATGCCTTTGAGATGTGGTGTTGGAGGTAGGGTTACCATGTCTCAGGATTTGTCCTGAGATTTCCTGCTCTTAGAGCAGGAAATCTCAGGACAAATCCTGAGATGGTAACCCTAGTTGGAGGAGAGTTTTGAGAGCCCCCTGGACAGCGAGGAGAACAAATAGGTCAATCTTAGAAGAAATCAACCCTGATTGCTCCTTAGAAGATCAAATAGTGAAGATGAAGCTAAAGTACTTTGTACATCAAATGAAAAGAGAGGATTCGCTTGAGAAAGCCTTGATGCTGGGAAGGGTGGAGGGCAAAAGAAGAAGGGGGTAGCCCAAAATGAGATGGCTAGATGGTATTGTAGACACAATGGGCACAGAGCTGAACGAGTTGAGGAGGATGGTGGAGGACAGGGGTGCCTGGTGGACAGTGGTCCATGTGGGGTCGCAAAGGGTCAGAATCGACTCTGCGACTGAACAACAAAAGTGAAGCATATTAATGCATTGTAGAAGCTACCAACCTAGCAGTTCAAAAGCAAAAAATTGCAAGTAGATAAATAGGCAGTGGTGCGCAGCAACAGGTTTGCACCCCCCCTGGGAGCGGGGGTAGCAAAATTGGGTGGCTTCTGGGCAGGGGCAAATACACCTGTGACGTAAATGTGGAAGTGGGTGTATTTATGACAGTCGTAAATGCACCCACTTCTGGGGGCAGTAACGTCACATGGAATTCAGCCGTCTGGAGCTGAAGCCAAATTTGCCGCCCCCTGGTGAACACTGGTGCCCGCTCCTGCTAGGGCTTCTAGGAATTGTCCAAGAACACACTTAGTTCAAAAAGCGCGCCTGGGGTCGGCAGACCCCCTAGCCCCCCCCTAGTGACGCCCAGTGATGGGATGATAAAAAATCTTATACCACTCCCTGACGTCACAGACGTCGTGGGTGTGGCCAACGTCATGACATCATGGGCGGAGACACCGTCATGACGTCATGACGTTGTGGGCGGAGCCTAAAAATAAAAAATTAATTTAAAAAATTAAAATAAAACACACACGTACACACGCACACACCCATCCACCCACCACAACACAAAACCATAAATAAATAAAAGAAAGATATAAAATAAAAATTAAATAAAAATACACCCACCCACCCAAACACCCACCAACCCACCCCAAACACAAACCCCTCACTTAAAAGTAAAACAATACAAAACAGTACTTACCCTTGGAAGCGACCGAGCTCCTGCAGGAGGAGGAGGTGCAGCTAGCCGGGCTGCCGAGGGCCTTCCGGCCGGAACCCTCAGCGGGCGGCCCTGGGCCTCGGCGCTCGGCAACGGCCACAGGAAGAGGAGGCATGCCTAGCCGGACAGCCAGGAGGCCCTGGGCTGCCCGGCTAGCCACAACTCCTCCTCCTGCGGCTGCTGCTGGGCGCCAAGGCAAAGGGGTGCTCGCTGAGGGTTCCGGCCGGAAGGCCCTGGGCAGCCCGGCTAGCCACAACTCCTCCTCCTGCGGCTGCTGCTGGGCGCCAAGGCAAAGGGGTGCTCGCTGAGGGTTCCGGCCGGAAGGCCCTGGGCTGCCCGGCTAGCCACAACTCCTCCTCCTCCGGCTGCTGCTGGGCGCCAAGGCAAAGGGGTGCTCGCTGAGGGTTCCGGCCGGAAGGCCCTGGGCAGCCCGGCTAGCCACAACTCCTCCTCCTCCGGCTGCTGCTGGGCGCCAAGGCAAAGGGATGCTCGCTGAGGGTTCCGGCCGGAAGGCCCTGGGCTGCCCGGCTAGCCACAACTCCTCCTCCTGCGGCTGCTGCTGGGCGCCAAGGCAAAGGGGTGCTCGCTGAGGGTTCCGGCCGGAAGGCCCTGGGCAGCCCGGCTAGCCACAACTCCTCCTCCTCCGGCTGCTGCCGGGCGCCGAGGCCGCCCACCGAGGGTTGCGGCCGGGATGGCCTGGGCTGCCTGCTTAGCCACACCTCCTCCTCCTCCTGCAGCCGTCGCCCCAGGCCAGCAGAGCGCGCCTCCTCCTCCTCCTCCGGTTCCAGCAGCGATGGCAGCAGCGGCGACGGGTGGCGGTGGCGACGGCAGCAGCAAGCGGCGGCAAGTGGCTCCAGAGGAGGCTGCAGTCAGGGGCGGCCGGGTCCAATTTTTTTAAAATTGAAGCAGAAATGGCTCCAATTTAGTGCGCATGCGTCAGATTGAGTTTCTGCGCATGCGCACTAAATTGGAGCCATTTTTGCTTCAATTTTTTTTTTAATTTTCCTGCCGGTGAGGCGTCCGATCCGGACGCCTCAAAAACGGTTAAACCCCCACGGAGAGCCCTCTGGAAATCCTTAAAACGGTTCTGTGGATCCGGTCAGAACCGGTGTCATCCCATCACTGGTGACGCCACTGTCTGGGGGTATGGTCCAGCCCCCTCAACTGACTAGGGTGTGTGGTCAGGTCCCTGGTGCAAAAGGTTGGCCACCCCTGACTTAAACGAACAATGTAAATAATAAAGGAAAACAACAGAATAGGAAGGAACAGAGATCTCCAAGAAAATTGGAGAAATCAAGGGAACATTTTGTTAAAGCAAAAATGGCTATGTTAAAGGACAAAAACATTTGGGACCTAAGAGAAGCAGAAGAGATTAGGAAAAGGTGACAAGAATACACAGAAGAACTATGCAAGAAAGATATTAATGTCTCTGATATCCACAGTGGGATTGCTGACCTTGAGCCAGACATCCTTGGATTGTCAAGTCAAGTGGGCCCTGGAAAGCATTACTATCAACAAAGCTAGCAGGGATGATAGCATTCTAGTTCAACCTATTTAGAGCCCAAAAAGACGCTGTTAAAGTGCTGTATTCAATATGCCAGCAAATTTGGAAAATGCATCAGTGGCTGCAGGATTAGAAAAGGTCCGTTTACATTCCAATTATAAAGAAGGGCAATGCCAAAGAATGTTCAATTCGACTCAGTTCACATGCTAGCAAGGTCATGGTCAAGATCTTATAAGCTAGGCTTCAACAGTATGTGGATGGAAAACTACCAGAAGTAAAGGTGGGGTTCCGAAGAGGCAAGGGAACTAGAGGCCAAATTGCCAACATTTGATTGATTATGGAGCTAATGAGGGAGTACCAGAAAAATGTCTACTGCTTCGACTATGCTAAAGCCTTTGATAGTATGGATCATAACAAATGACAGTGTTAAATTCTTTAAAAGATGGGAATACCAGACCACCTCACTTGTCATTTGAGAAACCTGTATGTGGGTCAAGAAGAGATAGGACTCATCATCATCATCAGCTGCTACTCATATCCAAACATACATTTCCCCCCAGAAGTCATTTTCTCAGTTGATGGGTGTGTCTCTGGAGACTCAATAAACCGATCCTGGCATGAAGCATGTGACCCCACACATTACACTGAATAGATGGTGGCTGGCATAGTTTGAAGTCATGTTTGTTGCTTAGCATCTTCATGTCTGTGGCGTTCTCCTTCAAAGTGATCTCCTTCAAAGTGATCTCCTTCAAAGGTAGCAGCAGAGATGTTTTGGCAAAGAGTATGACAAGGCTGTATATTGTCACCCCACTTATTTAATTTATATGCAGAGTACATTTATAATGCAGGGTTGAGTGAATCACAACATAGAATTAAGAGTGCCTGAAGAAATATCAACAACCTCAGATATGCAGATGATACCACCTTGATTGCAGAAAGAGAAAAATATCTAAAGAGCCTTTTGATGAGGGCGAAAGAGGAGAGTGCAAAAGTTGGCTTGAAACTCAACAAAACAACAACAACAAAATCATGGCATCTTTTCCCTATTGCCCCCTGTCAAATAGAAAAGGAAGAAATGAAAGTACTGTAGTGACATGTTAATAGGTCTCACTTTCAAGGTACATGAGTACACTGGGCAGAAGGACTGTGAGGCATGTGGACTAGATTACCAACATGAGAAATGGCTTGCCTATGGAATAGCATTGAATATCTGTTTGGTTTGTTTCATAAACCAGCACGACTGGCTGTTTTTTTTTTTTTTTGTTAGCAATAAAGATTTCTCCCAACCTGGATTTTTGCAAGCGAGAGAGATGATTGCTCTAGCTGAGCTAGAAGACAAAGGAACAGTATGGACAAAGTACAAAGTTGGATACTTTCAGTGGCTCAAGGCCCAGGGTGTACCCTGATAAACATGTTATGATCACATCATATGCTGCAGGACAAACAGATGATTTAGCCACTGGGGGGAAAAAGGTGCTCTTTCTTGCTCAGCTTGCCATCTACCAATATAGAGCTGAAGGTTAGGGGGTAAAGGTAAAGAAGTTAACCTGAATGCAGGAAAAATTAGAGGTCAGTGGAACAAGAAACACTTGCTGCTTGAGAGAAGAGATGCAGGCTTAGATATCCACTTATTAAATTTACATGCTTTGCAGCTTAGTTTTTTTTTCATTTAATTTTATTTTTGCAGATTTTGACTGCTATGGGGCCTTTAAGCCTTCGTGTGCTCTGATTTTGAGAGAAGCTTCAGTTTTTACAACAGGATAGATTACTCCTTCGGTGAGACTATACATCTCTCTTACTGTATCTTATTTATTGTTTACACTTAAACACAAACCAATGAGTAGATTACAGTACTTCATTTTACTTTCTCCTGGATTCTCCTGGATCAATTCTGCACATTCCCCTGAGTCTTCAGAAACCTGATACAGTCCTTGGAATAGGTAGCTATACATCTTTCTTTCTCAATCTTTGTGGGCCGGATGTGGCCCATGGCACCATTTCATGTGGCACTCCACCGCCTCCACCCCACCAGGAAGAGCCATGTGGTGGTGGAAGGGCAAAATGGCTGTCCGCCCCCTGAAGCTGTCTGAGGGAGCGTGGACCCCCCCCCCCCCCAATTTAAAAAGGTTGAGAACTTCTGCTTTAGGCCAAAGACTGCTTCAGCTGTGGAAGATTAAGAGCAACTATACAGTTCCTGCCAACCTAGCAGTTCAAAAGCAAGAAATTGCAAGTAGATAAATAGATACTGCTTCAGCAGGAAAGTTAATAATGTTCCATGCATACCTGTCACATGAATATGGACATGTCTGCAAACGCAGACAGTGCTGGCTCTTTGGCTGTAAATGGAGATGAGCACTGTCCCCTAAAGTCAGACACAACTGGCTTTCAAGCAAAGGGAGACCTTTACCTTTATAGTGTTTTATAAAAGGGCTAGTTGTGGCTAATTTTGCACAACTGTAATTTCATCTGATACTTTTCTTTTTATCATTGTATTGTTAGAAATTCATTAGTTTTCCTGTGATTTATTTTATTAATCTACTGTGATTTAAATAAACTTCTCATTAATTGTAACTGAAATAGCCTAGTGTAGGGGTTCGCAACCTATGGCCCACGAGCTGGACCTAGCCTGCAGCACCATTAAATGCAAAAGGCAAAGGAGAAAGGAAAAAATTCAATCAATTGAATACAGAATTTCAAAGAAAAGCAAGGAGAGATAAAGAAACCTACCTAAATGAACAGTGCAAAGAAATAGAGGAAAACAACACCATGATGACCATGATAAGGGACAAAAACGGCAAGGAGTTAGCTGATGCAGAAGAGATTAAGAAAAGATTGAAAGAGTGCACAGAGGAACTCTACAAAAAAGACCTCAACACTCCTGATAATAACAATGATGAGGAAATTGAACTTGAACCAGACATCCTAGAGAGTGAAGTCAGAAAGGCCCTAAAAAGCACTGCAAACAACGAAGCCAGTGGAGATGATGGTATGCAAGCTGGACTTTTCAAAGCCTTAAAAGATGATGGACTCAAATTATTACATGCTATATGCCAGCAGATTTGGAAAACACAACAATGGCCACAGGATTGGAAAAGATCAGTATATGTTCCAATCCCCAAAAAGGGTAATGCCAAAGAATGTTCAAATTATGGAGGAGAGTTTTGAGAGTCCCCTGGACAGCGAGGAGAACAAATAGGTCAATCTTAGAAGAAATTAACCCTGACTGCCCCTTAGAAGGTCAAATAGTAAAGGTGAAGCTAAAATACTTTGGACATCAAATGAGAAGAGAGGATTCACTTGAGAAAGCCTTGATCCTGGGAAAGGTGGAGGGCAAAAGAAGAAGGGGGCTGAGTACAGAAGAATAGACATCTTTGAACTGTGATGCTGGAGAAGACTCTTGAGAGTCCCATGGACTTCAAGGTGATCAAATAAGTGAATCCTAAAGGAAATCAACCCTGACTGATCATTGGAAGGACAGATGCTGAAGCTGAAATACTTTGGCCACCAAATGAGAAGAGAGTAAAAGACCCTGATACTAAGAAAGATCAAGGGCAAAAGGAGGATAGGGTGGTCGGTGGATGAGATGGTTAGACAGTATTGTTGACATGGTGGGCATGGATCTGGGTGGACTCCGGTGGATGGAGGAGCATGGCCTGCTGTGGTCCAAGGGGTTGGAAAGAATTGGACTCAACTGAATGACTGAATAACAGCAAATAGAGGGCAGGACAGTTTCTCTTGGGCCTCATGAGCTATGTTTTGTTACTTCAAAAATTTAGATGTGATTGAAAACATGTGTAGCACTCTATTGTATTCAAAGTTCGTTAATCATTTCTTGGGGTGCCATCCCATACTTTTCTTAATAGCTCATTTTTTGCCATCGGTAGAGCTTTAAGTACTATCCTACCACCCTGACATACCACCAGGTCTCATTTTAGAACCTAAATAGGGTCAGGCCCTGTCAATGTTTGAATGGGAAACCATGTGAGAATACAAGATGTCTCTGAGTTGGATGAGGTAAAAATACTACCCCAAATTCTGGAGAGTTCCTCCCTGCCTGAGTTTAAACAATTGGACTAGGTGGATGAATCTTTTGCCTAAATATAAGACAGTTTCCCATGTATACTGTGTGGTTGGTTAATTGGGATATTGGTTCCTTCTGGGCTTTTATTTGGCTATTATACCCTCACAGCCTGCTTCCTGTGGCCTTCACTAGTTTTGTTTATTTCAGGAAATGTTTGTTGCTTAATTCTGTAAAGCAGGGTGAAAACTGTGGTTCTGTATATATAGTTCTCAGCAGCCTTAGCCACATAAATCAGTGATGATTATGTTATCTGAAGGCCAAGATCCACCCATTCTGGTCTGATCTTAAAGCAATGCAGAGAAGTACAGTGGTACCATGTATAACGAATGCTTCTTTATTGAAAAATCCGTACAAGCATTCATGCGCTATTTGCGATGCACCACAGAATGAAAAAAATGTTTGTTATACAGATCGCTATTGGCGATACCCCATACAATGATTTTTTTTGTTCATTGTACAGGGTATCACCAATAACACTCTGTATAACGAACTTTTTCCCATTATATAGTGCATCGCCCATAGCGATCCGTATAACGGAAAGAACCATATAGCAAAGAGCTCCATGGAACTGAGTTTTTTTCTGTTATATGAGGATCTACTGTATCTGGATGTTATTTTTCTATGGTCCCCAGACTTGAACTAGAACATACTTGTGGAAACCAGATTCTTGTTTGGTAAGACATGCCAGTGTAGATAAACAAGCCCTCCAGTCTAGAATCAGAGGATCTTGTACCTGACTGCAAATATTCCACAAAAAAATGTGGTCCAGTCAGCCTATAACAAGTTAAGGCTTAAGAATGGAATGGCTGTGTATGACGCTCTATGGATTGGAGGAGCAATCTCACACCAGCAATTACAAGAAGAAGTATAGTGCTATTATCTCTGCTACCCTCTTAGGTCTCAGCTGATAAGAAGAAAAGTATCAAGTGTCACAGAGTACCATTTTTAGTGTTTTAAATTTGTACGGTAACACATGGTGGAGACTTATAGTTGGCTAAGTAGAGTAATATGCTTGGATCTGATGAAGTGTAGGGGATATCCTGGAATGACCTTAAATATTATTTAGCCCCTGTTGTATCTTGCCCACCTGTCCAGAACAGCCTCTGGGCAAAAACATTCCTTGCTGTCTGGTTTACTTCTTTGAGTTTCTTCCTTTCTTCTTTTTGTAATAATAATCTCAGCCTTGTTTGCTGGAATGACTCATAATGGGCAGTCTGAGAAGATTGTTTAGATCTCCCAGTCGTTAAGTTTTTGGACTTCAATTCCCAGAACCCAAAGTTAGTACATTGGCTGATCAGTGCTTTGTAGAATTGTCTTAGGCTTCGGGGAATTGAAGTCCAAAAACCAAAGGTTGGGGAACTCTGGTCTAGAGATAAGAATAACTTCAGGATTAGAACACTCTGAGCTTGTCTACATGCCCATTTTGGAGTGGGCAGTTTTGGTCTAGAGAGGGTCACTATTAGGGTCACTAAATAGTATGCCATTAGGTGAATCCTTGTGTCCAAATGGCATACAGATTTCAGACAGCCATATTTGGCCTGCTAGTAGTTTGCCAATATCATGAACAGTGGTGGGATGTCAAAAATTTTACTACCCCACCATGATGTCATCACAGTGTGGGCGGAGCTAACATCATGATGTCATGTCATGGGCGGGGCCAAAGAAAAAAATACAAAATAATAAAAATAGGGAGCTTCAGCCTATAGGGAGCTTCAGACTAGCAGCTTCTCTTCCTCCTCCCCGTTTGGAAGGACAGCAAGGAGGCCGTGCATATGTGCCAAGCACTAGGCGTGCATGCACACCAAGTGAAAAGTTAAGCCCCGAAGGTGGTTCCCCCCCAAAGCTGCTACAGGTTCTCTGGGACACTGGGAAAAGTTACTACCGGTTCTGGAGAACTGGTGAGAACCTGTAACATCCCATCACTAATCATGAAGTAGTTTAAAAAGAGAGACACTTCATGGTACAGTATTGGCAAATTAAACAATTTCTTGGTTGAATAGCGGGGCAATGGAAGTGGATTTTTAAAAAGTGTAATAGGCCAGCGTATGTGCACTGTACTGTATTACTTAAAAAACAACCCTAAATGGGAAACTTCCTTCCATCACCAGCAGGAGACAGGAGGGGACAAAGGAGATTTTTGTTTGATTTTCCTTTCCAGGTTCATGTTAGTGACAAAGAAGTGAAAGCTGCCCCGCAGGGAGACTGTGCATATGCATCTTCTACTTTTTGTTGTCTGACTTCTGCACTTGAATTTCCACAGCAACTATGTTAGCAGATCACAAGATGTGTACAAAACCTCTTCATAGCCTTACCTCTGCCAGTCTTTATATATGGGTGCCTGTATTGCACAGAAATCCAAGTGAAAACTACAAACCTATTTGGACGGGAAGCTATGGAAGCCACATAATGGGGAGGTTTGCACAGAAAAAAAGTGGAAAACTAAAGCTTTGCTATTCAGAGTATCAAATGAGCCTCCAGAGACATGGAAAGTTACACGAAATCTGACACTCAGCAATCCCATTCAACAGAGTTTGCCGGAATGTAGATAAAGAGCTATCAGTGAGACTTTAGACATGAATACTTCTCAGGTAGGGAGTTGAAATGCTGCTTTAGTTTTGGTGTGTTCGGTTAAAGTCCCACATAGGATTTCTCTGTGTGAATGTGATATACTCAACCTGGCATGTTGAATACTGTTGCCATGGTTCAGAGATCTCTTGCAGATGTGATGCAGAACATATTGTGAGTTCATACATGTGCTGTTAGAGTATACTGGGTCACAGCTGCCTTTCAATGTCAACAAAGCCACTTCCAATTCTGGATTCAGCAGTAATAATTAGCAGCCACTGATTGCTTCAGTTTCCAGAAATTTGTCTAATCTTTCTAAAGTCATCCAGGTTGGCAACTGTCACTGTATACCAGAAGCCCCAGGTGACCCCACAAATGATAAAGGATTTTTTTGCAGCTATGATTTAAAACATCTGGAGGGGCAGAGGTTCTCCACCCATCCTCTTTTGCCTGCCTGATAGAGATTAAAAAAGACAGGGTTTTCCATGTTTCTGTGAGACATAAAATTTCTTTTGTGTCTAGGCCAGACATGAAACTGCCAAAATTAAGGCACATATGACACTCAGCTTCTCTATGTCCTGAATGAGAATAAAAGCAGTTGCTTTATCACAATACACAAATGGCAGGAAAAAAGTCAGGTAATACAGTATTTCTTTTCATCACAGTTGCCTTTATTGCTGGATGAAAACTAGGACAGTGAAATCTGTGTACTATTTACTCATTAACCCAGGAAACCATTTGCTACCAATGTATGACTGGCTATGAATAAAGACACAGGACTGACGTCCTTATGCACAAATCTAAATATGACATATCTCTAGCAGATGTGTCACGCAGACACCAGTAGGTGGGATCATCATCATCATTAGAACTGCAGAGCTGGAAGGGACCCTACAGATTTCAAGTCCAGCCCCTAGCAAGGAGGCACAGTGGGGAATCGAACTCCAAGTCTCTGGCTTTGCAACCTAAACCATTGAGTTATCCAGCCGTTCATTGTTGCTTATTAATTTGATTACAAATATACTTTGATTGCTAATCACTGTGGCTTATTATTTTGACTGCCGTCTTATGGTGCTGTTTTGAGTAAACTTTCGGTGATGTAGTGTGGAATGTATTATTGAAACTCCTACTAATGCATTAGCAAAGTGTTTTTGTTCTACTTCTTTGATGTTTGCGAAAGCTAGCTAGTGCATGGAAAAACACCATTAAAACATTTCCAGCATTGGAAAATTCCACATGCCTGTACTGATGATTCTAACTTGAACTAGTCGGCTGGGTTTTACTTGTTGAAATGTTCACATTTTTATGAAAGCTTCCTGCAGTTTCAGCATTTTTTCTTCCAGTTTTCCATGTCGGCATTGGCCTAGCTAGAGTAATTCCAAGAAAATCATATCTGAAGCCATTTCCAGAAAATCAACTCTGATAATAGTGATTTGAGTGCTGACTTGACTTGGAAGATGGGATAATGGACCCAGGGCCGTAGCCAGGATTCTAGATTTGGGAGGGTTTTCGGGGGCCCCAGGCTATGACCCTGGATGGACCTAAGAATCAGTGAGATATTGCTTGATAATGTAGCTGGGTGATCCTGTAATGAGTAACATTTATGTTATGTGTGCTATGCATTGTCAAGTCACATCTGACTTACTGAGGGTCTTATTCGGGTTTTGAAAGTATCTGAGGTATTTAAAGGGTAGTGTAACCAGTGGTATCCTCAGAAAGTTTCCATAACTAAGTAGGATTTGAAGCAAAATATCTGGAATTCTACTCTGTCAATACTATGCAACACCAGGCTGGCTTTGAGAGGCTAAAACGGCATTTGGAAAGACATTGTTTAAAACTGGAATAACAGAAAAGTAGCAGCATGCAGACAATGTTTGTGTATTACTTACTTTTCTGGGTTTATCTTAAGCTATACAACAGATTATTTTTTTAACAGCTGCCTTTTAAGCTCTGGACACAGTTTAATTCTGTATTTTTTCTCTTCAGCCTGTTCTTGCAGAACGAAGTTTGCAATGGTCCAACCCCACTTCCCCCCATAAACTAAGAATTTTTGCATCTATTGTCCATATCTGGTGTGAGGATCACAAAAGGATGACAAACGATATGTTGCACAGTTCATTTTATCCTTCATCTGACATTGACATATTGGCCAGGATCCAAATCTAATCCAGGATTTCGCAATCCCTTTGCAAATTTGTTCTAACAAGGAGGAAAAAGAATAGCCCTGAGCTTGATTTCTGAAACAAATGCATTTTTTTCGCTCAAATCCCTTTGAAGGGCAACAAAATGATCCACTGGGGGAAAGGCTGTGAGTTTGTCCCCACCCACTACCTTGCCTATAATTAAAGGAACTCTCCAAGATTTACATTGTTCTACCTCTGTCTTGGCTTTGCATCCCTTCACTGAAACAGCTATGGCGACTACCTTTTCCAGCCGCAGCCAGTCTTTCTCCAACACTGTCCATGGACCAAGAGGACCAAGCAGGGTGGGCTCAGGAAGATTTCAGTCAGCATCAAGTATCTATGGGTCTGTGGGTAGCCTCTTGCCTTCTGTCAAGAGTGGAGTGGCACGTCAACTTGGGCAAGGAGAGACAAATATCCTTGATGTGAATCAAAAAGGCACGATGAAGAATCTGAATGACCGTCTGGCGGCCTATTTGGAGAGAGTGAGTAGTCGGAGGATGTTTGATATTTGGGATAAAATTTTGAATTGACTTGGAAACAGAATAGTAACTGTTATGACTGAAACAGAGTGGAAGTTTAAATTTATTGATATTTCTGATAGTAGGGACTGTGGTGGTTTAGTGGTTAAGATGTTGAACCTGACGACTTGAATGTCAGCAAGTCAGCAGTTTGAGATCTGAGTGCTGCATGACGAGTGAGCTTCCATCTCTGTCCCAGGTCCTGCCAGCCTAGCAGTTTGAAAGAAAAAAAAAGCAAGTAGATAAATAGGTACCACTTTGATGGGAAGGTAAACAGTGTTCCATGCACTTCGGTGTCTAGTCATGCCTGCCACAAAATCATGGAAACTTCTGCAGACACAGCCAGCACTAATTCTTTGGCTATAAATGTAGATGAGCACTGAATCCTAGAGTCAGATATGACTGACTTTTGAGCAAGGGTGACCTTTACCTATTTCTGATAGTATTTGGGAGGGGAAAAGTAGATAAGAAACTCCTTGTGAGGTTTTATTGCACTTTTATTAGGTAGGTTGTGAATTATATTGTCAGGTATAGACACTTGCTTCCCATACATGGGGGTCTAACACTTTCTGCTGTACAAACACATCATGACTATAGGCCACCTACAAATAGCTGGATATATTAGTTGTAAATCAGAAAGTTGAACATGTCAGTTGGAAAAATGAAAGAAGAAAATGGAATGGGAAAAGAAATGAGCTGTTTGAACCTCAGCCTACGTGTGTCTATTCATGCCTAATCTATACCCATCAGAGCTCTCAAGGGTTGCGTTTGCACTGTGAATTATAACCTTAAAAAAGCAGAGTTTCCAAGTTCTGGTAGATAAATCAGACTCTTCTAGTGGTTGCTTTTGCACTGGGCAGGTTGCACAGTTTGCACTATTTGATGGGAGGATTCTGTGAATTATAACCCCAAAAAAGCAGAGTTTCCAAGTTCCGGTAGATAAATCAGACTCTTCTAGTGGTTATACTGTAGTGTACAACATTAAAGGAGGATATAGTTGAGGAACTCAACCTCCCCTTCATCACTTGAAGGTCCCGGAATAGACTGAGGGTTGGAGTCCCTAAATGGAAGACCAACATGTTTAAGTGGGGGCTGCTGGCGGACAACAACACACAGTGTGAATAATGAAAGATATAGACTTCATTTCATTTACTAGTCTGTCGATTACTGCCAGAATCATGCATAAATGAGGACTTAGGTGTGGCCAATGACAAAGCCAAGAAAGTGACTTCATTTTGGCAGTTCAGGGTTTGATCTAGACACGAAAGAAGAAGAACTGTACATAAATGTCAAAGGGAGTACACCTCTATTTAGCTAATATTCTTTGAGTCCTGATAAAGAATCCAAAGCCACTGATGCCTTAGGACGTTTATTGTAAAGAAAGTTGACGGAGAGGCATCATGATATAGTATAGGAAAAAGAAACCTGCAGATGACTTTACACACTGAGGAGCCCCATTCATTCCAATTGGGCACCATCCATTTGAAGGCAGATGCCACTTGGATGGATGGTCCTTCCTTCTTCTTCCTGGTAGAGGGAAAAATGCTGAATGGCACAAACTCCTTCTTTGTTCAAGTCACCATGTTTTCACCTTGATAAGATAAACCACTCTTGGAACAATAGGTTTGTAAGCACAGGAGGCAATGTATGACTTTGTCTATGCCTGTAATTCCCACTGAGCTAGTGGTATGACATCCATGAAGTAATGTGTACATGTGTTTTGCCCAACAAATTTCCACTCAAGTGCAGATGGTTGAGCAACTAGTTTTGTTCCCCTTACACTACCACCCACATCAGCTTTCTGTGCCTTTTGCCAGGTGCGCTCTCTTGAAGAGTCTAATGCACAACTGGAGCAGAACATCCGGGAGATCTATGTGAAGCGAGCATCTGCTGGTGGCCCTGATTTAAGCAACTATTTCAACACTCTCGCAGATATGAAGTCTAAGGTATCCAGATTATTTCTGTTATTAGTTAGAATTTGTGATCTGTTTTGGATTTGTGTCTGTTGTCCCCCCCCCCCCCCCCCGCCCAAGTAGAACAGACCTACTATTTTCTTGGTGTTTAAGAGGTTTTGGATTTCACCTTCCAGAAGTCTATGTCAACATGATAAACATCATCAAGAAAATACATAGCAGGTTAGCTGTTTCTCACCCATGTTTTAAGGCAGCATTTCACAAAATATGTTCCGTGGAACACTGGTGGACTTCAATTCCCAGAAGCCTAAGGCAGTACATTGGCTGGTCAGGGAATTGGCTTAGGCTTTTGGGAACTGTGTCTGCTCCGGCCCTATGGAACATCCTGCCAACTGAGTTGCATCTCCAGACAGAGCTGCTGCCCTTTAGAAAAGGTTTAAAGATTTGGCTGGCAGGGTAGGTGTGGGGCACCAATATGGTGACCCAAACCTGTTGGTTGATTTGAATAAATAATGATATCTTCTCTCTCGCCCACACTTTAAAATTTTTAAAACATTTTTAATCTTTTAAATTTAAATGATTTATCTGATGGTTCATTGCTTTAACTGTCTGTATTCAGTCATTGGGATTTGTTGGATTTGATATTTGGGATGTTTTTATGATGTTATGTGAGCTGGTCTGAGTCGCCCTGCAATGAGGGTGGCATATAAGTACAAATAAACAAAATAAATAAATAAATCTGATGTCCAGAAGCCAAAGATTGGGAAACACCTTGTTAAGAAACCCACAGCTAAAGATAAGACATCCAGTATTGTTCAGTTGCATTCAGTTGGAGAACCTTTGACCCTATAGATGTTTTGATTTACAGTAAAGCACACAGACTTGTTCTGTCTTTGATCTCTAGGAGATAAAATCGAAAACAATGGCTTCCCCCCTTAGGGCTTCCTCAGATAATTAGAGAAGGCCATTAGTGAGATGCAACAGGTTTTTTCTCTTGGGTGTCCTCTGGTTTTCTTTCTGGCTGCTTTGGCAGGAAGTACCTGTCAGAAGAATGCCATGCAAAATGGGCCAAGAGGCTTCCAAACTGATACCACAGAGCACATACTCAATGTATATAGTAAACATAAAACCTGAAAAGCCTGTTAACCCAGTTTAAGATGTCTGCATAGTAATGCCTTATCTTGGTGGTTTTCACATAATTTTAGATAAATTGTAATCGATTACAAAATTTGCAGCAGTCATGGTTGATAATTCTTCTCCCTCCATATAAAACAGGTGTTCTCAACCTTTTCAAGCTGGGAGACGGGTCACGTTGTCTCAGTCAGCTTCGAGGGCCGGACGGCCATTTTGCCCTGCCTGCACAATGGGGGCAGCCTTTTTATCCCAACAGCTTCAAAGGGGTGACCATTGGGGTGCCTGGTCACCTTACCTTACTGGGACGACGGCGCATGTGCCCACAGAGATGGCTGTGCCATAGGTTTGCCACCACTGAACTAGTTATTTCCCGACATCACCCTACAGCTTTCTCCACCCTTTTCTTCTATTTTCAGATTGAGCAGGAGACCTTACATAACGCTGGGCTGCTCTTACAGATTGACAACGCCAAACTCGCCGCTGATGATTTCAGAGTAAAGTAAGGTCTTATCTTTGTTGCTGCTCTCTCATACATGCAGTACCATCATCAGGCTAAGGGGGAAACTTGTTTGGAACATTTTCAGGCAAAGGAAAAGTTACTTTTCTGCACTACGTCTTGGGGAATTCCCCTGTCAGTGGCAGTGCTCACACTGGTTAGAAAGTGAACTTGATCCGCAAAAGCTAACATTAAAATATAATAGTTAGTCTTTGCAGTGTCACAACTTTTTTGGGGGGTCTTTTTGGTTTTATTTACTATGTGATATAGATGAGTGAAGGTTGTGAACTTTGGTACCTCTGAAGGGCATGTAAAGAAACACTGAGAACTGATGTTGCTATTCTTTATTCTACCATAATTTATCAGTTTATGAAAGAGCTTCAAATGACTAAAAAGTTGCCTTTGAGAAAACAATATTACATATTGCAGTTGGTTAAGGCAACTCTGAATTTTTTTTGGCCTTCCAGTTGTTTTGGACTTCAGCTCCTAGCAGTCCACGTCAGCATGGCCAATGGCAAGAAGTTGTGGGGGTTGTAGTTCAAATTATTTGGCAGGACAAATGTTCCCTATTCTTAAATTACGATTTAACAGCAGGATTATCTTCCAGTTAGGAATGCTTGAGGACTTTGTTCAATCTTCATTTTTAAAGCAAGCCAAACTAATTTGCACTTTCCAGACTCCTGTGAATTGGAATGATGTTATTTGAGGATTTCCACAGATTTCTGGATTTGATTTTAATTTTTTTGAGTTCATGTTTGAGAACATTCCTGGTAACAGAGGTCATTGGCAGAACCCTTCTTTGCTGTCCACATGAATGGTCCCTAGCTTTAATTCTGCCTGAACAGAACACAAGCAATTGGATTTAAAAGGATGAAGACCTTGCTTCAAAGTTGTTGCTCCCTCCTCAAAGTCCTGCATTCAGCATCCTAATTTGCCTCTCTCCATGCACCCCAACCTAGGCTTTCACCCAATGTGCCTCGTTTTAGATCAGGGTTCCCAGCCTAAGGCCCATGGGCCAAATCTGGCCCATGGTGCCATTTCATGTGACCCTCCCACTCCTCCAAGGGCATTTAGAAAAAAATGGCCACCACTTTGAATCTGTCAGGACAAAATGGCCACTCCCATCATGCAGGCAGGGCAAAATGGCTGTCCGGCCCTCAAAGGTGACTGAGAGAGCATGACCTGTCTGGCTCCTGGCTTGAAAAGATTGGGAACCTCTGTTTTAGATGGTCCCTATGATTGTTTGATTGGCTGGAAAGCTCAGTGTTTTAAGTTTGTTTGCCTCTGGTTTAAGTACCTGGCTGCAGAGCTAGAGTTTGGGAGTTATATTTCCCACTATGCCTCCTGGGAGAATGTCTAGCTTGTGCGGCCTTGGGCAAGCTGTACTGTCCTTTGACATCATCAGAAGAAAGGCATGGTAGACCACTTCTGGTTGTGTTCTCTACCTAGAAAACCATGGAAAGTGTCACCACAAGTCAGAATTGACTGGATGACATGGCTATACTGTACTGAATGATTGCTTGCCCCTGTAGGCTGGAGTCTGAGATGGCCACACGTTTGTCTGTGGAGGGGGACCTTGGTGGGTTGCGTAAGGCCTTGGAAGACATTAATGGAAGCCGACATAGCTTGGAAATACAAGTGGAAAACCTGCAAGACGAAGTAGCCTACCTCAAGAGAAACCACAAAGAGGTGAGTGTGTGTGTGCGAGAGATGGCTTAGCTTACAGTGATGGTGAACTTTGGCTCTCCAGGTGTTCTTAGACTTCAATTCCCAGAAGCCCAAGTCAGCACTCCTGCTGATCAGGGCTTCTGGGAATTGAAGTTCAAGAACACCTGGAGTGCCAAGGTTAGCCACCATGGCACCAAGTAGGATTTTTCTGGGTATAAGATAATTTTTTTTAGACTATGGCTTCTAGAATCCCCAGAGTCACTGGCTGTCTTTCTTGATGGAGGTTTTGTAGTCTATAATTGTAGTTGAGGGGAAAAAAAGTAACTTTCCTGAGCTCTGCCAACAGAGCTTGGTGTTAATGGAAAATATTATGGTCATTTTCTTCCCCACTCCTTCTGAGGTCACTGTGGGCTGAACATGTTTTCAGCTGCTTCTTATTTCTTTTCCATGTTTCTGAAAGGAGCTTTAAAAATCCCAGGGCAATAAGTCAGTGCTACAGGGCGACCTCCATGGACATTTCCCCATCCCTTCACCTGCTTCTTCTTCATTCCTATCTTTGATTAGTGCATCAAAATAAGATGGTATTTGAAAGTATTTCACCTTTAAATACCTTGCATCGTATTGGAGTCTGTTCTGCAGATCCTTGAACCTGAAATGCTAAGACTTCAACCTGCATGCAAAGCATGTATTCCATCACTGCCCCGTGGTCTTTACTTATTTAATCTATATTTCAAATTTTCTCTTTTAGAATCCAAGAGTTGTATGGATTTACAAGCAGGCCCATCTTAAAAACAGAATATATTACAGCAGGGATGGCCAAACAACGGCTCGTGGCACTATTTCATGTGGCCTGCCACCACCCTCACTGCCACCAGAAGTGGAAGCGGATGTGTTTATGACAGCCGTAAAATGTGCCCATGCATGAGTAATTGCGCCTGGACCTGCTGCAAACAGCAGTGTTTGCGGCAGGTGCAGACGCATTTATGCATGCATGGGCACACACCCTGGACAGTATCTATATGATACTATTAATAGTGTAATACAGGGGTGGCCAAACTTTTTGCACTGCAGGCCTGACCATGCCCCCCGGACAGCTGAGCGAGCCAGTCATGTGGTTCCTCCTGCCTTAAAACGCTGCCGTAAAACGCCGTTTACAACAGCTGCGAACGCGTTTTATGGCAGCGTTTTACGGCAGAAGGAACCACATGACTGGCTCGCTCAGCTGTCCGTGGGGCATGGTCAGGCCTGCGGTGCAAAAAGTTTGGCTACCCCTGTATTACACTGTTAATAGTATCATATAGATTACAATATTAAACATTGAAATAATAGTTTAAAAACCAATTAAAACCATGATGAAATGAACTCCCAGTATTAGATATAACTTAGTCTACTGTAATGCTATACAGCAGTACTCCCTACCACAAATTTGTATTGCAGATCCTACTAGTAGCAGTTTGACTTATTTTTGTTTACTAAATATGAGGGAGGTGATGTAGATCTCTGTCCTACAAGCTATCTGCTTAGACTTTGCATCTCACCTCATATTGTCTGGTGGCTTCCCCATTGGTGTGTGATGATCATGCTCCTTTTCACCCCACAGGAAGTGAATTCTCTCCAAGGCCAGCTGGGAGGCACTGTCAATGTGGAGGTGGACTCCATGCCCGGTGCTGACCTCCAGAAAGTCCTTGCTGAAATCCGTGACCAGTATGAGAATGCCATGGAGAAGAACCGCCAGGAAGCTGAGGCCTTGCATAAGTCACAGGTATAGAAAGATCTAGTACTGAGAGAGGCCAAAATGGCTCTTTTTGGTAGAAAAGACAGTTTACTAACATAAACTAATATTCAAGGGAAAACACTGTAGTGGCTCAAGTGGTTAAGTTGCTGACTAGATGGTGGGCAGGTCAGCAGTTCAAGACCTGAGTACCGCACAATGGAATGAGATCCTGTCTTTGTCCCAGCTTCTGCCAACCTAGCAGTTTGAAAGCAAGAAATTGCAAGTAGATAAATAGGGACCACTTCAGTGGGAAAAGATCTTGGGGACATGAAAAGAGCCTCATTCGACCATCCCCTGAGCGGAGTTCCTCCAGCAACGATCCTTTCAACCCAGAATGCACCTTTGTGTGCTTCTGACAGGATTTAAAAAAACAAAACTATTCAAGGGAAGAATATTTGAAGACATGGGAAAGAAGCATGTTGTAAAAACTGGCTTTCAGTTGTTTCCTTTAGGCATTTATTATTTATTGGCTTCTTAGTTAAATTTATATGCCACCTTTCTTCCATTGGGCTAAAGGTGGCATATTTAACTCTGCTCCTTCCTGTTTTATTCTCCCAGTGACTTTTTGATGTTTGTCATAAAACCAGGCAAGGCTTTCTCAACATTTTTGGGTCATGGGCTGGATCACTCCCCCTCAGAAGGTTGAGCAGGCTGTTCACGTGGTTCTGCATGAGTTCACATGCATATTCTCATGAGTTTTTGCTCATTTTCGGTGAGTTCTCACACAAAGACACATGTTTACGGCAAGTTCTCAAGCGAAAAAATACGTTTTTGCCACATTTTCTGTGCATTTTTTGTGTTCCCGTCACTTGCAGCAGCAGCAGCAGGAACGAGGGCGGAGGGCCACATGAAATGGCTTCATGGGGCCACATCTGGCCCACAGGCTGTAGGTTGCAAATGCCTCTTTTAGGCCATTGAGTCTAACCTGTTGCTTAGTGCAGGAATCCAAATCAAAGCAGATCTGATAGATGTTTTTCCAATTCTCTCTTGAAGGCTTCTACGTTGGAGTGCTCACCACTTCTTGAGGCAGTTGTTTCCGCTGTTGTATTGCTCTAACAGTTAAGACATTTCCCCAGATATTCAGCCTATATCCAGCTTTCTTTAGTTTGAGCCCATTATCATGCATTCCTGCACTCTTAAATGACTGAGAACAGACCCTTCCCTTCCTCTTTATGATTATCTTTCAGGTATTTCTATCATATCCCCTCTCAGTCTCCTTTTCTCAAGGATAAACATGCCTAGTTCCTTCAGGGAGAGCATAACGGGCCTGAGACCTCCTGCGTATTTCATGGCACACTGAGGAGATATACCTGGATCTCTCAAGACCCTTCTAGAGACTGTTCATCTAGGAGAGGTTGTGGGATAAGCACATTAGAACTAATGTCCTTTATTCTCTCCTGCAGTGTGATGCGATCAGTCAGGAAGTTGCTGTCAACACCGAAGCTCTTCAGGCTGCTCAGATGAAGATCACTGAGCTTAGACGATTGGCCCAGGCTTTGGAGATTGAGCTCCAGTCTCTTCAGAGCATGGTCAGTGTCAACTTCCTTTCCAAGTTTCTGTTCATAGAAGCCACGTAGAAAAGGCAATTGACCAGTTGATGTGGGATCTTTGATTACACTGCACAGGCACAGATCTAGGACTTTTACATGTTTTTTCTTGAACTGGCCGGGACAATTAGCTTGAATCTGGAAAAATCCTGGAAAAACGGGACATATGGCAACCCTACTGTCACATGACCACGGAAACCTCTGCAAATGCAGACAGTGCTGGCTCCCTTGCTGTAAATGGAGATGAGCACCAGCCCTAGAGTCAGACACAACTGGCTTTTGAGCAAGGGAGACTTTTACCATTACTATGAAACATCAACTTAACTACTCTCAATTTAAAAAACAATCCAATATTTTTAGTTGCACCTGTTCCTGAAGATGTGTTAATATAGACCTTAATTACCTCTTGTTTGGATTATGATAATACACTCTATGTGGGGATGCCTTTTGGTGTCCAAAAATTTCAATAGATCCAAAACAATGGTGGGCTCAAAAATATTTTACTACTACACTGTGGCCGTGATATGGTGGGCGTGGCCAAGGGGAAAGCCCTGCATTGCACCCAAATTATGGCTACTTTATTTCAAAACTTGAATGGGTGGGACCAGCCAGAATTTCTGCTACCGTTTCTGGTGAACTGGTGTGAACCTGCTGATACCCACCACTGATCCAAAATATTAATTGGAGCTCATTATGGGGATCACATAATTCTCCTGTCACAACAACTTCAATGGTTGCCAGGCCATTTCAGCACACAGTTCAAAGTGATGATTTTGATTTATAAAGCCTTAAATGACTTTTGGGTCTGAGCTGCTTGAAAGACCATATTTCTCTTTAATGAGCTTGTCCTTGCACTGAAATCATTAGGTGTCAAGAAATGGCTAACAGGTTGATCAAGCAAAAATACTTTTGTAAATGCTCAGAGAAAAGTGAGGGACAAAGTGATACGGAGTGTCTCACATATGTGACATCCAGCAGAGAGGTAAATGTCTATTTCATGTAAAATGTCTATCTCATGTAAACTGGACCCCCCCAAAACAAACAAACAAACAAACAAAAACACCAGGTAATTATTTGTACTAAAAATTTGTGCTAAGAGTGGCAAGATAGACAGGGATGATGGCCCTAGCAATTCAGGAAGATGAGGATTCCTTCCACCTTTATCTTCCCGGATATTCTCCAGTCCTTCCTTGGTGTCATGGGAATGGTTTGTGGGGGCTGATCCCAGCCCAGCAATCTGCATAAAAGAAACGCCACAGATCTTGTGAGATGGAGACAAGCAAAAGAGACAGAGAGGAGAACAGTAAGCAAGGTAAATAGTTTAGAATGAATAGCTTAAAGACTAGTACCTGTATCTTGAAATGTAAATAATGTTTGGAAGAAGAAACACAATCGCTTGTTCTTATAAAGCTAAACACAATCACCATTCTTCTCCCATCTAAATTTGTGTGAACAGGAAAATTCATCTTCTGTAGGGTTTGAGCAGGGAAGGGAGGAACTCACCCCAAGTTTCTTGTTGAGGTTCCTCAGCTCAAGTCCTGGACCACCTATATCAGTGGTGGCGAACCCATGGCACATGTGCCAGAGGGGGTACTCAGAGTCCTCTCTGTGGGCATGTATGCCATTGCCCCAGCACAGAGTTCATCTGTCCCTCCACCCAGCAGCCCAATGGGAGCGCTTCCTCCCTCCCCCAGCACAGTGTTTGCCCTGCCCCTCTGCCCAGCAGCCCAATAGGAGCGCTTCTTCCCTCCCCCACAGCTGTGCTGACCCACCCAGGCAGGCACAGTCGCCGTACGGTGGCACTACACAAAGAGTCTTGTTCGAGGATAATCCAGATATCAAAGTCCAAAAGCCAAGCCGAGGCCTGTTTACCAGTAGTCCAAGTCAGTAGTCTAATCTAAAGGGTGTTCAGGTGAATTGTAAGGGGTGGCAGAGAAGTCAGGGTCATGGCAGGCAGGTCAGGGTCTAGGCAGGCAGTCTGGAGTCAAGCAGGATCTCAGTCTTTGCACAAGAGTTGTACCGATGCTGGCAGGCTGCAACAAGCTTGCTTATAAGCCTCCCAGCTAATCAGTATCAGCTGGGAGCCTTCTTTGGTGCTTTGCTCTAGCCTGCCTGCGTCTTATGTGTATCTGTTTCCTGGACCTCTCTCTGATTGAGGGCTGATCACTGTCAGAGCCAGACTCCTGATCTGACAGGTCAGCTGCTGGGGAAAACAGACTTGGGCCAGGCTCAGGCTGAGATCCCTGGGTCATGGCATCCTCAGGCTCAGGTGCAGGCAGAACTGGGCTGGGCATAGGGAGTGCCCCCCTGATCCAGGTCCTCTTCGGAGTTGGAGGATGGCTGGATCACAACACCAGCACAAAGTTCACCCTGCCCCTCTGCAGCGCAGATGGCAGCCTGTTGAGTTTGGGCACTTGGTCTCTAAAAGGTTTGCCACCACTGACCTATATGCTTTCTGCCAAAGGAAATAAGGCTGCCTTTCAACCCTCTTACCGCTCTCTATCTCTTCACTGCTTTGAAGAAAGCAACTCCTGTCTCCTTGGGACCTTTGCACTAAAGTCTTTCTTTGCTTCCAGAAAGTAGCCCTGGAGGGAACTCTGGCTGAGACTGAATCCTGCTATGGGACGGAGCTGACCCGGCTGCGTGACCTTGTCACGGCCAGGGAGGAAGAGCTGTTCCAGCTGAGAACAGATGCGCAACATCAGGCCGAGGACTACAAGCGGCTGATGGATATTAAGAACAGGCTGGAGCAGGAAATTGCCACTTACCGGCACCTTCTCGAAGGGTAAGAGGTGGTGAGGAAGGTAGGCTTGATTCGAACTACTAGGCTGCTTTGTCTTGCTTACCTCAGCTGTGGATTCTCCTGATGAAAGAGGATGGGAGAGGGTTGGAAAAAAAAGGGTGAATACCTGAGGAGGGTCTAGAAATCGTATACTGTACCATACATACTTGAATGTAAACCGAGTTTTTTAACCCAAAAAATGAAGTCCAAAAAGGGGATTCGACCTATACACAGGTCAACAACCACGAGTCTAAAAATACGAGTTTTTAAAAAATTATTCAACACTTTAAAAGTAAGTTTCCGGACACAACTGGCCACAAGAGGGCGCAAATCACGATTTTCCATTAGAATACTGTACATTGAAAATCAAGTTCTCCTATTCTGGAAATGAAGAAAGAAGCTCTACAATGCAATCATGCCCCCCTTCCAAACTGGTGTGGAAAAAGAAAGGGTTTTTACTTATGTGCATTCGTGCTTTTGTCCTTGCTCCATGTGTCCAAGATGAAGAGAGGAAGTCATTCTCCTTCCTTGCTGGGGGAGCAAGAGGCTAGGCTAGAGCAACACTTCCTGCCTCAGTGCAATTGACCTGCCCACCCACTTTATCTGCAGCGCCAACACTGGTGGGGTGTGTGTGCAAGTACAGTTTTAAAAAACCATTGCAATAATTAATATACTGTATTTTAATTACTGAAACTCACTAGCAGCTGCTGCATTTCCCACTCTCGGTTTATACTCGGGTTGGCTTATACTCGTGTATATACGGTATGCCTTATTTCTCCCTGTGAGATAGACACCTTCCTTTTATTTCCAAAAAAAGGAGATGAAACAGGCTTAAAACTATCTATTGCACTCACTGGAGGGTTTGGTGAGAGGACAAGTGAAATAGTCTTCAAATGAAAAGTGGTGTCCTTGAAGGATTCTCTATTTTGAGGTTGATCTGTTTTTCGGTGGCAATGGGCAAGGCTTCCTAAGCAACGGAGGTTGGGAATTCTGATTTCTCAAAGATCGGTGAATGTCTTCTGAAGTTTTAGTCCAAACTGTGGTGGAGGTTTCCAACATCCTGAACCTATGCAAGAAATAGACGTAAGCAACTTAGACAGTCCCTCTAAAATTCTCACTAAAACTTGGCATGGGTTCCTTACCATGGGATCTGATTTGCCAAACTCTAGCCTTCTGAGGGCAGAAGACAACCAGACCAGGTAACCCACTGACACAACCTAAGGCTATCCAGGTGAGCTTATGAATGAGGTGAGATGTGAACCACCATCCTCCTGAAATCCATTTGTTCAGAAGGCTGAATGGAGATGATAAGAAATAGACTTAATGCCTCTACAAGAAATAGACTTGGACCAGTGATGGCGAACCTTGACACTCCAGCTGTTCTTGGCTTCCTAATCCCAGAAGCCCAAGTCTCCGTAAACCCACACAAATGCCCAGTTGTGTGGAGTTACAGAGATTTGGGTTTCTGGAAATTGAAGTCCAAGAACAGCTGGAGTGCCAAGGTTTGCCACCCTGGACTTAGACCAGGGGTGCCCATACTACGGCCCATGGGCTGGATACGGTCCCCAACACCACTTCATCTGGCCCATGAAGCCCTTGTTGCTCCCGGAAGTGGGAGTTAAACACATATGGGTGCATTTTACTTCCGCTTCTGGGAACAACGAGGACTTCATGGGCTGGCTGAATTAGCGTCGGGGGCGGGATCCGGCCCACAGGCCGTAGTGACCAACTCCCTGAACCATGTGACCAGCCTGCGGCCCAAAAAGTTTGGGCACCCCTGACTTAGACAGTCCTCCTATAAGTGGTGAGTTTTGGTGCCTTCATGAGAGTTCAGCTCTTATGTTGTTTGCTTGGGAGTGGAACACATCAGTGGTGGCACCCAAACATGTTAAGGCATTGAAAAGCTTGGCATCTTTTAACTCAGAGAATGGGAACCTTTTGCCCCTCATCTAGACCACTGAGGTTTCTCATCCAGTTCCTGTGGGGGACTGTGGGAAGAGTAGCCGTTCTTTAAGCCTTTTCTCTTCTTGAGCTTGGGAGGCCATTTTGATCCAGTGTTCTGAACCGAACTGGCGTTCTTTTCTTCCTTCTAGGTCAGAACCTCAGACACCAACTACCCCAGGTAAGCAGAGCAACTGCAGAGTTCAGAAAATTATTTCTAATATAAAAGCCTATCATAACAAACTGAAGTAATCCATTACTTGTGTAATGGTTGGACAATGCTCTGAGTCCCTGAGCATCATTCTACCACTATTCAGTTATGAAATTGACATTTCAAATAGCTAACCTTTAGGAGAATCAGTCCACATCTGCATGCTTTGAAACTGGAAAGCAGGTCATAATTTTGCACAATTTGGGAGCAAGGATTAAAACCAGCTTTATTAGTCTTCCAGTGGATCACAAATCCAAACAGGAACAGCAATATGGCCCATGGATAATGAGAATTGTAGTAAAATTTATGGAGTGCCAGTGGTTGTCATACTGTCAGTGCTCTATTCTTTAATCTCTTTTCTAAGCTTTATCCTAAAGTTATACTAAAATAAACAGTGGGTAAAGCTCCCACTGTATAGTTAAGATAGTTTTAGAAAATTTAGATATGATCATTATGTCCTACCCTTTTCAGAATGGTGTGAGGATTTTCTACACAACAAACCTAAGTCATTAAATTTTCTCATTTCTTCTCAATTTGCAAACAAAGAACTCAAGGACATAGATGTAAAGTCTCCGTCAAAGAATTCTCGGCATGCCCATAAAATTACAATTCCCATCATTAGTTTCTGGAAACAGAAGAAATGATGATTAAACAAACAGAAAGCTAAAATGCAGACCTCTTTGGAGAATTGTAACATGAATTAGGGATACAGGACCGGGGATGGCTTAGTGGTTAAGATGCTGAACTCGACAACCGAACGGTTAGCAGGTCTGCAGTTTGAGATCTGAGTAATGAACGATGAAGTGAATGCCCATCCTCTGTCCCAGGTCTTGCCAACCTAGCAATTCCAAAGCAAGAAATTGCAAGTAGATAAATATGTACCATTTTGGCAGGAAAGGTAACAGCATTCCATGTGCTCTGGCTTCTGGTTTTGCCTGCTACATCACCACAAAAACATAGAGATGAAGATACACTCATTGGCTGTAAATGGAGATGAGCACTGGACCCTAGAGTTGGCTACAACTGGTTTTCAAGCAAGGAACACCTATCATAGATTAGACTTTGATTAGGCGATAATTCAATGTATTTTAGGGCAACAACCTTTGAAATGGTTCAGTCTTGATTCAGGAGCAATTATACAGTATTCCCTGAACCAAACCAGCAAACCAGAAGATAGTAACTTGTGCACAAAATATAAAGAAATTTCCTCTGATCCAGAAGGTAATACTCAGGTTCTACTAGAGAACTGACCACTAGAGGGAAGTCTATCCCCACACCAAATAGCTTTGTAATGCCCTTCACTCAACAGCAACATCAGAATTGTAAGTAAGAGGGGGGCAACAGAGATTTTAATCTAGGGTGCTAAAAATTAGAAAGTGCAGAAATTTACTACTAGACGGCATTATCTTTCCTGTGAGTTTTTACTACTAAAAGGTCATGGACCTGCCCATCTTGCGCATATATACCACTTACAGCTGATTCTTTCTGGGCAGAAGAAAACACAAGACAGGTAGGCTCACTGGGGAACCAATATGGCTGTCACATGCTTAGACATGGGCATTCCCACTTCTGTGGGAAAAGATGTTGAGGACATGAAAGGAACCTCATCCCTACTGGAGTTTCTCCAGCAAAAATCCTTTCAACTCAGAATTATTTCTGACACAAAATGATTGTTATTATTGCTATTTAAATCAAATCTCTTTTATTGTCCGACAAACAAATATGTTGTTAGCAACCATTTCTTGGTTTCAGCTCTCATTGGTTTAGTTACAGGTTTTTAAAAATATTTGCCAGAAAAAGTCAGAAGATGCCCTTGAAGAGACTTGATCCTAAGGCTCTCCTTTGTATTGCCCCTGTCACTAGTTCCCTTCCAAGCATCCCCATCTTTTCTTAACTCAGTGCTTTGTGTCCCTTCCTCCACCCCAGAGCCCTGTGCAAGCCGCCGGGTGAAGACTGTCATTGAAGAGCTGGTGGATGGCAAGGTGGTGTCCACTAGGATGGAAGAGGTCGAACACCCGCTGTGAAAGTTGCTGGCTTGGTGGCCAAAGCAGTGGGTGTGGTGTCAGTGATGATGTTGGCTTTCCATGCCAAGGAGCACAGCCCTATATGGCATTTCCCATGGAGCTGATTCCACAGCTAAAGATATTTTTCTCCAAATAAAGCAACTCTATCACTTCTTCCAAAGTACCGGCTTTACTGTAGGCTCGGTTGTTTTGTTTTGTGTTTCCGATATACTGTACGCTCCTGAGTTGGGAAATCTGTATTCAGCGTGTTGGGGGTCATGGCAGCTTAGTAGTTAAGATGCTGAGCTTGACAACTGGAAGGTCGGCAGGCCCACAGTATAAGAACCAAGTGCTGTGTTGACAGAGTGAGCTCCTGTCATCAGCCCCAGCTCCTGCCAGTTTATCAGTTTGAAAGCAAGAAATTACAAGTGGATAAACAGGTACCACTTTCAGCTGGAAAGGTAACAGCATTTAGTGCACTCCAGCATTTAGTCATGATTGCCACGTAACCACAGAAATGTCTGCAGACAGCGCAGTGCTGGCTTGTTGGGTATAATGGAGAATAGGACCACACCCTAGATTCAGATTTGACTGGCTTTTGAGCAAGGGAGACCTAAACAGCATGTAACATTTCCTTCAGTTGATTCTCTTCCATCATTCAGGTCATTTATTTTCCGGCTTCATTAAGCAAAATTCCATTTCCCTACCCCACCAATGTGTTTTCAATCTGGGAGGGGGATACAGCGCATTGGTAGAGTACATAGTTTCAGTGGTGAGCATCAGCAGGTTTGCACCAGTTCGCCAGAACTGGTAGCAGAAATTCCAGCTGGCCCAGCCCATCTAAGTTTTGAAGTAAAGTAGTCCTAATTTGGGTGCAATGCAGGGCTTTTCCCCTGGCCACACCCAGTATACCACGTCCACAGTGTGGTAGTAAATTTTTTTGGAGCCCACCACTGGATGGTTTCCAATCAGGAGATTCTGGCTCCAGTCTTTGGCCTTTCCATTTAAATAGTTGGGAAGCACTTTCTGTCCCTGTAAACCAGGGGTTCCCAAACCAAGGCCCGTGGGCCAGATCCAGCCCCTAGTGCCTTTTTATGTGAGGGGGTCCCCTCCAAGGACATTCAAGAAACAAAATGGCCACCCATTTGAAGCTGTTGGGACAAAATGGCCACTCCACCATGCAGGCAGGACAAAATGGCCATCTGGTCCTCGAAGCTGAGAGCGTGACCTGGCCCCTGGTTTGAAAAGGTCGGGAATCTCTACTGTAAACCAACCTTGCCTAATTTGGTACCTTGCCGATGTGTTCAGTGACAACTACCACCATTCCTAGATAACACACGTGTGACAGTTATTGTACCCCAACACATCTAGAAGGGGGTAGGTTGGGGACCAATGATGTAACCAATCCTGGGCTAGATAGAGTGAAGTTTGGCCCTGGCATAAAGGCAAAGCAACCTCCTCCCTTCAAGAATGTGATCCCTAGAAATAATTGTGGATCTAGACTTCTCATTTTCAAAAGCGGTTGTATCATATTTAGGGCCAGTGGCCAGATGTGCTTCTTTACATATTTTCCCATCTTGATCATATGGCATGGAAAGAGATCACTTTGTCAGTCAAAGGGGCTTGGGGAGAGCCATAGAATTGGGGAACTCTAGGAGATGCCAAGAGTTATCACCTCCATCCCTTTGAGGATGAACGCAATCCACATGTCACCTACCCCTTTGCAGCTCCCCTGGTGGCTCAGGGTGTAAAAGCACTGAGCTTGGAGACCAGAAGGACAGAGTTCGATTCCCAGAGAACTGCATGATGGGGGACATGGAAGGAGCCTCATTCAGGCATCCCCTGCAAAAACCCTTTCAATGGCAGAATAATCTCTGACACGAAAACAACCACCACCTACCCCTTTGGCTCTTCATTATTACAGGCAGACATTGTAATTTGGAACATCCCTTCTCACCAGCAGGTGGTGATACAAGCTGCACAATCAGACTCATGCATTTAATAGGGGTGGCCAAACTACAGCCTGTGGGCCGGACCCAGCCTTCACCACTACTGGAAGCAGATTTGTTTACAACAGCCATAAAATGCACCCAAAGATGTGAAAATGCACCTGCACCTGCCATAAACACTGCCATGGCTGTCGAAAACACATTTACAAAAGCCGCAGATGCATTTTATGGCAGTGTTTACAGTGTGTGTGTGTGGGACCATGTGACCGGCATGCTCAGCTGTTCGGGGCGGGGGTCCGATCTGTGGCGTGTAAAGGTTGGGAACCACTTTATTTAATAGTCAAGCCTGTACCAAACCTTTTGGGCCACGGGCTGGTCACATAGTTCAGGGAGCTGTTCACTATGGCCCAGGGCCAGATCTGGGCCCTGATGCCAATTCATCTGGCCCATGAAGCCCTTGTCGCTCCTGGAAACGGAAGTCAAACGCGCCCATACGGGCGCGTTTGACTTCCGCTTCCAGGAGCGACGAGGACTTCTCTGGCCAGATGAATTGGCATCAGGGCCCAGATCTGGGCCCCAGGCCATAGTTTGGGCACCCCTGCTGTACATCCTACTGTAGTCACCTGCTTGTGCAATAGTCTACTAGCATGTAGTTGTATGGGGGTGAAACATAATTTTGTTGCAGCTCTCACTTTAGATGAATTATTTTTTTTTTAAATGAATAAAACAAAAGAATGTGCCAAATAACGAGCACACAGAAAAACCCATTCCCTTGAATTGGGTGTGGGAAAAGCAATAAAGAGCTGTACAATTTTAACAAATTGCACATTAGTCCATGGTATGATGGTTTACTGCTAAGACCTTTCTCCATCAATGGCCTAGAATTGAGGATCTGCAATATTCTACTTCTATTTGTAAAACCTCCAGAATTTCAAAAACATTCATTGCAGAATAACAAAGTCATTCAAGTCATCTTCTCACGTTCTAGCCATGTGAGGGGAAATAAAAAGGTAAAGCTGACCATTTGAGTGTATCGGTTTTTAGACTGTGTCAGCTTCTGAATCTATATCAGGGCTTCCTAACTTAAGCTCTGTGGGCTGGATCCGGCCCACAGCACCATTTCACGTGAGCCCCCCAACCCTCCAAGGGCATTCGAGAAACAAAATGGCCACCCCTTTGAAGCTGTTGGAACAGAATGGCCACCCCATCGTGCAGGCAGGGCAAAATGGCCATTCTGTCTTCAAAGCTGAGAGAGCATGACCCGGCCCTTGGGTTGAAAAGGTTGGGAACCCCTTTCAACACAGGCACCAGGGGCTGGATCTGGCCCACGGGGCTTAGGTTGGGAACCCCTGGTTTACAGGGACAGAAAGTGCTTCCATATGAACAAAAAAGCAAGAGTATTTTGAGAATCCGCATGCTGTCTTTTATTCGGCCATCAGATGTCAGTGCAGCTTGCACGTTAGTGAAGGTGAGGGAGGTTTTTTTAACGAAACCAACTTTTTACTATGGGCCGCTCACCAGCGAAGGGCGCAATAGGACAAGGAATTTAAATTTAGTAAATGAAAGAAAACTCAAGCAAGGGGGTTAGGTCACTCAAACAAGAACAAAAATTGCTCTCTTTTCCCCTAAAAGCAGCTGGAGGGTGACCCCAAACTAGATAGTTGTTATTCAGTTGCCCAGTCGATTCTGACCTTTCGTGACCCCATGGACCACTCCATGCCAGGCACCCCTATCCTCCACCATCCTCCTCAGCCCACCCAGCTTTGTGCCCATTGGGTCAACAATGCCATCTATTCATCTCATTCTATGCCTCCCTTTCTTCTTTTGCCCTCGACCTTTCCCATCATCAAGGCTTTCTCAAGTGAATCCTCTCTTCTCGTTTGATGTCCAAAGTACTTTAACTTCATTTTC
This sequence comes from Furcifer pardalis, assembly GCA_030440675.1. NCBI lineage: Eukaryota > Metazoa > Chordata > Lepidosauria > Squamata > Chamaeleonidae > Furcifer > Furcifer pardalis. The sequence goes on from CP126897.1 coordinate 26,864,114, forward strand.
AACATTTGACCTTTCAAGCAGCAGTCGGGGTTGATTTCCTTTAAGATTGACCTGTTTGTTCTTTTTACTGTCCAGGGTACACTCAAAATTCTCCTCCGGCACCACATCTCAAAGGCGTCTATTCTTCTGCGCTCAGCTTTCCTTATGGTCCAGCTCTCACAACCATACATTACTACCAGAAATACCATTGCTTTGACCATGCTGACTTTTGTTTGCAAGGTGATGTAAGGTCTCCATTGATCAAAAGCCAGTCATGTCTGACTCTAGTTGAGCAGTGCTCATCTCTGTTTAAAGTCAAAGAGCCAACACTCTCTGTATTTGCAGACGTTCTCACGGTTATGTGGCAGACATGGCTAGATGCCGGAGTGCACAGAACACTGTTACTTTTGCCGCTGAAGTGGTACCTATTTAAAGGTAAAGGTAAAGGCCACTCTAACTCGAAAGCCAGTCGTATCCAACTCTAGGGTTCAGTGCTCATCTCTGTTTCATAGCCAAAGACCCAGCATTGTCTGCTTCTGAAGACATTTCCGTGGACATATGGTAGGCATATCTAGACACTGGAGTGCACGGAACACCGTTTACCTTCCCACCAAAGTGGTCCCTGTTTATCTACTTGCAATTTCTTGTTTTTGAACTGCTAGTTTGCCAGTAGTTGGGACTGATTCTGTCCTGCAGTATTCGGGTATTGAACTGCTGACCTGCCACCTTCCAGTCAGCATCTTAGTCACTTGAACCAAGGCAGTCCCTGGTACTGTACTTACTTGCAATTTATAGCTTTCAAAGTGTTATGTTGGCAGGAGTTGGGGCAGACAGCGGGAGTGCACTCTGTCACATAGCACTCTGGTCTTGAACCACCAAAACCACCACAGCCCAAGCTAGATCATACCCTCCCTCAAATATATCCACACAAATAAGTACAGAACATAAGGGGATCCAATAGAGTGCCCTCCACAACAAATTTTCAAAGAAAGTTTTCAAAAGGTTGGGCATCCAAAGATCTACTTTGGGCAGAGATATTTGCTGTGGGATTGTGAAAAGGAGCCTGAACCTCTGATCAAGCCAGAGTCGCTTTGCAAGTGGGGTGGCATACAAATTGAACGGCGACGGCGAGGATGACAACAACAATAGGATCAGAGGCTGGTGGATCAGAGGTGCTGGGAACTGCTTTTCACCTCCTGCTGAAAAAACTCCCATGGAGAAATAGCTGAGATACCAGCGAACAGTCTGTCTACAACCAGTGGCAGGTCTGGTGGGTACAACATCCGTCAAACAAGAATGCCAAGGCAAAGATGGCACAGAAGGACCATAGCCAGAGACAGTAAATGAGTCTGAAATCCCCATCTAGCTTGCTCAGAAATAAGCCTCAATGAATACAGTGAGCAGAATCTTGTTTGCTCATGCAATTGCATAAGGGGGAATCATATAAGAATTATGCCCTTTCTAAAGGCTCACTTCCATGCATTCAATCTCGCAATGACTACAAAAACTGGCAGATGGCAGAATGGACAAGGGGGTCAGCAGTTGAAAACCAACAACAGTCCCTCACTGTGCAGTGGCCCTTAGGTATATACTTTTTCTGTGACTGAAATTTCATGGGTACCCAGGATGTTGGGGACAAAATGCTAACCACCCAGAGAGTGCACTAAGTGATATGGGTCAGTATATATGTGTAATTATTATTGCTATTGCTATGGGTGAAACTTAATTATCAATAAATATACAGTGGCCAACTCAGAGCTATTTTCTGCCTACTTCTGCATCAAAGCATCATGGCCCCAGCTAATTTTAATACTGCCCTTTAGGCTGTTACTTGCTCCTCTGTGTTAGCCTATCTCCCCATAGTCAGGTTGAACCGCCTGTCTGCACAAACCATTGAAACCAGTTTAAACTCGTTGAGATTTACGATTTGGATAAGAGGATCCCAGTCACGTCTTCATTGTTTGATCAAGACATTCACACGCACAGAATGAGCGCTAGGTTTCCATTTGTAACCTATCTGGAAGCTGGTGTTCAGAAAACTAATTAACAAAAGATTGTCTTCAGTGATGTGAAAGCTCTTTAAAATGAAATACATAGTATCTGGCATCTCTGGCTATATGAGGTTTTTTTTAATCATGTCAGAAGCACACAAAGTGCTTTCTGGGTTGAATTGGAGAAACTCCGCTCAGGGGGTGCCTGAATGAGGCTCCTTTCATGTCCCCAAGATTTTTTCCCACCAAAGAGGTCCCTATTTATCTACTTGCAATTTCTTGCTTTCAAATTGCTAGGTTGGCAGGAGCTGGGACAGGGATGGGCACTCATTCCGTCATGCAGTACTCGGGTCTTGAACTGATGATGTGCCAACCTTCCGGCTAACAAGGCGAGTATCTTAACCACTGAGCCACTGCGGACTATATGAGTTAGAAAGGAAGAGAAAGATTGAGAGGAAGAGTGACAGTGAGGAGGAATGAGTATTAGCGAAGAAGCAACAGAGAAGGTATTATTAATGGTGAACACAACCAAGTTCCTTACTACAGGTTTCATGTTCTTTGGTGGCATATAATCACTCATACCAATATGGGTGTATGTTTCTCCTTATACCCAGACTTTGACACATCCCAGATATATTATAAAAAGAAACAGACGAAAAGAACGTAAGCTACAAGAGAATTACTACCCAAACACTCCTCTTGCTTTGATTTTCTCCAAAACTAATCCTATATGTAGCTCTGTCTTGTTGATGGACAGCAGATATATGGTTGAACCTGGCCACTACGAACATGGCAAGCTTAGAACCGTAGGCTCCATTTTAATGTGATATAGTTCAGAATGAGGCATAAAAGCCCCTTCAGTGTTCAAGTGAGGCTGAATTTCTATGTGGGGAATCCCAGGGATTCAAGCAACATTGGAAGCAGAGGAGAGAGATAGAGACTGTATTCTCTTAATCTGTATGTGTGCTGGCTGTGGTTTTATAGCAGGGAAAACAAGATTCTCCATACAAATTCAGAGGTTCCTATGTAATTTGTGTGCCTGTCTATCTGTGTGTTTCATATGTTTAAGCATTCTAGCGCTGGTGAGAATACAGTCAAACCTCGCATAAAGAGTGCCTTGCTTAAAGAAAAACTCGCTTAAAGAGCAGAATTTTCTCTGAATGTTCACTTCGCTTAACAAATAAAACCAACCAAAAACTCGGTTAACAAATAAATCGGGGTTCGCAATCCCCCCCACAATTGGTCACTTACAATGGTGTTTCGCTTAAAGAGCAAACTCGCTTAAAGAGCAATCCTGTGGAGCACATTATGCTCTTTAGGCGAGGTACAACTGTAGTTCTGTACATGGAATGACTCTCTCTCCCTCTTGTTCTTAGCCTCAGTCAGCACAATGTCTCGGATTGACCATGTTTGCTAGTCTCTAGACATTTACAGATTTCTGATCATGTTACAACCCAAGGTGGCATTGACTTTGGTTGTAAGGGAGGTATGATGGAAGCTCATTTGAAGAGTTCTGCCTTGAAGACCCTCTTGAAGACCTATCATGTTTTTTTTTGTTTTTTTTGCAAATGCAGCAGCTGAAAGGAAGATCATGATCACTGTCTTTGTTAAATACAAAGAGAAGATGATCCCTGCCTTTCAAAATTATCACACGGAGCCTGTAATGTCGATGCAAGATTTAATTGGCAGTCTGTCTTCAGAGTCAGAAACTTGGCATCAAAGCGCATGCCGGGAAGAGCCAATTGCTCAAAGCTTTCCAAAGTCAGGTGTGGTATTATTTTATAGGACACCCCCCCCCCCCAACTGTTTTCAGGTACTAGGAAAGGCACCCTTCCATTTGCTCTGGAGAAAATGGATGCAGGGTCCCGTTTGCAAACAACTCACTTATACAGTGAGAGAATTAGGGGCTGCAGTGGCTCAGTGGTTAAGAAGTTTGCCTTGTTAGCTGGAAGGCTGGCAAAAGTTGACAGTTTGAGACCCGGGCCCTGTATGACAGATTGAGTGCCCATCTCTGTCCCAGCTCTTGGGGACATGAAAGGAGCCATATTCGGGCATTCCCTGAGTGGAGTTTCTTCCACCAAAATCCTTTCAACCTAGAATAGTTTCTGACATGAAATTATTATTATTTTAGTGAGAGAATAATGCACGGCAGAGCAATATTTATTACTATAATGTCACCTGATTGTTTAACACATTTGCGGACACTGAAGTTGTTTTTTGTCTGATAGAGGTTTATGTCTAATACAGGGGTTCCCAACCTAAGGCCTATGGGCCAGATCAGGCCCATGGCACCATATCATGTGGCCCCTGCCCCTCCAAGGGCATTTGAGAAACAAAATGGCCACCCCTTTGAAGCTGTTGGGACAAAATGCCTACCTCTCATGAAGGCAGGGGAAAATGGCCATCTGGCCCTCGAAGCTGACTGAGAGAGCATGACCCCCCCGGCTTGAAAATATTTGGAACCCCTCGTCTAATAAATAACTAATACGTTACTCTTTAAAGGTCTAAAATCTGTAATTGCTGTACGCATTCTGGAAAAAAAATGAGTGGCAGCTTTTCTAATACAGAGTGGAGATTTGTGCGTACTGGAGATGAGGGCTGAATACTCCCTTTGAAATACTGTACAGTATTCTTGCATGAGAAAACCCAGTACCAGAAGGGACGTAAGTGTGTAACCTTTCACTCTGTAACACTTTCCATCAGTAGTAGAGCAATTTTTTTGCAAAAAAAATGATTCTAGTCAGGAAACAACACATACATATTTAAAACCTTTCCAAACAGGTCGTCTTGGACCGGTTTCAACTCTGTCCCTGTAGAACTAGCAACTGAAAACTCAATCCATACTACTATAGTAGAAGCAGTCAGATGCCGCTTAAACTTTCAGGGCTGCATGCTAAGGAATTCTCGGATCTGTAGTTTCTTTGACAAGGACTTTTGACTCTTAACAATCTCTTTCTAGAATACTTCCATGAACAAGAAGCGCGCTCCCTGAACAATATGTGCCAGGATTCCTTAGCATACAGCCTGGTCAGTTAAAGTGGTATCAAACTGATACAATACAGGGTGGCCGGTAAGTCCCTACCCGGGACAAAGAGAGTAGAGCTCTGCTGGGGGAGAGAAGAAGTCCTCCCATTGGGCTGCTGGGCAGAGGGGCGGGGTTAACTCTGTGCTGGGAGGAGGGAGGAAGCCCTCCCATTGGACTGCTGTGCAGAGGGGGTAGGCTGAATCCTGGGGAGACAGTGCATGTACCCACAGAGAGGACCAGTAGGGACTTATGGGCCACCCTGTAGTAAATGTCTCCCTTGCTTGAAAGCCAGTTGTGTCTGACTCTAAGGGGTGGTACTCATTTCCTTTTGCAGACCAAGAGTCAGCACTGTCTGTGTCTGTAGACTTTCTGTGGTCATGTGGCAGGCATGACTAAATGCTGAAGTGTACATAACGCTGTTACCTTTCCTGCTGAAGTGGTACCTATTTATTTAATTTTAATACCTTGCCTTTGAACTGCTAGGTTGGCAGGAGCTAGGACTAATGATGGGAGCTCACTCTGTTGTGCAGTACTCAAGTCTTGAGCTGTTGACCTTCTGGCTGTCAAGCTCAGCATCTTAACCACTAAGTCACTGTGGCCCTGGTGATACAATAGTATAGGACAAACATATCTAGTCCAGAAGAACCGGGACTCAACCTCAAATGGTCTCTTGAATGTCAAGTGAGTAGCAGCCCAAATGCAGGGTATGTGCTCACACATTGTTGCTCTGAGTAATCTAATAATAACAGTCATCTACACCAGGGGTTCCCAACCTTTTCAAGCCAGAGGTCAGGTCACGCTCTCTCAGTCAACTTCAAGGGCCAGGTGGCCATTTTGCCCTGCCTGCATGATGGGGGTGGCCATTTTGTATCAACAGCTTCAAAGAGGTGGCCATTTTGTTTCTCAAATGCCCTTGGAGGGTTGCCCCCCCCATTTAATGGTTGTGTAGGCCAGATCTGGCCTGCAGGCCTTAGGTTGGGAACCCTGATCCACACCATCTTATTCTAGGCTGCTTATGTGGCCCTTGTAGTTTAGCCAACTAAATCAGTGTTGCTGTGAGGACAGAACCTTTGAGCCCATTCCACAAGATGACTAGCACATGTGAAAAGCTGCAAATCAAAACTACTTTCTAAATAGCAAGGCAAATAAAAACTATAAAAAAGAGAGTAGGGAATACTGTATATGTAAAATTGGTAACACAGATATTAGAGGGCTTATGGTTAATCAAATCCCTTTGAAATGGCTTTTTAGAAATAGGAGACAAAGCAAGATAAAGGCCTTGAGGACACATGGAATGAGCAAAGTTTTATTTGCACAAAGCTTAGACAAAAGGGAGTGTTTGGCAGGCTGCCACTCTTTGGCCTTGAGGGGAGAAATGCTGTTTGGGTGGGAAGGAAGGATCTCTCTCTCAATTTTTCTCCTTGCCAGCCCTACAGGAATCAACAAGGATTCACAGGTTTAGGCAGAGACTTGTATTTTGGCTTCATTAGAGAATGGCTGAGTTGGAGTGAAGGCAAACAGAAGTCTTCTCCCCTGTTAAATGAAGGCTTAAGTCAACAACTTACATGGTTCTGCTTTGCTGTCATGTGCATGTGTTGTATGCACCAGCTGACTGCCCTCAGGTACAGTGGAGATGTTGACCTTTCATCAATGTTGAAGCTATTTGTCTGGTGGGATTTGAGCAAGGAATGGCAGGAGGAAAACAGACTTTACCACATACTCTCTTCCTTAATTTTGTTGTTGTTTTGTCTAAGGTCTCCCTGTTCCTCAAGTCAAGGAGAATAACCACTCATGTTACTCTTGGACAAGTGACCGACTGGCAACCTCACCTCTCTGAGAGTAAGAACACAACAATAATCCAAAGCAATATTAAAATTAATAAAACACCTAGCAATTTCAATCAATCAATTTATTGTTACGGTCAAAGACCAGCATAAAAAACAAAGCATTCAGAACATGGTTGACCATACTATGGCAGGAGTACAAAAGATATTTTTGAATGCTCTAATCAGCCGTTGACTGCAACTCGTATTGGAGAATGCATTTTTCCCTTGAGGCAGGAAAAATGTCACTGGCGTGAATTTGTTTAAGGTGGATCCCAGCTTGCCATGAAGTGACCCACACACTATGATCATGGAGCCATCTCCTGCAGCACACATGAAGCACAACATGCAGGATTTAACACTAGGACTGCAATGGGCCACCACAGCCTTGAGGATATGGACAAGGTACCCCTTCACAGCCAGTCCATCTGGCATGGCCTCTTCCAGCTCCATGACCATTGGGAATCAGAGTTCCTCCTCTGCTCATTTTGCCGTTGGGCCACAGTATATGCAATTCTATTAAAAATATGATATAAAATTATGTGATATAAAATGTAATATCTACTAAAATTGCAATGTGTAAAAATGCTAAGACAATCAGTGTCATAAAAATTATAATATCGGTAACAATAGAAATATTGAGTGATTTAAATATTTATACTAGAAAGACTATGTTGCAGAAACTGGCCCGGGATACGACAGTAAGTGTCGACTACTTTTAAAGGGTTCTGAAAGTCATGTGCTTTGTGTTGTAGTATGCCCAAACCTTGAGTTTGACTACACAAATTTGAAGGTAGGGAAACATACTGGAGCACCAACAACTCTATTCTAATTTATGTCAGGCTATTTCAAGTCAAATCTAATCAGAATTAGTTATGCAGTCACAAACCTTGAGCACAAGTATACATTAATAGGAGTGGCATAAAGCTAAAAATATCTAGAAATATAATATAAAAGTCAAGTCTTTATGGGGCCACCTGACAATTTTCAATCACATCATGATATTCAAATTAAGTTGACTGAGGGACCTTCCCTCACCTAGCTTGATGTTAGGATTGGACTGGGAAACTACACAACCAAAGTATTCTGTACATCCAAGACAGCCCATCCTCCTGCCACTACATAGAAGACAGCATCTGAAACAGTACCAAAGTCAAGTCCAGCAGGGTGGTAGTTGATGCTGCTTGCCCACTACAAAAATGTTCATTTGGTTCCCATCCTGCTGGATGGATATGGTCTTTTAAAGCTATATCTAGCTGAATGGAGAAGAGAACGGTTTGGGCAGAATGAAGGCCAGAATCCTTGACTCAGATGCTCCTTGGTACTTCTGGTTTAGTACTACAGAGTATTAGAAACTTCCACAGCTCAGTTGCATTGTGGTCAGCTACTAGCAATATTCATAGTCATGCTCTGATCCAAAGTTCAGAGAATAACTTTTGAGAGCTACAGTGTCCCAGAATTCCTCAGTCACTATGGCCACTGCCCATGTTCTCTGGGAGCTGTAGTAAAAAAGAAAGTGTTTTTTCTCAAGTGTGTTTTAATTCACCGCAGATGTGAGGAGTCGTATGGACAGTAGGGTTTAATCACTTCTCTTTCCTGCAGCACTTATGTATAAAAGAAAAGTATTGCAGATTCTGAGAGAATTAAGAAAGTCAGTGCCTTTTGTCCCTTTTGCACCCCATACTTACCTGTCCACTGTTTGAGGCAATTTTTCCAAAGAAATGTTATTCAGCCTCTAATCCCCTTGAAGGAGCATATGTTTTCTTATGTAGCCTCACTTTCTTCTACATTTCTTACTGCAACTTTACTTCCCATTGTCTTCAGTCTTTCTGCAACTTTCTCCAAGTTTTATTTTCCTTGTTCCTTTCTCTTCATCTCACCTACACTAGTCTTCACATGATCATTTTCACCTGGACGGTTGTGTTAGCATCAAAGGTGATCACCTACAAATGAGAGTGACCACTTCTTGTACCTTGAGAAGAGAGGGGAAATGGAACTTGGACAGGCACAAGGTGTCATGCCCAAAAGGGATGGATATCACACAGCTGTTCAAGGGGCTGCAGCCCAGGCAATCATCCTTTACACCTGGGTATCTGATCAGCTTATTTACTTCAGTTCTTCTTGATAAAACCACCGTGAACTGTGAAAGAGTGGCATATTTTTACAGTAATAGGTTGGAAACTTTTCATCTATCTAAATTGTACTCCATGACTCATCTCTTGGTTTGCTCACTGTCCTAAAGCAGTGATTCCCAAACTTGGATCTTGAGATGTTGTTGGACTATAACTCCAATCTTTTGCCACACTGGCAGGATATTCTGGAAGTTGTGGCAGTCTAATAGCAACTGAGGAGCCAAGGTTAAGAACAGTATACATAATTCCATCCTGGTGGTTGTCTCTATGTTTCTGATGGTTGGTCACATGGAGACATATGCTTTTTAAAAAATGGAAATGGCAAAGTAATCAGTGATGGGATGTAACAGGTTCTCACCAGTTCTCCAGAACCGGTAGTAACTTTTCCCAGTGTCCCAGAGAACCGGTAACAACTTCTGGGGGAACCACCTCCGGGGCTTACCTTTTCACTGGTTCCCCCACTGCACATGCACACCAAGCAACAAAAGAATAGCATTTTAATGTATTATTTATTTATTTATTTATTTATTTTATTTATTTACTGGTTTGTGTTGTGGGTGGGTTGAGGTGTGTGTGTGTGCACTTATTTTTATTTTATTTATTTTTTCTTTGGCCCCGCCCACATCATGACATCATGATGATAGCTCCGCCCACACTGTGATGACATCACGGTGGGGTAGTAAAATTTTTGACATCCCACCACTGAAAGTAATGTATTTTGGGAGATGTCACAAGATCAAGAGGAGAGGAAATGTCTACAAGTATGGGTTGAAACAGTGGGACAGTGCTGTTTCCTTGCCTGGCTGCAGCCTGGAAGACAAAAAGCAATAACCATGTACTTGATGGTAGAAACTGAGACCTTTTGGGGATAAAGAGAGTTCAACATTCAGCTTCTGTAACTTAAGGAATTGAACAGTGGTTAACAGCAACCTTCTATGAAAAAGCATGAAGGCTCGGCTGGGTTTGGAACTGTCCAGCAACTAATGACAAAAGTAAAGGCTTTGTTCACACAGAGAATGAAATCTTGTTGCTTAGCACAGTAAGTCACAACCAAAGCAGGCTCACTGAATCAATACATCTGTTGGAGCAGTGTTCCCCAACCTTTGGGTTTTGGACTTCAGTTCCCAGAAGCCTAAGTCGGTACATTGGCTGATCAATGTTTTGGGGAATTGACTTAGACTTCTGGGAGTTGAAATCCCAAACCCAAAGGTTAGGGAACCAGCGACCACCATGGAAAGAAGGGTACTTTCCCAAGCAAGGTAGGCACATTTTACCTAATGGCATATTTTTTTAAATCAAACAGGCCACCTCTAGTTTTAATCGACACTTCTCTTTTTGGCTCACACACCCTTGCTTGGTCACCGATTAATGGGAAGAACCTTGTGCTCTCTCTCACCCTCCTGCTCCCTATTTCTCTGGAGACAATTCTGGGGCCTCACCCAGGGCGTTCCTCTTCTGTCAGCTCTTGCCAAGGTAGTTAGGCAGGTGGGGAGGAATGTTTGCATAACCAGAGTTGCCTGCCTCACCCTGCTAGGGAACAGGGTATGATTTTTCACCATATAAGGAAGAAAACTGCAGCACAGATATTTCTGCAAGAGCCTCAACTAGAGACTGCTATGTAGAAACACATTCCTGCGAGTGAATTTAGTTTTGTTGCAAATGAAAATATTTGCTGTGCAGGGAAAGGAAAAAGGTGTGTGGGAGACCACAGAGGCTGAGATGATGGTCAGGATTGGCTTTGGGTTTGAGAATCCATTGACAAGATGGCTCCCTAACCAACACTACACCCTCCGCCCCAGCTGCCTATTTCTCTGACATTTCCGGCTTGAATTGGAAGTCATTTCCTGCTGTTTTATTTCCCCACAAATCTTTGCTATTGTGCTACACTATGTGTTTTAGGTCAGAAATTTCAAGTAGATAATAAATAGGTACCTCTTCAGCGGGTAAGGTAACAGCGTTCTGTGCACTCCAGCATCTTGGTCTCCTGCCACATGACCAAGGAAATGTGTGCAGACACAGACAGTGCTGGCTCTTTGGCTGTAAGCGGAGATGAGCACTGCCCCCTAGAGTCAGACACGACTGGTTTTTGAGCAAGGGAGAACTTTACCTATGTGTTTTGAAGACTATCTGAAGCTTTCTTATACTGAACCAAACTGCTAGAACAGGGGTGCCCAAACTTTTTGGGCCGTGGGCTGATCATGTGGTTCAGGGAGCCGGTCACTAAGGCCCAGGGTCCGGGTGCGGCCCCCAATGCCAATTCATCCAGCCCATGGAACTCTCGTTGCTCTCTTGTCATGTTTTACTTCTACTTCCAGGAGTGACGAGGGCTTTGCGGGCCGGATGAATTGGTCTCAGGGGCCACACCCGGACCCCGGGCCTTAGTTTGGGCACCACTGTGCTAGCATGTAGAATGATATTGTTTACCCCTTGACTGGTAGTAGCTTTCCAGAGTTTGAGGTGAGTTTCTTTCTTTGCTCCAAATTAATCTTGGGACTGTCTGTAAGACTGTATGCAATCAGAGATCTAGTGCTTTGTGATGTTGTATAGAATAGGGTAATGGTGGGTGCTTTCCCAGGCTCAGCTGCTACCACCACAAAAATTCACAGACAGTGTGGTTGTGGTGGTTATAAAGAGGTGACTGAAGTAATAGAACAAATTTGTTTCTTACAGCTCTAGAGCAGTGGTCCTCAACCTTTGGTTTGTGGACTTCAGTTCCCAGAACCAAAGTCAGTACATTGGCTAATCAGTGCTTTGTGGAATTGACTTAGGCTTCTGGGAATTGAAGTCCAAAAAACCAAAGATTCACCACCATGGCTCTACAGCAGGGGTACCCAATCTTTTCAAGTCGGGAGCTGGGTCACTCCCTCTCAGCCAGCTTCAAGGGCTGGATGGCCATTTTGCCCTGCATGCACTATAGGGGTGGTCATTTTGTCTCAACAGCTTCAAAGGGGTGGCGATTTGTTTCTTAAATGCCCCTGGAGGGGGGGCACATGAAATGGCACCACAGGCCGGATCTGGCCTGTGGGCCTTTGATTAGGAACCCCTGCTCTACAGGATAGGACCCGGACCTAAGGATTTAAGTCACAAGAAAGGAGATTCTGACTTAACATTAAGAAAAGGTTCCTGATGATGATAGCAGGATGGACTGCTTCAGAAGGGGTGGATTCTCCTTCATTGAACGTTTTCATTGATAAGAGGTGGGTGGCTAACTGTGAAAAATGCTTCAGTTTTGGATACCCTGATAACTTTGAACACTACATTTCTATGAGTCTATGAACTGTGTTCCTGGACCATACCAAAAGATCCAACATATCCAGCATTCTCACAGAAGTTACTTCAGATCAAGTCAAGCTAATGGCCTCATGTCACTTAGTGTTTCCATTAAGTGTAGGCCAACCCAAGGGCTGTAGATTTTCAGCCATATACAGATACAGTAGTTCTTTTTCTGCAACAAAGAGAAATAATCACCAAGGAGTTGCTGCCTCTCCACTTGAAGTGACTATCCCACTGTTTCACGACAGGGCTAGCTTTGGTACATCAGTAGACCTAGCTTTCTGTTCCCATCTCACAGCTTTGACGTGCTGAGGGAGGCCAGGGATTATAGAAAACTGCTGACAAAAGAGTTTGAGGCCAACTATGATTCACTTGCATATTTTTTCTGACATTGTGGAAGGTGTTCTGAAGCTGCTAGGAAGCTCTTCCACATGTCTGTACATGAGTGTCAGCTTCATACATTTAAGAGACAAAGGAGGAGGGAGTTTCCTTAGGTTGGCGCCAGGTTCCCAGATCTGTGGCATGAGTCACACAAAGAGACTCTGGCAACTCCTGTCATTGTGCCCAGCAGGAAAAAAAAACTTGGCAAGCCAGTCAATGAGGCCAACAATCAATAAGCCTTGTATCAAGAAACTGTTGCTAAGCTGTCACACAACTTAATGGAGTTTGCAGAAGGGCTTTACATTCAGGTGGTCTCTCCTACAACTTCTCATCAACATCATTCAGGACTCTTTTCCAGTCCTTGAAACAATTCCATAGGAAGATTATCATCCACTGTGGACCATCCACTGTGGACCTTGCTTCCATGACCCTGTTTAGGGAGATAAGAGCTTTGGTGGCCAGAAGGTGATTCAAACTTGAAGGCCATTTTATCTTTTATGAAGGCAGTCAATAAGTGAGTTATTTTGAGGTAGAGGTTCTATATACTGTATTACCAAATCAAATGTATTCCCCCCTTTTTATCTTTCTCTATTGATCTATCAGTCTTTCCATAAGGATTATCATAATTTGAGGCGCTAAACTGCATCTTAGTTTCTGTGTAAGTTCAGCAATAGTCATGGTGGTTTCCAGATATAGGAAGTAAAATAACATATTTTAACCATTAACCAGTTACTTAAGTACTGGCCAGAATCCTGTTACTGGCATAAATAAGTTGAAAGGTCAAACTGCCATTAGTTAAGAAATCAGTGTACATATTCCTTGTCATGTGCCAAGTCAAATGACATGTGTGTTTTCGTGTCAGAGATTACTCTGGGTTGAAAGGATTTTTGAGGGGGACTACCGAATGAAGCTCATTTCATGTCACCCATTGTGCAGCTCTCAGGTATCGAATCCCATCCTTCTGATCTCCTAGTGCTGTGCCGGCTTCTTAACTAGTAGGAACTCACAGCTGCCATTTATGCCATCTGATTTATACAAGTGTACATATGCAATAGGGTTCTAGCCAGTACTTAAGTAACTAAATGGTTGAATGTAGTATGCATTGTGACAGACAGCATGAGCGGCGCAAGATTCACACATGAATTCTGACTACAGTATGTCTGTAGCCATGTGGCAAACAGCCCAGTTGAAATGTGCTATGAAAAACCATGTCACTTCCATACTTTTCTAGATGCCAGATCTGTAGAAGACAGATGCGCATCTAACCACTTAGTAAAATAAGACAGCAGTCGTTATTATTTTCAGTAATAAAATTGAGCAGCATGCAGGCCAGATCCAAGGACTATCACCTGTCACAGGTTGATAATGGAAGAAGAACGCTAGTTTCATGGCTGGCAAGGGAACTGGAGTATCAAAAGGGCATGGATGTGGCATGATTGAGGCTATCTTTTGGTTAGCGAGGCAGGGTTTTTCTCTGCCAAAGTCATGATGATTCTTCCACAGCAATAATCTTGTTCTTCTACATAAGCAAAATAATGTTTCCTACTAATTTATATGAATCAGATACTAAGCTAACTTTCCTTGAGTTTCCTGCCTCTGCATCTTATACTTCTTTTCTCTGAGCATAGTACTTATGGGTTGCTTGAGCAATGAAGTGCAAAAGACGGTTGGTCTCCTGTACCTTTAATCTAGAAGAGAACCTCTCCATCTGGTCAATCCAAGGCTTAGAGCAGGCCATGTTCTTCAGAGAAGATCTATTCCCAGCTGATCTACATTATGATCAGAGACCATCCAGTAACATGGTCATCACCTAGAGCTGCTTCTTACATTCCTTTTCAGCTGGATAAAATTCATTTTTGAGCAAACCATCCTGAGAACAGTACTGGTCAGGGTGAGAGCAATGCAGGAGGTCCAGCTTCTGCTCCAAGGCAACCTTTCGTTTCCCACTTGGAGGACCAACCATCATGTGGGAAGTAGGTCCTGGAAACCCAACATGGCATGAAGGCTAGTTGGAGAAAATGGTGGGAAATTCAGATGTGGCCTATGGGTCACCAGTTGACCAGTAGCTTAGAGAACCATGGGAAGATGGCAAGTATTGACCCATCTCTCCCTCCCACACACATGTGGCTCAGGTTCAGTTTCCCAACAGGTGTGGAAAGCTACTCGATACTTGCTGAGCAAGTATGCATTTCTGAGAGAACGTCTTGCCCTGGGTGTGCCTTGGTGGGAAGGAATGCAGAAACTTTGAAAACCTCACCCATCCTGTAATTAATTTCCTTGCAAGTTTTGGCAAGGCTGATCTGGTCCTCCCCAGCCCTGGGTGAAGTACAGAATAAGAAGGCTGAGGTAAACAGAAAAAGGAGGGGGAAAAGAATCTGCCCTTTCTTGAATAAGGAATAAGCAGTGAATTAGAGAGATTTAGGCCTAATCTTCTGCATGAGAGAAGGCCTTCCCACACCACCAGTTTAGGTTGTGCAAAATAAGAGTTCCTCATCAGCAGTTGACTTCTGAGGAGAGGGTCCTGTTTTTGGGAACACATATTGATTTGAAATACTAGCTAATCTTTCTTCCTAAGGTTCACCATGACTAATAGCAAAATATAATACATACATAGCAACAATAAATGAAATTTCCCATGTAATGAGGCCATTGTAATTTGTAGTACTGTCTAGAGATTGAGGGACTATAGGAGGATATCTGTGTGGCCCGTAAGTTCCTACCTGTCCACATGTATTATAATGTTTTCTTTTCCCCCAGAGAAATATGGCTGATTTAAGCCCATTTACACTTGAAGAGCATATTGTGACAAGTACGTGGGTACATGAGCACAAGAATACTGGTGACACCCTGGATACAATAAGTGGCAAATTTAGAGAAAGATTCAATAGGGATTTACCCTCACCCTGCAGTGAGTCCCATGTTGAATCTCACTAAAAAGAGTATCAGATAGTGAGACTAGGGTACCTGCCTGAGGTACCTGCCTGAGACCCTGAAGGACTGGGCTATCAGAGTTGGGAAAAAAAAATACTTTGTTTGGACTACCTCCCAGAACTCTAGAAGTTCTAGACAAAGAAGGCAAACTGGTTTAGATGTAGACAGAACAACATTATAGCTTTATGCATCCAGAGTTGGCATTCCTTCTGAACCATTGCCTGTCATCACAATGACTGGGGATGATGTGTTTTGTAGCTCAACATATTTGGAGGATACTAGGTTGAAGAAGGCTTTCTTAGGTTGACAGAAGTAGGTAGAACTAGATCAGCATAGGAAATTGTGACTTATTGGCCATACAAGATCTTTTGATGCTTTTGGGCCCTAAATAATACTAGTTTATGTCTTTTGTCTTTGGTGAGTCCATGGAAATGTGGTCTTCATGCACTTCCACCTGAGATACAACCTTAGTGAACACAAAAAAGGATACCTCTGAGAAGACACATGTATAGTTGTAGGACAGTGATGGTGAGTCTTGGCATTCCAGGTGTTCTTGGACTTCAGTTACTAAAAGCTCACATCAGTACTCTTGCTGATCAGGGCTTCTGGAAATTGAAGTTCAAGAACATCTGGAGTGCCAAGGTTCTCCATCGCTGTTGTAGGGTAAGCATAGCCATTTTATCTGCTTGTTATTGACTTCCTTGTAGGTTACTTATAACCTTCCTATTCCTTCAACCAATTTGTTTGTTTGTTTATATTGATCTCTAGAACTGCAGTCTTTGTTCTCGTTTGGTAATTGTCCAGTGTTGGGGTATGGCCACAATGTGAAATGACTTAAATTTGGATATATCCAAAGATTACCAGCAGTTAAGATACAGCTGGCTTCGAAGGGAACTATACCAGTGCAGCTATCTGTGGAAAGACAGATTAACTGCTGAGAGAGCATACTGTATATACTCGAGTATAAGCTGAGTTTTTAGCCCCAAAAATGAGCCCCCAAAAGGGGACACAGCTTATACTCGGGTCAATGACCATGAGGGTCCCAAGACCATGCTGGATTGAGAAGCACCAACAATTTAATTAATTTTACCATATTTTCATGTATTTTGATTATTGAAACTCACTAGCATTTCCCACACTCGCTTATACTCGGGTCAATCTATTTTTCTGGGTTTTCAGGTCAAAATTAGGTACCTTGGCTTATATTCAGGTCAGCTTATACTCAAGTATATATGGTATCTCTTCTTTCTTAGGCATTGTCATGTGTGGTTTTCTGTA
Organism: Furcifer pardalis; assembly: GCA_030440675.1. Classification (NCBI taxonomy): domain Eukaryota; kingdom Metazoa; phylum Chordata; class Lepidosauria; order Squamata; family Chamaeleonidae; genus Furcifer; species Furcifer pardalis. Next base: position 26,880,927 of record CP126897.1, read on the forward strand.
ACTTATGGTTGGCTATACCTTACTTTCCTCTTTGGGTCACTATCCTAAATGTAGTTAGTCTGCCAATGATAGAAGCCATTTGGTTTGATCTGCTTGGAAGAGCTCCTACTTAAATCTCACTTAAGCAAATGGGAAGTGTACACAAGACCACAGTAATACTTGTACATAGCCTAAATTCACCTGAGTGGCGCTTGTGCCAGCAGGCTTCCAGGTGGATTGCTAAATGTATTCCTGAAGCACAATTTAGGTTGGAGATTATGACTGTCCCAACACCTACATCTACTTAACAGCACACCAGCAGCAATTAGTGGAAATGCAGAGTATATATCAATGTGCACCAGCAATCAATAATAAGATCAAAAAGGAGAATGCAGCACTCAGTTCATCAGTACAGTCATACCTCGCATAACAAAAATGATTTTTCTGTGAGGCTGCTCGCTAAGCGAGTTTTTCGCGATGTGAGTTTTTTTCACATAGCAAAAATTCCTATGGGAAAACTCGCATAACGAGCATTTCTATGGAAAAACTTGCATAGTGAAAAATTTTCGTTATGCACATTTTCCCCATAGAAATGCTCGTCATGCAAGTTTTCCCTTAGGGAAAGTCCGACGCGCATAATGAAAATTTTCGTTATGCGAGTTTTTCGCTAAGCGAGTCGCTTGCTGAAATCTAATGTATTTCCAAGGTCTGTTTCTTTTCCTATTTCAATTAAAATGCTATTGCATTTTATGTATTATCCTCAGCTGGATGGTTTAAGTTTCAGGCTGTGGAGCCAGGGTTTGGGTAAGCCTATGGCGCCTGGGGAAAGAACCAATCAGGGAAAACTACACAGCCTATTGCCATATTCCAACTGAAGGGAAATGTAAGTCACTACTGTTTATTCTGTTTAGAAAATCCTGGAAAGGGTCTCCTTAAGTCAGAAATGACTTGACAGCGCACAATTAATGTGTTATCTTGGCAGCAAATGTCTAGGCCTCTGGTTCCCAATGTGGGACACGCCCTCAACAGGTGGGCAATTTGAGGGGGCAATTTGAGAATGAGTTATTAAACATTAATTGACTTTTAGGCTTCCTCCACGTGTATAGGAGTTCACTTTTTGAACAGTAATAATTATATGTCATGGGGAGGGGAGGGAAATCTAGATTTTAGAGATGTTTAGGTGGGACGTGGCGCTTTGGTTAGAAACGGAGATGAGCATTGAACCCCAGAGTTGGATACAACTGGCTTTTGAACAAGGGTGATCTTTACCTTTATCTTTGCAAATTCTCAGCATCTTGCAAAGCTTGTTCTAAATTGCCCACAGCATTGCCTTCTGAACATTTTCTTCTGCTTCTCAGCTTTCATTTGCTCCCATCCTCCGTTTTTATGCAGGTGTCTGTTTTTTAAAAAAAGCCTGCAGTTAATACAAAATGTGCAGTGGGAGAACAAATGTGCAGCTGGAAGCAGATAGCAATCCACTCAGAAGAAATGGGTTGGCTTTAAAAGTGAGGTATCAGGGTATATCAATCAATTTCCAATTGCACATCCCCCCAGCTTCACATTTTGTACCCACCTCCATACTCTCCTTAACCCTGGATTTTATGAAGCATGCACTTATAGCCTCTAACTTCTGTTCTTCAAATCGAATGTGTCACAGACATTTTATTTATTCCCAACCTAAGGCCTGTGGGCCGGATCTGACCTGCGGCATCATTTCACGAGGCCCCCAACTCGCCAAGAGCATTTGAAAAACAAAATGGCTGCTGCTTTGAAGCTGTTGGGACAAAATGGCCACCATATCATGAAGGCAGGGCAAAATGGCCATCCTGCCCTTGAGCTAACTGAGAGGACGTGGCCCGGCCCCTGGCTTGAAAAAGTCGGGACCCCCCGATTTAGACAATATGTTCTGTTGAAATAGTAGGGGTTGAAATAGTGGGGGTTGGGGGTGGAGAGCTTGTGGCTTCGGCTGAAGAGTGCTTCCTCAGATTTTTGGGGTGACGTACAGCCTTGTCAGAGACTATGGTGGCTTAGTACGGTGGCTTCTATCTGTGCGTGTGATGCGCTATCAAGTCAGAACGGACTCTTAGCAATCCTAGTAGGACTTTCAAGGTAAGTGAGATATTTAAGGACATATAGAGATTTGAACCCAGGAGTCATAGTCAACTACACTGTCCATTAAACCACACTGGTATCCTATTCTAATTTTCCCTCCTCATCTTTTTGTTTGTTTGTTGCAATGGTAGCATCAATACTGCTTCATGGACATTCATGTTGGTTACATAGAGTGTCCTTTCTTACCATTTTCTCATTTCCCCAGAATTCAGTTTGTTCATTTTCAGTTATGCATTAGCATGCAATTAAAACAATTTTATTTCCATGGATATTCATATAAATTTCTTCACCTATTTTCCACAATAGACATTTTTTTAATATAGCCCTTTACAAATACAGGGATTTTCAACCTGTGGCCCATGGGCCGGATATGGGCCATGGCACCATTTCATGTGGCCCCCACACCACCTCCCCCACACCTGGAAGTGCCATGTGGGTGGAGGAAGGGCAAAATGGCCATCCGGCCCCCAAAGCTGTCTGAGGGAACGTGACCTGGCCGCCGGCTTAAAAAGGTTGAGAACTTCTGACCCAATATATATACTTTTGTCTGCATATATGACTCCTACAAACATTTACTGAATATAAAAAAGTCTTTTCTTTCACAATCATTTTGGTGGGGAGGTAACTTATACTAAAGTGATATAGATATTTCTGTCTGCAAGTTTTTTGCATTACAAAATCAGGAGAAGCACGAATGTTGACAGACAACAGTTTTCCAGTCTGTAGACTCTTCTAAGAGATTGGTCTCTGGCAAGACTTTATCACAATAAATACTAAACTTAGTACTCTGCAGTCCTTGTAAGGTAAAGGTCACCCTTGTTCAAAAGTCAGTCATGTCCGACTCCTAGTGCGCGGTGCTCATCTCCGTTTACAGCCAAAGAGCCAGCGTTGTCTGCATTTGCAGATGTTTCCATGGTCATGTGGCAGGCATGACTAGAATGCTGTTACCTTTCCCCCTCAAAGTGGTACCTATTGATTTACTTGCAATTTCTTGCTTTCGAACTGCTAGGTCGACAGGAACTGGGACTGAGACGAGAGCTCACTCCGTCATGCAGTAATTGGATCTTGAATTGCCGACTTGCCGACCTTCCAGTCGTCATGTTCAGGGTCTTAACCCCTAAGCCGCCGCAGTCCCTTGAATTTACAAAGAGGAATGTTTAAAAAAAGGAGAAGATTTGGAAGACAGAAATCATACAGCAAACAGGTCTCAAACTCCTGACCTGCTGGCTTTTGTAAAGCTTGTAGGCAGCTTTTTAAGTTACATCTTCTGCAGTGCAGGTAGCGGCTTTGTTTGTGGAACTTCACATTCAAGATTACGTAGGTTAATGGAATTAATGGAGAAACACAATGGCTGTAGATAGGGTTACCTCTTGAGAAAGCTAGGTTAGATCTGATGACCAACCTCATAGACCTCTGGTCTTATGCTACTGAAAATTCTTTAGAAATAAAAACCATTCAGTGCCACCATGCTTACAAAGCACTCATGAAGGATAGTCTTCTTGCATTAAGGTTGATGCTTTAAAATGCAGGTATGACTCTGAATTGTAAAGCCTCATTTTGGGCGAACTGGTGTTTTTAGTACAGGTAAGCAGCAGAGTACTGCCACATTTGGGTAGGTGTTGGTATTGCGTGTGCCTCTTCAGACTGTTCCTCTACATTTTTTTCTGCAAAGAACATCCACACAGTCTCCACACCCCAATGAGGTGTATGTGTGGCACAGTCTCCTTGCAGGTAGTGTTGCTATACGTCCCAGAAAACTGGGATTATCCTGGATTCAAGGTCGGAAAAACTGTCTTGCCCAGTTCAATAAAAATCATGTTAAAGTCCTGGATTTTAAAAACGTACTGATTCTGTATTATAGCACACCATTAAAATAAATTCATACTTCCGCCATCAGTTTCCTGCCACATTGGAGTTGGAGTATACCTGGAGACAAATCTTAACGTCCTTGCCTCACACCACTTCCAGATAAGTGTGACTAGTGTTTTTCCTGGAACTGAGGATGTTAAGAGTTGACCACGATACTACTTCTCAGAAGTACAACAGATCATCTTACAGTAAGAATTAACTGTTGTAAATAAATTCATTTCTGTATTGATATATTTAATGTGCAAGTGTTTTATAGCTGTCATGTTACGTTTGTTTTTTTAAAAAAGGTTATTTTGTAGATAACCCGCCCATTTTTGTCAAGTATACTTCTGTCCCGGTTTTGTGGGAGAGAATTATGGCAACTCTACTTGCAGGGAGACCTCTCCTTGAATGTTTCACATACCTTGAGGACCATAGTAGGGTTGCTCTACGTTGGACACAACCCAGTGACACAGAATGACAAAAATCCTGAACCTGTATATGCTGCTGTTTGTGAAGAAAATGGACTTGGAAAAATAGCAACTTCCAGTTGGTTATCACAGCCACGAGCAGCTGATTAAAATCTTTGGACCTCAAGGTGAGTCTAATGTCTTAACTGCACGCAGCCTTGCTACCCGTATACTGTCACATATCCAAGATTGTGTGAAATTGGCCCACCCACTGCATTTCTGGTTGTGGAAACATGAAGGCATAGCTGCCATATCACCAGGTGAGGGTGCTCTTGATAAACTTTTAGAAAGAGCAAGAAGCATTTGGATCAGAAGGGAGAGTGTTCGCACCAGCTTCAGTCTTCTCCCTGGGTATGTTCCTTTGATGGGCAATTAGAGATGTCAGCCATCTGGCCTCTTTGAAACTTTACAAAGACGCAGAGGGGACTGAACCATGGTCTTATGAGGTCTGCTGTGCATGTGTGTTGTGAAACCCACCGGTGTAGGAAGAAAACAGTTCAAAATGCCTTGCAAATGCAAGCACATTTTTACACTTGTATTACATACAAATAAATTACATACATATATACAGAGGGTGCAAAAAATGTATACACATTTTAAGAAAGGAAAAAAAACTGTCTTAAAATTATAATACTCAATATATGATGATAACAGGTGCTCAAAGTATTACCATCAGTGTCCAGACACTTCTGATTATGGGAAACTATTGCTTGATCAACGTCGACCAAAGTGTCCACTGGTACCTCTGTGCATTGCATTTCAATTCCTTTCTGAAATATTGCTAGTGTAGCCAGTTTTCTATGATACACCAGATCCTTTAAGGTCCTCCATAGGTGAAAGTCAAGAGGTGTTAAGTCAGGAGAACATGGGGGAAACTCAACCACACCTCTTCAAAATGGCTGGCACTCCTCAAACGACAACCGTACTGCCACCATTTTCTTTGACTATCCTGTATGTTGCATGGTGATGCTAGCATTCATTCTTTTCAGCGAACATCATACTATACATTGCTACCATAATTTAATTCAACTTCAAAAAGTAAAACATAGAGCAGGGGTTCCCAACCTAAGGCCCCTGGGCCAGATCTGGCCTACAATGCCATTTCACGTGGCCCCCACCCTCCAGTTGGTTACCACAGCCACGAGCAGCTGATTAAAACATATAGGTGGCGTTAGAAGGGCTGCGTGCAGTTAAGACAGTAGACTCATCTTTTGAGAAACAAAATGGCCACCCATGTGAAGCTGTTGGGACAAAATGGCCACCCCCATTGTGCAGGCAGGGCAAAATGGCCATCTGGCCCTCAAAGCTGACTGAGAGAGCATGACCTTGACCCTGGCTTGAATAGGTTGGGAACCCCTGACATAGAGTATACATTTTTGGTACTCTCTATATGTATTTATGGTTTTTTTTAAATTAACAATATGCAAAGTTTGATCCTATTGGATTTATCATATGAAGCCTTCCTTTGGAAAGATAGATGGTTTCTCTCTCGCCTTCTTTCTCAGTGGGCATCAAATAGTTCCAACAGAAGTGCGTTGCAGAGAATTTCTGCTTTCACACCTATGGGACAGACACCACACTTCAGTGCGTCTGTCTTCAAGCCTCCTCTGCAAACGAGGCTCTGATGGCAGTCTGTGGGTGGGGCCTTCCACCTGTTTGTTCTCACTGAAGAGGGGGAGATGCTAATTTCTTTCCTCCGAATTCTGACACATCCCTGCCTGTCAGGCCGGTATGTTAAGTGATGCAATATCATCTCCAGGGATGCGTAATGTTGAACTGTGTGTGGTTTTTGTGAATCACCCATATCTCCTCAATCAGGGAGACACAATGCACAGTCTCCCTGCATCCACAAACACTTGTGTGGGCAGGTTTGGAGGACAGGTTTGGAGGATCGTGAGGTTCTACTTCCCTAACTGCAAAGAAAGAAAGCTTTGCCGATGTAAGCAGAAAAGGGAAACAAGTGAAATTGGGGAAGGAGGGAGGGTTTTGACTTCTTTCTCCATAATCAGATCATAGTTCCCTTTTTGTCTTGACTACTGGGACTGCAGTGGCTCAAGTGGCTAAGACTATGACTGGAAGGCGGCAGGTCATCAATTTGATACCCAAATATTGCAGGATGGAATGAGCTCCCGTCTTTGTCCCAGCTCCTGCCAACCTAGCAGTTCCAAAGCAAAAAATTGCAAGCAGATAAATAGGGACCACTTCAGTGGGAAGGTAAACAGCGTTCTGTGTGCTCCAGTGTCTAGTTATGCCTGCCACGGGACCATGGAAATGTCTGCAGAAGCAGAGAGCACTGGGTCGTTGGCTATGAAACAGAGATGAGCACTGAACCCTAGAGTCAGATACGACTAGCTTTCGAGCAAGGGTGACCTTTACCTTACTGGGAATGCAGTGCTCCAGAGCGTCTGTGGGTGCTAGATTTCTGGAGGCTGCCTGTTCCTACCCTATGCCTTCACTTTATCCTCTGATGCCAATGGGGTGATTAATTCATTCCAAGTTTTAGTCTGATCTTTAGAGGGGTTATCCAAAAGTGTGGAACCTTATACGCCAAATAGTTCATCCTAAAGAACAGCAACTTTAACAATTGGATTAAAACCCGGAGTGGGTTTAAAACCCTACTGACTTTAGAGTCACCAGCTTCTGCTGCTTTAAACAGGCAGATGACAAAAGTGGGGCTGACCCTCCATCTGTGCCTAGACAGATGGATGGGACCCCTTTTCATATATAAGGAAAGTCTTCTTCTTCTTTCATGTCCTGATCAAACCCTGGACTGCCAAAATGAAGCCACTTTTTTGGCTTTGTCATTGGCCAAACTCAAGTTCTCATCGGTGCAAGTTTCTGGCAGTAATCAGCAGACCAGTAAATGAGCCGGATTCTGTATCTCTCCACATTCACACTTTGTCTTATTGTCAGCCAGTAGTCCCCACTTGAGCATGTTTGTCTTACCTTTAGGGTCTCAGACCATTAGCCTATTCAGGGTCCTCCAAGTGATGTAGGGGAGTTTGAGTTCCTCACAATATATAAGGAGATGACCTCATATCACAGAGTTCTACTGATTTTCCATATCCTTTAAACTGGCATTTTAGCAGGAACTCCTTGTCCCACCATAATGTAACAAGCTTAATCTGTTACAGTTCCCTATTCCACACAGCAACTTGAAGTCTAGGATCTCCATCTTCCTTTGCTTCAAAATACCCTCATGAATAAAGAAGAGATTCTAATGTAAACCGAAAGCCATGCTTATGAGCAAATATACTACTATGGCCACTGGTTAACGCAAATGAGTCAGCGGGAGGTAATATCAATAGGGAAAGACCAAGAGATGGGATGGCTGCTTAGTCATTACTACAACCACTAACCTTTCTTTAAAATGTTAATTTCAGTATTATTTAACTGATCTTTTCAAGAGCTAGGTTTTCCTCAGTTATAGAATCTGTTTAGAGTGTTTTTTTTAATTCAACAATGGATTATTTTTTTTCTACAGAGGAAAGATCAAGCCCTGCTATAAAGCCTACTGATATTTCATTGCAAATTGGGTTCATTGGGAAGTTCATGGGTTCTTAACAAATTGCTACTTTTCCTGCTACCGAGTAAATCTCTAGCTCAGGGCTGCCCAAACTTTTCAGGACGTGGGCCTGACCACACACCCCGGACAGCTGATTGGGCCAGTTACGTGGTTCCTCCCACCAGTAGTAGAAGTAAAACACACCCCGTACATGTGCAGAACGCATTCACGGCAGCATTCTGTGCATTCATGGGTGAATCTTAATTCCACTTCTGGGAGTGGCGAGGGCGGTGTAGGCCGGATGAATTGGCATAGTAGTTTGGGCACCCCTGTTCTAGATCCTCTTTGTCTTCATCTTTTTTTATGTCAGCAGCAATCAAGTTCTCAAGTGGAAGGAGCAGCTGATAGGATGCTGGTTTCTTTTCATGCGGATACTCAAATGTGTTTAGATTCTTCATATTTTTTGGGAGACCTCTTCATGTGGCTCCCTTTCAAAATCTAAAGCACTGTATTTGTAGGGTTATGAGGTAATCAGCATCCTGTTTCTTAAGACTGCAGGAGCAAAACCAGTGAGGAGGTGGAATTGGAGCTTGTGATATCACAGATATAGGGCAGGGAAGGACCTCTCTCTTGAGTATTTTTCTTCACCCTATACTTGTAATGTCTGGAGGACTAACTGCAAGGTGTTATTGTTCCCCCACCCCCCAGCGATCCCCTCCAGATGGCTGCTACCGGTTTGGGCAAACCGGTCTGAACCGGGAGCAGCCCATCACCGGTTATGTATGTGTTATGACCTCAGTCTGAAGCTTGCCTGTGTGCACATTTTACGAGACGTTATCTATGCCTTACTTTTCCAAGTTGAATTGGATTATTGTAACAATTCATGCATTTTTTTGGGAATGATTGATTTTACTTCCAGCAAGATGGCAGCCCACCACTCATCCACCAAGATGTGAGAGCTTACCTTGATGAGAATTTGTCAGGACAATGATAGGATGAAGAAGTGTGGTTGAGTTTCTTCCATGTTTTCCTGATTTAACACCCTTTGACTTCTACCTAAGGGGGACCTTAAAGGATGTGGTGTACTTTAGAAAACTGGCTACAATGGAAGTACTTCGGGAAGGAGCTGAAACCGCATGCACAGTAATACAACTGGATACTGGGTTAATGTTGCTTAAGCAGTAGTTTGTCATAATCAGAAGTGTCTGGATGCCAATGGTAACCACTTTGAGCACCTCTTGTAATTGCAGATGTCAAATGTGATTTGTATTCATCTTTTGTTATTGGTATATTTTGAGTATTAAACAGTGATGGGATGACAAAAATTCTACTACCACGCCATGACGTCACGGACGTCATGGGCGTGGCCAATGGCATGACGTCATGACGTCACGGCCGACGTCATGACGTCATGACGTTGTGGGCGGGGCCAAAATAAAAATAAATAAAAAATAAAAATAAACATACACACACACCCCTCCCTCTCAGCCCACCCACCCAGACACAAATAAATAAATAAAATAAAAACAACCACCCACCCAAAACACAAATAAATTACCCACCCACCCCAAATAAAAACCCCTCGCTTACCTTTCTTGGGACCCGGCACCCCGATTGCTGTCCACAGCCGCCGCCGCCGCCGGAGCTGCCTGCACCCCTGTGGCGTCCTCCTTGGGCCGGTACCTTTTTAGCCCGGCTCCGGCCATGGCGAGGGGCGACGGGCAGCCGCGGCTGCCGCGCCTCCCTGGGCCGTCCCCATGCCGCACCGCCGCCGCCTACAGCTTCCTCCTCCGCAGCGCGCGGCAGCCGAGCTCAAAAGGGACCGACCCAAGAAGGAGTCCACAGGGATTCAGGCAGCGGCAGCTCCGGCGGCGGCGGGCGGCGGCTGTGGACGCCGGGTGCAGGCACCCGGCCCACAGGCGCCCGGCGGAGGCGGCGGCAGCGGTGTACCCCGCCGGGCGTCCCCAGGGCATGGGGCTTGTCAGCAGCGGACGGCCGAGGCAGCCCTCAACGTGCCGCGGGGAGGCGCCCCCCTCAGAGGGCTGCTGCCGCCGCCGCTGCCCTGAAAGTTCTAAATGTTTTGAAAATCGGAGCGAAAATGGCTCTAATTGACTGCGCATGCGCAGAAACTCAATCTGACGCATGTGCAATGCGTCAGATTGAGTATCTGCGCATGCGCAGTCAATTAGAGCCATTTTCGCTCCGATTTTAATTTTTTTTCCCTTTCGGTCAGGCGTCCGGAACCGGACGCCCCAAAAGTGGACTTCCCCTCACGGAGAACCCTCCGGGATTGGTCTTACCGGTTCCAGAGATCCGTCTGGAACCGGTGACATCCCATCACTGGTATTAAAATTTAAATACAATTTTTCCTGTCTTAAAATGTATATACATTTTTTGCACCCTCTGTAGAGTGTACCTCTGGCAACATTACTGTAGTGGAGCACCAGTTATATTGCTTTATATGCCTCTTCAATTGGTTAAACATGGGTTGCAGAATTAAACCATAAGGAGCAACAATTAGGCACCGATGCTAGTATATGCACATTAGAACAGGGGTTCCCAACCTTTTTATGCTGCGGGCCTGACCACGCCCCCCTGACTGCTGAGCGGGCCTGACTATGCCCCCGGAAGTGGAAACAGGCGCATTTATGACAGCTGTAAATGCGCCCACTTCCCCGTTTACAAGAGGCAGAGACACATTTATACACGTGCAGGCACGTTTTATGGCTAATGTAAGCACATTTGCTTCCACTTCCAGGTAAAGTGGCAGTGGGCCACATGACATCGTGCCATGGGCCACCCCTGGCCCACGGGTTGTAGTTTGGGAACTCCGGCATTGGAAGCTGATCATATTGTCTCAGACTCTTGACCCATGTAGACTGCAACTGTAACTTGCTATTGAAAGTCAGCTTTTACATCTTTATTCCTGAGTTCCTCCCATCATATAGAAAAAGAGCTCACTGTCCATAATACATTATATAATTGTGGTGAAGCTGATGATATAGAACTGCATTTTGAGGGAGAATTAGGGCTCACTAGACAGCTAATTTAGTTAGTACTAAAGACAATAGCTAAACTCAATTATTGGAAGGTTGGAATTCGATTTTCGACTGCTGCATGACAGAGTGAGCTCCTGTCTCTGTCCCAGCTCCTGCCAACCTAGCAGTTTGAAAGCAAGAAATTGCAAGTAGATAAATAGGGACCACTTCAGTGGGAAGGTAAATAGCATTCCATGCATTCTGGTGTTGAGGCATGCCTGCCACATGTCCACGGAAAGGTCTACAGTCACAGGCATCATTGGCTCTTTGGCTATAAACAAATATCCTTGATATTTTGCACATTTCATACCCACTGGCACATGAGTATCTTTTAAATAGGACAAGAAAGTCGTGACAGGAGCTACAGCTCCCATCATGCCTCACCATTGGCTGGGTTTGCTGTGGACAATGGACTCAGGAGTTCCACTAAATTGGAGGATTCAATATGCACTTTCTCTGTGTAAAACAATGCTCATCCTCAGTGGAGAGCAGCCCTCTCACTGAGGCCTTTTGGCATGCCCTATTCCAGCACAGCTATGTGATAACAGTAATAATTATAATAAATAACGATGACGACAGCAACAATGATGAAAGGCATGAGATGCCACAGGTCAAAAGAACAAGTCCTGATTAGTAATGCTTTCCCTCAGCTATTATCAAAAGAGAATCCAAATAATGGCAGAGAAAAAGGCGTCAAAGTGAATGTCAGGAGTGGAGCCAAGGCAAGTTGGATGGATCATTGAGTACACAAACCTGTTTCCACCTTAATGAATTGTTGTGAAAAGAAAAATCTTTAAATCTCCAAGTCTGGTTGTAATCCAAGAGGTTGGAACATATGAGAAAGGGAGAACTGAAGGCAAAGAAATCTTTAGTTAGTGAGAGTACATTACGCATAGGTTATCGTTAATAATCCCCCAGGGCTTTGTCTGTGATGTAAATGTGTTTCTGTCTAGAAGAAGAAAGGCAGGCTGTCACAAAGACATCCTCTACCACTTGTAGGAAGCACCATTTCAGATTTCGTTAGTGTTAAGTATATGTAGGCGTGGAGGATGGAAACCAGTAAACTCCAGTAATTACAGGACATGGAGAGTTGCATCAAATTGTTGAATTCACTGTTGCAAGACTTGATGAGATCTGTTATCTTGGATTTTTTTTTAAAAAAGGGCTGTACAGCAGGGGTTTTCAACCTACAGACCAGGGGCCGGATACAGCCCACAACACCATTTCATGTGTCCCCCTACCGCCTCTGCCACACCCAGCAGTGCCATGCATGGCATGCAGGGCAAAATGGCCCCCTGGCCCCCGAAGCTGTCTGAGGGAGTGAGACCCGGCCCTTGGCATGAAAAGGTTGGGAACCCCTGCTCTACAATTTCACAGAAGACAGGCTAATAGTTGTGAAGTTAGAGGGAACCAGTACCAGCTATACCATTAGACAGAGTGAAGTAGCTGCCTTAGGTAGCAAATGCTAGGAATCAAGATACTGTATTAGATTGCAGAGCCTATATTCACTACATAGGTAAACCCTGGAAAGGGTCACCATAAGTGAGAATCAACTTGAGGGCACTTACCGATAATAATTATTAAACAATGCTTAGAACTCTGTTTGAAAGGCTGTAAGGAAAGTATATTTTCACATAACGATATTACCTCTTCTCAACAGGTTCCAGCTTCTAGATATCCTTAAAAAAACCTGGGGTGCCCAGAACTGGATACTCTAGGGAAGGTCTGACAGAAGAAAATAAGAGTAGTACTATTACATCCCTTAATCGGGCTGCCACAATTCTTTTAAGACTACAGTAATACCTCGGATAATGCTAAGACTTGGTTCCACAAGTTTTGGTGTTATCCAATTTTTAGTGTTATCCGATCCATGTTAAAATCCTATGGGATGTATCGGATAACGTTAAAGCTCCATAGAGATACATTGTAACCGCACAGGCTTTAGCGGTTGTTATCCGATACATCCCATAGGACCTTAACGTTATTCGATCCAATTCTGCTCCCCAGATTACTTAACGTTATGCGATTTTAGTGTTATCCGAGGTAAACGTTATCCGAGGTATTACTGTATTAGCTTTTGGGTGTGTGTGCGTGTCTCATGATTGTTGAATCTTGTTCATCCTGAGTTCTGGGAAGACAGTACAGTGATACCTAATTCATTATGCGAGTTTTCCCCATAGAAATGCTCGTTATGCGAGTTTTTCCATAGGGAAAAGTCCGACTCACATAGCGAAAAATTTGGTTATGCGAGTCAGACCACTTAGCAAAAAACTTGCTCGTTATGCGAGTTTTTCGCTAAGTGAAACGCTCGTGATGCGAGGTTTGACTGTAGATCCTTTTCATACATGTCATTGCCAAGCCAGGTGTCACTTATCCTACATTTTGACCATCTGCTTCTTTTTTCTTGCTTAATCTCTCCCAACATTTCTTGTTCTACCTCTGTAATCCTATCCAGTCATTACTTCCCACTTGTTATCAATACAGATGAGACATTGGGAGTTTTGATCTCCAATTCCCAGATTTCTCAAAGATTTCCCCAGGTATTACAGAAACCGAAGTCTACAGGCCAACTTTCCTTAATTCCATGGGCACCTTATTCAGCCTAGTTCTTCTTTCAGAACCAAGGTACTTTCTGTCACACAACTTCCTTGCAGGAGTGGTCTTGCTACCTCTGCCTCTATAGAGTTAGTTATGAGCTAGTTTTTGGTAATGGATTTGGGTTGTATTACCTTATGCTTTTATGATGTGTAAACCGCCCTAAGTCACCCCGGCGAGGAGGGTGGTATAAAAATGTGAATAAATAAATAAATAAATATCAGCTCTTCTGTTTCGTTGCTTTTGACATACAGAGAATATTACGTCTGAAGAAGAACTACAGCATTCAAGTGTAGACACTACACGCAGACAAGAAGCCTTGAAGATTTGGGTTCTTGTGCATAAGCTGATCATGTAGAAGTTTCTCTTTAGATCAGCGTTTTTCAACGTTTTCAGGTTGCGGGATGAATTGGCGTCAGGGGCCAAGTCTGGCCTGTGGGTTGTAAGTTGCGAATGCCTACTTTAGATGTATCATTCTCTATATGGAGAAAGTGACAAAGGAGGACGACATAGCTACTCTGATCACGGTGTGTTGATAGCAACAGGGTTCGTAACATCTCTGTTGGCTTTGTGACATTACAAGGACTCAACTCTGTAACATCTTGGGGCCCCATCTCGTAGCATCACAAGAATCTACCTTCTGATCGCGGGTTTTGACACTGAAATATCAAGGAAAAGAATGCTGCTGACTCATCAATCCTATACTTGACGTGACTTCATTCTCCTTCATTCATTGGGATTGCTCCTTTTTTTCTTGCCCAAGAAAGAAAAATAGGCTTGAGTATCTACTCTGTGGGTTTCCAGTGTGGTGTGGTGGACACAGCAATGTACTCAGCTGGCCTGGGATTGAATCCCTGCTTGCCTTTAGACACTTACTGAAGTGGGTTGACACTGGTAAAACCACTCCTTAAACTTCTTGTTATACATTCACTCCAATTTGACTGTACATAACACATACATCTACCCTGTTGGGTTGCTGAGTGTCCTGTGATTTCTCTTCCCTTTTCCCCTCTCCTGAGCCTTCTTCAGTAAGGTTTGGGGAGATGCTTCCTAAAGCTTCTACAGGAATATCTGGAGATGTATGGTTTCTGTAAACCGCCCTGAGTCGGTTGTACCGAGTAGGGGGGTATACAAATCGAATAAATGAAATGAAATGCAGCCAATCAATTGATTTTAGAAACATAAAGAATACATGATTTCTTCATCTGAGGAAGCCTTGCCCTTTTTAGGCCCTACTATAAAAAATTCTTTGGTATGGCTTTTTAAAAATATTGGTTGTGTTTGTATTTGTTCCTATCGGTTGCATATTTCCCCCCAATTATACTACTTCGTAGCATGATTTAGTAACTACTTTATTTCTCTGAGGTGTACCAGAAATCTCATGAAGTCTCATAAATCAGAACATTTTTATGACCTCTTTATCTTGTAAAAAGGTCAGAAATTGTGAAATGACATTTCTGTTGAGAATTGAGTATCATAAGCATTCTTTTTCTACCCTTACTTGAATACCTTCTGATAAGAGTAAAATTTATTATTGACTGTCAGTTACCCTCATACTTTGCTTGCGAGGTTCTGCAAATGACATCTTGCTGGAAACGTAGGGAACAGGATGGCCAAACTTTTCAGACTGCAGGCCAGTCACATGGTTCCTCCCACTAGAAGCGGAAGTAAAACGTGCTTGCACATGCGCAAAATGCTGCAGTTAATGCACATGCATATACAACAGGTGCGGGTGCATTTATGGCAGCATTTGGCACATGTGTGGGAGCGTTTTACTTCCATTTCCAGGAGCAGCATGTGCAGCGTGGGCCAGTTCTGGCCCATGGGCTGGAGTTTGGCTGCCCCTGGATTAGATGGACCTCAGATGTCACCTTGCAGGAGTCTTCTTAAATTAGTGGTAGAAACAAGGGAACAGATTTTAGAAATCACAAACATTTTGGCTGATCTTCAGCTATAAGTGAACTGACTTCACTTGCACATCTTGCACTATGTGGGTTAGAAAGCAGGGATCTTTAGGTTGAGATACTTCTCAAATGTTTGCAGTATACTTCTAAAATAAAAGAGATGTTCCAAAATATGTACAAATAATGCAGAGGCTTTGTTTAAAAATGGATATTGACATTTTTCTAAAGTAAGTTGCCTGGAAAAATGCATCCTTAATTTACACACAATGGTAATACTTGTTATTGTTGTCTTTTCAGCTATTGAAGGATGTAGATACAGCACGGAATGGACTTGTGAATAGATGTGTTGTAAAACTAACACAGATGATCAAGAAATTGTTCATTCTCTGAAAGTTAATGACATGGGCCACAATCCTATTAATGGAACATGGAATAGAAGAGTAAGGGTATAAGTCTTGTCCTGATGCCAGCAGGCTTCTACTGGTTTTAAAATTGTTCAATGACTGATTGTAAAATAGGGGCCTGATGGAGAGATCCCTTTCCCTCATGGTTGCCTCTCACAATACTGCTTTTCCTAATATGATTCAGACCACTGTCCAATATAGACTGACCACAACTAGAAATCTAAGGATCCTACAGACAGTAAATGCTGTTGAAGGTTGTAGTCTAAAACTGTAATTTCTCCAAATGCTGAACCTAACTGTTATTTGTGTGGAGGGAGGGATTGAACAACCAAATAGCTTTCTGGCTTCTGGGTAGCCTCTGTGTTGTCCCAACCGTTATGCTGTCCTAACTTGTCCATTTCTGGAACAGTTAATCAGGATTATGAAGCATAATCATAGTATTCAAACAGGCCTTAACAATGTGGGATTCATCAAGTTAAATACAGTTCAGGACCACTTGTTGTATCTTACCAGAAAATTGGCATTCTTTTTAAATTTGCTACCCTTGTGAAATTTTCTGGCCAAGTTATCCTGCTATGGTAATACAGTCAAACCTCGCATAAAGAGCGCCTCACTTAAAGAGTAACTCGCTTAAAGGACAGCATTTTCTCTGAATGTTCGCTTCGCTTAACAAATAAAACCAACCAAAAACTCCCTTAACAAATAAATCGGGGTTCGCAATCCCCCCTCTGTCAGAAGTCACAATTGGTCACTTACAATGGTGTTTCGCTTAAAAAGCAAACTCGCTTAAGGAGCAATCTTGTGGAACACATTATGCTCTTTAAGCAAGGTACAACTGTAAAGGTACAACTGCCAGCAACTGAACACCAATTGTCAGGTGGTGGTGAACTAACCTGACAACCCTGAGGACTAATAGCCTTTGGGTGGTGAAGTACACAGGGAAGGGTGATGGTTCCCAAGTAGATTTAAATCCCACTTGAATCCATCTTGATGAAGGGCAGCAGCTTCATCAATACTGGCCTTGGGTTTATGAGAACTTTGTGTGCCAAAAGGGCTCAGGACTAAAAAGTGATTCGTGAAACTGGATCAATAGTATGAATGTCATGCTGAGATGTGGAAGGGAAATGGAAGACTACTCAGGACAATCTTCATGGTTGATTGCCATGAAGATCGCCAGTACAGTATTTGGAATTGGATAGGGCACTTGAAGAAGAAGATCCTTGCTAAGTATGCAAACTAGGTTGAGTGAGCCCCTGTTGGGCTACCATAATGTGGCTCGATCAACTACATTGTACGCAAGATCAGAAGTGTGGATAGTATGGATTTTGGCTCAGTCAAGGTAGCTGGGGTCTGCCTTTGAACATGTGACATTCATACTAAAGAAGATAATCCATCGGAGCATATGCAAAGTATCTTACAGTCACTGCACATAAACACAGATAGCTCCCACTTATCTGAGAACAGGAATTTAGCAGAGCTAAGAGAGGAAAATTATTTATTCAAAAACTCTCTCATGGCATGTATACCAGATTGCAGTGCTTGTTTGGAAGTCTGAACATGTTCAATGTTAATCCATTCAGATAATAATGATTTAATGTCAGAAATTATTCTGGGTTGAAAAGATTTTTGTGGAAGAAACTATTCAGGGAATACCCAAATGAGGCTCCTTTCAGGTCCCCAAAAGCTGGGACAGAGATGGATGCTCAATCCGTCATGCAGTTCCCTAGGTCTTGAACTGCTGACTTGCCAGCCTTCCAGCTAACAAGATGAACTCTTAACTACTGAGCAACCACAGCCCCTATTCATTCAGATTTGGGACAAGAAAGGGTGATCTGACTTTGTATATTATGAGATAAGCAAAACTCATTCGTTATCTCAGATAATCAGAAAGCATATTCAGAAAGAGGCTAATTTTTCCAATTATTACTAATATGTTCTGTCAAATCAATTCTGATCTACGATGATCCTTTCCAGGATTTTCTAGATAGAGAGTACTCAGGAGCAGTTTACCTTTTCCTTCTTCTAGGATTGTCCTGGGACTGTGCAACTGGTTTATGGTACAGAGACTGGCTTTTCTCCCAGAAGCACAGTGGGGAATACATCTACCAGTCTGTGCTTCTCAACCAGTTACTCCATCTCAGAAAGTTATTTAGTACTTTCTCCCTAATATAGCTTTGTGACACCATTATGGAACCACATCAAACTGATTTCATGATAACATGTCACAATGCTGCCAACGTTACCCCAGATTGCTTGTGATTGCTTCAGAAAAAAGTTAATGGGAACTAATTTTCTAGAACAGGGGTGCCCAAACTTTTTGGACTGTGGGCTGGTCATGTGGTTTAGGGGGCTGATCACTATGGCCCAATGGCCAGATCTGGCCCCCAATGCCAATTCATCCAGCCCACAAAGCGCTCATCACTCTCAGAAGCAGACGTAAAACACGCCCGTTCTTCTGCTTCTGGGAGTGACGAGGGCTTTGCGCACTGGATGAACTAGTGTCAGGGGCCAAATCCAGCCCCTGGGCCATAGTTTGGACACACCTGCTCTAGAGTGTGATCAGTATTGTAAAGGTTTGGATGCCTGCAGGTAAGTTTGAATCACTCTGTGCATAAAGGCACTATGGAGTCTAGATGTTGCTGGACTATATGTTGGAAAGGGGTGAACAAGGCTCCAGTGTAGCTCATCTTTTAGCTGTGAGTCAGTGGGTGGGATGGGAGTCGAGAGTGATTAGGGAATCCCTTGGTACATGAGTCTACTAAAAACTCTCATAAACTTGTGCAATCGCTGCTTGCCTAGCAAGAATTCTCCCTTTTGAGCTGTAAGAACAGCACAAGTGTACTACTCCATGCATGCAATTTATGTTCTGTCCTATTTTAGGGAAGAATGTGACTCTTAACACTGCAGAGCCCCAACCATAAGCGATAACTTCTTAGCTATTTGCTCCATTTAACAAATTAGGTCTACGAACTGTCTCTGGACCCATCTCTTCCAACCCAGCCCTTGCTGCTGGACTCCCTCTCTTATCACCCACTAACCAGCATGGTCAGCAGTGGAAGTCCACCAGCATCCATAAAGCTCTAGATTCCCCACCAAAGCTTTAAACTTGAGGTCATAGGGCACAAAAGAAGGAACTTTGCTCAGGAACCATCTTAGAAACTATACATTAAAAAAGACAATTGTATATCAACTCCCCCATCTCGTTTTTACACACTTGCCCCAATATTGAAGAGACTTTGAGAGGAACAACTTTCCAACAGAGATAAATGCAACTGATTGGCTTTTCCTCAAACAAGTTTTGCTGAGAACAGAGCAGTTTCTTCCTATACATTGACAAAACTCTAAAGAGGTAAAGGTAAAGGTCTCCTTGCTCAAAAGAGCCAGCATTGACTGTGTCTGCAGATGTTTCCATGGACATGTGGCTAGTATGACTAGACACTGAAGCACATGGAACACTGTTACCTTTTCCATCAAAGTGGTACCTATTTATCTACTTGCAGTTTCTTGCTTTCAAACTGCTAGGTTGGCAGGAGCTGGGGCAGATGATGGGAGTTCACTTTGTCGCACAGCACTTGGGTCTCAAACTGCTGATTTGCTGACCTTCCGGTTTTCAAGCTTAGTATCTTAACCACTAAGCCACCACAACCCTTTCTCTAGAGTGGACTGTGGGATAAAAATAATAATCTTAGAACTGCTGAATGGGACCCTATAGGTCAGGGATTCTCAACCTGCACCCTGTGGGCCAAATGCGGCCAACAGTGTCATTTCATGTGGGGCCCCAACCATCTCCACATCACCAGGAAGTGCCATGGGGTGGAAGAAGGGTAAAATGGCCATCTGGCCTCTGAAGCTGTTTGAGGTAGCATGCCCCGTCCCCTGGCTTTAAAAGGTTGAGAACTCCTTCTATAGGTAATCAAATCCAGCCCCTGTCAGGGAAGCACAGTGGGGAATTGAACTGCTAACAACTATCCCTTAATGACTGCACCATCCACCTAGACTTTCTGGTCTCAGAATGCTCTGTTGTTTCTCTGCTGAATGGCACATGGATCAGTTCCTACAACACATGTCCTTGTATGGTAAGAATTAGCCCTGGAAACAGAATCAGTGAAATGATAATGCTCTGTTCTCCTTTGGATGGGATATCGTGTCTAGTTCTGAGACCTATAATTTAAGAAGTGTATTGACAAACTGGAAAGTCAAGAATCCTTTGACTCAGAAGGTGGGGAGCCTGGAGAAGAAGTCCTATGAAGAAAGGTGCAAAGAAGTTGTATAAGATAGCCTGCAGAAATTTAAGAAGAAATAATGACACCATCGTAAAAACATTTCAAGATGCATCACACAAAGGATGGAGACTATTTGTTTTCTCTGCCCCAGTCCTACTGTGGGCAGGAGCCAAACCAACAAAAACACATTACAAGAAAAAAAAGAGGGATTTAGATTACTTATTAGGAAACACGTCATGACAGAACCAGTTGGGAGTGGAACAGATTACAGTACATTGGGAGGCCATGGAATTTTTCACTGAATGTTTTTAAATAGAGATTGGAAAGCCATCAAACAAGGATGTTGTAGCAGCAGATTAAGTCGAGTACCACACCAAGCACCCAATTTGGTCAGGTTTCAGAAACCAAGCAGAGTCAGGTCAAGTTAGTTGATGGGTGACTACCAGACTATATTAGAGATCTTCAAGCCGGACTAAGAATGAATGTTCTCTGAAACTATGGGGAGCCCTAACCAGTAATAATAAGAATAATTTCATATCAGAGATTATTCTGGGTTGAAAGGATTTTTGCAGAAGAAACTCCACTCGGGGAACACCCAAATGAGGCTCCTTTCATGTCCCCAATAGTTGGGACAGAGACAGGCACTCAATTTGTTATGCAGTACCTGGGTCTCGAACTGTTGACTTGCCATCTTTCCAGCTAACAAGGCAAGCTCCTTAACCTCTGAGCCACCACAGCCCAGTTAGAGCCAATAACACTGGGCTGGAAAGACCAAGGGCTCTAACTCTGTATAAGGCCATGTTGTATACTCTATTACATAGGATTTAGTTAGCAGAGTGCAGCAGGCTTATAAAGTGAACTAATGGCTGTGTCTTCGCAATCCCCCAGGATGATAATGGGAAAATAAAAGGGGAAACTTACATTTATTGTTCCAAGAAATATATTTAGAATAAAACAAGGGGACACCCACAATACAGACATCACTAAGGCTGGGTTCCATGTGTTCAAATGTGCAGAAGACCCAATACAGAGGTCATTTCATGGCTGAACTTCCATTGCAAGAAAAAGAGGGTAAAGAACAAATCTATTTCCTTGGAGAAAGGCAGGGCATCTAAGAAGAAAATGTTCAATAAAAAAGTTCCAAGGGATGAGATGTTCAAGCCCATATACCTCTCTATCTGCCCACCCCAACCCTCAGTAGTTACTTTATAAGTACAATATTGCTGTACTTACGTTAGGACAAGGTACCCGTGATTGCCTGAATGGCAAGAGTTGGCTAAATGCCATTTTGCAGTTTCGGCCAACTCTGAAGCAATGCGGCAAGGAGGCTCAGAATGAGAACATTTGAAACACCAGTTTTGGAATGAATAGAAGTCTCAAGAGTTTGAGCGGCCAGTAGATGCTTGTTTGTTTCAAAGAGTTTTGATGAGGCCTGGAAAACACAGTTTGACCTCCTTTATTTAAATAAGATCTCCGACACCTGATAGGGTAGTAGTAGTAGTAGTAGTAGTAGTAGTAGTAGTAGAAGAAGAAGAAGAAGAAGAAGAAGAAGAAGAAGAAGAAGAAGAAGAAGAAGAAGAAGAAGAAGAAGAAGAAGAAGAAGAAGAAGAAGAAGAAGAAGAAGAACCACCACCATGAACACATTTTGGAATTCCTTCATAGGAAGCATTATCTATATCTTTACCTATACAGTATATATCTATATCTCATCTATCAAGTCAATTCAGACTTATATAGCAAGCCTTTCCAGGGTTTTCTGGATAGATAATATACAAGTGGTTTACCATTCCCATCTTCTAGATTTCCCTGGGTTTGTGCAGCTTGACCATGACTAAACAGGCTGGCTTTTTCCCCTGGGAGGCGCAGTGGAGAACTGGACTCCCAGCCTCTGGCTCTGCAGCTACATAACTAAACCACTGAGCTATCTGGCCAGTTATCTATATCTATAGCTACAGTACTTTGCAAAACTCTTAGGCCACTATTTTGGGGAAAATTCAGTGAGTGTTTGGTGGGGTGTAACCTGGACACTCTAAATCCAAACTTTACCAAACTTGGAGAGGGATGAGAAGAGAGTATGCAGAAGACTCATTTCTGATTTGGTGTGCCTAGGTGGCCCAGGGGCTGAGTTATACAATGGGCAACACCCTCCATCACTAATTGAATTTTCCCAAACCAGCTGGTGGTGGCTTATTACTTTTGCACAGTGCTGTTTATCTCAGCATGTCACATTTCACAGGGTCCAGATGTGATGTTAAACTTAATGTGATGTTAAATTCCTTAAATGCAATGTTCAGGGTTTTTTAAAGGAAATATTATGGGGAGGAGGATCATTATTCAAGCAAATGGGAAGAGATAACCCCCTTGCCTTGTGATCTTAATGAACCTTTCCGGCAGAATTGGTACCTAATTGCCTACTTGCTATTTCTTGCTTTCGAACTGCTAGGTTGGCAAAAGCTGGGACAGATGATGTGCGCTGACTCCTTCATGCAGCACTCGGGTCTCAACCAGGGATCTTCCTGTGGAGTCAAACTACAACTCTATAATCTCCAGCAACTTTACTCTCTGGAGCCTATTGTAGTTGTAGGAAGAGATTCCAGGTAAGAGGCTAACATTTACATCCTGCGAAACAGGCTACAGAAATGTCACATCTACCTCTTTGATTAAAACTAGACTTGTGAAGGTGCCAACTCTCTTGGCAAAAGCTCCTCTTTATGATGTAATATTGATTTCCCCTTCAGGGACTCTCAAAGTCTCATTGTCTGCCTTTCCTGAGAAAAATAAAGAGGCAACCTTAAACTGTACCCTTGAGCAAGAGTCCTGTTCTTCTGCTTGGGAACTGAACAAACGGAGAAACACAAAACCGCCCTCTATAGGGCAAAGTGTATCTACTGGAATGTGACTAGCACATGAAGAGACGTGGGAAGGTATATGATAATTGTGGAAGTTGGCTTTGATGTTTATGATGATTAAAGCCTGAGGGAATGTTTGTGAAAGAAAAACTCTTTGCCGTAAGAACGCCCCCAGTGTTGAGGATAAAAGCAACACAGAGGGAGAGAGAGCCCGTTAATCTTCTTAGCTTTTTGGGATAGATTGGGGATTTCTCTCTCTCTGCCTGCCTCCATTTCCTAGCACCATGACCACCACTTACAGGCAGTACACCTCTTCCTCCTCGCTGAAGGGACCTTCCATCGGTGGAGGCTCCTCCCGGTTTTCCTCTGTCCATCTTGGTGGGGGATACAGACCCCCAAGCATCCCTGGTGGCATATCTGTTGCTACATCCCGTTATGTCTCTGGGGTTGGCAGTACCCTTGGTGGGGGATTTGTCAGTAGTGGCTATGGGCCTGGCTTTGGGGGTGGTTTTGGAGGAGGCTTTTGTGGTGGCTTAGGGGGCAATTTTGTTGCCAGTGGTGATGGCCTCCTGCCTGCTGGTGAGAAGCAGACCATGCAAAACCTCAACGACCGCCTGGCTTCCTACCTGGACAAGGTACGGGCCCTGGAGGATGCCAACATGGATCTGGAGGTGAAGATCAAGGAGTGGTACCTGAAGCGAGGACCTGGTCCAAGCCGAGACTACAGCCAATATTTCAAGACTATTGAAGATTTGCGCAGCAAGGTAAGGGATGGTGACCTGAAGGGGACCATTAATAGAATATTGCAAAGCTTATTAAGATACTCTTTGGTCTAAAAATCCGACAACCCCCTAGAGCACGGTTCAGCAAACTTGGCTCCCCAGATGTTCTCGGACTTCAATTCCCAGAAGCTCTGGTCAACATGTGTGCTGACTTTGGCGTCTGGTAATTGAAGTCCAAGAACATCTGGAGAGCCAACTTTGCTGACCCCTGCCCTAGAGGATTTTAGGAGTGATAGTCTAAACAAGTCTTCTTCTTTACTTCCTTCAAGTGTCGAGAGAGATACAAGGTTCTTGCTCTGGTACTTTTAGTGACTTCCACTGGTGTCATCTGGTGTTCTTGTAATCGTTCTTCAATGTTTTCTCTCCACCTTTCTCTTGGTCTGCCTCAGTCTTTGTCATTCTCCTCTTTCCACTTATGCCTTGTAAGTATGGGATTCCAAGATAGTCTCTCCAAATGGGCCAACCACTATTTGTTGTCTCTGTATCTAAGTTACAGAGTCCAAACAAGTACCGGTAGCTTTTTTTATTCTCTGGGACAGGACTGTCATAAACACAAACAACTACCAAGCAGAAATATTTGGAAAATGGGCACATTTTCTAAACAAATTCAGTGACTTACACACCCCAAACTCATTTTATCAGAAGTGACTTCCATGTAATGTTTGCTCACTCCAAATCTTGATTTAAGAAAACCACACATACGGATTCATTCACTGCTGTCCCTTTAAAAAGACTTATCTAGGACCTAGAACATTCACTGGGTGATTGAAAAGAAAGCAGAATCCAGGAAACTTCAGCATAAAAGCATGAACTTGAATTTATTGGCAAAAATGATTTTTATTTTGCATAGTTTTAATCCCACAATTCTTGTGGGTTTCCCCAGGGTTAAAAGCCATTGCATAGCTATTCAGAAAATATTATCACCAATTACTCATGTTATACATAGATCATTGTTCTTTGGGCACTATTTAGCTGTAGAACATGGATAGGTTACTTGTTTAGAATAAAAAACTGTGAAGCCCCTGGTCAACAAATATTCTTAGATCTGTTGTCTAGAAACAACAAGTTCTGGCCCTTCATAGATATGTCATCTATGTGCCTTTATGCTTTTCCTATTTCATGTCTTTCCAGTTTCACCAGTTATATTTTCTATTGGCACATAGGCATGTGTTTATTTTGCAGTCAGAAATGACTTCTGCTGCCTTAATGCAGCCGATCCAGCAATCCCTGTGGTTAAACCACCAACATTAATCCCTCCTACTAATTATTTATTAGGGGTACGCAGAATGAGCTTTCTCGAAGATTGCGGTGTCTTTGAACCACATTTGGGAGTACCCCGGGCAATAGTGACCTTGCTGTACCAGCTAATCTTTCTCACACTACGTCAGATAAAAGGAAATACTAAATGAATACACCAAAAGGTGCCTTCATTTTGGCAGCTTCGTGTCTGGCCTAGACATGGAAGAATTATTTATTATGCATCATGGTCAGTAATGCTGTCTTTACAGCATAAGAAGAACAAAGCAAGTGGATTTCTCTTCCAGAAAGCCTCATTTTAAATGTCTAAGGGGGAAAGGAAATGGAGGGAAAGAAAAGGATAAGGTCTCTAGGGATAATTGTGGGTCAGTGCAAACTGGATTGAAAAGGAGATGGGATGCATTTAGCGGAAAAGGGCTCTGATGCTACCTGTAAAGGAGGCAGCAGCAGAAAGCTACAAGATTGTATAGAGTTAAAAGTTGATGACATTGATCTAGGTTCAAGACCATCTGTTAAACTCAGTGGTAGTCTTAGGCAAGTTGTAGGGAAAGAATGCATGACATAAAAACTAGGAAGAAAATTCTTTTTTAAAAAAATAATAATAATAGAAAATAGGATTGCAGGAAGGTTAAGTAAAAGAAAAGAAGGTAATATTTCCTAATGGTCTCTTGGGTCACAGATCTGTTCTTGCCTAGACAGGACCTTTGTATAGGGAAAGATATCAGCATCTGGTGAAATGAATGTGTATGCAATTTCCCTCCTAGGGTCCAACATCATAAGTGAAGTGGCCCAAAATGAAAAGCAGAGGTGTCACTCTGAATGAATCAGTAGTCTATTCAGCCTGTAGTCTGGGCAGTTAAACATAATTCTTGCAAGGTACAGCTACATTAGATTTGATTCAAAGCATGTACAGTATTACATTTGAAATTGGAATCAGTGCTCATAAAAGGATTGATTTAGAGTCACCGTTCATACGGGACGTAGTATGTGTCACATTCCAACTCACTGCCTTTTTCTTTCCTTCTTTTGATGGGTCCTGTTTCTGCCAGTCTTTTTTGGGAATGATAGCCCAGCAATAAGGTGACAGGTGATGTAGCGCTAATCTCATATGGGGGAGAGGAAAGACTGCAGGGGTGTGTTCCCTTCATCCTGAACATCACACTCAAAACTGCCTATGTGACCAAACTGCTATCAATAGATATGCACCCTATCCTTACAAGAACACATCTATGTTCTAGATCAGTGTTTCTCAGTTTTAGGCCCCCAGGTGATCTTGGACTTCAATTACCAGAAGCTGAAGTCAGCATGTCTGCTGATCAGGGCCTCTAGGAATTGAAGTCCAAGAATATCTGGGGACACAAGGTTGAGAAACCATGTTCTAGATCATGGAACTCACTGGATGACCTTGGGTCAACAATATTTATCAGCCTTACATACCTGAAGGACTGTTAATGTGAGGATAAAAGTGAGAACAAGGAAAGCCATGTATGCCACCTTAAGGTCCTTGGAGGAAATGTGGATATATATAGAACTAACGAATTAAGTGATAGCTCAGTAAGTTAGGCATTTGATTCTCCACTATGCATATCCACGGTGCATTCATGAACAGACAGTGTGGCCTTGGGCAACCTGCACAGTTTCAGCATGCCCCTAGAAGTAGGGGATGATAAACCATTCTATCTAGAAAACCTTAAAAGGGGTATCCATAAATCAGAATTGACTTGACAGCACATTATTATAATGAATTAATAATACAGTAGTTCCTTAGTCTGGTCAGGTTATCCTGCTATGGTAATAGAGTAGACCATACCCCCAGTGACTCAATGCCGAGTTACAACCCTGAGGATTCATGGCCTTGGGTGCCGAAGTCCACAGGGAAAGGGGTATGGTCCCCAAGTGGATTAAATCCCACTTGAATCCATCTTGATGGAAGGCAGCAGCTTCATCAGTACTAGCCTGCAGCTGATGAGGACTTTCCTTGTCAAAAGGGCTCAGGACCAAAAAATGACTCACGGAAGTTAATCAGTGGTACAGGTGTCATGCTGCGATGCCGAAGGCAGATGAAAGGTCATTGCATTATATTCTCAGGACAGTCTTTATGGCTGATCGCCATGATGATCACCTATATTCAGATTTGGATACAGCAGAATAATAATGATAGTTCAGATAAATTCAGGGCTTGGTAAACTGAAATCATGATGTTTCCAATTGTTGAGTGATCCCACGGAGATGACAAGACATGGTTGGAACAGGTTCTGCAAGGGTGCAGATCTAGTTAGCTCACTAGGAAGGAAAGACATTTTTGCCCACACTTGAATTTACATGTACCTTTGCTTGTAAATTGGATGCAGAAGTCTTGGAGGAAGATTTGTATTCCAATGCCCAATTTCTTTCCCTTTCTTGCAGATTCTAGCTGCCACTGTTCATAATGCCACCGTCCTCCTGCAGCTTGACAATGCAAAGCTGACTGCTGATGACTTTAGAACTAAGTAAGTTGAGCTTTATCCAGGGACAGAAATGAGGCTCATTTGATAGGGCATCTTCAATGAGTGGTAGGAATGTAACCAATACCTGTTCTCATATGTTTCTCTTTTACTCCCCTTTCTCTTCCTGTGTGATTACAGATTTGAATCAGAGCATGCACTGCGTGCCAATGTAGAGGCTGATGTCCATGGCCTGCGCAGAGTCTTGGATGAACTGACCCTGTCCAGATCTGACCTGGAAATGCAGTTAGAAAATGTAAAGGAGGAGCTGGCTTACTTACAAAAGAACCATGAGGAGGTGAGGGGATACAGCAACCAGGAGACTTAGGTTCAAATTCTTGCTCCACTATGGAAACTCACAGGATGGTGGCAATAGCAAAACCCACATTAGAACACCTTACATACCTGGAAAATCCTGTTAGGATCACCATAAGGGACTTAATGGCCCATAACAACAAGAAGCCACGGTAGATCCATGATAAAGCTAGACTGCCACACTTTCCTAGTCGACCTTCTATACCAGTGATGGCAAACCTTGGCACTCCATATGTTCTTGAACTTCAATTCCCAAAAGCCCTGATCAGAAGGATTGCTGACTTGGATTTCTGGTAATGGAAGTCCAAGAACATCTGGAGTGCCAAGGTTTGCCGTCACTGTTCTAGAATGGTGCACAGAAGAACAGAATTCATGGGGATGAGATCGAACAGCTGAAAGAGCTTGATGTTTGAGAAATAGCTTGAGCAGGTTGAAATATCACCAACAGTCTACTGTCTCTCATCAAATATTCTCTTAAGACATTTTCAGTGTCTTTATATTTACTTGGAACACCTGAACTTTGATGTCATCAGCCATGCCTTTAAGAGAAATAAAATATAAGAGATAAGTATTTTGGGAGGGCATTTCCCCTCTGAAAAGGAAACAAACTGAGAGAGGAACATTGTTATCCTTTTGTTAGGGTTAATTCATCAGTTATCAGTTATTCATCAGTTTTTAGCTATGCTGTAAGCCGCCCAGAGTCGGGTTTACCCGATTGGGGCGGGATAGTAAATGTGAATAAATAATAATAATAAAATAATACTAATCTTAATGGTGAACAAGAAAACTGTACATGTTGAGTTTATAACAGGAGTTCTCAACCTTTTTAAGGTGGGGGCCAGGTCATGTTCCTTCAGACAGCTTCGGGGGCCAGATGGCCATTTTGCTCTTCCTCCACCACATGGCACTTCCTGGTGTGGTGGAGGCAGTGGGGGGCACATGAAATGGTGCTGTGGGCCACATCCCACCCACAGGCTGCAGGTTGAGAATTCCTGGTTTAGAAGAACAATGTCAACTGCCTGTGGTTAACTAGATGACTTTTCTTCTCAATCTTCCCATTGCAGGAAATGAGAGTCCTCCGAAGCCAGGTGGGTGGAGAAATCACAGTGGAGATGGATGCTGCTCCTGGGGTGGACCTCACCAAGACCCTGGCAGAGATGCGCGAACAGTATGAGTGCTTGGCAGAGAAGAACCGTAAAGAAGCTGAGGAGTGGTTCTTCTCCAAAGTGAGTCTTCCATGAGAAGATCAGCCTTTCTAGAAAGGACAATGAGCATTTTGGATTTGTCTGATACTACTGTCTTGTCTTCTTCTTCTTCTTTTTTTGCAGACTGAAGAGCTGAACCGAGAAGTCGCCATAAATACGGAACAACTGCACAGTGGGAAATCAGAGATTGTAGAGTTAAGACGCAATCTCCAAAACTTGGAAATAGAGCTGCAGACACAGCTCAGCATGGTATGGATGCTGGTTTTCTTCTTAATCCTCTCACCTTTAATTCCACCACAGGGCTTCGTTTGTCAATACCCAAGTACGATCCTCATGCTTTCCCTTTGTATTTGTTGTCAGGTAATGACAATAGCAGGAACTGCGGTGGCTTAGTGGTTAAGATACTGAACTTGATGACTGGAAGGTCAGCAGTTCGAGACCCAAGTGTAGGGGCATGCTGGCTACAATAAAAGGGCACTGGAAAGGGAGGGAGGGGGCGCCGCCTATGGGGAGGTAACGCATGATGTCATGAATTGTAGCTGCCAAGTGAGATACTTCCTTCCGCCTCTGGGCAGCACCAGCCACTGGGGCGCACCAGGACTTATCCCTGTGCCCCAAATGGCCAGGACGGGGCTGCCTAAGTGCTGGAGTGAGCTCCCTACTCTGTCCCAGCTCCTATACATTTTTTCAAATGAATGTGGAAGGAAGCAGAACTGATAGATTCATTTAATCAGTCCTTGGACTTGAGTACTTAACCCATACATGTCTGTTTTGGATCCTTATCTATTGGACTCTATTTGTTCTGCTCAATCTTTTTCTGAAAGGCCCCTCTCCTTGACATCAATATCTCTGGCAGGTACAACAGTATCCTCTCTGCCAGAATGAACACCATCTATTTAATTTGACCTGTGTTCAAAGACAGAGAAAATCCATTCAATTTTGGTTTAAAATAATGATTCTCATCTGGAATTTCCTTCCTTCCTTCCTACATGCAATACAGAATTAAATAGAATTGACAGATTACCCATGCTGGGTAATTGTGGTCTTAAATGGGGCAGTTTGTCCCAGAATTGAGTACAATATAGGCATACACAGCCCAGGCTTTCCTTGAACTGTGAGGCTAAATCTGATACAGTTTTATCTTTGTCACTGGAAGTTAGAGTCCCTATGTTGCAATGGTTAGGTTCCAATAGTAAAGGTAAAGGTAGCCTTTGCTCAAAAGCCAGTCGTAACTGACTCTAGGGTTCTGTGCTAATCTTGTTTTACAGCCAAAGAGCCAGTGCTGCAGATATTTCTGTGGCAGGCATAACTAGACACTGGAATGCAAGGAACACTGCCTACCTTCCCACCAAATTTCATCTACTTGAAATTTCTTGCTTTCAGACTGCTAGGTTGGCAGGAGCTGGGACAGAGACGGGAGATCACTCCGTTATGCAGCACTTGAGTCTTGAACCGCTGACCTGCTGACCTTTCAGTTGTCAAGTTCTGTGTTTTAACCACTAAGCCATCGCAGTCCCCTTGAGTTGCAATACTGCAGTCTAAACTCTACTCTTGATCTGAGTTCATCCCTCCTCATTTGGCTCAGCCTTCTGTCTTTCTGGAATCAGTCAAATGGTTACACAGCTCTAAGCACTATGAGGCGGTACATAAATATAATTGCTATTGCTAGTACTCTTCGAGTATAGCTTTGTTCTTCTTTCTTAATGTTGGTATGATAAGAGTGCTGGATTTCAGACTGGAAGTTTTGTATGTCATTCCTAGAGATTGGTGAGAATTTAATTTTCAGATCATTTTACAAGGTTTTCTCAAATTCACAAACTGCAATACAAATTTGTCTATCACACTGAGGGAGCCAGTGTATGTAGTGGATATAGTGTTGCCATAATTCTCTCCCACAAAACCGGGACAGAAGTATACAGTAATACCTCGGATAACGCTAAGACTTGGTTCCACAAGTCTTGGTGTTATCCGATTTTTAGTGTTATCCGATACATGTTAAAATCCTATGGGATGGATCGGATAACGTTAAAGCTCCATAGAGATACACTGTAACCGCACAGGCTTTAGCGGTTGTTATCCGATCTATCCCATAGGACCTTAACGTTATTCGATCCAATTCTCCTCCCCAGATTACTTAACGTTATGCGATTTTAGCGTTATCCGAGGTAAACGTTATCCGAGGTTCCACTGTACTTGACAAAAATAGTCATTTTTTAAAAAAGCAAACATACTATAATGACAGCTATGAAACACTTTCACATTAAATATATCAATACATAAATGAATTTATTTACAACAGTTAATTCTTACTGCAAGATGATCTGTTGTACTTCTGAGAAGTGGTGTCACGGTCAACTCTTAACGTCCTCAGTTCCAGGAAACACACTGGTCCCACTTATGAGGCAGTGGTATGAGGCAAGGACATTAAGATTTATCTCCAGGTATACTCCAACTCCAATGTGGCAAGAAATTGCTCATTTGATGGCGAGAGTTTGAATTTATTTTAATGGTTTGTTATAATACACAATCAGCAAGTTTTAAAAATCTGGAACTTTAACATGAATTTTATTGTTTGAAATAGTAGCCGTGTTAGTCTGTGGTGATTTTTATTGAAATGGCTGGGACAATTTTTCCAACCTTGAATCTAGGACAGTGTTTTCCCAAATGCTGGTGTTTGGACTTCAATTCCCAGAAGCTTAAGTCAATTCCCCAAAGCACTGATCAGTCAATATACTGGCTTAGGCTTCTGGGAACTGAAGTCCAAACACCAGCATTTGGGAAACACTGATCTAGGACAATCCTGGTTTTCCAGGATGTATGGCAACTCTAAGTGGATATTGCAATTCACTGGGACTCAGGAGACTGGGGTTTGAGACCTTCCTCAGCCATCGACATTCACTGCGGGTGACAGTAGCAAACCACTCCTTGAATGTATCTTGAAAACCTTATCATTTATTTGAATGTGACTTTACACAGCCGTTACCTCTGATTCTGACATAACAAGGAATGGAACCGCATTAGAATTGTGCACTGGCTTTATTCAAAACCCCTGAATTGGTGTGATTTGGACATACAGTATTTACATGTGGTTGGATCAAAATCGAAAGGCCAGATTTGGTTCCAGGATGATGCACAAATGGAATCACAAATCATTGCTGACTTTTAGCTGTTGCTGGTGTTTTTGAAAGAAGTATATTTTAAAGGTGGCTAGTACACAAATCCTGAAAATAGTTATCTGAAATTTATCAGATTTACTCCTTTCTGTTGGTTGTGTAATGTACAAATACTCTTTGTACATCGGTGAAAGAGAAAAAAGTTATAGTCACTTTAAGTCATTTTGAAGTTGGGGATTCAGGGCACAAATCAAATCAAATGGGGCAAACATAACTCCAGGTTGGGATCCATTCCAAAGCCCGGGACTGGCTTCTAAAGCTAATCAAGGGACCAATGCACAACCATAAGTTGCCCTTGCTGGAAAGCCAGTTGTACCAGACTCTAGGGTTCAGTGCTCATCTCTGTTGATAGCTAAAGAACCAGCACTGTCTGTGTCTGCAGATATTTCTGCGGACATGTGGCAGGCATGACTAGTCAGCGGAGCGCATGGAACACTGTTACCTTTCCTGCTGAAGTGGTACCTATTTATCTACTTGCAATTTCTTGCTTTCGAACTGCTAAGTTGGCAGGAGCTGGGGCAGGTGACGGGAGCTGACTCTGTCACACAGAATTTCCTGATAGGCCAACCTTCTGGTTGTCAAGCTTAGCACCTTAACCACTAAGCCGCCACCACAACACCTTCTCTAGAGTGGATGTGAAAGCACTCCCTCGTGACGCACCCAGGTCACGAACTGCTGACCTGTTCCAGTCATCAAGTCCAGCATCTTAGCCACTAAACCACCAGAGTCCCTCATGCACAGCCACAAACCATCCTATAGCTTCCCCCACAACTTCAACTCTGCTCCTCTTTTTTAACTCCTAAGAAATCATCACTGGAAGGCACGCTGGCAGACACCGAAGCCCGCTATGGAACCCAACTTAGCCAAATCCAGGTCATGATCACCAGCGTGGAAGAGCAACTGGGTGAGCTGAGATGTGACATGGAGCGCCAGAACCATGAATACAAGATCCTCCTTGATGTCAAGACCCGCCTGGAACAGGAGATCTCGACCTACCGTCGCCTGCTAGAA
The DNA here is from genome assembly GCA_030440675.1 of Furcifer pardalis. Taxonomy (NCBI): domain Eukaryota; kingdom Metazoa; phylum Chordata; class Lepidosauria; order Squamata; family Chamaeleonidae; genus Furcifer; species Furcifer pardalis. The sequence goes on from CP126897.1 coordinate 26,914,080, forward strand.
GGAGAGGAAGCTCAGTAAGTGACACGGATTTGAAAGGGGTAATAAGGGAACAAGCCCCATGGCAGAGGTCTATGTCAAATAAATCTCATAATTAGTTATAAATAATAATTACTAATTCTTTATAATTACCATATTTGCTGGCATATAAGGCCCACTTTACCCCCTTAAAATACACTGGGAAAATGGGGTGCATCTTGTACTGTATATAGTGACCTATAGTGGTCAATTTTGGTAATAACGGGTTGCATCTTGTATTCCGATGCATTTTATATGCTGGCAAATATGGTAATTCTTTTCTCCCAGAATTAGGTAAAGGTAAAGGTCACCCTTGGTCGAAAGCCAGTCATATCTGACTCTAGGGTTCAGTGCTCATCTCTTTTTCAAAGCTGAAGAGCCAGTGCTGCCTGCTTCTGCAGACGTTTCTGTGGTCATGTGGCAGGCATGAATAGACACCGGAGTGCACGAAATGCAGTTTACCTTCCCTCCAAAGTGGTCTGTATTTATCTACTTGCTTCTGAACTGCTAGGTTGGCAGGAGCTAGGACAGAGACGGAAGCTCACTCCATCCTGCAGTACTAGGAAATTGAACTGCTGACCTCCTGTCTTCTAGTCAGCATCTTACCCACTTGAGCCACTACAGCCCCTCTCTCCCAGAATTATGACCTAGCTATATTATTTTATGCCTGTGATGTAATGAGTGAGATTATTTAACTTCTTCGCACTGTAGCTGTAACTTTTTAGTTGCTTTTATGGTTACGAGCAAATGGTCTCATGATGTGTTGGGCAAGGAATATCACGTGGTTTAAGAGCTGTGCTTCATGCTGCTGGTTTTAAAAATAACTAAACATAATCAGTTTAGTTACCTTTGTTTTATTTTTGAGAAATGGGAAAGCTTAAAAATGCAATTGCAACAGTCAATAACTACAATTCAGCCTGTGGAATTCTAGCATTACTTCCTAAAATTACTATCCAAGCTCGGAATCTTCTAGGTTATGTAAAAGATATTTGGGAGATCTCTCATTGAGAGTGCTGCATAAATTGTTGATCTGTTTTGTAACTTGTGATACTGTTTCTTTATACTGTGTAAGCCGCCTAGAGTCAGGTTCGCCTGAGCAAGGCGGGGTATAAATTTGAAAAATAAATAAATAAATAAATAAATCTATCCTGTACAGTGCCCTGTAATTGGTTTAGAAACCTGGTACAAAGGCAAAAATGATACCGTTCCTACATTATAATTCACTTGTTGGGATTTACGATTGCAAAGGCTCACAAACAAACAAACAAACAAGCAAGCAAGCAAGCAAGCAAGCAAACAAGCAAGCAAGCAAGCAAGCAAGCAAGCAAGCAAGCAAACAAACAAACAAACAAATAAACAATGTGCTTCAAGGCCAAGGAATGTTTGTTTTCAGTTGAATTTTAACAAAATAAAACAATCATGTAAGGACATGAATTGGATTAGTTTCTGTTCCACTACCTGGTGAAATAAGTATGTGTAACTGAAATTACATAGTGATTTGCTATCATGGTAGCAAATTACCACTAATTAATAAAGTCCTGTTTCTTTCTGTAAACACGATGGGCATCTAACCAGAAACGTAGCTGGTAATTAGTGGCAATTTGTTTCTGTGACATTTATTCTTTCAATTGCATATGTGTAAATCACTGATAAGATTCTGGTTTTGTTTTGCTACCCTGTGTGTTTTTATTGCAATTTAAGATGGTGGTTTATATCCCTCTAATTCTCTAATTTTTATCTTCCTGCAGCATTTCTACTCAGTTGTCTACAGGTATGTCTGTCTCTTACTTATTCTTATATGTTCAAATCTGAATCTAGTTTAAGAACCTTTCCTGTTTTATCCTATTGAGATGACTGGAGTGTCTTGGTCCCCAAGATAAAGATAAAAAGCAAATGTCTTGGGATGGCTCTGGACCCACATCTGAACAAAGTGAAGAAGAGTTGTATATTTAAGCAAAAAAACCAAGAAAAATCATTAAATCCAGCTCTTTAAAATTGACACGGGAAAGTCTGATCTATAGTTCTTGGAGGTATAATCCAAGAAAGCAACTTTCAAAGATTTGGTGGAGGCAAAGCAACATTTTTGGAGGCCCCATCCTCAATGTTAAAATCTTCTTCTGGTATTGCCATCCCCCCCTCCTCGATGAATAATTTCATGTAGAAGTACTGTGAAAATAAGATAGGACTGATAAAAATCTGTTCTTCCTTTAAAATAATAATAATAATCTTGCTTAGTTTTCTAACAAAAGTCAGAAAGCAATCAAGATATAGTGACCTTTCTGCTTTTTGCAAACAGCACATCCATTTCCTCTTCTCTCCTGCTATAGGACCGACAACCACTCGTCAGGTTCGCACAATTGTCGAGGAGGTAAAAGATGGAAAAGTGATCTCATCCCGTGAGCAGGTCCATATCTCAGGCCGTTGAGCCTCCAACCTCCTGTGACTCATCAGCCTGTCTCTCCTAAGTGATGCTGGTCTATTTTTCAGCCTCCTGCACTGCTCTGATCTTCCGCACAAGATGAGCTTTCTCACACGGCTGCACCCACAAGGCTTAATAAAGGCTTTTCTCATTTCATTCATGCACAACATGAGATGTGGTGTTATTTTCTTTTGCTGAAGCAATAGCGTTGTTGCTGCTCTTTGCTCCCATCACCATATAAGAAACAACATACGAGGAACCAGGGATATCCAAAGTAATAACCAGTGGTGGGATTCAATTTGTTTTACTACCTACTCTGTGGGCGTGGTATGGCGGGCATGGCCAGGGGGAAAGACCTGCATTGCACCCGAATTAGGATTACACTAAAACCTCGGATAACGCTAAAACTTGGTTTCACAAGTCTTAGTGTTATCCGATGTTTAATGTTAAAATCCTATGGGATGCATCAGATAACATTAAAACTCCATAGAGATACATTGTAACCGGCACAGGCTTTAGCGAACGTTATCCGATGCATCCCATAGGATTTAATGTTATGCGATGCATTTTTTCTCCAGATTGCTTAACATTATGCGATTTTAGCATTATCTGATTCAAACGTTATCTGAGGTATTACTGCACTTTATTTCAAAACTTGGATGGGCAGGGCCAGCCAGAATTTCTGCGACCGGTTCTGGCGAACTGGTGCACACCTGATGAATCCAACCACTGGTAATAACACACAGACACAGAGCTATTCCATACTGCTCCTTGTGGAACAATCTGGGCTTGCTGTGTTTGAAGTTGTCTGAGGATAGGGGAGGAACTAGAGTTGCCATATGTCCCGATTTCCCGGGATTTTCCCAGGTTGAAGCAGTCCCTGCTGGTTCAACATAAAACATGTAAAAATCCCAGAAATAAAAGGTTAATTTCATAGAGTTGCTATTCCTAGAGAGGGAGGACAGAAAGTGAAGAGTTTCCCACCAAAGTGCTCCCTATTTATCTACAGTTCTTGCAATTTCTTGCTTTCAAACTGCTAGGTTGGCAGGAGCAGGGGCAGAGATGGGAAAAATAAAATATAAATAGAACCTTCAAGAATCATCTTTTGCAAGAAGAATCATATGGGAAACAACCTCTTGACTACAGCTTTTTTCCAACTGATAGTGGCTGCCCGCCCTGGACGGGAATCCCCTGGGGTCTTAGACCCCTGCGGTCTCCTTGACACATGCACAGTTTGAAGAATGCAATGATGTCACATGCCTGTCCCTGTTTGGTGGGAGAGAATTATGGCAACCCTAGGAGGAAATAAATCATGTTTAGCCTGCTCCCCACATACAAACTTCACAGAAAGCTGAGATTCCTGAACGAACAAACAAACAAACAAAAATCACACTGAAGGGAAACTTTTGAAATGGATAAAAAAAAATGCAGTTATTTGTCTATAGAAAGAAAAAGAACATACAGTTAGTTCACAAAGTGGAGGTAGTCTGAGATGGGCAGCATCATGTCCGCTAATGGGTGAGCCAGCACTGCTAGCAACTAGTAGAGAGGGCTGACTGTGTAATAGCCATAATGACTACTAGTCATCCCATGACTTAATCTAACCTACTTTTAAAGGTGCCCAGGTTGGATGCTGTGGGAAAAAAGTACTTCTTTTTCTTGGCCAATTCTTTCATAATTCAGCAGGGATGATGAGCACAAGGCTTATCATTATGTGGGAAGGAAAAAGGCAATCCCCATACCACCTTATACTGGCAATGACACAATGTGGAATACCAAACTAGGACTTTGGAGACCAAAGTTCAAAATCCTTGCTCTGCCATGGAAACTCACTGGGAGTGGGGAATTGATAAAACCACACCTTAAATACTTCCTTTACCTTGAAAACTCCATTTAGGTTTCTATAAGCCAGTTCTGACTTGGCGACAAATAACAACAAGAACAAAAGGATGCATTATTTTTGTGTTGGCTAGATCAATGGGTTGGAGCATTGTGGTGGCTTAATGGTTAAGACGCTGAGCTTGGAGACTGGAAGGTTGGGTTTCGATATCCGAGTGTTGCATGATGGATCTTGGGGACATGAAAGGAGCCTCATTCTGCGTCTCCTGAGCTGAGTTTCTCCAGCAAAAATCCTTTCAACCCGGAGTAATTTCTGACATGAAATTTATTTATTTAGCATTTGGCTTCAGAGTCTGTTTGAAAGTATATTTTCAGGGCATCCCAGGGCTGTAGCCAGAGGGGGCCCAGGGCGGGCTTGGCCCACCCTGAGTTAGCAGTTGGCCCACCCTGGCAAGGCGTGGTTTCCCATAGGAATGCATTGAAAAGAAACTTGGTTGCCCACCCAGAAAAAAGATTTGCCCACCCACATCTAGAATCCTGGCAACAACCCATGAAGCCATGACATTTCAGCTCACTTATGTTAAGAACATGCCCTAACATTATCCAAACTCCTGTAAAAGTACACAGTTAATAGTTTGGAAACAAGTTTTATAGAGCCTTGAACTGCCAGTTCTAATAAATTAAAAAAAAGGATTGATGAACATACTGCAAAGGCCATCCTGACAATTATTTGTCAAAGAGGAGCCAAAAATGATTGCAAATACTTGTTTCTTTCCATTATATCTATGTGTCATCTCTCAAGGCGGCTACTGTTTCTTCGTTACCCTCATAAAGCTGGGAGGGAGTCTTTATAAGCTATAGCTTCCATGTTGCTTGGAGGCTGTTGTAGTTTATTCCTATGGGCTATCCAGTTTCTTGAGCTGCTGTTTGTACCTTCAGGGGTAGAATTGTTAGGACTTGCCCCGGAAGATAGAAATTCATTACTTATTGGAAAATTGGTTGGCAGGACATTCAAGAGAACACTTTGATGTATTTCTGTGTGCACATGTGTGTGAGAGAGAGAATGAGAGAGGGAAAGAGGGAAGGATAATGTGACTATTCTTTATTTCAACCCTGCCCTTCCTTTTTCTATTTGGTAGAATGCTGTGTTCAGAATGCTGTGACTGACATTTCAATTTGAACAATTTAGATCAGGAGTTTGCAACTTATGGCCCACGATGACATTTCATGTGGCCCGCTGCCCTCGCCCCCACCGCCGCAAGCAGCAAAAATAGCCAAAAACACACTGTAAATGCACCCATGGTGGTTGTAAATGTGTTTACGACAGCCACAGACTCATTTTACAGCACCATTTACAGCAGGAGGAATCATATGTCCGGCGTTCTCAGCTATCTGAGGTGGCGTGGTCTGGTCCACAGCTGGAAAAGGTTGAGAATCTCTTATTTAGATGCAGGTCAGAGCAAAATCCATTGTAACTTCTTGATCTTCATTTCTGTGCATTGTGATTGATCCTGATTCATATGCGGACCCCTGTTATGCCGTGTGAATTTTTTAGAGGTAACTTCAACATAGTTCTAGTTACTTCTGAGAAATGGGGAAGTAAAGACATACTTTAAATTAATACACATATCTCAAGAGCAAAGGTACAGAGATGCTAGAAAAGATTTCAGGGACATTGAAGGTGCTTATCCACAGTTAACTTTTGGATAGCTCAACTGAGTAGGCCTACAGACCACCCAATAAAGTCTTCTTTACCACCACAATAAATAAATAAATAAATAAATAAATAAATAAATAAATGTTGCTGTAATGGAAGACAGTTTACTGTTTTATGCAGAACAGTTCAGAATTTGCAGCAAATTCTTACTGCTAAGTTATATGAGACAAGAAATGAAGCAAAAGAACAAAAACAACAATAATAAAGAAGACAAAAATGCTGTGGCACCTTAAAGACTAACTGCTAACATGAGCTATTGTCGAATGCAGTTAATCTTTAAAGCACTGCAATGTTTTTGTCTTCTTTATTATTATTATTTTGTTTTCTTCCCTTCTTTGATAAGCCTGCCCAGAATAACACGGCCACTATTCCGAAAATTACCGCTAAGTTGTTTGCTTAAATACTTTTAAAACGATTAAATGCTGAAAAGTCAAGAGGAAATTGGCTGAACATTGCTAGAGGCAGAAAGCCTACACTTTACGTTCCAAAACAAGCTCAAGGATCGTGGGCGCTGGGTACAAACTCAAGGAGGGGCAGGCAGCTGCAGAGCCCTGACTTCCCAGACAAGCACGGAGAAGAAGGGTTCAAGAGCTCCTTTTAACATTCCAAGGTCTTGGTACAGAACGATATGCATAGCCTTGGGTGAAGAACCAGCCCATCTGAGTAAGGGCTGACGATACAGCTAGGAACAAAAGAAGGAACAGTTAAATACAAAGACGCCCTGCCCATTTTGGAAGGTACAGTATCATCGTCAGAATGTGAAACGGGCATGAATATATACCAGGGGAAAGACAATTTGGAAATTTGGCTTGGGTACCAGAGGTGATGAAACCATGAGGGAATGCATTTTTTTGTGTGACCACGCCTTCTTTGTGGATATAAGAGGGAAATACCGGACAACGAACTTAAGCCACTTTGCACGCAAAAGGGACTTCTCGCTTGCCTGCCTCCATTTCCTAGCACCATGGCCACCACTTACAGGCAGTACTCCTCTTCCTCCTCAGTGAAGGGGGGTTCCTTTGGCGGGGGCTCCTCTCGTCTTTCCTCTGTCCATCTTGGTGGCGGATACAGAGCCCCGAGCATTCCCGGAGGAGTTGGGGGCCTCTCTGTCTCTACTTCCCGCTATGTCTCTGGGGTTGGCAGTGCCTTTGGTGGGGGCTTTGCAGGTAGCAGCTATGGGTCTGGCATTGGAGGAGGATTCTGCGGTGGCTTGGGTGGCACCTTTGTCGCTGCTAGTGATGGCCTCCTGCCTGGTGGTGAGAAGCAGACCATGCAAAACCTGAATGACCGCCTAGCTACCTACCTGGACAAGGTGCGGGCCCTGGAGGATGCCAACACAGAGCTGGAGGTGAAGATCAAGGAGTGGTACCTGAAGCGAGGACCTGGTCCAGAACGTGACTACAGCCATTATTACAGGACCATTGAGGAGCTGCGCAGCAAGGTAAGGGATGGTGACTGTAAGGGGACCGTTAATGGTCCAGACCAGTGATGGTGAACCTTGGCATTCCAGGTGTTCTTGAACTTCAATTCCCAGTAGCAGGTGTACTGACTTGGGCTTCTGGTAATTGAAGTTCCTGAACAGAAGGAGTGCTAAGGTTAGTCACCAGAGCTCTAAGTCAGTAATGGCCAACCTTGGCACTTCAGGAGATCTTGGACTTTAATTACCAGAAGCTCAAGTTAGCACTTCTGATGATCAGGGCTTCTGGAAATTGAAGTCCAAGAACATCTGGAGTGCCAAGGGTGGCCATCACTGGTCCAGACCATGACTACAACCATTATCACAGGCCAAATGAGGAGCTGTGTAGCATGGTATGACAAGATGACTCTTAATGGAAGGGTAATGCATGACATTAATAAGAAGGATAGAAGATATAAAATGCTGAACTGAAGCGGATGTTCAACTCACCCTTGGTTATGAAGCACTGGAACAAGATAATTAACTGAGTACCAACCAATGGAATAATAAGAGCTTCCAGAGACCATTTGCTGGCAAATATGCTATGACTGGGCAAGGGATCATAGACTTTACAGTAGTTTTGAACTCTGTCTCCTGTCAGCTCTAACCATATATGTAGTTTCTATAGACCAGTGATGGTGAACCTTTGCACTCCAGTTGTTCTTGGGCTTCAATTCCCAGAAGCCCTGATCATCAGGAGTGCTGGTGGGTTTCTGGTAATAGAGGTTCAAGAACACCTGGAGTGCCAAGGTTGGTCAGCACTGCTATAGAACATCTTTTGGGGAAAAAATTACTTCTTTTGACTACAACTCTCAGAATGCCTCCAGACATTCTCTATGGCCATTCTGCAGGGGAATTCTGGGAGTTGTAGTCCAAAAAAGTAATTGTCTGCAATGACAATTCTTGTAGCTGGCAAGGAAAGGCAACCCTGTTCTGCTCTGCTGTATGCATCTGCAATCCTATATGTATAAAGTGACATATAATGAAGGATCTTTAACTTGATGCAGTATATACCTCTTAGAAGCCAATCTAACACTGTCCAGAAGAGCTGAACTACAGCTCTCATCATGTGCTACTGGTGATTTTTCATGGTGATGGATGCTGTAACCCAGCCGCTGTGTTGGGTGATAGAGATTCATGTCTGAGGGCATTTCCATGCATTATGTATAGACAAATCCACGTAGTATGCCACCCAGTGGGTTCTTCACAGAAAGCCCCATATAACCTTTCTCTCTCATTTATATACATGTGATACATATGTTTCCCAAATATCCTTGTCTAAATCACATTTACATTTTTAGGATATGCTTAAAAATAATCTAAGATGTGCAAAGGAATCTTGATTTATGTTGTGCATACTCTGTAACAATAGTTTAAAAAAAACAATTACAAGCCAGGGTAATCAAAACACTGGGCCAACAGAAGTTAAATTTTGCAGCCGAATGGAGTTGGAGTCCAGCTCTCTTTGGAGAGTCAGAAGTTAGATATGGTGGATCAACTTTTTTGCAGAGTAACCTCTGATGATGCTTTGGTTGGGATATTTCCTCATAACTGTTCTGGTCCATCTGATTAAAATTCTGATATTCATCCCATACAACAATCTTTGGCAAAGGCATTAGAATCTTAATGTGCTTCTAGAAGTCTGGCTTAAAGACTCTCCAAATTCTGGGATGTGATGAAGATGTTTGTGAGTGAAAGTGTGGTTGACTGATGGGTAGAGTGAAATTTATCTATTTGAGGATGATAAATTGACAAGAACAAAGCCAAGGAAGAAGCTATAAGCTAATGCACATCATTTCAAGGGTAGCAGTTCGTTTTAGTTATTGATGGAGCTTTGAAAAGTTGTTTGATTAGACTATAGTTCCCCAAATCCATGCCACACAGGCTGGGTAATACTGGAAGTTGTAGTCGAAGAAAGTAATGCTTCTGAGCATTGAATAATACACAAAAAGATGCCAGGGGTGTTGGTGTTTGCAGGCAAAGGTAATGCTTTAGAAATCCACTGGCAGGTAACGGATGATGCTTATGTTTCAGGTATGTGTGCTCTCTGCCAAGTGGCTGAGATCACCGATGACTGAGATTTCCTAAGGGCAGGGCAGGTGGGGCAGGCCTCTCCTTTTTGTCTACCCTTGTCTGAAAGACGGATAAGGAGTAACAGTAACAATAGGGTTGACTTGGCACAAGACTCCTGTGAGTGACCAGTAAAATCACTAAATAAACAAGGAAAGGGGGCAAATTAATTTAATTCAACCCAAAACATAAACCCTGTTCAAATAGAATGCCTTTCACCGAGGAGGGGCCAAGTCTGAATGATCCCCTATCTGAAGCCTCTTCATTTGCTCCTGAATTACTTTTTTTTTTGCTCACACATTGCTCTATCCAATGTTGTCTCTCCTCCCCAACTGGACTTGCAAATTATGCTGGTATTTATTACCTGATGATTATTTAGGAGAAAGCAAGCTAATTTACAACACAGAGCATGAGTTCAGCACTCCTAGGATGACTGGTATATTTTACCTTTTAGCAGGACTTGGTTATAAAGATGTGCTAACTGTATTATCAGGTCTTGGTCAAATAGACATTAGAAAAAGTTACTTTTGGGACCACAACTCCTAGAATCTCCGAATAGGCACGGGGGATAACAATCCAGAAATGCAAGTCTTCCTAGCTTGCATCCTCAATGGTGCACTGTATCTCACAATGCCAACTATAGTCTTCTGCAACTCTACAGTCCATAATTTAGGCATGGCTTCTGAAACCTGTTCTTTAGGGCATGCATATCTCTTTCCAGATACACACTGCCACTGTTGACAATGCCAGCATTCTCCTGCAGATTGACAATGCTCGTTTGGCAGCTGATGATTTCAGAACCAAGTAAGTTCATTTCACCATGGGAATTACGTAAATAGCGGGGAAACTTTATTACTGTATATACTCAAGTATAAGTTCATTTTGAGTAGGACCTGTAATTTATGGCCAACTTAAAATTACTTCAGATATAGTAAGAAGAGGATGTTCTCTTCATGATCTGAGGATTGGTTCAATATGTTCTGAGCTGTCAAATGGCACCAGGTCATGAGCTTAGTAATGTTACCTTTTTGGATGGCAAATCCCAGAATTCCCAATCAATATAGCCAGTGATTCTGCAAAGTGTTGTGTTCTGGGAGCTGTAAGCCAACAAGCTCTGTACAAATGTAGTCCAATAGTTTGGTAATTTTTAGATGAAGACAGCAAATGTAATCCATGATTATTCTAGCCAGCATAGCTAATGGTGGACGAGGATAGGTGTTGCAATTTGCCTACATTGGGTGGACTACACAACGTGTGACCCAGTTATGTTGGCGATGGAGAGTAGGGCTGTAGGACAAAGATTTGTATTTTCACAAGACCTTTGTTTGTACATCCAGGTTTGAGACTGAGCAAGCAATGCGTATGAATGTTGAGTCTGACATCAATGGGCTGCGCAGAGTCTTGGATGAGCTGACCCTGGCCAGAGCAGATCTGGAAATGCAAATAGAGAACCTGAAGGAGGAACTGGCTTATCTGAAGAAAAACCATGAGGAGGTGAGAGGCAAAGCCATTTGTAACACATGATCAGCAGGTATGGAGGGGAAAATGTTCAAAAACCCTTACCATGCTCTTTCCTGGCCTGTAAGCAACTGGCCATATGTATTTGCTGGGATTTGGGTGTTGGTGGGCCATTTGCAATGGTTTGTGATGGAGCTTGCTGACCTAGAGCTTACTAAAAACCTACAGTATACACTCGAGTATAAGTCTAGTTTTTTAGCCCCCCAAATGAGGTCCAAAAATGGGACTCGGCTTATACTCAGAACATTCATTGCTTTCTGGTCATCTGGGCCAGAATAAGTCTTTTTTGAGCTAAAATACAGTCAAACCTCGCATAAAGAGTACCTCGCTTAATGAGTAACTCACTTAAAGAGCAGAATTTTTTCTGAATGTTTGCTTCGCTTAACAAATAAAACCAACCAAAAACTCGCTTAACAAATAAATTGGGGTTGTCAATCTCCCCCTTGGTCACTTACAATGGTGTTTTGCTTAAAGAGCAACTCACTTAAAGAGCAATCCTGTGGAATACATTATGCTCTTTAAGTGAGGTACAACTGTAATTAATAGTTGCTACATGTTCCACAGTGGCAGTAGGCCAAAAACCTGACACAGCAGGGAAACTGATGTTAGTCAGAGTGGACCAGGGCAAAATCTATATCAGGGGTTATCAAAATGCCCACCCGTTTGAGGCTATTGGGACAAAATGGCCACTCCCATCATGCAGGCAGGGCAAAATTGCCATCTACCCATCAAAGTTGACTGAGAGAAAGTGACCATCTCCAGTTTACATCTTTCTCAGAAAAAGTGGCCAATGGTGAAGGATGATGGGAATTGCAACTCATTAAACATTTGGAGGTTATCCAGTTCTCAGCTAGAGATGTAGAACTATGATTAGTATTCTTGCCTGATACTGAGTTTTGAAATGGAAAATAAATGTAGTTGAATGTTTATATTTCCCCTGATCCCAGGAAATGAGAGTCCTCCGAAGCCAGCTGGGTGGAGAAATCTCTGTGGAGATGGATGCTGCTCCTGGGGTGGACCTCACCAAGATCCTGGCAGAGATGCGCGAACAATATGAGGTCTTGGCAGATAAGAACCGCAGAGATGCTGAGCAGTGGTTCTTCTCCAAAGTGAGTCTTCCACTGGAAAATTAATTTTTAATTTGTGATTTTTAAAATCTTTTCTCTTTTTTAATCTTTTAATCCTTAAATTTTAACTCTTCTTAGATGGGTGGTTATTTTATTGTGGGTTTTACTGGTGATTTTTTTAATTGTTATTAGCTGCCCTGAGTCATTCGTGAGGAGGGCGGCATTGAAATATAATTAATTAATAAAATTGAAGTTTCCAGAAAAGATACCCAATGTTCCTAAAGGATGCTTAGCAGTGCACTTTTTTTCTTTGCAGACTGAAGAGCTGAACCGTGAAGTTGCCACCAATACTGAGCAGCTTCAGAGCAGCAAGACAGAAATTATAGAACTGAGGCGGTCCGTTCAAAGCTTGGAGATAGAACTGCAAACTCAACTGAGCACGGTATGGAAGCACTGACTGGGTACCAAAGTGAAATTCAGTCCCTACTTCATTCTGGGCAACCATTTCATATTTCCTAGCTCCAGTAAACCATTTTCAAATTCTGGAATTCTAGTTCCAGGCCATCATGTGATCTTGCCTTGACATGTGGGACAGGTTTAAGATATATTACTCAGAGGGCATCTGTCAAGATCCGTTACTCACGAGTAAGACTTTGGCCCACAAGTGGTTGGGATTCCTGCTTCTGAGCTGCTGCCCTTCTGGCTTAGCAACCAGGATATTAGCTTGTTGTAAATAAGGTAGCACATAGCCAAGTAAACACTCCAACCAGGATATTAGCTTGATGTAAATAAGGTAGCACATAGCCAAGTAAGCACTCCAGTCATCTTTTGGTCTTTTAAAAGTACATTATATTGTAATCAGAGTAGGTTACAGAAGAAAGTTTTGCAAAAGTCCGGAGCACATCAAACAAAGAAAGCTTCTCTACTTGGGGAAGCCCAGGCTCCCCCTTATAGCTTAAGTTCCTACATGTTGTCGAAGTTCACTTCTCATCCTCAGCATGAAACACAGGATCAAGAGAAAGTTCTGCTCCTCTCTCTGGGTTTTATTTCCTCACACATGTTCCACCCCATTGCCATTCCCCTAAAGGAATTCAGCCAATGATCAAACAGTATCACATGTCTATCACAAATTAGATTTTCATTTCTTCCAACCCAGGAGGTCAGCATGTTTTTGAATACCAATCCTTCTGAGGAATGTGCCACAGGTCCCCCCATGCTTGGAAATCTCCATCTTGGAATGAGGCTGAGTTCAGGGCACAGTCAATACCCTGACAGCATCTTTTGTTCTATTGTTCTAATTTCCCCCCTCTAAATAGTGTAGGAAAACTGTAGTTTAATTAAAACAAAGCCATAGGAGACAATCTAGGAAACTGGCTATTGTGCTTAAATCTGAAAAAAATTAATGGGATAAGTTAGTAATCGCTAACTTTGTCTTGATTGTGGCCTTTGAATTTTAAATAGTAAAAGCTGAAAGGTATGGTTTTGGGTGGGGGACAGAAGACAGTCATTATGTCATTTAATTGCCCTAACTTCTCATGTAAGAGCATTTTAAGGTTTAATCATTACATAAACTGATATGAAACTCAACAGTTAATAGATAATTTCTTGACAGTAGAAACGTGTCCTACATTACCTGACTCATTATGTACAATTTTTTTCTTTTATATTTGAAAAAAATCAATCTATAACAGTAGGAAAATGACCTAAACGATGAACCTTCAGAATGCCCCCAAATTATCCCCCGAAAGCAACAAAAAAGTACAACATAAACTTTATACACTTCACATTACCTATTGTCATATGGTAGTGCCCCCAAACTAGCATATTACAGGTAATGTCATCATTTGCATCATTTTCTAGCTTTGAATAGCTGCCAATTTCATTTTTTGCTGCATTTTTCAGTATTTCACTGGCATTTTTACCATTCTCAATGCCCAATCAGCTTCTCTCCTCCCTCCCTTGTGGATATTCAAGCATAAATTCCCATACTCTCATCGATAAAAGAATCTTTGTGCACTTTTCTCAAATATGCATGTTTTGAGTCCTGAACCTTTTCCAAACCAATACATAGTGCTGTGCATATTTTTCCTTATCAAAACATATCATGTACCTTGGTAATCTATGGACTTCAGGGACTCCTAGAGGCACTTGTTAGGATATATAAGAGGGATCTTTTCACAGGGAAATGCAAACCCAAGACATTTCTTTGGCACCCAATGTACAAGGCAGCTGAATTTTCTTGAGGGTTTGGGGTCTCTCTGGCTACCCATAAAGCCCTACCAATAATGGCATGGAGATACAGCTTCCACCATTTCCCTTTCTTCCAGAAAGCAGCACTGGAAAATACACTGGCAGACACCGAAGCCCGCTATGGCGCTCAACTTAGCCAAATCCAGGTCATGATCACCAGCGTGGAAGAGCAACTGGCTGAGCTGAGATGTGACATGGAGCGCCAGAACCATGAATACAAGACCCTCCTTGACGTCAAGACCCGCCTGGAACAGGAGATTGCCACCTACCGTCGCCTGCTAGAAGGAGAGGAAGCTCAGTATGTAAAGGCGGTGGGTGGATGGGAGGGGGTGGAAGCAGGGATTGTTGTTCTGGGAGGGGATGGTGAGAAATATGATCTAAAATGGTTTATGAGAGGCAGTTGTTCTTTCTAGACATGAACGCAGGCAAGGAGATTCCAGGTTCACATTGCCAACTGGCTTCAACATCCAAAAGTAGCAAGACATTGCATGGGTACATTAGTTGGCTGGGTTTGGTTCTCCTTTGGGAGAAGAACCATTTGATAATATTTAAATTTATTTACAAATATAGGCCCAGAGTCCCAGCAGTGTGGAATGCTCCCTCAGCATTATACCTAGGGCTATGTGCACATCCCTCAATTCAGTTTGCCGACTAATTCAGGGCTTGAGAATGGTTCTCAGCAATTCTCTATCACATCTGAGCTGATTTGTGCTCTGTATCCCATTGATTTGCATCTTCAGTTTGCTTTGCTCCAGAACCAACTCTAGCTATTTGGCTTTGCTCCAGACCCTCATACAGATAAGTCCAAATCAGACTGACTTGGTTAGTATTTTGAGTTTTGGCTAAAGCCGATGCTTAGCCCTATCTGTAACAAGGGATCTCTGTTTTCTCAATAGTAAAGATGAAGCTAAATTACTTTGGACATCAAATGAGAGGATTCACTTGAGAAAGCCTTGATGCTGGCAAAGGTGGAGGGCAAAAGAAGAAGGGGGAGGCCGAAAATGAGATGGCTAGATGGTATTGTGGATGCAATGAGCACAGAGCTGGGCAGTCTGGGGAGGATGGTAGAAGACAGAGATGCCTGGCAGGCAATGGTCCTTAGGGTCACAAAGGGTCAGAATGGACTGTGCGACTGAACAACAAGTATACATGCCATCTATTTGTACAAGGCAATACTGGATACCTCCTTATATGTGTAACAAAACAATTGCATGAGCAGAAAGATCGAATTGAACCTGGCCATAGAGGTGGAACATAGGTGGAGATACATAGTTGATACACTTCCTAGTTATCAGTGCTTGTTTAGGCCCAATTCAAGGTGTGGTTTAACCTTCAGAGACTTAAAAGGCTTGAGGTCTGGCCATACAAGAGGCTATTTCTCTTCTGATGTGTCATTCCGAATGACACCTATATTTCAAAGTTCAGTTAGGATGGATTACTCAGCTATCAAGATTCTTTGTCTCCTCCTTGGACATTTGCAAACAATGAGGGTTTAGCCCCTCTTTTCCATTGCTGTAGGTTCAGAGACCCTTAAGGCTGAGTAATTTCCTGATCCCTGGATTAGATTTAGGGAATGACATAGCTAACAGTGAGATATGATGGGAGTTGTATTACAACATTCTCTACAAGGGCACAAATTCCCCAGCTTTGACCTATGCTGTTTTATGAACAAGTAAAGGTAATTGATGGGTACTGAGGTGGCTTAGTTATTAAGATGCTGAACTTGACAGCTGGAAGGTCGGCAGGTCACCAGTTCCAGAGAAATGGGTACCACTTCAGCAGGAAGGTAAACTGTATTCCATGCAGTAGTCATGCCTGCCACATGTCCACAGTATACAGTTAACTCTTTAGGAAGCCAAGTATTATGAATAATGGCTTTTAGGACTATAAGACAACAGATCTTAAAACCTCAATATCTGGCAAGGATTATTCCCCCCCCCCCCCAGGTTTTGTAATGCTCAACCTGGGATACAGTCATGTATGACTTCAAAGCTAGCCTTTTGATATTTCAGTAATCTAATAACATTTCCTACCCTGGTGTTTGGATTTGGTACACAAAGGAATTGTTCTATTATTATTATTATTATTATTATTATTATTATTATTATTATTATTATTATTATTATTATTATTATTATTATTATTATTATTATTATTATTATTATTATTGTAAGATTTAATTAGTCTGCCTAGTTGATTAACTACATACAGACAGAAATGACAACTAATTTTGTAAAGATTAAGGATTTTAATCAGCAAGGCCTAAAGAAAAGGGAACATCATTTGCACTTCTGAGACTATTTTGATTTTGGTATTTTAAAAAGCCCACAAGCTGGCTTTTCTTTAGTTAAGTAACTCCTGTTCCTCAAATTGTAAGCCATTTCATACTTCCCTCAGTATGTTGAAAGTTTATTCTTTTCAGATGCAGATAATGTTAATATTTCTGCAACAGAGTCATCAATCATGTGGTTAAAAGATATTAACAAATCAGATGATTGTTTTTTATTTGGAAGTCAGTCTGTTTTCATATATTAAGAGGTATTTTCAGCAGACTTAATTTGGTTTCCCCACATTGCTGCCCATGTTCCTAATTTGACAATATTATTTTCCTTTTCTTTTTTACATAGCATCAATTCCCAGTACAGTGCAGCTATAGCTGGAAGAGAAGGTAAGAATGTATCCTAAACAAACAACTACAACTTTGAAGCTGGAGTCAGATACATTTATGTGATATATACTCAAATGTAACCCACTAAACCAGTGGTTCCCAACCTATGGCTTGTGGGCCGGACCCAGCCCGCGCACCATTCCATCCAGCCCATTGCCACCTCTGCTGCGCACGGAAGTGGAAGTGGGTGTGTTTACGTCAGTCATAAAACACATTTGTGCATGCGCAAATGCACCCACGGCTGTCACTCAGCTGTTCAGGGGCATGATCAGGCCCGCAGCACAAAAAGGTTGGCCAACCCCTGCACTAAACTTTAGTAACTAAGGAAATCTGCTAATGTTAAAGGTGCCATAATTCCTTTACCTTTTATTTTTTAATATATTCACCCGGAAGTAAATCTGAGTCAAGCCTAAGGAGCTTATTACAGAGGAGAGGCCGGTGGCTTTGATGCTACTGGGGAAAGTGCTCTGGATTTCAGTCCAAACTTTTAAAGAACCATCCAAGGTTCCTATCGTTGTCGGCTGCTACTTGCATCTGAGTATACATTTTCCCTGGAAATCATTTTCTCAGAATGACAAATGGGAAATGTGCCACTGGCATGAATTTGTTTAAGGCGGACCCACACACTGTGATCAGGGAGCCATCTCCCGCGGCACGTATGAAGTGAGACATGCAGGATTTAACACTGGTCCTGCAATGGACTGCCACAGCCTTGAGGATATTAGCAAGGTGCACCTTCATAGCCAGTCCATCTGGCATGGCCTCTTCCGCCTCCATGAGCATTGGGAATCAGAATAGTACAGTGGTTCCTCCTTCGCTCATTTTGCCATTGGGCCTGATATGATGGTTGCCTCCAATGAAGGGGACCATCACCCTACCTAAAGGGGCTCATCTGCCTGTAGCCGTTGGCCCCTTTACGGAGTCAGATATTTATCATTGCCCAATACTCGGCATTGAGTTGCGAGCTGTACGGTCTACTCCATTACTGTAGCAAGATATCGGGCCAGACTTCTCCAAGGTTCCTATAAAGGGACCTAATCAAGATGCTGAAATAAGTTCACCATCTTGGATAGCTGCTTGCTCATAGCTTCTGAGTAGACACATATAAACTCAAGGGAGGCCAAAACATGGGAAGTATAAACTATTTGTTACTTACCTAGCTCTGGGCAACTTGTTTAAAGAGAAGAAAGGAGGGCCTAGTCCCTCCTGTCTCTGTTGCATCTTTTCCCATGTGGACAGCAATGTGTCAGAAGAGGAGAAGGATTCTGCAAATATGTAGGCTTTAAGGCAAACAAGAACCCTGAAAATCACAGTTCTAGGTTGCAGGGAGTGAGCCTATGTACAGATTGGAAGTTCTTGTCTTCAGACATATTATTAGCCACATGGAAGTTCTCCTCTTCAGGCATGTTACTAGCCACATAGCTCTCCTCTCTAAATATGTTGTTGAAAACTAAGCACGTAATGGCCGAATAATACTTATGTATTTCTTGAAACCCAAAGACTCCAACTCCTGGTTAGTATGTGGAGGAAGTACCCAGATGGTTTGAACAGCTTTCACCATTAGTAACTCCCTTTACATTAGAGGAATAGGGATCAATAAAGGTTTTCTCATATTTCTTAACCACCTGCCTCCAGGCCTTGATTGACTCATTGAACAGCATCCAAATCAACTGCACATTGGAACATTATAACAAATAATCACCAAGAGTATTTCATTGGATTAGGCAAATAGACATCTTGGGTCTTTCCCTCTCTTGCCTTTTTTAAAAAATCTATATGTATATTGTAACTATCAGAGTCTTCCTCCCTTCTTATCTATCCAGTTCTCTTGCTTTCTGTTACTTGTGATGCTAGCATCAAAACGGCAGGATATAAATGTGAATAAATAAATTAAATAAATAAATACTTTTACAGAGGCAGACCTGTAAGCAGGGATGCCACCTCTATGACCTTCTATAAAAAAGTTAAATAGTCCTGTACTCCTTTAGTTCAGTAAGCAAAAATAAGCCGTGTGACCCATCCATCAAATCAAACAAATGCAGGAGGAAGGCGATACCTTTCATAGGTCACTTTTTACTGTGTATGCGCAGAAAAACCTATTCATGTGGATTCATAGAGACTTGGGCTTCTGGGAATTGAAGTCCAAGAACACCTGGAGTGCCAAGGTTCCCTATCACGGTTTTAGGAGGTACCCCCGAACTGTGCAGCTTGTCCAAGGTTACAGACTAACTCTTTTCCCTGGAGGCAGACTCCCAGTTTCTGGCTCTGTAGCCAGACACCTAAACTACTGAATTATCCAGCCAGCGAGTAATCCTAATATCAAATCATAAATGTCACATAATCCTGATACAAGCTTCGACGGTCAATTTCACCTACTCCTGTTCATTCTACCTGTGAACTAATGGTAGCAAGTGATGTTGTGAGATGCCTGAAACTGAGCGTTAACAACTCTCCTGCTCCCTAATTTTATTTTGCAGTGACCAAGACCACCCGTCAAGTCCGCACGGTGGTTGAGGAGGTTGAAGATGGGAAGATAGTGTCTTCTCGTGAGCAGTATAAGCAGTCCAACTACTGAAAAGGATTGCCTATCCTACATGCCCCAAGAAAAGAGTGCCACGGAAATGACTGGGATTGTTTAAGTCAGGAGCCTCATCACAACTTCTAGAGTGTATATTCTTCTAAATGTATATGAACATGTGCACGCAAAACAGTCACAAAAGCAAAGCAACAATTATATATAGCCTTTATCACCCAACTAATCTGCTTGCAAACCATTAATAAAGCCTTGATTCACTTCTAATGCAAAAACATAGACTCTTTTCATGATTGTAGGCCGGGATTCAAATCCACCCTTTGCTATTAAGCTAATTGGGCGACAGTGAGCCACCCGTTGCCTCTCCGCTTGCCTTCCCTACATCACAGTGTTGTTGTAAGACAGTGGTAGGCTCCATTTTATTTTTACTACCTACTCTGTAGGCATGGTATGGTGGGCATGGCTAGGGGGAAAGCCCTGCATTGCAACTGAATTAGGACTACTTTATTTCAAAACTTGGATGGGCAGGGCCAGACAGAATTTCTGCTACCAGTTCTGGCGAACTGGTGTGAACCGGCTGATGCCCACCACTGTTGTAAGGATAATATAAAGGTGAGAAGAAGCATATGCATCTCACAGAGCTCCTGGGGGAAAATACCAGATAAAACTGTCATAAAATAGGACTCACATTATGGGAAGATCAGTTGCCATTCCTGACTTCGGAGAAAGAGATCTTAGTCAAAACACTCTCACTGGGGTCTCTTCTGGTTGGCTCACCTTCTGCCCCTGTTGTCCATTTGCTTCTTATTGCTGCGTAGGCCTGGAGAACAGAAGGCAAATGAAGGATGCTGCTTAATCAGTTGACACTGTTCTTCCAATCAGGCAAAGTAGCTAAGCACTAGAGCAGGGTGTGTGTAAACTTGGTTCTCCACATGTTCCTGGACGTCAATTCCCAGAAGTCTTGGTCATCAGGTGTGTTGACTTGGGCCTTTGGTAACTGAAGTCCAAGAACACCTGGAGAGCCACGTTTGTAGCAGTCCTGTGGAACACATTATGCTCTTTCAGCGAGGTACAACTGTACTTAGCCCCACTGAGCGCTCTACAATCTCTCAAATTGTAATCAGTGCACAAGGGTGGCCCATAAGTCCCTACCTGGCCACAAAGAGAGTAGGGTTCTTCTGGTGGAGGGAGGAAGTGCTCCCACTGGGCTGCCAAGCAGAGGCGTAGGGTGAACTCTGTGCTGGGAGGAGGGAGGAAGCGCTCCAATTGGACTGCTGGGCAGAAGGCTGGGGCTTGTGCCCATGGAGAGGATGGACAGGGACATATGGGCTGAGTAGGGACTTATGGGCCACCCTGTAGAATAAGTTTAGATGACATCAGACAACTTCATGATTACAGATAGTCCTGTGACAAAGCAACCTAAAATGCTTGTAAAGCAAAATTGAGTTCCCCCTTGTTTTCTTAGACTGTACCTCCCAGAAACCCCACAACAACTGTTACAGATGATAAGAGTTATCTTCTTTCTCTGCTATCTCCTTTCCTACCTTTATGAAATAACAAGTTTGTGCATGGCTAAATTCACTAGTCTCTCACATAAATTGAAAGCTCTGTTGCATTATGTGTGGTTAGCTCCCTATGAAATTAATAGGGCAAAATTTAGGAACAACTAAATCTTTGGTTATTGTTTTCAGTGCTATCAACCAATCCAGTCTTGTTTGTTTTACGATGAGAACAAGCATTGGCATGCTGCCCTTCAAAACTCTGACAGCTAAAACACTGGTATGGACTCCAACCAAATGGTGATTAGAATGACAGAAGTTACTAAGGCTAAAAATGCCGTAGTAAGGTAGGTTAATTATCTCCTGCCTTCCTAAACAGAATAGTGAAAAGCCTGGGGTTCATTTCAATGTAATGACAAACTTCCATCCCAAATCCTTTTAAATATATTCTCACCAAACGAGTGTTTCTTTGTACTTTCTTTTCTGCTGTATAGAAGGAAATTAAAGTTAAATATCAGCTTCAAAGAGACTGGGTGTTGTGTACAGTGAAAAAGCCTAGGGCTTCAATTGAAATTGGTTGAAACTCTTCATTTCCCATGACAATTCTTGATCTGTAACCTCTCCCCAGTTTTATGAGGCACACATGTTTGTTGACAGAAACTTAAAAGGCATAACAAGAACACAAAAGCATAAACACCACATCCTATCTAAAAGATAGGCCGCCTATCTAAAAGAGCAATATTACTAAAACCCCTTAATAATTACTAAAACCTAAAGTCGTTGAGATAAAATGCTAATATTTACAAGGAAAGGAGAGGGATAGCCTCATTACAAGGATAGAATATGCTCTCTGCTGGAGTTGTAATTTACTAAAACTCAGTAAATTATAGCCAAACCAATAATGACAAGGGTGAAGAGGGAACTTAATAAAATAGTATAGATCAACTGCTCAATGCGGGAGCAATCTCAATAAACTATAAAGCCACACTGGACATTATTTTGAATTTGGATGGATGAGTCAGTTTAGGATACTTCACATGGCCATGACAGAATCCTCAGCCTTCATGATTTAAGCTCTTAGTTTTTTGTGTACTCAGGGCCAACCCTGAGTACAGAGTGATGCAATTACCTTGAGCTGGACATGCTGAAAGGATAGCGGTCATCCCTTAACTTTCCCTTCACAGCCCATGGCTATGTCTATTTCTTGAAAGGCAGCTGTCTAGGTCACTTAAGCACACAATGTCTATGTATTCCAAAAGCTATCCGGTTGCCCTCAGGTAGTTCACAGAATCCTATTCCATTGCCACTGATGAATTAAAACCCAACTTCTGATTTCAGCAGCTTTCCCATAAGGAATGAATGAAGGCATCGTTTTGTCCTTTGTCTCCAAAAGTAAGCAAGATTTAGCTGTTCTGCTTATAAAGAAACTGCGTTTTCATTATAAGCAAATTTCCGTCAGTACCACAAAGGACTGATAAAACATATAAACAACCAAAAACGTCTTTGAGCTGCTGTGACTGTAAGAGATCTAGATTAATATCAAGACTAACTGGCTTGCCTCAAACAGACGAGATGAATAAATAAGGAATATGTCTGAGAGTTAAACTTTGATGGACAGATTACATACTTCCCACACAATACCATGAGGAAAATGTTGACTGGCAGATTGTTTTGATGTGTAATAAAAGTCAGTTATTAGACGAATCGAACGTACAATATGAGAAAAATATTCAAGGTTAAAGATAAGGCTGGGAATAAAATAGAAAAATAAAGTTCTCATACAAGATTTGGAGTGAATGGGTTTTTCCCATAGAAATGTATCGTCAGTCTTCTCCCAGCACAGACCATTGGGATATTGAGAAGAAAAGACCTGAAGTGGATTTCTTTCCCCAAGGACTCACTTCAATTCAATATTTGACTTGAATGCCGCCCCACTCACAATGCGACTCTGGGCGGCTAACAAAAAGTAAAATATCACAGTTATAATAAATACAATTACAATATCACAGTTACAAAATATCACAATTACAATGTCGCAATTACAGTTATAAAGTAATTACCAAAACATTTCAAAAGCAAAACTCAGAAATACATTATATTTTGATGTTGAATATTTCTTCTGCAATATTACCAATTTATATAGTCTCAAATACTGTACTGAGTATTGGGTGCTGGGATTCTGGTACCTCATGTTTTCCAGTTATTAGGCAGTTTCAATTATTTTTTCGGAAGCTGCGTGTAATGCAGCTTTGATAGCTGACAGTTTACAAGAGGGGTTGCCAAAGTCCTTGGGCCACGGGCCAGACACGAGGTTTCAGGCAGCTGGTCACTACAGCCTAGGAGCCGGATCCAGGCCCCAACAGCAATTCATCTGGCCCACAAAGCCCTTGTCGCTCCCAGAAGTGGAAGTAAAACGCACCCGGATGGGGCTTTGCAACCAACGAGGGCTTCGCAGGCCGGAGGAATTGGCATAAGGGCTGGATCCGGGCCCGCGGGGTGTAGTTTGGGCACCTGGTTTACAACATTGGGCAGTTGGCAGGCAAAGGTTTTTAGCATCCGGTGGCAACTAGGAGAGGGAAACTGCATTTCTGAAATCAGTTTCAAGTCAATAGCAACTCGTTGGATTTTAAATAATAATGTTCATACAAAAGACATATAACACATACTTTGAGTGGGAACCCCACCTCCCAAATAAATAAATAAATAAATAACCACACACACACACACACAAACAAACCTGTGAGCAGTTTTGGCTAAACTGTGGTGTGGTTACACTGAGATTTTTCTCAGCCTTAGATTTTACATGAGTTCGCATTTTAGCTGTTTGACAAATTTAGGTTAGATCAGGAAAGATCTGTTTCTTCCTGTAGGCAAAAGTGTGCCTATTATTCATTGCGGTTCCAGTGTTTGTTGCCAAGTGTACATCATGCAAAACATCACACAGCCATGCTCCTTATCCTCCCGCCCCAGCTGCTGCTGACATGAGCAACATCTTTTTTGATTCCTGCAATAACTACAGGCAGCTTTGCCTTTGGGAAGTTATCCTTGGAATGAATAATTACTGTACCCACTGCTAAGAGTTTTAAAAGGGAGGAGGAAGACAAAAACCCAGATGAAAATAGGCCAACCGCTACTGGTGACACCCCATGCAGAAAGTATAAATAAGGACTGATGAGGAGTAGAGTCCAGCAATTTTGTGTCAAACCGTGCCTCTTGCTTTTCTGCTTAGTGTTAGAGATCCTTTCATTGCTGTCACTATGAGCTATAGTCCAAGGCACACAGTCGTATCTCCTGGAAGAAGCAGCAGTGGGAGCTGCACCCTCAGTGATGGAAGGGTGGGGGTCGCCTCAGCTTCCTCCGGACGGCACACTTCTGGCGGAATTGGCAACGGGAGAGCTAACTTCTCCAGCAGGAGTCATGTGGGAGGAGGTTCCACCTGTGCCTACGGAGCTGGACGAGGCCATTTTTCAAGCGGCAGCAACAGCGGGGTATTCGTGGGTGGCGGACATATGGTGGGAAATGGATCTGGGGCCAGCTCCCATGTTACAGTAGGCAGTGCTAGTGGTGGTCACGTAGGTGTAGTAGAAGGTATCCCTGGTGGCATGGTAGCTGGTGGCCACAGTGGTGTTATGGCTGGTCATCCTGGTGCGGTGGTAGGTGGCATGGGTGGCGTTGTTGCTGGTCATCCTGGTGCAGTGGTAGGTGGCATGGGTGGCGTTGTTGCTGGTCATCCTGGTGCAGTGGTAGGTGGCATGGGTGGCGTTGTTGCTGGTCATCCTGGTGCGGTGGTAGGTGGCATGGGTGGCGTTGTTGCTGGTCATCCTGGTGCGGTGGTAGGTGGCATGGGTGGCGTTGTTGCTGGTCACCCTGGTGCGGTGGTAGGTGGCATGAGTGGCATTGCTGGTCACCCTGGTGTGGTGGTAGGTGGCATGGGTGGCGTTGCTGGGACTCATCCTGGTATGGTGGGGGCACCTTGTACTGTGGTTGGGGGTTCCCCAGGTGGTATGGTAGGTGGTATGGGTGGTGTGATGGGTCATGGAGGCATGGTTGGTGGCATGGGTGGCCCTGTAATGGTTGCTGCACCTGCTGCCAGTGGAGGTGTGTTCCTGAACTTTGATGGGAAAATGACCATGCAGAACCTCAATGACCGCCTTGCTAGTTACCTAGACAAGGTTCGGCGCTTGGAGGAGGAAAATTCTGAGCTTGAGTCTAACATCAGGGAATTTTATGCCAAACAAGGTTCCCTTAGTGAAACAAAGGACTACTCTCATTACCACCAGCAAATTGATGATCTTAAAAACCAGGTAAGATGGAAATCTTCATAAGGTTTTTCATAATTTGTAGTGGCAGTATTTTTGCTAATACCCACTTGGTTCCTTGGTTGATCTGTGTTTCACACATCAGGTTGATGTGGTGGATCGAAGCATTGTCGATGCTCCTTTAGCCATTTTAACATGACAAAACAGCTGGCTGGGCTCATGTTGAAATTGGCCATATTAGAGCAATGCACTGGCCAGGCGTGTTGTCCAAGTACCCTAACCACACTTAGCTGACCTGCAGTTCCAGAACAGAGGATTGTTCCAGACCTCCAATCAACACCTTTGTGTCATGGTTGAACCTACCAGGGGAATATACCCCTGCCACCATAGCTGTCAGACGGCCAGCGTCACCGCTGCTGAGACATGAGGTGGGATTTGCAGTAGTAATACCCACTACAAACAGAAAACTCTTCTGTTTAGTTTGATCTAAGAACATTGATATTTTGAAGAACTCTCATTATGATTGAATAGAACCAAGTCACAGTTATGATCATGACATGAAAATGATGAGTTGTAGAAATGCTCCTGAATTCACCATAGGCATAATTGTGTTGGCAACCACAGGCTATAACTGGGGGGACATCACAATGATTTGAATCTCCAGCTTGCACTTACACAAGCTGTTATTCATCCTGTCAAAAGGATAAACTTTGGGGTACAATTCAAATATCCTGTCAAAAGCATCAAGGTCATGTGTGTGTCTAACAGTGTATTCAACAAGCAGTTGCGGTTGTGGAAAGAACAAACAGGGTTGGGCCAGTGACAATTTGGATTTTTTCAAAACTCACTATTTTAATTCTTTTTTTTTTAATTAAAAAATTTAAAAGTTTGTTCATTTGTTATTTTATGATGGGGACCTTATGACGGGGACTTTACAATACAGTATATGTACCCAGATGAATATCTGAAACAACATCAACATCTTTAGTTTATGGACACATTTTACTTCTGCCTCCAGCAGCGACAAAGGCTTCGCGGGCCGGATGAATTGGCAACAGGGGCCGCACCCGGCCCTTGGGCCTTAGTTTAGGCACCACTGCCCTAAAGCTTATCCCTCCAACATTGTTAGCTAGAGTAACATTTTTTCTCATCACACATGGTAACCTGATATGTATAAAAACCGTCCTGCCATGGTAAGAGCTGCCACAGTGAGGAAATTACCATATTTTCTCGCATATAAGACTCACTTTTCCTCTCTTAAAATACACCGAAAAAATAGAGTATGTCTTATGTGCTGGCAAATACGATATTCACTGCACATATTGGGCTATTTTAGTAATAGCAAGGTGCATCTTATACTCTGATCTGTCTTATACGCCAGCAAATACAGTAAGTCATAATTGTAATTTTTATGGACTCTAGTCTCAAAGGAAGCTGAAGGAATGGTTGGGTGGTGTTTGGACTGCTCAAGTGGTAGAAGGTATGATGTGTATGCATGAGGTCACGTACCAATTCTTGAATACATGCAATCCATAGAGTAGTGAGGTTTTTTTTGACCAGTGCAAATGCAATCTTATGGTTCAACTATATATTCATATCTAACTGTTATGGATTGCACACATGGGATAAACTTTGGTATGATGCTAGAGCAAGGTATGTATTTTCTGTTTTGGCAGAGGGTAGGTTTTAATGACCCTTGGGGTCCCTTCTGTTTCCACAATTCTAGGATGAAAGCCTGGCGTGATGGATATTGTCTCAGTCCTTCAGATCATCTCAAGCAAGGAAGAAAAGGGCCAGATCGTGACATAACCATCTTCTCTAAATTTTGTTTTTAATCCAGCTCATTCATACAAGTGTGGAGAACAATAAACTCTTGCTGTCCATTGACAACAACAAGCTGACTGCTGATGACTTCAGAACCAAGTGAGAATTGGGGGGTGTTTGAAGCAAAGGTGTCTGAATTTTATTGGGCCCATTATTATTATTATTATTATTATTATTATTATTATTATTATTATTATTATTATTATTATTATTATTATTATTATTATTATTATTATTATTATTATTATTATTATTATTATTATTATTGCTGTCTATGCCATAGGGCAGTGATGGCTAACCTTGGCACTTCAGATGTTCTTGGACTTCAATTCCCAGAAGCCCTGATCAGCAGGAGTGTTGACTTGGATTTCTGGTAATTGAAGTCCAAGAACACCTTGAGTGCCAAGGTTAGCCATCACTGCCATAGGGTGCCCACATGAGGATTTCGGTTCAAAGTGACTGGAATGTAAAGATGGAAGCAAACCTTCTAATTGGCCAAGAACCCATCTTGTTTGTTGTTTGCTTCTTGAGATTATCTTTCTACATTCTGCCATATCCAGAAGCAGGCAGAAGAAGCATTTCTGATAATAAAAATGCCAGAGCACAGAATGTTGCTTTTTTTTTTTTTTGGAATAGGACTTCCAGAACCCCAGTGGCCATGCTAGGTGTCTCCTCACATACGGGTGGCATTAAAATAACATGAAAACTAGCTTTCCGCGGAGACAATAGCATGGGTGCCTTTGGCTGTCCCTCAGGAAGTAGGTAGGTTATAACTTAGTAGGCAAAAGGTTCTAATTCTCTGCTTCTCATGGCTCAGGTATGAGACAGAATGCTGCCTCCGTCAGAATGTGGAGGCTGATATTAATGGCCTGCATCAAATCCTAGATCAGCTGTCAGCCTGCAGGGGTGACCTGGATGTACAGTGTGAGAACCTGCAGGATGAGCTGTGTTCCCTGAAGAAGAACCACACTGAGGTGAAGGATTATGGGTTTCTTTTTAATAAAGTCGAAATAGTCCATGCAAAGCAATGCTTTCCTTCTTCTGTGGGTTTCTGATCTGAGAACAATATTTTTGGGTACTAAAGTTACATGTTATAATTTATTGTCAAAATTGCCATAGCAGCTCTTTTTGCTGCTTGTAGGACAAACTAATGTCTACTCCTACTCCCAGTATAAAAGCCAGCTGAACTGTTTGATAAATCTTTCATCTGTGCTGGTGATGGGACAGTATCCTCTTCCAGAATGGAAGACAGCAGAATAGATTAGGGGGCACAAGGCAAGCTGTAGAACATAACATTTCCCTCCAAAAAGCTGCTTCAGCTGAACACTTCACTTTGCCTAATGTAGACAGGACTGCCTTGGATTGCCAGCTGTTTTTGACAATGTCTAACCGCGAGGATCAGGATTTCATGGACAAAGACATAACAGACCAAAACCCAGTAGATAGTCCCAACTAGAGAGGAACCATTAAATGATGGAACTCAAATAACAGTTGACTTATCAAATTTTCACTAGCCTACACAACTTGAGATTTATTGATGGACACTTAGGGTCAAGCTATTGGTTGGGATTGATTAAAGCAATCTAATAACACCGGATTGTTCACATGGAAATGGCTCTCACCAATATTGTGAAGTGGTTTAATCAGCAAGCCACTTCAATATCTTGGCAAATTAATCACTTCCCCTGCTCTGTAGAGGCATGGAAAGTGGGGGGGGGGGATTTGGACTGTATATAGGCTATTCCTGAAGGGGTTAATTAGTTACCAAACATTTTAAACCTCTTTTATTGCTTTTCTCTTAAAGAGCCAGTCAAGAAGTTACCACAGTTGAACCTGTAGTGCAGGCTTTATCTGCAGATAGTTTCTTGACCATTGTAGATATATATTTAGTACATAGCTATGTATACATTTAAATTAGAATTTGTGTCTTCTCTTTTGTCACTGAACTATTTTGGATTCTTTATAACCATGTTTCTATATATTCAGAAAAAACTATTCTAGGACTTCACCAGTTTCCAAGTGGAAGCTGGAATCAGGTGTTCAAGTGTTACCTTGCACCAAGAAGATGAAAGCTTTAGAAATCTACCATGGCAGGGAAAAACAAACCAACTGTCACCTGGTTTATCTGTCCTTAGTTTTCTCTATTCTGTGAAATGTTAACCTTGGGAGGAATTCAGATACATGGGGTTCTACCTGCAAATTGTGGTGCACTGACAGAACATCAATTAATTGTATCAAATGCTTCAAAAATTGAGCAGACATGGCCTAAGACAGATGCACATTCTGTAGGCCTTCAGAGGGGAGTTGCATGGGAAACTGAATATGGAAAATAGGGTGACCAGGTAAGAAGCTGCCAGGGTGGCAGGAATTCCATTTGATTTCTCACCTTTCTGCAGGAAATAGCCTGTCTGAAGAAACAATGCACTGGTGATGTTAATGTGGAAGTCAATACCTGTCCTGGACCGGATCTGAAAAAGATACTGGAAGAGATGAGATGCAAGTATGAAGCTATGATCGAAGGCAACCGCAAGGAAGTTGAAGCCTGGTATGGGTCCAAGGTAAATTATATAGCTTTAGGTCCATAATGCATAAAGCAGAAGGGTGGCATAGTGGTGGATTTTGATGTACACTGGGCTACAAACTTTCCCTAATTCTGTGCAGATTGAGGAAGTAAACCGTGATGTCTCCACTAGCAGCCAGGAGATTGAAGAAAGTAACAACAAGGTCACTGAACTAAGACGTCAACTGCAAGCACTGGAGATTGAGTATGATGCCCAGTGCAATCTGGTAAGTAAGAAATCAGGAGCTGCAGCATCATTGGACATACATGCTGGAGTGGGAAATAAAGCTATGGAATTATCTATGGAAAACAAGACCAAGTAAAACCCCGATTTACATATGCCTCTACTTACGTAAAAATTGGCTTATGTAAGGGTCCCCCCCCCCTAAATCAGTATCCCGATTTACGCAAAAAATAAATAAACTGACTTACAAAAGGGGTTTCACTGTCTTGTAATACTAAGATGGTGGCGTGTGCCCCCCCCCCCCGAAGTCTCAAGAAACCACTTACCTTGGTTGTGGCAGTGGTGGTGGAAGCAGCAGTGGTGATGGAGGCACTTTTGGTGCATTTTCCGGAGCCCCTGCTGCTTCTAGGGGGACTAGGTGGGTGCTCAGCTGTTTGTCAGCTTAAAAAGTGGGGAGAAATGCCTGTCATTACCATCTTGGAAAAGTGCGATTCTCCATAGGGATTAATTGAAAACCAATTTCAAGCCTGTTTTTTCAATTTTTCAATGCATCCCTATGGAGATGCATCAATTTACATAAAACCCCTATTTATATAAGAAGCTAGGGAACAGATTTTTTAAAATGTAAATTGGGGTTTTACTACATGTCTTATTCTAGTCAATGCACTCAAACTGATTTATTATGGTGATGGCTATTAAAATTTCTGTGCTATAATCCATCTTAAACTTCTCAAAAACATGCAGCTTCGTTATGGGGGAAAATTCAATGAGCATAGCTCGGACCTTCAACTGCAAGTTCGGTGAAGTTCATGAGTCATGAAGGCCAGATTCTTATTGCTGATGAATACTTGCATAAGAGGGACTGCGGTGGCTCAAGTGGTAAAAATGCTGAATTCACTGACTGGAAGGTCGGAGTTCGATTCCTGGGTACCGCAGACAGAATGAGCTCCCGTCTCTGTCCCAGCTCCTGCCAACCTAGCAGTTTGAAAGCAAGAAATTGCAAGTAGATAAATAGGGACTACTTCAGTGGGAAGGGAAACAGCGGTTCGTGCCTGCCACATGTCCATGGAAACGTCGCAGACAGCGCTGGTTCTTTGGCTATAAATAGAGATAAGCACTGAACCTTAGAGTTGGATACAACTGGCTTTCGAGCAAGGGCGACCTTTACCTTACTTGCATAAGGGAAATCGCAGACGTCTCGGTGGCAAATAGTTGCTCATCAGTCAGGTGCTGATTATGTTCCTGGCACAATCAGGCGCATGCCCAGGAAAGCAATAGGCCCCATCATTGATAAGTGGCAATTAAACACAAGATTCATGTGCTTTCTTTGTACATTTGCAAATTAGCAATAAGTCTCTGGCTCTTCAATTTGGTAGACTGTTCTCTCAGGTAAATGTGTATACTTAGCTATTCTTGGCTTGCTCATGGTTTCATATCGGGGGGGGGGGGGACCGGGACCTAGACTTCTCATCATTTTCATAGAGTCTGTTATGAACTGCATGCTTTTTAAATGGTGTTTTATTTCATCTCTCAGAGAGACACCCTAGACGTCTCACTCGCTGAAACAGAACATCGTTACAACAGCCACTTGGGTGAGCTTCAAGAACGCATCTCCGGCTTGGAGCAACAGCTGGCAGAGCTGAGGGCTGAGATGGAGTGCCAGAATCATGAGTACACAGAGCTCTTGGATGTCAAAAGCCGCCTGGAACACGAGATTTCCACCTACCGTGGGTTGCTGGAGGGGAGTCAACATGATATTGTGTAAGTAGGAGGCACTCGGATTCACTGGCACCCTGAATAACGTTAAGAACAGGAAGTGTAAGAGAAACAGAACAAGGAAACTAGCCTAGTGGTTTCATGTCTAAGATTTCTGCACATGTTACATTCTCTGTGCCTTTGGCGAGGGGGCGGCAATAGAAATCTAATTAAATAATAATAATAAATAAATAATATTAATAATAAAATTTCTTGTCAGAAATTATTCTGGGTTGAAAGGATTTTTGCTGGAGAAACTCTGCTCAGGGGATGCCCAAACGAGGCTCCTTTTCATGTCCCTAAGATCTTTTCCCATCAGAGTGGCCCCTATTTATCTACTTGCAATTTCTTGCTTTTGAACTGCTAGGTTGGCAGGAGCTGGGACAGAGACGGATGCTCAAACCATCATGCAGTACCCAGGTCTTGAACTGCTGACATGCCAGCCTTCCAGCTAACAAGGCAAGCTTCTTAACCACTGAGCCACTGTAGCCCCATGGCATATTCTTAAGATCAGAAAACAGGAGGAAATTATTCTAGAACAGGGTTCCCCAAACTTGGCTCTCCAGGTTTCCTGATCCTTTGATTAGAGGTATGGAATGTGTGGCCCTCCAAATGTTGTTGAACTACAACTCCTTAACAGACATAGCTAACAGTGAGAGATGATGGTATTTGTAGTACAACATCCTCTACAAGGGCACAGATTCCTTGCCCTATGCCAGTGATGGCCAACCTTTGCACTCCAGGTGTTCTTGGACTTCAATTTCCAGCTTTTGAGAACTGAAGTCCAAGAACATCTGGAGAGCCATGTTTGAGGAACCCTGTTCAAGAACATAACTGTGTGTGGATTGCACAGCCTGTCCTATGCCCTCTAAGATGGCCTGTTGTTCTCAAATGATGTAGAGGCAACTAAGACTGAAGGAAGATTTAGGTGCCAGTTTGCTTGGCTCTGGAAAATGGAATGGGAAAATGGTCACCATTTTGTCCTTCATTATAAGCAACAAAACATCTTAGGCTGGTCCTGAGAGCCAGTGTGGGTTGATCTGAGAACTGGGCAATCCTGGTTCACACCATACCTGTCAGTTAGGTATTTCCAGAAAAATGATTATTATTTTTCATTTGTCTAATGGGTATAATAATACTGCCTAACCCAACAGGGCTGAACTGAGATAATGAGCTTGAATTGCTTTGAAAAGTCAGCAGGTGCCATTCAAAGGCCGAGTGCTGTTATTATCGGAGCCTGAGGATTTTCTTTTATTATTGAGCAGACTAAAAACATAAATAATAAACAACTCATTTTGGATGTGTTAAATGCACAGATTCACACCCTCCCTCAGCAACAAAACAGAGTAGGGAATTTCGGCAGCACCGAAACTAAAATTAATGTTTTGTAATACCCTGAAGACTGAAAATGAAAATTGCTTCAGTGTGAGTTTTTGAGGACCATAATCTGGTCTTGGAGAAACATAGAACACAATGTTTGCGGCAAAGATTTGTATACAATTAATTGTACTTCCAAACACCTGGATGCCCAGATGTTTCCCATGTCTGCTCTAAGGAATCAGTCAAGAAAGTGTATGAGAGGTAACCGAAAATCTACCAAAAGGTGCCCAATATAATGGACCCCAAGAATAAACAGATCCAACTTTAGTCTTCTACCTCCCACTTTACCTGTCCACACTGTGTAGTAGGTAGCCTTATTGACCAAGAATCTTCTTTTGCCACAGGGGAGGAGGAGGAATCACCCGAGTCAGCAGCGTATCGAGTGGAAGATCTGGTGAACTGCGCTCACCCCACACTTATGTGACTCATTCTGCAGGACATTCATTCCATTCAGGCCGTTCACATCACTAGGCTGTACAAAATAAATGCCTGAGGTAATAATCCCCCCCCCCCCATTTCTTCTAGCACACACCTTCCCAAAACCATAAGCAAAAAGATGACATCTATGTTGACCTATTCTGGGACAAAGGTGGTTATCTGGTGGTAGAATTAGGTCCTTAAACACCTTAATCTTGACCAAATAGGGCTGTCTCAGATGAAACTCTTAAAGGCTTGAATATGAGCTATGGTAAGAAGTGAGCAAAGATTGGAGTGGCGATACTTGATACCTGTATTATTTATCACAAATAAGGCACCTAAAATATACAAAGCATTGTAAACATATTGAAAGCAAAACAGGCTCTGTTTATAAACTTGCAGTCTATTTTTTTTTAAAGAAAAGGGGCAAGAAGTGGAGAACAATAAGGCACAGATCATTACAGCATGGTTGTACATATAATAGTTATTATAAGGAAGAGAGGATGCTAAAATGTAACCATCAGGAAATGCAAATGATCCCGGAAGAGAAGGAGGCAATAACTGGTGTCTCAGTTCAGCTGGCTGTATTATCTCTTCCTCTGCTGCAGTCTGAGGCAAAAGCAGCTAATACAGTAAAACCTCAGGTTACGACAGAGGTCTGTTCCAACAGCCTCCATTGTAATGCGAAAAAATTGTAACCCGAAGCATCATAGGGATGCATTGAGAATGTAAAAAACGGTCGCAAATGATCATTGTAACCCGAAACAATTCCATTAAAAATTTGTAACACGGGATGGCATTTACATAGGATTTGCCATCGTAAACCACAGCAAATGTTACCTGAAGTGGTCGTAACCTGAGGTTTTATTGTAGTTGACATTTTGGGGGAAAGGAGGAGGCAGCAAATGGTAACTGATCTCTTAGCTAAGCCAATGGAATAGTTCTCAATGTCCCATATCATCCTCTTCTTCAGCCAGTTGGGGTGGCAATTGAGAGATGTCTGCTGAAGAAGAAGCTTCACGTAGGAGTTAGTCTTTTAGCCAATCCAACAGAGAGAGTTCTGGTGTCCCATCTCCTATCGAATAAGCAGCATGGGAAGTTGAGCCAAACACGTATTTGGACAATTTTGCATGAGTCACACAAAAGGACAAAGCGTTGCCAACTTGGTAGCAATCACACTTATAGAACCCCCATAGCACTCTCTGGGCAGTTCACAGGTTAATTAGCATTTTGCCCCAAACATGCTGGGTACTCATTTTACCAACTTTGGAAGGATGGAAAGATGAGTCAACTTTGGCCCCTGGTCAGGATCAAACTCACAACCTTTTGGTTGCAGTGCACCAGTTTAACCATTGTGCCACCAGGGCTCCTGTTGCCATCCAGATAGTCTCACACCTCTCATGATCTCCAGGCAAGTGTGTCAAACAGATCCCATAACTCCTAACCCATAATTTTTAGCCATCTGGTGTTGGTGGTGAGAGTTGAAATATAATGAGCATTGGATAACAGATTGTTGAGATGTGAAACTGTTTGCTAAATGATTATACTGTATTGTCAAATATATATATTGTGTTGCAAGCACTTTAATGTTTTATATTAGTTTAAATAATTATGGACATATTAACTTTTCCTTGCCATAATAACTGAATGGTATTGCTTTTACTCATCTTCAGAGAACTGCAGCGGAATGGGCAGGGACCAGCCTAACCAAGAGAAGCATCCCCAGTAATTCTTCCAAGTTGCTGTTTCTCTATCTTTCCAAGCTGATTAAAGCACCAACTTCAACTTCCCTCCATGCTACTGAGTCTTCCCCATTACTCACCAGTATGCTATTTGTGCTGTCTCTCTTTCTTACCAAGTATGCTTCAGTGCCGTGGTTGGCTAGCTGCTAACCACCGAAAACAAAATAAAGCCAAAATAAATCTCTGCTTTTCTCTGTATGCCACCTAAGATCTCTGTGTTCAAACTGCCTTCTCTCATCAAAGCTTTAAAAGCACTATAGAAATCATGCTGACCTGTAAGTCACAAATAACAAACATTATCATGCAGCAATGGAGTACATTCTGTTCTTACCATTGATGGCATGGTTCTCTTCAAAGTTACATGTGTCATGCTTGCAAATGTGTATACATTAAGTTTTACATTAAGGGTATTTCCAAATAAGAGTATTTCCCATGACTATTCATGTAGGTAAGGATGACACCATGGTGTTCTTGAACTTCAATTCCTAGAATCCCTGATCAGCAGGTGTGCTGACTTGAGCTTCTGGTAATTGAAGATGTCCAAGAACACCTGAAGCACTGAGGTTGGCCATCACTGCCCTAAGTCATGCAATCAAACTTCCCATGCTCAAAAGCCAATTGTGTCTGACTCTAGGGGGTGGTGCTCATCTCCGTTTACAGCCAACGAGGCACCACCACCTGCATCTGCTTCCATAGCCATGTGGCAGGCGTGAATATTTATCTACATGCAATTTTTTTGCTCACCCTATCATGCAGCACTCGGGTCCAGTGGTGGGATGTCAAAATGTTTACTACCCCACTGTGATGTCATCACAGTGTGGGTGGAGCTAATGTCATGATGTCATGACATTGTGGGTGGAGCCAAAGAAATTTTTTAATAATAATAATAATAATAATAATAATAATAATAATAATAATAATAATAATAATAATAATAATAATAATAATAAGCACACACACACCCTCAACTCACCCACCCACCCACCCACAACACAAACCTGTAAATAAATAAATTAATAAAATAAAATAAAATAAAAATACATTAAAATACACACACCCACCCCAAACACAAACCAACCAGAGCTTTTAAACCAGAGCTTAAAGCTTATTCTGGCTA
The DNA here is from genome assembly GCA_030440675.1 of Furcifer pardalis. Taxonomy (NCBI): domain Eukaryota; kingdom Metazoa; phylum Chordata; class Lepidosauria; order Squamata; family Chamaeleonidae; genus Furcifer; species Furcifer pardalis. Next base: position 26,950,369 of record CP126897.1, read on the forward strand.
ATCTTTCTCACACTAGGTCAGATGGAAGGAACTGCAGAATGAACTCACCACAAGATGGCTTCATTTTGGCACTTTTCAACTTTTCAACAGTTAAAGAAATTAGGTACTAAGTCTTTGTCTAACCAGTTCTATAGGATAATATGCCTTAATGTAAATGTAAAACAGTTGTACCTCCTTAAGGGTTCTCCAACTGGAACAGTACAGGTATAGCTTATTGATGAGATAACTCCAAGACTTTGCTTAAAAAACCCAAGCCAGGCCGCTAGGCCTTTTTAGGAACTGTGGTAGTACGTCAATATAGGTAAAGGTATTAGATACACATTAAAATACACACAAACACAACACATCCAAAGATGAGTCACTTACTCTGGGGAGCAGGCTATAGGGAGCTTCAGGCTAGCAGCTTCTCTTCCTCCTCTCCGCTTGGGAGGACAGCAAGGAGGCTGTGCATACGTGCCAAGCACTGTAGGCGTGCATGCACACCAAGTGCTTGGCACGCATGCGCAGTGGAGGGACCAGTGAAAAGGTAAGCCCCGAAGGTGGTTCCCCCCAAAAGCTGCTAGTGGTTCTCTGGGAAACTGGGAAAAGTTACTACCGTACTGGTGGGAATCTGTTACATCCCATCACTGCTCGGGTCTCTAACTCCTGGTCCTCAAGCTCAGCGTCTTAACCAATCAGTCACTGTGGTCCTGCAATCAAACCTATCCCCACTATAATCCAAAAGTATCCTTTCCCCCCTTGCGTCTCACATCCTGCCACATCAAGTGTTTATTCATATGTGGAAATTTATAACCTATGGAAATATTAGATAGTCACGTATCCTCCTGAAGTCTCCACCTGTCTATCCTACTTACAGAAGGCTCCTTCTGTTTTGGTGTGAAGATTATTCAACACTTGGCTGTTCCTCCTTCGACTGGAAGGATGCCAGCAAGATATTGGTGTTTATATCACAGACTGTCTGAGCCTCTTTAGAGAAAGTGAAATCCAGCACAGTACAATGCAACAGTACAAGTTATTCTACCAAGATAACATTGCTCCTGTAGAATACTAAATTGAGAAATTAGTAAGCTGCCAAGAAATGCAGAATCAGCTGTGAAATGCAATTTCATTAGCATCTCAGTCCAAAGCAACACACGCACACGTGCATATAAACTGGTGCTTAGTCATACAAGCACATACACGTAGACAATGTGGTACCCAACACACATTTTGGGCAAATCCCAGCCAGTATAACCACTGCTAAGGGATTATCGTAAGTCAAAATCCCAGGCTTCTGGAGAACCTAGGTTTGCCTGCTTTCATAATGTCAGCAAGTAGAATACATTGCTTGGGCAAATTGTCAAAAGAAGCAGGAAGAATTGCAAATGTGAAAAAGCTTGTCATTTTTACCTGCAACCCTGGGAAAGCCATTGGCCAGAAATTTCAACAAATAGAAAAACAAATATTGGCCTTCAGACTATCTGAAATGAAGTCTAGATCGGATCTTATATCCAGTGATTTTACCCTTTGGGGCCCAGCCTTTGCTTCATTATGGGGGTAAAGGACACCCTTGCTCGAAAGCCAGTTGTATCTGACTCAAGGGTTCAGTGCTCATCTCCATTTATGGTCAAAGAGCCAGTACTGTCTGGGGTTTTTCCCCCAGCACCTCTAAAACATGCTCTGGTGCACCCCCTCCTGAAGAAACCATCCCTCGACCCTACAATAATGGCAAATTATCGGCCTGTGTCCAACCTGCCCTTTTTGGGTAAAGTTTTGGAGAAGGCAGTGGCATGGTGGTTACAGGAGATCCTGGATGAAACGTATTACAGTAATACCTCGGATAACGCTAAGACTTGGTTCCACAAGTCTTGGTGTTATTCGATTTTTAGTGTTATCCGATCTATGTGAAAATCCTATGGGATGGATCGGATAATGTTAAAGCTCCATAGAGATACATTGTAACCGCACAGGCTTTAGCAGTTGTTATCCGATCCATCCCATAGGACCTTAACGTTATTTGATCCAATTCTCCTCCCCAGATTACTTAACGTTATGCGATTTTAATGTTATCTGAAGTAAACTTTATCCGAGGCATTACTGTATCTGGACCCCTTCCAGTCATGATTCAGGCCCAGATATGTACGGAAACTGCATTGGTCGCCCTGGTGGATGATCTCTGGAGAGAGCAGGATGGTGGACATCCATCCATCCTGGCTCTTATTAACCTCTCAGAGGCTTTCGATACCGTTGACCACATTATCCTTCTGGAAAGGCTCTGAGGAATGGGGATACAGGGCACTGTGTGGTCCTCATTTCTGAGGGTCTGGACCCAGTCTGTGTGGTTGGAGAGTGTAAAATCCAGCCCTAGGCTTCTCCAATATGGGGTGCCTCAGCGCTTGGTGCTTTCACATCTCCTATTCAACATCTACTTGAAACCACTGGGTGAGATCATCCGTTCCCACTGGGTGAGGTATCATCAATATGCAGATGATACTCAGTTGTAGATCTTGGCCCGTGGTGACCCTAGCGATGCAGTGGAAGTCCTTTCCAGGTGCCTGGAGGCTGAGAGGGTCTGGATGGGGGACAACGCACTACAACTGAATCCTGGCAATACTGAGTGGCTGTGGGTCAGGGGTCCTGCGTAATCTCGGGAGCTACTATCTTTGGTACTGGATGGGGCGGTCTTGCCCCAAACAGACCCGGTGCATAATCTGGGTGTTCTCCTAGACTCACGACTACTGCTCGAGGAGCAGGTGGCAGTCGTGGCCAGGAGGGCCTTTGCACAACTTTGTGTTGTGCACCAGTTATGCCTTCTCCTAGATCTGGGCTCCTTGCTCATGATCACACATGCTTTGGTCACCTCCAGACTTGATTATTGTAATGCACTCTACATGGGGCTGCCCTTGGTGACCATTCAGAGGCTGCAGCTGGTACAGAATGCAGCTGCCTGGGTCATGATGGGATGTGGGCATTATTTATTTATTTATTTAGATTTAAATCACTGCCCACTCGCCATGGCGACTCAGAGTGGCTTACAATCAGCAAAAGTTATGCTCGCACCTCACCACTGCTCCGGGAGCTGCACTGGCTCCCAGTGACCAAAGCATGAGTGCAATTCAAGGTGCTGGTTATTACCTTTAAAGCCCTACATGGTAGTGGGCCAGGATACTTAAGAGACCATGCGACCCCGAGAACATTTGTCGGTCCCACCAAAGCGGACCAGAGAGGCTCTCCGGCGGGGCAGATATGGGGAACTGGTGGCACAATGTTCCCACCCTGTTGGTTAATTTAAGCCCCTTCGCCCCTTTAATCTTTTAATTTGGAAACTTTTTAGTTTTAATTTGGTATTTTTTTTGATCTTTTAAAATCTTTTAAATTTTTTAAACCTGAATTGTTTTTTATGTGATGTCAAACCACCCTGAGTCACCTCGGTGAGGAGGACGGTGTAGAAATTTGAATAATAAATAAACAAATAAATAAATAAATAAATAAAAATTTCTGTGGACATGTGGCAGGCATGACTTAAAATGGAGTGCATGGAATGCTGTCTACCTTCCCACTGAAGTTGTCCCTATTTATCAGTAAAACCTCGCATAAAGAGCACCTCACTTAAAGAGTAACTCGCTTAAAGAGCAGAATTTTCTCTGAATGGTCGCCTCACTTAACAACTAAAACCAACCAAAAACTCACTTAACAACTAAATCAGAGTTTGCAATCCCTCCTGCCAGAAGTCACAATTGGTCACTTACAATGGTGTTTTACTTAAAGAGCAATTCCATGGAACACATTATGCTCTTTAAGCGAGGTACCACTGTACTTGCAATTTCTTGCTTTTGAACTGCTAGGTTGGCAAGAGCTGGGACAGAGACTGGAGCTCATTCCAACCTATAGCACTTGGGTCTCAGCATCTTAACCACTAAGGCACCACAGTCCCTTATGGAGGGTAGGTAAGAGAAAAATAGCACCTGCCAACCTAGCAGTTAGAAAGCAAGAAATTGCAAGTAAATAAATAGGGACCACTTTGGTGGGAAGGTAACAGTGTTCCGTGTACTCCGATGTCTAGTCATGCCTGCCACATTACCACGGAAACATCTGCAGAAGCAGACAGCACTGGCTCTTCGACTTTGAAACAGAGATGAGCACTGACCCCTAGAGTCGGATACGACTGGCTTTTGAGCAAGGGAAACATTTACCTTTACCTTTTACCGACAGTTATACCATCCACCCAATAGTTCTGAAGGCCTCCCAAAAAGGAGAGAGCACAAATCACTTTCCTAGAGATTGTGTCTCATTAAAACTAAATAAAGCTAAATTCTGCAACCAAATCAAGTATATACTCTGATTGCTTAAGACCCTCCTCTTAAGTGGATATAAAAGACAAAGGAGAAAGGAAGTCACGCCCTGAGGAATATGAAAAACATTTATGCCTGCATTTATAATAGCTCATCCCGTGAACTGGGACAGATTATACCGCTTGGTGTGGTTTAGTGGTTAAGATGCTGAATGTGATGACTGGAAGGTCAGCTGATCAACCGTTCGAGACCTGAGTGCTGTGTGATGGAGTGAGCACCCGTCATCTGTCCAACACCAGCCAAACAAGCAGTTTGAAAGCAAGAAATTGCAAGTAGATAAATAGGTACCACTTAGGTGGGAAAGGTAACAGCATTCCAGCCACACGAGCACGGAAACGTCTGAAAATGTAGACAGTGTTGACTCTTTGCCTAAAAATGGAGTTAAGCACTGACACCGAAAGTTGGATATGACTGGTTTTCAAGCAAGGGAGACTTTTACCTAGCTTCTTCTTCTTCTTCTGACTTGCAGCCTTCCAGCTAGCAAGGAGGGCTTCTTAACCACTAAGCCACCACTAACACTTTGTGAGAAAGATTAGCCAGCAACATAATGTTGCCATTATCAAGGTACGCAGATTGCAGTTCAAAAATACCATAATATTTGACCCCAGTGGGGTTGCATAAAATGTATAATAGTTTGAATGAGAAATGCTGGAGATGTAAAAAAGTAAGAGGAACATATGAGCACATGTGGTGGAGCTGTGAATGCTTAAAAAATTTCTGGGGAAAGATAGAAAATGAAATTAAGAAAATACTGAATATGCAACTCGACTTGGGGTCAGAGACAATCTTGTTAACGGAGGTTGATAAATATGAAATGAATAATGACAATAAGGAATTGATGGCCGTTATGTTATCAGTGGCTAGACAGTGTATAGCAAAAAATTGGAAGAATAATGAAAAATTAAGTATTCAGGAATGGTATAAACAAATGTGGGATCTGGCACTGAATGAAAAACTCACCTGGGAATTAAATATTAGAAAAGGCAAATGGCAAGGGAATAGTTTCTGGAGGGTCTGGAAACCATTTATTGATCATACGATGGTTAAGAAGAAAGGCATGGCCCCTGCGCAAGAACAAAATGACTTTTGGAAATTATGAGGTTACATAAATCCCTGGACAGTGTACATAGCACAAGGGTGATATTAATGATGTAAAATGTAACAGGGCAGGAGAATATTATGTATTAGTTATTGAAACTGAGATAAGTTTACTTACATTTATTTTATGGGTATTGGATTTTCTTTTTTTAATGTTATACTGTTACTTTAGAAGTTTCATTTTATGATTCTTATGACTTTATGTACATTTGTATTTGTTTTTTCTTTTATATACCTAATAAAAATAAAAATTAAAAAAAAATACCATAATCTTTGAGGAGGCTCTTTCTCTGTTCCCTGGGAAATATCAGTGCAAGGAAATACTGTAATTTGGAAATGTTGCCTTGGTGGGGAAAGAATGGATAGAATAAACAGTGAGTGCAGTGGGTTCAACATGTTCTGGAGAACCCCTGTATATATTTTCAGTGTCCCCACCTCCATATACTATGATGACTTGAAAGGTCTTCTGGTTTTACCAATGAATGCTGTGTCCGAATCTGAATATTGTCAATCACGATGGCAATAAGTCATGCAATTGTCCTGAGACAATAATGCAGTAGCCTTACATCTGCCTTCTGCATCGCAGCATGATCCCCATACCACTGATCCAGTTATGCAAGTCACTTTCTGGTCCTGAGCCCTTTTCGCACACAACGTCCTCATCAGCCCCAGGCCAATATTGATGAAGCTGCTTCCCTCCATCAAGATGGATTCAAGTGGGATTTAATCCATTTAGGGACCATCACCCTTCCCTGTGGACTTCACCCAGGCCACTAGTCCTCAGGATTATCACGTTAGTTACCTGCTGCCTGACACTTGGCTTTGAGTCACTGGCAGTATGGTCTACTCTACTGCCACAGCAGGATAATCTGGCCAGAGCAGATTTACCTAGCTATCTTGGAAAAAAAAGATGGACAATGTAAGAAGAGGGATTTGGAACCTAAAATGTCTCTCTAGATCAGTGATGTCCAACCTTGGCACTCCAGATGTTCTTGGACTTCAATTCCCAAAAGACCTAACCAGCAGAAGTGCTTACTTGGGCTTCTGGTAATTGAAGTCCAAGAACACCTGCCAGATAGACCAAAGGCCTTTCTGGCCCAGGACTGCCATAGAAGCCAACCAGACACCCCACAGAAGCCAATAATTGTAACTGCTACCTGATCAAAAAGCTGGTCATGTATCACAAGTACGATGAATGGCACGCGGAAGGAAAGCCACAAGCAAAATTCCATGTGTGGGTTGCTTTGATTAGAAATATGGGAACAATGGGTTCAGAGGTATATACTGAAGTGTTATGGAGAGAGTTAAACAGCTGGATATTATCTCATTTTCTAAAATAATTGCTTTTGCCTAGGATGCAATTAAAATAATAACACAGCCTCCTTGCCCCGGAGATCTTTCAAGGCCTGGCTTGCACTCTATGCTGACTTGCATTTGGAGAGACAAAGCAACTGGGGAATTCAGTTGCTTTGTAGGGCATGGCAGAGAGGCAGTATCTCAGATAAGGCAGTATCTCAGTTCCACATTTGGTATTCAGGATCATACAAAACAAGAAATGCAAGATGATCTTCAGAGTTCCTATTTTTCAGATACAGTACAATGTGTTTATGTATGGTTTGTTTTGTTCTGACTGTCAGGGCAATACATTTCCTCCCACATAATTTCCCCCAGAGCTTGACAATACAGCTTTTTAGCTCAGAAAAAGGAATACAGTAAAACCTTGGATAACGCTTAAACTTGGTTCCACAAGTCTTAGTGTTATCTGATTTTTAATGTTATCTGATGCATGCATCGGATAATGTTAAAATCCTATGGGATGCATCAGATAATGTTAAAACTCCATAGAGATACATTGTAACTGACAGGCACAGGCTTTAGCGAACGTTATCTGACGCAAATCCCATAGGATTTAACATTATGCGATGCAATTTATTTTCCAGATTGCTTAACGTTATGCAGTTTTAGCGTTATCTGATGCAAACATTATCCGAGGTATTACTGTATGTCCACACTTTGGATTGTTCTCAGTTCTGAAACACATCCTTGCCTCCTGCAGCCTGATTTGGAGAACCTTCCCTGCCTTCCGCTTTTATCAATGAGTTGATATAATCAGGTGCCTGTGTTTTTCTAAACACAGAAATCTGCTCTCTTTGGTAAGGTAAAGGTAAAAAGGTAAAGGTAAAGGTAAAGGTAAAGGTCACCCTTTCTCAAAAGCCAGTCATATATGACTTTAAGATTCAGTGCTCATCTTTGTTTACAGCCATAGAGCCAGTGTGGTCTGCATTTTGCAAATGTTTCCATGGACATGTGGCAGGCATGACTAGACACCAGAGTGCATGGAATGCTGCTTACCTTTCCACTGAAGTGGTACCTATTTATATACTTGGCGAGTGGGGCGGCATACAAGTCGAAAAATGAAATGAAATGAAAATGAAATTTCTTGCTTTTGAACTGCTAGGTTGGCAGGAGCTGGGACAGAGCTGGGAGCTCACTCTATTGTTCAGTACTCAGGTCATGACCTGCTGACCTTCCAGTATGGGATTACCACCACCACCACCCAAAATAGGTGCCCCACCTCTCCCTATTCAGCGCCTTCCCATGGTGCCCTGCACACCCCAGGCTGTCAACAAGGTCCTTGCCAAAAGCCGTGAGCAATATACATAGAAATTTAATCAAGCTGAGGTAGTAGAATATGAGCAAGAGACTTGGGAAGCCAAGCATTCCCCCACAGAGAGGCTTAAAGCAATGGGGATGCATTGTCCCTACTAAATATAATAGCATTCCCAATTGCGGGACCAGATTTATCTCCATCAGAGAGATTGGTACAGTCATCCCTTTGAAGGACTGACAAAGGGTAGGTTTCATTCTGAAGACATCCGGTATTGGAAGGACAGCCCAGTCCAAGGAGAGAAAAAAACTATAAGGAAAGAGATCAGGGACCTTGAAATTGTCCATCCAGAGTCAGTGCCTGGACAGGTCATGCAGTAATCAGATGAATTATCTGGTTATGGTCTCACTCACTCAGGTTCTGTGTATTGTCATCCTATTTACATTATTAAAATTGTTTCTAATTTTGCATCTCTATATTCAACTGTTTTTGCAAATCCTCTTCTTCTTCTTCTTCTTCTTCTTCTTCTTCTTCTTCTTCTTCTTCTTCTTCTTCTTCTTCTTCTTCTTCTTCTTCTTCTTCTTCTTCTTCTTCTTCTTCTTCTTCTTCTTCTTCTTCTTCTTCTTCTTCTTCTTCTTCTTCTTCTTCTAGTGATTCATGCCACCCTTTGGTTACCATTTGGACACAGAATGAATCCACCAGCTACCTTCTTCTTTCCTGTTTTCTTAACTCTAATCAGACTGAACTTAGTCCTGTTCTCATAGGAGCAACTGAGAACTAAGCCAAACTCTTGTCTACATAGACCTGTTGCTTTACTAGCATATTCTCTCTCTCTTTGCCAGCTTCCCCAGTCTTCTACCTGGCTACCCTTTTGAACCTCCACTTCTATTCAGATTCATCCAAACCGATCTGTTTCTGGTGAGCTGACTTTTCAGATCTGGCACTGAGCAGGCCCAGTTATCTGCTATATTAAATAGGTAAAGGTCGCCCTTGCTTGAAAGCTAGTCATATCTGACTATAGGGTGTGATGTTCATCTCCGTTTACGGTCAAAGAGCCAGTGCTATCTGTGCCACAGACATTTCTATCGTTATGTGGCAGGCATGACTAGATGCTAGAGTCCACAGAGCGCTGTTATCTTCCCATTGAAGCAGTACCTCTTTATCTACTTGCATTTTCTTCCTTTAAAATCGCTAGGTTGGCAGGAGCTGGGACAGAGATGGGAGCTCACTCCATCATGCAGCAGTTGTGTCTCAAACTGCTGATTTGCCAACCTTCCAGTCATCAAGTTGAGTGTCTTAACCACTGAGCCACCGCAGTCCCTTACTATATTAAATATGTAGAGCAGGGGTTCTCAACCTTTTCAAGCTGAGGGCCGGGTCACGCTCCCTCAGACAGCTTTGAGGGCTGGACGGCCATTTTGCCCTGCCTGCCACACATGGCACTTCCGGGAGTGGTGGAGGTGATGGTGGGTCACATGAAATGGTGTCATGGGCCACATCTGGCCCCCAGATCATGGGTCGAGAATGCCTGGTGTACAGCTTAATCTAACTGCTAACTGAGTCGCCACGGCGAGTGGGCGGCAATATAAATTTGAACTAATAAATAATAATAATAAAATGACTCTGGATGCAATGGGACTTGCAGCAAAGCTGACTTAACGAGTCCGATTGGCTCAAACAATGTGCTCTAGCAGGGAGTAACAATTGGCTATAGGAGAGCTTTGCTTCAATCCCTAATTGCTACTAAGTGTGTGTGGATTGCTACTGTGTGGGAATCCAACCCAGAGTAGCTTTATATTTGTGCTGGAGAAATAGGATCTTCAAAATTACTTGTCCTAAATTGGCTACCTCTGTCAAGAACCTAGAGAAAAATTCATATATTTCCTGCGCATTTGGTAGAATTTAAAAACAGGATAAAAGTGGCTGTATATAAACATGCATTTAATATGGGGTGCACTTTAACCCTTTGTTATAGTTCCTTAGGTCATTAAGTATTATCCTTTGTACATATAATTTGGGAAATAGCTATTATCTTCACAGTTTGGAGGATTCTCACGTCAACATACATGATGCTGACAGACAAGCTCTAAATCAGGGGTTCTCAACCTATGGCCTGTGGGCTGGATCCAGCCCACAGCACCATTTCATGTGGCCCACCATCCTTGCTCCTACCACCACTGGAAGTGGTGCAAACAGCCATGAATGTGTCTGCAGTGGTCATAAATGCATTTTAACGGATTTACAGCTGTCATAAACACGTTTACTACAGCTGAGGATGCATTTTACAGCAGCGTTTATGGCAGGGGGAACCACCAGTACGGCCCGCTCAACTGTCTCAGGGAGCATGGCCTGGGATATGGCTTTAAAAGGTTGAGAACCCCTGCTCTAAATGGATTTGTTCCCCAAATTTGTCAACTCAGATCCAGGAAGAGCTTTACGGTAAGAACAAATATTTTTGAGGACACACAAGAGCAAAATCAAATTAGAAGATGGAGGAAAGAGCTTACTGAACAAGGAATATTAAAAGAGGATAGAGCTGAGGAAATCAACTTCCCCTACGTTACTTGGAAGACCTTGAATAGGCTGAGGGTCAGAGTACCTAAATGTAGGACCAACATGCTTAAGTGGCAGCTGCTGATAGACAACAACACACTGTGTGAATGTGGAGAGATACAGAAACTAGCTCATTTGCTGGTCTACCAATTACTGCCAGAAACATCTACTAATGAGGATTTAATTTTTGCCAATGACAAAGCCAAGAAGGTGGCCTCATTCTGGCAGTTTAAAAATTAATCTGGACATGAAAGAAGAAAAAGAAGAGGCTTCTAACATTTGGTATCTGTATGACAGGTAGAGATATAATGCGGTTACAGTTGTACTTCGCTTAAAGAGCATAATGCGTTCCACAGGATTGTTTTTTAAGTGAGTTTGCTCTTTAAGCGAAACACCATTGTAAGTGACCAATTGTGTGTGTGGGGGGGGATTGCAAATCCCAATTTATTTGTTAAGCGAGTTTTTGGTTGGTTTTGTTTGTTAAGCAAAGCGAACATTCAGAGAAAATTCTGCTCTTTAAGCAAGTTACTCTTTAAGCGAGGCGCTCTTTATGCGAGGTTTGACTGTATATCATTGGAGTTATTAACTGAATTTAGGCAGTGCAAATGGAAATTCATTTAGTATGCTTTTGAAGAATTTAACAACATTTGTACATTTCCAGTAAAGGTAAAGGTTGCCTTTACTTGAAAGCCAGTTGTATACAACTCTAGGGTTCAGTGCTCATCTTTGTTTATAGCCAAAGAGCCAGCACTGTCTGCGTCTTCAGACATTTCCATGGACATGTGGCATGCATGCATCAACACCAGAGTGCACAGAACACTGTTTACCTTCCCATTAAAGTGGTACCTATCTATCTACTTGCAATTTTTTGCTTTCAAACTGCTAGGATGGCCAGAGCTGGGACAGAGATGGGATCTTCCGCCATTGTGCAGTACTCGGGATTCGAACTCCGACAAATTTCTACAAAGTGGAAATAATTTTGATTGGGGGTTTTGTTTTGCTTTCCTTTAAAATTTGCTTACAAAAGCATGGCCAAAAGATTAAAAGGAAGTGGAATAAAATGAAGTAATGGGGGGGGGGGGAGGCAACAGAACCAGAGTAGCTATTTCTTCTTTCTGTAGAAACCCTAAAATTGTCTATGCAATTACTGTATAGGCGTTCAGGCGTGGCAGCATTGTTAAGCAGGCCCAATTGATAGGTGAAGAAACTACTTGTCTACTGGGGTATCTGGAAGCCAAGCGCTGCGGGGTGTTTTTCTTCTTTTTCTTCCAACAGGAAAGATAAGCTGGAACTAAATCTGTAAAAATAGTAAAAAAACTCTCCCCCCTCCTCCCAAAGGATGACACCCACAGCCAAAAATATAAATTGAGATCTGCAGGGTATCCACAATGCACTCAGGTTGAGCATCAAACTTTGAGTTTGAGTTTCTGCTGTAGGTTAGATTTCAAGTTGCTGCTGATATGAAGAGTTCTGCTAGGCATATTGTAGTAACAAGTGTCGACTCAAATGGGAATTCTGTGGTCTTTTCTCCCTCTTCCAGCCATTACGCTGCCCGTGGCTTAGATGGTATGAGTGCAAGGGGAAATTTTTCGAGCCGCAGTTGTAACAATATGTTTATAGGTGGAGGCTATGCAGGAAGAATTAGTACAGGCAGCGGTCACAGTAGCAGCTACGGCAGTCGCCCTTCATTTGGAAATGGCAAAGGACTAATTGAGGTTACTACAGGTGCAGCTTGTGAGATAAGTGACCATCCTATGGCCTGTGGCATTGTCTTCTCTTCCATTGATGAGAAGACAGTCATGCAGAACCTCAATGACCGTCTGGCTGGTTTCATAGATAAAGTGCGATGTCTGGAGGCGGAAAACACTAAACTCGAGTCCAAAATAAGCCATTTCTATATGAAACATGGGTTCGTTGTGAAACAGAAGGACTACAGTCATTACTATCATCAGATTGAGGAGCTTAAAAAGCAGGTAAGAGGAACCATTTGACAATCCCTGTTCAATCCTTCTCCCTCCCTCCCTCTTGATCTGTTGTGGTTCCTGTATCGTGAATGGAGACGTTATTATCTTGGATACTTTGGAGTTGTCATTCAGCGAGAGGTCCACACATTGGTAGACATCTCCATGATGATATTCTGCACATGCGAATGAACCTGAGAAATCAAGTCCATTTGCATACTTTAAAAAGCCATTTGGATATCACATCACCACTGGCTAGGTGGACCATGACGTGTGTCCTATGCTTTCACCTTGCCCAAGGGATCCGACGGGGGATGCTTTGGTGAGTTTTAGTCCCAGCCTAATATCATTGACAAGAGAAGGGCAACACTGCTTAGTTAGCCCCCTCAAGCCCCCACACCTCAACAAGACTGTCACACAGTGGGGGGCAGGAGGGGTAGACCTTAATATGCATGCAAAATGCTCCAAATACTTGAGGGCTACAGGAGTTTCCCCACAGCACATATGAAAGAGACTTCTCCATCCCAAGTAAGGTGGATAGAATGAAGAATCCCTAGGCAAAGCAGGGTCATAGCCAGGACTCTAGATGTGGGTGGGTGAATATTTTTTCAAGATGGGCAACAAAGCCTCTTTTCAATGCATTCCTATGGAAAATTGCACTTTGCCAGGGTGGACAAACTGCTAACTCAAGGTGGGCTGCACTCATCCTGGCCACCCCCTGGCTATGGCCCTGAGGCAAAGAAGAGACTGTGAGAGTTTGCATATACAGAAAGCCCAGTCCTGCTAATGAAAACTACCGTAATTCCTTCACTATGGTAGGGACGTAAGAATATGCCTACCCCCAGTCTTTCATTTGACTCTGATTATGGGTGTTGGGTATTTATAAAAGCAAAATCTAGACGGTGTAAACTTGATTTCTACTATTTTTGGAGTACAGCATCCATTAGATCAGGAGTGGGCAACAGGTGTACGTATTTCCAGACATTGTTGAGCTACAAGTCCTATCATCTCTAGTCATCATAGGGATTGGGCATTGTGTTTCAGCAACACTTGGAGAATGATCCAGCCATGCTCTGTCTTCTTCCATTTCCCTGCAGTGCAAGGTTTGTTTCATTGTCTTCCACAGGTGACAACTCAATTGCAAGGTTAAAGAAGGTGAATTGCTAGGAGGGAGCACCAGGTACTAGGGTGGAGCAGGGGGTTGAGTGATTACTTACTTACTGCACATCTAGTAGAAACTGCTACTGTGGGTAATTTGCCATCAAAACAAGATTAAAATACCCAAAAGCAGGTAAAGGTAAAGGTCACCCTTGTTCAAAAGCCCATCATATCTGACTCTAGGGTTCAGTGCTCATCTCTGTTAATAGGCAAAGAGCCAGCCCTGTCTCTGTTTGCAGATGCAGCAGAATTAAGCAGCAGCTTTCTAAATAAGTAAAATCGATCCCCTCCCCTCGCATCAAACTGGTGACTGCGGGCAAGTAGCAAAAGAAGGGCTGATTTGAGGAAGAACATTTTTCGTTGAAGTCTTTGCAAGAAATTAATTTTAAAAACACACACATAGAGAGTTTTCAAAATTGAGAGTTCTTCAGCTGCAAATCATAACAGTAAATTCTGTTATACAATATATTGTTCTATAGTTCATTCGATTCATGTGTAAATCAGGTCATTTTCTTTCCCCACTTCTGCTCCAGATTATTCATGTAACAGTGGAGAATAACAAGATCCTTCTTAAGATCGACAATGATCATATAAACTTTGAAGACATCAAGCAGAAGTAAGTTATTTATCTTTACCAGATAATGGACGAGCTTCTGTCCTGTTACCACTCAAATCTTCTCTACACATTTATGAATTAACAGTTTGGAAAACTTGCATTGAAATAAGGAGGTGGACTATACAAAAAGAAGATGTGGAGACCAAATGGCTCTAAGACCTTGTAAGGATCGTGTAGATCTGGAGTGGCCAATCTTGGTGCTCCAGGTGTTCTTGGACTTCAATTCCCAGAAGCCCAAGTCAGCACATCTACTGATCAGGGCTTCTGGGAGCTGAAGTTCTGGAAAACCTGGAGCACCAAGTTTGGCCACCCCTGCTGTAGATGGAGTGGGCTCAGCTTCCTCTTTTCCATCCCTTTATTGTCTAGAGCAGGGGTCTGCAAACTTGGCTCTCCAGGTGTTCTTGGACTTCAATTCCCAGAAGCCCAAGTCAGCACTCCTGCTGATCAAGGCTTCTGGGAACTGAAGTCCAAGAACAGCTGGAGAGCCAAGTTTGCTGACCACTGGTCTAGAGCAGTGATGGTGAACCTTGGCACTCCAGATGTTCTTGAACTTCAATTTCCAAAAGCCCTGATCAGTAGGAGTGCTGACTTGAGCTTCTGGAATTGAAGTACAAGAAGATGTTTGCCATCACTGGTCTAGAGCAGTGTTTCCAAACCTTTGGTTTTTGGACTTTGATTCCCAGAAGCCTAAGTCAATTCCTCAAAGCACTGATCAGCCAATGTAATGACTTAGGCTTCTGGGAATTGAAGTCCCCCATGGGGCATTCGCCCTGTGTTGAGACCTACTGGTTTAGTGCATTATCTACAAAAGACTTACATACAGACAAATTCTATAATTTTAAAAATGATTTTAAAACTGGTTTCATTGGTCACTGACTTTATTTCATGACTTTTGTTTCTTTGGTTGATGTAGATTAGAGATTGAATGTGGTGCTCGTGAAAATGCAGAGGCTGACCTTAATGGGTTACACCCCATTTTGGAGGAACTGATCAGCTGTAAGTGTCACCTAGAGACTGAACTTCAATTTTTGCAAGAGGAACTAAATAATCTCAAGAAAGCCCATAAAGAGGTACCCTGTTGGCTAATTTAAATGTAACCTCCTCCTTTAAGTAAAGATTAAGTAAAGTGCCTTCATCATCTAATTTATTATACATGTTGACAGCAAAATGTACATTCCACTCCCCCCTCCCCAAGAAGTAGATGAAAAACAACATGTAAAACAACGTTGGCTATTAATCATACAGTGGTGCCTCGCTTAAAGAGCATAATGCGTTCCACAGGATTGCTATTTAAGCGAGTTTGCTCTTTAAGCGAAACACCATTGTAAGTGACCAATTGTGGGGGGTACTGCAAACCCCAATTTATTTGTTAACCGAGTTTTTGATTGGTTTTATTTGTAAAGGGAAGCAAACATTCAGAGAAAATTCTGCTCTTTAAGCGAAACGTTCTTTATGCGAACTTTGACTGTATCTGAAAATGCATTTTTTTCCTAAAGCAGGAAAAATACTATTGGCCTGAATTTGTTTAAGGTGGATCCCAGCTTGCCATGAAGTGACCCACACTATGATCATGGAGCCATCTCCTGTGGCACATGTGAAATGAGACATGCAGTATTTAACACTGGGACTGCAATGGACTGCTGCAACCTTGAGGGTATGAACAAGGTACGCCTTCACAGCCAGTCCATTTGGCATGGCCTCTTCCACCTTCATAATTACTGGGAATCAGAGTTCCTCCTCTGCTCAATTTGCTGTTGGACCCAATATGATGGTTTCCAGTGGCATTTCCTCCATTGAGGGGGACCATCACCCCACCTAAAGGGGCTCATCCGCTGGTAGCCATTGGACCCTTTAGGGAGTCAGGTTATTTACCACCACCCAACACTCTGGCTGTACGATCTACTCCATTATCATAGCGGAATGTCTGACTAGACGATGTATAAAACAACGCTGAAGGCTCATTGTACTTAGGGCCATAGCTAGGATTCTAGATTTTTTTTTGGGAGGGGGGATTTTTTCAGGAGGGGCAAAAAAATTTCAGGAGGGGCAACAATGTCACACTCACATATATAACATTGGCATCACAGGGTGGGTGCATGGGTGGGCTTTTAGCTCAGGAGGATTTTCACACACCCCGGCCCCCTTGGCTACCGCCGTGATTGGACTAAAGTGTTTGTTGAAAACCAATTGTTCCCTAGGGCCTGATGTCCAATGTCTAGTTATCTCAAAGCAGGAAGTTCAGTTTGTAAATCATGCTGATGTAGTTGAAACGAGATATGGACATGATATGGACTACTATGACATGATCCACCTTCTCTAAGGCCCATAGTGGCTAGAACACCAGCTGAAGTTGTTCAAAGATTTTTCTCTCACCAAAAGAATCATCCATAGAAGAGCTAGAGTGTGGGAGGTTCAGGGCATCCGAAAACAAGTTTTTGTGTGTGCAAAGAACATAGTTAAACTTTGAAACTGTGAAATTTGCTGCCTTCCTAGGTTTCTAAGTTGTTTTTGGGTTGTTTTGAATCCTGGGTTTCAGGGGATGTTTAGACTGGCTTTTAACTGATTTCTTTTAACATGCTTTAAAATTTTTTAATGTGTTGTAAATAGATTTGGTTATTCTGTTAATTTGTTGTGCAAAAGTAATAGCAAATTGCTATAAATAAGAATTACAATTATTTTTAAAATACACATAAAAACTTTTTATAATGCAGTGAAGGCTGTACTGTATTTGTAATAATAATAACCTTAATGTGCAGGAATTAACCCACCTAAAAAAACAGTCCCATGATGTCAACATGGAAGTCAGTACATCTCCTGGTCCAGATCTGAAGAAAATCTTGCAGGAGATGAGATGCAAATACGAAGCAATGATAGATTCAAACCGCAAGGAGGTTGCTCAGTGGTATGAAACCAAGGTAAGGACTGCAGCCTCCATAGACAAAAGTCACCCTTGCTTAGAAGCCAGTCATATCCAACTCTAGGGTTCAGTGCTCATCTGTTTATAGCCAAAGAATCAGTGCTGTCTTTCATCTGCAGACATTTCCGTGGACATGTGGCAGGCATGCTTTAACACTGGAGTGCACAGAATACTGTTTACCTTCCCACCAAAGCAGTCCCTATTTATCTACTTGCAGTTCCTTGGCAGGAGCTGGGACATAGATGGGAGCTCACTGTCATGCAGTAACCAGGAATCCACCCCTGACCCTCCAGTCAGTGAGTTCAGAGTCTTAACCACTTGAGCCTCTGCAGCCTTTATAGGGGAGTGAAAGTAAAAGGGTAGAAACCTAATGAACAAGATTTCTAGAAATCACAAGAAAGTAGTGGCTACACTGTGCTACATCCTTTCTCATTGTTAGCGGAAGAATAAGGAATGCAAAGCAACAAAATATAAACAGATGTGCAGAATTTATTCAGGTTGCAGAACCTGGAAATTCTTTTTTTAAAAACACACTAATCTTTAAGAACATTTAAAGTTGTCCTGGTTGTGGTTGTTAAAGACATGCTTTTCCTTCACCTATTTAAGCCTGTTTTCCTCTAGTCCTCTCCTCATTCCTACGCATTGGCTGAAATCCGGCCACATAACTATACAGGCAGAAGGCAAATGGTATAACATCCAGTTGCTGCCAATTAATCAGTCACTGCTGCATTTCATAAGGATGTGCATGTCAGCTTGCTTGGTATGTGTGACTCTTTAATTGCTGGCTGGAAGCAAGCAAATGTTACACCACTGTCTTCTGTCTGCATTAAAACAACAACAACAGGATTTCAGTCAATGAATGAATAAAAAAACTTCTGAAAATTCTGTTGCTTAGTCGGTATGTGTTTCAGCTGGAGGAAGCAAACCAGGAAATCTGCACCTGGAACCAAGAAGCTGAAGATGGCAATCACAAGGTCATGGATCTGAAGCGTCAACTGCTAGCCTTAGCGATTGATTTGCAAGCCCAGTGCAAGATGGTAAGATATCTTGACATCTTAACACTGTATCCCATCAGTCAGAATGTAGATCTAATACACTTATGTCTCTCTGGAAGGCTTACATTGTCAACCACAGAACAACATGAACATTTTATTGTTGATATGAAGAAAGCTTGGAGAAGGCAGGAATGGATTTTTGTCTGAGATCCGCTCAAGTCTGACACTCAAAGTTGAATTTGGGCTCAGAATGCTTCAATTCTCAGTAGATAGTAAGTGGATTGCATTCATAGCTGCAGAGACAGAGGCCAGGAATCCCAACCGTGTCTTCTGAGAGAAAAGTCAACCTATGTAGCCTTGGGCAAGCTGGACAACCCCAAGGTGCCCCCAGAAGAAGAGAATAGTAAGCCATTTCTGAGTATAGTGTATTGAGAAAATCTTGGAAAGATTTGTCTTAAGTGAGACCCAATTTGATGTCACAACAGTTTTATTATTTTTGTAAATATTAGGCTAGTGGATATAGTAAAAAGTAAGATAGGTTTGAAGCACGGTCCACACTACGCTCAGAGACGTTCACTTGGATCAAGTCCAAGTGAGTCTCCCATCTTAGGGCTAATCAGGTGTGAATCCACTCAGCTTCTGCAGTGTTGTGCCATTAGATACACTTCGGTATTCACTGGGAACAAAGCATGAATGCACAGGGTAATGATACTCATTTATCTTGGGATTCTCAACTGAAAGAATTAAGGGGATATCTGTACCAAGAAGCAGGAACTGAGCTAGGCAGAAGCTAGGCAGGCTAACAGCTCAATCCCAAGATGACTGACTAGCAATCCCTTGAACCTCTCCATTGCAACACAAACATCTCTATTCTACTTAGCCTGTCTTTCACTTTGGTAAGTTGAGAATCAGCTAATCTTCATCCAATTGAAAATTAACCCTGCTTTCTGGGGAAGGGTCCAGAACTAATGTCTGCAGACACACATAGCACTGGCTCTTTGGCTATAAATGGAGATGAGCACTGTACTCTAGAGTCAGATACGACTGGGTTTCAAGCAAGGGTGACTTTTACTTTTACCAGAACTAAATGCTGCCTTGAAAAAAATCAAATACTAGGTGCATGTATGATAGTTTGGTCAGGTTATCCTGCTATGCTAATACAGTAGACCATCCTGCCAGCAACTCAACACTGATCAGGCAGTTAACTAACATGACAACCATGAGGACTAACAGCCTTGGGTGCTGAAGTCCACAGGGAAGGGTGATGGTCCCCAAGTGGATTAAATACCACTTGAATCCATCTTGATGGAGGACAGCAGCTTCATCAATACTGGGCTGGGGCTGAGGAGGATTCTGTGTGCCAAAAGTGCTCAGGACCAGAAAGTGACTTGCAGAACTGGATCGGTGGTATGGATGTCATGTTGCAATGTGGAAGGCAGAAGAAAGGCCATTGCATTATATTCTCAGGAAAGTCTTCATTGCTGATTGTCATGAGGGTCGCCAATGTTTAGATACGGCAGAAGGAGAAGATGCATGTACAGTAAAACCTCGGATAACGCTCAAACTTGGTTCCACAAGTCTTGGTGTTATCCGATTTTTAGTGTTATCTGATGCTTGTTAAAATCCTATGGGATGGATCGGATAATGTTAAAGCTCCATAGAGATACGTTGTAACCGCACAGGCGTTAGCGGTTGTTATCTGATGCATCCCATAGAATCTTAACATTATTTGATGCAATTCTCCCCCCCCCCCCAGATTACTTAACGTTATGCAATTTTAGCGTTTTCTGATGCAAACGTTATCCAAGGTATTACTGCATTAGTTTTTCTGACAACTTGCTTCTCATCATTTCTCCAACAATCTCAAGATGGTGTATGCAGCAGCGTCTTCCCCACCATACCCTGATAATGAATCGGTGGGATAGGATCAGTCAGAGATTTATGGTCACCATGTGAGTTTTGTAGCTAAGTCTGGACTTCAGTCCGGAACTCCAAAATCCCAGGTGAACTCACCATCTACTATACCACACTTGCATCATTAGCTGT
The DNA here is from genome assembly GCA_030440675.1 of Furcifer pardalis. Classification (NCBI taxonomy): domain Eukaryota; kingdom Metazoa; phylum Chordata; class Lepidosauria; order Squamata; family Chamaeleonidae; genus Furcifer; species Furcifer pardalis. The sequence goes on from CP126897.1 coordinate 26,970,652, forward strand.
TTCTTCACTCACATCCCTTTGGTCCTATTGTTAGAGAATTAAATCCTGACACACGTTTAGACTCTGCATTGTATTAGGAAAGTACATTATATAAAACCAGCATTGGCCACTGATTCTCGAGATATCAGTTGCCAAATGGAGAGAGCCTTTGTGCATATCTCTCTCTGAGTAGAAGTAAACAGAATGAGTGACTTTTATTTTCACTGTGTTATTAAACATTTCATCCCCCCCCACCACCACTTAATGTCCTAAGATGCTTCCTTCTGATTTCTCCTTATTCCCCTTCAACAGAGGGACACATTACAAATGTCTTTGGCCGAAACAAAATGTCACTACGATACCCAGTTAGCCAAAATACAAGACCAGGTTGCCCTCGTGGAACATCAGCTGGTAGAGCTGCACTGGGAAATGAAGAATCAGGATGAAGAATACAAAGCACTCCTCAGTGTAAAAAAACGGCTAGAGCAAGAGATCCGGATGTACCGTAGCCTGCTAGAAGAAGGGTAGGAAGGCCACGTGTGCCTATGTTATCGTTGACACTACTTGGTAAAATCTGGTGGTCCTTTTTGCCCCTCACCCCTTTAAGAGGAATAAAGGGGCTGCAGTGGCTTAGTGATTAAGACACTGAACTTGACGACTGGTAGGTCGGCAGGTCAGCAGTTCAAGACCCAAGTACTACACAATGGAGTGAGCTCCTGTCTCTGTCCCAGCTTCTGCCGACATAGCAGTTCAAAAGCAAGAAATTGCAAGTAGATAAATAGGTACAACTTTGGTGGGAAGGTAAAACAGCATTCTGTGCACTCCAGTGTTTAGTCATGCCTACCATATGTCCACGGAAATGTTTGCAGGCGCAGACAGTGCTGGCTCTTTGGCTATAAACAGAGATGAGCGCTGAACCCGAGAGTCGGATAAGACTGGCTTTCAAGCAAGGGTTACCTTTACCTTTACGAGGAGTGCTTTTTCCTTCCAGGAGTCTTGGCACAAAGTCATGAATCTTGCGAGGAGGCATATGGCACTGTTAAATAATAATCGCATGCCATCAATTATGGTGACCTTTTGCAGGGTTTACCAGACAGAGAATATACAAAACTGGTTTGTCATTCCCTTCTTTTGTGTGTGTGTGTGTGTGTGTGTGTGTGCGCGCGTGTGCGTGTGTGTGCGCGCACGCGCGCCCTGGGACTTTGCAGCTTCTTAAGGCCTTCACACAGTGGGGAATCAAACTCCCAACCTCTAAACTACTCAACTATTCTTCCAGCTGGCACTGGTAAAACCATTCCTTAAATATCTAACCTTAAAAGCCCTGTTAGAGTTGCTATAAGTCGCAAATAATTATCTTTTCTCTTTTTCAGCCAAGATGCCTGAAACTGATCCAAGCACCACAGTGTCTTCCAGGTTCCTGCCCTACAGGAACACCCGCTGTGGAAAATGTTTACAGTTTCCACATAGCCCTCAAACGAATTCAAATCTGCATGTACAAATATGGGTTAATAAGTGTCCTCTTATTATACTGCTTATACTAAACTTCTCCTCTTGTTTATTGCTTACGGCAGTTACTTTGCTTTTAGCTAACCCAAATAGCTTGTTCATATAAATCTTTACAACAGCTGGTAAATTATTCTACTCGTGTCTAATGACGTCTTTGCTGGTCGCAATGGAACATGTAAGGCTGCTCAGTCAGTTTTGATGTTAAGAAAGGAATGGTTGAACAAGGAACCACCTTGAACAGCTGCCACAAGATGATGGGTTGCTTTCGCCCTGTGCTGTGGATGTCAGCCTGCTTAGAGGACAGGCCAATAAAAGTACCACAAGCAAAACAAGTGGGGAGATGCTCTCTTATGTGTCAGAACTGCTCCAACGACATGTAGCCCTCTTGAGGTACTGTGGGTGATCATCAGCAAACATGGCCCCCTGGTAGGCATCCCATGAATGTCTACCAGAGATTCGGTAATCACACATCTAGTATCATACCCACTTCCTTATCATGACATGGGCCTCAGTTTGAAGTCTCCTTAGGCACTTTGCCAGGCAGATCATGGATCTAGGTCTCCAGCAACCACATCGAACATGACATTCTGGCTAGAGAGGCACAGCAAGGGAGAATGGTCACAGATCCAGAGCTATTAACGCACATACCTGAGGTCCCTAGCTGCTTTTTATTCTTTCATCTCTAGGTCAGACTTTAACCTGCCAAAACGAAGCCTGATCTAGTGTGAGAAAGATTAGCCAGCACAACAATGTTGCTGTGGCCCAGATACGCCCGATTGTGGTTCAAAAATACCACAGTCTTTGAGGACACTCTTTCTGTTCACCCCGGGTCCCTTGCTGATTTCCTGACATACTCTAAACTTGGAAAAACCAAACTTGAGGAAAGGGGGAGAAAGGCAGGATAGAAGTTAGACCAGGGGTTCCCAACCTTTTCAAGCCGGGGTCACGCTTTCTCAGTTTCAAGGGCCGGATGGCCATTTTGCCCTGCCTGCATGATGGGGCGGCGGCGGCTGTTTCATCCCAACAGCTTCAAAGGGGCAGCCATTTTGTTTCTCAAATGCCCTTGGAGGGGTGGGGTGGGGACACATTAATTTGCACCAGGGGCCGGATCTGAACTGTGGGTCTTAGCCTGTGAACCCCTGAGCTAAACAAACGAAAAAGACTACCCAGAAAAGAGGATATAAATGTGTATCTGTGTTTATATTTTGGATGCTTCTTAAGAAACGATGTGCAGAAGTATAATACCGGTCGCCATACTTACACAGACTGCGAACAGTGACCTGGTGCTACAAGAGACCCATGTTAGGGATGGTGTGTTTTTGTGTCAAAGGATTTTTTCAGGGGGACATCTTAATGAGGCTCCTGTCATGTCCCCTATCATGCAGCTCTCAGGGAATCGAACCCTGTCCTTTTGGTCTCCAAGCACAGTGCTTTTACCCACTGAGCCCCCGGGGAGCTGCTACAGGGATGGTACAAAAACTGAGAGCTTCCATATAAGGCAAAATGAACCCTTGAATGACATACATTTGGAGACAGCACAATTTGACTCACAATTGGAGACCTGTGAATTTTTCTTGCAAATGCCTTCACCTCTCCAGCACCAATTTTGTCCACATCAAGAGTGTCTGTTAACAAAGCAGGTCAAACTAAAATGGATTCCCTTTGACAGAAACAAAAAGTGGAGCTCAAGTATGACTTGAAATATGAGGCATACTTGTGATTAACTTCTCATCATCCAATATTTATGAAAGAAGCACAAGACAACCTTAGCACGACAGGAAAATTGCAGCTGTGGCATTTCCCCCACTCTGATTATACCTTTTTGTACCCTAATGAATTCATGCATTAAATAAAGAAACAACACCACATTCATATTTACCGTACTCCCTCCCAGTGTGCCTAATGCAGGCAGGCAAATCAAAAGTCCACGTTCTTTACTTTTGCTCTGTTAAATTCTTCCACAGTATCATCTGCTAATACATCAATGAAATTCTTCATCAGAGGGCACCTGCAAGGTGTTATGCAAATCTTGCATGCTAATTATGATAGGCAATAAGATAAAAATGATGTTGAACAAGCTTTGCGCACTTCTTGGCAAAGCCCATGCTATGAAACTAGAACACTTCTCAATAAGAGAAGGATACAGTCAAACCTCGCATAAAGAGCACCTCGCTTAAAGAGTAACTTGCTTAAAGAGCAGAATTTTCTCTGAATGTTCACTTCACTTAACAAATAAAACCAAACAAAAACTCGCTTAACAACTAAGTCGGGGTTTGTAATCCCCCTCCCACCAGAAGTCACAATTGGTCATTTACAATGGTGTTTCGCTTAAAGAGCAAACTCGCTTAAAGAGCAATCCCGTGGAACACATTATGCTCTTTAAGCGAGGTACCACTGTATCTTCCTGCACAGTGGGACCTGCGACAAAATGTTGCAAAGTTAAAGTGCTTCTGTTTGTGATCCCAGATGTGTCAATTTTAGCTTTGCATGTTGTTATATGGGACTGCAGTGGCTCAAGTGGCTAAGACGCTGACTGCGAGGCGGAAGGTCAGCAGTTCGATTCCCGAGTACTGCAGGACGGAATGAGCACCGTCTTTGTCCCAGCTCCCGCCAACCTAGCAGTTCGAAAGCAAGAAATTGCAAGTAGTTAACTAGGGACAAATTCGGTTGGAAGGTAAACAGCGTTCCGTGCACTCCGGTGTCTAGTCATGCCTGCCACATGACCACGGAAACATCTGCAGAAGCAGACAGCGTTGACTGTGAGGCTTTGAAACAGAGACAAGCACTGAACCCTAGAGTCGGATATGACTGGCTTTCGAGCAAGGGAAACCTTTACCTTTACCTATGTTGTTATATGCTGCTGGTGCATCTGACATGAATAAAGAAAGAATGTAAGCTAGAGAGAGTTGCATTATATTGGCCTTGGTCAATCCTGGGAAGAAAATGCTTATGTTTCTTGCATGAAAGCAGAAGAGGGAGATGGGGAAGAAGAAAGAATTAGAAAAAAGATAAAGAGAAAGTGGAGAGGGAAGATGAATGAATAAATAGAGAAAAAATACACCTTTGGCTTTTTAGGCAGAACATTTGGTCTCCCTAAGACCAAATGTTGTCTGCTTTCCCCTCACTATTCAAATGAAGTGAGGTTTGCTTTGTTATTTTCATTGCATTTCATCCCATTGCTTTGCATGTAGTCCACACATACCCTTTAGCACTAAAGTGCAGGGATTCTCAACCTGTGGCCCATGGGCCAAACGCGGCCTGTGGCACCATTTTATGTGGCCCACCACCACCTCCGCCACACCAGGAAGTGCCATGTGATGGAGGAAGGGCAAAATGGCTGTCCGGCCCCTGAAGCTGTCTGAGGAAACGTGACCCGCCCTCTGGCTTAAAAAGGTTGAGAACACCAGCTATAGTACTTCCCCTTCATCTGTACAGTTGCAACTGGAAGTTTCCCATTTGCAATCCATTTGGCATAGGTATGAGCCCTGTCAGACCTTCCTACCCAGGAGCCTAGCACACAATAATTCCATGGGTTGTGGCTTGGTTTCCCATTCAGAGCAGCCTTTATCAAAGGAATACAGACAGCCTCAACTGCCCCATCCTTTGTGTTCCCAAGGAGTTGAGTTTCTGGCACTAAACCCCTGTGTGCAGGTTGTTGACTTCACCGGAGCTCCTGAAAATCCAGGCCTGGAGAAGCGGAAGGGAAGTATGAGTCATGATATGGGATGCAGCCCTTCTAGGGATGGCTGGTGATGGAGACTGGACTCTGAGATGTTGCTCCTCTCAGAGCCTACTTTGTTGTTTGCATCTTCTGGCCTGCATCTAGTCTACCACATCTCCCCTTCATTCAAAACTCAGCCTCCTTATCACATCTCTTGCGCCCTTCTTCAACTGCCCCATATGCAGCAGTCATAGTTCCTTCACCTACAGCTGTGCATCCTCACTGGCTAGGAGCCTGAGAGACTTTTTCCTGGGTTCCTCTGGGTCTGTGAAGTGGAGCTAAATTCTTCTTCTTCTGAGTCTAGGCAAGACGTGAAACTACCAAAACAAAGGCACCTTTGGTCAATTCACATTCACAGTTCCTTTCGCCTGATCCAGTGTGAGAAAGATTAGCCAGCAACACAAGGTTGCCATTGCTAGGGTACGCCCGGTTGTGGTTCAAAAATACCACAATCTTTGAGGAGGCTCTTTCTGTGTGCTCCGTGGAGCTAAATAACCTGTAGGGGCACCCGAGGTGACCCCTTCACAATAGAAAACAATTGGTTGGTACACTAAACACAAAATAATTAGTTTCAGAACAGACATTGTCATATTATTTACCTTTACCACATATAAATGATGTCCACATTTTGTTGGTTGGTTGGTTGGTTGGTTTACAAGAGGTGAGACAAATGAAAACAAAGGTAGTTGAAATTTGTCTCCATTTGAAAGAGTTCAAAGGGGAAGATCTAGAGAAAAAGAGTAATGGACAAAGATGGACATGTTAATGTAAGAAAGAGAAGGATGGATAGATAGAAATATATACCGTATATGCCGGTGCACAAGGCGACTGGGTAGATAAGACGACCCCCCAACATTTCCACTCAAAATATAGAGTTTGTTATATACTCGCTATATAAGACCACCCCCTCTTCCGCACACCTTCCACACATGCAAAAGAGCAAATACAAGAGTTACCGTAGTCTTTAAGGTGCCACAAGTTTTTTGATGTTGTTTTGTTTAGTCTCTGATATGCTTGGCTCAGAAAATATTACGATATATTTTCGCGCAGGAAGACCTGTCCTTTCCCCTGATTGGGTGAAGGGGAGCTTGGGGCGGGATCTTCCCAAAGAGACGGAGGAGCTAATCAGGTTGCCGCGGGCGCGAGTTTAATGCGGGCGAGTTTGAATGCGAGTGAGTTTGAATGTGAGTGAGTTTGAACGTGGGCGAGTTTGAATGCAGGTGAGTTTCAATGTGGTCGTGCGGATGGTTGCCGCGGGCACGAGAAGCAGCCCCAGCCGTGTGGGCGGTTGCTCCGCCGCTGCACAAGAACCGCGATAGGGGAAAGGACAGGAACCGCGCAGGAAGACCTGTCCTTTCCCCTGATTGGGCGAAGGGGAGCTTAGGGCGGGATCTTCCAAGAAGGTGGCGGGGAAGGATTCAACGGTCTCCCCGGAGCTGCTGCCCAAGCCCCGGTAAGTATTTGGGAACCCAAATGACATGCACCCGGTAGACAAGACGACCCCCCACTTGGAGGCATTTTTTGGGGGGTGAAAAAGTCGCCCTGTATGCCGGCAAATACGGTAGAAAGAAACAGGAGAGAAAGAGAGAGAGAGAGAGAGAGATGGTAGTAGAGTTGAAGATTGGAATGTTGTTCCTGATATTTTTTCCACATTTCTTCAGGGATTGAGACAGTGCAATAAAATACATTATTATATACACGAACACCTGTCATCTCATACATCCACTCCCAGCCACAATTATAGTTCTCAGAGCCTCCACTCCTTGCCTAGAAGTTATTTCCATTTGTAATTTCATTTCACTAATGTTTGTGCTTTGCTGAACTTGTATATGGGGAAATGCAGGAACGCCTTCCTGTCTGCAGAGCAGAATTTCCCATTCCTACACTGACCATAGATTTCCATCTGGGATTGTATTCAAGCCATTTAATTGTTTCTGTGCTATAGCTAAGCACGATGCTGCATGGAAATGGAAGAACCTGCACCTTGGTGTGTGTGGGATCCATATTCATAAACAAAGGCAGAGCTGATGCATCTGTGCCACAACTAAAGAGAGCTCTTGCTCATGGGTGGTATAAACAGAAAGGTGCTGAGTTTGAGACCAATTTGGAAGCTATACCAACCAGGAGATCCAAATTCCTAATCACAGGTTTATAATGAGAACAAATTATGGGCACTGCAGTGGATGCAAGATTAGAAACATTTTGTTGGAGCCAGATTAGTCCTACTTAGAATGTAGAGAATGTATTCCTGAAATGATTCACACTTAAATTACGCATAACTAATTATCCTGATATGGTAATAGGGTAGACCACACTGCCAGCGACTCAATGCTGAGTGTCAGGCGGCGGTTAACTAACCTGACAACCCTGAGGACTAATGGCCTAGGGTGGTGAAGTCCACAGGGTAGACTGATGGTCCCCAAGTGGATTGCATCCTGCTTGAATCCATCTTGATGGAGGGCAGCAGCTTCATCAAGACTGACCTGGAACTCAGGAGGACTTTGCATGTCAAAAGGACTCAGGACTCGTAGAACTGGATCAGTGGTATGGGGGTCATGCTGCAATGGGGAAGGCAGATGAAAGGCCACTACATTATATTCTCAGGACAGTCTTCATGGCTGATTGCCATGATGATCGCCAATATTTGGATTTGGAAGAAGAAGAAGAAGAAGACGACGGTGGTGGCGGCGACAACGACAAAGACTTTTAGTCTCCCTGTTTTCAATTATTCTGTGTTGTTACGTGCTGTCAAGTCATGTCTGTCTTGATGGTAACCTTATGAATTAGCAACTGCCCAAAGAACCTATCGTGCACAGCCCTATTCAGGTCTTTCAAACTGTGGCTTCTTTAACTGACTCTATCCATCTCATATTTATTCTTCCTCTTTTTCTGATGAATTTAACTTTCCCCAGCATTTCAGATTTTTGTCTTCCCCTGATGTGCCCAATATATGATAGCCTTGGTTTAGTCGTTATTATTTCGGAAAGTTCAGATTTGTTTTGACTCTTAGCATGACTACTTAGGCTCCATCTCTCAATTTTAATGGCTTTCACAGGTTAATGTGGTCAAGGAAAAGAGCCTAAGAGAGGGAATGAGCCATGGCAGCCCAAGGGATATGCTCTAAAAGGGTACAGAATGATGATCCACATTCGATCAATACCTCCATATATATAAAACTATGGGGGCTCAAGTGGTTAAGATGCTGAACTTGAAGTCTGGAAGGTCGGAGTTCAAGACCCAAGTGCTGCATGATGGAGTCAGCCCCCATCTCTGTCCAAGCTCCTATCAAACAAGTAGTTCGAAAGCAAGAAATTGCAAGTAGATAAATAGTTACCACTTCAGTGGGAAAGGTAAACAGTCATGCCTGCCACATGACCATGGAAATTTCGGTAGATGGAGATAGCACTGGCTGTTTGGCTATAAACAGAACCCTAGAGTCAGATACAACTGGCTTTTGAGCAAGGGTGACCTTTACCTTTACTATATATTGAACCCTAACACTGAGATCAAAGTCTTTCCAACTGAGGTTCCATAAACTGCCCCACATTACATTAGAAAATCAGGTTTCCCCATGGGTGATACTATTATTAAGAGGAACCAGAATACTAATGAAGCATACCCAGTGGTGCATTGTTAAATTCTTCGCTACCCCACCGTGACGTCATTACGTCGTGGGCATAGCTGATGTCATGACATCATGATGTCTTGATGTCGTGGGTGGAGCAAATAAATATATAAATAAAATGTATTTCTATTTGATGCATGCACACTAAAAAATAGAACTGCACATGTGTCAAATGCAGGTTTGATGCATGCACAGTTTCAGGCAGCCATTTTGGCTGCCCGGAAATACATTTCTGGAGGGGGGGCAGAGAGGGGACCGAACCGGTCGCCCGATGGGTGCTACTGGCTCGGGCGAACCGGTCTGAACCGGTAACATCCCATCACTGAGTGTACCACCTTCCAAGTTCTCCAGGAATTTTCATCAGGCTTTCAAGGAATTCTTGGTTGGATGCCAAGACTGTTTGTCTGTGACAAACCCATGAATGAATAGGAACTTCTGCCAATATCATCTTGGTTTTTGCAATATTTCCCTTGGTAATTGTTGTAATTGTTTTTACTTTCTTTTTGGCTTGTTTGGCACTGTCAACCAGTAGATATATTGTTATCTCTTCATTATAAGAAATGAGTCTATTCCAGCAACCTCTTTTTCTTTGCCTAAACCCATTTCTTTGCCCTTCCTTAATGTCTCACTATAATAAAAAAAGTTCAGAATAAGCATCCTTCAAAGGCCTACATAGGAGGGTTAAACCCAAATGAAAAGCCAATTACTGCTAGTAGTTGCTTTCTGTCCACAAAAGAAAGAATACTCTTTTATGTACTTGGGAGGAGGAAAAAAAAACAATCTCACATGCTTCAAGGCATACTTTTAGGCCAAAGTTTATGTCACATGACATCTGAACCTATGCAGGTATAATGTTAACAACCCTGTGGAATTTAAAATCCATGTAAGGAACAGGTTCACAGTATTAAACATGACTGACTGGGAACAGAACAACTGTGGTTTGAATCCAAAGACATTAGTAGGGAAAAATACAAAAATAAATTTCCTATACTAAAAATAGTATAAAATCTGTATGGACAATAGAATAAATGCTTAAAATTGCAAAAGAAAGGCAAGAAGCAAAAGCTAATGATGACAGAAATAGGCTCAGAATCCTGAATACAGACTTTCAGTGACTGGCAAGTAGAGACAAAGAGAACTACAGTACTACATTAACCAGTGCAAGGAAATAGAAGAGAAGAACAAGAAGGGAAAAATAAGAGATCTCTTTCTGGAGATCTGAGAAATTAACTCAACTAGGAATGCTCATCTGACCAACAGGGAAGAACACTATTTGAATAGTAGGAAATAAAAATGAAGGTGGAAATAATATGCTGAAGAATTATGCAGAAGAGATAAAAGGATTCCAGGCTCCTATGAAAAATAATCCTATGGTAAAGATCCTGTCGTTCAAGAGGGTGAAGTGAAAGCTACTATGAAAAGTACAGTACTAGGAAGAACTACTACAGTACTAGGAAGAACTAAACACAGAGATTCTCAACCTGTGGCCCGTGGGCCAAATGTGGCCCTGAGTGCCATTTCATGTGGCCTCCTGCCACCTCCACCACATCCAGAAGTGCCATTGAGGAAGGGCAAAATGACTGTCCACCCCCCGAAGCTGTCTGAGGGAGTGTGGCCCAGCCCCCCGCTTTAAAAAGTTGAGAACTCCTGATCTAAGAGAATGAATCTGTCAAAATCCTAACAAGAGTACGCCAACAGATCTGGAAGACATAACAGTGGCCCACAGACTGGTAAGGCTCATTATACATTCCAAACCCCAAGAAAGGAGACACCAAAGAGTGCAATAATTACAAGACCATTGCTTTGATTTCCCATGGAAACAAGGTGATGCTCAAGGGGCTGCAATAAAGACTTCAATCTTATATGGAACAAGACATTTTTAATGTTATAGCTAGATTCCAAAAAGGAAGAGGTATCTAAGATCATATTGAAAATATCAATTGGATATCAGAGCGCACCAAATAATTTCATAAGAAGATCATCCTCTGCTTTATAGACTTCAGCAAAGCCTTTGACTGTGTGGATCATGAGAAAATATGGGTGGTTCTGAAAGAAATGGAGGCCCCTCAACACTTGATTGTCCTAATGCGTAACGTATATTGTGAACAAGAAGCTACCAATAGGACATAATATGGAAAGACAGAATGGCTTCCTATAGGCATGGGTGTGAGACATAGATGCATTTTATCTCCTTATCTGTTCAATCTGTATGCATGTCCTTCCCCATTTGACTGGACACCCACAGTAGTTCCTTTCGGCAGTGCCTGAGGTGCCTGGAGTCATAGAAACACTGAAGTAAATCAGATAATTGCAGAGTATGGGAAAGGTATTTTTCTGGATTACAAGTTCCAGTATTCCCCAAACAGCATAACTAGTAGAAATTCCATGATATTTCATACACTCCCTGGAAAACAGATGGGGAAGAAGTAGAAGCAGTGACAGACTTTACTTTTTTAGGATTAAAAATCACTGCAGATGTTGACTGCAGCCATGAAATAAAAAAAGTGACTAATTCTTGGGAGGCAGGACATGAGATTTTTGGGGAACATAGTTAATAGTAGAGACATCACCTTGCAAACAAAAGTCCGCATAATCAAAGCAATAGTATTTCTGGTAGTAATTTATGGATGTGAGAGCTGGACCATAAGTAAAGCTGAGCTCAGAAGAATAGACGCCTTTGAAATGTGGTGCTGGAGGAGAATTTTGAGAGTACCCTGGACAGCAAAGAGAACAAATAGGTTGGTCTTAAAAGGAATCAACCCTGACTGCTCCTTGGAAGGTCAAATATTGAAGATGAAGCTAAAGTACTTTGGCCATCAAATGAGAAGGAAGAACTCACTTGAGAAAGCCTTGATGCCGGGAACGGTGGAGGGCAAAAGAAGAAGGGGGTGGCAGAGAAGGCTAGATGGTATTGTTGATGCAATGGGCACAAAGCTCGGCTGGTTGAGGAGGATGGTGGAGGATAGGGGTGCCTGGCATGCAATGGTCCATGGGGTTGCAAAGGGTTGGAATCGACTATGCGACTGAACAACAACAACAAAATGTTTCCAAGCTCTGGGTAATCAGAAATAAATGGACAAGTGATGGTCTTAGCAGGGAAGGATGATACCTGCTGCCCAACAACAGTATAGACACTGCTAAATAGGAACTGTAAAAGTCCTGATGCTAGGAAAGATCAAAGGCAAGAGGAGAAGGCGGTGGCAGAGGATGAGATGGTTAGATGCCATCATTGAAGCAGTGGGTGTAGATCTGGACGGGCTATGAAGGATGGCAGATGAAAGAGGAGCCTGGCGTGAGGTGGTCCATGGGGCCGCAAAGGGTCGGACTCAACTGTGCGACTGAACAACAACAACAATTGCAAGTTTAGTTGGCATCAAATTTCATTGACAATGTTTGCATAGAGGACCCTCCTCTCCTCCTCCTCCTCCTCTTTCTACCTCTGCTATGAAGAAAAAAAAAAGATATATAGTGGAACCTCTGTTAACAAATGGCTTGGTTAACATAACCATTGCATAACAAAAGGAAATCCATAGAAAATAGTGGCTCGGTTTAAGATTTTTTTTTTCTGGAATGGATTAATTGGTTTTCAATGCATTCTTATGGGAAACTGCATTCAATGCATCCCTATGGGAAATTTGCTTAAAGTAATTTTTGCTGTAAGAAACAAATTGTTTAAAGTAATTTTCGCTGCAAGAAACGACCTGGAAAACACATTATGTTAACCAAGGTTCCACTGTACATAATTGACAATAACCTCATGCTTATTAAAGTCAACATATAATCAAAATGAAATAAAAATAAAATAGATATAATGACAGCAAAATACTACTTTGTTGCCATAAACTATCATTAATTCTTTCCCTCTGCTAGTTTAGGGCAGCATTGCCTTGTGACACTTGCTTGTAAAATTTGATGTTCAGTTTGTTACAAAAAATGATGATACAGGCGTGATCGCTGCTAATGGTATTTTCGAAAGAAAGGTGCTGACACTGTGAAATATGTTCCTTGTATAGATGAGATTGCCAGAGACATGTTTGCCTGAGGGACAATATTTTTTTGGCCAAGCCAACCAGATGAGCCAGCTCTGGAGAAGACGAGAACGACAAAGACACACTTCTGACAACACCCACACTGCAGTCGGTATAAATACACACCAGTGTGGATGCCAAGAGCTAAAGTCTTTTATTTGTAACAAGCTGTGTAAGTGTGCCTTTCGCCTTTTCTTGCTCTTTGGGTTTGCTTCTAGAGTTCTTTCGCTATGAGTTTCATCTCCAAACATACCACCACAAAGGTGTGCACCAAAGGGAAAAATACCAGCGGCAGTTGTGTTAGTGGCAGTTGTGGAACAAGGGCTCCTCCGGCACCCTCTGGGAAATGCTTCTCTTCTGCCAATGGCGCCGGCATGTCGGCTAGGAGTTACTGTGGTGGAATGAGTTACGGAGGAGGTCTGACTGGAGGAAGTTGCGTTGTTGGTGGTTTTGGGGGAAATGCTTTCGGTGATGGCTATGTTTGCGCTCCTGGTGGTGGATTTGGTGGCGGTGGTGTCTGTTACCGGCCCGTTGGTGTTAGGTTTGGTTTCTGCAACGAGGCGCCTTTGCTTTCCTGTGATGAGAAGCTAACTATGCAGAATCTCAACGATCGGCTGGCCTCTTACCTGGACAAAGTGCGATGCTTGGAAGACGAAAATGCACATCTTGAGTGCAAAATTAGGGCATGGTATGATCAGCAAGGCCCACTCCATGATCCAAAGGATTATAGCTCTTACCACCAACAAATCGAAGATCTTAGAAACCAGGTAGGAACGTGTTCAATGAATTAGCCAACTTAGGCTTTTGTAGCATGTTGTAGTATGTCAGTAAGAGGTAACAGTAATATGTCAGTAGTATGTCAGTAAGAGGTAACAGTAAAGATCACCCCGCTCGAAAGCCAGTCATATCCAACTCTAGGGTTCAGTGCTCATCCCTGTTTATAGCCAAAGAGCCAGCATGTCTGCATCAGCAGACATTTCCGTGGACATGTGGCAGACATGCCTCAACACCAGAGTGCATGGAATGCTGTTTACCTTCCCACTGAAGTGGTCCCTATATATCTACTTGCAATTTCTTGCTTTCCAACTACTTGGTTTGCAGGAGCTGGGGCAGAGATGGGAACTCACTCTGTCGTGCAGTACCTGGGAATCGAACTCCGACCTTTCAGTCAACGAGTTCAGCGTCTTAACCACTTGAGCCGCTGCAGTCTTTGAAGACCACGTTTATTATTGAAGACCAACAAGTTTATTTCAATGGGAGCTTTCAATGGATCAAAACTCACTTTCCCAGCTACAGGAGTGCACATACGTGGCCTGTATTCACATAGGAATGGAACGAAAGGCAAATGTCTTCCTTGCTCAAAAGCCAGTCATGTCTGACTTTAGGGGCTGGTGCTCATCTCTGTTTACAGCCAGATTGCTAGCACTGTCATGTAGCTGGCATTGACTAGATGCCAGAGTGGATGGAACACTGTTACCTTTCCCACCAAAGTGGTACCTATTTATCTACTTGTAATTTCTTGCTTTCAAACTGCAAGGTTGGCAGGAGCTGGGACAGATGATGGGGACTCACTCAGTCATGCAACATCTGGGTCTTGAAATGCTGACCTGCCGACCTTTCCGGATGAAAAAGGTTAAGAACCCTTGATCTAAGAGTTTAAAAAATGGATTCACTGCTCCCTTGCCTGGAGGTGAAATTGATTGTGTGATGCTGTTTACTACTAATAAATAAATATGGGTTTTCACGTTGATTAAGATTTATGATAGCCATTGCTAGGGCTTCTAAGCATAAAGTATTCAAATGTGGTTTACTCTTCCCTTCTTCTAGAGGCGCTCTACAACTGTGCAACTTTCCCAAGACTACACATGTTAGTTTTTCACCTGGAATGCACAGTGGGGAATCAAACTCCCAAACTCTAACACTCTGAGCCCTCCAATCAACTTTAATAATGAGGATAAAATAGTAGCTGACAAAAATGGAAACTGTATTATCTCTCACTTGTAGATTATTTGTGCCACTGTGGATAACAGCAAGCTTGTCCTGGACGTTGATAACAATCGAATGACTGCAGAAGACTTCCGGATGAAGTGAGTCCTTCATTTACATGTCACAATGGTTGTGGGATTCTTTCTTTTGCTTCCTCCTCAGTTCATAAACTAATAGTTCCTAAAGGGGCATAAAAATGGAAGTAAGTACTTCAGAAAGAATGGTGCCTTTGGAAACCAAGAGAAACCCAACAAAAATATAATGTTTCTAATGGCCTATGTAGATGTTATATTGGCATATGCAATTTATAGCAATTTTCACAGGGTTTTCAAGATAAGTGAGATAGTTAGAGCCCTGATGGCACAGTGGTTAATCTGCTGTACTTCAGACAAAAATACTGACAATCTGAGTTCAATTCTGATGGGGTTCCAGGTTGACTGATCCTTCTGAGGATGGTAAAATGAGTATTTAGCATGCTGGGGACAAAATGAAGATTACCCTGTGAACCACCCAGAGAGTGTACTAAGTGCTATGGGGTGGTAAGGTAAAGGTGTCCTTGCTTGAAAGCCAGTCGTATCTGACTCTAGGGTTCAATGCTCATCTCTGTTTATAGCCAAACAGCCAGCGCTGTCTGCGTTTACAGACATTTCCATGGACATGTGGCAGGCATGACTAGACAACTGGAGTACACGGAACACCGTTTACCTTCTCACAGAAGTGGGCCCAATTTATCTACTTGCAATTTCTTGCTTTCAAACTGCAAGGAGCTGGGACAGAGACAGGAGCTCACTCCGTCTTGCAGCACTCAGGTCTTGAACTGCTGACCTGCCAACCTTCTACTTGTCAAGTTCAGCATCTTAACCACTAAGTCACCACAGTCCCCTATGGGGTGGTATATAAGTGTAATTGCTATTGCTATTTGAAGAGAAATTTTGCATAAGCAACTCAGGTTGTTTTCATGGCCAAGACAGGATATGTACCGAAATTTCATGAATCTGTTTGTCTTTCTATCCACACCATCCTGGGCACTGCTCCATAGATAGAAACATTTTAAAATCTTTTCTCCCCTCTACCATGTCATGCAGATATGAAACTGAGTCCAGCATTTGCCAGAACGTGGAAGCTGATGTCAATGGTTTGCGTCAAGCCCTGGATCATCTGACCCTTTGCAGGTCTGACTTGGAGGCTCAACTTGAGTCCCTCCAGGGAGAATTGTGCTACCTGAAGAAGAATCATGAAGAGGTGAACCTTCAACCTGTTCTTTCTGCAAAGGGAAGGGCCTATGAAAGGGATTCATTCCAGTTTCTTAGGGCATGATGCTGACAAAAATCCCTTCCTTATCATTTTACAAATTCACCAGAACTTTCTTTCCAGGAAGTCAAGTCGCTGAAGAACCAAACTACTGGGGATGTTAGCGTGGAAGTCAATTCTTGCCCAGGCCCAGATCTGAAGAAGATCTTGGAAGAAATGAGGTCTCAATATGAAACAATGATAGAGAACAACCGCAAAGATGTTGAGCAGTGGTATGAACGTAAGGTAGGTTACATTTTGTTTCCAGTTTGGGATTGTAAGGGGAAAAAAAGCCTCAGTTAAATCATTCATGCACGTCGTCGTCATTGACTGAAACTTGTATCCGAGAATGTATTTTTCTCTGAAGAAGAAAAATGTCATTGGCATGAATTTGTTTAAGGTGGATCCCAGTTTGCCATGAAGTGACCCACACACTGTGATCTCGGAGTCACCCCCTGTGGCACACATGAAATGAAACACTGGGACTGCAATGGACTGCTGCAGCCTGGAGGATATTGACAAGGTGCGCCTTCACAGCCTGTCCATCTGGCATGCCCTCCGTGGCTGTTGGAGATCAGAATTGCTTATTTTGCTGTTGGACCCAATATGATGGTTTCCAGTGGCATTTCCACCACTGAGGGGGACCAACGCCCCACTTAAAGGGGCTCATCCGCCTGTAGCCATTGGCCCCTTTAGGGAGTCAGGTTAGTTAACTGCTGCCTGACACTTGACATTGAGTTGCTGGCTGTACGGTCTACTCCATTACTGTAGTCAGTGATGGGATGTAACAGGTTCTCACCAGTTCACCAGAACCGGTAGAAACTTTCCCCAGTGTCCCGGAGAATAGGTAGCAGCTTTTGGGGGGAACCACCTTCGGGGCTTACCTTTTCACTGGTTCCCTCACTGTGCATGCATGCCAAGCACTTGGTGTGCATACACACCTAGTCGACAAGTGGGGAGGAGGAAGAGAAGCTGCTAGCCTGAAGCTCCCTATAGCCTGAAGCTCCCCAGGGTAAGTGACTCACCTTTGAATGTGGTGTGTTTGTGTTTATTTTAATGTGTATTTAATACCTTAACCTATATTGACGTACTAACACAGTTCCTAAAAAGGCCTAGTGGCCTGGCTTGGGGTTTTTAAGCAAAGTCTTGGAGTTACCTCATCAACAAGCTACACCTGTGCTGTTCCAATTGCTGTTCCAATTGGAGAACCCTTAAGGAGGTACAGCTGTTTTACATTTACATTAAGGCATATTATCCTAGAGAACCGGTATGATGACCATATCCATCTTGCAACATGGTGCTGCCCAGGCACTTATACTAACAGGTAAGTGACGGGTTTGTGTTTGGGGTGTGTGGGTGTGTGGGTGTTTGGGTGTGTGGGTGTATTTTAATGTAATTTTTATTTATTTATTTATATTTTATTTTATTTATGGGTTTGTGTTGTGGTGGGTTGAGGAGTGTGTGTGTGCTTATTTTTATTTTATTTTATTTGGCCCTGCCCATGAGATCATGATGTCATGATGTTAGCTCCGCCCACACTGTGATGATGTCACGGTGGGATAGTAAAAATTTTGACATCCCATCACTGACTGTAGTGTTATGTCTGCCCAGATACTTATATATCATCCAAATGTCACTTATTAGGTTATCCAGAAAGAGAACCGAAACCAGGAAAAAGGAGGACAAATGCCAGTACAGGCATGCATGTTATTTGAATATATTAATTCACATTACAAATGAGCATTTTGAAGGAAATATTTTAATTTCAATCAAATTAAATTGAATTGCAATATATTTTATAATGATGAAAAGAGTCTGCTGTTAAGTGATAACTGCTGACAGATAACTTGAAAGCCCTTAGTCTCTTTTGTTATGTTTTTTGAACCAATCCTGAACTAATTGTAGCTTGTAAGTTTGACTCAGATCTGATCCTTTCAGCACAACTTCATGATTGTTCTCACATCTATTTTTTTAAAATTATTCCTAAACTTAAAAATGAGTGGGAGAGAACAAGTGAGGGAACATACTTCCCTCTCATGTTGTGATGCTTATGAGACTTGTCATGATACCAGTCATTCCTGCTAAGAAGACTACATATTTTGGGAACAGGTGTCCTTCCCTTAGACTGAAACCAAGGTAGATACTAATTCTATCAATTAGATTATTATTATTATTATTTTATTATTATTTATTGCATTTGTTACCCCGCCCCAATCGGGAGAACCCGACTCTGAGCGGCTTACAACAAGACAAAAAGTAAAAACATAAAACACTCTACATCAATAAAAACATTAAGAATTAAAAAATCATCAAAAGTTAAAAACAATACACAAATCCCACATTCAGACCCAGGGGTGGCAATCCATTAAATAAGCCACCAAGATGATATCTTGGATCCCATTTATAGCAACTTCCATGCATGATTTGTTTGCAGATGTGTTTTCCACCAGGAGACCTGCTACTTATTTCCAAAATTTCCATGGTTTTTGGAAAGCTTTGCTTCATGTTAATATTGTACCACTTATTCATATCTTTCATATAAGTACTAATGTCCTGGTAAGAGGTTTTGAGGAATATTCATCTAGAACTGTGTTTCCCAAATGCTGGTGCTTGGACTTCAATTCCTAGAAGCTTAAGTCAATTCCCCAAAGCACTGATCAGTCAATATACTGGCTTAGGCTTCTGGGAACTGAAGTTCCCCTGTGTGGCCTGTACCCCACATTGGGAACCACTGATCTAGAACATGGATTCTCATCCTGTGGCCTAGGGCCCCATTTCATGCGGCCCCTCACAGCCTTCACCACACCAGGAAGTGTCATGTGGTGGAGGAAGTGGAAAATGGCTGTCCGGCCCCTGAAGCTGTCTGAGGGAGCGTGACCCGGCCCCAGGCTTAAAAAGGTTGAGAACTCCTGATCTAGAATATAGCATCTACCAGCTTTTGCAACAATTGGGAAAGACCAAATTCAGTTGGAAGAAGCACTAAGTAGAGCAAACACTATGACTGTGGCAATGAAGAACATGATTTGTAAACAAAATTTAACAATCTCAGGCTTGTTCTGCTCAAATATGAAGATATAAATGTTATAATACTGTACAAATAAGAAGGAGGAAAGGGATTTAGGTTAGCAAGTATTATTCATCCCTAACCCAATGGCTACAAATTATCTTTTAAAGAAGTTAAAAGGTAAAGGTTTCCCTTGCTCGAAAGCCAGTCGTATCTGACTCTAGGATTCAGTGCCCATCTCTGCTTCATAGCCAAAGAACCAGCACTGTCTGCTTCTGCAGATGTTTCTGTGGACATGTGGCAGGCATGACCAGACACCGAAGTACACGGAATATTGTTTACCTTCCCACCAAAGTGGTCCCTATTTATCTACTTGCAATTTCTTGCTTTCATACTGCTAGGTTGGCAGGAGCTGGGACAAAGACGGGAGCTCATTCCATCCTTAAAGAAGTTAACATGGATCAATAAGTTAGATGATATTTAAAGCAGATATTTTAAAAAATTCAACATGTTCATTTTTCTCTTTGTTTTGTCACAAAAGATTTCCTGAGTTTTTCATTGTCTGCCAAAATCCCAATATCCTCTGTCCTCCATTGCCTAATTCAGGGCTCCCTCTGTACTTTCATATTTAAAGAACAAAAGTACTGTATTGCAGGTGAGAGTGAAATGATGGAGTAGTAATGATAATTGAATATACTGCATAGATAATTAGGTAGAAAATGTTTCTTAAAAGTCCACTCCTTGCCACCATTATAGCTGCTTGCAAAACTGAAGCCTATAATGAAGTCAACCCAGGGGTCTGCTGGGCATGTTGGGAGGGCAGTGGACAGGAAGTGATGGGGGCGCCTATTGGGGGGCTTGGGGGGGGGAGAAATCCCATACATCCCCATTCCCCAATACCTCTATCTGCCTCTGGAGGGTGCCAGTTGCTGGGTCGCACTGGAATGAGTCCCTGTATCCCTGTGGGTCAGCGCACCACTGGGTCAACCCAAACATTTTACCAGTGTCACCAAAGAAGAAAATCAGACAAAATCCTTTCCAGTGTTATGTTTTCTGGCTTTTCAGGTGGAAGAAGTGAGTCAGGCGGTGTCTAACAGCAGCAAAGAGGCCGAGGAATGCAGCAACAAAGTGGTTGACTTGAAACGCCAGCTGCAAACTTTGGAAATTGATCTACAGACCCAGCTTAGTTTGGTGAGCATCATCTCTGCAGTTCATACAACTTGGGTAGAATACATTTTACCTCTGTTATGACTTTCAAAAATTGTGGGAGATCGCTTGAGGAGGGGTGCCATCCAGGAGCCAGGTTCAGATGTTAAAGACCATGAAAAATTGAGGTTAGCTCCCATATGGAATTCTGAAAGGTTGTCAAATTTGAGATAGGTGTGAAATTCTACAGGAGTTCATTGCGCACTGGAAGCTTCATGTACTTTCAGTTTTCCATTTCTATGGTCAGGCCAATACAATCCACAGGGACTTTAGACAGAGGGGAAAGTGAGGACATGGTGGGATGAACAGAAGTAGAGCAATAGCAGTTACACGTATAGTTTGCCCTATAGCATTTAGTGCACTCTCTGGGCGGCTCACAAGGTAATTAGCATTTTGCTTCCGACATGTTGGATACTCATTTTACCAACCTTGGCAAGATGGAAGGCTGAGTCAACTTGGAACCTGTCAGGTTTGAACTCATGATGTTAGCAGTTTTGGCTGCGGTACAGCAATTTAACCATTGTGCTACAAGGGCTTCTGGAGCTAAAGTTGTGGAAACAACAGAATGACAGGGGCAATTGATAACAACTGTGGTGAAAGCAGATTTATACTATAGGATTACTTGTGGGGACTTTTAAACGTAAATGCTAAGAACTGTGTTAGTGTTTCAACCTCCATTAACACGGATGTACATTATTTGGGAGTGCTAGCTCTAGATATGCTACATCTGGTTGTAAGAGCTTAGATCCAAAGAAACTGTACATTGTGCACAACATTTTACTTTTGCTCTTTGGATTCTTTAGAGAGACAATCTTCAGGACTCTTTGACAGAGACTGAATGCCGCTATAACAATCACTTGGCTGAAATACAGAACCAGATTTCCTGCGTGCAGCACCAACTGGTAGAACTGAGAGAAGAGATGGAGTGCC
Source organism: Furcifer pardalis (assembly GCA_030440675.1). Classification (NCBI taxonomy): domain Eukaryota; kingdom Metazoa; phylum Chordata; class Lepidosauria; order Squamata; family Chamaeleonidae; genus Furcifer; species Furcifer pardalis. The sequence continues at coordinate 26,991,927 of CP126897.1, forward strand.
AGAACCAAGAATACAAAAATCTCCTGGATGTCAAATGTCGCTTGGAACATGAGATCCAAACATACCGCTGCCTCTTAGAAGGAGTACAGCATGACATTGCGTAGGTAGACCATAGATATCTAAGGTTGTTGCCTTATGTTGAAACCTGTCTTACTCTGTTAAAAATCTGGAGTGTAATTTAACATTTGGGAAGCACCTCAGGTCATCCATCATTCCAGTAGAGGTCATCCATTATTCCAAGGCTAAGGTTATGAGGCTGACCAAATGAAAGTAGGTAGGGTCAAATGTAATTGTTTCCCACTTGGATAGTCTCCAACCATCGAAAGCAAAGCTCAGTTCTAGGTATGTCTGCATAGACCTAGTGCAGTGATGGCCAACCTTGGCACTCCAGGTGATCTTGAACTTCAATTACCAGAAGCCTTGATCAGCAGGAGTGCTGACTTGGGCTTCTGGTAATTGAAGTCCAAGAACACCTGGAGTTAGAGTTGCCATAATTATTTCCCACAAAACCGGGACAGAAGTATACTTAACAAAAATGGGTGGGTTATCTACAAAATAGCCTTTTTAAAAACAAACATAATATAATGACAGCTATAAAACACTTTCACATTAAATATATCAATACATAAATGAATTTATTTACAGCAGTTAATTCTTACTATAAGATGATCTGTTGTACTTCTGAGAAGTGGTGTTGCGGTCAACTCTTAACATCCTCAGTTCCAGGAAACACACTGGTCACACTTATCAGTTGGTGGTGTGAGGTGAGGACGTTAAGCTTTGTCTCAAGGTATACCCCAGCTCTAATGTGGCAGGAAATCACTCGTTTGATGGCAAGAGTTTAAATTTATTTTTATCGTGTGTTATAATACACAATCAGTAAGTTTTAAAAATCCGGGACTTTAACATGATTTTTATTGAACTGGCTGGGACAATATTTCCGACCTTGAATCCGGGACAATCCCGGTTTTCTGGGACGTATGGCAACCCTACCTGGAGTGTCAAGGTTCGCCATCACTGCACTAGTGCAACAGCTTCCCAAGCTTCAAGGTGCAGCTCAGTTCCGTGCAATTGTATCCTTGGCTACTGATGGCAGCTAATCAATAACCAATCAATATGTATGTAATATTATTGCTTGTAGCCCCCTAAACATTTTTCTTAGAAATATATGGATGCACCATGTGTGGTCATGTAACCACTTTTGCTCATAGAGTACAACAGTTCTTTGTTCTAGGCCTCTGGAATGTAATGGGAGTGGGCGAGAGAGAGGAGATGAGCAGACATGTGATTCAGATGAAGAAGAATGATTGGAGAATTGAACTTTTGGGAGGAGAAAGAGGGGGAAAACTATAAAGTGTTTGCAAAAGGAAAAAGGGGCTATCTTTATCTTTTTCTCTCTGCCTCTTTCTCTGTATTTGATAAGTATGCACCTTTATGCTTGTTCTGGAATAAACATGAATGTTTTTTGGATCTCTTCTTGCCTGATTGTGAATTGGGTTTAAACATCTGGAAAGCTGGTTTTCAGCTCCCAACACTACAGATTAGAGCTCAGTTTCATACAATATCTTCCTGGGTTTAAATGCTTTCTTAGCTCTTTTCTCTTACCATAGTTAATAGGTGAAGAGGCTAGTTGAATAGGAAACTCTTGTGCATTTCTGAGTCTCATTGGGTGGAGGTTCCCTATCCTTTTCCTATGACATAAGATTTTGATTACCCACTTGATGATGCTTTCTTAGTAGCCAGCAAAGTGTTGTGTTCCTTCCTGTTCTCTGCTACCAAATTGGTTTACTAATGGAACTGTCTGCTGTTCTATATATAACATTTTCACTGCAGGACTTTTAAAAGCATTTAAAATCTCTATCTTTAAACTGGCTTTTTCTGAGCAGACAGGTAGTTTGTTTTATGTTTCTCTTATTACTGAACTCACTTTTTTAAAAAAATGTTTGTTTAAAACAAATTCAAATCTGCTCGTGCCCAGATCTTTTATTGTTTTAAGCTATTTTTGGATGTTATCTCTTGGAAAACTGAGATATACATTTACTGATCTGTCAGTCAACCAACCAACCAACCAACCAACCAACCAACCAACCAACCAACCAACCAACCTACCTACCTACCTACCTACCTACCTACCTACCTACCTACCTACCTACCTACCTACCTACCTACCTACCTACCTACCTATCTATCTATCTATCTATCTATCTATCTATCTATCTATCTATCTATCTATCTATCTATCTATCTATCTATCCATCCATCCATCCATCCATCCATCCATCCATCCATCCAGTTGTTTTTCTGGCTACACCCTTTCAGTATGGAAAATAACATTCTTTTAAAAACAATGTTCAAAATCCTGTTCCTTAGGTAGCAAATCACAATAGTACAAACCCACTGAACCAGTGTGGGTTTGGTGTGTCATATATTCCATAACTTCCTTTGATTCAAGGGGGACTATTAAAGCTGACATATTTTAGCATAGTAAGCCTCAAATAGAAAAGGGTTTAATCAACAGAACTTACAGAAAAGTTGGCTTATTACATCCCAATTGATTCAATGGCCTACTCTAATGTTACTTCTACTCTACTCTAAGCAACAACATTTTAGCCAATGAAAAAAAATGCTAAAAGCTTTTAAAAAAAAATAAAGAAAGGCAACTTTGAATTGGTACTTCAAATACTGTAGTTCTTTTCAGTCTCATTTAGGTGACCCTTTTCTTTTCCTTTCTCCAGCAATTCCCAGAGTTGTGGCAGTTCAGGAGGAGCAATTTCCAGGAAAACAGGAGGAAATGTTGGGAAAACATCCCATACTTGCAAAACTTTACCTTCCCGAAGCTGCACCTACAGTTCTGGTGGAAAAGGTAAAGAGAGGATTGTGGTGTTGCCTGCACTAAATGAAGAATAGCACACAACATAAAATAAATCCAAATAAAAATCACTTTGCTTCTAAGTGTAGAAGAGAAAAAATGGTTCTTTCTTGGGGATGCACCCCAAGATGATGAAAAATAGCATACATAGAAAATACCTGGTTCCAACAGCAGCCCTACTCTATCATAGATGTTGTAAACATCAGGCTGTCATATGTCTTCCTCTATGCTGTTTTCTCAGCATCCCCAGTGGATACTGAAAGACACTCCCAGCCATTAGGCTAAATATGATTTTATTTTCTAACTTATATTTTATTCCATAATTTCTCCTTCCAGGGTACAGCGGGTAGATTTGGATGAAAAGGAGCATCTTCCACAGATAACAGCCTTGCAACTCTATCCTCTAAATTTTCTGAGTTCATACAAAGAAACGAAAAGAACCTTTCTTCTACCTACTGGACACTCTTGATATTGGTATCAGCTATTGACCTTGGGCTGCCTCCATGTTCACCATTGTATTTCAACTTTTCTATTAAGCATGGGGTGTTATGGCTGCCAAGTGTGTTAGTTAATTGGCATCATGAGGTTGGTCTTGGGTGAAAATGGGGTTCTATTAAAACTATGCTTCTGGCTAATGCAAACAAAATTTGTGTCTTTTTGTCTTTGGTCACTGAGAATTATCTTTGTCATGTCTTCAGACCCTGCTATGACAGATTTCAAAATGCTGAATTTGGGAAACAGGGGCAAGCTATAGGTGCAAGATAGCTAATATTCCTGTGAAAAAGGAACAAGACTGGCACTGAAAGTGTGGTAGTTCTGCTGGATTGACATGGTGCTAGTCCCTGGAAGTGATTAGAGAGGATTCCCTCAGTACCTTGACAGGACTCATAGGCAGGGTCGTGCTGGCTATGCTAAAAGGGTGCTGGACAGGGAGTGATGAGGACGTCTAACCCTAACAAAATATATACGTTCCCACTCACCTTCTAATTTAAACTCCCCTCTGGGGATTTGAAACAACAACTCCTGCTTACCAAGCAAAATTGCAACCTCTAAGCCACGGCAGCTCCACTGTCAATGGAGCTGCTTTTGTAATCTTAGCTTTGGAGGAGGAAGGCAGGCAGAGGAACATGGAGCCCTGCTCGTTTGCTCGATAGTTCTGAGCATCGCTGCTTGGCTCTGCTCTTTGGATTGGCAGCCAAGGGGGTTCCATGGTACAGGGGGCCTGAGGGGGGCACCCCAGGCTGAGTCCCACTTGCCCGATGGGCCAGCCCACCACTGCTCATAAGTGCTCATGGCCCCAGGACCCTTTTCACTAGATGGTGGAGTTGACAAGCCAACATTTTAACTTTCCCATAATGTTATAGAGTGAGGCTACATTTGGGAAGTTGCAGGAAATATTTGAATAGCGCTGGAATTCTCAACCTTTTTAAGCCGGGGGCCGGGTCATGCTCCCTCAGACAGCTTCAGGGGCCAGACGGCCATTTTGCTCTTCCTCTACCAAATGGCACTTCCTGGTGTGGTAGAGGCAGTGGAAGGAGCACATGAAATGGTGCTGCGGGCCGCATCTGACCTACGGACCGCAGGTTGAGAATCCCTGGAATGTAGTCTCAGAGCACCCACTCCTTGTAGCAACTGAGCCTATAGCTGAGGGCCCAGACCCATAAGAAAGGTCTACAAGCCCTGGTATCAAACAGAAGATACAGTACATTTTGTTTGTTGAAACCAGACTATACTAAGCTACTCAAACACTATAGAAAAATTCACATAAGATGTTCAACTTGTACAGATATTGACAATTTGCCCTTGTAAGTTGACAACTGTCCAGATACCTAAGAGGGATGCCTACACAACTGAATCTGTTGCCGACTCTTCAATGTAAGAAAATGTATATCATAGCAAATAGTTTTTCTCAGCTGATACTGTCCCATTGCCTGTTCTTAGTGGATGCCACAAAACAGTGTTAAATTTAAATACAATATTTACCACAACATTGCCTCAAAATCTTTTTAAGACTACTGCATTAGATTCAATTCAAAAGCCAATTATTTCCAAGAGAAGCTACCTGTCCATGGAATAATGTGTACCTTTTTGTGCATTCAGGAGGAGATATGATGTTATAATAATTTCTTTTTAACAATACTGGAATGAAATCTACTAAAAGCTTCTATACATATGTGATCTCTAGTCAATTCCAAATTATGGCAACCCTTTCCATGGTTTGCTAGGGTGGAGAGTATTTAGAAATTGTTTTACCACCACCCATTTTTTGAGCATGTTCTGATACTGTGCAGATTGCTCATGGCCACAGAAGCTGTCTGCTCTCCAACTTCTGGTTCTACAACCAGATACCTAACTCAGTTATCCAACCAGATCAATAACTTCTACATGACTAATTAATAAGAATTACATGCAATTAATTCAATTATCACATATGACAGCCCTTGTCAGCACAGCATTTCACCAACAGTTAATGAGCATTTCCACCAGCATATCACCCAATATTCAGTCAACCCATCAGCCCAAGCAGGCCGAACACTCCAAGAAGGCTGACTGGTTTTACAGTTTACGATGGCCTTGTTTTAAGGACATTTCACAAGCATAATTACCTAATTCAGTAGGGATGTGATAGAGCATACAAAGAGTCCTTAAAGGAACATCTGACAGAGTATAATATGCTACCCAATTGATCCTGTTGGAACTTAGGATTTAACATGGCCCCCGATGCTGTCTGAGGGAGTGTGACCCACCACCAGTAAGGGCCAACTAACAAGCCAGAGTAGGATAGGCAAAAAAACTACCCAGCTCCCTATCTGGAAGCCTAGGCTAAAAAATTCCTATTGCGCCCCTTAATGACAACCACTTAGGTACTCTGGTTAAAGAATGGGCAGGTGGGATGTTATCATTCATGCAGCCAAAAAGGATGTGAGAGGAATGTGGCCAGCTTATATAGGTCCTCCCCCCCCCCCCCGCTACAAGGCAATAAAAAAAAAAACTCAGCAGCCTGATTACCAGCTTCACTAAATTCTTTGTAGGCCACAAGTCTCAACTCCCCAAAGGCACCACTAAATAGGTACCTCTTGACTTGGTGTTGAAATGATGCCAATGTTGACATTGAGGCTTCATGGAGAGGTCTTTTCAACTGTGGTTGGAATGCAATGGCAGAAAATGTCCTCTGTCGTGTCTTCACATAATTAACTGTTCTCAAAGATGAGACATGGAGGAGAGCCTCCCCAGTAAACCTTACAGATCAGGAAGGTGTATATAGGAAGAGATGCTTCTTTTAAAATCCAGATCCTAATCCATTTAGGACTGTATAACTCAGGAGTTCTCAACCTTTTAAAGCCGGGCGCCAGGTCATGCTCCCTCAGCTTTGGGGGCAGGGTGGCCATTTTGCGCTTCCTCCACCACATGGTACTTCCTGGTCTGGTGGAGGTGGTGAGGACCACATGAAATTGTGCAGTGGGCCGTATCTGGCCCAGGGGCTGCAGGTTGAGAATCTCTGGTATAACTCATTGTCAACCAGTGCAAATCTTTCAGGTGGATTTACATATGGGCTTCGAAGGATGTTCCTATTAGCAATCAAGTTGTTGCATATTGCACTTAACTGAAGCATCCATATCATCTTTAAGGATAGAACAACAAAGAGTGAATTGTGATAGTCTAACCAGAAAGTTACCAGGGCATAAACTACTGTGGCCAGGTTATCCCTGTCCATGAATGGATGTAGTTGGCAGACCAGTTCAAGACGAGCCCATGCACATTGAGTTCACATGAGTGAACAAAAATGAATCTAGGTGTACTTCCAAACTACAAACCTGCTCATTCAGGGAAGGCACATCTCCACCCAGAACAGGTCCCTTATCCAACTTGCAAACCTGAGAACAACTGAACCACAGACTCTCCATCTTGTTAGGATTTAGGTTCAGCTTATTGGACCTCAGATAATACATTACAGCATCCAGAACCTGCACAACCTCACCCAGACCTAATGATAAGAAGAAATAGAGCTGAATGCCATCAGCATATTGATGTTACTCAACCGAAAACTCCTAATGATTTCTCCCTGTTGTTTCATATAGATACTAAACATTCTGAGACAGAATGTGCATATTCCACAGCTTACTCAACATTGGGCTGAGAAAAAGAGTTGTTAGGGATGCTCTGGCAATGATTTTGTTCATTTTAGTTATTACATCATGTGATCACTGGAAGAATAAACAAGCCAACCCATCCTCACTGTAGACCAAACAGAAGGCTAAAAGTCCATCCGTCATATAAAGCTGGAACTGAACGCATGTCTGGTATCAGTACAAGACATCCTTGAGAAGCTGCTGGGGGATTTGAGTTCCCTAGCAGAGTTGACAGACTCTTATGTTGGCCCCATGTCCTTTGCCAGGGTGAAAAGACCCACAATGCCAAAATGGATGCTGCAATTCGGAATTTATGGGGAATTAAAAAGGGAGCTCAAACAGACTGCTGTGGTTTAGTGCTTAAGATACTGAACTTGATGACTGGAAGGTTGGCAGGTCAGTAGTTTGAGACCTGAGTGCTGTGCGACAAGAGTGAGCTCCTGTCTCTGTCCCAGCTCCTGCCAACTTAGCAGTTTGAAAGCAAGAAATTGCAACTAAATAAATAAATAGGTATCACCTTGGTGGGAAAGTCAGTGTTGCATGTCCTCCAGCATCTAGTCATGCCAGCCACATGACTATGGAAACATCTGCAGCACTGATTCTTTGGCTTTAAATGGAGATGAACACTGTAGCCTAGAGCCGGATATAGCTGGCTTTTGAGCAAGGGTAACTTTTAGGTAAAGGTAAAGGTAAAGGTTTCCCTTGCTCAGAAACCAGTCATATCCAACTCTAGAGTTCAATGTTCATCTCTGTTTTAAAGCTTCTGCAGACATTTCTGTAGTCATATGACAGGCATGACTAGACACCAGAGCACACGGAATGCTGTTTACCTTCCCACTGAAGTGGTCCTTATTTATCTACTTACAATTTCTTGCTTTTGAACTGCTAGGTTGGCAGGAGCTGGGACAAAGATGGGAGCTTATTCTGTCCTGCAGTACTTGGGAATCGAACTGCTGACTTCCCACCTTCCAGTCAGTGTCTTAGCCACTTGAGCCACTGCAGTCTTAGTCTTAGTCTTAGTCTTAGTCTTAGTCTTAGTCTTAGTCTTAGTCTTAGTCTTAGTCTTAGTCTTAGTCTTTACCTTTTCCTTTTCCTTTATCTTTACTTAGAAAGGGAGCTCACAGGCACCTACTACTGCAGCCCATGGGCTGGATCTGGCCCATGGCAACAACTCATCCAGTCCACGGGCCAGATTGTTGCTGTCATCAGAAGTGCCCCAAGCACCACTGGAAGTGCTGAAAATGCAACAAAAAGCAGCAAAAACAGTGAAAACATTGTGGAAAAAAATTCAAAAACAGGGTAAAAATTTGTTGCCCTTGCTCCTGCCACCACAGGAAGTGGCAGAGGTGGAAAAAACATACCATGAATGCACACACTACTACTGCAGCCATGGGAGGAGCCACACCTCTGGCCTGCTCAGCTGACTGACAGGGAGTGATCTGGCCCGTGGTGGGAAAAGTTGGGGCGCCCCTGTCCTAAAGGCTTTTTCAAATCAGAAGAAGACCCTTGGCATAGGTCAACATCAAGTTTTTTGGTACTGTAAATGCCAACCATGGACAAAACTTCAAGTCACACCATTGTTACAGGGGGAAGAAAACCAAATGGATGATCAGCAGTATTGACTTTTCCCAAAGAAAGGCTCTCTCAAAGGGAGAGCATTCCAAACCTCAGCAGTGATCATCCCTTGTTAGGCATTGTAGATGTGTTGCTGACTCTTTATCTTAAGAAATATATGCATCATACCAACCTAGTTTTGTTTTGCTGACACTGTTTCATTTCTGCTCATTAGTATCACATAACAATGCTAATTTATTATTTTTTAATAAGGAAACAGGATTTCTCTGATGGGCTATGCAGAAACATTAGACCGGCTCATTACCTTCATTATGTATTGTAATAACCATTGGTCAGCCATTACAAATGAAAAGAAACAACAAAAGGCATGTCACCTAGAAACACAATAAGTCCATAGGAATGTTGGATACAGAGACTAAATGTGTATTTATTTATTAATTTATTTATTATTTATTAGTTCAAATTTATATTGCCGCCCACTCGCCGTGATTAGTGGGGTGGTGTATCTATTGCTGTCTAGTTTAATATAAAGTTGCACCAAATTTTGCCTCCTTAGCTGTGATTTCACTTGAGTAGAGGGGAGGTAAAAGTAATGGTTTCCTTTGCTCTAAAGCCAGTTGTATCTGACTCTAGGGTTCAGTGTCCATCTCTGTTTCAAAGCCGAAGAGCCAGCGCTGTCTGCTTCTGCAGACATTTCTGTAGTCATGTGTCAGGCATGACTAGACACCGGAGCACACGGAACACTGTTTACCTTCCCACTGAAGTGGTACCTATTTATCTACTTGCAATTTCTTGCTTTCGAACTAGGTTGGCAGGAACTGGGGCAAAGACAGGAGTTCATTCCATCCTGCAGTACTCGGGAATCAAACTGCTGACCTCCCTCCTTCCAGTCAGCGTCTTAGCCACTTGAGCCACTGCAGTCCTGTTAAGAGGGGAGGAGAATGACATAAAACTTATCAGATCTATTTGAAAAAAATTTAAATTAGAGAAATAGGCACATGCCAGGTCTCCCTGTAAAATAAACAGTATGATAAAATATGGTTCAGAGTCTAAGTCCTGCTAGATTGGCCAGACAGAGGCATTAGGAATGAGATATACTAATATCTTCCTCCCAGTAACTCTGTGGAACATGCTAAAATTAAATCTCTATAGAATTTAGTGCATTCTAAGCCATAAACGTATTCTGCTCTGGCAAAGATTTTGCTGTGATTTGTGTTTGCCTAACAATGTGAAACAGGATAAGTCCACCAGGAATGCTGCATTGTTTGCTGAGTTCTTTGACTTTCAAGAGCTCAAGTTGCAAAACTAGTAGTGGGAGAATAAACCCAAAGTTTAGTAGTTTATACTGAAGAGGGGTAGAGGGGTAATTTGTTAAAATAAAAAAAGCTAGTCCAAGAGAATTAAGGTTTAGCTTAATCCTGGAATTAATTATTTGGCATCAAGCACTGGCTTTCAAGTAAGGGTGACCTTTGCCTTTACCTTTTACCTACTGTTTCAGGTGCAACCATCTCAGCTTCTATTCTAAGTAGGGGCATTAGAGATCAGCAAGGGACATTAACAGCAAGGGACATCTACCCACCTGGTATGTCATTCATTCATTCATTCATTCATTTTCTATACTGCCCATCTGGGTGTTATCCCACTCTGGGTGGTGAACAAGCAGAAAACCAATAACAGCAATACCCATAACAAATTGAATCCCATGGTATCTATGCCCATCTGGTACAACAGAAACTTTTAAAGCTTTGGTGGTTCTTCCGATTCTTCTTCCCCTCATTCTTCAAGAATTGTTATTGATGTGTCATTTCCTGTCAGGTATGATCTACTCTTCTTCTGCCCCTTCCTTATTTTCCAATTTGAATGATACATGGATGTGTAAACCCAGAAATGAGGAAGCTGGTTTTTATTTTTATTTTTTTAAAAACTGTGGGCTCCCAGTACTTTAGTAGAGTAAGTAATTTCGTGTCAGAAATTATTCTGGGTTGAAAGGATTTTTGCAGGAGAAACTCCACTCAGGGGATGCCCAAATGAGGCTCCTTTCATGTCCCTAAGATCTTTTCCCATTGAAGTGGTCCCTGTTTATCTACTTGCAATTTCTTGCTTTCAGACTGCTAGGTTGGCAGGAGCTGGGACAGAGACGGGTGCTCAAACCATCATGCAGTACACTGGTTATATATAGGAAATGAAAAGTTAAGAATCACTGAAAGTATGCCAATTGAAACTGTTAGCACTCAAGTTAATCAAATGTAAATCCTACTAATTTAAGAGGGAGGACACCAATATTGCCTAAATATGGACAGGTTATTGTATTTTGAGATGCAGACCATTGATGTTTTATTCATTCACCTGAAAATTTATTTATTCATTACATGTATATTCTTATCTCAGGAGTTAAAAGCAGGCCAGGTGTCTCTTCTCATTATTTAGTCTTCATATCAGCCTTACATGACAGGTTAATATGAGAAACAGGGATTGGGTGAAGGTCATACAACGAATGGATAAGTGAATCCAGATCATTCTCTCATCACTTCTACATTAACATGAATGAGGACTTATGCTAATTGTGTGAAACAATTGTGTGAAACACCAGTGGAGAAGTCAGAATACACTTTCATTCTTGGCAAATTAATATCTTCTATGCTTAACCACAGCCTTGGCAAATGAACTTTTGTGAACTTGTTCTTGGCATCAACAGGGAAGCCATCGTTTGGCCGATTGGGAGCTTCCTTTGGAATACAAATAAGATGGTGATTTTTGGCAACACAGAGGAAGAGAAAGAAAGTTAAACTCCCAGGGTGCAGCCCAACGTCCAACATCTCAAGACTTGTAGAAGTTTCCCATGGTTATTTCCATCATGAAGAAAGTGTACATAAATGGAATGCAAGCGCTTAATTGGTTAAGACACTGAACTTGATGAACGGAAGGTCAGCAGGTCAAGACCTAAGTGCCCCTGCCAACCTAGCAGTTCAAAAGCAAGAAATTGCAAGAAGAGAAATAGGTACCGCTTTGGTGGGAAGGCAACATAGTTCGGTGTGCTTTGGCGTCTAGTTATGTCTACCACATGACCACAGAAACATCTGCAGATGCAGACAGCGCTGGCTCTTTGGCTGTAAATGGAGATGAGCACCACACCCTAGAGTCAGACACGGCTGGCTTTCAAGCAAGGGTGACCTTTACTTTTACTAAAACACGTTTACAAACACATGTGTACCATATGGTATGCTAGTCAAAAAAATAAACTATGCAGTTCTCTGCATAACTTTCTTTGCCCCTGTGAAATGTGAAAAAAACCTTCCAACATAAAGAGAATAGAGGCTGTCTTAACTAAATGAGCTTTGACTAGTTGAAGAAGCCGTGAAATCTTTACCTCATTTTTTCTTCCCAGAGGGGGTGAAAATTGTCAAAAATGGGTCACAGATGCCTGACAGTTATAGTAGAGAGTGCATTAAAAAAGGGGATTGAGGGAAGGGGAATAATTCCCTGGAATATCTTCCTATGATAATATTTAACAAGTCTGAAATCTACATCTTGTTACCAAAGGATTCCTGAATATTTCCTAGGTCTCCCTTACTCGTAAGTCAGTTGTATCTAACTCTAGGGTGGTTCATCTCTGTTTCATCTCGCCTGAGTGGAGTTTCTCCAGAAAAAATCCTTTCAACCCAGAATCATTTATGACATGAAATTGTTATTACTATTATTATATCTGTTTGCAACCAAAGACAGCATCTGCAGACGTTTCGGCGGGCACATGGCAGGCATGACTAGACACAGTGTGTGTGTGTGGGGGCGGGGGCGGTAGCCCCGGGTGGCACTTTTGGGGCTATGTATGTTCTTGGACTGCAATTCCCAGAAGCCCTAGTGGGAGCAGGCACCAGCGTCCACCAGGGTGTGGCAAATTTGGCTTCAGTGCCGGGAGGCTGGATGTTACTGACTAGACACCAGAGTGCATGGAACACTGTTACCTTTCCTTCCAAAGCAGTACCTATTTATCTACTTGCAATTTCTTGCTTTTGTACTGCTAGGTTGGCAGGAACTTGAACACAGCATTCGGGTCTTGAACTTCAACTTTCTGGTCTTAAACTTCAACATTTTAACCATTAAGCCACTACAGTCCTTTCCTCTTACCTACCTTAAGTGCATTTTATATTTCTCTCTCACACCTTTACACCCACTGGCATAGGTAGCCTTCCTCTTATTTCAGCCAACCATTTATCTTGCTTCTCATTCTTCCTTAGAGACCAAACATTTCTTTCTCTCTCTTTTTTTAAAAAAATCCCCAACTGCTTTTCTCTTTTCATTGCATTTGTGCTTGCTTCCCTCTCAAAGGCAAAATTAAGGAGGACTGAAAAAAGTGAATAATCACAACTGGCAAAAGGTTTTAAAGAAAAATCTCTGCTTTGAAAAAGAAAAAATAATAATGTCATACTCATTGTAAAAATAAAATCAAGAGGAAATATAATTAGGATATATTTAATGGCAGAAGAAGATTCTGATGTCACAATGCATTATAAATATTTATTCTCTTCTCATATTCTAGGGCAGGGTTGCTTTGTAAAATTGGTCTTTGGAAGGGTTTAACACAGGGAAAGGGCTATCTGGTGATCTGTGAGACGGTTCTTCTGCTTACGTTGTCGGAAGCTAGGAGTTGACATTGTAATATGCATTCCTCATGTAATTGAGATTTTGGGGAGTTTGTCTCAGACACCGTTCCTCTTGGCAGAGCCAATCAGTTGGAGCAGCCCTACGAAAAAGGACGAAGATGTCCTGAGGGCAACTCCCACATAGTAGAAGATATAAAAATGCAGATCTGTTTGGGTACCATAGTCTCCAGTCTGTCTTTCTCTGTGTCTCTGGCTTTCCCTCCCCTTGCGCCTCAGTCTTGCTTCTAAACTTCTTTTGCTATGAGTCTCAAAGAGATTCCGGCAACAGTGTGCATGAAAGAAAAAAACAGCAGCAGCACCACCAGCTGTGTTACTGTTGGCGATGGGACAAGAGCTGTTCCAGTTTTTGGGAGATATGCCGCTTCTGAGCATAGTAGTGGCACGTCTGATAGGAGCCACTGTGGTTCAAAAAGTCGGCACTTCAGTGGTAGAAGTTTCACTGGTAGCAGCTTTGGCGGAAGTGCCTTAACCAGTGTTTATGCATGCAGCCCTCGTGTTGGGTTCGGTGGTGGCAGTGTCCATTTTGGGTCCTTTGCTAGTGGATTTGGCCTCTGCAATGAAGTGTCTTTGCTCTCTTGCAATAAGAAGTTGGCCATGCAGAATCTCAATGATCGACTGGCTTCGTACCTGGACAAAGTGCGATCCTTGGAGGAGGAAAACAGTGAACTTGATCACAAAATTAAGGAGTGGTATGATCAGCAGGGAGCTCTCATTGGCAGAAAGGATTATAGTGCTTACCACCAACAAATTGAAGATCTGAAAAACCAGGTGAGGAAACTTGTTGCCTACAACATGAAACTCTGACTAATGTTTTGTGGAGTGGGGTTCTGTGTTCTGAAATTCAGTGCAGATTCTTCTTTGGATACCCCTCATTTAGTGCTTCCATTTGTTTCAGAACAAAAGAAAACAGGCTGGAGTTCTATCCAGTGGTGGGCATCAGCAGGTTCGCACCAGTTCACCAGAACTGGTAGCAGAAATTCTGGCTGGCCCCGCCCATCTAAGTTTTGAAATAAAGTACTGTAGTCGTAATTCAGGTTCAACGCAGGGCTTTCCCCTGGCCATACCCACTATACCACGCTGACAGTGTGGTAGTAAAAATTTTTTGGAGCCTACCACTGGTTCTATCATTTTTAGTCAATAATCACAACTTCTGCAGGAGTCTGTAAAGTGTTATCTGGATTGCACGGCTGATCTTACCAAGCAGCTGATAGTCCCTGAATTTGAATAAATGTTTATGCATAATCCCAATTTCTTCTTTGCAGTCCAATTTTTGGGTGGAATATTATAGGAAAGTTCTCAGCCTTTTAAAGCCGGGGGCCAGGTCACGCTCCCTCAGATAGCTTCAGGGTCCAGATAGCCACTTTGCTCTTCCTTCACCAAATGGCACTTCTGGGTGTGATGGAGGAAGTGGTGGGGCACATGAAATGGTGCCGTGGGCCACATTTGGCCTATGGGCCACAGGTTGAGAGTCTCTGATATACAGAGAGAAAGAGAATGAGAGAGAAAGAGAAAGAGATTGCAATGAATAGGTTTTCCTTGCTTGAAAGCCAGTCATATTCAACTCTAAAGTTCAGTGCTCATCTCTGTTTCAAAGCCAAAGAGCCAGCGCTGTCAGCTTCTTCAGACGTTTCCATGGTCATGTGGCAGGTATGACTAGACACTGGAGTGCCAGCATACTGTTTACCTTCCCACCGAAGTGGTCCCTACTTATCTACTTGCAATTTCTTGCTTTTGAAATGCTAGGTTGGCAGGAGCTGGGACAAAGATGGGAGCTCATTCTGTCCTGCAGTACTTGGGTATCGAACTGCTGACCTCCCACCTTCCAGTCAGCATCTTAGCTACTTGAGCCACTGCAGAATTGACTGGAAATATTTGTCTTTTCTTCCACAAAGAAAGAGTTTTGTGGGATCTCAATATGGGTATGTGAACGTGTGCACTAACTAAATTAGAAAACAAATAGATACCATATTTATTTACTTATGCATTGCTGCTCATTACTACAGTCATGAGGGTGATAGAAACAAAGCTATGAACATATGAAAGTACTGTATGTAAAATGAGATATGGAGAAGATGGAAAGTTTGTTACAGGGCTAGGGTGTAACTGGTCATTTGAGCTTTGCTATTTGTTGAATTCAAACTACTGTATATTATTCCCCTTCCATTCCCAAAGATTATTTGTGCCACGGTGGATAACAGCAAACTTATTCTGGATATTGATAATAACCAGATTACAGCAGACGACTTTAAAGTGAAGTAAGTTTTTCCTGGTTTATATGGTGGTAGTTATGGTGATGGTGGTAAGTGGTGATGGTGATTTTTGTGTGTGGTCTCCTCTTCTGTTTATAAGAACGCACACACACCTCAGTGGTCTCTGTTGGTAAAAAGAGTTCTCTCCTGTGGTGTAGGTTTGAGACTGAACTCGCTCTATGCCAGAATGTGGAAGCTGACATAAATGGCTTACGGCAAGTCCTGGATAAACTGACTCTTTCCAAATCTGATCTGGAGTCTGAACTTGAGTCCCTCCATGACGAATTGTGTTCCCTCAAAAAGAATCACGAGGAGGTGAGCTTTTCATCCTCATCCCCACAATACCCGAACAAAAGGGAAGGGCCTCCTCACTTTCACTACTAATAGCATGGTATAACGATGGTCCCATATAAATTAAATAGCACTTCCCTTGCAGGAAGTCAAGAGTTTGGAGAACCAAACAAATGGGGACGTTAGTGTGGAAGTCAGCTCAGCTCCAGGGCAAGACTTGAAGAAGGTCTTGGAAGAGATGAGAGGAGAGTATGAAGCCATTATTGAGAACAACCGCAGAGAAGTCGAGCAGTGGTACGAATCCAAGGTAAGCACTATGTATATGTGCTGTTAGTTATTTGCATAAATCAGTCATTTATATGTAATAGATATAAGAAACTCCCATTCAGCGATCAAAACTCACTATGCAACCTCATGACCTTGGGCTACCTACCTCAGAGCAAAGACGAGGAGACATATATCCCCTAAGTTCCTTGGAAAAGCTGGGGAGGGAATAAAATGTAACATGAATTTAGTAAATTAAATTAACTAATTATGTGCTGTCAAATCAAATCTGGATTTATGGCATCCTTTTTGGGGAGGGTTTGAGGTAGAGAGTACACAGACGTGGTTTACCACTCCTTTCATGGGACATCCTGAGATTATGCAGTTGGACCCAAGCCATATAAATTGGATCTTCTTGGATACAGAGTAGAGGATTAAACTCCAACCCCAGACTCTGTAGACAGATACCCAACTCACTGAGCTAACTAGCCAGCAGTTAAAAAGTTAGGGTTGTTAAAATCAGTCTTGCTGCCACAGAACTTCTCGATTACCCATTCTTGTGCTATTGAGATGCACCTCATCACAACATCTTTATTCTTCCACATAGAAATCAGTGTGCATATTTTCCTACATTTTTTATAAAAAATATGCTTTGTTTGTACACACTTTTTGCAAAACATGCATTTTTGACAAGAGCAAAAGTACACAATTTTAGTGTGACAAACGATTTAATGTGCATTTCTCTCTTTCCAAAGCAACACACAATAACTGAAGATGGACAGATTTTGATGGGACATTTTTTGGTTTCTTAGCAGTTTTGGTGTAAAATATACAGTATGTTTCTTTATAGAAATGAAAAACCAACAAATTTCTCTCCTGTAACTTGAAACAACTGAAATGGCAACTTTCATAGAGTCAAAGAAAAGAGAGAAAGAAGCATTCCAGAAACAGGTAGAATCAGGTAGAAACAGGGTACACATTATAACAATAAAAGGTAAATGCCACCCTTGCTTGAAAGGCAGCTGTGTCTAACTCTAGGGTTCGGTGCTCATCTCCCTTTATAGCCAAAGAGCCAGTGCTATCCGAATCTGCAGACATTTCTGTGTTATGTGGCAGGCATGACTGGACACTGGAGTGCATGGAACCCTGTTACATTCCCACCAAAGTGGTACCTATTTCTCTACTTGCAATTTCTTGCTTTTGAACTGTGAGGTTGGCAGGAGCTGGGACAGAGATGGGAGCTCACTCCATTGTGCAGCACTCAGGTCTCAATGCTGATATACCGACCTTCCAGTCGTCAAGTTCAGCATCTTAACCACTAAGACACCACACCTTATCTTTATGCAAATTCTGTGTTTAGGATACATGTAGTCCTTTCATTGTCATCATTGTCATAATCCTCACAAAGATTAACCTTATTATGAAAGGAACTGCGAAATTGCTCCCTTGAGACTGAAAAATAAGAAAGTTTTGTGTTTGATCCCATTTCAGAAGGAGGAAGTGCATCGGGAGGCTTGTAACAGCAGCAAAGAGGAAGAAGACTGCAGCAACCAACTTGCTGACCTGAAAAGCAAGATGCAAACACTAGGAATTGAACTGCAGGCTCAGATTGATTTGGTACGGCTGTGCTTTAGTAACCATACAACTTGGACCCTATATATTTTACTGCCCTGTCTTATGTAACCCATAATAGTGCTACACATATGCCAAGTTATATATCATAACTATAAAGAGCCAAACAAGGAAACAAATCTTAGTAACATCACATAATCCAATAATGGCAAACCTTTTAGAGGCCAAGTGTCCAGCAGCCAAAAGGCAGCACTTCGTTCTGTGCCACAGAGGGGCAGGGTGAACTCTGTGCTGGGGGGAGGGAGGAAGTGCTCCCAGTGGGTTGCTGGGCAGAGGTGAGGGATGAACTCTGTGCTGGGGGGAGGGAGGAAGTGCTCCCATTGGACTGCTGGGCAGAGGGGTGGGGAAACTGTGCTGCGTGGAGGGAGGAAGTGCTTCCATTGGACTGCTGGGCAGAGGTGAGGGATGAACTCTGTGCTGGGGGAGGGAGGAAGTGCTCTCATTGGACTGCTGGGCAGAGGGGTGGGGAAACTGTGCTGCGTGGAGGGAGGGAGTGCTCCCATTGGGCTGCTGGGCAGGGGGCGGGGCAAACTCTATGCTGGGGTGATGCTGTGCGTGTCCACAGAGAGGGCTCTGAGTGCTCCCTCTGGTTTGCCACCACTTACATAAGCCCATCCATTACATCACAAGGATCTGTCCCATTGATTCAGTGTTTGGCCCTAAAATCTTAGGAAGTGGGACATTGCTAGGCTGACAGTTTCCCTGTATACACAGAGGGACTACAGATTTTCAGCTTTAGGGACAAAAACCACATTTTGATTCTTATCGGCTGGACCAATATAACTTTCATGGATCACTGGTGGCATAAAGGAGGAAAGAAAGTAAATGGGAAAGAAAGGACTATGTTAAGCTAAAGTAGGAGAAACTGCATGATCTCAACAGTGATGGAGGACAATGGCAGTGTGAACAGGAAAAAGAACCAGACATGTTCCTTAGAATTACCTGTAGTCATGGCTCAATAGCACCACTGGGAACTGTTGAGAGATGTTATGAACTATAGTCTATTGAGTATCCACCTCACAATGCATGTGTAACATGAACTAATAGTACGTTTTAGTTCTAGATGCTTTCCTCCTACATCGTCAGATCTGGACAATCTGTATATTGTACTTTTAGACCTCTTTTGTAGTTCTTAACAGCTCCCCCCCCCCCATTTCTGAATACTTCAGAGGGACACACTGGAAAACTCTTTGGCTGAGATCGAATGCCGCTATAGCAATAACTTGGCTGAAATACAGCATAAAATCTCCTTTGTGGAAAAGCAGCTGGCAGAGCTGAGGACGGAAATAGGGTGCCAAAACCAAGAATACAAAGATCTCCTGGATGTCAAGAGTCGCCTGGAACAGGAGATTCATACGTACCGCTGCCTATTAGAAGGAGTACGCCATGATATTGGGTAAGTAATCTATGGAAAGTCAAAAGATCTTTCCTCCCCATCATGTTATCTTATCAATGTTATGGTCCAGGGGTTCCCAACTTAAGGTCCATGAGCTGGATCCGGCTGACAGTGCCATTTCATTTGGGCCCCCTCCCCTCCAAGGGCATTTGAGAAACAGAGCTGTTGGGACAAAATGGCTGCCCCAATCATGCAGGCAGTACAAAATGGCTGTCTGACTCTTGAAGCTAACTGAGAGAGTGTCAATTGGCCCCTGGCTTGAAAAGGTTGGGGACCTCTGTTACAGTCCTATGTTTTTTTTTAATGAAGTCATGAGGCTATTATCCTACCTATAGACCAGTGATGGGATGTTACCGGTTCGGACCGGTTCGCACAAACCGGTAGCACCCTATCAGGAGGGGTTGCTGGGAGGGTGTTAAAACCCCGGGTGACCAGTTCGTTCGCCTCTCCGGCCCCCTCCAAAAATGTATTTCTGGGCAGCCAAAATGGCTGCCCAGAACTGCGCATGCATCAAACAGAGGTTTGACACATGCACAGTTCTATTTTTAGTGTGCATGCGTCAAATAGAGGTTTGATGCATGTGCACTAAAAAAAAAGAATTGTGCATGCGTCTAACAGAGGTTTGACACATGCGCAGACATTTTTATTTTATTTTATTTTATTTTTTGCTCTGCCCATGATGTCATGACACCTTGACGTCATGATGTTGGCTACGCCCACGACATCCATGACGTCATGGTGGGGTAGTGGGAATTTTGACAACCCACCACTGCTATAGACTAGTGGTGGACAACCAGTTGAGCAGTGTGTGATTGGAATGCTGGGCTAGATAAGCGTTTGATTCTTCTCGGGTTATAAAAATCTGCTTCATGAACATCTGAATGTGGGTTCATGTGTCCACTGCTTAGAACTGCAGAAGGATTTCCTCTGTGGTGCTCCCATGTGGTACCACTTCAATTATAAAATCCCCAGCAACTTTGGAACTTTCAAATTCTATGCATGCATTTGAGGAAGCTTTAATCATGCATTCATTCAAACTGACCTTTCTTGTGTATGTTGGTTACATAAGTAACATATATACATGTAAAAAATAGCATGCAGGGACTGCAGTGGCTCAAGTGGATAAGATGCTGAACTTGATGACTGGAAGGTTGGAGTTCAATTCCTGAGTACTGCATGATGGAGTGAGTTCCCGTCTACATCCCAGCTCCTGCCAATCTAGCTGTTCAAAAGCAAGAAATTACAAGTAGATAAATAGGTACCACATTGGTGGGAAGGTAAACAGTGTTCAGTGTTCTGTGGTGTTGAGGCATGTCTGCCACATGTCCATGGAAACGTCTGTAAACACAGAGAATGCTGGCTCATTGGCTATAAACAGAGAGTTGGATATGACTGGATTTTGAGCAAGGGCGACCTTTACCTTTACTAAAATAGCATGCATGGATGGTTATTTTCAGCCACCCTTTTTAGCACCTTCTGTGAGCCTTTTCTCCTCTGTCCAACAGTAGTGAGAGCAGTGCTGCTTCCAGAGGAGAAACGTCCAAACCTGCAGCAGAAGGAGGTGTGGTCAAAACCTCCCACACTTCTCCCACATCTTCCCGGAGTAACGGTTCCCTTAAAAGGTAGGGGAATGTTCTTCGGCTAAGAAGGGAATGATGTATCGTGTTAAGAAAAAAGCACACATTTTTTATTGCATTGAAAAAGAAAATTGTTCTTTCTTGGGGAAGGTTACTAAAAAATGAGAGAACAAACTCTAGAAAAGAGGCAGGTTCCCATACCTGTGTAATGTTGAAAAGGCCAAGAGATGTCAGCTACTTCACCTGTCCCAACCATTTCTTCTTTCAGTGTACAGACGCCACCTCCTTATGGTTTCCATCATATCTTTATAGTTATGCATAGCTTAGTTCCCCTAGTGTCAGAACATAATTTTATTTATTCAACTAGCTACTTACTGGACAGAATCTAATTACATTCAGATTAGGCCTGCATAATTTGTCACAGCTAATGACAGCTAATTAATGAGGTGCTGGGGTGCTTCTTGTTTAGACAATTAGGCGTGTGACTGAGCACACAACTGAGATGTGCCCTGGCTTCTCATTTAGCAACAATTGACCACAGTGAATTTTATGTGATTCTGACCATTGCAAATGTTATCTTGAAGCAGTGTTTACCACTGTTCTTTTTAATGGCACCTCTTCTTTTGTGTTAATTGCTTACCCACTAGGTCAGATGGAATGCAAGTACAGTAAAACTTAGGCAGTAAGACAAAGCCCTATTAAACTCCATCCTTGAAAGCTTCTTACTGCAGTCGCCTTCCTTATACTTTGGGGCAAAGAAGTGACAGGAGACATTTCCAACCAGAGCCTTGGCACTCCTTTGTTCCCCATACTTCTCCATGGTAACCCAAAGGAGGTCATTCACACCCCAAGCAAGCATTTCCCTTTCCCCCCAGTTCTCTCACAGACCACCTTCTCAGTATGCCCTAAGGAACACATAGCAAATAGTAGGAAATGTTGGTTGGAATCCCATGGAACGTTTGGAGGAACTGGCTCATCAAATCCCCGCCAACTCAGTGGGCCTACTCAAGTGTGATTTACTATGCTACACAACAGGATTTCAACCTTTGTTTCCTTTTCCATAGCTGAAGTTGTTTTTTCTTTTCCTCCTACTCTATCCAGGGTACATCTGATAGACTACGAAGAAAAATAGCAGCCACAGCAGCTATATATGTACAACTCTATCCTCTAAAACTTCTGGGCTCTTTCCAAAAAACAAAACGAATCTTTCTTCAAACTATTGAATGTTCTTGGTATGGATACAACTATGGATAGCTGAACATCCTTCAGCCCCAACTCCATATTATTTACTTCCGAAAATACTGCTGCCTTATGTATTATTTCACTGGCATCATGGACTTGGGCTTGACTTTGCACTTTCTGCTGAAAATGGGAGTACATTCAATAAATCACACTTCTGTCTGATGCAAACAATGTCAGCATCTCAGTTGGTCATTGGGGGTTCTTTTCTTTTTCAAACAATAAAAATACATAATATAAACATTTCTACTAACAATATAAATCTAACCATAATAACAACTAAACATAAAACAACATATGAGGGAAAAATCAAAACAATAAAAGTAGCAAAAGTATCATTACATCAACCAATATGTGCACCCACCACCAATGGAATATTATATGCCACCTATTATCTACGCACATAGCTAGGTCTTCCTTGCTCGAACACTAGTTGTGTCTGACTCTAGGGGGCTTTGCTCATCTCCATTTACAGCCAAAGAGCTAGTGCTGTCTGCATCTGCAGACATTTCCGTGGTCATGTGGCAGGCATGACTAGATGAGGAGTGCATGGAATGCTATTACCTTTCCCACCAAAGTGGGAAAGGTAATCTATTTATCTACTTGTAATTTTTTGCTTTCGAACTTCTAGGTTGGCAGGAGCTGCCACAGCGGTTTAGTGGTTAAGATGCTGAGCTTGACGGCCAGAAGGGTGGCAAGCCAGGAGTTTGAGACCCAAGTGCTATGTGATGGTGTAATCTAGGTTAATAAACTACTATTTTATATTTGCCCAGATGGCACAGACTGAGCCTACATTTGGGTAAATTGTAGGAAAATTTTAGGGGAGACTCACAGCTGCTGTTCCCTCACAGTGGCTAGGTAAACCCAGGTAATTTCACCTCCATAAGAAAGGACCACCAATCTGGCCAGGTTATCCTGCTTTCTTAATAGGATAGACCATGCTGCCAGCAACTCAACGCAGAGTGTCCTAATGTAGATAAGAAAGTGATCCAATAGAAAATGTTAGGAGCAGCTGCATTTTCAACCCAGGTTGTCCTTGACTCCATTTTTGGAACTTTTTGAAGTGGCTTGAATAAAACCATGCACATTTTTTTTTTTTGGGGGGGGAGGTCTATTTGGTTTACCACCTTGTCCAAGGTTGTGCCAAAGGGCATTTCCTCAAAACAAAAGTCCCCAGTACTTGTGGATGGGTTGGTACAATTAACAGTTGGACACTGCAGGGGGTTTTCTTAGAAAATACCACCTATGCCAGGCGAGAGGAGGCGTTTGCTCATTTGTGAGATTGTTGTCGCTATTGGCGTGGCCAATTACAAAATATCTACCTGTTAGCAGTTAAGCTGGAAATGCTAAAAGAAATGTAGCCCAAAAGAAGAAACAAAGGCTAAACTAGAGGCAGGAGCCTCTGTCTCTAAATGCTAAGCCACCTCTGACTATTCTGCTCCAACAACCATTTCACAGAAA
This sequence comes from Furcifer pardalis, assembly GCA_030440675.1. Taxonomy (NCBI): domain Eukaryota; kingdom Metazoa; phylum Chordata; class Lepidosauria; order Squamata; family Chamaeleonidae; genus Furcifer; species Furcifer pardalis. The sequence continues at coordinate 27,015,271 of CP126897.1, forward strand.
GCTCAGGCAGAACAGCAATGTTGCATTCAAGTCACTCAGAGTTACATACGTTTGCTAAGTGGAACAGCATTGTATTTGTGGAAATGATTTATACAAGCTTATTCATGGGCAACATTTCATTACCGCATAATAGCAGAGGCACTTGGCATTATCCAGAGAGCTTTAGAGTTGGAGAGAGCATAAAGATATGCTGTTTCGTCTCCAGCAGGTGGCAGTTTTCAATGCATTTTAGCTCACATAAGAGGCACACTGATAAATAGAATGACAAGTACCTGTAGTTACTTCTTTGTTCTTGTTGTTATGTGTCAACAAGTCCCACCTACCTCCACCCCTGACTTATGGTGACCCAATGAATGAACAATCTCCAAAATGTCCTGCCCTCAGCAGCCCTACTCAGCTCTTTAAAGCCCAATCCCACAAAGATGAGGCAAAAGGCTTCTTCTTCTTCTTCTTCTTCTTCTTCTCCTCCTCCTCCTCCTCCTTTTTTCTTTTTCCTTTTCTTCTTTTTCTTTCTCCCCTCGCTCAGCCATTGAAACTCACTGGGGAAGTGAAACTGGTAAAACCACTACTTAATTGTCTTGCTTACCTTGGAAGCCCTATTAGGGTCACTACAAGTCAGTTCTGACTTGATGACACAGAACTATTTAAAGGTTAGGAGCCCATTAAATCTTCTGAGAAAAAGATATGAATGCTTTGTGGGGAGAGAGATTGCGATCAGGCAGATTGAACCCATTCCAAAAGTTGTAAACCCTGCTTTAGGAGACTGCAGCTCTCAAAAATTCAGGCTGATTTAATGCTTAAAATGTGTATGCAATAGGGGGTAGAATAGAAGAAGCTGACATGTTGAAGTCAAGATGTCTAATAGTCACAGTCTCAGATTGTTGCAGAAACCACTCTGCGGGCAGCAAGCATAATTAATTGATTAAACATTGCATCAAACTCTTCTTCTGAACTTCATCTGCATATTGGGAAGCATCAACACACATTGTTCCCAGAGATATGAATCATTTTTGCTATGTTCTAGTATCACCTATGCACAGTTCACATAGTTAGACACCCTGCCAGTTTCTGTATATGGTGTCTTCACTAATGTAGCCCCAACAGCAGCAATAAAGTCCACCTTATCGTTACCTTGACTGTACTGTTGGCTTTCATTTAAATGCAGAGCGTAGGCCAGTGGTGGTGAACCTATGGCATGCGTGCCATAGGTGGCACTCAGAGCCCTCTCTGTGGGCACTTGTGGAGTCACCCCAGCACAGAGTTTGCCCCACCCCTCTGCCCAGCAGTTCAATGGGAATGCTTCCTCCTCCCCCCAGCACAGAGTTCACCCCACCCCTTTGCCCAGCAGCCCAATGGGAGCACTTCTTCCTTCCCCCAGCACAGAGTTTGCCCCACCCTTCTGTCCAGCAGCCTGATGGAAGTGTTTCCTTCCTCCCCTGTTGCTATGTTGGCAATTTGTGATAAATAAGTGGGTTTGGGGTTGCAGTTTGGGCACTCGGTCTCTAAAAGGTTCGTCATCACTGGCATAGGCAAATTACTTTTCTGAACTATATCTTCTTGAAATGGGACATACAGTCCAAAAAGAAACTTTACCAAACTCTGCTGAAATGTTTCAGTAGAAGTTATCCAACCTACCCCATTGCACAATAGGTATTATCATAAAAACGAGTACAGTTGTACCTCACTTAAAGAGCATAATATGTTCCACGGGATTGCTCTTTAAGCAAAACACCATTATAAGTGACCAATTGTGATTTCTTGTGGGGAGGATTGCGAACCCCAATTTATTTGTTAAGCAAGTTTTTGGTTGGTTTTATTTGTTAAGCAAAGTGAACATTCAGAGAAAATTCTGCTCTTTAAGCGAGGCACTCTTTAAACGAGGTGTTCTTTATGTGAGGTTTGACTGTATCTACATTCAAATTTCATATTTCTTTTTAAAAAAGTCAAGATGACTCTTGTACTCAAAACAGTCCTTTGAGGTAGGTCAGGCTGAGGAGACTTTGACTAGCTCAAGGTCATTCAGTCAATTTTATGGCTTAGTGTGGTGCTCAACCTTACAAGTCCTGTATTCTAACCATTATATCGCACTAACTCTCCATTTATGACTAAAACAGTCAGCTGCTGAAGCACTGTTTTGTAGGCATCATAGACCACAATGTGCAGATTGTATCAGCATCTCTGCTTGCTTATGTCTAGGATGTTGCATCATCTGCTTTTGATCATCATCACCTTCTGAAATCTGCTGACACCCTTTCACATGCGGTACAATTCCACTGGTTTCTGTAATCTGTTTAGCTTGCCTAATTTACCTGCTGATGACTGGAATATTTGATCGAATCCATCTGCAAATTTCAAAACTCCCACAGTATATATGGACTGTTTATATAATGGTGTTTTTTAAAAAGAATTTTTAATTCATCACAGCAGGGGAAATATAAAATTGCAACTTCTTGTGAGTTACCAGTGGAGAAAAAACCCTGCAGAGGAGAGGACAATATTGTTGTTGTTGTTCATTCACATAGTTGAGTCCGACCCTTTGCGACCCCATGGACCATTGCACACCAGGCACCCCGATCCTCCACCATCCTCCTCAACCCACCATACTCTGTGCCCATTGCATCCACAATACCATCTAACTACTATATCTCATTTTTTTGCCATCCCCTTTTTCCCTCGACCTTTCCCAGCATCAAGGCCTTCTGAAGTGAATCCTCTTTTCTCATTTGCTGTCCAAAGTACTTTAACTTCATCTTCAATATTTGACCTTCCAAGGAGCAATCAGGATTGATTTCTTTTAGGATTGACTTGTTTGTTCTCCTCGCTGTCCAGGGGACTCTCAAAACTCTCCTCCAACACCACATTTCAAAGGCATCTATTCTTCTGCGCTCAGCTTTCCTAATGTTCCAGCTCTCACAACCATACATTACCACTGGGAATACCATTGCTTTGACTATGTGAACTTTTGTTTGCAAGGTGATGTCCCTACTTTTCACTATGTTCCCCAGGTTTCTCATAGCTTGTCTCCTAAGAATCAGTCTCCTTTTTATTTCATGGCTGCAATCACCATCTACAGTGATCTTGGATCCTTAGAAAGTAAAGTCTGCCATTGCTTCTACTTCTTCCCCATCTGTTCTCCAGGGAGCGATATAAAACAAACAATGGGACGACTAATTCCTGTGATACTGCCAGTTCACCTCCTGTCCACTGTAGGTCAATTTTGTATACATATGTTTAATTAAATATACGCCATTTCACATCTTTTTAAAAAAATGAAAATGCCTTATAAGTCATGAGGAAAGAAGATTCCTGGATCTTTAATTGAAATGAAGATAAATGCATTTCCATAAATGAAATTAGCTCTTTTATTCAGCTGTTCACCCTAACACATGTGCTAGAAAAGTCTATTTTTCCCCACAAAAGTAATTATATTCTGTACCAAATGGGTGGGGAGGAATCCATGCATTTGTTTCTGCTTTGCATTACTTATCTTAGTGTGCATAATTGAAAGACCCCCTCAGGTGTTTTGGACATAATCTCTTAGGAGCCTTAGCCAGCATGGCTAGTAGGAAGGGATTTTTCTTCTTTGCTTTCTCTTTTACCCCATTGGGTATTGAGGGATAATGTGAATTAATTATGAAAGATCTAGAAAGCCAAATAATTATCCCATCTCCTGATTTCTCTTAGCCTCAAAGAAGAAGAACAAGATGCACAATTCTCTTATATCCCATCACTTGCCCCTTGAAAATACTGCTTGGTTCCTACCAGAGTCAGTTTCAGCATTTGCCAGCTATTTGCAGCTGGCAGGGTCCTTGCAACCAGACAGGTCCACAATCGATTCTTGTCCTATCCAGTCGTCAGAGAGGAGAAAACAAGGTGTAAAGAACAGATGATGGAGCAGAGGCTGAAAAGAAGGAAATAATGGAGAGTTGTGGTGGTGGTGGTGGAGAGATCAGAGACTGGAGAGAGGAATGGAGAATATAATAGAGGAGAAAATGTGATAAACATGGTGCTAGGAAGAAAAAGGAGAAGGGGATGCCAGAAGATGAGGTGGATAGATGGCATTGTAGATGCAATGGGCATAGATTTGAGTGGGTTGAGGAGGATGGTTGAAGATAGAGGAGCATGGCGCACGATGGTCCATGGGGTTGCAATGGGTTGGACCCGATTGTGTGACTGAACAACAAATTTCCATTTCATTTATTTTTTAATTCAAGTTTCTAATTTTAAGGCAAGAAACATTTCCACTGAAATCCTAGTTATATTAAAAATTGAAAGGGGGGTTATTTAAAAAGACCAATTTTAGAGAGATATGGGGAGAGTTTGTTGAATATGTTTTAGTGAAAGGAAAGAGTAAGACAAATCTGTAAGTAAAACATTATATAGTAAAGGCAAAGGTCACCCTGGGAGAATAATTAGTTGAGCTATATTGTCTCTCATTGGTGGTGGTTATATAACTCATAGTTATGTAAGTTTTGTTGTTGTGGCTATTGTTTTTAAAAGATTTTGTGTTGTTTTCTTTATATTTTGTATCTTGATTTTTAAATTATCATTATGTTAAAAAAATGAACTCCTAGTTATAACATTTTACCTATAGGAAAAACAAGGTTCAGTTTATGATGATTCACTTTGTGGCTGTCATCCAGAGAACAATTTGGTTGTAAGAGCAAAGGTCTGCTGTAATACTCTTCCGGCAAAGCCAAGGGAATTCTGTGGTTTTCCAAAGGTGTTGCCTTGTGGCTAACTTTAATTGAGCTATGCAATTTATGTGAAAGGCATACAGTCATAGTTATTCATTTTTCTTTTTGCTGAAATCATGGTGCTTTGGGCGCGTCTGCTGTCGATAAAATTGATGGCACTTTTGGACTGGGCATAGAGGTGACATGGCTTCTCTATAAAGGTTGCTAAACCTGTAATAACACACCCCTCTAATTTAGCAAAAGCACAAAAGGAAGGCTCAGTGGGGGGGGGGATTACACAAGAAGGTTATGTGCATAGGCATTTTAGTACTAAGCACAGCCTAAGAGTTGCCATGTTATCCTCTGTTTATTTACAGTCTTAAGCAATTACAGTTCTGGTTTCTATTCTGTAATGTAAGCCACTCAAACAGAAGAGCAGAAAAATAGGCAGAGCTCACAATTTTACAGGTGGGCATATGTTGATATATTTAAGATCTCTGGCAGTAATCTACTGGGAGCTCAAAAATTTGGACAAATATCCTAGCTGACCAGTAGCTGAGCCTGGAGATAGCACTAGAGAAAGATTCAGATACAGTTGTACCTCGCTTAAAAAGCATAATGCGTTCCACAGGATTGCTCTTTAAGCGAGTTTGCTCTTTAAGTGAAACACCATTGTAAATGACCAATGGGGGGGGGGTATTGGGAACCCCAATTTATTTGTTAAGCGAGTTTTTGGTTGGTTTTATTTGTTAAACGAAGCGAACATTCAGAGAAAATTCTGCTCTTTAAGCGAGTTACTCTTTAAGCGAAGCACTCTTTATGCGAGGTTTGACTGTACTTAATATGCACTCAAACACATAGGTACAGTCAAACCTCGCATAAAGAGCACCTCGCTTAAAGAGTAACTCGCTTAAAGAGCAGAATTTTCTCTGAATGTTCGCTTCGCTTAACAAATAAAATCAACCCAAAAGTCACTTAACAAATAAATTGGGGTCCTCAATCCCCCCCAACAATTATTCATTTACAATGATGTTTCGCTTAAAGAGCAAACTCGCTTAAAGAGCAATCCTGTGGAACACATTATACTCTTTAAGCGAGGTACAACTGTAATATTATTATTAATATTCCTGAAGGTGGAATTAAAAAACAAACAAAACCCTTTTTGCATAAAACAAAAGGCTATGGCTAATTATACCCCTAAGAGGTGGGGGATTTGAGCCACAATCACATGGGTCATTGATTCCATGTACTTTACTTTAATCAAAACATTTCCTTTTCAATTTATTTTTAAAATTAAGGTTACTATCCACTGATGATGATTATCTTAATCAATTGTTTTAAAAAAAACATTAAGGGATACCCCATTTTATTGCTCCCTCTCTTTTCTCTTTCCCTGGCCAGAATTTATATGTATGACTGAGAATGCAACAAGAACTTGATCAGATAATGACAACAGAAAAAAGGAACACTTTAATCAATGACGATCTGTCACTGATGGTGATGATGACCTCATTCTACTTGTGCAAGCAGAGCTGTAATAGGATTTTGGGCTAGTTTCATTTCTACATGCATCAATACCAACAGAATTCTACTCATTGACAAAAGATGCTAGGAGAAAATTGCAGCAAGGAGGGAGGTGCCCTTCCCTTACACTGCAGTGTCCTAAAATGACCCTGAGAATCATGGTTTCTCCTTTATTCAGATTGCTCTCAAATTATTTCTATCCTAAAGATGTTGACATTTGTTTGTAAATTTGGGGAAATTATTTTTAAAAAAATCTAGATGAAATGAATTCAAGTTTGACAAAGAGTAAAGATACTTTCTGAAAGAACTCCAAGTATTCAGTCATGATCTATTGGAGGATTAAATAAACATTAGTTGGGAACAGGCTTTGATTGACAGGGATTAAGCAGGTGGGAGCCAATTAATACTGTGTGTTTGCATATTATAGGGTTGCTATTATCTTATCCTGGGAAACAAACCACACATGGTGAAGGAGAAAGCTGATAGCATCTCCTTGTGCTTAACTTTTATCTCTGTGATTTGAATTTCTTCCCCCCCCAACACACAAATGTTTTTACTTAACCATACTGTACAAGGAGGCATTGCAGACGTATTAATTAATTATTGTAGCATGATACCTTCTCTATATCGAGGACTGTACTTGTGGTATTGATATTGTATCATTTATGTGCTGTACTGATTACATGTGTATCTGCATAATTGCCTTTATTATTGTGTATTGTATCTGCATTAATTATTTGTATTAGTATTTATGTATGACTGTAAGCCACCCCAAGTTGGGTTCCCCTGATTGGGTGGCCTATAAATTGAATTATTAAATTTAAATTAAATTAAATTAATCTAACCAGGGCTGTAGCCAGGATTCTAGATGTGGGTGGGTGAATATTTTTTCAGGATGGGTAACAATGTCACATATATATGTCATATATATAAGCAGTTTGAGGATGGGCATACTGCTAACTCAAGGTGGCCAATGTCCACCCTGACCACACCCTGGCTATGGCCCTGATGGGAACCTGTGTTTCAGTTAACATACAGTATTTTGGTTTTCAATGCATTACGAGAAATTTGGTTTAAGTAATTTTCGCTTTAAGAAATGTCCTGGGGAACACATTACTAGATCAGTGGGTAGAGGACGGGCTACACTTCACATTGCACCTATAAAGAGCAGCATATTGAAGGGTCAATCATTGTTATCTGATTATTACATATAACACTTTAGCTTCCTGAGCAGATTTTCCTGCAGCACACCAAGCAAAGTCCCAAGACTTAACCAAGGCTACTCATCATTTTCGTGTCAGAGATTACATTGGGTTGAAAGGATTTTTGGAGGGGATGCCCGAATGAGGCTCCTTTCATGTCCCCCATCATGCAGCTCTCAGGAATTGAACCCGTCCTTCTGGTCTCCAAGCCTAGTGCCTTAATCACTATGCCACCAAAGGGGGGATGACGACTAATTAAAGCACAAACAATATAGCTTTGTGAAACCCAAATGAAAAGTAAACCTATTACAGACTGCCTCAGAAGTGAAGAGACATACCCACAATGGTAGCAACCTTTACAGTTTCCAGGGGCCTGAGGGCAACCACTGCCTGATGAATAATGATGTAACAATAAGTCAATTTCAAACAATCATTGCTTATCGTCTTACGCAGTGGTGGGCAGCAACAGGTTCGCACCCCCCCGCTAGGGGGGTAGCAACATTGGGTGGCCTTTGGGCAGTGGGGAGGCAAAATTGGATGGCCTTCGGACAGGGGGTAGCAAAATTGGGTGGCCATGCCCAACTCCCTGCCCTGCCCAGACTAACACAGCTACCATTTAAAAAGTTTTATTCTGTGCAAGCATATCAGAGAGTAAACAAAACAAAAAGACAAAAACGTTGTGGCACCTTAAAGACTAACTGCTGTATTTTAATGCTTTTGTGGATCAAGTCCATTGGCTCTTTAGCTATAAACAGAGATGAGCACTGAACCCTAGAGTTGGTAACGACTGGCTTTCAAGCAAGGGCAACCTTTACCTAATAACAGACGATCCCTGATTGGTATTCAAATATGACAGGGTTCAAGGTCTCCCTTGCTCAAAATCCAGTCATATCAGACTCTAGGTTGCAGTGCTCATCTCAATTTACAGCCAAAGAGCCAGTGCTGCCTGTGTTTGCAGATGTATACATAGCCATATGGCAGGCATGACTAGATTGCCCACGGTGTGGTAGTGAAATTTTTTGCTGCCCACCACTGTTTATGCTTATACATTTCTTGTTTACAGTTTTCTTTCATAGCATTTGCCAGAGACCTTATAAAGAGTAGGGCTGTTTCCAACATGCAAAGGACTGGGGTCCATCTGTTTATCTGGCATGAATTAAAGATGAGGGGCTCATAGTCAAATTTTAAGAGTGAATCACTCAAAGTCCTGGGCCTGGGTGGACAAATGACTATTTTTTTCCTTTAATGTATGAAAAAATGTGCACATTTTTGACAAGTTCTAATTTTAAAAATGAACTAAAACACAAGTCCAGTTAGCCAGTTCTAGAACTGCAAGAGTCATTATTCCATGGCTGTTCCACCTGCAAAAACTGATGAAGGAGGAAGAAAAACAGGTGATCATAATGATGATGGAAATAAAAGACTTCAGTGGGGATTTCTCATTCACACAGAATGAACAATAACAAAAATCCATATGTATTTTGGGGAAATTTATATGCAATGCAAATCTCTAATGTCGTGTTCTGACCCACCCGAGCATCCCCGATTAATTTCTTTGACCACAATTTTGTTCCCCTAAGAGCATTAGTAAAAGCAATAGGCTTTGCATAGGTCACCCTTGCTCGAAAGCCAGTCTTACCTGACTCTAGGGTTCGGTGCTCATCTTAGTTTATGGCCAAAGAGCCAGTGCTGTCTGCATCTGTAGACACTACCTTGGTCATGTTCTGTCATGCTATAGTGATAGAATGTGCATAGTTTGACCCATAATGTTTGCCATTTCCCCAAATATCACATTGGCAAACTCAGAACTTAGAAAAGTTCCTTTTTTTGAATCCAGCTCTTGAAATCTTCCAGACAGTATGGAGACTTGGAGTCCAAAAAAGAAGGAAAACCCGTGCCATCTTCCACCCCAAAGTAATACATTTGGAACAATATAGAAAAGCTTTCTGGCTTCCACTTCTATATTATACAGTAGAACTCCGTATAATGAAAAAGCTCCATTCGACAGAGCGCTTTGTTATATGAATTTTTTCGTTATGGGAATCACTATTGGTAATAGCCTGCATTACAAAAACAATGTTCGTTACACGGGGTATTCCCTGTATAACAATTTTTTTCTTGTTATGCGGGGTATCGCCAATAGCTTAAAAATGCTTCATTATACGGATTTTTCGTTCTTTGAAACATTCATTATATTGGGTACCACTGTATTTGATAACACAATTCAATTTAAAAATCACCCAAATAGACTTTAAATATGTGGCGCTACATAAATTTGTCCTCAAAAACTTTTAACACATTTTTTTTTTTACTAATGATTGTGCCGTAGGGTTTCATGACAGCTCCACGGTTATGGAATTGGCCACCCAAAGAGAATGCAAGCCATTACTCAATCAATCAGCAATTCAAAAGAGGGCTGGGTAACAACCAAGTCTATGTATAAGCATAAACAGTTCTCTCTTCTGTAATACACAGAAACACACCCAGACTCCAATGCAACACTCAAGGATTGACGACCCTTCCACTTGCATCTTTCTCTGGCATCTAAACGTTTCTGGAAGGATTTAGGGTTTTTGAAAGACACATTGTAGGGTGGCTGAAGAAAAAGTCATGTGTATTGTTTGCATGAGGGGGATTGGGCTAAATGTGATTTGGTCCCTCCCCACCCCTCAAGTGATTTCAAATTCAGTGACCTCAGACCGCCTGACACGGGGTAATCTGGAGATGCTCTAAGTTTATTTCAGGCTACTAGCGTAGACTAAACTTTCTTACTTTCTAATGATCAACAACCATGTTCACATTGACTTCTCAGTCGGGGCATCTTTATATGTGTGTATGTTGTAGACTCTGAGACCTCTTCTACAGCAGTGTTACCCAAATATGTGCCCTCTAAGCATATTGGAGTGTAACTCCTATCATCCTCAACCAGCAGCCCAATCAATTCAGAAGATGTGAGGTTTTGAAAGTCTGGTTTGCATAGTTGCCTGATGTGGACAATAGTTTTCAAGGGTTGTGGGCCATCTTATCACCCTGCAGGATGCATCTTACCAGGAACAGCAGAGAACTAACATTCTCCTGTGGATGTGTAGTGAAAAGATGGACTAGCAGCATATGGCGGGCAAGCTCTTTTTGAAGGAAGCTTTTTTACCATTACTAATTTTTCCCCATTGAGGTAGTTCTGAGGATTAGGAATATGGAATCTCTATTTTGGATTTGTTGGGTCTTTCTGCATCCCGTCTATATTTTCTTCTCACCCCTTTCTTTGTACCATCTTTTGATTCCACACATGTTTTTCTGGCCACAGTTCTTTATATGAAAATGCAGGTGTATTTTTGTAAATGCAGTATTTTTCTTAGCAAATTCTTTTAAAATAAACATGTTTCCTCAATATACTGTAATACATTTCGATTGTACAGTAGAACCCCACATAATGAAAAAACTCAATTCCACTGAGCTCTTCACTATGCGGTTTATTTCGTTATGCGGTTCCTTATGGGAGATACCTCACATAATGAAAAAAAGTTTGTTAACTAAGGTTCTCATTAAGCGGGTATACCCCGGTTATTTTTTTTATTATGCAGGGTATTACCATTGCATAATGAACACTTTGTTGTGTGAATTTTTCGCTATACGATGTGTTCGTTATGCAAGGTACCACTGTATTTCAGTTTTACTAATCTCTCTGTCTCTCTAAATGTGTTTGTCTTCTTTACTGAAGAACTACATTGTAAAACTGGAACAAGTGGGACTTTTAAAAGATAGCTTTGTTTTTGCTTATGTTTTAGTTCAAGTGGGGAAAATAGATTAAGATAAATGTGCACCAAAAAGTGAAGTGAACAAATAATTTCTCTTCCCCACCTGACCTGCATTTCATACTCCATGATCGTCCCAGCGCAGAGTAATGTTTCCTGATTTTGCAGAATTCAAGCTCCTTTCCAGTTGCTCTTTGTTGATCCACATATCTGGATAAATCAGGATGCATGCAAATAGATTTCTTCCCACCAATATTAAGTACAGCATAGTAAAGTTCAGCAATCCCTCTTGCAATATTAATCGTGTTGCACTGCTGGAGGTAGTAGGTCCATACTTACAGGAGAGACACATATCTTGGTAGATTAGATCACAGAACTGATCGAAATAGAACACACAGCCACCCAGGAGAAAATTACACAGCTGGTCTTTTAAACAAGCAAATTTACACAGACACCCCCAGATAAAATAACAATGAGCTTGCTATTTTGTATTGTTAAAAATAATAATAATAGTGACAATTCAATTTAGCCAATTATTCCTAACATTATCAAATAAAGCTGGACAAACCCACCTGTAGAAACTCCCAAGGTAGAAGGTATAAATAAAGAACACTGTGGAGAAATAAAGGCAGATGTGATCCTGTAAGTGTCTCTTCATCCTACATTGTTTTGGGACAGAGGACCAGATTCCCCAAAGAGCTGTCATCATGAGTTGCAGCTATAGCTTCAAGCAGACACATATTAGTAGTGAAGGTGGAAATATTGGTGGTAGTGGTGGTGGAGTAACTTCTTCAAGCTCCTCTAGAAGACACACTTCCACTGTGAGAAGCAGCCAAGGTTTTTCAGGTGGAAGTAATAGTGGGAGAAGATCCAGGCACAGCTCTGGAGGAGCAAGAGGCCAAACAATGTCTGGAGGATTTAGTGGTGGACATGGTGGTGGCATTGGCTTTGGTGGTAGTCATGGAGGTGGAAGTTATGGTGGGGGAATATCCAGCCACAGCTCTGGAGGAGGAAGATGCCAAACAATGTCTGGAGGATTTAGTGGTGGACATGGTGGTGGCAGTAGCTTCGGTGGTAGTCATGGAGGTGGAAGTTATGGTGGGGGAATATCCAGCCACAGCTCTGGAGGAGGAAGATGCCAAACGATGTCTGGAGGATTTAGTGGTGGACATGGTGGTGGCAGTGGCTTTGGTGGTGGACATGGAGGTGGAGGTTATGGTGGAGGGAGATCCAGCCACAGCTCTGGAGGAGGAAGATGCCAACCAATGTCCGGAGGGTTTGGTGGAGGATTTGGTGGTGGACATGGCGGTGGCAGTGGCTTTGGTAGTGGCCATGGAGCTGGACACCTGGAAGGAGGATTTGGTGGTGGCTATAGTGGCATCCATGGAGGTGGCCCATTTGGAGGTGGACTTGGTGCTGGCAGTGGCTTTGGTGGTGGCCATGGAGGTGGCTTTGGAGGTGTTGGCTTTGGTGGTGAAGATGCTGGATTACTCTCCAACAATGAAAAAAGCACCTTGCAAGGTCTCAATGACCGCTTAGCCTCTTACATAGAGCAGGTCCGACATCTGGAAGCAGAAAACAACCAGCTCGAGTCCTCAATCCAAGAGTGGTACCAGAAGTATGGTCAGACATCTGAACTGAAGGACTATACCTCCTACTATGAGGAGATCAACAATCTCATCAGCGAGGTAAGATTTTATATGTTATTCTTTGTCCTATTGTTCTCAGAATGACTTCTCCTTTAACCTTTTCCCGGTGGCTCAAGTGGCTAAGACACTGAACTTGAAGACTGGAAGGTTGGAGTTCAATACCCGAGTATTGCACAATAGAGTGAGCTCCCATCTCTGTCCCAGCTCCTGCTAACCTAGCAGTCCAAAAGCAAGAAATTGCAAGTAGATAAATAGGAACCACTTCAGTGGGAAGGTAAACAGCATTCCATGCACTCTGGTGTCTAGGTATGCCTGCAACATGTCCACCAAAACATCTGCAGATGCAGACAGCACTGGCTCTTTGGCTATAAACAAAGATGAACACTGAACCCTAGAGTCGGATATGACTGGCTTTCAAGCAAGGGTAACCTTTACCTTAGGAAATGTATTCCAAAACATTTATATGGTGTTCATGAAGAATACTCAAGCACCATGATTACTACATAGTGGTCATTTGTTCACTGTCTCATCTCTTAGGTATTTACCATCTGGAAAATCTACTTCTTCCACAATGCTCATGTATACTTATACTGATCTAAAGCTGTTTTTCCCAGTTTTAGTACAGGGACTTTTGAGGGGTTCTTTTTTTTTTACTTCCTTCCATGGGAGTAACCTGTCTTGATTTACCATTTGGAAAATGGCTTTTTTTGCACTATCACTTCCAGCATTCTCCAGGCAGCATTGTTACTAGAGACTAGGATAAAATGAGAATTATATTTCCAGGAAAGTCTAGTTATGCCCAAAGATTATGCATTGGGTCTGTTCCACTGAATGTAGACTTTATTATTTCATCTTTTGTGACTTTGGTCCTGTTGAATTTCAGTGAAAAATAATCCAATTTATTCTAGAATGATCCAAACTCTACAGGAGCATTTTATTTATTGATATAGGCATACAGTAACCTCTGGTTATCAAGATCCACTGTAGTGTACCAGACTGAATGACAGACTAGGACTCTGAAAACCAAGGTTCAATTTCCTTCTTGACCACAGACATTTGCTAGGGATGGAGACACTCCTTAAACATCTTGCATAACTTGAAAACCCTATGAGCATCACCATAAACCAGATATGACCTGATGGCATGGAATAACAACCATTTTGGCCACCTCAAGAGCAGATTTGGGTCATGAAAGGGTAGCAGGTTGTTAGTTACTTACCATGTTATGCATAAATTTCTACTTTGGAGAGGGTCTTTGGGGCTCTTCTACAACAGGGTTTCTCAAATGTGGCTCAGATATTCTTGGACTTCAATTCCCAGAAGCCATGATCAACAGGTGTGCTGACTTAGGCTTCTGGTAATCCAAGTCCAAGAACACATGGAGAGCCATGTTTGAGGAGCCCTGTTCTACACTATATCCTAGAAGAACTTGGCTTTTGAGATTATGCACAGTGGGAAATGGTGTGTCTGGTGTCATTGGGTCCAAACTCTACAGGAGCTATCAAAGTGCTGAATGCCTCCTGATCAAATTTTGGACTAGAGATATAAGGAATCCCACACCTCAACCTGCCCCAAACACACACACACACACATGCAGAATTCATGGTGGTATATATATCCTGCATGGTAATTTCAAGATGAACCTTACATAGGACCTCTCTCAGCAGTTGGAGATCCAAAGGGAATTCAGCTATCAGTCTTTGGTCTTTATTGGGAAATTCACCTTTCTTCTCCTCTGGAGGTAGCAAATTAATCTTGCTATATTACTCTTGATCTTCCCTTTCTACAGTTCAAATGACCAATAATCTTTTTAACACTACAAATGCTTTTGAGGTGTTGCTCTATGCTGGTGATGAACGAGTCCTTCATCTATCCTGCAGTTGCCCTGAAACCATACAAATACCCCCAATTCAGTTCATTTCCCTAAATGTGTCCAAAGAAATGTGCTTGCCCAATTTGGAATAAGACCAGGAGCAGATTTACTACTTCATGGCTATTGATTATATACCTTGATCTGGAAGAGGTAACGTTTGTTGCTTTGCAATTGTCTCTCTTAGTCCACCTTTTGTGTGATGTGGTTTAAGACCCTTCCAAGGAAAACAACATTTAGGACTTCTATCTTAAACTATTTCACTTTGGAAGCTTGATGGCTTCTACTGGTTTCTCATGTTCATACATTCTGGTCCCAGAGAGTGTTGTATATAGTATGCAGTACAAAATGAAATATCTTTTGCTAAATACCAGGTTGCCACAAGTGGTTAGAAAAAGAAAGTAGGATTGTTGGGATGGAGGCTATGATAATTCTTGAACGTTAGCAATTAAGTCGATCATTTCCCATTTTGCAGCTGACTTCTGAAACGACAGACAGTAACAAGTTACTCCTGGATATTGATAATGCAAGGATGGCAGCTGAAGACTTCAAAATGAAGTAAAACAATTTTACTGTGGTTTTCTATATTGTTTTATTTCAATTTTCATTCCACCTCCATCACCCACATTTCTTTTCCCCCTTTGGTATTAAAGAATAAGCAAAGAGATAAATGGAAGGGGATTGACCAAAGAATCTTCTAATTATGAATATAAATAATTCTCCATCTTAATTTTGTTACATTGCTCTGAATTCTGCCTGGACTCTTGTTCAGATCTAATTCAGATACTTTTTTGTTTCTATCTACCTTTTCATAATATTATCTTGTGAATATAAACATTTTAGATGTGTTTGTCCCACTGACAAGCAATAACCCTGTGCAATATTTTTATGCATTTTCAATTGTATGCATTAAAAATATTGTCTTGTTTATAGACCATCTTTCTACCCATGAGAGAATTCAAGGTGCACTTAGCAGAGCTACTTTTTCTAGCACAAACCAATATTGCTGTCTGATCATATCCAGAATTACTATAATCTGAACAGAATTATAATGCCTTTCAGCTTGGTAGGGAAGACAGAGTTCACACAACCTGATTATGCTTGCTAGCTCTACATGCAAGGGCCACCTGTCAATGGGACACCTCTAAGACCCATCTTTTGCTTTTTTTGGCCCTCCATATTTAAACTGGACTTTGATGGTCTCCAAAGTGAAGTACTTTACTGTATGCACTTTGTGAAGGAAGGCACAAAGCCACCTTCTTCAGAAATAAAAAAATGTCAGTTTGTATCTCATTCCCTTTTAAAAATATTTCCAGCCTTTAGTTTGTTTCATTCAATTTGTTTGAAAAGGCTGAGTAAAAATGTTCATACATGTTCAAGCACAGGTAATTATTTTAACGTGATTAAAGAGACAATTTTTGTTATGGGTGGATAAAAACAATAATAACTAACTATTGCAAGGACTTTTCTCTGTTGCATCATAAACTTTGGAAAAGTGTGACAAGGTATTGCTAAATAAACTCGAAAACTGTAAATATATCACTGGGGAACAGTGATTTTGGTGCCTCACAATTTTCACCTATTTCTGGCTATATTTGGGTCACTGATTCCAAAAATGCTTTCAGTTATGCCCCATCAGCTCTAGTCCATGGAGCAGCTGCGGAGTTGGACTAGTTTCGGGATGCACAGCATCCAGTCTCAACAGTAAAGGAGAGCACAGAGAATGACAAAAAAGGTCAGATTAGTTAAATTACACTTGCAACAACAACAGGAATTGAGCTTGAACAACATCAATAAGTATATTAAAACAATCAATTTACGAATGGCGAGGCAAATACAAGTGTAGTCATAAGAGCAATGTATAATGACATCATCGATATCTCATGAACTAGAGCTGCTAGAACAAAATGGATGGCATTTTCAGAATCAGCTGCCCCAAAATGCCCGAAATCAGTTGAAAAATTTTAGGCACCAAGAAATTTTTTTTGTTCCCTAGTGTATTCCCTCATCCCTGTTCAGAACAGTTGAGGAGGGATTTTGAACAATTTCAGCTATGAAAGCTAATTAGTAAAGAACAGCACTGGCTAGCATAAGAAAGGTATGGGATCTAATTTCATTGCTGGCCTAAGAGTTTTCTGGCAACTAAAACGTGTAATTACAAATGGCAGGCTTCTGAGGTTCATTCTTAACTTGTTTGAGTTCTTCATTTGTTGGTTAGATACGAGACTGAGCATAGCCTATGTCAAAACGTAGAAGCTGATCTTCATGGCTTGTGTCCTCTTTTTGATAACTTGACCTTGGAAAAGTCTGATCTGGAGATGCAGTATGAGACCCTTCAAGAAGAACTGGCACAGCTTAAGAAGAATCAAGATGAAGTAAGTATCTGCCCCCCCGCCCCCCTTTGGCCAGGAAAATCACAGCCCTTTCACAGAACCATGTCATGTACCAGATCAGATAGTTTATTTGTATAGGTATTTTTGTTTTTAATGATACAGCTAATAGCAATAAGACTTCTATATCATACCATAGTGCTTAGTACACTCTCTGGACAGTTGATAAGGTAATTAGCATTTTGTCTCCAAAATGCTGTGTATTCATTTTACAAACTTTGGAAGGATGGAAGGCTCAGTCAACCTTTGATACTAGTCAGGACTGAACTCAAAACATTAGCGGTTTGGGTTGCAGTACAGCAGTTTAATCA
Source organism: Furcifer pardalis (assembly GCA_030440675.1). Taxonomy (NCBI): domain Eukaryota; kingdom Metazoa; phylum Chordata; class Lepidosauria; order Squamata; family Chamaeleonidae; genus Furcifer; species Furcifer pardalis. Next base: position 27,032,645 of record CP126897.1, read on the forward strand.
CCAGGACTAACGTTATATTGCACAATTTTAAAAATTAAAACAGAATCATAGCAATTGTTTATGAGGTTTTCCCCGACTGGAAATAAGAATTGAACAATCCAGGCTCATCTTTCCTGGACGGCAGAGTTGGCTCTTCCATTAGACTGAATCCAGCAAACAACTCAATGCAGGAAATGTTGGGGGAAGCAGCCATAGTTCTCTGGCTTTTCCTCCTTAGCCACTCCTCTGTAATCGAGGTGAGCATCATCATGTGTGGTGAGCAACACTGTCCTGTTGTCAGCACTGAAGGGAAATTCAGTCTGTTTCTGTGTGTAGAATGCTGTGATGTGGAAAGACAATCATTAGTGAGCAAAATGTAATGTGCACTTATCATCTTGTCCTTTACCAAAGTCAGGCAGAAGAAACATTAGCAAAGTGTTTGGCCAAGTGTCAATATTTATCATATCCTCTTGAGGATCACAGCCAGTTGATGCTTAAGGAATGTGTCCACAGAAGCTTATGCCATTATGTTTTAATGTACCATGGGGCCCTTTATGGGTCTTAATGGCCAACGTAGGTTAGAGATCAGTCCTAGAGATTATCATCTTGAAGAAGGAACTAGCAAAGTAATTTGATATCATATCAGCTGCTCCAACTCAGGAGATCTAGAAATATCAGTAAACCTATAATTACTGTCCCAGAGTTCTAGGAGTTTTAGTCCCCCCCAGCCTCTCAGGTGTGGTTGTATTGCTTAAATGGGGTCGGGGATCCTTCCAATTTTTAGTTATGCAGCAGAGGAATTGGCTGTATGGAGCTAAGCTGTATGGCAGGGATTCTTAACCTGTGGCCCGTGGGCTCAATGCAGCCCACGGCACCATTTCGTGTGCCGCCACCACCACCTCTACCACACCAGGAAGTGCCATGTGGTGGAGAAATGGCAAAATGGCTGTCCGGCCCCCAAAGCTGTCTGAGGGAGCGTGACCTGGCCCCTGACTTAAAAAGGTTAAGAGCTCCTGCTGTATGGCATGAAAAGCATTAGGGGTTTTGTTATCTCCCTGCCATGCTCTATACAAGGTGCCTCTAAGGCAGTGGTGGGATGTCAAAAATTTTACTACCCCACTGTGATGTCATCACAGTATGGGCGGAGCTAACATCATGATGTCATGATGTGGGCGGGACCAAAGAAAAAAATTATTATAATAAAATAAAATAAAAATAAGCATATACACACACACACACCTCAACCCATCCACCCACAACGCAAACCCGTAAATAAAATAAATAAATAAAATAAAATAAAATAAAAATTACATTAAAATACACCCACCCACCCATCCCAAACATAAATCAACCCCCCCACACACACACCAAACACAAAACCGCCACTTACCTGTTAGTATAAGTGCCTGGGCAGCACCATGTTGCAAGATGGATATGGTCATCATACCAGTTCTGTAGGATAATAGACGTGCATGCACACCAAGTGCTTGGTGCACTTGTGCAGTGGGGGAACCACTGAAAAGGTAAGCCCTGAAGGTCCCCCCCCCCCAAAAGCTGCTACCGGTTCTCTGGGACACTGGGAAAAGTTACTACCAGTTCTGGCGAACTGGTGAGAACCTGTTACATCCCACCACTGCTCTAAGGAAATTACAATAACCCAAATGCTTTGAAATGTTACTGAGATATAGGAAACATACATTTAAAATTTATCCTGATTTGATCTATGTGGAATTCCATGATGTTGATATTATTACGGCTTCAGGAAGGAAGTCAGTACTCTGGCTGATGCATGATGTCAGCAATATAAGGGTAGCCATTTTTGTACCTGACATATCCTTCAAGATATAGCCAGCTGATGTGTCTTCTTCCATTGGGCTCTAGAGAGTGAATTCTATTTACATGATCTCATTGTTTGGACTTATATTGTTCCAGCAGGGTCTCTGCTTTATACTTAATACAGTACTGGGTTTTTAAGCTTAAACCCAACACCATAGCCCAAGCTACCTATCTAAATCTATTACTGTTCACTGGATGGTGCTATTGGAAACATTCCCTTTATAATGAAAAGGTGACTCTTTTTTCCTACACTTTGTGGTTTATTACATTATTCATAGCTTATAAACACTCCACTATGCCTAGTAAGCTTTAATTTTTTAAATTAATCAATTAATTAAAATCAATCAATCAATCAATCAATCAATCAATCAATCAATTATCTTGTGTGGCAGAAGAGTGAGCCAGTTCTCTAGAGACAATTATCCAGGCTGTAGTTTGAAAACTGCTTTTGGTTTTAAAAGGCTTCCCCACCTCTATACTCCTATATGCTGCTTGAGCAATCTACACTTGCTCCTGGGAAATCCTGACACACTCTTCTCTATTAACTTTCTCATTTCTGGTCAGATGATGTCAATGCATGCTTGTTGATGGTGTTTCCTTTGGGTCTGCAGATAAAGAAGAGTTCACAACATCACTCCAGTGGAGAAGTCAGTGTTGAGGTCAATGCTAGTCCTGGGCAGGATCTGAAAAAGGCACTGGATGACCTGAGACATAAATATGAAGAGGTCACGGAGGAAAATCGGAGACAGACCGAGCAGTGGTTCGAAGCCAAAGTGAGTTGACTTGAGAATGTGGCCACAATACAAATGTTTCCCACAATCCTGCTTACAAGCCACTCCAATATCACTACCAACAAAAATAACAACTAATTACTGGTAGTCCACCCAATATCGTACATAAAAAAGATACCCAGCTGCTAGCACATGCTTTGTTGTGCATAATTGTTTGTGTTTAATTCTGTGTCATAGTTATGAACAAACAGAATTCCAGCTGCCTGAGTTATTTGGATTTTTTTGTCCAGCTCATTTTCATTAAGGGTGTAAACTCTGATGCTTTTTATCCTTGCAGGCTAGAATGATGAATGAGGAAGGAGCCAGGAGCAGTCATAAACCTGTTTAATAACCATTGTTTATATTCAGCAAATACATGGTTACACCAGATGGTAGAGATCAGTAGCATAAAATTTCCAGTACCTGTACTGTACTTTCACTAACCCAGACTTTCTGATTACTTTGGGAGCTTAATTAAGTTAGTATAATTCTGTGCACACTTAGCATAAAGAGTGGCTCCATTAGGAAAATGCCTTCTGCTTAACCAAGGATTTAACCATCATCAAATCCACCAGTCTCTGAGTCCCACAAACAGGTTTCATATCTCAGTCTGCACCAGTGTATCTGTTACAAATGTTGAACGTATGATCTAAGAAGGGATTTTAAAAATGCCTTGCAAATTTAGAATAAATACAGAAGTACAGTACACTACATGAAGATTGCAACACAAAAAAGTAACTTACATTTCAAGTTACCTTCGAGAAGTGTTTTTTGAAAAAGGATAGTCATGATGTTTGAGAAAGAAAATTACTTAAAGTTGTTAGCCTGGTTGAGTAATAGTGAAATGAATGAACCAAGAATAGCTTTTCAATGTTGCGTGACATGTTAGGAAAATGCTTGTCCTGCAGTGTTGTTGAATGTGCACGAATCCCTGACTTAAGGGTCTGATTCAATTTTTTTTCCAGATGGAAGAAACTCGTCAACAAGAGAATGCAAGTAGACAGGAAGTTGGGTCTGGAAACAAACAAGTTGCAGAACTGACTCGAGAACTTCAGACCCTGGAGATTGAGCACCAGACCCAGCTCAGCACAGTATGTGATAGCTTTTAGTTCTGTGCCATAGTTATGAACAAACAGAACTCTAGTTACATGAGTTATCTGGAACTATCTCGCTGCAGTCCATCTTCATTAAGGATGTAAACTCTAAAGTAGGAATTCTCAACCTTTTCCAGCCATAGGCTGGACCACGTCCCCTCAGACAGCTGAGCGGGCTGGGCATGTAGTTCCCCTGCCATAAATGCTGTTGTAAAACGTGTCTGTGACTGTCATTTACAGTGCATTTTCGGCTGTTTTTGGCGCTTCTACTGGTGGTGGCAGGAGCAAGGGAGGTGCATTGTCAGCTATTTTGGGCACTTCTGCCGCTTCTGGTGGCAGTAGCAGTGGTGGGAACTAGGGCAATGGCACACATGAAATGGCTCCGTGGGCCAGGTCTGACTCACGGGCTGTAGTTTGCAAACCCCTGCTCTATAGCTTCTTATCTTGGCAGGCTAGAATGAGGAACTGCAAAATCCCCCCCCCCCCGCCCCGTTCTGTGTGGCTATGATGAATCTACCAGGGCTTTCTGTAGATTTCTTGCAGGGTCATGAACAGTGTTTGTGCAAAATATGCCCACTGTTCAACAACATATCTTTTTGTATGAAACGTCACATTTTGCAAATTGTGCAAATTCTTCATATTGCTCATTTAGAATGACAGCTGCTATCTTAAGGAATCAGAACCAGTATCTACAAAATTGCAAAATTTTGTACAAAAATAGCACTACTTTTTGTTTATCTCTGCAATGCAAGAGCTTTATAAAACTCTCAGCCACTTTGATACAATCTCACCAATGAGAAGAATCATGTTGCAATTTGGCATTCCTGCATGTCAGCCCTACTCTGTGCAGAGAATCCACTGTGTTTCTTTATGCATGGGACAAATGGTAATGAGCATCTGTGAGTGGTTTGGAGTCAGCTGACTTCAAGGGATGCAGGGCTTTGGGGCGATACCCTAACTTTAATTTCAAAAAGTCCATTGGTATGGTCTTGGAGTACAATCTGGAGACCGATTTCTATTTGAACTTACACTATAGTTTTCATCAACAGCAAATCAAGTGGCACATTTTTGGGGGATTTAGATACAAAATAACAGATCAGGGAGAAGACAGTAAGAACACTCTGGTCTTTTAGCTACCTAAAATGTGAAAACATAAACTTGCATGTGTACACACATGAATGAGTGCTGAGGCACATCTGTTCGCTGAAACTACTTTTGTGCTTTGCTACTCTCTTGAAGTCTTTGTATTTCTTTGGAATGCCAGCTCCAGGCTCTACAAAACAACCTGAATAACACAGAAGAAGGATACAACATGCAGTTACACAAGCTTGGAAGCCTGATAGAGCCGGTGGAGGCAGAATTGGCTGGTATCAAAGACGAGATCAAGCATCAGTCCCAGGAGTACCAGACACTTCTTGGCATCAAGACCCACCTGGAGCAGGAGATCAGCCAATATCATCAATTGCTTGAGGAAGGAAAGCACCTTACGTATGTTGAAATAATGAAATCGTATTGTATAATGTACAGTAACATGCTAATTGCTATTTATAGGAGTGTAAAAATGGTCCTTAATCTATTCTGGGATGTGTTTGTCATATCTTTAATAAGTGGTAAACCATTCTTTATTAGACCTCACTAAACCTTTGAAACAGGCTCATAAATAGAAAAATCACAAGTTATACACAGTTTTAGCTCAAACCTCTTGCCTACAATTCCATTTTCTAGGCCATGCTGGCAGTCAGTGGCCTAAAACCTGTTGCTTAGCATACTGAATAGTAAGTTCCATTAATTCACATGGGTCTACCCTAGTTTTAACTTACTTCAGCATAGTAAATTCTGAAATATGCAAGCTATAAATTGGATCCAAAGTTCATTACTTGCACTTGCCATGTGTCTCACTAAAATCATTTCAGCAGGTGTGGTATAATGGATGCCCTTTGGGCCATGGAAATTCACTATGGGGTGCACTGATCAAACAACTATTTTATGTACCTTGAAAATTCTGTTACAGGTACTATACAACATGACCCAAACTGACAGCATGTAATAACATCATTTCCACATTGATCTAAGGAAAACTAACTTACTAGGAGAGATGGCAATAGATTAGACATTTTTGCCTTATACCAGGGGTTCCCAAACTATGGCCTGTGAGCCAACCCCAGCCACCAATGCCATTCAGTCTGGCCTATCACCATCTCCACCGCACCTAGAAGTAGAAGTGGGTGCATTTTCAGCCATAAAACATGCCCATGCATGTGACTGACATAAATGTGGAAGTGGGCACATTTACAACAGCCATAAATGCACCTGCTTCCACTTCTGAGGAGTGTGGTCTGGCCCACTCAGCTATTCTGGGGGCATGGTCAGGCCCATGGTGCATAAAGATTGGCCACCCCTGCCTGACACAAACTGAAGCATTTAGGACAGCCTTAGAGATATCCAATATGATGTAGTGAATAGAATAACAGATTAGGACTCATGAAGCTTGAGTTCAAATCCATGCTCAGCCATGGAAACTCACAGAAGTATGCAACTAGTAAAAGGACCTCTCAAATATCTCACCTTGAAAGCCTTAATGGTGTTTATTTGGCTTCTTTTTGGCACCTTATATTACCGGTAATCATTCTCATCAGGCAGATATCTCTCTCCCCCCCCCCCCCATGATCCTTGAGATCAACCAGCAGGAGTTCCCCCCCCCCTGCAGCACAAAGGCATTTTTTCCATAATGAAGGGATTTATGCCAGTGAAAAGGGAGGTGCCTATTCCAAATTTCCTACAGTTGGGACACCTCACAATTAGGGTTAAATTTCTCATCCAGATCCAGCTCAATGTTTTAAAAATAATTTTGCAAGCAAATATGAACTAAGACTATCCCACCCATCATTTTTTCCTTATCTCACAATTATTTCAGTTCCACACTTAATGTCACACAAGATGATTGTTAGAGTTTGAGGCACAATAATATAAAAACAAGATGTCAAAGGTAATAATTCATTTCTAACTTCCTCACTATCCCTAAAAGTATGTCTCTTGTCTTTTATCAAAGGACCACCATACATGAAGGAGGAGGTGGAGGAATTAGAGATAGTGGGAGTTCAGAAGGACGAGGAAGGGGAGGACATTCACTCAGTGGTGTTTCACAAGGAGGAGGTTCTTATGGTGGAACTTCATCAGGAGGTAGTACAAGAAGAGGCCAATCTCCTATTGGAATATCACAAGGAGGAAATTCTAGTGGAAGACGAGGCAGTTTTGGAGGAGGACAATCTTATGGTGGAGCTTCATCAGGAGTAAGTACAAGACAAGGTCAGTCTTCTGTTGGAATATCACAAGGAGGAAGTTCTAGTGGAAGACGAGGAAGCTTTGGAGGAGGACAATCTTATGGTGGAACTTCATCAGGAGGTAGTACAAGAAGAGGCCAGTCTCCTGTTGGAATATCACAAGGAGAAAGTTCTAGCAGAAGACGAGGCAGTTTTGGAGGAGGACAATCTTATGGTGGAACTTCATCAGGAGGTAGTACAAGAAGAGGCCAGTCTCCTGTTGGAATATCACAAGGAGGAAGTTCTAGTGGAAGACAAAGCCGTTCTGGAGGAGGACAATCTTATGGTGGAACTTCATCAGGAGGTAGTACAAGAAGAGGCCAGTCTCCTGTTGGAATATCACAAGGAGGAGGTTCTAGTGGAAGACAAAGCCATTCTGGAGGAGGACAATCTTATGGTGGAACTTCAGGAGGTAGTACAAGACGAGGCCAGTCTCCTGTTGGAATATCACAAGGAGGAAGTTCTAGCGGAAGACGAGGCAGTTCTGGAGGAGGACAATCTCATGGTGGAACTTCATCAGGAGGAAGTACAAGAAGAGGCCAGTCTCCTGTTAGAATATCACAAGGAGGAAGCTCTGGAGGGGGAAGCGGATGCAGAGGAGGACAATCATCTGGTGGAGTATCTGGAGGAGGAAGACAATCACACAACTCATCATTATCATCCCAGGCTCAATCTAGGTCTGGTTGCTATGAACAGCAAGGTAAGATGGAGAATGGTTCATTTTGTTAGATCTTTATATGTTTTTTTAATTTATATAAATGTGGGAGGGGAGCAAATGACAAAACATGAAAAAAAATTCATAGTTTGTATGTTGTGAGAGCAGAAGAGTAGCGTGCCTTGGCGGGGCCCCGTATAAAAATTTGTTTGGGGGCCCTTAGGAAGGGTAAAGATTTGTTTTGCTTAGCATGTTGGGGGCCCCCGTGGCCCGGGGCCCCCGTATAATTGATACGGCAGATACGGCGGTAGCTACGCCTCTGTGTGAGAGCATTATATTAGTTGCTTCCAGAAGCTATTTGCCAATTTACTTGACACAAGGATTAAAATGCTTTCAGTTCAATGTCAGAGCTACTGTTTTAATCTATACAGTATTTTAAAGCTCTCCGTGAAATTTTTATGTATTATAACATCTGAATTTTAAAAAGCTGTCAAAAAAGTTTTAGAAGAATGGCAGCATTAAAAAAATGGAAGTTCAAATGTTGCGAACAATTATTTGTAAAAATTATTTATTTATTTTATTCAATTTGTATGGCCACCCCAATCGACATGCGACTCTAATTAATTAATTAATTAATTTGTGTATACTGTATATGTACACAACCCCCTTGAAACACTTCTGGAAGTTTCAAGATGAAGAAGAGCAGCTAAATAGATTTACAGAATAGCATTCAATGAAGAAGCAAAAAAGAAAAAAGAAAGAAAGAAAAGAAAAGAAAAAAGAATTATATTAAGTTGTGTGAATCTGGAGGACGATAATAATATAACTCTGTCTAGATAGGCATGAGAGCTAAAGCATTTCTTTGTTTTCTGGGAGCAAATGAATGTCAAATTCTGTCTACAGATGGAGGAGAAATTTTGGAAAGCAGTGATGCAATGGATAGGATGGAGGAATCTTTAATGACCCAAAATGCTGGTAAGATTTTTAGTTACATTTATATATGTACAGTATTGTACCTGATATCTGCAGCTGTGGTTTTTTCCCCACTGACCAAAGTGTACTTCTGCATTTCCTCCCCCCACCTCCCAATGTACACATTTTAGCTGCTTGCATTTCAAAATGTGGTCATTGTTTTGTGGGCATTTTAGTTCCACACAGTTTACAAACGTGCACTTTATTTCATTTCATTTCACTTCATTTATTCGATTTGTATACCGCCCTACTTGGTACAAGCGACTCAGGGCGGTTTACAGAACCCATACATATAAGACAGTCAAAAGTAATAGTAATGCTAGCAGTATGAAAAGTCTACATTTGTCAAGCAGCCTTACTGTCAAGTCCAACAAAAAATGTTTATCTGGCTATGCATGATTTCCAATTTTTATTCCACACATGTTGGTCACACGAATTGTGACTGCTGACATCTCCTCTTTCTTTTAATAGGTCATCAACACAAATATTGAGTTGCCGTGGATGCTAGCCTTTTGCTCCTTCAACAAACGTTTCCAGGCCAAATGATAAGTTAAGCAAGATCATCCACCAAGTGAAGCGGACAAAGATGCTCTTCTTTCCATTAATGTATTCAAAGGGGCCACTCGCAAATGCATTCCTTTCTATTTTTACCATGTAGAATTAGGTTTCGTTACTTCATCTAATGTGACAAAGTAACTGAGTCTTCCAGCTTTGTTAGACTGAAATTCCCACCACCCCAACAAGCATATCAGTTCTCCTGGGAGTGATGGAAATTTCACTCTAACACAGGGATTCTCAACCTTTTTATGTTGTGAACCTGACCACACCCCCTCAGACAGCTGAGTGGGCCAGACTGGTGGTTCCCTCCACCGCAAATGCTGCCGTAAAATGTATCTGCTGCTGTCGTAAATGCATTTACAACAGCTGTGGGTGCATTTATGGCTGTTGTAAACACGTCCACTTTGGGTGGTAGTGGTCGCAGGGGCCACATAAAATGGTGCCATGAGCCGGGGCTGGTCCATGGGCCGTAGGTTGAGAACTCCTGCTCTAACATATCTGAAGGGTACCAGCCAGAGTCCCATAAAGAGGTAGAGAGCAAGCAACCCAAAACAGCCATTTTCACAGAGTCTCATGGTAGCTTTTTGTAAACTCTCACTTTAAATATTTGTCGTTTTTATGTTGGGTTTGTAATATGTGTTGTAAGCCGCCCAGAGCTGCCCCAGCGAATGGGGTGGTGATACAAATCTAAGAAATAAATAAATAAATAATCTGCCACACACTTCCAAACAGTGCAAAAAAACAACCAACCAACCAAACAAACAAACAAACACTTCAGAATGAATACAATTTTAGAATTGTAACAAATACTATGTTAGGTCAAGTCTCAAAGCAAGAAATCAAGTCATAAATCCTAACCTTTATATGTAAATGCTCAAATATTTTTCAGCGTTATCTTGCAATAGAAGGTGATATGCCTTGCTATGAAAATGGCCAGATTCCTGTTACGTGCAAACACAAGCATAGTGCCAACAGTGTAACTTTTGAATGCAAACTGCCTCAAGTTAAGAAATCACTGCAGGCAATCTTTCTTGTATATTAAGTTATACAATTCAGTGTGCAGTAAATAGTCTATATTGATTTCTGAGCTTGAGGACTTTGCCTCCAAAAGTTACGCATGTGCATTACATCAGAGTAAAATCCACATACAGTCAAACCTCGCATAAAGAGTGCCTCGCTTAAAGAGTAACTTGCTTAAAGAGCAGAATTTTCTCTGAATGTTCTCTTTGCTTAACAAATAAAACCAACCAAAAACTCGCTTAACAAATAAATCAGGGTTTGCAATCTTCCCCACCAGAAGTCACAGTTGGTTACTTACCATGGTGTTTCGCTTAAAGAGCAAACTCACTTAAAGAGCAGTCTTGTGGAACACATTACGATCTTTAAGCGAGGTACAACTGTACTATTTGGGTTGATAGGTTTTGAACTACAGCTGAAGAGAAATTGTATATATATGTCTCAAATTCGGGGTGTGTGTGTGTTCAGAATTAGAATTTGAATGTTTGAAGTTCAAAAATCTGATACTTTTTTTTTAAAAAAAAGGCATTTGAGAGAAATGCTCTGTTAACTCTTACAAAGTATATCAAGGTAATAGTGAAGTAATCGCGTACAGTTGTACCTTGCTTAAAGAGCATAACGTGTTCCACGGGATTGCTCTTTAAGCGAGTTTGCTCTTTAAGAGAAACACCATTGAAAGTGACCAATTGTGACTTCTTGTGGGGGGAATTGCGAACCCTGATTTGTTTGTTAAGTGAGTTTTTGGTTGGTTTTATTTGTTAAGTGAAGTGAACATTCAGAGAAAATGCTGCTCTTTAAGTGAGGCGCTCTTTAAGCGAGGCGCTCTTTATGTGAGGTTTGACTGTGCTTTGTAAAATACAGAATGTGGAAATGTTACTTTTTTGTGATAAGAGCTTCCAGAAAGCACAGCTAGGCTGGGAATTCTGGAGTCCAAAAGAATTACATTTCCAAACGTATACAAAAGCTTGTTATTTTTCTATTAAAAAGCTGGATTTTGATAACAGACTTAATGTTGGGCCCTCTATTAACACAAAATTAGGTAAATACATATTTCAAATTTTAGCAAGTCAACTAAAACTTGGAAAAGTTGCTTTTCAAAATCAACCTTTATTTAAACAATCATTACATGTGGTAAATTTAGTACAATCTTACGTGGGTTCTCATAAATAAGCTTTATTGAATTCAGTGGGACTTACTGCCTGGTAAGAACATGTTAGATTGCAGCTTAAGAGGACATGCAGACAGAATCCCCTCCTGTCTCTGATTTTATCTGCTTTTTCTGTCTCTATATTACTGTTCTTGGGTCTCTAATAAAGCTTTACTTCTGCATGAAGCAATCTTGGTCTTCAAGTCTATTTTTTTTTGCTACACCAACCAGACTTTTCTCTTGCCACTTCAACAAACTTCATAACCATAATATATAGAAGCAAGAAAATTGCTGAGCACTAGTTCTGAACATGTTCAGAAGGCATGCACGAGTACCTGTACATGTGTAAGTGTGTTTGTGTGGGTGAGTGAGATTGAGGGAGAGAGATGAAGAGTTAGAGAGAGACACAATACTCTCTACTTGATTAGCGCAACATGGATGGGTGAACAAGATGTATGTTTGTGTAAGAGAGAATTAAACAAGTAATAAGTTATAAATGTATAAATGTAAGAAGTAATCCTACTACTTTGAGTCTGTGAATACTGGATCTGTTACCCAGTGCCACAGCTTCTGTCTTTTTCGATTTGTCTGCTGAAGTAGTAGCAGCATTTTATAATTTCTGGCAATCCTCCTAAGTAATGGAGTAGACTGTACACTCAGCGACTCAATGCCGAGTGTCAGGCGGCAGTAAATAACCTGACTCCCTAAAGAGGCCAGTGACTACGGATTAATGAGCCCCTTTAGGTGAGGTGATGGTCCCCTCAATGGAGGAAATGCCATTGGATACCATTATATTGGACCCAACAGTAAAATGAATGAAGGAGGAACCATTTCATTATTCTGATTCCCAATGGTCATGGAGTTAGAAGAGGCCATGCCAGATTTACTGGCTCTAAAGGCGCACCTTGATAAAATCATCAAGGCTGTGGAAGTCTATTGCAGTCCCCATGTTTAAATCCTGCATGACCCATTTCATATGTGCCACAGGATATGGCTCTGTGATCACAGAGTGTGGGTCACTTCATGGTAAATTGGAATCCACCTTAAACAAATTCATTCCAATGGCATTTCCCCTGAATTTTCGGGGAGGGGGAAAATGTGTACTCATACATGAGTAGCAGCCAACAATTACTTCTAAACATAGTAAAACCAAAAGTGTCTAGAAGCTCTCCTGCTCAGCCTGTGGAGTGAGACCATGACGATCTGTAGCAAAGTCCAACAATACTATTCTAATTGCATTTTGCACCACAGGTTCCATTTGGAACATGAAAGCAGTTAGTTCCTGGAGAATGCAGTTATTGCTCATTCCCCTCAAGTCAGCCTGATTACTCATAAGCTTCCAGTACTTGGAACATCATGACCCCGCCTGGGAAGAACAATTCAATTTCCTCACAACTAAAGGTGCTGATTAAGCATCTTCTTTAGCAAGGGTGCCTACACTTTGGGATTTCAGGATTTCTCAGACTGTTTTGTTCCACCCATGCCTGCTTAAATCAGCTAGAACAATCATGGGCAGACTAAGATGAAACTGTTGACAAAGATTTGTTCTCAGCATGAGTGCACCAAAGGTCAGCCGTACAAAACTGCTGCTAAATTATTCCTTAACTTCTTTCCAGGATGCTAAGGGCTAAATTCAATTGTTAATCCGAACTAAAGACTTCACCAAATTAGTGGGATTTCAGTAAGTCTACACTGGGGGTGCCCAAAGTACGGTCCATGGGCTGGATCCAGCCCCCGATGCAATTCATCTGGCCCACTAAGTCCTAGTCGCTCCAGGAAGCAGAAGTAAAATGCACCTGGGCACATTTTACTTTCACTTCTGAGAGCAACAAGGGCTTCATGGGCCAGATGAATTGCCTCAGGGGCTGGATCCAGCCCACTGACCATAGTGACTGGCCCCCTGAACCACGTGACTGGCCTGCAGCCTGAAAAGTGAATGCCTAATTGATTCAAGCCATGTTTTGTGTAACAATTGGGACTCAGCATTAAACTTCCCTAATATATGAAAAGATTCTGTTTATGTAACAAATCCATAGCATCCCTAGATGTACATGGGGTGGCCACTTACACTTGAGCAAAACTTACTTAGATTTCTATCCTCCCATCCTATGTTGCATATAGGGCAGTTTAGGTGGTATCAAACTATTTGCCATAATGCTGAACGAATCATTAACCTTTTTAGCAAGGATGTGAAAATAATGATACATAGAGCACCTGCAAGGCCCTTGTAGGTCTGACTCTGCTGCATATTGTGGGAAAGCTAATGCTGAAGTTGCTGTATGCATGTGCTTTTATGTGGCACAGATTGTACATAGCTCCATATTGTTCTGAGAATATGCATGAGCATTCTCTTTAATCAGCATCAGGTTTCCCAACTTTACAGATCCTATCAGATGTTTTCTGGGCCATTCACCAAGATGCAGATTGGTTCAAGGACACCTGATGAAATGGAAGCCTCGCCCATGAAGGAAAACGATGTCTCCTATGCCACAATTCACAAGTAAGGCTCCTTTATAGGGCAATCCCAAGACAATAGTTAAATTTTTACCATCACATTTTAAGTTGCCCAGGGTAGCATACAGTTAATCGCACTGTTGTTTAAAGATTTGATAAACTGAATAAAAGCATTCCCTGAAGTCTTAAAATTAAGAGGTGAAGAGGAAATTAGGATTAGGAAAGGAAAAGAAGGGGGAAAGGAACAAAAAGCAATGTTGTTAGAGTGTTATATTATATTACCTTCTCCCACCTTAAAACACTGCCCAACAGATATTTTGGATTACAACCACCATTGTCCCCAACCACCAGCCACGCTAGTTGAGCTTGATCCAAATTATAAATCTGAAATTTCTGAAAGATATTGCTTGAGGCATCTAAGAATTTTAGTTTAGCTTTGACAAGAATTTAACAGCATTCACAATTAGAAAACAAACGAACATGAGAAAAGCCAGAATTGTTAAATTGCTGAGTGTGTAATTTTTAAAAGTCAGGGTTTGAATACTTGTGCGTTCAAACATATATCTGGCCCTCAATGACAATGTGCTACTTTGTGTGTGTGTATGTGTGATGGACGTCAAATGGCATTTGGAGAGCTACAGGTTGGCCACTTTTGATCTGTAACTTCACCCATATAACCTTTTGCTGGCACTGTTAATAGTTACATGCATCTTCATAATCAAGAGAGCTACAAAACAATTTCTTTTCATTAATGGATCCCAACAAAAAGAAATGTATAAGGGATTCATATTTAATTCCTGTTGCCAATCTTGTCCACTCATTCATGTATATAGGATTACAACATGCAAACTGGCCCAGAAAATCCAGGTACTGTATTTTGTTTTTCTACAAAACACGGTTTGTTCACCGTATTTTGTTTGTACAGTAATACCTCGGATAACGCTAAGACTTGGTTCCACAAGTCTTGGTGTTATCCGATTTTTAGTGTTATCCGATGCATGTTAAAATCTTGTGGGATGGATTGGATAACGTTAAAGCTCCACAGAGATACATTGTAACCGCATAGGCTTTAGCGGTTGTTATCCGATCCATCCCATAGGACCTTAACGTTATTCGATCCAATTCTCCTCCCCAGATTACTTAACGTTATGCGATTTCAGTGTTATCCGAGGTAAACGTTATCCGAGGTATTACTGTATTTGTATTTGTATGCCACTCTATTCGCCGAAGCGATTCAAAACATATCAAAGTATCGCATATCACATATCACATATGTTGTTGTATTGTTGTAAGCCACCCTGAGTCGCCACAGCAAGTGGGCAACAATATAAATTTAAACAAACAAACATGATTGTTTTCCATTAGTACTCATTAGTTAAAGTAACCTGTTATCTATAACTAGTTCTGGAATACTGGGATATTAAAGAACTTGTTATAAACCTAGCAGGCTGGATTGTACTGTATACTTATGAGAACTCTATATCTAGAAAACCTTAGAAAGTCAGAAAAACTGTCTATTTAAGAGGAAGCAAAAAAGAAGAAATATTATTATAGTTATAAAGTTACAGTAAAAACTATGTAAAAAGTAATAGCAAGAAATATCTAGATAAAGAGCAATGCTTCTAGTTATTTTCAAGTATTATTTTCCAAGGACATTTAAAGACATTTCCCTTTCTTTCTTTTTTTTAAAAATAAACAAAGAAAAGCATCTTAACAAAGGTTTCCCTTGCTCGAAAGCCAGTTGTATCTGACTCTAGGGTTCAGTGCTCATCTCTGTTTCAAAGCTGAAGAGCCAGCGCTGTCTGCTTTTGCAGACGTTTCCGTGGTCATGTGGCAGGCATGACTAGACACCAGAGTGCACAGAATGCTGTTTACCTTCCCACTGAAGTGGTCCCTATTTATCTACTTGCAATTTCTTGCTTTTGAATTGCTGGGTTGGCAGGAGCTGGGACAAAGACTGGAGCTCATTCTGTCCTGTAGTACTCAGGAATCGAACTGCTGACTTCCCGCCTTCCAGTCAGCGTCGTAGCCACTTGAGCCACTGCAGCCCCTATCATAACAAACACAGTTATACATAATGAAACAAGCAAACAAAAATCTTAACAAAATTATACAACACTACTACATGCGCCCACCACTAGTGAGACATAATAAACCTTCATTTAACTATTCTCTATATCATTGCCTAACATTTATATGTTTGTCTCCTTGTATCAAAAAGATAATACATATTGCTCTGGCTTTATTCTTTTCTCTTTCACTAATATGTATAAAAAGTCTCCTCATATTTCTTTAAAAACAGTCTAACTTTTAAAAGCAATTTGGCTCAAATTGAGAAATTTCTGCAGGCATTATCTGTTGCATGCCAAATCATACAACTTAGCAGAAACAGATAATGTCTACCGAGATTTTGTAACTTGAGGCAATTTGCATCTAAACTGTATGCACTTTGTGCAGTAACACAAGATGATTTGGCCCATTGTGGTTTATGTATTTTTCTTTCATGTTCTGAATCATGTTCTTTCATGTTCTGAACAAGAAAGACAGACAGACAGACAGACAGGCTATATACATGCACATCTACACCTAATTGTCCATTTCATTGTTTCCCTTACCTATTTGTAAAGATATATTACTGGTGAAATTGCAGCCTAGCTTTGAGGCACTTTTCTTGAAAAAAAAAAAGTAGTAAGTGAGTGTATTGAAGTCTTTTGCAATTTTTTTCTTATTGGTAGAATCCTTCAGAAATGGTTTTGGACATATGTTTCCTTGCTCTTTTCCCCTGTGATAATGAACAGAGTTGAGAAATAT
The DNA here is from genome assembly GCA_030440675.1 of Furcifer pardalis. NCBI lineage: Eukaryota > Metazoa > Chordata > Lepidosauria > Squamata > Chamaeleonidae > Furcifer > Furcifer pardalis. Next base: position 27,049,258 of record CP126897.1, read on the forward strand.
TACTCCATTGAACCAAAATAAAAAAAAGGGGAACCAAAATGAAAGAAATGGGAACTTATCTACATTTATGGTGGGATTGTACCTTAATAAAAGAAATTTGGGGAAGAGTATTCATAGAAATTGGACAAATCCTTTCAATACTTTTGCAACGGTGTTCTAGGGTAGCTCTATTGATAAATTTGGGAAATATACAAATAACCTGAGAAAAGAAAGATATGATTTGTAATTTGGTAACCGCGTTGTGATTAATCATAGCTAGGAAATGGAAATCAGATAGTAAAATAGAATTACAAGAATGGTACAATGAAATATGGAATATGGCAATAAATGATAAATTAACTAGAATTAAAAGTAAAAAAAAAATTTTTTTTTTAAAGGAAATATGAGGAGAGGTTTTTTTTAATAAGTATTGACAAAAGGAAAAGGAAAGAAACCAGGCCAAGAACAAATGTCATTTTGGAAAGAGGGGTAAATTATAAATTATAGAGATGATAGAATAAATAAAATGAAAGAATCATGAGTGAATCATGTTCTAATGAGTGAAGGGAGCACATAGTATTTTTTAATATTGTATAGTGTTTTCATTGTTTATTTGGTTGTTTATTGTCTTATTGTTCTTTTTTCCTGTAATGTGGAAAAAAGTACACATTAAAAAAAAACTACCAGCCAGCATGGCCACTTGATCTGTTTGGTGTTGGGAGATTTAGTAGGGAAAAAACAGCTTTTCCAAACTCTGTTAGGGCCCAAAAGAGAGAAAAAGAAAGAAAATAGGTTTTAGGTAAGAAAGTTGACAGGTGCTATAGTAACAGGAATTTTTTTAAAAAACATACTGTAAATAGGTATTCATTAGAACAGATCAGGAATCTGGTGTTGTAGTATCTTCTCTGACTACTTGCATGTTGGCTGGAGCTAGTGGGATTTGGAATTTGGAATTCAACAATGTCTGGACAGTCATACATTTCCTGTCACTGTCTTAGGTAAAATAATGAAGAAGCAGAATTAGTTTAGTTTAGCTTTTTGCATTCAGTAAACATGATCTTCCATATGAGAGCTGATCTGCCACAGATGCACTTCAAAGCCTAAATTTTGTATAAGATCCATATCATTTGGTCTGTGGGATAGGTACAGCCTATTGTCAGATCTTGAAGGAGTTGAAACTATTCCCTCATGATGAAATGATTAAGCCAAGCACATCTTCAAAGCGGATTTGCATCACCATCAATGACTGTTTTATTCCATGGGGCACCTCCCAAGGTGGGACCAGATCACTCTCTGGCAGCCAATGGTAACTGGTTATATTGGCTGGCAATGCAGAAAAAGAACATTTTAAAATAACTCTTGGCATGGTTGGAGAAGGTGCTTGTACTCAGCTGGAGAAGCCATGTTAATCCAATCCATCCAGATAAAACTTTGCAAATCTTGTACTGGAGTTCTTAAGACATCTTTGTGGTTCGGGAAGATCTGACTAAATGGCTTGTCGCTTAATATCACGGAAAGCTAATTGATGAGGAAACTCTGGGCGTGCTTCGCGTGGGTGGCACACACAGAGAAAATTCACCTTCTATCAGTTGCTTCAATCTAACAGAAGCCCAGCCCATTGAACAAAAGAGCAATGGTAGAGCTTCCCTTGAGTAACACCCAGTGAGACAGATACAGCTGTACATTTCTCAGTTGCTTCAGAAACAGTTGCTTTAGTCTCTCTCCCCCCCCCCCCCACTAAACCTATGCATTTGAAGCCCATCTGATGTTATGGGACTCCCAACTGCCATCGGCCTCAGTCAGCGTAACAAATGGTCAGGGATGGTAAGAGATGCACTGAAACAACATCAGAAAGGCATCAGTTTTCCATCCTTGTTTTAAAGACATATAGACGGTAGCCTCCTAGCACTTAAAAGAAGAGCATGGGGATTACTAAGGTGTACGATTTTGTACAATACACCATAGCTGGGCCCATAACATGTTTGTAGTCTTTAAGGGAACTGATGTCACTTAATTTTTTTCTAATGTGAATCATCTCCTCATACATGCAGCCTAGTGTTTAGAAAATGTAGAGCCTTAGCTCAAGAGTGGCAAAGTCTGCCCTCCGAAAACATGGCATAGAGCAAGAATTCTCAGCCTTTTTAAGCCATGGGCCAAGTCATGTTCTGTCAGACAACTTTGGGGGCCAGACGGCCAATTTGCCTTTCCTCCACCACATGGCACTTCCTGATGTGGTGGAGACAGTGTGTGGGGCACATGAAATGGTGCCATGGGCTGCATCTGGCCTGCAGACCACAGGTTGAGAATCCCTGGTGTAGAGCTTCATTTTTTTTCCTGGTCAAAAAGGTGAACTGAAACTTCTGAAAGTCTCCAGGAAAAGCAATTCTCCTTTCAGATATGGTCAGAGCCTCCTCTTTCAATGTAACACCTCCAAATACTAATTGCTCCAAACTGAAAGTGTACTTATGGACACTTCTAATTTTCTTGGGGTGGTGGTGGTAGTGGTCATTTTTGTTGATGTACTGGAGAGTTTCCTAACAGAAATCTGCTCCCCCACCTATGAAATTTGCCATCCCCAATGAAAAAGAAAAGTTTCTTTCTTTAGGTGAAAAGGTAAAGGTCACCCTTGCTCAAAAGCTGACTTTAGGGTTTGGTGCTCATCTCTGTTTATAACCAAAGAACCAGAGCTGTCTGCATCAGCAAATGTTTCCATGGAGATGTGATAGGCATGACTAGACCCCAGAGTGCATGGACTGCTGTTTACCTTCCCACCAAAGTGGTACCTATTTATCTACTTGCAATTTCTTGCTTTCAAACTGCTAGGTTGGCAGGAGTTGGGATAGAGATGGATGCTCATTGCATCATGCAGCACTTGGGTCTTGAACTGCTGAACTGCTGACCTTCCAGCTGTCAAGTTCAGTGTCTTAACCACTAAGCCACCACAGTCCCTCTAAGTACTTTACAACCCCCTTAAAACTGTAGCAATTTGCCACCAGCCAAACAACACTGAGTAACTACAGACTGCTCCATACTTAAATTAAAAAGTACTTTAAAGTTCATCTGCTCATTGCTAACTTCTTCTTCTTCTTTTGTGTCTTGATCAAACTTTGGACTGTCAAATGAAGCCACTTTCTTGGCTTAAATCCCCGTTGGTCCATGTTTCTGGTAAGAATTAGCAGACCAGCAAATGACCCAGATTCTCCACATTCACAGCGCATGCCCCACCTGAGCATGTTGGTTTTACATTTAGGCATTCTGACCATCAGCCTATTCAGTGTCTTTCAGGTGATATAGGGGAGGTCCAGTTCCTCAACCATATCCTCCTTTAACGTTATTCTTTGTCCAATGAGCTCCTTCCTCCATCTTCTAATTTGATTTTGTTCTTGCATACCCCTAAGAATGTTTGTTCTTGCCATATAGCCTTTCCTGGATCTGAGTTGGTGGACTTGAGGCACATATCCATTTACTGTTAGATGAGGATATGGATACTTTCTAAATAATTAGTTCCCTTGAATTATAAGAGGATAGAAAAGATATGTTGTTTTTGTTGGTCGTTGTCATTGTTAAGTCTGTTTCAGCCTCCTGCTGACCAAATTGTGTTAAGTTCTTCTTTAAACAGCTTGGGAAAGTAACTTTTTGGATTAACTGCTGTATTTTAATATTAGCTTTTTTGGATCAAGTCCACTTCATCAGACTTGATCCACGAAAGCTGACATTAAAATACAGTACAGCAGTTAGTCTTTAAAGGGCCACAATGTTTTTAAAAATATTTTTTTCTTTACTCTCTGATGTGCTTGACTAACTAACACAGCTACCATTTCAAAAATATATATAACTTTTTAGACTACAGCGCTAGAATTCCTTACGGCTTTTGGGCTTCTTTTTTTTTGCACAAACTTCCTGTGCTGATTTAGGATACAATCCTGTACTCATTTACCTGCAAGTCGGGCTGGAAATAATACACATTAAATCCCTAATGTTCCTCAATATTCCTCAATATGACAAGACAACTTAGGAAGCAATTTCCATTTTCCCCTGAAAAAAAGGGGTGGGTGGGAAATAATATTTCCAAATCTTCCAAATGTCCAGAAAATTTACATCCCTAGCCTAGGGCCCAGAGAGTAGTGTTCTGTTTGAAAGGCAGCTGAGATCTATGTTTAAGACACAAAACTATACAAAGCAACAGTGGTAGCCTTAGTATTGTCTTTCAATATTGACAGAACACAAACAGCAGAGGCAACAAGTACACAGATTGTCCCATGGCTGTCTTATCCATTATGATGAGGTGTGCTGCATTCTTATTTAAATTACTCTCCTTTTCTTAATTGTGGTATAAGCTTACGGTATAAACTTGATAAAAGAGTGGTTGTTGTGTTGTTAAGACAAGAGTTCTCAACCTTTTAAAGCCAGGGGCCAGGTCATGCTCCCTCAGACAACTTCAGGGGCTGGATGGCAATTCTGAAATGTGAAATTGTGAAATGGTGCTGTGGGCCAAAAGCAGCTCATGGGCCACAGGTTGAGAATCTCTGTGTTAACAGATACATTAAAGTCTAGTTAGTATACTCTATTTTAACTAAACTATTTGGAGTAATGTCATGCTAACTATATACTAGATTGCATTTGACAGATTCTTAAAAAGCCACTCCCTTTGGCTTTTTGGCATAAACAATGGGATTGGCAAATGCCTTGAGAAGGGCTAGGGAACACCCTTGGTATCACACCCTCCAAGAGAGCTTTAAATAGGGATCGTGCAAGAAGAAGTTGTTGCAGCCAGCATCCTATTACTGGGCTGTGCAGCTGAATTGGGGCTTCTGTGGGCTTTTGGATTCTAAAGATCTTTCACTATGAGTTCTGGTGTGAAGGGAGGTGGAAGCAGTGGAGGGGGAAGCAGTGGAATGATCAGTGGTGGTGGAGGCCACATCATCAGTGGGGGAAGTAGTAGCCGGATTGGTGGCGGTGCAAGTATTGGTGGTGGTGCAAGTAGTGGAGGCATTAAGATCACCAGAACTTCCTCAGGCTCTTCAAGAGGATATTCTGGAAGAAGTCATGGAGGAGGATCCAGGAGCTGTTATGGAGGAGGTGGTTTCAGTAGCGGTAGCTGTGGAAGAATAAGCAGAGGGAGAGTTTGCTATGGAGGTAGCAGCTACGGAGGAGGCGGCTACGGAGGAGGAGGCTACGGAGGTGGCAGCTACGGAGGTGGCAGCTATGGTGGGGGCAGCTATGGTGGTGGTGGTATTTGTTATGGAGGCTATGGAGGTGGCAGCTATGGTGGTGGGAGCTATGGAGGTGGTGGTGGCTACTACCCATTCAGCAGTGGCAGTTTTGGGTCAGGAGGTGGCGATGGTGGCATCCTCTTCTCCAATGAAAAGTCAACCATGCAGTTCCTTAATGATCGCCTGGCTAACTACTTAGACAAGGTGAAACAGCTAGAAGAAGAAAACTCTCAGCTGGAAATCAACATCAGAGAGTGGTACCAGAAGTATGGAGATCTTGCTCCCATTAGAGACTACAGTCCATATTACCAACAACTTGATCAGCTCTACACTGAGGTATGCTATTTTAATTTTTAAATGTCCTAAAAAGCCTTGGATTTTGAACTGCCATTCTACTATTAAGCTGAGAAGTACTGTACTGAAAGAGCATAATTGAATCAATGCTTAAAACAATTATTTTCCCTTCAAATATTAGGGGTGAGGCATAAATATTTGCATGTTGGAGAGATCATAGTTGGAAAAGAGCCTTCTTGACTGCTGGACTGCACCTCCCATGATTCATCACCATTGGCCATAGGGGAGAGGGCTGTTGGATGTTGCAGCTCATTGATACTAGGAGAGCCACCAATGCTCATTACCATTCTAGAGATATGATATATTGAGAATATTTTAAGTCAGGAGGTTTCAACCTATTGCCTGTGAGTCAGATGCGGCCCGTAGCACCATTTTATGTGGCCCTCCACCACCTCCACCACACCAGGAAGTGCCATGTGGTGGATGAAGGGCAAAATGCCCATCCAGCCCTGAAGCTGTCTGAGGGAGCGTGACCTGGCCCTTGGCTTTAAAATTTTGAGAACTCCTGTTTTAAGTAAAGAAACTTGGGTGATTTAGAAGGCCATTTTTTGGAAGTGAAACTAGGAAGAGAAAACCGCAAGTAAGATATTACATCAAAAAGAACAAAGAAGTAACAGGAAAAAGATCAATATTCCAATGGAGACAAGTAGTTGCCATTTGGCTGTGAAGCTGATTTTGAAGGGAAAAAAGTGAGGGGAGAAGAATTCTGAACACAATGTCTGCAGTGCCCGTAGGTTTTCTACACATTCTAATGGTTGAAACACTTCTCATGGTTGTCATGTTTCCACCTTTGGCAGGTTGTTTTGGAGTTTTGAAGTCTGGGTCTCAAGTTTTGGATCTGAAATCCCAGGGCAAAGAATGTCAGGGAAATCCTATATTTTGGCATTCATTCTCTTTCGCTTCAGGACATGCCATTGAGACATGCTCAAGTGTTGTTAATGTGACAACCCTAAATAGGGTGGTTTTCTATCCTGGCCTCTGAAGAACTCCTCTATTCATCTCTTCTCTGCTACAGAAACAGCATTTCTTTTCATTTTAACAATATCCCTGCATCTCACTGCCTACTGTAACCTTCTATTACAAACTCTTCTAAAAGGCTTCCAGCCTCAGAGCCTCATTAGCAATATTTAAATTCATAATTGGCTCTAATCCAAGTGTTACTCCCAACTTTATTCATTAATTATATCAATGGGAATGTGGTATCTCAACACTTACTGTATATACTTGAGTATATGTCAGGGGGTTTTAGCCCCCAAAATGAGGTCCAAAAGTGGGACTCAACTTATACTCGGGTCAACGCAAACACTCAAAAACATACACAAATATCTAAATTAATTAATTTTACTGTTTTTTCATGTATTTTATTTATTGAAACTTACTAGCGTCTGATGCATTTTCCATCCCCGACGTATACTCGGGTCAATCTATTTTTCTAGTTTTAGAGGTCTAAATTTGGTACCTTGACTTATATTCAGGATGACTTATAGTCGAGTATACATGGTATTTCAGTTGATTCAATAGGTCTACCCTACTTGGGAGGAAGAATTGGATTTAAGTCATCTTGACTCCACATTGTCTACAACTCTACAACTCTCATGCTCACTATTTTGCAACTGTTATCCCCATGACATTGCAAGGATACATCTCTATGATGTTGCAGATAGACCCAAATGAACACAGTCTTTGCCCAGATCTCTCAGATAACCTTTGAAACCTGGGACATAACACTTCAGATTGCAGCTGACAAGACAGTGCACTGCTCCTCCACTCAGATTACTTTTTGATGACTACTTTAGCCAACCTGGGCTCACATCCTTCCTCTATCTCAGTGGTGGTGAACCTATGGCACGTGTGCCAGAGGTGGCATTTGGAGCACTCTCTGTGGGCACCTGTGCAGTCACCCCAGCACAAAGTTTGCCCCACCCCTCTGCCCAGCAGCTGAATGGGAGAACTTCCTCCCTTCCCAGTACAGAGTTCACCCCGCCCTCTCCCCAATGGAAGTGCTTCCTCCCTCCCCCAGCACTAAGTTTACCTCACCCCTCTGCCCTGCAGCCCAATTGGAACATTTACTTCTTCCCCTGTTGCTGGGTTGGCACTTTGCGATAAATAAGTGTTTTGGGGTTGCAGTTTGAGCACTCGGTCTGTAAAAGGTTTGCCACCACTGCTCTATCTAATCTTTTACATGTACAGAAATGTTCATATGAAGTAGTGTTTTATAACAAAAAGTCTCATCATACCATGGTGGCTGCTGTTGATTCTGATTTTCTGGCCATGATGAAACCACTCTGATTTTTACTTAAAAGGAACTCTCAAATGCATCTAATTTATTTAGGTGAAAGGATCACTTCTGTAAACGGGCTTCACAGTTCATGAGGAAACAGATCCATGAGCCCCCACTGGTTTCCATAGTCTGAACTGATTCCCAGATACAAGCTTACCTTCTGATGTTGTTTGTGTAATTTTGTGTTGTCATCAGTCAGTTAATCAGCTTGGATTGACATAGTGAATATACTTGAATATAAGTCGAGCTTTTTAGGGCCCCCCCCCCCAATGAGGTCCAAAAAGGTGATTCGACTTATACATGGATCCCAAAATATTTTTGGAGTGATTTGGCAGCTTAAAAGTAGCTTCAGCACTTCTGGGGCGGGGGAAAGAAAAACTGCTGATAGGCGCACCATTACCACAACTGGCCACAAGAGGGTGCAAAGTGTGGTTTTCCATAAGAATGCATTGAAAATTAATTTCTTCTATTCTGAAGGTTGTTTTCATTGCGTTCCAATGAAAACTGCAGATGGAGGAAGAAGCTCTGTGATCGTGTCCCCCTTCCAAACTGGTGTGGAAAAAGAAAGGATTTCACTTACCTTCATGTCTTTGTCCCTGCTCCATGCAGTTGCCAAGATGGATGGGGAAAGCCATGCTTCTTGCTCGCAGTGAGAGCAAGAGGCTAGGCTAGAGCAACTCTTCCTGCCCCAATGCAATTGAACCACCCACCCACTTCCCCTGCAGCACCACCACTAGTTAGGAGGTGCAAATACAGTAAAGAAAATGCACAGACACTACCATAAACACTCAAAAACATATCCACACAAATGTCTAAATTAATTAACTTTACTGTATTTTCATGTATTTTAATTATTGAAACTCACTAGCAGCTGCTGCATTTTCCACCCTTGACTTGTACTCCAATCAATCTATGTTCCTGGTTTCTCAGATAAAAATTAGGTACTTGGCTTATATTCGGGTTGGCTTATACAGTAGTCGAGTATATATAGTAACTGTTTCCCCTCTTCCCTTCCAGCTCATTACTGAAACAGATGATTATAATAGAATACTTCTGGATATTGATAACACCAGGATGACTGCTGAAGATTTTAATATGAAGTAAGTACAATCAGTTTTCACCAATGTCCTTTCAACTGGGTGCCCTTTGCCAATATTATGTGAGAAAGATATCGTTAGATAAATAGATTACACACAAGTATAGAGGGGAAACTGACAACTGACTTCTGGTCAGAATTGAACAGGAACAGTCCAAGAAATGTGGCTTACAGCTATTGAATGTCCAAAAAAGGAAAACCAGAGGAGGGAGAGAAAGAAAGTAGAGTACCCTAGAAATGGCACTGGCAGGCTAGCGTTTGGAACCCAGAAAAGAGGCACCCCACACTGCAATATTTTGTCATAGGTCCCACCTCTTTTTAGCATTGTCTGTCTGTCTACAGGTTCTTCACTGCATTTCTCAATTATGGTTCTTTCCCTGTGAATTAGGTTTCAAACTGAAAATAGCCTCCGTCAGACTGTGGAGTCTGATTGCAATGGGCTGCGTCCATTAATGGATCAGTTGACTCTTGCTAAGGCTAATCTGGAGTCGGAGTATGAGCATCTTAGAGAGGAGCTGATCTGTCTCAAGAAGAACCATGAGGAGGTAAGCATTCTCCATAAGCATAAACAAAACAAACAAACAAACACCATTCTCAGGTTCTGCTCAGGCTCGTATTTTGAAATGCTAGGTGACATGATGTAATGAGAGCTATTTCCTAGCAAACACATGATTTTCAGGTGACAGCGCTTCAGTCCAACCATTTTTTTGATCCCGCTGTAGGACAACAACCTTTTAGAGCTGGGTTGGAGCAATTCCCAGACAGACAGAAGATTGTTTTAAAGGAGACCATTCCCAGTAAAATGCACCTTTCTAATGTGATCAGAATGACCCTTTCTTGCTTAGTCTCCTGTGTGATTTGCCAGATGATATAAAGCCTGAGTTTGGCAAGTTCCTTTTTAGACTACAACACTCACAACTCCGATTGAGGATTTTGGGGAGCTGTAGTATAAAAGTGTTATGTCACTTTCCTAAATCATGTATGAAGCCACCAACCTTCAAAAAATCTTGTGTCCAAATTCCAAAGTACAGTAGAACCTCATACAACAATTGCTCCCGTATAGCAACGAAATCACATAACAATTAGGTTTTGGGGGGAAATGGTGCCCCGCATAACAATTTTCCCTATGGAAAAAATCCATACAACAATTTTTCAATGGGAAAAACCACTTTGAGAAAAAAAATCATTGTATGATGCATCCCATAGGGAAACTCGCTATACACTGCATGCATCGTATAGCAATTGTTTTGTACAACAACGAGCCCTATGGAATGGATTAAAATCGTTGTATGAGGTACCACTGTAAATGCTTTATATTAGAGGTTCCCAACCTTTCAAGCCAGGGGATGGGTCACACTCTCTCAGTCAGCTTCGAGGGCCGGATTGCACATGAAATGGTGCCATGGGCCACATCCGGTTGAGAATCCATGTGTTAGATATTGAAAAAAACACTATTCACATCTCCAATGAGTAGACTGTCTTCCACACTAATTTCCTTGGAAGAATTATCCCAGGACTTTGTTTCCTGAAACTTCATCTGCTTTCCTTCTGTGGAGCAAACCACTCTTTGTACAATCTTTCAAGGTCCAGCTGCAGACGTCTTAGTAACATTTAACAGTTTTTCTTCTGGTGACATTTTTCATTCTTTCCCACCACTCCAGACCCTGAGAGAAATTCAAGGTCATCGTGGCCATGGCGATGTTAATGTTGAGGTGAATGCTGCCCCAGGCGAGGATCTGAAACAATGTCTTGATAAACTCAGGAATGAATATGAATGCATCATAGACCAAAACCGCAGAGAAGTGGAAAGCTGGTATGAAAGCAAGGCAAGTAGAGTTATATTATGTGTCGTGTTTAGACCTCTTGCTGAGACAGTGCATGGGAGTTTCTACAACTCACATTGTCCATTGTGGGTGGGAAATTCTGGGAATTTTAATTCAAACAAGCAATTTTTCAAGCTTTGATTTAAACATAAATAAAATAAGGACTGAGCTCTATCTCATGTTTAATTTAAATTTTGTTAGCAATAGTCTAGATCAGGAGTTCTCAACCCTTTTAAGCCAGGGCCGAGGCATGCTCCCTCAGACAGCTTCTGGGGCTGGACGGCCATTTTGCCCACCCTCCACCACATGACACTTCCTGGTGTGGTGGAGACAGTGGGAGGCCACATAAAGTGGTGCTGTAGGCCGCATCTGCCCCATGGGCCACAGGTTGAGAATCCCTGGTCTAGATACAGAAATATGGAAAGGAAAGTAGCTATCTGATATCATGTGTATCTGCCAACTCCAATAGAATGTCTTATCTTTTTACCTCCCCTATGTATATATTTCCCCATCTATCTCTGCAAGGGAATGCCCCTCAAAACCAAGAAACATTTGTGTCTTTTAGATGGAGGAGGTCCGCCAACAGGTCAGCACAAGTGGCAATGAGATAACGTCTGGCAACCATCAAGTTACTGAACTGAGACGAGAATATCAGACCTTGGAAATTGAGCTTCAGTCCCAACTCAGTATGGTAAGTTACATCAAGTGAATATGACAACGAAATCTCCAGGAAACCCATCACGCCTGGCTTTCTCCTCATATATAGCAATGTATTTCAATGTTTTTCTTTCTCTTAAAAGCAAGACACATGCCTCTCTTTTCTGAAGATGATGGTCCCTCCTTTATTTCTTTTCTAACACCAGGTCCAGTCTCTGCAAGGTAACCTGGCAGACACAGAAAGGCGGTACAATCTACAGCTTCAACAAATTCAATCCCTAATTGAGCCAGTAGAAGCTGAACTCGCCAGCATTCGATGTGAGATTGAGAGCCAGAATCAGGAGTACCAAAGTCTCCTTGGCATCAAGTGTCGTCTGGAACAGGAGATCGCCCAGTACCGCCGGCTGCTTGATGAAGGGCAGCAAGAAATGTAGGTTGACCATTGGAAATATTTTGCCATTGAATTCTATATGGTAAAGAGGGTCAGAACTCACATGTAGTTCCATATTTATTTATCTTTGTTAAGAAAAATAAATAGCAATGGGTAGGAATGATAAGTAAAGCTGCCAGTCGCCTTGTTGTGGGAAAACCTACTAGTCTATATAGTGTCAGAAAGTGGAATTTTTGGCCCTTCAGCTCCCATATCCCATTATGTTTGGCCATGCTATCTGGAGCTTCTGTGACCTGAAGTCCTGAACATAAAGACAGCCAAAGTTTATCCAACCATGATTTAGCCCAGCATATGAGTCAGACTGGCAGCTACTCTCTATGTCTGCAGTAGGAGGTGCACAAAATAAACAAGGCATGGAGGAGGTACCAATATTGATGACCAGGCTATAAAACACACTCGTTTGTAGTTTTCTTTATCTGTGAAAAGGAAATTTGCTATTGTGCTTCCTTTTTCACAGTGGTTCAGTAGGAGGTGGCTACGGAGGTACCTACGGCAGCGGTAGAAGAGGAAGCATTGGCAGAATTGGAGGAGGCGGAGGAGGAAGCATAGGTGGTGGAGGTATCAGTAGTGGCGGAGTTATCAGCGGAGGAGGCATCAGCAGCGGAGGTGGCATCAGCAGCGGAGGTGGCATGAGCAGCGGTGGAGTTATCAGCGGAGGTGGCATCAGCGGAGGTGGCATGAGCAGCGGTGGAGTTATCAGCGGAGGAGGCATCAGCGGAGGACACATTGGAGGAAGCGGGATTGGCGGAGGAATTGTTAGCGGCGGCAGCAGCGGAGGAGGAGGAGGAAGCTACAGTAGTTCACATTCCTACTCATCTCACGGCGTCTCTACCAAAGGAGGTGAGAGCAGGCATGATTGCAAGGGTAGTTTTCCATCTCAAAGGCTATTTTTCAGGCAGTGAGGCTCTTCAGTTGAAATAATGTTTCAATTGAATTAATGTTTCTTCATCACTGTGGGGAAAAGTATCCTGGGGAAATGTGCTAATGTTCCTGCAAACAATGAAATGTGACCTATGCCAGCTTTCCAATGATCGTTGACTAGTCTCATGGAGCAACACACGTTGCTCACATAGCAGGCAGCTTGCATGTTGAGTCATTACATATATGGGCCTGGGAGCAAACCTAGCACATAACGAGTTCTGTTCAGGATCTGGAAGGGCTATTTTTTAAAGGCCAAAGCTAACAAAACCACTGAGACACCATGGTCATTGACCAAACTGTCTGAAAGTTTCAGGAAGCTGTAGTCCAAAAAAGTAACTCTGATTCTACCCACCTAATGCCTGCAATCTCAGGATTTTGGTAGGTAGTTGACCGAGATTGTAGCTGAGATGCTGAAGGAGCAGGAGGCGTAGCTACAGTAGACAGAGGAAACAAGACTCCTAAATTCACGTGGTTCCTCTCACTGAAAGTAGAAGTAAAACGAATCTTGCAATCTGTTTTGCAACAGGATGAGATAGATTTTAAGCTGCCATTTTCTCTGTTTAAACCAGGGGTGCCCACAGGCCATAGTTTGGGCACACCTGCTAAAGACTAATGTATCTCTTTCCGTTTTTTTCAACAGGACTAGGAAGAAAATCGGTTGAGTAGCCAGTTACCATTCTTTCAAGCTCCAACCCCAAATGATTCTGCTGATATGATAGGAGAAGACATACCTGGCGATATTCTGCACACGGATCCATATAACAGATTTCTTCTTCCAGATGTCCAACTCTGTTGGCCACTTATCCATAAGGGTCCATTCCACCACATGGCCCTCTGCCTCTTTTGACTTGTTCCTTCCATTCTTTAACATTATTTCTTGCAGTATGTGGTTTCACTTTTCTTTATTAGTGATTGGCCATCAATTTCTGCAGTTGATGAGGGCTGTCTAATAAAGGTCTATTGCTGCTTGATGCAATCAGAAAAAAAAATCTGTGAGTCCTGTACTATTTCTGCTGTGCAAACATTTGGTGGGTGTACAGAAATCATTTATGTTCAGGGAGGAGGGAGTAATCTCTTTTATTTTCTTTATTTTAAAAAAAAATCACAATTCATCAACTTTTGCAAATCATCTCCTGGATGGAAAGCAGTTGAGATGTTAAAAATACAAGTGTGGATTCAGCCAAATGATATTTTCATCCGAATATGATCCGGGGCTTAGAGGGCTTAATTCTTAATAGTCTAGCTTTCAACCCTGGAGTATTTAGAAACCTGGGGAACATAGTTAAAAGTAGAGACATCACCTTGCAAACAAAAATTTGCACAATCAACTGCAACAGTATGTGGAGAGAGAATAACCAGAAGTGCAGGCGGGTTTCAGAAGAGGCAGGGGGACTAGAGACCACATCGCCAACATAAGATAGATCATGGAAAAAACAAAGGAATATCAGAAACATTGATTACACTAAGGCTTTTGACTGTGTCGACCACAACAAAATGTGGCAAGTAATTAAAGACATGGGAATATCAGAACACATATGCCTCATGAGAAATCTGTACATGAATCAAGAAGCAACAGTTAGGACAGAAATTGGAATGACGGAGTGGTTTGGAATAGGAAAAGGAGTAAGACAAGGCTGCATTTTGTCACCCTGCTTATTCAACTTATACACAGAACACATAATGCGCAATGCAGGGATGGAGGAATCACAATTTGGGATCAAAATTGCTGGGAGAAACATCAACAATTTGAGATATGCAGATGATACCACCCTAATGCAGAAAGTGAGGAGGACCTAAAGAAGCTCCTGATTAGGTTGAAAGAAGAAAGTGAAAAAGCTGGTTTGAGACTTAATATCAAGAAAACAAAGATCATGGCAACAGGCCCTATCAGTCCCTGGAAAATAGATGGGGAAGAAGTAGAAGCAGTGACAGATTTTACTTTCTTAGGATCAAAGCTCACTGCAGATGGTAATTGCAGCCATGAAATAAAAAAGCGACTGATTCTTGGGAGGCAAGTGATGAGAAACCTGGGGAGCATAGTGAAAAGCAGAGACATCAAATTGCAAACAAAAATTCGCATAGTCAAAGCGATGGTATTCCCTGTGGCAATGTATGGTTGTGAGAGCTGGACCATTAGGAAAGCTGAGTGCAGAAGAATAGACACCTTTGAGATGTGTTGTTGGAGGAGAGTTTTGAGAGCCCCCTGGACAGCGAGGAGAACAAATAGGTCAATCTTAGAAGAAATCAACCCTGACTGCTCCTTAGAAGGTCAAATAATAAAGATGAAGCTAAAGTACTTTGGACATCAAATGAGAAGAGAAGATTCACTTGAGAAAGCCTTGATGCTGGGAAAGGTGGAGGGCAAAAGAAGAAGGGGACAGTCAAAAATGGGATGGCTTGGTGGTATTGTAGACGCAATGGGCACAAAGCTGGGCGGGCTGAGGAGGATGGTGGAGGACAGAAGTGCCTGGCGGACAGTGGTCCATGGGGTCTCAGAGGGTCGGAATCGACTGTGTGACTGAACAACAAATATATATATATATATATATACTGATAACAAAAGATGACTTCTGCAATTACAAGAGTTGCTCAAAATGTTTACCATCAGTGTCCAGACACTTCTAATTACAGGGAATTATTGCTTGAGCAACATTGTTCTAGATCTTCCCTTGTGCACATCGCAAACAGTACCATGTGTCTCAAACTTATCATGAATGCTGCAATTTTTAGGCATGTTGGAGGTTCTGTTGCATACTCATGCCTTCATTGTCGTCATACTTTCACAACACTCTTGAATTTCAACTACCATTTCAGAATGGTCTTGCGCCCTTAGAACAAGAACCGTGTTTCCACCATTTTCTTTGATTGGCTTGTCCAGTCATTCTCAACCTACAGCTCGGGACCAAACCCAGCTCCTGATGCCAATTCATCCAGTCCCTGATTCCCTCACTGATCCCAGAAGTGGAATTAAAACATGTTCTGCACATGCACACCATGCATTTTACTTCTGTTTCTGGGTGGAGGAACCACGTGACTGGCCCAATCAGTAGTCTAGGAGGCTTGGTCAGGCCTGTGAGCTGAAACCCTTGTGAAAGCCTGGTCTTGCCTGTCACATGGTGACGCTAACACTAATTTTTTTGAGCGAAAATCATACTACACATTGCTACCATAATTCAATCCAACTTCAGCAAGTAAGACATAGGTAAAATCTCTTAAAATATGTATACATTTTGGCACCTTCCATTCCTTCCAGCATGTCTTTGAAATGTCTTCCCCACCTTTCCACACTCCTTTACTCTGAGCTAGGAGGGATGTTCAGAGGATCCATGGAGATCTAAGATACTGTAGTTTGGTTCTGAAAAAGCTGCTACCATCTCCTCTTTTCCTTATCAAAAGCAAAATATTCTAACAATCCTGTTTGAACTCATAGCCACCGTGGCAAATCTTGGCACTCCAGCTCTTCTTGGACTTCAATTCTCAAGAGCCCTAATCAGCAGGTGTACTGAAGTCCAAGAAAAGTTGGAGTAGCAAGGTTCACTACCACTGCCCTAAAGCAGTGATGGCCAACCTTGGCACTCTAAGTGTTCTTGGACTTTAATTTCCAGAAGCCCAAGTCAGCACTCCTGCTGATCAGGTTTTCTGGGAATTGAAGTTCAAAAATATCTGAAGTGCCAAGGTTCACCATTACTACCCTATAGTATCCCTCTCAGCATATGGAAGAAAAGTCTTGGTGGTGGGGGACTAAACCTTCTAGTCAGTGGTGGGATTCAATTTTTTTTTACTACCTACTCTGTGGGTGTGGTATGGTGGGCGTGGCCAGGGGAAAGCCCTCCATTCCACCTGAATTAGAACTACAGTACTTTATTTCAAAACTTGGATGGGCGGAGCCAGCTAGAATTTCTGCTACCAGTTCTGGCAAAATGGGGTGAACCGGTTGAATCATACCACTGCTTCTATAATGTTAGCTGAGGAAATCTGGGAGTTATAGTCCCAACAATTGCCTTAACTAAGCTCTGATTTTCTCTTTTTGAGACTTTACCTCCTGACCTCCAAATTAGGGTGATCTAGAGATGTATATTATTATTATTATTATTATTATTATTATTATTATTATTATTATTATTATTATTATTATTATTATCATCATCATCATCATCATCATCATCATCATCATCATCATCATCATCATCATCATCATCATCATCATCATTATTATTATTATTATTATTATTATTATTATTATTATTATTATTATTATTATTATTATTATTATATTTGAATTTCTATACCGCCCTACTTGGCAGAGCCAACTCAGGGCGGTTTACACACATGTATAGTTACAGTCACAACATATCAATAAATCAATAGTCAATATCAAACGAAAATAGTCAATAAATAGTCAATATCAGAATCATAGAACATCAGCACATAAACATCATTACATTAAAAGTAATTCTATAAACAGTAACAAAAAATTCAATAAACATCAATATCAAGCAGTAGTTAAAAAATTTCCATACAAAGAAACAAAACTAAGCAAAGCACCACGACAAGTAACGAGCCTCTCCGTCCACCGCACAGCATCTCTTAAAGTCCCAGCAGGGCGGGATTCTGGGGGCAGATGGAACAAGTCCCAAGGCTGAACGCCACTGCAGCCACTTATCTCGGCTGCAGATGTTACTGTGCGGCGGCCACCTGCACAGCCAAGGAAGCGTTCACGGGAGAGAGCGGAGACGTCCATGGCTGCCTGCCGCCCGAGTCCCGCAGCTGTTGCTCCCTCGCGTCCGGCTGGCCGAGGGAGAGACTGGCGGCGGCGGCGGCGAAGGTCTTTTGAAGCCGCCCGAGTCCCGCAGCTGTTGCTCCCTCGCGTCCGGCTGGCCGAGGGAGAGACCGGCGAAGGCGGTGGTGGCGGCAAAGGTCTTTTGAAGCCGCCCGAGTCCCGCAGCTGTTGCTCCCTTGCATCCGGCTAGCCGAGGGAGAGATCGGCGAAGGCGGCGGTGGCGGCGAAGGTCTTTTGAAGCCGCCCGAGTCCCGCAGCTGTTGCTCCCTCGTGTCCGGCTGGCTGAGGGAGAGACCGGCGAAGGCGGTGGTGGTGGCGAAGGTCTTTTGAAGCCGCCCGAGTCCCGCAGCTGTTGCTCCCTCGCGTCCGGCTGGCCGAGGGAGAGACCGGCGGCGGCGGCGGCGAAGGTCTTTTGAAGCCACCCGAGTCCCGCAGCTGATGGGCATCCCACCCATGGCATTTGCTGCCATGAAAGGGGTGTGTGTGATATTTCCTCTCCTCTCCTGGACTTCACCAGTTTGGAGGGCTCCAATCAGAGCTTGCCATTTGGTTGTGGTGGACGACAGAGAGAAAGGCCTTAAAGGTGGCTCCCTCTTCCCTAACAGTCTCTTTGCTTTTAGGTGCAAATGGCCTCCCCTATAGTTACAATGTGAGAGTAGCTGGTTGCTTTGGGGATGGATAGGAATGTTTGCCCCTGCCCTAGATTGACTATGGAGGTAGGTGATTTTGGCCTATCCCACACTGTCTTTGATTGGGACTACAAAGGGCTATTTGGGGCTGTATTAAATAGGTCACAACTGGCAGGTAGTGTGGTAGAACAGCAGCATAGTTGAAGTCCCAGGACTTCAGGAGCAGGTTCCTAGCCGCCCAACATCCAAGATACAAGATTCAGTTCTGGGATGAGGGGATTCAATGGTGGCCCGCTAACAGCACCACCCACCTAAGGTCCCAAGGCCTGGGTGGTGGTCACGTGGCCCAGCCAGGACTTGGCTGTCACTGGACACTACCCTCTCAGGGTTTGGGACTCGCCCAAGTGGGAACAGGAGCAGGGGTAAGACTGAATCCTGCAGCTCCATTCTAGGGGCCGACACTACACAGTCCCCACTGCAGAAAAGAAGAGGTTGCTCACAGTTAAAGGTAATAGATAAGACTTGTGGCCCTTAGTTTACTTTAAATAAGATGTCTGTGTTTTTTGTTCCAGGAAGGGGGGAGGGAGGCAAAATGCATGTTTTGCTTTGCATATTGAAATTCTCAAGTTCAATTCCATCAGTAGGTAAGGCTGGGAAGAACTGCTACCAGGTTTTTCCAAACCTGGGAATCTTTTTATCGTCCCAAGCCAGCATGGCTTACGAACATTGATGGCAGGAGTTGTAGGCCAGTAATATCTGGGATCTCAAGGGACTTGCTTGTGTATGAGCTGACTCACTAGATGTCTGTTTATCCTATGTGTTTGCACGTACAGTATTACCAAAAAGCAAAATAAGACACATGGGTGCCACCTGCAGGAAATGCACAGGAAAGCCTTGGTGCCACAATACAAGAGAAACATGAATGTGAGGCAAGCAAGATGGAGACATGTGACACTACACAGTGATGACTTAAGGTTGCATATGAAATAGTTTACCACCAGATGGTGATGTGTACAACTACAATCATCTCTTCATTTATGCATCATAAAACTCCTGCAAGCCCATTTTTAGCCCTGAAAAGTCTAAAAAGCAATAGGTTCTCATACACTGCTCAATTTCCAGCTTTACTTATAAACTTTCACTTTATGTTTTGGGTGGGCTGAAAAAGTAGCAGGTCTACTTAAAATTCCCAGCACACAAAGTATCTGTTCTCCACCAAGTCCTGCTTTTGGAACAGAAGAAGGCTTGAAGGGAGAATTCCACTAGGCCGAGCTCTGCTGACATGTGAAGTGTTTCATACACTAGAAATCCAAAATATGATGTGGCATGATCCTGTCCTTACAGGTTGGTCACATTTTACTGGCAAAAAGTGACCAAACTAAGCATGTGATCATGCCACTCTTCACTTTAGAACTGGAGCTTTGTAGCCCCAGGTTCTAAAGATTGGGTCTTGTGAAATTGGCCAAAGAGAGGATAGGAGTGAGGAATGATGAGGGACATCCAGATGTGAGAACAAGGGAACTTGTAAACCAGATTCCTAAGTGTCAACCACTTGAGTGAATATGTGGACCCTTCAGTTCTGGGTGCTGTTCGCCACCTGTGGTGACCTCCTGGGCTCACTTGACAGGGCAGAGGACAAGTGTTTACTGTGCACCTTGCATAGGGGACGTTGGGTCTCATCTGGGTCCAATTCGACCTTGACAGCATCTGATCCTGACATGGGTTAGAGCTTCTGACAATCATGATGGTTCCATGCTGAATCCCCATATGTTATCTTCTTATTGGGATGGAATGATTGGAAGTGGTACGCCCATTTAAAGCATGCAGATATATACTGTTCCCCCAGCAAACATGTGTACCCTCTCAAATTTGGCACCATGAGTCAAAACTTCCCTCACTGGACTCCATTATAGTTCAGCTTCTCCTTGCCTGTGAAAACTGTTTGAGACTCCAATGTGCTCTAGAATCAGTCACCAAATTTGCAGGGATGGTTTTGTCTTTCTTAACTATGTATGCAAAATAAAACAAATTGTAAAAATTGTGCATTCACCCCAAACAGGAGTGACTTTTAATTTGCTGAACATTCTATCTGCCAGTTTTAAGCTTAGGGTAGATTGTTTTTGTCTTTCTTAACTATCAGTCCTCCTGTACTACTTCGGTGTATGTACTGTGGTGGCTCAAATGGTTAAGATGCTGAACTCACTGACTGGGAGGTTGGAGTTTGATTCCTGGGTACTGCATGATAGAGTGAGCTCCCATCTCTGTCCTAGCTCCTGCCAACCTAGCAGTTCGAAAGCAGGCAACTGCAAGTAGATAAACAGAGACCACTTCGGTGGGAAGGTAAACAACATCCCGTGCACTCCGGTATTGAGGCATGCCTGCCACATGTCCACAGAAACATCTGCAGACACAGACAGTGCTGGCTCTTTGGCAATAAGCAAAGATGAGCACTGAACCCTAGAGTCATACATCACTGGCTTTCAAGCAAAGTGACCTTTACTTTTACCTTTACTTTATTTCTCAAGCAGAAAAGATTCTCTGTGTATATATTTTGTGCAAATTATAGAAACCTGAATGGAAGATATCCAATCTGGCCAGGTTATCTTGCTATGGTAATAGAGTAGACCATACTCCCCGTGACTCAACGCCAATCAACAAGTGGTGGTTAACAAACCTGACAATCCTGAGGACTAACTGCCTTGGGTGCTTAAGACTACAGGGAAGGGTGATTGATGATGATGATGATGATGATGATGATGATGATGATCAACAAACGTGACTCTGGGCGGCTCACAACAGTACACAATACACAATAGAATCACAATAAAAACATTCACAATAAAATGCCGATCGTCCAAAATACAAAAGTTCAAAAATGGCCACACACAGTCCAGGGGCTAGGTTGGCCGGACTGACCATTGTCTGGCCCCCTCCCCAACAGCCAAGACCCGGCACCAGAACAGCACAACTCCAGCCATGGGCTTGGCCCGGGGTCACAGAGGTGCTCCTGTAATGGTCCCCAAGTGGATTGGAGGGCAGCAGCTTCATCAATACTGGCCTGGGGCTGAGGAGGACTTTATTTATTTATTTATTGTTCGTATTTAGTATCCCGCCCCAATCGGGAAGACCTGACTCTGGGCGGCTTACAACATACATTACCGCCATAGGTAATGGTCATAACAATATATAAAAACCTTAAAAGTTCATAGAAAAATTTAAAACATTAAAGCAATAAAACCGATAAAACAGCTAAAAACAGATACAGATACAGATGCCAGGTGGGGGGAGAGATGGCTGCCCTTAAATCAGCCATCCTAGGTCCCCACACTTGACCCGCCAGCCAGGTCTTTACGCCCTTTCGGAAGGGCAGGATCTCCGTCTGCAGGCGCAGCTCTGTCGGGAGGAGGTTCCAAAGGGCCGGGGCGAACACAGAGAAGGCCCTCTTCCTAGTGCTCGTGAGACGAGCATCCCTGGCTGATGGAGTAACAAGAGAGCCCCTCCGATCCGCCCTGGTGGGACGGGCAGACGTTCTTAGGGTGACACGGTCTCTTAGGTATGTGCTAAAAGGGCTCAGGACCAGAAAGTAACTCGCAGAACTGGATCAGTGGTATGGGTGTCCATGCTGTGATATAGAAGGCAAATGGAAGGCCACTGCATTATATTCCCAGGACAATCTTCATGGCTGATTGCCATGATGATTGCCAATATTCAGAATTGGATACAGACGTTTTCGTGGACATATGACAGGCGTGCCTCAACACTGGAATGCATGGAAAGCAGTTTTACCTTCCCACCGAAGTGGTCCCTATTTATCTACTTGCAATTTCTTGCTTTCAAACTGCTAGGTTGGTGGGAGCTGGGACAGAGATAGGAGCTCACTCCATCATGCAATACCCAGGAATCGAACTCTGACCTTCCAGTCAGTGAGTTCAGCATCTTAACCACTTGAGCCACCACAGTACAGTACCTATTTTTCTACTTGCCATTTCTTGCTTTTGAATTGCTAAGTTGGCAGGAGCTGGGACAGACGATGAGATCTCACTCCATCATGCAACACTCTGATGGCTGGCTTGTTGACTGTCCAGTTTTCAAGCTTAGCATCTTAACCAACAGCTCAACATCTTAACCACTAAGCCACCACAGCTGTTTGTTTTTAAATTACAACGTGTTCAATTGTTGTTCTTGTGCTTATTCCCTTTTTTTAAAGAGAGAAGAGAGAGAGCAGTGTGGTGTAGTGGGTAGAATCCAGAGGTGTAGCTACCGCCGTATCTGCCGTATCAATTATACGGGGCCCCTGGCCACGGGGGCCCCCCAATGTGCGTAAGCAAAACAAATCTTTACCCTTCCTAAGGGCCCCCAAACAAATTTTTATACGGGGCCCCGCCAAGGCACGCTACTCTTCTGGTAGAATCCGACTTGGACTCTGGGTTCAAATACCTGCTCGACCATAGAAATGTACTTAAAGTTATGTCCATAGAGCTGAACAACAGGATTTCAGTCATGATTTTTATTTTATGTCATACAGCATTGTGCTTTTGTGTCACAG
Source organism: Furcifer pardalis (assembly GCA_030440675.1). Classification (NCBI taxonomy): domain Eukaryota; kingdom Metazoa; phylum Chordata; class Lepidosauria; order Squamata; family Chamaeleonidae; genus Furcifer; species Furcifer pardalis. The sequence continues at coordinate 27,071,988 of CP126897.1, forward strand.
CTTTGGTTTAACTATCTGCTTTGGATCCCTTCATGAGAAGCAAGGCAGCACAGAACTGAAATACTGTACATGCACCAATAAATTTAAATTTTAAATTCACGCCTTTCTCTTCTAAAGCCAATCTACTTAATTATAATTTAAATTAGAGGGGGAGCCCCTACTATCCCATAGCATCCTTGGTATTGCTCAACCCTCCCTAGACATTGCCAACTTCCTCACATTTAGCTGCAGAGAGCAGAGGAAATTCCAAGAAATGTACTGTATATATAGGACCATGGGTGACAGTGGCATCACTGGGGGGGGGGTCTTAGGGGGGTTCCGGCCCCGGCCCACGCTTTTTCGGCTATGTATGTTCTTGGACTGCAATTCCCAGAAGCCCTAGCGGGAGCGGGAGCCAGCGTCCACCAGGGGGCGGCATATTTGGCTTCAGCCCCGGGCGGCTGAATTTCATGCTACGTTACTGATGGGTGAATCCAGCAAACTCCGCTCTGACCATTTGCTTTTTCAGGTTGAGCAGTGTAATGACTTAGGGCTTCCTCACCTCAGCCAGCAAATGAATCAGAGGAACCCATGCTGTCTAGGGAACATCATTAGGTTTGATCTTTGTGGGTTAAATGGGATACAAGAAATCTTGGGCCCTCCAGATATAGATTATTCATGGACCAAATAAGGAGCTCACCCAATAATTTGAGGGGAAGACAGTACGTCTCCCCCATGACGATCACAAGACACTATGCCTCCAGGTGTTTTTGCACTACAAATCCAAGCCTCTCTCACCATTGGCTAATCTAGTGAAGGCAGATGGGAGCCACAGATGCAACTTTTCACCAGGAGTACAAAGTGAGTTCTGGATACCTGGGAAACGAAACAGTCTGAATTTGTTTCAGTGCAACAAAAAAAGTGTACTTCACATTCTCTTTAGCTCAGACTTCAGTTGGTAAAGTGTCTTTGGTAGCCCTCTGCTCATCTGACATGGAGAACTGACTTTCATGAGGGTTACGTGACCACTCACCTGAGCCAAGGAGAAGGCAATTAAATCCAGATTGATAAATGGATAGTAAAGGTGGGTGTTCTTGGGTAAACAAAGGATGTGCTTGTTCCAAAAGCTGTCCTGCAGATCACGGCTGCGTTGGAGTGAGCTCTGGTACATATCAGATGGCAAAAGGCTTGCACAGCCTGGCAACACTTTGCCCGAGTGCTAAAACCTGTATCCTATTTTTTTACTGCATTTGTGCAATCTGGAGGGGAGTGGTTACAGTTTTATTGCATGCTTGCACTGATTCTGTTGTAAAAATACTCCCTGCTCCTATGCCAGGGTTCCTTTTGTGCATGTTCAGTGAGTATGCTCTAGTAAGAGAATGTGGAACAGTTACTTCTTTCGGGTACCAGCCTCCACAGTTCCCTGGCATATCCCAGTGCTGCAGTTGTCTACAGTATCCTGGTACTGGAGTCCAAATACCAGAAATTCTGTTCCTGGGAGCTACGGAAAGATATAACTTACCGGTAATTCCTCCAAGAGGACTTGGGGGAGTGTTATCTCTGTGTTGCATAATTGTGATTCTGTTTCTAAGAGCAACATGCTGTGTCTTAAGCTGATGATAGACATGTTTATTTTCATTAAATCTGGGAATTAATAGCTGAAGCTTGTGCCACGGAGTTATGTAGAGAAGTGCATGAAGCCATTCCTGTGGAATGTGATCATTCATCACCCCAGTGAGAACTAAGCAGGTTGAGAACAATGGGTGCTGGTAATTCAGTCACAGCCCTGAAGTCAAACAAAGTTCAGTCTGTGGCCAAACTGGTCCTCCTTCCCTGCATGTTGCCAAGTGGGCATCCAGCCCTTGGAAGTTGAGTAACAAGAGCTTCAAAACTGAGTGGACACAACCACAGAAGTCTCAGTAAAACTACCTCTAGGGCACCAAAATTCCTTGAACCCACTCAAAAGCCGTAGGTAGTTCATAAAAAGCCCAGAACCATAATTGAGTAAGTAAACTCTTTAGTAGAAGCAGTTTAAAAGTCACAATAAATCTAGTAAGCAGGTTTTCGGATTCAGTTGAGTTCTTTATCAAGCCTCAAATGAAAGGTGCTAGAGAACTTGCAAATCTGTATACAGTATTTCATTCACTTCTTTTCCTGTTTTGTTTGTTTGTTCGACTTATAAACTACCCATCTAACACTCTGGGCAACAAATATTGAAACAGGAAAAAACCAAGACCATAAATAACAAAAAGCATATCAAAGGATAAACAATAACACTGTCAACACACATACATTAAACTTAGGACAATATTAAGCAATTTTATTGCTGTGTTAGCCACCCTGAGTTGCTTTACACATACAAATATGACCAATAAATAAATAAATAAATTCAAGTGGCAAACATATACTTTTTATTTTCCTCCAACTCGGAAAACCTCCAAGGAAGCTTCCTTCAATAAATAGGTTTTGAGCTGCTTCTTAAAGGTATTGAGAGAAGAAGCCTCCCGAATTTAATGAGGGAATGCATTTTATAATGCAGATGGCACAAATGAAAAGGCTCAGTCCCTTCTCACCTCCCACGTAATAGGCACCTTCAGCTGTAGGTTATATGAGGATCAGGTAGGGCAGGCAGAGGATCTTAGAAGGGAATGCTCCAAAATATGCAAACCTGGCAATGTTTTGGGATAGCAAAGACCTTTTTATCTTGTACAGGCAGTTGGTCTCCAAACTGGTTAGAGCTAAGGAGAGTTATTGTTTCATTTCATTGCTGCGTTGTAGTTGTTTAAATATTTTTATTAGTTGTCTAGATAGCTCTGTGGTTTAGGTTTTTGGCTGCAGAATCAAAGGTTGGGAATGTGATTCCCGACTGTGTTTCCTGGAAGAAAAGCCAGCCATTGGCAAACTGCACACTCCCAATGCATCCCCAGAAGAATACAACGGTGAACCACTTCTGAGTATTCTCTATGTAGAAAACCCTGGGACCGGATGGTAGTATATTAAAATAACTATTTTCGGGGTCTTCTAGGTAGAAAGTATTCAGAAGTGGTTTACCATTCTTTTCTTCTAAGGGTACCCTGGGATTCTGCAGGTTGCCCACAACCTCACAGGCTGGTTTCTTTTGGATGCACAGTGGAGAACTGAACTCATAAATTCTGGCTCTGCAGAAAGATACCTAACTCAGTCATCTATCCAGTCAGCAAGGTAGGGTATACATTCAATAAAATAAATGAATGAATTCAGGTCTGTGCTTGATACAAAATGAATCATCACAATATAGACGCCTCTTATTGTACACTAGAAAATTCCATTGATATCAGTGCTAATTTCCTCCTTAGGATACGTTGAACTTACAAATTTAACATGGTGGAGCAAAGATTCTCTTCACTCCATTCAGAGTTTAGAAATAAAAATAAAGCAAGTGATACTATAGGAAAGAGAACCTGTAGCAATTTTCTTATCATGTCAGAAGCACACAAAGGTGCTTTCTGGGTTGAAAGGATTTTTGCTGGAGGAATTCCACTCATGGAATGCCCGAATGAGGCTCCTTTCATGTCCCCAAAATCTTTTCCCATCAATGTGGTCCCTATTTATCTACTTGCAATTTCTTGCTTTTGAACTGCTAGGTTGGCAGGAACTGGGACAGAGACAGGCGCTCATTCCATCATGCAGTACTAGGGTCTTGAACTGCTGCCTTGTCGACCTTCCAGCTAACAAGGTGAGCTTCTTAACCACTGAGCCACCACAGTCCCATTAGCAAAATATAATGGTTTCACTGTGAGCAACTGGAAGTGCAAAATGGGGAACTGCTTTGTCTCTTCTAAAGACTATTCTGTCTCTTTTTGGAGTCAGAGTGACCATTTACACATAACCAAGAAAATAGGACAAGAAGAAGATTTCCATAACATCTGGAAGAGCTAATTTATAAATAGATAGGGCTTTTAACAGAGTGGTTGATGTGTTTTCTTTCAGTGGCATATTTTAAATTATGTTTTCATTGATCTGCTATCTGTTTTACTTGTGTTTATATTTCAGGATCGCAAACCTTTGGCATTCCAGATATTTTGGACCACTCTCCCAGAGTCCTTTACTATTTATGATATTGTCTAGGAATCCTGGGAGCTGTAGCCAATTTCAGGAGAGAATTGTCAGGGCATCAAGCAAGCAAGCTGTAACTTCTGTTCTCCATTCAGTACCAATGGGCATCTGAAAGACCAACAGTTTAAACAATACATTTTACCAATTTTCTTTCTTTCTTTTTTTTTTGCAACATCTGAAGAATTCAAACAAGAACTCAAAATCCTGAACATGCACCTTTTCACGGAAGCCAGAGAAATCCATGGAATGGGAGACTGCAGTTTGCAGCTGGCACAGCCTGAAGGAAAGAAACATGGTAAATCTTTAACAAGTAAATGGGTTTGGCAACTATACTAAAGTGTTTTATCAGAAAGGCATGGTACAGAGACAGAAATATTACAGTCCCAGACAGCTATTTGGCAAGTCAACACAGGGAAATTTGTAGTAACACATGAGTATATCTTGGGTGTGGAATCAATTGTTGGCATGAAGAGTCTTACTCAATGGGCTCCGAATGTTTAGGATTCTTCTAGCTGTTTTTACTTAAATGCATATGAACCTGGGGTACACAGAATGAGACTCCTCAAAGATTGTGGTATTCTTGAACCACAATCAGGCGTATGCTGGTAATGGCAACCTTGTGTTGCCAACCAATCTTTCTCACACTAGGTCAGGCAAAAGGAACAGTGGAATGAAATCCCCAAATGGTGCCTCCATTTTGGCAGTTTCATGACTGACCTAGACATGGAACAAGAAATAAAAACCTCATGGTTTCTTCTAAATGTGTCTTCTCACTTTTGCGCTTTGTGGCCATTTCATTATGGACATGTAAAGTACTATAGTATAGTACTATATGTATAGTACATGTATAGTACTATACATGTAAAGTACTATACTCAAAACAATCCAGTTTGCATTTATGATCTATCTGTGGCTTTTCCACCAATCCACTCCTTAAAGATCTATTTAATTTTCACTGCATATGGCTACTGCTCCTGGGACATTGTCAGATGTGTATAGCAGCAGAAGGTACTTCAAATTGTAGCCTTTCCAAGAAACTAGAACCCATAACAAAACAGCAGCTTAAAAAAACAACCAACAGACGAGGAATGTTGGTGGGGAAGACATTCTCAGTCAGTAAGATTTTGGTCAAGACAGAGTTCTTAGTGGAGCAAGATAGCTGTTGGGGATTCTCTGTGACAGGTCTCACATTAAGCATGAGATTGAGACACTAAGAACATGTTTTCTCCTAACATATAATTATATGTACTTTGTGCAAAAATGTCTTTGAGAAACCATTATAATGTTCTCCTTGGAAGCAACTGGTAAGTGTGCACATGCATGCACACACACACACTCGTACAAACACAGCAATCACAACACAGATTAATGCATGACAAAGATGCAAACACTCCATCTAAGGTTACTACTGTTTAATAGTTTATGTAGTAAAAGTACAGTTATTTGTGCAAAGTTTGTTCAGTTCCAGAAATATGCAATAAAAGGAAGATGTCATCCAAACACTTGCAATCTCTTTGAGACAGAGTTGCACATATGTGTGAAAGTGTGTATGAGAAAGAAAAGTGGTGATTGTGCATTAATCAATTAAATCAATCTGAAAAATAGTTTAGTCCTGGTGTATTTACTTTTTATGGCCCATCACAGCTAAGAACTTGATTATCTTCTGAAATTATCTCAATTTCCTTATAAGTCAGCACCAAAGCTCAAGGACACATCAGGTTGCTTGGCTTCAGGGAACACATTTTGTATACAATGCAGTACAGTTGTACCTCGCTTAAAGAGCATAATGTGTTCCACAGGATTCCTCTTTAAGTGAGTTTGCTCTTTAAGCGAAACACCATTGTAAGTGACCAATTGTGGGGGAGTGGGGATTGCGAACCCCGATTTATTTGTTAAGCGAGTTTTTGGTTGGTTTTATTTGTTAAGCGAAGGAAACATTCAGAGAAAATTCTGATCTTTATGCGAGTTACTCTTTAAGCGAGGTGCTCTTTATGTGAGGTTTGACTGTACTGTGCAGTCTATAACACTTCCTGTCATGTTTCATCCAAAATGGTGCTTTCCAAGGTGTCAATTTACACACTTCAAATATTTAATTCAAATTGTACCTTTCCTGACAGTGAAGATGCCAATATGAATTTAGACATAGATTTGAAAGATGGCTCCTTCATGAGAGAACTTCCATGACTTAAAAATAATTTTTAACAAATAAATTTCTTTTATATATACCATTTAAAAACCCTAACTTTTTTAAAAGCACCTTTAAAATAGTTTGTTTGTTTGTTCGTTCGTTTCTTTTTTTCTTAGTCCAGATCAAACTTTGAACTGCAAAAATGAAGCCACTTTGTTATTGGCCAAAATTAAATCTTCAGTGGTAACATGCTTCTGGTAATAATTGGTAGACCAGTAAATGAGTTGGATTCTGTTTCTCTCCACATTCAAACAGTGTGTTATTGTTCACTGGCTAGTTAATGATGCTGAGAAAGATTGAGGGTAAAAGGAATAGAGGACAACAAAGGATGAGGTGGTTGGATGGAATCATTGATGCGATTGACATAGACCTATGTGGACTGCGGAAAATGACAGAGAACTGGGGTGCTTGGAGATCAGTGGCCCATGGGGTATCCAAAAGTAGGGCTCAACTGTGCAACTGAACAATAAAAATGACAGTTAAAAACATTGTAAAAATTAACCTGTCAAAACATGAATCAAAAGAAAATCATGAAATCAATACAAACAGCTTGAAGGAACAATTAAAATCCTTATGCAAAACCATTTCTTGAAAGGAAGGCCTTTACTACTGAAAAGGCCCTCTCTTTAGCCCCAAGCAATTTTATTTCAGGGATCACTGTGGCATGAGGGGGGGGGGATTAGTGTTGCCATTTATGGATCATCTCCCACTCCCCACCAAAAACTAGAAGACAAAAGTGGAGATAAGATTTGTGAAAATTGGCACCCATATTTCCCAGGACCCCAGGTCACAACAGCTTCCAGAGTAGAAGAGTGCAAGGGTGGATCACACTTCATTATTCAGCTTTTGGTCCACAGCCAAGCTTTGAATGGTAGAAGAAGCTAAAGAAGCTTCAGCTGGATCAGGAAGAACCACTGAACTCTGATAGACTGGACCTGGTCATGTGAAGAAACATGACAGCAGCATTCCCATTATCCATTGAGCCATCTGAGTCTCCTTTACTCATTAGTACAGAGAAAGATTGGGCTTTGAACCTCTTTATTTCTGCTTCTTGCCCTTACTAGCTTGGCATATGCAGTTCTGACAAATTTATGGCATTGCTTTTGTCCATGAATTGGTCTCTTTCCCTTTGCAAAAGGAAATTTGATGTCTTGTTGTATAGGAAAGGAACCGCTACCATATTTCCCTGAAAATAAGACCTACCCGTATATACTCGAGTATAAGCCACCCTGAATATAAGCTGAGGTACCTAATTTTTACCTGAAAACCCAGGAAAATAGATTGACCTGAGTATAAGCCAAGGGTGGGAAATGCAGCAACTGCTAGTGAGTTTAAATAATCAAAATACATGAAAATATGGTAAAATTAACTAAATTGTTGGCATGTCTCAATCCAACGCGGTCTTGGGATCCTCGTAGTCATTGACCTGAGTATAAGTCGTTTTCCCTTTGGGGGGGGCCCCTCATTTTTGGGACTAAAAAACTAGGCTTATGCTCAAGTACTGTATAGACAGTAAAACCTCGCATAAAGAGATCCTCGCTTAAAGAGTAACTTGCTTAAAGAGCAGAATTTTATCTGAATGGTCGCTTCGCTTAACAAATAAAATCAACCAAAAACTCGCTTAACATCACAATCGCCCCCCCCCCCCCCGCGCCAGAAGTCACAATTGGTCACTCACAATGGTGTTTTGCTTAAAGAGCAAACTCGCTTAAAGAGCAATCCTGTGGAACGCATTATGCTCTTTAAGTGAGGTACAACTGTACAGTAACTGAAAATAAACCCTAGCATGTTTTTAATTTATGTTGTTATTGTTAAAAAAAATTGTTTTACACCACCAGGAGTGGGAGAATATCCCAAATAGGTGGGATATGAATAATATAATATAATATAATATAATATAATATAATATAATATAATATAATATAATATAATATAATATAATATAATATAATATAATATAATATATTTGGATACTGAGAAAAGAAAGAGTCAACACTGTAATCAATTGTAGCTATAGGAGTAAGTAACAAAACTGGTGGTGATGATGATGGAGAAATAGCTCATTAATTACCAGCCAAAATAACTTTCTACATGCCACCTGACCCACCCTTGGTCTTTTGCCTGCATTTTGAGATAGTCACATATTCAGGGAAAGATGGGGCAAAACCAGCTGAAATTTAGTTGTTCAGGCATAACAGCCAGCCTGATTTGGAAACATTAATAACTGTCAAGGCTGATGCTTGCAATACTTTTGGCCTCTGTGTGCTAAGAGGTGTCCTATACTGTATAGGTTGTGTTCGGTTGTCTAGCTGGTTTCTTCTTATTGCCTCCAGTTGCAGTATTGCCTAAACCACTTCCTGACATTATTCAACGAAGCCTTTGGGTCCTTGAGGTTTCAGTCCCACTGATCCAGGCTCGATGGTAAATGATGACCACATTAAAAACAAGAGTAATCACAGAAAGATCTCAGTTGTCAACAGGTGAAAGGCAAACAATTAGAGACAAGGACATAAGGAACAAAAAAACCAAACAAGCCTGCCACAGGCTGTATTCCCTGACTTCTCATTTAAGCTTCAGGTTGTTTCAGATCTGATCTATATCATGCAAAGCGATTTGTGGGTTCCCTGAAGTGTGTGACAAGCTTGAAATGTATTTGGCAACAGTACCTCTCTGCAGAAAGCTTGTTTCAACCTGACTGTGTGGGACAGAATTGTTCTCTTGTTTTCAAAATCTGGCATCTCCTCAGATCACCAGTCTCAACATATCCCTTTGGGAATTTTAATATTGGATCTGCTGTTGTTCGAATATTGGAGGGCTCTTTCACCAACTGCTTTTGCAAGCTTTCAAGGTAGTTTCTCTGATTACTGCATCTGTCCCTGTCACATTTGAATAACAGTTAACAACTCTCGATGACTGTTTCTATTCTGGATTTCTATTACACTTCTCATATACCATTTCCATTCTCATAAATGTCTGAGGCTAAATGCCATATACTGTATCTGTAAAAGTGGCTGCAGGCTCTCTTTCTCACGGTCCTCTTCACAAATTAAATTTATTTGCCCGATTATTAAACAATGCTGCATGCCAGTTTCACACTTTTCTAATGTACATATTTATACTGTATCATACCATTAAAAAATTCATGAGTAGGCTTACAAAGACATGAATAAAAGCATTGACAATATTTAAATTGGCAGTAGATATTCCTCGGAAAGGGATGTGGTGACTTAGTGGTTAAGAAGCTGAACTTGATGACTGGAAGGTCAGTAGTTCAAGACCTGAGTGCGGCTTACCCTGTTTGTCATATTTTTCCTATTGAAGATGGTGCAAAACATGCTGGGGAATGCAGCGGCTCATGTAGTTAAGACACTGAGCTTGATGACTGGAAGATCAGCGGTCAGCAGTTCAAGTACTGCACAATGGAATGAGCTCCCGTCTTTGTTCCAGCTCCTGCCAACCTAGCAGTTCAAAAGCATGAACTTGCAAGTAGATAAATAGGGACCACTTTGGTGGGAAGGTAAGCAGCGTTCCGTGCACTCTGATGTCTAGTCATGCCTGCCACATGTCCATGGAAACATCTGCAGACGTAGACAGTGCTGTTTTTTGGGTTATAAACAGAGATCGGCCCTGAACTCTAGAGTCAGATACAACTGGCTTTTGAGCAAGGATGACCTTTACTATTCCTATGAAGGAAGCACTTTTTATAAAAAGAGTGTTATCTCAATATTATTCTATTTCTTACTGCTGATTCTAATTCACTAGACACTACATACTTCTGACAGTCTAGGATTTGCCATTCGCAATAGATTTACTGTACATTGAGTTTGTGAAAGTGCAGTATCAGTTGAATAAATTAGCTTTGTAGAAAATAAAAGAATTTGGCATCAGAAGATGATAGTATCCAAAGAGTATGTAGGGTACGGCACACAGAGAGATTAGAAATAAACTGAGCTTAGAGTTCCTAAAATACATTTTTCTAAGTATATTTAAGGGGGTTTGACTTTTCTCACTCTCCTAGAAAAAGATCACTATACAGATCTTCTCTGAATCTTGCCCATTTGCCTTAAAATGACTGTGGATACAGGATATTGTGAAGAATATAAAATGGTGGATATGTTTCTAACACAGTTGTATTAGGCTGTACTTGCAATGGAAGGAGGGGAAAATCACACAAAATGCTTAAGTAAGTAAGTAAGTAAGTAAGTAAGTAAGTAAGTAAGGAAGGAAGGAAGGAAGGAAGGAAGGAAGGAAGGAAGGAAAGAAAGAAAGAAAGAAAGAAAGAAAGAAAGAAGCTGTGTTACAAGCCCCACTTTTAAGCAACTGTTTCAGAAAATCTCCCATATGAGGAAAAAATGAACTACATGATTCCCCCGCCCCATTTCTATGCTCACACATTGGGAAGAAGATTTTTAAGAGGCCATTTAATCAATGTACACACTTATTCTGGTGCAGGGTATGGCTACTACCATCTTCTGATGCCAATTTGGTTGGAACACAATTTGATCTAGACCAGTTTGCTCAAGACCAGATATTTTGACAACCTAAACTGGTCTTCATACTGAATTGTGGACCAGTGTGCAGTCTGTGTCCAAATGATCCTCCCCCACCCATCCAGTATCACTGCTTTTAGAGATCCCTGCTCTAACCTTCACTCCAGAATGTCTAAATCCTATACACGTATATTTTATTATGATCACATCTCTACACTGAAAAGTAGAAGGGGGCGGTGGCAATTAAGTAAGTAAGTAAGTAAGTAAGTAAGTAAGTAAGTAAGTAAGTAAGTAAGTAAGTAAGTAAGTAAGTAAGTAAGAAAGCAAGCAAACAAGCAAGCAAGCAAGCAAGCAAGTAAGTATTATGATCACTAAGTAAATACTTGGTTTACAGTACTGTACACTAGGTCTTTTACAATATACTGTAGTTGCTACCTACACACCTACATGGTTAGTTCCACTCTCTCTGATAACGCCTAAATATTCTACCCATAGGATAATAACTAACTCCATGGTTTCAATACTAGACCAACAGTATACATGGGCGTTGTCTCTGTGTTGTACATAATAATGTAAATGTACCCATCCTACATTCCAGCAATCTGTCTAGCCAGACATCCCACTATAGTAATGGAGTACACCGTACAGCCAGTGACTCAATACCAAGTGTTGGGTGGTGGTAAATAACTTGACTCCCTAAAGGGCCAATGGCTATGGGTGGATGAGCCCCTTTAAGTGGGGTGCCACTGGGAACCATTCTATTGGGCCCAACGGCAAAATGAGCAGAGGAGGAACTCTGATTCCCAACAGTCATGGAGGCAGAAGAGGCCATGCCAAATGACCATGCCTTCTCCATATCCTCAAGGCTGCGGCAGTCCATTGCAGTCCCAGTGTTAAATCCTGCACATCTCATTTCATATGTGTCACAGGAGATGGCTCTGTGATCACAGTGTGTGGGTCACTTCATGGCAAGCTGGAATCCACCTTAAACAAATTCACACCAACGGTATTTTTCCTGCTCCAAGAAAAAAAAATGCATTCTCGGATATGAGTTGCAGCCGACCACAACATTTAGGTTAGCTAGTGATGAAATAGAAAATATCTTCAGATGGAAACCAGAGGTAGTTATTAGATAAATGGTTACATTATTATACCCTTACTGAAATCAAGATCCATCCAATAAAGATTTTAGAAAGGTTGTATTTGGAAACTCAGTATCATTACCTAGAACAGTGTTTTCCAAACTATGTTCTGCGGAACACAGGTGGACTCAATATCCAGAAGCCTCAGTCAATACATTGGCTGATCAGTGCTTTGGTGAATTGACTTAGGCTTCTGGGAATTTAAGTCTAAAAACCAAAGACTGGGAAACACTGACCTAGAACATGGAAAGGTTACTCTCCAAATGCCCCAAAACTTACAACATTCAAGCATCACCTCTGATGAAACCAAGCTTGGCAGATATGGGGGAATTAGTCCATATGTGTTCACCCATGTGTCCATTGTTGCTTTTATTTGTGCTTTGTTTAAAAAAATTGTATGAAGAGTTGTATTTAAATATTTATTTTGGGAACGTGTTTTCTCTCACTATACATGCTTATGTTAAAAGGGTATTTCAGTTTATTTTTTTATTTTTTTGAGCAAAGAACGATGCTGGATCAGAAGCCTCTGGATAGCTAATTTCCAGTCTATTCATATCAGTCTAAAAGCTATTTTAGGCATGTTTTAGGTAAAGGAAAGGTCAGCCTTGCTCGAAAGCCAGTTGCATCTGACTCTAGGGTACAGTGCTCATCTCTGTTTACAGCCAAAGAGCCAGCACTCTCTGAATCTGCAGATGTTTCTGTGGACATGTGGCTGGCATCCCTCGACACTGGAGTGTACAGAATGCTGTTTACCTTCCTGCCGAAGTGGTCCCTAATTATCTACAGTACAGTACAGTACTTGCAATTTCTTGCTTGTGAACTGCTAGATTGTCAGGAGCTGGGACAAAGACGGGAGCTCATTCCATTGTGCAGTACTCGGGCCTTGAACTGCTGACCTGCTGATCTTCCAGTCATCAAGTTCAGTGTCTCAACTACACGAGCCACTGCAGTCCCCAGCATGTTTTGCACCATCTTCAATAGGAAAAATATGACAAACAGGGCAAAAATAGATGGTAGCTTATTGAGTGTGCATTTATTGCATAGGCCAGGGATTCTCAACTTGCGGCCCATAGGCTGAATGTGGCCCACGGCGCCATTTCATGTAGCCCACCACCAACTCCACCACACCAGGAAGTGCGGTGTGGTGGAGGAAGGGCAAAATTGCCATCCAGCCCCTGAAGCTGTCTGAGGGAACGTGACCCAGCCCCCTGGTTAAAAAGGTTGAGAAGTCCTGGCATGGGCCAACCTTCCCCAACCTAGCATTGTCCAGATATGTTGGGCAGGCCCCAAACCCCTATCTTCCCAAACGACCACGATGACAGAAAGGAAGTTGAGATTTGTAACCCAGTGCCTCTGGAGTATTGCCAGGATGAGAAGAGCCAGCCTAAGCTCTTCTTCTGGTGAGGCATCGTGATTCACAACTGAATCATGCTCACACTGAATGTGGTTTGTACCAGCAACGCTACAATCCTCACCACAGCTGGATTTGTTTTTTTCAAACAAAAAATTAACAAGGGAAAATAAAAACCAATTCTTTGTTGTAGGTTGCATTTTTACTGGACCTGGTTATGGGTAGATTCCAGCTCTGAAAAGGTTACGGATTACTGACCTAATCCAAATGAGAACTCCTCCTCTACCACCACTGCCACTGTGATTATCCTTTCTCAATGAATAGCTCATTACAGAAAGTTCTATTTTCCCAGGCTGTGAGGAGGCTGTGTATTGTATGTGTTGGGGCCTGTCCCTTAAAACGCCCATGCATTCTTCTCTCCCTATCTGTTGCTGACACCTCCGAATGAGTATCCGGAGCAAGTCTCATATCACAGAGATATTAAAATGTAGTATTAATTATGCGATAGGATGAGATAAGCATCAGAGAACCCCTACACACCTGAGGGTGGTTATCTTCCAGAGACACTTGCCAAACTCTCAATCGTCTTGGCAGACACAGCAGCTCTTTTGCCTACACATTCTCACTGGTCTAGCGGGAGACAGAGAGGGCTGAACTGTGCAAGGGAACACACTGTTTTTCATCTGATAATCTGAAGATGCAATGAAGTTGATGTAGCAATGCTTTAATCTCACAAGAGCACAAGAAGAAGAAGCAGCAGAAGAAAAATCTGAATTTTTTGGTCAGGTTGCCGAAATGATTCCCTCTTTATTCAGGGCCAGATACCTGATGTGAGTGAGGGGGCAGCACTCAGGAGACCTGGGTTCGATTCCCTGTTCAGCCGTGCAGGAGGAAGTGTTGAAACTGGCAAAACTATTCCTTAACTATTTTGCATACCCTGAAAACTCTATTAAGATTGCTGTAAGCCAGATAGGATACTGTAAGTAAGGCAAAACAAATACAGTGATACCTCGGATAACGCTAAGACTTGGTTCCACAAGTCTTGGTATTATCCGATTTTTAGTGTTATCCGATGCATGTTAAAATTCTATGGGATGGATCAGATAACGTTAAAGCTCCATAGAGATACATTGTAACCGCACAGGCTTTAGCGGTTGTTATCCGATCCATCCCATAGGACCTTAACGTTATTCGATCCAATTCTCCTCCCCAGATTACTTAACGTTATGCGATTTTAGCGTTATCCGAGGTAAACGTTATCCGAGGTATTACTGTATTGAGATAGTTAGCTACACTCTTACAACACGAGGCAATGCCAGCCAGCACAAAGAAACACCTCATACAAAGAATATTCATTCCCACCTTATGTTACCAGTGCCAAACATGGACACTTTCAACAAAACATAAATGAAAGTTGGTCACCATGGAAACTGAAATGCCTGAGGAAGGCTGCTGGACTGACTTGGTAAGAAAGGTAAAGGTTGGCCTTGCTCAAAAGCCAGTCGTATCTGACTCTAGAGTTCGGTGTTCATCTCCATTTATATCCAAAGAGCCAACACTGTTTGCACCTGTAGAAGTTTCTGTGGAGATGTGGATCGCATGACTAGACACCAGAGTCCATGGAACACTGTTTACCTTTCCCACCAAAGTGGTACCTATTTATCTACCTATGGTTTCTTGCTTTCGAACTGCTAGGTTGGCAGAAGCTGGGACTGAGATGGGAACTCACTCTGTCGTGCAGCATTCAGGTGTCGAACTGCTGACCTGCCAACTTTCTGGTCATCATATTCAGCATCTTGACCACTAAGATACTGCAGTCCCTAGATTGACTAGAAGAGATAAAAATCAGGAAAGAATTGGAATAGAAGCAATATTAAACTATGTACAGAGACAACAAATAAAGTGGTTTGCCCATTTGGAGAGAATGTCTTGGAATTTCATACCATACAAGGCATATGTGAAAAGAGGAGAAGGACAAAGACCATGAGGCAGACCCAGAGGAAAATGAAGAGATAAAACAAAAGACATATTACAAGAACACAAAATAACACCCATGGAGGCCCCTAGAAGTACCAGAACAAGAACCTTGTACAGTGGAACCTCATACAACTATTGCCCCGTATAGCAACAAAATCACATAACAATTAGGTTTAGAGGGGAAATGGTGCCCCACATAACAAATTTTCCCTATGGAAAAAAAATTGTACAATAATTTTTCAATGGGAAAAACTACTTGGCGAAAAAAATCGTTGTACGATGCATCCCATAGGGAAAATCGCTATACGGTGCATGCATTGTATAGCAATTATTTCGTACAACAATGAGCCCCGTGGAATGGATTAAAATTGTTGTATCAGGTACCACTGTATCTCCCTTGACTCCCAAAGGGATAAAAGAGGAAGTAAAGAAGAAGAGAAAAACTGCATCAGATACGACTTGATGGGACATACAGGACTAGCTGCGATATGTTGAGGCACACTTCAGATGGCAGGATGCCAAGAGCAGCAATTTGTGTCTTATGCCCCCAAGACCCTCTGCTCCTATTTCATTTCTTTCCCTGCCCTGGTGTCTCACTTTCTGCTTTTCCTCACCTCCCTCTCCTTGGTCTGTACTACTATTGCCTCCAGCCCAGTGGTGGGATGCCAAACTTTTTACTACCCCACCATGATGTCATCACAGTGTGGGCGGAGCTAATGTAATGACATCATGATGTGGGTGGAGCCAACATCATTACATGGACGGGGCCAAAGAAAAATGTAAATAAATAAAAAATAATAAAATTAAATTAAAAAAAGCACACACACACACACACACACACACACACCCCTCAACCCACCCACCCATCCACCCACAACACAAACCTGTAAATAAATTAAATTAAATAAATAAAATAAAAATACATTAAAATACACCCACCCACTCCAAACACAAATCAACCAGAGCTTTTAAACCAAAGGTGGTTCCCCCAAAAAGCTGTTACCGGTTCTCTGGGACACTGGAAAAAGTTACTACCGGTTCTGGCGAACTGGTGAGAACCTGTTATGTCCCATCACTGCTCCAGCTCCATTTTTCTGTTCCTACTCCTTTCACTTAAACTACTTTCTGTTGTGACAGCAAGATTTCCTAAATTCCCACAACACTGACTCCAGGGTCACCTCAATCAGCTCTTTGCATATGAGCAGCACCTGGAAAAAAGAACCCTGGAAATAAGGTTTCCCTGGTTCAATAAGATTTCCAAGCACTATGTGACAGAATCCAAACTGTTTCAGGGAAATTCGGAATAGCACCAGATTTTAGCTGTGGAGTTCAGTAGTGGCATCCCTTCTGTGCCATAAGCCATTGGGCTAGCACTAGCCTTCTGGCTAGAATGGCAACACATAGGTCGCCAAGAAAGAAGACATACCTGTAAAGTTTGCATAAACCTAGTGTGTGTGCTGATTTGTATAGAAAGGCATGAGGTCTAGCCCACACATTGGACAAAGTGAGGCAGTCACATCTGATGGATTTGGGATGCCATGAGACAGATGAAAAATTATTAGCTATTTGACATGTTGTTGCTTCAGTTCTATCCCCAGCTTAGTAGAGTAGATGTGTAGGATTTCCTTCTTCAGATGCCAAAATTAGAGGGTTGTCTGTTAATTGTTTCAGCAAGTCAACTTCCACCCAAGTTGATGTCCTGCTGTCCCCACAACGTATAACTGTAGATAAGAGAATTTTGCTCCCCTCCCGCATTCAAAGTGACTTTGTTCATTTTTAGTATGTTTTTGTTTACTATTTACCAAAATTCAAATATGAGGGGAAAGTGAAAATGGCAGCTATCCCCCCTCCACATTCAAAATGTTTTAAAATTCAGAGTTTAAAATATGTATTCTATTCCCAGGCCACAGGGCAGTTGAAATTATTCTTTCCGGAGTGATCTGAGATACGGAATATTTCCCTGCAAAAGGTAGATTGTGCTCCAAAAATCTGACACCTTGCTCAGATCCTCAGATCAGTCGTACATCATTAACTTTATATACAGTTGTACCTCGCTTAAAGAGTATAATGTGTTCCACAGGATTGCTCTTTAAGCGTGTTTGCTCTTTAAGCGAAACACCATTGTAAATGAATAATTGTTGGGGCGGGGTATTGAGAACCCCGATTTATTTGTTAAGCGAGTTCTTGGTTGGTTTTATTTGTTAAGCGAAGCGAACATTCAGGGAAAATTCTGCTCTTTAAGCGAGTTACTCTTTAAGCGAGGCGCTCTTTATGCAAGGTTTGACTGTACAGTATAATGAAAGTCACAGAATGAATAAAATGTATTCTCAATCTGTTTGCTGTATTTGTTGTTCAGTTGCACAGTCGAGTCTGACCCTTTGAAATCTCATGGACCACTGCACACCAAGCTCCTCTGTCATCTGTTATCCTCCGTAGTCTGCTCAGATCTGTGCCCACTGCGTCAACTATACCATCTAATCCCATGGTGCCCAAAATAAGGCCCCGGGGGTGGGGGCGGCCCCTGATGCCAATTCATCTGGCCCGCGAAACCCTCGTCGCTCCTGGAAGCTGAAGTAAAATGTGTCCATACGGGCACGTTTTATTTCTGCTTCCAGAAGCGACGAGGGCTTCGTGGGCGAGATAAATTGGCATTGGGGGCCGCACCTGGCCCAAAGGCCTTAGTGACCGGCTCCCTGAACCACATGATCAGCCCATGGCCCAAAAGGTTTGGGCACCCCTGATCTAATTCTTTGTCACCCCCTTTTCCTTTTGCCTTCAATTTTTCCCAGCATCAGGTCCTTCTCCAGTGAGTCCTCTCTTCTCATTTGGTGGCCAAAGTACTTGAGCTTCAGTATTTGTCCTTCCAAGGAGTAGTCAGGGTTGATTTCTTTTAGGTTTAACTGATTTGATCTCCTTGCAGTCCAGGGACTCTCAAGAGTCTTATCCAGCACCACCGTTCAAAGGCATCTATTCTTCTGCACTCAGGTTTCAAATATATTACATTTGAGTGCTTACTCTGGGTGAACAATGTCCACTTAGTGTGTGTGTGTTTAAAAATGTCAAATACTTGCACTCAGACCCAGTTTTGATTATAGCTGTTAGCTGTGGCTTTCTTTCCATTCTGCCACTGGTGCAAAAAGTCTTGACTTTAGATGTTTACCTTGGATATGAACTGTTGAAGGAGTGGCCTGTTGGACAGGTTTTTCTTGCTCCCAGGACACAGAGTATATAGAGATATTAGGGAGCAGGAGAAAATCAATACCTGCTAGCTATTGTGTTGTCACTCAGACAAGATTACAGACTAGGAACAGGTGGATATATTTGAGTGAAAGAAGCTAATTTAGCCAGAACTGTTAATGGCCAAGCCCGTCAATACCCACACAATGAATAATTCTGTGTTTTCCCTACACAAACAGTGTGTATTCTTGATCACTACGTTAAAAATGATGTTGAAAATCCCAAATGTTCAAAGACAACTCAGTTGTTGCCAGCAATTTTTTATCCAAAGAGAAATCATTCTGGTGCCATATGAGATCTTCAACTGCAAAAAGGGGGATTTTAATTTGATTCTCCTTTGTTCCTTGTGTTTGAATCATAGAATGATAGAACAATGGGTCTGGAAGGGACTCAAGGCTCATTGAGTCCAGCCCCTTGTCAGTTCATGACATCCATAGTTAAAGCATCCCAAATAGATGGCCATCCAACTTCTACTTAAAAATCTCTAGTGAAGGAGTGTCAACCCCTCCCCATAAAACAACTTAATCCATTGCCAAATAGTTTTCGTTGTTAAAGGTTCTTCCTAATGCTTAGGCAAATCTGCCTTTCTTGTAATTTGAAATCTTTACTTTTGATTCTATCTTCTTGAGCTGCAAAAATGCCAAGTCTTCTCCCTTATATAACATTTGCTTTTTTAGAGTATATCAACAGATAAATAATAAAGAACTGAGAATGAACTTTACTTCAACTCTGAAATAAAAGCAACTTGTCTCCCTCCTTTGGCTGCAATAGTATAGAAAGGGTATATGATTTGCCCAGGAACAGAGTGTTTAAATAACTACATTAGTTACAAATAATATGTTTCTTGAAATTAATTCCTTTTGGCAAGAATTAAGATATAACCTAACTATGGGTCTGGCTCTTTTGGTGCAGGCTGGTGCAGTGTAAACAGGGCCACATCAGTCGTGTTGCGAAGGTATGATATGCCATTTGACACAATTCTAGTGTCCAAATGGCAGATCAACCACAAGTGATCCCCTCAGCTTCTTCTGGTATGAATCAAACACTTCCCCAGTTCATCTGTGGAGGGTCAAGGAAAGTGATTGTTTTGCATCTGCTAGGTCATTACTGATATGCTGATTCACTGAGATGAAATTAACAGGAAATGTTGCCTTTCTGCGTTCTGCTGATCGAAGCCCCAGCATAGGAAATTTCTCAATCAGAAGTACACAGAAATGCAATTAAAAAAAAATAACTGAAGTGAATCAGCACTTTAGTAACAATCTAAGAGATGCAATAAAAAATAATAATTTCACTTCCCCTTTCCCTTTGCAGAGAAAGTGTCTAATTTGTCGATATCTTGAAGCAACTCATAAGTCGCTTCAAGAGAATGGAAATTAGCCCTGAAAATAGCTTATGACAGCTTCAAGATGGGGAGGGGGATGTGACAAGTTTGGAAAGAGGAAAAGGAAGGAAAAAGGAAACTGGGAAGGAGGGAGGGAGAGATATTAGGTTTTGCATAATGCTCAGCAAGGTGTCAGATTTTGGGAGCACAATCTACCTTTTGCAGGGAAATATTCCATGTCTCAGATCACTCCAGAAAGTTATCCCACATGGTGTGAAATCAGCAGAGGTCCAATAATTAGTGGGGAGTAAACCCAAAGGAAGAAGGCACATAAAGAGATAGGAAAGCTAGGGTTAGATATAATGTACAGTTCAACCTTGGTTAACATAATTAATGCGTTCTCCAGGATGTTTCTTACAGTTAAAATTATTTAACCGAATTTCCCATAGGAATGTATTAGATGCAATTTCCCATAGGAATACATTGAAAACCAAAATACATTAACCAAAACATGGTTTCCCATAAGAATGCATTGAAAACCAATTAATCCATTCCAGGAGGAAATTCTGCAAACCGAACCACTATTTTCTATGGATTTCCTTATGTTATGCAATTTTTATGTTAACCGAAGTGTTTGTTAACCGATGTTCCACTTTACTGGGAAATAAAAAGAAGACAGGAGCTTTATGCTGCTTGACCAGAAGGAAATAGTGAGGGGTGATATCTCTGCACTGAAAATGAAGGAGAAAAGGAACCCAAAGTGTAACTTTAACTGACTGGGCAGATCTTCATCTGCAAGAATCTCATGACCAATATTTATATAGAAAGCAATGGTTTTTCACAACAATCAAAACCCTCCTAAAACTACACCCAGTAAATTGCCACCTTCAGATGCAAAGGAAAAGAGGAAAAAAGAATGATAACCAGTCTAAGTTGTGAAAATGTTGTGGGTTGTTTGGAAAAATAAACCAATGGCAGGCCTATTAATTCATGATCTCTTGGTGGTTTGCAAATCTTTGGCAAGGACTTTGGGTTTTCCATTTATTTTAACAACAGCAGCAATCAAGCAATTACAGTCTTCCCACCCTAAATTATACTGATAGAAAAAGGCAAACAAGACTGGACTTTTATATGTTTAGATTGGCTGCTCCAAACTTCAGAAGTAATATATGCGTGTTACTCTTGAGATCCAAGTTTTTAAAAAGTAAGCCTAGATTGAGTGAGCCTGAAAATTGCCCAGTTGTGAACTAATAATAGACTCAATTAATTTATCATTCCAGTACTGTATTCGGATTCTTGTATCTTCCATCTTCATTTCTGGGATGAAAACAGCAAGTCTTGTTCGCATTTGGAAACTAACTGAGATTTGTTTATTTGTTTAATTGTATGTGGGGAAAGCGAAAATTCCAGATACAATCTGTCCAGGCACAGAGTTTTGAATGTTTAATGCTGGGGTTCTCAATTTATGGCCACAGGCTGGACCCAGCCCATGGCACAATTTCATGGGGCCTATGTCGTTGTCACCACCATCGGAAGCGGACCTGTTTACAACAGCTGTAAATATGCCCACAACTGTCATGAATGCATTTATGACAGCCACAAACACATTTTACTGCAGCATTTATGGAGGGGGAACCACCAGTCTGGCCCGCTCAGCTGTCTGAGGGGGCATGATCCAGCCCATGACTTTAAAAGGTTGAGAACCGTTGGCTTAACCCTTTATAAACCTTAAGGGTGATTTTGTGCCCATTAAACTTTGCCCTTCTCCTGTCCAAAGGGGAACTAATGCTTTGAACCTTAATTGTATACTTCCTCTGACTGTCAATTTTTGAGATCATTGCTTGAAGCAATGTATCACTTTGATTATTTTTTTAAAAAAGACCTTCGTGTATATCTATGTATTGCTGATCAGCAATTCACACACAAAGAAAGAAAAATTATTTATTTAAACAAAGATCTTCAAAACATATTTTTTTAAAAAATTATTTCATTTCTTCCAATCATTCACAGACAATAAGTGGAAGTGTTCAATTTCTGATAAGCTGAAGCTGCTCCTTATAGTTTAAGCATACTGGATGTTTACACAGGAAGAAGGCCTTTAATACCTGTAGGGTTCACAGGTTAGTCCATTCACAGTAAACACACTTGCTGTGAATGGGCTAAAAGTGAGAGCCCACTAAAAGCAGTGATGGGATGTTACCGGTTCGGACCGGTTCGCCTGAACCGTTAACACCCCATCTGGAGGAGTCGCTGGGGGGGTGGTAAATCCCCGGGCGACCTGTTTGGTTGCCTCTCCAGCTCCCTCCAGAAATGTATTTCCAGGCAGCCAAAATGGATGCCTGGAGCTGCACATGCGTCAAACCTCTGTTTGATGCATGTGCAGTTCTATTTTTTAGTGTGCATGCGTCAGATAGAGGTTTGACGCATGCACACTAAAAAAAGAACTGTGCATGCATCAAATGGAGGTTTGATGCATGCATAGACATTTTTTATTTTTTATTTTGCTCCGCCCATGATGTCATGATGTCATGACATCATGACGTCGGCTATGCCCACGATGTAATGACATCACGGTGGGATAGTGAAGATTTTGATAACCCACCACTGCCTAAAAGTAGAATCCCCCGGCAGGAGATCAGAAAGTTGCACTCAGAAAGTTTCTTGCCAGAAAGCAAGACAATTGATTAATTGGAATTGTGACCTTGTCAAAGCTTCGTCACGTTCAAGTACCATATCTGATTCCAAAACTTGGAGATCATCATGGCGATCAGACATGAAGATTGTCCTGAGATTATAATGCAGTGGCATTATATTCCATTTGCCTTCTGCATCGCAGTGTGACACCCGTACCACTGATCCAGTTCTGTGAGTCACTTTCTAGTCCTGAGCCCTTCTCCTCCTCAGTCCCAGGCCAGTATTGAAGAAGCTGCTGCCCTCCATCAAGATGGCTTCAAGTGCAATTTAATCCATGTTGGGACCATCACTCTTCCCTGTGGACATCAACACCCAAGGTTGTTAGTCTTGAGGGTTGTCATCAGTTTAGTTAACCACTGTCTCACAATTGCTGTTGAGTTACTGGCAGTATGGTCTACTCTATTGCCATAGCAAAATAATCGGACCAGTCTGTGAAAGCTAGAGAACCAATTCCTCATTAAAACCAGCGGCCACGCTGGTTGGGCATTTCAGAGACTTGTGATCCGAAAAATATTTATTTTTCCATATTTTGGGTCTGGTCCCACACAGATGCCATTAAAATGAACATACCAGGCAGTCACTGTGTATGTTCCAGGACTCCATAGCATAACACTTCTTAGCATTAATCTATGGGGTTGCTAGTCTTAATAGAATATATACAGGGTGCAGTAAATGTGTGGACTTCTTGCATAAATGCAGGAAACTACCATCACCAGCATGTGAGTGTGGGACACTGTGAGAGACTGTGCAACCTCTTATACAACAATGTAGCTCTAGAGCAGGAATTCTCAACCTTTTTAAGCTGGGGGGCCAGGTCATGTTCCCTCAGACAACTTCGGGGGTTGGTCAGCCATTTTGACTTCCTCCACCAAATGGCACATCCTGGTGTGGTGGAGGCAGTGGGGGCCCCACATGAAATGGTGCCGCAGGCCACATTTGGCCCATGGGCCACAGGTCCCATATATATATATATATATATATCTTGTTATATATTGTCTCAATATGTAGAAGTGTCATACACTTTAAATAAATAAGTGTGGGGTTGCTCATGAAAGGTGATGTGAAGCAGGACTGAACTTTCCCACCCATATAAAAATATCCTTTGGAGATTCCCATTAGTTTGAAGCAGAAAACAGTCCCCTTTTCATTAAGATAGAGTCACTTTTTGCCTTTCTAAAATGCTAAAAGATGCTGAGAGCAGGGTCTGAGGCAGGCTTTTCTTTCCTTCACAGGGACCTCTTCTGTTACGCACATCCCAAGAAATTCAGAATACAGTCAGATTTCATTCATTAGAGAGCAGTTATCACCTGGGCTTTGAAAGCCTTTTAACAATTCTGTAGGTCTCCATTTCACTGAGGTGTGTTAGAGGGCCAATGAGAGCCTGTGCTTCTCCTTCCTGCACAAAGGACACCCCCCCCCCATGTGTGTGTATGTGGAGAGAGAGAGAGAGAGAGCAGGTGTGTGTGCCCAAGGCTTTACCTGCAGCTTAAGTAAACTATCACCTTTGCTTCACCTATGTCTTTAAACAGAAGAAAACTAACTCCTGTGAATCACATCTTTTGTTCTAAAGCACGGTGGGATGGGGGGGAGCAAGAGAAAACAAAGAGGTTGGGGAAGGGCAGGGGAAGGAAAACAGAAAGTTTATCTAGAAATGACTGAAAAGGAAACACAGCCCACTTTGTGCCCACTGACCAATGAGGTGGATTGGTGTGCTTGGCAAAGGGTTGAGGGCTGGTCCATTCCAGAGGACTCACATATCACCTTGTTGGATGGACAACCCCCACCTTGGCTGAAATAAAAAGGAGGCAGAGGGAAGAGAGGTTCTCACATTTCTCCCTCCAGAACACAATAAGTGTGCAGACTTAGTTGCTAAATTTCCAAAACCAGCCTTAACGATGACTACTTATAGCTATAGGCAATCCACCTCTTCTGTCAGTGGAGGCTTGGGTGGTTCTTCCTTCCGGGCTCCAAGCATCCATGGTGGGTCTGGTGGCCGAGGCATCTCAGTCTCTTCTGCTAGATTTGTCTCCTCTGGAGCTGGAGGAGGACTAGGTGGTGGCTATGGAGGAAGCTTCGGTGGTAGTTATAGTGGCGGCTTTGGTGGTGGCTATGGTGGTGGATTTGGCGGCGGCTTTGGCGGGAGTGGATTTGGTGCCACTTCCGATGGCCTCCTTTCTGGAAATGAGAAGATAACCATGCAGAATCTGAATGACCGCTTGGCTTCCTACCTGGCTAAGGTGAATGCCCTGGAGGTAGCCAACACAGACCTGGAGGAGAAGATCCGAGACTGGTACCTGAAGCAGGGGCCCAGCCCAACCCGAGACTACAGCAACTATTACAATATCATTGAAGATCTCCGAGACAAGGTAGGATTTCAGACCTGTAAACCACATCTTGAGGCTATCATTACATAGCATGAGTTAACCTTTCCCTGTAAACAAGAGGAGGGATGGAATCTTATGCTGAAAGCAAATGGAGAGTCACTATTATGCAGCGCAAGTTCACAAATTCTCCACAACCAGGAATCTCAGACACATGTCTAAATAACAGCAAGTGTGGAAGATCCATATAATTGGTTTATTTGAAAAATATGGACATGTGATTTCAGAATGCTAATATAGAAACCTAGTGCAGTCTCCAACATAATTTAGGATTTTCAGCTTTCCCTTCTCTCTGACAGTTCTTGCACGTGCATAAATTTAACTCCTGCACCCATTGCTGGCAGGCAGATGTAAGGATGTCAAATATGCAATTCCCTTTAATTTTTGCTTCTGCTGCAGGCACTAGAATCACAAGACGGTTTTGCCAGAGAGAAAGATGGCAACTCTACTGGAGCTTATGTTGTATGGCTTCATCTGGGCACCTCTCAGATATCAGTTAACCTGGTGACCACGAGTCTTTCCCCGGCCTACAAAACAGGGACTGTCAGAACCTGTCCATGTCTGGCAAAACAAACAAGCAAACCATAAAATGAAAAATAAATATATGCAATCAGGATGGGGTGCAATGTTATCATATTTAATTAATGGTGATTATGTGCCATCAAGTCAATTCTGACTTATGGTGGCCCTTTCCAGGGTTTTCAAGGTAGAGAATCCATAGAAGTGGTTTCCCATTCCCTTCTTCCGGGGGTACCCTGGGACTGTGCAGCTTTGTCAAGGCTACACAGGCTGGCTCTTCAACCAGGAGGCACAGAGGGGAATTTAACTCCCAACCTATGAAGCTGCTATCTCACTGAGCTATCGAGCCAGCTGTTGGCATATTTAAGAAGGTCATGTTAGCTACAGTATCAGGCTAACAAGGTAGTTTTTATACTATATAGAGTGTTAATGAATTTCAAATTAAGTGCAGCTCCTAAAAGCCTGCTGAGTATATGAGGCAAGAATCAAAACCACACTTTTCTAGCACAGGTAAATACTGTGGCTGCACCTGTGTCAGCCAGGAAATATGTTAAATTAATTACATACTCCTGTGCAAATGACCTAATTAGGGTTATATTTCTTATATTTCTCTTCTCTTTTTTTTGCACTCTCACCTCTTTGGCAATCATTCTAGCCTTGTTGGGTTTTGCAAGAAGGCCTCCTAAAAGATTTTTTTCTGCAAACAACTTCGTTCTGTGCATGGCTTGGAATTCATCTGTTTTCTCATCATTAAGAATTAATAGTGTTCTAAACAATAGAGTCCAAAGCAGTTGAGTCCCTTAGCTGAGGTTTTGGCAGATGCTGAATTGAAATACTGTACTGAATAGTTAGAACTTCATATTAAGGTCATATTAAGGTCATAGGTCACCCTGCTCTAAGTTTTGAGAGGGAACAATAGCAGGCACATAATGTTTAACCCATTTCTTATTGAAATCAATGGAATAAGTAACTTATGGCATTTATTTATTTACTGATTTGTTTGCTATGTTTGACTGCAGTGGCTTGGAGGTTAAGATGCTGACCTTGATGACTGGAGGGTTGGCAGGTCAGCAGTTCGAGACCCAAGTGCTGCACATTGGAGTGAATGCCTGTCTCTGTCCCAGCTCCTGCTAAGCTATCAGTCTGAAAGCAAGAAATTGCAAGTAGATAAATAGGTACTGGTTCAGTGGGAAAGGCAACAGCATTCCGTGCACTCTGGCGTCTAGTCATGCCTGCCACATGACCATGGGAAGGTCTGCAGACACAGACAGTGCTGGCTCTTTGGCCATATAAACAGAGATGAGCACTGAACCCAGAGTCAGATACGACTAGCTTTCGAGCAAGGGTGGCCTTTACCTTGCTACATTTATGTCCTGCTTGTCCTTTAAAGAAGTGAAGGTAGTGTGGCCAGTACACTGTATCCTCCTCCAGCTTCATCTCCTTGCCACAGTCCTGTTGAGTAAATTAGTCTGGGGGATTATAACTAATCCAAACTCATACAGTGAGCTTCATGGCTAAGTAACTTAAATCCAGCTGTATCCCATCCTACTCCTACACTTTGAGCTCTACACTACATCCCCTTGTTTTCACAGGATATTACAGTAATCTAACTTGAAGTTTCCTGCTAATGACCCAAGAATGAGCCCAACTGAACCCACTAGGACCACTTTCTTTTTAGTATGCCACAGTGGCTTAGTGGTAAAGACACTTCTTAATGACTAGAAGGTTGGCCAGTCAGCAGTTTGAGACTCGATTACTGTATAATGGAGCGGAAACCCATTGTCTGACTCAGATCCTACCAATTCAGTAATTCAAATGAAAGAAATTGTAAGTAGATAAATAGGTACCACTCCAGCAGGAAAAGTAACAGTGTTCTGTGTGCTTCTCAGACAAGTCATCCCTCCACCTGACCACAGAAATGTCTGCAGATGCTCTTTGGCTGTAAATGGAGATGAGCACTGCCCCCTAGAGTCAGACATGACTGGCTTTCAAGCAAGGAAGTCCTTTAAAGTACAGTAATACCTCGGATAACGCTAAGACTTGGTTCCACAAGTCTTGGTGTTATCCGATTTTTAGTGTTATCCGATCCATGTTAAAATCCTATGGGATGGATCGGATAACGTTAAAGCTCCATAGAGATACATTGTAACCGCACAGGCTTTAGCGGTTGTTATCCGATCCATTCCATAGGACCTTAACGTTATTCGATCCAATTCTCCTCCCCAGATTGCTTAACGTTATGCGATTTTAGCATTATCCGATGTAAACGTTATCCGAGGTATTACTGTACAGTACTATTAGCCTAGATTTTGTTTAGCTACACGTATGGTACATTGACTAAAATCAGTGGGATAAATGAGACATTGAAGTAACCCATCAACAGGAACAGAGCACTCGTCTAAATGTGTTCATAGGTGGCTTGGTATGCCCCATTAAGATAATATGTATGGTACAGTACTTCTATTTGTATTATACAGTAATTGCCATTTCAAAATTATCTGTCAAATAGCAAAGTCTATCTGATGCAAATGTGTGGGGTATTTTTGGTCCTCTTCCTTTTTTAAAGGTATAACCACTCTGCCTAATAAGACGGGTGGAAAATTGCAAGCCCCTATCCCTTGGAAATTTGATTCTAGTGATTGTGGCTGAAAAGGGAAGGCTGGAAATATTTTAAAACCACGTTAGCATATCCTTCCTTCCTCTTCTTTACTGCTTTCGGGTTATATCATGCCCAAGTTAAGCCCTCAAGGTCAAGATTCAACCTAGTTCTTATGGGACTGCTTTGTTTCAGTGTATGAAAGTCTGTGGTTAGAGAGGAAAGAGCTTCAAAGAAAATTGTGTGTGTAGACAAAACCATACACACCATATTCTTTTCTTCAGTGTATACCTAAAGTTTATTTGATCACTGGAAAATCATCAGCACACACACCCATTTCCACCCCCACCCCCCAAGAACATGCACACTCCCTTAAACATACAAAAAGGAATAGGAAAGTAAACAGTTATTGCAGGGATTTTTGTACCAGCCTCAAAGTCCATGGCAACTACGACCCAAGTAGGAAGTTGTGGGTTTTGATACTGGGGGGGGGGGGGGGGGGGAGGATCTTTGTGCCTAGAAGAAACTGGCAAACTGAAGCACTATCAGGAAATAATTTAATGCACTACTTGCAATTTCTTGCTTTTGAACTGCTAGGTTGGCTGGAGCTGGGACAAAAACGGGAGCTCATTCCGTCCTGCAGTACTCAGGAACCGAACTGCTGACCTGCCACTTTCCAGTCAGCGCCTTAGCCACTTGAGCCATTGCATTAAACATTAAACACTGCATTAAACTGCCTCTGATTAAACAAGAAAAATCCTTAACAAATCAAAGTGCCTTAGAATCACCACAGGAACCTGCCTCACCTCCAAGAATATGCAAATTGGTTTGTTTTGTTTAAAGATAGTTCATCGTGACTTAGGCATGAGATTTCTTGGAAGGCAAGCTTCAAAATTTGTGAAGACTGCCTCTAGCACCTGGTTCTGGCCTTATACATTGCCAAGAAAAATGAAAACCACTCAGTTCTAAAGGGGCCACCCTTATATATAAAGTTTGTGTTTATATGCATAGAAAAACATACCTATATTTTAAGTGGTGATATATTTCAGCATACTGTAGTTAGAAAGATTGCAATATGATGCAGTGGTGAAGCTTCAGTACTGCAGTCAAAATTCTACTTGCAATTGGAGTTTGATCCTGATGGATTAGGGTTGACTCAAACTTCCATCCTTCTTAGATCGGTAAAACGAGTACTCAGCTTGTTGGGGGCAAAGTGTAGTTTACATAATTACTTTGTGAAATACCCAGAGATTGATCAGCACTATGGGGTGGGATACAAGTGGAAGCAACAGCAACAACATGGGGTCTGCACCTCTTCCTTCTGCTGTTCAAGTTCTCCTGATGCACTGCTGGTGATTTCTTGTGCTTTTTAATATTTAAACCAAACAGTGGCTGGGCAACCCCTCAACAGATGGCAGCTTCTCTAACAGAGACCTGTTATCTGTGAACTAGAATTCACAACCACACTTTGCAGAGCTGGGACAAAATCTGATAAGCCAAGTAGAATCCAAAGAAACAAGAATGGTACCTGGCATGAAGTTGGCATTTGGATTTGGCATTCATTTCAAACATCAGCACCAATGTCAACCTTAAGTATGTGATAACATATGGTTTGTTGTATTCTCTAAGTATATTCTCAGTACAATAAGGTCTGGATTCAACCCGGTATGTCTTGGCTCTAAGAGGGAATAACCTCTGGTCCTCCAGATTCTGTTGGGCTGTAGTTCACTGCAGGCCCAACTAGCACAATTCCTGGAAATGGATAATGGGAACTGTAGTCCAACTGCACCGGAGGATCACTATGTACCTTCTGTGTCTTAGAGGCATAGGTAAACAAGAGGCTAACTTCTTCTGGTTGTGACAAAAAGAACGGATGCAAACTGTGAACACTGGGAGATTGGGTTAGCATGTATACAGTATCAGCCGTTCTAAGTAAATCACTATGTGTGCATGAATATACCCACCAAACTGGTTAAAAGGAGAATGAGAGGGGATATGATAGCACTCTTCAAATACCTGAAGGATAATGAGGAAGAAAAGGATCTTTTCTCCATCATCCCAGTGCAGGGTATGTAATAACGGGCTGAAACTACATGAAGTAAGATATAAGTTGAATACTGTACAGTAAAACCTTGGATAACGATAAAACTTGGTTCCACAAGTCTTAGTGTTATCCGTTTTTAAATGTTATCTGATACATGCATCAGATAATGTTAAAATCCTACGGGATGCATCGGATAACGTTAAAACTCCATAGAGATACATTGTAACCCACACAGGCTTTAGCAAACGTTATCCAATGCATCCCATAGGATTTAACGTTATGCGATGCAATTCCCCCACCCCCCAGATTGCTTAACGTTATGCGGTTTTAGCGTTATCTGATACAAACGTTATCCGGGGTATTATTGTATTTGGAAAAACATACTAAAAGTTACAGCAGTATGACAGCGGAACCAACTGCCTTGAGAAGTTGTAAGTGCTCCAACACTGGAGACATTCAAGAGAGAATTGGACAACCATTTGTCAGCTCTGCTTTGATTCAGATTCCTGCATTGAGCGGGGGTGGGGGTTAGAGTCGATGTCTTAAAAGGCCCCTTCCATTAGTTATTCTGTGAAAAGAAGAGATGTGATGACATGCATGAAAGCAAATCTCAATGTACATATTTCATCTTTCCTTACAGATCATCAATGCAACCATTGACAACAACAAAATTGTCCTGCAGATTGATAATGCCAGGCTGGCTGCCGATGACTTCAGAACCAAGTAAGAAAAAAAAAATCCCTGGGCAAAAAACCTGAGAAACATGTAAATATGCAACAGCTGCTGTTTGTCAGGTGCAATAGATTGATGGTGGTTTTGCGTCTTAAGGTATCCACTCAATGGGCATCTCTAGCATATCATATACACTGATTAAAAAGAAAACAATAATGCGAGCAGCATAATGCCAGTCTCCTGTATGCATATGTTTTTACTACACTGGCCCTTCTCATAGCAGATACACTAACACATTGTAAGCATCTACATCCCTGGAAATTAAGCAACATTTTGTTACAGAAACGTGGTATAAAGGCATAAAGCAGAGGAGATAAGCTTTGCCCCTCAAGAGGTTAGTATAGGACTGTGATGGCGAACCTTAGCACTCCAGATGTTCTTGGACTTCAGTTCCCAGAAACCCAAGCCCCTGTGAATCTACATTAATGGGTTTACTGTGACTCATCTTGCCTTGTCACTCCTGGAAGCATATGGCACATTTTACTTCCACTTCCAGGAGCGGTGGTGGCAGCGTGGGCTGGATGAGTCGCAGTAATTCCATTCATGTGGATTCACGGGGGCTTGGGCTTCTGGGAATTGAAGTACAAGAACATCTGGAGTGCCAAGGTTTGCCATCACGGGTATAGGGGTTCCCAACCTCTTTATGCCATAGGCCTGACCACATCTCCCAGAAGTGTGCACATTTATGGTTGTCATATGGCTGTCAGCTATGGGCATATTTATGGATGACATAAACGCATCCACATCTCCTTCCACTTCCAGTGGTGGCAGTGGTGGTGGACCATATGAAATAGTTCCACAGGCCGGGTCTGGTCTGTGGATGTCATCACAAACTTCATGATTATTTAAACTGTCCAACAGCATTCCTGGTAGAATTACCCACAAAGCTATAGAAGTTTCAAATTACCCATAGTATTATCTGGGTGAAATTTTGAGTACTTATACCTGAACATAGGTGCACACAACTAATTTCCCACCCCCACCCCCCTGAAAGTCTAATTTGCTTAATAAACAGGTTAAACCAACCCAGTAGATTTCATCAATTTCTACTCCTTTGCTGACAATGATTTCTTTTGAAAGGTATGAGACTGAGCAAGCTTTGCGCATGAGCGTGGAGGCTGACATCAATGGCCTCCGCCGAGTCCTGGATGAGCTGACCATGTGTAGATCTGATCTGGAGATGCAGATTGAAAATCTGAAGGAAGAACTGGCCTATCTGAAGAAGAACCATGAAGAGGTAAGTACAGTTGTACGTCGCTTAAAGAGCATAATGTGTTCCACAAGATTGCTCTTTAAGCAAAACACCATTGTAAGTGACCAGTTGTAACTTCTGGGGTGGATGGTAATTGTGAACCCCGATTGATTTGTTAAGCGAGTTTTTGGTTGGTTCTATTTGTTAAGTGAAGCGAACATTCAGAAAAAATTCTGCTCTTTAAGCAAGTTACTCTTTAAGCAAGGCGCTCTTTGTGCGAGGTTTAACGGGCTAAAGTTAGATGGGCTTGACCATACTGTTGGTCTCATTACTACTACTGGGAGAGAAGAGAAAAGGAAGTATGTTTGAGGGATGCCATGGAAAGGGTAGAGGATACAGAAAGTTAGACAATAACTTTATTGTCTCTCTCAAACAAGGACAAGGCAGCAACAGCAAGCCTGTGTCTACCAGTTCTGCCCTAATGCCACCTAGTGATTCAACTATGGAATGACATTATCCACACAGGACACAACAGTAGGAAAAGGAGGATAATGCTGCTGTGAATTGTTGCTGTGAGAAATGCTGTGAATTGCTGCTCTGTGCATAAGCCCACAATTAATGTGCTTTTGTTTATTTTATAGGAAATGGGTGCTCTTGCTGGGCAACTGACTGGCCAAGTGAATGTGGAGGTTGACTCTGCCCCAGGCATCGACCTCACCAAGATGCTGGGGGATATGAGAGACAAGTATGAGCTGATGGCAGAAAAGAACAGGAAGGATGCTGAGACTTGGTTTCTCACCAAGGTAAGATGGAAGGAAGGAAGGAAAGGGGATACTTAGAAACAAGAAAGGCCCAGAAGCTTTTCCTCACTTGTGCCATTCATGAAATTGTGTTTTTGTTTGTAAATGTCTTTTCTCCATTGTCAAAAATCCAGACTGAAGAACTGCACCAGGAGGTTGCCGTTAATACGGAACAGCTTCAGACCAGCAGAAGTGAGATCACCGACTTGAGACGTAGCTGTCAAAGCTTGGAGATTGAGTTGCAGTCACAGTTCAGCATGGTAATACATGAATTACTGATGGAATATTCCTAAAGCCAGAGTTGTAAAAGAAGTTGGTTTCTCCATGGATGCAGCATCCCTCTGAAGCCTAGTGATGTCTAAGCTCTTGGATGTTTTCTTCCCTTGTAAATCCTTGAAAAGAATCATCTTAAATCAGGATTGTCTCAATGGCACATGATTATCAATATTAGAGAAATGCAGCCATTTTGGAGCCTAAAGAATAGTATTTATTTACATGGGTAGCAGTAGAGTAGCATTGATTTCAGCCGACCGGGGCATAAGCCAAATTTTCCGCCCCCTGGTCCCCGGTCCCGCTTCTGGGAATTGTAGTCCAAGAACACCCATAGCCCAAAAAGTGCAGCCCGGGACAGGCCGCCCCCCTGCCCTCCCCCACCATACGCTACTGGGTAGCCAGGCCAGTGCTTGGAAGAATTACATGAAGGAACCTAAGAAATAAACATCTAGCATCAAATAGCTAGCAAGTACTGAAACACCACACCTGCTCAGTTTTGGCTGCTTAATTCCAGCCTCAGTGTGAATATCCTAAAATATCTTCTGAAAGAATAAACTAAGACCTAAGTCGGGGTGTGTGTGTGATATTATGGGGTATAAATCACGGACCCCCCAAGGAATAGCTACTAACTAGCCATGCTGTTAAAATTATCAGAGGAATTCTGGAAGATGTAGTCTTAAAAAGTGGTGGTGATGGTGATGGTGATGGTGATGGTGATGGTGATGGTGATGGTGATGGTGATGGTGATGGTGATGGTGATGGTGATGCAGTGGTATCTTGCTTAAAAAGCATAATGCGTTCCATGGGATTGCTCTTTAACCGAGTTTGCTCTTTAAGCGAAATACCATTGTAAGTGACCAATTGTGACTTCTGGCAGGGGGGATTGTGAACCCCGATTTACTTGTTAAGTGAGTTTTTGGTTGGTTCCAGTTGTCAAGTGAGGCGACTATTCAGAAAAATTCTGCTCTTTGAGTGAGTTCGTCTTTAAGCGAGGTGCTCATTATGCGAGTTTTTACTATAATAATAATAATAATAATAATAATAATAATAATAATAATAATAATAATAATAATAATAATAATAATAATAATAATAATTTGTCATTGGCCAAGACTAGGGTTTTGACAGTTTTCCTAATGACAGCACAGTTTAATATTGGAAGGTTAATAATTAGTAGTGTAAAAACTTCCAATTGACCACAGTTTTCTGCCCCTTATACACTACCGCTATTTCAGTCTCCAGTATCCTAATAAATGTTTTTGACAATCATAGTGCATAATTTTTGTGTTATATTGACAATCTTGTCAAGCCCCATTTCTCATCATTGGTCTTTTCTTTTCAGAAATCTGCACTGGAAGGGACCTTGGCAGAAACCGAGAATCGTTACGGGGCTCAATTATGCCAGATCCAGGCTTTGGTCGGCAACATTGAAGCCCAACTGGTTGAGCTCCGATCCGACATGGAGCGACAGAACAATGAATATAAGATGCTGATGGATATAAAGAGCCGGCTGGAGCAGGAGATTCAGATCTACCACAGCCTTTTGGCTGGCCAAGACCTCCAGTAAGTCCTTTTACAGTTTGGTTCATTTGTAAAAAGCCCTCACTGTTTCAGACACATTCAAGATAGAAATAATCTGCTGCAAAATCCCAATTTAACTATTTTAAGGCAGTATCCAAAACCTCTATTTTCTAGTGAGTTTGCATGGTACAAAGCACTGTCATGAAGTCTGTAAAAAAAAGCTAAGAGTGCCACTGTTCAAGAGGAATTGTGCAGTGTTGGTTTCCTTCTGGCATGAGCTTCCTCAAGTAATCATTCATGTGGTTGGCCACACAACCAGTTTAGAATCAGTGTTTGACTAGTTGTACTAAGAAGAGTCCGCTGAAAGGAAAGAAATACTTGGTTGGCTGCACTTATATAATCATGTAAGCCAACAGGATTCTAGCTACCATTTAAAAGCTTTTATCTTTTCAACAGCTTGGGGGGGGGGGAGAGGTCAAATAAAAGCAATTACTGTAGTTACAATTTATAGTTCCAAAGGACTTCAAGTATTTAACTACCATCAATGCTGGGAAAAACTGAAGAAAGCAGGAAAAGAGGGAGACCAAGCATGAACTGGATTAACTCAGTAAAGGAAGCCAGGGCCTTGAGTGTGCAAGATATTTATTTATTTATTTGGCAAATTTGTATAGCCGCCCACTTGGCAAGCGACTCTGGGCAGCGTACAACACTATCATCATAAAATACATAAATCCCACTTTAAAAACTATTTTTATAAAACCTCTTTAAAACCCCTTAAAACGCTAAAAGACATGGAGCAGGGCTTTCAGAGGTCACTCATTCGTTAAATCACCAGAAATCAGAAGCGACTTGACTGCACATAACAACCTAGTTCCATGGGGGCTGAAACGAGTTACAATTATAGTTGCAGTTTTCCAAAAGCAACATTGCTCTAAAAACAACTTTTGCTTGCTATAAGTTGCTGTCCAAAATTCATTTTGGCCCCACCTGTTCTTGTCCTTGACTCTGTTTGCACAACACAGCATGAGGCAGAAGCACGAATCAGCCCTGGAAATACATGATATTCCTGCTCCACCATACCTGATGCTATATCACAACCGATAATGATAACATTAACCAAAAAATTCCAGAGGCACCACAAAATGAAGCAAGTTGTTGACTCTTACTAAATTGCTATAATACTATAATGCGGTTATGTCTATTGGAAGAACCAACTGATTACTTTCATGCTCTCTTTTTCACATTACACAAGTCAACAGATTGTGATAATGTTTTGCACCAAGCCTGTTAAATATATCTCCTATGTAAATATTTGTTCCTGTCCCCCCAGGAACCTTTTACCCCATTCCAACCAACAGCTGGTTTCAGACTTCTCAGAGTCAAAACATAGCTGATGTTTAATTGCACAAGCATATTCCCCAAGGTTTTATCACAGTGGTTGTGGTGGTTGTTTTATACAAACTGCCTGCAAGAAGTTACAGTGAAAGCTTCAAGGAGAGAAAGAGTGGATGTGTCTGTCTTTCCCTGGAGAATGATCACATCCTCTACTAGGAGAGAGGGTACACCCACAATAGAAAAGATACATGTAGTCATGAGCAGGGATGTAAAGAGTGGTTTCTCTGTTCTTCATGTCCAACAATTTTGGTTGTCTTGACTTGATAAGACACTCCAATATGGAATTTCTACCACTGTCACCCCTGGATTTCTTTGTTTCAAGCAAGAACCAGAATGAGAATGCTAATTCTTCTTCTCAAGTTCTTTGTGGGAGCTCCACAAAACCAGTCCTTCTCCAGTACTGTACTTCTAATCCTTAAAAGCCCTTATGTTGTTCTGGTTAAAGCACTACTTGAACCGTGTAATTTTGGCCAAGGGCCATGATGGCTTAGTGGCTAAGAAGTTGAGTTTGATGACCCGTAGGTCACCAGGTCAGCGGTTTGAGACAGGAGTGCTGTGCAACAGAGTGAGCTCCTGTTGTCTGTCCCAGCTCCTGTCACCCTAGCGGTTTGAAAGCAAGAAATTGCAAGTGGATAAATAGATACCATTTTGGTGGGAAAGGTAACAGCATTCCATGTGCTTCGGCATCTAGTTATGCCTGCCACATGAACACGCAAAAATCTTTGGCTGTAAACAGAGATGAGCATCATCCCCTAGAGTTGGACATGTCTGGCTTCCTTTACTCTTACCTAATTTGGGGCAAATTTGTTAAAGTTGTACCAAAATATCATATTCTCTTTGCCAAGAGTGTACCAAAAGATGTCACAGTCATGCTGAGGGGAAAGAAGAGTTTTGTTAAACCTCACTCCCACCAGGTGACAATGAGAGAAGGTTTCAGTTACATACTCTACTGAAAAGCAGCTTGGGCAAGGGTAATCCCAATTCCCTCTACATAAATTTCAATTCTACTTTACAACTTCTCCAGGTGTTTGTCTTTTAAACTTACAGGGAAGCTTTCCGGCAAACAGCTACTGGATTGAGTATCTAATGTAGGTGGCCCCGGAAGTATAAGTTACAGGAAAACCTAGCAAGGTGACACTTTGTACTCCTCCTTTGCTTTAGAAAACCAACCCAAACAGACAGACAGACAGACAAAGAACGGTCTAAGCTTGCTTGTTCTATGATGTTGATAGTAATTCTTTCCCATTCTTTTCTTTCCCTCATCCCCAGCTTCTCAGGAAGTGAATCTGGAACTAAAGGTAAGGCTTTATTAATCACTGCGGGGAGGGGAGGGGGCGCAAAAGGAGGTACTGTTTACTACATGTCCTTAACCCTTGAAGACACATGAAGTGCTAACCTACCTGAAGCTAAGAAAGTGTAGCTGCGTTTTTCAAGATATCAAACAAACAAACAAAATGTTGTGGCACTTTAAAGATTAACTGCTGTATTTTAACGTTGGCTTTTGTGGATCAAGTCCACTTCATCAGACAGGGGAATGATACTTCATGGCATAAATTTATACACATCAGGTACAAAGATTCAGAGTGGTTAGCACCGTGGAGGTGAACCTATGGCATGGGTGCCAGAGGTGGGACTTGGAGCCCTCTCTGTGGGCACCTGTGCAGTCACTTCAACACAGAGTTCACCCCACCCCTCTGCCCAGCAGCCAATGGGAGCACTTCCTCCCTTCCCCCAGCACAGAGTTCACTCTGCCCAGCAGCTCAATGGGAACATTTCCTTCCTCCCCTGTTGCTGTGTTGGCACTTTGCGATAAATAAGTGGGCACTCAGTCTCTAAAAGGTTCGCCATCACTGGGTTAGCATATACTGTACAGTGGTTCCCATACTTGGGTTCCCATGTTTTCTTGGACTACAATTCCCAGAAGTCTTCAGTACTGGCTGTGCAGCCTAAGGCTTCTGGGAGCTGTGTTCCTCTATGCAACACCAGTGTTCCATGGAACATAGTTTGAGAAATGCTCATAGGTACAGTAAAACCTCAGATAACACTAAAACCTGGTTCCACAAGTCTTGGTGTTATACGATTTTTTGTGTTATCCGATGCATGTTAAAATCCTATGGGATCCATAGAGATACATTGTAACCACACAGGCTTTAGCGGTTGTTATCCGAAGCATCCCATAGGATCTTAATGTTATCCGATGCAATTCTTCCCCCCAGATTATAGCGGCCAACCGTCACGGATTCTGCGGGACAGTCCCGATTTATCCCGATTTGAGAGGGGGAATCCCGAGTTACCATTTTTAGGAAAATGGTCACGGAATTCCCCCATGACGTCCCCGCTGTCCCGATTTCTCTTCGGCAGCAGGCATTTTTTTAAAAAAAAGGAGCAAAAAATGGCTCCAAAATTTCAGCGATGTGATTGGATCTCTATGTCAGCTGACATAGAGATCCAATCACATCGCTGAATAGGTGTTTCCCCTATTCAGCGATGTGATTGGATCTCTATGTCAGCTGACATAGAGATCCAATCACATCGCTGAATAGGTGTTTCCCCTATTCAGCGATGTGATTGGATCTCTATGTCAGCTGACATAGAGATCCAATCACATCGCTGAAATTTTCCCCCTTCCTTGTTTCCCTACCGGAGTTTTTAAAAAAGCCTCTGAGTCTGATCAGCTGTTAGTCGGGAGAGAAAATAAGCAGAGCTTGAAGGTAAGCAGAGTTGGGGGGTGTATTCTCTGTGTCCGAGCAGGCTGCCTGCTTATTTTCGGGGGGTGGCTTATATTTCTATATACTGCCTGCTGCAGGCAGTATATAGAAATATAAGCCACCCCCCGAAAATAAGCCATCAGGCCATTTTTGGCCATTTTGGGGGGGGGGGAAGAATATAAGCCATGGCTTATAATAGCCTATTATAAGCCATGGCTTATATTCTTTTCCCCAAAAAATGGCCAAAAATGGCCTGATGGCTTATTTTCGGGGGGTGGCTTATATTTTTAGAGCCCCCCGAAAATCGGCACATGGCTTATTTTCCAATAAACTGTGCATGCGCAGAAACTCAATCTGATGCATGCGCAATGCATCAGATTGAGTTTCTGCGCATGCACAGTTTATTGGAGCCATTTTTTGCTCCTTTATTTTTTGGCCCCGCCCATGACGTCGTGACGTTGGCCCCGCCCATGACGTCATGACGTTGGCCCCGCCCCACTATCCCGGATTCAGTTTTGTAAGGTTGGACGCCTTACCCCAGATTGCTTAATGTTATGCGATTTTAGTGTTATTCGATACTAATGTTATCTGAGGTATTACTGTATGTGGGTTTTTTTTAAGAGTAGGAGACCTAGTTGGGCCTTACAAGGTGTTTCCAAGTGTTTCACTTGATTCCATCTCTGTTTCTTTCTTTTTTTCCCTACATACAAAGCAGGTGATGGCAAGAAGCAGTGAAGGACACTCATGTCTACAAGCAAGAATCAAAAAGGCACCACTGGGATTGACCGTTACTATAATCAATCAATCAGAAGATTAGCTTTCTAAAATCCCTAGCAGTAGCTTCTTGAGAACCTATTTCTCATCACTCTTTTGCTATTTCATCATCCTTTTTGCAGTTCCTAATGCCTAATAAAATTTCCTTTTTAATTTTGCATATCTAGGGAGACTTGTTATTTTTTTAATGTGCCTGCTAAACATCAGTGACATCTTGGACAATCAGTTCCAAGGTGCATTTTGCATGCATATTATCAAAGCTCACGAGTACGTTGGCGTCCATTATCTGCAATATTCACATAGATTTCCTTCCATCCCCATTCCTTCCATATGGGTTGTCAGTTTGATGCCACAGCACAATAGATCACACCATTTCTTAATCCACCATTAATTAATCTGGAAAAATAGACATAACCCCAGTCTTGTGAGTACAAACTGCCAAATGCATGATAATCCTCATACTGTACAGAAACGAGCACCAAACAGTTGAAGAGCTTTCTGATACCCTTTAACTACCCTAACCATACAATGAAGATATATTTTTATATCATTTTGTTGTTATTTTAACTGCTATGATGACATTGAGATTTGTACTGTGGCAGGATACTCAGTATTTAAAACACTGGGATCTGGAAGAAACCAAAGTTGTCAGATTTGTTAGGATATTTAACTTAATTAAACATAATAATAATTTCTTGTCAGAGATTACTCTGGGTTGAAAGGATTTTTGCTGGCGAAACTCCGCTCAGGGGATGCCTGAATGAATCTCTTTTTATGTCACTCAAGTGCAGCCCTCGAGTATTGAAACCCATCGTTTTAGTCTCTAAGCTCAGTGTCTTAACCATCAAGCCACCAAGGGAGCATAATTTGCTACTTGGAATATAATTTACTACTTGGGAGATGTAACACAACGGTAATGTAACCATTTTGGAAGCCAATGATCTATAACTCATTCAACGAAGCAGATCATGCTTGAAGAAGAAAAATCTAGGCCATACAACCAGAGTAGAACATACCATTCATTCATTCAATACCTTGCCCCATTTGGTGCAAGTACCACTATGGGCGGCTTACAATAGTTTCTGTTGCTAAGGCTGTGACCATGGATGGTTGTTGGCTAGTGAAGTTCCTATTTTACAGACAAGGAAAGCCCCATAATGGCCTACACAGCTCAGCGATATGTCCCTACTTTATGCCTCACTTGGGCCTTCACACTTGTACAAAGTGATACATAGTACCAACCATACTTATACTGTAGAAATCAGCCATAGTTTGAAAATGCTACCTTTTTTGGTAACAGCATCTGAATTTTCCATGCTCCAATGGCTTTCAAATCTGGAGAATAATGGGCACTGTAGTCCTGACAGGTGAGGTTTCCAAGTTCTGAAATCACTCTCTTCCTCTGCATACACTGGGCAGTAGTAACAGGAGGGAGAAAGGTAAGGTATAACCAAGTACCAGCTAAGACCATCCATGAAAGATACCATATACTGTACCTAAATTAACCAATGGAGAGGTTTGCCCAAGTTTTCACTGCTTAACTCCAGAGGAAACTATAATTATACAGCTATAAAACTGCCCTCACAAGTTTTTTTGAAGAAAGAAACCAATGAATGTTTTGAATACATCTTACTTCCCACTAATTATATGATGCTCTTGTTTGTCTTGTCCATTCTGGAATGCTGTGAGGAAGGTAATGGCTGTGTGTACATGTCTCAGTCTGGTATTCCTTGTTTTTAATAACTATTGTCTGCTTTTCCTATGCTTTAACTAACCACCCACCCATGACTGGTGAAGAAGACTTAGTTGGGCATGAAAGTTCTCTTACACAACATGAACATCTCACTTCTAAAACCAATGCAGAGCATTAGTTAGAGTGCTCTTGACATATTAAACCCATATATGATGTAATCTGTTATGGCCTCAGCTATGGGAATGTACTTCAGGGTTTGTATGGATAGTTTTACTAGAGGGATTTAAGATGAAACAACATCTGTAAGGTACGTACTACACAATATCATCTCCAACACTAAGATGATATCTGAAGAATGGAGGGCCAGCTCGCTATAATGGTGTGAGTAAAGCAATTGCCCCAGGCATAAGACGTCAATAAGGCATAGTGGCAATTCTGATCCATTCTCTTGAACTCCCTTGTAATGCGGTAGCAACTCCCCTCACTTGAAAGGCATAATTTTGTGTGCTATACACCTTATCCAACACACCTTGTTGGCTCTCAGTTATGGTTTGTTGTGGATATTTGTCTGTCAAGTCAACTCATGCCCATTGGATGGAAGGAAGTGCAATTTTATCTGCTTCCAGAAACAGAATATCTTGGCTTGTCCCCAGGTATAGCAATAGCAATTATTTATATGCCGTCCCTTAGTGTTTAGTATACTCTCTGGGTGGTTAACAAGGTAATTAGTATTTTGCCCCCAACATTGTGGTTACTTGTTTTATGGACCTCCGAAGGATGGAGGGCAGATTCAACCTTGATTCCCATCAGGATTAAACACAATGTCAGCAGTTTGGGCTGCAATACAGCAGTTTAACAACTGCACCTCCAGGGTTCAAATCAAATCCCATTTCCACTGCCACTATGATGCACTAAGATAAACGTTATCTGATTTCCTGGCTGAAAAACATAACTGAAGCTCTTAGCAGATTCAGGTTGGCACTGAATTAAACTTTGGATTGAGTCTTAGTTCATGGTCTTAGGTTCTGTGGCAGAATTCTCCTTCATGAAACAAGCCTTTTTCAAGCGTGATTGCATTTCTGGCCCACATCATAATACATTCTAATGTACTTGGGTGGCAAATGTCCGGGTAGGTTATCCTGCTATGGTAATAGAGTAGACCATACTGCCAAAGACTCAACACCAAGTGTCAGGTGGTGGTTAACTAACCTGACAACCCTGAGGACTAATGGCCTTGGGTGCCCAAGTTCACAGGGAAGGGTGATGGTCCCCAAGTGGATTAAATCCCTCTTGAATCCATCTTGATGGAAGGCAGCAGGTTCATCTATACTGGCCTGGAGCTGAAGAGGACTTTGGGTGCCAAAAGGTCTCAGGACCAGAAAGTGACTCGAGGAACTGGATCAGTGGTACGGGGGTCATGTTGGAATGTGGAAAGCAGATGAAAGGCCATTGCATTATATTCTCAGGATTATTATCAGGACAGTCTTCATGGCTGATTGCCATGATGATTGTCTATATTTGAGGTCAGATACGACTATGGCAGAAAAAGAACTTTCCCTGGCTGTAAGACATAGCTGAAGCTTTTAGTATCTTGAGGGGGGCACCGAGTTAAACCATTGAATGAGTCTTAGTCTGGTTAGTTAACCACCGACTGACACTCAGCATTGAGTTGCTGGGTGTACAGTCTACTTCATTACTGTAGCAGGATGTCCAGCCAGACAAGCCAGTTAAGCCACTGACCCTGTTGACTGGGGTTAAACTTGGGAGTTACTGTCCAAAAAAGTAACTTTGCAAAGCTTTGTTTTGATCGTGTTGAGCCTTTGCTATTTCCTTATCACCAACTGAGACCTTTGTTTTATATGCAGAACCAACATACTGAACATAATGGGCACTATGCTACAGTTTACGATAATAATTCATCACAAAAATTCCAATCTTAGTGCAAAAAATCTTTTCAATCCAATTGATGAAGTTATTCAGCACCACTCAGATCCAGAAAATTTACTAAGCACAATCTGGTTTATAGTGGCTAATTACTTGTGCAATAAAAGTATATAACTTTTGCCTGAAGAATATAAATGCCTAGGTTGATTGAGCTGGTTTAGTTGATGTTGTATTTTTGTTTAGTCTTATCCTGAGAATTAGACAATGCCCAATTGTTAATATTTATATATACAAGGTCTTTGGTATGTGCAGCTGGGCAATTGCCATTTTTCTTCTTTTTGTCTTTAGGCAATGTGCCATTTCTAGTCATAAATGGGAGTAGACAACCAAACACTGCATTGTTATTCTCAGTTGGCAATGATTCATAGGCATAAGATTTTTTGGGTGACAAATCCTGTTCTGGGAGTTTCAACTGAAAAACCGACACCTAAATGTGCCCTTCCTTGAGAAAAAACTTAGCAGGGAAGACTTCATGGTTTTATGTAGTCCTAGCTACCATAACTTTCCATGCAGAAAGGAAACCCCCCACTAGTGATGTCAGAGCTAAGCCTATTTGAGGCT
Source organism: Furcifer pardalis (assembly GCA_030440675.1). NCBI lineage: Eukaryota > Metazoa > Chordata > Lepidosauria > Squamata > Chamaeleonidae > Furcifer > Furcifer pardalis. The sequence goes on from CP126897.1 coordinate 27,115,598, forward strand.
ACAAAGCCAATGCAGTTAGATCAGTGGTTCCCAACGTGGGAATTACCAGAAGTCTAAATCTATACAGTGCTTTGGGGAATTGACTTAGGCTCCTGGGAATTGGAGTCCAAAACCCAAAGGTTGAGGAAAACTGAATTAGACCTTTCCTTCAAGTGAGACAAGTTTAGATGTCTGTCAGGTGGGAGAATCCAAAAATCCCATCCTTAATGATTCTTAGATAACACACCATTCTAGCATTATCTCGTATGTTGTGGCAGAAGTACTGTCCTGTTCAGCTATCAACAGCTCTGGTGGTGCAGTGGTTAAACTGCTGTACTGCAGTCAAAATGTTGTGATTTTGATCCTGATGTGAATCAAGGGTGACTCAGTCTTCCATCCTTCTGAAGTTGATAAAATGAGTACCCAGCATGTTGGGCACAAAATGCTAATTAACTTAGAAACTGCCCAGAGAGTGAACAAAGCACTATGGGGGTGATATATAAGTGCAATTCCTATTGCTATCAATGCACAACTGACCCCTACCCCTCCACTGACCCCTACCAATGCACCACTGACTGTCTACATGGACTACACTGTTTCCTAAAAAAGACAGTAGACAATGTCTGCCTGATCCGCAAGTGGTGATTTAGATAGATATAAACATTTACATAGGTAGTTCAGTAGCTTAGATATCTGTCTGCAGTGACAGAAGTTGGGAGTTGTGCCTCCAGGGAGAAGATCCAGCATGTGTAAGGTTGCCCTTGCTCAAAAGCCAGTTGTATCCAACTCTAGGGTTCAGTGCTCATCTCTGTTTATAGCCAAAAATCCAGTGTTGTTTGCATCTGCAGATGTTTCTGTGGACATGTGCTGGCATGACTAGACACTAGAGTGCATGAAACATTGTTTACCTGCCACCGAAGTGGTACGTATCTGTCTACTAGCAATTTCTTCCTTTCGAACTGCTAGATTGGCAGGAGCTGGGGTGGAGACAGGAGCTCACTCCATCATGCAGCACTCAGGTCTCAAACTGCTGACCTGCAGTCATCAAGTTCAGCATCTTAACCACTAAGCCGTCGCAGCCCCCCAGCCTGTGTAGCTATAGGCAAACTGCACACTCTCAAGAACCCACCAAACGAAGGGAATGGTAAACTACTTCTGTGTATTCTCTACCTAGAAAATTCTGGAAAGGATGGCTATGAATCTGAATCAACTTGATGCCATGCAATAATGATTTAATTATGGGTATTAAAACACCACAGCATGGTTTTTTCCCTTTGAGGCACAGGTTCATGTATAATTTTGTCACATTTCTCTTTAAGACAATAATTTAATGAAACAGGCAAATTAAATTTATTTGTCTAAGTATAAGGGCTCTTCCTCCCACCAGTGGGAAGTAAATGCAATGGGTGGACACATTTTTGTGGAGGAATGTGGCTGCCATTTGCAAGGTGATAACTAGGAGCCTTCTGAGGAGTTTCACTGGCTCTCAGTCAATCCTTTTAATCCTGCTTTTAAAATCCATTACCACCACAGAGGAAAGACAGGATAGTAACAGGATAGAACCAGGGGATAGGGTTGGGTCAGAAGCGTAGGGTGGGAGGTGGGTCACTTTTCAGGGGGCGGCAAAATGTTCCCACCGCTTTGGCTTTCCTCTGCCTTGGCTTAGGGACCCAGACTTCCCAGGCAGAAGATGGCCCTTTTGCTGCGTCGGCGGCCGGGTCGCCCCCTCTTTGCATCCCTGTTGCCAGAGGTCTAGCAGGCACCTGGACTTGGCCTCACCTCGCCTGCTCGCCCTGCCACCTGCCTGCCCTGCCCTGGGTCAGTCCCGGGGGCCTTGGCACAGGCAGCAAGGGGTTAACTGGGGGCAGGGGGGCAGTGAGTTTGGTCTTCGCCCCAGGCGGCTGAAGCCCGCGCGACGCCACTGGGTTGGGTAGAACCTATGATTAAAAGTTTTTAACTAGATTTTTAATTGGTGCGGGTGGGAAGTAGTTTTTCAGTGTTTTTAGGAATTTTAAGGGTTTCTATAGTTTTAAACGTTGGGGATTTTATGTACACCGCCCAGAGTCGCATGTCGATTGGGGTGGCTATACAAATTAAATAAATAAATAAATAAATAAATAAATGAATAATAGAACATCCTGAAAAGTTTGCCCTCTGCTTTTTTATACGTATTTTCTTACGTGTGCACACCTTTTCTCAGTAGATGTGAGAAGTAAACAGGACAAGCAAGTAGCAAAGCAGGCGGTGGTGGATGAGGAGGAGGAGGAGGGGGAAGAGGAGAAGAAAATGAAGAAAAGGAGAAGGAAGAGGAGAAGGAGGAAGAGTTCAAATCTTAGGAGCATCTTTCCACTCGCCTCCACTGACCTGATGAGCATGAGTCAAAGGAGGAAGGGTGGGAAAAGTAGTGGAAAAAAGGTAATATACGATGCAGCTGTCAGGGTAAATTGGATACCTGGGGGAAAGAAGGTGCAGTGGGTAGAAGGAGAAGATACATTTATTGTGTAAATAGACACATGCTTCCCTCAAGCTGTTACAGGATGCAACAGGATCTGTGAGAAATAAGAAGCCATGCCTTGAAACCTAGAGCACTCCAGGAAAATGCTGGGAATGTGATCGCTGTATGCAACAGTGGAAGCCTGATGAACAGGCAGTGGTGGGTTGTCAAAATTCCCTCTATACCGGGGGCCGGAGAGGTGATCAAACTGGTTGCCCGGGGTTTTACCACACACACCTGGCGACACCTCCTGATGGGGTGCTACCAGTTCAGGCGAACCGTTCCAAACCGGTAACATCCCATCACTGTGAACAGGGCATTAGGGTTCATGCCTGATATAGATTGCCCCCAGTGCAATTATAAAAGAGTCCCTGGCCCCATCTCCTGAATCCAGGTAACAGTTATTAATTCAATGTACAACGTCCAGATCCCTGAGAAAAAAAATAACTTTAACCTATTTTCCCTTCTAGCAAGCTTCCATGGGGGAGATTGCCTTCTATTACCTAGATTAAAAGGCTGTTAATTATGATTGTGTTTCTTCAGCTAGAATGATTTAGGTCAGCCAAAGCCCACCACAAACACTGGATTTTTAAGAACTTTTTAAGACTTTCACTGATGCACTACATCAGATAATTAAAATATTTTTTTTTGTCTCACCAGTCAATAAACTGCAGTAGCTTCAGAGCAGAAAAAGTGGAGCAACAAGTGTGTCCAGGTGAAGCCCGGGGGGGGGGGGAGAGACAGTCTTTATAACCATGGTTCCCAATGTGGCAGACATACCCCACAGGGGGGCAATTTGATTTTAAGGGGAGCACTTCGAGAATGAGTTATTAAGAACTAATGGACTTTTAGGCTTCCTCCACGTGACTAGGAGTTCACTTTTTAAATACAATAATAGAAACTATATATTACCAGGGATGGGGGTGTGGTCAGGATTTTAGAGATGCATGGCCAAAAAAATTTTGGGAGCTCATAGCCAAATTTATTTTCAGAGAAGTTCTCAGGTCCGCATTTGGGTGATAGGTGGAGCCCAACACAATTCCAGGTTGAAAACTGTCAACACCACAAATCACCTTAGAATGATTCAATCTGCTTTTCAAAGGCTTTTCTGGACATGTTGAATCACAGTATAGTCATACATTGAGTTAGTCACAAGCCTCCTAGCAGGAAGGCTAACTAGGAAGGCAATCCCCCCAAACAGCAGATGATGGGAAGCAGCAGGCAATGGAGGATCGTTCGGTTAGGTAAAGGTAATCATTGCTCTTGCTCAAAAACCAGTCGTATCCAACTCTAGGATTCAGTGCTCATCTCTGTTTATAGCCAAAGAACCAGCATGTCTGCATCTGCAGACATTTCCATGGACAAGTGATAGGCATGACTAGACACTGGAGTGCACAGAAAGCTGTTTACCTTCCCACCAAAGTGTCATCTGTTTGCCTACTGTACATACTCGAGTATAAGTCTAGTTTTTTAGCCCCCAAAATAAGGACCAAAAAGGGGACTCGACTTATATTCAGGTCAACGACCCCAAGGGTCCCAAAATGAGGTGGTGTAAATTCAAACATACATTTTTAAAAAGCACTAACATGACCAAAAAACCTCAAAAACACACCCACACAAATGTCTAAATTAATTAATTTTACCATATTTTCATGTACAGTATTTTAATTATTGAAACTCACTAGCAGCTGCTGCATTTTCCACCCATGACTTATACTTGGGTCAATCTATTTTCCTAATTTTAGAGGTCCAAATTAGGTACCTTGACTTATATTCAGGATGACTTAAAATTGAGTATATACAGTACAGTAAAACACCGGATAACGATTGGATTGGATAACGCTAAAATTGCATAACGTTAAGTAATCTGGGGAGGAGAATTGGATCAAATAACGTTAAGGTCCTCTGGGATGGATTGGATAACAACCGCTAAAGCCTGTGCGGTTACAATGTATCTCTATGGAGCTTTAACGTTATCCGATTCATCCCATAGGATTTTAACATGGTTTGGATAACACTAAAAATCGGATAACACCAAGACTTGTGGAACCAAGTTTTAGCGTTATCCGATGTTTTACTGCACTTGCAATTTCTTGCTCTCAAAATGCTAGGTTGGCAGGAGCTGGGACAGAGACAGGCAGTCACTCCATCCTGTAGCACTTGGTCTTCAACTGCTAACCTGCCAACCTTCCAGTCATCAAGTTCAGCGTCTTAACCACGAAGCCACTGCCCCCTAAGATAGCCGTGTCTCCAAATGTACTGGAAGCTATTGTTAAAGCAAAATTCAATTGCCAGAACACTTAAGCTTTTGTAGGTGCTACAGAAAAGGTTTGCTCTCGCTCTTTGCCTTGGGCGGTAGAACATCTTGGGCCAGCTGTGGTTATTCACAGGAGTTATTCACCATGTTCACCTACAAAAATTCAATCATCTCTGCTTTTTCAAGAATGGCCATGAATGAGTTTCTGCCCAGTGTTGAAGGGCTCCGTGCAAAAGGTGTAATGATTAAGTATGACTAAACGACACCATGGATAAACTCATCAAAGCAATTATGTAAAGGAAGGGGTAGTTATTGTGGAATACTGTAGCTAGATATCTGAGCCGTGGAGTGCTACTTTAGGCTGGCTGAGTTGCCCAGACATGGCTGAAGGAACTACCAGGTTTGGAAGGGGTGGGACTGGAGCAGACAAGGAATGCAGAAGGGGAGAACTGGCTTTCTCTCAAACAATACTCTTCTATTGTGGTTGGCAATAGAGGTAAGAATAGAGGAACACCCACACCCACACACACCCATTAAAAAGGATTTTTGTATCACTTATGAAAAGCTTGGATTTCAGCAAACAGTTATCAACTTGCAAGTTTTGAAGCTCAGACCACCATTACTTTAAGCTGAGAGCTTATGTGAAAATTCCTTTTGGGGAAGATTAAAAGAAAGGTAAATATGAACCCCCGCAGATGTCGCTCAGTGTGACTCTTTACCAGAAGACTGCCTTAATCAGAATTGCCCTTTTGTTAGAATCCAAAATAAATGAACTGGACATATTCCTCTCAAGTCTTGCTGATAACATAGGAGTGGAGATAAACTGAATGGGAGGTCCATGGATATGCACCAAGTAGTATAGGCATGCATGCACACCAAGTGCTTGGCTTGCATGCGCAGTGGGGAACCAGTGAAAAGGTAAGCGCCGAAGGTGGTTCCCCCCAAAAGCTGCTACCGGTTCTCCGGGACACTGGGAAAAGTTACTACCGGTTCTGGCCAACTGGTGAGAACCTGTTACATCCCATCACTGTTGCCCTTGCTAGAAAACAAGTTGTATCCGACTCTAAGGTTCAGAGCTCATCTTTGTGTATATAGCCAAAGAGTCAGTGCTTTTCTCTGGACCTGTGGCTGGTATGTCTAAACACCAGAGTACATGGAACGCTCTTTACCTTCCCACCGAAGAGGTACCTATTTATCTACTATACTTGAAATTTCTTGCTTTCGAACTGCTAGGTTAGTTGGAGCTGGGAGAGAGATGGGCATTCACTCCATCGTGTAGTACTTGGGTCTCAAACTGCTGACCTTCCAGTCATCAAGTTCAATGTCTTATTCACGAAGCAACTGCAGTCCCGTTTGTGCACTACTAAAAACCACCAAATTTTACACCGGTTCGGGCCGGTTCTACCAACCCGGTAGCGGAAATTCTGGGAGGTTCTCTGGGGGAGTAGTCACCCTCCCGGGAGACCACCCGGGGTGGTTACTTTTTTTTTTTTTTTTGAAGCGACCAGTTCAGTCTCCTCCCCGGCTGCCCTTCATTGCAGCCCAAAATGAAAAACCCAGAGGGAAAAATAAAGCTTTCTTGAGGGTCTCAAGGAAGCCTTTTTGACTGAACATTTCTTCCCTGAATACATAGAAGCAGTGGTGTCCAACTTAAGGCCCGTGGGCCAGATCCTGCCCACAGTGACATTTCCTGTGGCCCCCACTCCTCCAAGGGCATTTGAGAAACAAAATGGCCATCTCTTTGAAGCTGTTGGGACAAAATGGCCACCCCCATCGTGCAGGCAGAGCAAAATGGCCATCCAGTCCTTGCAGCTGAGTGAGAGAGTGTGACCGGGCCCCCTGCTTGAAAAGGTTGGGAACCCTTGCTTAGAAGTTTGCCTGGCAACTGCACTAGGCAAGGTGCCTATCGTTTTTCTTTTAAAGCAGCAAATGGGATAGAAAACAAAAGGAACAAAGAAGAAACATTTCTTCTGTGTTTTGCTAGCACAATGGAAGCATAGGGAAGTGCAAATTTTCTCCTCCCTGAGTGCAAGTTTAGGTCACTATTCGCACTTTGGCAGACAATGCACATTTTATTTTTATAATTGGCCTGAAATTTGTCCTCATTTTTCCCTAGCTTTTTCCAATATTCCCCTGATATAGTGTTTCTTGTGTTTGTTATTTTTAAATACAAGCATCTTTGTGAACTCTTTCCCTTAATATATTAACTTTATGTTTACTGAATTTCCACAGATCATAAGAGATAAAGGTATTTAGATGATGACAAAGTTCTTTAGTCTGTTATATAGCCAAGTGAAAATTCATACTGGTGACAGTTCCAAAAACGGATAATGAAAAACGTATAACACATTTAGAATAATTTAGTGAGTCAATTTAAAAGATCTTTCATTGAATTATATGTGAAAGAATTATTAATAGAAAAGGTGAGGATAATATAAGCAACACAAAGTTTGGCTATAGATCAGCAATGGGCACAAGGGAAGTGCTTGTTTGTTTAACACAGGGGTGCTCAAACTTTTTGGGCCGTGGGTCGGTCACGTGGTTTAGGGACCCGGTCACTATGGCCCGGGGCCCAGATCTGGCCCATGACACCAATTCATCCAGCCCACAAAGCCCTCGTCACTCATGTATGGTCGTGTTTTACTTCCAGGAGCGGCAAAGGCTTTGTGGGCCAGATGAATTGGCATTGGGGGCCAGATCTGGCCTCCCGGCCATAGTTTGGGCACCCCTGGTTTAACAGGTTTAGCAGAAAAGTTTATAAAAAGACCACTATTTAGGCTTTGTTGACTTTGGAAAATAATTCGAATGCAACATTATAAATTAATACAAATATTTTAACTGCAGAGCTAGAAAAGGAGAATTGCGTCCAGCCCCTGTCAAAGAGGCACAGTGGGGAATGGACTCTTAACCTCTAGCTCTGCAGCCAGATACCTTAGTGAGTTTTTATTTCAGTGGTTTAGGTATCTAGCTTTGGAGAGAGAGGTAGAGAGTTCAATTCCCCATGGTGCCTTCTTATTAAGGGCATGACTTGATGATCCATTTAGTTCCTTCTAAGTCTGCAGTTCTAAAAATATTGTGTCAGCTGCATATAAATGGAAAGAATATGAGTATAATAAAGACCTTATACAGTGGTACCTCGAGTTACAAATGGTTCAAGTTACAAAATTTTCACAATACGAATGAAAATCAATTGAAAATAATGGCTCAAGTTACAAATTTTTCCAGAACAGATAAATTAATTTTCAATGCATTCCTACGGGAAACCATGTTTCAAGATAGGAATTTTCATTTTCAATGCATTCCTATGGGAAATTCGAGTTACAATTTTTTTCATAACATGAAAAATGCCTTTGAATGCATTAAATTTGTAACTTGACGTACCACTGTACTGCCTAAAATTAAAATAGCTGGGGAATTAAGTAATGAAGCTGAAATTAGAAGAGTGGATTGTCAAGGATGTATCTTCATGCCAAATTTAATACAGTGCTATTCATAAATGGTTCTGCTAAATGCTCTTGCAGATTGACAGGAGGGCATTAAAGTAGACAGTGTAATCTTAAATAATTTAAAATATGCCAATTTCAGAGTCCTAATAACGTTCAGATAACCTTCAAATATTGTTAGAGCAGATCACATAAGAAAGTAACAAAATGAGGCTGTCAATCAATGTGAAAAAATTTTCCCCAAACAATCATGATAATTAGGAATATTTTCAATATAAATATTAAGTGTAGCATCACACTCATATAAACCAAGTAAGTAAATATGTGTATCTGGGAAGCTTATCTAACAACCACCTAGACTGTGATTCAGAAATAAAGCCCAAAATGAGGAAGCTAGAACAACCTTTAAGAAGGTGAATAAAATGTTGTGTAATAAATAGCTTAATTTATCTTTTAGACTATGGATGTTGAAGTATTAGATATGGCCAGCAGAAGCGTAGCATGCCTTAACGGGGCCCCGTATAAAAATTTGTTTGGGGGGCCCTTGTGAAATAAAAAAAATTGGGAAGTTTTTATTAATTTTTGCTGTAGGGGGCCCCCGTGGCCCGGGGGCCCCGTATAATTGATACGGCAGATACGGCGGTAGCTACGCCCCTGATGGCCAGGCCTCCTATATAGATGTGGGTTTTGGACTATTAAGTAGATGTTTAACAGAAGAAATGTTTCTGATATGTGGAAATACAAAAGCATCCTTCACATCTCATGGACTGAAAAAATAAAGAATGAAGAGGCACATCACTGGATTGTGGAGAGGGGAGAATGTTGATTATTAAGAAACTTAGGCTCTCATATCTTGAGCATGAGAGAGGAAAGAGAGAGTTAATGTTCATTTCTAAATTGCAAACTGGATTACAAAATTCTGAAAATGCTGGATTGTGGTTAATGCTTATAGGCTAAAGATCCCCTTTGCTCAAAAGCCAGTTGTATCCAACTCTAGGGTTCAGTGCTCATCTCTCTTTACAGCCAAAGAGCCAGTGCTGTCTGCATCTGCAGATGTTTCCATAGACATGTGGCAGGCATGCCTCAACCCCGGAGTACATGGAACACTATTTACCTTCCCCCTTTCTGGCCAGACATCCCGCTATGGTAATGGAGTAGACCAGTGGTTCCCAACAAGGGGTACACAGCCCACAGGGGGACTTCAATTCCCAGAAGCCTAAGTCAGTACATTGGCTGATCAGTGCTTTGGAGAAATGACTTAGGCTTCTGGGAATTGAAGTCCAAACACCAGCATTTGGGAAACACTGGAGTAGACCATATAGCCAGTGACTCAACAGTGAGTGTCAGATGGCGGTTAACAAACTTGACCCCCTAAAAAGGGCAACGGCTGTGGGTGGATGAGCCCCTTTAGGTGGGATGATGGTCCTTCTCAGCGGAGGAAATGCCACTGAAAACCATCATATTGGGCTAAAAGGCAAAATAAGTGGAGGAGGAACTCTGATTCCCAACGTTCATGGAGACGGAAGAGGCCATGCTAGATGGACTGGCTGTGAAGGTGCACTTTGTCCATATCCTCAAGGCTGCAGCAGTCCATTGCAGTCCCAGTGTTAAATCCTGAATGTTGCGCTTCATGTGTGCAATGGGTGATGGCTCTGAGATCATAGTGTGTGGGTCACTTCATGACAAGATGGGATCCACCTTAAACAAATTCACGCCAGTGACATTTTTCCTGCTTCAGGAAAAATATACATTCTCAGATATGAATCGCAGTCAATGACGATTTACTTTCTCATCAAAGTGGTACCTATTCATCTACTTACAATTTCTTGCTTTTGAACTTCTAGCTTGGCAGGAGCTGGGATGGTGACAATTGCTCATTCCATCATGCAGTACTTGGGTATCGAACTCTGACCTTCCAGTCGTCGAGTTCAGCGTCTTAACCACCTGACCCTGCTTATAGCCTAACAGCTTTAAATAGGTTAAATTTGTATAGAAATGTAAACCTGACAAATGTCACCTTTATTATTTGCACAAGCCCAGAAAAATTGAAGCTGACACTTCCTCTGCTTCCAGATCTCCTGCCCACCTCCTGGTAAGATTGCTCCGTTGGTGGTCTAACAAGTCTTCACTGTGGTTTTCAAGTATTCTATGATGGGACATACAGCATGCCTTGCACCATCTCAGCTCATTTCCCGACACCTGGTGAAAGTTTAATTGTCTCATCACCAAGTTTGAAGTTATTGCCAACAACCCATCTTGTCTTTTGCTTCAGGTCCTCATTCTTAGACTAGGAGGGAATCATTGATAAAAAAAAAGCAGGATCAAACATGTTTGCACTGCAATGAAACGACAGATCTTGGGATCATTGCAATAAGATACATGCAGGAGGTATGATCAACTTGTCTTCATCTACCAATGTCACAAATCAGGGAAGAATTGTTGATATTGTCAGGGCTGGTAATCTATGAAATTCAACATCCTGGGACTTGTAGTCTAAAATGGCAAATCTGCCCCCCTCTAATTGAGAGTTCTGGATCAAAGCAAAACCTGCTGAGTCTCTCCTTGTAAATCTCTAGAAGTAGAGCTGTAGTGTAGCTAGCAAAATCGGTGGAACCAAAGGATCAGAAAATTGTCAAGCTGCCTTGGACAAAATTGTGAATGATCCTTTCTAAATGAAATACTGTCGTTTGAGATTAGTTAAATCCGAGATGAGTGTAGTTTGTTGTATCCTCTCAGAATCCATTAGCCAAACTATAAGAACTGCTGCATTTGCACATTAGTTTTGCAGAAACATGCTATAGCACATCAATCTATTGCAGACTGACATGTCAGAAAAGGTGAACATAGCCGAGTCCCAGTCTTTTTGATTTAAATGAGTGATTGTACAGACTAGATGTATCATAACTGTCAAGAGATTAAGAAAATAACCATAGGAAGGAGATGAGTAAACCATGCAACGAGCTCAGCATGGTTTGCCAACTTCATTATTGCTGCTTTCTGAACATGCCATGTCAACATTCAAAAACAGGTTTTCTGAAACTGATACCTTCTAGGTTTCTTCAATCCCAATAGAACTTGCACTTGAATCTAATGAAATGGAAATGTGCCAATTTCAGTACACTAGTACCCCGGATTACGTTGAGACTTGGTTCCACAAGTCTCATTGTTATCCGGTTTTAAACGTTGTGCAATGCATTGATCACACAACGTTAAAAAAAGCCCTGTTTCCCTGGAGGCTGCAGCAAGCCAGAATGTCGGGATTTGAACCCTGACGTTTTGGCTTGCTGCACTGGCTGAGGACATTGGGGAAGCCCAGAAATAGCTTGGATCGGGTCTCCCCACCTCCCTAGACCCAGTGGGGGGGTCAGAGACCCCAAAATTGGTAAAAAAAAGTCCATTTCTTTTACCAATTTTGGGGTCTCTGACCCCCCCGCTGGGTCCAGGCAGGTGGGGAGACCCGATCCAAGCTGTTTCTGGGCTTCCCCGACGTCCTCAGCCAGTGCAGCAAGCCAGAATGTCGGGATTCAAACCCTGACATTTTGGCTTGCTGCACTGGCTGAGGACATTGGGGAAGCCCAGAAACAGCTTGGATCGTGTCCCCTGCCTGCTCCAGAGAGATCAGAGGACCCGATCTACAGCTGCAGGGTGGCTGGGGAAGCTGACGGGGACTGTCGGCTTCCCTAGCCACCCGCCCTTGCCTCCGCAGCTGTGGAGTGGCTGGGGAAGCCGACGGGGGAGCCCCCCGTCAGCTTTCCAGCCTCCCCACCCCTGCCTCCGTAGCTGCAGGGTGGCTGGGAAGCTGAAGGGAGAACCCCGTTCAGCTTTCCAGTCACCCTGCTGCTAAGAACGACTGTATCGGATAACGCTAAGAATCGCGTTATTTGATACAAGATTTTTCCGAAAAACTTGTAACATTATGCGGTTTTAGCGCTATCCGGTACTAGCGTTATCCGGGGTATTACTGTACTTCCTCTGTTTGTTTTTCTTTGGCTTTTAAACTGTATTTGGTGCAAATTTTTCCATACTTATGGTCTTAGCAAATCCTTTGTACAATGTGCAATACTTTTTAACATACAGGTACTTTCTTCAAGCATTTTTAAAGCTATTTTTAAAACACATTACATAACATCCAACACATGCTGGATTTTAGAAAAGCCAACTTTAATAAACAGAACAAGGATAAGTAAACTGAGAACAATTATAGGAAAGGTGCTACGCACAGTGGCTTTTAGAGACACTCTATCCATAGCAATAACTCTCTTCTTTGGACTGCGGAGAGATTGGCAAGCAGGAGAAAAAGAGGATATCATGGTTTCCTCCTCTACACTCATATTGATCCTTCACCGTTTTTATACATGTCTAAATTCAACTATACAGTACAGTAGTTGCAAAATAGATTCTACTCATTATTCTGAGAGCTGATTAGCATCTACAATCAGTGATGGGATGTCCCCGGTTCCAGACGGATCCCTGGAACCGGTAGGACCAATCCCGGAGAGTTCTCCGGGAGGGGAGTCCACTTTTGAGGCGTCCGGTTCCGGACGCCTCACCGAAAGATTTTTTTTTAAAAAAAAAATCAGAGCTAAAATGGCTCCAATTGACTGCGCATGTGCAGAAACTCAATCTGACACATTGCGCATGCGTCAGATTGAGTTTCTGGACATGCGCAGTCAATTGGAGCCATTTTAGCTCCAATTTTTTTAAAAAAATCTTCCGAAGCTGGAGCCGCCCCTTTTTAGAGTGGCTCCGGCAGCAGCAGCGGCAGCCCTAAGAGAAGGGCACCTCCCCTAGTCGGCCACCTGGCTCCCACGGGCACATTGGTGCCTGGCCGCGCCGTCCGCCCGCGCCGCGCCCTCCTAGGGACTTGGGCCCGACAAACCCCCATGCCCTGGGTAAGCCCGGCAGGGCCGAAAAGGCAACAGCCCGAGGAAGCAGCAGGCGCCCGGCAGAAGACGATGCGGCGGTGGCGAGCCCCGCCGGGCTTACCCAGGGCACGGGGGTTTGTCGGGCCCAAGTCCCTAGGAGGGCACGGCACAGGCGGGCGGCGTGGCCAGGCACCAACGTGCCCGTGGGAGTTTGGTGGCCAGGCAGGGGCTGTGGCGGCCGTGGCCGGCGGATGCAGGGCCGGCTGCGGCCTTCGTAGGAGGAAACGGCCACAGTCGGGGGCAGCGTGCCTTGCCGGGTGGCCCCGGGCCACATGGAGGTTCGTCGGCGCCAAGGAAGGTAAGTGAGGCTTTTATATTTAGGGTGGGTGGGTGATTTATTTGTGTTTTGGGTGGGTGGTTGTACTTTTATTTAATTTTTATTTATTTATTTATTTATTTTGTTTCTTTAAGTTATTTACGGGTCTGTGTGCATGTTTATTTTTTTATTTTTATTTTTATTTTTGGCCTTGCCCACAACGTCATGATGTCATGACGTTGGCTCCGCCCATGACGTCATGACGTCATGACATTGGCCACGCCCATGACGTCCATGACGTCATGGCGTGGTAGTAGAATTTTTGACATCCCATCACTGTGTACAATATATTATTTAAGTGGAAAGTTAAATGTGTTTATACTTTCATTCCCAAAAAGGAAAATCAAGCTTGTGTACCAGTCATCATACATTTGGAAAACACTAGAGCTTGTACAAGCTTTTTTCAGGGGGACTACAGAAACCATGCTATCTGGAGATTATTGGAACTTGATGTTTCCCAAAAATAAATCTTCCCAAAATCTAGGAAACCTTGTTATATGTTTACAACAAGAATACATGGATTGTGGGGTGAGAGAAACTGGAACTACACCCTACACAACTCCTGCACCTCCTATCTTGAGTTGATCGGTCCTTTACAAGAACTGCATTTTCTGCTGCAACTCATATCCGAGAATGCATTTTTTTTTCTCCTGAAGTAGGAAAAATGTCACTGGTGTGAATTTGTTTAAGGTGGATCCCATCTTGCCATGAAGTGACCCACACACTGTGATCACGGAGCCACCACCCACAGTACACATGAAGCACAACATTCATGATTTAACACCGGGACTGTAATGGACCTCCACAGCCTTGAGGATATGGACAAGGTGTGCCTTCACAGCCAGTCCATCTAGAATGGCCTCTTCCGACTCCATGAACGTTGGGAATCAGAGTTCCTCCTCCGCTCATTTTGCTGTTGGGCCTGATATGATGGTTTTCAATGGCATTTCCTCCACTGAGGGGGACCATCACCCCTCCTAAAGGGGCTCATCCACCCGTAGCCGTTAGCCTCTTTAGGGAATCAGGTTAATTAATCTCTTATATATAATAACCAGTAAAAACAGGCCTTGGCCTTGGGTTTGTGTACGTGCGTGCCGCGTGTTCCCATTTGTTTACCGGAAACCTAGGCAACCACAAGGGACTCCAACCCTCAGCTATCTAAATCCTGCTGACATGTTCACATTTAAATTAGATGTTTCCAGGCATCTACAACCAGCATGTTACAGGTCTCAGACAAAATTTATGCTGCATTACTGACTAAGAACTTTTTCATCATGTTCCCAGCAATGGCAATTAAAGAAAGTCTCTGCTGCATTAATTGATTTATTTCTGGAATATCTTCTCAATAGCAGCTGTACCACTAAGCAGAGTGACTCAATTGGGTTGCCTAAAGTTGATGGATGGTTTTTTCCCCCTGGGAAATTGACCTGGACACTCCCTATAAAGCTTTCTCCTCTGTTTAAAGATCAGGCTGTAGGTAGGCTATATGATCTTCCTTGAGCCCTCTACTGTGAGGAGGAGGGAGTGAAAAGTAGTTGCTGTTGCCAGTGTTGATACAGGATTTATCTGTCAAGGCAGTTGGCTTCAGTTTGCCAAAGAGCCAGTGCTATCTGCATCTGCAGACATTTCTATGGACATGTGGCAGGCATGTCTCAATACCAGAATGCACAAAACATTATTTACCTTCCCACTGAAGTGGCGCCTATTTATCTACAGTACTTGCAATTTCTTGCTTTTGAACTGCTAGGTTGGCAGGAGCTGGGACAGAGACAGGAGCTCACTAAATCGTGCAGTACTCGGGAACCGAACTCTGACCTTCCTGTCTTCGAGTTCAGCATCTTAACCACTTGAGCCATTGCAGTCCCAGACAACAGTAGGAAGGGCTAATAAATTATGGTTTTGTTCCTTTCAGCCTCCATAGCATTGACCTTGCAATAGACCAGTTTAACATTCAACATCCACCTGAATGGAAGAACAATGCCATATTTTGGCTCAGCAGTTCCCCACATTATTCTGCCTTGATTCTCTGCTAACAAAAAAGGGGAGCACTTCCAATACAGGGAAACACCACCCCACATGTCCTTATTTGGGTTTCCAGGTTGACAGTATCTCATTCCATTATGCGTCAAGACCAACACCTTACACCAGGGAGCAGGTAGATTATATTGCTCCCTTACATTCAGCCAATTCCTATTACCTTCACCAGGAAATATTCTGTTGAGCAAGTTCACCAACACTGCCAAAACAAAATATATCCTCTTGTTGGTATCACTCCACCTAAGACAAGGAGAGAAATAGCAGAGGACACTGAGAGAACTAAGCAAGAGACTGACCCTCAACATCCTCTGAACAAATATGAGCCTCAAATCTGCTGGCTCAGATCGAGGAAGAGCTTTATGGCAAGAACAAACATTCTTTAGGGTACACAAGAGCAAGATCAGATTAGAAGGAGGAGGAAGGAGCTCAATGGACAAGGAATAACATGAAAGGAAGAATCAGCTGAGGAACTCAAGCTCCGCTGTGTCAATTGGAGGAGCCTGAATAGGCTGTGGGTTGGAGTCCCTAAATGTAAGACCAACATGCTCAATTGGGGGCTGCTGACAGACAACAAAACGTGGTGTGAATATGGAGAGATATGGAACCAAACTCATTTAATGGTCTGCCAATTACTGCCAGAAATATGTACCAACAAGAGCTTAAGTTTGGCCAAGAAAGTGGGTTCATTCTGGGGAAAAAAAGAGAGGTGAAAGAGGACATAGATGTCAACCTTCTGTGAAATTGCTAAATCCTCATGTGAAATTTCAAGTCCTCACTCCCTTAGTTCCACTTCTTTATCTTTAAATTGGACTTGGACTAGAGAGACAATCAAATCAAGGATAACTCTGGAGGGAAAAAAAAACCTATGTTTTTTTGTAAAATAGGATGCAAGACCACCCCAGAGTGCTGTCCTCCAGATTGAAATCTACCCCAGAAGGATCAATAATTTACATAATTGGAGCAGAAATGGAAAACACAACTCTGTCCTCTTTTTCAGTGGCCCTGGAAAATCCCATCTCCTGAAGCTAGCAGTTTCTCAGAGTGGAAATTCCCCATTGGCACCATGAAAGGTGTGGATTTTCTTCCAAAGCAAATAACAGCTTTAGTGCAAGAACAGCTAGGAGCTTCCTTAAGATTTTGGTGTAGGAAGCTAAACAGTGGTGTAGCATGGGTTTCAGTAGATTGGGGCATAGGCCAAATTCGCCGCCGCCACCCCTGGGTGGGGCCCAGGATGCCAGCAGTAGTGCAGGGTCCTGGCGCCCATCCCCACAGCAGCCTCTTTGCCCCGGTTGCTAGGAAGTCTGGAGGTGGCGGCGAAGTCCTATTGTGAAATTGTGCCACTCCAAAAAAGGGCAGCCCAGGGCAGCCCCATGCTATGCCACTGAAGCTAAAGCTATATTTACCTAAAGAAGATTTGAGATCTTCTTCTTCAGATGATAGTATTTACATTCAAAATGCCTGCAGCTAGTCAAGACATTGATGGAATCAACTACCTCTGCAGTATCTAGTTTGGCCCTGAGCCACTGGGCTAGACATGGGGAAAATATCACCATTATTGGATGGCAGTTCCCAATAGCATTAAGCCTGCACAGTCAAGAGTGCGAAATGCTAAAGTTGCAGTCCAGTGACATCGGGAGTGCTGCCCTTTGCCCACCTCTGAAATAGGTTGATGGTGCCTTTCCTATGTCCCATTACAGCTATCCTCATTTACAAAACTGAAGATGTCTATGCCATTTCCCTAATTTTAACCATCCATGCATCCTCAGCATGGACCAAAGTTTGGAAGCGGTGGAATCTCCCAGCCAGTATTGCCAAAGCCCTGTTTTTGGGAGGGATTCTGGGATTTATATTTTCCAATTTTCTGAGCTCTGGTGTTGATTCCATTCCTACGTTATGCAGCCATCCTGTGAAATAGACCATCTCTCAGGGGATGCCTGAATGAGGCTCCTTTTATGTCCCCAGGAGCTGGGACAGAGACGGACACTCAATTCGTCATGCAGTACCCAGGTCTCGAACTGCCAACTTGCAGGCCTTCCAGCCTTTAGAAGAGATTTAAAGACATGGTTGGCCCAGTGGGTGTGGGGTGCAGCTACTGGACCTAGTCCCCCCCCCCCGGCTCATATGATTATTGGACAATTCTGCCATCTGGATTTTAGCTTTTTAGATTTGAGATTTTTAGATTTTATAGTTTTATGATGTTTTATTCATGTGTATTGTGTGTTGGTGTGCTTTATGTTAATGGCTGCTTTTTGTATTGTAAGCCACCCGGAGTCGCCTTGGCAAGGGGGCAACTAAACAAGTCAAATTAAATGAACGGACGGACGGACGGACGGACGGACGGACGGACGGACGGACGGACGGACGGACGGACGGACGGACGGACGGACGGACGGACGGACGGACGGACGGACGGACGGACGGACGGACGGACGGACGGACGGACGGACGGACGAACAAACAAACAAACAAACAAACAAACAAACAAGGCAAGCTTCTTAACCACTGAGCTACTTCAGCCCCTGCAAGCTGGGTAAAAGGCCAGATAGCTATCATCTTGTGTTTAGGATTAATTTGGTTCCCATTAAATGGGCCTCTTGGAAAAAATGTTCATAATAAACAAGGTTTTGTCTAAACTTGCCTGTTAAAATACAATACCAAATCTTCCATGAGGTATAGATCTGGCAAGATGTTAATGGCAATCCGTCATTGCCTTGGCGTGCCTGCTGATACTCCTGGGCTGAAAGCCAGGTTCCTCTTGAGACGTGTTTTTCAAACATATGGAAAAAGTGCATTTTGTTTTTTTGAGATTATGGGAGTCTCTTTTGCTTTGATGCCAAAACAGAGGCCGTTGGTGCTAGTTCAGATTCTGAAAGCATGAATCAATGAGAGAACTTTCAAATACATTTTGGCAACCAGAACTCAAGGTTTCATATTTTTTCCTCTTTCTGTTGGGTGGAAGAGAAATTGTGCACTTGAGCTGCAGTTGGTAAGACATTTTGCTCTCCCACTTTACACAACCTTTAGCTACCAGGGAACATCTCTCAGTTTTGCCACTTGCTCCATCAAACGCAAACAGAGACCTTTTGTCAGAGAAGGTAATAAGGCACATTCCTCTTATGAAGTCAAAGTGTTTAAATTTTTCAGAAACAGACACTTATTTGATTAAAAGTATACCATTAAGTAAATCAATTAATAAGATGGGCAATACCTTTCTTAGACCACTACAAACTCAAAAACAGATTTCAAGTCTTCAGATAGACTCTTCTTCTAGTCTACAGACATTTCCTATTACAGCAGAACCTCGGTTAACAGACGGCTCGCTTAACATAAAAATTGCATAACAAAAGGAAATCCATAGAAAATAGTGGCTCGGTTTATGGAATTTCCCCTCGGAATGGATTAATTGGTTTTCAATGCATGGCTATGGCCCTGATGGGAACCTGTGTTTTGGTTAGCATACAGTATTTTGGGTTTCAATGCATTCCTATGGGAAATTGCATTCAATGCATTCCTATGGGAAATTCAGTTAAAGTAATTTTCGCTGTAAGAAGCATCCCAGAGAACGCATTAATTACGTTAACCGAGGTTCCACTGTATAATAATTTATGGAAGAACAGCTTTGGATAGAAAAGGACATACAAGCTGAGATTTTTTCACCCACTCATCATACCACAGGCTCAGACTTTCTCGCAGCTAGAGGCAGCTTAGTGGCTGGAGTGGAGTGATATTTTCCTGCCTATGTATTTATGAACATACCTACCAACTTGTGCCCTGGTTCTTTCCATCATCCTTAGTTACACATGATGTGTAACAATAGGCTTTCACTGTTTGTTTCTATGTTGGAAGAGATAGGGAGAGACACATTCTGTGCAGGGATAATCATCAATACAGGATGGGTCAAAGGATGTAGCTTATTGTATGGCAAACACACAGGACCTTCTCACCCATTTGCAGAAGCATGTTGTGCAAACCCAAAAGTTCCTGGACGTATGCAAGGGCTTCAATCTTTGATGGATCAAGGGATCAGGGAACAATAGATGCCTTCCTATAATAATGGCCATTTTGGCTCTCCCTTCCATCTTTGTGACAGAGCTGTATTAGAGCACGTATTTGCTCTTTATCAGTGATGGTGGTAGGACCTTTTTTAAAATTACTCCCTATACCTACTATGGAGATTCTGGGCAACATAGCAAAACAAGTATCTTTCCCCACCTCTGCCCCCGGATTAAATTATACATCTTAGATTCTCAAATCAGACAACAAGAACTCTTGGGGCCAGAACACTCTTGTGTTCATGTCTGTTTGGGGAATGGAAAAGGTAATGCCAGGTACCCTCAAATTGTGTCTGACTTTCAGTAACCTTAGGGTTTCTAAGATAGGTGCAATATTTAAAGAGTGCTTTTACTAGTGCACTCCGGTGTCTAGGCATGCCTGCCACATGTCCACAGAAACGTCTGCAGGTGCACACTGCGCTGGCTCTTTGGCTGTAAACAGCCCATTTCTGGGATTTTCTGGGGAAAACCATTTGTATGGCATGTAAGGAGAAATAAATATGGAACTGATTAAGGATCTAATCTGCTAGGAGGATCTCTTGCATAAGCCCAGTGTTAAAGAAAGCAATGGCACCAAAGATGATTAATGAACTCCTCTACTGTTCCCCATTAGAATGGCATAACAGTTAGTACATTGGCCTTGGAAGATCCAAGTTCAGATCCCCACTAGGCCATGATATGCAGTGTGTGACCTTGTGCCAGTCACTCTTGCTCTCAGCCTGATCTATCTCAGAAGATTGTTGGGAGGATAGAAGCAGAGACTGGGGAAGGGGAGAGCCACGTACACTGCTCAAAGTTAAAAGCAGGAAAGTGGGATATAAATACAAAAAATAAATAGCTTTCTTGAAGCTTGTATAAATCATATTCCTGGAGAACCATGCTTTCTACAAAAAGAGCAGAGCCATCCCCACATCCCATCTGAAAGGAACTGAACAGCGGAGCCCAGGGAGAAATGACAAAGGAAATGAACCATACATTTCTTGCTAGAAGTCATAGAGGAGGAGAGGGACTCGGGGTAGCTCAGTGGCTAAGAAGCTCACCTTGTTAGCTGGAAGGTCGGCTAGTTGGCAGTTCAAGACCCAAGTACTGCAGGACAGAATGAGCTCCTGTCGTCTGTCCCGGCTCCTGCAAACCTAGCAGTTCAAAAGCAAAAAATTGCAAGTACAGTAAAACCTCACATAAAGAGCGCCTCACATAGAGACTAACTCGCTTAAAAAGAAGAATTTCTCTGAATGGTCACCTCACTTAACAACTAAAACCAACCGAAAACTCGCTCAGCAACTAAATCGGTGACCCCACACACACACACACCAGAAGTCACAATTGGTCACTTGTAATGGTGTTTCACTTAAAGAGCAAACTCTCTTAAAGAGCAATCCTGTGGAATACATTATGCTCTTTAAGTGAGGTACCACTGTAGATAAATAGGGACCACTTCGGTGGGAAAAAGATTTTGGGGACATGAAAGGAGCCTCATTCGGTCATCCCCTGAGCGGAGTTCCTCCAGCAAAAACCCTTTCAACCCAGAAATCATCTTTCTGTGCTTCTGACATGATTTTTTTAAAAAAAAACTTGGAGGAGGAAGGTGAGGGAACTTAAAATGGAGAAGACTTCTTAAACATGTGACAATGTTTGTCTATAACATATACATGGTTTCTCCATTGATGCAGAAACAAGATGAGTTCCCCCATCTTTAGCTTTCTAGGGAAAGGAAAATTCAGTCTCTGTGACTATTTTCTAGTTTCAAGGGAAAACATCCCAATCTATCCTGAATAAAAGTCTTTTGTCTCATTGGAGTTGAACACACACAAACCGAAGCACAATTCCGAATGAGCTGTGACATTTCCTTGCTAGCACATGCTAGCCTCACCCATGAGGGGTGTGTTTTGACAGGGTGTATCCCCATGAAGACTATAAATGGGGCTTGACTAGGTTGAAAAACCTAGCTTTTAAACACTCCACCAAGCTGAGTAACGGTCTTCTTGCACCTGAACTTTTCATTCATCGTTCCCACTACGATGTCTACCTACTATAAGAGTTCCTCATCTTCTTATGGTGGTGGATTGGGTGTGGGTGGCGGCGGTAGCTCCTCCCGTGTCTCCTCTGTCCGCCTGGGGTCTTCCAGCCTCCACGGAGGTGGGAGCGGTGGTGGCCGGGTATCTTCTTCTTCTGTTAGGTATGTGTCCTCCGGAGTAGGACTTGGAGGTGGCCACGGAGGTGGGCTAGGAGGTGGGTTTGGCAGTGCATTGGTTTCTGGTGGAGGAGTTGGTTACGGTAGCTGCTTTGGTGGTGGTGCAGGTGGAGGCTTCGGTGGTGGTTTTGGTGGAGGATATGGAGGCTGCTACGGTGGAGGTTTTGACTTTGTGGCTGGCCCTGGCGATGGAGGCCTTCTTCCTGGAAATGAGAAGGTTACGATGCAAAATCTCAACGACCGCCTGGCCAATTACTTGGACAAAGTGCGAGCGCTAGAGGATGCAAACACTGAGTTGGAGAGCAAGATCCGAGACTGGTACCAGAAGCAGGCTCCTACTAGCCCAGCCAAGGACTACAGCCATTACTACAAGATCATTGAGGAGCTCCGTGACAAGGTAGGATTGCCCAAAACTAGATGTGGTCATGATTAGCAAATTTCTTCCTGAAATATATAGCTCAGCATTAGCATTAAGTGTTAGTATTATTTTGGACAATGGGAAAGGAAATGATGTTTCATATTTGTTTGTTTACGATTTCCATTGCTTTCACTCCATCTTTCTGAGGAAATACAAGATCTTGCATACTTTCAAAAGTAAGATTGAGGAATATTTTTAAAACATTTATGTCAAGGAGAAATAAAATAAACATCAGTGAGTTGTCTCTCTTTTCAAAATAACGTAGCTAGGATATAACAGATAAACAAGAGCTGGTTCAAAATGAAAACCAGCCTAACATATGCACAAGATGGCAAGCAAAGGGAAAGAGTAATTAGTCAATCAGCATATTACTTTATTTAATTGCAATGGTGCCATAAAGTGGGTTGGGTTGCTAAGGGCTATTTGTGCAGTTAGCATCTGTGTGAAGAGGCTTTTAGAAAGCAATGTGCAAGTGAGCAGCTTTTTAAAAGCAAGGAATGTTGACAGGTCAGCAGTTTGAGACCTGAGTACTGCATGATGGAGTGAGCTCCCATCTCTGTCCCAGCTCCTGCCAACCTAGGAGTTTGAAAGCAAACATTTGCAAGTAGATAAACAGGTACCACTTTGGTGGGAAGGTAAACACTGTTCCGTGCACTCTGGTGTCTAGTCATGCCTGCCACATGTCCACAGAAACTTCTACAGGCGCAAACAGTGTTGGCTCTTTGGCTATAAATGGAGATGAGCACTGAAACCTAGAGTTGGATATGACTACCTTTCAAGCAAGGGTGACCTTTACCTAAGTCGTAAAATTCTGGATGGGGGAGGGAGTAAAAAGTTGCAATTTACCATTGCCATCAGCAAGATCCTAATTCAAATTAGCTTCCCCCCTCCACTCTTCTATTTATGCCAGGGATTCTCAACCTGCAGTCCGTGGGCTGGATCATTTCATGTGCTTTCCCCACTTCCTGCCACACCAGACAGTGCCATGTGTGGAGAAATGGCAAAATGGCCATCCGCCCCCCGAAGCTGTCTGTTGGAGCGTGACCCTGCCCCTGGCTTTAAAAAGTTGAGATTTATGCAATCGTGGATGTCTGAATGATATTACATTTAGTCTAGGGTTAGCATTATTTTTGCTTATCCTGAAGTTATATGATGCAGAAATTATAATTATGTCAGGAAAAGCTTCATCTGCTTAATTTCTGCCTGTCAGGTTTCTTTTAGTAAAACAGGAACAGACTTTTAGCAGTTGCCAAAAGTTTCTCAGGAAGCTGTAACTATAACCTCAGGTAGAGTCACCACCCTGTATTATAGGCTCAGACAGTATTTACATGTACTTTGTCTTGCCTGAAGCCCTTGATTTGGAAGGCTTTTATCTTTAAATGCAGGTGTGTGAGGAGAGGGTACGAAATCAGTGCCACTCCGTTGCTATCTCACAGACTCTAGGGTAGGAGGGACTCTTGCTAGAACCGTGAACAATGATTTGTGTCCGTGTGTACATAATACCTCCTCAGGGTTAGATGACCAACAAATCAGTTGATGAAATACAACTACAGGTATATCTTACTGCTATTATCAAGGATAGTGGTCAAGGTGAAACAAATAAGGAACTCTGGGATTTTTTATCTCATCCACTCATGCACATCAGCATGATGTATAGTAAAGGTAAAGGTCACCCTTGCTCAAAACCCAGTCATATCCGACTGTAGGGTTCAGTACTCATCTCTGTTTATAGCTGAAGAGCCAGCGCTGTCTGCGTCTGCAGACATTTCCTTGGACATGTGGCAGGCATACCTAGACACCAAAGTGCATGGAACACTGTTTACCTTTCCACTGAAGTGGTATCTATTTATCTACTTGCAATTTCTTTCTTTTGTACTGCTAGGTTGGCAGGAGTTGGGACAGAAATGGGAGCTTACTCCGTCATGCAGTACTCAGGAATCAAACTCCGACCTTCCAGTCATCGTGTTCAGTGTCTTAACCACTTGAGCCACCGCAGCCCCTTTTGATGTATAACCTCACCCTAAATCCTGGGCGACTCTCGCAAACACATTAAGCAGGAGCACAATAATAATTTCTTGTCAGAGATTACTCTGAGTTGAAAGGATTTTTGCTAGAGAAACTCCCCTCAAGGAATGCCCGGATTAGGCTCCTTTCATGTCCCCAAGTGCAGCCCTCAGGTATTGAAACTTGACCTTCCAGTCTGCAAGCTCAGCCTCTTAACCACTAAGACACATGGATAGCTATAGCAGGAGGATAAGGAGCATTCAGCCAGCTCATTAGTCAGTTAGCTAAGTATTGTCTCCATTGAGATGAGTGGCTCTCTAGGGTTTCATTCAAGACTTTTCCCCAGGCTCACTTAGATATGCTGGTCTTATATCTGCAAAACCTGTGTTCTGCCATTCAGTTCTTTCCCAAAGCAACTTATTATTTATTAAGATTTTTACAAGTCTTAAATCAATACAGCACTGCATTAATTTTGTGTTTCATGATTAAACTAGTGAACTGCCAACACACCACCAGTGTTTTGTTCCTTGGATATAACCAGACTTGCCAAGCACTGGGCATGATTCCTTATCTGTCTCAGTAACTGATTGGCTTCAATCCTGTTATCACCATACATACCTTTTTAGGACCAAGAAAGAGTGGTCACAATCCACCATGCTTTTGGTAGACAGGGCTGGGGAAACATAGAATAGAATGCAGTGGATCCATCAACAACCAATCCTAGACGTGCTTAAGATGAGCCCAATTACTACAGAAAGTCATAATGCACATATTAAATGCCTAGTTTTAATGTGTTTGAATACGTATGCAAGACTGTTTCTGATAAGGAGGGACAAAGCAAATAATTGTGATGGCCAAAACATAGCGCTAAGGTAGGAATACAGGAAATATTTATTAGCTCCATAGTTTATTACAAACTTTGAACCAATTTTGAACTTTGAAACAAATACGTGGAATGAAATTAAGCTAACCTTTGAAAATCATACTCCTCCAAATTTTGTAATCAAGTTCTTCATCTTAAAAATGCACATAAATATACACAATTTGAATACAAATTTATATGTAAAATAAATACAATTTCACATGTAAATGCTTTCAACAAAAATTCTTGGAAACCTACAAACCTAATTGAAGATGGGGGGGGGGGAGAGAAACTGAGAAAAAAATAAAATGGAGAAAATCATCATTCTTAGGTTAAGTCATAGTTTAGGGTTATGAGAACCCGCTCAGAGTCGGGTTCACCCGATTGGGGCGGGGTAGCAAATGTAATAAATAATAAATAATAATAATTATAAGTATCCTAGGCAAGTCTCAGTTTTCCAAGCTCCAAATCCAATCTCTGCTTCCAATGCATCTGCAAAGAAAGTTTTGGAAGGTTTCATTTCTAGTTTGGATTAACCACAGTTTCCTTGTAATTTGAATTGAACTGTGGTTAATTTTAACTATGATTTGTTGAGACCACACAAGTTCAAACTATTATCTAAGAAGCTGGCTTGTTTTAAGAAACCATAGTGAAGATTAACCATAGCTAGTCAGGTTCTAATGTAATTGGAAACTTTGGTTTATACTGAAAACAAAGTAACAAAGTGATCATACCATTCTGATGGAAATACATTTGAAAAAGTAATCTGGAATAACTGTAGTAAAGGTAAAGGTCTTCTTTGGTCAAAACCCCGTAATGTCCAACTCTAGGGGGTGGTGCTCATCTCCATTTACAGCCAAAGAGCCAACATGTCTGTGTTTGTAGACATTTCCATGACCATGTGGCAGGCACGACTAAATGATGCCAAAATGCACGGAATACTGTTACCTTTCCTGCCAAAGCAATCTATTTATCTACTTGCATTTTTTAAATTGTGAACTGCTATGTTGGCCGGAGCTTTAACAGATCTGAAATTACATTTGCAGTTTTCAACAATTATCCTGTGGATGTTTTTTCTGAACGAATATGTAATTCCATCAGAATGGTATGATTGCGTCTTTTGTTCTGTGTTCATGAGCTGGATAGGTAAAGGTTTCCCTTGCTTGAAAACCAGTTGTATCTGACTCTAGGGTTCAGTGCTCATCTCTATTTCAAAGCCTAAGAGCCAGCACAGTCTGCTTCTGCAGACGTTTCTGTGGTCATGTGGCAGGCATGACTAGACATCAGAGCACATGGAATGCTGTTTACCTTCCCACCGAAGTGGTCCCTATTTATCTACTTGCAATTTCTTGCTTTCAAACTACTAGGATGGCAGGCACTGGGACAAAGACGGGAGCTCATTCTGTCCAGCAGTACTCGGGAATCAAACTGCTGACCTCCTGCCTCAGTGGTTTAGGTACTTGGCTGTGGAGCCAGGGGTTGGGAGATTGTTTCTCCAACATGACTCCAAGGAGAAGAGCCAGGCTGTGTAGTCTTGGGCAAGCTGCATAGACTAAAGGCATCCCCAGAAGACGGGAATGGGAAACCATTTCTGTGAATTCTCTACCAAGGAAACCCTGAAAAGAGTTGCCATAAGTCAGAATTGACTTGATGGCAAACAATTGTTATTATGTGTTCATAATCACTAGAATGTATTGTCTTGAATCCTAGAGAGCCCTCTCCCATATTATGTGTGCCAAGTGCCCATTAGAAAATGCAATAAACCACTCATTAAACCAAAGCAATCGCACTTATATACCATCCCCATAGCACGCAGAGCACTCTCAGGGCGGTTCACAAGTTAATTAGCGTTTTGCCCCTAACATACTGGATACTCATTTTACTGGCCTTGTAAGACTGGAAGGCTGGGTCAACCTTGCTTCCTGGTCAGGATTGAACTCACAAACGTTTGGTTGCAGGACAACAGTTTAATGAACATTAACCAACAATCACTGACATTCTTGTCTTCTCTCTCCTCTTTGTAGATTCTTAACACCACTGTCGACAATTCTAGGATTGTCCTGGAGATTGACAATGCTAGATTGGCTGCGGATGACTTCAGATTGAAGTAAATATATATTTTTATTTAAGCCATTCATTTATTTATTAAAGACATTTATATCCCGCCTATTGGTAAAAACCACTCCGGGCAGCATATAGCAAAAAAACCATGAAAACTATCAAACTATCAAACAATCAATAAACCAGTAACACACAGCAGGCCAGCATCAGGACTTCCTTAAAAACTGAGTTGGGACAGGTACCGGTATTATCTCCCATATTATCTGTTGGTGTCTGGGAAGGGGAAGGATAGTCTGCCAAGACCTATGGAAAGCAGAATTGAGTTAGTTCTTATCTACATTTACCCTCCTCTAACTTTTTTTTCTTTAAAACTGGCAGATATGAGAATGAGTGTCACCTCCGTCAAAGTGTTGAGGGTGATATTAATGGCCTGCGCAGGGTCCTGGATGAGCTGACCCTTGCCAAATCTGACCTGGAGTTGCAGATTGAAGGTGTGAAGGAGGATCTGGTTTACCTCAACAAGAACCATCAGGAGGTGAGTGGAGGAAAAAGGGAAAAAAGTGGAAGCCCAGCTGGTTTCAGTTCCCCTTGCTAAAGAACCTGAGCGTTAACATCTCATAGAAAATAAGACCATTGCTAGCATAAGACAGGTTAAGGTCACCCTTGTTCGAAAGCCAGTCATATCCAATGCTAGTGTTGGGTGCTCATCTCTGTTTACAGCCAAAGAGCCAATGCTGTCTGCCACTGCAGATGTTTCCATGGTCATGTAGCAGGTATGACTAGACACCGGAGCGCATGGAACACTGTTTACCTTCCCACTGACGTGGCCCCTATTTATCTACTTACAATTTCTTGCTTTCGACCCGCTAGGTTGGCAGGAGCTGGGACAAAGACATGAGCTCATTCTATCCTGCAGTACTTGGGACCTCCCGCCTTCCAGTCAGTGTCTTAGCCACTTCTTACAACCAGCAAATAAAGTCATCATCACTCCATCATCACTTATCTTTAAGCTTCTAGCCTTTCAAAGTGATAGAAGGATGCATCGCGAGATGATATACATCACACACACGCAAACACACATGAACACATACAATTACTGTTGCATTACTGTTCTGGGAATCTTCTCATAAGGCCATTACTGTTCTGGGAATCTTCTCATAACAGAATGGGTGAACAAAAGAGATATTTTCCCCATCTATAGAACTGAAAGTGAAGAATCAGAACCAACTCAGTCACTTTTTCTATGTGAGAATTTTGCAATTGCCTGCCATTAATAATACACTATTAGCAGTGGTGGTGGACCTTGGCACTCCAGGTGCTCTTGGACTTCAATTCCCAGAAGCCCAAGTCAACACTCCTGCTGGGGCAAGCCCTTATTTTATTGTCTCTATCATAGACTTAGTAGTAGTTGTAACATCATCAATTGTAGGTACTAATTTTATTACCCTTTAACTCTGAGCAGAAACTCTCCTTTTAAAATGTATATTTTAGTCGCCTCATTTTAACTTCTGTTTCTTGCTGTACTGTGCTGGTCTTGGACCATAATAAAGATTGATTTGATTTTGTCTCCATTTTGTCTCACCAAGTTAATGAAAGAGTTCGGCACTCAACTGACTGGAAACGTTAACGTTGAGATGGACGCTGCGCCTGGAGTCGACCTTACGAAAACCTTGACTGAAATGAGGGAACAATATGAACAACTGGCTGAGAAGAATCGCAAGGAGGCTGAGACTTGGTTCTTTACTAAGGTAGACTTCTCCTTCCTCATGTTTGGGTTTCTTGGTGCATTCCTTCTATCTTGTTTTCCTTTTAATCCTGCCTTAGCAGTTATTAATCCTTCGAGAGGCTCCTCGGAGCTATACTTTTATAAGTACTGACAATTCTGTCATATCTTTCCCTGGGAACCCCTGTTCTAAAGGCATCATTATTTAGAAGGAATTACGTCCAAGTTCAAGTCTCTTTGGATTCAACTGGGATTACATCTCAAAAGAGATCCTTTAATTTCCTCTATCAGTCTGTAGTTAGGAATGTCCTAGCGCATGTGTATCTGTAGCAATTTCTCTCTCTCAAATTAAAGATCCATGACATCCCCTAACAACACTTCCTTTGATTTTTAATCCTTCTTTCGGCAGACAGAGGAATTGAACCGCGAAGTCGCCACCAACACCGAACAGTTACATACCAGTAAGAGTGAGATTTCAGAATTGAGGCGCACAATTCAAAATTTGGAGATCGAACTGCAGTCACATCTTAGCATGGTACGTTCTGCTACAACCTTAGCTTAAACAGCTCAACAGATAGACTCACACAAATTGCTGTCAGTCTGAAGACACAACCAATTAATGGTTTTGTTTATCAAACACAACCTTTCTGATGCTTCAGCAGCATTTACATCCGGCCCAGATAATATTGACTGTTACCTCTCAACATCGATGTTTTGTTTTCCTTTGCCAGAAAGCGGGCTTGGAAAACAGCCTGGCCGAGACAGAAGGACGGTACTGCGCTCAGCTTGCTCAGCTCCAGAATTGTATCTCTGGTGTGGAAGAACAGCTGGGAGAACTGAGGTGCGAAATGGAGCGCCAGAACCATGAATACAAAATGCTCATGGATATCAAGTCACGGTTGGAGGGGGAGATCAGCACCTACCGCAACCTGCTGGATGGACAGGACTCCAAGTATGTAACACAGCAATAAAAAGAAGCCCCCCCCAAAAAAAATGAAAAAAGAAAGAAAGAGAAGTCTGAAGACTTCACCACACTGTTGGTCTGTGTGCGCATATGTGCATATGTGAAGGGAGGCATGGGCATAAATGTACAACTGCCTGTCAGCCTCATTTTAAAGTACACATACAGATGTAAAATGTGGATGTACTATGCAGATATTTGAAAATATGTGTACCATACAGTTAAAATTGTCAGACAACTAGAACTAGCTTACCATATTTGCTGGCGTATAAGACGCATCAGAGTATAAGACACCCTGGGTCACCTCGGTGAGGAGGGCGGTAAATAAATGCAAATAAATAAATAAATAAATATTACCAAAATAGACCACTATAGACCACTATATATAGTACAAGATGCCTCCAATTTTACAGTGTATTTTAAGGTGGAAAAGGTGGGTCTTATACACCAGCAAATAGGGTACGCTCCTTCTGTGCAGGAGAAAGGATATACATCTTTAATTGAAATACATATCAGAAATTTAATTACATGCCAGTTTACTAAAATAAAAATCACAGTAAACATGTACATGTATACCATGTTATTTTATTTTTTTTAATTGAGAATCTTTCCATGGATGGAACTGGTAGCTACAAGAAAAGTATGGGGGAAATAAATCAATTTTTGGAGTTTATATTGTGCAGGGAGCTAACATTGAAATCATGAGTTCTATTGAGGCCTTCATGTGAATATACATAGGGCCAATGATGGGCATAAGCCAGATTGGACCAGTATGTGCGTCTATAAGAGTGATGAAAATAGAAGAGGCTTCTGTTTTCCTAGCTCTATAGTGAAGAGAAGTCACATGGGCAACAGGCCATGCCCATCCAATTACATGGCCACGCCCACAGTGTGGTAGGAATTTTTTTTTAAATGCCCACCACTACATAGGGCTTATTTGTGATGCAGGATTTTGGGATGCATGTAAACTCCCGTCCTGACATTCTCCCCCCCCCTCCTTCTCCATGTCTGCACAATGAAGGACGTTGGCACATATGTGGTCAAGTGACCTTGTGCACTATACTTCATTAAATGATAATGGTACACTTATCACCTTTATTCTGTAAGGCAATAATCAGTGGTTACTAATGGCTACTGCTGAGACCACAGCTCGTTTCCCCTTGAATGGGCTACCCCAAAGGTCATCTTATACTAGAATGTATCCTAGATACATGTAGTTGATTTAGCCCTATTGCTCAAAGCAGGGGTGCCCAAGCTTTTTGGGCCATGGGCTGGTCATGTGGTTCAGCGAGCCGATCACGTGGTTCCTCTCGCTGGAAGCGGAAATAAAACAAGCCATGCAATCTGTTTTGCAACAGGATGAGATAGATTTTAAGCTGCCATTTTCTCTGCTTAAACCAGGGGTGCCCAAACTATGGCCCGGGGCCTGGATCCATACGGGTGCATTTTACTTCTGCTTTCAGGAGTGATGAGGGTGGCACAGGCTTAATGAATTGGCGTTGGGAGCCAGATCCAGCCCCAGTGCCATAGTTTGGGGGGCCCTGGTGCAAAGCATCCTCTATAAGTGCTGTTCCTGAGAACAGCTATGGGCAGAGACTCCTAGAACAGTGATGGTGAACCTTGGCACTTCAATTGTTCTAGGACTTCAATTCCCAGAAGCCCGTATCTCTGTGAATCCACACAAATGAGTTTACTGTGCATAGCCATTCATGTAGATTCACAGGGACTTGGGCTTCTGGGAATTGAAGTCCAAGAACAGCTGGAATGCCAAGGTTCTCCATCATGGTTCTAGAACAACTAAGACCTTCTGTTCCTCTTAGGCTAATTCATGTACTCATTATTCTTCTCTCTCCCTCTTCTTTATAGGCTGATAGGATGGTCTCCAAAGGATGGTAAGGAAATATTTTAATTGAGGTTTGCAATATAGTTGTGATGTAGGCCAGAGTAAGCTTCATATTGAAAACACGAGGGAGGGATCGGAGACAGATTATGCAGAGTAGAGGCATTAACCAGTGTCTGTTCAACTTTTACATGTGAGGAGTTCTAGCGGTGGAAGCTACCACAGCAGTCTGATGAGGCGCCAGCTTGTCTGTGTGACCAGACACACAACTGCACACAAAGGGGAGGAGGCAATCTGTGACTCAAGAGTCAAATATAAGCCTATAGAAAGGCATAATTTTTCTATTCATGGAGATCCTTGTGGTTCATGGGGGTTATGACCTGACAGATTCTTCCTCTCTCTATCACAGCGTCCTATAGTAGCACCACTGTCAGCTACGGTGGGGGCAGCGGCGGTGTCGGTGGGGGGAGCAGCGCTGTCGGTGGGAGCAGCTTCGGTGGGGGCGGCAGCAGCAGTGTGACAACCAGCACCAGTTCCAGCACCAAAGTGCGTTCCGGAAACTACTGAGAACCAACACTCTGGTTCTGAGAGATGCGTACTTGTGAGAAGGTTTCTTCAATGTCTGCAGCTTCGTGGAGAAACGCCCCCGGCCCACCTGCAAAACTCCTATAAGAAACAGTCCTCTGCTTTCACAAGTGCGACTCGGCTTGGGCAAACCCTTCACCGGCATCCCCTTACAAGCTTCTTTTTACTTACCATAGCAGATACACCTTTCTATAATTCTCTCCTCAATAAATAAACACTTCAGGCATTTATTTTTTTTGCAAAGAAATATGTGTTGGTGTGTTTCATCGTCTTTGCATTAAATTAAGCAGTTATGTTGTGCAACTTGGACCAGGCATGATACTTGGAAAGATAAATAGTAACATAGGGGAAAAAACCTGTCTCACAGGCCAGAATCCTACTGGTAAATTACACATAAGTTCACTAAAGCAAAGGTAAATCACAGCAACAAATTGCCCCTAGTTCACAATTTTTAGCTTGTATCTTTCCTTGTATGATTTGATGTATGACAAGGAATATAAATGTGAGCGTGTTAGTAACCAATAAGATTCTTTTTCATTAGTTAATCTCTCTCTTGCTCGAAAGCCAGTCACGTCTGACTTTAGGGTGCAGTGCTCATCTCCATTCACTGCAGGGATTTGTGTGGTCATGTAGCAGGCATGATGGATCGTATAGAATGCTGTTACCTTTCCCGCCAAAGTGGTACCTATTTATCTACTTGCACTTTCTTGCTTTCAAATTGCTAGGTTGGCAAGAGCTGGGAGAGGCAACAAGAGCTCAGTCCGTCGCACAGCACTCATGTCTTGAACTGCTGACCTGTCAACCTTCCGGTCATCAAGCTCAGCATCTTAACCGCTAAGCCCCTGTGTTCCCCTGCTTCATTAATTAGTTAGGCTCTTATCACACCATTTTGCCAATAAAAGGATCTAAGATGACCTTGAAGTTAAAAAAAAAGACAAATGCAACTAACAACATAATTGCCATTTTAAAAAGTGTTTAAACATTATAATAACATGGAATAAAAACAATTGGAAAGCATATCCTGAGTCGGCCCAATCCGAGTAGGGCGGTATAAAAATTGGAAAAATAAATAAAAATAATAAATAAATATCAAAAAAGGTACACTACACAACATCCTCCATTAAAACTGGAATTAAGATGGGTATAGGTCAGTGATGGTGAACCTTTTAGAGACCAAGTGCCCAAACTGCAACCAAATCCCACTTACTTATTGCAAAGTGTCAACACAGCAACAGGGAAGGAAGGAAGCGCTCCCATCGGCTGCTGGGCAGAGGGGTGGGGTAAACTATGTGCTGGGGTGACTGCACAGGTGCCCACAGAGATGGCTCCAAGTGCCACCTCTGGCACACGTACCATAGGTTCACCACCACTGGTATAGGTGAACTTTTTACCATTTTTTTTACTTTTTTGGACTACAACAACCAGAATCCCGCAACCACTGTAGCTCCCTACCATTTTGGCAGAAGGATTCTGAGAACTCCAGCCCATGCAAGTCACTTTTCTAAGCTCTGCTTTATTCATGCCAAGATGCGACCCTCTAAGAAATACAGCATACTAGCTGCACCTGAGCTGAATTATCTCTTCCTTCATCTTCTTCCGACAGCTGAAATCTCTTGTTCCAGTTGCCATCGGGATACTTATGATCCATGCTTTCTTAAAAGAAAAGAAAAGAATGAAAGAATCCACGTTACATACAAATGTGAATATAAAATGAAATAAATTAATACCAAATATCTAGAATCCAGCTATAAATGCTAGCCCTCACAGTATAGCACAGGGGTTTCTAACATACACCAGCCCTGGCCCAGCTCATGGCACCGTTTCATCTGGCCCGTCACCAATACATCTGCACCTAGAAGTGGAAGCAGGCACATTTATGTCAGCCATAAAACATGCCTGTACATGTGCAAAAGCGCCTGCTGCTGTTGTAAACATGGAAGTGGGCACATGGAAGTGGGGACATTTACAGCTGTCATAAATGCACCTGCTTCCATTCTGGGGGGCATGGTCAGACCTGCTCAGGTGTGTGGTCAGGCCCACGGCATGAAAAGGTTGGCAACCCCTGGTATAGCAGGACAAGTATATAAAAGGAAAAATAAATTTTATTGGGAACCACACTCATTAAAATGTTGATTAAAAAGGGAGTTTTGTTTGAACAACAGGTATGGCAAAAACCTGGCACAAGTTATCATGCCCAATAATTCTTACTCAGAACAATGACCCATAAAGATTGCTATCTAGATCATATTTATAGTAAGGATTGGCTGACTGCACTATATAACACAATATAGCACAATATAACACAAAGGTTCACTTCCCAACACCTGCTCCTGCTTTGCTTAATAAATCATCAATATACTATTGTATTACAATCCTTAGGTTACAATGATAAACTCTTAAAGGGCACTCTATAATCAGAGAGACTTCATGGATCCCAGTGAGTTTCTGTGGCTGTGGGTACGGGTGAACTCGGGACTCCCAAGTCCAAATCTGCCACTGTATCAACTGTACCACACCACGGATAGACAAACAGGTAGATTGAAAGCTGGTTCATAATTCAGGGTGGAAACATCTGTTTATTTTGCTTCCTGTGCCTCTCCCTCTCAAACTCAAGTCTGTTCTTTCTACATTAGTTTGCTTTCTTTAAAAAATATCACTGCAAAGTCATACAGCTATTCATACACATAAGCTTGTCTAAACGTACTTGCACACAATTTTCCCTAGCAGATGCACAGTCTGCAATAATTTCACCCTAATACAGCGATGGAAAGCGTGTGACTTGTGCGATGAAGTTAGACTGCAACTCCCATCAGCCTCAGCCAGCATAGCTAAAGTGAAAGAGAGTAATTTCAAGAAGCAAATGGAAGGTATTATTTCTTGCAGCACTCATGTAATTCCAAATTGTTACATTATCCTTGAAATAGAATGTTGTAACACAATCCTCGCCATGAAAAGTGATGCATTATGGGTATCTACAGTCCTTCCAAACCCTGTGGCTACCTCCACTACTACGTGGGTGAAGCTATCTTGGCTACATGAGTAACAGCATTCCCACCCTGAGCATCAGAAACTAAGAGAATGATTTCAAAACATGCAGTTGCAAATCCCAAAGTTGCTTATGAGAGTTGCACTGAGCATCAATAAGCTATAGGACAGTGTAGGCGGACCTATGGCATGTGTGCCAGAGGTGGTATGCCAAGCCTTTTCTGTCGGCACACACAATGTCGCAGGCAAACCCCGCCATGTGCTGTCAGTGCTACTTCCCCATCCACTCTTCTCCCTTGGCCAATGGGAAGGTGGCGGCTTGGACGAGGGGAGGTGATAAGACACCCCCTCCATCCCTCTTAGGAGACAGAGGCGGAGTTGGTGACAGCAGTGGTGTGCCCATGGGGAACCTGCACATGTGACCACATGACCTCACCGGAGGCATGCCAGAGACATCACATGGGTGTGTGAGCATGCACGCTGCCTCCCCGCATGCTGCCTCCTCCTCAGTGATGGGTTGTTACCAGTTTGGACCGGTTCACCCGAACTGATAGCACCCATCAGGAGGGGGTCGCCGGTGGGGGGGAACCCCCAGGCAACCAGTTCAGTCACCTCTCCGGCCCCCCTCTGGAAGTGTATTTCTGGGCAGCCAAAATGGATGCCCGGAACTGTGTCAAACCTCTATTTGACGCATACACAGTAAAAAAATGGAACTGTGCATGCGTCAAATGGTGGTTTGACGCACGTGCAGTTCCAGGCAGCCATTTTGGATGCCCGGAAAGGAAGGGAGCAGGGAGCACCTCTAGAAGTGGTGGCCTTTCCTTTCTGCACCATGCCGCCACGCCACCATGTTGGTTTGCCACAGTGGCGTTTGCCACCGCACCAACGTGGTTCGTGCCTGCCTGCTGATGCCTGCCTAGGGTAAGTGACGGGTTTGTGTTTGGGGTGGGTGGGTTGATTATTTTAATTTTAACATGTATTTTTATTTAATTTGTATTGAATTTTATTTTATTTTTTAGCTCCGCCCACAACATCATGACATCATGACATCATGACGTTGGCTCCCCACACGATGTCCATGACAACCCACCACCGCTCCTCCTCCCGGGGCACTCAGAGTCTAAAAGGTTCACCATCACTGCTATAAGGCATCTCCTGTTCACCCAGACCCCTTCTGCTGGTACCCAGCCCTCCTGTCTTCAGCAATATGTTACTGTAAAAATGATTGTATACCAAATTCAGCCAGAGACAGAAGCTTATAAAGATTTAAGAAGCCTCTGCAATCCGACATAACAGAAGCATATAAACTTTTTCTATAAACTCAGTTTCGCTAGGATCAGGCGTTGCCCTGCCCCATTTTCTTGTAAAGCTTTGCTTTCTTCATTCATTGCAGGTCAGCACGAGACACTGCAAACATCTTTCTTTCTTCTGAACAATAGTATGCGGGTTTGGGCATTTTTCATGTTTTGGAACTTTCTGACCGAACAAAAATGTAGAAAGTACTATTGTACAAAAACCCTGTAATTTTTCATTAATCCCCTGGTTTTCCAATGCAAAATGAATAATTTTGCAAATAAATAAATAAATAAATAGATGGACTTTGTTTTGCATATTTCACATTTAGGGACTTCTGTTCAAAAATCCACATGAAGCTATTGTAGACTACTACCACTACTACTACTACTACTACTACTACTACTACTACTACTACTACTACTACTACTACTACTACTACTACTACTACTACTACTACTACTCATCATCATCATCATCATCAAACTCCCTTGTATACTGATCTTTCCACTCTTAGGCAGGGCTGAAAATTTCACATTCTCTCATTTTCATCAAGAATGACAATACAGTCAAACCTCGCATAAAGAGTGCCTCACTTAAAGAATAACTCACTTAAATAGCAGAATTTTCTCTGAATATTCGCTTCACTTAACAAATAAAACCAACCAAAAACTCACTTAACAAATAAATCGGGGTTAGCAATTCCCCCCCAATTGGTCATTTACAATGGTGTTTCGCTTAAAGAGCAAACTCGCTTAAAGAGCAATCCTATGGAACGCATTATGCTCTTTAAGCAAGGTACAACTGTACTGTATTTTCAATTATGCTGTTGTTGCTGTTGTTGTTGAGAGTATAATGCTGAAGTGTTGCTGCCATGATATGCAAAGGGTTCTTTGCCTTATCACTTAGCTGATTACTCTAAGACTACTGTATATACAGTGCTCGAGTATAAGTCTAGTTTTTTAGCTCCCAAAATGAGATCCAAAAGGTGGACTCAACTTATACTCGGGTCAACGATCCTGAGGGTCCCAAAACCGCAGTGGGCAAATTTAAACATACAGTAAAAGAAAAAGCACTAACACTACAGTGAAAACTCAAAAACATACCCACACAAATGTCTAAATTAATTAATTTTACCGTAGTCTCATATGTTTTAATTATTGAAACTCACTAGCAGCAGCTGCATTTTCCACCCCCGACTTATACTTGGGTCAATCTATTTCCATAGTTTTAGAGGTCCAAATTAGGTACCTCGACTTATATTCAGGATGACTTATACTTGAGTATATATGGTAAGTACTCCTGATCCAGTTGGCTCCTGTCAGGTAAGGGGGCTCCATGTTGTGCTTTGTCTCTGGCTGGAAAATATATTGGATGAAACCAGGAGAACAAGTTGTTTGGAAGATTAACAGAAATCTTCATCCTCATTCATAAATGTAGTTAAAATGAAATCCACCAGGGTCCCTTGGACTTACCTCTTAATAAAGATGTCTACAGTCTAGTTGTTGGTGTGGCGATCTAGAGTCTAGACAAACTCTTAAAAAACCAACTTGCTCCTTTTCAGCAGTTTCCTCCTCACACCTCCATTAATGAAAACTGTTGCCTAAAGATGATGACAGGTCTCTTTGATGAAGCTATAAAACAAGCATCATAAATGGTAAAGAGTCCCTCATGATGAGTCCTGACTTATCTGAACCATTTTTTTTAAACTGGAAAGTTTGCTTCCAATTGGCAATTAAATGGCAGAGTTTGCGATGCTCGAATGAAACCCAGCACAAATTTTCCCAAGAGAAATAACCAATGATCTTTGCCAACACCCAACATGCAGAGTATAAAAACCTTGTTGTGGGATATGACAGACTCACTCTGTGGTAATTTGGGATTTCTGGGCTGGATATCTGCTTAACGTAACCAGGTAATCCCACTGCAGACATCACGTGGCGTTAACCATGGCTTCCAAATACTATGCTCAGACCATCTCCTCTGGTTCCGTTAAGAGTGGGGGTCTCACTCGGGTTGCATCCATCCATTCTGGGGGCTCCTGCCACGTTCCCAGTCTTGCTTTTGGTAGCAGACGCACCTCATCCTCTCCCATCAAGCCGGGATCCGGGCATGCCATGCATGGCATCTGTCCACCAAGTGCCTCCTTTGGATTGGGATTTGCTGGGAACTTCGGCTGGCATGATGATGGGATACTCAGCTGCAATGAAAAGGAACTGATGCAGTGCTTGAATGACCGTTTAGCAAGCTACTTGGAGAGAGTGAGGTGCCTGGAGAAGGAAAATGCCAACCTGGATTGCAAGATCCGGGAATGGTACGAATGCCATGCTCCCTACGTACCTGTAGACTGTCATTCCTATGGCAAGATGATCGAGGAACTCCTGCACCAGGTAATAGCCCTTCAATTGTTACTTCAACTGATTTGCCTTTGGGGAAATTAGTTCCACTTATAAGGTGTGCGTTGTGTGTGTGTGCGTGCTCGCGCGCGCGTGTGCGCACACACACACACACACACACTGCACACCTTATAAGTGGAACTAATTTTCCCAAAGGGAAGACAAATTGCATATACAATTTTATCTCCCCATCCAACAAAGCAAAAGACCTGCATTTTAAAAATTACAGCTCCTAAAAGTCTGAGTTCGAATCCCTGTGCATTCATCTGCTTGAGGAAATAACTTCACTTCTGTACTCAGGGGTGTGCAGGATACCATGGGAAGGCGCTAGACAGGGAGTGGTGGGGGCGCCTATTTGGTGGGGGTTGGGGGGGAATCCCATACATTGCAATTGGTACCCCAGGGTGCCAGAGGCGAGGGCAGGGTGGGACAAAGCCCAATTTCACGATATACCAGCATGCACCTGTCTGTACTGACCCATGAAAAAAGAGGGGAATTTTGTTTCCATTTGCTTTTGAAAATTTTACCAGCATTTGAAATTGTGAATTTGGGACTGAGTGAACCTGAGATTTTTTTGAAACAGAATAAAATTCATGTGGAAGGGAAAAGTGAGATATATAGATTCCACACTATGCCTCTTTCGATCAATCCCCATCTTCCACTCCATTTGTGGCTGTCCTTCTTGGAAGAAAAATCAGATACAGTACATTAAATTCATAATAAAACATATTTGCCTTTAATGCTTCAAAAAGTGGTAAGACTGAATTTTGATGCCCTCTTGCTACAAAATTCTGTCTTCATGGCTCCACTGCCTGAACTCATATAATTTCCTTGGGCAATTTACTGAATGTGGTGCCCCACCAACATTATAAATTAGAGTGAATGAATGAATGAATGAATGAATGAATGAAAGGATGTTCCTCCATTCACAGGATGGTTGTTATGGTATCCATAATAGTTTCATCAATCTATTGCTAATCTAATTTTCTGCTCTGGACTGTTTAGAAAATATACTCCATGCTTCCTCCACAATGTTAAGAAAAACTCACAGCTCCATGATTTATTGTCACAGATCCTGTGTGCCAAGACGGACAATGCCCGGCTGGTCTTAGAAATTGACAATGCCCGACTAGCTGCTGATGACTTCAAGACCAAGTAAGTAACTTTATTCAGAGCCAGAGATGATCATGAATACCATATCCAGTAAGGGCTCTGGAAGGTGAAATCCAAAATTATTATTATTATTATTATTTCAAATTTATATCCCACCCTACTCAGGAGAACCCGACTCTAGGCGGCTTACAAATCATAAAAATAAAACACAATAGATACAATATAAACAGCAAATCAACGATATACAATAACCAAAATACACCATAAACAAAAAGTAACAACATAACATGATACAATATACAAAATACAATTGGAAAAAGCATATAACAACATGAATATATATAAAATTAACGGTCAGTGTAGTTAATAAATCTTACATAAAAATACAATACAATAAAAAATCTTCCAGTTGTCAAGATATATATATTTTGGGGAGTTGTCATGCAAAAAACCCCAAATGCTTCCCATCTCTGTTCAGAGCAAGAAATCTTTTCACAAGATATTCACAATAAATGTTCACTTGCTGCGTTCTTGCATGTAAAAATGAGAAATTCCATAAACATTTGCTCACAAGATGAGATTACACTAAATCTAATCAGTTTTTTTACATTTTCTGAGGAAAATGAGAAAATGTAGTTTGCAAAAGAAAGAGAAAAGGAAAAAAACATTGCATCGTGCACACAATCTGTTGTCAAAAAAACCTTGTCTTTTACCCAAAATACTGCACTTTTGCCAATATTTTTGCTGATTAAAAAAGTGTTAGTCTTTTCCCTTTCATGCTTGGTGATTTTTATCAGTGGTGGGTTATTATGTGTTGGGGTGTTATTTCCCAGTGAAAATGAGAAAAACTGTAAGAACCCATTCTATCCTTGCTCTGCTAACACATTTCATTCCCATAAATTATACCTTCTTTTAACCATTACAAGAGAACTTGCCCTGGCTTTGATGGTTTATCATAATATTCCTTGTTCAAAAAGGTACGAGACTGAACTGGCTCTTCGACACAGCGTTGAGTGTGACCTCAGTGGCCTGCGCAAAATTCTGGATGAACTAACCTTGTGCCGGGCTGACCTGGAAACTCAACTTGAATCCCTCAAAGAGGAACTCCTTTGCCTTAGGAAGAGCCATGAGGAGGTAACAGCAGAGCTAAGTTGACAAAAAATAAAATAAAATGTTGTAGTAGCTGGATTCTATGTTGTGAGTACCAGACCATGTCAAGGATGGTGATAAGCATCTTTTGCTACCACAATATTACCCAGAATAAATCTGGTCTCATTTGATTCACCAAGCTAAGAAAGATCTCAACTGAAGAGGATGAGGTCTCCAGGTAAGTTTGTGGAAGACCCCTATCTGAAATGCTGTGAGAGTTGATAATAATAAGCTAGAAAGACTATTGATCTGACTCCATATAAGACAGATTCCTATGCTGCTATGAGGCTAAGAATCAAATGATTGTAATTAATTAAAAAACAGAAGTTCAGCAAACTCAGACCACCAACACTTTGA
This sequence comes from Furcifer pardalis, assembly GCA_030440675.1. Taxonomy (NCBI): domain Eukaryota; kingdom Metazoa; phylum Chordata; class Lepidosauria; order Squamata; family Chamaeleonidae; genus Furcifer; species Furcifer pardalis. The sequence continues at coordinate 27,157,039 of CP126897.1, forward strand.
AAGATACTTTCATCTGCTCCAAACTTACCTCTCTGTCCTAGTGGCTTTCCAGAGTACTATTACAATGCACAACAACGATTTTGCTACTGGGAATAACACATGTGATTTACATGATATCAAGTGTGCTGATTTGAAATCTGAACTCAGAATTTACCTATCACGTACAGATTATAAAGCGTGCTATAGCTGTTCAAATGGCCGGTAATTGGGTAATGTATTTTTACATGGGAACGTTATAACAGTTGCAGCTACCACTATGCCTGCTGCCGCCTCAGCTGAATCACATCCCCTGGTGGCACGCATGTCCCAGCAGTGGCTGGGATGTCTGAGCAAATCAGTGAGCTGATGTCAGAAATAGATATATAAGGCGAGATGGACCAAGGCTTGTCTCTAGTGTGAAATCATCTTATTGGATAGTACAGCTACGGCATAGTGAGTCTGTTTTGAGCTAAAGATGAGTAGGCACAGCTGTGTTAATAAACTAGACAATTTTTGCTACATTTGTGGCAAATATACCCTGCGTGATCAACACAAGACCCTAACCAAGAGGGTGAGATTTGCTAACTTAAGATCTTAATGTCCTAGGTAGAATCGGACTTCGGATTTGGATACAGCATGCTTGATTTAGTATAGGACACATGGATTAGACCAAGTAGCAGACAATTATTATTATTTTTTGTGATGCAGTGTTATCATACACAACCTTTCAAAATATACTCAACAGGGTACCATGACCACTCCTTCCCTTCCAAAGCAATGGTAGAAGAAACAAGGAGAGCATTTCTGGACAAACACCTATCCTATGCCACCCACCCACCCTCCCAAAATCCCCAGAATTTCCAACTGCATTGTCACCAGATCATGGCTAGGCAATGTTATTTTTTGACTACCAGAAATAAGGGCTTCCCTTCCTACAGGAAGCTACCACACTACGCTCAAAACTTGGAGCCAGAGTTAATGTAGAGATGGATGCTGCCCCATCATGTGACCTGAACAAGATCCTGGATGAAATAAGGAGTCAGTACGAGAGCCTGGCTGAAAAAAACCACAGGGATGTTGAGACTTGGTTCTCTTCCAAGGTGGGTATCTTATTTCCATTCACTCATTTATTCATTTTTCCTGCGTTTCCTTTATATCCTACTTTTCTTCCAGTATGTGTCATGCAGGGCTCTCCCACTTTGCAGGGTCAGACTAAGAAGAATGATTCAGAACTTCACCAAGGAAAGGCACTCAAGTTGTCTCACTGAGTTGCATTGTTTGGTGGGAATTAAAATTTCGACCTCCCAAGTTCTAGACCAGTGATGGTGAACCTTTTAGAGACAGGAGGAGGAGGAGGCATGAGGTCAGGCCCTGGGCATGCCCATGCACCCATGTGACATTGCCAGTGTGCCTCCAACTATGTCACATGGTTGTGTGCACATGTGCGCTGCTTGAGGCATGCTGGCGATGTCATGTGGGTGCACCCCCCCCCTGTGTATGTGCCCCTGAGCATGCTCCTGGTGCATTCGCTCACCCCCCATGCGTGTGCTGCCTCCGCCTCCTATGAGGTGTGTGTGTGTATGTGGTCACCTCACCCTGTCCCTGCCACGACCACCTCCCGGGGAGGATTTCAGCCTCCCCTTTCATCTCTCCATTGGCGGAGGGAGAAGGGTGGGTGGGAAAGCAACACTGCCATTGGTGCTGGCAGTGTGGGGCGGGGCTTGCCCATGATGGCACCCATGCCCACACAGAGGGCTCTGCATGCCACCTCTGGTATGTGTGTCTTAGGTTCACCTACACCGTTCTAGGCCAATGCTCCAAACACTACACAATGCTTCCCATTTTCCCAGCCTTCACAAAGGATGAAATGTTTCCCAAAACACTGAGGTTCATTTTCTTCCCCTATATTATTACTATTATTGTTTTGGTTTTGATTCTAGATGGAAGAGCTGAACCAGCAGGTGGTTTCCAGTGGAGAAGAGCTACAGACTTGCCAGTCAGAGGTCATTGAGCTAAGACATACAGTGCAGGCTCTTGAGATTGATTTGGATGCCCAACAAAACATGGTATGTCACGAAGATAATTTGTGGATTGAGAGGAAGGTGTTGCTTTGGGCAGTTCAGATGACCTACTGTCTTCCAAAATCCACACAATTCAGTCTTTCTCTTTTCCTCTCTCAGAAAAATGCACTAGAAGGTACCCTGCAAGAAACCGAAGCCCGCTATGGCACCCAGCTAGCACAAATCCAGTGCATGATCAGCAACATAGAAGGTCAGCTGGGCGACCTCCGATGTGATATAGAACGCCAAAATCATGAATACAAGATTCTGCTGGATGTCAAAACTCGTCTGGAAGCAGAGATTTCAACATACCGACGTCTATTGGAGGGAGAAGATTGCAAGTATGTATAAACTGAAATGGTCATTGAGAAAGCAGAGTTGACAAGTCATGAACATTAGTCTAGTCCACACTGAAGAAGGAAACCTGGGCCTAGGTGGCAACAGCTTCACATAGCAGCTTGGGGCAGAGGTCATACAATGTAATTCCTCATCAGTTTAGGTACCCTCAGGTTGTGTCTGACTTTCAATAACCATAATAGGGTTTCCAAGATAGGTGCAATATTTAAGGAGTGCTTTTACTTGTGCACTCCGGTGTCTAGGCATGCCTGCCACATGTCCATGGAAACATCTACAGAGGTAGACAGCACTGGTTCTTTGACTGTAAACAGAAATGAGCACTGAATCCTAGAGTCAGATACGACTGGCTTTCTAGCAAGGGCGACCTTTAATTTTACCTTTACTAGTGCCACCTCATGAGAGGCTCTACCTCCAAGCTGGGACCTGAACTCAAGTTTCCTGAGCTATAGTTCAACATTCTATCTACTGTGCCATAGCGTCCTACATATTCTTCCTTATGAAGTGAAATTTCTGGAAATAGGAAATAGATGGGATGTACCATTTTGTTTTGTGCTCAGTCACTTGAAGTAAACTGGGACTTGGAGTCTAAACAGGCAGTTTCTCCCCAACCCCTAACAATGGGCCTTCTTCTTTATGTTGTGTGCAAGTTCAAGAAGGTATAGGGATAAAGAGACATCTCTTTAAGAAAAGATGAGGACATGGAGAAACAAGAACCAGCTTGCACAAGTCAACCCATGATAAGCAAATAGCCACCTTGAAGATTTATAATTTTTGTGTGATTTTTGATAGTGTTTTTCTTCTGACAGGATTCCTAGAGTCCCGGAATGTCCTCCTCCACCCCCCCATATCATGAAGAAAATCCGGACCATTACGGAAGAGATCAAGAATGGAAAGGTCATATCTTCTCGTGAAGAAGTCCAGCATGTGGCCCTCTAAAGCACACAAATGTCAAAATAAAATTCATTAAGCCTGGCAGCATTTATCTAAAGCAGCTGCAAATATCAAAGGGAGCCTCACTGCTAATATTCTCTTCTTTTTTTTATTATTCAGTGCATTTCTCAGCACATTAGTGCATAGATTAATTTTAAAATAAAAGAGTTGCTTCCTTTCAGTTGAGTGATTCTTAGCCTCTGGTATTAAAGTCAGCATTCTCAATAAATAAATAAAAATGTTTTATCACACTCTCCTATCACATGGAAAGTCTCTTTATTATTCTGCAGTTCAGCTGTAATAAATAATACTCATTCCATCAAGTCAACTGTGGCTAATTCTGACTAATTGCATCAAGTTTGGTTTATGGCAACCCTTTCCAGGGATTTCTAGGCGGAGAATAGACAGAATTAGTTTACCATTCCCTTCTTCTGGGGGCACCCTGGGATTGGGCAGCCTGCCAAGACCACACAACTTGTCTCTTCTCCCTGAAGGCACAGTAAGGAATCAAATTTCCAACCTCTGGCTCCGGAGCCAGATACCTAAACCACTGAGTTATTCATTTCTGTTTAGAAAACATCGCCACTAATTATTTGAACTTTCCCAACAGAAGCATATCTGTCATTGTTGTTGTTCAGTCACACAGTCGATTCTGACCCTTTGCGACCCTATGGACCATTGTCCTCCGGGCACTTCTGTCCTCTACCATCCTCCTCAACCCGCCCAGCTCTGTGCCCATTGTGTCTACTAAACAGAAGTGGTAATTTCAGAACAACTTTAGTAGCTCGAGTTCCAATAGAGACACTTGGCCAATCTCCTGCCATCTCCTCCCTGATATATATGGTATTGGGCCAGGTTACTTGAGAGACCGCATCTCCCCAAGGGTATCTGTCCGTCCCACCAGAGCGGACCGGAGAGGTGCCTTAGTGGTTCCATCAGCCAGAGAGGCTCGACTCTCTGGCACAAGAAAAAGGGCCTTTTCCCTGTTCGCTCCGATTCTATGGAACCACCTGCCTCTGGAGCTGCGCCTTCAGACGGGGTTATTGGCTTTTAGAAAGGGGCTGAAAACCTGGCTGGCAGGAATGGTGTGGGGTAATAAGGGTTTACTGACTTCCCACCCCACTGGCCTATTTAACTTGCTGTATCTCCCCCCCCCCCCCGATTCCTACCCTCATTCCTATATTCGGTGGGTTAGTGTAGGGAATGAGAAGTTGCTTTTAAAGGGGTTTTAATTTTAATTTTACTTTGTTCTTTTTGTGTTTTTAGGGGTTTATTTTATGTCTGTTGTGCTCCGCCCTGAGTCGCTTGTGCGAGTAAGGCGGAATATAAATCTGACAAAATAAATAAATAAATAAATAAATATTTAAGGGTCTTTATTCAAGTCAGAGACACCACCAGCATATAATAACACGCAAAGCTAAAATTAACATATCTAAAACAAAAAGGAATTAAAAGGACTAGATGACATCTGCCCAATATCAGACCACCTCAACAGCATTTCCTCTTGCCAATACAAGGTCCTCCTCAGTGTGCATTGTATCATATGGGCAGAGGCGTAGCTACCGCCGTATCTGCCGTATCAATTATACGGGGGCCCCGGGTCACGGGGGCCCCCAACGTGCGTAAACAAAACAAATCTTTACCCTTCCTAAGGGCCCCCAAAAGATTTTTATACGGGGCCCCGCCAAGGCACGCTACTCTTCTGCATATGGGCGATTATATAGGAGCCTCCCCGAAGATTGCTACTTCAGCGATCGGCGTCCCCTGGGAATGGAGATTTATCCCCGGCAATGGAGATTTTTCACTGGCTAATTCTTTCAACCCAGAAGCAACAGAAGTAGAAATATTTAATGGTGACTAACACATAAGAGGACCCATCCTTATATCAGATGACTGAGAAATTTTGGTAATAGTGAAAAGTTTTCCACAAATTTCAACTCATACACATGGTCTACTACAGGAGTTCTTAACCTTTTCGAGCTGAGGGCTGGGTCATGCTCCCTCAGACAGCTTTGGGGACTGGATGGCCATTTTGCCCTGCCTGCCACACATGGCACTTCCAGGTGTGGCAGAGGTGGTGGTGGGCCACATGAAATTGTGTTGTGCACCAGATCCAGCCCTCATAGGTTGAGAACCCCTGGTCTACGAGATCATTTCAAAGCCATGGCTGTTGATATTATCAGAGAACTCTGAAGGGTTGATGACACTGGGGATCTCTTTACAAAATCCATGCTGACACTTTCCAGAAGCTTTGCTCTACTACTATAGCTGTAATGATTTTAGCTTGTTGAAATTTCCCCACCACAATATGTGGGGGAACAGATATTAAACTTACTGACTTATAACTTTCTGAATTGTTCTTAGTTCAGTTTTTGACAATCTGTTTTACATTAGCTAATTTCCAGTCCTTTGCTATAGTACTCCATTTTAGACACAAGATCCCTATTTGTATTAAAAGATCAGCATTTTCATACCCATCATCTTCAAAACTGCACTGGCCACTGCCATTTGGATGATGGATGAGAGAACTCATCAGTTTGCTTTCTCCTACATTAAATTTTTTAAATACAGTGTAAGATTAATTTCTTCCTGAATCGAATTTTTTTTTGTGACCCCCCCCCCCCAATGTACCAAAATTAAATTTCTCCACGTGTACCAGCCAAATTCAATGTGTATAGCTTTTTCAGCCTAATGGAACTTGTCTGTGATACATATATTTAAAGATACAAATTTTCTTAGAAAAGAAAGGTAGAAACTATAATTAGAACTAATGCAGTTCAACATACAGAGATTCAAAGTTGGAGTTCTAAGGATTAAACTGCGATGGATTAAATGTTTAAAATTTTCTTTAAATTTGTCGTCTTTTAGAAAACAAAAATCTTAGATTTTTTTCATTATAATTATGAGGACATCTGAAGATTTGTGGTAAATTCTTAACAAAACCAAGGTGAAATGAATTCCTCATCCATCCTTAATCTGGACTTTGACAACGCAAATTTTCCAATTCTCCTACAAAATCCAGTCCACACACTTCCTTCTGCATTTTGTCTTCCATAATTTTAAGAGAGAGTTTAGTAACAGACATTTACATTAGCTATACAGCTTTATACACAATACACCAGACGGTATCAAACAACCAACATCACTCCAAAAATCAAGAAGAAAAATATAGCAAACATATCTGATACAAAAATGAACTATCAACTTGACTGCTGAAGTTTGTTGCCTAATATTGATTTCCATCTGATGCTTCTCAGGCTGGAGTGAATTGATTGTCATCCATTGTAAATCCTGGGTCAATAAGAAACACTTCAGTGGAATTTTACTTTAATGTTACAATTTCTAAATCCTACTTTGATTTCATTGCCTTCTACTGCATTGCATTATGTGATCTGCATCTTTCATTAGATACCTGCTGAATTTGTATGTCTTCATTTTTTAAATTTTTTAAATAGGTATTTAAAACATACAAACAAGAAAACAAAACTATACATAAAACTGATCTCATATAGGAAATAACACTTTCTCTTTTTCCCCATTGCCTTACATATGGTATATATATATATGAAGAAGGGAAAAAAAAGAAATTTAAACAATATCAAACACTAAGTAAAATTGCGTAATTCTTCATTGACTTCATTTTAATTCTCTTCACTAATACATTTATTTTCCTATTCTAGCATTGTTAACAGTTTCATCATCACCCTTGTGATATTTACATTGTCTAGGGGGTTGTAATTACTCATGTCTTCCAAAAATCATTTTGTTCCAGTACAGGATTTACGCCCTTCTTTCTAATCTTCACATGTTCGATGAAAGGTTTCCAGATTGTCTTCATTTTTAATAGTATGGCAGTAATACATTTATTTCATTATTGAGCTGTTTGAAGTTTACAGAGAGATAGATAGGTGTCACCTATAAGCAATAAACTGCAAAAGGCAGGTGTTTATAAGATTGTAATTTCCCAAATTACTGTGGGACTGCAATGGCTTAAGTGGTTAAGATGCTGACTGGAAAGTTGGCAGGTCAGCAGTTTAAGACCCGAGTACAGTAAAACCTCGGATAACGCTAAAACTTGGTTCCACAAGTCTTGGTGTTATCCGATTTTTAGTGTTATCTGATGCATGTTAAAATCCTATGGGATGGATCGGATAACGTTAAAGCTCCATGGAGATAAATTGTAACCACACAGGCTTTAGCGGTTGTTATCCGATGCATCCCATAGGATCTTAACGTAATTCGATGGAATTCTCCCCCCCCCCCCAATTACTTAACGTCATGCGATTTTAGCATTATCTGAGATAAATGTTATCCGAGGTATTACTGTACTGCATGACAGAGTGAGCTCCTGTCTCTGTCCCAGCTCTTGCCAACCTAGCAGCTTGAAAGCAAGAAATTGCAAGTAGATAAATAGGTACCACTTTGGTGGGAAGGTAAACAGCATTCCATGCACTCCAGAATCTAGGCAAGCCTGCCACATGTTCATGCTGGGTTGGTAGGAGCTGGGACAAAGACGGGAGCTCATTCTGTCCTGAAGTACTTGGGAATCGAATTGCTGACCTCCCGCCTTCCAGTCAGCACCTTAGCCTCTTGAGTCACTGCAGTCTCTAGATGCTAGCCCTCCAGAAAGTCACAGGTTCAAGTTATCTGCTCCCAGAGTGTCTGATACCATAAATCAGTTTAATGAAGTAGTCAGTCCCTTGCAGGAGAGTAAGCTGTCTAACCAGGATGAATTTCATTCTGTTCTTCAATTCTGGCAATTAGGTTTTAAGGGAGAATAATAATCCATCCATATGACTCTCACCCAAGGAAACCTACTCGAGGACACATAGTCATGTGTCTATGATGCCCAGGGCAAAAAAAACTGATATCACTCAGTCATAACCCAAAGCATCAGAATAAAATTTGTTAAAATATCTATAACAGATTTTCCTGGGGACCTGAACATTTTGCATCTAGTTCAGGAAATATCAATCCGACACCAAATGTCCTTTGTGTATTGGAAATAATCTAGAGCAGTGATGGCCAACCTTGGCACTCAAAGTGGTTTTGGACTTCAATTATCAAAAACCCAAGTCAGCACTCCTGCTGATCAGGGCTTCTGGGAATTGAAGTCCAAGAACACCTGAAGTACCAAGGTTGATCATCACTGAGAAATATAGTATGACATGTTGTGGGTGTATTTTGTGGTTGGTCAAAGTAGGGCAGAGAGGGAGTGGGCAAACCTACTGTGAAACATCAAGCCCATAACGTTTCTCAAATGTCCCACGCCCAGTTATTGAAGGCTGGTGTTTCATGCTACTGATGACAGGTTGCTTTGATGGTGTCCCATAAAACATTCATTCCGGGGACAGCCACAAAGGGGAACATGGTGTTGGCAAGCAAAGCTGTGAAGTAAGGAAGAGGCATTAATAGGCAAAGAAATGCTTTGTAAGTAAGTAACAAGCAGGATAATGACAAGTCCATTGGTGAATTGTCACAAGACCCAAGCCTTGTAAAGAAGCTAACACCCAATGGTCATGGTATAAAAGAGCTCAACGGAGGAGATCATCTTTCAGACTTGGGTGATTTGGGTCTTTTAATTCATTCTGAAACCTAGCTTCTCCTTTGCACTATGCCTCCCACTTCCACTCACACCTGTGGGTCCCTCAGAGGCCCTTGTGGGATTGCAACCAACTGCCGACCTGGAAATGTTCCTCCTCGACGATCTAGTGTTTGCCTGCCTCCTTCACACCCCACCAGCTGCCGTGGTGGGGGCTACATGTCAACACACCTGCATCCTCCCAACATGGGCTCTACCTGTGTTCCACCACCTTGCATCCCACCTCCTGCACGCCCTCTCAACTTCTTTCCTGGTGGCCACAGTGAAGGGATCCTCAACTGCAATGAAAAAGAAACCATGGAGGTCCTGAATTGCCGATTGGGCAACTATCTGGATAAAGTGCGCTGCCTGGAACAGGAGAATGCCGAACTGGAAAGCAAAATTCGAAACTGGTTCGAGTGTGAGAATGCTTACGTGTGCACCGACTTCAAGCCATTTTACTGCAACATCGATGAGCTCGAACAGAAGGTAAAGAATCAAATATGTGTACTGTGCCTCCTTGACAGGGGCTGGATTCATTGAGCCATAGGATCCTTTCCAATTTTGCTATTCTAAGTTCTAAGATTGTGCTGACCCACCCCAGTGGGCACAGTCACCGCACAGTAGTGCTACACAGAGAGTCTGTTCAAGGAGAGTCCAGATAGCAAAGTCCAAAGAGCAAGCCGAGGTCTGGTTACCGGTAATTCAAGCAAAGGATTCCAGGGGCATTGTCAGGGTTGGCAGAGATGGCAGGCAGATCAGGATCTAGGCAGGTTATCTGAAGTCAAGCAGGGTGTCGGTCTTTGCACTGAAGAATTGTACCGACACTGGAAGACCACAACAAGCTTGCTTATAAGCCTCCCAGCTAATCGCTATCAGCTGGGAGCCTTCTCTGGTACTTAGTTCTAGCTTGCATGCATCTCAGGTGTAGCTGCCTTCTGCACGTTGCCCTGACTGAGGGCTGATCACTGTCAGAGTCAGACCTCTGATCTGACAGGTCATCTGCCAGGGGCAACAGACTTGGGCCAGAAGCAGGCTGAGATTCCTGGCTCAAGACATTCTCAGGTTTGCAGGCAGGCAGAACTGGACAAGGCATAGGGAGTGCCTCCTGATCCAGGTCATCCTCAGAGTCCGAATAGGACTGGATCACAGCACAGATGCACTGATGGCCATCAGCTTGAATGGCTTAAAAACAGGATTTGAAATATTCAGTAGGATGAGGATACTAATGGATACCTGTTATGATGATTATATATTACTTCCAATGTCAAAAGTACGATGTGTCTGTGTGTCATTTGCCAAAAAACAAGGATGGGAGGCTGCTGTTGGACTTACATCCTGCCTGTAGTTTTCCATTGTTGGAAACTAGTCTACGGTGGCCTTTGGTCGACTGAACAACTCACCTTGCTATTGAGTAGCGTTTTCCAACCTTGTGTCCTCAGATATTCTTGGATTGATCAGCAGGTGTCCTGACTATTTTCTAGTATAAGCAAGATCCATTTTTAAAATGTCAAAAAAATTAAGGAGGCAGGGAAGACCAGTGTTTGCTGTTATCAAGCTGCTTCCAATCTACAACAATCCTAATAGCAGGAGAGATGTTAACCATTGCCACCCCACTCCAGTGAGTTTCCCTGTCCAAGCAGGGATTTGAAACCTGGTCTTCTGAGCCCTAGTTCACCCTCTATATACTACACCACATTTGCTCTCAAAGGAGAAGTTTGATTCCAGCCAATCAGCGTTTGGCGAAACCGGAGTCCTTCCAGTGGTTGGGTGGGACACCACTTCTCACTCTGTACTGTGAGTCTGTCTCCATAATGGGCCCACAGCTCATAATACATTGGTACTTACCCAGAGGATGCATTCAGGTATTTAATTTATTCTCCTTGCATCCCTCTTCAGCTCCTCTTACCACATCCAAATGGATTAAAACAAAATGCATTGGTCTGTTTTGTTTTTCAGATTTGCTGTGTTAAGGCTGACAATGCAAGACTGTGCCTGGATATTGATAATCTTAAAATGGCATCAGATGACTACTGTACTAAGTAAGTCTGTGTGCGATAGAGTAAGTTTTTCCTTTCTTCAGCCATTTGCATCTTGCATATTACAGGTATATACCACCCCCACCCCCATGGTTCCCCACAGCACTCCAGATTTTGAGCAAGACAGTGCTGGCTCTTCAGCTTTGAGACAGAGATGAGCACTGGACCCTAGAGTTGGATACAACTGGCTTTCAAGCAAGGGAAACCTTTACCTTTTTATTCTGAAAACACTGAAGAATTATTGTTATAAAGTCCCATAGTATCTTGATTCCCCATTTTCCAAAACGTTCTTTACCTGATGTTCCCACTAATTTTTACTTTTATAGAAATATTTTTTTAGAATGCAGTAATCATCATCATCGTTGTTGTTGTTGTTGTTGTTGTTGTTGTTGTTGTTGTTGTTGTTGTTGTTGTTGTTGTTGTTGTTGTTGTTGTTGTTGTTAGCAGCCACCTTGTATCCCATAAAGGAGAAAGCTGGATTAAAACATAACAGTACTAGAAGAAGTCTGCATTAATGCAATGTGTCAACAGAAGATGCCACTTGACTAGCTATTGAATCCACACTTGAGACTGGGTTTGTGCCTACACTTCCCAGGTCCAGATCTCACATGCTGCCCTCTCAGCCATGTAGCATTTCTCTTTTATTCTTTTGAAGGTATGAGCATGAACTGAGTCTGCGCCAGCGAGATGAACGTGACATAACTGGCCTTCGTAGAGCTCTGGATGATCTCACCTTATGCAGGAGTGACCTTGAAGCTCAGCTTGAGTCTTTGACTGAGGAAATGATGTGCTTGAAGAAAAACCATGAGGAGGTAATAGCCAAAACATTTCTCATACGAAGGTCAGAACAGGGAGAGCCTGGGACCCTTCAGATGTTGAAGGACTGCAACCTATGGCACACGTGACACTCAGAGCCATCTCTGTGGACACCTGTGCAGTCACCACAGCACAGAGTTCATCCCGTCCATCTGCCCAGCAGCCCATTGGGAGCGCTTCTTTCTTCTCCCAGCACAGAGTTCACCCCACCCGCCCCTCTGCCCTGCAGCCCAATTGGAGCACTTCCTCACTCCCCCCCCCAGCACAGAGTTCACCCTGCCCCTCTGCCCAGCAGCCCAATGGGAGCATTTCCTTCCTTCCCTGTTGCTGTGTTGGCACTTTGTGATAAACAAGTGGGTTTTGGGTTGCAGTTTGGGCACTCGGTCTCTAAAAGGTTCACCATCACTGCTTGATCAGATGTAGTTAATAGAGACAATAGCAAGCCGTGACAAGCTCAATGGCAAATTAGGACTTCTCATTTCCTATCCCTGTGCTAGATTAGGTTCAAGGTCACAGGATTACGGAACTGAGAGGGCACTGAAGCCATTTAGTTCTCCCTCAGTCCAAAGGCAGAGGGCATTATCCATCCACCAGTATCTACAATCTGGATGAACTTTCTCCAAATTTATGGCCTTCAGATGTCTTAGACTACAAATTCACATTGTCCTCAGCCCTGTGTGATCATTCAAAGTGATGCTTTAGGTCAGTGGTTCCCAACCTTGTGTCTGTTCTTGGACTGCAGATCCCAGCACAGCCAGTGAGAAGATGTCTGGGAAGATTAGTCCAAGAATATCTGGGGCTTCAAGGTTAGGAACCACAGGTTGAGGTAAAGGGAGTGAACATTCACCAGTCCATAAGGCTGTGGAGGACTGACACATGCAAAGCAAAACAGCTCTGGGCAAGTTGCACAACTGTTTCAAGCCATAGATATAGGGGAGAAATCTAAAGGCAGGCATACGGAACCAAAACTTGATGGTGGACTTCCTTCCTTATGGTCCTTCACAGTGAATTATATTAAGGTATTACCATGTCCTATTATGATCCAGGGTGGAGTCTTGCAACCTTGGGTTTCAATGGGGGACTATTTAGCGCCACATCTCTTTCCACATGCAGGAGGGGGCAGGGATTTCCCACAGACCTTTGTGGAGTAGATGGCAAACTTCACAAGAAAGATTAGGCCAATGGGACAGAGAATAAGAAACAGTACACAAAACAAGACAAAACTCAAAGAAGGATGCTTCATTAGTCTTACTTCATAATCTCTATCACAAAGAGATATTCTTCATCTTCATCGTCTTTTCTTTCTTTCTTTTTTTTGCTCTCCTCCAGGAATCCTGTGCCCTTCGCTCTCAGCTGGGTGACCGCATTAATGTGGAAGTGGATGCGGCACCATCCTGTAACCTCAACAAGGTCCTAGAGGAGATGCGATGCCAATATGAGGGCGAGATCGAGAAAAATCGCCAAGAAACTGAAGCATGGTACAGTGAAAAGGTACAGCGGCCAGAAAAAGAGGGCCTCTATAGCATTCATTTTACAAAGGACATTGATGTGCACAAAAGGACATGTGCTAAATTTTATGCACAGTAACTGACTGGGGTACACAGAAAGAGCCTCTTCAAAGATTGTGGTATTTTTGAACTACAATCAGATGTACTCCTGGTAACGGCCACCTTGTGCCAGCTAATCTTTCCCACACTAGGTCAGGCGAAAGGAACTGCAGAATGAACTCACCAAAAGGTGGATTCATTTTGCCAGCTTCACCTCTGGCCTAGACATGGAAGAAGAATTAACTGACTACCTAACAGGAAAGCTGCTGTTTATTTCATTCTCTTTTCCAGTTTTTATATTGTGTTTTCTTAAATACTGTAAGCTTCCTTGGGTCTTCTTCAGAATAAGAGTGAGATATAAATCTTTTACATAAATATGGTACATTTTTACTTCTCTAATTTGGGCCCCCAGATGTTTTTGGACTTCAATTTCCAGAAGCCCTGATTAGCAGGTGTGCTGACATGGGCTTCTGGTAATTGAAGTCCAAGCACACCTGGAGGCCCAAGGTTGAGAAGCCCTCCCCTAAATCAATCCACCTTACCACTGTAAAGCAGTGGTGGTGAACCTATGGCACACGTGCCAGAGGTGGCATTCGGAGCCTTCTCTGTGGGCACACGTGTGGTTGCCCCAGCACAGACTCCATCCTGCTCCTCTACCCAGCAGCCCAATGGGAGTGCTTCCTCCCTCCCCAGCATAGTTTGCCCTCGGTCCAGAAGCCCAATGGGAGCGCTTCCTCCTTTTCCCCAGCACAGAGTTCACCCCACCCCTCTGCCCAGCAGCCCAATGGGAGTGCTTCCTCCCTCTCCGTTGCCATGTTGGCACTTTGCAATAGATAAGTGGGTTAGGGGTTGCAGTTTGGGCACTCGGTCTCTAAAAGGTTCACCATCACTGCTCTAAAGGGTTTCTTGCCAACAATCATGCCTAGTAGAACGGTGCAAGCCTCTCCTTTCCCCACCTTTATTTTTACACTTCTTGTCTCAGATGGAGCAGCTAAACAGGGAGGTTATCTCCAGTGGAGAGCAACTGCAGTGTTGTCAAACTGAGATCATTGAGACAAGGCGTTGTGTCCAGACCCTTGAGATTGACCTGCAGGCTCAGCAGAGCATGGTAAGTATGAACTCAAAGTGTCCAGTTCAACACTCACTGGTGAATGCTAGCAACTTAGAGGTCCACACAGTCCAAGTATGGATCCTGCTTCTGAACAGGTCTTCTAAAGGAGCAGGAGGCAAGTCCCAAAAATCCCATACAACAAAGTCTACCTATGGCTTGGAAAAATTAATATTTGGGGTGCTAAATAATAGTGAATTCCTTGCAATCTGTTGAAAGGATGTGTCTGTCATTCTCATTCCCAGAAAAATGCTTTGGAGTGCTCTTTGCAAGAAACGGAAGAGCGCTATGGCACCCAGCTCTCCCAGCTCCAGACTATGGTCAGCAACACAGAAACCAAGCTTGCCGAAATCCGCTGTGACATTGAGCGCCAGAACTGTGAGTACAAGACCCTCCTTGATGAAAAGGCCCGCCTGGACTGTGAGATCGCCACGTACCGCAACATGCTGGAAGGAGAAGACTGCAAGTACGTATGCAAAACTCACCTCTACTTGCAAAGAATGACTTTGCCAATCTTGCCTTAGCTGTGACCCCCCCCCCCCCCCCATTAGAATGTCTAGCTAGACGTGAACTCCAGTGAAAAGTTCTCTGGAACATTTTCTCCACATTTTTATTGGTTAAACTTGCATTTCACCTTCTCACCAATGAGTTCACCACTGGATATGTGGTTTGCCTCCTCTTCACTTTACTCTTACTACAGTCCTTGAAATGTGTGAAGCTGAGAAACCATGACAACCCTTAGATCACTCAGTGTCTTTCATGGCTCAGTGGGGACCAAATCCAATGATTTGTAAGTCTCTGCCCAATACTATAATCCAGGGGTGCCCAAACAATAGCCCATGGGCCGAATCCAGCCCCCAACACCAATTCATTCAGCCTGCACTGCCCTCATCACTGCTGGAAGTGGAAATAAAACATGCCCACATGGGCATTTTACTTCCGCTTCTAGGAGTGATGAGGGTGGCGTGGGCTGGATGAATTGGCGTTGGGGGCCGGATTCATCCCACAGGCCATAGTTTGGGCACCCCTGGCTTAAGCAGATAAAATACCAGCCTAAAATCTATCTTATCCTGTTGCTAAACAGATTGCAAGGCACGTTTTATTTCCACTTCAGGTGGGAGGAACCATGTGACCAGTCCGCTAAACCCCGTGACCGGCCCACGGCCCAAAAAGTTTGGACACCGCTGCTCTAGTCTCTATACCAAAGTACCATTGGGAAGTTTGCAGCATTTGACCTAACTCCAAAAATGATCAAGGACATCTGTGGGAAACCTCCCCAGGACATGAAGAAAAGCTGTATAGTATAATTTGTGCAGGTAGCTTATAGCACCACAACAGACCCATGTATCCCTTTGGATACATTTGCTTGTGCACGTTAAAATAAGTTTTAAAAATTGGCATTGAAATTACATGTAGTTTCAGGAAATACCCCCAGCCCTAACCACATCCCTATCCCTTCTGTTAAACTTCAATACAGTGGGTAAAAATGTTTATGCGCTATGCAGTTGCACAATCAATCATGCACTCCCAGCAATTACCAGTTATGCAATGTGCTAGCAGAAATGCTTTGGGGATTGCTTTTCCACCTCTGCACTAGCACAACTATCATGTGCACAACCTCAAGTTGCGTGCATGTAGTTGTGCAACAGGATTTTGGCCAGTGGGATTTTAATGAAATACCCCATAAGTCACTCAGTGCGAACTTTTAACTCTACCTAGATAAGGGTTTATTAGACAGTAATGCCCTTTCCTTTAGCATCTAGTGCTTGCTGTTGCATATTTTTCCCACAAAGAAACTCACATTATCAAGCGAACTAACTTTCTTCCACAAGACATGATCGCCCTTTCTTTCACAAAAATGTCTTTTTTCCACAAGACACGATTTGGTCAACCAAATCAATGTTTGTTCTTCTTCCAGGTTGCCCGAACGTCCCTGTGACCCCGAGTGTCCCACGGCCATCCGCTCATCCGTCTGCCGGCCTGTTTGTGTGCCAGAACCTGTTTCTGCTCCTATTTGTCCCCCGAGCTGCGCACCCACTGTGCCTGTGGTTGAACCCAACCTAGCTCCTTCCTGCATCAATCCCTGTGGGCCGGTTCATGTTCCATGTGGTCCTCCACCATGTGGGCCATGTGGACCATATGGACCTGTCTGCCCCCCACCATGTAGCCCACGAATTAACACCAGGATCTGCCCCATGTAAGCTTTTAGTCCAGATCTAACATTAAAAGGCATGAAGAAGGTGAGATCTGAGCTTGAAAGAAAAAACCAACTCCAAATAAATGTTCTTCTATCCTATGCTTAGAAATCCCCTCTAGGGAGCCATGCAAAAGTTATACTTGTTCTCTCTGATTGCTTGGTAGGTCTCTCTTCCCTCCCACCTCCTGCTGCTTTCATGCTTTATGGGATATGTGGAAGGTTCTGTGGCGTATTGTAGGAAAGGTTTTCCCTCCCTGTCATAATAAAAGTATGGTATCTTGTGGCACAGTTCATTGCAAGCAGTTCTCTGATGATTACACAATTTACAGACAATAATTCCCCACCCAATCCCAAACTATGCAGAAGCTGAATCTTTTTGGTCTAGTGGCAGGTCTACTCTCTTTGGAAGCCAAGCTGGAGTGAGTCCCATACAGATGAAAGGGTAGCTCTAAGGGACATTGCTCCTGGAAAAATAACACTTTCTGATGCAGTCCTTTCTCACCATCTAATTATACCCTTGTAAATAATCACCATTGTGGCTGCAATGGCTTAGTGGTTAAGATGCTGACCTTGACAGCTGGAAGGTCAGCAGGTTAGCAGTTCTAGACGTGAGTGCCGTGCAACTGAGTGAGCTCCTGTTATCAGTTCTATCTCCTGCTAACCTATCAGCTTGAAAGCAAGAAATTGCAAGTAGATAAATAGGTACTGCTTTGGCGAGAAAGGTAACAGTGGTCCGTGTTCTCAAAATATCCAGTCATGCCTGAAATATGACCTAGGAAATGTCTGGAGGTGCAGATAGCGTTGGCTCTTTGGGTGTAAACAGAGATGAGCACTGCTTACCTAGAATAGGATATGACTGTCCTTTGAGCAAGGGAGACCTTTACCTTTACACAATCACCAGGCAGAGGAAGAAGGTTGTTTGCTCACAACAGGTTTATACCAACTTAAATATTATTATTATTATTATTATTATTTAGATTTATATGCCGCCCTACTTGGAAAAAACCAACTCAGGGCAGCTTACAACATAAAATCAAATACAATACAATATAACAGATCAACAGTACAAAATCACAGCATCCCAAAATACAGCGCAACAAAATAAATATAAACATAATATAATCAAAATACAGTCCGTAACAATATTCAGAACAAATGGACAGTAAACAATATATTCACAATACGGTTCATACCCAATATGAAAAATATAACAATATCATAACAAAATAATAATAGTAATGTAATAGCAATTAAATATCATAAAAATACAATAATATAATGCAATAAACAGCAGAATAACTACACATAAATCAACATTGTCAATACGGAATGAAATATGTCCCATTGCTTGCTAAAGATCATCATGGATCTCTTACTAAGATAAAGAGAGATCATAACTGCATCAGTTCATTCAAGGTGAAGTTATTACAGGTCATTGGGTTTGATTCCAACTATTTTAGGTTTAGGATCGGGATCTTGCAAGGTCTCCCTCTTTGGAAGAAGCTGTTGGGGTGGGTGGTGGGTGGTAATGACCTTTTTTAAAGTTAGTCAAAGTGTGGATTTCCAAACAATAACTACATTCCATCCAAACCATATATTAGAGTGGATACTTCTCAGAATTTATAAAGACCTGATACCTCAAGCATCTCTACTAAACACTTGTTGAAAACATGAGTAATCACCTACATTTAGATTAATTTTAAGTGGACTTTCTTTCAAGACATCAAATTAGGATCTGACCCTTGAGCTACCATGTCACATTGCACACTCAGTCTTTAGTATTGCTACCACCTGCTGACCAAAGGGAAAACATGCAGGTCTCAAGCAACACAAGGAAATAAGATTTCAAAACAAAATCTATGCAACATTTTAAGTTCTCAGAAATGTTGCTTTCTGGATGCTGGTTTCATGCCATCTGGTGGCTTCTGAAAACGCCAATTCCCCCCTCCCCCCCAAAAAAATAAGATTTTTGGGCTCTGCATATTAATACCCCTTTAACTTCCCTCCTATCATTAGAATTAAGGCATACCAATTGAAAAACAGAGAGGAAAGGCATTTAATCCTGTATTACATCTAATCCAAAAGAGCCTCTAAGCCTCTGCGGACACTTCAGGGACAGAGTGATCCAATTGAATATCTCCATTTTAAAGTCCTGTTGAACTTGTGCTGACCAGGAGAGAAGGAGGAAGGGTCCAGCTCCTTCCTCTTCCTCACTTTGTTATTCTGCTTGGTTGGCAGCAGGGATGTCCATTACATTAGGTCCAACCCTGGAACAGGTCCTCCTTTGTTCAAGGGGTACAGCAAAAAAGTGAGGTGCCCTTGGAATTCTATGAATCCAAAACTTTCAACCATATCTCTTTGCAGAAGCAACAGCTGCAGAAAGATCTACCACCATTCAAGGTGATCTTCCATAGTGAAATCTCAATCTTGTGTGTCCTTGGAGTGGGACATCCACAGTATCTTACAATAACAGGTTCATGTGATGGATGTTTACAGTTAATGAAGATGTCACTGTCAAATTCCCCAGCCCTGCCCCACTCAAACCTCACAGGAACCTTTGTGTAGCCCATTTTTGGTAATATTTAATTATCTTACAATCTAATGCACACAATGTGTGGGATAAGAAGTATGTCTTAGAATACAGTACATATCTTTTCAGGCAAAGGAGACTATCCTGAAGAAAGCTACTCTCACATCAGTATCCAGTACTGGTACTTAACCACCATGGGGAGCTAAAGTACTATATAATGGGTGCAAGGCCATATCCGCACCATACTTTCTGTTTGGTTAAGCCAGTGTTAGCAAACATTTTAAGAGCCCTTAAAAGTGAACAGAATAAAAGGCCATGACTAGAAGAGGAAATTCCTTAACTACAACAAGCATCTGAGTATCACAGCGCTGGTTTCTCTGTGTATAATTTGCAAATTATCTTGTTCCTTTTGGTGATGTGTCTTCAGGATTTAAACAGGAGAGCCTTTTGAAGTCTGTTCTCACAAACACCAAAAGTCTGTCTCCATCCCCTCTCTGTGATGTCAATGTGCTTTCAGCTCTAATTATGGTCTACCTCTAATATCTGTTTCTGGTCCCAATCACTGAATCAGATTCTAAGACAGGGGTTCCCACCCTCATTAATCCGGCCCACGGTGGGAACCCCGGCACCTCTAAATCCACTCCACCCCACCCTCGGACATCATACGTCACTTACCATAGTGGCAGTGTTGGGAATCATGCAGTTTTTACACAGCCTCTGCTGCTTCCCAGGGTGGCGGGGGGCTTTTGGAAGCAATTTCACTCCGGTTTGGGAATTTTCAGCCCCTTCCCTGCTGTGTTTCGGCAGCTGGAGCATGACCGTGGGTAACTTTTGGTGCTGGGCAGAGCTTACGTCAGTGCCTGGGATCCAAACGTTGAACCAGGAAGTCAGCTACGATCGCTTTCTAGCTCCCGAAGAGCAGCGGGAAAGGGGCGGAAAATTCCCAAACCAGAGTGTAATTGCTCCAAAAAGCCTCCTGCCACCCTGTGAAGTGGTGGAGGCTGTGCAACAACCCAGAGAAAAAACCCACACAATTCCTGCTGCTGCCGCCAATGACAACGGAAATATAAGTAGTGGGCGCAGCCACGCATTTGGCCCTTGGTGGGACATGTCAGGGGCAGTTCTGGCCCATGGCAGGAAAACGTTGGCAACCCCTGCTTTAAGAGATACCACACAAATGCTAGTTATTTTCATGGATGGAATCTTGAAATGGATATCACTGAAATGACAATTTCCAACAGCAACAGCAGGCTGAACAGATCTTGAGATTCCTGTCAATAGTTCAGCCCTATCAGAATGCTCTATTAGAAATGCAGAGCAGGACAAAACATTATAAAGGTCTACAACAATCATCTGAAAGAGCCTATGGGAGTGTCTTGTGCACAACAAAAAGCTTTGTTTGGTCAACAGCTCCAGGGTGTCAGAAGAACACCCATTTAATGTTGATAAACAGGATAAGGTAGGTGTCTGATCAAGACTTAAAAACATTCCAGGCAGCTGAGGCGCTGCGCCAGACCAGCAAGGACAACTGGTTCCACAAATGAAAAAGCTGGCTGGAATCTGGAAAGAAACAGGTACCCAGCAGGAAACAGAGTGAACTGTAACAATGCAGAGGCCTGGCACAGAAGGGAAGGTCATCTTTTGGAAACGAAACAGACCAGACCAGTGTTGCAGACAATGTTCCATAAAACATTCCCCCATGCTAAAATTTCCCAAAGTGTAGGAAAGTTGTTTTTCTTGGACTACATATTCCATATTCCCCCAGCCAGCAAGGCCAATGCACTGCAAGAAGGCAGAGGACCTGTACTTTAGTGCTTTCAGAGTGCCCAGGGTGGGCCCAGGCAATTACCTCCATAAGCCACAGTGGACTCTGTTAACCGTAATGAGATATTTTCCAGGGATATCACAGGCCACTCATGGATGGTATTTCTGGACTACATCTTGCAAGTTCACTCACAAACTAGGTCTGCTGACTAGGGCTGGCAGGACATATGGAGGGCCTTAGCGGACATGCTTAATTGTTGTGGCTTCGTGTTTAAGACGGTGAGCTTGACAACTGGAGGTTTGGCAGGTCATCAGTTCAAGACCAGAGTACTGTGCGATGGAATGAGCGCCCATCGTTTGACCCAGCTCCTGCCAACCTAGTAGTTTGTAAGTTAGAAATTGCAAGTAGATAAATAGGACCTCCTCAGCAGGAAAGGTAAATGTTCCATGCACTCCGGTGTCTATTCATGCATGCCATGGAAACATCTGCAGAGACAGACAGCACCAACTTTTTGGCTGTAAACAGAGATGAGCACCACCCCCTAGAGTCAGACACAACTGGCTTTTGAGCAAGGGAGACTCTTTATCTTTACCCCAGGTTTAAAGTACCAGCGTGAAGCGATAATGACAGTAGTAACATGGGGTTTGGAACACTTTAGCATAGTGATTCTCAACCTGCAGCCCGTGGCGCCATTTCATGTGGCCCCCCTATGGATTGCCATGTGGTGGAGGAAGGGCAAAATGGCTGTTCGGCCCCCAAGCTGACTGAGGGAGCGTGACTCGGCCCTCAGCTTAAAAAGGTTAAGAACTCCTGCTTTAGCAAATAGAAACCAAATGGCTATGGCCTAGCAGACAGCTTCTTAGTACTCATAGGACTTGGCTACATGGCTTATTCGGAGTGAGTTACTTAAGATGTAGATCATCCTATGCTATGGAGCATATCAAGCAGCAAAGGATCTCCAGTGGTTTCAGTCTTGAGTGTATACTTCAGCATTTTCCCATTTCCTTTTCAGCGTCTTTCAATCTCCTGTGAAAGTTCTTCACCATACATTTTGAGGGCTTCCTCGTTGTCATTAGGAGGTGTCCAACTTATTGCCATCTTAGAGATCCTGTTTTTCTCCACACCAAAAATATGGCTTGCTGTTTGGAGTCTTCTTTGGGCAATGGTGTTCTGTCATTTGCACGAGCCGTTCCTTCGAAGCATCTCCTCATTGGTAATGAGGTCAAAATAGTGAATCTTTAAAAGTGAGCAGAGACACCTCTGCTGGGAGATATTGAGTGGGTTGATGCTGCCTAAATCCAGTTGGGTAGAGACCTGCTTAGCTTAGTTTAGTTAACTGGCTAGAGATCCGGAAATTGGGAGTTCAATTGCCCACTATGTCTCCAAGCCTGCATAGGCTTGGACAAGCTGTCCCAGGATGATCCCAGAAGAAGGGAATGGTAGAATAACAATTTCAGTGTCAGAGATTACTCTTCTGGGTTGAAAGGATTTTTGCTGGAGAAACTCCACTCAGGGGACACCCAAATGAGGCTCCTTTCATGTCCCCAAGTGCAGCCCTCGGATAAACTACTACTGTGTATTCTCTATTCGGAGAATCGTGAAAAGGGCTACCATAAGTCCGAATTGACCTGATAGCATTATTATTAGTTTGCCCTTGCTCGATAGCCAGATGTATCTGGTTCTAGGGTTCAGTGCTCATCTCTTTTTATAGCCAAAGAGCCAGCACTGTCTGTATCTGCTGACATTTCTGTGGACATGTGGCAGGCATGACTAGAGTACACAGAATTTTTTTTTACCTTCCCACCAAAGTGTTCCTATTTATCTACTTGTAATTTCTTGTCTTCAAACTGCTAGGTTGGGGGGAGCTGGGACAGAGTTGGGAGCTCACTCTGCCGTGCAGCACTTAGGTCTCGAATTGCTGACCTGTCAACTTTCCAGTCTTCAAGTTCAGTATTTTAACCACTAAGCAACCGCAGTCCTTCCAGCATTATTATTAGGTAAAGGTAAAAGCCTCCCTTGCTCAAAAGCCAGTCACATCTGACTCCAGGCGATGGTGCTCATCTCTGTTTACAGCCAAAGAGCAAGTGCTGTCTGCATCTGCAGTCATTTCCATGGTCATGTGTCAAGCATGACTAGACACCGAAGTGATCGGAACATGTTACCTTTCTTGCCAAGACAGTACCTATTTAGCTACAGTACTGTACTTGCAATTTTCAAATAGATCACTACCTCACTTACTAAGTACTGTACTGTACTAAGTTGCTTTCACTTCTACAGGTGAAATGGAAGAGGATGCTGTCTTGTGCTTTGCCTCAGACATCAACATGTCTTGGGTTCTCAGGTCTGCATTCATACATCTTTGTAAAGTTAATCCCTCTCCATGTTTGGACTAGAGACGACAATGTTAGGAGTCACGCTATCTCTGGTGATAAGAAAAGACTCTACCTCATCACGCCCCAAGCCACCTGGACAACGAGTACACATTTATTCACCTCATGCACAAACAATTCAACACAATGGTTACTTTCTCTTTGGGACGTTTTTTAAGGTGGTTTACTTTCAGTCGATAAAATAATCCGTGGGTTTCGCTCTTTTGACTAAAGGGTTTTCGGTTACCTCTGTGCTTTTAAGATGAACATCATCCAAAGCATCTTCAGCAGAGAAGAGGAAGAGGGGGGAAAGAACAAGAAAAGGGAGGAGGGTTGTTAGTTTTGGAAAATTCCAATAGGCAAAGGCAATGAATTATGAAAAATAAGGACATTAAAAAAAGAGTGACAGCTGTTGTCATAACAAATTCTTAGGCTAAAGACTTCTGTTTCCACCCATATTGTGGCACCGTTTGTGGTAGAACTGGCATTGCTAAACAAAGAATGCTGTGCCATCTCTTGTTCCTGGTTTATTTCATGTTTTTATGAACTTTCAGAGTTTTAAATTTTTTAATTATTAGTATTTTATTGGATGGGTTTGGGTTTGTGATTGTATTTTTATCTTGTATTTTTATCTTGTAAGCCGCCCAGAGTCGGGCATGCCCGATTGGGGCGGGATAATAAATGGGAATAATAATAATAATAATAATAATAATAATAATAATAATAATAATAATAATAATAATAATAATAATAATAATAATAATAATCTCCTCTGAGAATCAAGTAGATTTAGGTACTTTAGCTCCAAAACTCTACATACAGTAATACCTCAGATAACGCTAAAACTTGGTTCCACAAGTCTTGGTGTTATCCAATTTTTAGTGTTATCCGATGCATGTTAAAATCCTATGGGAAGGATCGGATAACGTTAAAGCTCCATAGAGATACATTGTAACCGCACAGGCTTTAGCGGTTGTTATCCGATCCATCCCATAGGACCTTAACATTATTCGATCCAATTCTCCACCCCAGATTGCTTAACGTTATGCGATTTTAGCGTTATCCAAGGTAAACGTTATCGGAGGTATTACTGTACTGTATTTATTGAGTGTTTCAAGGCCAAGAATAAGTTTGAGAGGGGTATTCATGCTCAGAAAGTGAAGGTTGCTTTCTTTCTGAAAAGCTGAGCTGTGGCATTAAAACTGAGCGGGTGGCTGCTAAATTAACTTTGCATATGAAGAAGAGACTGGTTCTGCTAGTTAATGAATAAACGCTGTTCTCACAATTATTGTATTTATTACTAGGATATATAAGGTAAAGGTCTACCTTGCTCGAAAGCCAGTCATGTCTGACTCTAGGGGTCGGTGCTCATTTCTATTTACAGCCAAAGAGACAGCGCTGTCTGTACATGCAAGCATTTCCATGGTCATATGGCAGGCATAGCTAGGCATCAGAGCACACGGAATGCTCTTACCTTTCCCATTGAAGCAGTATCTATTCATCTACTGTACTTGCAATTTCTTGCTTTCAGACTGATAGGTTAGCAGTTGCTGGGACAAATGACTCAGGTCTTGAACTGCTGACATGCCATCAAGCTCAGTGTCTTATGTGTCAGTAAATGTTTGAAATTGTGGCTTCCGGACACTATGATCTGGACCTGGTGATTAAGCTCATCTCCAGTGAAATGTAATGTAAGGAAAAGAGAGATGTTTTATTACATTGACCTACTGTATATACGCAAGTAAAAGTCTAATTTTTTAGCATTCAAAATTAGATCAAAAAAGGGACTCGACTTATACTTGGGTCAACAACCTTGAGGGTCCCAAACCTGTGGTGGTGCAAATTCAAACATACATTTTAAAAAAGCACTAACACTACCATAAAAATTTAAAAACATACCCACACAAATGTCTGAATAAATTAATTGTACCGCATTTTCATGTATTTTAATTACTGACATATCAGAAAACAAAGTAAAATAAAATAAAAAAACACTGTAGCACTTTAAAGACTAACTACAGTAACATCTCGAATAAAGTTTACCTCAGATAATGCTAAAATCGCGTAACATTAAGTAATCTGGGGAGGAGAATTGGATCGAATAACGTTAAGGTCCTATGGGATGGATCAGATAACAACCGCTAAAGCCTGTGTGGTTACAATGTATCTCTATGGAGCTTTAACATTATCCAATACATCCCATAGGATTTTAACATGCATCGGATAACACTAAAAATCTGATAACACCAAGACTTGTGGAACCAAGTCTTAGCATTATCCGAGGTATTACTGTACTATATTTTTATTGATAGCTTTTGTGGATTAAGTCCACTTCTTCTGATATGCCTGAATCACAGACTATCACGGCTACTATTCCAAAAAAATTAATTAGTGAAACTCACTAGCAGCTGCTTCATTTTCCACCCCCGACTTATATTCGGGTCAATCTATTTTCCTAGTTTTAGAGGTCCAAATTAGGTACCTCGACTTATATTTGGGACGACTTATAGTCGAGTATATATGGGTAATCTATGGAAATGAATTAGTGTTTTTTAAGGCCTTAATAACCCATCTATGTCTTGCTTCCCATGCTCTCTGGCAGGCACATAAACCCTTTTCCTTGGCACTTAGCTTTATACCAGGGATTCTCAACCTGTGGCCTGTGGCCGGATGTGGCCCACAGCACCAATTCATGTGGCTCCCCCACTGACTCCATCACACCAGGAAGTGCCATGTGGTGGAGGAAGGGCAAAATGGCCCCCTAGCCGCCTGAAGCTGTCTCAGGAAGTGTGACCCAGCCCTCAGCTTTAAAAGGTTGAGAAACCCTGCTTTGTACTTTATCCACCCATAAGAAGTTCTCATGATATCATTGTGGTTTTAGGATAGTTATGGACTTATCTCAATTCATGCACAATGTTGGTTGTTTAGACTTGCTGGAGAAAAATACAAACCCCACGTGTGTTTATCATCTTCTATAAGGACAACACCTAATCATGCAACACAGAAAAAGTACCCCTCATAAGCCTCCAAGTTAAATAAATAACCATACAGCCAAACAAGAGGTAAAATCAAATTTGTGATTATGCCTCCCCATCTCACCCTGTAGCAAATTTTACATAAGATCTCCATCTGTAAAAGGTGCTATAACTGTTGAAGGTCAACTTCAAGGACCCTTCACTGCTTTGCTGAGATACTTTTCCATTATACCAACCTTGGATTGGATAGCTCTTCAAATAAGAGGACTGTTTTCTATAAAAATAGATACAGGTACCTAGATAGCTAGACCTGCAGTAATAGGAACTCACCTTGCAAAAGATCTCAGAATTTCCTGATCTTACTTTACTTCAAACTAGTAGTGTTCAAATCTCTTCTTATGGCCTGAACTTTCAGAACTGAGATTGTATTTATTAATTTTAGAGATTTTAGATGTTTTTAAAAATATTTTTAAAATCGTTTTTATCTTGGTTTTAGCATTGACCTATGTTTCATTATTTATAGATTTTGTATATTGGGATCATGACAGAGGCGTAGCTACCGCCGTATCTGCCGTATCAATTATACGGGGGCCCCCAACGTGCATAAGCAAAACAAATCTTTACCATTCGTAAGGGCCCCCAAACAAATTTTTATACGGGGCCCCGCCAAGGCACGCTACTCTTCTGGATCATGACACAGTTTTAATTGTGCACCTACCTGGATCTCCTATGTATTGGTGGGTCGCTAGTAGGATTCTTGCCTGCCCCAGTGCAAGAAAGTAAATTAATAAATTTCCAATGAAGCTATAGGAGGTATTGTCTGTCATATATATGTAAATCTCTATTTCAGACTGTAAGTCTGAGGAGGAAGTTGCCCTATTTTATTTTATCTGTATCCCATCTGGGAATTTCTGCAGTGGCTCAAGTGGCTAAGATGCTGACTGGAAAGCGGGAGGTCAGCAGTTCGATTCCTGAGTACTGCAGGACAGAATGAGCTCCCATCTTTGTCTCAGCTCCTGCCAACCTAGCAGTTCAAAAGCAAGAAATTGCAAGTACTATAGATAAATAAGGCCACTTGGTTGGGAAGGTAAACAGCATTCCGTGCGCTCCAGTGTCTAGTCATGCCTGCCACATGACTATGGAAACATTTGCAGAAGCAGACAGCACTGGCTCTTTGGCTTTGAAACAGAGATGAGCACTGAACCCTAGAGTCAGATACGACTGGCTTTTGAGCAAGGGAAACCTTAAACCTATATCCCATTTTTCTCCCAACTTGGAGTCTAAGGTGGCTTGCACAATTAAAACAGTGCATGATAGAAATTAAACTACAATTAAATCAATTATCATATTAAACAGGAATGCAATTGAAAACCATTTGAAAATGTCTGTTACAAATAACACCAACCAACCAATCATCATGGCGAAAGTCTTCCTGTTCTTCATTCCTCATAACAGTTCTTCTGAGAAAACCCCACACCAGTCTCTCATGAGTTCTATCTACGTCCAGGGCCTCTCTTCCCAAGGATCTTCCCTTGCATAACAAGCTGGAGTACTCTATACTTTATGTCATCCCTCATGATATGGCCAAGGTATTGGAGCTTTTTTAAAAAATGGTCTTAAACAGTTCTTGTTCTTTAGCCACCCAATGAAACACTTCTACAATAGTCAATTGGCCAACCCATGGTATCCTTAGCAGCTGTCAGTAGATCCACATTTGAAAAGTTTTGACAACATATAGACACACATCTTCTGGAATCTTGCTATTTGCACATTCTCACCAACTGCACTAACTTCCCCTGCCAGCTTATCTTGGTAAATCATCACAGAAGTTAAAGAGGTGTCCTTCAATTAAGAACTTATCTCCTAAGCTGTCATGGTAGAGATTCTGCAAAGGCATGCAAGAATTAGACCTAATTTCTCCAAATCTTCACATTAAATATGACATTTAAGCTAAAGAGGGGTTTGAACCTTCTTCTTCTTCTTCTTCTTCTTCTTCTTCTTCTTCTTCTTCTTCTTCTTCTTCTTCTTCTTCTTCTTCTTCTTCTTCTTCTTCTTCTTCTTCCATATCTGAATCCAAATATTTCACAATCATCATGGTGATCAGCCATGAAGACTGTCCTGAGAATATAATACAAAGGTCTTTCATCTGTCTTCTGCATTGCAGCATGACACCAGTACCACTGATCCAGTTCCGTGAGTCCCATTCAAGTCCCTTTTGGCACACAAAGTCCTCCTCATCCCCAAGAAGCCGCTGCCCTTCAACAAGATGGATTCAAGTGGGATTTAACCCACTTGGGGACCTTCACCCTTCCCTGTTGGCTTCGGCACCCAACACTGTTAGTCCTCAGGATTATCAGGTTAGTTAACCACTGCCTGACTCTTGACATTGAGTCGCTGGCAGTAGGGTCTACTCTATTACCATAGCAGGCTAACCTGGCCAGACCTGGGGTTTGAACAGCGGTGGGCTCCAAAAAAATTTACTACCACACTGTGGGCGTTGTATGGTGATCTAAAATATCTACAAGGCATGTCAGGAAAGGTTGCTGGAACTGCTTCAGCACATTATCTAGAAATTGTTGGAAGAAAGAGGACATAGCATCCCATTAACATTCTTTTTTTTAATGATTGTTTTCTTTCTTAATTACTCCCATGAATTTATTCTTCACCAATGCCTATAGGATAAATCAGAAACATAAACAGGAAGGGAGGCTTCCTACAAGACAAGTTTCTTATCAAGTGGAATGTCAACAACATCTCTTAAGAACATTTTTTCTAGTGATCCGGTCAACACACACCCCAACCTGGTAAGCCCCCTGCTAATTTAAGCACCCTCCCACCTGATCATACTGGGTTCTGGTTGTTAGACAGCACACATTATGAAATGGAAGGAAGCAAAAGAATCAAGATAACATGGTTCGGCCAGGTTGGTTTGACATCACGCACGCGCATGCGCATGCACACACACAGACAGAGCAGGTCACTCAGATTACTATAAATAGAGGATGACTGCCCAAAAAAGCAGTCCTGTAACAGGTTCTTACTCTTCTTTATTCTAACATGTAATATTAATGTGTTTAAGATGTCCAGATGGGCAATATGTTTTTTGCCCTGTCACTCAGCGATGGGGGATGTTTTAATGTGAGGAAGATGCAGGCACATTTTATTACATGTTATGAAGTGGAAGATTAGAAACTGACTCAAAACTGTAATTTTTTTTGGCAGCATACCTATATTTAACATAGTGTTTTAATTCACCCCTCAGTGTGCTGTCTTTCTGCATGCCTCTTTTCTAATTTTCTCTCTAAATCAGTAATATTTTAAGCAGCCTTGAGAAGCCAAGAAAAACCTGTTCATTTCCTGAACTAATGTTTTTGCCTGAGCCATAGACTGCTCCTCTTCAAGAGGAAAATAAGGTAAAGGTAAAGGTCACCCTTGCTCAAAAGTCAGTCATATGCGACTCTAGGGTTCAGTGCTCATCTCTGTTTATAGCCAAAGAGCCAGTGTTGTCTGCATCTGCAGACGTTTTTGTGGACATGTGGCAGGCATGTCTAGAACCTGGAGTGCACGGAACACAGTTTACCTTCCATTTACCTTCCTACCGAAGTGATTCCTATTTATCTACAGTAAAACCTCGCATAACAAGTGCCTCGCTTAGAGATGAATTCGCTTAAAGAGCAGAATTTTCTCTGAATGGTTGCCCTTGCTTAACTAAAAACAACCAAAAACTCACTTAACTAAATTGGGGTTCACAATCTCCCCACCAGAAGTCGCAATCGGTCACTTACAATGGAAGCAGCGATGCTCTTTCCAAGTGTTTCACTTAAAGAGCAACTCGCTTAAAGAACAATCCCGTGGAATCCATTATGTTCTTTAAGTGAGGTACCACTGTACTTGCAATTTCTTGCTTTCGAACTGCTAGTTTGGCAGGAGCTGGGACAGAGATGGGAGCTCATTCCATCGTGCAGTACTCAGGTCTCAAACTACTGACCTGCTGTCTTCCAGTCAGTATCTTAACCACTTGACCCACCACAGTCCTATATCTTCAAAACATCGTTATTAAGGCACAACAGAGGGTGATCAATAGGCTTTGGGATCCCAAACTTCTCTGAGGACTGAGAAACATACTTTTAAAAATTAATTTATTGTTATTATTCATTATAACACAATACAATAATATTGTTATACAACACAGCCCCCATGGCATAGCAGTTGCAGTACTGTGGTCAAAACTCTGGTTGCAATTTGAGTTTGATCCTGACAGGCACAAAGTTGACTCAGACTTCCATCCTTCCAATGTCAGTAAAATGGACACCCAGTTTGTGTGTGTGTGTGGGGGGACTCTAGTTAGCATAACTACCTTGTGAACAACTCAAGGAGCACTGTAGGGCAGTATATCAATGGAAACACCCACCACCCTTATTAATTCAATGGGCCTACTCTCCTGTGACTTACTATGCAAAGCAACAGGATTTAAGGCAATAACAATTGTTATTGGCGGAAATCCTGGAAAGATATGCTAGAAGGATAACACTTTACTTGTTTCTGAAAGTTTTGGACTCCATGCCTTTTCAAAAGAAGCCATTTTTCATATAGAGCAGGGATTCCCAACCTGAGGCCCATGGGCCAGATGAGGCCAATGGCACCATTTCACGTGGCCCCTCACCACCTCTACCACACTAGGAAGTGTCATGTGGTATAGGAAGGACAAAAATGGCTATCTGGCCCCTGAAGTCGTCTGATGAAGTGTGACCTGGCCTCCGGCTTTAAAATGTTGAGAACGCCTGACACAGAGCAATATCTTCAGCAAAATAGGCCACAGAGAAACTCAGCTGATAAATAAACAGGCCACGCAAGGGCAGGGACAGCAGATTTCTCTTTGCCTAAAGAGAAGTAGGAGAAACAAAAACTTGCCTTCAACTCAAACTGGGCCAAATTTCCTCCAATGTTTCTGATCAATGTTCCAAGTCTTTTCTTGTTTTACTTTTCAAGTTCCCTCTGAGCTTTTGCAAAGTAACTTCCATTGAGGTGTAGGCTTCAAGTGACATTGTTTGCTTGCTTGTTACATTATTATACCACCCATCTGGGATATTTCGTACTCTGGGCAGCGATGGGATGTAACAGGTTCTCACCAGTTCGCCAGAACCGGTAGTAACTTTTCCCAGTGTCCCGGAGAACCGGTAGCAGCTTTTGGGGGGAACCACCTTCGGGGCTTACCTTTTCACTGGTGTGCACGTGGTGTGCATGCATGCCTATACTACTTGGTGCATATGCACGGCCTCCTTGCTGTCCTCATTGCTGCCCTTGTGTTGTGGGTGGGTGGGTGGGTTGAGGGGTGTGAGTGTGTGCTTATTTTTATTTTATTATATTATTATTTTTTCTTTGGAGCCACCCATGGTGTCATGATGTCATGATGTTAGCTCCACCCACACTGTGATGGCATCACGGTGGGGTAGTAAAATTTTTGACATCCCACCACTGACTCTGGGTGGTGTACAGACAAATAACATCAACACAATAAAATACAATTCTAAGAGGAGCTGGTGTTTGGGTCCTAAGTGAGTTGCAGGGTGAGAGTAGCAGGGACAGCTTCTTTGGCCATGGACTCCACACAGTCAAGACCAGTGATGGGATGACAAAAAATCTACTACCACGCCATGACGTCACGGACGTCATGGGCGTGGCCAATGGCATGACGTCATGACGTCACGGCCGACGTCATGACGTCATGACGTTGTGGGCGGGGCCAAAATAAAAATAAATAAAAAATAAAAATAAACATACACACACACCCCTCCCTCTCAGCCCACCCACCCAGACACAAATAAATAAATAAAATAAAAACAACCACCCACCCAAAACACAAATAAATTACCCACCCACCCCAAATAAAAACCCCTCGCTTACCTTTCTTGGGACCCGGCACCACAGCCGCCGCCGCCGCCGGAGCTGCCTGCACCCCTGTGGCGTCATCCTTGGGCCGGTACCTTTTTAGCCCGGCTCCGGCCATGGCGAGGGGCGACGGGCAGCCGCGGCTGCCGCGCCTCCCTGGGCCGTCCCCATGCCGCACCGCCGCCGCCTACAGCTTCCTCCTCCGCAGCGCGCGGCAGCCGAGCTCAAAAGGGACCGACCCAAGAAGGAGTCCACAGGGATTCAGGCAGCGGCAGCTCCGGTGGCGGCGGGCGGCGGCTGTGGACGCCGGGTGCAGGCACCCGGCCCACAGGCGCCCGGCGGAGGCGGCGGCAGCGGTGTACCCCGCCGGGCGTCCCCAGGGCATGGGGCTTGTCAGCAGCGGACGGCCGAGGCAGCCCTCAACGTGCCGCGGGGAGGCGCCCCCCTCAGAGGGCTGCTGCCGCCGCCGCTGCCCTGAAAGTTCTAAATGTTTTAAAAATCGGAGCAAAATGGCTCCAATTGACTGCGCATGCGCAGAAACTCAATCTGACGCATGTGCAATGCGTCAGATTGAGTTTCTGCGCATGCGCAGTCAATTGGAGCCATTTTCGCTCCGATTTTAATTTTTTTTTTCTTTCGGTCAGGCGTCCGGAACCGGACGCCCCAAAAGTGGACTCCCCTCACGGAGAACCCTCCGGGATTGGTCTTACCGGTTCCAGAGATCCGTCTAGAACCGGTGACATCCCATCACTGGTCAAGACTCTTATTACTGCTCGGACTAGACTTCATTTAAGTGGAGGAACAGGGTACAAGGAATGATTGGATGCTTCATGCACTGTTCCAAAAGTCAACAAGAAAGTTGAGTTAACTGCACTAACTCTCTGCCAAGCCCTGTTCTCATCTGGGCTTGAGTTGCTGTCACCCTTCCACAGGTTGTGGTTGTTGTGATTTCCATATTTGGGGAAATGGCAGGGGCAGATCAGGAGTGACATATATTCCTGCATAAACTAGTCCATTTGTTTATGCTTAAATGCTGTACCCACATCCCTTTTTATTTTGAGTTGACACAATAATGCTACACTTGGGGAAAAGAAAGCAAACAAGTCTTTTGCAGACACCCAAATGATCACCTTTTCTGTCCTCTACCCTACAATTATTTGGCTGCCACCTATTTTTATTTTATTACATGAGAAACAGCAGGCAAAGCTTTGTTCTCTAGTGAAATGGCAACAGATATGGTGTAGCAGTGGTGTATGTTGAAGGGAAGGTGTTCATAATGACAGTCCCACTAGGAACATTGAAAAACCAAGGCAACTTCATTGGTGCATATCACCAAACCAGTTATTACTCTTAACAGCAGCAACAGAGAACTGCAGAGTTGGAAGGGGATCATTGAGTCCAACGTAATCCAGGAGGCAAAATGGGGAAAGAAATTCCCAGCTTCTGGCTCCACCTAAACCACTGAGTTATCCAGAAGTGGGATTCACACAAAGATCTTATTTGTTGTAATGTGACATCAAGGTGTGTGTAAGCTATGGCAACCGTAACAGGGTTATTCAGGTTTCCAAGAGGTTCAAGGAGTGGCTTATCATTGTCCACCTATTCAGTTTTCATGGAAAAGTGGAGTTTTGAACCCAGATCTCCTGATTCCTAATGCAGCACTCGAATGAATGTATCTGAACTGCCCATTCAAGACCAAGTCTGTCCCTCAATACTTTGGATTGTGATAAAGGGAGACGAGAACAAGGAAAATTTGCAGACAAAATCCATTGAGCCAACAACTCTTAGAATCAAAGCAAAACTCACAAGGAGCAGGAAAACATAAAGTATCTGGCAGACTATGTCAACCGTCCCATGGGTTAAAAAAAAATCCCAGGACTTTGGCCCTATGAACCCAGCTCTATGACATCATTTTTTGACAGCCCCTTCTGCCTTCTAACATGAAGAAGAGTGCAAAACAGAGAAACATAGCAATGATTATGGGTGAGTAAAGTTAAAGGTAAAGGTTTCCCTTGCTCGAAAACCAGTTGTATCCTACTCTAGGGGTCAATGCTCATCTCTGTTTCAAAGCCAAAGAACCAGCGTTGTCTGCTTTTGCAGACGTTTCAATGGTCATGTGGCAGGCATGACTAGACACCGGTGCACGGAACGCTGTTACCTTCCCACTGAAGTGGTCCCTGTTTATCTACTTGCAATTTCTTACTTTTGAACTGTTAGGTTGGCAGGAGCTGGGACAAAGATGGGAGCTCATTCCGTCCTGCAGTATTTGGGTATAGTTAAAACTGCCGTGGCTTAGTGGTTAAGACGCTGAACTTGATGACTGGAAGGTTGGCAGGTCTGCAGTTTGAGATCTGAACACTGCATGATGGAGTGAGCTCCCAGATTTGTCTCAACTCCTGCCTACCTAGCAGTTCAAAAGCAAGAAATTGCAAGTAGATAAATAGGTACCACTTTGTTGGGAAGGTAAAACACTGTTGCGTATTTAGTTGTGCCTGTCACATGTCCATGGAAATGTCTGCAGACACAGACAGTGCTGGCTCTTGGGCCTTAAACAGAGATGAGCACTGAACCCTAGAGTCATATATGACTGGCTTTCAAGCAAAGGTAACCTTTACCTAAGGGTATAGTTCCACCAGCACTGACTCTTTAAGCTTTTTCATGAAAAGATTATAATTAATCCAAATGCTCTTGTGTTCATAGAAGTTCAGTTTCACAAGGAAACAAAAGGACGTGACATTTAGATCAGGGATAGGTCTTGACAAATTTGCAGTTTCAGTGCTCCTGCCTTATAGAATCATAATTTCCTTGTGAGGTGTCTTATTCTAAAGGAGAAAGATTAATCACTTCCCGCAGATTACTAAGAGGTTCATAAAGGTTAAGGTCTCCCTTGCTTGAAAGCCAGTTGCATCCAACTCAGGGGTGCAGGGCTTATATCCGTTTATGGCCAAAGAGACAACACTATCTGTGTCTCCAGATGTTTCCATGGCCATGTGGCAGGCATGACTAGAAGCTGGAGCACACAGAACACTGTTACCTTTTGCTCCTAAGCGGTACCTATTTAATATCGTTGCATTTTCTTGCCTTCTACCTTCTAGGTTGGCAGGAGCTGGGACAGATGACGGAAGCTCACCCTGTCATGTAGCATTCGGGTTTCAAACTGCTGACCTGGCCACTTTCTTTGTACTGCTTTAGCAGGAAAGGTAACAGCATTCTCTGCATGATGGTGTCTATAGTCATGCCTGCCACATGACCACGGAAACCCCTGCAGACACAGAAAGTGCTGGCTCTTTGGCTGTAAACGAAGATGAGCACTGCCCACTAAAATTGGACACTAGCGGCTTTTGACCAAGGGAAACCTTTATAGTCTGTGAAGTTTACAAGAAGGTAGGCAACAACATATCTTGCAGTGTGGACAAATTCATTGATTGGGGCAGCTATACAAATTGAAGAAAGGAAGAAGAAGAAGAAGAAGAAGAAGAAGAAGAAGAAGAAGAAGAAGAAGAAGAAGAAGAAGAAGAAGAAGAAGAAGAAGAAGAAGAAGAAGAAGAAGAAGAAGAAGAAGAAGAAGAAGAAGAAGAAGAAGAAGAAGAAGAAGAAGAAGAAGAAGAAGAAGAAGAAGAAGAAGAAGAAATAGGCTTAATTAAACTACAGGTACTTTTTTCCTGCTACAAAGTTTGAAGTGCCTCACTAAATTAATAAGGTGTCAACCATAACAGGTGTGTCCTTCCTGTTAGCTCATACAGATCACTGTTGCTATTCTTATCCCAGTTTTCTGTCACCAAGATAGCTTACCAAGCTTAACGTTAAAAAGTGCATGTTACTGAATGTAAACCACCAAATCAGTGATTTTCCCATTAAATGGATGGTATAAACAATCAATCCAATCAGTTGATCCAGGAATTGCTTTATGGCAAGAACAAACATTCTTGAGAACAATACCAAATTAGAAGATGGAGGAAGGAGGTCACTGGGCAAGGAACAACATTAAAGGAGGATATGGCTGAGGAACTCAACCTCCCCTACTTCACTTGGAGGACCCTGAACAGGCTGAGGGTTGGAGTCCCTAAATGCAAGAACAACATGCTCAAGTGGGGGCTGCTGGCAGACAACAACAAGCTGTGTGAATGTGGAGAGATAGAGAATCTGGCTCATTTATTGGTCTGCAGATTACTGCCAGAAATGTGCACCGACGAGGACTTAAGTTTGGCCAATGGCCAAGCCATGAAAGTTGCTTCATTTTGGCAGTCCAGGGTTTGATCATGACATGAAAGAAGAAGAATCACTCCAACAAACCAACAGATCTGTGCTGAAAACAGTACAATCTAAGCTATGTAAAAGAAAAATTATATAACACATTAGCACAGTACCAAAATAGCAGTAAGGGAAGTATAAAGAAGGCATTCCACAGTGTTATCCCAACCCCCTATAAAACACTTTTCTAATGAGAATAGTAAAAAGGATAAGTATTTATTTACATTCTTAGGTTGAAGGATCACTTTAAAGACTCACAGATACCTCTTATGATTTTGCTTCCTTGCTACATTAAATGGTAAGCAGGGCAGGGGCGTAGCTACCGCCGTATCTGCCGTATCAATTATACGGGGGGGCGGGCCACGGGGGCCCCCAACGTGCGTAAGCAAAAATTAATAAAAACTTCCCAATTTTTTTTTATTTCACAAATGACAAAAGTCAAAAAAAGCAATTTCTTTTTTTCCCGCGTAAAGTGTGCGTTCAAAAGTTGGCAACATCCTACATCGGTTATCACGGGCTGAGAGATTTCCCCGTTTAAGTCATTTACTTCAATGGGGAAACCCACAATAATCAATGTACATACGATACGATGATACGATGATAAACCACAGACAGAGAGCAGTGTTTATTGATAGATAATTATGATGAATAAATATTTCTTTAAATTTTATGCAATTTTTTTTCTTTTGTGAGAAATCTTTACCCTTCCTAAGGGCCCCCAAACAAATTTTTATACGGGGCCCCACCAAGGCACGCTACGCTTCTGAAGCAGGGCTTGACCCGCCCTGAGTTGGCACTTTGCCCACACTGGCAAAGCGTGGTTTCCCATAGGAATGCATTGAAAAAATATCCTTAAAAAATATTTGCCCACCCACATCTAGAATCCTGGCTATGGCCTTGATGGTATGGGTATCACATTTCACAGAGCATTGAGGCAAAGAATGATTTCATTTATAAACACAGGACACTTTGCCAAATTTTGACTTTTCATCAGCAAAACAAAGCTGACAACCAACTTCAAAGAGTATCTTGCAGGATGACGACATTGATGTTCGCTGAGGTATAACAGCCAATGGTGGGCAGAGCCAAGGGAGGAAGCCTGTTGCTACTTGTTGCTTCCCCCCCCCCTCTTTTCTCTCCCCCTTCCTTCACCACCCATAGATTCTGAGGAAACACAGATGAGGCTCTGGTAGGGAGAGAAGTGGAGATATCCAGCCAGATGTAACATAAGGTTGACATGAGGCATCACCTTTATTTGGGGTACACAGAAAGAGATTGTGAATACAATCTGGTGTCCCTGGGCGGCAACCTTTGATCGAGACAGGAAAGAAGAAGCACCTTATTTCCCCTAAAGGACCAGCCAACACTGGGGGGATGAGCTATGAATGCCTCACACACGTCTTCACACTGTCTCCTAGTAATTCCATAAATATCTGTCCAGTTTTGCCCCATTGTGACAAGTGTCAAAGGCAGGTTGCCCCATTCTACTCAAGACAAGGACTTAGTGCTTTTTCTCCTCCATGGATAATCTGTCACTAGTCAGACAATCCCAGGGGTTCCCAACCTTTTCAAGCTGGGGGCCGGGTCATGCTCTCTCAGTCATCTTTGAGGGCCGGATGACCATTTTGCACTGCCTGCATAATGGGTGGTGGTGGTGGCCATTTTGTCCCAACAGTTCGAAGGGGTGGCCATTTTGTTTCTCAAATGCCATTGGAGGGGTGAGGGGCCACATGAAATGGTGCCGTGGGCTGGATCTGGCCCACGGGCCTTAGGTTGGGAACCCCTTTCCTAGAGTCATTGGCAAGTATGCAAAGGGATATAACTCTTAAACATGATGAGGCCTCCTATTTAAGGAAGAACACTAGAAAAAGAAGCAATTGATTGACAGGGGAAAGGAAGGCGCCATGAAGGTGACAGCAGATTTGGCAACACTTAACCGTAACCAAACAAAGTTTTACACAGAGGACAAGTCAGAATTTGTTTAGACAAGGCTTTACTGAGCTTTGCCATTTACTCCACTACTTTGTAATTAGAAACCACACAGGGAGCAACCTGCCATAAAAATAACACTTTCAGGAATTGCAGGGGTGGGGTAGGGGATGAATTTACAGGGATTTTGTGAATAAAACCATAGGAAGAAAACATCACAGGCAGTGGTGGGATGTCAAAAAATTTACTACCCCACCGTGATGTCATCACAGTGTGGGTGGAGCTAACATCATGAATTGTTCCTAGTTCAGTTTTTGACAATCTGTTTTACATTAGCTAATTTCCAGTCCTTTGCTATAGTACTCCATTTTAGATGCAAGATCCCTATTTGTATTAAATGATCAGCATTTCCATATTAAAATTTTTAAATACAGAGTAAGATTAATTTCTTCCTTAATCGATTTTTTGTGACCCCCCCCCCCCAATGTACCAAAATTAAACTTCTCCACACGTACCAGCCAAATTCAATGTGTATAGCTTTTTTCAGCCTAATGGAACTTGTCTGCGATACATATATTTAAAGATACAAATTTTCTTAGAAAAGAAAGGTAGAAACTATAATTAGAACTAATGCAGTTCAACATACAGAGATTCAAAGTTGGAGTTCTAAGGATTACACTGGGATGGATTAAATGTTTAAAATTTTGTTTAAATTTGTCGTCCTTTAGAAAACAAAAATCTTAGATTCTTTTCATCATAATTATAAAGGCATCTGAAGATTTGTGGTAAATTCTTAACAAAACTAAGGTGAAATGAATTCCTCATCCATCCTGAATCTGGACTCTGACAACGCAAATTTTCCAATTCTCCTACAAAATTCAGTCCACACACTTCCTTCTGCATTTTGTCTTCCATAATTTTAAGAGAGAGTTTAGGAACAGACATTTACATTAGATGCCTTTGAAATGTGGTGTTGGAGGAGAGCTTTGAGAGTCCCCTGGACAGCGAGGAGAACAAATAGGTCGATCTTGGAAGAAATCAACCCTGACTGCTCCTTAGAAGGTCAAATAGTAAAGATGAAGCTAAAGTACTTTGGACATCAAATGATGTAGAGAAGTTAAGCTCCCCACAAAATGAGAAGAGAGGATTCACTTGAGAAAGCCTTGATGCTGGGAAAGGTGGAGGGCAACAGAAAAAGGAGGCGGCCAAAAATGAGATGGCTAGATGGTATTGTAGATACAATGGGCACAGAGCTGAGCGAGTTGAGAAGGATGGTGGAGGACAAAAGTGCCTGGCGGACAGTGGTCCATGGGGATGCAGAGGGTTGGAATCGACTGTGTGACTGAACAACAAAAAATACATACACAGAAAATACACAAAGGGAGGTAAACATACACATGGGAGAGGAGTTCTCGACCTTTTAAAGCTGGGGGCTGGGTCGTGCTCCCTCGGACAGCTTCGGAGCCCAGATGGCCATTTTTCCCTTCCTCCACTACATGGCACTTCCTGGTGTGGTGGAGGCAGTGGGGGGGGGCACATGAAATGGTGCCACAGGCCGCATCCAGCCCACAGGCTGCAGGTTGAGAATCTCTGACATAGGCACATTGACAAGCAGGTATTTATTCAGATACTACCTCACCAGAGATGAGAATGTTAGTGCAGTATTTCCTTGTCTGATTGCATCCTTATGCTATGCTGTCTATCAAGCAATATTCATGATTAATACTGGATATGACAGATGGAATAAGGGACCTATGTCCATTTATGGTAGGCTTGCCCGCACGTGCAAATATTTTAATCCGTCCCCCCCAATAAAGATACAGTAATACCTCATATAACATTAGTATCGAATAACACTAAAATCGCATAACATTAAGGAATCTGGGGGGAAGAATTGCATCAGATAACATTAAGATCCTATGGGATGCTTCAGATAACAACCGCTAAAGCCTGTGTGGTTACAATGTATCTCTATGGATCCCATAGAGGATCAGATAACACTAAAAATCATATAACACCAAGACTTGTGGAACCAGGTTTTAGTGTTATATGAGGTTTTACTGTACAGCAAAACACAAAATGGACTTTTTTCAATACTAGGTTCAGTTTCTCTGTCTCGGGGAGTTAATAAATCCTTTTGTCATAAATGATTAAAAAGTTTGGCTAAAGAAGCTGCTGCCCCCAAAGATTTTTCCATATCTTTAACTATGCTTCATCAGGTGGCCACCATGTCTTCCCTATGTGCCTGTATCAGTGATGGCGAACCTATGGCACCCCAGCACAGAGTTCACCCCGCCCCTCTGCCCAGAAGCTCAATGGGAACATTTTTTCTCCCCTGATGCTGTGTTGGCACTTTGCAATAAATAAGTGGGTTTGGGTTGCAGTTTGGGCACTTGGTCTCTAAAAGGTTCACTATCAGTGGCCTATATATTCCTTTCCTGCATCAGAATAACCCAGTTCCTGGGTGTGTTTTTCTATACAGTGTTACTGCAGTAATCTCTTTTGTTGTTCAGTTGCACAATCGATTCCGACCCTTTGCGACCCTATGGACCATTGCCTGCCAGGCTCCTCTATCCTTCACCATCCTCCTCAAGCCACCCAGCTCTGTGCCCATTGTGTCTACAATACCATCTAGCTTTTGGCTGCCCCCTTCTTCTTTTGCCTTCCACCTTTCCCAGCATCAAGACTTTCTCAAGTGAATCCTCTCTTCTCATTTGATGTCAAAAGTACTTTAGCTTCATCTTTACTATTTGACCTTCTAAGGAGCTGTCAGGGTTGATTTCTTTTAGGATCAGCCTATTTGTTCTCTTTGCTGTCCAGGGTACTCTCTCTCCACACCACATTTCAAAGGCATCTATTCTTATGTGCTCAGTTTTCCTTATGGTCCAGCTCTCACATCCATACATTATGACTGAGAATATCATTGCTTTGACTATGCGATTTTTTTTTTTGCAAGTTGCTGTCTCTACTTTTAACTATGTTCCCCAGGTTTCTCATAGCTTGTCTCCCAAGAATCAGTCGCCTTTTTATTTCATGGCTGCAGGCACCATCTGCATTGATCTTGGATCCTACTTCTTCCCCATCTTCTACTTCTTCCCCATCTATTTTCCAGGGACTGATAGGGCCTGTTGCCATTATATTGGTTTTCTTGATGTTGAGTCTCAACCCAGCTTTTGCACTCTCTTTTTTCAACCTAAGCAGGAGCCTCTTTAGGTCTTCCTCGCTTTCTGCCATTAGGGTAGTGTTATCTGCGCATCTCAAATTGTTGATGTTTCTCCCAGCAATGTTGATCCCAAATTGTGATTCCTCCATCCCTGCATTGTACATCATGTGCTCTGTGTATAAGATGAATAAGCAGGGTGACAAAATGCAGCCTTGTCTTACTCCTTTTCCTGTTCCAAACCACTCTGTCATTCCTTATTCCATCTGAACTGTTGCTTCTTGACTCATGTACAGATTTCTCATAAGCCAGTTAAGGTGTTCTGGTATTCCCATCTCTAACCTGTTCCTTTACAGCAGTGGCTCCCAACGTGGGGCCCACACCCCACAGAGGGACCTCAATTCCCAGAAGCCTAAGTCAGTAAAATGGCTGATCAGTACTTTGGTGAATTGGCTTAGGCTACTGGGAATTGAAGTCCAAAAAACCAAAGGTTGGGGAACGCTGCTTTACAGATATGTTAAACTTCAATTCCCATTATTGTCAGGCAACACAGCTACACTGGTAGGGTAGGCTGGAAAAGGCTGTGGATTGCAAGATAGCCTGAAACCATGTAAACAGATGTCCATGTTATGGGAAATGTTCTTTATAATATCTAATATAATAATAGTAATCCTCAAGGCTGTCATATGCAACAAAGTTATTTTCTACTCATCACCCAGTACACAGAAAGAACTTCCTCAATGACTGGTATTTTTGAACCACAATTAGGCATACCCTGGGCAATGGCCACCATGTGCCAGCTAATCTTTCTCACACTAGGTTGAGTGAAAGGAACTGCAGAATGAACTTACCAAATGGTAGCTTAATTTTGGCAGTTTCACATCTGGCCTAGACACGGAAGAAGAAGACCCATTACCCACCAACACTGCCTTGTCCACCAACAGGAATTTTGCTCATAGTCTGGATTCTGCTGGGCACATGCAAACAGAACTTAGCATTGTGTTACTCATTAGTTGGAATCCTGTTGCTCAGCTACACAAATGGCATAATTTAACTTAAATTAAGTAATCTCCATAGATGTTACACATGCAACAAATAATGTTTAGGCAGATTTCTTAAGTTATGGCAATTCATGTCCAAAAATTACACCATTAATGTAATTGAGCAACAGGATTCAAGCCATTATTCCTCAGCAGTCACATTGCTATAATAGTTAGGAGTCTCCAACTGCATAAATGATTCTTTGTGTCCCATGTTAATGTTGCATTGTTGCTATAAGTGGGACAGAAAATTACTGGGAAATCCTCTTGAATTTCAATTAGTGACAATCCTGATATTTGTACCTTGGGTTGTATGTCCTTCTATCATCAGCCCATAATGTCAAG
The DNA here is from genome assembly GCA_030440675.1 of Furcifer pardalis. Classification (NCBI taxonomy): domain Eukaryota; kingdom Metazoa; phylum Chordata; class Lepidosauria; order Squamata; family Chamaeleonidae; genus Furcifer; species Furcifer pardalis. The sequence continues at coordinate 27,199,906 of CP126897.1, forward strand.
GAAAGTTTACTTAGCTTTGATTGATTGTTTGATTGATGGATTTCAATTTGATGATGCCTTTTTCCCAGGGAAGGGTCTCATGGCAGCACACCCATCTTTTACATCACCCTTAACACATAGGACTGACAGGAGACTGGCATGTAGCCTAAAAAATCCCTACCGAAATGTCTCCAAAATTGCCCTAAAATTGCTTTTTTAAAAGTAATGTTTGAAAGCAATCAGGTGTTACTTGTATCATCTAAGTCACTGAGATGTTGGCTAAACAGCGCCCATGCAAGCAGGTTGATGCACAGCTTAATAACACCATGTGCATTATATCCCGAACAATTAGGTCCATACCTACTTACTGGTTTCCAGCATTAAGTAACATTCCTCTATCAGAACTTGGCAGGAAAAATGCTCTTTTAAGAGAGTACTGCAAAATAGTTCAGAATCCAGAACTGCCACTAATTCTGACATATTACACCTGAATATTAACAGACTCCATTCAAGAGACATCCACCTTTATCCAGTGCCACTATTGGAGGCAATGAAGAGTTCAATCTGCAGGATGCATGGAGAAGAAAACAGTTGAAAAAAGCTCCACGCCAGTACCAGAATTTGATAAACCTTGAAAAATATGGACTAGCCTTTATAATATATGTACAGGACATGGTAGATGTGTGGACTTGTTGTATAAATGGAGGAAACTACCATCACCAGCATATGACAGAGTGTGCAACACATTATAGAACAATGTAACCTTAGAGCAATAGAAGGCAATAGAGAATATTTTCTAAGGGCAAATATATAAATGGTTTAGATGTTTGTTTGTAAATTAATGTTTAGTTTTTTACAGTTTATATATATTTCTTTTTGCTATATGTTAACTCAATGTGTACCAGTGCCAGACATTAAATAAATAAATACTGAGATATTACTCATTTCACCTAGAAAGAGTAGCTTTGGTGTTAGTTACATTACTCATTGCCCCAAAAGTAACAAGTTACAAATAGCCACACTGTAGTGCAGACAGTGGTGTAGCGTGGGTTGTAGGCCACACTCACCACCACCCCATCTAGGCATTCAAATCCAAAAGGCTCCAAAATCCACAGAAATTCGCCGTGAACAATCCAAGCACAAAACAAAACATGGGCAATTACCGCAAGGCAACTGGCCAGGAAGTCTTGGGGTGGCAGTGAAGTACCGCTGCCACAATGGTCCCCTGTGCTCTAGTGTGGGGTGGGTCCCAGGATGCTGGGGGTGGTGGAGGGTCCTGGTGCCTGTCCCTGCAGATGCCTCCCCGACTAGACCACCAGGAAGTCCAGGGGCAGTGGCAAAGTCCTGCCACCGTAGCGATCATCTGTGTCCTGACTTGGGCCCAGGACACAGGTGGTGATGGAGGGTCCCGGTGCCCATCCACACAGCAGCCTCCCCGCCCCGGTAACCAGGAAGTCCAGGGGTGGCAAAGACCGGGGTATTGGTGGTGGCAAAGTCCTGAGCCAGGGCCAGTGATGGGATGTTACCAGTTCGGTCAGGTTCGCCCGAACTGGCAGCACCCATCAGGAGGAGGTCACTGGGGGGGTGGTAAAACCCCAGGCGACCGGTTCGGTTGCCTCTCCGGCCCCCCTCCACAAATTTATTTCCAAACTGCACATAAGTCAAACCTCCATTTGACACATGCGCAGTTCTATTTTTCCGTGTGCATGCGTCAAATAGAGGTTTGATGCATGTGCACAAAAAATTGAACTGTGCATGCATCAAACGGAGGTTTGACGCATGCGCAGCCATTTTTTAATTTTTATTTTTGCTCCACCCACAACATCATGACGGGGTAGCGAAAAATTTGACAACCCACCACTGGCCAGTGCCCAGGACGCTGGCGGTGGTGGAGGGTCCTGGTGCCCATTCCCGCAGCGGCCTCCCTGCCCCGGCCGCCAGGAAGTCCAGGGGTGGCAGCGAAGTCCCTCCTATTGTGAAATTCTGCCACCCCAAAAAAGTGCCACCCAGGGCAGCATGCCCCCACTTCCACCGCCACACTATGCCTCTGAGTGCAGAAGAATAATTACAGAGACCGTGGTTGGATCAGGACTGATGAATTCATTTGCAGAACCTTCTTTACATTGTTGAAGGATTTATGCCACCTTACGTTCTTAAAACATTCTCAGCTTGGCAGGTACTGTACACATAACTACTAAGTTCCTAAGCTGCAAAGATTTCTCTTAAAAAGATGGAGGTTTAGACATGGAACCCCTTAAACCAGGCCATTAGAAGCTTAGCTCTTTTCCTGGCTTTCAACCCTCCAAGTACTGTAATTGAAATCATTCTTCTTGATACCACAAACTATTAAACATAACAACACAGTGAGACATGTGATTTGAAGAAACTTGACGCTGACTCCCGGCTGTTCTAGCTCTGCTCCAGGCCCCTCCCTTTGTTGACACACCTCGGTAATATAATGCAAAAGGGGGCGAGGAGAGGGAGAAAATTACATTAGAGCCTTTGGTATTTTGTTTTGTTTTTACTATTGTTCTGAAGAATGACAAACATGTTTGCTGGCTTTTAAAGGCTTTCAGAAGTGACCAAGAGGAAATACGTAGTTTATAATGACACAATTCATGTAGTTGTTTAACATAAGGGAACTCCCACAGGGTAAGGCTTCGGAGTGTTTAAGAAAGGTTGAGACACTTCTCGGGCAGTGCCAGTAAATCAAGAGGGAGGGAAAGAGTGTGCGTGTGCACGTCTATGTTCAGTACCTAATAGATGACATGATGAGCTCCAATCAAGGTCTCTACTACTTCTCTTCTGGATGTTTTGGAGGGGATACAGGATATGGCTTCACACACAGCAGTGGAAGTTACCCCAGAGCTTCCAGTTTACATGGAGGAATTAGCAATGCACATGTTCCTATCTCTTTTGGAAGACCTATTTGGCTTACCACTGATGCCACCAGTGTTGGCTGGGGAGGCTTTAGAGGTAGCCATGGGAATCTCTTCATGGGGAAAAGTGAGAAGCAGACCATGCAGGAGCTGAATGACCGCTTGGCAGCGTACCTGGAGAAGGTGCATTCCTTGGAAGAGGCCAACAGTCAACTGGAGGGATGCATCCGGGAGTGGCACCAAAAGAGGTCTCATGGCCTGAAGCGAGACTTCACAGATTATGAACAAAACATCTTAGACATGCATGAGCAGGTAAGTCAAATATGTGTGTTGTTTGACATTTCTCTCTGGGGGAACTTCAGTTACTCATACAGACCAACCGGCTGCCTTGTAAACATTTGAAACAGGACTCCAATAAGGGTATCTTGTAAAATTGTGCAGGACATTTCTTATCAATCCATCACTCACTCACTCACTCACATACATGCAAGTGTTATAAAAATTATACACATATTTTCCTAATTCAAAACTTCTACAACAGTTGTGAAATGTCGGGACTTCAGATCAAAAAGTATTAATAAACCATAGTGTGTGGCAAACAAAGGATATGGGAATGTGAAACATGTAGTATGCAATGAATAATATAAATATGAAATACTGAATTTGACTACATAATATCACTCTTTGAAATCTTCATGAGCAAGCAAAAGGTTGAAGCTTCATTCAAATACCTCTAAAGTACAAAGTTGGAAAACAAAAAACAAATAACAAAACCAAAACGTTTTGAATGTCAGCATTTCATATTCAAAGAGTTTACTATGCTTCAAATTTGCATAGAGCATTATTTGCATTCTAAACAGTGTTGCAGTTAGCTCTTGATCTTTATACACAAATGTTGCAATAATGCCTGCTATCTCCACGGTCTCGTGTGTGTTAGATACAGTATTTGTAAGCTTATCTGTTTGCTTTCTGAAAAACTTGAAATATTTCTTTTGATTGGAGGGGAAAGTCTCCAACCATCTTTGTAAATGTATACACTTCTTCATGAAGTGATGAAAATAACTTGAGATTATTTTTAAAAAACTAACATGTAGGAGAAAATGAAAATTATATGCCTCCTACTCAGAAAACATTGGTCTTATGAGTGGGTCATAAATTCCTGTATAATTCATTTAATAAAATCATATTTGGTCAAGCTGAATGGATTTTTTAAATATATATAAACTCTGTTCCTACCCATCAGATTTAAGTAATCATTGAAGCCATCCAATAGATTGTCATACTATCTGGGGGGTTCTGGAATTACAGTCCAGAACAGTAGTTTTCCAGACTCTGATGAAGCAGTGCTGAGAAAAATAAATGCATTAATTGTCCTTAATATGTAGATCATTGCTTTACACTCCTCAACTCAGGACTATCTCTTGCCTTAACCAGAATAAGGTAGGAATCTCAGGCATTAGATGCTAGATGCCTGTTGTGAGACACTAGATGACAGAGCTGTATGCAGTAAGTAGCATCACATCAACCACTGGTTGTTCTTGGGAGTGATAGATGACAGCAGCCCATTATTAGTGTCAGTCACGGATCAATTAATGGACCAGACATGGAATTGGAGGTGATAAAATATATCTGGATGACATGCATCCTCTCATATATCTCCTTACAGTAACTATGACCAGGCTGTCAGGAACAGCAGACTGAGACAAACTGATGTGTAAACCATTTTACAATGTGAGCAAGAGATGTCAGGAGCAAATGCTTTTTGGTTCAAATAATCCCATACACACAGAGAAAAAATTCAGATTGCTCAGTGAATCTGTGGGACAGGAGTCCTAGAATCCCTTCTAGGATTCCTGTGCCACAGCAAAGCAAGCAGGGGTATAGTCTGGAATAGTGCATTTCTGATGCACATTTGGCATCCCATCTGCTATTTGTGGTGAATTACACTGAGGAAAAGCTGAATCTGATACACAGGAACAAATCTCATTTTCCTGGCAAGCGAGTGTCCTTCTTTTCCTTTTAGGGTTAATTCTATGTTTAGGTGGGGCCTTGCAAAAAAAAAAAAAGGTTGGTAACTACTGCTTTAGATAGTAAATCTTGGTTGGGAAGTTTTGGGTAGATTCTAGACCAGATTTCCTCAAACTTGGCTCTCCAGATGTTCTTAGACTTCAATTCCCAGAAACCCTGATCAACAGGACTGCTGACTTGGGCTTCTGATAATTGAAGTCCAAAAACATCTGGAGAGCCAAGTCTGAGGAATTCTATTCTAGATTTCTTCTTCTTCTTCTTCTTCTTCTTCTTCTTCTTCTTCTTCTTCTTCTTCTTCTTCTTCTTCTTCTTCTTCTTCTTCTTCTTCTTCTTCTTCTTCTTCTGTCATATCTGAATCTGAATATTCAGCCATGAAGACTGTCCTGAGAATGTAATGCAGTGGCCTTTCATCTGCCTTCCACATCGCAGCATGACAACTGTACCACTGATCCAGTTCCGCAAGTAACTTTCTGGTTCTGAGCCCTTTTGGCACACTAAGTCCTCCTCAGCCCCAGGCCAGTATTGAAGAAGCTGCTGCCCTCCATCAAGAAGGATTCAAGTGGGATTTAATCCACTTGGGGACCATCACCCTTCCCTATGGACTTTGGCACCCAAGGCTGTTAGAGCTGTCAGGTTAGTTAGGCCATCTACTCAGAAAAATGAATAAATAAGTTCTAGATCCAATTGAACTTGCATTAGATGCTACAGTGGCTAAATTGAGGCTACTGTATTCTGGAATATCATGAGACGATAAAGGGTCTGTCTACAATATCCCTCCCAAGCTAGTGTAGTATGGCTTTTTAAAAGCCACTTGAGGCTAAGAGAGGAGCAAAATGCTGTTTGGTGCAATTTCTGTATTCAGACAGCAGTTTGCTCCTACAAGGGAGCAAACTTCTAAGTTGATTGGAGGATTGCTCCTTTACAGTGCCGCTGAGGGTGCTGGGGAGATAATAAAATACAGCATGGCAATTTAGTTGAACTTCTGACCGGGTCTCAAAATAGGTTGGATAAGCATGGATGGACTCCACCAACAAGTGCACACAATTGAAACAACCTGCCCCAACCTGCTTCAAAGAGCAGAGTATATGCCTGTAAAGACAGCCTATTGACTTACTGGGAAAGGGCAATAGAGTTAGGAACAATTGGCTGAGAAGGGGGAAAAAGAAAGACCTAACATCATGAGATAGATTGAATCAGTAATGGAAACCATAGTCTTCAGTTTGAATGACTTGAGCAGGTCTGTTGATACAACCTTTCAAAGACTCTTAATTCAAAGGATCACCGTAAGTTGTAAACAACGGCACTTAGTAACTAGGGCTGTCTTGTTGCACACCAGCAAAGTAGGTTGTGGCAAGCCAGTAACAAGAGCAGTATAAACATCCATAGAAAACCATGACGAAGATGCTTTCTAAAGCTCAGTCTGTAATTATTTTCTATAATTCAGGAGGATGGAATTATTAGCCAGGAACAGCCTAGAGCTGGTTGTTAATGTTGCTGCTGCTGCTGCTGCTGTTTGGATTTGTATGTTTCCCAATCGACAATGGAACTCCCGGCAGCTCACATAACAATAGAGTATCCAATACACATTATTCATATCATATCAGAAAATATACATATCACAATACAATGAAATACAATACAATAAAATAAATAGATCACAACATCATATAAATCACAAATAAATCACAACATCATAACATCATAAATAGCAACCATCATAAAACATTAAGAAAAAGATTGCTTTCATATTCAAAACATTACCACCAGGACAAAGCACAGAGCATCCAAAGTATCCAAAGATAGTTGTGTTATGAAACAGAATTCATTTGTTTGGTTTTTGTTTGTTTGTTTGCTTGCTTGCATGCTTGCACTCCACTTTAGTTAGTGCACACACTGCTTTGGGCAGTTAACAATATTAAGAAAATCAAAATAAATAAATCAAATAGAAACATAATATAAACATGATAAACTACCAATGAACAGTACACATTAATAAGCAATATTCCCCCACTTTAACTTCTGTTCCCTCTGCTGGAACAGAAATGCTCCTTTTTAATCACCCTCATTTTAACTCTTGTCTCTTGATATATTTTAGTACCCCCATTTTATCTTCTATTCCTTGTGCTGTTCTATGTTGGTCCTGGACCTTAATAAAGATTTTGATTTGATTTGATTAATAAGGAATAAAACTACTAATGAAATAAAACTACCTACCCAGATGGCATCCATTAGTCAACAAATTTAGACTTAAGACCATGACATTCCTCACAGCTCATAAAATATCCCCTCCAACACCCCAGGTGGATAAGGCTTTGTTTGAAAACAAGAAGACAATCCCTTGCTTGAATGAGTCCTTTGTTTGAAGGATGCTGCCAATCTACATTTAGCTTAAAGACAAAGAAACATAAACAAGAAGATCAGAAACCATGAAATTGTCCATCCATCAGCTAGAACACTGGTTACCTGGAACGTAATTGTCTTCTCTGCTCAAGTGAGGGGTGATGTGATTCTCTTTAGCTTTTAAACATTAAAAGCTAGATGTTACCGTATTTCTAATTTTGTTTTTGTACATATCAATTAGTGTGTATATATCAATTATGGAGATTAATGCCTTCTTTTGCCTCTTATTTAGATGGTGCAGGGCCTGTTTTTCTGCAAAATGTAAAGCATCTCCCCTAAAAATATATCTCCCATTTGTGGCAGTAAAAATACAAGAATAACAAAGCAAATAAGTACAGTTGTACCTCGCTTAAAGAGCATAATGTGTTCCATGGAATTGCTCTTTAAGCAAAACACCATTGTAAGTGACCAATTGTGACTTCGGGGGGGGGGATTGTGAACCCCGATTTATTTGTTAAGTGAGTTTTTCGTTCGTTTTAGTTGTTAAACCAAGCAAACATTCAGAGAAAAGTCTGTTCTTTAAGCGAGTTACTCTTTAAGCGAGGCGCTCTTTATGCGAGGTTTGACTGTAACTAACAAAGCGGTTGCCTCATTCTGTCTAACTGTAGGGCTATATCTAAGTACATTGGCAGCTACCCATACAGTAAGACAGCTATGGCAAACCTTTTAGAGACCGAGTGCCCAAACTGCAACACCAAACCCACTTACCATATTTATCACAAAGTGCCAACACAGCAACAGGGAAGGAAGGAAATGCTCCAATTGAGCTGCTGGGCAGAGGGGCAAGGTGAACTCTCTACTGGGGGAAGGGAGGAAGTACTCCCATTTGGCTGCTGGGCAGAGGGGTGGGGCAAACTCTGTGCTGGGGTGACTGCATGACTGCCCACAGAGAAGGCTCTGAGCACCTCCTCTGGCACGTCTGCCATAGGTTCACCATAACTGCAGTAAGATGTGTTATTCCTCTCTAATGATTGGGGGTGGGGTGGGCGCAGAATCGATTGTTTAAAAATGGTATCGGTCCTGCAAGTATAGCATTACTGTACATTGTAACTAAAAAGCATTTCCTTATACACAAGCATTCAATAAACTTCCCTTCCAAACTCATGTAAGTGTGATGTCAGCCTCATAATAAAACCTATTCAACAAGCCAATAATCCCTATGACTAAGCGGATTAATGACTTTTACCTATGCTGCCATATAAGGCAAAAAAGGCAGGCTAGTCTCAAGAGTGTGGTTTAAGTTTATGAAGGGTATTCTTAAATCTGAATGAAGTCACCTTGCACCTGCCATAGTGTGAAATGGATTTCACAAAGAACTCTGAACAAGTTTCGGTCACACTGCTCACAGCTGAAAAGAAAAGAAGTTTCTTCAGGCTGGAGATCTTACCAGGTCCTCAGTGGTTTTCCACAGCTCAGGTTTAGAGTCAGGCACAAACTAAGCAAGCCACAGGTTGGAACGAAGGGATGGCAAAATATACCTCAGAGCTGTTTTGGGGTCTTTTGCCCATCAAACTCCAGGTTTATTTGCTTTTAAAAAAATAGGGCTGTCCCCAGCCAAAAGTTCAAATGTCAGTGCTGGAAACCTTAGGGAAAGGGGATCCATCTTTTAAATAAACCAAAGAATCTTTTTGCAGGATTTATTAATGTAAAAAACCTAAATATCTAGGACCTAAGATTGAGGTCACTTCCTTCTTCCAATATTGGCAATCTCTGAGAAACTGGATGATTCTAGGGGTGAAAAACTATGTTCCTGAGCTGCTAGCAGCAAAATAAATATTTGTCTTAGATAACAAAGTCTGGATTAGTAATCAAATCTGCCTGATTTGAACAATTTGATATAAGGTCCGGAACAAAGCCGAATGGCCAGATTTTGTTCTAAGTGGCAAAGCAAATCAGTCCAAATCCCAGTCACAAATTGGAATGGACTAGGCACAGATTGTTTCAACCTGCTATGCTGTTATTGTTTATAGCAAATTTCAAAAAATGCCTAGGGCACAGATCTCCGAAGTTAACTGTTTGAAATTTGGCAGATTTACTCCTCTCAATAGTGTCTATCATGTCTCCAAATACTATGTAAGTCACTGCAAAAACAAAAAAGTTACTGTATACTGTAGCTCTTTTTGTTTTTGGCCAGCAATCCAAATTGACAAACTGATTCAGAAGTAGTGAGTGCATTAATTTGGTTGAGCAAAAGAACTCGAGAATGAAGTGGGATCAAATCTCAATTCCCCAACTGGTCTTTAAATCAGGTTGGCAGAATTGTGCACATCCTTAATTAATTACATTTCACACTATTCATTTTTTTAATAGTAGCCCTGCTCGTCTTTGTTTCAAGCGTATCAGAGAATAAACAAAACAACAACGTTATAGCACTTTGAAGACTAACTGTTATTTTTTTAAAAATATATAAACTGTCTTCAAAGTGCTACAATGTTTTTGTTTTGTATTCTCTGATACTATTAAAAATGTTAGCCTCTCTGACACTTGGCAGATCTCCTGCTCATGTGGTACCATCATCCAGAAATTCCACGAAAACCATGACATGAATACAACTTGTCAAAAATGACCATCATTGACTGATACTTCTCCTATCTGATTTCCACCAAAATCAGTTACTCATGGATACTCATGGATTTTGTTTGATTTGCATTTTGAACCAAGCTGTCTTGGCTCACAATGAAGTTATCCAGATTCCTCTGTTCTTTGGGTTTTGCAATTCAGCTGTCCATTCCAAAAATGGAAGTTTACTTAGGAAGCAAATACATTTTTATGTGGGAGTGAAAGAAAATATGCCAATGACTGCATATTTAGCAAGGAGAGGGACCTGACTAGATAGTTCAGTAGGTTAGGTTTCTGGCAATGGAGCCAGATATTGGGATTAATTCTTCATTATGCATTCTAGAAGAGCCAGCCTGTGTAACTGTCTAAGTGCAGAATTGTTTTAATGGCACATAAAGATGAGGAGGAGGAGGAGGAAGAGGATGCATTCTCCATATAGTTTTTTTTTAACTTTAGTTACTGGAGAAATGGTACACAATTTGTAAAAGAAAACATGCAAAAATTAACATAGATTGGAAATAAATTGATAACATCCATGCTGACAAAGAACCCCAAGTTGTTCAGTCGCACAGTCGATTCCGACCCTTTGCGACCCTATGGACCACTGTCCGCCAGGCACTTCTGTCCTCCACCATCCTCCTCAACTCGCTCATTTCTGTGCCCATTGTCTCTACAATACCATCTAGCCATCTCATTTTTGGCTGCCCCCTTTTTCTTTTGCCCTACACCTTTCCCAGCATCAAGGCTCAACCTCATGGTAACCTATTATTCTGCTTAAGTATTGCATTACAATATTTATCATCCCAGTCAGCATGGTAAAGAGGTAGACATTTTATAGTAGCTTTTTTCAACCTGAAATCTTCCAGATGTGTCAGATTACAACTCCCATTGTCCCCAGTACAAATGATAGAAGCTATACCCCACCATGTATGACACCTGGTTGAGGAAGCCTCTTCTAAAGTATTTGCATCTCCAACAGTTCCTTTTAGCTTTCTCCAAGCAACCAACATGGACTATGGGTGCCATTGCTCCAGCAGAGTTTGCCCTGCCCCTCTGCCCAATAGCCCAATGGGAACGCTTACTCTCTCCCACCAGCACAGAGTTCGCCCTGCCCCTTTGGCATGGATGGCAGCCTATTGAGTTTGGGTACTCTGTCTGTAAAAGGTTCACCATCACTCGACTAGATTATTTTCTCTTTTTATAGTCTTGCCTTCTTTGGTTCACACCCATGTGCTGCTCCAAGCACATCCTGAGTCTTTGCTGAATTCCCAACTTAAATCCTCACTACTGTATTTATTGTTACCACTTGAGCCACTCCCAGACCCTTTGTGCAGCTTCAGGCTGCCACTGAGACTTAAACCTGCTGAACTGGCAGCTGCAAGAAACATTCACACATCCGTAGCTTGCAAATGTGTTGTACTCATATGCCTTGTAGAGTTATGAATTGATCCTGGAACCTGATAACTTGTCATCGCTGCTTCATCAGTTGCTTCCCCAGGAGAGAAGACAGAACTATGGCATTATGAGAAACCCCATAGGGAACTGTCAACCTCGAAGCAATTATAAATACTTGTGGGAGCATGGAACCCTACTGGTTCCAAACAGACGTTCTGTCAGTCAAAATACCAATTCTGGTAATTCATTTTAGACTACTGGAAAGGAGTCTACCTCACAAGAAAACTCTGTGAATGAGAGATTTCTAAAATGTCCTCTCCTCACTAACCCTTTTCCTCTCCTACAAACACAAGCCCTATGGCTTCCCTCAGAATCAATTCATCTCATGTTTGGTCTTCATCTTTTCCTCTAGATGAATATCACAGTATAATCATATAGTTATTCGGAGTATGTTCAACATCTCCCTATCATGACACACCACCACTCAGTTTTCTTTTCCTGTAATTCCAACTGAATCTGTGTTATTTTCAGGAATCTAGATGCATTTTCCACCTCCCACATTACTCTCGCCCCAAACATGAAGTCTGTGAAGACAGCTTTGGGGGCCAGACTGCCATTTCCCCTTTCCTCCACCACATGGCACTTCCTGGTGTGCTGGAGGCGGTGCGGGGGTCACATGAAATGGTCCCATGGGCCATATCCAGCCCACAGGTTGAGAATCCCTGTTTTAGACCATCTCTCACACAGAAACTATTCTGGGAGTAATAGTCCAAAAAGATAGCATTTCAAAGCTGTGGGTTTTCTAAGGCACTGCCCAGCAATTTCAAAAGCTGTAAAAGAGGACTGGACAAATCTATTCAGAAGTGAATTCCAGTTGTAATTGCTATACAAGCTACAAATAAGATAATTTCCTATAACTAGTTACTTTTGGATAATGAGCCATGTATCTAGTAGTTACATTACTATGTAAGCATAATGAGGAACAATGATGTTACACAAGTGCATAAATAGCATTCTACAGCATTTCGCCAGGTTTTATTCTCTTCCAAAGGTCTGGACTCTTTGGGTTTTTTTTTCTGTGGTGCTTTAATAACTCTAAGGTGCACAACCAAAACAGGCCACTACAGGTAATTGCTAAATATTTCCTCTAATTTTCTGGCCTGCTGACAATATCAGTGGAATACATTAATAATGCACAATGATAATGTGCACAACTGGAGCAAAGAGAACAGTTATGGTGATCTAGCTGCCGAGAAGTAATGAATAACCCAAGAAGTTCCTTTTAACCTACAATGTTCTGAGCTCTTTAGCTTCAGTATAAGAGGCAGTCTTTGCTTCTGTATACCAACTGGTGGGTAAGATGGCTGAGATGCTGCTTCCCAAGTAGTGTACACAATTCACCACCTTTCTATTTTATCATCACAACAGCCTTGTGAAGCAGGACAGGATGAGAAAGAGTGACTGGTAGGTTTTGTGGCTAGTTGGGGGTATGAAGCCAGATCTTCCAGTGCCCAGTTAACAGTCTGAATACTATAAACATAAAGATCTCCCTTGCTTGAAAGCCAGTTATGTCCAACTCTAGGGTAGTGGTGGTGAACCTATGGCACGTGCGCCAGATGTGTCACTTGGAGCCCTCTCTGAGGGCACCCGTGCAGTCACCCTAGCACAGAGTTTGCTCCATCCCTCTGCCCAGCAGCCCAATGGGAGTGCTTCCTCCCTCCCCCAGCACAGAGTTTGCCCTGCCCCTCTGCCCAATGGGAGCGCTTCCTCCCTCCCCCAGCACAGAGTTTGCCCTGCCCCTCTGCCCAATGGGAGCGCTTCCTCCCTCCCCCAGCACAGAGTTCACCCTGCCTCTCTGCCCAACAGCCTCCCCTGTTGCTGCGTTGGCATTTTGCGATAAATAAGTGGGTATTGGGTTGCAGTTTGGGCACTCGCTCTCTAAAAGGTTCGCCATCACTGCTCTGGGGGGGGGGCTCACCTCCATTTGTAGCCAAAGAGCCAGTGCTGCCTGCATCTGCAGACATTTCTGTAGTCATGTAGCAGGCGTGCCTAGACAATGAAGTTCATGGAACACTGTTACCTTAATCCACTGTTCCTTTAATCCTAAACCACAGGAATATTTTATCAAGGTGTAGAAGGTCACATCAGCAGAAGCAAAACAAAGCAACTATTTCAGGACTAGCAGCAGCAGATTCTTCGTGCTTTGGAAAGACAGGGGTACATGATAAATTCAGGTATAGCCACGCATCCTAAGAAGACTCCAAACATGTAGGCAGATGTTATGGCAAAACCTTGTCAACAAACCAGTCATAGCAGTTTTCATTTCCACTAGAAACAGGTGGAGCTATTGTATATTAATTACTTAATAAAGACCAATTCATCCCCCAATACCTAGCATAACAACAGGGATTGCTCATAGCACTATACTGTTCCTGGGGAAAATTCATCTCCCAGTCCTTCCAGCTACTTTGAGGACTGCAGTTAAGAGGAGAATGGGATGTCAGATGATCCCTGCTAAAAGTCAGAGGACTTTGTTCCTGCATTCCCTGCTCTCATGCAGAGCTTTGACTGCAGGACTTGCAGTGTCCACAGAAAGATGCTGTGAAAATGTAATATACACCAATATGCTCAAGAGAATCCACAGACTGGAAATTCAATGAGCACAGCATGTTGCAGGGCAGTTGGGTAATACTCATTATTCAATATAATAATAATGACCAGTGCTCCTTTTGGGAAGGAGCAACATGTCTTGGATACTCCTAACAAATGAATTAATTTATCTGGACTATTTATAGCAGCTGAGTGAATTAAAAATCTACACCAAGCTAAGTAAATAAATCCAGGTAAATTCAGAACCTAGAATGCAGTTTTCAGTTACTGCCACACAGAGACAAGGAGAACTATTACATTAGCCAGCACAAAGAAATAGAGAAAAACAAAAGGAAAAAAGGAGATCTCTTCTCGAAGATGTAAGAAATCAAAGGAAATTTTAAGCCTAGATTAAGGATGCAGAATGACCAACACAAAAGCGCACTATCTGACCAGGAGGAGATAAAGAGAAGGTGAAAACTATACAGAAGAAATAAAAGGACTATGGGATCATTTGAGGAGGAAGAAGAATCCTATGGCAAAGAATCTGCAACTCTAGAAAGTGAAGTGATAGTTTCCCTGAAATCACTTGGAAGAAATACATCACTTGGAGTAGGTGGAATGCTGATAAAACTATTTCAAGCCTCAGAAACTGAATCTATTAAATCCTAACAAGAATGTGCCAACAAATATGGAAAGTAAAATATGACCTCCAAACTGACAACATTCAGTATACATTCCAATCCCTGAGAAAGGGGATGCCAAGGAGTGCAGTAACTATGGGACTATTGTTTAATTTCCCATGCAAGCAAAATGATGGTCAAGGAGTTGCATGAAAGGCTTTTTACTTTATATGGCTTCTGAGAAGGAAGAGGTACTCAATAGCATACTGTAAATATCTGCTCACTACTGGAATGCACTAAAAAAATTCAAAAGATATTTTCCTGCATACTGCACAATGAAGTATACACCCTTATTTTCCAGACATTTGGAACAGACTTTACTAGTTGTGTGAATTGCTAGACCTGTCTCTGCAGCCAGTTTTAAAACCTGATTTTAAACAATAAATCCTGAGATTCTGTTGCCGATAGCAGTTTGACTCCCTGAATACCCAACTTGCTGAGCATGTGGCTCCTGTTCACCTTTTCATACTTCATCTAAACAGACAGTTTAGCAGCAGGGACGAGATCTGGGTGTTGTTGCTATTGCTGTTTTAGTGTCCATGAATAGGACTTCTTTGCACTTTACTGACATAAACTGGCTGAGTTTCTCCAGCAAAAATCCTTTCAACCCAAAGTAATCTCTGACACGAAATTATTATTATTAACATAAACTGGCTTACAGTTATGGTAACAAATGGCCTTAGTGGTGTGCCTTAAAATAAATTTTGTAAGGAATGCCCTTTTGTTAACGATACAACTCCCTGTAGTGCCAAGCTACCGTACCTGCTGTTGATTATCTACAGTAATTTCACAAAGCTCTCTCTTAAAAACTAATAGGTTGATTGTGGTGACAGCAATAACCTTCTAGTTCTGGAGTCACAGGGATGAATGGTTACAGTCTACGGACCAGTTCTCCCTTCAAGCCGACTTTGTCAAATTTGTAGTTCTGTTAGCAAAGTGTAAAATAATTCAACCTTAAGATGCTACGGGGCTCTTCCCTCCCACCCTACCCCAAAGATCCAATGTGCCCAGGATGAAAGTCCCAACAAAACAGCCAAAAAAAACAACAACCATAGATTAATAATTCTATCCTTAATATTTACAGATTGAAACTGGACGAGTTAACAATGCAGGCCTTGTTCTGCAGATTGACAATGCTAAAATGGCGACTGAGGACTTCAGGATGAAGTAAGTTCTGTCCTGACCTTCTTGTTTATTCTTGGAAGCAACAATTGAACAAAGACGTTGAACTAGCATTAAACCTTAGCAATCAATCTTGTGGCTTTAAGTCATAAAATGTAACTACTCATCACACCGCAGACTACAGGTTAGAGATAGTTAGACTCATCAAATGCAGTATGAATCACCATATGTACTACAACTTAGCTACAGAGTAGGGAATCTGTGGTCCCTGAGATGCTGTTGGTTTTCTCCTCCAGCAAGCCTAAACAAAGGTCAGCTGTGAAGGATGTTCACAAGAGTAAGAAAGGTCCAGAACAAAACATCCAACCATTATTTATATCTCTTATATATGGGTGTGTTGCATAACTTGTTCCTCTCATCTCCATATTCGTCAGTTACAGACATTTTTGCAGTTAATTACATAATATAGTATGTATTTGTCACTTGTCCATTTAGACTTAATGGCTGTTCAGGCACAAGCACAGTGTACAGAAGCACAAAATGGCATTTGTTTGATCCCAGAAAGAGGCTCCTTGAAGACTGTGGTATTTTTGAGCTACAATTCAGCATACCCTGGCCAATGGCAACCTTGTTATGCCAGCTAATCTTTCTTGTTTTGACAGTTTAAAGTCTGACCTAGACACGAAAGAAGAAATTTGGTCCCATCAATATGCATCAACAATTACCTACACAATGACCTGCAGCACATTGATTAGACCAAGAGTTCTCAACCTTTTAAAGCTGAGGGCCAGACCATGCACCCTCACATAGCTTCGAGGGGTGGATGGCCATTTTGCCCTTCCTCCACCAAATGGGACTTCCTGCTGTGGTGGAGGTGGGGGGGGCACATGAAATGGTGCCGTGGGCTGCAGGTTGAGAATACCTGGATTAGACAAAGCTGCTTCTGTCCAACAGGCTCCAGTGGGTCGACTATAGTTGCATACAAACAGCCACCAAATGAGTTCTCAGCAATAAATGGCCTCAGAACATAAATACTGTACTGTCATGTGTATTTAAAGAAGTGAGATATAGTTCACACAACAAAAAGCTTATTAGTCTTTAAGGCGCTGAAACAGCCTTTCTTGATTTTACTCAATGTACACTTGCCTGTTTACCTAAAAGGCGGGGGTCAAGGGTGTTCTTTTTCTGACAAAATGAGTATGTGAGGGAAGATTGCAAAACCAACACATGCCCCATCTTATCTCATGCTGCCTCACCACTCTAGGTAATTTCACCCCATACCAGCTAACTTTTAGTTCCCAGCAGTGGTGGGCAGCTATCGATTCGGACTGGTTCGGCCGAATCGGTAGCGGAAATCCGGAGGAGTTCACCAGGACACCTCTCCAGCTGCCCTCCAGATTCCTTTTTTGGGCAGCCCAAAGTGGCTGAAAAATAGAAGTGTGCATGCATCAAATGGTATTTTGACGCACACGCACTTCTGAGTAGCCATTTTCGGCTGCCAGGAAAGGGCGCAGTGGCGTCCTTGGAGCAGTGGCGGCGGCCTTTCCTTCACCGCCAACCGTCAATGCTGCTTCCATGGAGGCACTGCCAGGCCTGGCTAGGCCAAACCGGCTAAGCCGCGCCGCCACCACCTACCTGCTGCTCCCCGAGTCCCTGACTCCAGCAAAGGTAAGGAACTAGGGTTTGTTTTCTTTGTGTGTGTGTGTGTGTTTTTTTTTTGGGGGGGGGGTATTTTATGTACTGTGTTTACATTTTATTTTTATGTATACTGATTCTTTATTTTATTTTAATTTTATTTTATTTTTTAATATTTTTTACTTTGGCTCTGCCCACAATGTCATGACATCATGACGTTGGCTCTGCCCATGACATCACTACATCATGATGTTGGCTCCACCCACAAAGTCAGCCTCGCCCACAATGTGGTAGTAAAATTTTTGGCTGCTCACTACTGGTTCCCAGATACTGTATGGTGGAAGGAAAATGGCTTGAAGCAGCTGAAGTTACAGAGGCAGCCTTTGCTCCTTCTCACTCAAATGAAAATGAAACCCATCCCTATTTTATAGGTTAACTGGTTAAGGAGCAAGTTTGTGTTTCATAAACACAGTGGATCTCTGTTTGAACCCATAGTTACCTTAATGAAATAGGGTACAAAGGTAAGAATCTCTTAGAAGCCAAGTTATTTGAGGGCTTCAAGGTTACAGGAAGATAAATGACAATCAAAAGCTAATGGCTACAGTTTCTTACAGCTTTCTGCGAAAGATTTCTCTTTGTGAAATTGGAAAGCGTTCACAAACACATGATCTGCCCCGGTAATAGTTAATCCAGGTATACACCTAAGGCTAAAAAACCAAATGCATTTTCTGAGAATTTGCTCCTCTTAGCTAAATAGCCACTCCACTCCCATGCAGCATTAACAGAGAAATCTATAGGTGAGGGGAAACTTTATTACTAGCTGTACAAATAGCTTAACCTGGGCTGTAAGTTTCTAAATCAGGGGTGCCCAAAGTTTTCTGGCAGTGGGCTTGTAACGTGGTCGAGCATGCTGGTCACATGGTTCCTCTCACCCAGAAGTGGAAGTAAAACTTGCATGTGCCTGTGCAGAAAGCAGCCGTGCCTGTACAGAATGCTGCTGTAAATGACCCACAGGACATTTACAGCAGCATTCTGCACACACACATGTGCGTTCTACTTCCACTTACAGGAGTGGCGAGAGTGGCAGGGGCCAGATGGAATGGTGTCATGGACCAGATCCAGTCATGGGCCATAGTTCGGCACCCCTGTTCTAAATAAACATGGCACACTGCTTGCTTGTATACTGTCAGATCTTGGAAGAAAATGATTGCAAATATTTCCCACAGATAAATATTGGTATGGCTAATATTCACATTGTCAGAACAAACATTATCATTTTCATCCAAATAAACTGGTCAAAGTGAAATGGGACAAATACAGCTGTCTTAAGATCATTGTATTGCATATGTATACACAATAACTACAGAATTATGATAATGTAGCTGTGGCTGCTCCATTTAGTCATTGTTTTTCCCCATGAGATTTGTTTGCAGCCAGATGGTTTTAGAAGCAGACAATTTAACCAGTGGTGGGCTCCAAAAAATTTTACTACCCCACTGTGGGTGTGGTATGGTGGGCATGGGCAGGGGGAAAGCCCTGCATTGCACCTGAATTAGGACTACTGTATTTCAAAACTTGGATGGACGAGGCCAGCCAGAATTTCTGCTACCAGTTCTGGTGAACTGGTGCAAACCTGCTGGTGCCCACCACTGAATTTAACACTGGTTAGTTAGCCAGCTTCACCACATTTATGTGGAGCATCAGTAAAGATTATAAAAGTCCTCAACTGGAAGACCAAACTTAATATTCAGTTGTATCTTTCTAACTCATATACTTACTATGGTGTGAAAGTGGGAAATAGAAAAGTGAATAGAGGAGATAAATTAGCGAACAACCTAAAAATTTGGAGTTCAAACCTCATGTGTAGCTATTTTCTCCAATTCTTTCACCTGTTACAATTTTATCTTTTTGCCTAAGATATGAATCAGAAAAAGCCATTCGACAAACTGTTCAGTATGATGTTGAAAACATTCGTAAGGAGCTTGACAACATGACAATCATCATTACTGACCTGGAAATGGAGATTGAAGCTCTGCGGGAAAATCACATACTCAAAAAGAAAGAACATGAGAAGGTAGGGTTTAAACTTTCAGATTTGTTAAACAGAGGAACATTTATTGACCTTAACAAGTGCTAAATAGGCCCTATGATTTTTTTTTAAGAACAACAACTAGCCTGCCATTTTCTTCAGCTTATCGTTTCAGTTGAGAACAGGGGCTTTGATCCATGAGGTCACATTTTAATTTTTGTAGGATCAAAAAGTCATAAGTGAGTATTAACGGTGTATTGTTAGTTTTGCCCAGGATGGAAAACATGTTTTTCAGAGATTGCCATATTGCAACTTCCATTATCCTCTTCACTGTCTGGAAACTGAGGTCCAACCACATCTTTAATTTATACAGATAGATAATTTCTGTTCAAGTGAAGTTAGTGGTAAGGGCCATGACCTTGCTAGTCATCAGCAGAGCATAATGTTCTGTCAACACAGGATCTTCCACTTGTCCATGGACTGTTAGTACACAAAAAGCCAATGTATGCTTATGCTTATGAAGGATGTCCTGGATACTTCCTTCCACAAGGGCCATAAAAGTCAAACAATATGCAACACACCTATTGAATCATTGCTACAACTCAACATGATCTTCTCCATACTGCATTTCTAAATGTATGAACAAACCTTCTAATAGTTCATCAATTCCCCAATTTTCCCTCTGGCAACTATTATGAGGCACTGAATAAATCCCAGTGAAGTTAATGGAAGCATGTTAGCACAGTTCTTCTATCTCAGAATCTTGACTTCTGTGAGTAAATCTGTTTATCAGGATCAGAAAGCATCACTGAAATGTTCAAGTTAGATCCTAAGTCAGGCCAAATATGTTAAGATCAGTCACAAGTAAAATACAGTAACACGTTTCTCTTATCATCTCCATAGAACAGTAACACTTGCTTTGCAAATCTCTTCATTCACAGTTGAGCAGACAGCATTTAATTCCCGCCCATTAAAAATTGACACACTCCATTTTCAGTCTCTTTATATGTTTTGGAACAGTATACTTTTGGCAGTCTTTCCTTCAGTCTTCTGGCACAACACCAGCAGTTTTTACCCACTGCTATATCTGCCATATTGGGCAGATTCCTGCCGCTTTCTTCTGCTTGATCAACAATCAGTGGAGTAAATGACAGCACATGAGTGCAACTTGCTCACGGGCAGTTGTCCCAAAATTTGGTCTGGGTTCCCAAATGAACCTGAAGGAAAACAAGATTTTAAGAGAAATGAGTAGTTATTACATTGGAAAAGTACTGACATTAGATATTTCCCTGAATCATTGCTTTGTAAGTATCACTGTTACTTGTAATGTACTATATCAAGGTTTTGGCTATTCCTAGCTTATATAGGACTATGTGCTTCCAGCTGTTAAGGTGCTGTGGTGACTCAGTGGTTAAGAAGCTCACCTTATTAGCTGGAAGGCCTGTCAAGTCGATAGATCAAGACCCAGGTACTGCATGACAGATTGAGCTCCCATCTCTGTCCCAGCTCTTGTCAACCGAAAGCAAGAAATTGCAAGTACTGTACTGTAGTTAAATAGGGAAAAGATCTTGGGGACATGAAAGAAGCCTCATTTGGGTGTCCCCTAAGCACAGCTCCTCCAGCAAAAGTCCTTTCAACCCAGAATAATTTCTGACATGAAATTATTATTATATAGCTATTAAGAAGTAGAAGCCTATCAAGGGAGAAATGCCTGGCAATTCTAACTTTGGACCTTAAACTTGGTGAAAAGTACACAGATTCAAACTAAGTTTGAATACTAAGCTTTCAAAGCTATCTATCCCAACAGAAATATCACAAGTTTCATTTACTGTACTCTTTTTCACTGGGTTTTTAAAATATATTTTTCTTCCTATTGTGAAGAAATTTATGGATTTTGGTCAATTCTTATTTTTAAAAAACTGAATGAAATTCCCACCTATCCCTAACTACAGGTGAAATGGAACCATTGCCATATTGAAACTTCTTGAGATAGACCATATAGTAAGATAACAAAGATATCATAGGTCATCTGAATCTAGAACTGCAATGGCTAACCTTGGCACTCCAGACGTTCTTGCATTTCAATTCCCAGAAGCCCTATTCAGCAGGAGTGCTGACCTGGGCTTCTGGTAACTGAAGTCCAAGAACAGCTGGAGTGCCAAGGTTAGCCATCACTGATTTGGAACTTAACCCCCAAGTGAAGGCATGTTTGATTGTCTGATAAGAATTGGTGCTTTGAAAATACATTTTTGCAAGATTTATTACAATTTTCCCCTTCAAATAAAAGTCTGGTTCAATGGGACTCAGACTTTTCTGTTCCCTGAATCCTCTCTTATTTTAGCATCATCTTCTCAGCTTCCCAAAGACACTCAAAGTATGTAAACTACAGGTTAATACTGTAGTGAAGGGAACTTTATTAAACCTGTTCAGCTTGTCTAATAATTGGGTTGTTTACATAGTAATTAGGCGTTTTCATCAGCTGCTCCTGTGATGATAATTACATAGAACCTTTATGACTTTTGCAGGGAGAACATGGCCATGTTGTAGTTTTGCAAAAGTATTTCTAGAGATAATAATTTCAAGATAAAAAGAGGACACACACCCCTTTCTCCCTCCAGAGATTTCAAGTTGTACTTCAGTAAATATCTATGATTTTTAAACCTCATTTTTCACAATATGTTCTTTGCCAATCCCTGGTAATCACCCACAAACACAGCTATGTTCATCAGAAAGTAATTAACTTGCTAAATACAGTCTAGCTACTATTTTAAATCTGTCCACCTGACTGTCTCGTTTGCATATGCCGTGCTTCTGTGTCCGACAATATAAGTTGTCCTTTCAGATGTCACCATATAAGTTGTCATTTCAGACAATTCTAGGCCTTTCCAGTTAATGTCTTTCCAAACAACACTTTTGTTTATTATCTCTGAAGCTTCACTTTTAGAAATTGAAGACCTGTCTAGATTGCTCACTTAGATGCACCTGGATTGGCCAGAAAAATATCAGTTCTTGTTCAGGGAGAGGAACAATGTGCCATTTGATGAACTTCTTCATTCCAAATGGTAACCAACCCTTTCACTGGTATTTGAACACTTCCCCTGGTGGTCTACAAATGGTCAGGGGAAGTAATTTTTTTCTATGTCTTTTAGATCAGAGCTGATGCAATGCATCACTTTGATTATTATTATTTTTTTAAAGTATCTGTATGTATTGCTAACCACAGCCACAGTTTCAATTGGAAATAAACTCAGACATTCAAATATTTTTTTTTAATTTAAGCAAAGTTATGTGTTGCATCACTAATGTTCTAGATTGAATGATGTAAAAAATTCTCTTGCCCTAACCCAGTGATGGCTAACCTTGGCACTCCAGGTGTTCACTCCTGATCAGCAGGAGTCCAAGAACACCTGGAGTGCCAAGGTTTGCCATCACTGCCCTAACCATTCATAGCTAATCAGGGAAAGCTTTCAATTTCCAAGATCCTGAAGCAATTCGTAAGCCATTTCAGCATATCAGAAGCTGACCCTGGAAACACAGCTGCAAAGCTCCAATATATGCCATTTCCAGCATCCATAGGCACGGGGACTGGCATGTATTGGAGTGCACGGAAAAAGTAGAACTCCCTGATGGAAGGTCAAAAGGCATACACTGTGGGAGGACTAGGACACCATTTTTTTTAAAGGGGGGGGACCAGGCTGCCCCCACATCACCCCAGAAAACAGACTTAATGTCTGTCTATACAACCCTTGAGTTATACAATCTATAACAGGGGTCCTCAACCTTTATAAGCCAGGGGCCAGGTCACACTCCCTCAGACAGCTTCAGTGGCCAGACGGCCATTTTGCCCTTATTCCACCACATGGCACTTCCTGGTGTGGTGGAGGTGAGCCACATGAAATGGTGTTGTGGGCCACATTTGGGCCACGGGCCGCAGGTTGAGAATCCCTGATCTGTAAGAAGTAGTACCTTGAACAGTTTTGAAAAGGGGAAAATATCAACCACTATAACCTGCTGAAATATATTTATTGGCTACATGTATATCTCTCCTATCCTATGAGGAGCACATGAAAACATGCAGGGATATCCTCCTTCCAGGTTTATGAGGTATGTCAGGCTGAGACAAAGTGACTGGCCCAAAGGCACTCATGATGTTTTCATGGCTGTACGGGGACTAGAACCTGGTCTCTCAAGTTCTAAACCTTCACAATGGCAATGCCCATTGTGCTGTCTGAAGGTGATTATTCTAATAAAATTCACTACCCCAATTTTCCCAAGGTTCAATCCATCACTCTAACTACTATGTCATATTGACTCTTCTTTTTCCTACACAAACACATGAGCCGTTTAGTATCCTCTTTATCATGTGACCATTCTTTTTAAAAACCATAGCCTACTGATATTTTTTGCTTTTGCAAGTGAAATCACATTGTGGCAAATTGCGGCTAATAAATGTTGTGCTGGTCAGGTTCCTGTTTGCAAGCACACAACCGGAACACAACCATCACCTCAGAAAACTGTGGCACTTTCCCACCATAACCTATAAGACTTCATGTATCCAAATGCAAATCTTTACAATTAGGATTCCAGTCTGTGGCTTAAACTGTTCAGTAGACTTGATATAGAAAATATAGGTTATTTTAGAGTTCATTTGAGGAGCCTATCTGTACCCAGCTTTCCACTTTTTTTATCCCAGTGAAAGACTCCCATAATAGGAACAACAGGGGAACAATTGCTTATGATGAGCCTAAAGAAAATGAAATAGTCCCCATGTAGGCCTATATTTTAATTATTTTGATATTCTTATTTGAAGCTGTTTTGAGAGCAATATTAAAGTGTGGGATAAACACATTCAAGAAGTGTCAAAACAACTAGTTCATTACAAGTTATATGTGGAAAAGTTTTATACAGTACATTAAAAATTAAAGCAGAAAAGTTCGCACCTCTTATGGTTGGAATAAATCAAACAGAGATACAATATGTTTTTTAATATATTTTTGTCCTTCAGGGGATGGGGAGTAAAGGGAAATAATAAAGGAAACCATCTCAGGCTCAGCTCATTTACTCTTCCCTCAGAGCTAAGTCAAGTCTCGATCTAGGTTTTAAAAAAACAAATATTTAGACATCTCACCACCTATATGTGGGGATTAGAAATCTTGTTCTACCAGTAGAGGCCTCCAAAGACTAGAAAGGTTTTTGGGGATCTTTCTCCAGGCTAGGATTTAGGGTTTCTTTAATTGCTTTTTAATGGCTGAGAATGAGCCAAAGAAGCTGGTATGTATTATGGAAACCTGCCCTCCTTCTACACCGACATGCCCACTGTTCTTTTCTACAGCCTCTTCTCCAACCTTTGCCATATTTCACAGTACACTGTGAATCCATTTGGGAAGGCATTTCCACCTTCAAGTTCCAGTTAGCATACTCTTGGCATGAAGGATAAGAGAAGGAAGAGAAGGTGGCAACACAGTTTGGGAGAATACCATCTGGCACGTCACTAATGAAAGCAAAGCTCATTTTCATTGCTACTTCTCCTTTTGAACATGTTCAGTGAGAAATCTAGAACAAGTCACACATTTTAAAATGCAAGAGAACTGATGGAGATAAAGCAGGATTGGAGGAGCAACTTTTTGTGCTTGGATCATTAACATACCTTCTAGGACTTGGGAATCTCCTGGTGCTTTTGGACTCCAGTTCCCATCCTCCTCCAATAATCTGGCAATTTATTATTATTATTATTATTATTATTATTATTATTATTATTATTATTATTATTATTATTATTATTATTATTATTATTATTATTATTATTATTATTATTATTATTATTATTATTATTATTATTATTTTGATTTATATGCCGCCCTACTTGGTGAAAACCAACTCAGGGCGGCTTACATCATAAAATTGAATATAATACAATATAACAGATCAATAATACAAAATAATACAATACAATACAATAATACAAAATAATACAATACAATATAACAGATCAATAATACAAAATCACAACAGATCAATAATACAAAATCACAAGTGATGGGATCAATAGTTCACTGAAGCTACAATTTTCCTCCCTATGCCCTTAGACCAGGAGTGCCCAAACTTTTTGGGCCACAGGCCGATCACCTGGTTCAAGGAGCCAGTCACTAAGGCCTGGGGGCCAGATGTGGCCACAATGCCAATTCATCCAGCCTGCTAAGCCCTCGTTGTTCCTGGAAGTGGAAGTAAAACACGCCCGTACAGGCTTCCAAGAGCGACAAGGGCTTCGTGGGTCGGATGAATTGGCATCGGGGGCCACATCCAGCCCCCAAGCCATAGTTTGGGCACCCCTGCCTTAGACATTGCAGATTCCTTTCTTATATATTGGACAGGGTGCTATAATGCAATCCCTTTGTACTTTTTCAAAAGACTCAAAAGGATCTGGAAAGTTTCAGGCAAGGTTACATTTTTTAGTGAGGAGGTGATTCTTTGGGGCTAATCTCATTTCTATTTATGGATTGGGAAAGCTTGTGGCCTGCTTTATGTCCTCATGTTTTGCTTTTTTCAATTCTCATGTTGTAACAATGGATCTGATAGTGTCCCGTCCCCCCCCCCCCCGTTTCTTTGTTAGTCACATGTAGCAGATTTGCAGGTGCTGTTATTTTTATTTTCTTTCCATCTCCCTTTGCAAGAACTTAAATTCAAATCTTTATTACAGTCCAAGACCATCATTGTACAGTAAAATATAGAAGTTGAGATGTCTTAAAAAATATATTTTAAGAGGAACATATCTGCTACAACTACTAATGTGCTTATGATGTAGCATGGGTAGTTTATTTAGCTCAGGGATTCTCAACCTATGGGCCATGGGCTGGATGTGGCCCATGGCACCATTTCATGAGGCCCACCACCACCTTCACCACACCAGAAAGTGTCATTCGGTGGAGTAAGGGCAAAATGGCTGTCTGGCCCCCAAAGCTGTCTGAGGCAGCATGACCTGGCCCCAGCCCTGACTTTAAAAAGTTGAAAACTCCTGATTTAACTGAAGGCACTGCCAGGATTATTCCTCTGATCCTACACACTGAAGCACAGAACCTGGTAGTGTTGCGGTTGAAGGCAGGGTTTTCATCTGATAACAGCCAATGGGTGTACGTGCTGTTTGATGGGCCAGGATACTTGCAGAGCCGTGGAGATATGAACTTGTTCCAGATGTCTCTATAAAAAGGGCAGATGCAGAGAACGTGTCCTGTGGTTTTTATTTTAACTGCGCCAAAAAAAAGAAAGAAATCTAAGCCTCAAAATATCTTGCATGCAAGAAAGGAAAAGTTCAAACATTAAGTTGAGGGGAAGAAGAAAGGATGTTAGTCATCCGTAAAATCATTTTTGTCTCCCATCCAAAGGAACGAGTTGATAGATGTGAAGGAAAGCAACTGTGTAGTTTCCTTTTCTTTTTAAGGAAATGTGTGTCCATGTCGAACTGTATGTCTTCTTTCCTAGGATATGAAAGACCATGGCTCTTCTAAGGACATCAAGGTGGATGTGAAGGTGAAAACGACTCCACAAGAAGACTTGGCCAAAATATTGGCAGGGATGCGGGCTGATTATGAAACAATTATAGAAAAGAATCGCCAGAGCCTTGACACCTGGTTTCAACAGCAGGTATTCTTGGGACAAGTGAAATGATAGGGAACCCTTTGGCCTACAGGAGCTGTGTCAGTTTAGGTCAGGGGCTCCCAACCTAAGGCCTAAGGGGCCAGATCTGGCCTACAGTGCCATTTCATCTACCCCCACCCCCACACCTCGAAGGGCATTCAAGAAACAAAATGACTAATCCTTTGAAACTGTTGGGACAAAATGGCCAGACTATTGTTCACCACCTATACCAAGAAGTGCCATGTAGTGGAGGAAGAGCAGAATGGCTGTCAGACCCTCAAAGCTGACTGAGAGCACGTGACCCAGCTCCAGGCTTGAAAAGGTTGGGAACCCCTGATTTAGATGATTTGCAGATCTGTCAAAATACAACTCCTATCATCCCTAGCCATGATGGCCAACTCCTATGCAGGCCCATGAAGGTCGGAGCTGGTGATCTGACACATTTGAAAGGCTTGTGATTTTGCAAGGCTGAGTTACAGTTCTGAAACAATTGTGATGTGTAGACATGTACAGGCCCCAGGGTGCTATGTGGGTGGGCTGGCCGAATGCCATTCCAGAAAGCCACAATTCCACTCTTATTCCCCCTGCAATCATAACAAACATTCTGACAAAGATATGAAGTATGTGGTTCAGTATTGGCAATTAAGAAACTTCCTGATCTGAGGTAACATCATTCTCCTTTATTTCCAGTTTCAGTGAGACCAGAATCTTTTCCAATGTGTGGTCACAAATTGGGCAATAGCAACATGTTAGTGTATGAACATGTTCAGCTGGATAGCTCAGTGAGTTAGGTATCTGGCCACAGAACCAGAGGTTGGAAGCTCAGATCCCCACTTGCATCCCAAAATAACCAGTCTCTGTGATCTATAGGGTAAGCTGTCCAGTTCAGGATGCCCCCAGAAGAAAGCAATAGCAATTACACTTATATACCGCGTCATAACACCTCGTACACTCTCTGGGCAGTCCACAAGATAATTAGAATAAATATATAAATTTTGCCCCCAACATGGGGGCGGGGGGGGGGTTTACTCATTTTACCAACCTTGGAAGGCTGAGTCAACTTTGAGTCCCATCAGGATCAAACTCAGATAAGTAGTTTTGACTGCAGTACAGCAGTTTAACCACTGTGCCATGAGGAATGGTAAACCAGTTTTGAGTAATGTCTCCCAAGAAAAACCTGAAAAGGGTTACCATAAGTCAGATTTGACTTGACGGCACACACATATTATTATTACTAGTGAACATACCTGGCCTCACCCAGGTTGAACATTACTTAGTTCCACCCCTACCCCAGCACTCTAATTCTTTTATTTCCCCATTTTCTGCCATGATAATTTTTCCTTCTTCTGTGCTACTACTCACACGGCCCAGTAATTACACCAATAATTACTTCAACTCGGCCGGAAATGAGTTTTCATGTTTAAAACAGAACTTGGAACATTAGTTTTAACTATGAAAACTAACCTAATTTGTTGCTATTAATGTTTCTAACTACAAATGTCTAACTTGTTAAATTAAAAAAGAAAGTAATAATGTTTGGGGACAACGGGAAACTGACACCACCACAACCATCCTGTTGCTTCAGATTGGGTGATAATAACGGGCAGAAAGCAGACAATAGCAATTCCGGCCTAATCATAGTAAAATAAACCACCTTTGCTCTCTGAACAAAAAGCAACAAATCTTTACCAGGTTTCCTTGCATTTAGCTTTACATCATGTCACCCTTTTTTAGTTCAATTTCATCTGTCTCAAAGCCAACCCCAACTGTAGGGTAAATGGCAAGTGTTGTTGCCCCTAAGATGTTGTTGCCCCTATGTTAGCATCAAAGTATATTATTACCCAAGCTAATGATTTTGTTGTTGTTGTTCAGTCGCACAGTCAATTCTGACCCTTTGCGACCCCATGGACCACTGTCTGCCAGGCACTTCTGTCCTCCACCATCCTCCTTAACTCGCTCAGCTCTGTGCCCATTATCTCCACAATACCATCTAGCCATCTCATCTTGGGCCGTCCCCTTCTTCTTTTGCCCTCGACCCTTCCAAGCATTAAGGCTTTCTCAAGTGAATCCTCTCTTCTCATTTGATGTTCAAAGTACTTTAGCTTCATCTTTATTATTTGACCTTCTAAGGAGCAGTCAGGTTTGATTTCTTCTAAGATTGACCTATTTGTTCTCCTTGCTGTCCAGGGGACTCTCAAAACTCTCCTCCAACACCACATCTCAAAGGCATCTGTTCTTCTGCGCTCAGCTTTCCTAATGGTCCAGCTCTCACAATTAAATGATAAAATACAGTAAAGGAAGATGGCAGCAGGATAGTGGGAAACAGAAAAGAGTGAGCTTGTACATTTTTACCAATTTAGAACACTTAAACTGAAATGTCTTTGGACCCAGGCCTACTGGCTAATTTAGTAGAACACTTTCTCTTTTAAAGTTGTAATCTTTAATCGTTTTTAAAAATTTGTCTGTAGTTTTTTAATGGGTTTTTTAAAATTGCTTTTTAAACTGCAATTGGCTCTATTTTCTGTGAGCCACACAGAGTCTTTGGAGTTGGGCAGCAATACAAATTAGAAATAATTAAATTAAATAAATAAATTCTAAGATACTCAGCAAATACTGCCTTATCAAAGTCAAATGATTATTAATGTGAGATTAGAAAAGCCTCAAATAACAGGCACCCAAAAATCAATATTTATGAACTCCTTAGCAAACCATTTAAGTTAGTTTCTGATTTGCAGGAGAGCGGAGACATAACCATCAAACTAATAAGCCTCAATAGGAAGAAC
The DNA here is from genome assembly GCA_030440675.1 of Furcifer pardalis. NCBI lineage: Eukaryota > Metazoa > Chordata > Lepidosauria > Squamata > Chamaeleonidae > Furcifer > Furcifer pardalis. The sequence goes on from CP126897.1 coordinate 27,229,619, forward strand.
TCTTGGTTAGCACTCGCAAAGCTTTGTGAAAAGGGTGTTTTTAAAATACACACAGCTAAACCTGATCACAGCAACAAGTATAAACAGAGGTGATTACATCTCCTTTCGTTCTACAGATTGCAAGTGAATCTTCGGAAAGGAGACCCAATCAGGAGCAAATGCAAAACAACGAGAAAGAAATCAGTGAGCTGAATCGCACACTGCAAACCCTGGAAATCGATTTACAGACACATCTAAACAAGGTAACCGCGAAAGGCAAGCAACATGGGGGAATAAATGATGGATGAGTAGATGCTGAGCTCGATGACTGGAAAGTCAGCAGGTCAACAGTTCGAGACCCGAGTGCTGTGCGACCAAGTGAGCACCCGTCATCTATCCCAGCTCCTGCCAACTTAACAGTTTGATCGCAAGAAATTGCAAGTAGATAAAGAGGTACTAATTTGGTGGGAAAGGTAACAGTATTCTGTGTGCTTTAGAGTCTAGTCACCTCTGCTTTAGAGCAAAGTCCAATCAAATATCATCAAAGAAGGGCATTATAAACAATAGGATTGGTTCTGGGATACTCCCCCCCCCCCATTACATGAAGGGACCCCTTATGTGATGAAACCATTACCACCCCAAAAGGGGGGCAAACAGAGGGCTAAACACCTGTTTAAATTCAGGCTCTTGGCCTAAACAATAAAAGCTACATCCTGTACCTGTTTATCTTGGAGAAGGCTCCCCTTAATGCAGTAAGATTAGACAGGTAAAAGTAGCTAGAATAACAGTCTATCTTCTGATTGGGGGTGGTGGTGGTTAAAACCACTCCTTAAATACCTTACTTACCTTGAAAGCCCTATTAATGCACTATACAGTACATCCATTCTGATTTGATGACACATAACAGCCATGAATAGGATTGTACTACTAAATTTAAATCCCAGAGGTGAGGAAGGCACTAAAACAGAAGAATGTAGTCAACTAGTACAATATAATGACAGGCATTAAGTTAAAAATGTACTTTCTACAATTGTTGAGACTATAGTTTGCAAATCCTCAAGTAAATAGCTGTGTTTTCTGTAGACACCCATGCACATTTTTCAACTATAACATCATTGGAATGTTTTGCTCTTTTAGAAATTTGCCTTAGAAAACAACTTGGGGGAAACAAAGTCTCAGTACACTTTCCAGCTTCAAGCTATCCAAGATTTAGTCTCCAAATGTGAAGAAGAGCTCAGTGAATTACACAATGACATCAGGTATCAAAATAACCAATACAAGGTCCTTCTTGGCATAAAAACGCGACTGGAGACAGAGATTTCTACTTATCGTCAGCTCCTGGATGGAAATGTTGATGGGTAAGGCAATGTGGGGAAGGAGAGTTGTGTCTTGAATGCATTGATTATGAGGGATCCCTTTATGCAGCAACAATGCTCAGCAGAAATTCTAAGGCTTGGGAACAAAGAAGCCAGACAAAGTAGGCAGTGTCTGCCTGAACAAACTCATGTAGCAATTCAGGCTACTTTTAGATGATAGGCAATTGCTATATCCTGCATGCACGGTAGAAAAATGGCTCAGTGGTTAAGAAGCTTGGCTTGTTAGCTGGAAGGCCGGCAAGTCAGCAGTTCGAGAGGCGAGTACTGCATGATGGATTGAGCGCCCATCTCTGTCCCAGGTCCTGCCAACTTAGCCAATCAAAAGCAAGACATTGCAAGTAGATAAATAGGGACCACTTTGGGGGGGATCTTGGGGTCGGCCCCCGGGCCTTAGTGACCAACTCCCTGAACCCCATGATCGGCCCACAGCCCAAAAAGTTTGGCCACCCCTGATTTAGGGCATGTATCACTGTACACCAGCCTTCCCCAAATTGGAACAATGACATCCACAGAAAATAATGGGATCTGTCCAGTTCATTCAGGCAAGCATTCCTGTGTACAACAGAAAGCATCAGCCAGCCAATCCCTCCCAACCCAATAATAAATTATCTCAGGATAATTACTGCTGCCATGCTTGTTTAGGACATGTATCTCTGTACAGTAGCCTTCCTCAAATTGTGACAATAACATCCATAGAGAACAAGAATAATAGGATTTGCCCAGCCCTTCCTGGAAGGTGTCAGGGCAGGGACAGCTGTTATGCGCAGCTGTCTTCTCTGAACTGAAGAAATAAGTTTTTCCAGAGCATCAATAGGTTTCCTTAGCATTTAGGTTAATTCCAGAAAGACACTTGCAAAAGAGAGAAGACCTTTCTTGACCATTTCTAAAGATTTACGTTGTTTTCATGTTTTATCATTTTACAGGATGACGGGCTCCAAGTCAGGATTTAGAGGTAAAAATCCTGGTTTGTTTGTTTTTTAAAAGTAGCTTTTAGAAGGTATTAGATTAATGGAAGAGTGGAGTTTCTCCAGCAAAAATCCTTTCAACCCAGAAAGGGGCTGTGGTGACTCAGTGGCTAAGAAGCTTGCCTTGTAAGCTGGAAGGCCAGCAAGTCAGCAGTTCAAGACCCAGGTACTGCATGACAGTTTGAGCATCCATCTCTGTCCCAGCTCCTGCCAACCAGCCCCGTGCTGGCCCAGCGGGATACCGAGACGTGTCACCGCATGCTCCTACTTATAACTTGAAGGGCAGCACAGGCCTGCTGCCAGCCTAGCAGTTTGAAAGCAAGAAATTGCAAGTAGATAAATAGAGACCACTTCAGTGGGAAAAGAACTTAGGGACATGAAAGGAGCCTCATTCAGCCATCCTCTGAGCGGAGTTTCTTCAGCAAAAATCCTTTCAACCCAGAACAATTTCTGACACTAAATTATTATTACATAATGGAAGAACTTTGTATTACCTTTAGAGATGGTATTCCTCTGAATTCCACTTGGTGGGAAACATTGATGAGAAAAGGCAATTGTCCTTATCTCTTGCTTGTTAGTGTCCCCAAGGCATCTGTTTGGCCATTCTGGGGACCAAGAAGCTTTTGTCTTCAATGTACAGTATCTCACAGTTGTATAACATGGATATCTCTGGAACAGGACCACATGAAATATATCTGCAGAATGCTCATCTTTTCAGCACATTTGATTGTTTCTGAATAAGAGTCAGCTGTGCTTGTATAGTTCACTTAAATTACTTTTATGAAATGCAAGCTCACTTCAGTTCCATTTATGAAAGGGCTTTCACATCAGGAACCATTTTTAGAGGTCTTTGTGGTGGGCTGAATATAAGTTATGGAGTGTGAGCATAAAGAAAACCATGAAATCACTCATCTCCAGCACTCCACTTAATGGGGCTCCTTTGTTGTATATATTTAATGGCAGATAGTGTCTACCATATTTGTTCAAAATTTTATACCTGTGCTTTAGGTATCTCAAATACCTTATTGTGTGCATCAGGAGTTCTCAACCTTTTTAAGCCGGGGGCCGGATCACGGTCCCTCAGACAGCTTCAGGGGACGGATGGGCATTTTGCCCTTCCTACACTACATGGCACTTCCTGGTGTGGTAGAGGCAGTAGGGGGGCACATGAAATGGTGCCATGGGCCGCATCCGAGAATCCCTGGTGTATATATAAAATGTCGTTCTGCATACCACATCTAAAATAATTGTGCACAATAAGTCACTATAGAAAGGAAGCTGAGCCTGACTGAAGTGTGAAAAATGCTGCAATCGCACACCTGCTTATCAGACATCAAGCTTCATGGAAATTAGTTGGACTTGCATCTGACTAGCTGGCGCAAAATGTAAAACAGCCACAATCTCCTGCCTCATATTTTATCAATAGCTAGCTGTAAACATGTCCTTATTTCTGATTTTCCAGTAAGGTGTTTTAAGCATGCATGCTACTATTCCAAGTTTCTCAAGAAATCTGAACTTAAATATATCTGTAATCTTCCTGCACACCATCATAATCATAAATATAATGCATCTCCATGTTTCTTCCAGAACCTGGGTCAACCAGCAAGGATCTAAAGTTGGGCAGGAAAGAGTGAATGGACAGGTAGTTTCTACACATACATCTGAAATCAATTTGAAGAGAAGAAAAGAAGCACTTATACATAGAAAGAAAGAAAAAACATGGGATTTCTAGTGTCTAGTGCAAAAAGTTCTATACCTTGTTGGTACTGTATGTAAGTTTATCTTTTTGGGCCTTGAATCTGTTTTCCTCTCTCTTTCATGAAGATTGTTATCCAAACTGCTTCTTATTTAATTTAATGTAAATGCAAGGGATGCACAGTATTCTCAAAGCTCTCACTTCTTTAAAGACTATGAGATCAATAAAAAGGTCATTAAGTTATTCTAGTTCCTAGTAACTCGTGCATACATATAGAAGTGAGGGAGGTCATTAAGCCGCCGAGAAGTCTGAAGTGCTAAAATAAAATCTGCTAGAAGGCCATGCAGTTTGGTCTGAAGATTCATTTTTCAGTTCCTTTGGTTTGATTCGGTGTTAAAGAGATTAGTCGACAAGTTTGCTGCCCAGGTTATGCCAGATTGTATTCACAATCTTCGTGGAAGCTTTCTCTATGTACCCCTGGTCTGAAGGGGGACAAAAAAGCAAATGATTGGAAAAAATCACAAAAGTGTGTACAGGGCATTTAACATGTTTATTTGCAAACCCTTTGCCAAAAAGTCCCCAAATTTGGCACAGAACAAGGACTGTGGTGATCTGAATTCCAGTTTAAATGTTAGTGTGTGTGTGTGTGTGTGTGGGTGTTTGAGTGCATGCGTGCAAATGCCACTGGACACCATCATATTGGGGCCAATGGCAAAATGAGCAGAGGAGGAACTCTGATTCCCAATGGTCATGGAGGTGGAAGAGGCCATGCCAGATGGACTGGCTGTGAAAGTACACCTTGATAATATCCTCAAGGCTGCGACAGTCCATTGCAGTCCTGGTGTTAAATCCTGAATGTCTCACTTCATATGTGTCGCATGAGATCGCTCCGTGAGCATAGCGTGTGGGTCACTTGATGGCAAGCTGGGATCCACCTTAAACAAATTGATGCCAATGGCATTTTTCCTGCTTCAGGAAAAATGCATTCTTGGATACAAGTTGCAATCAATGACAATGACAATAAAACATTGTTTTACTCTGCCAGGCATGAAAAAATGGGTATCATACAAGTTACTGTATTAGGTAACACTGAATTCATGTTTCTTTTTTAAAAAATGCAGAAAATGTGTGAAGAATTGCCTCGAAAGTGTCTTGACAAAAGTAATAATTAATCTTTTAAAACACATCCCACATTAAGGACATAAAATCCAATAGTTTCTTTTCTCTTGCATTCTTTCTTTTAAAAAAAACTACACATATTTTGGTCCTAAATATAAAAAAGTGTGAATTTCATTTTCCCCCCACCCCACAAAAATGAACGAGTCGTATTCATAGTGGCTAAACTCAAAAGTTATCCACAGGATGGAGTGGACCAGATTTTACTTGCAAGCTATGAAACCAAGAAAAAGGAGGAGGCAGTTAGAAGCAATGACAATACTCAGGTATTAAAAGCCATGTTTTTATGAGTTAAGCACTCAAGTCCCTGCATCTAGGTGGGCAAACGCATCAATCTGTTACTGTCCCATTTGATATATTTTTAAAAAATCTCAGATTCTTCTCTTGGTGGAGATGAAGAAATTTGATTGCTATGAAAAGCAATCTGAAACGAAAATGTCACTCATCCCTATTCAAGAGTTCATTGATTTTGAGAACAGATGTGAAATCCAGTTATTTGAAATGAAGTCTTTCCACATAAAGCTGGAGCATGTTTATACATCTATTGGTGGTGGTGTGGACACTGGAATCTTTTTTTAAAAAGGCAAAGTTAGAATTTCTCTTGGAAAACTCATTAAAATACTATAATGTCTACAAAATCAGGCAATCTGTCATCAAGAAATGATGGAGATTGGAAAAATCTGTGACTTGTAGTCCAAAGAAGTAATTTTTCCATGTTCTGATTAGGTCTACGCTGGTTAGGAACTGCCATGAACAGGTAGCTGATATATCAAAGAGCTTGACCTATAATTACATACCTAGCTCCAGAAAACAGGTTTGGACAAGATGCCCTTTCGTTTCCTCTCAGCTTTATGTTTCTGTGGCATGAAATCACTCTAAGGCACACTAATAGTTTGGCATAGAGCACCATGGTTTCATGGATACATGTTTTTAAGCTACCTGTTATAGTGTTGTCAAGAAAATCCATTTCCATGAATCAAATGTGTCTTTGGGCATGTCACAACCAGCTGGTGACCACAACCCCCAGGTTACATAAGGAAGGTTCCAAAAGACCTTAAGTGGATTACCTAATGTTTTCAGGGGAGAGCAGGTAATACCAGAAATACAACTCTCGTCTAACTGATGTATTATTTCAGTTTAACACCCAGCATCAAGCCAACCAGCCAGTTCTGATACTTGATGCTTTTGGACAGATTTGAATGGATATGAGAAGTTGGGTAATCCAGAAATCTACAAGAATCTCTCAACAAGCTGCAAATTTGACATTATCTGATATAACCGACTAGCAGCAGTTTCAGCGCAAACAAGCAAAAGTACTCTTTAATGCAACGCGTAATCATAGAATCATGAAATAATTGAGTTGGAGAGGGCATTTTTGGCCATTGTGTCCAACCTCCTGTTCAATGTAGGAATCTGAATCAAAGCATATATGACAGATGGTTGTCCAAATTATCTCTTGAATGTGTCCAATGTTAGAGGACTCACCACCTCTTGTGGCAGTTGGTTCCACTGTTGTACTGCTCTAACCATCAAGATGTTTTTGCTTATATTTAGCCTATATCTGACTTCCTTCAGTTTGGACCTGTTATTATGCATCCTGCACTGTGGTATGACTGAGAACAGATCCCACCCCTCCTCTTTATGACTATCTTTCAGGTACAATAATATCTTGGATAACATTTACCTCGGATAACGCTAAAATCGCATAACGTTAAGTAATCTGGGGAGGAGAATTGGATCGAATAATGTTAAGGTCCTATGGGATGGATCATATAACAACCGCTAAAGCCTGTGTAGTTACAATGTATCTCTATGGAGCTTTAACGTTATCCGATCCATCCCATAGGATTTTAACATGCATCGGATAACACTAAAAAATTAGATAACACCAAGACTTGTGGAACCAAATCTTAGCGTTATCCAAGGTATTACTGTATTTGAAGAGTGCTATCATATCCCCTCTCAGTCAACTGTTCCTTGATGTATCTATGGAATTCATTGCAAGAGGATGCTACAGTGGTCTATGCCTGGATTGGTTTTAAATACTTCAGATGGCTTTAGTGATGCAGGAAAGTTTGTTCTAATATTAGTGTCATGAACCTGCCTAACTTATGTGTTCTGTGGTGATCCAATATGGATTCTAGTTGGTTTAGTGAGAGAGCAAAAAAGCCAAGCTCTGTGTGTTTAGAAAATAGCTTGTAGAAAACAGGCCTTGGTCTCATGAGAAAAGAGCAAGTAGAAACATGTTATCTACACCTGCCCGATAAGCAGTGCAAGGAACTGGTACGGATGAGCTCAACAAAATTCCTTTCTCATTAGCGTGATGGTCAAACCATCCTAGCCCAATTAAATAATCTCTAGTTGGAGGAGACCGGAGGGAATTGGTTTCCATGCTGCACTGAGGCAGACACAGAGGGAATCAATTTGCTTTTAAATCTCTAAAAGCATGGACTGGACTCATGGTCACCTAACTTAGCTAGAATAGATGTGCTTTATTTTACTAGGGAAAAGTGACATTTTCCTGAACTGTTTACTAGATTATTGATTCATTTACTTTACAATATGTATGATGCTGATAAAACAAGAATAAAACAGAATATTATTCCAAACTCTCTTTATTTGAGAAACTTTCTTTTTAACAGGGTAACTTTGTTTTATTGAGCATAAAGGATTTGCTACCAACTGAACAGCTTAAAGATAACATTTCCCAAAATCTGTCTGCATTTAATTAATGAGACATTGTACCTTAGCCAGAGCTAAGAGTGAGTTTTGCTGTGCCTTTCATTGTTTCCAGGAGTCAATCAGCAGGACTTTTGGATATGAGTTTTAAGGGGAAGCTGAATTGGCAAGGACTTATGAGGGGTGACCACGACAATCAGATGTACTGTTGATAGCAAAATCTCCATATTCCGAACAGATGGTGTGTTAAGCCTGGAATAAAAGTGAGACCGGAGGACTACTTTCTACCAGAACTGCAATGCAGAAACAAGTACATTTTTTAAAATGAACTGCTATAAATCTTCCATCTCTCTTGAAGCAAAATCTATGGACAACTGCCTGTCTTATAAAAGCTGCCCAAAGCTCTTTCATAATGGCAACTGCAAATGAAGATCAAAGACTACTGCTAATGAATTTCCACACACGATTTTTCATTTACACATAGCTCAGCATACGCTTGGTGTTTGTTAAAGACATAGCGGTCAGGTCATCCCTTGGAAATGTTTCCGCCATTTGGACTGGCATTTTAAGTAAAGATGGTAATGCAAAGGTACTCTTTCACATTCTTTTCACACCCTAAACCCCCCTAAGAAATGTTACTAGCAGGGTAGCATGAGAGTATTAACCTTCAGGACATAAAAAGGCTGTCTTGCTTTCCCAGTGATTCATAAAAGATGAAGAATATTCACTGCAGCATCAGAAGTGTTGTGGGAATTAATGAGCTGGTTCTCAGTAATCCCACAGAGTGCTTTGAAGTGCTACCTTTTGAACAGCAACGTTTATATACTGCTGTCACAAGCCAATACCAAACAAGAGGTCATCATTATCCTCTCAGAAATGTTTGGCTTCAATGGATCTTTATAAACACTTATGTGAATTCAATCACATTTAATGAGGAGAGAGTGTATTATAGTGAAGCTCATACTGTGTGGCTTGAGACTCAACATCAAGAAAACCAATATAATGGCAATAGGCCCTATCAGTCCCTGGAAAATAGATGGGGAAGAAGTAGAAGATGGGGAAGAAGTAGGATCCAAGATCACTGCAGATGGTGTCTGCAGCCATGAAATAAAAAGGCGACTGATTTTTGGGAGACAAGCTATGAGAAACCTGGGGAGCATAGTGAAAAGTAGAGACATCACCTTACAAACAAAAATTCGCATAGTCAAAGCAATGGTTTCCCCAGTGGTTTTGCATGGTTGTGAGAACTGGACCATTAGGAAGGCTGAGCACAGAAGAATAGACCCCTTTGCAATGTGGTGTTGGAGGAGAGTTTTGAGAGTCTCCTGGACAGCGAGGAGAACAAATAGGTTGGCCTTTGAAGAAATCAACCCTGACTGCTCCTTAAAAGGGCAAATAGTAAAAATGAAGCTAAAGTACTTTGGACATCAAATGAGAAGAGAGGTTCACTTGAGAAAGCCTTGATGCTGGGAAAGGTGGAGGGCGAAAGAAGAAGGGGGCGGCAAAAAATGAGATTGTTAGATAGTATTGTTGGCACAGAGCTGAGTGGGTTGAGGAGGATGGTGGAGGACAGAAGTGCCTGGCGGACAGTGGTCCATGGGGTTGCAAAGGGTCAGAATCGACTGTGTGACTGAACAACAACAACATACTGTGTTTATGATCAGTTGTGGGCTCCAAAAAAATTTACTACCGCACTGTGGGTGTGGAATGGTGGATGTAGCCAGGAGGAGAGCCCTGTGTTGCACCTGAATTAGGACTACTTTATTTCAAAACTTGGATGGACGGGGCCAGCCAGAATTTCTACTACCAGTTCTGGCAAACTGGTGTGAACCTGCTGATGCCCACCACTGTTTATGATACAGATCAGCTGATACTGGCCTTAAGCTACAGTTGTGTTTATTTAGTTAAGATTTTTAGTTAAGATATTGATCAGCCACTCTGCAGATAAAACTCTCACCAGAGTGTGCAGTTGTGTTTACCTCCACAACACCCCTCAAAACACAGGCAACATTATTTTTCTTCTTCCACCCCACACAGTTACCTGATATTTTCTGTCTTCTATGGCACCACAAGCTTATTCCAACTGTTTCCTTCAACAGCCAGAAAAATGAGGCTATGTACAAAACTCTCTGCAGCAATAGATGCACCAAGTGGACAATGGTTCAGTGGTGGGAGAGAATTGCATTTAATCAGCAACCCTCAAACCAACTCACTTCGAAGGACTCAGGGAACATAGGATAGTGAAGTAACTGCCAGTGGAAATTGCAAGTAGATAAATAGGGACCACTTCGGTGGGAAGGTAACAGCGTTCCATGCGCTCCGGTGTCTAGTCATGCCTGCCACATGACCATGGAAACGTCTGCAGAAGCAGACAGCGCTGGCTCTTCGGCTTAGAAACAGAGATGAGCACTGACCCCTAGAGTCGGATACGACTGGCTTTCGAGCAAGGGAAACCTTTACCTTACAGTATATATATTTCCCCACATTTTAAGCCAGTTCTTCAAATGTGTGCATTTTTACAAATGGAAAGGTTTTGTGTTATTTTCCAAACATTTTGGTGCCTGAACTGTTTCAATTATATATTTATTGTACACATTTATTTGAATTAATTTTAAATATTTTAATTTGATTTAATGTTTATTTTACTGACTTTGGCGGGGTCTATGACAAACTTCCCAAGAGGATGGATTTCTCTGGCTAATTTCTTACCGTTTAACTCAAGGTTCAAAAATTAGAGTACAGTATATGCATAGTCTGCATAGAATCAGTCAATCCTGAAGGAAATCAACCTGGACTGCTCCTTGGAAGGACAAATATTGAAGCTGAAGCTCAAGTACTTTGACCACCAAATGAAAAGAGAGGACTTACTGGAGAAGACCCTTATGCTAGGAAAGATTGAAGGCAAAAGGAGAAGGGGCGGCAGAGGATAAAATGGTTAGACAACAGTAGATGTAGATCTAGGTGGACTACAGAGGATGGTGGATGACAGAGGAGCCTGGGATAGCACAGGGTCAGACTTAACTGGGCTTCTGAACAACAACATATGCATAACATAAAATACAAAGCTTCTACACCACTGCATAAGAGACCACAGAATAATACCATCAGTTAAATACTGTTTCTTATAGCAATATATAAGATGATAACATTGAAATTAACTGTATTAGAACTTAAAAAATGACAAAATATGATAAATAATTATTGTAATTGTGATTTTAAAAATCACAAATTAATAAGAAATATTGATATGTACCCCAGAAGGAAGGAAGATTGGGTATTCCAAATTTAAAGAACTATTACTTGGCTAATTACTGTTTCTAACAAAACATTTTGCAAAACAATATCACTTTGTTTAATTTAACATTCATTTTCTAATGAGGCATGTTCGTCCTCATAGCTGCTGAAAACTGCCAATATACCGTAATATCATATTACGGTAAGTAATATGTAAGTATTGACTTAGGCTTCTTTGAGTGAGAAGCTAATTAAACAACGTGAAAGGCAGTTGTTCACCAGGGAACAAGTAATCTCTGTAAACAAGAGGTAAAGAGATTACTTAAAATCAAATCTCACCGATAAGGAAGATGCTATTTATTTCAAGATAGGGTTAAACCCTATTTACACATTAAATTTATGGAAATTATCAGTTGAATGGAGTGAGCATCAGTGTATTTCCAGCCTGCTTCATTTTCTACTCCAAGGCATACTTGCCTGCTATTCCAGTTATCTTTTGACTTCCTACATTGGCATTCCAGTCTCCTACGAGGAGGACATGGTTTTTGTGTCTGTTCTAGAAGGTGTTGTAAGTCTTCATAGAACCAGTTGACTTCGGCCTCTTCTGCATTTGTGGTTGGTGCATAGACTTGGATTATTGTGATGTTTGTATGATTTCTCTTGGATTCAGACTGAGAGCATTCTGTCATTTTTGAGACTGTATCCCATTACTGCTTTCCTCACTCTTTTGTTGACTTTAAGGGCTACTCCATTTCTTCTAAGGGATTCTTGCCCACAGTAGTAATTATAATAGTCCCCTGAGTTAAATCTGCCCATTCCTATCCACTTTGGTTCATTGATTTCCAGGATGTTGACACTCAAATTTCCATCTCATGTTTGACCACATCCAGCTTATCTTCATTTATAGATCCTACACTCCAGGTTCTTATGCAATATTGTACTTTACAGCATCAGACTTTCCTTTCTCCACCAGACACATCTACAGTTGAGTGTCCTTTCAGCTATGCTCCAGCTACTTTGATCTTTCTGGGGCTATTTGTTCTTGCCCTCTGTTCTTCCCCAGTAGCATATTGGACACTATTCGACCTGGGGGGATAATCTTCTGGAATTATGCCTTTAGTCTTTTGATACTGTCCATGGGTTTTCTTGGCAAGGATATTGGAGTGGATTGCAAGTTCCATCTCCAGTGGATTGTGTTTAGTCTGTGGATGTCTGTCTTGGGTAGCCCTATACAACATAGCCCATAGCCTTGTCAAACCACACTAGCTCCCTCACCACAGCAAGGCAACAGTCCTTGTGGGTAGGAAATAAGTAGCTGCTTGTTGTTGTTGTTGTTCAGTTGCACAGTTTAATTGTTAAATTATCTCATTTCCGTATGCCAGAACAAGGGCAATGAATATTTTGCATTTTGAATTATTCTATTTTAGTGGCTTTTGCTTTAACAACAATTGGTGATTAAAACAGATTTTTGTTGTTCAGTCGCACAGTCGATTCCGACCCTTTGTGACCCTGTGGACCACTGTCCGCCAGGCACTTCTGTCCTCCACCATCCTCCTCAACTCGCTCAGTTCTGTGCCCATTGTCTCTACAATACCATCTAGCCATCTCAAACCAGACATAGAAATTAAGGCCTTCTCCATTGGAAAGGGCTGCATCTTTTTAGTTGCTTGGCACCTTGCAGGCAGATGGTGACCTCTAGTGAGGAAAAAATGATGTTACCTGAACAGTTCAAAAAGGTGATCCAGGTTTGAAGAAGCATTAAGATGAAAAGGCAGTCTACGTGGCTTATGAGAACCCCACAGGAATATGTGCTAAACAGCACTTTCAACTATTTTTATAATACAGTACAGTAGTTTCCAGTGAAGCACCCATGTTCGTTTAGCAAACAATAAAAAGATGTGGTAACTTGAAAATGAATACATGTGTCTCAGTATGAGCTTTCATGGGTTACAAATTTATTTATTTATTTAAGCAAACTTTTATGCTGCCCTCCTCAAAAAGACCCAGGGCAACTAACACAACTCTCAACACCTAAAACACAATAAAAACATAATATAAAATCAAGATTAAAAAATAAAAAAAGCTAAAACAAGACAAACAGAGAGAGGAAGATCAAATGAGCCAACAGACTGGGGCAACTGTCTGGCCCATACCCCACACATGCTCTGCCAGCCAGGTCTTGACCCCCTTCCTAAAGGGCAGCAGCTCCGTCTATTTCCAAATCTATTTCCACATCTTCAGCTTTGTCTGAAAAAGCAAATTGTAATCTACAAAGACTTCACCCCAAAAGAAATCCTTTAGTCACAAATTATTTTTGATATACACCAGCATTTTGTGTTCAAAATACTTGGTTCAAAAGGCTACATTTTGTGTGGAAAGGTGTGTTAATCTGAAAATAGTTTCCTGCTGAAATCTTCCATGAAATAGACACAGGAGTGTCTTTCTTAGGATCTAAGCTCACTGCAGATGGTGATTGCAGCCATGAAATAAAAAGGCGACTGATTCTTGGGAGGCAAGCAATGAGAAACCTGGGGAGCATAGTGAAAAGTAGAGACATCACATTGCAAACAAAAATTCGTATTCCCTGTGGCAATTTATGGTTGTGAGAGCTGGACCATTAGGAAAGCTGAGCGCAGAAGAATAGACGCCTTTGAGATGTGGTGTTGGAGGAGAGTTTTGAGAGTCCCCTGGACAGTGAGGAGAACAAATAGGTCAATCTTAGAAGAAATCAACCCTGACTGCTCCTTAGAAGGTCAAATAATAAAGATGAAGCTAAAGTACTTTGGACATCAAATGAGAAGAGAGGATTCACTTGAGAAAGCCTTGATGCTTGGAAGGGTCGAGGGCAAAAGAAGAAGGGGACGGCCCAAGATAAGATGGCTAGATGGTATTGTAGAGACAATGGGCACAGGGCTGAGGGAGTTGAGGGGGATGGTGGAGGACAGGAGTGCCTGGCGGACAGTGGTCCATGGGGTCGCAGAGGGTCGGAATCGACTGTGTGACTGAACAACAACAAAAAAGGCTATTTTAGAAGCATTTTGACAAATGTTTCAGAAATTTTTATCCCATTCTTTTATCAGTCTCAAATGCCAAGTGAAATGTTGGTTTGGTTTTATCCCCCCCCCCCCTTTTGCAATAAATATTGTAAGGTGCAATATGAGAAATGTCCACGAGAGGATCTTCTAACATTTCTTTCATTTGCTGATAGCAAGAACACAACAAACTAGGCATACACAACAGCCCAAATTACTGGTGTAATTTAGGCAATGCCAACCATTGATAACTTTTAGTAAATAGTAAATAACAAATGTGAGCACTTTTAAAAATAATATCCTGAGCTCTTAGAAGAGGCACTGATATATAGCAAAACCTTGCATAAAGAGCGCCTCGCTTAGAGAGTAACTCGCTTAAAGAGCAGAATTTTCTCTGAATGATCGCTTCGCTTAACAAATAAATACAACCAAATATTCGCGTAACAAATAAATCAGGGTTCGCAATCACCCTTGCCAGAAATCACAATTGGTCACTTACAATGGTGTTTCACTTAAAGAGCAAACTCGCTTAATGAGCAATCCTGTGGAACGCATTATGCTCTTTAAGCTAGGTACCATTATACAGTTTCAGCCTCCAATGCATGCTCTCCAGATGCTTCCAGCTTTCCTCCAATTAATGATATGATATGAAGGGCAATTCTCTGCATGTCAACACAAATGTGCTGATAATCTTCTCCACTACCAGCATAGTTCCCACTCAAAGGGAGAATATGAATTGTATTGAACCAAGCATGCAAAGAGTTCCCCTTGAGACATTCACATTTCCATTCAATAACCTTGGGCTGGGGCTGGGGAAACCCAGTTCCATACTCCATTGAACCATGAAACTCAATGGATGGCTTTGAGCTTCTCACTCTGTCAACCTCACCCACTTTACAGGATTATTCCAAGTGGGGAGAAAGAAATCCAGGCGCACCACTCTGAGTTCACTAGTGAAAAGGCATATGAAGGTGAAATATAAATGCCAGTTATCCATGCCTTCCAGCTGCAGTACCTTCCTTTGAACAGCCAGCTAAGTTCAGAGATCAGTAGGGACATACCAGGCTAAAGAATGCCTTCTTTTCTATATCAGTTTCTGAGGAAAGAAACTTATATCCTATACTGTATAGTCTTTGAGCAGAAAAGGAAAATTCTTGGCTAATGTGAGTGCTAGAGATGAAGCTTTTCTCAATTTTGAGATTATTTTTAAGCTTGCTTTGTTTGTTCATTAGGCTTCAAAATTTAAGCACAGTATTCCTTTGAAGTCTGATTTTTTCAACAGGAAAAAGATTGCCTCAATCACCTTTATGCAACATTAACTATGCTTTCAACTTTAATTAAAGGCTATCTCTAAGGTATGTTTCTAGTGTCTGAATGAGCAATTTATTTCCTCAAGCTGGAAATTTGAACAGAAAACTCCCCTCTATCCATTTGTCCTCTGTAAGAGTTTGTGT
Source organism: Furcifer pardalis (assembly GCA_030440675.1). NCBI lineage: Eukaryota > Metazoa > Chordata > Lepidosauria > Squamata > Chamaeleonidae > Furcifer > Furcifer pardalis. Next base: position 27,245,210 of record CP126897.1, read on the forward strand.
AAGGAGAACTATGTCTATTTGGCAGCTTTCTGATTGTAAGATTTAAATACAGTGGGACTTCATACAACAATTTGCCCTGTATAGCAACGATAACAATTGGGTTTTGAAAAAAATAGCATCCCACATAACAATTTTCCCTATGGAAAAAATTGTACACCAATTTTTCAATGGAAAAAATCACTTTGCAAAAAAAAAAAACCTGTTGTCTGATGCATCCCATAGAGAAGATTGCTATACAATGCATGCATCGTATAACAATTGTTTAGTACAGCAACAAGCCCCATGGAACAGATTAAAATCATTGTATGAGGTACCACTGTACATGGTTACTATGTCTGAGTACAAAATGGAGTCTTTCTTTCTTTCTTTCTTTCAATAAATACCATATATACTTGACTATAAGTCATCCTGAATATAAGTCAAGGTACTTAATATGCACCTCTAAAACTAAGAAAATAGATTGACCTGAGTATAAGTTGGGGGTGGAAAATGCAGCAGCTGCTAGTGAGTTTCAATAACTAAAAAACATGAAAATATGGTAAAATTAATTAATTTTGACATTTGTGTGGGTATGTTTTAGAGTTTTGATGCTAGTGGCTTTTTTTAACTGTATGTTTCAATTTGCACCACCACAGCTTCGGGACCTGAGTATAAGTTAAACCCCCTTTTTGGACCACATTTTGGAGGCTAAAAAACTATATTTATACTCCAGTAAATACAGTAAATAAATAAATAAATAAATGGAGGTGCTGTTGTCAAACCAAGCAACAACACTGCTTTTCTCACACAGATGAAATGCAACTGTGATTGATGTCATGTCGTAGCAAAGAAGCAAGGGGACCTGTGTTAATAAGCTTGAACTAACCCCACAAGGCTTGGGAAAAGTTAGGTTTTGGACTGTATGTTCCAGAAAATACAGTCACCATGGAAATAGTATTGGGGGGAAAAAATGTTTTCTAAGCTCTGGCTAGAGATGATGCTTGAGCACTGAGCAGAGATACAGCAGGTACAACCTTTAGCTAAAACTAAGTAGATTTTGGAAGCAACCACTACAAAACCTTCTGAGAACACTGGGTTTGTTTTCATTTGTTGCTGTTTCATGTACTTTAAAATGAAAGCAACACATGAGAGTCTATGAACAAAAGGGAGTGGGTCCTTGCAGGTTAATGGTTTTTTAGGTAAATGCTTGACTAAATCCCACTGGCACGGAAAAGGCCTCCATGAGTCATGAGCACTGTCTCTTTAAATATGCTTTCATCTTTATTATGCTGCTAAAATTGGCTGTGGTATATAAAAAAGATCTCAGATACTTCCTTGTGTCATTGAAGGTATTCAAAGCTTTTCAACTATTTAGCTTGCCCTTCTGTAAAAAGGTGCAGCTGTTAAGATCAATACTACCTCAATGATGCCCTTTTGTCTTGGGAGGAAGGATGGTAGAAGGGCATACCTTTAGAAAGGAATGTTTAAGAGACTCTATTTCTGTTGATTCTGATATGAACCGACTTGTTCCCAGAATCATGTGTAGATATTGCAGTTAGACATCAGATTTACCACTTTTACAAATGTTGTAACAAAATCCTCAGCTTAAAAAAAAGGTCATAATTTATCTCAACATGTGTAAGTTAACAGCAAATATATTGCGAAGTGTTTGCTCACAGTGAAAACATATTCAAACTATGTATTTAAATGCACATTCATGTAATATTTTTCTTAATTCACAGATTAATTGCATGGTCTGGAAACAAACTGATCTAACCATTCTGTCTGTCAAATGAGAAATATAGCAAGCAGGCCTTAGTTAGGTATGTGATGAATACCCAGTAATTTTTAAAGTCTAACCACACTGAGACTTCCTCCTAAGACTTCCAACTCCATCAACAAGACTTCTGGGCTTCTGATGAAAATAACCCCCAATCTTGTTCTCCCCTACCACTCCCTTGGGTACAGGTAGTCACCAAATTTCTCCTGGTTTTTTAATGCTGTTTACAATTGATCCTGAACAGAAAAATTTCCTGACTAAAGCTTTGAAATGTGGATCTACAGATTGCTGCTAAGGATATTGTGGGTTGATCATGTGACTAAGGTAGAAGTGTTGTGCTGGGTGGATAAACAACAAGAACTGTTGAAGATCATTAAACAAAGAAAGTTCCAATACCTTGGGTATCATGAGGAACAACATAAAGTATAGAATACTCCAACTCATTATGTAATGGAAGATTATTGGGAAGATAGGTCCCTGTGGCTGAAAAACCTGAGAGACTGGAGTGGAATGTCCTCAGAAGAACTGTTCCAAGAAGTTAAGAACAGGAAGAGTATCGCCATGTTATCACCAATACAATATTTGAAAAGGATATGGCACTTGAAGAAGTAAAGATTCCATCTTGTACAAGAATTTAAAAAATTATGTAATGCTTGACATTTCTCCTAGGAAATACACTACAAAACTGTAGAGGTATTTTGTGAGGTTTCCCATCAGATTTCTTGGAAAGATAGTCCCACATTGAAAATCTCACTTTGAGGAGAAAAAACTCATTATCACCACAATCTCACCCACCTTGGTTTGTCTCTGAAAGTGAGATATTGCAAGATTCGGGTGCCAACGCCAAGTTCCCACTTGTCACAGCAATTCCACCTATCTTTTTCTTTCACAAAGGCATGAGGTTTCCATAGTGTCGCAAAGGGTGGCAAAGGGTTGGCATTGACTGTGCGACTGAACAACAAAATGTAAATGAATACTTACTTACATCTGTGCTTCCCCTGCCCTTTGGAACACTTCTCCTGATTGTCCCTGAATGGTCAGCAGAAGTGAAACAATTTTCTACATCTACTAGATCAGGGCTTCTCAACTGTAGACCCCCATATGATCTTAGACTTCAGTTACCAGAAGTCTCAAGGTGTACTGACTTGGGCTTCTGGGAACTGAAGTCCAAGAACACAATGGGGCCCCCGAGTTGAGAAAGCCTGTGTTAGATCATTGACGCATCACTACATTTATATTTTAAGAAAAATCCTGTGTGTTTGTACTGCCAATTATGAAACTGCACACACTGCCCTGATTTTGATCAGCAATTCACAAACAATTTATATGAAACAATGCATCACTTCAGCAATAATCTATCAGACACAAAAATCATTTAACTTCTTCTCATAAGCCATTTTGACACCAAAAGTTTATATCAAAATCAGGTTTGAGAATTCTAAGGCTCACTTCAAGCCTGTTCCTTGCTACCAGAGTCTGGGGTTTTGGTGGCTGGCAAGTATAATCCAGTCTTCATGACAATCTGTACCACTTTTTGTGTGAATTTTGCATGCATTTCCACATATGTGTAATTTATGTAAGCAATTTTCACTTTTCCACGCCATCTTCCCCAACATATACATGTCATACAAATGCATTGCAATTTGAGGAAGTGTAAAAACTAAAAAAATAATAATCATTTTTTTCAGTTGATATATTCACCTAGGAAGTACAAATCTAAATTACTGTATAATAAACAGCAAACTAAACACATTATCCTCACAATGCTAAGAATTAGTTTATAAATTGATGGAGAATAATATGGTACTTCACAATTTGTTAATGATGAAGCTCAAAAAAGTGAGCTACAGTAATACCTCGGATAACGTTTACCTCGGATAACGCTAAAATCGCATAACGTTAAGTAATCTGGGGTGGAAAATTGGATCGAATAACGTTAAGGTCCTATGGGATGGCTCGGATAACAACCGCTAAAGCCTGTGCGGTTACAATGTATCTCTATGGAGCGTTAATGTTATCCGATCCATCCCATAGGATTTTAACATGGATCGGATAACATTAAAAATCGGATAACACCAAGACTTGTGGAACCAAGTCTTAGCGTTATCCAAGGTATTACTGTAATTGAAAAAACCTCACCTACTTTTCCTTCCAGTCATATCTGAAGGCTTGTTCATAAACAAAAGAGAGATTGCTGCATTTTTAGAGTTCTTATCTAAGAGATTTAATTATCACACCTGCTTTTATGAAATCCCTATTTCTTTAGTGCCCACAGTTACACCCATATAAAACTGAAAAATCTCCTGCTGTATGAACGAAAGTAATTCAATATATTCTTGCTTAACAACCTAGCAGTTTGAAAGCAAGAAATTGCAAGTAAATAAATAGGTACCGCTTTGGTGTGAAGGTAAATAGTGTTCCATACACTCTGGTATATAATCCTGCCTGTCACGTGTCCACAAAAACTTCTGCAGATGCAAATAGTGCTGGTTCTTTGATTATAAATGGAGATGAGCACCATACCCTAGAGGTGGCTATGACTGGCTTTCAAGCATGGGTGACCTTTATTTAACATGATTTTAATTAATTTTGGGGACAACACTTCCACAAACCACCTTCAAGTGGATAGTTGCAGTATGGCTTGCAGAGATCTCTTGACAATCTCTTGCCTAATTTGCGGGTAAACACATGAGCAAAAAATTAAAATTGAAATAGGAGAAAATGCTACAGGTTTGGGACAGAGTGAATCATCCACCCACCCACCCACACCAAAACTGATCAGAGGCTCAATGGGAAAAGGATCATATCATTCAATATACCTCTACAATGAGTATTTCTAAAGAAATGGGAAGGAGAGGAGAGGAGTGGCTCTAAAGAAGAGATAAATGTGAGGAAGAAAGCCTCATTATAATGCAGTAGCCTTCCATTTGCCTTCTGCATCAGCATGACACCCATAAACACTGATTCAGTTCCGTGAGTCATTTTCTAGTCCTGGGCACTTTTGTCACACAAGATCCAAAACAGCCCCAGGACAGCATTGATGAAGCTGCTGCCTCCATCAAGATGTTTTCAAGTAGAATTTAATCTACTTGGGAACAATCATCCTTCCCTGCGGACTTCACCAACCAAGGACGTTAGTCCTCAGGATTGGCATGTTAGTTAACTGCCACCTAACAATCAGCATTGAGTCAATGGCAGTTGACTCAACCTTGGGCCCCCAGGGTTTCTCAACCGTGGACCCACAGATGTTCTTAGACTTCAATTCCCAGAAGTCCTGATCAGCAGGTATTCTGACTTGGGCTTTTGGTAACTGAAGTCCAAGAACACCTGGAGGCCCAAGGCTGAGAACCCCTGGTCTACTCTGTTACCATAGTAGGATAACCAGGCCAGACTGGGAAAATGAATATATAGAGAAATAAACTAAATTGAGGCCACCTTAGTAACTAGGCAGAAATCTATTCTTTTAGAGCAATGGGCTGAGTAGTCCTTTCAGAATACCCACTCCTAATACTGAACACACATCAAAAGTTCATATAGAAATGACACGCCACGACATATCTTTCCTGCATTCATCAGTAGTTACATCAATGTATGTGGTTTGCATCTTTTGACTCTCCTGCCATCCCAAAACCATTTTACTTAAAAATCAGAGGAAGCTGATTAGATGTGTTTACCAGTCATAGCCTCTGCTTTCCTTGATTGGGCTGGGAAACTCACTTTTAGGATAGGGTGGCCTCTTAAACATTGCCAGAAAAGAGGACATGCATCACCAATAAGGACAACTGTTCAGATAGAGCAAGGATTCTCAACCTGTAGCCCATAGGCCAAATGTGGCCCTCGGTGCCATTTCATGTGCCCCCCACCGCCTCCAGCACACCATGAATTGCCATGTGGTGGAGGAAGGGCAAAATAGCCATCCCCCCCCCCCCGAAGCTATCTAAGGGAGCGTGACCGTGCCTCCAGCTGAAATAGAGGACCAGCGGTGGGCTGTCAAAATTTTTACTACCTCACAGTGGGCGGAACCGATGTCATGGCGGAGCCAATGTCATGACATTATGATGTCATAGGCGGAGCCAACATCATGATGGCATGACGTTGTGGGCGGAGCCAAAGAAAAAAATAAATTAATAAAATTGAAATAAAAATACACATTAAAATTAAAATAAATACACATAATACATAGCACACAAATCAACCCACCCACCCACCCCAAACACAAACCCGTCACATCCCAAAACTGCGCATGCATCAAACCTCCATTTGATGCATGCATACTTCTATCTTTTAGTGTGCATGAGTCAAATGGAGGTTTGATGCATGTGCAGCATGAGATGGCTCCATGATCATAGTGAATTCATGGCAATTCATGGCAAGATGGGATCCACCTTAATCAAATTCACTCCATTTGCATTTTCCTGTTTGTCATTCTTCTTTCATCCATCAACTGTGATGGATGGGGGGGGATGTATACTCGGACTCGAGTAGCAGCCAATGGTGACGATGAATCCAAAAGTAACTTTTTCCATCTCACGACTATATTCATGAAGACTAGATGAATTATAAACCCGCTGCTCAGTTATTATATTAATGTGATTCATTAATATGAATTAATAATAGATCTGATCTTAAATCCATAAAACTGAGTCATCACAAGCTACAGGAATGTGGAATTCTATTTTTTTAAAAATAAAATATAGTTGTTTTCTTTGCAAATAAAGAATGGAATTTGCTGCAGAAGACTCTGTACAGTATTCAATTGCTAGTCTTATTGACTGTGGATTATGCATAAATATTGATTTACCATTCAGCAATTAATTCAGTGGGGCTACTTTTAATTGGGACTAGCAGAATGATACTGACCTTTGCCTTTGTGGAAGGGAACTGGTCATTTAAGGAAGGAGTCAAACAGGAATAAATTCACTGTACACAAATGGCTTTTCCCATCTACGTGAATGAGAGTCACTTTCAGCCATCCTGTATGTTAACACTTTCTTTCAGTAGTTTGTCCAGTGGAAGGGAGGAGATGTACTACTTTCATGTTTAACTATGCAGTAAATCATTGAAAAAATAGTTTTGCTCTAAAAGGAACCTGGATACCTTTGGCAGACTTTGGATTGAAACACATATGAGTTCATGAATGTAAATTGAGTTATTGATCAAAGGTCTCGTTTATGACCAGGTGATAAGATATGGCAAATGTTGACAACGTCAACAACACCTTACCTTCCAGTTAGTAGGGGTGGAGTTTTATACTATCAAGCCTATTTTTTTACCGCACAGGTATAAAAGTTCACCAAGTTTATCCTGTAGAACTCTCTCTCTGCCAAAGCCTACGTGGAAGTTCTAGTTTCTCAGCTAGTTCATTTTTAAAGAAAATGGCTCTCTCTACTACTGTTTACCGAAAAAGTTCAAGTTCTTCCTTCCAACCTACTGGATCAAGCCTAAGCAGTACAATCTATAGAACATCATCTTCCCAGAAATACCGGGCACCCAGTGTTCATGGAGGGGCTGGTGGCTATGGCACCCGTATTTCTACTGGTGTCAACTATGGTGGCTTTGGCAGTAGTTTTCAACTCGGCACTTCCACAAACGACTTGCTGTTTGCTAACAATGAGAAACTTACCATGCAGAATTTGAATGACCGCCTAGCTTCATACCTGGAAAAGGTCCGCTCCTTAGAAAATGCAAACGCTCATCTTGAAATACAAATCAGGGAGTGGTACGAGAAGAGCTCCCCTGATGTCAGACATGACTATACTGATTATTATAAAACGATTGAAGACCTCCAAAACAAGGTAAGATGTTGGCTGATTTATGAGGACTTTAACCATGTACTGTACTTGATACTTGGTCCAAGACTTAAAAGGTAGGGGAGGCTGAGAATTTTGTCTCTGTTTGTTTTGATTTTAAGAACCCCAAGAGAGAAATGTTTTCAGACTCAAATTTATTCAGTCCAATGGGACAGTGTTTCTTTGGATATTTTGGGGTTTGAATCCATTTAATTTAATCACATTCTGAATTAGGGTTCCCAACTTTCCACCATTAACTGCTACATAGGAGGCAGATATATTAAGGACCACTCTAAGCAGGAAGTAGTTATACCTATTGTTTCTTCTTCTTCCGTGTCTAGGACCGATTTAAAACTGCCAAAATGAAGCCACCTTTTGGTGAATTCATTCCATAGTTCTTTTTGCCTGACCTAGTGTGAGAAAGATTAGCTGGCACAGTGTTGCTGTTGCCCAGGGTACACCCGATTGTGGTTCAAAAATAACACAATCTTTGAGGAGGCTATTTCCGTGTACTCCACCTATTGCTTCTGACTAACACAAATTAGAGATGATTTCTTTCCTTGGATGTTTGGTATGTAAGAACTTATCAAAATTTGAAAAAGTAGTATTTGAAATAGCAATTGTTAAAACTTAAAAGTTTACATATGTGGGAAACAGTGAAATTGATAATTTCCTTACCTAAGCTGTCCTAAGACATCAAGTTAAATGATCCCTTTTAAAGATAACAGGGAATGGTTAGATATCAATAGACACAAGCATTTTTTCCATAGCAAAGATAACACAAAGCTATGGAGTCATTATCTGGCTGTAATGCAGGAGGTTGGGAGTTCAATTCCCCACAGCACATTCCAGAAGAGGCAGACTGTGTGACTTTGGGCAAGCTGCACAGGACCTTTGAGGACAAAGTGCCCTCAAAAGAAGATACAGTAAAACCTCATATAACACTAAAACCTGGTTCCACAAGTCTTCGTGTTATATGATTTTTAGTGTTATCTGATCCTCTATGGGATCCATAGAGATACATTGTAACCACACAGGCTTTAGCGGTTGTTATCTGAAGCATCCCATAGGATCTTAATGTTATCTGATGCAATTCTTCCCCCCAGATTCCTTGATGTTATGCGATTTTAGTGTTATTCGATACTAATGTTATATGAGGTATTACTGTAATGTAAACCACTTCTGAGTAGTCTCTGTCTAGAAAACCCTGTCAGAATTGGCTTGTCAATCCAAAATTATTTCGCTTTTAGTTCCTTTCTTACTGTGCACTGTCTGGTCAGATATCCCACTACGGTAATGGAGTAGACTGTACAGCCAGTGACTCAACGCCAAATATTGGGGGATGGTAAATAACCTGACTCCCTAAAGGGGCCAATGGCTACAGGCGGATGAGCCCCTTTCGGTGGTGTGATGGTCCCCTCAGTGGAGGGAATGCCATTGGAAACCATGATATTGGGTCCAACGGAAAAATGAGTGGAGGAATTACTTTATTATTCTGATTTCCCACGGTCATGGAGGTGGAAGAGACCATGCCAGATGGATTAGCTGTGAAGGTGCACCTTGATAATATCCTCAAAACTGCGGCAGTCAATTTCAGTCCCAGTGTTAAATCCTGCATGTCTCATTTCATACATGCTGCAGGAGATGGCTCCGAAATCATAGTGTGTGAGTCACTTCATGGCAAGCTGGACTCCACCTTAAACAAATTCATGCCAATGGCATTTTCCCTACTTCTAGGAAAAATGTATACTCGGATATGAGTAGCAGCCAACGATGATGACTGTGGTGTACTGTTTTAAGCTAATGTGCTAACTATGGAGACCAGATACAGAGAGGGCAAGATTGAACAAATTTTAATGGTTGCACATAAGAGAAATTTACAGCGAGTGTACTTCTCATGGTGATTTTCTCATCTTCTTCTCTCTCACACTTGATATGTGGCTTTAAAAAAAATTAACAGGAACCCTAGCATCGTCCTGTCCAGCCTATACTGACAAATCCCTATTCTGTTTTTAAGGCAATTACAACTAACTATATTTTAAAATAATTGTTCTTTCATGCCCAGATCAGAATTAAACTGCCAAAATGAAGCCACTTTCCTGGCTTTGTCTTTGGGCACATTTAAATCCTCATTGGTACAGGTTTCCAGTGTTAACCAGCAAGCCAGTAAATGAGCTATATCTCTCCACATTCACAAAGCATGTTGTTGTCCATCAGCAGCCCCCCACTTGAGCATGTTGGTCTTACATTTAGAGACACCAATCCTCAGCTTATTCAGGGTTCTCCGTGTGACATAATTCTTCAACCAGATCCTCCTTTAATGTTATTCTTTGTCCAGTGAGCTCTTTCCTCCATCTTCTAATTTGGTTTTGCTCTTGCGTGCCCTCAAGAATGTTTGTTCTTGCCATAAAGTACTTCTTGAATATGAGTCGGCAGATTTGAGGCACATATCCATTCAGAAAAATAAAAATGAAGCATACACATTTTAAAAAATAAAGTACACAAATATAATAAAACAATTAAGAGAAACCAGTAGTTAAAACTCTCCTCTAAAGGAACAGGAATTCATATGCAGGGTACAATTAACGTCTACACAGTAAACTAGTAAGACTTCACACCAATAATCTCACTACTATGCTGAACAGAAGGCAATAAAAATGACAAAAACTATAAGGAGAAAGTTACTATTTTACAGTTCTTGCAACGTGATTTATATTGGATAAACTAGCGCTACACAGAGTGCTGAGTGAAGCTATAGTTGCTACTCAATTTATGGCTAGAGGTGGAAAAATACTGCCTGAATACTATTAAAGGGCCCTGATGAAACTGTAGCCTCAGCCCAGGATTGTGTGTGAATCCAGACTGGACAGGATCAGAAAACTGTACACTATCAGTTCATGACATAGTGGGGGAAAGAGCCATTTACACTTCCCCTTAACCTTTATGAAAGAACTACATAACTGTGGCAAATAAGTAGTTTGTAAATTATTTTTTTACAAATTAGTGTTTAATGGTACACATATTTCCAATAACTCCCATTTCATGAAGGGGAAAGCATAAACATGTCCATAGACCTGTTTTCCTCTGCACGCAAATACAGTACTTCTGAAATTCCAAAAGCAAATGGGAATTACCTTAGGTATACACCCTGTAAATCATTTAATCCACCCTTTTTATCACTGCCTTGTAGCTAATCTAATCTCTGTCATAAAGTTACACCCTTGTAAGAGTAAATACATAGTACGTTGGCATTTAGGAGGTGCTGGTCACTGAAGTAGTGGGAGGGTGGAGTTACATCTGCGTCACATTTTCTAATTTCATAGAACATGACCACACTGTTTTCTTTAAAACTGTATTTTGGTCACAGCCTTCTGTATACATCAGACACTGTAATCATTTTTGTGGCACTTTTACAATGATAGGAATTCTTCTTCAGGTATTAAAAACATGCCAAACCTTGTGCTCAAACTGCAACGTCACTTTGAGAATACATGTGTGTGTTCTGAAATATTTTAAAAACAAATCAGGTAGCAAAGCTGAAGAACTTGGGAAATGAGTTTGTTTGTTTAAAATACAGCTTCCAGAATCTCACAGTCATCATGCTTATTGTTGGCTGGGGGAATTCTGGGAGTTTGGCATCCTACTTCACATTAGGTGACTTTTTCAACATCCAAACTTCTTTGTACGTTTTATCTTCTCCAGGACATTGATTAATCTTCTGCTTTCTACATGTGTTGTTACCTTCTAGATTATTGCAGCACGACTAGATAACACCCAGATCATTCTGCAGATTGATAATACAAAACTGGCTGTTGACGATTTCCGAGTGAAGTATGTATCATAAAAACGCACCGAATACGTGTGGCAATCTATTAATACGTATATTAATATTTACTTGTTAAAATTCAATGTGATAGTAGACACAAATTACATTTCATACAAATATTGAAAAAATTAACACAGCTTACAGTTGGCCTGGGGTTTCCATTGCAACTCCTTCAGTTCTTAAAAGTTCAATGGTGAAACATGCATCAGGAGACCTTTTTTAAAAGATGGTAAAGCAGTTTAAAGGAATGAGGTTCTAGCATTTCCATGCCTCCTGCAATAAATGTTAGGAAATTTGGCCAGACCAACATTGTCCACATGTGGTCTCCACTCTATTGTAGTGATTTCTGAGGTTTTTGTAAAAGAGTCTTCCACAGTAAAATAAAGAGAACTGAACTTGGCACATTATGTCTGCAAAGCATCTGCTTTTTCATGGCTCCACAGCTTTTCTAATCCTCCATGATAATTTTGTAGTGAATGGGATTGCTGTAAATAATACACTTAGAGTATTCGCAGCACTGTCAGAAATTGTTGTTGATCAATATCAACATCCACCAGCTGACATGAATTTGTACCTTTAATGTCAGTTCACAGATATCCAGGATAGGCGTGTAGACTGACAATCATGTGCAAATTGGCATCACCACCAATCTCCAAACAGCCAGGAGAAGAACAATTAGCATAGAGATAGTCTAAGCCAGGGATTCCCAACCTATGGCCCACTGGCCAGATCTGGCCCCCAGGCCAAATTCATCCGGCCCCTGGGATGAATTGCCACCAATGCCAGAAGTGCCCTGACATCATTGGAAGTGCCAAAATTACCACATTTTCGCAGTGAAATGCCACGAAAATGCGGTGAAATAAATTTAAAAATGGCACAAAAATGTTCCTCCCTCACTCCCTTCTCGAAGGGAAGTGGTAGAGGTGGGGAAAATGTCTGGAAACACAGTGCAAATGTACACACCGCTGCCGGCAGAAGCTGCGGGAAGAATCACATGACCAGCCCCTCAGTTAACTAAGGGGGTGTAGTCAAGCCCCATGGCAGGTAAAGGTTGGGAACCCCTGGTCTAAGCTTAGAAAAAAGTTGTGTGTGATCAATATCATACACTTTCACTCTGGCTGCTGGAAATGGAATTATGTATCTAAGACATGTTCTTTCCAGCCCAAAGTCTGAAAATAGTCAAATCAGTATACTTATGTCACAATTCTCTACATAGGTTCATAATTGCTACAACTCAGAATGTGGAATTTTAAAAAATATTAGAATCTTCTGCGTAAGAGTTTAGTCTCCAAAATTCATATCCCTCAATTCTGATGTAGCCCTTATTTCTAAGGATATAGATATGTGATGAATCTATTCTTGTAAACACCATTGAAAAATACTTTAGTTGACAAAGAAATGTACAGTATCCAAGCAAAGTGTACAATATAAAAATTGTACTAACATGATGACACTTTTTTAAAAAAAATGATAGAGTCCATCCTAATTTTTAAAAAGGCAGACCTGGATACAAAATAAACACAGAGATAAGAGAGGGAGTAAGTCTGGAGAAGTACAGAGAAGTATAGAATGAAATTTAGAATTAAGCTGGCATGAGGAATTCAGATAACTTTGAGAAGAACTGATTATGCTCCACCAGTTTGCTAACAAAAGACAACTGATTTGTGTTTTTAAAAATCAAACAGGTATGAGACTGAGCTGGGACTAAGGCAAAGTGTGGAAAATGACATGTTGGGGTTGATGAAGCTCATTGATGACTTGACATTAGTTAAGTCTGATTTGGAGCATCAGATTGAAGGGCTGAGGGAAGAACTGGCTTACCTGAAGAAAAACCATGAGGAGGTAAGAAAGCATCCCATTCTGAATGAAAGGGTTATGAGTGTTCTTGGCTGCAGGCTATTCTGAAGCTACATATACAGGACTGGTCAGCATAACTGCAGATGGAAAAGTTACCCTGTACGCATCCACCTAGAGTAATTATGGTAGGCCCTACCATGCACTAGCGGCTTGCTTTGAGCACCAAAGGAAGGATAAATTAAATAAACACGGAAATTGTTACTGCAAGACTTTTTAAAATGTTTACCCTACTGGGTCGGGTGGAAAAACTGCTTTAGCAATAGCCACACAAGCAGATGATAAAAATACCTTCTACTTGCAATTCCCTTTAAAGCACCTGTAAGTGGCACAGTTCAAAGGAACTGCCTTAAGAAGGCTTTCCTTTCTCAATTATTCATTTCCATGTCTTATATTGCCAGCAGACAGAGTTTGCAAATTTGTTAAAGACAGAGAGAGGTGAGTGCTGATGCTGCTTGTATGTGTGCACGAACACATAGCCTCCTTGTCATCCCCCAAGAAGCAAAAGGCAAGAGGAAAGTTGCTTTATCAAAGCACTACTTTGAGCATATGTATGTGTACATGCTTGGTCTTTCTGCATCAGTTCAAAGCAATCACATGCTTTGAAACATATAGAAATGATTCAATTTTCAAAATGTAGTAGAGTCTCTGGTGGGGAAGAAAAATATAGATAGGGGCTATGGGACTCCAGGCTGATTTGCATTTCCCATTGTGTCATGTGGTCAGTGGGGGAAATGGGAGTCAACCCACTGCAACCCAAAATGTTTCCTGCATTTCCCCCCATGTAATTGAGCCCAAAGAAATAGTTCAGGAAGAATCAAGGGTACCATTTCAGTTTAATAAGCAATAGACAGTGTTTGAAAATAATGATGGTGCAACAAGAGCCATAACTGTTAGATACAGGTTCAACAGATTTGCATGTTTTTGATGAATCCTTAGTGATGTTTGCATTGGCACAAATGAGGAGTCATTTCACTTAACTAGCCAGTCAACTCTAATTTGGAATGCTAAAACAAATCAATGCGTTCTTTCAATAAGGTTGGGAATTAATCAACTGAGAATAACAATTATCATAAATGTTTGCAGGAAACAGAAAGATTACGGAACCAGCTAGGTGGGACTGTGTCTGTAGAGGTGGATGCTGCTCCAGGTATTGATCTAGCAGAGATTATGAATAATATGCGCCAGCAATATGAAACATTGGCTGAGAAGAATCGTCAGGAGGCTAAGGAGCAGTTTGATAAACAGGTGAGATTTGTCATTATGATGATTAGTCATTATGATGATTAGTCATTTATGAGACCACTTTGAAAAAAATTGGAGGGGGGGGAACAGATCATACTGTATTAAGAAAAAAAAATAATTAGGAGGTTTTGATCTCTTTGTCTAACCAACTCATCAACTAAACAATGCATTCTGTACTTCAACCCAATGTGTGTTCTATTCATTGGAATTATTCTTGCCTTCTTTATATCTTAGGTTGAAGAATGGAACGTGCAAATAACTACCACTACCCAACAACTGGAGAGTCATAAAAGTGAGGTCACAGACCGGAGACGCACATTCCAGAATCTTGAGATTGAACTCCAAACCCAGCTTAACTTGGTAAAACCTGACTATTTAATGAGAAATCACAGCACATTTAATTAAGTAATATTTTGCCACCTCTAGAAACTTTTTCCAAGAGCAGGTTCCACAATGCCTTTGTCCAATACTGTAATTAGATTTGGGATGATTTCTATAACACACTGTAGTACCAGCAAGGAGAAGCATCCAGAAGGATTTAAGACTGAAACTCTATAACCTTCAGTCAGATTATTAAATCTCCCCCCCCCCCCCCCCCCCGTGAGACAGAGCTTTCTTAATAAAGTTATTGGGATGGTTTATCATTGACAGACCGAGGCAGATTTTCTCCAAGTTGTCCTCAAAGCACTCTACATTTTTATTACTACATAGAGCTATTTTTTTCCTCTTTTTTCTTCCTTGTTTTCCTACAGCTACTTCTGTCTTCTTTTCCCATGCATAGGGTTACCATATGTTGGAGGCAAATTGATGATAGGTGATAAGAAAAGCTGCATTTTAAAAACCTCTTTACAAAGTCAAATAACACCACTATGTTAGCCTTCAAAGCAATACGTGGAGTGGAATCTTTTAAGGTTCTCTGCCATTTGCCTTTGCAAATATAAATCCACCCATTTTGTCAATAGCTTTATGTATACTGCACAATACATTTCATGCTTTGCCATGCTGCTCCTAGAGCTGTAGTGTAAATTCAGGTATATTTTGCACAGAGGCTACTTTTCCCTTCCTCTCCAAACCCAAGTTCTAGGTTTTAAGTTGGCCAATTAATACTAGTTCCCATTATCACAAGATCAGTTAAGGAATTAAAAGCTTTTAAAGTATAATCATTTCATGTCAGAAATTATTCTGGGTTGAAAGGATTTTTGTGGAAGAAACTCCGCTCAGGGAATGCCCAAACAAGGCTCCTTTCATGTCCCCAAGAGCTGGGACAGAGATGGGCACTCAGTCTGTCATGTGGTACCTGGGTCTTGAACTGCCAACCTGCCAGCCTTCCAGCTAACAGGGCAAGCGTCTTAACCACTGAGTCACCACATTCCCTACAGCTTTTAAAGTAAAACTAAAACGATTCCGTTCATTCTGTGATCGCTTCTGCTAAACATCTTTCTTCAGGTTTTTTAGCATATCATCTGGAAACAACGTATCTGATCTCTTCTTTTAGAAAGCAGATCGAGAGAACGCTTTGGCCGAAGTTGAAGCCCGTTATGGAGCCATCTTAGCCCACATCCAGGCCACCATTGGGAATGTGGAGGCACAGCTGATGCAGCTGCGAAGTGACATGGAGCGACAGAATCAGGAGTACAACAGCCTTTTGGACATCAAGGTCCAGCTTGAGGCAGAGATTGCCACTTATCGCCGTCTGCTGGATGGAGAAGAGAGCAGGTAATAATAATTATTTCATGTCAAAAATTATTCTGAGTTGAAAGGATTTTTTTCCGGGAGAAACTCCACTCAGGGAATGCCCAAATGAGGCTTCTTTCATGTCCCCAAGAGCTGGGGCAGAGACTCAATCCATCATGCAGTACCCGGGTCTTGAACTGCCGACTTGTCAGCCTCCCAGCTAGCCATCACACCCCCTAAAGAGCAGCCCTAGAGAGCAGGTAAGCCTTTGATTAGAGATGTCCACTTGGTTTGATGATAAGGATAAGCCATAGTTCAGTGACAGAGCATATCCTTCACATGCAGAAGGTCTCCGATTTGGTCTCCAGTATCCTCAGGTAGTGCTAGGACAGGATCCTTCTGAAACCTGGGAAGGACGTCACCAGTTACAGATGACAATACTGGGCCAGATAGATCTGGTTCAGTATAAACCAGCTTCCTACCTTCCTAATTTGGGAATGTCCGGATTGGCTGACTGGCTAAGTTTCTTCCAAAATGGGGGTTTAAGCTGGCACACATACAGATAAAAATCAGAAACACCGACTAAGCCAATAAACCAATAACTGAATTAAAAAAAATAATTGAACTAAAAGCATAGCTAATTTTTAAAAAAATTCCACACTGATTAAAAGCAGCCACTCTGCAGCCACTCAGATGCCAGAAATCATATGATAATAAAAATATGCTTCATGACTGTAGGACAAAAAGAAAGGTGACAGTCTAACCACCCCTGGAAGTTAGTTTCACAATCTAGGACAGTGATGGCCAACCTTGGCACTCCAGATGTTCTTGAACTTCAATTCCCAGAAGCCCAGATCAGCAGGAGTACTGACTTGGGCTTCTGGGAATTGAAGTCCAAGAATATCTGGAGTGCCAAGGTTGGCCATTGTCACTGATCTAGGAGCACCTCCAAGAATGATCTGATGTGAAGGCTGCTGAAAAGCCAAGCATGGGTAGAGTAAAAGATGGCAGGAGGCACGTGCGGAGAAAGGGAAGATTTTTTAAAATGGCCTCTTAGCTTTGGTCCAAAGCAAAAGGCTCAAAATGGAGATCCCTGGTCAGACCCCAGGAGAATGGTAGCAAGTGCCTGTCTACTCTTCTTCCTCTGTTATCTGCCACTAAGATGCGTTCTTGCCAACTTGAAGCAAAGAATCCAAGTACAGTATAGGAAACAAAGGGTGACGGCTAACTTGATAAAAGTCAAAGCTAAAATTATTAACAGCATTTATTCTGTTTGTTGTTGTTTTTAAACAGAATAATTTCAGAACTGGAGATTGCCAGAAGAGAAGAAGCTGAGAGAGGTATGAGTAACGTACCCATCCACTCACACAGGGACACGAAGATCTCCCATTTTTATTATTACAGTTCTCAGAATCCCGGCAGCATTCCTGTCCCGGCTCAGTTTCCTATGGACTTGCTTATCTTTTCTCCACATAAAAACCCATGTTTATTTTTGTGCATCTTTTGGTACACATTTCTGAGCATTTTTGTATCAATTTCTTTAATTTATGGGTTTTTGGAACAGACTTTCCTCCTTGACTAAATGTGGTTTTGTGCAATTTGTGTACATTTCAAGCCTCAGAAAGCTGTCCCACAAGTTGTGAAATGGGTATTTTGGTTTTGCAGACCCAATATATTCCTTTCCAATCCTTCAGGTATCCCTTTATTTATTAAGGAATTCAACATAGCCGAGGGTTTCCAATGAAAATGTTATTTCACTGAAAGACTCATCCACTCCATCTACTCTAGAAATCCATTTTCTAAAATTTATTTTTATTTATCAATTTTGTTTTTCTTCTTTAGCTGACTTAAATGGGAAAATATGTTTAGTTCATAGCAACACACTAGTCATCCATTCACTGTAAGGCAGTAACAGACAAATTTGTCTCTCTCAGACAGCACAAACACAGATTTTTAAATACAGTATTTTCATTTATTTTTGCAAGTGGAACAACTTTTCCAATTGTCTGATGTTGTGAGTTATGAGTGACTGCCATGGCTAATTCCTGTACCAAGGGCACAGCTCCAGTTTCACTATTGGCTACTGTGACACTCTTACTTAATGTAATCAGTGGATGTCACAGAGATTGTCAATTGCCCAGTATCAGAAGATGACCCTTGAAGCATCTGGACTTGTGGTCAGAGGAGGCATTTAAATGTCATGAAAGTGGCTCAAGGAGGAGACCAGGTTACAATGGGTTCTCAGCTCAAGAGTTCCCAGCTCATTTAGAGGGCAATATAGAGATGGCGTTTCTCTGCTGGAACAGCAAACCCTTGGACCTATCCCAAAATTCAGAGAACAAACAGACCTGTTGTACTCAGGAGATACTCCCTGGTGAAACACAGAGGTCCTCTAGCAGCTAGAACTAAGTACACATCTGGTTTGACAACCATCCCAGAGAACCTCAGAAGTCAACTGGAGAGCAGACTTATCCTCTGTAAGCTGAAATTGTGGAAAAGTATAACCCTAAGAGTCCTTATCTTGCATTTAATATCCTGGGCAGGAGCCTAATCTGGCAGTAACATCAGAAATATGGAAGACTGGCCCTACAAAGGCTTAGCTGGGGAACCTGCTTTTCAATGCCTTCAAGGACATTGAGTCTCCTTCTTAGACTTTCCTCCATGGAACTTATACTCTGCTTATTGCCAGTTGGGCATCAAATGGCCCATCTCCCTTGCACTTTGCCACATATCTTCGGTGAAGCCCAACACCAAGCCAACTGTCCATGAAAAAACAAGAGTCTACTTACTGAATGACTGTATCTCTCACCAGTTTGTGTCCCAATAAATGTAGAATGAGAGTACTTTGATTGTGTGGCTGCATGTATATTTTATATGGTAATCTCAGACTATGTATGTCTTTTCCATAGAGATGATAAAAAGTCTTCCATTTCAGTATCTTCTTCACTTTGAGGAGCCAGATCTAGCATTAGGTATACACATTCGATGTTCCATTTAGGAGCTTAGGAAGCTGTCATATACTGAATCAGATCATAACCCATTAGCTCAGTATTGTCAACACATGGACTGGCAGTGGCTTTGTAAAAGTTTAGGTAGGATTATTTCCTAGCATCACCTGGAAATCCCTGGTGGTCTACTACACAAGTACTAAATAGACTCCAATTCAATCAGCTTTCAAAATCAGACAAGATCAGGTGCCTTTAGTGTGCTTTGTTGTTGTTCAGTCACATAGTCGAGTCTGACCATTTGTGCCCCATGGACCACTGCAAGCCAGGCACCTTATCCTCCACCATTCTCCACAGCCTGCTCAGCTCTACACACATTGCGTCAACAATGCCATCCAGCCATCTCATCCTTTACCACCCCCTTCTCCTTTTGCCTTCGATCTTTCCCAGCATTAAGGCCTTCTCGAGTGAGTCTTCTTTTCTCATCTGGTGTCATCTTCAATGTTTGTCCTTCCAAGGAGCATTCAGGGTTGATCTCCTCCAGGATCGACTTATTTCATCTCTTTGATGCCCAGGGGACTCACAAAATTCTCCTCCAGCACCACATTTCAAAGGAATCATTTCTTCTGCACTCAACCTTCTGTATGGTCCAGCTCCCACAGCCATACATTACTACTGGGAATACCATTGCTTTGACTATGTGGACTTTTGTTGGCAGGGTGATGTCTCTACTTTTTATTGTGCTGCCTAGGTTTCTCATAGCTTGCCTCCCAAGAATTAATCATCTTTTTATTTCATGGTTGCAGTCACCATCTGCAATGATCTTGGATCCTAAGAAGGTAAAGTCTGTCACTGCTTCCATTTCTTCCCCTTCTATTTGCCAGGGAGAGATAGGGCCAGCTGCCATTATCTTGGTGGTTTTTTTATGTTGACTCTCAGGCCATCTTATGTACTCTCTTCTTTCAACCTAATCAAGAAGTTCTTTAGGTCTTCTTCACTTTCTGCCATTAGGGTAGTGTCATCTGCATATCTCAAGTTTTTGATGTTTCTCCCAACAGTTTTAATTCCAGCTTCTGATTCATCCAGCTCTGCATTGCATATTATGTACTCTGCATATAAGTTAGATAAACAGGGTGACAATATGAAAACTTGTCATACAGTACTCCTTTTCCTATTCTAAACCACTCAGTTGTTCCATATCCTGTCCTAACTGTTGCTTCTTGACTCATGTACAGATTTCTTATAAAACCGATGAGGTATGCTAGAATGGTCTAAATCAGTAAGACTCAAATTAATCAAGATCGCTTGTAGTTGATCGGACCTAGTTATGGTTAAGCCTAAATCCAATACCCATGGATGTCAATATGGACTTTATGCAATGGTAAGATAAACGATTGCATTAGTTCATCTTCCCATGTTGCTCTCTTATTATCTATAATATGTATCTTTATTTCCAGAAAAGAACAGAGTTCGGAGGATCAAGACTGTGGTTGAAGAGATGGTGGATGGGAAGGTGGTGTCATCCAGAGTTGATGAGAGGGAACAGAAGATGTAGCCAGCTATGGACTGGAACACATTTGATGTTCTTCTTGGCAAAAATAATGTAAATTCAAAGATGAAAAGATGCAGTGTACTAAGTATGAACCTAGCCCAATAGCTTTCAATCTTATTTGCTACATTTTAAATAAATAAATTCAGTAATCTCACTTTTGAAAAACTGGGGTGCTAAAGAAGGCATGTTCTGATGCTATTTCACGTCTCACCACCATCACCAAATTCTTCTGCATCACATCTACCTACATGGAAAGAGATGTTTGGAGAAACAGAAAAAAGCATGGTGGGTTTTTTTAAAATGCATCCATGTAAAATGTGTTGGCATCAAGATAATAATGGATTAGCATGCCATGGAATGATTCACATTCCAAACAGAGTTTGAATCTATGAGATAGCTGTCCTTGCTTTCTTTTCCATTAATCATGAACTGATACATAGCATACTTGTTTGATTCTACCTTCTTGTTAAAGTTGACAATCTGGAATTGCATTAATTCTTGCACCAAAGTGGGGAGGGGGAATTATGGGTCAACCCAGTAATGATCAAATCTTTAATCTGTAAATCAGGAATATATTCATAAATATACTCAATTTGCACACCTTGACTCTGCTTAACTTAGAGAAGGAAAAGAGAGGTGGGGTTTTATGTGGGGCCATTCAAGACAGAGCAGCAAATGGCACCTTAATCAAGGCACCCTGTTACCTAAAGCTAGCCTGGTTATTTTGGCACTTGAGGCAGAAAATCCCATAGCAATTGTAATAAATAACTACAATCTAATAACTAATAAAATAATAACTGACAAATTGGGTCAGCTGCCTCCCTCTATTTCATGGTAGGCACACACACCCCTGGCTATTTAAGGAACTGGATTCAATGGACTGGCAAGAAGCCAAGGAATTGAGATGGGGGGGGGCAGGGAGAGAAAGGCAGTAACAAAGTGTAGAAATCTCCCAGTATTAAAAAAAACCTAGACATATCTGCAACTAGGACTAGGAACATATTTTATCTTTTAGTGGTAATAGTAAAGGTTTTTGACATCCATCTTGGGCCTGCAACCTGCAAGAGTCTATAAATGTTTGCTTCAACCAAAGCAATTCTTCTGCCATGCACAGAAATATTAGAAACCAAACATTTAGAACTTTGGAAGAATCTTTCTGGTTGCTTTCAGTCACCTTCAAAGCTTGGACCAAAAAGTGGACAACCTAACAACAAAGTAATCTCACCCTTTCATCCTGAGCTTTAGTCACAAGCAAAAGGCAACACAGTACAGTACTGTATATGCATTTATTAGTTTTGTATTTAGATAGATAGATAGATAGATAGATAGATAGATAGATAGATAGATAGATAGATAGATAGATAGATAGATAGATAGATAGATAGATAGATAGATAGACAGACAGATAGATAGATAGATAGATAGATAGATAGATAGATAGATAAATAGATAGATAGATCTCAGACTTGTTTACTTAGAAAGCAAAGCCTAGCTTCCATTTACACACGGAAAGCATAACATATAGCCTGTGACGAGGCTGTAGAAACTTAAAAATCCTAGAACACCACAGACAGCATGAGCAACAGGTTGGGACTGCTGGAAGGATTCTGTGAGCTGTTTTCTTAAAACAGTAAATCTTCCAAAAACAAACCAAGACATGAACTTGCAAATGCAATTGCAGCAGGAAGCTGATACCTTTATTAGGTCACTTTTTTAAAAAATCAAATATTACACAATTCAAGATCACTTCTTCAGGCATGTGCCAATTTCTTCTAGATAGTGCAGGAAAACTTAGAGTCCCAAAGTTTCATGGAAATATGTTGTGCCAGGCTTTGTTTCTTAGAGGTGAGTTGGGGGGGGGGGGAATCACAACAGGCTACATCTGATATCCTCTCCAATTCATCAGACAAAGGAATCCCGGTATCTGTATATTGCCTCCCTGCTGATGGCCTTCCATTGACTTTTGACTACCCATTTGCAGCACCTGTACACTTTCCCCTGCCACCCAAATGACCACCAGGATCTCAAAAAAGACCACAAATGTTACTGGCAGCAATGGGGCAATTATCCAAATGGGAATTGACAGTGGACATTTGGGAAGAATTCCTGCAGCAATAACCAGGGGGAAAAAATCAATTCCTATCTCCAACCAGTGATCAGATATAGAAGAAGTTTAAGACACATACACTTTAAAGTTGTGCTCTTCTGGTACCACAGAATTATATTTACATAACAGAGATATTATACTGGTTGCACAAGAAAGTGTGCAAATTGGAGACTTGTGTTTCCGGTGTCTCCCCAGACCCTTGTGTCTTATTCTGTGGCTTATTTCTCACCATATACTCCCCTAAACATACATCACATTCCTTCAAGACAGGACACATACATTTTTCCTCTTGGTATAACAAAATATACAAGATTGACTTCAGAGAAACTCCCTGTGCATCTTTCATAAACTTGATATGGACAAAGAAGCCAAAGTAAACACAGCTCTATTTCACAGCCATGAGTCACTCTTAAGAAAAAGAGGGAGGGCAGGTATCTGTTCTAGTTTCATCGGTTGGTTACACCATCCCCATTCAGAGGAGATCAGTGTCAAAATCCACACCCATAGCTAGGAAGGCTTGAATCTATTCTAAAGTTATAATCTATTATAGATTATCTATCTATATATTATAGAATCTATTATAAAGTTATATATGACATCCTCAAGAAAATAACCAAAATTCACGTACTGTATGTAGCTGAAACTGCTGTCTGTTCACCCAAATTATTACACCATTAGGGGCCGTGTTAGCTTAGCAGTGATGGCAAACCTTGGCATTCCAGCTGTTCTGGAAGTTCAATACCCAGAAGCCCCAATCAGCAGGATTGCTGACTTGGGCTTCTGGTAATTGAAGTCCAAGAACAGCTGGACTGCCAAGGTTAGCCACTAGGGGCTTAGTGGTTAAGATGCTCTGCTTGACAACTGGAAGGTCGGCAGAGCAACTGTTTGAAAACCCAAGTACTGTGCAACAGAGTGAGCTCCTGTCCCAGCTCCTGCTCATTTCAAAAGTAGATAAATAGGTACTGTTTTGGAGGGAAAGACAACAGCCTTCCATGCACTCCAGTCAGTTATAGGCAGCCAAAAATTTTACTACCACACTATGGGCGGAGCCGATGTCATGGGTGGAGCCAACAGCATGATGTCATGGGCAGAGCCAACATCATAACATCATGGGTGGAGCCAATGACATGGGCGGAGCCAAAGTTAAAAATACATCAAAATACATTACACATAAAAATACAAATTAAATACATATTAGATACACATAAAACACATAAAAATACAAATTAAAATACACATTAAATAGACATAAATACACATTAAATACAAATTAAATAGACATAAAAAACACACAAAAGCACACACTATCATTGCACAGAGAACCCAAAATCTGTCCTACCACATTTAACCAAAATTCACTTGTATTCTTATACTTTCTATAATTTACATCAGGTTGAACGACTTCCTTGTTCCTTCCTGCACAGAGATGCACGCACAGTTTCTCCACATCGTTTTCCTAATACACATAATACATTGTCCTTATTTTCCCTTTCTTTTTTTATTTGTATCAGAACATTGCATAATTTTAACAAATATGAATGTACAGTACAGTAAAACCTTGCATAAAGAGTGCCTTGTTTAGAGACTAACTCGTTTAAAGAGCAGAATTTTCTCTGAATGGTCACCTCACTTAACAACTAAAACCAACCAAAAACTTGCTTAACAACTAAATTGGGGTTCACAATTCCCCATACCAGAAGTCACAATTGGTCACTTACAATGGTCTTTCGCTTAAGGAGCAAACTCACTTAAAGAGCAATCCCATGGAATGCATTATGCACTTTAAGTGAGGTACCACTGTATATGAAATATAGGTAAAATTTGAAACAATTTAAAATATTAAATATCTAAACTATTTTTGACTAGAGGTGGGCTACTTCAACAGCGTTATCTCAACCATTTACTAAATCTACTTTTGTATACAAAGTGGGACATAAATTGCATGCACATAAATGCACATAACCCTAGAGTCGGATAAGACTGGCTTTTGAGCAAAGGTGACCTTTACCTTTATGTAAATAATGCATTTATTGAATTTCTCCACATTCACAGAAAATTTGCCCTGTACTCAACTGGCCCCATCTTACTTGATTATTCTTTGATTTTCCTACTTTGCTTCAAAGCCTATTAAGCGACTTACAGAATCTTGATCTGATGAGAGACACTCTTCAGCATGAACCCATTAAAAAACATGTTGTTTTTGTTCTCCATACATTTCTCCTAGCCTCTTCTGGTTTATTATTTCGAGCTTGAGAGGTGTGCAGAAACCTTTTCCTTGGTTTTAGGTCAGGAGTTCTCAACCTTTTAAAGCTGAGGGCAAGGTCACACTCCCTCAGACAGCTTTGAGGGCCAGACAGCCATTTTGCCCTTTCTCCACCACATGGCACTTCCTGGTGTGGTGGAGGCGGTGGAGGGCCACATGAAATGGTGCTGCAGGCTACATCTGGTCTGCGGGTTGCAGGTTGAGAATCCCTGTTTTACAGGATTGGTGTCTATGAAGCAGGTAGGCTGGATGTTGTATCATCATATTTCATTAAGAGGTTGTGGTGGTTCAGTGGTTAAGGAGCTTGCCTTGTTAGCTGGAAGGCTGACATTCATTCATTATTTGCTAGCATCTCTTGAGATACTTCTGGAGTGGAACACCAGCCAAATAACAGACTTTTTCTTGGTGGGATTAGGTTTCAGGCCACTCTAGTACTAATTCTGTATGATTCATTGATGTGCTATTTTATACCATTCTGCACTAGCATATTCTGGGACAGAGGTATTGTTCTTATTGTTTGTGGGTGACCACCCCCATCTATCCAGCTAGTTTCCTAAGATGTTATTTATGGCAGCAATTTTATGCTTGGTTTCTAAAGAATGCTTTTTGTAGGTCAGGGTTCAATCCATGCCCTAATATCTTGGAGTAGGACAATGTTCCAAAATCATATCTTCCTTTTTGCTTCTTTAAGTCAAAGCCACAGATCTGTGTTTTTAAAGGTTTTGGTTTCAGGTTGTTTTTATAACATAAGGTAATATCTTCTAAGGCAGAGGTTAGGTGATACTCAGTTGGTTCAACTCTTAACCCTCAATTTGTCAAAACAAGATATCAGCATAGATTCTTCTTCTTCCATGGCTAGGCCACACATGAAACTGCCAAAACGAAGGCAGCTTTTGGTTAGTTCATTCTGCAGTTCTTTTTGCCTGACCAAGTGCGAGAAAGATTATCCGGCAACACAAGGTTGCGGTTTACCAGGATATGCCCGCTTGTGGTTCAAAAATACCACAATCTTCGTGGAGGCTCTTTCTGTGTACCCCATTAGCATAGATTAAAATTCTAGAGCAGTGATGGCCAACCTTGGCACTCCATGTGTTCTTGGACTTCAATTACCAGAAACTGAAGTCAACACACCTGATGATCAGAGCTTCTGGGAATTGAAATCTGGGAACAGCTGGAGTGCCAAGGTTAGCCACCACTGTCCTAGAGTATAGAAATGTTGGTTGGTCATTTGTGTAAATGTTATAAAGCAATAGTGTGGGAGACAGTTCCTTTGATTTCTTCAGCTACTGTGCATCCTTTGATATTCAACAAATAATATTTGGTTTTGAAGTATAATTTGGGGGGGAGTGTTTTCAGAAAATCCATGGTCTTTAGTGAGGTCATTTTTTGAGCCCCAGTTGATAGTAGACAGTGTCATATGCCGCTGTAAGATCCACAAATGTTGGTCCAGTTATTTTGCATGTTTCAAAATTTATCTTCTTTTTACTGGATTTGGTTTAAGATTTGAGCCATACAGCTCTTTCCCAAAGTCTAAAATTGTCTAGTTCTGGAATTAGAAGTCCAGTGTTAGGGCCCAGATGATGTAATACCGTGGTTCAAAAACATTGTATAAGTAGCATTTTAGGGAGCTTGGCCTGTAGCTTTGGGAATATGATGTCTCTTTGTCTTTGTTAAGTATACTGATTATTTTCATTTTCTGCCATATTTTTGGAATTTGTTTGCTTGTCCATCAGTTATTAAAGATTTAAGTAGCGATTCTTTTGTGTTTTGCCCGAAATGATAATTTGTTCAATCCAGATATCAAATCTCACTGTTTTGCCATTCCTACATTTTTTTATGGCTTTCCCTAGTTCTACCAATATGAAAGCAGTAGAAAGTTCGCTGTATTCACACTGAATATCCCTTTGATGTTTTATTTTTGTTTTATGTTGGATAGTCTTACCTGGCAGGTGCAGTTAGTATGCTATCTGGATTGGGGTTATATTTGCAACATGCTTTTATTTGGATTGTTGTTCAACCTTTGTTTCTGCAAGAGTTGAGATCAAATTTCTCCCAGCTTTTATTGTATGTTCACTAAAAAGATTTTCTTTGAAGTGTGAAATATATTATAACAGTGGCCATGCATTTCTGGAGTGAGAGCTGGGGTGTATGGTATACATTGAGGTTGGATGGATGAATAGATCTAACATAGAATGGGTTTGTGCTGAGCTTTTGGCATTAGATAATTTACATTCTTAATACACCATTGAGCTATAGTCTCAGTAACAGAAATTAGATCTGAATTGAAACCTCTTTGTCACCTGCCACTGTTAAATGAACAGTGTAGCTTAGGATCCTGTATAAGATACATTGAATAGTTTACTGCCCCTTTTATAATGACTTCCCCATTATCGTCATCATGTTCATAATCCCAACTAGAAAGTGTTTTGATTTTCCATTTTAAAAAGTTTGTTTAAGAAGAAAGGTATGCTAGATGATTTATAAATTGATTTAACTGTCAATCTCTCTATGTTGTCCTTTTCCATTTTAGTCTGTTCAGTGAATTATAATACAGTATCTGGTCTTACAAAAGTAGACTTCCTTATGGTTTGCAAGGCCTCTCAGATACTAGACACATCCCAGAAACTTTTGGTTGACATTGATCAGTTCCTCTCTGACATTCTTGGATGTCCCTTTTTTGTTCTTGGCAAAGTGGGACTAAGAGTTCCTCTTTAGATTAAGTGATGCCCTCTATATTAATAGAAAATATTGTCCTTTATGGTTCTGAAAAGGACCATCACTTCATTTTACTCATCAGCAAGCTTACAATGCAATGCTTCTTGATAGGAATTATTAGTTTGGCAGCACACAGTTGTTTATGTGTATTCGCAATATTTTCCCCCAAATTTGCCAGTAAATGTACAGTATCCTGGCCCTGTTCAACATTTTACAGTGGGCTTAATATGAAGGAGTAAGAGGATTCTCTGCAAATTTACAAATGAGACGAAACTGGAATGATAACTAATACCTCAGAAGACAAAACTGGTTTTAAAAATTACCTTAACTGGGGAAACTGGCCTCAAACATTCAATATGACTTTCAATTTATTTATTTATTCATTTATTCAATTTATATGCCACCCTACTCGGCGCGACTGACTCAGGGCGGCTCACAAAATTCACAAATATAACATTCAACACTATAATTTAAGCCCTGCTTGCCCTCAATTAGTTTTTAGATTTTGATTTTAAAGTTTTAAATTGAAGGTTTTTTAGGAATATATTTAACAGTGTTTTATTGGTTTTTTTTAATGAATTGTGAGCCGCCCTGGGTCACCTCGGTGAGGAGGGCGGTTGATAAGTATGACTAATCATCATCATCATCATCATCGTCGTCGTCGTCGTCGTCGTCGTCGGCGGCGGCGGCGGCGGCGGCGGCGGCGGCGGCGGCGGCGGCGGCGGCGTCATTGTCATCAATATGTTACATAATCACAATATATCACAGTAAATTTGAAATTAAATCTAATAGAAAATACAATATGATACAATACAGCAAACCAAGAAAATAACAACCAATACATCAATATTATCAGTGTATATCATAGAAACAATTACAAACGATCACTTCCCTCCAGGCAGATAATTTACAATTACAAAGCAGCAGAATGGCAACAAATACATTAATATCATCTGTACATAACATAAAACAAATTGCAATGCAAAAAAAAAAATCACTTCCCTCCGAGTAGACAGATATAGTCACTTCCCTCCAAATGGACACTTCATAAATACAAAGTTCGTAAATACAAATACATTTGTAAATACAAAGTTCTATTGAAGCAGGAAAAATAAGGTGCACAAATATAGAAAGGGTGACACATGACTTGATATTAATATGTGTAAAAAGAATCCGGGGTTATTAATAGACCCAAAGATGAAATATGTGTCAATAGTGTGATGCAAGAGCAAAAAAAACCCTAATCAAATCCTAAACTGCATCAACAAAATATAATGCAAATACTTAATTTCTCATCTTGAAATAACCCAGTGAAAACTGACTGAGCTCAGTGGCCAAGTGAATGTGTATGGAGGATTCCTCTTCTGGCATATCTGAATCTGAATATAGGCAATCATCAAGGTGATGAGCCATGAAGACTGTCCTGAGAATATAATGCAGTGGCCTTTCATCTGCCTTCTGCATTGCAGCATGACACCCATACCACTGATCCAGTTCAGCTAATCACTTTCTGGACCTGAGCCCTTTTGTCACTCCAAGTTCTTGTTAGCCCCAGGCCAGTATTAATGAAGCTGCTGCCCTCCATCAAGATGGATTCAAGTGGGATTTAATCTACTTGGGGACCATCACCCTTCCCTGTGGACTTTGGCACCCAAGGCCATTAGTCCCCAGAGTTGTCAGGTTAGTTAACCACCACCTGACACTCAGCGTTGAGTCTCTGGCAGTATAGTCTATTCTATTACCATAGCAAGATAACCTGGCCAGACTAGGTACAGAGGATTGTAGAGGTAGAATGGAATATAGTATCATGGAAAAACTTTCTGGATCAGTAAATAGAGTGCTCCAGAGTGCAACATTTTTTTGCAAATGTCATTGAAAGACAGACAGATAGATATGCAATAGACATGAACATAAATTATTTCCTAAACTGTGGGAGAAGGCCGATTAATAAAATATTTCCACCCCAATTGCTGAGGATGAATTATTTCTATCTCTACTCCACCCAAGCTGCTGCTGTTGTTAACAGAACAAATACCTGGAAGGCACAGCATTTCCACACCGATAGACAATTTGGGGTGGGTGCCTTTTGTACACATCATCCACCTTATTGAGGAAATAATTAAATAGGCAGAAAGATGAAAGTATGTTGCCTAAGGAGGTGTGGCCTTCAAAAATCACATGCATCCTTTGATTCATATATATAAAGCCAAAACATACAATAAGGACATCTTGCTTCACCCTCTCACTGCATTTGTTTCCAAAAGAGATCTTTTTAATACACCATGTCTCTCTCCATCAGAGCTTTGACAGGGCCCCGTCAGTTCTCTTCTCGGAGTGGATATGGTGGAGGTTCTGTCCGGCTCTCTAGTTCTAGCAGTGCAGGAAGTTTTGCCGGTGGATTTGGTGGTGGATATGGTGGCAGTAGTGGTGGTGGTTTAAGCATTGGATATGGTGGGGGGTTAGGTAGTGGCTTCAGTGGAGGTTTCGGGGGTGGATTTGGTGGAGGTTCAGGAGTTGGTTTAGGAATGGGCTATGGAGCTGGTGGAGGAGGAGGAGGAGAAAGTGCCCTTTTAGTCGGCACTGAAAAGGAAACCATGCAGAACCTGAACGACCGCCTGGCTACCTATCTGGACAGGGTCCGTTCGCTGGAGGAAGCCAACACAGAACTTGAGCGCAAGATCCGTGAGTGGTATGAGAAAAATAGACCCAGTGGTCCAATTGCCAGCAAAGATTACAGTAAATACTATCCTCTTATTGAAGATCTCAGGAGTAAGGTAAGAAATCACAAGTCTACCAGACTTTCTTAGTAACTGAATAGTTCTTGACAATATCCAGGGGGAAATATTGTGATTTCCATGCTAAACTGAAATGCCATGACTTCCATCCTGAATAGGCTCACTAATCATTTACAACAATTTCAATGAAATGATTTCTCATGCTGTGTGTAAGTGATAATTAAAAGATCTAAGGGTTAATTTCCTCATCCCTAAACCAAAAGTTGCCCAAATCTCCAAGAAGTGGCAGGAGGCCTCTTATACTGTTGAAAAAAATAAATATTTTGAAGTTGTCAACATGCAGTGGAATTTGTGATATATATTTTTTTAATGAATCACCACTCCTCCCGGGGGCTTCTAGCACCTGGATTTTATCTTTTTTTGCTGGAAAAAGATTAGAAGGGTTGGGGGCTCAGAAAACATGCAAAAACATGTGAAACATAATTGGGCATGTGATCACAAGGCTACTCCTTGCTGCTTCATCTTATTAACACATATGTTTCAATTTGTGTAATATGTTTAGCTAGAGAAAACTTCATCAATGGTCATAAATGGACACACTTGTATAAGAGGATATTAGATTAATGGTCAAGTTGCCAGACATAATGAAATGAAGTGAATTTACATCAAGTTACACTTGATCCACAGTCTCATTGCAGTGGGCAACCTTGCCAGTAAAATGTAAATACTGTAAAAGTGAACCTAGACTAATTGGGTAATTTTATTTCTGTTTATGAAAAAGGATTATTTTTTTTTAAATATACAGAGTTTGAAAAAACATTTCACAGTAAAAACTCAACATGCATGTACTGGTATGACTTTTGTTAATTCAGTGGAACTGCTTTCTACCAATTCCACATGCACAATAAACTAAAATGAGCTGTTCAGCTTAAAATCTGGTGCATGTAGAAGAGACAGCACACAGAATCTGAGATAAGTGCAGCACATTCATGTCAGTTTTGCTAATGTCATTGAAAATATTAGAAAAGCAGAAATGTGTTCTCTAGAAATATTCTTGTTTTTCAGATCATCAATGCAACTATTGAAAATGCCCGGATAGTTCTTCAGATTGACAATGCAAGACTGGCAGCTGATGATTTCAGGCTGAAGTAAGTACTATTATTGGATGAAGGTAACGAATAACTTCAAATAGATATGTGAAGCTTCAGAGAATAGAAATTGAGTACAGCCAGCCAGAAAGAGGGAAGTGAAAGAGGGCCAGATCCAGAACTTGAAGGACAAAACACAGGTTCAGTTTTGGATTAACTGTATTTCAACAATATGAAGATATCGATGTGGGGGCTGAACAGGCAGATATATTAACAAATGAAATAAATAAATCAAGAGTAGATAAATAGGTCTGCATACTTCACAGAGCTTGGAAATTATACTTCCTGGACTATAAATAAATTTGATGTGCTATGTCTCTCTCCATCTGAGGCTCAGTGGAGCGCTGTTTGTTCTCTCCCTGGAGTAAATATAGTTAAGATCCTTTTTATCTATTGAGTTCCAGCAGCTCAACTGTGGTGATGGAGATCTTGGTTTGGGCAAAGTGGAGGGTTAGGTGGTAACATTCAGAAGCTCTGGGAGTACATAGATAAAGATTGGGGTCTCCCTTGCTTGAAAGCCAGGGGCAGCGCTCATCTCCATTTACAGCCAAAGAGCCAGCACTGTCTGTGTCTACAGACATTTCCTTGGACGTGTAGCAGGTGTGACTAGACACCTGAATGCACAGAACACTGTTACCTTTCCTGCCAAAGCAGTGCCTGTTCATCTACTTGCAATTTCTTGCTTTCAAACTGCTAGGTTGATAGGAACTGGGACAGAGACGGGAGCTCACTCTGTCGTGCTGCACTTAGTTCTCAAACTGCTGCCTGCCGACTTTCTGGACTCAAGACCAGTGACTTAGCCACTAAACCACTGCTGTCCCTTTTGTACATTTGTATTTTTGTATTTTATTTTCGACTTATATGCCGCCCCACTCGCATAGCGACTCTGGACGGCTTACAGAAGAAACAGTTACAGTACATAGCACATTCATAGCATAAAAACAGTTACAAATATTGCATAATAAATTACAAATATCACATATACAGTATATATATCTCCAATAACAGTTGCAATTACAAAACATTAGGACATCCTAATAAATAAATCAAGATGCAGTACCACAATAAATTAATAATAAAATAAAATACAGTGCAACAAAACTCCAAGTATCTGAATCCAGATTGTACATATCTGAATCCAAATAACCATTCCTGTGTAGGATTGTTACAGTAGCAACATTTTGAAAGATCAGACACAGGATGTGGAACACAGTGAATAAAAGTCCCATTTCCCAAATGTCCTTTTGCATGAAGAAGTTTATTCAGTGAGGGGGAAAGACTGTATCAAGAACCAAAGATGTCGATTTGAGTTAGAATCTCTACATTTGATTCCTTTTTAGGTATGAGAATGAATTGGTTCTTCGCCAGAGTGTTGAATCTGATATTAATGGCTTGCGTAGAGTTCTAGATGAGCTCACCTTGACCAGAGCTGATGTGGAGATTCAGATTGAAAGTCTGAATGAAGAACTGGCATACCTCAAGAAGAACCATGAAGAAGTAGGTTTTATTTTATATCAGTTGTTTTAGTTTTTTCATCAATTCCCCTGAGGCCTGGATTGTTCAAAGTGTGGTGTGTGTGTGTGTGTGTGTGTGTGTGTGTGTGTGTGTGTGTGTGTGTGTGTGTGTGTGTGTGTGTGTGTGTGTGTGTGTGTGTGTGTGTGTGTGTGTGTGTGTGTGTGTGTGTGTGTGTGTGTAATTTTAAGACATGATTAGAGAAGTAGAGGCTTTCCTACTGTTTGGAAAATTCTTATCAAAGGCAATGCAAACCAAATTCTCGCTGGAGAAGACTATGTTGTACCAGCCTGCTACTTCATTATTACAGATGAGGAGTTCATTGGGAAAAAGATACAGCAACACTAATTCACTAACAATCTGTCAGTTTTGGTTTGTGCCTCATTCAATATTTGTTTGTCCTTAAAGTGTTTTCATTTCATAAGGCAAAGGTGTTTTTTCCTTTTTTTTCCTTTTTGCAAACTATTGTATAAGAAATTCTAATCAGGAGAAAATTCTCGCCCATCCACAGGTTCAGGCTCCATGTCTGACCAGGTGTTTATGGAACCACACCTCTCTTTCAGCAAATATTGTAGCATTGTATAGAGATGGCTAGATGGTATTGTAGACACAATGGGCACAAAGCTGAGCAAGTTAAGGAGGATGGTGGAGGACAGAAGTACCTGGCGGACAGTGGTCCATGGGGTCGCAAAGGGTCAGAATCGACTGTGCGACTGAACAACAAATAGAACACTGATACAAGTGGCTTTCATAAGATAAAAAGAAGCGAGAATAAAGAATAAACTAATCAAAAGAATAAGAAAATTTCATAATCCTACATATACTATCCAAATCAAACTACATTTGAACAATTTATTTAATTATATTGCTTGGACCCTGAGGACTAATGGCTTGGGTGCCAAAGTCCACAGGGAAGGGTGATGGTCTCCAAGTGGATTAAATCCCACTTGAATCCATCTTAATGGAGGGCAGCAGCTTCATCAATAGTGGCCTGGGGCTGAGGCGGACTTTGCGTGCCAAAAGGGCTCAAGACCAGAAAGTGACTCATGGAACTGGATCAGTCGTATGGGTGTCATGCTGTGATGCAAAAGGCAGATGAAAGTCCGCTGCATTATATTGTTCCCAAAACAATCTTCATGGCCACGAGGATAGCCAATATTCGGTTCTAGCCTCAGAAAGTACCTTCTTAGTCTGCTAATGACTTCTTGGGGGTGTCTTTCTTTTATTTTCAATTTATAGGAACTCCTTGGATTACAAAGCCGTGCCACTGGGCAGGTCAGTGTAGAAATGGATGCCGCTCCAGGGGTTGATCTAACCAAACATCTGAATGAAATGAGAACACAGTATGAGGCCATGGCTGAGCAACACCGGAAAGAGGCTGAAGCCTGGTTCAATGAGAAGGTAAATGTCTCGACAAATAAAGGACTCAGACAAAATGTTTTAAATAGTACTTGAAGCTGAGATTCACACTCTCTCCCCCCCCCCCCATGTTATTCTAGAGCGGGGAACTGAAGAGAGATATTTCTACAAACACTGAGCAACTGCAGTTGGGAAAGAGTGAAATCACAGACCTGAAACGTACCTTGCAAAGCTTGGAGATAGAGATGCAATCTCAAATTGCTATGGTATGTTGACCAGATACTAGGATCTAAAGATTCTTAACATTTTTGAAGTAATTTTACAAAGCCTGGGAGGGAAGGGGCGGCTAGTGTAAATTTCATCAGTGCTGGCTTGTACCACCAGAACAGACGAGGCATTTCTCCCTTTCATATGGTTTTCTCTTGCTCTTCATTTCTTTCCTATGAAGGTATTTGGGAGGGAAATTAACTGTTTAAATTCCATGACTAACATGATTCTTGAATCTTATTTTAGGTGTGTTAGTAGGAGAAGGCACAGGAATCTACAAAAATAATGGCTTTTGTTTTGTTTACTACTACTCCTAGAACTAGACAGCCAGTAATGATCATGGCCATCACTAAGCTGACTGGGAGATTCTGGATGTTGCTGTCAAAAACTAGTATTTCCCATCTCTGGAAATTATGAATCTGTGGCTTAGAAAGTATATTAATGGCATGCCCTGGGATCCTTTATAACAGGGATTCTCAACCTGTGACCCATGGGCCGGATGCCACCAGTGGCACCATTTCATGTGTCCTCCCACCTCCTCCACCACAAAATGGCCATTAAGCCCCCTAAGCTGTATGAGGGAACATGACCTGGCCTTCAGATTGAAAAGGTTGAGAACCCCTGTTTTATGACATGTTCCACCTGTCCTGGAGTAACAGTCATGGTGGACATTCCACCTTCCACAACAGCCAATGTCTTCTCAACAATCCCTCAGATAACATAGGACTGTTTCCATTCAGAGCCTGGTTGATTAGTTGATTGATAGCATGTATTTGTGTATAAAACTCGGCAGTTAAAAATTGTGTTACAAAACATTAGCAGTCATTTAAATTCTTAATAAAGAGATATACATAACATGTCTATTTTCCCCTCTGTTTCTCCAACAGTACATCATTCAGTTTCCAACTGTTCATTTCCCCCAATTTCCTATTTTGTGTGTTAAATGTACACTAAAAAAGCCTGCTCCTATTATCCATTTAGTTTTATCATCTGCAGAAATTGCCTTAGAAAAGCACAAGGGGCCATAGAGCCCTGGTAATAATTTCATGCCAGAAATTATTCTGGGTTGAAAAGATTTTTGCTGGAGAAACTCCACTCAGGGGACGCCCAAGTGAGGCTCCTTTCATAGAGCCATGGTGGCACAGTAGCTAGATAGCTGTACTGCTGCCAAAACTGGACTCATGATCCGAGTTCAATCCAAAAGGGCTTAAAGTTGAGTTGGCCTTCCACCCTTCAGCATGTTGAGGGCAAAATGAACCATGCAGAGAGTGCACTAAGCACTATGGGATAGTATATTGCTATAGCTGGTGTGTACTCATTTTGCGTGAGGATGTAGAAGTTCAAAGTGTGGATTCTCTTTGAGTACCCTTCAACTATATACCTTTTTCTTAGTCTGACCTACTTCACAGAACTAATTTCATGATAATGGTAAGAGAACCACACCTATCACTTTGAGCTCCTTGAAAGAAAGAGGGGCTTTAACAGTGACTAATAAAAATAAACAGTAAGAAGAAAGTCAACGATACTTCATAACTACTTGTGAATTTAGTACGCATATGACAAGACAATTCAGTGGCATTCACAGAAACCTGGTCTGACAGGAAGGCTTCAAAATGGCGTAAGCTTAAGTGTGACAGCTGAAGGGCTTAACAGGATCTATCCCAAGAACTGGCTTCACCATGTATCAGATTTCTGTGCTTGAAAGGACTGAACACATGTTGATATTTGAAGACCTTCTCCTTGGTGTGGAGTGTGGGAAAGTAGCAAACTGACTTTTATCTATTTTAATTCACAGAAACCTTTTCATCCAGGGGTGTGCTGGGGACAATGGGAAGGCACTGGAGTGGTGGGGTCGCCTATTGGGGGTTGGGCCTGGCAGACCAAGTGAGGGATGGGGGAGAAGGCTTCCCCAGGAACTGCGTGGTCACCACCCCTTGCTAGCTCCTCCTGGTGTATGGCACTTTGAAGTAAACCATTGCTCCAAACTCCCTCCTTTACTTTGGGTCAATGTTTTGGTCTGGAGTGCAGTGTGGGCAGAGCAGGTGAGGAGTGATGACCAAGGGGACGGGGAAGAAGGCTGTCCCCAGCAGCTGACAGACCCTTTTTATCAGTCAAACAACAGATCTCCAAGGTACTGAAGACAATTACTTCAGGAAAAAATTAGTCAGTCCAAACATGAGCCAAAGAGAACATGTTAATACCTAATCCAATTGTTTCACTTAGGAGTATATCTTTCCCTCAGACCAAAAAACTACATGCCAAAGCTTTTTGTACTCCTACAGGATTTCATACGGGTTTGTGGAGAAAAGCATTTGAAAGAGAGGAATAGCAGGCAAGGAAGTTGTTTCACATGCGGTTTTCAGCTTTTGACTGTTTGGTCTGGAAACATCTCACATTCTTCAATTTCTATCTCTTACATATTGCTTCTCTTCATTTTTCACAGAAAAAGTCTCTGGAAGACACCCTTGCAGAGACAGAAGCTGACTATGGTACCCAGCTCTCCCAAATACAGCTTCAGATTGGACATTTAGAATCACAGCTTTTCCATGTCCGAGCAGACATGGAAAGGCAAAATTCAGAATACCAGCATCTCTTAGATATTAAGACCCACCTGGAAATGGAGATTGAGACTTACCGCCGGCTACTGGAAGGCGAGACTAGGTAGGAGAGCCAACTGAAACCTGATTGTTATTGCTTGGGGCATCTATTTATCTAAAGAAACTAAAGCAGTTCTTTACCTGCTCTATCTGGCAACTTTCCAGGCAGAGCATCATCTCTATCACTTCCTTCTCTTTCTGGTTTATAAAGAAGTGTAGAGCATCCAAGCACTTTTGAGCTCTCAGAAGTCACTCTAGGCTCCATATCCACATCTTGCAGAAAATGAAGCACTAAAACTTCCCCACAGATGCTTCTCTTTGAACCTCTGTCAAGGGTTTTACTTTTTTTTACAGCAATCCCCTACACACCATTCTCAGTGCCTGCAGATGCTGTGAAAAGAATATAAGGAAGGCTACTTCCAGAGTAATCGTCCAGTATACTTAAGGAGCTAAGGAGCCCCTTCAATATATTGGAAGTTTGAATTAAATATTTTCCCTGCTTCTCTGCAGAGGGGCAAGGAGACAGGGAAAGTGTAATTATTTTTCCTCTCCTAGCAAATCTTTGTAGTGCTGAACTAGTTAGAATGGCAAAAGAAATGTTTTCCCTTCCATCTCCTCTTTTTATTGCTGATCAAAACTGCAAGCAGTTTTTCAATTGGTGATAAGTAAAGGTAAAGGTCACCTTTGCTCAAAAGCCAGTCGTATCTGACTTTAGGGTTCAGTGCTCATCTCTGTTTCATAGCCAAAGATCCAGTGCTGTCTGCTTCTGAAAACATTTCCATGGTCATGCAGCAGGCATGACTAGACACCAGAGGGCACAGAATGCTGTTTACCTTCCCACCAAAGTGGTCCTTATTTATCTACTCGCAATTTTCTTGCTTTCAAACTGCTAGGTTGGCAGGAGCTGGGACAAAGACGGGAGCTCATTCCGTACTGCAGTATTCGGGTATTGAACTGCTGACCTGCCATCTTCAAGTCAGTGTCTTACCCACTTGAGCCACTGGTAATAAAAGAGGGGGAAATTGAGAAAAAAACCCCTTCCTAAATGAACTAGCATCACAACAATCAGCTGGAGGGGGGAAGAGAATAATTGCACTTTCCCTGCTCCTCTGCAAAGGAGGAGGATAAGTGTTTCATTTGCCCCTATGGTGAAGTGGCTGATCAGCTATTTCACTTTACAGGCAAAGGGTTGTTATCTCCTTCCTAATGTGACCCAAAAATGAGTGAGACCAGACCACCCCAAAAGAAAGCTTTAAGGAATCCAGTTTCCCGCCAGAGCATCTCTTTTCAGATGAGGTTTGATTTGGTTTGATGTTTGAGAGAAAGAGTGTGCTAATTGAAAGCGTCTAACTGAAGCTAACTGAAGCTCTCACCATGGACATGAACTCTAATAGAAAGCACCAAATTCTGCCCCTTGAATAGCAAATGTTACTTTAAAAATTAATCTTGTTTTTACTGGAGGTAAAGAAGAGCATATAAAGTCATGAGGCAAAGAACTACTCAGATCAAAATAAGAGATCCAATGTATTGATAGTAGAAAAATGCCAATAGAAGCAGACTCTGTACTTCAAGAAGAATAAGTGCTCTATCTGGAATTGCTCTGGTTCTGGAAAATAATGTGGGCTAACAACTCTGTAATTTCTTTGTAGTTCATTTGAGACTGCCTCTGTGAAAAGCGCCAAATCGGTGGATTCCACCCGTGGTAAGCAAATTTTGCCCCGTTCAAGAAAACTTCATCCTGTCTTTTCTCCATTTAGTTTCTCAGTTCCCCATTCGATAGCACTCTCATGTCACTGCGTTGGAGAGTGAGAAATCTCCTTTACTGTTTCTTTTCAAAGTACTTTTTCCCTTCTGCGAATGCTGTGATTTCCCTGAGGGTGCTCATATCAGCTACACCTCTTTGATATTTTCAATATAAAATTATCCATTCTTGAGTTTGTTATTTACATACTAATAATTCCCTCACTCTATGCTAACCAAGAAGATTGGGCTAAAAGTCATATTATGCCATCCATTTTGATTATTATTGAGGTTAATGGGAGCTGTAGTCCAAGCACATTTGAGAGGCCTATGGTTGGGAATGGCTAATAAAGAGGATTGCAAATGTAGGGGCAATTTGGAAATGACTTGGTCAGGAATAAAGTAAAGGTCTCCCTTATTCAAAAGCCAGTCATGTCTGACTCTAGAGGGTGGTGCTCATCTCTATTTACAGTCTGTGGCTGTGTCATGTGGTAGGCATGACTTGATGCCAGAGCACATGGAATACTGTTACCTTTCCCACCAACATGGTACCTATTTATCCACTTGCAATTTCTTGCTTTCAAACAGCTAGGCTGGCAGGAGCTGGGGCAGACGATGGGTGCTCACTTCGTCACGCAGTACTCTGATCTCGAATTGTTGGCCTGCCATCTTTCCAGTTGTCAAGCTCAGCATCATAACCACTAGGCAATGGCAGCCCCTTACCCTTGAATTTAACATCACTTTCCCGCCCTCCAATTACTCACATTACCCTTTTGCTTTACTTGATTCTCACTTCATGTTGCTCTTCTCCTCTATGAAGATGTATAACTGGGCCCCATATGGTTCTGTTTATGTTTTTGAACACCCACAATCCCTCTTTACCAAGAATGCTGGTTAGGGCTAAAGGAAGCTGTAGTGTAATACCTCTGGAGGAGCACAACCCTGCCATATAACATAGACCCAACTTAAAATATGTTGTCTTCTCAACTTATTTTCTCATCAAGAGAACTTGGCATCTATCTCTCTTCAAGCTCGTGCCACACTATCTCCTGAGTGCTTGAAGGGCCACAGACCGATTTTGTCTACTGATCTTGTGGGGACATAAGTGTTCCCTCCAGAACTGTTTTCAGCATACATCAACTGAACTCTGATTTATAAGTAAACTATGTGTCCTTGTTTTCTTCCTTAGATCCAAATAAAACTAGAAAGATCAAGACAATCGTTGAGGAAGTGGTGGATGGCAAAGTTGTTTCATCCAAAGTTAAGGAGGTGGAGGAGAAAATGTAAAGAAATATACTGCTTCTGTGATTCATTCTACAAGTTTAAGAAATCATTAGATTATTCTCTCATGTTCTTTCTGAAGGATGCAATGTTATCAAAACCTTTTTAGTGTTTCTGTCTGACTAAATGATTCAATAAACACCTTTTCAGCTTGTTTCGGCTAGTGCTTAAAAATCAATCCCATACTTAACATTTGTACATGTGGAAAGTTTCCATTCTTGAGATATTCAATATAAGCACTAAACATCAAATCTAACAATTAGCCAAAATCACACACACAAAGTCACACTTCAAATATCAGATGTAACAACCACAATTTGTTGTTATG
Source organism: Furcifer pardalis (assembly GCA_030440675.1). Taxonomy (NCBI): domain Eukaryota; kingdom Metazoa; phylum Chordata; class Lepidosauria; order Squamata; family Chamaeleonidae; genus Furcifer; species Furcifer pardalis. The sequence continues at coordinate 27,285,906 of CP126897.1, forward strand.
TCATTGTCTTTGGTTACTCACCAATGGGATCAGGATTTTTTAATATTATAACAGAAGATAATACACAAGTGATTTGCAAAAGCAGGAGAAACTGATCAACACTATAGCACATCAACAGAGATAAAATAATGATTTATATACAGTATTTGTAATTTTTACATTGATTGACCAATCAGGAAAATAATAATAAATGCCAAAAGCCAGAATCCTACTGTAGATTTACATTAGACTACTTTTAATGGTATCACAGTAGAAAATAAGTTACCACCTACATTTCTAGCAGTAACGTCACATGGAATTCAGCCGCCCGGGGCTGAAGCCAAATTTGCCACCCCCTGGTGGATGGTGGCACCCACTCCTGCTAGGGCTTCTGGGAAATGTAGTCCAAGAACACATATAGACCAAAAAGTGCCACCCGGGGCCAGTGGCCCCCCCTAGCCCCCTAGTGATGCCACTGATTTCTAGTCAGGTGCTAGTTGCACAACTAGAAATGGAAGCAGCAACTAGTTTAACAGGGACAATAAACTGTCCCTATTTTTGCCATTACACTCACATCAATATATGTTTTTAATGAGATTCTGGCAAATATATGTAAAAACCAATTTTATGTTGTCAGCGAGGAGAACAAATAGGTTGATCTTAGAAGAAATCAACCCTGACTGCTCTTTAGAAGGTCAAATAGTAAAGATGAAGCTAAAATACTTTGGACATCAAATGAGAAGAGAGGATTCACTTGAGAAAGCCTTGATGGTGGGAAAGGTGGAGGGCAAAAGAAGAAGGGAGCAGCAGAAAATGAGATGGCTAGATGATATGGTTGATACAATGGGCACAGAGCTGGGAAGGTTGAGGAGGATGCTGGAGGACAGAGGTGCCTGGCGGGCAATGGTCCATGGGGTCACAAAGGATTGACTGTGCGATAGAACAACAACAAGGAGAAGACATTGTAGAGCTTACTGCTATATTCAACTTTTAAATAACCTCCTCTGTTAACCAGATTCTTTGTCAGTGTGCAATACAATAAAAAGGCCAATAAAACAATGATTAGAATGGGTACATTATTAAACTGATATAAAAGCAAACTAAATATTAATTTGAGGGGAACTGATATCCTTGTGAGTGCATTTTGTATTGCATCACTGGGGCAGAAAGCTGACAAAAGCAACGTCAAATGGGTCAGAACAAATTTAAACCAACCTGGAGCATCTGAACTTTTTTTAGAAGAGGTGACAGATCTAAAACTTAATTGGAATAAATCTGAAATGATTTTGTACCACAGTGACAGAGAATGTAAGAATTAAAACCAGTGTGAGCTTCACATTTTGGGGAGTATATATTACTAAGAGTTTACAGGATATGAAGAGTATGAATGTTGATAAGCTGAAACAGGAAATGAAAGAAAAATAGATAAGGAAACAGGGTTGGCTAATCCAAATATTAAATACTACTATGTTGTTAACCAAATGAAAAATAGTCTTAATGTGATAATAAATTTGAGAGAGATGATTTGGAGAAATATGGAATAATATGAGCTGGAACACAAACTCAAGAGTTGGGTTTTTAAAAAAAAAAAAAACAAGAAGATAAAAAGCTGTTAAAAGCAGTGGTGGGATTCAGCCAGAATGCCCCAGAATGCCTGTACTGGTAGTAGAAATTTTGGCTCGTCCCATCCATCCAGTTGCTGGAGCCTTGGGTCGTAGGCCTGTGCCTGCCTCCCATACCAGTGGCACACCCTCCCCGGGCTTCCACATTTGGTTGCCATGCATATGGCCATACCCACCCAGTCATATGGCCATGCCCACCCAGACACATGGCCACATGGCCATTTCTACTATGCCACGCCCACAGAGTAGGTAGTAAAAAAAATCGAATCCCACCACTAGTTAAAAGATACAGTACTACAAAATCCTTTCTGTAGCAATATGCTACAAGTTTGGAGTAAACATAAAAATTATTTTTGCCCAGATGTATTCAAATTAACTTAGATAGTGGATCTGGAGAAATTTCCAGGGAATTTACAGCTAATACTAAGACTTTTGAAAGGAAGAAAGTAATAACATTGAAAGCATGGTTAAGTAAAGTTAAGTAAAGTAGTCACAAATAATGGCTTTGCTAGATGGGGAGCAAAGTATAATGTGTTACAATTGGACAAATGGAGTGGGAATTGGGTTAAAAATATGGAAATAGAAGAGAGCTAACTAAATTTGAGGAATTAATTGCACAGAGGGAGCAAAATGAATAAAATAATACAAAGAAGGGATTAGTAAACAAAATATAGAATATTCAGAGAAGCTGATGGTCAACAGCAAAGTTTAAGAATAAATTGGGAAACATATTTAGATATAAAACAGGATAAAATAAGCTAAATTATGATGGGAAGGGATTTTAATGAATATGTTAGACTCAAAAAGAACTGTTATAAAACAATATGCAGATGGTACATAACACCATAGAAAGGAAGGGTGCATTATCTTTTCCCTGGCAGTAAAAAATCTGAGACTGGTCCTGGTTCTTTTTCTTTAAAAGATCTTATGTATACTATTGCTGATGTAGAAATGTTAAAAACGAAGGATATCTTAAGCCGTTAAAAGGCTGAGTCAGCACTGCATGGGTCTGATGAGCACCAAGACATTAACACAAACAAGGCGAAGTGTTGATTTAAACATATACAGTTGTACCTCGCTTAAAGAGCATAATGCGTTCTACAGGATTGCTCTTTAAGCGAGTTTGCTCTTTAAGCGAAACACCATTGTAAATGACCAATTGTGGAGGGGATTGTGACCCCCGATTTATTTGTTAAGCAAGTTTTTGGTTGGTTTTATTTGTTAAGCGAAGCAAACATTCAGAGAAAATTCGGCTCTTTTAGCGAGTTATTCATTAAGTGAAGCGCTCTTTATGCGAGGTTTGACTGTACAAGAGAAAACCTTATGTCTTAGTGCAGTGTTTCCCAAATGCTGGTTTTTGGACTTCAATTCCCAGAAGCCTAAGTCATTTCCCCAAAGCACTGATCAGCCAATGTAGTGACTTAGGCTTCTGGGAATTGAAGTCCACTAGTGGGCTGTGTACCCCTTGTTGGGAACCATTAATATCTTGCCCTTGGCTCAGTGGCGAAGAAGCTCGGCTTGTTGGCTGAAAGGTCAGCAAGTCAGCAGTTCGAGACCTGAGTATTGCATAACAGAATGATTGCCCATCTCTGTCCCAACTCCTACCAACCTAGCAGATCGAAGGCAAGAAATTGCAAGTAGATAACTAGGGATCACTTTGGTGGGAAAATATCTTGGGGACATGAAATTAGTCTCATTTGGGCGTCCCCTGAGCGGAGTCCTTCTAGCAAAAATCCTTTCAACTCAGAACGCACCTTTGGGTGTCTCTGACAGGATAAAAAAATCTTGCTCTTATGAACTCATATTAGTCAGATGGAGTAAAATATTTGATGGAATAGGTTGGAGCAGTACCAGTTGCCCCCACCCCCACTCCAATATGATGATAGCGGTTGATGGAGATGACTGAGTAGTTTAAAAGCCTGTCTATGTGGTCTTAGAACATGATTTGTGTTTTGGAATTTGGCAAAGAAGATGTGCTCCAATATATACAACATGTCTATTGAAGATGAGATTTAGCTAGTCAACACTTGCTATGACTCTGTAGCCAATTAGTGAGGTAAAATATAACTTAATCTGCCTTATGAAAACAGAAAAACAATTAGCTAGTGTACATTAAGTGTTCTATCATATACTTAATAACTATAGCATGTTGACAACAGAAATGTGTTCAATCCACAGTCATGTTTTAACCAAAAAAGCACTTGAGTTACATCCAAACTAAGAAGCTATGACTTGTTAACCATGTACCACAATCTGAACATAATTTATTGTTGATTTATGAAATCTGGCTTGTTTAATCCCTCACTTGTTATATTATCTGAAACCACACCCATGGCTTGTCCCTGGCTTGTATCACTAGTACCTTGGAGTCATTATTCAGCGAGGAGTCTGTGCACTGGTAGACATCTCTGTGACAACATTCCGTGACAACAAATCAAGTCCATTTGCATGCAGTTATTTAGCCATTTGGATTTCACATCACCCACTGGCTAGGTGGACAATGATGTGTTCCCTCCACTTTCACCTTGCCCAAGGGATCCGACGGAGGACGCTTTGGTGAGTTTTAGTCCCGGCCCAAACTCACGCTTTGGTGAATTTTAGTCCTGGTTATTTGTGTCCAACATTCCACAACTGTCCAACATTTCTGCTTGGCTTTTGACAGCCAAATAACCATCACCTCACTCTTTCCTTTTTCTTAAGAACATAAAGGTGTTCTTTTGATTCAATAAATGTGATCTTCTCTCTTGATGTATGCTTATTTCCCAAAGGAATTTTTAAATTGCTCCAAATGTCATTAAGCTTCCTATTGAAATGCCCCTCATTTGCAGGATCTGTGACAATGCAAATGCAAACACAAGCCAAAATAAAACGCCTCAGGAAATGAAACTAATACCTTGTTGGTATTATAGCAAAGTGCTTACATATACTGTATGATGAAAACCTAAAGATCCCATGTGAGAAAAAGCAGGCAACTGGAGAAATTCAAAGAGGATTTTCTTTTCAGAGAAGGGGGTGGAAAACCACATAGTTTTCTGCACCACCCAGAATGAGGAAATAAAGATGAAAGTGAACTATTCTTAAAATAAGTTTTCACGCCCTGCTGTCACGAAAGTGGCTGTACTGCAGATCGAAGTGTGAAAAAGAAAGAATGCAAAAAAATGTTTGTAATGATAGGCTAAGAAACAAAACTAAAGAGGACTGGGCTGGGATAGAATTACTCAAATTATTCTGAAGCAATAATTTAAAGTTTCAGCCTGGTCAAATCCACCCATTCTCCATCTTGAAGACAGAGTGTAGTGGCGGGGGGGGGGGGGGCTTGCAAATGGCTCAAGGGCGAATGAAGGTGACATAATACCAGTTTGGGTTATTAATATCCATCAGTCACACAACTATTTATGTTAAATTGACAAAACAAACAAATGCAGCTATAAAAAGACATTCCAAAAAAGGGAACACACCTTGTAAAACCACATATAAAAGCTTCAGATTTTGCTTTCCATTTAAGCTTTGCTTGGGTGACACTTGGCCTTTTTCCAATCTTGCTTGATATCTCTTCCAAGGCCATGTCTTACTTTTGCTCTGGATCTAGACAGGTCCCCTCTTCCCGCAGCAGTGGGACATCTGTGAAGTTTTCTAGCTATGGAGGTGGTGGCTTGGGTGGAGGGACCAGCGTAGGAAGCTTTGGTGCTGGGGGGATAGCTTGGGGTCCAGGATCAGAGTGGTGTGGCTTTGGAGGTGGAAATGGTAGTAGCTATCATATCTATAGTTCTTCTGGTATTGCTGGTGATGGTGGACTTATCTCTGGTGGGGAGAAAGAAACCATGCAGAACCTCAATGACCGCTTGGCTTCCTACCTGGATAAAGTGCATGCTTTGGAGGAAGCAAACAGTGATCTTGAGCTAAAAATCAGAAACTGGTATGAGAAATCTTCACCTCAAACTGATGGAAGACTCCGCGACTACAGCAAATACTATGCCTCCACTGATGATCTTCGTAACAAGGTAAACCAATTATTCTGAAAGACATGTTGAGAAACCAAGTAAAATGTGTTTTCAGCATAGATGTCATGAAGGTAAGAATGGTGATGTAAAAGAGAGCACAATACCACCCATTTTGTTTTGGTTTTAGTGGCATGTTAAATGCTGGAGGTGATATGGACTAAGACTAAAACACAGGGATTACATTCCATTCCTAGTTACAAATTTTCTTTTTAAAAAAATTGCTCCCCCATTGGTGACAATGCAAAAGTAAAGGTCTCCTCTGTTTGAAAGCCAGTCTAGTCTGATTCTAGACAGCGGTGCTCATCTAGGAAATATGAAGTGTTTCCAATAGCAATTTTACAATTAAAATTATATCTGTTCTGAACCTCAAACTACTAGATTTATTTTTCAAAAGTTTTAAAAATTGCTTTAAACTATGTGAATTGGTTTAGATTCTTTGAAAGCAATTCTACTTACTGTAGCCTCTCCCCTGAGATCTCTAAGTATGTATGGTGAATTGCAAATACAGATTAAAAAATATTGTAGCAACTGCAGTGTGTTCGTGGGCAACTGTGCAAGCTGAGTGTGCTATTTTCTAGGCCAGTGATGGCATACCTTGGCACTCTAGTTGTTCTTGAACTTCACTTCCCAGAAGCTCTGATCAGCAGGAGTGCTGATCAGGACTTCTGGGAAGTCCAAGAACACCTGGAGTGCCAAGGTTCACCATCTCGGTTCTAGGCTGTCCATCATGCAGCCAGTCATCTTCTAATTGTTTAGTTGATCGATAGTTGCAGGATGGCCACTCATGAAACAGCTAAATCTACTTGTGCATGTGTGGCTTTTCTCAAAAAGACACTGGGCACTCAGAGAAATTAATATGCAACAGCTGTAAATTGACAAGTTGTGTATCTTGGAGTTCACTCATTCATAGGGCTGCCCTAAGTCAGAAGAGAGTTGACATCTCAGAACAACAATGTAACAACAGATTATCCCACCAAGGTGACATTTAAGGTATTGTGCATCTTCCCATTTCTTGAGTCAACTTAATTACATTCATCAAATAATGAAATCTTCTGAAAGCTTCTAAATAGTTTTTTTTATTTCAGTTCCATCTCAGTTTCCTATATTTCCCTTGCCTAATGCAGATCATTTCAGCAAGTGTTAACAACGCCCGTGTCATCCTGCAAATAGACAACGCCAGGTTGGCTGCTGATGACTTCAAAATTAAGTAAGTTGACCTGTTTGTTTGTTTGCTTGCTTGCAATCTGTGCATGTAATTTAATTTGAAAATACTGACAGAAACAAGCAAAACAGCAAATAGTATCTCAAGATGCTTCTGGACAGATGGCTTTTAATGCTACCGATAGGCAATTATTGAGCATAGGGCAATTGTTATTCTTTGCTTCCTCTTTTTCAGTATTGAGGTAGTGAGAAAACACCCAAAGACTGGTAGAAAAACACAGTGTTACAAATTGATGGTAACAAGATTATAACAGAAAATAGAATACACCAGGGTTTCTCAACCTTGTTCTTGGACTTCAATTACCAGAAACCCAAGTCAGCACATCTGCTGATCAGGGCTTCTGAGAAGTTAAGTCTAAGAACATCTGGGCCTCCAAGGTTGAGAAACCCTAGACTACATCATGCTCCATGCCACAATCTTTGGAGATTGTGCTCTCTAGCCACATTTTACCTCTTCTTTGTGTTAAATAGGTATCATGCAGCTGAGTCTTGTGTTTTAATTTACTTTACTTTTCCTACCACAAAATAGTGGAGACAGGGGAGGGAGGAAGCTGCTTTTAGGAGAGTAGCTCATATTTTAGGCTGAACGCTAAAGAACTATCCAAAGTGCAGAGCCAATTTCGGAGGATAAATGTGCTTATGAACACACAGGTAAGTGAAGCATAAATTAGTTTAGCCCTTGCAATCCAAATCTAGTTCTTCTCCTTGTGGTAACTAAAAAAGTGGAAGGCCCTTGATCAGCAGTAATGTACTGTACTCTGATTTACAAATTGTACTACAGGAGGAGAATTAAAGGAAACAATAAAACAGTTCAGGCTCAATTGCAAGCTCTTTGAGTTGTTTGTAATTAAACCCAGAGGAAAGGAGGTTGCACAATGAAATCCTTGTACAGTATTTTATTGTGCAATCTCCCCAAGACTGGACTAAAGTACCTATTTGAAAGCACCCTCCAATTCTCCATCAGACAAGGATGGCAAAATAAAGATTCCAGACCAGCAATATAGTCAAAATGATAGTCCTGGAATACAGAAGAAGCTGAAAAATAGAACATGTTTTGTGCATCTGTCCTTTCTATAGGGATATCTCTGAGATAAACTCATATCCCCACTGCTCTGCAAATATCCTGGTCCATCAAACAGGACTTACATTCACTGGCAACTATCCAGCAAAAGTCCCGCTTTCACCCCACAACACTGCCACTTTTCATGCTACATCAATCAGGATTAGAAAAACAATTCTGGCAGGATCCTCAGTGGCACAAACCATGAAAGCTATATTGCTGCAGCAGTTACCATAGCACTAATTTTAAAAACCGATTTTATTCTACAGTATTTCTTTTAACTTTATATATATATTATTTTAAAATTATATATTTTAATTACATTTTAAGCATTTAAAATGTTTTTAATTACCTGGATATTTTTTAAAATAATATAGTTTAGCTACATTTTAAGCATCTAAATTTTTAAAAATGTACAGTACCTCTCGTTTACTGAGCTGGTTGTAGACCATAAGAAAGTGATTGGTTGGTTGGTTGGTTGGTTGGTTGATTGGTTGGTTGTTTGGTTGGTTGGTTGGTTGGTTGTTTGGTTGGTAGGCAAAAGTTAAGTGTGTCCCAAGTCTTCTTGTACCAACAAGCAAGTTAGGGTCATGTTTAAAAAGCTACCTTTGTTTCCTCCATTTTAAAAAGATATGAAAATGAGCTGTTCCTTCGCCAGAGTGTTGATGCAGATATAAATGGCCTGCGTAAAGTCCTGGATGAACTGGCTCTATCCAAGAGTGACCTAGAAATGCAGACTGAAAGCTTGACTGAAGAGCTGGCTTTCCTCAAGAAGAACCATGAGGAGGTAAGGCAGTTAGTTTTATGAACAGATCACAATGCAGCTAGATCTCAGATAATGCTTTGTTAGCTCATCTCAATTGCTGCATTTCTTAGTAGCTTGGGTTATCTGGCTCACCTTGATGTCTTCTCCTAATATCTCACCAATAATGATATAAGACAGGACCCTGTACAAATGAGCAGACAGAGAAACAACCAGCTCATGTGCCACGTATACCAAATCGCTACTGAGAGTTCTTCTACTGTGGCATTCCAGCATTCATCTGAGTGGGCACAAGCTGTACCAAGCAGAACAGTCAACAAGGTATTAGAGTACTTTAAAAATGTCCTATAGGTTGTCCATAACCAATGCCAAAGTAAGCTTCAACTGATTCAGTGGCCAGATCCTATGTTTGGAATGGCACAAGAGAAGATATCGTGATGTCCTTATTCAGGTAGAGATATATTAGAATAGAATGGGACTTTGCTTTACTTTTACAGAGTTTGTTTTTGCCTGCGAACAAGGCAGTTCATGAAAAAGAGGAAAAAATTAAACTAGGCAATGAGGTAGTACACTGTTAGGAGCTAAATCATGATAGTATTCCAGTAACACAATTTCTTCAGAGCTTGAGTACTGATACTTGCAAACTAAGTTCATAGTTACCTCCCATTTGCCCAATTACAAATCAAAGGAAGTAAAACTAGGAAATAAGCAATTTTTGTTCCTCAATTATCACGTGTCTTTCAGTATTAAAGGTTTTTTTTTACAGCACATGAAAACAGATTGGGTTGGAAGAGAGTTAGGGTGGAATTAGACAGCTGGAAAAATGTGTATCCCTTTTCATTGGATCTCTCTTAAAGATCTGCTGGGGATCTCACTCTACTCTGGCCCCCAAAAGTAGCATCCTTGTAACTGCACTAAAAAGCCTCCAGCTCTGGTGGGTCAGGCTAGAGCAATTCCTTGCATTTTTTTTTCAGGAAACAGATCACACCACACTGCTCCAAAGGTGTTCAAAAATACAATATATTTCCTTGTGTGATATCACTGCACAACAATGATTTTGGTACATGTGATTTACATTATATCTAGTGTACTGATTCCAAATCTGAACTCAGAATTTGCCTATCACTTACAGATTTTAAGTTATAGGTGTGCTATAGCTGTTCAAATAGTCGGTAATTGGGTAATGTATTTTTACATGGGAATATTATAACAGTTGCAGCTACCACTATGCCTGCTGCTGCCTCAGCTGAATCACATCCCCTGGTGGCATGCATGTCCCAGCAGTGCACAGGCATGTCTAGGCAAATCAGTGAGCTGACATCAGAAATAGGTATACAGTAGAAGACAAGATGGACCAAGGGCTTGTCTCCAGTGTGAAACCATCTTATTGGATAGTACAGCTAGGCCATAGTGAGTCTGTTTTGAGCTAAAGATGTCTAGGTGCAGCTGTGTCAATAAACCTGACAATGTAACTGATTGCATCTATACACATAATTAACTTAAGATCCTGATGTCCTATGCCGAATCAGACTTCACTTTTGGATTCAGCACATTTGATTAAGTATAGGACACATGGATTAGACCAAGTAGCAGACAATATTTATTTATTTTTGTGCTGCAGTGTATTTATAGACAATCCACCAAAAGCAATGTGACTTTTCATTAATCTCAGTAGATCTATTCTAGCTTGGCTAGGTCTGGATCCAATCTCCATAATTCTTTTCCCTTCATTTTTTTCTTTAGTCTTTCCTCAAAATGTCTCTTTTTCTCTGTAGGAAATAAAAGGTTTGCAAGGCACAAGCTCCGGGAATGTCAATGTTGAAATGAATGCAGTCCCAGGAATCGATCTGACCACACTTTTGAACAAGATGAGAACAGAATATGAGGCACTGGCAGAGCAAAATCGCCAAGATGCTGAAACCTGGTTCGATGAAAAGGTGAAAATTCACACACACAAAGAAATGCATTGGGTGCCCATGCTGGTGATTTCAAACGTTTTTTTTTTAAATTGCATCCCCCAGGTTTTTACAGGTGGTTTCACGTGGGTTCATGTTTTACCTATAGTTTTTGTTTACTATACTACCATTTTAAAAAGACTTGTGTTTTTATGTAGTTCTCTGCTTAATGGTTGTAAGCAGATTATATCCTAGAAAGGCAGTGTAAAAATACATTAAAGTATTAATAAATAAATATGCAGATCATATTCACAGGTGTAATATCTGAAAGAATGCTGATTTTTTTTCAGCAGTGGAAAGGTGTCTTCCAGGGTCAGAGAATTATATAACTGGAACTCCAGTTTATTGAGAACATCTTTGATGTCCAGTGCATATAGAGACTCAATTAAAAAGATCATCTGCTATTCTCTGAGAAGCTTTTGAGAAGTCTTGTGCAGTGTAGTCTACTCATAATGTTCTTCATTCATAACAGGAACTCTCAAGCTTCTGTTTTGCAAATTGGAAATATTGTAGCTGATAAGCTTGCTGAAAAATCACATTTGGGGTTCAAAGCATTTTTCCTGTTCTTTCTAAATTTAACTTGCCCTTCTCTTCTGTTATTGGATTTGATCCAGAGCAATGAATTAAACACGACAATCAATGTGAGTGCTAAGGAGATAAACACCAACAAGAATGAGATCGCAGAGCTAAGACGCACCCTTCAAGGCTTGGAGATAGACCTGAAAACGCAACTTGCTTTGGTATGCACAGAGCTCTCTTCCAGATAAAATATTTGTGTGACAGATTAACAAGAAATACTTCCTTCAAGCCATATCTCATTTGATCATAGTACGATTGCATTCTACTTCATGATGCTTGTTAGAACTCTGCACTCTGATCTTGAGATAATATTCCAGTCAACAGGTTAGCGCGAGCAGTTCTAAACATACGTTTTTTGAATACAGCTCCAGGAATCCCTTAGCCAGAGTGGCCACAGGTCATGTGCTAGAATATACATTCTAGACTATGATCTGATCTAGATAAGTGTACTAGCCTGTCCTTGAGTCCCTATGCTCAAGCATTTCTTCTAAAAAGATCAATGCATAGAATCTTGGTTTTGTAGTAGTATACTTAGTGGAACTGATACATCCAACATCTAGAACAAATAATTGTATAGTGACTGAATGATGCATTTATCATAGATCTATGATCTAAAGATTGGAACTCCCTGTCTCTAGCTCACAGCAATTTGATGCTCTTCAGATGTTTTGGATTCCAGCCTCTATCAAATCCAGTCACCAAAGCCTACTGGCATGAATGATGGAAGTGGTGGTTCAATCCAAACATCTCAAGGACATTAGATCTGGTGATTGTCACCACAGGATACTTTACAGATAGCAACTTTTCAGGCTCTTCATTAAGTATGCAAATTTGTACTCTTTTACTGCCAGAGACAATCACTTGAAGCCACTCTGGCTGAGACAGAAGGCCGCTATTATGCTGAACTCTCGCAAATACAAGGGCTAATTAGCAATGTGGAGACTCAAGTGCAACAGATCAGGGATGAAACGGAGTGCCAGAATGCAGACTACAGACAACTCCTGGACATCAAGATCCGCCTTGAGAATGAGATTGACACTTATCGGCGACTGATTGATGGAGAAGCAAGGTAGAAAACTAACAAAAAATGTTTTAAAGAGGGAGCATTCTTCACAATTCATATATATAATATAAAATTTTGCCACTACAATTCTGTTAGTTTCTTTTTCAAATTTACTCTAATATTGGATATTAACAACTCATGATATGAACCACAATCTTCACCTGGTCTTGTTTTGGAGGAGAGAATACCGTTTCTCCATTGCCTGTTTCCAATTATGTAGTCTATTCTATTTCTGTATGGACCACCAGGTGATGTCTATGTATACAGTTGTCTGTTTAGTTGCTTGAAGCTGAAAGAGAACACTACAAGAATCGTAGTGCCAAAATATAATTTAAACAAGATTCCTGATTAATTTAACATCCTCCTAAGGAACAGGTTCATGTTGTATTTGTTTATTACTAATAGAATAAACAGGTTGTTGGGTCAGCAGAACTCTTTGAGCTGTTCTCCTGCTTCAAACAAATGCAAGAGGGAGGTGATACCTTTTATAGGTCACTTTAAAAATAAAAACATTGCAACCTTTCGCAACACAAAGGTTACTTCATCAGGCACTTTCATGGGATGCTGTCCAAGCCAGGCTCTTATTCTTATTCTTAGTTGTTCCATGGGGAAATAAGCAGCAGATAGTATCTTTTTACAAAACAAAAATGGGAAGCCAGGGATTTGCATATTACCTTCCCCAAATGTCCTTTTTTTGAAACTACTAATAAACTTTCTTTTATGGGAGAGGGGGGCGCAATTCAAACCCAGTGTCCTCCAGAATTGGGCAACAAATTTACTTCACCCACTAGGCATGCCAAATTAGTCCAAATCAGAGTAAATTAGGAATATTACCTAGTAGAAGTTCATCAAATCTGTGATCTGCTGCATTGGTGTTCAAAGTCCCTGTTAGCATTGATGCGGCTGTTTGTGGTATTCTCAGTAGTTTAGTAAGCAAAAGTAAGCCATGTGACTTATTTTCCTATGGAGCACTTAAGAATAAGAATAAGTGCCTTGCTTGGACAGCATGCCATGAAAGTGCCTGATGAAATAACCTTTGAGTTACGAAAGCTTTCAATGTTTATTTGTTATTTTTAAAGTGACCTATAAAAGGTATCACCTCCCCCCTGCATTTGTTTTATTTTATACATGGCCACGTAGCTTATTTTTGCTTGCTGTTCTCTTGCTTCGTATCTGTCCACTAAATCAAATTTTCCAACAACTTTTGATTGGTCTTTTGCATTCCATTAACCTATGATTATCAACATGTCTTGTTCTGGTGTGTGATCAATTTCTTTCTGGATTCATCTGCAAAAGCTTTCAATTTGCTTTCTAATAATGCAAGAAACAGCATTATTCATCATAGCTCCATGACACTTACATAATTCATATATTTGGCTGAGACAGCACTTTACTGCTGGGGGATCATTTGTTTTAAAACTATAGCTGTCTGGAATGTTACGGTACAAAAATATGCTTCTCTGTTTATGCTTTTGATTTGGCAATGCTTAAAGAAGAAATATTGCTCACTTACCTACTATTAATAACAACGATGAATACATATAAAGCCAAGCTAAAGTGCTGAGAGTAAACAATCTATTTGCAGCAATTCTGGATATGATGATAGCAGAGACCCACGATTAAGAAATATGAGATCAGGTTCAGGATCAAGAGCTACACAGACTGACTTCACCTCTGGAGACAAAGGTATGTGTCATTCTTGGAGATTTTAAGATATCCTCAATAGGTATGTGGTGATTCTTATGTTACATCTAGACCCCTTTCTTCCTTGTACCAATATGCAAAAGAATTAAATTAGAAGCAGGTACCTAGCACAGACTGTGGTGGCTTAGTGGTTAAGACGCTGAACTTGATGAGTGGAAGGTCAGCAGGTCAGCAGTTTGAGACCTGAGTGAGCTCCTGTCTTTGTCCCAGCTCCTGCCAACCTAGCAATTTGGAAGCAAGAAATTTCTGCTGCTGCTTCTTGTGCCATACCTTATTCTAAATATTGGTGATCCTCATGGCGATCAGCCATAAAAACTGTCCTGTGAATATAATGCAATGGCCTTTGATCTGCCTTCTGCATCGCAGCATCGTAGGATGCCCTGGATATTCCAATGAATCAGGCTTCCTTGAGCCACATGCTCATCCTGTCTAGACGATTTCATTCCAAGGAAGGACTCCTCAGAAGAGGATGTCTGAAGGAAAGGAAATGGTGGAAAAGAAGACGACAGGGGAGCATGGTTACAAGTTGGAGAAACAGAAGTTTAGGCACAATGTAGCAGGCTATACCATGTTACATTGCCCAAGTTCAGTGATGGCGAACCTTGGCATTCCAGGTGTTCCTGAACTTCAATTCCCAGAAGCCCTGATCAGCAGGAGTGCTGACTTGGGCTTCTGATAATTGAAGTCCAAGAACATCTGGAGTGCTAAGGTTCACCGTCACAGCCCTAGTTGTTGAAATTCATAGAGAACAGATGTAGAAGAATTCTTCTTTAGTGTGCAGAGAATAAAACATATTCGCCCTCCCCCTATGTTGTTAAGTTTTTTTGTGGCAAGATTTTCCAGGCATGTGCACTTCTAGTGATATGTGGTGTTTTTTGTTTGTTTAGAAACAAAGAAAAGGGTGGTTAAAACCATCGTTGAGGAATTAGACAAGCATGGGCGAGTCACATCCTCCAAAGTCCAGTCTGTTGAAGAAAAATTTATGATATAAACATCAAGATAGTCTTGAGAAGAATGTGATGGCTTCTAGCAATGACTGCAGTGCCAGAAAAATAAACTTGTTCTTTACATTGGTGTACCAACATAATGAGCAGTCAATCTGATTAAAACCTTTCCTTTTCCTAATAAAAAATCTGTTGAGATCCTAACTGGCAGCCTTTGTATTAATTTATATTGAATGCAATTACCCTAACTGCAATTTTCTACTTAATACCAACTTCTACATTTGTACTTCTATAAAACGACACTGATTATTCCTAGATGAAGTTATTTCTAAACCTGATTTTGCAGGTTTCAGAAAACTCATCCTGCCAATGTTGTAGAGAAAAGTTTCCTGCAATATTTGTTCTACCACAGATTGAGGTAGGATTGTGTTGGTATCTATAGCTGCATCAAGTCCACCAGATGATACAGTGCAACAAAATCAGATTCTAGATTATTTTCTTTCTACCTTTAGTATCAATTTAGGGTTTCTCATCAAAACACCTAGTAATACTGACACAGGCCACTGGCTGAAGCTCTATGAGAGGACTTACGTCTATGGCTAACTTCTTTTTAAAGTTCCATATCCGATACCAAATACTGGCTATCCTCATAGCAATTAGCCATGAAGATTGTCCTGGGAGCAAAACAATGCAGTGGCCTTGCATTTGTCTTCCACATTGCAGCATGACACCTGTACCACTGATCCAATTCCTCAAGTCACTTTCTGATCCCAAGCCCTTTTTGGTACACAAAGTCCTCATCAGCCCAAGGTCAGTATAGATGAAGTTGCCACTCTCCATCAAAAAGGTTTCACATGGGATTTAATCCACTTGGGAACCATCACCCTACCCTGTGGACACTCTGGCATTGAGTTGCTGGAAATATGGTCTACTCCAGTGGTGGGGAACCACATGTGCCAGAGGGAGCACTCAGATACTTCTCTGTCAGTATGTGTGCTGTCACTCCAGCACAGAGTTCATCCTGCCCCTCTGCCCAGCAGCCCAATGGGAGAACTTCCTCCTTTCCCCCAGCACAGAGTTTACCCCACTGTTCTGCCCAGCAGCCCAATCAGAGTGCTTCCTCCCTCCCCTGTTGCCATGTTGGCACTTTGCGATAAATAAGTAGGTTTGGGTTGCAGTTTGGTCTCTAAAAGGTCTCTAAAAGGTTCACCATCAGTAGTCTACTCGATTACCATGGCAGGATAACCTGATCAGATATATGGCTTTATTTGACATCAAATGCATTGACTACAGCTTTGCACTGATTACAGCCTGCCATTCAGCCCTATGAGCTATTGTGCTGACTTGGTATTCCTTCTATGAGCCCAGCTGGCCATCATTAACAACTTCTGGCATCAAACATCTCATCCTACCATGTTTCCCTGAAAAATAAGAAACCGTCTTATATTTATTTTTCCTCAAGAAGACACACTATGGCTTATTTTCAGGGGATGTCTTATTTTTATTATGCCACTGGCTGCCCATCTTCTTTACCACTCCGTGCCGGGACCCTGCATAGCCATGCCTATCACTATGTCTTATTTTTGGGGTATGGCTTTTATTACGCAACTGCTGAGAAATCCTGCTATGGCTTATTTTATGGGTATGTCCAGTGGTGGGATGACAAAAATTTTACTACCCCACCATGATGTCATCACAGTGTGGGTGGAGCTAACATCATGACATCATGATGTGGGCAGGGCCAAAGGAAAAAATACAAAATAATAATAAAAAATAAGCACACACACACACACCTCAAGACTTTACTTAAAAACCCCAAGCCAGGCCTTTTTAGGAACTGTGGTAGTACATCAATATAGGTAAAGGTATTAAATACACATTAAAATACACACAGACACACCACATCTAAAGGTGAGTCACTTACCGTGGGGAGCAGGCTATAGGGAGCTTCAGGCTAGCAGCTTCTCTTCCTCCTCCCCACTTGGGAGGACAGCAAGGAGGCTGTGCATACGCGCCAAGCACTGTAGGCATACATCCACACTAAGTGCTTGGTGCGCATGCACAGTGAAAAGGTAAGCCCCGAAGGTGGTTCCCCAAAAAAAGCTGCCACCGGTTCTCCGGAACACTGAGAAAAGTTACTACCGGTTCTGGAGAACTGGTGAGAACCTGTTACATCCCATCACTGGGTATGTCTTATTTTTGGGAAAACCGGGTATTTAAGAGTATGCCTAGGTTATAAATCTATATATTTAGAGTATACATATGAGTACACATTTGGGCTCTATATAGAATCTTCCCTGTCTGCCCTGTAAAACACACTGGGTTCTTCCAAACTTCAATGAGTGCTGTGTAACAATGATGCTTCAGAAAAACAAAGCCAAAAATTCTTAACACAAACACAGATGTTAATGGCAGCTTATAGACAGAGCTGAAAGAATATCAGTGTGGGAAATATATGACTGAGGCAAACCAGAAAATGGGACTTCGAATGAATCCCATGCTTGTGTCTTGAAGCTCAGTCACAAAACAAAGTAAGTTAATTACAAATCACAGTACATGAGCTATTCTTGCTGGCACTCAGAAGCTCTGGAAGATTCTGAGTTGTTTAAGCATGCACAGATTTAACCCATTTGTATGAATCACAGGGACCATGAAGAAGAACATGTCTCTACCCATTATAGAGCAGTTTTTCAGTGACTTCTTTCAACATACCAATGTTGCTTCCACATTCTACAGATTCTTCCAGTCCAAGTGTGTTTCCGTGCTTCCTAGCATGGAAATCAGCATCAAAAACATCAAAACCTTTTTATTCTGATGTTGTGCAAAGAGCAATCTGAAGAACTTCTGAAGGTGAAAAAGGCTATCGATACAGGTATAAACAAATACCTGCATGTGGGTTTCTCTGAAAGAAAGGAACCCCAAACCAATTACAAGACTGGCTTATACAGGCAGGAACCACAACCTGGCAGACAAATGATCAGGTGGACACTTCCATACATGGTTTCAAACTGGGCATAAGCTTTCTGAATGGTTCACTCTTCTTTCCTGCTTCTAGATCAGGTGTTCTCAACCTTTTAAAGCCATGGGCCAGACCACACACCCTCAGACAGCTGAGTAGGCTGGACTGGTGGTTCCTCCCACCATAAACACTACCATGTCCACTATCATAAATGTGTTTATAACAGCTGTGGGCTCATTTACTTCTGTTGGAAACACTTCTCCTTCTGCTGTGGACACATTGATGGCTGTTGTGAACGCATCTGCTTCCATTTCTGGCAGCGGTGGCAACACGGGTCACATGAAATGGTGCTGCAGGAAACCCTGTTCTAGATTATTGGATAGAACAGATACAAACTGAGTCCTTAAACTAAGCTGTCATTCTCTGATTGTTCATTACCCTTGTTTCTGGGTAGGACAGGTAAGCTCATGGGTAGGATTCCTCACTTTGACTAGAACACATAGACAAGCTTCCTAGTGATTTGGTTTACAAATGTATCTTGTCAGGGGATAAGGTCAAACTGTTTCTAATTGAAGATTTAATTTATAGATTTCCCACACTGAATACAAAGAAATGTGCAACATTTCATTAATTCTTCAAAACCAAGCTGAAATGAAATTCTCCCCAGTTTGCATTGATCAAATCCAATAGGGATAGCTAATCCCAGCATGGAGAGGTCCAGGTGAGTTGGTGATCTTAATTCAGTATTGAATTAAATTTCAAAACCCTGGGCTCAGATGAATGAGCCTGTCACTTTCAGTTTTTTCCACATTCAGATGGTTAAAGACTCAAATTCCCCCCCCTTCCGGGCCCCGTCATCTGCCTGGAGGTCGATAAAGGACCGCTGGATGCCGGTGGTATGAGGCCGCTCCCGCCCTCCTCTGGGCCCTATCATCCGCCCAGAAAGAACTGCCGCCAGCTGCGGATGGTGTGAGCACGCTCCCTCCCCGGGCCCCGTCATCTGCCCAGAGATTGATAAAGGACCGCTGGGCGCCGGTGGTATGAAGACACTCCTGCCCTCCTCTGGGCCCCATCATCCGCCTGGAGAGAACTGCCGCCAGCTGCATATGGTGTGAGCGTGCTCCCGCCCCCCTCCAGGCCCCATCATCTGCCCAGAGGTCAATAAAGGACCGCTGGACGCCGGCGGTATGAGGACGCTCCCACCCTCCTCTGGGCCCCATCATCCGCCTGGAGAGAACTGCCGCCGGCGGGAACATTTTGTAGGATTTTGCTTATAATCATTGCAGGATTCAGTAAAAGTGGTTTTGTTTTTGCTGTTTTTTTTCTTTCTAATTTGTTTTGTAACATTTTATGGTGATATTAATATTTTCTGATTGTTACTGTGTTATTGATATGTATATATCTATTTTTCTGATACTGTGATGATTGTGATTATGATGTGAAATTTGTGACTGTTATGTTATTTTTTATACTTTGTAAGCCGCCTAGAGTCAGGTTCGCCTGAGCAAGGCGGGGTATAAATGTGAAATGAAATGAAATGAAATTCTTTTTATTCTGAATATCTGCAGAATATCCCTATTCCCCTACCTGAACCAAATCAGTCTCTATGGACAGCCCTTGATTTATTTATTATTTATTTTTATTTATTTAGATTTATTATCCCATCCCAATCAGGCGAACCCAACCCTAAGCGGCTCTAAATAATCTAAATAGTTGATGCAGCTCTACATAATTGATGCAGCTCTAAATAATCATGTATAGTTAGGTGACTTTATTTTTTGCCTATTACTTCTTAGAAGGTAGGAAGCAAAGCTACAGAAAACAGGCTTATTAAAATTAACAACCTATTAGTAAAACATAATTAAAATGTGGAACATATATCAAACATGGTATTGCAAATTGTTACATATGGTATCTTTTAGATCAGGGATCCTCAACCTGTGGCCTGCAGGCCGGATGTGGCCTCCTGCACCATTTCATGTGCCCCCCACCTCCGCTCCCCCACACCAGGAAGTGCCAAGTGGTGAAGGAAGGGCAAAATGGTCGTCCAGCTCCTGAAGCTGTCTGAGAGAGCGTGACCTGGCCCTCGTCTTAAAAAGGTTGAGAACTTCTGTTTTAGATGGAAACAACTTAAGGTTTAATCATGTAGAAATAATAGTCTGCATACAAACATATTTTACAAAGACATGCTGGTTAATTGGTCTGTATACAGTCACCATCCCTAATATCTTTATGATTTTTATTTTAAAAAAATATTCTCAATTACTAGATGTGTTTTGACTTGCTAATCTTTCTCAGAAGCACATCTCAATTAGAGATGATCATCTGTCTTCCAGCTAATGCAGATTCTTTTACACCCTGACAGAAAAGTGCTCAAGGCAAACCGAATGTTTAAAGCCTGGCACCCTATACAGTTACATAAAACGCTTCAGGCTAGTACAGTATATACCGTACATTAGCTCTGGAAAGAAGAAAAGAGAGAAGCTACTACTTTCGCCTATATTGCTGAAGGTTCAACACATTTCCAGAATGGCACACCCTCACCATTTCCAGCCAGGTCACCATTTTATTTTTATTACTGTATTTATATATTTATACACCACCTTTCTCTTCACAGGGAACCCAAGGCAGCTCACAACAACTAAAACTATAAAACAATCAAGATTTACAAATCACCATATAAATACCACTTTAAAAAAAAAAGATGAGAAACCTCTTTTTAATGTTAAAAACATTTCATTTGTCATTTTTCAAACATAAACATAAATAGTTAAAAAAACAACATTTAAGAAAAAGAATAGACAAAATCTTTTTTAAAAAACAGCAGCAACAACAAAATCTTATATAAACTACTCTGTGCACCCACCACCAGTGGGACATTATAAACCTTTATTTAACTATTCTCTCTATAAAATTTTATTTATAAATTTGTCCCTTATTTCCACAAAGATACAGTATAGTAAAACCTTGCATAACGAGCACCTCACTTAGAGACCAACTCACTTAAAGAGCAGAATTTTCTCTGAATGGTCACCTCACTTAACAACTAAAACCAACCAAAAACTCGCTTAACAACTAAATCGGGGTTCACAATCCCCCCCACCAGAAGTCACAATCGGTCACTTACAATGGTGTTTCACTTAAAGAGCAAACTCACTTAAAGAGCAAACTCGCTTACCGTAATAATAATCATTTATTCCCCATATGTTTCTTTTAAAACATTTTAAAAATATATACAAATGTGTAAGCTAATAAACAAAGCATCCTTGAGACACTTATTACTTAAAAGCCTGGCTCAAAAGGAAAGTCTTTGCATGATGTTGGGAGGACAAGAGGGAGGGAGGGACAACCTAGCAGTACATCCAAAGCCTGGGAGCAACCACTGAAAAAGCCTTATCTCATGTCTTTGGCCAATGAGCTTGAGAAGGTTGTAGACACCGAGAATGGAGATACAGAGTTGGGTGTCATCAGCCTTCTGATCGAACACCAAAACTCTGGAGAACTCTCCCAGTGGTTTCATGGATATGAATAAGGTAGAGGACATGACTGATCTCTGAAGACCACCACAGACCAAAGGCCAGAGTGTTGAACATGATTCCCCCAACACTGTCTTTTGACTTTGGCCATTGGGGAAAAAAAGGATCTGAACCATTGTTAAACAGTACCTCCAAGGTCCATCTGAAAAAGGCATCCTAAAAGGATACCATTATGGGGAGAATCCAAAGTTGCTGAAAGGACCAGTAAAACAATGATACACACCCTGTTCAGTTCCCAGTGTAGGCCACCCACCCAAGCCATCTCTGTTCCATACCCAGGCTTGAAGCCAGACTGAAATGGACTAGGTCCATGATGGCAAACCTTGGCACTCCATATGTTCTTGGACTTCAATTCCCAGAAGCCCAAGTACCCTGTGAATCCACAGGAATGAGTTTACTGTGATTCATCCGGCCTGCGCTCCCCTCGTCGCTCCCAGAAGCGGAAATAAAACGTACCCGTACGGAATGCTGTTTACCTTCCCACCGAACTGGTACCTATGTATCTACTTGTGATTTCTTGCTTTCAAACTGCTAGGTTGGCAGGCGCTGGGACAGAGACAGGCGCTCATTCCATCATGTGCTACTCAGGTTTTGAACTAAATGGGGACTAAATAGTGTATTACTAGGATCATAAGCAAACACATTTGCAGCATTCACAGAGAGATTTTATAGAGTTTGGGTAGTAAAACTCTATTATGATCTATATATATGATTTGACTTGCCCTCTTCAGAATTAATTAGAAAGGAAAGAGAAAGTTCTTGGTTTGGTAATCCCAATTCCCACCTCTTTTTCATCCCTTTGAACTTGCAAAGACAGGATATACATGGCATTAACATCAAACTTTTTTTCAATTCTCATTCCAGAAAGCTGTCTCTAATAAATCAAACAAATTGAAGTTTTGTGCCAAATTCTAACAAGATATTTGATAGCTTTCTTCCTGCTAGATTAAAACTAAATAAGTAGGTCCCTAACTGAAATGTATATAGTATATCCCTAGCATGTGTGTTGTTCGTACATGCCATTGTAGATTTGTTTGGTTTCCATTTTCATTTGGAATGACTATGCCTAGAGGCTTGATCTGCTGAAAAGAATGCAATCTAGCTAAAGTTAAAAGCAAGTGGAACTGGCGAGAGAAAATTAAAAAAGGTTGCTCATCAAAATTTAAAAAGATAAAAAGAAAAAGAAAAGTACATTTGGCTCCATTCCACCAAGTTCCAGCTAGGAATTTGGCATAAGAAATATCCTGGAGGAACATATTTCTGCCTAGCTATACTTGAGAACAACTGTTTTTAATTACACAACACAGTCATGTAATTATTAAGATAGTGACTTGGCAAAAGAGACTACTTTCTGGTATGGGGCAGAAACGGTACACCTCTTTAGCTCCGTATATAACCATCAAAACCCCACCAACTCAACACACTCTTTCTAACCAGCTTGCCTTCCTGGAATAGGACAACCCATCCTTCTTGCTCATTCACCATGGCTCTCTCAGCCCTCAGTTCTGGCACTTCACGTCATGTTTCTTCATATAGTATTGGAGGTGGTGGTGGTGGAGGATCTGTCAGGTTATCTAGTGGTGGAGGATTCATTGGTGGTTCCAAATTTGCTGGAGGTTACAGTTCAGGAGGTTATAGTGGAGGAAGCCTTCTTGGGGGATATGGAGGTGGACTAGCCAGTGGTCTAGGCGGTGGCTCTGGCGGTGGCTTTGGTGGAGGGGGATTTGCCAGCAGCAGTTTTGCTGGTGGCTTTGGCAGTGGTTCGGGCTCAGGCTATGGTGGTGGATTGAGTGTCGGCTATGGTGGTGGCTCAGGTGCGGGCTATGGTGGTGGCACAGGCATGGGCTATGGTGGTGGCTTGTGCACAGGTTATGGTGGTGGTTTGGGCGGGGGAGACGGTGGCCTCCTCGCCAGCGATGAGAAGCATACCATGCAGAATCTCAATGACCGCCTTGCTAACTACCTGGACAAAGTCCATGCTCTTGAAGAGGCCAATGCAGACCTTGAACTCAGAATCAAAGAGTGGTATGCAAAGCGCGGTACTCCCAACACCACACCAGACTACAGCAAATATTTCAGCATCATTGAAGATCTGCGGGGCAAAGTAAGTCAGCCAACGCTTCTTGTATTTGTAGACTTTGATCAACATTCTATAGGCTAGTTATAACATTGCTGGCAGTCAGAAATATTTTGAACAGTGTCTTCCTTTGTCCATTTGGAAACCAAATTTGCTTTATGGACAATTGCTTTGTCTGAACACACTTTCAGGGAAAGTCTTCGACTCTCAATATAACTTACTGTCTATACATTTCAGTTGCCATAAGTAAATCTGTGAAGCAATGAACTGTTAAGTAATTGGTCATCACATATTCTGGTTAAGCCAAGACTGCAGTCCACAGATTAATGTTAGATCAAACAAGAGTTTAAAATATACTTGATGGCTAAATCTTATAATTAGGTTTTGGTCAGCATAAACTATGGAGGACATAGGAAATAACCCTTTGTTGATCACCCAATTTTGGGAGAGATTACTCTCCTCCTAGCTGAAGTATCATTTCTGAGATATAACTACCTGCCTCACCAAATAAAAACACTGGTCTAGGCAGTTTCTTTATCTGGTTCGACTGGCACTAGTTCTCTAATTTGCCACTTGAGACAAAGCAGTAAAGGAATCATCAGACCATATCAAGTTGTGTAGTAACCAAAGCTCAAAAACTTTATGCCAAGTTCTAGAGGTCAAAAGAGTAATTATATATACTGTAGCTGCCTTTTCTCTGCAAGAACCATCTTACTCTGAATAATGTTGGCCATCCTACATAACTTACAAACATGTGGGCATTTTGGGAACTATTTATAAGGCTAGAAGTCTTAAAACAGAATTGGCTGTATGGAAGGGGGAGAAAATCAAAAGCATTTCATGAAGGACTATTGATAATTTATGTGAAGAATTTTTTAAAAATACAGAAGTACCAATTTACATTTGTTGAAGGCCATGTTGGCTATGGAATCCTGGAAGCTCTAGTCTTCTTGTCTGATCTGAAACTTCAGTATAAAGCAGTACAATAAATAATGATGGTAACTGTCAGCTATCAGATTGGTTTTTTTTAAGTCCAGTAGGATTTCGGTTGTAGAAATAACAATATCTAGCAAACAGCTATTTTTCAAAATGCCTTCTATTTTACTTACACCTGCCCTCCCACGATAGTCTATCTGGTGTCCTCTAGCATTCAAGGACTACAGGACTGATTATCTCTGGTCAGCACAACCAATACGTTTGAGTTCTTTGCTGTGTTAGCCTCCCTGCCAGTGGCTGTAGCCATTATGCATTCCAACCCATTAAGTAGCAACAGTAAACTAAATATACACAGAAAGAGCCTCTTCAAAGATTATGGTATTTTAACTACAATTGGGCATAGCCTGGTAACATCAACTTTGTGTTGCTGGCTAATCTTTCTCAGGAGACAGGAACTGTGGAATGAACTCACCGAAAGGTGCCTTCATTTTGGCAGTTTCCTGACTGGTCTAGACACAGAGAAGGAAGTAGATGATAAACGTACATACAGTTGGTGACTGTGAATCCTTCTCCAAATTTTCAGTGCGATCTCACCGGCATTAACTGGAATGCCTGGCTGCTGGTGTGCAAGTACTGTACTAGATAGACATAAGTTTGAGCGGTTCATTACCAAGCTGACATTTGTTGCATTGTACTTTGTATGCCTAGCTGAAAACACCCAATCTGGCAATAAACTGCAGTACTTTATCTGTGTGTGTGCATGCATATTACACAGACTGCCCCCTCTAGTTATTCCAAATACAAATTTTATGGACAAGAAAATTATGTAGTCTGTGTACAGACATGCTGGCATGATTTCTACAAAATATTTAAATTGTTGTTTGTTTGTTTTTGTTGGGTTCCAGATACTTAAAAACACTATCGAGAATGCTGGGGTCATTTTGCAGATTGACAATGCTCGACTAGCGGCTGATGATTTCAAAAACAAGTAAGAACCAAAATTTTGGTAAGAGAAGGGAAATGAGAGGTTGTACCCTAACATAAATCTTAATGCCGGCAGGAAGCAAAAAAGCTAACATCTAATCAGGCTTTGTCTGCTTTACAGTCAATGTAGTCTTATGCATTTTCTTTCTATATTCATCTGCAAGGTTTGAAAATGAACTGTTCCTACATCAGAATGTGGAGAGTGATATCAATGGCCTGAAGAAACTCTTGGATGACCTAACCTTGCATAGATCTGATTTGGAGTTGCAGATCGAAGGCATGAATAATGAGCTCGCTTACCTCAAGAAGAACCATGAGGACGTAAGAGAATGGCTTTTTAAAATTTTCCACATCATGTTGTATGAATGAAGCAACATTCTGATCTGGCAGTTGTGTAAGATTTGGGAATATTGAACCATTGACCACTGAATCAAAGGTCTTTTCTAGAGAGGTATAACTTTTTAGAACTTGCTGGATAGTTCAGTGATTCAAGTATTTGGCTGTGGAGCTGGACCTTGAGTGTTCAACTCCCCACTGTACCTCTGAAAAGAAGAACCAGCCTGTGTAATAATGGGCAAACTCCACAGTTTCAGGACACCCCCCAGAATAAGGGTATGGTAAACCACTTCTATGTATTCTCTATCTAGAAAACACTGGAAAGAGTTACCATAAGTCAGAATGGACTTAACAGCACACAGTTCTTAATTATTATATATTTATACATCTTTGAGTCCAATGAGATGGAAACAGTACCTTCTCATTTAGATGCAGGGCTCCCTAAAATATTACAAGCCCTCGATATGTCTTTGTTGTATATAACACAAAGCTTTCTCAGGTCCACATCTTGTAAAATAGCTAGTTTCATCATCAGGATGTAAACATGGGGTTTATTTGTAAGTCTGGTTTCTCAGGCATATTGCTCTAAGCCTAATACAGTAATACCTCATATAACATTAGTATCGAATAACACTAAAATCGCATAACATTAAGGAATCTGGGGGGAAGAATTGCATCAGATAACATTAAGATCCTATGGGATGCTTCAGATAACAACCGCTAAAGCCTGTGTGGTTACAATGTATCTCTATGGATCCCATAGGATTTTAACATGCATCAGATAACACTAAAAATCATATAACACCAAGACTTGTGGAACCAGGTTTTAGTGTTATATGAGGTTTTACTGTACTGTTGTTTGAAGAGTAACATGCTCTCAGCATCTTAAAAGACAGCTACTTGTCTAGTTTGATCCAATGTGCAATATTTAGCTTACTCCAGAATGTGATAAACTGTATACTGTAAAACCTCGCATAAAGAGCGCCTTGCTTAGAGACTAACTCGCTTAAAGAGCAGAATTTTCTCTGAATGGTTGCCTCACTTAACAAATAAAACCAACCAAAAACTTGCTTAACAACTAAATCGGGGTTTGCAATCCCCCATACCAGAAGTCACAATTGGTCACTTACAATGGTGTTTCACTTAAAGAACAAACTCGCTTAAAGAGCAATCCAATGGAACGCATTATGCTCTTTAAGGGAGGTACCACTGTACTTTACTATGTTTGACTCCACATCACACATACTCTCTACTGAATGGAGACCTGGATTTTGCTCCCAGATCATGCCCTAATAATACAACCAGTTTAAGTACATGATATTCTTCCATCAGGATACTTAGCATAGTAAATCTTTAATATGGAAAGAACTGTCAATAATTCCTCCTCATTAAAAGGCATTACAATTCCATAATATCAGCTATGGCTGCCACCTAGTGGTCAAACAAAACCTGGCTAAGCTTTTAAATTGGATGTTTCCATCCTTATGTAGGGTACACAGAAAGAGTCTCATCAAAGAGTATGGTATTTTTGAACCACAATCGGGCGTACCCTGGTAATGGCAACCTTGTGCTACCAGCTAATCTTTCTCACACTGAGTCAGGCAAAATGAACTGTAGAATGAACTCACCAAAAGGTGCCTACATTTTGGCAGTTTCACGTCTGGCCTAGACACGGAAGAAGAACCCTTATGTAAACCAAAATTCTGATTATATTTGGCTGAACTTGAGCCATACTTCAGGAACAAATTATGCATGAGTTCTTCTCAAGCATCTGTCATTATACTGTATCCAATTCTTGCTTTTAATTCAAACCCCCTCCTTGAGAATAACTGCCTTTATTTTGTTTATCACTATCCTCTATTCCCACAAATCTATAAAGTGGAAGTTGTTTTTTAATGGCATATGTTTGCCTTTGTTGTCATCAGCCACACATAATTTCCCCCCTCTATCCACATGTCACTCAATAAATACTGCCTTGTGCTTGTGAATAAATCTTCAAAGGTACTAGGGCTTAGGAGATCCAAGTTTCAGTCCCATTTTAGGTCAGCCACTCTCGCTCTTAGCCTCATCTATCTCACAAGTCTATCATGAAGTTAAAACAGGGAGGAGGAGGCTGCAAAAACCCAGCATAAGTTGTTTAGAGATAAGATGGAATTTAAAATTACAGTACAGTACCTATTAAATTTATCAGACAGATAAGTGAACTATCATTCATGTATCTTATATACATGTGATTTTAGTTTCCAACCTGATTCTGTGAAAAGAATTAATTAAAAATACAATGCAAAAAATCCTCTTCCTCTTCCTCTTTCTCTTCCTCTTCTTCCATGTCCAGATAAAACTTTGGACTGCCAAAATGAAGCCAACTTCTTGCCTTTGTTGCTGGCCAAAACAAAATCCTCATTGGTACATGTTTCCAGACCGGCAAATAAGGCAGATTCTATAGCTCTCCACAGTCATACAGCATGTTGCTGTGTGCCAGCTGCCCCCAACTGAGCATGTTGATTGAACATTTAGGCACTCCAACCCTCAGCCTACTCAGGGTCATCCAAGCGACACAGGGAAAGTTGAGTTCCTCAGCCATATCTTCCTGTAATGTAATTCCTTGTTCGACAAGTTCATTCCTCCATCTTCTAATTTGGTTTTGCTCTTGGGTACCCTCAAGAGTTTTTGTTCCGGCCGGCCATAAAGCTCTTCCTGGATCTGAGCCAGCACAGTTGAGACAGATGTTGGAGGATTCTTGTTTAGTTATCTCTTAGTTCTATAAATGTAAAAATAATGGTAGAGGTCTCATTAACTTCTATGGAGAATATATAATAGCCTTTCCCTGTTCCCATTTGCAGGAACTGAAGAGCTTCCGAGGAATGTCTAGTGGTGATGTTTCTGTGGAAATGGATGCTGCTCCTGGAGTTGACCTGACTAAGTTACTGAATGAAATGAGATCCCAGTATGAGACACTTGCAGAGAAGAATCGTAGAGAGGCAGAAGAACAATTCAACAAACAGGCAAGAATGGCCCTTGCCCTCTTCAGATCATGGGAAATGTCCTGATTCTACAGCCCTCTAAGCATTTCAGATTCCTTTGGTTATCTTTTCTCAGGTCGGGGCATTGAAGCAAGAAATATCTGCCAATGTGGATCAACTAAGTTCAGGCAAGAGTGAAATTACTGAGCTGAGACGTACTCTACAAAGCCTGGAGCTTGAGCTTCAGTCCCAACTTGCTATGGTAGGTCCACCATCAAGGCTGCTTGAGTTCTTCAAAATAGTAGTTCTGAGGCTATGCAAATTAGGCTTATCTTACTGTGCCTGCTTTGGAAAGGGAGGAACTGATAATCTACCTTTTGGCATGGTAGCTTCAGCCAGGAGGTACAGATAGGGACTCCAGTGGCTCAAGTGGTTAAGATGCTGAACTTGATGATTGGAAGGTCAGCAGATCAGCAGTTTGAGGCCATAGTGCTGCATGACAGAGTGAGCTTCTGCCTCTGTCCCAGCTCCTGCCAACCTAGGAGGTCAAAAGCAAGAAATTGCAAGTACTGTAGATCGACTAGTACTGCTTTAGTGGGTAGGTAAACAGCATTCCAGTGTCTAGTTATGCCTGCCACATGTCCACCAGTGGTGGGATGTCAAAAATTTTACTACCCCACCGTGATGTCATCACAGTGTGGGTGGAGCTAACATCATGATGTCATGTCATGGGCAGGGCCAAAGGAAAAAAAATACAAAATACTAAAAATAGGGAGCTTCAGGCTATAGGGAGCTTCAGGCTAGCAGCTTCTCTTCCTTCTCCCCGTTTGGGAGGACAGCAAGGAGGCCGTGCATATGTGCCAAGCACTAGGCATGCATGCACATCAAGTGCTTGGCATGCATGCGCAGTGGGGGAACCAGTGAAAAGGTAAGCCCCGAAGGTGGTTCCCCCCAAAAGCTGCTACAGGTTCTCTGGGACACTGGGAAAAGTTACTACCGGTTCTGGAGAACTGGTAAGAACCTGTTACATCCCATCACTGTCCACGGAAATGACTGCAGATGCAGACAGCGATGGCTTTTTAGCTATAAACAGAGATGAGCACTGAACCTAGAGTCAGATATGACTGAATTTCAAGGAAGGATGACCGTTACGTTTTATTTACAGAGGAGATAGCCCATGATTAGAATATGAAATCAAAAAGGGGATTGCAACAGACTTTGACAACTGAGTATTTATGCTCACAAATGAAACCTGTCTTTGCTTCCTTCTTGAGGAGCACCCGTCGTCTTCCCCAGCTCCTGCCAACGTAGCAGTTTGAAAGCAAGAAATTGCAAGTAGATAAATAGGTACCACTTTGGAGGAAAAGGTAACAGCATTCCGTGCTGCCACATGACCATGGAAACGTCTGCAAATGCAGACAGCACCGGCTCTTTGGCTGTAAACGGACATGAACACTATCCCCTAGTCAGACGCAACTGGCTTTTGGGCAAGGGAGACCTTTATCTTAAAGAGCATTTGCAAAATTAGTGGCTGCATAAATTTTTATTCTTTTTCAAATTAAAATAGCAGGCCCTGATAAGGTGATCTGGGCTTGGACTATAATGGAGGGTGGTACCTATAACACGTTGCCACTGTGGTTCCTAATCCCAGGGAAAGATACAGAAAGAGAAATGCATCCACTAATATGAATAGTTTTTGTTCTAGATGCTATGGTCCTGATCCAGACTGAAAATACAGTATGGAGTAAAAGATTAAAGGCCCCTATCTTCCATGCAAAACGTTGGTCAAAATAGGCATTTAAACTTAAAACTATTCACACAGTTGCTAAATTTCTCTGCAAACAGAGCCCTGCCCCTACTGATCCCTTCAAATTGTTGTCTGAATAGCTACAGTGACTTCCCCCAAGGAAACCCAATTTCTACAGGTGTGAAGCATGGTGGATGTAATCATATTTCCCCCCATATGTCACCCCTCTAATAACCAGTGCTTTGTTTGTCTCATTCTTTCCCATACTCCCATGTCCTGGCAGAAAAACTCTCTTGAAAACACTTTGGCAGAAACAGAGAGAAATTACTGTAATCAGCTCAGCCAAATGCAGGGTCAGATTGGTGGTTTAGAGGAACAGCTTCTGCAGCTCCGGTGTGAAATGGAGAACCAGAATTCAGAATACCAGCACCTTTTAGGGATCAAGACACGTCTGGAGAAGGAAATTGAGACTTACCGCTGTCTACTGGATGGGGAAGGAGGGTAAGAAAATCCTGACACAGGCAACTCATGAAACCATATCCTCACAACAGAAAGAACAGGGAGTCTTGGGACACCTTAATAACCATTTTAAGTGGGATATTTTGTAGATTGGGACTGCAGTGGCTCAAGTGGCTGAGACGCTGACTGGAAGGCGGACGGAATGAGCTCCCATCTTTGTCCCAGCTCCTGCCAACCTAGCAGTTTGAAAGCAAGAAATTGCAAGCAGATAAATAGGGACCACTTTGGTGGAGATGTAAACAGCGTTCCGTACGTGCCGGTGTTTAGTCATGCCTGCCACATGACTACGGAAACGTCTGCAGAAGCAGATGGCGCTGGCTCTTCGGCTTTGAAACAGAGATGAGCACTGAACTCTTGAGTCGGATACAACTGGCTTTTGAGCAAGGGAAACCTTTACCTTTATTATTTTGTAGATTATAATCTGTAAAAACATATGCCACAAGACATTTGTTAATCACTGCAATTCTGGATCTCTGAAAATCTGTTTATACAGCATGAGCCACATAACAGTGATTTCCACTACATGGATGAAATCGCTGCCATTAAATTCAATGAGAAATGGAAATTCATATGGAAAATTATATGGGATCTTTCAACAACACATGGAAATTGGGAAGCAGGTCGACAGGATAGTGATCTCACTCTGTACCCTCAAGTGTTGGTTCTCTCAAATTTAGGGGGTGGGGGTGAAGGAATCTTGAATATCCCCCTAAATCTGTAAGACATGACCTGCTTTGAAATAAAAGAGGGTCTGGGTTGATGACCAACAATTACGTTTCATAGCTTTGCATAATATTTTTTTGGTATCATTCTTAAATGCTCACTGAAAAACCAAGTCTAGAATGTCATCATCCATTTTCAACAAAAAAAATCTATCAATTTTACAGGGGCTTTCAGTCTGGAGTTACCTATGGATCTACAACCATCAGTTCTATAGGTTCAGGAGGCTTTGAAAAAGGTATTTATTTATTTATTTATTTATTTATTTATTTATTTATTTATTTATTTATTTATTTATTTATTTATTTAAATTTGTTTGTCACCCTCCTCCCCGAAAGGACCCAGGGCAATTCACAACACGTCAGCATTGACAACAATTTAAAACCAGTTCAAAAATTAAAAGTTTTAAAAGAAGCTTAAAAACTTAACATTAAAAATTAGGTGTTGTAGCTAGGAGGCACTGGGGGTAAATTTGTTCAAACCATCCAGCTGGCTGGGGAAATTGATCCATCCATTCCTCAGACCTGACCTGCCAGCCAGGTTTTCACTCCTTTCCTGAAAGACAGCAGCTCCGTCTGCAGGCGTAGTGCTATTGGGAGGAGGTTCCATAGGGCCTGAGCGGACACTGAGAAGGCCCTCCCTCTAGTGCCAAAGAGATGCACCTCTCTGGCCGATGACACAACCAGAGAGCCTCTCATCTTAATAATTCAGTGCTCTTAAATCAAAACTGCTTTCTGATAACACTACCAAACTGCAAAGTATTATACAATACAGTCGTCAGAAGCAATTTATCAGTCTCTCCTTCTGGTAGAACTCAGGCCGTGTAATTTGCCCAAGGCTACATGGGTGACATATATTCCTATCAGACACACGGGCTCTTCTCCAGTTGATCTCTTCTGCCCTCAAGAGGCACAGTCAGGACTGAAATCCTAGCCAAGCATTCCAGCCCACTGGCCTGTAATACTGTGCAAAAGTCTTCAGCCACCTGGTTTAGGGGGCATAACTCAGCTGCCAAGCCATCTAGACACACCAAAATTGGAAAGTCTTCTGCTGATGCTCCTCTCAACTCTCTCCAGGTTTGGTGAAGTTTGGAGTTCGGGTTTCTGAGTTATCCCCCCCCCCAAAAAAAAAAAATCATTCATTTTATTTTCCCCAAACCACCTTGCAGAAGAGAAATATCGACAGGAGGAAAGTTAGTTTTCCATCATGTTTCACTTCAGACAACTTCCAGCCTCCTGCACTACAGGATCTGTCAGTGACCCAGG
Source organism: Furcifer pardalis (assembly GCA_030440675.1). Taxonomy (NCBI): domain Eukaryota; kingdom Metazoa; phylum Chordata; class Lepidosauria; order Squamata; family Chamaeleonidae; genus Furcifer; species Furcifer pardalis. The sequence goes on from CP126897.1 coordinate 27,318,839, forward strand.
TCTCACATGTAGATTTTCTACCATCCAGTTTTGTGGCACACATAAAACATCTATCTTAGGTGTTCAATAACAGCCTGTTTTTCTAAAACCAGAGTATATAGAATGTAATCATGGATTGTAGATCAAAGATCTGTTTTGAACATCTACATGACCAAGTTGCTTTTCTAATTTCCAGAAGTGACAAAATCCAGAAAGGTTAAGACGATTGTGGAAGACTACGTTGATGGCAAAGTTGTTTCATCTCAAATCAAAACAGTTGATGAGAAAACACCTAATTAAACATCAGAATCTGCAATGAATCTTTTCCTTCAATATTCATCCCATCAGAAAAGCAAGAAAAAACATCTTCAAGAGTTAATGCATGTTTCTATAATGTCCTAGTTCTATCTACTTTCCTTTGTTGATTTTGATCTCTTAGTTCTACTCATATTTCTTTATGCATCTCCAAAGTATATCCCAAAATTATGATTTCTTTCAGCTGCAATAATTCAATAAACCTTTCTACTATTTGCATGTAAAATTCTCCCAGGATAGTTAACCCACGGAAAAAAAGGTATAAGATTTTAACAAGAATAGTTCTTTTCTATAAATGAACATAGAATATGGAACAGTTTATCTCCCCTCAACCACAGAAGATAAATTCCAAGATCTTCCACAAATGCCCAATACTGCAGAAAACAGTGAATCATGTACTACAATACACATTCCTGAGTTATACAAGTGTGCTCTGTTATGCAAATGTATTCTGCAATCTCTCTCATGCACTCCTGAAATGGCTTCAGTAGAAATACAGTTGTTCCTTCGCAACAATACATTGTAGATAGTGACCTCTGGTGGCCAACTCTGGTAATGTACTTTGGATACTCAACCTGAAAAATATGGCAGAGGAGTGACATCTACCTGTTGGTATACGTTTTAGGTCTTCCATAAAACATCATCTCTTCCTATACCACAGTTGTTGCTGAGCTGCTACCAAGTATCTGCTAATTCTCTTTGGGCAAGGTGAAAGCAGAGGACACATGTCATGGTCTGCCTAGCCAGCGAGTGATGTGATATCCAAATGGCTAAAAAACCACATGCAGATGGATTGGATTTGCATCTGTGGAATGTTGTCACATAGACGACTGCCAATGTGCGGATTCCTCACTGAATAATGACTCCAGGGTATCCAAGGTATATGGAATTAGCTTTGCCCACCTCCCCAAAATCCATTTAAAAATCAAAAGAATGGAGAGTGGAGCAGCATCCACTACCCCACCTGTGCAAATAACAGGGCAGACCCATGATGATTTAATGCCTGAAGCAAAGGACATATGGCATTCAGCCAATTTGCCTGCAGAATTTAACTGGAGTAGCAGTTGAATCAAAACAGCAAACTGCAGTAGGTATTCCTCCACATCTCAAAACAGTTTTATGGTAATAATAATAATTTTGTTTCAGAAATTATTCTTGGTTGAAAGGATCTTTGTGGAAGAAACTCCATTCAGGGAACACCCAAATGAGGCTCCTTTCATGTCCCCAAGAACTGGGACAGAGATGGGCACACAATCAGTCATGCAGTATCCGGGTCTCGAACTGCCAACTTGCCAGCCTTCCAGATAACGAGGCAAGCTTCTTAACCACTGAGCCACCGCAGCCCCTTAGTTTTATGATGTAGGAGTATATGACAAACCCATGTGAAATATACAACTCTGCCCATTGTGAGAAGTTTTTACATACAGTAAAAGTTGTGTTCCCATTCACATGGTGTTATATCAGGAGAAAATGTGGCTTTTTAAAAAAAAAACATGTGCATTGTTGCCGCAGGTGGCTTAGAAGAAGCCCAGCCTGTTTCAAAAAATGTACATGACCAAAATATATGTGGCCACATTATTTCTATGGTTTGCCTTCAAAGCCCTCTTTCACAAAATGATGAGGTGGAGGAGAACCTTAAGTTGGATGAAGAACTTCTAGTCCTTCGTACTCTGCTGCATCCCTGATTTACATTGCCCCTGCTATTCCCCACCATGTTGTATATGGGGAAGGGGTTGGGGGGGGAGCTCCCATTCATTTCCATAGGAAATTTCTCCTATACCAGGGGTGCCCAAACTATGGCCAGGGGTCCAGATGCATCCCCTGACACCAATTCATCCGGCCCACAAAGCCCTCGTTGCTCCTGGAAGTGGCACAAAAAGTTTGGGCACCCTGTCCTATACAGTAAAACCTCTACTTACGTAAAAAGTCTGTTCCATAGTCTTTTACGTAAATTGGTTTTTACATACACTGGTACCTCGCTTAAAGAGCATAACACGTCCCACGGGATTGCTCTTTAAGTGATTTTGCTCTTTAAATGAAACAGCATTGTAAGTGACCAATTGTGACTTCGGGGGGGGGGGGAGAGATTGCGACCCCAATGTAGTTGTTAAGCGAGTTTTTGGTTGGTTTTATTTGTTGAGCGAAGTGACCATTCAGAGAAAATTCTGTTCTTTAAGCGAGTTACTTTCTAAGCAAGGCGCTCTTTATGCGAGGTTTTACTGTAAATCAAAGCAAACCGATAGGAAAAGTGAATATTTACATAAATCAAAGCAAACCCATAGGAAAAATAAATTTTTATGTAAATCAAAGCAAACCCATAGGAAAATGAATGTTTATGAAAATCGAAGCAAACCCATTGAAAACCACTTTATGTAAATTGGGACATTTACGTAAATCGGGGAACTATTTTAAGGGAAAATCCTTATGTAAGTCGAATTTTACGTAACTCGAGACATACGTAAGCCAGGGTTTTACTGTACAAACAGCAGATACACATTCATGAAATTGGGAGATTTCAGACCCTGGACTTAACCACCTAATAGAAATCCCCTTTAGGTGGCCATGGGTATGATCTCAGTTTTGAACCGTACAATCAATGCTTACATCTCCCCCATCACCAGATCTCGATTGCTGTTAGTGTTTAAAACAGAGGTTCACAACCTACAGCCCATGAGCCAGACCAATGCTGTTCCATCCGGCCCACAGCAATGACACTGGAAGTGTAAGCTGATGCGCCCTCTGGCAGGGGGAAACCACATGTCCGGCCTGCTCAGCTGTCTGAGGAGGAGTTGTCCAGCCTGCAGTGCAAAAACCTTGAGAACCCCTGGTTTAAAATAAGGACTGATGTAACACAATATAATATAACATGCTGTAAATTTAAAACAAAAACCTGGAAAACTCACTCCCAAGCCCAGAAGAATCCGTGCAAACTGAACAAGTTTCAGAAATAAAATATTTAGGATTTGCATTGTTTTATTGGAACCAGGCTTCATACCTTGGGGAGAGGGATCAAAATATTAATGCATAACATTGCAGCAGCCCAGGTTATCTTTGTGCAAAATTCCAAACCCAATTTGCAATATTAGAATTCCAATGAAGATGTTGGCAGTTTCAATAAGCTAGCTGTTTTTATGTGCCAAGATTGTTCCTTCCTGGGCTTATGGAAACATTGTTGTTAAAATTCTCCTACCTTTGCTCTAGGCATTTTCTCACAATCTAGGCAACCACTTTAAAGCAGTTTGGTCCTGGCTGGAGGCCAAGAATTTGGCCTAATACTTGTACCAACAACAGTTGAGTCAGAACATGGTTCTTATCATACAACTTTGCAATAAAGCTACAAGACACTTTTGATGTTTGATGATGTTTAACTTTTTTTTAAAAAGAAAGTTGGTACTGACTGAAACAATAACAGGGATTCGATTAAAGTTCAAACTACACACTGTACAACGTTAAGCCAGGATAGGGAGGGTGCACAGAACTTGCTGTTAAGGGGAAACACATCCTGCCTTTATCGCAACCACTGCATCATCATGCCAATAAAAAGAGTGATTTCTCTTCAAAACAAGGTACACAAGGGCCACATACTCTGTTTTCATGCTTATTCACACCTCTGTGTGGCTTCCAGAAAGTGTATGTGATTATATTGCTAAACCACCATTGCCATGCAAAAGCACTGCACTAATACACACTAATACACACACATTCCACAATGTTAAGACTACCTCTTCTCTTGCCATCTTCTTCTATCTTGTTTGCAGCATGCATTGGAATGGAAACCCCTGCTATTCATAGGGTAGATGGAGTTTCCTCAGAACACTGGTGGACTTCAATTCCAAGAAGCCTACATCAGTACACTGGCTGATCAGTGCTTTGAGGAATTGACATAGGCTTCTGGGAATTAAAGTCCAAAACCCAAAGACTGGAAAACACTGGGGCAGAGCAGACAAGGTTGCTATGAAATTACTGGTCCAGACGAAAGGTCTGTGTAACTTACATTCCATTTGGGTATCCAGGTTATTCGCATGATGAAGAGCAATGAGGTTGAAAATGCTAGCTTATAACCCACCTCCCAAGTCCACAACCAGTCCTCTTCACTTTCCATAAAATAGAGCAGGGGTTCTCAACCTATGGCCTACGGGCCAGGCAATGGCACCATTTCATGTGGCCCACATTGCCGCCACCACCACCAGAAATGAACACGTTTACAACAGTCGTAAATGTGCCCATGGCTGTCGTTAAGGAGTTTATGACACCACATACACGTTTTGTGGCAGCATTTACAGTGGGGGGAACCACCAGTCTGGCCCGCTCAGTTGTCTGAGAAGGCATGGTCCGGTTCAGAGCTTGAAAAGGTTGAGAACCCCTGAAATAGAGCAAATGTACACAGTAAGGGAAAACATTCTACTTGTTAGGCTGCTTTTGAGATTTAGAAACTTTTCTTTCCCATGGTTGTAAATCATCAATTGTAAGGTGTCCCTTGCTTGAAAGCTAGTCATGTCTTTGTTGGAGGGGACAAAGTTATCATGCTCTTCCATATTCTCCCTCCTCATGGGAGGGACCTAGGAACACCTGAACAGGAATATATACCTACAGTTGCTTTGTGGTTAAGACACTAAACTTGGCAACTGGAAAGTTGGCAGGTCAGCAGTTCAAGACCTGAATGGTGCATGACAGAATAAGCTCCCATCTCTGTCCCAGCTCCTGCCAACCTTACCTTGGATAGCTTGTAGTCATTATTCAGCAAGGAGTCTGTGCATTGGCATGACGACACTCTGCACATGCAAATGGACTTGAGAAATCAAGTTCATCTGCATGCAGTTTTTTAGCCATTTGGATATCACGTCACCCGCTGGCTAGGCGGACCATTACATGTTCCCTCCACTTTTACCTTGCCCAAGGGATCCTACAGATGACGATTTGGTGAGTTTTATAGTAAAGGTAAAGGTCACCCTTGCTCGAAAGCCAGTCGTATCCGACTCTAGGGGCGTGCAGTGGTCCATGAGGTCACAAAGGGTCAGACACAACTGTGCAACTGAATGATGACGACCACAACGATAACGATGACAACAATGACAGCAACAACAACAATGCTAAGAGATGGGCAACTCTGCCTAGTTAGACAGATCGAACTCCCATGTCCAAACAAGTCTCTCACCTAGCCAACCTAGGAGTAAGAAAACAAGAAATTTCAAGTAGATAAATAGGCACCACTTCAGTGGGAAGGTAAACCGTGTTCTGTGTCTTGCCACACATGCCACATGCCCATGGAAATGTCTGCAGACGCAGACAGTGTTGGCTCTTTAGCTTTAAACAGAATAGGTGACAAATAACAATTCCTTTATTATTTTAAATATAAAATGTTGATGGCTTACATTGTGTCCTTTAGTTCAAGGTATTTCATGACTTGTATAATGTATTAAAGGTTTGCAGCTCCCATTTTTGGTATCTTGTGTGGTGTCATAGATAGAGTGATGGCTTAGGAGTCCTGAGTTCGAATTTCCACTTGGTCATGGAAATTCATTGGGAGTGGGGAGTGAAACAGGAAAAGCCATTCCTTAACCGTTTCTTACCATTGTAACCTTAATAGGGCTGTTTTAAGTCAGATTGTACATGACAGCACCTAACAGACACAGCAAAGCTCAGTTTTAAACTCTAACAATGTTGTAGCACACGCTATTCAAGGGACAGACCCCAAATGCTTTAATGCTTATTTATTATTTGTAATTTCATTCCTAGGCCAATGTTCTCCTGGTGACGGGGATATCCATCCTAGTCTTGTCAGCTCTGATTACAGCTTTTCCTATGGGTTTCAGGCAGGGTAATTTCTTACTTGAAGATACTAACATTTCTTGATGGTTTCCCTTCTTAATTTTCAAACTCAGATGTGGTCAGGTGTGCTTGAGATAGTTAATATCTATTTTCTAGCTGCACAGGACTTCAATGAACAGCATTTAGACTGGATTAAGAAAAATAAAACACAATAATTTTCAGTGGTGCCACTAGAGTAGACCTTTGGGCTAGACATCTGGAAACCCACTTAGGAAAATGGGCATGGGACCCTCACCCTCTCCACCAAACAGGGCACGCTATTGTATTTTGAAACACAAACTATTCCAAACGATGATAGGCTACTTTATACCATTGAATCCATAATTTTCCAATTAGTTTATCATTTGGGAGATTTCCTTGGAGAAGATGTGCTATGCCTGGATTGAAGAAGAAGAAGAAGAAGAAGAAGAAGAAGAAGAAGAAGAAGAAGAAGAAGAAGAAGAAGAAGAAGAAGAAGAAGAAGAAGAAGAAGAAGAAGAAGAAGAAGAAGAAGAAGAAGAAGAAGAAGAAGAAGAAGAAGAACTCATCTACAATTACAACATCATAATGATTTTTTATCTTTGTTCCACCCAACCCCACCCTTAGCATAACAAACAACCTCCAGGCACCAAACTGTAAATGGACATAGTGTTGAATTAAATGCTAATCTGCAGTTAGGGTGGGTGAAGGCAGAAGAAACGAATTGCATGCTTAGATCTGCTGAGCAGAACAAAAAAAAATTACCAGAGTTTGGAGGAATTACAAAAGCAACACCCTAATGATCCCATATAAAAGGAAAAGTCAACTTCCCTGTCAGCACTCTAACTGCCTAGCCTTCATCTTAGCTATTGCCTTTATTGCAAAGCATACCACCCAGCTCCACCATGTCTCTTCGGATCTCCACAGCATCGAGAAGGATTTCTTCCTATGCTGGAGGTGATGGAGGTGTCATGTTGGCAGGTAGTGGAGGTGGCAATGTATATGGCTTTGGTGCTGGTTCTGTGGCAGGGCTAGGTAGCGGCTTTGGTGGTGCGGGCTTTGGGAGTGGAGTGGGCTTTGCAGGTGGGATGAACTTTGGCAGTGCCTCGGTGGCAGGTGGTGGCTATGGAGGAGGCGCTCGTTCTAGCAATGTGGTGGCCTTGGGAGGGGGCTATGGAGCAGGTGACAGCATCTTTTTGGCCGGGGCTGAAAAGGAAACCATGCAGAACCTCAACAGCCGCCTTTCAAACTACCTGGAGAAGGTGCGTTCTCTGGAAGAAGCCAATTCTGAGCTGGAGTTGAAAATCCGCCGCTGGTATGAAAAAAATGGACCTGGAGCTCCTGGAGTAACCAAGGATTACAGCAAGTATCATAAGATCATTGAAGATCTTCGCAACCAGGTGAGAGAGAGCAGAATGTTCTGTGAGATCCCATGTGGGGTTGAGACAGAAATGGAAACATCAGAAGAAGTGTAGACTTGTGCAGCTCCTATTCACTTTGACAAGCTTTCAGAAAGACTGTTAAAGATGGGTGAAAATGTGTTTTTCACTCCCACTTATTTATTTTTTCTAAGATTTTACCAGAATTTGCAAACATCTTCATATTCACAATGGTAAAATAATGAGATTTAAAAAATGTGAATGTGATAGAAACCGGAACCGATAGCTTCATGCATACAGGCTTAGGTGATGGGGGACAAATGCTCAAAAGTGTGGGTCTGACTCTCTGTTTATCCAACAATTGGACTGCAGTGACTTTGGAAGGTTGGCAGGTCAGCAGTTCAAGACCTGAGTGCTGCACATTGGAGTGAGTTCCTGTTTCTTCCCCTGCTCCTGCCAACATAGCTGTTCGAAAGCAAGAAATTGCAAGTAGATAATAGGTACTGCTTCAGCAGGAAAGGTAACAGTGTTCCATGTGCTCTGGTGTCTAGTCATGCCTGCCACATGACCACAGGAATGTCTGCAGACGCAGACAGTGCTGGCTCCTTAGCTATAAATGAAGATGAGCACTGTGCCCTGTAGTTGGATATGACTGGCTTTTGAGCAAGGGCAACCTTTACCTTTATCCAATCATGTTAGAAATTGACATGTTGTACTACTACCGTAATTTTTATCTTTAACATCACTATACCAGACCAAGTAAAACATGGTCATCTCAAAGGTGTTAACAGCAGCACCTGCTGAATTTAGTTGGAAAAAAAGAATAATTGCAATTCGTTTTGGAACAATCTTCCAACATTTGCAAATCTCTTCATTCTGAAGGTGCAAAGAATATGAAGATCAATATGCATCTCATTAAGAATATGAAGGTATTTGAGCAAGGGTAATCTTTACCTTTACTATATCAAAACTGAGATGTAGACAGGTAAATGTTATATTGTGGACAGGTAAAAGTAAAATAGTCCAATGAGCTCAACGAGTAAAATCTGGCATTCAGAACATTTCCTTTCCTAGGCATAGAGTAAAAGTTTAATATCAGTAAATTTGGTGTTATATTTAAACTATTCTGCTTAATTGGATTGAATTGCCCAATTATTTCAATAAATAAGGAATTATTTTCCTATCATGCATAACATTTAGAGTGGAGAGTATATGTTTCTGTTTAGGATCCAAGTCTGCATATTAATTCCAAAAAATGACTTGAATTTAAGCCATATTCATTACGTTTTCACCAAGTTTGTAATAATAATCTTACAACTGCAGGGCTGGAAGGGACACTGTGGATCATCGCATCCAGTCCCTGTCAAGGAGGCGCAGTGGGGAACTGGACTGTCAACCTCTGACTCCACAGCCAGATACCCACTGAGCTATACCGTATAGAGACAAGTATTACAGAAGTTTATATTCTTCTCCTGCAGTTGAAACATTGCTGTCCGAGTCAAATTTTATTGCTTATCCTTATGTTCAGGCCCTTTTGGCATAGGGAATTTGTGGGAGAGGGGACTGAAAATCAATATTAATAATAATAATTTTGTGTCAGAAATTATTCTGGGTTGAAAGGATTTTTGCAGGAGAAACTCCACTCAGGTAACGCCCAAATGAGGCTCCTTTCATGTCCCCAAGAGCTGGGACAGAGACGGGCACTCAATCCATCATGCAGTACCCGGGTCTCAAACTGCCAACTTGCCATTGAGAGGGAAATAAGACTGCAATGTTATACTTAATTACATGGAATTAGGTTCCAGTGAGTAAGCCCAAAGTACAGGATCCTGCTGTAAGACAGGTCACTGATTTTTATTTTTAAAATAAAAAATCCTTGCTTATGTATTAATGTAAACAATGGGAATGGCATTTGTTCTTCAAAATATACATGGCTTTTATTCTTGTTTTTCCTTCAGATAGTCAACAGGACCATTGAGAATGCCAATGTAGTCCTACAGATTGACAATGCCAGGCTTGCTGCTGATGATTTCCGCCTGAAGTAAGCTAAATATCAACATTTTTGCTTTTAACTGTTTTCCACAATGTAGTGCTTTGGTCCCCCAGAATCCACAGCTACTTCTAGAAATTCAAAATTGACATGTGCAATTTAATTTCAGGAAGTTTACAAAAGGAATATTTCCCAACAACTTCCCCAGTAGTAATTTCTCATGTCCCACCCCACCAGGGCTGTAGCCAGGATGGCTGGGGGGGGGGGCCCTCCTGAGCTAACAGCCCATCCCCCCACCCCACCCCGTGGTGTCAATGTTATATATGTGAGTGTGCCATTGCTGCCCACCCTGAAATGTTTTGCCCCTCCTGACCCCCCCCCAAAAAAAAAAATCTAGAATCCTGGCTGTGGCCCTATACCCCACATTGTTTGGAAGGATGTCCAATTCTTCAGAGAGGCATTGCATGGTCATGGGGGACAGTGGCAGGTGGATACAAACATTGTGTGGCCACTCAAAACTTGGATCATGTGGTTTAAATATACATCTGCTGACAATATAGTCCATAAAAACCTTTAGCTAATCCTATGTGTTGGTCTTCAAAGTGCTACAAGACTCTGTTGTCTTCGTTTATGTTAAGAACCAAGCCAGTATTTTAAGTTGCAAAGTTCTGATTTTGAGTTTTCAACTCTTGTCTTAACAAACAGATAAAGTGAACCTTTGCCACCTATATTTCATACTTTCATCAATTTCCTTTCAGGCTTGAAAATGAGCATTTCCTTCGCCAGAGTGTAGAGTCAGACATCAACGGTTTGCGTAGAGTCCTGGATGACCTGACCATGAATCGCTCTGACCTGGAGGCACAGCTAGAAAGCCTCAGGGAGGAACTGACATACCTTAAGAAGAATCACGAGGAGGTAAAGAACCTTCAATTTCCTCTGTCTTTTACAATGATTGGTTTTCTGTCCTATTTAAAAGCCATTGGGTGTCCATGTTCAGACATCACAGTTAACCACAGCTTAGCATGATCATTGCTTGTGAAAATCAGTAGCCATGCTAGTAGGTAGACTCTATGAATTACAGTTTTTAAAAATGAACTTTCCTATACTCTGAGTATATACCTCTGTGGAAGAATGTACATGAACACAATGCAAATATGAAACCTTGTTACAGACTCTGGAAGAATTGCCAGGAGATGACTACAAAATTAAGAAATTTCAGTTGTGTCATACACAGATTCTGTGATTGGTTTGCTTTGTTCTAATGACTACCTCATACTACCTGGGTGGCCAATTAATAGACAAGAAAAAATGGGAGCTGGATTCTGTAATGTTGGCTCAGAGCCTCCTTAATGAGCATAACTAAATCATCATCATCTAGGCTGAAATTAGAAATTAGCAAGATAAAACTGGTATATCCAGGCTAGAATAGAGAAGCGTGCCACCGAAGTTAACCCTTTGGAAGTAGTTGCCTAGCCTGCAGTTTTTATGCCTAGCAGGTGTTCTAAAGTTAAGCAGAGATAATGAATATATTCAAAAGCTTTCCATTCCTACAGTTAATGAAATGCAGATTGTTTTCACTGTTGTCCCAGGAACATCATCCATTCATAGTGGTTTAACATCTAAAAATTCTGGATCCTCTTAAAGAGGACCTTTCTCCTCTTGAAAGACACAGAGAGATCAACTATAAAACAAAACTAAATTATACATCTTTGTAAGAAAACAGCAGAATCCATGATCAGGGTATGCCATTATTAGGACAGCCAAAAATGCAGAGCACATGGCTTTGAACTTTCTGCAACTTTGAATCAACCAAGATATCTCGCAAAGCAGAGGGGTATGGGAAGAGGAAGAGGAAAGACAACATGATGTTGAAGTTATGAAGTTTGCTAATTAAAGTAGTGAAATGGAGTGTTATAAATATGTATAGCACCTTGCTTGATGAACAGATCTGGAGTTCTTCAAAGCCTATGCGCCAAATTTGGCACATTTTTGGTTGGTTCTCATGGACCTGCTTCCTGATTGGAGAATTGGAAAAAAGGAAGTTATGATTTTATTGGCTTTACTGATAATAGTAGTTAGCATATCCAAGCTTCTCAACTGCAAGGTGACACTAGCTTCTGGTAGGTAGAAGACTTTGCTGCAACTCATAAACTGGTATACATCTATGCCTCGGCGAGTGGGCAGCAATATAAATCTGAACAAACAAACAAACAAACAAAATACCCCCTGATGTTTTTCCAGTCAACAATAAACATGTATTTGCCTGTTCTGCAGCTTTTTTCTGGCATATTAAAATACTATCTCTTGACAGATGCAAAACTCCTTATTTAAGGGGAGAGGGCTTCAAAGCCTCAAGAATAGCTTCTAGCCCTTGTTCTGATTGCAAGATGCATGGGCAAACTATGGTTTCTCAATAGTAGGGGAGCTCTTCCTTAGAGGAAGACTTTCCCTATTAATACGTTATCGTGGTTAAAGGAATTGGACTCTGGCAAAAATCCTTTCAACCCAGAATAATTTCTGACACAAAATTATTATTATATAAAGGGTGGACTTTCCACATAAGTGTTTGGATGTACTTTCAAAAGACAACCGATAGAACTTTCATACAAGAACTTTTAGCAGATAGCTTTCTGACGTATGTAAATGATATGACAACAATTTATAGATTGTGAGCTTAATTCTTTGGCTCATGTATCCTGTTTTCAATATTTTGTGCAGGAAATGACCTTGCTCAAGAGTAGCCGTACAGGCGACATCAGTGTGGAAATGAATGCAGCTCCGGGACTGGACTTGACTAAGTTACTGAATGAGATGAGATCACAGTATGAAGACCTAGCAGAACAGAATCGCAGAGAAGCTGAAGAGCAGTTCCACAAAATGGTAGGACCCACAACAGCTGAAAGTAGATTCTGTGTGAGGCAGTTTAATTAGAAGGAGTTATGAACAATTCATTGTATTAGAAGCTGGTTTCTGGGAATTCTAATTAAAAAAAACTCTTCCAAAATATGTTACGTAAAGTAAATTAAAATGCACCTATAACAAAAACATTCAAAATAGGTATGTGTATACAGTGGAAGCCTAACACCCAAACAGTTTGACTTACAAAAAAATCAGCATACAAATAGAAATTCTGGCTTTAAAAAATTCAACATACAAATTTTTAATAGGAAAAATTTGACCAACAAAAAAGATGGTGACATCTAGTGTCCTCTTCTGATAATGCAATGTGTTTTCGACATTTTTTTTTTGACAGACAAATAACCCTGTGGGACAGGAAAAATTCATATGTAGAGGTTTTACTGTATTTAGTCAGTAAAGGGTTTATTAAAGGTAAAATAAACAGGGAAAGTGCAGAAAGGAAAACTGTTTAGAACTGTTTACACTAAAGTCAAAACAGTACACTATCTTGAATCTCTAGGATGAAAAAAAGAACAAAAAGAAGAAACGAGTCTCTTTATAAATAGCATTTCAAAGCATTGGAATCAGTGAAGTAAATGGTATTCTCCAAACCTTGGATAACATTTCTTGTCTAAGGATTGTGGAATACAGTACAATTTTACTCTAAAATCTTAAAACATTCAGGTCCCTCAACATGGAACGGAATATTCCATATAGCAAAAGGACTGCCAGGACAACTTATTTGAGCATATTAATCACAGATTTCTGTTTTGTAGCATAATCTTCAATCATATCGATGTAAAGCTACTGATAATTAATTAATAATAATTCACATTTGTGCTGATGCTGATATTGTGTGTGTTGTTGTCACTCACTGAAGTCCTGTTTGACAGAAGTCCTCTTTGCATCTACAATAAAAATCCCTTTGGTCTAATTTTAGTTGTTTTGGTTGTTTTGCTTCCCCAGAGTCAACCACTGCAGCAGCAGATCTACGATGACGCTGATGCCGTACATTCAGCCAAGAATGAGCTTGTTGAATTAAAACGCTCCTTTCAGTCATTGGAGATTGAGTTACAATCCCTTCTAGCTAAGGTTGGTAGTTTGCTTCTGGCATAATGTCTGTATGATGAGATTTCTTTCTTAGAAGGCAGAACATCAGATAAACGGGAGTATCAAATATTATTTTGTTATCTGTAATACTGGATTTGCCATTATGTTTGATTATGATGATGATTGCGTGCCATCTGGTCAATTCTGTCTTCTGGCAACCCTTTCCAGGGGCAGGGCAGGGAGGTGGGTGTGGCCACACAATTTTACTACTACCCCACCCAAAAGGCCCCCAATTTTGCTCCCCCCCTGCTCGAATGCCACCCAATGTTACAACACCCTGCCCAATTGGGGTGGGGGGTGCGGACCGGTCACTGCCCACCACCGATAGTGAATACTCAGACATGGCTTGCCATTCCCTTCTTTTGGAGGCCTCTTGGGGACTGTGCAGCTGGCTCAAGACCATGTATTCCAGCTTTTTGGGGATGCCCATGGGGGAATTGAACATCCAACCGTTGGCTCCTTAGCCACATAGCTGACTCACTGAGCTATCCAGCCAACTACATTTGTTATAGTGTCCTTGTATTATTCAATGATCCTCATGGACACCACAAGTGATCAGGAATGTCATGCATCATTTTCTATGCATAGAAATGAGCAGACTGGCAAAAGATGAATAGTTTGTTCACCAGCCAGCACGGAAACACAAGAGGGAGAGCGTGATCTTATTCATTCAATACATTTTTATACCACCCATTTGGGAAATTTCCCACTCCTTTGCTGTAAGTCACATGTTGTACTAAGTGTTCTTCCAGAAAATATCACTTTGCTTTTTTCATCCTGCACTACATTCCTTGACACTTGTCATTTCCATATTTCAATATCCAAACTTTCTTCCACCAATGAGGACTTAAGTATGGACAACAACAAAGCCAAGAAAGTGACTTCATTTTGGCAGTCCAGGGTTTGATTGATTGGGGCATGAAAGAAGAACACAATTTCCTACTCTTCTATTCCCCCAATTTTCTCCACGTTTTACACCACCTTTCTCTTCCTCTGATACCTGGCACCTTCTCCTTACCTTTGGAGTACTTTGACTTCTTTCCACCTATATCCCCCAACCCTCATGCAAAGTGGTGGTACAGCACTATTCTCTCCAGGGTTCCGCAGCCAGACACTTCCATCACATGCTTTGAGAGATACCATAGTGCTACATCCACAACACATCAGGTCAAAAAGGTTTAGGATCTGGTAAGGAGGATAAAACAGTGATATATTTAATAAAACCTGGAAGGCACTTAAGTTGCTTTTTCATGCATATGGAGAAGCTTACCCTGGAGGATGGAGATGGAGCAGGCTACTTGGTTCTGGGCTGATAGTGAGACATTCTTGCTGGCTATTAACTTATATGAGATTATTTCCAGGACTGGAATCCTGAAGTCATACTGATTGTCTTTATGTTGGATAAGGGCAATTTGGATGTCAAACTGCAAAAGCAGCTAAAGTATGTACAAGAATAGCGATCTTCAGGGGTAAATGGAGTATATATATATCGGCTCTGGATTTGTGAGATAAACATTTTTTGAAAATCTTAAACGTCAAGATAATGCAAAGCAGAACTTCCACATTCTTTTACATTAGGCAGCTCCCTTTATTTCTCTTGCTAACAGAAAGCCTCCTTGGAAAACACATTGGGAGAAACTGAAGGGAATTACAGCTGTCAACTTCAGCAGCTACAGCTTCAGATTAGCAACCTGGAGGAGCAACTGCTGCAGATCAAGTCTGAAGCAGAATCCCAGAACTTAGAGTATCAGCAACTTCTGGACATCAAGATTCGGCTAGAATATGAAATCGAGACATACAGACGCCTGCTAGATGGAGAGAAGTAAGTAAACTGTCTAAAACGAAACGATAAAGATGGCGGCAGACCCATTCAATGGGAGAAAAATTAAAGAAAGTACAATAAACCCCAACTTACGTAAAAAGTCCATTCCATAGGCTTTTATGTAAATCGGTTTTTACTTAACTCAAAGCAAACCCATAGGAAAAAATGAATTTTTACCTAACTTGAAGCAAACCCATAGGAAAAATGAATTTTTTGCATAAACCGAAGCAAACCCATAGGAAATTGGGACATTTACGTAAATTGGGATATGGTTTTAGCACAAAATCATTGCATAAGTTGAATTTTACATAACTCGAGGCATACGTAAGTCAGAGTTTTACTTCATTATATATTATTTGCTCCACACACTACTTATTTGAATTGCTTAACACTCCCTATATGCTTAACCCACCAACACGGGCTGAAATCCAATAGTAAGCCACAACTAGAGTCAGCCCATTGGACCAATGGAACTTATGGGAAATTTACCCACCAGATCACACAGTGATTCAGTGGGCCTGCTCTAACTGCAATTTATTACTAGATTTCTCTTCATTTTCCCCCCTTTCAAATACTGTTTGCTTTGGACAATACAGTTATGGGTATTTCATTTAGTTATTCTATGTACATGACTGGTTATTTCAGCTCTTGATATTTGCTGTTATTATTTAGAGATGTAATTGCTAAATCATTCGAACAGAACAGACAGGGTTCCTATTTCGGTAGCCAGAAAGATACATACAGTATAGCAAAAGAGGTGATACCTTTTACTTTGAACAAACATTTTGAAAATGATAATTATGAGCATTTAGGCATTAGTCATGTGTATGCATTTATGTAGAAGCAAGATTTCTGTGTGGCTCGGGTTGCTCTAAGTTTTTAAATCTCTGGGTATCCCAATAATAGGTTAATTTTTCAGGTAGAACCAAGACAAATAATTAAGATCCTATCAAAATGACCATATTTCAAAATAAAAAATTATATTTGATGTCAAAAGGCTGATTCCAGTTTTCCATGTCACATTAGCAAAACCCTATGAATGAGCAAAAGTTTGTCTACTGACAAAAAGAACCTGAACGGCTAAACATCAATATTCAAGCATTTTACTTCATTTATAATATTTTATGATGACAAAAGTAAAGAATCCATGGGAACATGAAACATACACCCAACAGTGTGTGTGGGGGGGGGGGAGTCTCCTTTTAGTAATATTTTTACTGGTTTTGTTGTTGTTGCTTTAACAGCTTACAGTCTTTGGAGACAAAAGTCCACATTAGAGGTAAGTATGATTATATTTTTTTTAGAAATATGCTTATTACCTTCAAGATTTTCTTTTATGTTTTACACACCACACGAATCTGGAAAACATGGTTACTTAAGGGCCATCTCAGGCTATTTGGCTTTCTAAGCCAAAGGACACTGTTTGTACAGAAAAAATACTAGCATTTGTTATGTCACATAATGGAACTGGAAAAAGAAGAAATTAGGAACCTACATATTTGGTAGGAAGGAGTTTACTATATTCATTAGATTACTTTAGCAAAACTGGGGGTAGTTACGGTTTTTGAACAATAGCTCCCAGAATCCATCAGCCAGCATGCCCATTCAAATTCATAATTCAAAATTCTTAAAACAGAGTCAGTATAATAAAGAAATAATAACTTCTGTGTTATATGCAGAATTATCAAATGGATTGATATTTATGAAAGAACATCTAGAACAGGAGTTCCCAACCTATGGTCTGTGGGCCAGACCCAGCCCGCAATGCCATCCCATCTGGCTCGTCACCACCTCCACTGCACCCAGAAGTGGAAGTGGGCACATTTACGTCAGCCGTGGAACATGCCCACACATGTACAAATGTGCCTGCGGCTGTTGTGAATGTGGAAGTGGGCGCATTTACAACAGCCTTAAATGCACACTCTTACACTTCCGGGGGGCATGGTCCCACCTGCTCAGCTGTCCTTGGTGTGTGGTCAGCCCAGTAACGTAAAAAGGTTAGCCATCCATGACCTACAAGGAGGCAATTATCCAAATGACTGGCTTCTTTAATGCAAAAAAAAATCCCTACCAAAAATCATCAACCAAAAGGGTACACAAACGTGGTTTTTGTCTATTTTGTAGTAACTTCATAGACTGACATGAAATGGCCAGTGAAAAATGCTTAAAATGTTTTGTTTGAGCACGTAAGCCAGCTGAAGTTTTGACGAATCTGAGTATTGAAACCTTCCAAATTTGTGATGGGTCATGATCTTATGTATGTTTAAGTCTAGTTCAGTTGATTATTCAAGTTGTGTTACAAAGTTTTTTGCAACTGTTTATGCGGCCGGTTGAACAACCCGAAACTGCTGGATTTTCCAGCTCCCTAGGTCTCTGCAATGTTATTTATGGAAGTAGACTACTGGTCTTAATATCAACATTATTAGTGGATAACTATTCCATTAACCATTTCCCCCTATCAGAACCCACCAAAACTAAGGTCGTTAAAACCATCGTTGAAGAACTGGTAGATGGCAAAGTAGTTTCTTCCCAACTGAAATCGGTTGAAGAAAAGGTAGCTAACTGACCTGCATGAAAAACAGAAGAGGGAACTTTTCAGTACATGCACCAAGAGATAATACAAGTGGATGAAAATTTCCAAGAACCAGAATTAATTGTACCATAATCGCTTCTTGCTAATATGGCTTCTAGCAGTGGGTAACTCCACACAGTATGCTTTGTTCTAACTTTACAGGGATATACTCTTTTACTGACACTAAAAACAATGTACTGTTGCCTGCCATAATGCAATAAAACTTTCATAATGCTGCAAGTTATACATGTCTTTGACTACTATATTTTCAACTCACCGGCTGAAATCCTGTTGCTTTGCATACTGAATCTTAACTAGATTAGGGTCATTGAATCAGTGAGGATCTGAGGAGCCAGCTTGTTCTACTGACTCAGCAAGTTGCAACTTGCTATGCTAAGCAACATAATTTCAGTCGATAATTGGTTTTTGTCTTTCATGGCCTGCCAATTAAGATAAAATAACTGCTGCAATGCTAATAAGTATCAACTATACATCTGATTGCAACTGTTTGCCTGGATTTTTAGCTCATGAAAGAAACAGGCAAAGGTGTGGAAGTCCATACCAGGAATATAAATTGATATTATATTTTTTGTTGTTCAGTCGCGTAGTTGATTCCGACCCTTCGCAACCACTTAGACCACCACATGCCAGGTACCCCTATCTTCCACCATCCTCCTCAGACCGCCCAGCTTTTGTGCCCATTGCATCAAGAATGCCATCTAGCCATCTCATCCTCTGCCACCCCCTTCTTCTTTTGCCCTCAACCTTTCCCAGCATCAAGGCTTTCTCAAGTGAATCCTCTCTTCTCACTTGATGTCCAAAGTACAGTACTTTAATTTCATCTTCAATATTTGACCTTCCAAGGAGCAGCTGGGGTTGATTTCTTTTAAGATCAACCTATTTGTTTTCTTTCCAGTCCAGGGGAGTCTCAAAATTCTCCTCCAGCACCACATCTCAAAGGTGTCTATTCTTCTACGCTCAGCCTTCCTTATGGTCCAGCTCTCTCAACCATACATTACTACCAGAAATACCATTGCTTTGATATTATATACACCATACAATATTGAGGATGTCAATATAAGATCCACTTACAAAGGTAACGATTTGAATGTGTAAGGTTAAATGTCCCTGACAATCAGGAGTAATAGAGGATGATTGCAATTTGGACCACTTGTGGAATGGCCTGGTACAATCTATTTCCTGGCAGATACACAACATGCACTCCAGCACAATCATGAACTATGCCCAAGATGGACCTTTATTGGTCCCACTGTAGGGCTACAACTTTTGTGCCACTGGCAGAAGTGATTCCCCAGCAGACAGAAAGACTGGTTTAATGTTCTTTTGTTTGATTACAAGTCATTTGTAGGTAGCCGTAATAGGACTTTGAGCTCTGTTTTCCCTTAAAGACTACCACCATCATCAGAACATATCATAATAGTACAGTGGGGGAAAGTGCTTTACAACAGCCACAATCCAAATCCTCAGTGGCCTCCTTGCTGTCCTCCCAAGTGGGGAGGAGGAAGAGCAGCTGCTAGCCTGAAGCTCCCTTCATTGTGGTGGACCTGGATGCCATAATTCCAAGAAGTACAGTAATCTATTAGAATCCAGTAGTCAAATACACTTTAGCATTTCTTATTAAACATGGGAAAATGCAGTACTCATCATGCCTTCATATTCAACTGTTATTTATTAAAATACACTGAACCACAAAGTGTATACTGTACAGTATCTTCAACTTTATCAAAGAGCATAAATAGTTTAATTGAACTATTGTTTCTTGGTTACTTATACAGGTATATAAACCCAGGGTCATCATAATCTCCTGGGTCAAAACTACATCCTCTAACTTCCCTCCTTGTATTTATCCTGCAAGACCTGCTATTACTGTAGTTTTCTGGCCTTGTTTCTTAAAGAGACTATATAAAACTGGTGGTTAAATCTACTTTCTGCTTTCAGCTTGCATGTTGTAATTCAAATGTCACAAGCACCAACTGGCTAGTGTCCGGAACATAAGGAATACATTTCTATCATGCCCTGTCTTCACAACATATACCATATAAGAAAAAGGTTTTTATTTGTGATGCCTACTTCAAAAACACAACTATGCCAGCTTTTTGAAAGCATGGTCTACCAATAGCTTCCTGATACAGATATATTTGGACAACTGCACAACAAAGGATATTACTGTAAAAGATATTGTTAAAGAACACATAGAATTGATCCTGGTATTAGATTGTTTTTATACAGCACAATGTCATACAATTTATACACTATTTTTATACAGTATATTCACAATTTCTCTGCACTATCAGAGTGGGGGACTGTGATGATAGGTCAGATGGCTAAAACACTGTTCATGTAAGCAGTATATCAGTCATCTTATGTGTTCATATATTAGAATGAATCAGGATCCCAGAGAAGTGATGAGAAAAGCACAGACTCTTTCACCAATAGGTAATAATAGATAACCATTGGGGAGGGGCACCTTTTCAATAAGTTTAATATATATATATTCCCTGGAACCCCAAGAAGAAGAGAATGATAAACCACTTCTCAATGCTCAATACCTTAAAAAGTCTGGCAACATCTACCATAAGACAAAATCAACTTGATGAAACACTATTACTGTTCTGTTGATTATTCCTCATTTCCTTTGGTCAGTGGCACTAAATCAACCCAAAAGCCACTTCTATTCCCTACAACATGGGGCTGCAATGGCTCAGTGGTTAAGAAGCTCATCTTGTTAGCTGGAAGGCTGGCAAGTTGGTAGTTCGAGACCCGGGTACTGCATGATGGATTGAGTGCAATTCTCTGTCCCAGCTCTTGGGGACGTGAAAGGAGACTTATTTGGGCATTCCCTGAGCAGAGTTTCTTCCGCAAAAATCTTTTCAACCCAGAATAATTTCTGACATGAAATTATTATTGTTATTCTCTACAACAGGAAACACAGTGAATCATTCTATACTGGAACGAGGGTGGGTGGCTATAAACACAGAAAATTATATTCTAAATTTCTCTAAAGTGCCACATCCAACTGCTCCAAAATGAAATGTCTGATATAGTGAGGCTTGTCCAAGAAATGAGGAAAAACTCCAATTTTTGACTGTACAGGCCACTTAAAAAGCCAACACACTGTACATGCTGTGAACTGGGGACAGATTTAAGCAATCCAAAGTACCACTGCATCGTTTTCTTTCACTGAACTTACTTGTCAAAGCTTTAAGAAGCCTTTAAAATCAACAGTTCATTAATATATATTTGGTACTTGTTTTTAATTCACTGATGATAGCCAATATCCAGAATTGATATGGCACTTGAAGAAGTTCCTTTTGACTGACCTAGTGTGAGAAAGATTAGTTGACACAACAAGGTTGCCATTGCCTGGGGTACATCCGATTGTGGTTCAAAAATACCACAATCTTTGAGTAGACTCTTTCTATGCACCCCATATTAGGACTTTGAATACAGAATTGAAGAACCTGGCATATATCCAGGTAGACTGTGGCAGGGTTAAGACAACGGTTGTTTGCAAAGTAACACTGTGATCGATTCTTCTGATGATAACAAATGTGACATTGGATAAGCTCTTCCAAGGCCCTATAACTGCTACAGAGGGTAGGAGTCTGGGCAGGGTCGGAAACCCATACAGCCATGATGAATGATGATGCTTCAATGCTGCTGCTCCAAGAATAGGATCCTGCCACTTTAAAAGAATAATCTGTGTATCCCTCCCTCCTCTCTTGTGCTCCCTTTTACTGCAGGCTGGGAATGATCTGCAGTAGCTTTCTCCTCCTATCAATAAGATTCAGCTAGCCAAGGTGGAGGATGGGAGCAGCATGGATCTGTCCCAGCTCCTCAATGAGATCAGGGCAAACTATGAAACGCTCATCACCCGAAGTCAGATAGAGACCATCCTCTCAGCAGGGACCCAGGTAATGATTCAATACAGACAGGCATCTACCCGAACAAGGATACAATCCAATGTGTACTCAGTGCCTCCCTCAGCCTCTGTGAGGTACAGTATTTCCATTTTTTTTTCAATGCAGCATTTTAATGGGGAAGGGAATCCGATTTCTCCTGTCTCTGTCTAGCTCTTTCCCCATCTTCTCATACTGCAGTATGTATAGGGGAAGAATATGTCCAGGTGTTATGAAACAATGCTAAGGTCAAATTCTGTCACCTTGCATTCAGGTATGTGCCTAAACATGATGACAAACAATATTGATACTTATTTATTAGCCCTCCCACCCCACCGCCTTTTTAAATGCAAATTGGCTCAAATAAGAAAAGAAACTAGATGTGATTTATCAGTTGTGTACAGAAATCAGGTTCAAGGTGGGGCAGCCTCTAGCCAATTTTTTTTATTTTGGATACCTGTTTTTATACACTCATGGTAATATGTACTATGTAAAGTTCCCCAAAAGACAAAGAGAGATATTGTAGTGTTCTGTAATGTTTTGCTTGCCTGCCTAGAATCACATACTTCTTGGAGGTTATTCAGTCATGATGTCAATGATAAAAGTTCATATGGCAATAAAATATAGTATCTATGAAACTCATAACTGAATGAGAAGCTGGGTGATATAAGTCGATGAATCCAAGCTGGACGAAGGCTGTTTACCACCCCACTGTGCTTCAAAACTGTTATCAATGAGTGATCTTCTTATAATCTCTAAAGCTAGTATTTGTCTCCAATAAACTGATATCATTTGTTTGTTTGTTTGGACAGCCTTCAGATCTCATCCCAGCAGCTTGTGGCAGGTTACAACATCCCTTTGCTTCATTTTATTCTAATGACAGTCTGCTAGGTTAGGCCTAGAACTGACCATCGGGTGCATTTCTCAGTAGAAGTGGGAATCTGGGTCTCCTACCTCCCAGTTTGATAAATCACACAACCAAATTCATATGAGCAGCATATAGACACACCGTATATACTCGAGTATAAGCTGACCCAAATATAAGCCGAGGTACCTAATTTTGACCTGAAAACTCAGGAAAATAGATTGACCCGAGTATAAGCCAAGGGTGAGGAATGCAGCACCTGCTAGTGAGTTTCAATAATCAAAATACACTAAAATATGGTAAAGTTGATTAAATTGTTGGCACATCTCAATCCGGCATGGTCTTCTGACCCTCACAGTCATTGACCCAAGTATAAGCTGAGTCCCCTTTTTGGGACTCATTTTTGAGGCTAAAAAACTTGGCTTATACTAGAGTATATACAGTAAGTCATTGATCACAAAACATTTTAGCTTTTCAAACTAAGGTTGCAGAGCTTTCTGTGTCAAGGAAGTATCGATGCCTGAAATATCAGCAGTTCAGTGATGTTGGAGAGACTGGACGTACTGTAATGGGGAAACTGCTCAGATCTCAATTTTTTTCTGACTTCCATTATTACCTGGCAAGTATGAGGAAGCAAGAGTAAATGCTACCATTTTGCATCAACTATCCAGTGTTTCCCAAATGTTGGTTTGTGGACTTCAATTCCCAGAAGCCTAAGTCATTTCCCCAAAGCACTGATCAGCCAATGTACTGACTTAGGTTTCTGGGAATTGGAGTCCACTTGTGGGCTGTGTACCCCCTGTTGGGAACCACTGACTGTTAGATTGCTTTGAATCCCATTTTGAGATATTGTGTTTGGGGTGTTATTGTCTTTTGGTCACGACATGGAATGAAGGGTAGGCAAGACTTGTTATTGTTTCAGTTGGGTTTTGGTACAAATTCATCAAAATTGACATATTCCTCTATATTTGAGACAGGCAGAATTTCAGGTTTTTGAAATGTGAGAGAAATCAAAACAGAAAGAGCCATCATTCCACGAACCAAGGCTTTGACAGCTTAATTCTCAAAAGACTGTTTTTAATTCTCAGTGTGTTTGATCACACCAATGCAAGATGAGGATTACCACATCTTCCCCACACAAAAGGCTCCTTTAATACCTGTATAGTAGGACAGATAGATGCTCTTCTTGGGAGGTACAGCTCACAAAATAGATTGGACTCTGTCAGTAAACACAGTTGATACTTTATTCTGTTTCTTTTTGGAAACAACTTGCCAGTTCTTGTGATGGCAAAAACTTGAAGTCATACGGTATGTGGAAAACAGTGAAAGTGATATGCTACCATTTCTAAGATGTCCACCACATCTAGAGACTACCTTTCCCATTCAGTCTTACTCTGAAGTCACATCATCTATGGCAAAGCCAAGGGTTTTAGGTCTTTAGCTCCTCCAAGTTATTGAATAGCTTTGCAGAGCATTTCCATTTCGTCCACTTCTGTAGACCTTTAGATAGAGACTGGCTGCTCTTTGGTCTTAATTTTGGCCTTTTCTGATGCAGCTGCTAAACTCAATAATGGGCAACTTTCAGGAGCTTTTGATAAGGACCGGGTTTTATTAAATATAGATCCATTATAATTGCTAGAAATATACTGCACCTAACACAGAGATTGTATTCATTCTTATTATATCTATCCTTATGAAACACTTTTAAGATTGTAGCTCACAATGCTCTTAAGAGATATTATGATAGCAAGCTTATACCACATGTTAGTTCATATATGCTAGCCTATATACTTAAACACAAAGAAATTATATTATTCATATGTGTAATCCCATTAATATTAACCATTCACAACCTTCACTTCTTTACTTAGCACACTCACTCACTATTTAGTATAATGGTATTCACTCAATCACTATTAGTATAATTTTATATCACTAGCATTAGAAACCTTTATAAAAGGAGATTTTATACTTTTATATTTTATACTCATATTCAGATAGAATAGTGAATATAGAAACCAAGAAAAACTTTGTCAGCATTTTTATTTGGAAATCAAAGAAGCCCCTGTGTAAGCATTTTTAGTCAATAAGAGATAAAAGAAGTTGGCAAAAGATGGTTACCTATCTCATTCATTTAAATCCACAAATCACCCAACAAGCTTCGTTAAAAGGGTTCTATGACAGGAAGGAAAGCTAGGCTGGGTCAGGATGACCAAGGAAAAACATTAAATCTTATAAAGTCCTAGCCCCAAACTCCTAGCCCCCTTAGTTCCGGTCCTTACTTAGTGACAGGCGAGAAACTTAGCAGAGCCAATCAGAAAACAAGAAAGTTATCAGAACTCCTTGTAACCTTTAGGTCGAAAAGAACATTAATTGCTTACTAACAAGATAACTTTTGGAGTTTCAAAGGGAAATTTGGGAGGAAGAAAAGTGAAAGAATGTATAAGAACTTGTAACTTTTCTCTGTAAGGTGTGCCAATCTGACAAGCACCCTGGCGTAGAGTGGCCACTGAGGGCCTCCTTGATTATTGATCAATAATAAAGAGCTCAGATTTGAAATAACATTTCTCCTTGGGTGCTTCTAACTCAATTGACTTATGAGGGTTTGAACAGTGGAGAAGTGCCGTTGGCAATTGGCTCGTGAGCGAATGGTGGGTGAGTAAAATGGGACTCACAAAACCTAAAACTTTCTTCTAAGAATATTGGGCATAAATTCTTAGGAGCTAAAATTAATATCTAGGCATAATTGGGTATAAGTGTCTAGAATCTAAAACTTTTGCATTCAAACTTGTTTGGGTATAAGGGTTTGAAAAATTCTTAAAAACTGATACACATCATTTTCTGTGCTGCTGCTTATTGCTCTGTACAGTATTTGCTTCCAATCTCTATTACTGCATCTAAAGCAGGGGTTCTCAAACTGTGGCCCATGGGCCAGATACACCATGCAGTGCCATT
This sequence comes from Furcifer pardalis, assembly GCA_030440675.1. Lineage (NCBI taxonomy): Eukaryota > Metazoa > Chordata > Lepidosauria > Squamata > Chamaeleonidae > Furcifer > Furcifer pardalis. Next base: position 27,344,431 of record CP126897.1, read on the forward strand.
TCATGTGGCCTATCACCACCTCCACTGCATCAGCTGTCTTAGGAAGCATGACCCAGCCCCAGCATGAGAACTCCTGATCTAAAGAATGAGACCATCCATGTAAAGATCAAGATAACTATAGCACCCAAGCTCAATTAGTATGTAGAGTAACTATTATTGCAGAGGCTCATACTGTTGTGTAGGTTCACTGTTTGTAGGCCTTCACTCAGTAAAGAATATTTACTACTAATGATAATTAACTTCTGAACTGCCCAGAAAAACTAAATGCTGTAGGGCAGTACAGAAGTGTAATTGTTATTGCTACCACTGGTTTAGTCTGGTTTCATGGGGCTCATGCATACATTTGGCATGCCAGTTGCTACAACATTCAGATACAAACATGTGTGGTTGACTTCATTAAATGCTGTTGATATTTCTGAAAAGACGTAGATAAGCTGTGATTGTTGGTTCTCCCATTCATCATTCCTAGCAGTGCTCTACTGGTTACCTTTGCTGCTTTGGCCCTTGGTTCTCAGAATGTTCTCTATTCTCCATTCAAGTGACCTTTAGGTAGAGTGGTGTAGCCACCTCTAGCAGTAGATGCCGAGAACAGGCAAAATCCTACGTGCCCTTTAAATTCTTACGCAGCCCTGAGGTATAGTGGAAGACACTGTGTTGTCAATGGTGAAGTAACATTCAGCTCCTAATCTGGCTGTCTTATGTTACATTGAGTAGTGGGGCCAGTGGCTCTGATTTCATTGAGGCAGTGGATTTCTTCTGGATTTTAGTCTGCACGTTTTCACAAAGTATCGAACCAATTTCTGGCATAGGTTTCAGCACTCTGGATCTCTCCGATAACATTGAGACCTGTGGTTCCCAACGTGGAGCACAAATCCCACAGGGGGGCAATTTGATTTTTAAGGGGAGCAGTTCGAGAATAAGTTAGACCAAGTTAATGGACTTTTAGGCTTCCTCCATGTGAATAGGAGTTGACTTTTTGAATAAGAATTATATGTCACAGGTGAGGCCATCAGGATTTTAGAGATGCGTAGGGGGTTCCAGGCATACAGTGGTCCATAGGGTCACAAAGGCTTGGGCTCAACTATGCGACTGAACATGTCACAGGTAGGGCCATCAGGATTTTAGAGATTTTTATGGGGTACCTGGCCCAAAAAAGGTTGGGAACCACTGATTTAGACTAAAAACTGGAGAAGATTCACTATTCATGCAAAATCAGAATCACACCTGTTTCCCTCCCTCCCTCCCTCCCTGTGTGTGTGTGTGTGTGTGAGAGAGAGAGAGAGAGAGAGAGAGAGTATGTATCATACACAAGCAATTTATCACTTGCCAGTTTCACAGCACATTGAGTTATCTAGCAGAGACAACACTTCAGGGTGCTCGAGAGAAAAATAATTCTAAGTAATATTATGAATAGGGATCTAAATCATCTGTCTCAGCCTGATAACCAACAATTATTTCCTACTACCCAGCTGTGGAAAGTTCAGCTCCTGGCATGAAATGATGCCTCAATGTTGTATACATAATTTCAAAACCGTCATCAGACTGAATGAAAGCATTTATTAATAGATAACTTCAAGCTTTATAAAGGACAGAGCAGAAGCAAGTAACCCATAGCTTGGGGGCCATATACTGTTGGTATCTTGGCTCCACCAAAGTGCTTCCTATTTGGACAGGATATAGCCCTCAACACCCACCCACCCCAAATGAGAAGATCACTCAGAGAGCATGGATCCTATTAGATCCAAAGTGGTAGGGGAGAAGTGGCTGAAGCAAAGAAAGGAGGCATTTATGGGCAGAGAGAAGATTCATGTCTTTCCCTTCCAACTTATTACAATTAAGTTTATGAGAAAGATTGTGGTATTTCTGAGCCACAGTTGGGCGTATTTATTTTATTTATTTATTTATTGGATTTCTATACCGCCCTACTTGGTATGACCAACTCATACCCTGGTAATGGCAACCTTGTGTTGTCAGCTAATCTTTCTCACACTATGTTAGGTAAAAGGAACTGCATAATGAGCTCACCAAACTGTGCCTTCATTTTTGGCAGTTTCATGTCTGGCCTAGACATGGAAGAAGAAGAAAAGCATTAAAAAAGGCTGGTATTTATTTCAGTTACAAGTGCGAAGTGAAAGGCTAAAATGTTTGTATAAATGATTATGGGGATGAAGACAATGAAGGCTGATCCTTCTTAGGCTATCCTTAGATAGTCCAGGCCTATTTTCCTACCTCCTTTCGTTGATACAGAGGCTCTGCCCAAAGTTTTACTGGTTTAGAAGTTTTCCAGCAATTTCCCACTATGTATTACTGTACAGTATTAGGGCAAAAGAAGAAGGGGCAGTCAAAAATGAGATGGCTAGATGGTATTGTAGATGCAATGGGCACAAACCTGGATGGGCTGAGGAAGATGGTGGAGGACAGAGGTGCCTGGCAAGCAATGGTCCATAGGGTCGCAAAGGGTTGGACTCAACTGTGCGACTGAACAACAACAGTATTAGACTTGAAAGCTTGGTATCTCTGATAAGTAAGAATCAGGTACGGTAATTCTTTCACACCCAAATGTAAAGACCCTTGTCTGTCTTCCCACATCTCTACTTTTATAATATGATCGCAAAGGTGACACTGTCTAGAATCTGTCAGGAACATCTGGCTTTTCAAATGTCTTGGACCATCACTCTTATAAACACTTACCATTGGCCACAATGGCCGAGGTGCTTGCATATTGAAACATAAACCATCTGGACGGCCAAAATTTCTTCCCATTTGTTTGAAACTTGTCTTTTTGCATTTTCTAAAAATTGCTACTTCATTTACGACTTATCTGCTTTTGTTGGATTTCAGCAATTCCATCTTTAATGTCTAGATCAGGGATTCCCAAACTACACACAGGCTGGATCGGGCCCATGGCACCTAATAATCCGGCTCACAGTGCCCTCACTGCTTCTGAAAGCAGCGGGAATTAAATGTGCCCATGAATGCGCAAAACATGTTTATGACAGCTGCGGGTGCATTTATGGCAGCATTTTGCACATGTGTGGGTGCGTTTTACTTCCACTTCTGGTGGGAGGAACCACATGACTGGCCTGCTCAACCATGTGGCAGGCCCATGCCCCAAAACATTTGGCCACCCCTGGTCTAGAGGCTTTCAGCAGTTAAGGAATTCCCTCTGCTAATGACAGACTATCTGTAACATCCATTTTTATTCCCGATCTGAAGTGTTGGACTAAACCTGGGTATGCTTCCTTGCAGCTAGAAGCATCCACTAGTGAAAGAATGAGCAAAGATGAAGAAGAACTAAAAGCAGCCAGGGCAGAACTCAATGAAGCTAGACATCAGTGGCATCAGATGCAGGTGGAAATTGATTCTCTCCGTGCTGTGGTAAGTTAAGCAGAACTAAGTAACTGTACTGCTTCTTTTCTGTGGGGGTGGGGGGGTGGGAGATATCTGATCATTTTTCTGTTGACATTCAGCATCTGAAAACTTCATATTTCTATCACTATTTCTAAAGGTACTTTTCTCTAGTTAGAAGCATGGGATGGGGGATTTTTCAATGAAATGAATAAAATTCTTTCTGGAATTTTAACCAATAAGTTCCTTTAACAGGAAAAAGGGTTAGAAAAAGCTTTGCACACTGCAGAACAGAAATACCAGCACCAGCTCAAGCACTTGGAAAATGAGATTGAAGGCCTGGAGAAAGAACTACATGAAGTACGACAAGACATTGAAGCACAACTCCAGCAACATGAAATATTACTGAACGCTAAGATGAGGTTGGAGCAGGAGCTAGCAACATACCGCAGCTTGTTGGAGCAAGAAGAGAAAAGGTACTTCTACAGTGTTGTTGTGGGATGCCAAGTTGCATCTGACTTTTAATGATCTTAATAGGGTTTTTAAGGTACAGTGTATGAAATATTTCAAAAGGTGGTTTTACCATTGCTACCTCCCACTGAGTTTTCATGACTAGGCAAGGATTTGAGGTCCTAAGTCTCTTGAGTCCTAGTCTATTATTCTGTCTACTAAACAAAATCCCTAAATCAGGGGTTCCCAACCTTTTTATGCCACGTCCCCGACCTACCATGCTCCCCCCCCCCAGGACAGCTGAGTAAGCCAGACCACACACCCTGAAATGGACGCATTTACGGCTGACGTAAATACTTCCACTTCTAGGTGCAGCAGTAGCGGTGGTGATCCTCATGAAATGGTGCCATGGGTCAGGGCTGGCCCACAGGCCATAGGTTGAGAAGCCCTGCCTTAAATACTGGAAGCATGGTGAAATTTCATTGGGTAATATTATTTATGATTTCTCTTAGATGTATATTCTCATTTTAATCCAAGAGTCCAAGACTACAGGAAATACAAGTGCTATGATTTAGCTGGGAAGTAACTAGAACTGTGCTTGCAGGTTGCCTTTGTATTAACAACCAGACATTTATTCCATGCTTAATTCATCTCTTCTTTTACACAGTGACCAGTCATTAGAAGAACAAGTTTGAATGGGCCTTGGACATAAGCATATATCTCCTATTCAAAACACAAAAAGAAATAATGAAAAGTTGCTTTCATTTTTGTACTAACCACAGTTCTCTACTACTGTATAATGAACCTTGGCTGGCAGTAGTTCATTCTGACTGTAGTTCATCAGATAAAGCAAAACTTGACTGATATTCTTATAACTCTGGGTTTTTTAAAGGTTTCGTCGCCCTCTACACCAAGAACAAGAAGATGAGAAAAAGCCAACTACCAGTCGGATAGCATTTATCTTGCCTTCTCGTGAGTTTCCTTAAAACGAAACAATGACTAGAATCTTACTTACATGTAACATTTGCCCAAATTGAAGTGGCTGATTGCAACTAATAGACAAGGTGACAAGGCATAGCTTGGTTGAACAACTAGGCATGTAACCAAGCATGTAACGAATATGTAATCCAACATTTTGTCAGTTAGCCACAATTAACTATGGAAGTTATACCAACCATACACAAACTCCTGTAGGATTCTGCCCAATTACATCAGTCATACAGTCATACAGAATGTAAACTAGGCTTCATTTGAACTGAGATTCATAATAATCCACTGGCAGGGGAGGAGGTGAATTGTCTCCTCTCACATGCAGAGTCTTTTACTTTCATTTTCTAGACAATAACTGCAATAGCCCAACTGTTCAATTTAATAAGGTAGGACAAGAAAAGGTAGATTAGATTAAAAGAGAAATAGTGTTGTGTTCAAAGCCACCCCAAGAGAGGCACAGCTCTGTCTGCAATTCTTCTTTTTGTTGTGCCATATCTGAGTCTGAATACAATGGAACCTCGGTTAACAAACAGCTTGGTTAACATAAAAATTGCACAACAAAAGGAAATCCATAGAAAAGAGTGGCTCAGTTAATGGATTTTTTTCAGAATGGATTAATTGGTTTTTAATGCATTCCTATGGGAAACCGCATTTCGGTTAAAGTATTTTGGTTTTCAATGCATTCCTATGGGAAATTGCATTCAATGCATTCCTGTGGAAAGTTTGGTTAAAGTAATTTTTGCTGTAAGAAACATCCTGGAGAATGCATTAATTACATTAACCAAGGTTCGACTGTATTGGCAATCGGCAATCAGCCATGAAGACTGTCCTGCAAATATACTGCTGTGGCCTTTCATCTGCCTTCCGCATCACAGCATGACATCCATATCACTGATACCAGCTCTGCAGGTCATTTTCTGGTCCTGAGCTTTTTTGGCACGCAAAGTCCACCTCAGTCCCAGGCCAGTATTGATGAAGCTGCTACCTTCCACCATGATGGATTCAAATGGGATTTAATCCACTTGGGGACCATCAACCTTCCCTGTGGACTTCACCAAGGCCGTTAGTCCTCAGGGTTGTCAGGTTAGTTAACCACCACCTGATGCTTGGTGTTAAGTCTTTGGCATATGATTCTTTATAATTCAAAAAGTGAAGGAAGCCTAAAATGTCATTAACTTGTTATAAACAAGCTTCCACTCATTCTCGAATTATACCACAACCCTTTAAAATCAAATTGCCCTCCTGTGGGATATGTGCTCCACATTGGGAACAACGTATCTAACCTAATTATAGGCTTCCTTCTGTGTTTGTTATCCTCAGGGTTGTCAGATTAGTCTTCAGAGTTGTCAGGTTAGTTAACCACTGCCTGACACTTAACTTTGAGTCACTGGCAGTATGGTCTACTCTATTACCATAGCAGGGTAACCTGGCCAGATGTGTTCTGTCTGGAATACAACCCCAGTTTCCCAACTCCACTGCTCTAACTGCTGCACCATCCATATGACTCCCTCATACCCGCCACAACATCTGCTGCAGACACAGCCTTCATGTAACTAACTGTCATACCTGTTGTTGCCTAACACTGAACATTTTAACATGTCTGCACTCCTTTCAAATTATGCAGCAAGTGAACTAAAGCAGCACGAGATCAAAAAAGTGGAAATTCTGACAAAGGAAGGAATCTTAAATGCAACTGTTCCAAAGGAAAGTGCTGAAGCTCATGGCACAATACAGTAAGTTAAACAGAGCAAAAATTCTCACCTGTACTGTTTGGAAGCAATAAAAAGAGACTCTGTAAGGTAGTGTCAACTTATTGATAGTACATTATACTTCTTTCTCCTATTAATCAACAAAGAGAACAATCCATAGGAAAGTTTTCTTGCACAATGGTAATGCACAAAGCTGACATTTAAGCAGTGGTGGGATTCAAAAAATTTTACTACCTACTCTGTGGGCATGGCATGGTGTGTGTGGCCAGGTGGCCATGTGACTGGGTGGGTATGGCCAGGTGGCCATGTGACTTGCTGAGTGTGACCCGAGGCTCTGGTAACCAGATGAGGGAAGCCCGGGGAGGTTGCATCACCGGTAGGGAAGACAGGCACAGCCCTACAACCCAAGGCTCTGGCACCCGGATGGGCAGGGCCAGCTGGAATGTCTACCGGCGCTGAATCCCACCACTGCATTCAAGTCTATTCCTGCCAAATCAACCATACAGTAAGATATGTTTGTATAGCTTTCAGCCAACACAGAATTACATATGACATACTTGCCCTGGGCTTCAGCATGGCTGCATCAAAATACATTTCTAGCTTACTGGCTATGATAAGATAAATACAGTATACAACTGCTGGGAACTAGTTATGACAATGGACTTTTGAAAGTTCACTGAATTCAGTAGGGCTTTCTGGAACATAAATTTGTATCCTTAGGATGAGGGAAATGTGGCTATCCTAATGTTGGCCTGCAGTTCCTCAAAAAGGGTAACACTGGTTAATAAAAGCAGTACCCCAGAACATCTGGAGGGCCACACTTTTCCTATACTTAGCAGATAGGGCTACGGCTAAAAATGCTTAAAGCTTCATCAGAAACATTTCAAGTAAACAGTTTTCACCCAAACCAGATCTTTTTTCCCTTTAAAGAAAAAGATTTTGTAATTGTCAAGTGGCTGGCTATCAATGTTAATTTTCTTAAGAAATTGAAAACTTGAAAGGGAGACAAAACTTTCCATTTTTAAAAGAGTGTTAACTAACACAACACATTAGTGGTGCTTTGACAACTTTAAGAAAATATTTTCAAAGCATCACTGATATGTTAGCAACAATTAAAAAGAAATGCAAAACCTCCTGTCCGCCACTCTCCAAAGAAGAGCCGAATTAGAAGCTTTTCATTTCTCAAAAACTATTGAGACAAGATCATTAAGACGCTTTGGTACGATCCCAGCAATCACACACACTGGAATCAAACCAAAATGGAGGGATCCTTCTCCTACCTAAAAATAATATTAACCCCTTACCTGCTGCCACAAAGGTGTAGAATGCTCTGGGGCTAAACTGGTTCATCTTGTCACTTATGACATCTGGCTACTGACAAAAGTGACAGCCTATCCTAGGGCAAATAAAACAAATGTCCATGTATGGTCTCCCTTGTTTGAAAGCCAGACTTGTCTGACTGTAGGGTTCAATGCTCATCTCTGTTTACAGCCAAAGAACAAGTGCTGTCTGCATCTGCAGACATTTCCATGGTCATTTGGCAGAGCACACAAAATGCTGTTACCTTTCCCACTGAAGCGGTACCTATTTATCTACTTGCAATTTCTTGCTTTCAGATGGCTAGGTTGGCAGGAGCTGGGACAGAGATGGGAGCTCACTCCATCCTGCAGCACTCGGGTCTCAAACTGCTGACCTGCCAACCTTCCAGTTGTCATGTTCAGCATTTTAACCACTAAGCCACCACAGTCCCTAAATGCCCATTTAGTCAGAGACTTTGTTAGGCAGACAAAGGCCATCAATTAACACAGAATAATGAGTCACAAAAGACAAAATATAATCACAATACAAAAAATAGACAAGACAATTTGTTCAGCCAACAACAATTCTTTCCACTGACACAGATAAAGAGTTCCAACATTCCTTCCTGCCTTTCTCACCAGTTTCATTAACCAGAGTCTTACTGGCTGTTTTTCATAATTTGTTAACTCATTTCTTCTTAGCAGACAGCACAACCAATTAAAAAAACCAGCCAAATCAAATATGATTCTAAAAGTCTGATTTGTCAACAAAACCAGTAATATATCCTGTTTCCTCCAATTGCTTTTATCATCTAGCCTTAAAACCTTTGCGGAGCTTTAAATCAGTGTTTCTTGGTTCAGTGGAATTGCTGACTATCTTTGGTCCTGAAAAAGCCTACGAAAGCAGTTTTTAAGAGCATCTGTTCTGTTTCCATAGCATGGAACATAGTGTGATAATTTTAAAGGGGAGTAGTTCCAGATTGCTATTAGCAGGACTGAGCCCGTGAATCATTTCCCCCCCCCCCCCCATTTTATGATTAGTTTTCTGTTCTGGTAGTTGATCATTTGGCAATTATACTGACTGTTATGTACTGTATTTGAAAGGCAATCCTCTAATTTGTCTTGGTTTTTTAATTTTAGTCTATTTGAGACAGAGAAGAGAGTGGATTGATAAATATGTAGGATTACTGTTGGTTTCCTCCTTGTCTGTTCTTTAGTTTATGTATATTCAAAATCAATTGATTTCTAATTTGCAAATTTTCCACTGACAAATATACATCAGTTCGATGGAGTGATGAATTAAATGTTGTAAAAGCCGGAGAAACCTATACATAAAATTGTAACACAATCACATTGGAAAATTGTAACACTATAATATCTGCTGCCTTTTAGTTTGCAAGAGCAGAATAGGAGAATGGTTGTACTTTTCCTACATGCACGACAACTTAAAAAAAACAACAACTCTAACAGCTTATTTTGTTGATTAAACATATCTCTATGTGTGATTAGAGATTTCAATTTGTGAAATCCTAGCCAGAGAGTTGTTGTGTTTTTTTGCTAAGTGCTATGTATAATATTTAATTTATTTTTTCAGGACAGAAAAAGTGGATGAAGTGATTAAAGAATGGGAAGGATCTTTCTTTAAGGACAACCCTCGCTTAAGGAAAAAATCAGTTTCTTTGCGCTTTGATCTTCACCTGGCAGCCGCAGATGAAAGTTGTTTACAGACTAAACAGAACAGCCTGCCTGATGTTGAAGTGCGATTGGTGATGAGGCGGTCCTGTAGCATCCCATCCATCAAAACTTAAATTAGCACTGAAGTAACCCAAAGATTACTCCTGGATGGATTTCAAAACTAAATGTTAGTATGGATCTAGGTGGACTACATGATTGCATTCTGCCTGTCAGAACAAGAAGTACATTCTATCAACTAGTATATATGCAGTAGTACAATTGTACCTTGCGTAAAGAGCATAATGTGTTCCACGATTGCTCTTTAAGCCAGTTTGCCCTTTAAGCAAAACACCATTGTAATTGACTAATTGTGACTTCGGGGGGGGGGATTCGAACCCTGATTTATTTGGTAAGCGAGTTTTTGGTTGGTTTTATTTGTCAAGCGAAGCGAACATTCAGAGAAAATTCTGCTCTTTAAGAGTTACTCTTTAAGCGAGGCACTCTTTATGCGAGGTTTGACTGTACAGTAATACCTCATATAACATTAGTATCGAATAACACTAAAATCGCATAACATTAAGGAATCTGGGGGAAAGAATTGCATCGGATAACATTAAGATCCTATGGGATGCTTTAACAACCACTAAAGCCTGTGTGGTTACAATGTATCTCTATGGATCCCATAGGATTTTAACATGCATCAGATAACACTAAAAATCATATAACACGAAGACTTGTGGAACCAGGTTTTAGTGTTATATGAGGTTTTACTTATAACCCAAGACAATTGTGAAGGTATGAGAAAAGGTTAAGAGTACAGTACTACATTTCTGAGATAGACCATTCCTATTTAATCATGATTATAAAAAACCCATTGAAGAACTTTGCATTTTAATTTATTTTCCTCCAAAGAAGATTTCTTTGCTTTTAGAATTTTAATAGATACTTAAGAATTAGAAAAATGTTTCTGCAGAACTAAATAGCCACATGGAAATGGACTTAGTCCAAGTTAGTATTTAGACTGATGTACTGTATCTGACTGCCATCAGATCTCTGCAACAATATTATAATTAACAAAACAAATAATTACTATATATCTCTTCTTTTTTGTTTTTTGTTGTTGTTCAGTCACACAGTCAGGTAGGCCTCAATCCACCAATTCCAAGAGTAATCCCACTCAAATCTATGAACTCCTTTTCAAAATGTCTGGACAGTGTTTGTAAAAGCTGGTCAATACCTTTGCACTAATTCTAGACTCTGTGTACTAATTTAATTAGATTTCTTCCTACAGATCCATGCTATTTCGAAGGCTTCTTTGGAAGGTGTTTCTAAACCATGCTTTTTAATGCAACATCGATATTTTTGCGAACTCTTGCACGCTTAACCCCAGATGTAATAACCAACAAAAAGGTGCCCAGGATTGCCCATGGCTGCCAGCTCTTACTTTTCAAATTGCCCCTATTTGGTGAGCATTCTAAGATTCTTGTCCTCTGCCCCATCCCATAGAAGATGAGAACATAACCTCAAAGAGAACCATGACTTATCCATTACACAACAAACATAAAATGACCTCTTGAATAACATTATTGTACTTTCAGAGCAACTTTGAGTTTTAGAAAGCAAAACAGTTCCTTTAAATTTAATTTTTAAACACTTCAGGTTGTTTTTCCCCAAAAGAAGTATTTTACAGATATTTATCCAGACTTTTCATCTCTTTCCCTCAGGCTGAAGGGAGATTATTGGCTTTTCAGTCTTGCCAGCTCATGCTCCGGAACGTTGTGTGTATCTTGGACTCTCAGTTGTCTCAACAGCAACCTTCTCTGAATCAAAAGAAAAAATTATTTATTTCAATTCACACAGGACAGCAATGTTATCATTATTGTAGCAGGGATTACCACATTCTGTCATGTTTGTGACTGTGCTGATTGGTTTTTCACTGTGGTGGGCTACCAAAAAAATTACTACCACACTGTGGGTGGGGCCGACATCATGGGCAGAGCCAACATCATGACATCATGATGTCGTGAGCGGAGCCAACATCTTGATGTCATGGGCAGCGCCAACGTCATGATGTCATGACGTTGTGGGCAGAGCCAAATAAAATAAAATAAAAATAAAGATTCAGTATGCATAAAATTAACATAAACACACACTACATAAAATACCCCCCCACACCCAAAACACAAAGAAAACAAACCCTAGTTCTTTACCTTTGCTGGGGTTAGGCCGTCGGAGACTCAGAGAGCAGCAGGTAGGTGGCGGCAGCGCAGCATCGTGGCATAGCCTGGCCTGGCCAGGCCCGGTAGCACAGCCAGGCCTGGCAGTGCAGCCAGGCCCGGCCTGGCCCAGCCCGGCGGTGCCACCATGGGAGCAGCGTTGGCGGTCGCTGCCGCCGCTGCTCCAAGGACACTACTGCGTCCTTTCTGGGCAGCTGAAAATGGCTGCTCAGAAGTGCGCATGCGTCAAAATACCATTTGACGCATGTGCACTTCTATTTTTCAGTGTCCATGCATCAAATGGAGTTTTGACGCATGCACACTTCTGAGCAGCCATTTTCGGCTACCCGGAAAAATCATCTGGAGGGCGGCTGGAGAGGCGACCAAACTGGTTGCCTGGGGGTTTACTACCTGCCCCCGGCGATCCCCTCCGGATTTCTGCTACCGGTTCAGCTGAACCAGTCCGAACCGGCAGCAGCCCACCACTGGTTTATCACCCTAGCTAAAAATAGCTAAATCACAGTCAACCATATACAGTATAACTAAAAAGGGCTACATGCTGAAATCCTATGGACATAGCACCTTGTTGATGCTAACCAGTCAAGAAGAAGCTAAGGAACAAATGTACATGTTTGTATTTTATCATACCATTTTCACTACCATAAATTGTGCACATACAATTATGAGAATGAACACAATAAAACCTTGGTCTTCTTTCAGTCTAATTTATTACCTGGTGAAACTGGATCTTTCCAACAAATAGTCTACATTGGCTACAATGAACTTCCAAAGATCCTTGTTTTGCTCCAAAAGCTTCATTATCTTTCATTTAAAAAAAATGGAACTAATTTGCATTAGAAACATCTAAATGACTAAATGGCATAAGTAATGTCACAGAGCTTCCAAAGCCTCAGGGTGGAAATGAGGAAAGAACATCTAAATTTATGTTACTATTTCCTAGAATCTTTTTATTGTTCTATATTGACAATAAATGCCAATCCATTGAAACTAGTAAAAAGGAACTTATCTATGCCAGGTGCAAAATAGGTACAGATCTACAAATGTTTTAATGACACACAGAAGGGGCTCACAGAACAACAGATTCTGGTTCTCATAGCATATCTATTGGCATATTCCTAATAAACTTATTACCCCACCCAAGAGGGGCAGGGAAAGTCCAGAAACAGCAAATGCCATGGCAACTGTGATGCATGGTTCCAGAGTTTAGTTCTCAACCTCTGAAGACACACTTTTATCTCCATCCTCTGAAAGTGAGTTCTGATCTAATACCTGAGATGACTTCTCAGGCTCTGTTGGGTTGTATTGCCCATCCATACAAAGCTTTTCAAGAACAAAGAAAATGATTTTTCTCCCCTTTGGTGAGATGTGTCTCTCACAGATTCTATTTACGGTATGAATTACCTTAGTAGATTGCTCTGTGTTATGAGACCCTAGAAATCACAGTTTTGTCTGGGACTCAAAGCATGGAACAACCAGGTTGCACTCTCAGGGCAGTTCTGGACATGTTTCTCAAATAATAGTTCCTCAAGCTGAGTAGTTAACCACCCTCCCCCCCCCCCCCGATGCAACTGAGTGAGTTTTTAAAATTGCTGCATGAGGGGCTGCCGTTCAGTGATTAGAAGATGAAAAACTTTAGTAGGTGTACCTTAGACCTTCATCTACAACAGGGGTGCCCAAACATTTTGGGCCATGGGCCAATCATGTAGTTCAGGGAGCCAGTCACTAAGGTCTGGGGGCCAGGTGCTGCCCCCGATGCCAATTCATCTGCCCCGCAAAGCTCTTGTCGCTCCTGGAAGCGGAAGTAGAACATGCCCATAAGGGTGCATTTTACTTCCGCTTCCAGGAGCGATGAAGGCTTCACGGGCCGGATGAATTAGCATTGGGGGCCGCACCCGGGCCCCAGGTCTTAGGTTGGGCACCACTGATCTACAATAACTCCTTGGGTCCTGAACGCAATTCCCTTTCTGTGATACTGGTAACTGCAGACATATCTTGAAGTACTGTATAAGGCCTGCCTTTTTTTTTATTTCAGTTTTCAATAGCATGTACTCAATTTTATTAAAGTGTCAGCAGTTTCCTTATTAATATGGCATGTGTATGAAAAGAAATAAAACCATGCATTCAGTTAATCTCCAACTTTTAACAAAATAGGAAAACAAGAATTTCTACTGCAGGTTCTCATTTGTAACTTAGATTGGTATGCTAGCTATTAACTATTAATCTTACTAACATCTGATATATCATTATTAATATTTGTTTATCTGGCATTCTGAATGTAAAACTGTCCTATTACTTAATGTGTGCAGCTTTTTCCTTTTTTTTTTTTTTTGGTTGGGACTTAATTTGTACTCGTCACAACATCTGGAGACTTATAAACCACTTTTGAGCATTAAAAATATGGGATATGAATTTACCAAAGTAAATGATACCACTCCATTACAGATAATAAAACTGAAACTGGAAAATATAACCCTTCTGTATAGCTCTTGTTATTATGTCTCTACTTCAACTGAAACAAAAATACTTCATAAATAGTTGATACACAATTCTTCTTATTTCTGCTGATTTGAGCTGCATATAGGCCACAATGTAATATTTAAGCATAAGGAAATAAGTAATCATTGATTTATTAATTTATTACTGCTCCTGAGGCCTGTGTTTTACCTCTTATCTTGGAACTATTATCCTCTATATATTTATATATTCTTATAATGTGACCTTGTGTTTGGATATGTTGTAAGGTGCAGTGATGGGATGTAACAGGTTCTCACCAGTTCCCCAGAACCGGTAGTAACTTTCTCCAGTGTCCTGGAGAACCGGTAGCAACTTTTTTTGGGGGGGGAACCACCTTGGGGGCTTACCTTTTCACCGGTTCCCCACTGTGCATGCACACCAAGCACTTGGTGTGCATGCACACTTGCAGGGGTATGTCTGGGGTGTGTGTGTGAGTGCTTATTTTTATTTTATTATTTTATTATTTTTTATTTGGCCCCGCCCATGACATCATGACGTTAGCTCCACCCACACTGTGATGGCATCATGGTGGGGTAGTAAAAATTTTGACATCCCACCACTGGTAAGGTGCCTAGAATGGCATTTCACCATTTAGGCAGACTATAAATTATCATGATCATCATCATTAAAGGTATACACAGTCCACCATAAGTACAGACCAGAGTTTTGGAACCCCTCTGCTCAGGTCCTAATTCTGAACCTAAGATTCAATAAGATATCACTTGATAATTTGTCTGGTACCTACCAGTGCTACTCTCTGCAATTGCTCTATCATGATCTTCTCAATGCCAGCTTGCACGCAGATGTTTTTTCGATCCTTTTTGAGATTGTTCCCAGCACTCCTATCACTACCAGTATTACCATTGCTCTTTGATCCTTGATAATGATTATCATCAACATGAAACTTATTAGTTGTCTTCTCAGTGGTTGAACACTCAAGACAACAAATCACAACTAGAAAGGAAAAGAAGTGTGCATTCACTACGCATTTTTACAAATCAGTTAAATGTATGATCTACAAAACTATTAAAAGTTTCTAGAAGCATCAGATTCTTCTTCGGATTGTGAATAGACCGATGTGGAAATCTACAATTGCAAGCGCATCTCTTTAGTCAGAAAAGCAGGGTGTAAGTAAGGGTGCCCAAACTACAGCCTGTGGGCTGGATCCAGCAGCTGACACCAATTCCCCTGGCCCATGCCACCCTCATTGCTTCTGGAAGCCGTGTTTTATTTCCACTTCCAGGAGCGACAAGGGTGGCATGGGCCAGATGAATTGGCTCCAGGGACTGGATCTGACCCACTGGCCAGAGTTTGGGCACCCCAGTCTAAGTTTTAAAGAAATATAGACATCTTATGAAAGGACTTAATGTGTTGCAGGATTAATGTTCATTAGAACAAAAGTAGTCTCTGAGTCTGCTCAAGCCTTGAATTATAAATCTTTGTCAAGTGAACCCATCAGGAAAAGTCACAAACATTGGTTTAATAGTTTGATTCTTCCGTTTCCATCCTTGACTTCCCCAGGACTTAACTACTCACTGACAGCCTAGTCCAGTCAATGCATGCTTAGAACACAGCATGCCAATTATTATACAAGAAAATAATTGTAAAATAACAAAAATGAAGTAAACACTCTCCAGTGTTACATAACCTTTGCCACGGACACAAAAAGACAAGCACATCCATCAGATCACTGTCAGCTATGGTAATCTTACGTTCTGTCTTGAAGAATAAGAACCTTCCTGGAGGAAAAATGTATTACAATATATAAAAACCATTTTGAGGGGCGGTGGTGGTGTCAAACGGAGCTCAGTACATTCCTCTTTACTGAAAGAATGAGAGAGAGAGAGAGCTTTCAAGGGAAATGGTTATTGAAATCTCATACTTTACACAAGTATCTAGATTCCAGATGTTCCTCTTTTCTCAAACCTGATGTGCCAAACAAATTGATGACAGGCTGTTTCCATCCAAATATACACAATACAACACTGCTCCCAAGAAAGTATCACATTGGTATGATGAAGCAGTCACTTAATCTGACTTCAAAGTATTCAACACTGCCAGCTTTTAACACGGCATACAGGTATTATGGAATGAAGAAAAGAAAACACCTTTTTGGATGTTGATAGTTGGCTGCTTCTCCAGATAGCATTTATTTACTAAAAACCTTTCTGTAGTATTTGAAATGTTCTGTACATTTGCTTTTCATCCAGGCTTATTTTTCTAACAGTTTAGCCCTTCTCATGCAAAAGTCTTGTGATGAATAATAATATTTAAGAAATAAACATATTTCTTTTTGTATAGCTATATGAACCAAGTAAAGCTAAGAACACTAAAATGTTTGACATAAGACACT
Organism: Furcifer pardalis; assembly: GCA_030440675.1. NCBI lineage: Eukaryota > Metazoa > Chordata > Lepidosauria > Squamata > Chamaeleonidae > Furcifer > Furcifer pardalis. The sequence goes on from CP126897.1 coordinate 27,361,004, forward strand.
TGATTTAAGGAAATGTAAATGCCGAGGTGACAGCCCTCATGGCTTACTTCCTTTAGTCTCACCCAAATATCTCCCAGCAGGTTCTCTTCTAACAGATGTCATTTGGCTGCAAATGACCTTCCCTCTAAGGTACTGCCTTACATTTGCTGCCAAATGACATCTATGTGTGTATAAAAATGATCACGTTGTTGTAGTTTAGTTGCACAGTCGATCCCAACCCTTTGCGACCCTATGGACCATTGCCCATCAGGCACCTCTGTCCTCCACCATCTTCCTCAGCCCACCCAGTTCTGTGCCCATTGCATCTACAATGCCATCGAGCCTTCTCATTTTTGGCTGCCCACTTCTTCTTTCCCTTCCACCTTTCCCAACATCAAGGCTTTCTCAAGTGAATCCTCTCTTCTCATTTGGTGTCCAATGTACTTTAGTTCATCTTTACTATTTGACCTTCTAAGGAGCAGTTCGATTCCCGAGTACTGCAGGACAGAATGAGCTCCCGTCTCTGTCCCAGCTCCTGCCAACCTAGCAGTTCGAAAGCAAGAAATTGCAACTAGATAAATAAGGACCACTTTGGTGGGAAGGTAACAGCGTTCTGTGCTCTCCGGTGTCTAGTCATGCCTGTCACATGACCATGGAAACGTCTGCAGAAGCAGACAGCACTGCCTCTTCGGCTTAGAAACAGAGATGAGCACTGACCCCTAGAGTCGGATATGACTGGCTTTCGAGCAAGGGAAACCTTTACCTTAAGAAGCAGTCAGGGTTGATTTCTTCTAAGACTGACCTGTGGCTGCAGAGTATGTAATCAATCTGATTTTGATGTTGGCCATCTGGTGATGTCCATGTGTAAAGTCTCTTCTTGTGTTGCTGGAACAGGGTGTTTGCTACCAGTGCATTCTCTTGACAGAACTCTTTTGTCTGAAGAAGTGGACTTGATCCACAAAAGATAACGTTAATTTATTTTAGTAGTCTTTGCCCTGCACTTTATAGAACAAAGCTTCACAGAACTAAATTTGAGTATCAGTTGGGAATCTTTGGCCATTGCCAAGTTTAAAAAGCCATTGATTTTCAGCTGTCTCTAATATAGGTGCCAAAAATGTATACACATTGACCAAAATGTCCACTTGTGCTACAGTTCATGCCCTTTGAAGTTCTTCCTGAAGTACTGCCAAAGTAGCCTGTTTTGAGTAAACGTTGTACTACACATTGCTACTGTAATTCATCTTTGTAAAGCAATACATAGATAAGGTGTCTTAAAATGTGTATAAGGGATATACTTTAGCACCCTCCACATATTAGCCAACCATGGTGTTCTTTGATACCTCCCTCCCCACCTTGTCATGGGGTCAGGTATAAACGATTGCCATGAAGTCTCACTCTTTTGTCCAGTGGCGTAGCTACCACCGTATCTGCCGTATCAATTATACGGGGGGGGGGGATGGTGGGGGGCCCCAATGTGCGTAAGCAAAAATTAATAAAAACTTCCCAATTTTTTTTTTATTTCACAAGGGCCCCCAAACAAATTTTTATACCCGCCAAGGCACGCTACGCTTCTGCTTTTGTCCGAAGAAGTGGACTTGATCCACCAAAGATAACGTTAATTTAGTAGTTGGTCTTCAGGGTACAACGTTCTTGTTTTAATTCTTTATTTCGTGTCTGATAGTGAAATGAATTTAATTTGTTACGGAGGGTTCCAACAAAGTTCACTAAACTGCCCACTGTTTAATAAAATCAAAGGTGGGGAGATGTGAAAATAAATGTTTTAGATAGCAAGGGAAAAATGGGGGTAAATTTTGATATGTTACATATATGTTCAAATGCTACTGAGGAATGTTCATTTAGATTTGATTAATTGGTGTGGAGATTAACGTAGTATTTTTGCTCGAGATATCTTAGTTCTTCATTCTTATACTTGTATACATTCATATTATTATATATATTACTATATATATTTCTGTAATTGTTCTTTTTTGTAACTGTTTTTTCTTTTAATACCTAATAAAATTTATAATTTTTTTTTTAAAAAAGGTGGGGAGATGTTTTTATTTAGATGTACACAGTTAGAATGAAGGTGGCCAGCATTATGTAGCAGCCGTATAGGAGGCAGACCACATTACTTCCCGCCACCTCCAGGCGCGAAGCTCAAGTTCCCAATGGAAACCATTCTGTGTGTGTATGCAGACCCCCCATGCACAATTCGGTGACGTCATCCCGCCCTCACGTGACCAGCGCGCGCACATTCTCCTTCGGCCCGCGGCCGCTCTTCGCGGAGACCCGAGTGCAGTGAGTAAATCTAGTTTTGAACTAAGACGAGGTGTTTCGCCACAACCTAATAACGCTTTCTTTTCTGACAAAAATTGAAATAACGTCTCCTTAATAAACGGGAAGCGAATTTATTGGGCCGGTACGCGATAAGAGTTTGTGTAAATTTTGACTCTGTGTGTGTGTGTGAGGGGAAGGTTTTGTGTGGAAAGTGCGGACGCGGAAAAAGTGCCGCTGCCGTCGCCTACCGTCGTCTTCCTCTCCATCGTTTCTTTCGGATTATTGGAGACAAAGAAGGGGAATAAAGGCCTGAGGCCCGTGTTGAAGCTGGTGAGTGTACAAGGCCTAGGCCAGGCTTGGTTTTGGAGAGATGAGGGAATGATTAAAAAAAAATCTTTATTCCTACCCCCCTTAGCAACTGCCAGCCTTCCCCGCTTGCCTCTCTTAGAATAATGGTGACACCTTCATAGTCGTGTGAGGAAAACCTGAGTCTCTCTTCCATTACGAAGCCGCGATGGTCGTTAAAACAAGTGGATAAACTCGTTTGGTGATGGCGTTAAAAGCCTCCCCCCCCCTCTATTTATATTGCATTTGTTTGCTTTAAAAAAAAATGTTGGGATTTTGTTCTTTTTGGTATAAAAGCAAATGAAGGTGTTAGCGTAAAGATACTCCCCCCACAGTGGCTCAAGTAGTTATGTTCCAGCATAGTTAAGACGCTGAACTTGAAGGCTGGAAGGTCGGAGTTCAGTATCCGAGTACTGTATGACAGAATGGTCTCCTGTGTTAGTCCCAGCTCCTGCCAATTTAGCAATTAGAAAGCAAAAAATTGCAAGTAGATAAATGGGGACCACTTCGGCAGGAAAGGTAACAGCATTCTGTGTACACCAGCATCAAGTCATGCCTGCCACATATCCACGGAAACGTCTGCAGAGGCAGACAGCACTGGCTCTTTGGGTATAAACAGATGAGCACTAGAGTTGGATACGGCTGGCTTTCGAGCAAGGGCGACCTTTACCTCTCCAAAGCCGTCCTTGTATTATTTGAAAGAATAAGGTCAATTTATGAATACCGAGAAGTGCTGTTTAAGTTGGGGAAGGATGAGTATGGCTGTCCAGATGTTGGCTCACAATTTCTGTACTTCTTTTGCCCCCTTGTGCTATTCTTAATACTTTAAAGGTAATCATAAAGAGGAAGGGGAGGATCTGTTCTCCCAGACTGCAAGATGCATAATAATGGGCTCAAATTACAGGAAGCCAGATATAGGCTGCATATTAATGGTTAGAGCAGTATGACAGTGGCCCACCTCCACCACATCAGGAAGTGCCATGTGGTGGAGGAAGGGCAAAATGGCCATCCAGCCTCCAAAGCTGTCTGAGGGAGCATGCCCCTGGCTTTAAAAGGTTGAGAATTCTTGGTTTACATGCAAATAGTCAATTAGGTGTCATCCCTAGGTTACAAATCCAAGAGTTGGTAGATGATGAGATGGGTTTTCAGTTCCTCATAATTGCATACCCTAAAAGAGACAGACACCATGTAATCCCATGTCTGCTGTAAAGATGCTTCATCCTAAAATCTTTTTTTTTTGCTTATATCACTTTATTGCTGTATCATGTCATGTAGGTGATTTATGGATATGAAGTATATTCATTGACATTGTTTCAACAGTACCTCTGTACATAAAAGGAGAGCAATTCGAATAATTTGCATCATAGACTTCAAGCAGTGTTAAACATCACTCAAACTATGTCTGCTTGTATACTAATCCATGGAAAGTAAGATACAGTACAGTAATACCTCGGATAACGCTAAGACTTGGTTCCACAAGTCTTGGTGTTATCCGATTTTCAGTGTTATCCGATGCATGTTAAAATCCTATGTGATGTATCAGATAACGTTAAAGCTCCATAGAGATACATTGTAACCGCACAGGCTTTAGCCGTTGTTATCCGATACATCCCATAGGACCTTAACGTTATTCGATCCAATTCTCCTCCCCAGATTACTTGACGTTATGCGATTTTAGCGTTATCGAGGTAAACGTTATCCGAGGTATTACTGTATATTCATTACAGCAGGTGATCTTATTTTCTCATATGACAGATGTTTCTGTGTTAGATAAATTGAGTGATGAAAAATAGCTCTGTTGATATCACTAATAAGGATGCCTGCTTATAGCTAGCTTTACTTTTATTTGGAAACTGTTGTGCCCAGTTTAAAATGTTAATAACATGATTTGCAGAGTTTATGCTAATGTGTAGTTTTATGCAGAGTATCAGTTGTATTGTTTAACTATGAGTGTTCTCAGTGGACTGTATTCATTCAGGTTGTTGACTGAACTTTGTTTACAGCCTTGGTCTGTTTTTGCTATTTTTCAGATCTAATGTCATCTGGCTGAATATTTATCTACCAAAATGTCAAGTAAGTTTAGCAGAGTCCTTTTCTTGTCTAGTTTAACATACAGGTTTTAATCCGTTCCACAGGGCTTGTTGTTGTACGAAACAATTGCTACACGACACGTGCATCGTACAGTATAGTGATTTTCCCAATGGAATGCATCGTACAGCGATTTTTTTTTCTAAATGGTTTTTCCCATTAAAAAATTGTATGATTTTTTCCATAGGGAAATTTTTTTTGCGGGATGCTGTTTCCCCCACAAAACCTAATTGTTATGCGATTTAGTTGTTATACGGGGCGATTGTTGTATGAGGTTTCACAATAATTGGTTTCCACAGATAATTTTATTTTGCGACTAAGTGCTGAGGATGGCTGTACTCTCTTAAAATCTTCATTTTTTCCTAAATTATATACCTTTTGGTGGCTATCCTGTGCTAAATTTATTTGGGAGTAAACTCATTTAATTTAGGGTGACTGATTCCTGAGTAAATCATACATAACGTAAGAAGACTGGAAAAATGAAAGTGCCTAGTGCAGTTTTTCTTTGCACATAACAGAACACTGGTATATTAGCCACAAATTTGGCTTTGTAATCCACAGCCATGATCTTTTGGTTTATCTTAGTGTGGTGTCAGTTTTACACATATCCATACACATTAACGCATGCAAAACTTGCTGACAATTTTACTTGTCCCAGGCAAGCTACTGGTAAGGTCTTTGAAGCAGTAGGAATGGCTAAAGTTATAAAGCTGTACATTCACAATATTAGGTTGGAGGTGGTATAGTAGTTCTCAAAGCAGATCTGATGAACATAGAATTTAAGTTTGTCTTGGCTTATCCTCTTGATATCCTAAGTTTGGATCCAATTCAGTACTGTATTGCCAAAAACAATAAAAGCAAAATCCTCTACTTTTGCTTAGTGCTGTTTTAACACTGGTTCCTTTGGTTTTCCTGAACTCCAGTTCATAGAAACACAGGCCAGTGGTTGAGCTTGCTTGGGTCTCTGGAAATTTTAATGCACAACATTTTGGGTCTTTTCTTGAACCACAGCTCTTGTAATAGAACCCTGAAAATTTTGTTGGCACTAATATAAACATAGTTGCACTTGATCTACCTTGTCAATTTTACTAGTTCTCAGTGTTGTTGATCCCAGTAGTTAGTGAGGTAACTAGTACAATCTTCTCTAGCATGATACATGTGCTGATTTTTCTCATTAACTCAGTTTTCTTCTGAAAGTCATGACTTGTATAAAAATGCCTCCATGCGAAAACTGCTTCATTTTGAATATGAAGATTGTATCAATTTACAGTGACTCAATATTCAGTTTTGTTATTAGAAGAAGGAGCTAGGAAAGTTGTGTAGTAAGTCTGCAAGGCTATGCATGAATTGCACGCAAACTAATACACCATGGCTTGGACACTACAATACAGTGGAACCTTGGTTAACGTAATTAATGTGTTCTCCGGAACATTCCTTACAGCGAAAATTACTTTAACTGAATTTCCCATAGGGACGCATTGAATGCAATTTCCCATAGGAATCCATTGAAAACCAATTCATTCCGAAAAAATTCCATAAAGTGAGCCATTATTTTCAATGGATTTTATTTTGTTATACAATTTTTATGTTAACCAAGCTGTTTGTTTACCAAGGTTCCACTGTAGTGTTCAAATTGTTATTTCAATGACAAGCCTTTTGTTTTCTTATCAACTGACAGTTTGATTTAGTCTTCCTAAATGCGTCTTCCAATCTCACAGTTGTTCTACAAAAACATTCTTCTTCCTTTTTATTTTTAAAACAGAAAGACCATCTTATGCCCCACCACCCACCCCAGCCCCCACAACCGTAAGTATGGGGATTATTATTTTTTCTTTCTTTCACAATCTGTGAAGTCTGATTTCATTTTAGTTGTGCTCCACAGAGGAAAATATAAGGAACTCTGCACACACTGAATCGGTTAGGATGTTCCTCTGACAAAGTATTACTAAATAAAAGTCAAATCTATATCACAGAAATCTTGCCAATCCTACTTCTGGAATGCTCTTAACTAGAATTAGAACTTGTGGTTTCATGTGGATAGAATGTACAGTCTGTCCTCAGGCTGCAATTATCAAGATATGGATGTGAGGGCGAACTGGCTGTTCTGTCACCCCATTGATAGCCAAGGTTAATTTGGGCATGTTTGAAGATAGGCCATAGGTTTGACAGTCACACGTTTGACATTTTTTAAAGAACTTTCACATTTTTATTGTTTGTTGGGGATGAGGATCACTTGTGGCATCTCCAAAATGTCTTGAAGCAAAATAATTTGTAAAAACTATTACTACATGTTTTTGGAAACCAGGGCAAACGCTATCTCTGGTTTAAAATAAACAGAGATCATAGTATGTGTGTTGGTAATAAAAAAAATTGTGACACCATCACCCTGTTCTGGTATTTTTATTGCATTTATTCCAAAACTAAGACACATGCCAGGAGATCCATGAAAGTACAGATGAGATGATAACAGTCTTTAAGGGAACTCTACAGTTGTCATTGCTTTGGTTTTGTCTGGTTATGCCTGTGCATACTAGCACCTCTAATTCTTTAAAAGCTACTAGAGCAGATATACTGACTATTAAAAAATGAAACTAGTATTTGAAAATTATCTTATTAAATGTTTGACATAGTTTTGATAGGCACAACTAAATATCCGAACAAAACAAAAAACTACTTCAGAGTTTGTAAATTTCAGATAAATTATAGATCTGGTTGTTATTAGCACTGGGCGTGCTAGATTAGATCCTCTTTTCACTCTTCTCAAAGCGATATTATTTTCTTTTGATTTTTTAAATATACGAATTAAAGTCTCCCAACACACCTAGCTAATTTTTTTCTCTTTTTCTTTCTTTCTTTCTTTCTTTCTTTCTGTCTGTCTGTCTGTCTATCTATCTATCATCACTAAAACTAATGTTATACCACTATTCATTCTTTATGAGTTAAAGTCTGTTAAGGCTTATCTGCTTTCCATTCTGTGAATTATGAATCAATGTTTAGCTAAAATTGTATAATTTAACTTCCATCAACATAGATGAATAACAATTAAATGAAAAGCAGTAATATTGGTATCTTAGAAACATTGAGTTGGAAGGAGCCTTTTAGGCCATCAAAATCCAACCCTCTGTTCAATGCAGGAATCCAAATCAAAGCAGATTTTACAGATAGTTGTCCTCTCTCTTTCATATTACATTATATGATGACTTGAAACTTCTTAGCTACAAAGAATTGGTAGAGAATTTTTTTAAAAAAGTGGTATCTCACTGGCACCAGGATAAATCTGTGTAAATATTTCCTTGTTAAATAATGTTTTGTAATTTTTCAATAAGGTAGTCATGCTGGTTTGATCCAGCAATAACTGCAAATCAAAAATGAAGGTATTTTGGCATCTTTATGAATAACCACTGATATTCATTGTGATACAGGGAACAGAATGACAGGCTAGGATTAAGGAGACCTGGTTCCAAATCCCTGTTTGGCCATGAAAACTCGCTGAGGGGAGTGGAACTGGCGAAGTCACTCCTTAAATATCTTCTTTACCAGGAAATCATTATTAGAGTTGCTGTGAGTCAGTTCCGTCTTGACAGCATGTCAAGCATGAATGCTCTAGAAATAAAATTAACTAAGGCTATTGTATTTTGAGCACAATATGATGAAAATAGGTCTTTGATGAAAAGACAAGATCCACTGGACAGACAGTTTATTTCAGCCAGATCTTGTCTGGATTGCAAGTTATTTCTTCTTTCATATCTTATTTCTGAAGAAGTAAACTTTAATCTGTGAAACCTCTTGCTTAAAATCATGGTTATTAAAAGACTGCAATACTTTTGCTTTTTGTTTATATAATGTACTGTACAAGATTTCTGGGGGGAAAATACTTATTTAAAATATTTGATATTTCAATTTCACAACTTCCCATGTCATATAAAATTTTATTTAAAACGGTGATATAAGGTGGTCATTTTAAAAATAAAGCATTTAAAATACAATTAAAGCAACAAACATATGAAACATAGCAGCATTAGAAGAAAAAAAAATTTGACGAGATCTTCTCATGATAGCAGCATATTCAGTGCAAGAGAAGCCTCTTTAGTTGAGCATTCCACAAACAGACTTCATCAATTTTAGCATTGACTATAACATGATAACAAGTTTCTGTTGAAATACATTATTTATCTCTCTTTGACAGGTCTTGAGCAGTATAGTGCAATTAACACAATTGAGCACAGCAACTGAAGAGCAGCTAGTACAGTTATTTAAAGACTAGTGTATGGTGTTTTTTGCTAGTCCTTTTGTTATTTGTGTCAGATACACCACCAGCATATAACATACTTCTGGTGCTTCTGGGCTGAAAGGATTAGCCAGTGAAAAATCTCTGCTGCTGGTGATAACTCTCCATTGCCTAGGGCAATGGTGCCCAAACTAAGGCCCGGGGCCCGGGTGCGGCCCCTGACGCCAATTCATCCGGCCCGCAAAGCCCTCATCGCTCCTGGAAGCGGAAGTAAAACGCGCCTGTACTTCCACTTCCAAGAGCGACGAGGGCTTCGCAGGCCAGATGAATTGGTGTCAGTGGCCGCACCCGGCCCCCGGGCCTTAGTGACCAGTTCCCTAAACCACATGATCGGTCCACGATCCAAAAAGTTTGGGCATCACTGGCCTAGGGGATGCCTGATCACTGAAATAGCAATCTTCGGGGAGGCTCCTTTCATGTCCTCCTTTTCTGGGTTGAAAGGATTTTTGCTGGAGAAACTCCGCTCAGGGGATGCCTGAATGAGGCTTCTTTCATGTTCTCAAGATCTTTTCTCACTGAAGTGGTCCCTATTTATCTACTTGCAATTTCTTGCTTTCGAACTGCTAGGTTGGCAGGAGATGGGACAGAGACGGGCACTCAAACTGTCATGCAGTATCTGGATCTCAAACTGCCGGCTTGCCAGTTAACAAGGCGAGCTTCTTAACCACTGAGCCACCACAGCCCCTGATTGACAATGTACCAGCATGAACATGGAAATTACAGTGGGATACACTTCTCAGTATAGCTGTGTCAACATGCTTCCTGAGCGGATTTTCTCCAGCAAAAATGCTTTCAACCCAAAATAATTTCTGACACAAAATTATTATTATTATTAACATGCTGCCAGATGTGGTTCGTAGCACACAGCAGGATGGAAATGCAGCATAAAACTATAAAAATAGGGCTGTGTTGTATTTTACAGTACTGTAAAACCCCAGTTTACAATCGAGGTCCATTCCAACAGCCTCTATTGTAAAAAAAAAAAATCGTGAACTGAAAAACATTTCCCCATAGGAATGCATTGAAAATAAAAAAACCCGGTCCTGACTGGACCAGAAATAATAATAAAAATAAAACCCCACCAAAAAATTCCAAATAAAAGCCAGGCATGATCCTCTCCCATACCCCAATCGTCCCCACCAGGTGGTGAGGTGCTAGGGTGGAGAAAATGGGGTGTTCTTAAGGGATTTACCCTTTTTTATCCTGCATGTCCACACCTCGATCAACCAAACTTCCCAGCTGGGGTGGAGAAGAGGGAGAGTTCTTGCGGTCCGGGAAAGGAAAAACCCCTAAGATCACCCCTCCCCCCCAGCCGACCCAGTCGATCTAGGTGCAAAAGAGATGTGGGAGGGGAAGAGAGAAAAAACCCAAAGGAAAAACCAATGAGGAAGCCACCTCCACACCTTTTGCATGCTGCTGTTTCTTCCTAAACAGTTTGTAACTTCTGGCAATGGAGTTTGGGTGGCCTTTTTGTAGTTTAAAATGGCACCCACAGCCATTTTAGAGTTTAAAATGGCGCCTGACGCCATTTTAAAGTTTAAAACAATGAAATTCCTGAACGTAAACCGGGTGAAAAAGTAAATCGGGATGATATTTTTATAGAATTTGCTATCGTAAACTGCTGTAAATGTAAACCAGGGCAATTGCAAACCGGGGTTTTACAGTATTTGATTATTGCCTACCCTCAGTAGCCAGAAAAACAAGATATAACTATAAAAAGCAAGCTTAAGTTGAAAGTTAAACTAGTGAGCAGAACACAGATATGGAAAGCAATAATTTAAACAGCTAATTATGCTTAACTCAAATGCTTGAATTATTTCTTTTATGTGATCATCTTCTAAAATGAAAAATGCCATTTGAGTATTCAAATTGTGTTTCTTGTTTTATACTGCATGAACAGTAGTTTGCATTCCTGCTGTATAATTCCTTTTTTGGGAGATGTATAATCTTTCATATGCACCTGTACATTTCAATTACTGTTATTGAAGACAAGACAAAAGGTTTATTAATAGCTCTTGTATTTTGTTGATTTTCTAAAAAAATCTTGATATCGCAGATATAATTTGTATCGTTATGCTTCATCTTCCTTGCTGGGAAAACGCTGGGGAAAATCTAATTATTAGTTACCAGCAGAGTAGACTTAATATAGGTTCAAGGAGTCAGTAAATCTGAGACTAAAAACTGGTTTTAGTTTTGTGTTGTGCTTTCAAAGTTATGCTTTTTTCATATCTCTGTCTTCTTTCCTTTAACTGCTGAAGAGTAAATAAAAATGAAGTATAAGAATGCTGCTTATAATATGTAATAAAGCCAACTTCCATATACTGTATGCATTATATTGTATTTATTAATACATTATTTCCATTTTTAACTTGAAAATAAATGTGTTTCATTATTGAACAGTTCATATTTTAGTTAAAGAAACATTTTCACAGAGGCTTTGTTTTAGTATGGGTACACTCAGTTCATACCTTTGTTTCCCCAGGCATTGTTGAACTTAGCTCCACAAAGTATAACTAACAATGTTTTAGTGTTATGTCTGAATCTAGAGACGTGATGGTTAGTTTTTACTATTTTTTAGGGAAACAGGCCAATTTCTGTCATGAAAGTGTTTAATTTTCTTTGAGCAGCTGCACCAGAGGAGAAGAAGAGAATAAGTTAATTCATAAGCCTGGACATTATATATGGACATTATATATTGCAGGATTATGTTGAAAGAAATGTGACTGATGTAGAAGTGTTGTGCCTGATGGATAAAGAACAAGAACTGTTTAAGACCATTAAGCAAAGAAATCTTCAATACTTTGGGCATATCATGGTGAAAGACATGAAATATAGAATCCTCCAACTCACTCTGCAAGGAAAGATCCCTGGCTCTGGATGAAGATGGACTTCTGAAGAACCTGAGCGGCTGGTGTGTCATTTCCTCAGAAGAACTGTTCTGAGGAGTTAAGAACAGGAAGACTATTGCCACAATGATAGCCAATGTCTGGAATGGATACGACACCTGAAGAAGATGTTCAAACAAAGCCAGAATCTCCTCCCATCTTGTTTTCTAGCTTGTCTGATTTGATCTTTTTTAAATGATTGCCTCTATTTCTTACTAAAGAAGAAAAATGTTTCAACAATAAAAGCGACTTTTGATCAATCACTGTAGAGTTTACAAGCAGCAAATTGATTGGCTACCTATTGAGAAGCCTACAGACTTAACTCATAATTTTGTACCACAAAAAATCCATCTCAGTTCAATTAACATTAAATATTTTGTTAATGCTCACTGCTTTTGCACCCATCACCTTTGCACCTGATTCATTGGCTGTCTGTTGTATGTTCCATGAACAACTGTATCTGTGAGGAAACATATCCAACTATGCTGTTCAGGTGAATCCTATGGAGCATTCTCTAATTATATCTGCAGTTTTTCTTAATGTTGTTGTTGTTGATTCCAACCCTTTGCAACCCAATAGACCATTGCCCTCCAGGCACCTCTGTCCTCCATCATCCTACTCAGCCTGCCCAACTCTGTGCCCATTCTATCTACAATACCATCTAGCCATCTCGTTTTTGGCCGCCCCCTTCTTCTTTTGCCCTCCACCTTTCCCAGCATCAAGGCTTTCTCAAGTGAATCCTATCTTCTCATTTAGCTTTAGCTACATCTTTACTATATGACCTTCTAAGGAGCAGTCAGGGTTGATTTCTTTTAAGATTGACCTGTTCGTTCTCCTCGCTGTCCAGGAGACTCTCAGAACTCTCCTCCAACACCACTTCTCAAAGGCATCTATTCTTCTGCGCTCAGCTTTCTAAATGGTCCAGCTCTCACAACCATATATTACCACTGGGAATACCATTGCTTTGATTATGTGAATTTTTGTTTGCAAGATGATGTCTCTACTTTTCACTATGTTCCCCAGGTTTCTCATCGCTTGCCTCCCAAGAATCAGTCACCTTTTTATTTCATGGTTGCAATCACCATCTGCAGTGATCTTGCATCTTAAGAAAGTAAAATCTGTAAAAGCTTCTACTTCTTCCCCATCTATTCTTTAGGGACAGAATGGACCAGTTGCCATTATCTTGGTTTTCTTGATGTTGAGTCTCAAGCCAGCTTTTGCACTCTCTTCTTTCAACCTAATCAGGAGCTTCTTTAGGTCTTCCTCACTTTCTGCCATTAGGGTGGTATCATCTGTGTATCTCAAATAGTTGATGTTTATCCCAGCAATTTTGATCCTAAATTGTGATTCCTCCATCCCTGCATTGTGCATTATGTGCTCTGTGTATAAGTTGAATAGGTAGGGTGATAAAATGCAGCCTTGTCTTACTCCTTTTCCTATTTCAAACCACTCCATCATTCCGTATTCCATCCTAATTGTTGCTTCTTGACTCATGTACAGATTTCTCACGAGGCATATAAGGTGTTCTGGTATTCCCATCTCTTTAATTACCTGCCTCATTTTGTTGTGGTCCACACATTCAAAGGCCTTGGTGTAGTCAATGAAACAGAAGTAGACTTGTTTCTGATATTCCTTTGTTTTCTCCATGATCCAACATATGTTGGCCTCTTCCGAACCCAGCCTGCACTTCTGGTAATTCTCTCTCCACATGCTGCTGGTCTATCCTATATTGAGTATAACCATACTAGCATGTGGGATGAGCGCAATTGTTCAATAATTTGAACATTCTTTGGCATTACCCTTTTTTTGGGATTGAAATGTATACTGATCTTTTCCAATCCTGTGGTCATAGTTGTGTTTTCCAAATCTGCTGGTATATAGAATGCAATAATTTGATTCCATCATCTTTTAGGGCTTTAAAAAAATTAACTGGGATACCATCATCTCCACTTGCTTTGTTGTTTGCAGTGCTTTTTAAGGCCTTTCTGACTTTACTCTCTAGGATATCTGGCTCAAGTTCAGTGTTCTCATCATTGTGATTATGTGGGGTGCTGATGTCCTTTTTGTTTAGTTCCTCTTTTCTTTATCTCTTCTGCATCAGCTAACTCCTTGCCGTTTTTGTCCCTTATCATGGTCATTTTTGCTTTAAACATTCCCTTGATCTCCCCATTTTTTTGAAAAGATCTCTAGTCCTACCCCTATGTTGTTTTCTTCTATTTTTTGAACTGTTCATTTAGGTAGGTTTCCTTATCTCTCCTTGCTTTTCTTTGAAATTCTGTATTTCTTAATGTATGGATTACAAACTCTAAAAGAACAAAATTGCTTTGTATAGCAGTAGACCAAGACAATCAGAAAGGACAAGAGCAAGACCCAAAATGAAATCAAGAAGCCTAGTATGATGTCAGTCCCCCCCCCCCCTGGTTTCAGAATTTAGCAAATTGCACTCACTGCTGCAAATGTAAAGAGAAGAAGTGAATCTCTGATTTTCTGGCACACATTAAAAGCCTATACAAAATTTGAGGTTATTTTTTTTTAAAAAAAATCAACATCATCTTCAGCTTAGAATTTATTTATTTATTGTGTTGTGTTGTATTGTATTGTGTTGTGTAGATGCTCCGGGCCCCATTAGGAACCCCAAACAATCAGATACTTTGCGAAGCCCTTGATTGTAATGAATGAATTCATTCCATACTAAATTCTCAATTTATGAGAATATTGAAAGAGACTGGAGTGTTTTATAATTTAATTAGATATTACTATTTGTTATTTGAAGAGTTATCATTTTGTAATTATCTTATCAATTGCTCAAATCCAAAGAAACAAACAAGATGCTTTTTATAATCAGTGTCAATGACTAAACCAGCAAAACATTTTACTTTATTCCCCTAGCGCAGTTTTTCCCAACCTTTAGGTTTTGGACTTCAATTACCAGAAGCCTAAGTCAGTTCCCCATAGCACTGATCAACCAATATACTAACTTTGGCTTCTGGGGATTGAAATCCTCCTGTGGGGCCTGGCCCCCACATTGGGAACCACTGCTCTAGCTGTAAAGTACTCGAGGCTTGGTTGTTACATTTGTATCCTGCTTTTCATTTATATGAGGGGTTCCCAACCTATGGGCCAGCCCAGGCCCCTTTTCATGTGGCCTGCACCTAGAAATGGAAGGGGAGACATTTACATCAGCTATAAAACACACCTGCACATGCGTAAACAGGCCCGCAGCTGTCATAAACGCATTTGCGGCTGTCGTAAATGCTTCCACTTCTGGTGGTGTGTGGTCAGGCTCATTCAGCTGCCCAGGGTGTGTGGTCAGGCCCTTGGTGTTAAAAGTTTGGGAACCCCTGATTTATAGAGATGACCGCTACATATTAGCCAGTCAGCAACAATTAGGAGAATAGCTTGTCCAGGGTCCTGCAATGTGTTCCTAGTTGAATAAGAGGTTGTAGTTGGATATTCTGGAGCCAAACAGGCACTGGATCTCTTGTGTTGCTGGGGACAGAGTTTTACAGAGGCAAATAAATAATTTATTCAGATTTCTCCACTACCTGTCTATTAGACACTTGCATGGCTAGTCAAGGTGGTCACAAGTAGTTGGGTTGGGGCAATAGTCAACACCTCCTTGCGGGAGAGGGTGTTTCCTGCACCACTAAAACACGCTTTGTTGCACCCCCTCCTGACGAAGTCAACGCTTAACCCAGTGATATTGACCAACTACCGGCCTGTGTCCAACCTCCTCTTTTTAGGGAAGACAATGGCGCTACAGTTGCATGGTGTTCTGGATTAAGTGGATTATCTGGACCCCTTTCAGTCAGGATTTAGTCCCGGATATGGTACCGAGTCTGCATTGGTCGCGCTGCTTGATGATCTCTGGCGGGAGCGGGATGGAGGTCATCCATCTGTCCTTGCTTTTCTTGACCTTTCAGCGGCCTTTGATACCATTGACCACGGTATCCTTCTGGAACGGCTCCAAGGATGGGGATCCAGGGCACTGTTTTGTCCTGGTTTGCCTCATTTCTGAGGGGCTAGACCCAGTTGGTGGTTTAGAGGATGAGATGTCCATCCCTAGGCCTCTCCAGTATGGGGTGCCTCAGGGCTCGGTGCTTTCTCCTCTTCTATTTAACATTTACATAAAGCCACTGGGGGAGATCATCTGTTACCACTGAGTGAGGTATCATCAGTATCTATACATCTCAGCCCATGGTGATCCCAGTGATGCACTCAGTCCTTTCCAGGTGTCTGGAGGCTGTTGGGGCCTGGATGGGGGACAACAGGCTACAACTGAATCCCGGCAAGACTGAGTGGCTATGGGTTAGGGGCCCATGTTATCTTGGGAGCTACCATCTTTGGTTCTGGATGGGCTACTTTGCCCTAAACATACCCAGTGCATAACCTGGGTATCCTCCTGGACTCACGTCTACTGCTTGAAGAGCAGGTGGCAGCTGTGGCCAGGAGGGCTTTCGTGCAACTTTGTGTCATACGCCAGTTAGGCCCACTCCTAGTTTGGAACTCATTGCTTATGGTCACACATGCTCCATGATACTTAAAGACCGCATCACCCCCAAAAACATCTGTCCGTCGGACCAGAGAGGCTCTCTAATTGTTCCATTTGCTAGAGAGGTGCGTCTCTCTAGCACTAGAAGGAGGGCCTTCTCAGTGTCTGCTCTGGCCCTATGGAAGCTCTTGTCAACCGAGTTGCATCTCCAGACAATGTTGCTGCCCTTCAGGAAAGTTTTAAAAACCTGGCTGGCAGAGCAGTTGTGGGGCACTGGCAGCCTGCTGGCTGATTTAAGAATGCTCTCTCCCTCTTTTTAAACTGGCGGGAGGGTAGGGAATGTTTTGTGGTAGTTTTTAATGGGGTTGTAATTGTGATTTTTAAAATTGTGATGGTTTTAATATCTGTACGCCACCCAGGGTCTTTGGAATTGGGCGGCAATACAAATCCTAAAAATAAAATAAATAATACACTGAAAAAATAAACAGTGATCAACTGTAACTTGTATTTTTAAAGCATCTTTCATTTAAAATCATAAAGCATTTGAAGTATTTCACAACAATAACATGTGACATCTTGGAGCAACGAAACACTTTTGTTCAGATTGGTCTTGACTTCAACAGTAAGCCAAACTGGGATTTTTACTTTTTTGGTTTCAGTTTGTCAGTGGTTGCTAAATTAAGTCAGTGTTTTACAGAGATACCACTAGCTAATGCACACTTCCTTTAGCCAACCTAGAATTTATTCTTAAGTAATTCTATTTTTTTGTCTTAATTTTTGAAATTGTGAGTTGTTGTTTATATGTCTGAAACATATCATTTTAGCAGTCATTGGATTTTACTTTAGTTATTTAGTTTCAGCGTTCCCCCATAGATTGTAGATAAGTTTATATGCTAAGCATCACTACTCCAGTCAAGTCTAAATAAGTATGAAACCATTTGATTTTTCTCTACATTTGGAAAGACTGGTCTCTGACAGAATCGTAGGTAGAACTCATTATGAAAACAAGTCTTAAAGATATAAGCTATCTAAGACGTGAAGACTTGGAAATCTCTTTACTGTACTGTACTTTGTTTCAGTAAATAAGATTGGAGCCACAATATACCTCAGGAACTCCATTCTCTATTCTGACACATTGGCAGTAGGAAAGGTTATCCTGTTTATTCACACACATATAACACCTTTTAGTACAAATTGTAAGAAAGATCTTGGAATCTCTTGCACCGGAGTACTGAATAGAATACACTATGCACCTTCATATCTTAATGAATGAAATATGTAGGATAAGACTAGAACTGTGATAGCGAAACTTTGCACTCCAGGTGTTCTTGAAATTCAATTTCCTGAAGCCCTGATCAGCAGGAGTGCTGACTTGGGCTTCTGGGAATTGAAGTCCAAGAACACCTGGAACACCAAGGTTCTCCATCACTGGACTAGAACATAGATTCTTGATTATGTATAAGAGATGTTGAAAGTACATTTTTTCCCATCTCATATAAGTAATGCTAGAAAGCAATTACTGCACCTTCAGTCTCCTACAAAAATTAATTTTTAAGACAAACATGTAATTATAAATGTAAGCTTTTGCTAGCTTTTAAAAGATCTTGGCACATTTGAACAAATGAGCTGTTTTGTCACTAATTGATCTGGTACATGGTATCTTAATAAAGATTAAGTTTCCATTCTATTTGGGAATCGAGTACATCAGGCCATCCCAGTTCTGTTAACAGCCAATTTTGTTTTAAATTTTTTTCTTCCATGAGGAGTAAATATATAGAAAGTCGCCGAAATAGGAAAAAGTCCATATATGGACACTGTATGGATTCGAATTTCCATCTCCTGGATATTTCCATATAGCAGCTTTTTCTGTAAAAACTTCAGATACTTTTGGTTGGATTTTATAGCACAATTTGTATAGTGGATTGCCTCTGGGCTTTTTCTGTCCTTTGAGACACTTTTTGGGCTTTATAGACTTCCTTCAGTCTCTGTGTACATTTCATTTCTAAATTAGAAAATCTTGTAGCTTTGCCCACTTAAGAATCCCTGAGAATTACAGTCATGTGAGAATAATAATAGTAAGAACTCTTTTTAATTTCCCCAATTCAAATAATTTTAAGTAGGAGTATTTTTGCCTTTAGCATTTAAACACTTCAAAGACATTTATGTAATCAAAGCATAAGTTTTTGTACTTAAGTATTTTTTGCTTCCTTTCCAAAATAGCAAATACATTTTGTATACGTTGGAGAAAGGAAAATGGCTTGGGAGATATATATTATTATAAGTGAAAGTAAAGTAATCTCTGTTCAGATTCTCAGTCTTTGGCATGGCATCGTCTTCTGATATTGCACAATGCAACAATATTAGCATAAATCTTCGTGGTAACATATACTGTACTATAAATGGCATTGTATCTTAAGTATCCAGGACTGGAACTATACCTGAGTGCCTAAATATTCCCCATGCTGCTTCTTGAGAATACACACCACTTTTATTGTCACACGAACCCGGGAGTTCTCAACCTATGCCCCATGGGCCAGATCTGTCCCTCAGCACCATTTCATGTGGCTCGCTGCTGCCAGAAAAAGTCGAAATAGCATTTGCAGTGGGGGAACCACCAGTCCAGCCCACTCAGCTGTCTGAGGGAGCGTGACCCAGCACATGGCTGGAAAAGATTGAAAAACCCTGCACTAATCCTATGAGGTAAATTAAATGTGGGAGAGGGACTGACCCTACATCACACAGCTGTCTTTTGCTTGTTTATGAACCTCCTTTGCCTGAGCCACAATTAAATTAGAATATCTCTAATTAATGAAAATTCCTCATTGCATCCTGATAGGAAATCAACATTAATTACACCAGTGATGGTGAACCTATGACACGCGTCTCAGAGGGGGCACTCAGAGTCCTCTCTGTGGGCACATGTGCCATCGCCCCATTACAAAGTTCGCTCTGCCAAGCAGCCCAGTGGGAATGCTTCCTCCCTCCCCCCAGCACAGGGTTCGCCCAGCTCCTCTGCGGCGCAGATGGCAGCCTGTTGAGTTTGGGCACTTGGTCTCTAAAGGTTCACCGTCACTGAATTAGACATTTCTAATTTTTCATGTAACACATGCAAAAACATAGATGCTGCAGTCCCTTATATATCTCTGGTTAATCAAAATAGATCTCCACAGTTAATTAATTCCTTCAGTGGTATGGAAAGGACTTTTTAGCCTTATGTGATCATGTAACTACTGCAGTACCAGCAGTGGGTGTCTGATGTTGATGCTAAGAAATGCATTCCGGTCTTGTGCAGAGCTAGGATCCCAGCCTGATAGCTATTAAAATGGTAAGATTCTCAAATGCTTCACTTTATGGTTCTTTTGAGATTGTATACCCAAGCTGATATGGTTATGGGCTGGATTTTTGGGTCTATGTGTATATTGCCCCCGATCTCTTTCTTCTGAAGCCAAAGGTGAAAGCTGCTGCTGTAGAATAGAAACTTACTTGTAACAGAGCAAGGCAGCGAAATGGGCACAGTTGTGCACATCATGACTGCAAATCTGTGTTTTCTTCATCTTGCCGACTGATGGATCTAATTTAGGAGAAGCATCTGTGTTTTCTATAAACTTAATTTCCTCTGAAATAGAGTGTGTAATCTTTTGTTACGATTCTCTTTGAAAGTGTCGAAGTTACAAGCTATAAGGAATCATTGGCAACAAGATCTTAAAGGAAATAAGCCTGATTTTCTTGACAGATTTCATTCAGGCTCGCTGACTCTCTTGAAAGGGGCCTAGCTGCTGAAACATCTCATTTTGCTTGTTTAAATTTCCGGTTGCTTTTGCATGCTTTATTGCAAACCATTTTCATTTCTCTGTGTTCTCCTCGGTGGGACTCATTTCTCATTCGTGTTTTTGTCTCATTTGTTTCCATCAGCAAATGCCCAGCACACCAGGGTTTGTGGGATACAATCCATACAGCCATCTGGCCTACAACAACTACAGGCTGGGAGGGAATTCGGGCAGCAACAGCCGGGCCACGGTAGGAGAATCAACTATTACGTCATCCGGCAAACAACAGGAAGTGACCAGAAATGGCTTTAGAGTTAGGTTCTTCTGAATCTTAGCTGCTACCACTATTTATTTTTTTAAAATACTGTATACACATGAAAAAATAACTTTTGATTTCTTTCCCTTCCTCCCTAGTCTTCCTTTTTCTCACTGTGTAGAAGCTAACTTTTAGATTACAGTTTTTTTCCCTTTGTAACAAGTTTGGGGAAAGTTATGACTGGAACATGAAGTTATATATGAAACTTACGATAGATTGGACATCATTGACGCAGATCTCATGGCAGCTCCAGGTATCTCTTAGAGTAGCTTTCAAGGGAGGTGGCTCGTGCGCTGGTGTACAAGTCAAATGGAAAAGCATCAAGTAATATACGTACACATTTGAATTGACCTCTCAGAAACAATTCATGTTGAATTTAGATACACTTTAGCTCTTTTGAGAATAGCTTTACTTTTTGTGACCTGAACATTCTGAAGTAATGTTTATTACAAAATATATAAACACAGAGATAGAATCAAAAAATGAGGATGAGCTAAATA
Source organism: Furcifer pardalis (assembly GCA_030440675.1). Taxonomy (NCBI): domain Eukaryota; kingdom Metazoa; phylum Chordata; class Lepidosauria; order Squamata; family Chamaeleonidae; genus Furcifer; species Furcifer pardalis. The sequence continues at coordinate 27,381,944 of CP126897.1, forward strand.
AGAAAAATTATGATTAATGGGGGTTTTTTTCTACCAAATTTGGGGAAATTAGAAAATTCCAGAGCTGATTAAATTGGCATCTTTCTCTTCTATATGTAAAAATCAAGAGAGCTTTGAAATCAGGTGTAAATGAGTCACTTGTCCATTTTTGGTATAGAAAAATATTTTTGCATTTTCCTGTTACTTTCTGTAGGAAAACATTAATTAGGCTAGGTTCTGGAGCAGAGTTAGAATTTAGAATTTAAGTAAGAAGCTATTCCAATCCCACCACCTTGACTTCATGGATCTAGTAAAGAAGAGGGTCTAGTAAAGCTACTTTGAAAAATTGGCTCCCCAAGAACATCTTAATCTATAAGATTTCTCACTGGTGTTTTACTTCCACTTCCGGGAGTGACGAGGGCAGCACAGGCCGGGTGAATCGCAGTAAACCCATTCGTGTGGATTCACAGGGTGCTTGGGCTCCTGGGAATTGATGTCCAAGAACATCTGGAGTACCAAGGTTCGCCATCCACCTTGGACCCATCAGCAGAGAGGCTCATAGCAGTTGCTGTGGATCTGTGCCTAGCAACTTCAGCTGATCTAGTTCAGGATCTCCTGGTAACTAAGATGAAAAGGCTCCAGCTAGCCTTAATGACCAGTAAAGGAGAAAGATACAAGGTGAATTAAAAAGTTCTCTTCATTCCTAGCTGTCCACGATCGCGAGTCTATAATAATACATAGAATATTTGTTACTTATTCTACGCACTATTGCTTAGTGCTAGTTCTCACTAAGCTGTGTCACTCAGACTCTGCAGGGACTCCAAAAGTGGAATATTTCTCCATACAAAACACTTAGCCAATAGGAAAAGATTATAGCCCAGCCTTCCCCCTAATATGCTCGTTTTCTGTGGCTGTGGATTTTCTTTTTCTATGAGAGAACATTGTATAAACTTGTTCAGACATAATATTTTTTATTAATGACAACTAGACCTTATTTTTTATTATTGCTAAAACACGTAGGGGTGTCCAGTCTGGTATAGTGGATAGAGTGATACTCGGATTCTAGAGACCAAGGTTTGAAACTCCCTTGGCCATGGAAGCTTACTTAGGGTGTGGAATTGGTAAAGCCACTCTTTAAATATCTCACCTTGAAAACCCTATTAGAATTGCCATAAGTGATCTCTAATTTGATAGCACTTAACTAACTGTAATATGTAGTGGCTGAATGTTGTTGCCATTCCATACATTATTTCCATGCTTAAATAAGAGTGGTGCTGAAACTCTCATTTCTCTTGGATTACCTGAAATTCCTCTTTATACAGTAAAACCCTAACTTACATATGCCTCAAGTTACATAAAATTTGACCTTCATAATGATTTTTGCACTAAAACCATGTCCCGATTTACATAACACAATTTCATATGGGTTTGCTTCGAGTTAAGTAAAAAAAAATAATTTTTCCTATGGGTTTGCTTCGAGTTAAGTAAAAAACCGAATTGCATAAAAGCCTACGGAACAGACTTTTTACATAAGTAGGAGTTTGACTGTATAAACTATGGGAAAATAACAATATCCTTAAATCAGTTCTCTGCCCAGAACGAAGAATCACTGTAGCCAGGTATAGCTTTTTCTGAGACTAAACACACAGCTGTGTTATAGAAGCCCTTTTAAAACCAATTAACCACTAGTTTGCTCAAGTGTCATGCAGTGAAATCATGGCTTCTATTAGGCTGGCCCGTGATTTCATGGTTCTCTGTAATACACAGAATAGCTAAACAGAAGAGAATTATCTTTCTCTACCTTGGGCAGCTCATATGTGAACACAAAAAAGGGTAAAGAAAAAAACCGCAAACAAATGGGATAGGAAACTGCACATAACTATAATAGTGAAGGTTTACTTGTTAGAAGAAATTTAGAAAAGAGCCTTTGAAATCAATGTAATGTTTATATAAGTCCTTTTGATATCAGTGATTCAGTTCTATATCTGGATCCAACCCATGGCATTCTTCCTACTAAACATGTAAAGAAATTATATCCACATACTTTTCAATCTGATTTCAAACTCAGATTGAAATATGGGCTTTCGTTTCATCGTATATATGTTGTGAGCATTTACAGCTTTATCTGCCATGTATATTTCAATGTGTCTGATTTATCTTTTAAAAATTTGTGTTTATTTATAAACATTAAATTGATTCGCTCAATGTTTTTAGATCCATTTTTGAGCATATATGTACATTTGGAATGCATACATTTCATAAACTTTTTTATATTCCAGTGGTAGTAATGTATGCATTGACACAGCCATAGCATTTCATAACTATGGCAAGGCGAAAAGCCTGTTTTTTCTCCCTTCAAAATAAAAAAAAAGCAATTTCCAAACATCTAGAAGCCATTCTTGTCACATGTGCTTTACTTCAGACTAAGCTGTTGAGATTGACATGATCATTTTGAAACTAGAATCCATGCAGTGGTATTTGTATGTGCACCATTGTACAAGCAGAATTTGTTCACACAGACTGCCTGTTAATTTTTGTAGCAGATGGAAATCACATAAAGACATGCAAACAAGGATCTGTTTTCTCCTTTGAAGTGAATGTGAAGCCTTTACGGATGATGGAGTTCTGTCTGCATGTCAGAGCTTCTGCTACTGCAAGCAACTGCCTGATGACAACCACAAAGTATAGTGAGATAATTTTATATTCCGAAACAGCTCTTCAGCTGTCTGCAAGAGTTTGGAAGAATCAGCTTTGGGCACATAGAGCCTCATTTGTTACAGTTGATACTATATCTTCATACGTAGGCATAACTGGGTAACAACCATCTCCTGAAAATTGTATTTGTGTAGAGTGCTGAAGTGCCCTGTGATCCTTGGAACTAGATTCACTGAAATCATCAGCCTATAATAACGAAGAGCCTTCTGGCAGTTAATTCAGTTACAGTTTCATCAGATCTTTGAAATGAACAAACTGCATGTGTGCAAATGCTTATTTTGAAATGAAAACTAGAGCAGGGGAAGGTCCAATAACACTACTTTGTTTTAGTGTCTTTCGTTTTCTTTCTTATTGAGTGCAGGGAAGGTGCTTCGCGTTTGTACAAACCTTTAATGAAGACCAAAGATCCATCCGGAATTTACCAACTAATTTGGATTTGGGCAGTACAATTCGGACTCCTGATATGCAGGTTGAGGGAGCCAGCATTGCAGAGATATTGTTCCCTTATTTTTTTGGGATTTTCATTTTTCTGTCTTTGAAATAAGTATAGTTTGAGAATGCCTTAAGTTAAAAAAATTTTTGTATCACTTGGATTTTCTTCTTTCTCATCTTCCTAAATTTGCCTGTCTCTTGTTTAGCCTTGAGGTTACTTTCAGACCTGAGCTTTACACCTGATTTGGCCCCATACTACAGGTGATCCTAATGAACTAGTATTTGTTAATCTGGGAGAGATCTTTTCTGACAATCATTGTAATGCTTAGCAGCAATTTCATGTACTCCAGAAAAACTAGAGTATAGGGAGCAGCATTGATTTAATAATAATAATTTTGTGTCAGAATAATTATTCTGGGTTGAAAGGATTTTTGCTGGAGAATCTTTGCTCAGGGGAGGCCCAAATGAGGCTCCCTTCATGTCCCCAAAATCTTTTCCCACTGAAGTGTTCCCTATTTATCTACTTGCAATAAAATAAGATGAATTACTCCTATTGCTGTGGCAGAGTCTCAGGCAAGGAACCCTGCATGCTCCCTTATGTATTATAGAGCAAATGTGGACCTTCCAGATTTTGTTTGACTCATCAAATCTAGCCAAGATAGCCATAAGTGAGGGCTGGTAAAAGTTACAGTCCCATGAACATTTGGAGGACCCCACACTGGCAAAGGTTTGTAGTACTACATAGTTCTATTTTCCATAGAACCCAAGAAAATGAAGACTGGAGTTTAAGTGTTGTTTAATTCCCTTTTAAACTATATTTGTTAGTGCTAAGAAAGTGATGCACTTATCTTAATGCTGAGATTCGGCCAAGAGTTTAAAGCCAGCTGTGAATATAGCCTCAGGTTATTAATGCAGGTACAGTAACATCTGCTCTCATTAGAAAGAGAATGGACGTTTGGAGCACGGCTGCCACGTTTACTGCTTGTGCTGCTGGCAACACTGCTGTTTTCGGTACACAAAATCTCTGTATTGACAGGCAAGTTGATTGGAGATAAAGTCAGAGTACTGTTGGGTTACTCCTGATTTCAGGGTGTTGGAGAATATACTGTTTCTCATGAGAGCTTGTAACGTTACCTGCTTCCCTGTCTTACTTGCCTCTATATATCTCTTTAAAAACTTCTGTTTTGCAGTTCACTTAATATGTGAGATAAGATAACCAGTGGATTTTATTTGATTCTTCTCCAGGCATCCTCGGGCATTACAATCCCCAAACCCCCCAAGCCTCCAGATAAGCCACTCATGCCCTACATGAGATACAGTAGGAAGGTGGGTACAAAACACTTGGTCTTAATTTGTAGATACTTTTAAAATTATCTCTCTCTCTCTCTCTAATCTATATATTATCTATATGTATATAAACTTTTTTGATTCAAAACCCAAATCTGAGTGCTTTGCTTGCTATATTTCTTTTCCTTAAGGGAGAGCTTAAGAATGCAGTTGTCTTCTCCATTCACAGTGAAGGCAATAGTGAACCACAGTCTGAAACATGGCCACTTGCACTCGGAGGAGAAATGGGGAAAAAAATTAATTGCCTATTTTAAAGATACTTAAAGTTACTACCACTTCCTCTGCTAACAAGGATGCATCTGGTGACTTACTGACACAATTTTCCATGTTAAAAGCTCCACTTTGGGAAAGCAGGATTGGTGCAACTCCATAGCTGGACTTTGCAATAGTGACAGTAGGATCTACTTTGCTTTTATTTTTTAAAAAAAACATGTTTGTTGTTTTTAAACTTCCCTTCTTTTACTTTAAGGAGATGGAATGAGAGTATAGTGTCACGTCTCTCCCTTTTTAAAAAAATCAGTCACTCTGTCGTGATAAATTGAGAGCCTGGTTCTTATGGACAGCGCCTGATCCAGTCCAGTGACAAGGAGGAAGAGAACCAGAAGGAGAACTGTGTTACCTGCCTTTTTAAAAATCTCTGGTTCTTTTTTTAAAAAAAGTTTGTGTCATCCAGCGGCCTCTCTTAACACAAAAGAGAAGAAGCATGTGCAGGATTTAAGGGCAAAGATACAGTCCAATGGATGCCGTACGACTGAAAATAAAACCAGGCAGTGGATAAACATTGTCTTCCAGTCCCAGAGAAATTATCAAACAGTGGACATAGCATAACCAAAAATAACTCTTAATGTTGCCTTGCTTGTGGTGATAGTTCTCTGAAAGGATCATAGCCATGCTCGTGATAATGACAAAAGATGTGTTTAGTTTTATACATATTTAGTTAGCTGGAGCTTTACTACAGATGTTTTTATTAAGGTCTGGGACCAAGTGAAGGCGTCCAACCCTGACTTGAAGTTATGGGAAATTGGGAAGATCATTGGAGGCATGTGGCGAGACCTTACTGATGAAGAGAAGCAAGAGTACTTAAATGAATATGAAGCAGAAAAGGTACACGGAAGAAATCTCCCTCTCTCACTCCCAAATGACGCTGGAACTTTCTGTCTCTTTCATACACAAAGCTAAAATAAAATATGTTTTTCTTTTTTAAAAAAAGAACTGTTCTGGAGGAGGTGATAAAACGGGCTCACTTACGAGAGCATTGTTGAGGGAAAAACTTGAGTCCACTGTTTGCTGTTGCACGGCCAGCTCTCAGGAGTTTTAAGGAGAGTGTGGTAGAATCGTGATACCTTGGATGTCCCACCCTAACACACACTACATGGTACAGTTCAACCTGAGTCAAAGGTTGTGTGCCTTCTTCTCTGCCCCCCCCCCCAAACTCTAAGCATAAAGGCACCTGGAAATAAAGCACAGTTAACGAGACTTCCCTCTTTCTGTTCCTCCTAACATCACATCCACCTTACTGTTCATTATATATGGACACACTCTGAAATGGTTAGATGCAACACTGCCTTTGCAAAAGAGAGCAGTTGAAATCTCAGAAAGCTGCCCTGAGGTGTCCATTCCTTGCAAATTGTCCTTGTGTCCTGCAAGGATCTTTTAGAGGAATTTCCCAAGGTTAAGGGAGATGGTCTTGATTGAAGTTTTTCATATATATATAAAATCTATCAAACTGTAGATAGAATACAACGAGTCAATGAAGACCTACCATAACTCACCCGCGTACCTTGCGTACATCAATGCAAAAAGCCGGGCTGAGGCTGCATTGGAGGAGGAAAGCCGGCAAAGGCAGTCTCGTATGGAGAAGGGCGAGCCCTATATGAGCATCCAGCCTGCTGAAGACCCAGATGGTAAGTGAAAATATAAGTGCTGAAAAGAACTTGACAAGGGAATTCTTTAGTAAAATCTATGACAGCAACACTTTATTACATGCAGTGAAATCACCAGTGACTTAGGGAGACCCTATGAATTAATTAATAGGGACTGGAGTGGCTCAAATGGTTAAGACGCTGGACCTGCTGACTCGAAGGTCAGAGTTTCATTCCTGGGTACTGCATGATGGAGTTAGCTCCTGCTAACTTAGCAATTCAAAATAGGGACCACTGTGGTGGGAAGATAAACAGCGTTCTGTTCACTCTGGTGTCGAGGCATGCCTACAATGTGTCCACAGAAACCTCTGCAGATGCAGAAAGTGCTGACTCTTTGGCTATAAACAGATGAGCATTGAACCCTAGAGTTGGATACGACTGGCTTTCAAGCAAGGATGACCTTTACCTATGAATTAATTTTATTTATTGCTTCCAGGAACTCCTATCATAAACAGTTTTTTTCAAATGAAAGGCTCTGGTTTTTATTAAGTCAATCTATCTCATGCCTAGTCTTCCAGTTTTCTTGCTACTTCATCTTTTCCCCCACTCAATCTGTTTTACACTGAGTTTTGCTTTCTTACAAAGTCTTAAATAAATCAAATTAGATTAAAGTCTTGATTAAATTATTTCTACCTGTGGAAAAATTTCAGGACTGATCTGGTCTAGCATAATTTTTTTTTGTCTCTTCAGTCCAAAATAATCTCTTGTCAGGTATCCTGAACATTTTAGTAATAAGTTGTCCATTCATTTTTTTTACATCTGTCATTAGTAAACGTTTCAGTTTCCAATAACTATTGCATTTCTCCTCTCAGCTATTTCCAAATAAAGAGAATAAATATGCATAACACATGCATAGCTATGTTTCATTTGAATAAGACATTGCATTGCTCATATATTGCTGTAGTTATCTTTATTACCTGCTGTTACTAATGATTATGAATTGGAAAGTAAGCAGCTTTTAGAAGGATAAAATTGGATCTGCCACCATGTACCGGTAGTACTAAGTCTGCCACCGGTTGAAAAATTAAAATGTGTGTGCTCATGACTTCTTAAAAATGAGACCCAGGATTTTTCCCCTGTCCTTTTATAAGAATGGGTATATTTAATGCAGTTTCCTGTAAACATTAAAGCAATCTCAGCATATCTGTCTAAATACGGTTGACTCCCATATTCGAGGCAAAATAGATTAGAACAGGACATCTAAAATCAGACTAGAAAGTCAACCTATAAAAAGATTGAGACAGGCAAGAATGGGCGCTTCAGTCATTTTTTTTACAGATTTCATAACCTCATCTCATGCATATCCCACTTGCTGAGCCATTTTCAGCTACTCAGTGTTGTCTGTGTCCCCACCTCTATGGAAATCAGAAGACATTCTTCCTTTTTTAAAGTTCTTTCTCTAAGAGCTTCAGAGTTACTCTATGTGTTGTTCTTTAATAATCTTGTACCTCAGAGACAGTTTGGGCTTACTGTGATTCCCTTAGTTTTATCCTAACTGGGCAAGCTGAGACCATGAAGTCTGAGAGCTTTCATGCACAGAGACATATTACCTCCCTTTTGGTGTGTATCTTGGACCACTCTACATCAAAAGTAGTTTAACCATCTCTTTCAAACTCTCCAGCCAAAATTATAGAGGACAGAAATGGGATACCCTGGCATGGTCAGTTTCTCCACTGATTCCTTACTTCCCAGTCCATCGCAAGCTGTGCCTTCCCGCTGCTGGTTGGAGGGGAAGAATCATTCAACTATATGAGCGTGTGATTTTTCTTTAAAACAAAGCCCATACAACCAACATGGCTTGTTCTTGAAGTAAGGTCAAATTACTTTTCTTGACAGTAGGAGCTGCGGTGCTCAATTCCCTCCAAAGCCTGTGTATTGCCCTTCGACAGAGATAAAAGAGAGACCATTGGGGGCTCCATTCTGCTGGAGGTTAAAACATGTACCTTGTCCTGTCAGTGGTTGTGCCAACCATTAAGACAGGAGTGCCCACACTTTTCAGGCCATGGGTCGACCATGTGGTTCCTCCCACCGGAAGTGGAAGTAAAATGCGCCTTGCAATCTGTTTTGCAACTGATATGTTTTGCAACAGGATGAAATTGATTTTAGGCTGCCATTTTCTCTGCTTAAACCAGGGGTGCCCAAACTATGGCCCATGGACCAGATCCGGCCCCCAACATCAATTCATCCATCCCACACTGTCCTCCTTGCTCTAGGAAGTGAAAGTAAAATGCACCTGTACAGGCATATTGATGAACTGTTCAGAATTACTTTTTAAAATCTGTACCTAGGTTATAAGAGTCAATTTTTATCCATTTTAACAGTCCTTATGACAAGGTTTATAGTGTGATCCAGTGATTATTTTTATAACTTTTTTATCATATTGCAGATTGAGAGGAGGCCTAAAGTTGAAATAACAGGGCTATCATAAACCCATCTTGCTTGCTTCCCATATTTACTTCATGCCCTCAATCACCACACTATGCAAGTATATGAGCCCTTCAACTAGATCAGAGTGAACCTTTTTTTAAAAAAGAAGAAAAGGTGCCTAGTTTAACCTCTTTAATTTCTATTTCTTGCCTGTGTAAGATTTGATGATTTTGAGTTTGCCATAACTAGTTCCAAGAGACTTTGCTCATAGCTATCACATTTTGTATCCATTCTCTTATTCCAAGCTTCACAGTCAGTTTAAATTATTTTAGCCATATTTCTATAAGTTCCCTTTCAGCTCTACAGTTCTAAGATCTTTTCTTCAAAGGATTGATATTGTTAATACTGTACTGGCATGTATTTGAGAGGGAATTTGTCCAGACTTTTCTTTTTTGAAAGGATATCTTTGCCCCATCTTGACAGCTCTGTATCGTTAGTCATGCTGTAATATGATCATTGTCCTTTTTCTCCCACGTTGAAGACTGCCTTATTTGTTGTAAATGATTTGGAACTACATCGTAAAGTAGTGTATCTAGAGGAGCAAATACTCTTTTTATGTTCATATAGCCATGAGACATTTTCTAGCTTCAGGCAGTTGTTTGCAATGTGTGAGGTACAGTAATATAAGCAAAGCTGAACAGATGTTGCCCTGCCCTGATTCCATCTTGTACTATAAAAGAGATTTGGCTCATCCTGATGCCAGGCAGCCCTGCTAATCAATTGTGTATGTTCTTTCATGGTGGGTGGCAGGCCACCATCAGAGGAGAATTACTTTGTGCTCAAGAGCCTTTTTATCTTGCACTTCTGGATTTCAAAGAGGCAGTCACCTTTCCCTATGTGTTCTAATGATTCCAGAGTAAGTATCTTCCAGTGCAATTCCTTTTACCATCACTAGTATAAACCGGAATCCACACTCAATCCAATGCATTTTATTCAGACAATCAGACTGGCACGCAGATTACAAGCATGTCAGGATGGGCCAAGAATATCAGTCACGTGATCTGCATGAAATATTTCTAAATTTATGGATCTAGCCCCGTAGTTCCCAACATGGAGCACACACATGGGCAATTTGATTTTTGGGGGTGGAGGGCAATTTGAGAATTGAGTTATTAACAGTGAATGGCCTTTTAGGCTTCCACCACGTGAATAGGAGTTCAATTTTTGAATAATAAGAATTATATGTCACGAGGGAGGGGGCATCAGGATTTTAGAGATGCTTAGGTGGGGCATTACCAAAAATAGGTTGAGAACCACTTTTCTTTGTGTGGGCGGGTTAGGGAAAGATTGGTTATATGATCTATTGTGAATCTTTACTATATTTAAATCTTTTGTATCCAATGAAATTGTCTTGGTTAATAGCTCTTTGTGAGTGCGCTATACTGAGCCTACTCTGCGTCAAAACATGCTGTTGCGATAGTTCAGAGATCCCTTATGGGTGTGACTTGGAACTTTTATAGGAATGCCTTTTGTGCAAATGAATCCATTTCCACTGTTCCCCAGATGTTTCCAGTCTGCAGGCGATCATGTTAGTTGCCCTTGGAAAAAATCTTAATAATTGCACCTACAAAGACCATGACAAGAGGAGACTGTTGTGCTACATACAAGGAGATGAACTGCAGCTTGTTTTGTCTTTGACATCCTTTGACTCTACATGTTGTACACAAGTAAATCCTCATAGGCCGTACTCGAAGTGTTGCCCTTATGTTTGAACATTGGACTTCGATGTTGCTTGTGTGCTAACAATTCAGTGGACATTTGAAGTCGCAGGGCAGGAGATTGTGAGCATTTTGCCAGAGATCAGTGTCAGTTTTCTCTGATCACCAGTCCCAGAAAGAATATTTCATAGTTAAGTTGCATTTGGAGAGACATGACCCATGCTTTTCTCCTCCAAATGACCATAATTCTATACATATGCTTGAGGACACTCTTCAAAGAGGTTCTGCAGTTATATATAGAAAAAGGATGTGGATGTGTGTCTGAACCAAGTGTGAGTATATGATTGTAAATGGTAACTATCCCTGTGATGGCAAACCTTGGCACTCCAGATGTTCTTGGACTTCAATTCCCAGAAGCCCATGCACCCTGTGAATCCACACAAATGGGTTTACTGCAATTCATCCGGCCCGCACTGCTCTTAACATTCCCGGAAGCGGAAGTAAAATGCGCCCATATGGAATGTTATTTACCTTCCCACTGAACTGGTACCTATTTATCTACTTGCAATTTCTTGCTTTCAAAAACAATTTGATCAAGAATGATGGGAGACATAATTTTAGCAACAACTTCTTCCGTGTCTAGGCCAGACGTGAAACTGCCAAAATGCTAAACTTCTCAATGGTCTAAGATGCACCTGTTCATTCAGCCTCTTTTTATTTGATCTGTAATATAGAAATAATAGATGAAACTGCCCCATTTATATGGTTTTTACCATGGTAAAATATTTTAAAATGAACGCACATTCTTCACCAAAGAAGCCTAAATTTTGCCATCACTAAGTAGACTAAATAGATGTACAGTAATACCTCGGATAACGCTAAAACTTGGTTCCACAAGTCTTGGTGTTATCCGATTTTAGTGTTATCCGATGCATGTTAAAATCCTGTGGGATGTATCGGATAACGTTAAAGCTCCATAGAGATACATTGTAACTGCACAGGCTTTAGTGGTTGTTATCCGATCCATCCCATAGGACCTTAACATTATTCGATCCAATTCTCCTCCCCAGATTACTTAACGTTATACGATTTTAGCATTATCCAAGGTAAACGTTATCCAAGATATTACTGTATGTATAAATTATATGCTGCTTTTGCTTGAGCAAAAGCTTCAGAATTATTTTTAAAGTGGAGATTTTTGGTAGTTATGTGGTTCTGCAGCAAAGAAAAGGGAACAGCACTATACTGAATGCAGGGTATTGTGGGCAAAACTCACTGCAAAGCTCGGCAGTAGTCACAGTATGCAAGTTGCATTTCTATATTCTCCAGTTCTCAACTGTCCACATTTTGTTTCAGATTATGATGATGGGTTTTCCATGAAACACACTGCTACAGCTCGTTTCCAAAGAAACCACCGCTTAATTAGTGAGATCCTGAGTGAAAGTGTAGTCCCTGATGTCAGATCAGTAGTCACCACAGCAAGGATGCAAGTTCTTAAACGCCAAGTCCAGTCCTTAATGGTTCACCAGGTAAATGAATATAAATGAGTTTGTTGAGAGGTTTTTTCCCCTTGGTTTCACCTAACAGGTAGGTTTCTGCATAACCAAGGCTACCCCAGTTGTGTGATAAAAAGATCCCCACGGAGTCTGTCATTATTTCTCATTTTAAGTTGGGGCTGTGGTGGCTCAGTGGTTAAGCTCACCTTATTAGCTGAAAGGCTGGCAAGTCAGCAGAGATCCGGGTACTACATGACAGTTTGAGCACCTGTCTCTATCCCAGCTCTTGAGGACATGAAAGGAGCCTTATTTGGGCATTCCTTGAGCAGACTTTGTAAAAATCCTTTCAACCCAGAATAATTTCTAACACATTATTATTATTATCCCAGAATTTTTTCTAACACATTATGATGATGGTGATGATGATGATGAATTGATTTCAGAGTATTTTAATTGCTATTCATTCACTCCAGATTCTGGAAACGGGGCTGAGAATTTTTTTTGTTTAACAAAACCTCTTTTTACTGTGGCTGGGTTTCCTTGGTAGGTTAAAAAAATCAATACATATTAAAACTTACTGTAACTGACATTTGGTTTAGTTGTACAGCGGAACCTCAGTTAATGTAATTAATGCGTTCTCAGGGATGTTTCTTAACAGCGAAAATTACTTTAACCACATTTCCTATAGGAATGCATTGAAAACCAAAGTACGTTAACCGAAACGCAGTTTCCCATAGAATGCATTGAAAAATAATTAATCCATTACGAAAATAATTCCAGAAGCCAAACTACTATTTTCTATGGATTTCCTTTTGTTATGCGATTTTTATGTTAACCGAGCCGTTTGTTAACCGAGGCTCCACTAATTAACTTGTGAACCACCCAGAGAGTGCACTAAGTGCTATGGGGCAGTATATAAGTGTGATTGCTTTGCTTTTTAATTGTTTTTGCTTCTCTTTCATGCTTCCAAGTGGGCAAAATAAAACTGCTGTAAGAGGGAACTTTGTTTCCTAGTTTTGAGATAACCTGCAAGTCATCTTATACACATGAACATGCTTTCCAAGCGTACAAAGCTTTCTGCCCACAGAGCTTACCTCTGTCTCACTCTGTTTTCGGGGGAGTAAGAGGGTGAGATCAAACATCCAGTGATTCAGAATATATCTGCCAGGAGATCAAATGTAATAATAGGTGTGGACTAACTCTTCAATCATTCCTGTACATCCCATGCCCTCATAAAAATGCATTATTTGAACCAGGAGCTGCTGCTTTCAAAGATATTATTGCAACTTTAAATTAACATGTAAATACTAGAATCTACTTTTCTATCTCTCTCTCTCTTAATTTCCTTGTTTGCACAGTAAGCAGCTGAATGTTCTCTGAACAAAATTTAGATTTGACAGAGAATGACGCATCTAGGGCTCCCTCTTTGGATATTATTTGGATCTGACTTTTTGTTCCACAGTGCTTGGGCTACTACCCCGAAAACACTGCTACCCCTATGCATATATCTTATTCTTTACCCCGTAGAAATCACAAAATACACATATTCTGGAAAACTCAAAGATACACAGTCAGAATTTCCGTTCGTGTTAGCTCCAAACCTGTTTGACTTTGTGACTAAAAAGCTGGCCCATGAAGGACCCCCCAAAAGCTTTACAATGCTCTTATGTCAGCAGTTTAGAGATGTGAGATGGCTGCTACATGAACTTTGAGGAACTGCAGTAAAAACACTCATCTGTTAAAATGTACTAACATCTCACCAAACAAAAACAATTCAAATTTGATCAGTTAATTTCACTTCTAGGATCTTGAGGTCGTCCCCCCCCCCATCTACGAAATTTACATACAGTAATACCTCATATAACATTAGTATTGAATAACACGAAAATCGCATAACATTAAGGAATCTGGGGGGAAGAATTGCATTGGATAACATTAAGATCCTATGGGATGCTTCAGATAACAACAGCTAAAGCCTGTGTGGTTACAATGTATCTCTATGGCTCCCATAGGATTTTAACATGCATCGGATAACACTAAAAATCATATAACATCAAGACTTGTGGAACCAGGTTTTAGTGTTATATGAGGTTTGACTGTACTTCACTTTAAATATCTTCCTAACACTCAAAATGTAATACTTCACATGTGTATTCATATGTATGTGTCTGTCACAGCTCTATATTTATCTTTTGTTGCATTATCTCTTCTTGACACAGCGGAAGCTAGAAGCTGAACTCCTGCAAATCGAAGAACGTCACCAGGACAAGAAGCGGAAGTTTTTGGAGAGCACGGAATCCTTTAACAATGAGCTAAAGAGAGTATGGCTTTCCAAAGTGTTTCTGTCTATATTGAATAACCCATCAGCTTTCTCATTTATTCCTTCTGCCTAGGTTAGAACAGGGTTGGACAGTGGTGGTTCTCTGAGGTTTTTGAACTTGATGACTGGAAGGTCAACAGTTTGAGACCCAAGCGTTGCATGATGGAGTGTCCCAGCTCCTGCCAACCTAGCAGTTCAAAAGCAAGAAATTGCAAGTCGCTAAATAGGTACCATTTTGATGGGAAGGTAACAGCATTCTGTGCGCTCTGGCATTCTGTCATGCCTGCCATGTGACCCCAGAAATATCTGCAGACACAGATAGCACTGGCTCTTTGGCTGTAAACAGATGAGCAGTGCACCGACTGGCTTTCAAGCAAGGGCAACCTTTACCAGGGTTACTAAAATGTAAATGATATCAAGGAAATAGTTTTCAGGCTAAACTTCTCCATAACAAGCCAGCTTAGATGTTCAAATGTATTTCATACACAGTGAAATCCAAACAATGGATCATTTGACAGTAGATAAATATGTAAACACCCATGCATGCTCTTGTAGCCTTCAGGCTCTGGCTAGACAGCGGAGAATTTCAGTTTACTGTTTTAAAAAGGAAAGTTTCAAAACGTAATGTTACACTTTGAAAATTATATCTGCAGCCAATACCATAGATCAGGGGTGCTCAAACTTTTCCCACCTGGGACCTGAACACAACCCCTCGGACAGCTGGTTCCTCCCAGTGGTAACACGTGACTTTACCAAGCGTTTTTGCCACCTCTGCCACTTCCCATGGTTGTAGGAGCAATGGCAGCACATTTTTGGAATTTTTCACTGTGTTTTCACAGCAGTTCGCCCCATTTTTGGCCCGATTTCACTACTCCCGTTTGCAGCAGGTCACTTCCGGTGTCTGCAGCAATTCGGCATGCAGGCCGTAGTTTGGGCACCCCTGCCATAAATATTATTATTTTCATTTC
This sequence comes from Furcifer pardalis, assembly GCA_030440675.1. Lineage (NCBI taxonomy): Eukaryota > Metazoa > Chordata > Lepidosauria > Squamata > Chamaeleonidae > Furcifer > Furcifer pardalis. The sequence continues at coordinate 27,397,208 of CP126897.1, forward strand.
TTTCGCGCTTTACAGTATTCTGAGAATTCTTTTATTATCCTGATAAGTCTTGCTGCAAGCCACAGATCAGCAGAAGATTAATCACTGGCCAGTTTCCAGGGTCTTGATATGCTGATGAGAGTAAAAGTTTTGTCACTCTCTTCAGTCAGCTCCATAGAAGAAGGGGCTGCCCTTGGTCACCTGTGGAGTCAAGTGCAGCTGCTAGTTGTGCAGATTCTTGCAAATAATGCTAGTGTCGCTAGTATCTGATCCAGCAAGGCGAAGACTTCAGCTCTTATTGTCTCCAAATGATTTCGGGAGGTGGGTCTGGTAATGAGAGGAGATAGCTTGTGTCATTTTATAGAAGAGACAGGTTTTGAACTCTGATGGGATGATAACTAAAACCTGGGAAGCACTCTGGTTTCAAAATAGAATTTTGTCTTCTTTCATCGCTAGCTCTGCAGCTTGAAAGTCGAAGTGGACATGGAGAAAATTGCGGCAGAAATTGCTCAGGCCGAGGAGCAGGCTCGCAAGCGGCAGGAGGAGCGGGAGAAAGAAGCCGCTGAACTAGCAGAACGCAATCAGAACAGCGCTAGCGTCGAGGAGGAGCAAACAGCAAGCAAAGCAGAGGAGAAGAAAGAAGAGAGAGCAACTCCCATGGAAACAGGTAACATGTTTGCGAATCGTGCGAGCTTTTCTTTTTATAACTCCAGCAGATGAGGGGAACACATAGCTGAGATTACAAATGTTAAAAGAGCATTATGTTTTCATTTATGATAACCTGCCTTTTCCTTTTGCCTAGTCACCTAGATTATCTTTCGCAGTAGCTTCTTGGGCCTTCCAAGAAAGGGAAGTCAAAGATTATGTTGGTAGTAATTAGGCAGGTTTTAGATGGATTTTCTTTTAAGAAAAAAAATAACAAGTGTTTTTTAATACAGTATGTGCATTCTTCTTGTTACTTTAACATCTTAATTTCATTTGAAGCCTTAAGTATCATAAAAGCCTTTCATCTGTAGAAGAACGTGTCAATAGAGTTATCAGATTAATGTGGCTGTAATCGCCTATTAAGTTGCTGAATTTAGCTGCACTGTAGTATATAGGCTGCAATTATGTTACCTAGAAAGTAAGGATGGGCAAAAATTCTGGGTATCCCTGGTAGCTCTGTTCTGTCATTGTGGCTGAAAGACATTTAAAAGTTCCAACAAAATAATAGCAACAAAATATTTTCACTGATAAAAAAATTGTTCCTATAGCAGAGGAGTCGCCTCCTGAAGAAACGACTGAAAGCCAGCAAAACGGTGAAGAGACTTCCACACCAGAAGACAAGGAAAGTGGGCAAGAAGGAGTCGAAAGTATGGCAGAGGAAGGGACAAGTGACAGCAACACTGGTTCGGAAAGCAACAGCGCCATGGTAGAAGAGCCCACGGCTGAGCCCGTAGCACCCGAAGAAAGTGAAAAGAAAGAATAAATGTGTATCATATTTTCATGTCTCTCTGTCTATCTCTCACTTTTTTCTAATTCAATAGCATGGGTTAGAGTGGCATATTAATTACTGCTGATATTATTTCTTATTTTATATCTTGGCCACCACAAAATAGCGAGCATTTTAACTGACTGATATGTGCGATGCTGTTGCATTCAAATGTCTAAACAAGGGTGGGCAAAATTGTCAAGGTAATTAGTTGGCATGAAAACAGATCCCAGTTCACACTTTGGTATACTGTAATTCGCAAGAATGGCAGTATATACAAAGAAATGATTTGTTTCAGGATTTTTATTCTGTGTTTTTCCAGGGAAAGTTACAGTGTACTAAAGAAACATATAAAACTTAGCAATTGCTAATGAGGACTGATAATTTAGGATCTGATTATTAGGGTGCAAGTTACTGAGAACCCATTCTTTTCTTAAGGCAGGGGTTCACAACCTATGGCCTGTGGGCCTAATTAAGCCCACATAGCTCATTAATATGGCCCACGGTGGTCACCTAGGCACCGGCAGAAGCTCCCATCACCACCAGAAGTTTGGCAACATCATTTATTGCGGCGGCAATCACACCATTTTTTTGGCTTCTTGCACAGCCTCTGCTGCTCCCCATGGCGGTGGGAAGCTTTTTATAGCATTTTTGCTCCATTTTGGGGGAAATTGCCATGTGTCCGCTATGTTTCAGAAGCTAGAATGTGCCGGTTTGGGGCCTCCAATGCCAAGTGGAGCTTCTGGTAGTGCCTGGGTTCTCAGCGCAGAACCAGGAATTGCCCAGATGTTGTGTTCTAGCTGCCAAAACGCAGTGGATACACAGCAAAAAATAAATAATCCCAAAACGGGACGAAAATGCTCCAAAAAGCCTCCCACCTCTGTGGGGAGCAGCACAGGGTGGGCAAGAAGCTGAAAAACGGGGCAATTGCCGACGCTGATGAAAACAAGCACTGGAAACAACCACGCCTCCAGCCCCCACAGCTGAGTGTCGGGCGTGGTAATGGCCCCTGACGGCAAACCATTGAGAACCCTTGATTATAAGGACTTGGGTAGAACCAATTCTGGAAATTTTGGGTTCAACCACCCATAACCCATTTTATCTGATCCATAAACACTATAATTCCCTTTCTTGGTTTTAAAATGTAGTATCTATTTGATTTTTTAAAAAAGGGTTTCCCATTTTCACTTGATCCCAAACTAGATTCTGAGACCATAGTTTTTCTGAAAGAAGTCTTGCAAAGAATATCATTATGGAATTTATTTTACAGGAAAGTAACATGAAACGGCAAATGTGGTTAAAAGCCACAATCATGAGATACCTTTGCTCTTAGCATTTTTTTTTTCACTATTCAGTTTCAGAAGATGGTTAAAGAAAGATGAGCTGCCATGCTGAAAATACTAGATACCTTCAGTGCTTGAAAGCAAATGTTGATAATATAGTGTTTCAGATCTCTGCCACATGAATTCCCCCCGCCAAAGGTTCAAACTAAATGTTACTGTATAGCATCCATTTTTCTCCTGCATTGGTTTTCTTTCTCTTGCAAGCGCTAAAAAGGATGGCAGTTTCTCATTCTGTGGTTTCGTCACGCCTTGTTGCTGTTCAGAATAACATGGGATCCTTTTCAGGGTTTCTGCTTCCCCCTGTTCTCTTTAATGGTTTCTTGAAAACGGGTTGATGCAAAAGGTGTGGTGGAATACAACCAATGTAGCTTGTCAAACTTTTTTGCTCCCCACATTGTGCCACATTATGAAAATGCCATGCAAGTGGTTTGTTTCAAATAGCTCTTTGAGATGAACTGAGTTTTACATATGTCTTGCATCATCATGGAATTATTTGTTTTCTTTTCCAACATGAACCGTCTGAGAATTTGTGCTTCAGGGTTGTCCTCCACGGACGTCTCCTCAGAGGATTAAAACAAAAGGATGGTAACTTGAACTGCAAATAACAGGTTTTATGACTCAAATAATCCCATTGTTGGTTTTTCAGATTTGTGGTGGGTTTTGTTTTTTGTTGTTTTTTACAACTCTCTTTGGTCTGTTTTAAATACTTGTTGATGTAATAAACAAGAACTTGTTTTCAATAAAATGAAACAACTTGCAGTGGTCTGTACTTGTTGCAACGTACATCAATTGTAATGCAATTGCTTTGTTACAAAACAGGAATTAGAATAGTCTGCGGCAGTGCCAGGTTTAGAAAATACAAAATCTGTTCCAGGTATTAACAATACAAATAACTACATTGGTCCCAGTCTAGCTCTAGCTATGTGTGTGTAGCCCTCAACAGCTAGTCATCCTGTGTATGGTGGCATGGAGGAGGTGTTATGTGTCATTGAGTTACCTCCAACTCATGATGATCCTGTGAATTAGTGACTTCCAAATGTCCTATTATTAGCATGCAGATCTGTCTTGCTAGATTTGAGAGGCTACTTTTTTGATTGGTTCCATCCAGATTTTAGCAGGACGTCTTGAGAACATGAAAGGGAGAGGAGGGTGAAGTCCATGGACTTTAGATGTAAAAGAAGACTGAGGTAAACTAGGAAAAGCATTGAGCAAGAAGAGACTACACTTGTAAATTCATGATCTCTGTGACCCCAATTTCCCAAACTGCATCTCGAGAACCTGGGAACTTTATTTAAAGATCTGCTAGTCTTTTTCATGGCTAGAGCCCACGGCTCAGTAGTATAACATACACTTTTCCTAAAGAAGTTCCCAGGTTCCATTTTAAGTATACAGCTAGGACAAGAAAATAATCCTGCCCTGAAGCCTTAGAAATGGTGCTGGTCAGTTGATGGTATTTGATCATTGAGTGTGTGGTTTGACTCCATATAGCTTTCATCTAGCCATAGTTCTGAAAAAGCCTTTAAACCTTTGCAGAAGTTTTACTTTATTGTTTTGTTGAATCTTCTTCTTTGCTTCCTCTTTTGCCCCTTGAGTGTCAATGGAGATGCAATGTTCTTGTTCTGGCACTTCTAGTGGCCGGCGTTATTTGGTGTTCTTATAATAAAGTATTTCTTTGATGTTATCTAAGAATTAAGGAGTGGCCCATTAAGGTACAGTACTTAAGCAAGAATTTGAAACTAGGTTTCCCAAGTTCTCTGGCACCCTGCTTTTCCCCAAACCTCTTCCCATCCTGGTGTTTTGGCCTACAACTTTGAACTTGGATCGTCTGCCATGTGGGATGGATATTGTAAATCAAAAAATCTGGACAGACCTAGACTAGGGCAATGGGTGTAGAGCTGAGCGGGCTGCGGAGGATGGTGGAGGATAGGGGTGATCCATGGGGTCGCAAAGGGTCGGACTCAACTGCAACTGAACAAGACTAGGGGAGGCTTCTCTAGTTGCCATATATATTGTCTGTCCATATAAGCATCTGGGACTTGGTTCAAAGATGCTTGCAACAGCGACTGTTTTATTATTAGTTTCTTTTTAAGGTCCGCTGAGGCAACCCTGTAGTTGCCTCCACACCTACTCCTCAGCAGCTGGGTGTGGAGTAAATGATTTTCTGTAAAGTTGCCTGCAGGGAATTTCAGGGCTCGTGTGTTCTTATGTGAAACTCAGGCTGACTTGGCTGTTTGACACAATTTAAATCCATACTATCAAAATTTCATTAACATACTCCACCCAAAGCACAGATCATTGTGTTCCAGCATGCTTTTGTTTCATCTTGCCTCCTGACAAGATAAATAAAAGATTTGGAAGGATTATTTTTCTTTTACTTCCTTTAGGACCTGAATGAATTACTCTTGAATAGCTCAAGACTCGCTAAAATGTGTCAAATGGGAGGGAAGGGATTTTAAATAAGATTCTTATAATCTGCCACTCTTTTATGAGTTCTCATATCTAGCTTCAACTTCTTGTTGGCGTTTAAGTGATTTTATCACTAGGGCAGAAACTAATTGTGTTAAAAGAACAGGAGTGAAAAGTTATGTAGGAAACTAAAAAGGGTCTAAACAAAAAATCTTGATGATTATGTTAGCCACTCTATCTTTGTGCATGCTTCTCAAAAGGAAGAAGTTCTAGGAACTGCTTATTTCCCAAGTAATGTTTTAAAACATTCACCATGTTATGCAGCCTCATGCTAATCGAACCTTCCTTACTGTCACTCAAAATATGTTGATAGCAGAAGGATGAAAATGAATGGATAATGGACAAATTACATAATTGGGGCAGAGGCATGTCTAGCTAACAATTTCAGAGCATTTTGAGTGCACTAACACCTTGTTTAAAGGGCTTCCAGGGGAACCACAAAAATGAATAGTGACTTCTTCAAAAGGGAAACAAATACCTAGGCTGAAAATCACAGTTTTGTAGCACCTGTAGGCTTAACCGATTTGTTTATACAGTAAAACACTGGATAACGCTAAAACTTGGTTCCACAAGTCTTGGTGTTATCCAATTTTTAGTGTTATCCGATCCATGTTAAAATCCTATGGGATGCATCGGATAACGTTAAAGCTCCATGGAGATATATTGTAACCTCACAGACTTTAGCAGTTGTTATCTGATCCATCCCATAGGACCTTAACGCTATTTGATCCAATTCTCTTCCCCAGATGACTTAATGTTACGCGAATTTAGCGTTAGCCGATCCAATTGTTATCCGGTGTTTTACTGTATCATGAACTTTCATGAACACTCCGGTCACTTCAGATGCATGTAGTTTGGTAGCTCCAGCTTTATATAAAGTACTGTATATATACGACTATGAGTGGTCCCAAATATAAGTCGAGGTACCTAATTTGAACCTATAAAACTAGGAAAATAGATTGACCCGAGTATAAGTCGGGGGTGGAAAATGCAGCTGCTGCTGCTAGTGAGTTTCAATAATTAAAATACATGAAAATACAGTAAAGTTAATTAATTTAGACATTTGTGTGGGTATGTTTTCGAGTTTTTATGGTTGTGTTAGTTCTTTTTTAAAATGTGTGTTTGAATTTGCACCCTCTCATTTCAGGACCCTCGAGGTCATTGACCTGATTATAAGTTGAGTCCCCTTTTTGGACCTTATTTTGGGGGCTAAAAAACTAGACTTATACTCAAGTATATACAGTATGTACAGTTTGGGTTGGGATTTCCTTTCCCCTGTATGTATTTATAAGACGAGAGAGAAAGAGATGGAAAGCTTAATCCTGGATGAAGGATGCTGCTTGTCCATGAAACTAATTAAAAACTGCTGCTCCGCTCATTGCTGTTTTTTTCATAGCAGTTCAAGATGGTTACCCTGTGGAAATTAGTGCTAGACTCAAGACTCACAGCCAGTATAAGCCAAGAGTACCAATGTAGGAAAAATTATTTTCAGATTGCTTCCAATGCAATATTTTACAACTTTTGGTCCTCCAGATACTTTGAATTTCAGCTCCCAAAAATCCCTGACCACTATTATTTTGACAGGACAAGACATGTATGTGGGGGGTCTTATCAGTTCCATCAGGTAGGTTTCTGCTATTTGCTACAACCCTTCACCTTACCTGAAACCAACTGGCAGCAATGGTTGGCATGTACCTGTGGTATAGTTGCTTTGATCATGCAAAAGTTTGCGGTGGTTTCGGTATATTCAAAGTCATTTGGGCTTTCCAGCAGGTAGCCTGTTCTTGTGGTGAACGTTAATTAGACGTGATTAGTGGCAGAGACTAAATGTCTTGCTGGAAAGGGTGTGTCTGGCAAGAGAAATAACTCATTTGTTAATTTTCTCACAATCGAAGTGGTGAAACAGTATCACTAAAACCTCAAAGAATCTGCTTAAACCATTCAAGCAAGCTGTTTGGCTGTCAATTGCCAAACTAAGTAGCAGATCATCCTGTCAAATGAATCATAACAATGTCTTCATGTTGAATATGAGCTGATGTTATCATAACTGCAGTTAAAATGACTTTATGTGGACATAGACCGGCTAGCATACAACTCTTGCAGAACACACCTGAGGTCAGGTAAGCTTAAGGGCATGTGAGCATTACCTGCTACAGTCCTGAAGGCTGGAAATAGAATATTTAAAGCCACTCAAAATCCTATTCCTATCTTGTCCAGTGTCTTGTTTTTTCACAGTGGCCAACCTTTGGGAAGTTCACAATCTGTACAGCAACTCATCCATCCACACTGGCAATATTTAGCTCCTCCCGCCAAAAAACTGGCGTAATTCCAACAATATTTGGCACATTCTGCTTTCCTACCTACCCTTTAGCATCACATTCTTTTAGCAGAAAGGTCATTTTGTTATTTAAAATTTGTTTTTAAATAAAACTTTTAAGTTAAAAAAATAGTAAAATTTGGTTGTTTTTCTGGAGAAATCCTTATTGGATTTTCCTAAGTCCCTAAGATTTAAGGCTGAATACTTTGGAACGCAAGCCCTCCTCAATCCCACTTTTCTTTCTCCTTAGTTCCTATTGCACAAAGGCTCAGACACATCTTTAGCAGAAGAAAAAAGATTATTACAAGATTTGCATTCAAATAAAGTCAGATGGCAAAAAGGAAAAATCAAGCAAATAGTGGTTTCAAGAGGATTTCTGAAAATAAAACATTTTGTGTAAAAAATACTATGTAAACAGGATAAAGTTAAAGGTCACCCTTGCTCAAAAGCCAGTTGTATCTGACTTTAGGGTGCAGTGCTAATCTCTGTTTCATAGCCAAAGAGCCATGCTTTCTGCTTCTGCAGACATTTCCATGGTCATGCAGCAGGCATGACTAGACACCGAAGTGCACTGAGTGCTGTTTACTTTCGCAACAAAGTGGTCCCTGTTTATCTACTTGCAATTTCTTGCTTTTGAACAGCTAGGTTGGCAGGAGCTGGGACAAAGACGGAAGCTCATTCTGTACTGCAGTATTCTGGTATTGAACTGCTGACCTGCCACCTTCCAGTCAGCATCTTAGCCACTTGAGCCACTGCAGGCTGAACTAAACTACAACATCCACACACAGTAGTAGTCATGGTCGTAGCCATAGTAGTTCCTTCTCATGCTGTGCAACGCCTTTCTCCACCACTCTAGCATATCAGGCAACGAGGTTCCTTGTTTCTTTAGCAATAAAGTTTTACACCACTGGAATGCCAATATAAATGTGAAAAGCATAAATGTGAAAAGGTAGGCTGCTGATTGGTTGTTTAGATTCAAAACGGGCAATAACTATGTTAAAGACTGCCCTTTCCCATCTCCATGTCAGCTAGCATGCAAAACAAGCACAAAGCATGATGAGATTGCCTGCTATAAGATCAACAATTATGAGTTCTAAGAACAGCCAGAATCCTATTGATATTTGTGGTAGATTTTAATACAGTAATACCTCAGATAACGTTTACCTCTAACGCTAAAATCGCATAACGTTAAGTAATCTGGGGAGGAGAATTGGATCGAATAACGTTAAGGTCCTATGGGATGGATCGGATAACAACCGCTAAAGCCTGTGTGGTTACAATGTATCTCTATGGAGCTTTAATGTTATCCGATCCATTCCATAGGATTTTAACATGCATCGGATAACACTAAAAATCGGATAACACCAAGATTTGTGGAACCAAGTCTTAGCGTTATCCGAGGTATTACTGTATTGCTAATTGTGGCTAAGTGACCAGATGGTTGGATACTTCTTAGTTGCATGTCTGGTCAAACATCTAGTTGCATAGTCAAGACATGTTTTGGCACATCATCAATTAGCTCTTCATTGTCTCTGTGATACATGCAAAGATACCATCTTGATCTGTATCAGGACTACTGAACAATGTGTCCCATTTGTATGAGTTCACAGAAGACTTCTCAAAGTACTGTACTGCAATTACAGCTGCAACCCATCATTACATTACAGAAGGGCTCCAGTCAAAATACATTTAGAGATTTGTTTAGCCAATTTTAAAGTAATAATAATTTAAAAAAATCTAAATTTCCTCCCTTCTCCCAAGTTTGGGAACAATGATCCCAAACATGGGTTTGGAATCTTAATTTGTAAACATCTAAAAGGCTTACTATGTAAATCATGTGCATTATATCTACAGTGGTTCCCACTTTATGAAACCAATTTCCTGAATTTTCAGAATCAAAGAATCGGTGGGTGCTGCAGACACAGACCATGATGATGATGTTGATGATGATAAAGAAGATGACATTCTTTTCATCTGAGAGAAGCAAGCCAGTGATCCTTCTGCCAAAGTCAAGATCAGCTGACAGGAAACTGTTGCTGCCCATGGATCACCCGAATGCGGTTGCATTCCTAACATTCTTTGGAGAGCTCCTTTCATGTCCTTCATGATCGTGTTAATTATTCTTTTTGTTCTGCCGTATCCGAATCCGAATATTGGTGATCATCATGGCAATCAGCCATGAAGACTGTCCTGAGAATATAATGCTGCGGCCTTTTGTCTGCCTTCTGCATCGCAGCAGGACAACTGTACCACTGATCCAGTTCCGCGAGTCACTTTCTGGTCCTGAGCCCTTTTGGCATGCAAAGTCCTCCTCAGCCCCAAGCCAGTGTTGATGAAGCTGCAGCTCTCCATCAAGATGGATTCAAGTGGGATTTAATCCACTTGGGGACCATCACTCTTCCCTGTGGACTTCGGCACCCAAGGCCATTAGTCTTCAGGGTGGTCAGGTTAGTTAACTGCTGCCTAACATTCAACGTTGAGTCGCTGGCAAGATAGTCTATTCCATGGGTTCCCAACCTTTTCAAGCCAGGGGCCAGGTCACACTCAGACAGTTTTGAGGACCAGATGGCCATTTTGCCCTGCCTGCACAACAGGGGTGGTGATTTTGTCCCAACAGCTTCAAATGAGTGGCCATTTTGTTTCTCTAATGACCTTGGAGGGGTGGGGGGCACATGAAATGGCTCTGCGGGCCAGATCCAGCCCGTGGGCCTCAGGTTGGGAACCCCTGGTCTACTCTATCACCATAGCAGGATAACCTGGCCAGTCTAGCATGATGTTAATTGGAAGTGGAGTTTGTGCCTACCTTTTGGGAAAAGGCAATCAGGGAAGACACCAGATTTTTGGTTTTCCACCCTAGACGAGATGTTGGTGCTCCCAATTTGTTGACAATCCAAGACTTTTAAACCTTGATCCCTGGGTCCTGAGTAAAGGAAATCTATAAAGTAAATTGTGCTTTGACTTTTTGAACGCTGCCAGTTGAACACTTTCTTTGAGCATTAATCCCACAAGAGGGCACTGTGAACAACCGGATGGAGACTCTGCCTAGCCTGGCATTGTAGGGTGTGAGGAAAGGCCTGCAGATCACTGCAGAACTGTATCATCTGTGTGGGTTTGGTGGGACGGACAGAATGGCCCCATGATATGACAAACTCTTCTCCTTGGCTCTCAGTGTGTGCCTGGATAGATTTATAATACTATTGTTTGAGTTCTTGGCTCTGGAATAGATTAGATAACTTGTTTTCTTGCTCATTTCTCAGGGAAACAAGTTGTCCATCATAGATTCCCCACCCCCCACCCCCCATGATGGGAAACATTTGTGCTGTATCCACTGCAGTGGGCTGGTTCTGGAGGCAAAGTTTAAGACAGAGGTGCCCAAACTTTTCAGGCTGTGGGTCGGTCACTATGGCCTGTGGGCCAGATCCATCCCCCAACACCAATTCACGAAGACCTCATTGCTCCCAGAAGTGGAAGTAAAATGCACCCAGAACAACAAGGGCTTTGCAGGCTGGATGAATTGGCATCGGAGGCCCAGATCTGGCCCACAGGCCATTGTTCGGGCATCCCTGGTTTAGGAGCTGCAAATATCCTTCTGGATCTTCCTTGGCTTGCTATGTAGGAAACTGATTCAGTAGCTTTTGGGAGAGTGTTGCATTTATCTCCCACAGTGAGGTAGGTGGATCATAAAGGATTTTTCACTGAACATCCCTTGGGGACACCGTCTCATTGTTTGTATTTGGTGAGGAAGATCATGTCTGTTTGTCCCTATGCAAGTCTCTTCATGAGGCTGGTGGATCTCCATTCTGTTTGGCTGAATCCAATGCCTTTCCTAGCTGCAGGTTTTTGAGGTGGTAGCCATGTTAGTCTGTAGAATCACGACGGACAAGAAACAAAGCTTGGAAATATACTTTCATCCTCATCTAGTGGTGACCAATAAACCTTTTCTTCTTACCTTCTCATCAAAATATTAATAGCAGTCCTTGGTTTTTTGCTGTCTGGACTCCTCTGATAAATTGTGCTCTTCAATAACTTCTGGGATGTCCATATGTCACAGATAATAATAATAATTTCATATAAGAAATTATTCTGGGCTGAAAGGATTTTTGCTGGAGAAACTCCACTCAGGGGACACCTGAATGAGGCTCCTTTCATGTCCCCAAAATCTTTTCCCACCTATTTATCTACTTGCAATTTCTTGCTTTTGATCTGCTAGGTTGGCAGGAGCTAGGACAGAGACGGGCACTCAATCCATCATGCAGTACCTGGGTCTCGAACTGCCAATTTGCCGACCTTCCAGCTAACAAGGCAAACTTCTTAACCACTAATCCACCACAGCTCCTTATGTCACAAATTGAAAAGACTTTTTCAAAACATCTCTGTACTGTATCACAATCAACAGGACAGATTTCTCCCAAGGTAATTCTTGCATCTCATGACCTTCAACAAGACACATTATCCTATTTCCAATTTTTGCTTGTATAAGAGAAAATGCTTGAGCCTTGATAGAAAGTTCTATTCATTAATGAGGAGCTGGTTGCCTTCCTGGTCATACACTCAATCTAGTTACATTTCTCATTGCCTCCAATGTAGCATGTAATTCATAACTTGTAACTAGTTATTTCCAAAACCTGGGAGTACCAGAGTGTAATTACTCATCTGTCATTTCACAGCCACATTCATTTATCCCATTATTCTTATCTCATTTGTAACCAAGAAAAATTGGAACATCATTTTTAAAGGCAACTATGTAGAACCATAGTTCTGAGACAAAAAGATAATTAGTTTCCATGGTAATTACCTCTTCATTTTCAACAAACTCTTGGTTTAGTTTTATACATTTCATATAATTTGTCCAACTCCTTTCTCTCAGGGTTCTGTGTCCTGCCATGTCTGTGGCCTTGGGCAAGCTGTACAATGCCAGAGTGCCACCAGAAGGAAGATCTGGTGGATCACTTCTGTGTATTTTATACCAAGAAACCTACGTGGTACAGTGGTTAAGCTGCAATAAAGTGCAGTCAAAACTCTGCTATATGGGCATGTTTTACTTGCACTTCCGGGAGCAACGAGGGCGTGCAAGCCAGATGAATCGCAGCAAACCCATTCGTGTGGATTCACAGGGTGCTTGGGCTTCTGGGAATTGAAGTCCAAGAACATCTGGAGTGCCAGGGTTCACCATCACAGTCCTAGACAGCCCAAATCCCATGTGAGTATAAGGAAGAGACAGTAATGAGCAGTGAGGAGGCATGGTAGCATCTGACACATCTTGGTGATAACAATCCTGAAGTTGTCATCCCAATTATACAGACATGCCTGTCTCTTTAAGAATTCAGAAGGAATGAGGAAAGAATTCAGCAACCTTGACAGACATCTGCCCCAGCTTTATCAAGTCATTCGTTTTATTGCAAAAAATCCACAAAATGCAAATTTTGCTTTTCCCCAAAATATTCATGTTAAAAAAACCAGATCTGTAATGTTCTTTCAAAGAAATGCCATGATACAGAAAATTGACTAAAACTCTAATAAACCTATCCAGTAGAAAGCTTTCAAAAATTGTCATTCTCATTTGTGAAAAAAATTAAGATTGATACTTCTGTTTTCTCCTTTAATAGAGATCAAATGTCATCATAGACACACCTATTTTGGATTTAGCAGCTCTCTAAATAATGTTGAGGGGACTGCAGTGGGTCAAGGGGTAAGATGCTGAGTGCAAGGTGGCGAGTCAGCAGTTTGACAGCCACATTCTGCAGGATGGAGTGAGCTTCCATCTTTGTCCCAGCTCCTGCCAACCGAGCAGTTCGAAAGCAAGACATTGCAAGTAGATAGATAGGGACCATGTCGGTGGGAAGCATTCCGTGCGTATCTAGTCATGCCTGTCACATGACCACGGAAACATCTGCAGAAACAGACAGCGCTGGTTCTTCAGCTACAAAACAGAGATGAGCACTGAACCCTAGAGTCGGATATGACTGGTTTTCGAGCAAGGTTTACCTTTATCTAAATAATGTTGCGCTAATTTTTGCAAGCTTCCTATTGGATAAGATTGTCCATTTTTCGTTTTGCAGCAGCTCTTTGCAGGGGGGAGGACCACAGAGTTGGATTTTTTTACAAGAATATTTTGTTTCTCTCTCTCTTTTTCATTTTTTCCGTTCCTTTCTTCCCTTCTGCTTTTAATTTGAAGCATGTTCTATGTGACCTTTATCTAGTTCTTTTGAAGTGGCTTCTTGTTTTGTAACACTGTGGGCTACTGCAAAGTGTGCATGCTGATTTGATCACACACCCTTGTCTCCATCTGTGGTTAAGAGACCGATGAATGTCTTCATTTCATATGCTACCTGCATTGTTCATGGTGCTATTAGTTATGGAACAAGACATTATATGTGTGTTGCTCCCCAGTGACAATTGATCACTAACACATGCATAGGAAGTAGAGAGGATGATTTCTGTACCTCCAGTGCAGTGGTGGCGAACCTTGGCACTCCATGTGTTTTTGGACTTCAATTACCAGAGGCCCAAGTCAGCGCTCCTGAAGTTCAAGAACACTTGGAGTGCCATGGTTCACCATCACAGCTCTAGTGTAGCTTTTTCTACTCTGATAGCCTACAAGTCCTATAATACCCAACAAACTTGGCCACCAAGTATTCTCATAGCATGCTCTACCTTTACTAAGTAAAGTGAGGAAGATGCATTAGATGACAGATAACAAGATGATGGAGGAATGTCATGCACCACCCTACACATGCATACCCTGCCCTGCCCTCTCTAAACTAGCCTGCTGCTGTGATCCATAGTGGAAGATACTGTTCCATTATCAGCCTGCTCAGCTTTTGTACGTGGAGTGGAAGGGGTATAAGCTCATTTTTTGCCAAAGGTCTTGAACTAGCTCTTGAGCTGTAGACCGACACGGCTAAGGAGCACCAGACTGGAGAAAGCAAATGAAAGTGCATTCACTGATCCTACAGCGGTGTTTCCCAACCTTTGGTTTTTTAGGACTTCAGTTCCCAGAAGCCTAAGTCATTTCCCCAAAGCAGTGATCAGGTTGGCAGGAGCTCGGACAGGGAATGGGAGCTCACTCCATCATGCAATGCTCAAACTGCTGGCCTGCTGATGTTCCAGTTGTCAAGCTCAATGTCTTTAAACATTAAGCCACTGTGACCCTTTTTTTATCCAGCCCACCAGTAAAACGCAAGAGCAAAATACAAGTATGCCTTTGCTAGCTGCTTACTATACCCCTCCACCTGTGCCTTGAGGTGAGCATTGCAACTTTGCCCGATGGGTAGGGCTGTTCCTGGTGCGCATTGGATGATGCACCAAACAATTGATTTCTCTGCTAAAGTAATATGTTTCACACATCCACACACAACAAATTGGTGGGAGGTGCAAGGTGCTGGTGTGTAGCATAAGTATAGCTTCTAGGCAAAACATTGGGTGGAACTTTTTCTTTCTTTGCCATGCACTGTATCAACAAAAGACAGGTTATGTTTGGCTTTGTTCCCCCACCTCACCCTGGCACTGCCAACTTCTGCTGCAGCCTTGAACAGCAGAACAATTTGCGTAGCTTGTCGGTTGCTGTTATTTCTTTTTCCTAGGGCGGCAGGAGCTCCCACCTTGGAGCCCCCAAAGTTCTTGCACTAAAATTCCCAGAATCCTTCACCATTGGCTGTGCAGTCCAAAATTTCTGGGAGCTGCAGACCAAGAACATCTGGGGTCCCAAGGTTGGGAACTGTTGTTCTAGGGCAGTGGTGCCCAAACTAAGGTCCGGGGGCTGAGTGCGGCCCCCGGCGCCAATTCATCCAGCCCACGAAGCCCTTGTCGCTCCTGGAAGTGGAAGTAAAATGCGCCCGTACAGGCTAGGGGACATGTGGTTGTCTGAATGTTGTTGGAATCTATTTCCTATCAGCCCTGCCAGTGCCTGGCGGACAGTGGTCCATGGGGTCGCAGAGGGTCGGAATTGACTGTGCGACTGAACAACAAGTGATGATCAGAAGCTGTCATTCAGCAACATCTGGACAGGGCTGGGCTAAACTTACTTTGCAGAATCAATGGGTTGGGGCCAAGTGATGCCAACGCGCCTCTGAATTACACCGTTGTATAGTCTTGATACCAATTTAAATCTCATGATTCTATCCCTAGGAACCCTGGGATTTGTAGTGTGACTTGTGGCTCAAAGCTAGAGTTTATCCTACAGAATATTTTCACTATGCTACAGGACCCAGGATTCCTTAGGATGGAACTTTGACCAGTGGTGGGCAGCAACAGGTTTGCACACACACCCGGGGGTGGGGGTGTAGCAAAATTGGGTGGCCTCTGGGCTGGGGGTGGCGAAATTGGGTGGCCTTCAGACGGGGGGGGGGGTAGTGAAATTTGGTAGCCACCCCCAACTCCCTCCCCTGCCCTATCAGGTTTTGTCCCTCCAAGTGGTTCAAGGTCTCCCTTGCTCAAAAGCCAATCGTAGCTGACTCTAGGGTGCAGTGCTCATCTCCATTTACAGCCAAAGAGCTAGTGCTGCCTGTTTGCAGATGTATACATGGCCATATGGCAGGCATGACTAGATTGCCCATGATGTAGGCTCCTCCCATGGCGTAGGCTCCACCTACAACATAGGTTCCACCCACAGTGTGGTACTGAATTTTTTTGCTGCCCACCACTGACTTTGATCATTCTAGTATACCTGTCATGTCTGGCCGGACATCCTGCTACAGTAATGGAGTAGACCGTACAGCCAACGACTCAACACTGAGTGTCAGACGGTGGTTAACTAACCTGACTCCCTAAAGGGGCCAACGGCTATAGGCGGATGAGCCCCTTTAGGTGGGGTGATGGGCCCCTCAGTGGAGGAAATGCCACTGGAAACCATCACGTTGGGCCCAATGGCAAAATGAGCGGAAGAGGAACTCTGTTTCCCAACAGTCATGGAGGCGGAAGAGGCTATGCCAGATGGACTGACTGTGAAGAGGCACCTTGTCCATATCCTCAAGGCTGAGGCAGTCCATTACAGTCCTGGTGTTAAATCCTTCATGTCTCATTTCTTGTGTGCCACAGGAGATGGCTCCATGATCATAGCGTGTGGGCCACTTCATGGCAAGCTGGGATCCACCTTAAACAAATTCACACCAATGGCATTTTTCCTACTTCAGGGGGAAAAAAATGCATTCTTGGATACAAGTTGCAGTCGACAAAAGTAGTATAGCTGCACTCCATTGACTGAACTAACTATGGAGTACAGGTCTACCTGTAGCTGCAATTAATTTTCCATTAAAGATCAACGGGGGAAATTCTCTTACATGAGTATGCAGATGTTTTATAGTCTGTAGTAGCAAGAAAAGCACCAAGGTAGAAGTACTGTCTATGGATTACTTCTGCTACTACAGTCCACAATGGTGGCCATGGGAATCATGTGATCTACTGTGCAATCAAATTGTGCAGTTCCTTAGTTGTCAAGTGTAACACATTGATGTGGGAGTAACTTTACATCATGCATACATGAACAGGATATTTCCCAGTGAGATTTAAATCCTGAGTAATGCATGCCACTGGATGAAATCTTTTTGTGCTGCTTGCAGCAAACTGAACGCCACTTAACAAAAGAATTTCAACCACCAATTTCAACATAAATTTCAAGCCCTGTCCAGCCTGCCCATATGGGTGTGGGCTGGATTGTCCAGAAAATGTATAGTTATGATATAGGGAGCTGGAGGAGCAATATATTTTTCAGCTCACTCCTCCAGTCTAAATGGTATTGAGGGCTTCCCCTCATCATCTCTGGATAGTCAGGGAAAGCGTGTGTGTTGATGCTTGGCAGACAAACAACGTTGTGCTGCATCATTTCAATAGAGAAGAAAAATTCACTTTTTGTATATATCATGCAGTGGTGGACTAAAAAAAAAATTTACTACCACACTGTGGGCGTGGTATGGTGGGCTTGGCCAGGGGGAAGCCCTGCGTTGCACCCGAATTAGGACTACAGTAATACCACAGATAACGCTAAGACTTGGTTCCACAAGTCTTGGTGTTATCCGATTTTTAGTGTTATCCGATCCATGTTAAAATCCTATGGGATGGATCAGATAACATTAAAGATCCATAGAGATACATTGTAACCGCACAGGCTTTAGCAGTTGTTATCCGATCCATCCCATAGGACCTTAACGTTATTCGATCCAATTCCCCTCCCCAGATTACTTAACGTTATACGATTTTAGCGTTATCCGAGGTAAACATTATCCAAGGTATTACTGTACTTTATTTCAAAACTTGGATGGGCGGGGCCAGCCAGAATTTCTGCTACCGGTTCTAGCGAACTGGTGCAAACCTGCTGATTCCCACCACTGATATCACGGATCAAAAGAGAATCATTCTTAACTTTTTAATTGGCAACACACAGAAAGAGAATTTTTTCCTGTCATTTCTTCTTCAAGTGCCATATCTGATTCCGAATATTGGCTATCCTCATGGTGATCAGCCATGAAGACTGTACTGGGAGTAATATAATGCAATGGCCTTCCATTTGCCTTCCGCATCACAGCATGACCCCCATACCACTGATCCAGTTCTGTGTCACTTTCTAGTCCTGAGCCCTTTTGCCATACAAAGTCCTCATGAGCCTCAGGCCAGTACTGATAAAGCTGCTGCCCTCCATCAAGATGGATTCAAGAGGGATTTAATCCACTTGGGGACCATCACCTTTCCTTGTGGACTTCACCATCCAAGGCTGTTAGTCCTCTGTGTTGTCAGGTTAATTAACCACCACCTAATGATAGGCATTAAGTCACCGGCTGTATGGTTTACTCTATTATAGCAGGATAACCTAACAAGGGATGTTCTGCCATTTAAACATTTTTAAAAAGTTAGTTCTCCAATCATCGGCAGATGATCAGGGGACGTTTTCAGTAAGCCACTTCAGGATAGTGGAAACTGACACAGCAAACAGCTTTGCCAGCTGTAGGTCTTCCATATATCCCATTCCCATCATCCAGAGGCACTGTGAATGGCATATATGGCTGTGTGCTGAATAGGAGAACGGACTGACAGAGTCTCTAAATGCAAGTGCTGGTGGAATAGTAGCTTCGCTCCAGCTTCCAACATATGCAGGCATTGAATAAAAAGGAGACCAGCCTGCCCCTAAAATGCCCGAGAGAGTGGATTTAATGCCAGTCTGAATGACCCCTCAGTTTGACTAGTTGTATGGACATAATTAAGGGTGTGAAGATCATACTGGCCCCTAGATGTTTTTGGAGTACAACTTTGGTTCACCTCTCCTCAATAGAGCTGATGGTAAGAAATGTTGGGTATTACAGCCCATCCAAGTGGAGACCCACACATTCTCTAGATCTAACATAAATGAATTCAAACTGGTAAAGCTCTCTTATCTGCTCTTTGTACAGTATCACATTTGTGGCTTACCTGTTCCTGTTCTTCAGCTCTTGGTGCAGAATCGATGCCTGCCATCTCGATCCATTTCCTGGAAGTGGTTTTAAATATTTGTATTTTTTTTTAAAAAGCACCTTTCTACCCCAATAAACAGAATACATCTGTTCCTGCAAGACAGGGCTATGTGGTTAGAGGGGAAAGCAACAATACAAGCCAAGTCACAAAACCACTGAATGAATTTCTAAAGGTGTAACAGATAAAGGAGAGAGGAAGGAAGCTAGAGTGGTAAAGGAAGGTTGTATTATATAGTAAATCTTTCCAAGAAAGCTATTCCAGGGAAGCTGTCAGAAGCACAAAAACACTCACAAGCATGATGCACAGTTGTGGCTTTTTAAAAAAAACCAGATGAGTTGGGAGTGCATAGGGAGGGCAAATACTTTGACCTAGAAGCATTTATCCTATGCAACATCTGTCTTGCTTTCTCCTGAAAATCACAGCAATGCAGTAACAGTTTGTGTCTTTCTGAGATCCTTGGTAATTCCTGCTAGTAAGTTTACATCTTAGTTTTAACAACCTTAGATAGATAGATAGATAGATAGATAGATAGATAGATAGATAGATAGATAGATAGATAGATAGATAGATAGATAGATAGATAGATAGATAGATAGATAGATAACATGTGTCACCTCTCAATTAGTGCACACTAGAAGGAATTTCTCCAAATACCATTGGCCCTCATTACACCTCAGTTCTACACGGAATCTCACAAAAGGGCATTTTCAGATTAGGTTTCTAAAGTGCCATCACCCTGCCTTGTTAACGGAAATTTGAAGGAGGGCCCAGAGGGAAAAAATAGCATCTTCCAATTGTAACATCCTCACATTGTCTCACTTTGGGGGATTGGGATAAGGGAAAGGGGAAAGAGCTGGTTAATGCCTCTGGATCAGCTACACTATCAGTTTACTTCCTGAAGAGTCATTTCAGCTGTGAGCAAAGAGCTAAAGTCGTTGGATACTTTTGCAACAGCATTCTATAGACCAGGATCCTATTGCTACTTCTACCTAACACACCCATTCAGTTCATGAAGTTTGTATGAGTATCAACCGTTACTATCGAGGAGTTGATTCAGTGGGTCTACCCTTGTTTGGGACTACTGGGCAAAATCAAGAGGTCACTGTTACTCATCTCTCATTATCTGCATTAAAGCAGGTACACGAGGAGCATACAGCATATCTACAAGCCAATTAGCTTGTCTCTGAGAAATGCTAATCAACTTGTAAGCAAGATGTAGGCTCCTCTCAGTTACTAAATGTAAATGCTGACTTTTCTTGCTGCTGCTACTACATGATACAAGACTGAATGTTTTGGCCCACAGCAGGTTTATGTAGATCAGCATGGCTCTCATTAGCTATCTAGTTTATCAGCACCATTTTTTCATGCAGCTGAATCAAATTCCAAGACTTGACCTCCAGCAGGTAGTCAACTTCACAGCAAAGCAGCTCTTTCTGAATTAATGAAAGAGGAAGGCATTTCCCTCTTGAAAGTCAAGTGACACCTTTTGCAATAATTCTGGCACTTTTTGTCTTTAAACTCTTCTACTGTGGTGGCTTAGTGGTTAAGACACTGAACTTGATGACTAGAAGGTCAGAAGGTCAGCAGTTTGAGTCTCAAGTGCTACACAGTGGAGTGAGCTTCCATCTCTGTCCCAGCTCCTGCCAATCTTGCAGTTCGAAAGCAAAATTAATAGGTATCTTTTTGGTTGGAAGCAAAACACTGTTCTGTGCAATCTGGTGTTTAGTCATCCCTGACGCACAGAAACGTCTGCAAAGACAGCACTGGCTCTTTGACTACAAACAGAGATGAGCACTAAACACTAGGATCAGATACAAGTGTCTTTTGAGAAAGGGTGACCTTAACATTTACCTTTACTCCTAAATCTGGGTTGATAGGATCAAAGACTTGGATCTTTGACTGGCCATTGGAAAATAACACATGCAGCAACTGTGTGTGGATATGGGATTGTGTTGGCTGTGGACTTCTGGGAGATGTAGTCCTAAACAAATAAATGTTGCACTGTCTCCCACCTTCACCTAGTGCAGTGGTGCCCAAACTAAGGCCCGGGGGCCAGGTGTGGCCCCCGACGCCAATTCATCCGGCCCACGAAGCCCTCGTCGTTCCTGGGCGTGTTTTACTTCCTGGCATGTTTTACGGGCATGTTTTACTTCCATAAGGGCATGTTTTACTTCTGCTTCCAGGAGCGATGAGGGCTTTGGGGCCAGATAAATTGGTGTCAGGGGCCACACCCGGCCCTCAGGCCTTAGTGACCGTCTTCTTGAACCACACGATCGGCTCATGGCCCCAAAGGTTTGGGCACCCCTGACCTAGCATGTCACCTACCTGTTTTGAAGCACTTCGTAGATATAAAAACAGAACACCTATGAATATAAATCAATCCTGGAGACCAGAAGACCCATTCCTTTGTTGGGGGCTCATTCACCCTCACAATGAATGACTTACAACAATTCTACCTAGCCAACTCCACTCCAAAGGAGAAAGCTCTTTCTTTACCAGCAATTCCAGCCCCATTCTCTTGAAAGAGCAGAAAAGACCAGTGCTTATAGAAGCCTCTCTGTGAGGCAGTGGGTTTGAGGTTCGCCTCAGAGGAGGAGGAAGGGAGTGACTAAATCTCTACCTCTCCGCACAACAGGTCATGAGACCTTGTCATGTATGAGGAGTTATATGCACGCACGCAGCACAGATGGCATCTGCTGGGTATAAAAAGGAAGTGCTTTTGCACAGTGATTTTCACATAGATTAATTCTAATTTCCTGACTCACAGGTTGACTGGCTGATAACCACTCACATTTTCATTCTGATTTCTGTAACCGGCTAGTGAAAAGTTATGGACAGAGGTGAGTACTGATTCCCCACCCCCCCCTCTCTCTTTTATTTCCTCCTACTGGGGACTGTGGTGGCTCAAGTGGTTAAGACACTGAACTTGACAACTAGAAGGTCAGCAGATCAGCTGTTCGAGACCCAAGTACTGCATGATGGAATGAGCTCCCGGCTCTTGCCAAGCTAGCAGTTCGAAAGCAAGACATTGCATGTAGATAAATAGGTACCACTTCAGTGGGAAAGTAAACAGGATTCCGTGCACTCCGGTGTCAAGGCATGTCCACCACATGTCCACTGAAACGTCTGCAGATGCAGACAGCCCTGGCTCTTTGGCTGGAAACAGAGATGAGCACTGAACCCTAGAGTCAGATACGACTGGCTGTTGGGGAAGGGCAACTTTTACCTTTATCTTACTGGGAATAACGTGAGTCAACGCATGTCCAGAGCTGATTTTTATTTCTTTTTTGACACTGAATTCCTGGCTATATCCCAATTTCAGATCAGCCCTTGAACACATTTCTAAAACTGAGGCTTCACCTTTTGAGTTAAAGCGGACAGATTTTAGCTCCAGCGCCTCTTTTTTTTTTTAAACTCAAACTAACAATTAAAAAGAGTAATCTGTCTTACTGTCTTACTTTATTGGTTCCCATTACAACTATTGGGAGAACTATAGATTTCAAATAGTAAGACCAAAGGAAGGATATCAATGTGAGATTTATTTAATCATATATCACCCTCAATTAAAAGTGAAAGACTATTGCAGAGTCTAACTAGAACAAGAACATGTAAGAGAGACCCTTTATTGGGAGATGAAGAATATATATTTAAAATGAATGAATGTGCTTAATTCCTAAAACAAGGCAAGGAAATGTTAATAACATGTAATTAACCAAAACAAATAGATTGCAGTGAGTGAGTTCTAGGCTAAATGCAGGATTCTAGGAACTGTACATCAAATAATAAGTAACTTCAAGTGACGATGTCTACCTTGTAGGTCTAGCTTTGGGAGAGTTTTCCAATAAAAGATGATAATGGGAGACTAGAACTGCCCCATTCTGGCACATCAGTGGTTAAATCTGCCTGGTGGAAACTAATCTAAATTTCCAGAAAACTCTTACCGCTAATTCTTTGGAGCCACAATTACTCAGTAATTTTTTTTGTTTTTCCTACCTGCTCATTTGAATTAATTTTCAACAAGCTGCAAAAAAAAAAACATTAGAGAAGTATTATAGATAAAAGGAACAGGCTGGATAGTTCAATGAGGCATCTGGCTGCAGAACTAGCGGCTAGGAGTTCAGTTCCCCACTGTGCTTCACAAAACAGCCAGGCTTGTGTGGTTTTGGGCAAGCTGCACTGTCTCAGAAAGTCCCCAGAAGAAGATACAGTAGTGATAAATCATTTCTGAATACAGTACTCTCTACAAAAAAAAAAAAAAAAACACTGGAAAGAATTGACTTGAAGGCACACAATTATTATTATAGATAAAAGGGTTCAGAGCTATGGTTTAATTACACTAAGCTTTGATTCACTACTATACTTACAAAAATATTTGTATGATTCTGTGTATGTTTACTCCAATTTCCAAAATTTCCAAGCCAGTACGGCCAGAATTTGGAGCTGAAGTTTGTCATCATGAAAGTACTTTCTAATAATGTGTGTTGTCTATGTCTTTTTCCTTTAGATAAACATCTGAAAGCAATTATCTTTTGGAGCCTTCCTTTTCTTTTCCAGGTGAGAAGCTTACAATGTATTGCTTATAAAAAGTTTGCCTTTCTCTCACTACTATCTTTCAAGTTGTTCTTCTTCTTGCTGTTCTTGCTACTGCTGTTGCTGCTGCTTCTGGCTGGAGGAAGTGACAAGGTGGGGAAATAGTTGGCTGAATAATATTACGAGTGAGAAGGAACTTGGAATTTTTGTAGATCACAAGCTGAAGATGAGCCAACAGTGTGATGTGGCTGCAGAAAAAGCCAGTGCTTTTTTAGGCTGCATTAACAGAAGTATAGTTTTGAAAACCCACGAGGTACTAAGTCCACCTCTATTCAGCACTAGTTAAACCACATCTAGAGTAGTGTGTCTAATTCTGGACATCACACTTCAAGAAGGATGCTGTCAAAATGAAACAAGTTAAGAAGAGGGCAACATGATGATCAGGGGATTGGAAACCAAACCCTATGACAATGGCGAAACTTGGCACTCCAGCTGTTCTTGAACTTCAATTCCCAGAAGCCCTGGTCTGCAGGAGGGCTGACATGGGCTTCTGGTAATTGATGTCCAAGAACACCTGGAGTGCCAAGGTTTGCCATCACAGCCCTATGAGCAGAGACTTAAAAAACTGGGTATGTTTAGCCTTGAGAAAAGGAAACAGAGGGGATAGGATAGTACTTTTCCAATACTTGGGGAGGTCTCGTCATCCCAGAGTACAAGACATATAATAGGCTGAAACAACAGGGACTACAGTGGCTCAAGTGGATAAGATACTGAGTGGAAGGTGGCAGGTCAGCAGTTCGATACCTGAATGCTGCAGGATGGTATGAGCTCCCGTCTTTGTCCCAGCTCCTTCCAGCCTAGCAGTTCGAAAGCAAGAAATTGCAACTAGATAAACAGGGACCACTTTGGTGGGAAGGTAAACAGTGTTCTGTGCACTCTGGTGTCTAGTCATGCCTGCCACATGACCACAGAAACGTCTGTAGAAGCAGACAGCACTGGCTCTTTGGCTATGAAATAGAGATGAGCAGTGAACCCTACAGTCAGATATGACTGGCTTTTGAGCAAGGGTGACTTTTACCTTTACCTTATTATAGGAAGCCAGATATAGTCTGAACATCAGGGGAAACTTGTTAACTATTAAAGCAGTATAACAGTGGAACCAATTTCCTCTGGAGGTGGTGAGCGCTCCAATGTTGGAGGCATTCAAGAGAAAATTTGACAACCAACTATCAGATTGGCTTTGATTTGGACTTCTGCATTAAGCAGATTCGGCCCCAACCGAGTAGGGCGGTATAGAAAACTGGAAAAATAAAATAAATAAATAAACAAATAAATAAATAAAGTGGGATGGCCTCCATGGTTTCATAGACCCCTTCTAACTCAGTGATTCTATGATCCTTCCCTTCCTATTCAGTCACTGAAAGGAAATGAGCAAAGGAAAGTGTTAGATATTAACATCAAGACTATTGAGCAAATGGGGCATTTGACATCCCAAATGTTTCTTTGCTGTTACAATTATGTTCTGCTCTCTCCCCACAAAGTTATATCTCCCCACAAAGTTCAGGGCAGTGTATTTTTTTAAATTTTGATTTATAAACGTCTTTCCATTAACTGAAAATATGATACTAGTACTATTGAGTATAAAAGTTACTGCTGCTGTTTGCAGAACCCAAATAAAAAGTTACTGCAGTAGGTACTTGGAATCATTTTTTATTGTTATGAACATCCCACCATTTCTGTGTCCCATCAGGAATATATGTTACACCTATCAAAAACTACAGCTCTAAAATATATGTTTGAGCAGTTTTCAGTAGTAGAATGGAGTGGTGGCTGTTTGTGAGCTTTCCAACAGACATCTGGTTATTTGCTCTAGGAATACAATGCTAGTCTACATAAGCCTTGGGTTGGACTCTAAAGGGCTCCTCTTACATTTTCTGTTTTAAGTCAACCTTCCAATAATTTGGTACACTCTAGAGCACTGGTTCCCACGGTGGGGCTCAGGGCCCACAGGGGTCTTCAATTCCCAGAAACCTAAATCAGTACATTGACTGATCAGTGCTTTGGGGAATTGACTTAGGCTTCCTGGAATTGAAGTCCAAAACCCAAAGGTTGGGGAACACTGTGCTAGAGGAATAAAATAAAATGTTTTGTTGGTTTAGTCATTGACACCGATTATAAAAAACCATCTTGCTTGTATCTTGAAGACATTTTGGATTTGAGCAATAGAGAAGATAATTACAAAAAGATAACTCTTCAAGTAACAATGAATAGTAATTTCTAATTAAATTCTAATACACTCCAGTCCCTTTCTGTATTCTCATAAATTGAGAATTTGATATGCAATGAACTCATTCATTACAATCAAGGGCTTTGCAAATGATGGTTGTTTGGAGTTTCAAATGGGGCCTGGAACATCTACACAACACAATGATTTCTAAGTTTAGGAAACGCCACTCTAGAGGTTTTTAAGACACAGACTAATATATAACCATGGCCAGATAGGGCACTTAGCCACATGGTGCTCCTGGAGGTCAGTCCTGCCCCCAGCGTCCAATATTGCAAATGTTCAAGTGGATGCTTTTTGCTGCACTCCAATATACAGTTTTCCTAGTGCCTGTTGATGTTGGGAACAAAATTTATGGGACTCTGTAGCCATCAAAGGCTGCTTCCACTGTCAACATTCTATATGCTAAGGAGCCCCGTCAGCATATTGAATATTGCCTTAAAACACTTTCCTTCTACAGAGGGGCAGGAAAAGTGTAATTATTATTATTTTTCACTCCTCCTAGCTGATCATTGTAGACTTCGTCAGTTACGACAGTTGGGCCACGGGCCAGTCATACGGTTCAGGGAGCTGGTCACTATGGCCCAGGGGCCAACACCAATTCATCCGGCCCACAAAGCCCTCATTGCTCCTCTAAGTGGAAGTAAAACGTGCCATATGAGCACATTTTACTTCTGCTTCCAGGAGCGATGAGGGCTTTGTGGGCTGGATGAATTGGTGTCAGGGCCAGATCTGGCCCCAGGGCCATAGTTTGGGCACTCCAAGTTAGGAGGATATGAAAAAACTTTATTTTCCCATTTAGTGCTAGTTGAGAAACTGCACGGGAGGGAGGGAGTATTTTCACCATCCTAACTGATTCAGCACTACATCGATCAGCTAGGAGGGGAAAATAATTACACTTTCTCTGTCCTTCTGCAGAGAAGAGTTTCATTTGCCCACTTGTCAGCCATTTTACCCTATAAGCAAAGGTTGCTTGCATTGTTTGGATGAGGGGGACTGTGCCCCTCCACTGTCCTAAAGTGACCGCAAAAACAGTCATCCCAGACCGCCTTACATGAGGCGATCTGGAAATGCTCTATCTTGAGGACACCAAGTTGTTGAGAAGGTTGGTCTAAGCCAGCGATTCTCAACCTGTGGCCCATGGATGACACCATTTCACAGGTGGGTGGGGGGACCGCCTCCACCAGACCAGGAAATGTCATGTGGCGGAGGAAGGACAAAATGGCCGTCCAGCCCCCAAAGCTGTCAGGGGAGCATGACCTGGCCCCCAGCTTTAAAAGGTTGAGAACTCCTCGTCAAAGCTGATGTATAGTCTCTGAGGCCTCACATGATTGGGCTGGCAACTTGGGTTAACCTCAGGCACTCTTGCTGTTTCTCACTCCATCACAAACCTTCACACCCACACACAAAGGGTGGAGGGTTTGGTGGTTTGTGAGCTCTCCTCTTTTTTTTTCTCCCTAGATGGTTCTTCTTTACTATACTAGCAGGATGTGGTAGGAACCCTCACTCACTGTACCCATCTCAAGATGTTCAGCATGTACTTTTATCCACCTAGGAGATGTTTAGTGCAGGTGTTCAAGTTACAATGGGCCAATGGTGATTCTTTTACTCCCCTCATCTACCTCTCCTGTGCCTGGAGCTGTCACGGCCAATGTGTCCTTTGCCTCTTTCTCTAAATGTGTCCCTTCACCTTCCAACCTCTCTGCTGATCCTAATTCTTTCACTGCCTTGCTTTTACAGAACCAGCAGAACACATGTTTCATTTGCTTTCCATCTCCAATAGTTTCTAATTATTTTATTTCTAGCCTGTTCCCAATGGCCCTAAAAACTTGGATAAGCAACAGAGCCACCTGGAAAAGTTACCTTTATGGAATAAATCTCCCAGAATCCCCCTGCCAGTAAATTTGGAATTTCCATAAAATACAGTATTTCCAAGGTCTATGGAGCTGGCTTCTTTCTTCTATCACCCTCCAATAATCAGATAAACTTTGTCACCTGATGGATTTTTCCCCACAGACATCTTCCAGTTTTGATAAGGGCAATTTCATTTTACTAATGACTTTGCAGAGTGGGGAACCCCCCCAAGTCAAATCTGCTTTCCTTGTAGTTTGAATTGTTTCTCAACATAAATGTCACATGCATTCAGCTTCTGACACATTTCACAGATTACATGCTGTGGTCACTCAGCTGAGTGCTTTAAATGTTTTGGAACAGCCCAGTTCTAGGCAAGATTTTTCATCTACAACATATTTACCTATTTGAAATGGATCACTTAAAACTGTTAAAACAATCTTCAACTTAGAAAAAAGTCTGTGGCTCATTTCAGACATGATGCCAAATCATAGACCAGGGGTTCTCAACATTTTTGCGCCATGGGCTGGACCATGCCCTCAGAAAGCTGAGCGGGCCAGTCACGTGGTTCCCCTGCCATAAATGCTGCTGTAAAATGAGTCCACAACTGTCATAAATGTGTTTACAACAGCCCGTGGGTGCATTTACAGCTCATTTTCTGCTGTTTTCACACAGAACCTGTAGCAGAAATTCTGGCTGGCCCCGTCCATCCAAGTTTTGAAATAAAGTAGTCCTAATTCAGGTGCAACGCAGGGCTTTCCCCCTGGCCACGTCCACTGTACCATGCCCACAGTGTGGTAGTAAAAATTTCTGGAGCCTACTACTGCATGTTTACCTTCCCACCAAAATGGTACCTATTTATCTTGCTTTCAGACTGCTAGGTTGATGAGCTGGGACAGAGACGGGAGCTCATTCTGTTGTGCAGTACTTGGGTCTTGACCTGCTGACCTGCCAACCTTCCAGTTGTCAAGTTCAGTGTCTTAACCATTTGAGCCGCCGCAGTCCCTGATAGCTGTTTATTACCTTTTTAACTGTGGCACTCTAGTGGGAGCTGCTAAAAACCTTGCCATACTACAAATCCAGAGATAGTCTAGAATGAAATTCTGGCAGTTTATAGCAGTATGAAGTTGCTACAGCTGTATGATTCTGATGGACTCTTAGCCTATATTTCTCTTCCAGCCCCGCCTGGATTTTCTCTATCCTTGTTTCCTATTGTATTGTAAAATTATTGTTGTTATTTATTTTGCATTTGTACATATTTTTTGATACATACATTTTAATATATTTTCGTGCAATCTTTCCTTAAGGCTCATTCTTCCAAGATGTACATTTTGGATCATGAACATTTCCATACAATTTCAAAATGACAGGGGCCATAATATAGTGTCTGCCACTTAACGATTTCTTCCCAATGTGCTAATCTTTTGCTTTTGCCAGGAATCTTTCAGAAGCCACAAAATGGATACAACTGCGCAATGCTTTAGTTAATGTTAATTTCTTTGGTCCATCCCTTTGTATTGACTTTGGGGAATCTGAGGTTTGAAAAGGTTTTGCATTTCTCCAATTTTGTGACAGAGGCTAGAGATTTAGACAAGCATCATTCACCTCAAAGGTCTCCTTGGAGGAAGCTGCAATCGTTAAGATGCACTGTAATGTTTGCATACCTGTAGTTTAGGTGGGCTCCAAAGATTTACATCAGGGGTTCTCAACCTTACCGCACCATGGGCCGGACCACACCCACTCAGGTAGCTGAGCAAGCTGGACACTTGGTTTCCCCCTACTGTAAATGCTGTCGTAAACAGCAGCAGGCGTGATTGCGCATGTGCATGTGCATTTACGGCTGTTGTAAATACATCTGCTTCCACCTCCAGTTACATCACTGGGGGCTGGATGATTTGCCATTGAGGGCCTGGCCCGGCCCATGGGTTGTAGGTTATGACCCCTTGATTTACATGTTACCTGAACATTGTTCCCTGTTTTCATCACGTGAAGCAGGAGAAAATATGGCTTTCTTGATGTTCTTCAACTTCAGTTTCCAGCAGCCTTCATGCTTAACTGGGCTGTCTAAAGCTGATGGTAAGTAACAGTCTAATAACATTGGGAGCATTTCACATTTGCCTCCACCCTTGTCTTAGATGACCTTGAATACCTTGGAGTCATTATTCAGCGAGGAGTCTGTGCATTGGTAGACATCTCCATGATGACATTCTGCACCTGCACATTGATTTGAGAAATCAAGTTCATTTGTATGCAGGGGTGTTTTTTTTTAAAGCCATTTGGATATCATGTCACATGCTGGCTAGACAGATGTGTGCTTTCTGATATCACCTTGCCCAAGGGATCCGGTGGAGGACGCTTTGGTGAGTTTTCATCTTGGCCTAACATCATTAACAAGAGATGGGCAACACTGCCTAGTTAGACTGCTCAAGTCCCCATGCCTCAACAAGGCTCTCACCTAATCTTAGATGATACTGCAGAGATAATACCAACCAGCAGATGATTTGTAACCATTCCTTTAATTCTTCTCCTAGCTCTGCATGGGTATGTATGTGACAGCTGAGTATGGGAGTGGCGACTACGACAATTCTACCCTTGACTATAATCAGTTTGAGCAGATCTGCACAAAAGAGGAAGTTCGGAGGTTCCGGGCTACGTTCCTACCTGTCATCTACTCCGTTGTGTGCTTTGTGGGCCTGGCTGGCAATGGCCTAGTGATGCTGACCTACATCTACTTCAAGAGGCTCAAGACAATGACAGATATCTACCTACTCAACCTTGCAGTGGCGGACATCCTCTTCCTGCTAACTCTTCCATTCTGGGCCGTCAGTGCAGCCAACTACTGGATCTTCAAGGACTTTGCATGCAAGGCTGTCCACTGTATCTGCCAGATGAGTTTCTTCAGCGGCATGCTGCTCCTTCTCTCCATCAGCATTGATAGGTATTTCGCCATTGTCCAGGCCCCCTCGGCCCACCGCCTCCGCTCTCAGAGGGTATTTGCCAGCAAGATTACCTGTTTCTCCATTTGGATCTTGGCTTTCATCCTTTCGATCCCCGAAGTGGCTCACCGTGGTGTGTACGAGTCTGAAAACCAGAATCCACGCTGTACACTAAAGACAGACAACTTGCTAGTATTCAATACGGCCATCAGAGTATCTCAGATGTTCTTTGGCTTCTTGGTGCCTTTCCTCGTCATGACCTCCTGCTACTGGGTCATCATCAGGACCTTACAAGAAGCCCGCAGCTTTGAGAAGAACCGAGCCATCAAAGTCCTCATTGCAGTCATGGTGGTCTTTGTTCTCTTCCAGTTGCCCTACAATGGCATTGTGCTGGCAGAGACCATCTCTGCTTTCAACTACACCTCTGACCAATGCAATGCCATCAAGCGAATGGATGTAGCCAGTGATGTGACCTACAGCCTGGCTTGCTTGCGCTGCTGCCTCAACCCTTTCCTGTATGCCTTCATAGGGATCAAGTTTCGTAATGACCTGCTGCGGCTCCTTAAGGACTTGGGTTGCATCAGCCATGCACAGCTTTGGCAATGGTCAACACACCAAGAGAACAAGCGGCATTCTATTGCTACAGAAACAGATACCACCACTTCTTTTTCCCCATGAAGTACCAGGGGAAGCTGGTCCATTAGAGCAGGGGTGCCCAAACTACAGCCTGTGTGCCAGATCCAGCACCTGATGCCAATTCATCCAGCCCATGCCAGTCTCATTGCTCCTGGAAGCAGAATCAAAATGTGCCTCTGCGGGGCCGGATCTGCCTATATCTGTATCCATGTGTATAAAATAGCTACTTTTGATCCTGCCTGTCACCTCTAGCTTTGCCCACCTGTGCTGTTCCATCCACCTCACCAAATGCAATGGGCACCAATCACTGCCGTGAAGTACTCTGGCAAGCAGTGTGATATCACTGCTGACCCATCAGTGCACCTGATGAAGAGCCTTCATTAGCTAGGATCAGCAACTGAACCAGGAACCTCTTACCTTTTCAAAGTGTCCTAAGAGAACAAAGCATGCTGTCTGAACCAAGTTCGGGCCATGGAATCCAGACCACCAAATGCCATAAGGCAGAAAGAAGTAGGCTTCAGAATGCAGCTGCTAAATCTCAGATAGATCAGCCAATCCTTGAGGCAAAAATGTTCCATGCAAACCAGAAGAGGGAGCCTAAACTGTGTGAACACCAAGATGCTGACTATCTTGATAATCGGATCCTCTTTAGTCGTAGAATGAACTAGGGCTAAAGAACAACGCAAAAACAAAAAAGCTGAGTGTAATTCAGTCTGTTCTGTGGTGAGAAACAAATACAGGAACTACTGTATCAGACTGACAAATCTCATTGTTTCATTTCATTTCATTTTTCTTTCTGAGACTGCAGTGGCTCAGTGGTTAAGAAGCTCACCTTGTTAGCTGGAAGGACGGCAAATCAGCAGTTTGAGACCCGGGCACTGCATGACGGTTTGAGTGCCTGTCTCTGTTCCAGCTCCTGCCAACCTAGCAGTTCAAAACCAAGAAATTGCAAATAGATAAATAGGGACCACTTTGGTGGGAAAAGATCTTGGGGACATGAAAGGAGTCTCATTCCTGAGCGGAATTCCTCCAGCAAATATCCTTTCAACCCAGAATAATTTCTGACACAACATTATTTTCTTTCTTTCTTTCTTTCTTTCTTTCTTTCTTTCTTTCTTTCTTTCTTTCTTTCTTTCTTTCTTTCTTTCTTTCTTTCTTTCTTTCTTTCTTCTACTTCCCAATTTCATCTCTGATTTTCTTTTGATAATTACAGAACTTGCCAAAGTTACTTTTTCTTTTCTTTTTTATTTTATTTTATTTTATTTTGATTACAATTCCCAGAATCTCTCTGGTAATCCAACATCTAAACTCTTTCTGTCACCTATATAATATTGCTACACTAGCAAAAAAAAAAAAACACCCAGACCAAATAGACATCTAGCTAGCACAAAGACTTGTACTAAAGGGGTGAACCATCTGTATCCATTGATCTCCGCCCACATCCAGCTATGTAACCCAAAGGCTTCAAGTGATCCAAGCAGAAACCAATGTGCTCCTTAAACAGCAAAGGCTAAACCTGGCTCATTCTAAACTTGGTGCATTTAAACAGGAATACTGTAGACTAGAATATGATTTGCTTTGTGTCCATATCTGTGTACCTGCAATCCACCAAAGTACTGTACATATGACTTGAGTGTCATTTACTGGGTTATCTGTAGAGATCAACAGTGTTGTTCTGCCCTGCACTTACACAAGGTTGCACAAAGACACCTCTGGATGTGAAGGATGCATAACAATGGGCTGAAACTATAGGAAGCCAGATATAGGCTGAATATTAAGAAATACATCTTAACAGTTAGAGCAGTACGACATCTGCCTCAAGAGGCGGTGAGTGCTCCAACTCTGGAAGCATTCGAGAGAATTGGACAACCATCTGTCATATCTACTTAGATCTGGATTTCTGCATTGAGCAGGGGTTTTTACTCAATGGCCCAAAAGGTCCCTTCCAACTCAGTTATTTTATGATTCTATAAACAATCTGCATCTCTCCCATGAGCAGGTCTTTTCTAAAACCAATAGCTATTATTTGCTTTTTGGCTCTAAGCAACAACCAGAATGCCCAGCATTACAACAAGGATAACTCACAACAATATACTGTATTGTTGTGAGTTATCCTTGTTGTAATGCCGGGTATTCAGGAGATGATGGTCCCTTTGCCACAGTTGTCAACGTATGTGTTGGTCTTTTACGTTTTATTGCACTGTTACATTTGATTGCATTGTTATATTTTATTGCATTGTTATTTTTTCATTGCATTGTTACATTTTATTGCATTGTTATTTTTTTCATTGCATTGTTACATTTTATTGTATTGTTATATTTTATCGTACTGTAATGTTTGATATGTTGTGATCTTTCTGAGTCGCTCTGAGTCGGCGTATGCTGAGTGGGCAGCATACAAATCGAATAAATCAAATCAAATCAATCCTGCTCCCCATGGCAAGTATTGTGAGAACCACAGTTAAGCTCAGAGAGAATAAGTTTATTATACAAGAAGTGGCAACTGCTATCATCAGCTGGGAAAGCCCTAACACTACTAGAACATGAGTAACTCTCTACACTCTGTTGTAGGGAAGAAAACTTTCCAATTACAGTCCATTACACCTCCTTCAGAAGAGAGCTTCTAGAATCTTGGACTTGACAAAGCAGCCAGTCGTATTGGACTCTAGGGTTAGTGCTCATCTCTGTTTATAGCCAAGGAGCCAGTGCTATCAGCATCTGAAGAGTTTCCATGGACATGTGGAAGGCATGACAAGACACTGGAGTGCACGGAACGCTGTTTACCTTCCCACTGAAGTGGTTCCTATTTATCTACTTGCAATTTCTTGCTTTCAACCTGCTAGGTTGGCAGGGCTAGGACAGAGTTGGGAGCTCACTCCATCATGCAGCATTTGGGTCTCGAACTGCTGACCTGCCGACGTTCCAATCGTCAAGTTCAGCGTCTTAACAGCTAAGCCGCCACAGTCCCTTGACAAAGCAATTCTTGGGTGCAAATACACAACAAGGAGAATCATTTGAGCACAATTCTGAAAACTGGCTCCCTCCCTCCCGCTCCCTCTTCCTCATTATTGTTCTAATTAACTGCCCTAGTACTGTATATACTCAAGTATAAGCCTAGTTTTTCAGTCCCAAAAATGAGCCCCCCAAAAGGGGAAATGGCTTATACTCTGGTCAATGACCACAAGGGTCCCAAGACTGCATCAGATTGAGACAGCCAAAAAAATTAATTAATTTTACCATATTTTCATGTATTTTGATTGTTAAAACTCATTAGCAGCTGCCGCATTTCCCATCCTCGGCTTATACTTGGGTCAGTCTATTTTCCTGGGGTTTCACGTCAAAATTAGTTGCCTTGACCTATATTTGGGTCGACTTATACTCAAGTATATGCGGGTAATAATGCTTGCAGCACTGAGTTGAAACATTTTTTTAAACGAAACAAAATAAAGGAAGAGACATTGTGTGGAAACAAGGGGTTGCACCCTCACCAGGATCCTTTGCAACAAATCAGGCAATCACACTGGCAGAAAGTGTACTAAAAGTGGTGCCAACATGAATGGAACAAATTCACGCCATCTCTGCTGGATGAACCAAAAAAAAGATGATTCCCTGTGCAAAATAAATAAAGACAATTCTGCAATAAGCTTCTCTTGTTTTGAGCGTTACACCATGTAGTCACCATCTTTTAATTCAAACTCATCTATGCTCAACCCAATTGCAGGAGAAATGGCCAATGTAATCAGCCCCTAAAGAGCTCTGGCTGTTCAAATTATATCTCTCAATGGCAGGTAATTGCTAAATGATTGTTTCTTAACACAGAGATTTCTCTGAAAAGGAAAAAATCCCATCAAAAACTGAAGAAAATCCCCCTGCCAACTCTGTTGTACTTCCCCGCCAATAATAACAGAGCTTCAGTTAAATATGAAGCAAGTTTTCTGTTTGCGTGAGAAACAACAGAAGCTACAGCTTTTGAGAGGGACGGAGCAAAAAGAAAAGAGAGCTACCTTTCATCTCAGGAAAGTGTTTTTACAGGGCTGCATCTCTGAAGGCCTACTATGAGGAGGTGAAAATGTGTGGCCTGTAGAGGTTGTACATACCTCTTCATCTGTACCGAATCTGTACATTTGTAAATAAACTGGAACGTTACAGAAATACCATGAGCTTCTGTCGATCTGTCCTTCTAAAAGAAAAGAACCAAGGCCAGGTTAGCACTGCCTCTCCTGGGCCAAATTACATGCTACAGATAATCCTTCATTAGAATTTAGACCAGAGGAGTGATTCAGGCAGCTTTCAGATCTGAAAACTACTGTAACATATTTAAGCCAAGCCCATCTTTATATCCTTAAGACTAGCAACAAAACAAAGCAGGTTGTTTTGCAAACTCTACGAGGAGATAAAGTTCCTGCTGTTACAATCAGATTATTTCAACAGCTATGGAACTCTCTCTTCTAATGATGGATATATAACGTTTAATTTGGCCCTTAGGATTCTTCTCTTTTCAAAATGGATAATATGGTCTAGTCTGAGTCCTAGCATGCTATGGCACCCAGTAAACCACGGATAAACAACATCTTCACTTGGTAGAGTTGCACTGAAACCCATGTATAGTCCAGGCTTCCGCCTTTCCCCCATTCTCATAGGAGGGGGAAGGAGAAGAACAGGATGCTGTAGTATCTTGTCTTTGAGTTGCCACCTATCTATTTCCATAGTGTGGCTGCTTCTTGACTTGTTATGTAGATAATACCTGACTTTTTGGGTCTTTGGAGTTGAATCATTGTGAGAAGAGTGATTTTGGGCCACCCCTTCCACAATGCCTTGGCCTTAAACCAGGCGTTATTGATGTAGCTGGCCAAGACTGAGACACATTGTGGAGGAGAGCAGGCAAGAATTCGGGAAAGCCTAATGGCATAAGCAACAGGCAGTTGTGCATGCACAACGAACAAACATGATATTGGGCTTTACCTTCAACAGGTTGCTTATGTAGCAAGCACTTTTATTACCAGCATTTATAATACAACTATTTCCCCCATGTCGGATTCCCTTTGGATTCCACTCATCCCTGTCAACCATGTATAGAAGGATACAGTCAGGAGGAGGTTGGACTCAATGGTCTGGTGGAGGAGTCCGCAAACTTGGCTCTTTAGGTGTTCTTGGATCTCAGTTACCAGAAGTCCAAATCAGTACACCTGCTGATCAGGGCTTCTGGGAATTGAAGTCCAAAAACATCTAGAGAGCCAGATTTTCTGACCCCTGGTCTAGTAGACCCCTCCCAACTTCATTTTCTATGATTCTATGATATATTTCTATGGCTTCAATTGTGGAATTTTTGAATCACAATTGGGCATGCCCCGGGCAATGGCAACCTTATTGTTCTGGCTAATCTTTCTCACACTAGGTCAAGCAAAAAGAACTACAGAATGAATTAACCAAAAGGTGATTTCATTTTGGCAGTTTAAAGTCTTAAACACAAAAAAAGAAGAACAGTTTCCTTATTAGCCTTTTCTGCATCACAAGCAGAACACTATTCACAAAAAATCAAACTAAAATAAATCTTTTAACCTTGCAGGTTTTATAAGACTACATTCTGTCTGGTTTGGTTTTTTTGTTTTTGTTTGTTATTCAATTTGAAATAGTTTACATTAGCAGTTAAAGAGGGCGGCTCCTAGAAGATGGTGAAATCTGAATCTTCATGTGATCTTTACACTCTAGGTTGGGGAGGGTGGATTGTGAGCAGAAAATGACTGGTCCATGTGTAAACTTTCCAAGGGACCTGTGCTAGAAAAGCAGATGGTCACTATGCTGTCTCAGTCACTATGCTGTCTCAGAGAGACATGGATAATTTATAGAAAGGGGAAGTAAAACTCTTTGTTGAAATTGCTAGCAAAAAAATTGGGTTTCCCCTTCTCCTCACTTCTCCTATTGCTTTCTCATGCCACGCCTGAGTTAGGCGTTCGGAACTCATGTGCAAACCACGAGGAAAATATGAAGACAATTTCCCCAACATTAACTCTCCCATAGTGAGACGTTGGCTGAGACAAAAATAGGAAACAAGAACAGAAAGACTATGAAATAAGTGTGCTAGTTCCTAATGGAAAAAAATAAATAAAACCAAACACAACTACTGTATATGATTAAGTGGTTGCCTTGAAACCACTAGCCAGGCAACATCAAGACAAGCTAGCTATAGTGGGGATGGAGGGTTATCATGGTTTTGTGGCTAATATTATTTCTACAGATTGGAGGGGAAAGGTATTATATCTTAGTTTTGCATTCTGTTCAGGGACACACTTGCAAGCACTGTTCTTTCCCTATATACTCTCTAAAGCAGGGGTTCCCAGCCTTTGCAAGGCGGGGGCCGGGTCACTCTTTCAGTCATCTTCGAGGGCCGGGTGGCCATTTTGCCCTGTCTGCATTATTTTGTCCCAACAGCTTCAAAGGAGTGGTCATTTTGTTTCTCGAATGCCGTTGGAGGGTCGGAGCCATGTGAAATGGCACCGCAGGCCAGGGACGGCCCATGGGCCTTAGGTTGGGAACCCCTTCTCTAAAGGAGTGTATTCCCAACCTTCGATCCTTGGACTTCAATGCCAAAAGCACTGATCAGCCAGTGTACTGACTTAGGCTTCTAGAAATTGAAGTACAGTACTGTACAAAAACCAAAGGTTGGGAATTCACTGCTCTTTAAAAAAGGAGAAAAATAATGAGCGGTGTGGGGGAGGATACAGAACATGAATGAAGCCATCTTTGTTCATTGAGGCCCTTCACTAGGCAACAGCCATTACACAGGAATTTGTTAGGATTTTCTCCATAAAACAGAACTTTTATATACAGTAATACCTCATATAACATTAGTATCGAATAACACTAAAATCGCATAACATTAAGGAATCTGGGGGAAATAATTGCATCAGATAACATTAAGATCCTATGGGATGCTTCAGATAACAACCGCTAAAGCCTGTGTGGTTACAATGTATCTCTATGGATCCCATAGGATTTTAACATGCATCAGATAACACTAAAAATCATATAACACCAAGACTTGTGGAACCAGGTTTTAGTGTTATATGAGGTTTTACTGTATATACTTTCCATGGAAGAGATGAACACTTCCCATTTCTTGCTGACTGCAACTCATCATCTGCAGTGGGGATGTACCTCGGCTTCAGAGAAAAGCAGCCAAAGAGGGCAAAAGGAAGGGTATTTGTGCATTTCCAAATCTATCACAGGGCAGTTCAGGAAAGTCCCCCATTTACCCTCTGGTTCTTTCCAGCATCCTTACAAATGTCTAAAGTAAACTTTGCTCTGGCATGTAAAGGCTTGGAAATGCTGAAATGTCAAAAGAAATAGAAATTCTGCCAGAGTAGAAAAAATCTGACAGCTGCCACAAAACCCAAAAATTCCCTTGGAAACTCCAGTCATTGAACTGCTGGGGAAGGCTTAGTTAGACTAAACTTACTGGACTCTGCATATTCCAGAGCCTGCATGCAGCCCCCAAGCCACATGTTGCTGACCCCTAGTCTTAGAATATGCCACACTGGCTTAGTGGTTAAGATGTTGAGGTTGACAACTGAAATGTCAGCAGGCCCTGAGCACTGTGTGGCGGAGCGAGTGCCTGTCAGCTGTCCCAGCTCCTGCCAACCTAGCAGTTTGAAAGCAAGAAAGTGCAAGTAAAGAAACAAGTACCACTTCAGTGGGAAAAGTAACAGCATTCTGTGTTCTCTGCCATCTAGTCATGCCTGCCACATGACCACAGAAATATTTTCAGATGCAAACAGTGGCTTTGGCTTTAAACGGAGATGAACACCGCCCCCTAGAGCCAGACACGACTTGTTCTTGAGCAAGTGAGACCTTTACCTTTACATAGTCTTAGAACAACTTTACAGTGGCCAAAATCCAGTTGATCAAAGTAGTAAATCACACTAGAGTAGGTAATTGAATAAATGAAGTTTGAAGAGTCAACTCTTCAATTGATTCAAATGGGCCTACTCTAAATGTGACTTACTATGTTAAAGTAAGCCACAGTTAGAATAGGCCTCTTTGAATCAATGGTTCTTATAGAAGAGGTGACTCATTTAAATCCCCATTGATTCAATGGGCCTACTCTGGTGCAGTTTGTATACCAAGCAGCAAAGATTTGGGTCAATGGCTTTGATTGAACACAGATTGGACTGACTGAATATATTTTCCATCAGGAATAGCTCAGAGCTATAAATTTACCACCCAATTTATAGCAGGAGTGAGGAATATATACCGTAGGCCCTCAGATGTTGCTGGACTGATTCTCCCATCCTCCCTATAAAAACAGTGTGCTGCAATAGCAATTTGTGTAAGGTAAAGGTACCACTCTTGCTCAAAAGCCAGCCGTATCCGACTCTAGGGTGTAGTCCTCATCTCCATTTATAACCAAAGAGCCAGTGCCGTCTGTCTCTGCCAACATTTCCATGGACATGTGGCATGCATGACTAGACACTAGAGTGCCCGTTACCTTTCTCACCAAAGTGATACCTATTTATCTACTTGCAATTTCTTGCTTTTGAACTGTTAGATTGGCAGGAGCTGGGTCAGAGATGGGCACTCACTCCATCGTGCAGCACTCGGGTCTCGAACTGCTGACCTGCCGACCTTTCAGTCATCAAGTTCAGTGTCTTAACCACTAAGCCACTGCAGTCCCATTGGCAATTTCTGTAAGAAGCAGCAAATTTGTTGAAGAGTAAAGGACAACATAACTGGATTTCTGCCTTTTTGTTCTCTTATGCAGAAGGAGGTGGTTATGACTAGACTGTGGTCTACACTGTGCATAAACATTTACCATTAACACATGCTGACTGAAAATGAGAGGATGGTTGATGAGCATCAGTCTACAAGAACCTCCATGTAAAAGAGTCAGAGCAACTGTGTGTTGGCCAAAAAGGAGACGTAAAAAGGCAAGAATATTTTTTCCCCTCCTTGAGGTGAATTCAGGCAAGCCATGTGCTTCATCTTGTGATCACAGCTGTTGTATAATCACCCACTTGTCAAAAGGTTTTATGATATTATGACCTCACACAGAAGATAAGAAAATGCATTTCGGCCAAAGTTCTGTCAATTCTGTGAAGCAGGAATGTGAAACTAGCAATATTTTTCTTGCCCCCTAGCCTTGGAGAAGAAGTGTGTCAAGAGGCATCTGTCTCAAGGCAGAGTTAGGCAATTGGCGACTTCAGCCCAGATGTGGCTTCCAAAACAGCATGATTGGAGCTTGGGAAGTGACTGCTTCAGATCAGAGCTCCCACAATCCTATAGGAGCAACTGGTCACAACTCCTAAACTGTAGTTAGAGCCCAGAAATGCTACCTTGCTTCAACTGTGCCTTTTGCTGACAGTTTTTCCACAGGTAGCATATTCAAGAGATGCATTTCATGTGTTGAAAACACTGTTTCATGTTCAGGTAATGATAACCATGCAATAACTTTCTGACTGTCTGTTAAACAGGTCAGATTCTTCTGGCCCCATCAGTTATTGCCCAGCAAAGAGTTGCCTATTACCCCATGTAGAAGTTGGCAAACTGTTGCATAAATATAAGAATAAGATTGCCATAAGACAATGATGGCAAACCTTTTAGAGACTGAGTGCCCAAACTGCAACCCCAAACCCACTTATTTGTCACAAAGTGCCAACACAGAAACAGGGGAGGAATGAAACACTCCCATTGGGCTGCTGGGCAGAGGGGCAGGGCGAACTCTGTGCAGTGGGGAGGGAGGAAGCGCTCCTATTGGGCTGTTGGGAGAAGATTCTGGATCTGTTGTCCAAAGAAATAACTTTTCCAACCCCCTGCAAGTACTGGCAATTGCCAAAATATTTCCCTGTACCTCAGGGAGACTCTAGCACCTTTAAACTCTAGCACCTTTGGGGAGGTGGGGGAGAGAAATAATTAATTCCCAAAGAGAATGCCAGATAGATTTCTCGGACCTGGAACATCATTGATCCATGTCTCAGGTCAGATGTCCTCTCTTATTTCCATTTGGCCACTAGGGACCCTGTTGGGGCTTTTCTCATGACTTTGGTTATACTGTACCTTGGCTGCCCTGCCTCATGGGAAAGCCTGGAACAACTAATATAGGCAGTTTTACTTGTGCTTCTGCCAATGTGATTTATGCCATCTCTTGCCAAAAATGTCTGTCCGTGCTTTATGTAGGACAAACAGGACAATCTTCACACAAAAGAATTAATGGACACAAATCAGACATCCGGAATGGCAACACAGAGAAACCTGTCTCAAACCACTTCAACCTAACTGGACACTCTGTCCAAGACCTGAAAGTTACCATTCTGGAACAGAGAAATTACAAAACCAGGATTGAAAGGGAGACAGCAGAAATCAAATACATCCATTTGTTAGACACCCATCGCAGGGGACTAAATATTAGTGAAGGGTTTCTGGGACATTATCAAATTTGATACACAGATTGCTATATGATTTTATATAATATGTTATAACATTCCTGCCAATTCTCTTTAGCAAAACAGAAAGTAACCAGGTACAGTGTTTTTTGTTTGTTTTCTGACATGCAGGTCAAAGGTTGATCAGAGACCAGAATGGGCTTTCTCAGCAACCTTGAGATTGAAAGGGAGTCATTTAGAGTTAATCTGAATAATCTATTGTTGCTAATGGCTGTGTGAAGCTGTATTGTTGTGCTTGCTTGTCTGTCATCTTGCTTGACCACAACCTTCTCCCTTTGACCCCCTGAATTTGGTGTATAAAAACCATGCCTGTAAGTTTCACTCTTTGTCTGAAGAAGTGGACTTGATCCACGAAAGCTAACAATAAAAATATAGCAGTTAGTCTTTAAAGTGCTACAGTGTTATTGTTTTTTAATTTATTTTGTTTGTTTTGTTTTCTGATATGCCTGAACCACAGACAAACACGGCTACTACAGTATTCCAAAATATGGAACAACTAATGTTAACAATAATGGGATTATTATTATTTTTGAAGTGGTAGCCGTGTTAGTCTGTGCAAACATATCAGAGAGTAAACAAAACAAAAAAGACAAAAAAAAGCTGTGGCATCTTAAAAACTAACGCCTGTATTTTAATGTTAGCCTTCGTGGAACAAGTTCACTTCATCAGACATAACAGTGAATTTTCATGGTATACATTTATACATTTGATATAGAGGCCCAGAGTAGCTATGCAAATTTGGATGGTTCTGGAGACGGACATGTAAATCAATGAGTTATTTACAACTGGTAATAAAATGCAATCAGTTTGTCAGGTGAATCTCTGATGGAAAATTGTTTGAGTGGCTAGGTTTACAAAATAAACATTCTGACATGCATCTGACATTATACATCTCCTAGTGAGTTGATTGAGGAAGCTTTTGGTTTGAGGCACAGCTAGAGGTCAACTGTCCTGAAAAACATCCCTCTCTCCCCATATTTTTGAGTCTGCTATGCAAGATGGATGTAACCCCTTAGCTGTTGCATTTTAAAATCTGATAATGTCCCACAAACCCCTGGCTAATATTCAAACCTTTTCTGTAGGTGTCCAGCATGGGTATATATTTTATCTCTGCTGTCTCTCTCTGAATCCTTGTTTTGCAGTTGGCCAAATCCAAGAATAATGGATGAACAAGCATGTGAAACCCACTAACCTTAAGATGATTATTAAAGAGGAGCCTCACATGTTTTCCCACTATGTAAAAGGAGAAGGACTCGTCCCTCTTGCTGATTGGAAAAACATAATTAAAGGAAGTTA
The DNA here is from genome assembly GCA_030440675.1 of Furcifer pardalis. Taxonomy (NCBI): domain Eukaryota; kingdom Metazoa; phylum Chordata; class Lepidosauria; order Squamata; family Chamaeleonidae; genus Furcifer; species Furcifer pardalis. The sequence continues at coordinate 27,440,192 of CP126897.1, forward strand.
AGAGCAATGTTAGCCTGGAAGAAACTGAAGATGAGCAAAGCTCAAGTAGGAAGGGATTCAGTCAAGACAATGCAAACTTCTGGGAAGTGGGTATAGGGAGAGAGTTGCTGGGGAACATGCCTCAAATCACGGGAACACAGCCTTTAGCAACCTGGTGACCTCCAAATTTCTTGGCCCACAATTCACATTAACCCCATCTGCCAAGGGAACATGGAAATTTAGTCCAAACATGTTTTTAAAAGGCTCCAGGCTGAGAGAGATTACAGGAGCGAATATATTTGCTTTGCTCATCTTCTGACATACCTTACCTTGGATACCTTGGAGTCATTATTCGGAGAGGAGTCCACTCATTGGTAAACATCACACTGATGACATTATGCACATGCAAATGGACTTGAGAAATCAAGTCCACCTGCGTGCGGTTTTTTTGCCATTTGAATATCACGTCATCCGCTGACAAGGCAGACATAAAGGTTGTGAAATAAGTGAGTAATTGGGATGAAGGTAATAGATGCCTGCTCATTAATACACGTTCTCAAGTAGGTCACAATGTCACAGTAACATAAATACTGGGGTACTAGACTCACATAGAAAAAGAAAAGATACACGCAGCCCTGCCCCAGTGAGTTTACAATCAACATTATCCCATGTAGCACCAGATAGACTTTCAAGGATGACCAGATGGGAATAAACTCAAGACTCTGGTGCCATTAATGGTTTTCCTGTAGAAATGGGAATGTCCGCAGGTGTAGTTTTCCTCCTCCCTAAGAAAACCTGCATTTGTCTCAGTATCTTCTTTTGCGCATTTTCAAAAGCTGCAACAGCTCCATTCTTCCTTATGAATGTCTGTTCTCACTGGTGGCAGCTTTCAGAAATCTTCCCCCATTTTAATGACACCTGTCTTGCAGTTTGAGTAGAGCTTGGAAAAGTTATGTTTTGGAGGGTATAGCTCCTAGTATCCTCTGTTATCCTCTCAAGTTGGGATTGACTTACAGCCATGATGGTGAACCTTGGGACTTCAGGTGTTCTTGGACTTCAAGTCCCAGAAGCCCAAGTCTCAGTAAACCCATTTGTGTAGATTCATAGAGACTTGGGCTTCTGGGAATTAAAGTCCAAGAACATGTACATTAAACCCATTTGTGTGGATTTTCAGAGACTTGTGCTTCTGGGAATTGAAGTCCAAGAACACCTGGAATGCCAAGGTTTGCCATCACTGACATAGTGACCCTAATTGGGCTTCCAAGGTAAGTATGGGCTGATTCTGGGTATCAGGATATTGAATATTTCCTCTGCTCTTCTGCAAAAGAGCATGGGGTGATATTATTATTTTTTTGTTGCACCTGCTAGACAATTGCTGATGCATTTGAATTGTTTAGTTTAAAATTTAAAAATATTCTCCACCAACTCCCTTTCTGTGAAGTACCAATCTAAGCCATGGCTATCTCTGTGGGCAGTTTCTTTATCAGCGCTGCACAGAAGATAAAGAATTAAAAATAATATTCTTAATGATTCAATGCATCACTATGGTCTAGCAGACTCAAAAAAATAGTAATTCCACCCATACAAAGTGGAGACGTGTTCAATTTGCTGATATCCTGAAGTGGCTCATTTATTCATTCATTTATTGGTAGTCACTTGAAGTTGATATGATCCTTGGGCTTTAGGATCAAACCAAATGGCATATTGCTCCTCCCCTGACCTCAAACAACCCTGCTTAGACCACACCAGCCTGCATCAAAAGGGCCAGTGAAATCACATCCCAAGAAAATTATTTAAGGAATGATTTAACTAGTTTTACTATGAGTTTCCTTGGCGGAGCAGGGATTTAAACCCACAACACCTGAGTGCTAATCCATCATTCTGTGTACTATACCACACTGAGTATCCTCTAGCCAGAACATATTTCAAGAAAGCAACTTTATTAGGTCTTTTTGTGTGGATGTGGATGGGTGAATCAATTAGTATATAAAGCAGGGTTGTATACCAGCTGCAACCTTGTTCCTTGAGCTGTACTTATGAGGCTGATTTTAAACCATGCCATACAGAGAATTGTGATAATGGCTAAACAATTCCCTCCTTGAGAAGTTGAAGGCATCCTCTCTGGGGCCTTCCTGGTGAGCCAGCCATCAGGAATGCAAGCCACAGTGTGGGAGACAAATTTGCATGTGAGTTATGGCAAAAGAAGAATGCACATACCTTCAGGATCTATAAATGATAGAAGCCACATGCCATACCATGAGTAAAGCCAAGGGGAAGTGATAGACACGTGGATACCACCATCACCACAACATGCTCTGAGTACACCCACGTGTGGATTGAGTATTAGTACATGCACTCATTGTCATCAGCTTACACAAAATGTCAAGGTAATCCTGGTTTTCTGTTAGTCACTTGCCTCACTTCATGATAGGAACTACCAATCTTTCTCAAGATTTGGAAGGTAATAGCGTCACTCACTCACTCCTCATTCAAGACTGATCCTGAGTCCAAAAAGGTAACTGACTAAAGTAGTAGGTTCCAAAATGTTTGACAGAAAATTGAAGGTCAGCCAGATGTCAACCAAGAGCTAGACCTTCAGCCAGTGGTGGTGGGCTAAAAAAAATTTTACTACCACACTGTGGGAGTGGTATGGTAGGCATGGACGGGGGGGGGGGGGAGAAGCACTGCACTGCACCTGAATTAGAACTACTGTACTTTATTTCAAAACTTGGATGGACAGGGGCAACCAGAATTTCTACTACCAGTTCTGGCGAAGTGGTGCGAACCTGCTGATGCCCACCACTGAGCTTCAGCCATGTATTTCCCCCACCTAGGATTTAATATACAGTACTAGAAGGCAGCAACCAAGCTCTAAAGATGCCAAGCAGAGAAAACCATGTCACATACAATGCTCTGTTCCTCAAATTTCTCCTCTACTGGATTACAGACCATGTCCCCTAGGCCTTCCCCTCAGCATTTACCACCAGGGTCAGCCAGCTCATTATGCTCTGTGATAAGCCTGGCCCTTTCTGTACACTTTCCCTCCAGCCTCAAGTTACACACAGCTCCTTGATTTATTTATTTATTTAGATTTATATTGCCGCCCACTCGCCAAGGCGACTCTATGCAAAGACTTTATGATCCCTTCTATGCAAAGTCCCACTAGCTCCATATATAGTCTCCTACTTGCCTAGACCCAAAGGTGGGGCTGCTGACTTGGCAGAAACAAAATGGACCCCAGGCACCCAATCTACATTTCCTTTCCCCTACCTGCCCAGTGGGAGCAAGACAGTGCACCCTTTGAGAAGTGATTCACACTGTTACATAAGGAGTGGGCATGTTGAGAACTGTAGCAGCCGCCTCACATCCAGTGGTGTCTGCTTCTTCGGAAAAATAGGTCCCGCCTGGTCTAGTCAAGAGGAACTATGTTTTCAAAAGCTGGTGTTATGGAAAAGCTGGTCTTATACGTGCCTGTGCTTTTCCTCAGGAGGAGAGCCTACCCTGATAAATTTGGGACAGTGGTGATACATCGCTAGACACATTGTGTGGTAGTGGCATACACTATGCCTGTGAATTAGGCTAACCTACCACAGTGCAGAGTTGCCACCACCCCTCTGGAAAAATCCCTGAAGACTCTCTTGCTTTGCCGATTGGCTCACATCTCTCCATGACTCAGGGCTTGATTGCTTACAGATGAAAGCATCGTTCACTTGCCTGCCTTGAAAGGCATCGTTCCGAAGTTCATCTGAGGCTAATGAAGAAGCTCTGCCTGATAACCAATTGTCAAAATAGCTGATTGCAATGGCATAAGCATGCGAAGGGAAGATTCTCCTTCAGAGAAAGTGCTAGGTTTGTATCAGGGAAACCTAATTTCTCTCTCTTGGCCAAAGGCTTGAAAATAATAATATTAACCAGGATACTGTCTGCTTACACAATCACAATAAGCATTTCCCTTCTTCCTGCTAACTCACCTTGACACGCTCAATCTTGCCCCAGTGGCTTAAACAAGCACATGGGCAGTTGCGTGATTTCCTGTGTGAAAGAGAGCACACACACCTCTGCCAAATGCACACACACCTCTGCCAAATGCACACACACCTCTGCCAAACTATAAGCTGCCATTGGTGACACTGACAAATGCTACCCATCAATCCAATAAAGAAATGAGTTACTAAAATTTTCATTACTAATTTAAAAAAAAAAATCTTAAGAGTGGAGCCAGTATTTCCAATATGACTGGTGGACTGTGAAAGGCATGTGGTTGTATTTTATCCTCTTGGAAATGCTTATTCCAGAAATGTATAAACACAGATTGTTTTTCAACAAACCTATTAATTTGACTCCTTGAGTAGCTCCTGGGAACAGAAGTCAATTTTGTTAATAATGCTTGTCCTAGATTTTTTTTTTTCTTTGAACAAATCTGAGGTTAGAGTAGTTTGCAACATTTCCCAGTATTCTGAAATACAATATTTTGCAGCTGTAATACATTTAATATTAGTTCAACCAACCATTTCAATGTTTCAGCCTTATTGTTATCAAAAGGAATGTCATCATCTGTCATTTGTTCAGTTTTTCCCAAGACTATCTTCCAAAATGTTATCATATTCCCAGTTATGGATGGGAAAGCTGGACAGCGACGGAAGCCAATAGGAAAAATATTAATTCATCTGAAATGTTTTGTTGGAGGACACCTTTTGATCTGTGGATTGTCTGAATGAAAAAGAAGCAGGTTCTAGATCAAACCAGACCTGAACACTCTGACGAAGCAAAAAAACTACTTTACTGAGGCTCTTGTAAGGTAAAGGTAAAGATCATCTTTGCTTGTGTCCGACTCGAAAGTGTGATGCTCATCTCCATTTACATTTGCAGATGTTTCTGTACTCATGTGGCAGACATGACTAGACACCAGAGCGCACGGAACGTAGTTACCTTCCCTGCTGAAGCAGTACCTATTTATCTACTTGCAATTTCTTGCTTTCAAACTGCTAGGTTGATAGGAGTTGGGACAGAGACGGGAGCTTACTCTGTCGTGCAACAGTCAGGCCTTGAACTGATGGCCTGCCGACTTTCCAGTCGTCAAGTTCAGCATCTTAACCACTAAGCAACCACAGTCCCTTATACATAGGCCTATAGTGAAAAGGCAAGCCTTTATAGAAGAAATGATGATGATGATGATTCCAAGTCTAGGACAGATGCGAAACTGCCAAAATGAAGGCACCTTTTTTTGATGAGTTCATTCTGTAGTTCCTTTCAACTGACCTTGTGGGAGAAAGATTAGCCAGCAACACAAGACTGCTCTTACCAGGGAACACCCAATTGTGATTCAAAAATACCACGATTATCGAGGAGGCTCTTTCTGTGTACCCCAGAAGAGACCATTATGCTCGGAAACATGGAAGGCAGTAGGAAACGAGGAAGATTACATGGGAGATGAACTGACTTGATAAATGAGACTATAATTTTGAATTTGCTTAGGGCTGAGCAGAACTATTGATTGTAAGACCTTATGGACGCCAGTGATTCATGGAATTACCATAAATTGGAAGCAATTTCACAGCATATAACTAAAGGTAAAGGTAAAGGTTTCCCTTGCTCGAAAGCCAGTCGTATCCGACTCTAGGGGCCAGTGCTCATCTCTGTTTCAAAGCCAAAGAGCCAGCATTGTCTGCTTCTGCAGACGTTTCCGTGGTCATGTGCCAGGCATAACTAGACACCGGAGCGCATGGAACGCTGTTACCTTCCCACCAAAGTGGTCCCTATTTACCTACTTGCAATTTCTTGCTTTCAAATTGCTAGGTTGGCAGGAGTTGGGACAAAGACGGGAGCTCATTCCGTCCTGCAGTACTCGGGAATCGAACTCCTGACCTTCCGCCTCCCAGCCAGCGTCTTAGCCACTTGAGCCACTGCAGTACCACAGCATATAACTACAATCTCCCAAAAACTATACCTATTGATGTTTTCTGACACCCTCCAAAAAATCACAAAAACTGTCTTTTTGAATTGTATTCAAATACATTTTAGAGAGCTTGTAAGGAGTACAGTGACACTGGCCATTTGGAGAAAGGGCCCCTTCCTTTACTTTTGCAATCCACCCATTTAGTAGAGTACTATGGCTTTATGTTGGGAAGGGCTAGAGGCAGTGGTGGAATTCAGCAGGTTCATCCCAGTTCACCAGAACCAGTATCAGAAATTCCGTCTGGCCCCGCCTATCCAAGTTTTGAAATAAAGTACTGTAGTTCTAATTCAGGTGCAACTCTGGCTATGCCAACCATACCACGCCCACAGAGTAGGTAGTAAAAAAAATATATTAAACCCCCTACCACTGGCTGGAGGAGAGCTGGACCATAAGGAAGGCTGAGCGAAGAAGCATAGATGCCTTTGAAATGTGGTGCTGGAGGAGAATTTTAAGAGCCCCGTGGACAGCAAAGAGATCAAAAAAGTCGATCCTGATCAACCCTGACTGCTCCTTGGAAGGACAAATATTGAAGATGAAGCCAAAGTACTTTGGACACCAAATGAGAAGAGAGGACTCACTTGAGAAGGCCTTGATGCTGGGAAAGACTAAAGGCAAAAGGAGAAGGGGGTGGGAGAGCTGAGTGGGCTGCAGAGGATGGTGGAAGACAGGGGTGCCTGGCGTGCTGTGATCCATGGGGTTGCAAGGTGTCAGACTTGACTGTGCGACACAACAGCAACAGCAACAGAGCTTCTATGCTCCAGCCCTCCCAGCCCAGTTTCATAAGGCTGAATTTGATTCCCCACACAATTGTTTTTGAAATTAAAAATTATTTTTCCTTTTGATTTTATTCACTTATATAACTCAAACATTTAAAAGGCTAACATTCCAATTGTTTTGTAGTCTCACTTTTTCCAAAATGAAATCTACCTTTCGACAGGGTATGAAAACCATCTACTCCAACCCTGTCAACTTGGAAATTCTCTGGCAAAGCTTCCTTGAGGAGATATTTATCCAAACTCTGTTTATATACTCCCTGTGATGAAGTGCCTACGCTTACCTGTTTATCATAAGATCTGCTTGACTCTGGAACAGGCTATCTTGGAAAATTACTTTGCTGGAAGTTCTCAAAGAAAATTTGGATGGCCAACTGGCTTTGATCTTCCTCCATTGGCAAGGGTTTTGATGAGATGGCTCTTGGGATCCCTTTCACTTATGCAACTCTTTGATTCTATTATGCTATGAAAGGCTTCACCTCTCACCCTTCTAAGTGTCACACTAAACAATGCAGATTGCATGACTTTGGAAGAGAGAACTCCTTATATCCTGAAAGATGTCAGTATTTAAAAGAAAGATTTTATATCTCCTGTAGTTTGCAAAATGAACTTGCTTTGTTCTGTGATCGATCGTTGGGAAGTTCATATGGGCTTTTTTTCCAAGCCTGTTTTCCTGTTTACATAATAAAATTAAAGGTCACTTGCTTGAAAGCCAGTCGTAGACAACTCTAAGGTCCAGTGCTCATCTCTGTTTACTAGCCAAAGAGCCAGTGCTGTCTGTGTCTGCAGATGTTTCTGTGGACATGTGGCAGGCATACCATCGACACCGGAGTACACAGAATGCTGTTACCTTCCCTTTTAACGGGAGCTCATTCCGTCACGCAGTACTCGAGTCTCGAACTGCCGACTTTCCAATTGTCAAGTTCAGTGTCTTAACCACTTGAGCCACTGCAGTCCCCACCTGTTTACATAATACACATGTAAATCTTGCATTAAATCCTCCTAAAACAGGTTATATGAAATGGTCTTGAGGGTTGCTTATTTTAACTCAGTATTTGTGTTGTGTTAATTTTTACCAATTTTGTGTGTGAGCTCAGATGAATGGTTTATATTTTCCTTTCGTATATTTGGAAATTCATTTACTGAGGAAAAAGTTCTTGTTTCAACACCAGGGGCCATTTGTGAGTATGTTTGTGTACCTTTAAAACTGTGTTTCTCAGTGCAAGAGAGTGATAAAAACCAAAAGCACAATGCATTCAACATGGGTTTAAAAGGAAATTACAGTACTGTATTTGCAAAGCAAATTAATTTGTAAAGTTATTTGGTGTTCTTGTAATAATTATTGGATGTTATCTCTCCAGTTTCCTCTGGGTCTACTTCATACTATTTGTCCTTCTCCACCTTTTCACATGTGTCTATGTATGATATGTCTCTCTATATAGTTTAAGACTGGTTCTATTCCAATTCTTTCACTTATAATCTCGTTCCTGATTTTATCCCTTCTAGTCACTCATATAGCCTTCCTCAGACATCTCATTTCTGTAGTGACTAATATTTGTTTATATTTTGTTGTAAATGTCCATGTTTGGCACTGGTAACATAAGGTGAAAATCGATATACAGTACTTTGTATGAAGTGCTTCTTTGTGCTGGTTGGTATTGCCTTGCGTTGTAAGAGAAGAGTTAACTGTTCCAATATTTGGTTTACCTTACTGCACTGTATGTTAATCTTGGCAGCTATGAAACTAAAGTGATTTAAAGGATCTCAACATGAACGTGGTCATATTTGTTATTTATTTATTCCATTTATACCCTGCTCATTGAGGAGGTATACCTACTCTGGGCAGCTAACAAGACGAACTCACATACTGTATTAAAAACACATATTAAAAATACAAAAATACAAAAACCCTACTAAAGGTGGAGAAAGACCAAATAAGAAACCTAGCATTGAGGCATTGTTCATACCTTTTCAAATGTCTCATTAAAAAGAATGATTTAAGCAGCATCCTGAATGTAGACAGGGATAATTCAACGGGGAGGGACTTCTATAAAGTTGGAGCCGCCACTGAGAAGACTCTCTTCCGAGTCGTGGCCTTCCTTGAAAATTTCAGGGTTGGCACTTGAAGTTGTGCTGTCTGGGAGGATCGAGTGATGCAGGCTGATGTCCTGAGGGAAAGATGCTCCGCCAGGTAGGAAGGTCACCACACCTCCGGACCCTGCCACCGACGCCCGGAGGAGGATAAAAGGACCGCTGGCCAGGAGTGGTTCAAGGATGCTCCCGCCTTACCTCCTCAGGGCCCTGCCACCGACGCCTGGAGGAGGAGAAGCGCTGTCAGTTGTGAGTGGTGAGAACAATGAAGAAATGTGTTGCCCTTGCTGTGTGGTAGCTGATTGCATTGTTTACATTGTATTGCTCACTTGTATTGCTCAATTGTGTTGCTACATTTCATTGTCATTTTTGTATGGTGTTCTATTTCATTGCTTTGTTATATTTTATTGTTATCTTCTGAAACTGTTATGATTTATGATAATGATATGTTTATTATGACTGTGGAACCTGTATTTGATATGTTTATTATGACTGCGTGGAACTTATAATTGTATATTTTGTATCTCTGTTAGCCACCCAGAGTTGCACTGCTAGTGGGGCGGCATACAAGTCTAAAAATTAAATTAAATTAAGGTCCCAAACTGTTCAGGGCTTTAAAAGTTAGAACTAACACCTTGAACCTGTTGTTATTGTTCAGTCGCATAGTCGAGTCAGACCCTTTGCGACCCCATGGACCATCACACACCAGGCACCCCTGTCCTCCAGCATCCTCCTCAACCTGCTCAGTTCTGTGCCCATTGAGTCAACAATTCCATCTAGCCATCTCATTCTTTATAATGCTCCTGATTAGGTTGAAAGAAGAAAGTGCAAAACCTGGCTTGAGACTCAATATAAAGAAAACCAAGATCATGGCAACAGGCCCTATCAGTCCCTGGAAAATAGATGGGGAAGAAGTAGAGGCAGTGACAGATTTTACTTTCTTAGGATCTAAGCTCACTGCAGATGGGGATTGCAGCCATGAAATAAAAAGGCGACTGATTCTTGGGAGGCAAGCGATGAGAAACCTGGGGAACATAGTGAAAAGTAGAGACATAACATTGCAAACAAAAATTCGTATAGTGAAAGCAATGGTATTCCCGGTGGCAATGTATGGTTGTGAGAGCTGGACCATTAGGAAAGCTGAGCGCAGAAGAATAGATGCCTTTGAGATGTGGTGTTGGAGGAGAGTTTTGAGAGTCCTCTGGACAGTGAGGAGAACAAATAGGTCAATCTTAGAAGAAATTAACCCTGACTACTCCTTAGAAGGTCAAATAGTAAAGATGAAGCTAAAGTAATTTGGACATCAAATGAGAAGAGAGGATTCACTTGAGAAAGCCTTGATGCTGGGAAAGGTGGAGGGCAAAAGAAAAAGGGGGGGGCAAAAATAAGATGGCTAGATGGTATTGTAGACACAATGGACACAGAGCTGAGCAAGTTGAGGAGGATGGTGGAGGACAGAAGAGCCTGGCGGACAGTGGTCCATGGGGTCTCAAAGAGTCGGAATCAACTGTGTGACTGAACAACAACAAATCTCATTCTTTGCTGCCGCCCCTTCTTCTTTTGCCCTCCACCTTTCCCAGCATCAAGGCTTTCTCAAGTGAATCCTCTCTTCTCATTTGATGTCCAAAGTACTTTAGCTTCATATTCAATATTTCACATGACCATAAACTGATTTGAGAAAAACCAGGTTTTAGAATTGTTTGTGGGGTATTTTTTTTTTTAGTCATCTAACTTCAACCTGATTTCTCAGGCATGATGATCTGCCGATCCCATGTGTCAAGAATCCAAATATGGTTTTAGTTTCTGATATCATTCACATGCATCTTAGTTCACAAATAAGGGGGCTTTGAACTGCTTGTTCATAATGCTTTTGATAGGCCTGGCCATAAGCAACTCAACTGGAACAAACAAATGAAAAAAAAGTAGTAGCTGGGAATCTTTTTCCTGTCTTTCAAAATCCCTTTTCTGAGTATTTTATATCCAGAGAAGCCTGGGAGGTTTACCATAAACTGGGATTGAATTGGTTGTTAATAAATGCAATTATTAATGATTGAAACAAATTTGAATTCTCCCCAGGAAAAAGAGATTACTGGAATTATACAGATTATTGTTTTATCAATTTACTCTGACTCTTCCCAGGAATGTAATAGTTTCAAAACTTCAAAAATTTCAGAATGATTATCTTGGCATAAATAGGCTCTTTAAGGACATGCCGTTTTATCCACCCTGACCTCATAATGTCAAAACAGGCTATGAAATAAGGCTTTAAGATTCTTCTTTCCAGATCTTCTCAAAAGACTCTTTTCAGGCGTGTACTTTAACAGTTTCTAAGTATCAGATACAACCCCTGTACAGCTGTCTTCTCTTTGCTGTACCTTTTATAGATGTTTTCTGAGTTGTCTTCGGTGGGAAGATAAACAGCGTTCTGTGCGCTCCGGTATCTGGTCATGCCTGCCACATGACCATGGAAACGTCTGCAGAAGTAGACAGTACTAGCTCTTCGGCTATGAAACAGAGATAATCACTGAACCCTAGAGTCAGATATGACTGGCTTTTGACCAAGGGTGACCTTTATCTTTACTTTGAAAGTTGAGAAGGGTCCTTAGGGGTTATCCAACTCAATTCCTGGCCTAATGTAGGGTCTTCAATATCACCATTGAAGCTATCACTTACAAAAACAAACCCTAGCATCTTACCAGCCTAAGCTAGGTACTAAATAAGGGCTCTAGAAGATGATTTACCAAAAAACAAGAAAGATGTGAATGGTACCAGAATTTGTTTCTGGTACCAGAATTTGTTTCTGGTACCATTCACATCTTTCTTGTTTTTAGAAGGTATGGCTTGTGTAAAATGCAGTGGCTAGAGTGTTTTGCTGAAATGCAATCAGAGACGTACATTTGCTCTGATATTCATCGGCAAATTGTCATCTGTTAGCACTGTTCGGTTTATATTAAAGGCAATCCAAGCTGTTTTGTGTCTTCTTGCCCACTCACCACTTGGTATGTTATCTGGTTCAATTTGCTATAATAGTAATTTCATGTCAGAAATTATTCTGGGTTGAAAGGATTTTTGCTGGAGAAACTCCACTCAGGGAACACCCAAATGAGGCTCGTTTCATGTCCTGAAAAGCTGGGACAGAGATGAGCACTCAATCCATCATGCAGTACCTGGGTCTCGAACTGCTAATTTGCCAGCCTTCCAGATAATAAGGTGAGCTTCTTAACCACTGAGCCCCCGTTGGATTTGCTGACCAAGGTAGACATAATCAGCTACTTCTTATAGCGATGGAACCTCAAGCACATTGGCTTTTTCTCATCCATTTTGTTTTTGTTAAATTCACCTCCAACCTGACATGTTTAGAAAAGTTCACTAGCTGCTGGAGGTTATATTGTACATCATTGAGGCTATTTGATAAAAGGATGCAGTAAACAGGAGATGGGTTAGTCTTTCTCCATCAGACTTAATACAACCTTTAAATTTGATTTTACGAAAGAGACTTTCCAAAGTTATGGCAAAAAGCTTTGACGATATTGTGTCTCCTTGATGAACACCTTTATTAATTCAGGGCAAATGTATTCAATACCAGCAATGTTGTATGCATCCGAAATATGGACAATAACAAGATTAGAGGAAGAAAAACTAGCGGTAATCGAAAGAGCAATGGAATGGTGGATGTGCGGAGTACAGTAACAATCAGGGATAAGGTTAGCAATAAAGAATTACGGCAAAGAACCAGACTGCGTGATGTGGAAGATGAACTATATGTGTCAAAAAGAAGATGAGCATGCCATATTGCCTGCTTAAGGATAACAGATCTGTCGGGTAACAGACTGGATACAAAGGGACCACAAAAGACCTCTAGGCAGACCCCAAAAAGATGGAATGAGCCAATGGTAAAGCTGTTCAGCCAGAGATGGAAACAGAAGGCAAAGAATAGAACATTTTGGAGTTCAGTTGATTTGCGTGCTTAATAGATAAGGAATGACAAATCGATTTTGGATGGAATTAGATACATATATTACCAGTCTTGAGTAGGTCTATACTGATTTCTGATTTGCTTTGAAACACAGCCCAAGGTACTGATTTTTCTCAAATAATTTTTTAAAAATCTGCTTTTAAAATGTTTTTGAATTACTGTATTTAAATCTATCTTATGTGTATTGCTTTGAGACCCTATGTTCGGCCCTGAGCCCAACTGATTTTCTTTCAAAGCAATTATAACATAACATAACATAACATAACATAACATAACATAACATAACATAACATAACATAACATAACATAACATAACATAACATATGTTCTTCATTAACCTTGCTTTTACCAGTAAAAACATACCCAGCTCTTCCAAATAGTCCTCATGTATGCAGGGGCACAGACACGCATGTGTACAATTAAAATATTGTTTCCTTTTCTTTTGCTCATTAGTAACTGTCCAAACCTCAGAAAACATACTGTTCAGATAGCAACTCCCAAAAACCCCGGTAGCATGATACCAAAAGGATTGTGACAGTCAAAAAGTAACTTGTCCCAGGTTAATAACTAGAGAGTAGTAGGTAATAAAATACAGATGAAGGTCTTTAGAATCAGAGAGTAAAAAAAAAGACAAAAAAAACCCACTGTGGCACCTTAAAGACTAACTCTTCAGACATAAGAGTGGATTTTCATACTATACATTTATACATTTCATACAGAGACCCAGAGTAGCTGTGCAAATTTGGTTGGTTCAAGGGATGAACATGTAAATCAAAGAGTTATTTAAAACCGGTAATAAAATCCAATCAGTTTGTCAGGTGAATCTCTGACGGAAAACAGTTTGAGTGGCTAGGTTTACAAAATAAACATTTTGACATGCATCTGAAATAAAAAGGCGACTGATTCTTGGGAGGCAAGCGATGAGAAACTTGGGGAACATAGTGAAAAGTAGAGACATCAAATTGCAAACAAAAATTCGTATAGTCAAAGCAATGGTATTCCCTGTGGCAATGTATGGTTGTGAGAGCTGGACCATAAGGAAAGCTGAGCGCAGAAGAATAGATGCCTTTGAGATGTGGTGTTGGAGGAGAGTTTTGAGAGTCCCCTGGACAGCGAGGAGAACAAATAGGTCAATCTTAGAAAAAATCAACCCTGACTGCTCCTTAGAGGGTCAAATTGTAAAGATGAAGCTAAGGTACTTTGGACATCAAATGAGAAGAGAGGATTCCCTTGAGAAGGCCTTGATGCTGGGAAAGGTGGAGGGCAAAAGAAAAAGGGGGCGGCCAAAAATGAGATGGCTGGATGGTATAGTGGATGCAGTGGGAACAGAGCTGGGTGGGCTGAGGAGGATGGTGGAGGACAGGGATGTCGGGAGGGCGATGGTCCATGGGGTCGCGGAGGGTCGGAATCGACTGTGTGACTGAACAACAACAAAAGTGAGTTGACTAAGGAAGTTTTATGGGTTGAGGCACAGCTAGAGGTCAACTATCCTAAAAACATCCCTCTCCCCCCTCCATATTTTTTGAGTCTGCTATGCAGTTGTTGCATTTCTAAATTTGATAATGTCCCTGGATAATATTCAAACCTGTTCTGTGGGTGTCCAGCATGTGTATATATTTTATCTCTGCTGTCTCTCTCTGAATCCTTGTTTTGTAGTTTAGAATCATTCAGGGACACCCAAAAACAGTTTTTGGAGCATTCTATACCGACCAAGTAGGGCAGTATAGAAATCTAAATAAATAATAAATAAATAAATATTTGTGATACAAGAAACAGAAAATCCTGTAAGCATTTCAACTCAACCCTTGCAGTAAAAATAAAATACTGTAATAAGTAAACTCTTACTAACAAATTCCTCCTCTTTCATGGCATAATGCAATTGCCACACTCTGCCAAACTTCAGGAATAGCCTTGAAGCAACTACTGTCGAGTTCTTCTATGAATCATGCTTATTGCTTTTCTAAACAGCTTTTCAGTTCCACACAGAGCAAGCAAAGATGATCATTTCACACTATATATATGTAAGAAGGCAAATGTTCAAGGCTGTGAACTGTCAGGCCTAGCCCAAGACTTGTCGCTGCTTGATGTCAAGTAGCCTGTGATGCTCCCAAATGTCAAAGTGGAAGAATGACCTTGTTGTTTTGGCATCCAAAGTATTGTTTTGGGCATACCATCATTTTTCCAGGGGGCATAAAATGCCCAGCATCAAACCATCTATCCATCCAGCCCTTGATGATTGATCTTTACACTCAAAACCTCTTGGGTGGATCATATTACCTAAAGCAGGGGTTCCCAAACTCAAGCCCGTGGGCCAGATCAAGCCCGTGACACCATTTCATGTGGCTCCCCCACCCCTCAAATGGCATTTGAGAAACAAAATGACCAGCCCTTTGAAGCTGTTGGGACAAAATGGCCATCCCCATCATGCAGGCAGGGCAAAATGACCATCCGGCACTCAAAGATGATTGAGAGAGTGTGACCCGGCCCCTGGCTTGAAAAGATTGGGAACCCCTGATCTAAAGAAAGAGGTTATTGTGAAAGGCAGGATGTTGTTATGACAAATATATAAGCATGTCCTGTTTTGTCTCTGTGAAGTATTTGATTTCTCTGGAACAATTTCTCTACAAAGATTTCTCTCTCTCTCTTTTTTTTTTTTTTTTGGGTTATCACTAATAATTTTTCTGTTATCACTCATAGCCTGCTATTTCTTTGGAATTGAAAGTGGTAGCTTTGAAGCATGGAATGGAAAGAAGGTTGAAGTTGGGGGCAGCTTCCAGTGAAGATTTATGGAAATAAGGCATTGCTAATGATAAGACACAGGAGAAGTCAGAGGAAGTTTGGAAGAAGAAGAAAAGCCAGTCACATAGTTGGTGAATGAGGGCAGGGGTGCTTGCCTGGCAACCTAGTAGTGAGTCAATATGATTATTTTGAAGAAAAAGTGACTCACTTGAAAACAAGAGGGGGGAAAGCAGAACCCACAAGCTTCTTAACAGGTTTTTAATATTCATGAAAGAACGCTAGGACTTTTGGGGTAAGGCAAGGGCAATTTTGCATGAACTAGCACTGGATGTAGGGGTGGGCACCTTGTAACCTGGTGTGGTTGTCTTTTGTCATTTGCTTGATGGGAGTTCTTTTCCCACCTCTGGTATTTGAGGTGGACCCCCACTGCATCCCCTCTTCTTGTTTTCTTCTTGCTTCTATTGTTTTGTTTGTTTTTTTTTTCTTCCTCTGATCTCCAAGCAAGTAACAAGCATGGAGATTCTCTCCACATGGTGGAGATTCCATTCCCCTTTTTATTCCACTGACCATAACTACAAATGGTGACTGTAAGTAAAGCTACCTTTATAGAATACTTTTGTATTGCAAAATGCTGATTTGGTGGAAATAAAAATCAAAGGGGAAAGCAGGGGCTGAGACTGAGCTGACCCCTCTGCATTTTCTCGGTGTTGGTCTTGTTGTTTTTTAACATCATAGTCTTTTAACCAAGAGGAAGAATCAAAATTCCCCAAATAGTTATGGGCCCAGATTAAATAGCTTGGCTCAGAGAGATAGCTAACCAGTATTTTTTTAGTTTATTGTTTTTTAAGTACAGTATTGCAATTTTTTTCTCTATCACTGACTAAATTATACAATAATAATAATTTCATGTCAGAAATTATTCTGGGTTGAAAGGATTTTTGCTGAAGAAACTCTGCTCAGGGAACGCCCAAATGAGGCTCCTTTCATGCCCCTAAGAGCTGGGTCAGAGATGGGAGCTCAATCCGTCATGCAGTACCCAGGTCTTGAACTGCTGACTTGCCAGCCTTTCAGCTAACAAGGCGAGCTTCTTAACCATTGAGCCACTGCAGCCCCTATTATACAATAGCTAATAGGTTATTAATTTAAATGAGAATGCTGGTGGAAATTTCATGTAGCCAATGGTCACTCCATAAATATAGAAAGAACTGGTGTTTCACAATGTAAATTGTGTAATGAAATCAGTGTCAATATTCTAACTGATGTTCTACATGTTCATTACAGTAATACCTCGAATAACGCTAAGACTTGGTTCCACAATTCTTGGTGTTATCTGATTTTTAGTGTTATCCGATGCATGTTAAAATCCTATGGGATGGATTGGATAACGTTAAAGCTCCATAGAGATACATTGTAACCGCACAGGCTTTAGCGGTTGTTATCCGATACATCCCATAGGACCTTAACGTTATTCGATCCAATTCTCCTCCCCAGATTACTTAACGTTATGCGATTTTAGCGTTATCCGAGGTAAACTTTATCCGAGGTATTACTGTATTTGCAGCGTAACATTTAATTGCTTCAGTCTTAGATGAAAAAGTTTCATGTTGTAACTAGAGAATGCTTAGTAAAAAAAAAGAAGAAGAAGTATATTTGCAAGCTCTTAGATCTAATGGTGTCTTCAAACTGAGTCTTTTAGCCAGTGGTGGGTTGTCAAAATCTTTGCTACCCCACCGTGACATCATGGCCTTCGTGGGCGGAGCAAAAAATTAAAAAAAATTAAAATGGCTGTGCATGCGTCAAACCTCCATTTGACGCACGCACAGTTCTTTTTTTTAGTGCGCATGTGTAAAACCTCAAATGGAGGTTTAACGCATGCACAGTTCCAGGCAGCCATTTTGGCTGCCTGAAAATACTTTTCTGGAGGGGGCCGGAGAGGCGACCGAACTGGTCACCTGGGGGTTTGCCACCCCCACCCCCCTGTGACCCCCTCCTGATGCAGTGCTACCAGTTCAGGCGAACCGGTCCGAACCGGTAACATCCCATCACTGTGCTACCAGTTCAGGCGAACCGGTCCGAACCGGTAACATCCCATCACTGCTTTCAGCACATCAGATGAACACAGCAGAAGCTTAGAGGAGGATGAGATCTGCCTACAGCTCTGGCACAACTGCTTTTCAAACAGAGATCCAAAGGTGATCCTTGAATGTCAGATTCACAACCTTGCTGCAGATATCAAGGTAAAGCAATGTAATGCAAATAGCACAGCCAAGTGTGTATGCTATATCACAGGAAATGGTATTAGGCCCTCATTCCCAGTAAGGATAGAGAGAAGGAGCACCACAGTGCTAGATCTAATACAGTGTGGGTCACTTAATGTGCCATCACTAAGGCAAAGTAGATATGTCTTAATATTTGTGAATGATTCTTTGGTGGAAGAATCAGGATTCCTTTAGCCTGGAGAAGTCAAAAAAGAAGGGTGTGTGTGACAGCACTCAGTGATGGGTTGTAACAGGTTCTCACCAGTTCTCCAGAACCGGTAGTAACTTTTCCCAGTGTCCTGGAGAACTGGTAGCAGCTTTTGGGGGGAACCACCTTCGAGGCTTACCTTTTCACTGGTTTAATGTATTTTTTTTATTTTATTAATTTATTTATTTTATTTACGGTGTTGTGGCTGTGTGGGTTGAGGTGTGTGTGTGTGTGTGTGTGCGCTTATTTTTATTTTATTTTTTATTTTTTCTATTTTTTTCTTTGGCCCAGCCCATATCATGATGTCATGGTGTTAGCTCCGCTCACACTGTGATGATGTCACGGTGGGGTAGTAAAATTTTTGACATCCCACCACTGACAGCACTCTTCAAATACCTTAAGCAGGGTTGGCCAAAGATATTTTGCTGGCAGAGGCCAAAGACAAGACAATTCAGCGCTTGTAATGGGACAGCATCTTCCATCACACCTGGCAGATGCAGGCTAGCATACAGGAATGCCTGCTTGTAATGTAGCTCATGGCTGTGGGCTTCAACAATAATGAATGGACCAGGGGGCTGCCATCATACCACTTTCACACCACATGTCATCTGCCATCTAAGTCAATTGCTTGATTTTAATCGTGCAACCAACATAATATTAATCAGAAGATGGGTATCCCAAAATCTAATGGTTTTCATTTATAGAAGGGCAGTGATTGCTTAAATGTTAGAAGAAAGTTCTTAATGTTAATCATCATGTTATAGTAGAGATGAGTTGTGCATCTTCAAGCAGAGGCTGGTCATCTGTGGTCATCCCTTTCCTCCTTCTACTCGATAATCTACTTATCCTTCTTCAGCCTCCAGGGTGAAGGATTACATGTGATTATGGGTGCATGTTGCTATTAGCACCATATAGGAATACTGTATAAGAATATGCTTTTTCTATGTGGCTATATGGAGAACTAGGCAGCTTGCTCGAAAGTGAGTCATATCTGACTCTAGGGTTCAGTGCTCATCTCCATTTACAGCTAAAGAGCCAGCACTGTCTGCATCTGCAGATGTTTCCATAGTCATGTGGCAGGCATGACTAAACACTGGAGCTGATGGAACACTGTTACCTTTCCCGCTGAAGAGGTCCCTATTTCTCTACTCGCAATTTCTTGCTTTCAAATCACTAGGTTGGCAGGAGGTGGGACAGATGATGGGAGCTCACTCTGTCGTCCAGCACTCAGGTCTTGAACTGCTGATCTGCTGACCTTCGGGTCATAAAGTTCAGCGTCTTAACCACTAAGCCACCGCACTCCCCAATATAAATCTTCAGTACAGCATATGAAGTTTTGTAAACCTTGGCTATGGAGAAAGTTATTGGCAGGCAGATAGTATTCCACACACAGAGGTATTCCCCATCCATTTGTAGATTTTGAAATAGTCAACTGGGGAAAGGGGAAGAATGTTATTTCATTTTAGCAGAAATGCATATAAGGTTTTCCTTCCCTTTTCATAGCAGGATTCATTTCTCCACTTCTGCTTACTAATTTCCTCTCTATATTAGGCAGGCCTTCGCCTTCCTCCTTTTAACTAGAAGCTACAAGTTGCAGAAAGATCAGTTTACTGGCTGCTTGCCTGCTTCTACAGTGAATTCCTCCTACTTTTCCATCACCCTTGGACATGAGCCGAGGGGCACGCCTCACAGAAGGCAGGTGTGGCTGTCATGAGCTCACCTGCCAGTGGGTGGGACAGTGCTACCGTTAAAGCAACAGCACCCTCAAGGCACTGATATCTGCTCCAGCTTTCCTCTTGCCACACTTCAGAGACTGAACTCAGCACAGAACAAGGCTGCAATTTAGGTATTTCTTCTTTTCTTCCTCCTTTCCTCTTTGGCTGCCACATTTTCTAGGATTGTGTTTTAAGACCATGATTTACAGTTCTAGGAGAGTAGGATTTCTGTCCTAACATGAACATAATTTCTGAGCAATTGGAATGTAAACTGTAGGGTCTCTTCTTTGGAGAGTTTCTTGAAAGGTGGCTTTGTGGAGGAGGTTTTGTTTCATGAGTTGAAATAATGTGCTGAAAAACTGTGCTTAATGCTTCCACCTCTAGAGAGCACTCATATTCTACATCACGCATGTAAGGATTTTTGGTCTACAATTCCTAATGTCCATGCTGGCTGGGGGATTCTGTGAGATGTTGTTCAGAAAGGTAACTTTCCATGCACTGTTCTTCATTATGGCTAGTATCCTGATCAATATTTACACATGCAGAACTCTCAGCTGTGGAAGCCAATTTGATGTTCTGATGGGGTACAGTTTGTGCCTTTTGTCATGTGCAATCATCAACTTGATAGATCACTATGGATTTTGGTCTATAATAATAATTCTGTGCTGTCAAGTTAATTCTGACTTATGACCACTCTTTTCAGAAGTAGTTTATCCTTCTTTCCTTTTGGGGGTGTCTTGGGGTTGTGTAACTTGACTACAGAGATTAGCTCTTCTCTCAAGAGGCACAATGGGGAATTGAACTCACAACCTGTAGCTCCACAGCCAGATGTCTAAACCATTGATTTGTTCAGATAGCTTACTGGTCTGTATATGGACATAAAGATTAGATACAGTAGTGGTCTATATTACTCATTGTGCAAAGATTCCTTAGAAATACTGTTCACAGACACACGTACAGTACTTAAATACAGTATTAGATACTGGTCTTTATTACTCATTGTGCAAAGATTCCTTGGAAATACTGTTCACAGACACATGTACTTAAATACAGTATTAGATACTGGTCTTTATTACTCATTGTGCAGATTCCTTAGAAATACTGTTCACAGACACACGTATTTAAATACAGTATTAGATACTGGTCTTTATTACTCATTGTGCAGATTCCTTAGAAATACTGTTCACAGTCGCGTGTACTTATCATTTTTGTGACTGCTCAGGTAATATTGACATGGAGATAAGCATTTTTATTGTGCAGCATCTGGATAATATGCATGGAGGAACCATTAAATGTTTTTGTCTTTCAGGATAAATAAATGAATTCCCTGTTTACCACTGAGATCTCCCTTAGGGGCAAAGAGTATGATCCCATTAGGCTCCACTCTGAATCAAGGTCTGGTAGAGTAGAAGCACACCAGGTCCTAGATTCAAAAGACCGGCATATAGGTTCACCCTGCTAGACTCTAAGTGGACTTTTTCATTTAGTACATAAGACTAACTCAGGGATTCTCAACCTGTGGCCCATGGGATGGATGTGACCCATGGCACCATTTCATGTGGTCCCCCACCCCACTGCCTGCACCACACCTAGAAGTGCCATGTGGTGGAGGAAGGGCAAAATGGCCATCTGGCCCCCAAAGCTGTCTGAGGGAGCATGACCCGGCCCCTTGCTTTAAAAGGTTGAGAACTCCTGGACTAACTGAAGCAACTGCTTCAGATGACAGATTACAAAGGAAAGGGAGAAGATTGTAGAGGTCCGAGGACAGAGATATAGTAACCTCTCAAGGAACTGAAGAACACTGCTGTGTTACCAGTATTGATTCAATTTCTAGTTTGTTTGGCTGGGAAAATTGAGAGGGAGAGGTGTTACTTTGCATTGCATCTCATGGAGAAGAATGTTTGGGGCCAGACTAGAGTTTCCTAAACTTCAGTCACTCATTTTTACAGCATACTCACTGTCATCTGAAAAATGTTTATATTGTGTTTTCCTTGTCTATAGTTTTTGAGACCAAAAAACCCCCCACCTTCTTTCAAAAGGGCAATATAGTCGCCACACGTTGATATAGTTAATGTGCTATTCAGGTTCCGGGGGGGGGGGGGAGTGTTTACAAGTAGTCATTGGATGGCAGGGGTTATAAAAATTGGGATGATAAATCAATTGCAGCTCAGTGCAGTACTATAACCAAAGTCCTACTCAGTACATTGTCACTTAAATCAATTAGACATAACATTAATTATAACTGAATTATATATAACTGAATTATTATAACTGAATGTGGGATTTGTGTATTGTTTTTTAACTTGATGATTTTTTAACTTTTGATGTTTTTTATTGATATAGAGTGCTTTATGTTTCTACTTTTTATCTTGATGTAAGCCACTCAGAGTTGGGTTCTCCCGATTGCGGTGGGGTAACAAATGCAATTAATAATAATAATAATAATAATAATAATAATAATAATAATAATAATAATAATAATAATAATAATAATAATAATAACTGATTTAAATCTTATTGTTTTCATTGGATCTACTCTAATCAAACCACTGTCATCAATTACCCAGTTAAAGTGATGATCCACAGAAGGGGGAAGCCTTCCATCCCTCAATTCATCATTACATTACTATCTCTCACTGACTGTTTTTCTGCTAATTATTTTGAGACTTATTATAATATATAGCCAACAAGCATTTCAGCACTAATGGAACTATAAATCCCTTTATTTTTCTAAAAATGATAAAGTGGTACCCATCACCCCATTTATAACAAACCTACCCTGAGCTTCAAACAACGCCCCTCGGATGAAGTGTGCCTTCCTATCTATAGCAAATATGTCACAACCACAGCTGTGGATGGAACATAGTAGGACTTAACACATAGAACAAAACTCTGAAGCCTAGCTAGTATGGAAAGTGAACTGTGATCTTCCATTTTTGGAAAAACTATGTCAGGGTAATATAAGAACCACATGTCTGGTAGAAATGGCCTTGCTTCAGGAATCAAAGTTCTACTACCACGTGTAATTCATAAAAGGTGAGAGAGGAGGAAGTGATTCTCCAAAAGTTTGAGAAACTTTTATTTTGTTCAGATCATACTTCAGTGGGCCTTATCATTGCTCTGCCTTGTAATTTAAGCTACAAGAACAAACAAACTGATTGCCTAATCCAGCAGTAACAAGGAAGCGAAGGTTGGCTCATAGATTACCTGTGCCTTAATCATCACTAGGCTCTTTTGTGGCTTACCTGGATTATGAGGGTGTGCCAGTGATATTGAAGGATACAGTTGCCACAGTGATTAGGGTTTGTTTGTTTTGACCAAATTAACAACAAGCTACGTTATCAGTAACCCAGTCTAATGTTAATATGCCTTTGGGTATTATGTACCTGGATTCCCATAGCACAAAAGTTTATAAAGCTCCAGCCTTTATACCAGGAGTTCTCAACGTTTTTAAGACATGCGCCAGGTCGCGCTCCCTCAGACAGCTTTGGAGGCCAGACAGCCATTTTCTCCTTCCTCCACCACATGGCACTTCTGGGTGTGGTGGAGGCAGTGGGGGCCCACATGAAATGGTGCCGTGGGCCGCATTGTGCCCCATGGGCCACAGGTTGAGAATCCCAGCCTTATACAGCTGAAACTTTAAATAAATGTAGATCATATGCTGTTTGAGCCCCTCTGCCTGCTATCCTAATGTTCTTCTGCACATTTTGAAAGAGGTAGTGTAAAAGATTCCAGACATCTCTGCATGGAAGAGATAGAGGGATCATGGTAAATTGGTTTGAAATTAGGCAGTAATCTTTTATAGACCATTGAGAACGCCTCTATGGGACATTTTGTACTTTGTTGCCCCTGGCATGCATCTTCTGAGTCCTGGTGATGACCATGAGTGCAATCTGCGAATGTTGTTTAATTGCTGAATAAAATGGAGCGGCTGCCCAGTCAAAGTTTAAAATGTGTAGTTAATAGTTAAAAGCTGAACAAGCTAAGAGAGAGGCTAGTGTTGGCTCTATTTATGAATGTGTGTGTCTGCCCTCCTAGTCCTCCCTTGTGAGGCAGGAGGCGAGGGGGAAGGTGCTTTACCAAAGCACCACTCTCTTTCTTTCTCTCTCCCTCCCTCCCTCTCACTCTCTCTGTGTCTGTGTGTGTGTGTGTGTTTCACAAACTTTGAACTGGACTGAATAATAATAATAATAATAATAATAATAATAATAATAATAATAATAATAATAATAATAATAATAATAATAATAATAATAATAATAATAATAATAATAATAATAATAATTTGCAATGTTATCAGGCTCTTAGTTATATTAATCACTTTAAAAAAGTATTTGGATGTTTAGAGAAAGAGAACCTAAAAACAGATACCTCATTGTTGTTGGGCATTTCCAAGGGCCATTCTATTTTAGTTGGGTTTCTTTTGATTGTGGGCACAAGAGATACCTTGCATTTTTGCTATATTGACAAATGTATAGGTACAGCATAAAAGGAGAAAAAGAGGCACCCCAACAGGTCCCCAATTTCAGGCTTTCTAACCTGTTACACTCCTAATGTGTTGTCTGGGTTTAAATGCTTCTAGCAAAAAGAAATACTGGAGAAGGAATGTATTAGGGCACAGGGGGTCACAGGCAAAGAACGTTTAACAAAAGAAATTATTTCAAATGCCAACCAATAGGTACTTGGAGGGAGAGTCTGGGTATATTTACTCTACACTTCAGCAGGTATGGCTCCCACCCTAATTAATCCTGAAATTGGTAGTTTGGTTCCACAAGTAGAGTTTCCTGCTGTTGTTTGGAAAACATACTAAATCAGTGTAGCAAACAATACTCATTTGGTTTGTTTGCTGTCTATATTTGTAAAAAAATTAATTGTTGTACACCGCTCAGAGTTGGAAACTACTCAGATGGGCAGTAAATAAATAGACGCGTGTAGATTAATGAAGTATTTTTGGACTATAACTCCTCTAACTCCCCAAATTCCTTTTGCAGCTATTCATAAATACTTTATTGATGCTATCCAGTCACATGTTGAGCCACATTCGGGGGGAAAGGTGGATTCCATTCCACCCCAGTCACACAGTCTGACCCTTTGTGATCTCATGGACCCAGAGCATGCCAGGCTCCTCTGGAGTGTGCCCAGATCCACACCCACAGCGTCAAAAATACTATCTAACCATCTCATTCTCTGCCGCCCCCTTCTCCTTTTGATTTCCATCTTTCTTAGCAACAGGTCTTTCTCCAGTGAGTCCTCTCTTCTCATCTGGTCTCCTAAGTATTTGAGCTTCAGCTTCAGTATCTGTCCTTCCAAGAAGTAGTCAGGGTTGATTTCTGTTAAGTTTGACTGATTTGAGCTCTTTGCAATCCAGGGGACTCTCAAAAGTCTTCTGAAGCACAAAGAACACTGTATCATCTTGAAGGCTTAACACATTTTGAATGTTCTAAGCTTTTGTGAACTGCAGCTCATGTCGGTAGATGGAGTTATCTTCCTGCATCAGAAACAGAGGAATTAATCAGCATTTATGCCAAATAAAATATGTTACTCCTTAAGATGCCATAATAACTTTTGTTGGTTTTGCAGCAACCAAGTACAAATTATCCTGAGAGACCCTCTGGAAATATTTCCTATTGTCCTTATCTGTTTAATAAAACAAACCAAAAGAATTCCACAAAACGACACAGGCAGAAGTTTGCACTCACGTGTACTTATAAAATATTTGTTAGTATACGGGATGCAAGACAGACTTAAAATCTAGTGTTGGAGAACCGTTTCCCCCTGATTCTGTCTTCTCCTATTGTCAACTGCAACTCATATCCGAGAATGCATTTTCCTGTAGCAGGAAAAATGCCATTGGCATGAATTTGTTTAAGGTGGATCCCAGCTTGCCATGAAGTGATCCACACACTATGATCATGGAGCCATCTCTTGTGGCACACATGAAATGAGACATGCAGGATTTAACACCAGGACTGCAATGGACTGCCGCAGCCTTGAGGATATGGACAAGCTGTGGAGTTCCTCCTCCACTCATCTTGCTGTTGGACCCAATGTGATGGTTTCCAGTGGCATTTCCTCCACTGAGGGGACCATCACGACACCTAAAGGTGCTCATCCACCAGTAGCTATTGGCCCTTTTAGGGAATCAGGTTAGTTAACCACTGCTGAACACTCAGCATTGAGTTGCTGGCTGTACAGTTTACTCCATTTCCATAGCGGGATGTCTGGCCAGACATTGTCTTCCCCTATAAGTTGTATAGAACCATATGTATTTAACATTATATGTAAAAGGCACTGGCAAGCCAATATAATATAGTAAATGAACTGTCATACTTAGGATCATATCCTTGTTTGGCCATAGAAACTCATGAGGGGGTAATAAAGGTAAAGGTTTCCCTTGCTCAAAAGCCAATCATATCTGACTCTAGGGTTCAGTGCTCATCTCTGTCTCAAAGCCGAAGAGCCAGCGCTGTCTGCTTCTGCAGACATTTCCGTGGTCATGTGGCAGGCATGACTAGACACCGGAGCACACGGACCGCTGTTACCTTCCCACTGAGGTGGTCCCTATTTAGCTACTTGCAATTTCTTGCTTTCAAACTGCTAGGTTGACAGGAGCTGGGACAAAGACAGGAGTTCATTCCATCCTGCAGTACTCCAGAATCAAACTGCTGACCTTCCGCCTCCCAGTCAGTGTTTTAGCCACTTGCGCCATAGCAGTCCCCCCTCCCATGAGGGGGTAACTATAGAAAAATACTTCCTTGACTATCTCACATAACTGAGAGACCTTATTAGGGTTGCCATAAGTCAGAAGCGACTTGGACATTTGACAAGGCCAAAAGGGTACTAAGCTCTTTGCCTCAGATGAAAAGAACAGTTCAACTATTCTAGGATGAGGAAATCCTTTACTTTTTTTTTTTTTTTAAAGGAAAATGAATACAGGAAAAGGAGTTGTTTATTCATGTCCAATGATTATATAATGCCCATGTCACAATGCTGTAGCTGTTTCTCAAGGCTCTGCATCTACCTCTCTCATTAGCCTTCAGGGCAGTTCGTCAGTGCTCACTAGACATGACGTGAGGTGCCAGTTGAAGAACATCATTTCTCCCCCTTGAGCTTGAGCTAGAGACTCCACCCACCACCAGTATGTCTGTTCTTTAGAAGAACATGGCTCAGGAGCCAAATAACATTTCAAGTAAAATCTTGTGCAGGCTTAAGTGAAGGTGTGCGCCTGAGACCCATAGGGCAAACAGGCAGTGTCTCTGGTGGAGCTAGCCAGACAAAGGATGGTCACATAAGCCATAGAAAGTTTGTGATGGTCTTTGCCTTGGCAGAACAAGAAGAAATATATTCTGTGGCAATTTGCTACAGTTATTCTGACCACCTGCACCTCGGTTTTTCTGTTTCTGCAGAAAATTGGTAAGTATCATCAACAGGATTGCTAAATGTTTCTGCTGCCACTTCACCATCTGCAGGAGTCATTCTTTCCTCCCTGTCTCTTATTAATAAATTTGGGCGGCCCAAACAACCACCTTTTCTCTAGCTTTCTCTACTAGACTCTGAAGATCTACCTATATCAGTGATGGTGAACCTTGGCACTCTAGCTGTTCTTGGACTTCAATTCCCAGAAGCCCAAGTTCCTGTGAATCCACACAAATGGGTTTACTGGCACTCCAGCTGTTCTTGGACTCCAGTTCCCAGAAGCCTAAGTCTCTTTGAATCCACACAAATAGGTTTACTGCGTGTACATGCAGTAAACCCATTTGTCTGGGTTCGCAGAGACTTGGGCTTCTGGAAATTGGAGTTCAAGAACAGCTGGAGTGCCAAAGTTTGCCAATATGGACCTATATGATTCAGTGAGCACATCAGTTATAAACTGATGTGCCCTTAAGAAGCATCTGTTTATCCTAGCACAAGCTTTCCAGTTTTTCTTTCTTTTCTTGTGTTTCATCATTGGAAGATAAGCACAGGCTTCTTCTGAAAGTTAGCTGCCCAGGCACAGAACTCTGAAGAATCATTTTCTCCTTTAACAGAAAATTGGTTGTATCTTTTGATAACTACATAAAATAACTCAGTGGTTTAGGTTTCTGGCTGCAGAGCCAGAGGTTGGGAATTCAGTTCTCCACTGTGTCTCCTAGGCAGAAAGCCAGCTTATGTGGCCTTGGGAAAGGTGCACAGTCCTAGGGCAGCCCTAAAAGGAAGGAAGAGTAAACCATTTCCATGTATTCTCTACCTAGAAAAACCTGGAAAGGCTCACTGTAAGTTAGAATTGACTTATGACATCCAGTTCTTATATCGTTTGACTCTGATGGTTTAGGTTTACCAATTTGTATAATTAGTGCCTGAGCTTGGTAAATCAAATATTTATTTCTTAAATTTTAGAAAGATGTGGGGAATGTCTTGTCAGGAAAGGGGTTTACTCACAAGTAGGTCTTCTAGCCCACCAATGGTTGCTTCCTGCTTCCGAGCTGCCACCTCCTAGCTAAGCAAACCAGGTTTCTAGATTAGTGTAGATAAGGTAGCACTGAGCCAAGTAAACACTCCAGGCATCTTCAGGTATTTAAAAAGTATATTGTAAACATAGTAAGTTACAGAAGAAAGTTTATCAAAAGTTCAGAAAGCACATCAAAATAAAGAAAACAGCCCAAATGGGAAAGCCCAGGGCCCCCCTTCTGGCTTAAGCACCTACATGATTGAAGTTCACCCTTAGCTCCAAGCATCAGGTCAAGAGAACCTCTTGCCTCCTCCCTCTGGGTTATATCTCCTCCCTTAGGGCCCACGTCCTTGCCATTCCCCTAAAAGAATTCAGCCAATGATCATACAGTATAACATGTCCATCACACATTAGGTTTCATTTCTTCCAACCCACAAAGTCAGCATGTTTACACATTCCAATCTCTCTGGTATGTTCTAAAAGGTTCTCCCCTGCATTGAAATCTCCATCTTGGATGAGACTAAAATTAGGCATACATTCTGCCCTGACATGTCTTTTCAGGAATATTATCATGAGTGACCACCATTGCATTCGGACAGAATTCAGTCATCTGTCCCTGATGTCTAAAGACTTTAGTCTCTAAAGAAGGAATGATCAACACATCTTGATTTAAGTTGCAGATGCATGTTCTGCATTCAAAATTCTTCCTTTCTTTTAGAAGCAACTATTCTCTGAGTCACAGCCGGGTCCACAGTGAAATTAAGCATTAAGTTAGACATTCTACATTTTATATGAATGGCTTTGGACAGCTTGCTAACACCTTCTACTTTAGAAGATAGTACAGTAGAAGCTATGAAGGAGCAAGGCATGACGTTTTGCTGCTGAAGGAAGGACATCAAATCGAGTGCATGCATACCCAAGTCAAGGAGCACAGCTCCTAGTCCATGGCCAGGTTATATTTGTGCCTGAGGTGGAAAATCTCACAACAATTCTATCTTATCACCTACGTGTATATAAAGTTACAATTACAAGAAATTGAACAACTAACAATTTGTTGTGCTTTCATGGTAACTGAAATCTTTTTTTTATTATGGCATTTTTATCCCTAGGAAAAGGTGATTTTTCGGCCTTACAATCATTATATGCTGTGAAGTCAAATTCAACTTCTAGTGACCCTTTTCCAGAGTTTTCTAGGTAGAGAGTACAGAAGTGGATTATAATTCCTTTTTTCTGGGATTACACTTAGACTGTGCAACTTGCCTATGACTACACAGGCTGGCTCTTCTCCTAGGAAGTACAGTGGGAATCCAGGTTCCTAGAGTATGGCTCAGCAGCCAGATATCTAAGCCATTGAGCTATCCAGCCAGTTTATAATAATTGTGTTGTGTGCCATCAAATCAATCTTGTTTGTGGCTTTCTAGGTGGAGAGTGCTCAGAAATAGTTTATCATTTCCTTCTTGTACAGGCATCTTAAAACAGTGCAGCTTGCCCAAGCCACATGGCTAGATCTTTTAGGATTCACAGTGGGGAATATTTTCTCTTAGGGGGCTGAATAACATGGTCAAGTACCGTATAGGTGTTACAAAATTTGATTGGTAAGCAGAATGCAATTTGTCTTTGTGTCTCATGAAACAAAATATCCTTCACTGGCTGTAGTTAACACTGTTTTCTCCCAGTTTCCCCTCCCATGTCTATTACTTGGTCTTCTAAGCTGAAGTACTTTATTGTGATATACTCACCTGAATATTTGTAACCATTTTTCAAAACTTTTTAAAGGTACCACTGCACCAGCTTAACTTTGGATGAAACAAGCCTCAGAAACAGCAGAAAAGCTTTGGGAAGTTTTTAGCTCAATAGAAGACGGAGAAGATAATTCAGTTTAATAGACTTTAACACACATAGCATGTCAAAAGTCATCCCAAATCATGTGCTACGGGTTGGACAGACAGTACGTGTTTCATCCCAGGGAGAAGATGCATGTTTACCTCACCTAAATAATGGGAACTTGCCCTGTTATACTTTGCCAACACAGTATTTGTATTACACAGTGGAAAGTTGGGAAAGAGAGAACTCATTGGCCCAAAGCAAAGAATGTTCACGGCCTACGATGGACTTTTATGAATCTTGTAGATCTACCACTGAGACCATACCTATGACATCTCCAAATCTGGAAGATAAACCCCTGCAACAAGAGCCAACAGAAACAAGAAAGGACACTTGTCCAGTATCTCCTACTTTGGATGTATCCATTGAAAAATTGAACCGCCTTATGTTAGAGATTGACCCCACCTTCCAGCCTCTCCAGTTGAAGCCAACCCAGGCCCAAAGTCTTGCTGCACAGACTGTCCCACCAAGTGACACAGTGGTGGCCCAAACACATGAACTAGAGACACCAGGTAAGGTGTGAATGCACACCAGGTAAGGTGTGAATGGGGATGAGCACACACCTGGAGGCCATAAAATAGGGACAAATAGATATGATGCACAGAAAAGTCCAAACCAGTTGACATGCTACTTTTATGTTCTGAGGAGGGATAGGATCTTTAAATTGCACAACTTTGAAGCAATGTTTTTATATCCATGGAACTGAAGGCAGGTCTAAAA
Source organism: Furcifer pardalis (assembly GCA_030440675.1). NCBI lineage: Eukaryota > Metazoa > Chordata > Lepidosauria > Squamata > Chamaeleonidae > Furcifer > Furcifer pardalis. Next base: position 27,470,919 of record CP126897.1, read on the forward strand.
TAATGCTTAACCAGCCACAGCACTCAAATGCAACCCTTCACGTGCAAGGAAGTATATATCAGACATTGAAATGTTGGTGGGCAAAGCAGGAGAGATCATCATTATACTGCACTGTTGTGCTGTAATTCTCATTAGTCTTAACCAACACCATGATAAGAGAGGAGAAGATCGTAACCCAACAGTGTCTGGAGGGTTTTCAGTGTTCAGAGGATTACAAATGGGTCAATCCTTGTTGTGGTGGTTTGATGGAGAACAGTTACAACACACACAAGCACACCCATACTCAAACGCAATGTTGATGATAATGAGGGTGATATTTTACATGTACAGTATAGCTCACCTTTTTTTTACAAGAGCTCAGGGCCGTGGTATTGATGTATGTATGTTTCTGCTTCCCCTCCTCATTTTATCTCCTCTTCACTTTATCCAGACCTAAGAGCTGGATCGGTATGAAAGAAAGGGATGGGCCTAAAGACACCAACTGAATTTCAGAGCTAAGCGTGTAACTGAATCTCCCAGGTCCCAGTCCAGCATTCTTAATAGCTACACCCATATGGGCTATATGGAGGATAATTCCGACGAGCGAGTCTTTACCTGTAGTCTGAAGTAGTAGAATCCAGACACACATTCATTACCTCATATGTTATAACAGAGAAAGCTAGGCCTGCGATGCATCTATCATCATCTTTTACTACTAGGGGGACATTTTGCTGGTTTTTTTTTTCAATTCACAGCTGCCCACACCAGTGTTCTGTGTATCAGAACTGGATGGCCTGTCTGAGTGGTAATGGATTAATGAGATGTGCTAGTTTCATGTAACATCAAGTCTTGCTTTCTGGTTTTTTGTTTTGTCCTTGTGTGCGCTTTCCCTCATGGATGTGGTTTTGGCTTGGCCTGGCCTGGGGGCTTGCTCAGACAGGTCTGCTGACTCACTCTAAAAACCCAATGATGCCTCACAGGGTGTTCCATGTGGCGACTGCCAAAGACAACAAAGGATCAATTGTCAGTCTTCCCAAAGCACCAACAGGCAGACATGCCAGGAAACTCAAATTAAATGACAAATCCCTGGGGCCAGCCTGGGATATTTGCTGCCTGGGGCAAAGGATAAGATGATGGCTCCATGTTCCATAGACAGAGATTGACAAGACCTTATCTCAATGGTGGCAAGAAGGCCTCCACCATACCTGCGAGTAGCAGAGTATTTTAAGCCTGCAAATGTGTTTTTTGTTTTGTTTAACTGCCGTTCCTTCCAAATCCCTCAGCCAGCATAGCTGCAGTGTTTTTGGTTTTTGGACTTCATTTCCCAGAGGCCTCGATCAATTCCCCAAAGCACTGATCAGCCAATGTACTGACTTAAGAATTGAATTCCACCAGTGTTCCACAGAACATAGTTTGGGAAATGCTGATAGAGAATTTCAGGGGGTGTGCATAATGTAATTTTTCCAAGTCCTGGTTGAGATGGCACAGATGGGAGATACAGCTGCTGGGGGAGCTGTTACTGCTACCCCCTCAGATCTGTCACCTCAAACAATAGTGCCACTCTATTTAATGGCACTATTAACTATTAAGGACTGTGGTGGCTTAGTGGTTAAGACACTGAACTTGATGACTGGCCCAGCTCCTGCCAACCTAGCAGTTTGAAAGCAAGAAATTGCAAGTAGATAAATAGGTACCACTTCAGTGGGAAAGGTAACAGAGTTCCATGCACTCCGGTGTCTGGTTATGCCTGCCACATGTCCACGGAAATGACTGCAGACACAACAGCTTTAGCTCTTTGGCTGTAAACAGAGATGAGTATCGCACCCTAGAGTTGGATATGACTATCTTTCGAACAAGGGCAACCTTTACCTTATTTAATGGCAGATAGCTCCCTGTGGTTCACAACAACCAACGTATACATTTTTGGGGTGAGGGGGGTTTAAAATGCAAATATTAATATTCAATTGATGTGACATAATCAAAAACAAACCAAGATAATTTGTCCTCTACCCTATCATACCTCAAGCCAGCCAAGTTATTCTGGCACATGAGGTTAAAAATTCCACAGGTGTCTCTCCCACTCCCTGGCAGTAAAAATTCAAGAATAACAAATTAAATAAGTAATATGTATGCCCTTTGATAACACCCAAAATCTGTTGTTTCACTTGGCATCAGAGGCCAGCACTCATAAATGCTAATTATTAAAAGTTATTCCCAGTTTCTTAAAATAAACACCCACACACAGACACAAAACCAAGGAATCTACTGCTTTGAAAATCTCTTAAAAATACAAACTATGCCTGTTAAACTGCTGTACAGAGCTATATAGTCTCTCTACTATAGTGTCTAGTGATTAATTTACAACCCAGTTGGGCCTTTTCAGAAGGGGATAGTTTGCATGGGGAAGCACATTTGAATGAGAAGCCTTCCCTCAATGATATTGCAATGAAGTTACTAGAACTAGTTGCATTTGTGATTTTTTATTTATTTATTTGCATTGGAAGTTAAGCATGGGCAGTACTGACTGGCTGGTTTGTTCTAGATCTATAGTCTAAAAATTCACATTTCCAAGTTGTGTATTTCTGTACCTCTCTTCCCAAATGAAGAGAACCTATCACGTAACTGGGAGGAAAAATCAAGATATATCTTCTGAATTGCTACCAATGATGCTTTACCAGTGATGGGCAGCCAAAAATTTTACTACCACACTGTGGGCGGAGCTGACATCATGGACGGAGCCAACGTCATGATGCTCATGCGTGGAGCCAATGTCATGATGTTATAGGTGGAGCCAACGACATGGGTGGAGCCAAGGTTAAAAAAACATAAAAATACATTACACATAAAAATACAAATTAAATACACATAAAAACACATAAAATACAAATTAAAATACACATTAAATAGACATAAAAACACATAAATACAAATTAAATACAAATTAAATAGACATAAAAAACATAAATACACATTAAATATACATTAAATAGACATAAAAAACACACAATAACACACACTAAATACATAATCCACACACCCACCCACTCCAAACCCAAACACGAGTCACTTACCCTGGGGAGCAGAGCAGGCGGCAACAGCAGTGGTGCGGCGCGGCCTGGCACGGCAGCACGGCCCAGCACGGCACGGCAGCATGGCCTAGGTTAGCAGTGGTATGGCAGCATGGTGGCACGGCAACTCAAGTGAGGGCTACTGCCACCCGCACCTCTGAGGAGGGCACTGAGGGCCTCCTTGGCTGCCCGACTCTGCAGCCCCAAATGGCTGCTGGTGAGTGCGCATGCGTGAAACTACCAATTGACACATGGGTGCTGAGTACTAGAGGCGTGCATGTGTCAATTGGTAGATTCACACATGTACACTCACCAGAAACCATTTTGGGCTGCAGAGTGTGGCTGCTGGTGAGGTGACCGAACTGGTCACCTCAAAAAAATGGTAAGCACCCCGGGTGGTCTCCCAGGAAGGTTAGTAACACACACACCCTGGGGGGGCATCTGGGATTCTTACCACCGGTTCTATAGAACCGGGGCAAACCGGCCTATTCCCACCACTGTGCTTTACAGAAATTCTGTAGATCCACCTTTAACATCGTAATATAGAGCAGGAATTCTCAACCTTTTAAAGCTGTGGACCAAGTCATGCTCCCTCAGACAGCTTCGGGGTCCAGATGGCCAACTTGCCCTTCCTCTACCATATGGCACTTCCTGGTGTGGTGGTGGTGGTGAGGGGCCACACAGGCCACAGGTTGAGAATCCCTGGTATAGACAGTGTTTCCCAACATTTGATTTTTGGACTTCAATTCCCAGAAGCCTAAATCAATTCCCCAAAGCACTTATCAGCCAATGTACTGACTTAGGATTCTTGGAATTGAAGGCCCACATGTTGGGAACCATTGGTATACAGAGAATCCCTTTAAAAAAATCGATATGCTCATATTTTCAGAGTACAGTATATACTTGAGTCTAAGTCTAGTTTTTTAGCCCCCCCCCAAAAAAAAAAATGAGGTCCAAAAATGGGACTCGATTTATTCTTCAACATAAACATTAAAACACACAGACACACATGTCTAAATTAATTAATTTGACCAAATTTTCATGAATTTAAATTACTGAAACTCACTAGCAGCTGCTGCATTTTCTATTCTCCTAGTTTTAGAGGTCCAAATTAGGTACCTCAACTTATATTCGGGATGACTTATAGTCGAGTATATACGGTATGTAAGATATGTAGGAAAGGGTCAGTGTGATAGCAATACTTCAGCACAAACAAAACAGATCTAAGGTGTGGTCTGATGAATGCTTATTTTACTTTTGATGCATTCCTTGGGCGTAGCAAGATGTTCTTCACCTGGAGTCAGAAAGAGAGAGAAATTGAAGCATGGATCCTCACCTTCTCATACAGGTGTGAACAAGTACTGTAATGGACTCTGTGACATGCTGATCACTGAGATGCTTCTATATAACCTATGATTTGACATGACATTCTGCCTTCTAGATCCATTGAGGTGTTGCTGTTCTTGTTGTTTCTTGCAGATCTTGGGGGAAGATTGTGTTTTTGGGTTACAACTGCTAGAATATCCCAACTGGCATAACTGGGAGAAGGCTAAAATAGAGCCTAGAACAGTGGTTCCCAATATGGGGCCCAAGCCTCACAGGGGAATTTCAATTCCCAGAAGCCTAAGTTATTACATTGGCTGATCAGTGCTTTGGGTTTGACTCTGCAAACTGAAGTCCAAAAACCAAAGATTGAGAAACACTGGTCTAGAGCAAGAGAGGGCAATTTTAGCCAGTCTGCCTGCCATGTTTTTTCTTCCAGTACCTTCAGGGAGCTGCATTCTCCCACTGGCAAAATTAGGCAGCAAATGGCAGTACTGAAATTCACTGCTTGAAATGAATTCTTGCAGTGCTTTCAGTTGAGTTTTCATTATTTGCCACCGACTGTTGCCAAGCAATTCCTTCAAGGCACATTGAGATATGTAGTAACATAAACATGTTTGCTTTAAGCATGTTTCTTTCCTGGTTGCCACTGTAATTTGGCAGTGTAATTAGTCATCAAAGTCTGCAACTTGGTTATTTTGTGACCCTAGCAGTGGTTCCCAACAAGGGGTACACAGCCCACTAGTGGACTTCAATTCCCAGAAACCTCAATCAGTACATTGGCTGATCAGTGTTTTGGGGAAATGACTTAGGCTTCTGGGAATTGAAGTCCAAAAACCAGCATTTGGGAAAGACTTTAAAACTAAGCCTTGCCTTCTGTCTGCCCATCCATCCATCCATCCATCAGATCCTCATCCCAAGCCAGGAAGGCTAAAAAGGTTTCAGAATAAAAAAAATTAAAGACAATCCCTGTTTAAAAGTTTAAAATTGAAAATGCATAACAAAAGAAATACTGGGACACAGGAAAGAAAGAGGAAGACAGTAGGTTGTTTCTCAGCAGGCCTTCTGGCACACCCTTGCTTGCCATCTCATCTCCTCCTGTTCCAACTTGGTGGAAGGGCTGCCAGAGCTTAGTAAAGGAACATCTGGAATGGGAGTTTATTAATCCTTCTGACTTTTGTTTTTATGTTTACTTTTTTTTACCAGAGATAAAGTACATTGAAATCTTACCAGCCAAACATAAGGAGCCTTGCCAGACCACTACAAATACTTCCAAAGCTCCACTTTCTGTGTCTCTCCAAAATCACCATTTGCTTCCTTGTGAAGGGATCCATGAAGTTAACAGCCACATGGCTCTATCAAGTGGCCGTGATTCTGGAGGCAGCCCCAAGCATATTCCCACCATAAAGAGGCAATCACCAACTTGCATCCATGTGTCTGACAGCATCTCCATTCCACAGGGAGACCAGAGGAACTCACCCCACTGGGGGTCACCTTCACAAATGGCTTCCTCCCCAGGCTTCAAGAATTTACTAAAGCTGTCACAGAATGGAAGGAGGATGGAGTGGTCTAGTGGTACATCCGTGCTTTCAATGAGTCCAGGATCAGACACCAGTTACATTCTTGGAAGGTAATGTTGACCAGCATGCCATTCTGAACAAACCCATCGCCCCAGATTTCAGAAGCTAGGCAGGGTCAGGCTTCATTAGTATCTAGATAAGAGACCACCAGGGAATATCAGATGCTGTTTGGGGCAGGGATTTCAGTTTATGATTAAAGTGCATGCCAAGTTCAGGCTGTACATTCTGCTGGGCTGTAGACACCCAGCAGTCCTGAACAGTGATGGGATGTTACCGGTTCAGACCGGTTTGCCTGAACCAGTAGCACTCCATCAGGAGGGGTCGCCGGGGTGGTGGTAAAACCCTGGGTGACCAGTCCGGTTCCTCTCTGGACCCCTCCAAAAATGTTTTTCTGGGCAGCCAAAATGGCTGCCCGGAAGTGCACATGCGTCATACCTCCATTTGACACATGCGCAGTTCTATTTTTTAGTGCGCATGCATGAAATAGAGGTTGGATGCATGTGCACTAAAAAAGAACTGTGCATGCATCAAATGGAGGTTTGACGCATGCACAGACATTTTTTATTTTTTATTTGCTCCACCCACGACGTCATGACGTCGGCTACACCCACGATGTCACTGACATCACGGTGGGATAGTGAAGATTTTGTCAACCCACCACTAGTCCTGAAGCAAACCCTTGGAGATTCAGAGTGTTTACCTGAGCACACTTTCCCTTTTGTAAAGGGATCACTTTCTTTTAAGAAAATAAAAAAGCTTATATTTATTAGAGAAATGTACTTGGGTTAGGAAATGTGGTAGAAGTCCTAGTTCTAGGTAACTAAATCAGAAATATTGAGAGATGTTGGCTCCCCCTTAAGGAAAAAAGGCAAGAAGTCTCTTCCTTGGAAGAACAAGAGTAGAATTAGAACAGGGGTTCGCAGAGTTTACAACAGGCATAAATGTGCCAACGGTTGTCTTAAATGCACCATAAATGTGCCCACAACTGCTGCAGACGTGTTTTTCGGCAGTGTTTATGGCAGGGGAGCCACCAGTCTGGCCCACTCAGATGTCTGAGGGGGCATGGTCTGGCCCATGGCACAAAAACGTTGAAAACCCCTGAGTTAGAAGGAAAGACGTGACATCAGCAACTCTAAGAATAGCAATCTAAGGTCAAAGGAATACCAGAACAAGTCAAAGAAGATAAAGGACAGTCCAGAAAATCTGGACAGGTCCTCTCTCTTTTCTCTACTCCATGCAAAGAAATGCATCTCCTTGAGTGCGCACTGAGTTGTACCTAGTCACTTTCAAAAGGTGGAGTTCTGAAAGAGTTCTGAAGAGAATTTACCAGTTAAAGTGGATAATAGATGGACTAGCTGATTAACTCAGTAAGGCAGCTTCCTACTTTTGTGCATTTCAGAATGTTGGCCATTAAGATTAACATCAAATGCATTCTCTAACTTGGCCCTCAAGAAGCCAAAATGGCTCCATCCACACACAAGAGGGAGATATATATAGACTTAGGGGAACATTATAGAGCAGGTTTTATGATACAGGGCAGAAATCTATGAATCTGTGTTTATTAAAGAGAATGCCTTAAGTGCTAAAAGCATCTGAGTGCATAGGTGTAGCTTTTCTTGCCCCCTGCAAACTTAGTCTTCAGAACTTCAGAATAGGATTCCTTGACTTCTCAGATATAAAAATATGCCTGAATCACATATCACCAGCACAAACGTGGTTTCAACGCTAATCATGTTCTATCTATAACATCTGTTTCTGCCTGTAAACAATTCAATTCTCTAACATGGGAAATTAGCTGGAAAAGTTATGAGGAACATCTCAGAAGGTAGTTATAGCTGCCTTCAGTGTCTGTTGCCTGAGGCAATTGCTCATTCTGTATAATGGTAGGGCTGGCTCAGGAAATATACCAATGTGTAAACATACAGATAATTCAATACTGGATGAGTTCTCAAAACAATTTGAATATTTAGTAGCATTTGTTGTACAGGTCTGTCTTAATTCTTTTGTATTCCCTTTCATCTTTGCAGCAGCACCCACTCATTATCCAACAATGAACCGGACACTCCTCAAACTAGGTCAACAGGAAGTCCTCCCTCCATTGGATCCTCCACTGGCTCTTTCTCTGGCTACTGTAGTTCAAGCTCCTACTCCTCTCAGAAAGGAAATTCTTCCCCATCTCAACAATGCCAGAAGGAACAGATCCAAAATTGTTCTCCCTCATCTAGTGCAAACACACCTCCTATCCCCATTGTACTCATCAACGGACATCCGGAAGAGAATGAGATTTCTCCTACACCTTCCAGGGTTTACCCAGCTTCTTTCAAGCACAAGGTGTACCAATCCAATTCTGGTACATTTTCAGGCATTAATCATCCCAACAAGACTTCTTCTGAGAGCTCAATTTCCTCTTCTTCATCTCTGGATAGTAAGTGATTCTGTTCCCTTAATAAGAAAATGCATCACTGATTGGATTCACACTACAAAGTCGTTACAGTTTGATGTCATTAAAAATTAACAGCCATGGTTCAATCATGTGGAATCCTAAGATTCCTAAGTTTGAGAAGGCATCTCAAATTCTCTTCTAGATAGCCTTTGGTCCCTTCCTTAACTAACAATAGGAGAGAATTTTAAGCACCTTATCAAACTGAAGAACCTGAAACTACAGGCTTCCATAGGATAGAGCTAAGACAGATGTAGTATCAAACAGCTCCCACTGTGTAGTGTACATACACTCTTTGTTTCACTAGAACTCGACTACATTGCACATATAGCAAGTGGGCTCCTAAGGCAGGGTGGAGTATGAGGAATAAAAAGACAAAAACCATCATGGCACTTTATAGACTAACTGCTGTATTTTAATGTTAGTTTTCATGGACCAAGTCCACTTCTTCAGACAGAAGAGTAATGGCATCAATTTATACCAGAGGTTCCCAACTTTTTTGAGCCGGGGGCTGGGTCACGCTCGCTCAGTCAGCTTCGAGGTGCCTGTTGCGCACTACAGAAAACACTGTGGCACTTTTTAAAAAGGAGAAAACAAGGCTTTTGTAGCCCTGCTCCAAATGTTTACAGGCTGGAACTCCCAGAACCCTGCCTAGAGCAGTGGTGGCGAAACTATGGCATGGGTGCCAGAGGTGGCACTTGGAGCCCTCTCTGTGGGCACTCATGCAGCACAGAGTTCACCCCACCCCTCTGCCCAGCAGCCCAATGGGAATGCTTCCTCTCCCCCCCCCCAGCATAGAGTTTGTGCTGCCCCCCTGCCCACAGCCCAATGGGAATGTTTCCTTCCTCCCCTATTGCTGTGTTGGCACTTTGCGATAAATAAGTGGGTTTGGGGCTGCAGTTTGGGCACTCGGTTTCTAAAAGGTTCACCATCACTGCCCTAGAGAATACTAGAAGTTGGAATCCAAAACAAAACAAAAGACACATCTTGCATACTAATGCCAACAGGATTTCAGCTAGCATCTTACACTTGATGATCTGGGATTCTTACATTTTGAAAACACAATTTTCCCCCTCTTCATATTCACTTCCTGCTCCTCATTTATCATGATATTTTTTCAGATCCATAAATTTCTGCCTTAGCCTTAACAGTCCTCTTTCCAGCGGCCAAAAAGAATCAGCCTTTTATTGTACTTACCACTTTTATATCGATTTCTTCTTGCAGGCTATTCCAAAGACAATCAGACAACAATGAAGTTTGTAATGGACACCTCTAAATATTGGTTCAAACCGAACATCACAAGAGACCAAGGTACAATAACACACAAGCCCAATGGGGGAAGCAACAGAAAAATAACACATCTAACATAATTTATGACATATTCAATCATAAAAATAAAACATTCTTTGTTTTGATATGAATGAATTGGCACAGACCACAGGGTTAATGTGCTTTTGTACCCTTAATGATTGTGGAGAAGATGCAATGTAAGTAAATATTGGTTCTCACCTTCTGAAACTTTACCCAAAAACTACTAAAGCTAGAATACTCTTTTTTTACCTTGATTTCCTTTGTCATCTCTGATTTTAAAATGTTTATTTTCATTTCAGCAAATGCTGGTTTGCTCAAACTGTAGTTTGTTAACAGACAAGTATAAAATTATGTTGGATTGTTCAGAGTCGGCATCTAGCATACGACAATCTTCGAGGAGGCACTTCCTGTATATCCCAGTGCAGTCACTGTCAGCTAGCATTTTCATTCTCTAACCATGCCTCTGGACTTTGACATAGTAGGCCCTAGAATTTTTGTGGAAAATCAAGAAGACAAATGGGAAGAAATGTTCAACCTTTACCGTAACACCCTATTTTTGCTTGCAATCAGATATCAAATACAGGGTGTGTGTGTTTTAATCAAATACAGGGCGTTTGTTTTTTTAAATTTTCTGGTTGCTTCTGAAGTTCTGGCTCTATGCTACATCTCCAGTTGAAGTCTACCATATGTTGTGAAGCTGCAAAGAACTTGTGGCAAAAACAAATATTGGCTGCAAATACATGTAACCAAAGCTAATTTTTACTTCTTTTAGAGCGGTGGTTCTCAAACTCGAGGCCCTGGTTATTTTTGGATAGGAACTCCCAGAAGCTGTGACTCAATGCTGTGTTGGTGATGGTTCTAGAAGTTATATCCAATAACTTCTGAGGCTCTAAGGAAACTGCAAAGGGGATAGTGGGATAACTTAACCCTAGTGTTTTTTCCTCTGCACCTTCTCCTCAACTCAGACTTCTAGCTTTTAGATACGGTACTCAAACCTCAAGAAATGAGGAAGGAAGTTGCAAGGGAGAAATGGTAGCGTAGGAAAGTCCCTCACTTTGTCTTTCCTGCAGATCACCTGCTCTCTCCTCAAGAAACAGCAGTTGCTGGAATGAGGGTACATTCACAAACAACCTGTAAAAATATCACCCTGGTGGGACACCTCATCCCAAAATATCTGGGGACAAGGGCCTCCTGTACTCAATTCTCTCTAGATCAATGTTTCCTAATCTTTGGATTTTGGACTTCAATTCCCAGGAGCCTGAATCAATTCTCCAAAGCACTGATCAGCCAGTTTACTGGCTTAGTAGCTCTTCCAGTTTCTGAGCTCATCATATCTAAAATGATATCAGTTCAGCATATATATCAGTGCACCTTCTCCTCACCTCAGAGTTCTAGCTTTTAGATACCCAAATTCTAAACTCTGGGATTAGAATAAACAAGTGATAACAAGAAGTACTTATTATGATTATGGTGATGGTGATGTAATGGTGATGGTTGTTGTTGTTGCTGCTGCTACAATAATTACATATTACAATAAACAAAAAAGAAAAACAAACAACAACAAAAACACTATTACACTATACAGTACAATATATTTGATGATCTGGTACTGTGTGTTATTATGTTTTTCTTGCCCATCTTCAAAAAAAGTCACCCCTCTTTTTATTTTGTGACTCATGGCCTATTGTGTTTTGAAACAGCTATCAGGATGCTAACTAACGAGCCTCCAGGCGCTTTCATCATGAGGGACAGCACATCCTACCTTGGTTCATTTGGCCTAGCTATGAAAGTCTTCAGCAGCAAAACAGGTACAGCGGATTCCCACTGTGGATCCATACATAGCCAGCCATGCTGAAAAGGTTCTTATGCAAGATTTCTCACAATTTGAATCCTCATTTAGGGCAAGAGGGGTCACTTATTTTACAAAGACCTCTCCCTTTCTGAAGGTTTCCAGTTTCAGCATTCATTCATTCAGTAAATAACATTTAATAAACAATACAACCCTGTAGCCTACAACAGTGATGGCAAACCTTTTGGAGACCAGGTGCCCAAACAGACGGACAGGTTTGCTCTGTGCTGGGAGGAGTGAGGAAGTGCTCTCATTGGGCTGCTAGGCAGAGGGACAGGGCAAATTATGTGTTGGGGGGAGGGAGGAAGCACTTCCATTGGGCTGCTGGGCAAAGGGGCAGAGCAAAGTCTGTGCTGGGGCAATGGCATGCGTGCCCACAGAAAGGGCTGTGAGTGCCACCTCTGGCACACATGCCATAGGTTCGCCACCACAGGCCTACAACACAATAATGAATACACATAAAATAATAATACCGATTAATTTGGCAGTGTGCAGCAACAGCCTGGAATTAATGAAAATTCATGTCAAACTCATAGTAAGATCATCTTGCCAATATTATCCATGGGGACAATGTTTTTATATGCCTCTTTAAAGAACAGAGAGAGAGAGATGCAGAAGACCACATAATGCTGAGTCCCACCATAAAGACTCGATGAATTACTCATTCTAAAGCCATCACATGGCCACATTAGCTATGGTGGCCTTTGGATTTTGGGATCTATATTCCAAAAAAATTAGCTTTTTCAAAATCTTCTGGGCTCGTGGGAGACTTTAATCCTTCTATCTACTGTGCTTGCTGCTCTTGTGGGGTGCAATAGGGAAAATCCTGGAAAACACAACATAGTTATATAATATTTTAAATCACCGTGTCTTTTTATAAAGGCAAACATGCAATCACTCTTGCATTATTATTATTATTATTATTATTATTATTATTATTATTATTATTATTATTATTATTATTATTATTATTATTATTATTATTATTATTATTATTATTATTATTATTATTATTATTATTATTATTATTATTATTATTAAGTGATGAAATCTTTTAGTCTTTTCAACAAAAAGTGAGGATAGTAAGGCAGTGGAGAGAATTCTTGAGGCAAGAAGAAGTCAAAGAGCAGATTGCTATTGGGTGGGGTAGGGAAATTACTGATGAAGTGTGGAGAGGAAAAAGGGTAGGAGACAAAAACAGAAGAATTAATGAGAAGTCAGCAAAGTGAAAATAAGGTTCAGCACTTTCTGAGGCTCTGTTCAAAGGGCAATGTCTGTGGGCTGGAAGCAGGGAAGGACTTGTTCTTCCCTTAAAGCAAGGATTCCCAACCTTTGGCCCATGGGCCATATGTGTCCCATGGCACTATTTCACGTGGCCCACCACCACCTCCACCACATCAGGAAGTGCCATGTGGTGGAGGAAGGGGGAAATGGCTGTCTGGCCCCCGAAGCTGTCTGAGGGAGGGTGACCCGCCCCCTGGAATTAAAAGGTTGAGAACTCCTCCCCTAAAGATCAGACTTCAGCCTTTCAACAAGTTATCAAGGCAATTTATATAAAACTTCCATTCCAGTAAAACAGCACACAGACATGTACATTGTCCAGCCCGTCCAGATAAGCACGTGGTTAAGCTAGAAACAGCCTTCAGCTCCATAAGGAAGGTGAGGCAATGGAGAGTTTGAGGCATACAAAAATTGGTTGCTAGCAGTGTGTAAACTGGTGCCTCCCCAATTTCTATGCAATAGAAGGGTATGAAGCTGCCCACTCCCTCAAATACGCATACCACTTCCAGCTGTTGTTCCACATGCAGAAATAAATGCAAAATGCAGACTCTGAATGGGCACTGCACACAAAGATCCACATATTCCTTCTGATAATAACAATTTTGTGTCAGAAATTATTCTGGGTTGAAAGGATTTTTGCAGGAGAAACTCCACTTGAGTTTGAAATGGCATAAATTTTCTTGAAACAGATTTTAGGAAACAGATTGTGAACTTGGTCAGAAATCACACAATCCTTTTCATGAGACACTTATACTGCACAATATATGCACCCATTTGTAGCGCAGACATGCTGAACAGGTTTAAGAGGTGTGTCTCCTAAAGTTCAACAATTTAGGATCAGAATATGCTTTATTTAAATGCATTTTAGACCTTTTTTCTCTACAAAAGATACTCAGTAATACAGAAAGCTACATTTAGAAACTAAATCTTAACATGTGTATGGGCTTGCGCGGGTACTGTTATATGGATATGTTCAAGCACCCTAGATCTTGGAAATGTTACATTTTTAATCTCAGCTCAACTGATGGCCATGCTGGCTGTGAAATTATTTTAACATTCACTTCAGATGCCAGCACTGTATTCCAAAAGTTTAGGTGCAAAAGTTCCGTGCTTCTTACAATTTCTGGTCCTAAATTTGCAATTCAAATCTATTTCAACTCTTAATTGTTTTGCTTCCAAGGAGAAAATAGCAGAGACCACATCAAGCATTTCCTCATCGAGTCTTCTGCCAAGGGAGTACATCTGAAAGGGGCTGATGAAGAACCCTATTTTGGTAAGATATTCTGCCTAGTTTGTTTCAAGCCAGGGCTGTAAAACTGTAAAGGAGTGCCCTGATGGCACCATGGTTAAAATACTGTCCTACCAAAAGGTTGTCAGTTTGATCTTGACCAGTCCTCAAGGTTGACTCAGCCTTCCATCCTTCCAGGGTTGGTAAAATGAATACCCAGCATGTTGGGGGCAAATGCTAATTAACTTATTAACAATATATTAATAATATAATTAATTATATTAACAATATAAAATTTTTAATAATAAATAAATAATAAATAAATAACTTGTGAACCGCCCAGAGAATGCACTAAGTGCTATGGGGCAATATATAAGTGTGATTTCTTTGCTTTGCTTAAACGTAATAATATGCACACCTAGGTAATGAGGATTGGTAGGTGAAATCTGTGTCTCATAGATAGATAGAAAGTAAGATAAGATAAGATGAGATGAGATAAGATAAGGCAAGATAAGGTAAGATAAGATAAGGTGAGGGAAGGTGAGATAAGATAAGATATATTGATTTTATACCATCCATCTGGAATAGTCCCCACTCTGGGCAGTGCAGAGACAAATAAACAAAGGCAACATAATAGAACAAACAACCATATAAAATAAACAACAGAATAAATACTTGAAAAAATAAAAATAAAAAACCTGGCATCTGAGGGCAAGCAAGTTCTGAAGTTACAATATTTATCCTTAGGAAGAACAAGGCATAGAAGTCCTCCTAACCAGCAGATGCTTCTCAGAGGAAGGTTCATAACTAACTTACTGAGCACATGGGTTCAATCATCAGCTTCTGAATCTAGTTAAATGCCTGCCTGAAACCTTGGAGACTTCTACTGGTGCCAGTAGATGTTATCAATACTGGACGACATGGACCAGTGGTCTGTCTTGGTACAAAGCAGCTTGCTGTACATGTAAGCCTTCAAACAGGGTTTGCAGGCAACTGACAGTATTGTGGAAAGAGAGAACATGTGTAGTGGTTAGAGTGTCCTGTGAACAGGGGATTTTTTAAAGTTTGCATTACTAATAATGTGTCATTTAGGAAGATATAGGCGATTTGAACTACTTTTCTTCTCTCTATTTTTCATAGGAAGCCTTTCAGCATTTGTGTATCAACATAGCATCATGCCTTTAGCACTACCCTGTAAATTGTTCATCCCCACCCAAGGTAAGTTTGGTAAAATCTGTGGTCCATATATATAGTATTTTAATATGCTCTAACCTCTAGAGATGTTGGACATGAGGGGTCACAAGGGTAGCAACTGGATAAGCATTTGAATCCCTAGTCAATATGTTTGTAAGCTACTTGTGGTGGTGGTGAAGGAGGAGATACAGATTTAGATCATCCTGGAAGAGAAGAATAAGGAAGCAATTTCCTTTTTTACTGGTTCTCTAGCTACCTAGCTATGGGACTGTGGTGGCTTAGTGGTTAAGATGCTGAACTTGACAAATGGAAGGTAAGCAGGTCAGCAGTTCAAGATCTGAGTGCTGTACAACGGAGTGAGCTTCTGTCTCAGCTCCTGCCAACCTAGCAGTTCGAAAGCAAGAAATTGCACGTAGATAAATAGAGACCACTTCAGCGGGAAGATAAACAGTGTTCCGTGCACACCAGTGCCTAGTCACACCTGCCACATGACCACGGAAACAAGCTTTCAAGCAATGGGAACCTTTACATTTACCTAGCTACCTATTTCTTTGGCTATCTACCTATATATATACTATATGTAGGTTAAGATGGTCAGAGCCTTTTTAGGGGATGTTTTAATGGCAGATTAATAAATATCACAATCTGGATTGCAACTGGTCAGACGTTGTCTTCGGTCGCATGAGTTTCCATGATTTGATTCCAGTCCATTCCCAATGTAGATTTCACTGAAGGAGAAGAAAATCCGACCACAACCTCAGAAGACAATCTCCCAGTTTTCCTAAAAGCTGCTGGTGAGTGCAATAGGAAAAATACTCATTTGCTACATTTATAAGACTTGTTAGACCTATTGAAATATCATGGTGTCAATCTGCATCAGCGGTACAGATCTTATGTACAGTTGTACCTCGCTTAAAGAGCATAATGCGTTCCCCGGGATTGCTCTTAAAGCAAGTTTGCTCTTTAAGCGAAACACCATTGAAAGTGACCAATTGTGACTTCTGGCGGGGGGGGGGGGGGATTATGAACCCTGGTTTATTTGTTAAGCGAGTTTTTGTTTGGTTTTATTTGTTAAGCGAAGCGAACATTCAGAAAAAATTCTGCTCTTTAAGTGAATTACTCTTAAAGCAAGGTGCTCTTTATGCGAGGTTTGACTGTATTCCTCCAAAACAGGGGTTCCCAAACTAAGGCCCATGGGCTGGATCTGGCCCACAGCACTGTTTCATGTGCCCCCCACCCAGTGGTGGGATGTCAAAAATTTTACTACCCCACCGTGATGTCATCACAATGTGGGCGGAGTAAAACATCATGATGTCATAATGTCATGGGCGGGGCCAAAGAAAAATAAATACAAAATAATAAAAAACAAAATAAAAATAAGCACACACACCCCTCAACCCACCCATCCACAACACAAACCCATTAAATAAATAAATAAATAAAATATTAAAATACACCCACCCACCCACCCCAAACACAAATCAACCAGAACTTTTACACCAGAGCTTGAAGCTTATTCTGGCTAATCTTTCTCACACTAGGTCAGATGGAAGGAACTACAGAATGAACTCGCCACAAGATGGCTTCATTTTGGCACTTTTCAACTTTTCAACAGTTAAAGAAGTTAGGTACTAAGTCTTTACCTAACCAGTTCTCTAGGATAATATGCCTTAATGTAAATGTAAAACAGCTGTACCTCCTTAAGGGTTCTGCAATTGGAACAGAAATTGGAACAGCACAGGTGTAGCTTATTGATGAGGTAACTCCAAGACTTTGCTTAAAAACCCCAAGCCAGGCCGCCGGGCCTTTTTAGGAACTGTAGTAGAATGTCAATATAGGTAAAGGTATTGAATACACATTAAAACACACTCACACACAGTTTTAATTTGAGGGTTTTTTAGGAATGTTTTTAAGGGTGTTTTATTGTTGTTGTTGTTTTAAATGAATTGTGAGCCGCCCTGGGTCACCTCGGTGAGAAGGGCAGTTGATAAGTCATAATAATAATAATAATAATAATAATAATAATAATAATAATAATAATAATAATAATAATAATAATAATAATAATAATAATAATAATAATCCCCATTGTGCAAGCAAGGCAAAATGGCCATCTGGTCCTTGAAGCTGACTGAGAAAGTGTGACCTGGGCCCTAGCTTGAAAAGATTGGGAACCCCTGCTCTAGAGTGTTGCATAGCTGAGTAAAATGTGGTATTTTCTCCTTCTTGCCAATTTGCTATAATAATTGCATTGTGCAGTGTGTCTTAACAGTTTTCATTGATACAGGGAGGCAAGAGAAATTTATTGTGGTTATAATTATACGTGTTTGTACTAAAAAAAAACCTCAAGTGAATCAAACCCAAAGCTTCAGACTGTGCACCGCTGCCCGTGTCTGGCCAATGGTACAAACTATAGGGATGAAACAAGAATGCCACCATCCACAAATAGGGCAAAGTGAGGTTGGTGATGCTTTCCGAGCCCATAAAAACTTCTGTTTCAGGTCGGCCTGCTTGCTAGTCTGACTGAACATAGATAACAACTCTTTTCAGAGTAAGAGTGAGGGACTTCCAATAATCTTGGAACCATTTATGCTCTGTTCCATAGAAATAAAATGACACGCACACACCCTCCAACTACTATGTCCCCCTCCAAAATACAAAATCACAAAATAAATATTTTGTTTCTCAAAATGAAAACCAGACAGCCTCCGGAGTCCTTGAGGGCAATGTACCACATTTCCCTCCCTCTATGGCCTGTTTTAGGTTTTAAAAGTTCTTTTTTTGGAGTCTTAAAGTGTCCTTTTTTTTTTCTTCCAGAAACAGAAAATTTCTGGAATTAAAACTGAAAGCAATCTTGAGGGAAGAAATGGGTTATGGTGTAAATTATGCCCCCCCCCCCCATAAGTCAAAACTAGGGAGACAAAATTTGCATTTTGAAGAGAAGAATATATGGGATTTTTAAATTATTCAAATGTTTGAAGTGGTAACTGTGTTAGTCTGTGCAAGCAGATCAGAGAGTAAACAAAACAGCAAAAATAAATACAAGCAATATTGTGGCACCTTAAAGACTAATTCCCATATTTAAACGAGAGCTTTCATCTGATGAAGTGGATTTGGTCCACGAAAGCTCACATTTAAATACAGGAGTTAGTTTTTAAGGTGCCACAATACTTTTGGTCTTTTTTTCCTGTTTTGTTTTAATTATTCAGAGGTTTCAGAGATTCAAGTAAATCTATAGAGCAGGGGTTTCCAACCTAAGGCCTGTGGGCCAAATCTGGCCCACTGTACCATTTCATGTGGCCCATGACTGAGAGAGCGTGAGCCAACTTCATGCTTGAAAAGGTTGGGAATCCCTGCAATAGAGACGGGGGGTAGGCAGAGTGCACTTTTCCACTCATATTTCAGAACATGTGCCAACCTTTGAGGGCCATCAACACACATGGAATATTGAAGAAGTGTTCCTGCTGCTACCATGAAATGGCCGCTGTGTGGGGCATTTCTTATTCCGACAGCAAAGGTTGGCAGCCACTTACTTGACTTGACTTGACTTGACTTGACTTGACTTGACTTGACTTGACTTGACTTGACTTGACTTCTCTTCTCTTCTCTTCTCTTCTCTTCTCTTCTCTTCTCTTCTCTTCTCTTCTCTTCTCTTCTCTTCTCTTCTCTTCTCTTCTCTTCTCTTCTCTTCTCTTCTCTTCTCTTCTCCACCTTGTGACTTTGCAGTATGCAACCTCTTGTACCTGCATTCCCTGGCCATGGAGACTCTCACTGGTAAAGCGGCTGTCCAGAAAGCAGTGTCGTCAACTTTTGAACAGGAGGTTCCCCCGACCCCAACGATTGTCCACTTGAAAGCTACTGAGCAAGGGATAACTCTGACAGACATCCAAAGAAAGTAAGATTGCTGATTTTGAGGGACCTTTTTCCTCACGTAGTTGTCCTGGTACAATGCTGGAAGTGGGAAAGACATTGTTCCTTCTGAAATTCCACAGGTGAAAAAAAAAAAGCTCTGATCTATTTGTAATACAGTATCTCTCTTCTCTCCCCCCAAAATTGGCAGTACATGACTATACCATTACTCAGTGCCAAATTCTCTTTACTGCTTTCTCTAAAGCTTAGAAAAGATGCCAAGTCTGGAATTGTAATATGAAAACTAACTTTCTCAACATCTGGCCTGCATAAAGAGACATTTAAAGATATCCTTCCAGTGGTCCATTACCCCTGAATATTAATTTTCCCCGGATCCTCTATCCCATCAATGAAGTGTGTTCAGATGTTTTTTTATCTGTAGCATATTACCTCCTTTGGCAATGAAATTTTAATATTAGTTTTTAATGTCTGCTTATACTTGTCAACTGCTCAGAGTGAGAAATCCTCCCTGATAGTCACTATATAAATGCAACCACTCAGTCAATCTTATTCTGCAACAGCCATTCCTGTCAAAGAAAGCTAGAAAAGTCATTCATAATAATCTCTCCTTAACTCTAGCTGTACATATTGTAGAACAGCTGAAATTCAAATGGTTTAAGGATGCAATGTTATATCCATATGTTTGAGAATAGGCTTATTAAATTCAGTGGCACTTCTGATTTTTTTTTTAAAGCATATTTCTTACTTAATGTATTGGCTTCATTTCTGTCTTGCCTTTTTTCCACTGAGCTCAAAGTATACCTGACTCTCCCTATAGATACTTTTTCTTTACCACAGCCTTGTAAAATAGGCCAGGCTAAGAGAGTAAGAGTACTGTATATGCGTGTAACTTGCCCAGCATCACCTCATAAATTTCTTACTCAGAGCTTGACTGCATGGTATAAAACAGGAGTAGCCAACCTTTTTCCATGGCAGGCCTGACTACAGCCCCGGACAGTATTGCAGGCCGGACCACACACCCCGGAAGCAGAAGTGGGTGCATTTGCAGCTGATGTAAATGCTCCCACTTCCGCATTTATGCCAGCCAAGGGCGCATTTTATGGATGATGTAAGTGCACCCACTTCCACTTCCAAGTGCAGCAGAGGCAGCAACAGGCCAGATGGGGTGGTGTTGGGGGCCGGGGCCAGCCTGCAGGCCCTGGGTTGGGAACCCCTAGTATAAAAGAAGTGGGCCAGATTGGGCTACGTGTGATTGCTAGGAGGTCAGGTATGCCATTTGGTGCAATCCTTGTATCTTAATGGCATGTGGACCTAAAGTGACCACGTTTGGGACACAGCTTTTGCCAATATCAAGACAGCCACTTCGTGATGTTGGCAAATTTATTCCTTCCTTGGATGAATGGAGAGCTGAGGAAGTAGGGAAAGAACTAACGGTGTCTTAGGGCAGCAAATTTATTTTAAAAAATAAAAGACCAAAATGAAAGCTGCATTCTGGAAGCTTTTGTTTTGCTTTTCTCTGAAAGGTCCAGATAAGAGTCTGTCCGCAGCCTAATTGAACAAGCTCTCAACTGGACTACTAAAAGGAAAATAAACAAAAGCTTCCAGGAAGAAGCTTTCCATTTGTTTTCTTTTTGTTTTGTTAAAGTGGTGCAGTGCATTTTCTTGTCCCTCATATGCATTTTTTCCCATTTCTTCAGCCTCTTAATGGAGCCAAAGAAGAGATTAAAATGGCAGATATCCTGAAGTAGTTGTCTTATTAAGCCACTTCGCAATAAATCAGAAAAAGGCTTGCTTTGGGTCTGTTTCAAAGGATCACATATGCTGGTAGCAGTTCGAATCAAGAGTGATCCTACCTGCCTCTGATAGATCCCCAGAAAGAGAGAGAGAGAGAACCAATATCTGGAGATGGACTGGTTCACTCTAGCAAAGACATCACCTGACTGCTATCTTTAGGGTCAAACCAGCCTGCCCAGGAAGCAGACCAAACAGCAGGCTAAATACCTATGTATTCAGCCTCTCATTGAGAAATTGAGTCTCCCTAAACTTTTCTCTAGTGCCTTAACCACACTGTACTGTGCCGTTAAGTAACTGGCAGTTGTGGAAATGATGGTAGAAGTGATAAGTCACATGAGAGCTTACTAACAACAACAATTCTAACCACTCTCTTCCTACAGGGTTTTTTTCAGGCGGCACTATCCATTGGCTACCATCAGCTTTTGTGACATGGATCCTGAAAATAGGAAGTAAGCTACCTTTTAATACAAACCACGGGTTCCCAACCTTTTCAAGTCAAGGCCCGGGTCATGGTCCCTCAGAAAGCTTTGGCAGCCAGATGGCCATTTTGCCCTGCTTGCTACACATGGTACTTCCAGGTGTCCCAGAGGCGGGGGGCACATGAAATGATGTTTCTCAGCCTTGGCCCCCCAGATGTTCTTTGACTTCAATTACCAGAAGCCCAAGTCAGTACACCTCGTGATGGAGGCAGTGGTGGGCATCAGCAGGTTCGCACCAGTTCGCCAGAACTGGTAGCAGAAATACTGGCTGGCCCTGCTCATCCAAGTTTTGAAATAAAGTAGTTGAAAGAGTTGTATCTGGCGGCGCTTGGCATTTGGGTGCTCAGAACTCCATTCTAGGTCCCCACTCCCCAACAATAACCAGAAGCAAGGTGTCTCCAATTTTGAATTAATCCTGGCCTGTACCATAGTCCTAATTCGGGTGCAATGCAAGGCTTCCCCCTGGCCATGCACACCATACCACACCCACAGAGTAGGTAGTAAAAAAAAATTTTGAATCCCACCACTGGGCAGGCATGACTAGATTGCCCACCTAGTCACATGGCCATGCTTACAGAGTAGGCTACACCCACAAAGTAGGCCATGCCCACAAAGTAGGCCACGCCCACAGTGTGGTAGTAAAAAAATATTTGAGCCCACCAGGCTTCTGGAAGTACAAGAACATCTGGGTCCCAAAGATTTGATAAGGAAATGTGCCTTGGAGTTGCAGCACAAAAATTGATTCCATGCCCCCATCCAACTCTGAAATAATACCATCTCTCTTTGACAGATTTATTCAGACTTCTGTTACAGTATTTTTACGGAGATTTCAATATGTTGTTGAGGCACATGATAAATTTATTCAGGGGGCCAGCAATGCTTTGGGATACAGAAATAATTTTAAATTCTTAGAGTAGGAGTCTCTAAGCAGCAATTCATGTTTTAATGAAACAGGATCTCAAGATTGGAAGGAAAATTGAAAAGATGCAATGCAGTGTACACTACAGGTTTCGTACAATACAGTACTCTAGAAATCAGCATGGTCTTTCAGCAGAACAAGAGTTAGGAATGTTTACTGTGTATGCGAAATTTGCAAAGATATTATTAAAATGCAAGTTTTGCTTTAAACGGTTTGATCTAAATGCTTCTGTTGCAGAAAGATGAAATACCGTCTCTGTCATTTTAGTGTTCCATTTAGATGTAAGCTAATTAAATGGTTTGATGTGGTATAAATTCTAGCTTCCCTTTATTTCTTTTGTTTTTCAGGTGGCAAAAATTTTCAAAAACTTCTAGGTAAGTGAGATGGATGCGATAATGGATACAGTCTTACTAAAATATATAGATCATATGGTAATAAATACGAGATATTGATGTAAACTTTTTAAAAAATCAAACAGAATTACAATTTATAGACATGGAAAATGCATAAATATGAGACTTCTGTACAGCCCAGGCACAAATATGTTGAATGTGTCAGGATTATAGGGGCCCAAGAAGTAGACACTGACTGGGAGGCGGAAGGTCAGCAGTTCGATTCCCAAGTACTTCAGGACAGAATGAGCTCCCGTCTTTGTCCCAGCTCCTGCCAACCTAGCAGTTCAAAAGCAAGAAATTGCAAGTAGATAAACAGGGACCACTTTGGTGGGAAGGTAAACAGCATTCTGTATGCTCCGCAGCATTCTGTATGCTCCGGTGTCTAGTCATGCCTGCCACATGTCCATGGAAACACCTGCAGACCCAGACAGCACTGGCTATAAACAGAGATGAGCACTGAACCCTAGAGTCAGATATGACTGGATTTCGAGCAAGAGCGACCTAAAACACATGCCTTGTCTACATGGAAGTTACATGTCTTTATATATTGGGAATACTGTATAAACCAATATCTTCAGAGTATTCTTCCTGTCTATCTCTCACTACAGGATCTTTGGTATTGTCGCAAAAAGCCCATCAGATGCTGAGAATATTTGCCACCTCTTTGCAGAATATGATGCAGTGCATTCAGCTTCTCACGTTGTTGGCTTCATCAAGAAACTTCTGCCTGCTGCCTAAAGCTGCCATTATGCCCAGTTTCCAACTAAATTTTGTAGCACATCCTTGCAATCCAAGTGCACTTGCCCGATCCTTACTTTTTGAAATTGTTTAGAAATTCATAAGGCTTCAGGCTAACATGAATTGGTGGGTTCAAAGGCTAGAACAGAAATGAGCCCGTTAGAGATAGCAGGTCATACATCTTTAGGCCCGTTTTGTCAAGGACCTGATGAATGGTTCAGATTCTGCTCAATCTACCAAAAAAAGTCAATGATGTAACTTCTGATTTTCCATTTCACCTTTTGGGCGATTTGTCAAAAAATAGGTACCTCTTCTTATTGTTCTCTATATAGTCTTATTACCTGAAAGGATGCACTTTGGCATCTTTATGGTATGTTTGTCAGCAGTGAATGCTATTGATTATTATACCAAAATTATTTATGTAGTGTTAGTATCAAAATATTTTTGATGTTTTATCATTTTCTTATCTGCAAATAACTGCCGTGTTATATATGTAATACAATAAAGTCTAATTTTTCAGACCAGCTTTCCTGTCTCATCTATGATGAAATGCAATTCTCTTGCCAATAAACAAATCTGTTGGAGTTGTTTCTCACAGACATAACATCATTACTAAAGACACAGTTTTGTCTATAGTCACTACAATTTCTAAACAAGGTTTCTTTTCTTTATTATTTAGACTTAGAGTAGTGGTGGTGAACGTTGGCACTCCAGCTGTTCTTGGACTTCAATTCCCAGAAGTCTAAGTCCCTGTGAATCCACACGTATGTGCAGTAAACCCATTCATGTGAATTTATAGGGACTCAGGCTTCTGGGAATTGAAGTCCAAGAACAGTTGGAGTGCCAAGGTTCACCATCACTGACTTAGAGTCTTTCTACATGGACATTTGGCCTACTGTTTGGGGCAGGTTGGGGTGGTTTGGTTTCATCGCATGCATATATTGATCACACTGGGGAACAGTGATTTTGGTGCCTCACAATTTTCACCTATTTCTGGCTATATTTGGGTCACTGATTCCAAAAATGCTTTAAGTTATGCCCCATCAGCTCTAGTTTTTTAGATATGGCTTATTCACATTAGGCCAATCTAACCATACTGGTTGCATATATAACCAGAGGTGTAGCAAGGGTGTAAGCCACCCGTGGCGGAGTGAAATTTTACCGCCCCACAAAAAAATTTTTCCGCCCACCCAAACTTTTTTTGGCCCACCCAAATATTTTCCCACCCCCAAAATAAGTATTATTAAAACAATCAATTTACAAATGGTGAGGCAAATACAAGTGTAGTGATAAGAGCAATGTATAATGACATCATCGATATCTCATGAACTAGAGCTGCTAGAACAAAATGGATGGCATTTTCAGAATCAGCTGCACAAAAATGCCCGAAATCAGTTGAAAAATTTTAGGCACCAAGAAAAAAAAATGTTGTTCCCGAGTGTCATACACACAGGACAATCCATGCCATGCCACACCATTTGAGACTCAATTAGGGACCTCAACCAAATTGCCCCTCTGTATTTTATCCCATCCCTTGTATATGTGCAGGCTAGTGCCAGGATAAAATAGAGCAGTGCTGGCGCAGGTGTAACAGCCATTTTACAGCTGATGACAGAAGCTCTTTCCCCATAGTAAACTTTCCTCCATTGGACTCATAAAGGAGCTTCTCCTATCCCAGTGGTGGCCAACCTTGGTGCTCCAGGTGTTCTTAAACTTCAACTTCCAGGAGCCCTGATCAGCAGATGTGCTAACTTGGGCTTCTGGTAATTGAAGTTCAATAACACCCTGGAGCACCAAGGTTGGTCACCCCGCTCTATCCCCCTTATCCTCACAACAGTTCTGTTAGTGAACTCAGGCTTAAAGTCATTGACCCAAGGTGACCTAGTGAATGGATGATTTGAACCTGGCTTATCCCAAGTCACAAACAAGCACTTTATTGTTATTATTTTAATTATTTATAACATTTATGTATCATTTCCACTAAAGCAGGGATTCTCAACCTGCAGCCAGTGGGCACCATTTCATGTGCCCCCCGCCTCCACCACACCAGGAAGTGCCATGTGGTGGAGGAAAGGAGAAATGGCCATCTGGCCTCCAAAGCTATCCGAGAGGGTGTGACCCAGCCCCCGGCTTTAAAAGGTTGAGTACTCCTGCACTAAAGGATGGTGCTCAAGGCAGCTTGCAAAGTTATTAAAATAAATAAAAACAGATTGAACCAACACAAAAACAGATACAGTAAAACATTGGATAACGCTAAAACTTTGTTCCACAAGTCTTGGTGTTATCCGATTTTTAGTGTTATCCGATCATGTTAAAATCCTATGGGATGGATCGGATAATGTTAAAGCTCCATAGAGATACATTGTAACTGCACAGGCTTTAGCTGTTGTTATCCGATCCATCCCATAGGACCTTAATGTTATTCGATCCAATTCTCCTCCCCAGATTACTTAACATGCGATTTTAGCATTATCCGAGCCAATCGTTATCCGGTGTTTTACTGTATAACCAACAACTTCGATTGCCAGACTACAGTGGCAGTGATACGAGCTGGGCAAATTCTGTGACTTGTGCTCCAAAAGGAGGTAAGTTGTCCAATCACTGCCCAAAACGAGGGCAGGGTATGTTTGATGTCTCAGGTGATAAATGGCCGAGGGGGTGCCTCCACCTGAAATTTTGGGTTGAGCTAACCCAAGCTAAAATATGCATTTTTGAGAACTTAAGTTCTCCCAACATGGCAAATTTTGCTATGGACCATACCGCAAAAGATCCAAAGAAGGGCGAATACTGACAAGCAGCGGCACTTTGGCCCCTGTAGCAATTCAGGAAATGGGAATGAGGTACCTGTGCATTCAGAGACAAAGTAAACAATGTTTTCCTCCATCCTTAACTCAGCCAACAACAACACCCACATCTGACACAGTTTGTCCTCCACTGTTTTGCGGCATCGGCATGGCAAAGATTTACACCTTTGAACAAGCTGTGTGTGAGAGAAAGAGAGCATTGCTCTTGGACTCTTGGCTGCTCTGCTTGAGACGTTTTATGGAGTAATGGGTTAGCCAAATTACTCCGCTGCATTTGCTCTTTCTCCACACACAGCCAGCAAAAAGCTGCCGAGCTAGACCATGGCCTCCCGTGGAGACGGAGCCGAATATCTATTAGTTCTGAGCCGCAGGGGGTGCCCATGAGCCAGCTTTCAGGCCTAGCGCTCTTTCGCTGGCCCGTCACAAGTGTGGGCAGATTTCTGTTGCTGCTTAGTCCAGTCCTGTTTTGATTAAAGCAAGAACGTAATCACCCTTGTTAATGTTCAGTTGGCTTTATTTATTTTTTTTATTATTTTCCTCTTTCCTTTTAAATTCTTTTTTCCTGGCACTCTCAAGCTGCCCGGTCTCAGGGGGAATCTGGGAAAGCATCTTATGCAATCCGCGAAAAAGGCACTTGCTTTTTAATTTACTCATATTTTTGACAATTGCATCTCATAAAAAAAATACATTTACAAGCACAAAGAAGCAAACGCTCTGGCTTCACAGCCAGCAGTGCAATCAGCTACTTTCTAGACTGGCTTTTTTATTTAAAAAAATTGCTTCTCTTTCTGGTGGATTTTGGCTTCTTTTCTTTTAATGGTCTCTGTGGTGCTAACTTCAGATTTGCAGAGGAGGGGGACTTGGCATTTATTTTCAGCTTTCTGCAATAGATGAAGGGTGCCTGTGAAGATCTAGCCCATTTTTAGTTCTGTGTAGTTATATATATTTATGTTGTTTTCTCCAAATTATTCCAAGTGCTTCATACATATAATTTAGCAATTTTACCAGATGTAAACAAGCATTTTAATTTCACCATTACAAACTGTTCACAGCAGGTGGGGTGTTGCTGAGGTAATACTGAAGATTAACTTCACAACTCTCAAGTTCCTCTTGAGTGTCACTGCAATCTCAAATGGAGAAAGGATTTCCACCACAGTAATATATTGTGCCACAGTGGTAACTCAAGTGGTAAGACACTGAACTTGAAAACTGGAAGGTCAGCAGTTTGATACCTGAGTACTGCACGATGGAATGAGCTCCCGTCTCTGTCCCAGCTCCTGCTAACCTAGCAGTTCGAAAGCAAGAAATTGCAAGTATATAAATAGGAACCACTTCGGTGGGAAGGTAAACAGTGTTCCGTGTACTACAGTGTATAGGCATGCCTGCCACATGTCCATGGAAATGTCTGGTTCTTCAGCTATAAATAGAGATTAACAATGAATCCTTGAGTTGGATACACCTGGCTTTCGAGAGTAAGGAGGCCATACGCTCAGTTACATGCTTAGGGTTTGGGAAGTCATTTCCCATTAAAGCATTTTTTATTTTTAAAATTGGTGGGTTAATGTTAGGTAATTAAACTGTGTTTGTAGCCTGCAACATCATATGCTGCTGCTAGTCTGCAGAATACCCCAACCTTTCCTCATTGGTAGGCTCAAAAAAAAATGCTACCTACTCTGTGGGTGTGGTATGGTGGGCATGGCCAGAGGGAAAGCCCTGCGTTGCATCCAAATTAGGACTACTTTATTTCAAAACTTGGATGGGCAGGGCCAGCCAGAATGTCTGCTACTGGTTCTGGTGAACTGGTGTGAACCTGCTGGTGCCCACCGCTGCCTTTCCTTCTTCTTCAAGTGCCGTATCCAATTCCAAATATTGGCTATCCTCATGGCAATCAACTATGAAGATTGTCCTAGGAGCATTGGCCTTCCATTTGCCTTCTACATCACAGCATGCCGCCTATACCACTGATCCAGTTCTGTGAGTCACTTTCGGTTCCTGAGCACTATTGGCACGCAAAGTCCTCCTCAGCCCCAGACCAGTATTGAGGAAGCTGCTGCCGTCCATCAAGATGGATTCAAGTGGGATGTAACCTATTTGGGAACAATCGCCCTTCCCTGTGAACTTCGTCACTCAAGGTCATTTATCTTCAGGGTTGTTAGGTTAGTTAACCACCACTCAATGATTGGCATTGAGTCACTGCCAGCATGGCCTACTCTATTACCATAGCAGGATAACCCGGTCAGACTTACAACTTCATCTAGTCAACAGAAAAGAATCTGCACTTAGGCACGACATTTTGTTTCATGTTGGGCAATTTATTGTCCTATAAATAAGTATTGGGGTAGTTAAGACAAAGTTCACTTCAGTGAATGAGGGGGAAAGGTAATGGGAGTGGGAGGTAAAGAAGGTGGGAAGGAGGAGCACTGGCCTGAAGATGAACACTGGTCAGAATTGTGCAAAGAGGGCACTTCTGATAGTCCAAAATAAAAGAAATGGTTCAATGTTTCTTCCATGTCTAGGCCAAATGTGAAACTGTCAAAATGAAGCCACCTTTGGGAAATTCATTCTGTAGTTCCTTTTGCCTGACCTAGTGTGAGAAAGATACGGGGCACAAGGTGACTGTTGCCCAGAATCCACCCACTTGTGGTTCAAAAACACCACAATCTTCCAGGAGGTTCTTTCTGTGTACCCTGATTGAATGTTTTTTAGATTCCATTTCAAGACTGTTGCTTGTTTTCTCTATTACAATTCCTTCCCAAAGTTGCATGTTTCAGATCGATTACCTTTCCCAACCAGTGTTTACAATAGACATACTTGGTGTTAGCTTGGCAGGTTCAACAATGCTGTTGAAAAACCATAAATTTCATTTCAGAAACACTAAACAAAATTGCATTGCTCACAGTTGCATGTGATTAAGTACACCCACTCATTCTTAAACTGTAATATGAAATCTGTATTTGTTTTGTTCTAGTAGCACAAATATGGGGTACACAGAAAGAGCCTCCTTGAAGACTGCGGTATTTTTGAGCCACCATCGGGCATACCAATCACAACTTTGTGCCAGCTAATCTTGCTCACACTAGGTCAGGTGAAAGGAACTAAGTAATGGATTCACCCAAAGGTAGCTTTGTTTTGGAAGTTTAAAATCTAGACACGAAAGAAGAAGAAGGAGCACAAAGATCAAAACTTGGGCATGCAAGGAGGAAGCCATAGGCAACCACAAGTAATGTTTGCCTACATTTCCCCCAAGCCACGTGTTCAAAGTAACTGGAGGAGCATTGTAGTTTTGAGAAAAAGCACATTTAAGATAGTTTGGCAGGCCCTGCCAATATAAATCAATAAATAAAATTTCATTGTGTATAAATAGGAATGATTACAAACATCTACCCTTTGAGATCTATAGACTTGGCAATGTTAATAACAAGGAACATATTAGCATCATTTATATGTACAGTCAAACCTCGCATAAAGAGCACCTCACTTAGAGAGTAACTCGCTTAAAGAGCAGGATTTTCTCCAAATGTTCGCTTTGCTTAACAAATAAAACCAACAAAAAACTTGCTTAACAAATAAATCAGGGTTCTCAATCCCCCCCCATCAGAAGTCACAATTGGTCACTTACAATGGTGTTACGCTTAAAGAGCAAACTTGTTTAAAGAGCAATCCTGTGGAACACATTATGCTCTTTAAACGAGGTACAAATGTAATTGTTTTTATTAAATTCATATCCACCCACCCCCAAGAGTAGCTCTTAAGGCAGATCACAGTTTTCAGAAAAGAATAAAAACAGGGAAAATAAAACTGAACTATAAAATTTGAAAACTAGAAGGAACTTCCATCTAGACTATTAAAAGATGGTCTGGAGGTATTTGTGTAGATATCCCCTTTAAAGCGTGATCAGGTGAACTCTGTCTTCCTCGTATTCCCATGCAAAGACTATACCCTAACATTTAGGTTTATCCAGGAGCTAAGCTCTGATTTTAACCAAACACTACAGAGGTGCCTCCATCAAATCTTAAAGATCCTCTGTTTAAGTCATATT
Source organism: Furcifer pardalis (assembly GCA_030440675.1). NCBI lineage: Eukaryota > Metazoa > Chordata > Lepidosauria > Squamata > Chamaeleonidae > Furcifer > Furcifer pardalis. The sequence goes on from CP126897.1 coordinate 27,501,210, forward strand.
ACCAATAAAGAGGTGCTTCGAAGGATTGGCTCATGCAAACTCCATCCTTAACTGGTCACATCCTTCACATGAAGAACATTCATATTCCTCAGGTTAAAGAGCTGAGCCTCCCTGGTGCCAAAAGACAACAAAGATGCCCCTGAATAACATGGTGTAGAACAGTGATGCAACAACTGAAGCACTACATATCTCTTGGGAAGACATTGAAACACTGGCCGGAAATCAAGAATGTTGGAAAGCCCTTATTAGCCAATGTTACCCTTGTTACCCAATGTGCCACGTAGCATCTATGTCTATATATGTGTAGAGGCATTTGGGATTGATTTGTTAAGTCTCATGCCATTTGTTTATCAATTCTAATACTTTTAAAAAATTAAATGAGGGTAAAATAAGGTAGGGACTGCAGTGGCTTAGTGGTTAAGATGCTGAACTTGATGTCTGGAAGGTCAGCAGGTCAGCAGTTCGAGACATGAGTGCTGCACCATAGGGTGAGCTCCTGTCTCTGTCGCAGCTCCTGCCAACCTGGCAGTTCGAAAGCAAGAAATTGCGAGTAATTAGGTACCACTTTGCTGAGAAGGTAAACAGCATTCTGTGCACTCCGATGTTTAGCCATACCTGCCACATGTCCACGGAAATGTCTGCACACACAGACAGCATGGCTCAGAGATGAGCACTGAACCCTAGAGTCAGATACGACTGGCTTTCGAGCAAGGGCGACCTTTGCCTTAAAAAGAGGTAATGGAAAGGAGCAAGCATTTAAACAAGAAATCCAACCAGCTAATCTTTTCAAACATTGCAACAAGCAATGAAAACATCTTTTCCAAACACTGTAAAGAATAATGTAACTAATGACATTTTTTTTAAAAAAAAAAAGTCACTTTGCAAGCCCTGATAGGAGTTTTATGACTACAAGCCACCCTAGGTGCATGCTCGCCTGCATGGTGGGATGTGTTGGCATTGAACATGCATTTTGCGCATGCTGATAAAGAAGCAGGGGTGCCTTGCCAAAAGAGATTTATTTAATGGGAAAATTGTCATTAGATGCCAACTGGGGAAGGGGGAACTAGCCTCCATGCCAAGTTCTGGCACGTGCAACGACTGCCGGAAGGCTCCTTCGCCCTCAAGTTCTAATTGAAAAATGATGACAGAGCCCTGCAGGTTTGGATCGAGAAGCAGAAGTCCAAGGGTTTTCGAGTTGGAATGTTTGTTCTAGGTTGCCCCCACAACTCCCTTTAATTGCCTTTTGAAAGGAAAAGAAAACAGTTTAAAGATGGACTTCGGGAAGGGAGGCCACATCAAGGTCCAGCTCCATTACTGCCTGCTACAGAAACCTAGGCTGGGGAAAACATTGGATGAGAAGAGAGAAGACAATTGTGAGGCTTTTAAGCAGATCCAATTTCAAAAGGCTGTCAGTAAAAAAGAAAGAAAGACTCGGTTTGCAGCTTGTATTGCTTTTTCTCCTTTTGTTGTTGTTTGCTAATACTTCTTCCATGTTTAAAAATAAATCATCCAACCCACCCCTGTACATTTGCTTTTTTAGGAAATATAATGTGAACAGAACTCCACATCATCTGGTCCATGCCTGAGCTTTTGATCTTGAACCTTGTTATGTGAACATTACGAAAAGACTGAACAGCTGCAGAATGCATTTTCTTCCATCATTGTCACAACCAGAAGAGATCAAGAAAAGGGCTTCTAGGAAAGAAAATATGATCACTCGCAAGCCATTTACTGTAGTTCTTTTCCTTCTCCTACTTTGAATGCTAGCAGTTTTCTACCTGTGTTTCAACTATCTTAAGGCAGGAGTTCCCAGCCTTTTAAAGCTAGGGGCCGGGTCATGCTCCCTCAGACAGCTTTGGGGGCCGGACAGCCATTTTGTCCTTCCTCCATCACATGGCACTTCCAGGTGTGATGGAGGTGCCATGGGCCGCATCTAGCCCACTAGCCTCAGGTTGAGAATTCCTGATCTTAAGGGATGAAAGAATAAGTGCTGAATGGTCACCTAACAACAATGATATAAATTTCTTCACACACACACACACACACACCACACACACACCCCATTTTAACCTGACTCCAACTGGGTTTGCTAAATGAAAAGGCTTTTTGCCAAATTTTGCCAACTTTCAGTTTTTGGAGAAGCATTAAGAAAAATGTTCAGTCCCCTCCTACTCTTCAAAATTGTTCTTCTTCTTCTTCCTCTCATCTGGTTCCTTCCTTGTCTGGACTCCATCTGACCATTTATTTTCTGGGAGAGGAAAAAGCACACGGTTAGTTAGTTACTTCCCACAGATCTAGCCTAAAACTTCAGATCACATACTGAGGGAAATTCATTTTTCCTTCTCTTACAATGTTATCCCTCTGAACATAGTAACCTCCCCATGAAAATCACCTGAGACATCAAACATACAAAGAAAGCCGTGTTATTTCACAACTGACCGTTTCAATACAAGAACAATCTGCTTTGCCAAATATAGACTGAGGCAAGCTTATGTTAGAATAAACAGTATTTTCCTCTTAAGGTCTCACAGCTTCTAGAGGCAGAAAGTATCTCATCTTGTGAAGCTGTTAAATGAGGGATTTTCAACCTGTGGCCTGTGGAGCAGATGTGGGCCCTGGCGCCATTTCATGTGCCCCCCCCCCTGCGTCCACCACACTCGGAAGTGCCATGTGGTGGAGGAAGGGCAAAATGCCCGTCTGGCCCCCAAAGCTGTCTGTGGGAGGGTGACCCGGCCCCCGGCTTTAAAAGGTTGAGAACTCCTGCCTTAGACAGTTTGCTGGCTGAGGTAAAAGATAAGTTTACCTCCCTCCCTCACCATTTTTTCTGCACAACCAAATTAAACAGAGCTTTTGCCACAAGTATCTGTGTCTTCCAATGGATGGGAACAACCAGGCAGAGCAGTTAACCAGCGTTTGCACCCTCAGCATTTGTCACATGAGGTAGTTGATTAATTCTGCCTAATGGCAGGCCTGGATCTGCTTCCTAACTCCTTGTTCGCTCAAAAAGGGTGGCAGAATTTGCTCTCTCTTACTGTGAGGTGGGGTCTTGACAGGTGACTGAACATGATGCCCAGGTCCATGTTCATAAGTAATCAAGCAATCCTTCCCATCCAGTATAGTAAAGTGGCTGAAATTTGTTTGAAAGTGATAATAGCCGCCCTGAGTAGGGATAATTTTTTCCCTAGAGGGGTGGGATATAAGTGTAAATAATAAATAAATAAATATGTTTTTATCTTTCCCAGTTCATTGCAAGGTGTTCTTGTTTTTATTACAGTAAGGCAGGCAATGGACTACAGTGGTTAACACACTGAACTTGACGACTTGAAAGTTGGCAGTTTGAGTCCCAAGTTCTGCATTATTATTATTATTATTATTATTATTATTATTATTATTATTATTATTATTATTATTATTATTATTATTATTATTATTATTATTATTATTATTATTATTATTATTATTATTATTATTATTATTATTATTATTATTATTATTATTATTATATTTCAATTTCTATACCGCCCTACTTGGCAGAGCCAACTCAGGGCGGTTTACAACACATATAAAATTACAGTTACAAGTTCCTAGACACAACATATCAATAAATCATAATAGTCGCTATCAACATTACAGAATACCAAAGCATAAATATCATTACAGTAACAAAGAATTCAATAAACAATAACAAAAAATTCAATAAACATCAATATCAAGTAGTAGTTTAAAATTTCCATATCTCACTCAAATTTACACAAAGAAACAGAATTAAACAAAATTAAACAAAACACCACGAAAGGTAACAAGCCTCTCCGTCCACCGCACAGCGTCTCTTAAAGCCCCCCAGCAGGGCATGGTCCTGGGGGCAGGTCGAACGAGTCCAAAGCTGAACGCCACCGCAGCCACTCATCTCGGCTATAGATGTTACTGTGCGGCAGCCACCCGCACAGCCGGGCAGCGTCTTTTGGCTGAGTCTCCTGCCATCGGTCCCTACAAACCCACCCCCCGGACAGTTGCTCCTCGAGGCCGGCTGGCCAAGGGAGAGACCGGCGAAAGGCTGGTCTCTCCTGTCTATGTCCCAGCTCCTGTCTATGTCCCAGCTCCTGTCCACCTAGCAATTCAAAAGCAAGAACTTGCAAGTAGATAAATAGGTACCACTTTGGCAGGAAAGGTAACAGCATTCCGTATGCACCAGAGTCTAGTCATGCCTGCCACATGACCATGGAAACATCTGTAGATGCAGACAGTGCTGCCTCTTTGGCTCCAAACAGAGATGAGCACTGCACCCTAGAGTAAGATACCATTAGCTTTCAAGCAAGGGCAACCTCCTTTACCTAAGACAGGTAAGGTGCCCCAACTCATCCCATACCTTTTGTTTACCATCCCCCTCGTCATTACTGTCTTCTGTATCTTTTTGCAACACAATGTCTACCAGAAATGTTCCAAAATCTCTTCTAAAATGAAGTGTCTTTTTGCCATCAAATTGTACGTAAGTCTGCATTCTTCATTCCCTTTTCCCAGACCCACACTACTTTATAGGAAGCTTTGGGGTTTCTAGAAAGGGCTCTGTAAGCTTCTCCACAGCTTTTGCATCTTTCTTTAATATTCTACTAACGTGCTACAACCCAAACTTTATTCCCAGCCAAAATGCTTCGCAAAAGCCTTCAGTGAGGAGGGGTGGATGTCAGAGCGGGTGAGAAAAAAAGTTGAAATTCTGTTCACTCCAGCTTTGCTCAAATTGTTTACAGGATCTAGGGTCATGGTGTGTTCCCCTCTTGTCTCCAAAAATGTATTTGGGAAAGAACAGGCTGTTAAAACTCTACACAGCAAAAGTTGAAGCCTCACGCATTGTGTTAAGCGCTGTGTGAGCAAAAGTTTGTTTTGGAAGAAGGCAAACCCCAGTGGGAACCAGAAGCCATAATGCCTGAGGTAAAGTTTCAGATTTTGTCCCTGAGTCAGCTGTGGAACCATGGAGTGAATACACAAGAAAGAGAGGTACATTGGTTCTGTACAATAAGAAAATGAGATTAAACTCTACACAATCCTGAGGAAGAGAGAAGGAGGGGAAGTTCATTACTTAACTACCATGTAAGTGAGCGGGTTCTGTGGAAACAATCTGATCAACTAGTCCTCATTAAGTGCGGCATCCACATGCTACTTTATAACTCAAATACAAGAGATATGTGTGTGTGATACCTCTGTTATGCCATTAAAAATCACAAAGAAATGTTAGGTAAAGGTAAAGGTCACCCATGCTCGAAAGCCTGTCGTATTTGACTCTAGGGTTCAGTGCTCATCTCTGTTTATAGCCAAAGAGCCAGCGCTGTCTGCGTCTGCAGACATTTTCTGTGGTCATGTGGGAGGCATGACTAGACATCAGGGTGCATGGAACACTGTGCATGGAACCTTCCCAATGAAGTTGTCCTCATTGATCTACTTGCAATTTCTTGCTTTTTAACTGCTAGGTTGGCAGAAGCTGGGACAGAGACAGACACGCACTCCATCATGCAGCACTCGGGTCTCAAACTGCTGACCTTCCAGTCTTCAAGTCCAGCGTCTTAACCACTGAGCCACCACAGTCCCTAGAAATGTTAGTTTCCAGCTTATACAGGCCTTCATCTGGCTAGACACTTTATCTGTGGACAGTTCAGTTAAAAAAAATTTCAAGAGTTCAAAAAATCATGGCTAGATGTTTATGCCAGTTTTCAAAGTGAGGGTCGGAAAGTCAATGGTGGAAAGTCAAAGTGAGGGCTAGAAAGTGAGGGCTGGAAAGTCAAATGAGAAGAGTTGGTTTTAAATTCTCTCTCTCTCTCTCTCTCTCTCTCTCTCTCACACACACACACACACACACACAATGTTGATTAAATTATCCCAGACTCTCCAGTCAGAAGGCTGCCAGCCGCTCTCTGCTCCTGAATTGCTTCATGCTTTGGAAGAAATGCATTGTAGACCAAGAACCTCACACTAAAATTGATTTGTTTACCCTAAATATTCTACAAGTCTATGTTGTTGTTACGCTAGTTGTTTTCCAGCTGTTTAAAAACAGTAACAGTTTACATCCAGATCAAGGCAACATTATTGTTAACTTAGGGTACAACTTGACATGCCAAAAATACTGACCTGAAATCAGGGGTTGTTTTTTTACCATGAATTGGAGGAGAGAGTGTGGCCCTCCAATGTCCAGAGATGAGTCCAAATCTCTGAAGGTGGACTGATGAGGACTTTGTATGCCAAAAGGCCTCAGGACCAGAAAGTGACTCGTGGAACTGAATCAATGGTACGGGTGTCATGCTGCGATGCGAAAGGCAGCTGAAAGACCGCTGCATTATATTCTCAGGACAGTCATGGCTGATCACCATGAGGATCACCAATATTCAGATTCAGATATGTCAGAAGAAGAAAGCTGTTCAAGCCTGAACCCTCATTAAAAACAAAAATGACTAAGCTAAAACTTTAGTCCTTTGGAGATATCATGAGAAGACAAGACTCGTTTGAAAAGACGTGAGGATAAGAAAACCTGAAGGAAAAAAGGAATACTTAATAAGAAATGGATTGACTCAACAAATAGAGACCTTCCCTTGAGTTTTCAAAAGCAGGGCAGGGCTCTTGATAACAGTACTTTTTGGAGGTCACTAACTCATAATGTCATCATAAACTTAAAGCAACTTGACTGCACATAACAATAGAACAGTTATTCTTCAGGTGCTTGGAAGTAGCTGCGTACAAGTAACTAAGTACAGTGGTACCTCGCTTAAAAAGCGTAATGCGTTTCATGGGATTGCTCTTTAAGTGACTTTGCTCTTTAAGTGAAACACCATTGTAAGTGACCAATTGTGGCATCTGGTGGGGGGGGGATTGTGAACCCCAATTTAGTTGTTAAGCAAGTTTTTGGTTGGTTTTAGTTAAGCGAGGCAACCATTCAAAGAAATTCTGCTCTTTAAGCAAATTACTCTCTAAGTGAGGCGCTCTTTATGCAAAGTTTTATTGCAGGGGTGCCCAAACTTTTTGGGTCATGGGCCAATCATGTGGTTCAGGGAGCCGGTCACTAAGGCCCTTTGGTCCAGGTGCAGCCCCTGACACCAATTCATCCGGCCCACAAAGCCCTCATCGCTCCTGGAAGCGGATGTAAAACGCGCCTGTATGGGGGCGTTTTACTTCCGCTTCCAGGAGCAACGAGGGCTTCGTGGGCCAGATGAATTGGTATCAGGGGCCACACCCCGGACTCGGCCCTTAGTTTGGGTACCACTGTTTTATTGTACTTGTTATTGGAAAAATCCTGTTGGTGCAGTTCTGCCAGCAGAAATCAGATCCGGATGTTGGGAAGAATTAATTTAATAATTAGTAAAGGTAAAGGTTTCCCTTGCTTGAAAGCCAGTCATATCCAACTCTAGAGTTCAGTGCTCATCTCTGTTTCAAAGCCGAAGAGCCAGCGCTGTCTGCTTCTGCAGACGTTTCCAATGGCAGAACTATAGCAACAAGATTTTGTCCAGTGAAACTCACCCATGCTGCTCCAGTTTGCTGCTCATCTAATGGTCAGTATCGATTATCTGAACTGACAGGTGTAAGTGGCAAGAACATGACAGTTTCATCGCTGTACTCTCATAATCCCTTCTGGCCAGGAATCACAACCTGGAGATTATTCCTGCAAGGCAGAAATCCATGTATATCATTTTAAATTCCTAACATCTGCAGGAAATATCCAGTTACTAATGCTCTCTTTATTGCAAATGGCTATGATTATAATTTTTTTCTGGATGCTCAAAGAAGTTTATATAAGGATATCACCATCACCATCATCATCATCATTAATTTTTCATTCTCCCTTCCTTTTCATATTTACTTTCTTTATTTCTGAACTTAATCCATTTCAAATTCAAAACACCAGAGACCATGGGTTGGCAAGAATTCTTACAGCAGTCCTTTTCCATTCCTGGCATCAGTTCTTTCTCTTTGGCTTTAACTGTTTCTTCTCTGCCTCCAGACCTTAACAAACAATAATCTTCTTACCAGAATAAACTAGTGCATCAGAATCCTCTGCCATCTCTTTTTCTATTGAAGAAGTTATTTATAGAATTGTTTTCAAAAGTTGTTTTTCATATCTCTTCTGGCCCCACACAAGTCCTGATGATATTTGTTTATTGGAAAAAGAATATTTGGAACCCAAGTATATGAGGCTCTGGTTCTTTTGTTTTGGGAAGGAAATTAATGTTACCAAAAAGATAGTTATAATCTGGATTCCTCTCTTTCCTTCTCAGAAAGACTATTGTGAAATTCCTGTACTGGTATCTAGAATTCGTATCTTCCTTTACCTACCCCAACTTCTTCATTACATTATAATTTTACATGAAAAATATTATCTCAGGACATTATATTATTAATCCTGTAAGGCAGCATTCTCTCATCTTGTATTTCCCAGATGTGCTGACACTGGGTTCAGGAAGACAAAGATTTGCTCCTACTCCTTTGGTGATGGGTGTCTTCTTCTTCTTCAGGTGCTGTATCCATTCCGGATATTGGCTAGCATCATGGCAATAGTCTTCCTGTTCTTAACTCTTTGGAAAAGTTCTTCCAAGAACATGCCTCACCAGTCTCTCAGGTTCTTCAGCCATAATGTCCATCTATGTCCAGGGCCTCTCTTCCCAGGGATCTTTCCTTGCAGAGTGAGTTGGAATATTCTATACTTTATGGGAAGGAAATGGAAACAGTGACAGACTTCACTTTCTTTGGATCTAAGGTCATTACAGATGGTGACTGCATCCATGAAGTAAAAAGACGCTTACTTCTTGGGAGGCAAGCAGTGATGGGATGTAACAGGTTCGCACCAGTTCACCAGAACCGGTAGTAACTTTTCCCAGTGTCCCGGAGAACCGGTAGCAGCTTTTGGGGGGAACCACCTTTGGGGCTTACCTTTTCACTGGTTCCCCCACTGTGCATGCACACCAAGCACTTGGTGTGCATGCACACCTACAGTGCTTGGCGCATATGCACGGCCTCTTTGCTGTCCTCCCAAGTGGGGAGGAGGAAGAGAAGCTGCTAGCCTGAAGCTCCCTATAGCCTGCTCCCCAGGGTAAGTGACTCACCTTTGGATGTGGTGTGTCTGTGTGTATTTTAATGTGTATTTAATACATTTACCTATATTGACGTAGTACCATAGTTCCTAAAAAGGCCTGGCAGCCAGCAGGCCTAGCGGTATGGCTTGGGGTTTTTAAGCAAATTCTTGGAGTTACCTCATCAATAAGCTACACCTGTGCTGTTCCAATACCTGTTCCAGTTGGGGAACCCTTAAGGAGGTACAGCTGTTTTACATATAAATTAAGGCATATTATCCTAGAGAACTGGTTAGGCAAAGACTTAGTACCTAACTTCTTTAACTGTTTAAAAGTTGAAAAGTGCCAAAATGAAGCCATCTTGTGGTGAGTTCATTCTGTAGTTTCTTCCATCTGACCTAGTATGAGAAAGATTAGCCAGAATAAGCTTTAAGCTCTGGTCTAAAAGCTCTGGTTGATTTGTGTTTGGGGTGGGTGTTTGGGTGTTTGGGTGGGTGAGTGTATTTTAATGTATTTTTTATTTTATTTATTTATTTATTTTAATTTATTTATAGGTTTATGTTGTGGGTGGGTGGGTGCTTATTTTTATTTTATTTTATTATTATTTTTTTAATTTTTTTCTTTGGCCCCACCCACAACATCATGATGTTGGCTCCGCCCATGATGTCATGATGTCATGACATTAGCTCCGCCCACACTGTGATGACGTCACCTTGGGGTAGTAAAAATTTTGACATCCCACCACTGTTTCGAACTGCTAGGTTGGCAGGAGCTGGGACAAAGATGGGAGCTCATTCTGTCCTGCAGTACTCGGGAATCGAACTGCTGACCTTCTGCCTCCCAGTCAGCATCTACTTCTTGGGCCCCTTTAATCCTGACACATTCAACATATTTGTATTGATTCTCATCTGCCTTTCAGCCACCTACTGACCAATCAATGATGGGAACATGCACTCAGACATTCCAAGACTAATAACATTAGCTTTTCCCTGAAATCATGACCTGGTCTTACACCCCCTGAGTGTGTTGCGATGGTAATACGTATCACCGCACAGTGTGGTAAGGCAGCCCTGCCGTATCTGGGGTCCCTCCAGCTCCTTTACTGAGCGGGGTCGGGGACTTCTGCCGTAACATCTTGCCTTGACGGCACCATTTTCATCCAGCTACGTACAAAGAAAACATTATAACAGAAAGCCACAATTTCTTTGTTCCTCTGCTGCTGCCAACCTTGGCAGAGGTCAGCTGCTGCTTCGAACCCCTGGGGTTTTTATTATTGTTGCTCACAGGAAAGCCCAGTTTGGCTGTAGTGGGGAAAAAACCCTGAAGGGCAATCCTTTTACACTACAGTATTTCTTCTTTGCTCATACAAAGTGCATTTTGAATGGTGGTGAAACTTAACTATTTCTGAGATACTTTTTACTCCTTGTTCTAAACCAGTGGTGCCCAAACTAAGGCCCGGGGGCCGAGTGCGGCCCCTGATGCCAATTCATCCGACCCACAAAACCCTCGTCGCTCCTGGAAGCGGAAGTAAAACGCTCCTGTACGGGCGTGTTTTACTTCCACTTCCAGGAGTAACGAGGGCTTTGTGGGCCGGATGAATTGGCATTGGGGGCCGCACCCGGCCCCCAGGCCTTAGTGACTGGCTTCCTGAACCACATGATCGGCCCACGGCCCAAAAAGTTTAGGCACCCCTATTCTAAACTATGGAGAGCTTTGAAGTACAGTATCCAGTTACAATTAACAAATGTAGTTGTAACAGATTGTTTCTGGGTTAAAGCATAATGAAATGAACCTTTAGGGTGTTACTTGTTAAGCATAATGGGTATTTAGGTGTAATGAATCATTTTAATTTACTTTTTATTTAATTAATTACAATATTAAAAACATGAAAATAAGCAACAAGAAAACCCCACAATCAAAACAATTTAAAAGGCCAGAATAAAATCTTAAGATTACAACTAACTTCTATGTGCATCGACCACCAGTGGGACTTATGAACCTTCTCAAGTAAAGTTTGAAAGAGTGGGTCAAAGCAAGTTCCTCAGAAAAACACCTGGTTATTTGATCACCAACCACCAAAGCAGAGACTGAAATCAAGGCACAGCTTCCTCATAACTTCTGCCCCTCCAATAAACCAGCCTCCACAGACCTCCTTAGAACTATGGAATGTGAGCTGACTTTTTACCACCTGGCCAAGAACAACCATGGCTTGTGTGGAAAGCTTTAAATAGATCAAGGAAGATCAAGGGCTAATCTGAGAAAGTGGGGTTTCCCTGTAGATGACAGCCCGTGTGAAAGTGGAGAAGTACCTACTGCATCCCATATGATACAATACACATGATGCCCCTCAACTTGCACTGAGGAGGACCTTATGTTGGTAAGAGGAAATGCTGTTGAAGTGGCCTGATATTGGGCAGATGTCATCTAGCCCTTTTTAATTCTAGTTTGTTTTTAGATGTGTTACTTTGTATGTTATTATATGCTGGTGGTGCATAAATAGCAGATCTCTTGCCTTACTCCTGCTCCTGAAGACTCTCTGCTTTGTTCCTGGATCCTATGGACTAATGCTGCACCTTGCCGGAGTCCTGGAAGTCTGTCTTCTCTTTGCTCCAGCCCCTGATGATACTCTGCTTTGTCTGTTTTCCCAGACACCTGACTTCTGGCTCGTTTGGACTACCTACACTTTCATTATCTGTACTAATCTTGCATCTCAGGTTTCACTCAGACCTGGATTCTGGGCTGAGATTCGGTTGCTGTTTGGCCCGTAACCTGGTTGTCATGGTATTTATGTTATCTGCCAGCTGCCCTTGCCCTGGACCCAGATAGTTATAAAGATTGGTCTCCCACCAGGGTTGCTTGGTTGGTGGTTTTCTGCAGTTGTGTATGTGTTGGGTTTTTGTTTTTACTATGACGGGTTTCTTTAAATGTTAAGTTGCCTTATGTTGTTCAGTAAAGAAAGACTTCCTTTTCCCAAAATACTTCACTTTATGGTTATTGAATTGTGACCTCAAAAAAGCAGGATATGAAAAGATGTAAATTTAAAAAAAATTATCTATGTGATCTTATATTTTTGAAAGGAGGTAAATTCACCACCACCACCCCAAGAGGAATAAAAACCCTTCTACTGTATTCAAAGAAAACAGTTTGGTTGAAATTGGTACTCATCAAAGTAGGTTTACTCCTGATAACCTTCCTCCCCATTCATAACATGGGCACAGTGATATACCATTCTTGTGCTTCAACCTCTACCCTGAGCAATCGACTTCTACTCCTAGCCAACCTGTCCCTAAAACAGTAGATAATTAGTATAGTGGAACAGACGAAATGAGGCAAGGGTTTATAACAGGGGTACCCAAACTAAAAACTGGGTGTGCCTTATAGTCTGGTGCACCTTATGGTCTGAAAAATACTATATTGTGCAAGTGTTTCTCTTTCTAGATCAAGGAATAGCTTTGTTGCTGTCAGCTTTAATTGGGGAGTATAGCAAAGAGAGTCTAAATCTCCTTTAGTGCTGTAACTCAGCTGTAAAGCCTCCTGACCTCCCTATCCCAGCTGTTTTTACCTTTAGTAACCAGAAGGTTTGTGATTTCATCGAGGTGGGTAGTCCCCATTGTGATCAGTGTGTATCACTAGATGTGTGTGAAAGTCTTGCAGTTGTTATGCCCAGTTCATCACCTGCAGGCTGTCCCCCTGGTGACAGGTTTCTCTGCTCTGATCTAGCCTGGTCCTCAGGAGACGTGGAAAGTGGATATGTTGCTGTTGTATTTAAATGGCTTTTAAACTGTATTAACCTAGTGCTAGTTTTGAGACATGAAATACAGTACAGTAATTCATGTTTTAGATATTGCAAAGTAATTGACTGAAATCCTTTTGCTCAGTTTACACACAGACAGCATAACTTTTGCAAGCATGAGTTAAAGGTAAAAAAAGTGAGTAGTTAAAAAAATAAAACAATTTTAGAGAAATATGGGGAGAAAGTTTAGATTATGTATTAGGGAAAGGGAAAGGAGTCAAGCCAGAGATAGATGTATTTTATCTTTGTGGAATGAGGAGACAAATATATAAAAATGTAATGATATTGGAAATAGTTAATAGAGAAGGTTTATAATGCCCCACTGGTGGTGGGTGCATGTAGTCAAGGTAAAGGTCACCCTTGCTCAAAAGCCAGGGTTCAGTGCTCATCTCTATAGCCAAAAAGCCAGTGCTGGCTGTGTCTGCAGATGTTTCCATGGACATGTGGCAGGCATGCCTCAATACCAGAGTGCATGTAGTTGTTACATGTAGTTTTGTTAAGATTTTTGTCTGTTTTTTCTGTAGTTGTCATTTTTTTTTGTGGGAGTTTTTTGCATTTTAGTTAAATAAAAAAACTTTTGCACTCAAAGTGACATACATTCAGAAATTTTTGTAGGCATTATCTGTTGCACACAAAGTCACTCAGCATGCCACAGATTTTTTTTTTACTTATGGCATTCCACTTACAAAAATTATACTGTCTGCATAATTGCACAACAGTTTTTCAATCACCGTGCTTTTGAAAGCTACATCTGTTTTTAAATTTGTATTGTAACTTACCTTAAGTCCTATAAGGGCAGGGTATAAAATAACATTATAAAATTGTGTGGGCATTTTCACATGAAAATCTGTATGACTTTATGGTTATATTGTTCACACACCAGCTAATGTGTACAACTTTTTATCAAGAAATATAAATTCTGAATCCTGGTGAAATTCCAACAAAGCAAAGCTTCTCAGAAGTAAACGATAATCTCTGATAAAAATTTCAGCAAAGCAGAGTTTACCACCGATCGACCTTTGGACGGAATGCTAGTCAATGCGAATTTTCTCCATCGTCAAACTGGGTTGATAACTGTGCAACCCTTATTATTAAGACACAGTTTTGAGATGTAGCACCAATTAACTGCTGCTGTTGGTATCAAAGTACCAATAAAGCAGGGGTGCTCAAACTACGGCCTGTGGGCCAGATTCAGCCTCTGATGCCAATTCAACTGGTCCACGCCACCCTCGTCGCTCCCGGAAGCAGAAGTAAAATGTGCCCGTGTGCGTTTTACTTCTGCTTCTGGTGGGAGGAGTTACATGACCAGCCCCAAAAGTTTGGGCACCCCTGCCATAAGGTGTTTGAGGAAAAAGGAGACTTATGGGTTGAGCCTTTTGAACTATATAGGTGAAAGGTGACCTTTCTCGTTTGTTTTGGCTCTGTTCCTTTTCTCGTCCTTTTTACAGACCTCCTCCTCTGCTACTGTTGGCATTTGCACCATTACCAGTCTAAGGCCTCACGTACTTTCCTGAATTTTTCTTCGTGTTTTCTTTGTAATAGCTAATCCAGGGGAGCTTTCTGCGCACTTCTTACACCAGCCATTATGAAAACACAACCCCATGTTCCCTGCTGAAGTTCTTATTTTCACAGCCTTGTGCTTAATGAGTCAGGAAAACCAAACAAAATGCCCCCTGATGAAGATCGGCAGGAGTCTGGCGAAGGTGTGGAGTCTTGCTGTATTTGGTATCGCTAGAAAGGGGGGTGGATCGTTTGGGATGAAGCCCAGTGATGTTGTGGGCTGCAAGCATTTAATGAAATGTAGGAATGTAGACTTTGCTGAAAATTTCAGCCTACAAAAAGTAAGGGAAGTCATTTGGAAAAGTTACTATTTTGGACCCAAACTCGCAGAACCCTAAAATTATATGGCCAGATTCTGGGCATCGTTAGTGTTGTCTCTAGTTAGGCTGCATAAAATATTTTAGTAAAATATTTGAGTTGAAAAAATAATAGCACTAAAGCACGCAGCATGTGATCTGAAGGGGAGGTGGAGAAATAAGTGGGCATGAGTATTTATCCCATGTTGTCTTTTCTAGATCTACATGCAGATTGTACTCTTGAGACTTCTGTAAACCTGATCTGCTGTCCTTCCCATGTTAGGTAGTGGCAGATAATGGCTGCAAACAGATCAGCTATAAAGGATTCTTTACATAAGTTTGGGAATTTTTTGCCTCTGGCTTTACTTTTGTATGCTAATTTTTTTCTTTTCTTCTTCTTTTTTCTTTTTTTGCCAATTTTCATTTTTCAAAGTGATTTTTCCTCCTAAGAAATCAAAAACTCTCCACCAGATAGCCACATTCTGACAGTACAAATATCAAAAAATCCTAACATTTATCTCCCCTAATGTGGCTACTTTGTCGCATTAAATGGAATCCTCTTCTCATAGTAATAATCCAAATTGTGAGAAGTTCTTTAGACTATATGTAGATGCTAGTATGCCTCTGCATATGAGACAGTTAAAATCAAAGAAAATTATGTTGTTTCTGACTGAGAAGTCCCATTCATTTTAACTGGGCTTCTTTAGCTGTGATTGACATCAGATTTACCCCTATTGTTGTTCTGTCCAGGGCTGAATGATCAAGCGGATTAACAAGAACCTAGCATAGGGTCCATAATTTCCATACTAAATAAATAAATAAATACACATTGGAAATGCTGTGTCTGTTCAATGACAATCCCTTGTTTAGCTCATTGCTTACTAGCAATTAAGGATGTTTGGTGCAAGAAAATGCAAGAAGCATCTACCAATGTTTTTCTAAATAACCAAATTCGAGTGATATCTGCCATGCGCAGGTGTGGAAAGAGAAGGAAACAGAGACTGAAGAGAGAATGGAGGCATTTCTGTGTTTTGAATGAAGACAGGGATCAGATGGCAACTCTGTGTGTGTTTCATCTGGAGTTGATCACAACGGAAGCAAATTTACAACCCAGCTGTTGCATTTAGGAACATGATGTCGGACGAGCAGTTTTGCTGCCCATGAGAGAATCATTTCTTTCTTTCCACTGTGCTCTGTTGCATATTGGAAACATAGCAAGTAGCACAAAGACATCCTCAATTTCCATGGCTGCCTCATTTACAGAAAACTAATCCCTTTAGTGCTACCCTGGGACTTCCCACAATTTAGAAAAGCAGGAAGGTGAAACATGAAAAAGTATTGTTTCTCATTAGTGTGAGAAAGCCAAACCTTAGAGCTAGCTTTACATAAATCTTTCTCTCCATCCCTGAAATATAGAATTGTCTTGAGCCAGACAATCTACAGATTTTCATTCAAAATATGAGCCATAGATTGTCTAGGCTAGTCAGGTGTTGCCACATATTTCTAACACGAATGGACTCCAGAAATTATCCAAAATTAGTTTAAGGTCAGAGGCTAAAATCTTATAGTGCAACATATGCACACGACTTGATGTTGCATGCACAGTAGTTGTGCTAACTATTAAGAGAGGTCCTATTCAAAATAAGTTTCACTGGTACATTTTGTAGTTAGCCATGCCAGGGATGTGCAACCATTTGTACAACTACAGTTCACAACTCTTTGTTGACCCAACATATTTACGGCAACATAAATTGATGTTACATCAACATGAACAGGATATTGGCCATTATCTTATATCTATGGAAAGTCAACAGGTCAGCAGTTTGAGACCCAACTACTGCACAGGAGTGAGCTCCTGTCATCTGTTCCAGCTCCAACCAACCTAGCAGTTGGAAAGCAAGAAATTGCAAGTAGATAAATAGGTACTAGGGAGTGTGATGGCTCAAGTGGTTAAGACACTGAACTTGAAGACTAGAAGAGTGGAATTTGATTCCCTAGTACTGCAGGATGGAGTGAGTTCCTGTCTCTGTCCCAGCTCCAGCCAACCTAGCAGTTCGAAAGCAAGAATTTGCAATTAGATAAATAGGTGGGAAGGTAAACAGCATTCTGTGCACTCCGATGTTGGAGCATGCCTGCCACTTGTCCACAGAGACATCTGCAGACAGAGACAGCACTGGCTCTTTGGCTATAAACATAGATGAGCACTGAACTCTAGAGTCAGATATGACTGGCTTTCGAACAAGGGTGACCTTTACCTAAATAGGCACTACATTAGCAGGAAACTTAACAGTGTTCTGTGTGCTCTGGCTGGTCTAGTCATGCCTGCCACATGGCCATGGAAATGACTGCAAAGGCAGATAGAACTGGCTCTTTGGCCGTAAATGGCCATTCATCCCGCCCACACCGCCTTCATCGCTCCCAGAAGTGGAAGTAAAACATGCCGGTACAGCAGATGGAGAGAATCCCCACGCACGTTCCTTGTTTGCAGGTTTGAGGAAAAAGGACAACAGACAAAACAAGGGAAGCAATGGGGGGAACAGGAAGGGGGTGGGGGTCACCCCAAATTCCAGAGGTAGGAAAAGAATTACACCAATCAAACTAGTGGCAAAAGAAAACCACACCAAGCCCCACCCAGTGTCATTGTGTAAAACATTGCCATGACCCCAACTTTACTAATGACAGAAGAAGGTGTGACTTGCAGTGATTGGAGATGCATGTTGTCTCTTACCCAAGTTAATTGAATGTTTTTGTCTGAATGGAAACAGTGCACATAGTGACAGGATGCCTCAAACCTACACCAGTTGAGAAGATATATCCTCTTAGCTCCACCTAAGATAAGATGAGAAGTAGCAGTGGATGCTGAGAAAACTAAGCAAGAAAATGAACCTCGACATCCTCTGAATGGATATGTGCTTCAACTCTACCAATTCAGATCCAAGAAGTTTTAAGAGAAGAAACATTCTTGAGGGTACTCAACAGCAAAACCAAATTAGAAGATGGAGGCAGGTGCTCGCTGGACAAGGAATAACATTAAAGGAGGGTGTGGCTGAGGAACTCAGCCCAACCCCATGTCACTTGGAGGACCCTGAACAAGCTGAGGGTCAGAATACCTAAATGTAAGACCAACATGCTCAAGTGGGAGTTATTCAAGAACTTGAACAATGAGAGGGAGAAAATGCTTATGCCTCCGTTTTCTTAATCATCTTCTGTCTCATTGTATTATTTCTTGAAACCATAACACAGATATTTGTGGCGTGGGGTCATGTCATCTTTGCTCACATAAGGAGGTAGAATTGCCATCTTTCTTCCTCATGCTTCGGGGGGGGGGGACCTTGGACTGTGGGGTGGGGTGATTATCTTTGTGCACTCTCTGGGCGGTCCACAAGTTAATTACCATTTTGCCCCCAACATGCTGGGTGCTCATGTTACTGCCCTCAGAAGGATGGGAGGGTGAGTCAACTTTGAGTCCCATCAGGATCTACCTCAAAACGTTTTGGTTGCAGGACAGCAGTTTAACCATTGAACCATCAGGGCTCCTGGTGCACACAAGATTGCCATGACACCAACTTTACTAATGACAGACGAAAGTGTGACTTGCAGTGATTGGAGATGCATATGGTCTCTTGACCCGGGACTAACTGGGTTAAGTGAATGTTTCTGTGTGAATTGAAACCACAAACTAAATGCTATTCGAATGGGGGCCCCACTGCCCCAACGTAGCCTGATCCAACCCAGAATTGCTTCCCTTGTTTAGTCGCACCCTTAGCTGGCACGGAGAAAAGAGAGGCTCCTTCAGCCCTCTTCCCTTTGCTCTCTCTGCAAAGCGGGTTGCGTGTCTGAGGGAGGCAGCTGCTTTCTTTCCAACCCTTTCTGCCTCTTCTCCAGTCTCTCTTATGATCTCACCGCCTCTCCTCTTTTCTGCCCTGCTCGCTTCAGAAAGCTGATATGCCCAAAGCGGCCAGAAGGCTTGCCAGAGGTAAAAGGGAGAAGCCTTTGCAAGCTCTTGGCATTTGTTCAGGATTCATGCTGATGGGGCCCTTGGCCAGCTGCCTCCATTTTGAGCGGCTTTTTCTCCTCGGTGTGTTTATCAGGCGGAGCCCTACAAGAAAGCGAGGCGGCGGAGAGAACAAACAGGCCAAGAAAGTTCTTGGCCCCATTTGCCGAGAAAGCGGAGGAGCAGCTGGAAATGACATTTATCTTATCAGCACATCATTCCCAAAATGAAGAGTCATTAAAATGAATGATCCCAGCGTGAAGGCCTACATAATGTCCGTTATTAGTTGGCACTGAAGGCAAGGGTGGGGACAGGCATAAATCTCATTTCTGCATTTGAGTTCTTGCTGCAAGCCATGCTACAAGCTGAGATAATCGTCAACAAGATTTCTTCCACCATGAAAACAACCATAACCCCTACCCCACACACACACACTTTCCCCCATAAGATTTTTGTTTCATTTTACTTTTAGGTGTTATGGTTGCTAATCATTGAATCATATCTCAAGGACATAATATTTTGGTGAGAAACAGCATTCTTGGTCGCCTCAGATAAAGCTTAGCGTCAAAGCTGTTAAAAGTATATGGTATTTAATCTTGCAGAGAGCATGTGGTCACGTTGGAGACCGACCATAATTAAAAACAGAAAAGACAGAAAAGAAAATCCATTTTCAGATAATGTAGGAAGAGAATTTAAATTTATGTACAGAAGCCCCTAAACCCTGTTTTAAAGCAATAAGGGAACTTGAAGGCAGAGGAAAGGAAAGCCTGAATAGCAAAATGAATATAGGTTTAAAAGAGCCAGAAGGAAAGATTTCTATTTCAAAGATGAAGATTGATATTTTTTTATCGTTAAAAAGTACAGTATTGTATACTTTAAAATGCAGAAATACCCACCCTGAGTTACCCTCAACATTTTAAAAATAACAAGCAACCAGCGTTTGCTATGGTAAAGAATATGTTACTTAATTTTTATAAAAAGTCATCACCATTTAATTAACTATATGCCATCAAGTTGTTTCCACATTATGGCAACCACTGTAGGGTCTCCTGTATTTAAAGTGTCCTGAACTCTATTGATATAAGCACAAGAGATCATTTTGTGGTTTTCAACTATGATAGCCCTTTGGCTAAACATAAAGGTCTCCAGGGGTTCACAACCTTTTCAAGCTGAGAGCTCGGTCATGCGCCTTCAGACAGCTTTGGGGGCCAGATGCCATTTTGCCTTGCCTGGCATACATTGCACTTCTAGGTGTGGTGGAGGCAGGGGGGACATGAAATGGTGTCAGGGGCCACATCCAGGCACCAGGCCATAGGTTGAGAACCGCTGGTATGCATGTTCAGGGTTTGACAATTATGATAAATAATATGCATCTGTAAACCAGACAGACTTCTTGTATGGTGTTTGGAAGAACTAGGTTTCAACCCTGTTACATTTCTGGAAAGAACTGAGATAAACCAATCAATGGACCAGTAAAGGTAAAGGTCTCCCTTGCTTGAAAGCCAGTCGTGTCGGACTCTAGGGGTCAGTGCTCATCTCCATTTACAGCCAAAGAGGCAGTGTTGTCTGTGTTTGCAGATGTTTCTGTGGTCATGTAGCAGGGACCCCTAATCCACTGCAGCTCTTAGTGGTACAGTACAGCATGTGAAATAAGTATCATGTGATTAAGTAGTGACTTTTAAAATTAGAGATTGAAAACCAGAAAGCAGTGTTGTATGTGGTTAAAATGATGGAGGGAAGGCCACAGTTTCAATCAAGATTGAATCATGATACTGTAGTCACTGGGAGACCTTAAATTAGGCATTCTCTCACAAGATGACCACACACACACACACACACACACACACACACACACACACACACACACAAACTCTCTTAAAGAGCAGAATTTTCTCTGAATGTTCGCTTCGCTTAACAAATAAAACCAACCAAAAACTCGCTTAACAAATAAATCCGGGTTCGCAATCCCCTCCACCAGAGGTCCCAATCGGTCACTTACAATGGTGTTTCGCTCAAAGAGCAAACTCGCTTAAAGAGCAATCCCGTGGAACGCATTATGCTCTTTAAGCAAGGTACAACTGTAGTTTTGAATGCTTGGAATGTTATTTTTCAAAAGGAATGTACAGTGGTACCTTGCTTAAAGAGCATAATGCGTTCCACGGGATTGCTCTTTAAGTGAAACACCATTGTAAGTGACCGATTGTGACTTCTGGTGGGGCAGATTGTGAACCCCAATTTAGTTGTTAAGCGAGTTTTTGGTTGGTTTTAGTTGTTAAGCAAGGCAACCATTCAGAAAAAATTCTGCTCTTTAAGCGAGTTAGTCTCTAAGCGAAGCACGCTTTATGCGAGGTTTTACCGTATTATTTACTCATTGTTTCTCAGTAGCCATCTTTCCATTATCATTGCTATTGGTTCAGCAGTACAAGTAATTTGGAAGATTGAACATGACTAACAGACTGGCTGAAAACCTATTGCGGTTGGCAAAATGTGAAGTTTTGCCTACTGAAGGTTGCAATGTGTTACTTCTAGGGAGGCCAAAGAGCACAATTTAATTGCACAATTTACAGAGTGACTGGATGAGACATATGTTGCTCAACCACTTCCAGCATGGCACTGTCATTACTACCACTTGTAGAACTTTGAGTTGCAAAAAGATTTCAGCCACTGTAGGGGTGATACCAGGCCAGAAAATAGGGAAATAGTCTATGGTTCCATCTAGTGGCCAATTCTGATACTGCACATAATATTTAGGGGTGTGTGTTGTCATGTCACAGATTATTCTGGGTTGAAAGGATTTTTGCAGGGGTTGCCTGAATGAGGCTCCTTTCATGTCCCCCATTGTGCAGCTCTCGGATATCGAACCCCATCCTTCTGGTTTCCAAGCTCAGTGCCTTACCCACTCAGCCACCGGGGGAGCTGCTAAAATTTAGGTAAGGGTAAAGGTTGCCCTTGCTCGAAAGCCAGTAGAATCTGACTCTAGGGTTCAGTGCTCATTTCTGTTTACAGCCAAAGAGCCAGTGCTGTCTGCATCTGCAGACATTTCATGGACATGTGGCAGGTATGTGGCAGGTATGTGGTAGATACCAGAGTGCACAGAATGCTGTTTACCTTGCCACTGAAGTGGTCCCTATTTATCTTTTTGCAATTTCTTGTTTTTGAACTGCTAGGTTGGCAGGAGTGCCAACCTAGTGTATTTAGTGTATTTAGAAAAATACAAAAAGAAATGGCATAAAATCTGAAAATCCCCTGTCAAATAGGCTCCAGATACAGTACTTTTAAATCCCTTTAAAACTTCAAAATTTTAAATATTCTTCTAATTTGAACATTCTGTCACCTTTACCTAAATGAGCAATTTAGAAAGCTAATTTAGAAAGCTAATTTAGAAAGCTAATTATGGAGGAATTTTTTTTTCTAACTCTTCCACTCTTGGTGGATGGAAAAGGAGTCCAGCCTTTCTGTGTTCCCATATATATGTTCAACTTACTATATTCAGTCCTCCCTCCCCCCCTCCCCCCCCCCCCCCCGTAGTTTGGGAAATGTGTAAGGGTCCACCCTAGAGATTCTCCCTTGATATTCTTAGAACTCTGTAAGGTTAAATAAGTTGCAAAACACTAACTCGGATAAAATTACCCATACCCATTCAAATTCAGCTCTTATAAAAGTCTACAATAGGTCTTTAATGCTTTCTAACCCAGTGTGATGTACTGGAGAGTGTGACACAGTAGGATTTAGGACAGGAGTTCCCAACCTTTTCAAGTCGGGGACTGGGTCACGTTCTCTTAGTCAGCTTTGAGGCCTGGATGGCCAGTTTTTTGCCCTGCCTGCATGATGGGGGCAGCCATTTTGTCCCAGCAGCTTCAAAGAGGGTGTTCATTTTGTTTCTTGAATGCCCTTGAAGGGGTATGGTTCCCATGAAATGGCACCATGGGCCAGATCCAGCCTGTGGGTCTTTGGTTGGGAACCCCTGATTTAGGACACCTGAATTTGAAGCTCTCCATAGAAACTTACCATATATACTCTCGACTATTAGGTGTCCCTAATATAAGTCGAGGTACCTAATTTGGACCTCTAAAACTAGGAAAATGATTGACCCAAGTATAATTCGGGGGTGGAAAATGCAGCAGCAACTGCAAGTGAGTTTCAATAATTAAAATACAGTTGTACCTCACTTAAAGAGCATAGTGTGTTCCACAGGATTGCTCTTTAAGCAAGTTTGCTCTTTAAGTGAAACACCATTGTAAGTGACCAATTATGACTTCTGGTGCGGGGGATTGCGAACCCCGATTTATTTGTTAAGCAAGTTTTTTGTTGGTTTTATTTGTTAAGTGAGGCACTCTTTAAACGAGGCACTCTTTATGCGAGGTTTGGCTGTACATGAATACGGTAAAATTAATTAATTTAGACATTTGTGTGGGTATGTTTTTTAGTTTTTACTGTCATGCTAGTGCTTTTAAAAATGTATGTTTGAATTTGCACCACCTCATTTGGGGACCCTTGGGGTCGTTGACCCGAGTATAAGTCGAATCCCCTTTTTGGACCTTATTTTGGAGGCTAAAAACTAGATTTATACTCAAGTCTATACAGTACTGTGGGCTTGAGAGAGGTGTGGCAGTGATAAAACCATTCCTTAAATATTTCACTTACTTTGGAAGCCTATTACGATTACTCTAAATCAGCTGCAATCTGACGGCTTACAGTACACATATAACAGTCTTTGCAAAAGGGCGGTTTGCACTTATCACTAGTATCTGAGGAATCTAAGGAAGGAAATATCAAAGTTTATGTTGCATGATTCCACACCCCTAAATGGATACCTTTTAGAGTAGTCATAGCATTTCATTTCCTTTGGATGAGAGAGCACTGTGGAGACCAACAATGTGATTGCAATATTTGCTTTATGTACAGATAGCAAGCAAGCAGAGGTGGCTCAGCTCACTACAAATAGAAATTCTCAGAGGTGTTGCTCAAACTTACATACTTTGTAGGCTCATTTGAAGGTAACATGAAGCCATGTTTTAGCAAAAGAGGAACAACCCTTAGTCATTTCAGGCTTATTTGCTTCTTCCACTTATGTATGATGATGGATGAGAGCCCACATTACCTCTTTCTAAGAAACTAATGGTAGAGAGTGTGCTTTTGCTTCTCTCTCTCTCTCTCTCTCTCATTATCACTACTACATGTCTAGAACTGCAGTACTAGCAGTATCCCACTGCCTGGGGCAATTGGCTCGATGAGTCCATATATAAAGACACCCCTCCCTAGGGAGAACTTTCACAGCATACTAATGTTGCATGGAAGGGAATTTAATATTTTTATCCTTGCTATGATCCTGAGAAAAATGTTTCCTCTGAAGATCCTATTTCCATTGGGAGAAAAGTTCATTTGGATTTCCTTTTATAAAAAGATAGTGCTTAAAGTCACTGCAGGGAAATAAATACTGTATTTCAGTTTCCCTTCCTTAGGTAAAGGTCACCCTTGCTCAAAGCCAGTCATATCTAGGGTTGCCATATGTCCCATTTTTCTGGGATTTTCCCAAATTCAAGCCAATTGTCCCAGCTGGTTGAAGACAAAACATGTGAAAGTCCCGGATTTTAAAATTCAAACAAAGGAAGCAAGATCACCCCACCACCACTACCAAGGGATTTTTGCAAATAATTAATTCATTGCCTCCCTGCCTTTCTTTCAATTATCCTGCTTGCAAGCCGTGAAGGCAAAACAGCACCCTGAAAAGCCCGCTGGAGAGGGGGAGATGCTTGCAAGTGGGATAATTGAAAGAAAGGCAGGGAGGCAGTGAATTAACTCTTTGCAAAAATCCCTTGGTTCACTTTGAGCAGTGGCGCAGGCAAGAGGCATGCTGGAGCACCAGCCCAAAGAGCTCCTGCTCACAGAGCCACTGAAAAAGGGGGGGGAGATGGAAGCTGCCCACCCCGAGTAGGGATTCTGTGGGGTCTTAGAGACGTGGCCTTGACAGCCCCATCTGACACATGCGCAGCTAGAAGAATGCAATGACATCATGTGGCTGTCCCAGTTTGGTGGGAAAGAATTATGGCAACCCTAGTCGTATCCAACTCTACAGTTTGGCGCTCATCTCAGTTTATAGCCAAAAAGCCAGCACCGTCTGCATCTGCAGACATTTCCATGGATATGTGACAAGCATGCCTAGACACCAGAGTGCACAGAACACTGTTTACCTTCCCACCAAAGTAGTCCCTATTTAGCTACTTGCAATTCCTTGCTTTCGAACTGATAGGTTGGCAGGAGCTGGGACAGAGACAGAAGCTGACTCTGTAATACAGCACTCAGGTCTCAAACTGCCAACCTTCTGATCATGAAGTTCAGCGTCTTAACCACTAAGCCATCACCATCCCCTTCCTTACCAAGATCCTAATAATCATTATTTCCTGCACAGCACATACCACTTATCTTGCGTTGCAGTTCAAAACACGTCATTTTAAATCCGAGGTTGTTGAACTTTTTTTTTTTTTTAGTTTGGCTCTCACAACCTGTCTCTTTCAGTCGCACACATCTGAATGTTTGAAATGATTGTTTCTGGCAGTAACAATTGCAGGTGTAAAGAAAGCTGGGCTCTACCATTAGATAGAGAGAGCCAGAGTGCCTGTTGTCGTTAACTTTCTGGCTAATCCTTATAGCTGTGCTGGGTGCTTTTAGTCTCTGGAGTCACATTTAGAAACTGTCCACACTGGACATTTTTTAAAAATGTATCCTTTATTTTGACCATTTATAAATAGCTTTTCCAAGAAATGCTCAGATTAGGCAATGTACAACAATCATAACATTTTAGAAAGTTTTGTTTTAAAAAAAACTAAGAGCAATAAACTTCACAGAAATTAAAAACATTATAACCAATATACTGGCAGATAATCCCCACATTATTTGTATGCAAAAGCATGGCTGGCAGGGCAAGGAAAGCTACCATCCAGAAGTATAAAATAATATATAGACCCAAGAGTGCAATCATGGCTCCATTGTAGAATGAACAGAGAAATAGAACTAAAGAAAGCTAATTTTTTTTGGACTACAACTCTTAGTGATCCTGGAAGTTGTAGCTAAGAAAGATAATATTTTCCAACTCTGTATAGAATATTGTAGGCTAAGGCCCAGACTAGACTGCTGCTAATAATTACCTGTCGTCAAGTCAGTTTTGACTTGTGGCAACCCTTGCCAGGATTTCCTAGATATAAAGTACTTAGAAATGGTGTATGGGTCCCTTTTTCTAATGGAGCTTTGGTACTGTACAGCTTGCTCAAGGCTACACAGGCAGGAACCAACATACACCTTTTAGTTCTTGCTACGGAGTTAGTATTGAACATGATTATGCCATATTACAGGTCTATGTTTCTAAGATGCTATGGACAGATGTCTATCAGCTGCCGCAGCTGTCAGCAGTTTGGGCCATGTGTCTTCCATTTGTAAATACTGTATTATATGACATGTTGGAACTGAGACCAGGGGAAAGTACTGTTTGACATCTTAAAGTGCCACCAGCAGGCAGTACTGAGCCAGCTGATGGCACTGAACTGTCATGGTAAAATGTAAAAGTAGCTCCTGTTTTGAATTCATGATATGGTTGGTATAGCACATAAAAATTAAATTTAACAACACACAGCCTTGTATAACTTTCAGTTTCTTGTATGACTGAACAGGTGTGCTCCACAAAAGCACATTTAATATTTAGTAGAATAAATGAACCCTCTTCCCTAGACACCTGAAGAGGTAAAAGAGGATGTAAAGAAGTAAAGCAAAACGAACCCTCATCCAGTGCTACTAAAACAATATCTTGTCTCTATTTAAGAGGCCAGGATAGCCTGACGTTAGAGAGTAATAGCAGTGGGGGAATAACCAGCTTTTTTTCATCAATTTTTGAACTGTTACTGGGGCCAAATGAGTATTGGCTTTGCACAGTGGAGGAACACAAAAACTAACTGAAATAACAGCAGGGCAGAGTAGGATAAGCAGCTACTCTGCACACTTAAAAAAATACCTAGTGCATCAAAAAGTGGTGGGAGTATACAGCAGAGAGTACACAACCACCAATGCACCTGGACAAGAGATTCATCACAACATGCTAGATATAATTGTGGGACAGCACGCAAAGATGGAATTTCCCCACCAGGTTGGAGTCTGAAGTGATACAGTCCTGCAGCAACTATACCATATGACTTCTTTGATTGTGTAGGGAGGCCACTTACGCAGAATATATAGGAGCTGGTCAAGAGATTCTTCGAAGTCAGTTTCTTGACATTCCCTTTGCCTTGATGAAAGAAATACAGCTGTCCCTTGGTCAAGTGGTTTCCAATATGATACCAGATAAAGGTAAAGGTTTCCCTTGCTTGAAAGCTTATTGTCCAACTGTAAGCACACTTACCTTTCATACTCATGTAAGTAGCATGGACATTTGGAAGTTAATTTGGGGGGTACAACTCCCAGAATCTTTGAGTCAGCATGGCCACTGACCTGAAGCCACTGGCCATACTGGCAGGAAGGTTCAGTCACTTTGTAGTCCAAAAACTAAGTTCTGTAAGGTATGACTGGGATGCAGAGAAATTCTCAAAGTCTCTGGGTTGAAGCAAACATGGCTTGCTTTTGTCCTGCCAGATAGTGAAGTCTGTGGCTGGATGGAAAGAACTTGGGTTTATCTTCTTTGAGTCCCATTAGATTAGAGGCCTACTTGGATTTTGGCTTGAAAATATCCTTGTCAAGAATTGTTCTTATTGGTTCTGTTTGTATGGTAAAGAAAAGGGACTAAGGCGTGGCCATAGCTAGGATTCTAGACATTGGTGGGTGAATATTTTATTCAGGATGTGAAACAATGTCATATATGTGTGTCATATGTATAAGCAGCTGGGAGTTTGAGGGTGGGCAAAATGCTAACTCAGGGTGGGCAAACCCCACCCTGGACTAAGATAAAAATTTTATCAGATGCTATAAATTCTAATTTCAATTGAAATTAACTAAGTGGAGTCACTCACCCATATACTGTAGTTCTCTTACTTTGGTTTTGTTAAGTCACGGGGAGGAACAAAGTGTAGTGATTAAACCTCTGCACCTCATTAAAATCTTGCTCACTTCCCCTGGAAACTTCTGAAATTTCACCTGTCACTTCTTGCACAATTTCAAACTCGTCTTTACAATCTGTAACTCTAGAAACATATGTTTTTCCCCCTAAAAAAAAAGTTATGATTCTGAGTTTGCCAAATGTACACTCAACATGGATTCTCTCTCCTCCGAAGTAAACTAGTTGCGAATTTCCCACAGGTCATACAGAAACAAAATACTGTAGTGGTTATAGTAGGATCTCTACTTTTGCTCTAATGTTTTTAAGGAGGAAAAAATTGATAACCCAGTAGCTTATTTATAGTTTTCTAGTCAGAATTTCCCAGCTGTTGCATCTAGATATCTGTGTTTCAATACAATCTTAAAAAAAAAAACATTTAATTCATTCTAGAAAAACAAAGAAAAGCAGAATTTGAAAGCCCCAACTTTTCCCTTTGTCCTGAAAGTCAGATGTGGCACTAGATGGAAACAAATTGTATTTGCTCTTTTCCACTGGGAAATGCACTACTCAAATACTTCAAAAGCACTGTGTTGTTTATTATTGCTTCACCTATTTCAAGATTGAGCAGTGACACAGCATTGGGGGGGGGGGGGGACTAAACTCCATTGAGTCACCATGTAAACCAAATCTGCCAGCGTTCTTTTGCTTTTATTTGTTATCTGAAAGTGATAAGAGTACACTAGGGTGGGGAAGGCCAAAGCATTGTTTAGCCTGTTTTTTGGGGGTGGGGTGGGGTGAGGAACAGGACAAGTGTCCTTCTGTCATCCTTTCCTTCTTTCCTTTTCCAAGCAGAAACCCTTGAAGAAGAAGTTCTCCAGTGGTTTGTGCCAAAAGCAAAGTGTGAGTACCTAGCAGAAATTCTCATTAAACTCATCAAAGTAAAAGATAATGCTTTTAAGGTTTTTTTTTTTGGTGTGTTCTTTTGTCATGTGTGATCACTACAAAGCTGGAGTTCTCAACCTTTTAAAGCCAGGGGCTGGGTCATACTCCTTCAGACAGCTTCAGGAAGGACAGCCATTATGCCCTTCCTCCACCCCATGGCACTTCCTGGTGTGGTGCAGGCAGTGGGGGGGGGCACATGAAATGGTGCTGTGGACCACAGGTTGAGAATCCCTGTTACAAAGGAATGTTGTTTCCATAGTCTATGAAGAAAGGACCCATAGTTGCAAAAATAAGTATCAATTAAAGAAGGAGCTCTGAGCTAGCTAGGTCACATCATGTTTGGATTAAATGCAGTTACTTGAGGAAGGAGGGCAAATGATACTGCTGTTATTATTGTCCTTTCAGGAAGGGGGGGGAAGTATTGTGGGAACATCTCCATTGCTGTTCCATACGCTCATCAAATAGCATTGTTCATTTCCTTGACAGTTCTTTTTTGCTTCTCATCAGGTTACTCTTGCACTGTGTCTCCAGGTTGATGGCAATCCAGGTCTCCTTTAAATTCCAGACTTCCTGGCAATTTGACACCTGTTTTCCGATCCACACACCAACATTTCCCTCGCTGCCCATCCAAGGCTGGGTGACACTGCAAAAGAAAGAAAAGAATGCCAATTCATTACATGGACTGCAGATCCACCCACCTCCACCCAATAACGATGAAATGAATTTGGGCAAGATTCAAAACATACTGCTAGTTTGTGCAATGTGATACAGGTATTTATATCTCTGTTTTTTATTGGTATCTTATTGGCACTATATAGAATTTTGGATTTAAGAGGTAGAACATTATTGACAAAGAATTTTCCCAGGTGAAGATGAACCACTGCAAGATCATCCCCTAGTTTTTCATCTAAGTTGGAGCTCATGGACATTGGAGTGTACATCTGGAGTATACCAAAAATATATATAATTTGATTGAAACTTGACAACATTTAAACACACAAAAACATCATTATCATATACATCAACAAAACAATTCACTCTGTGCTCCCCCCCCCCCCTTTACAGGACTTGTGCTTCCAATTTGTAATTATTTCACTTCTATCGACAATGTTCTATATGTTCATACCCATTTCCCAGAAACATGTCTACTCTTGTCTTGGTTTTGTTCCTTTTGCTTTGATTCGTACATATTCTATAAATTCTCCCTAAATCTCTTTAAAGTCATTTCTCTTTGTTAGTCCTTTCTTAAACTTTGTTAGTCCTTTCTTAAACTTTAATTCATGAGTTAATCTATCATTCATTGCAGTGGCATAGCATGGGGGGGCGGGGGGCACCCCAGGTTGCACCTTTGGGGGGCAGCAAAATTTCACAATAAATGGGACTTCACCGCTGCCCCGGACTTCCTGGCGGCCAGGACAGGGAGGCCGCTGTGGGGACGGGCACTGGGACCCTCCACCACCACCGGCATCTTGGGCCCCACCCCGGGCCAGGGCATGGGGGGCCGCTGTGGATTTTGGAGCCTTTTGGATTTAAGTGTCTATACGGGGGGAACGAGCCTAGATAGGGGGCAGCAAGCTTAGATTGGGGGCCGACGAGCCTAGGTGGGGGGTGGCGATCCTAGATGGGGGGCGAGTTTGGCCTGCGCCCAGGGCGGCTGAAACCTGAGCTACGCCACTGATTCATTGTGATATTCCAAAGTTCCCCATAGAAATCACCCAGCTCTATTTCACAATGTATTTTCCTTTTTTTTTTTCACAATAAGTAACCTCATAGCTGTCATCATTGTTATGATCATTGTTATGGAGTGTACCAATCTGAAGAAGTCTGTCCCTCCTCTTTAGAACACAGCTCTATCATTTTAAAAGGCCCTCCCTTTCTAACTGGCTTTCTGAAGGCACTCCTTACATTTTTAAGGAAGAATCATAGAGCTAAAAATTAGTGTGCGCTGGCTAATTCCATCTTAACTGTTAACATGTAAGTTATAATGATTATTCATATGTTCTCAATAGTGAATGAAGATGTGAAATCCTTCCATCCTTGCTACAACATTAGCTGGTACCCAGTATTACCTGTTTGGGATGGAAATTTCCATTGCGGTCACAGTTGGGGATGGGGATTAGATATAGATCTTCATGGGTTCGAGTCTGGGAAGCTGCTAATCTCTCCAGTGCTCTCTGAAGTTCACTCTGACAAGAGCCTTGGACCTATCAGCAAAACAATAAAAAGGACTGAAGTCAGAACATAGTGACAAGAGTAGCTGTGAACATACTAAACCAAAGTACTGCACCTGTTTTGACAATTGCTTGCAACCTCCCTGTTTAAAGAGATGGACAGCAATGTATCCCACATGCCAGTTTTTTTTCCAGCAGAGGGTAGATGATGGAATATGAATTCAGAAACAAAAATCCCCTATTCCCTACTCACCTTAAAACTAAATGCACATGAAATGAAAGAGATTACTTAGTTTAAAGTGCAGTAGCCACCTGTGGCTCTCTCAAGTCTTGTTAGACTGCACCTTCCATGCTCCCTCATCTATGTTGATAGTGTGTAGAGGTGATGAGAATTGTTGCTCAACAGCATCTAGCACAGCTGCCCACTGCTGGTCTAAATGAACTTGCCAGTCTGAATGCAACAAGGCACATGGAGCTATGAATTGTAAGTGACAAAATTTCAGCCCTGCTGTGTTCAATATTTGGAACTATATACAGCTATCATGGTCCTTTAACATTGGTCCTGTTGGGTGGAGATTCTAAGAGTTAAAGTCCCAAATGTCTAATTGGCAAAAGGTTCCCTACCTCGCCTTAAATTGTACCTTACTAGGTACTCATGGGAACAGAGAAGGGTATGTTAAGCCTCTTAATTTTTACGCCCTCCTAAAACAAGAAACAATAGTAGTTGCCATGATAATTGTTTGGCTGGATTGTGTCTAGATTTTTGATAGACCATGTGGAGCCCATTTAGTTCACCGGTTGGCCCAGACTTCAAGCTTTCATTTTTATAAAAGAATGTTTTTAGCCTTTATAGAACCAGGGATACAAGGCAAAATATGCAGTTAACTGTTTTGACTAATTGTTGTGCAAGAAAGAAGCCAGCGAGTGGAATCACCCACTGTTGCTCATAGATATGCAAATCAAAGACTAATGAGTAAATGTTACAATTGTGGGAGGGTTTTGAGCTTGTGGACCTGCCTGAAAACAGCTCACAGAAAACAGCTGACCCATAGCAATAAAAGTGGGCTGAGGATTAAGGGAACTCTACGATTGCATTTACTGCTTTGGCAGGGGTTGGATTTAATAAGTCTTAGGGTTCTACAGTTCTATAATTCTATAAGCCAGGGATTCTCAACCTTCAGCCTGTGGGCCAGATGCAGCCCATGGCACAATTTCATGTCCCGTCCCCCCCCCCCACTGCCTCCACCACACCAGGAAATGTCATTTGGTGGAGGAAAGGCAAAATGGCCATCCAGCTCCCCAAGCTGTCTGAGGGAGCGTGACCCAGCCCCCGGCTTAAAAAGGTTGAGAACTCCTACTATAAGCACTTGAGACTGTGTTGCAGTGGCTGTAGTTGATTTGGAATGGATAAAGTCAGTGTTGCTGGCACAAATGCCCTTCTCAGATTTCAGACCCGCATGTGGATCTTTTGGAATAACTGTGGTGCTGGCTAAAATCAATTGGTAGAAGAACCACACAAGAGGATGAGTAGCAGAGATTGACTTACATCAGATCTAAATCCCTCAACCTTGACTGACAGCACAAAT
Organism: Furcifer pardalis; assembly: GCA_030440675.1. Classification (NCBI taxonomy): domain Eukaryota; kingdom Metazoa; phylum Chordata; class Lepidosauria; order Squamata; family Chamaeleonidae; genus Furcifer; species Furcifer pardalis. The sequence continues at coordinate 27,533,612 of CP126897.1, forward strand.
GCCAACACAAATGTATGCCAAAGTCAGGGTACTCCTAATTGAGTCCCTCAGTTTGAGAAGAGTTTTAACTAAGTGCAGCCTTGCACCTCTTAATTTTGGCAGGATCTTGGGAAATTAGCCAGGTGTTTAAGGAAACATTGACATAAACATGGAGAGGAAGTAAACATTATTAGAAGCTTTTGTTTTTTTGTTTTTGAGCTTATCGTTGTCATGAATATTAAATTTCTGAAAAGATGTTTCAAACAATGGTGACATTGATAATGTCTTTTTTGAAGAATGTATGTTGCGGGATTTGTACTGGAGTATGATATGGCTCTTTGAAGTACCTATATAGATATCTATATATATTTTTGTCCAAATAAATCAGGGATGCCCAAACTACAGCCCGTGGGCCAGATCTGGGTCCCACTGCCAATTCATCTGCCCCATAATGCCTTCCATCGCTCCCAGAAGCAGAAGTAAATCATGCCCATACGGGCGCATTTTACTTCTGCTTCTGGGAGCGATAAGGGCATCGCTGGCTGGATAAATTGGTGGCAAGGGCCGGATCCAGCCCATGTGCCATAGTGACCAGCCTCCTGAATCACATGACCAGCCCACGGTCTGAAAAGTTTGGGTACCCCTGAATTAAATTTTCTTACACCTCAGTAAATAAGTACAGGAAAGTGGCATGTTTGTTCTTACTAAGGAGCAGGAATTGGTAGAGTTACTTTCTTGATCTACACTCTCAGAATATGATAAGTGACGATTCCAGGAGAGGAATTCTGGATGATGTAGTTCAAGAAGGAATTTTTCAAGCTGTGCTGTGAATCTTATTCGTACTACAGTAAGACCCATCTCAGTAAAACAGAATAGCAGCTAATAGGGGTTCAGACTTAGAAAAGAGGGATCATATTGGGCTGAGATTTTCTTTTATGTTTGCATGTGAAGTCAAGCTAAGATATTTTAATTACAAAACATTTTATTTGTGTCTCAGCGAAATGACATTTTGTGTTTTACACTGATTTCTGCAATCTGCCCACACTTTCTCCTGCATATAAGATGACTGTATAGCAATCACAGAGACTATGGAATATGAAAGGAATATGATACTGTTATGGTTCTGTTGGCAACGTTTGCCATCAATAAAAAGTAATGCAAATTAGTCCAACGATACCACATAAGATTTCTTACTGGGTCTCTCTGCTCCAAGTCCAACTATACTATACTAGCTCTTTCTGATCAGTGGTTATAATATATATGAAATATACTGATAGAAATACAATGGTATGATTAATATGCTTAATTTGCATAATATGGTAAAATTAATTTTAATTTGCATACTGTGCCTTTTTTCATACTATTCAAATAGAGGCTGGTTAATAGTAATTTGCAGAATTAGGGCAGTGATGGCGAACCTTGGCACTCCAGGTATTCTTGAACTTCAATTTCCAGAAGCCCTGATCAGCAGAGTGCTGACTTGGGCTTCTGGCAATTGAAGTCAAAGAACAGCTGGAGTGCCAAGGTTTGCCATCACTGTATTAGGGCAACTTTAAACAAAAAGAATTTCTGACCAACCATGTGGCCCATTGTATGAATATGATGCAGTTAATACAATATATGCCACATGATAAGCTTGCAAATCATGCTGATTTCATGTAAACCAACCAGTTAGGGATACTATACAGTAATACATCGGATAACGCTAAGACTTGGTTCCACAAGTCTTGGTGTTATCCGATTTTTAGTGTTATCCGGTGCATGTTAAAATCCTATGGGATGTATTGGATAACGTTAAAGCTCCATAGAGATACATTGTAACCGCAAAGGCTTTAGCAATTGTTATCCGATACATCCCATAGGACCTTAACGTTATTTGATCCAATTCTCCTCCCCAGATTACTTAACATGCGATTTTAGCGTTATCCGAGGTAAACATTATCCGAGGTATTACTGTACTGATATTCCTGGACCAGAGTTTCCACAAGTCACTTTTTTGGGCTACAGCTCCAACAATTCGTTAAATCTAGTTTCCCATAATACATTCTTCAGTCTTGGACTGTAATTACCACTAGTTAATGGAATAATGGGAACTGTAGTCCAAAATTATCTTTGGCCACAAGTTGGTTATTACAAAGCAGTGCAATAGGTGAGGAAATATCTCATGTGCTCAGGCTTGCTTTCTGATTCCCATTTCCACACGAAAGAGAAATCAGGACACCTCACCACTGTCCGGGTGTCCTCGCGGATAGGCAAGTTCCCATTGCTCCTCATCTTGACACCACTGTTTATTCGTTCACGTAATCTTGCTTGCTGCTTCTGGAGACATTTTCTGTCATGGCTGCTGCAGGGGTTGAAGTTATTGGTCTGAGGGAGGTCAACTTCCTCCATTTCTAAAGAGGAACAAAGCCACAGTGGGCATGAATAGGATCAGCAGAGTTGTTGCAAGATACATTCATAATACATTCTTCAGGACACACATATCAGTAGTCTGATACCTGGAATAGTTCTGGGAATTTTAGCCAATGTAGCTTGCATTAACGGCACATGAAGACTGTACTTCTTTCCAGCATCATGGGTGCAAATGTAAAGTGGACTGAAGGTAATAGGAAAAAGGGAGTAGGGTTATTTTAATAACTGTGAAGGAAGAGGAATTCTAGCAAGTGTGGTAGCTAGCCTAGCCTGATAAGCTTGCATGCTAAATTCACATTTTCTGCATCACTATTTAAGGCAGGGGTTCCCAACCTATGGCTCATGGGCCGGACCCGGCCCATGATGCCATCCCATCCAACCTGTCACTGCCTCCGCCAAACCCAGAAGTGGAATTGGGTACATTTACACCAGCCATAAAACTTGCCCGTGGCTGTCGTAAATACAGAAGTGGGTGTATTTATGACAGCTGTAAATGCGCCCATTTCCATTGGGGGGGCGCGTAATCGGGCCACTCTGCTATCTGGGGGCATGGTCAAGCCATCTGGGGGCATGGTCAGGCATGGTCAGGCCCCTGATTTAAGGTATAGCAACTATACTGGCCCTTTTGTTTTCTGCTGGTGAAATCTAAATAGGGTGGTTTGAGTTCAGGGGAAGGAGCAATATGCCATTTAGTGTGATCCTGGCATCCACATGGATGTTTATTGAATACAGAATTATAAAAAATTATTTACAATCCTTCATATGTTGTTTCTGACATATACAGTACTGGCCCTCCAAATTCTGAAACTTTTAATGTTTGGGGACTATAATGTAATTTGCTGAAATATAGTAATGTTTGTTCTCCACATATTTTTTAAAAAATCTTAAATATTGTTCAGATACAGAATTGAATAATTCAGTTTATTTATTTTTTATAAAAATAAGAAATGCCACCTTAGCCACCAGACCTCCATGCAAGGGGCCTGTTTCTACCTCTTGTTATTATCTACTGTGAGAAACTACTTCTTTGCTTCATGCTAAGAAGAGATATCTGATTTCACCAGATAGAGAGGATGAGGCTGGGGTATGGATTAATGTGAGTACAGTACCAGCTTTCTGAAGAGGAAAATCCCAGTCAGAATCGAAGCTCCATTCTACTGACTAATTCACAGAAACAACGCTTTTTTTCATTGCATTACAATCTTCACCTTACCTTCAATTCTTTGGAGAAACAATAGGACAGGGATACTGTATTTGAAATAAGCAATAGCATTAACTCTAGCAACTGGAGCCTCTATGAAAGTAGTCTTTTCTTAGATAATACCTCAGGCATCAGTTGGCTGGCAGTTTGAGTGATTTAAGTATCTGGTTGCAGAGCCATAGACTGGGAGTTACATTTTCCACTGTGTCCCCCAGGAGAAGACCCAAACTTCCCCCCAGAAGAAAGGAATGGTAAACCACTTTTCTGCATTCTCTGGAAAAAGATCCTGGAAAGGGTCACCTTAAGTCAGAATTGATGTGATGGCACAAAGCAGTTTTTAATATTACCTCAAGCAGTATCTTTAAAGAGAAATACTGTACAGGGTATCTTAAAGGACTATATATCCACTCACACTTGCAGCAATAACACCTTAGGCTAAGATTAAATACTTTCTGTTTATTCAAGAATGGAAGTGTGTTAGGAGGTCACCAATCCCGTTCCTTCCTAAAATTCAGAAAATTGGTAAAAGAAGAACTTTACAAAGAGGCTTTTGCAGTAGTGGGTTGTTAAAATTCCCGCTACCCCACCGTGACGTCATGGACGTTGTGGGCATAGCCAACGTAATAATGTCATGGCGTCGTGGGCAGAGCAAAAAAAATAAAAAAGATTTAAAATGTCTGCGCATGTGTCAAATCTCCATTTGATGCATGCAGTTCTTTTAGTGCGCATGCGTCAAGCCTCTATTTGACGCATGTACACAAAAAAAAAATAGAACTGTGCATGTGTCAAACAGAGGTTTGATGCAAGCACAGTTCCAGGCAACCATTTTGGCTGCCCAGAAATACATTTTTGGAGGGGGCCAGAGAGGCGACCCAACCAGTTGCCCAGTGTTTCACCACCACCCCGGCAACCCCTCCTGATGGGGGTGCTACTAGTTCGGGTGAACCAGTCCGAACCGGTAACATCCCTTCACTGGGCTTTTGGAACTATATCCTCAGGGTTTATAGTTTGTGAATACAGAGATTTTAATCTCTGGGTGTTCCCGTATGGCTCCGTTAAAAAGGTAATTTATTGGGTGGGAGGTGGAATGGAGAGTTCAATGTTTTTGTACACTGTCTGGAGTAGTGAGTTTCCACTGGGTCAGGATGGATGGATGGATGGATGGATGGATGGATGGATGGATGGATGGATGGATATGTATCCTTGTCGCATAAATGTTATTATTTTCTGTCATTACTTGGAAACATAAGAAGTTATGGGTGGCTGTTGCCAATCCTGCAAATGTTATGCTACTTCTGTAAGCAATTCTGCAGTGTTAGGACATACTGGACAACTTTATCCAGGAGAGGACCTTTGGATGTTTCTGACTGGTAAATTGTATCACCTTTCAAAAATACACATACATTTTCAACCTTTTTTCTGTCTTCCAGGCAAAAGTTATTTGCCTTTTCACTCTGCAGATGGACACTGTACAAAAGTCTATTCTTGGATTGCTTCAGAAAGCAGAGTATTTTCACCCAGTTACCCATTATTGTGCAGCATGCTAAGTCAGTGAGCAGATAATAGAAAGCACAAAACATAAGCGAGTGAATGCTAGCTGCTTACATGTTTTTGGACCACAACTCCCACATCTTCACCATTAATTATGCTGTCTGGGACTCATAAGTCTTGAAATCCAAAAACTACTTCTGAACAGTCCCCATCCTGCTATAAAGTGAAGCCTCTTTTGATGGGGTAATGCAAACTTCGGGCCAAAAACAGTTGCTCACTCTTGTTGTAACACAATAGCAGGACTCATAACACAATACAGTATTCTACTTTATGCATGTGTAAGAAACTTGATACAATACTTCCTTTTAATGTTACAAAGATACAGTAGCAAGCATTCCTTTTTTATTTTAAATGTAGATTTTTCTTAGAAATAGAGATTTGAGAGAGGCGAGTAACAAGATGAGTAACAAGAAGTCAAATGACAACTATGCAATGCAGACATTTAGTTGTGTAACAGCAGCAAAGTTAGAGGGATATGAGCCATAATAAAATCCAGTAATAATGAAGTTTAACCAACAGATAAATTAAATTAAATGGCCAGAATCCAATTCAGTAGTTACACCAGCATAAATCCATCAACAGAACTTTCAGTGGTAAATTTCTCATTTCCATTTATCCTTCCATTTCTCAAAGCTGACAATTTAACCTGCATAACTCTTCTACCCATAATCCAGTTGCTGTACTAAAGATGGGGAAGTAACCACTTCTCTTTAAAAGCTAAAATCATTTCTGCTGCCAATTAGTGTAAAAAACGGGTTGGTGGAGAAGCAATATACAGTAATACTTCAGATAACGCTAAGACTTGGTTCCACAAGTCTTGGTGTTATCCGGTTTTTAGTGTTATCCGATGCATGTTAAAATCCTATGGGATGTATCGGATAACGTTAAAGCTCCATAGAGATACATTGTAACCGCACAGGCTTTAGCGGTTGTTATCCGATCCATCCCATAGGACCTTAACGTTATTCGATCCAATTCTCCACCCCAGATTACTTAACATTATGCAATTTTAGCGTTATCCGAGGTAAACGTTATCCGAGGTATTACTGTACTCTTATATAGCAACAATGAATGAAATTAGCCTCTTGAATTTACCTTTCTCTATACAGTAAAACTTCATATAACGCTAAAACCTGGTTCCACAAGTCTTCGTGTTATATGATTTTTCGTGTTATCTGATCCTCTATGGGATCCATAGAGAAACATTGTAACCACACAGGCTTTCGCGGTTGTTATCTGAAGCATCCCATAGGATCTTAATGTTATCTGATGCAATTCTTCCCCCCAGATTCCTTGATGTTATGCGATTTTCGTGTTATTCGATACTAATGTTATATGAGGTATTACTGTATCAGGGATTCTTAACCTGAGTTCAGCAGGCTGGATGCTGCCCATGGCACCATTTCATGTGGTCCCCCTACTGCAGTGGAGGTGAACCTATGGCACGCGTGCCAGAGGTGGCACTTGGAGCCCTCTCTGTGGGCACCCATGCAGTCACCCTAGCACAGAGTTTGCCCTGCCTCTCTGCCCAACAGTCCTCCTTCCCCCGCACAGAGTTCACCCTGCCCCTCTGCCCAGCAGCCCAATGGGAGTGTTTACTTCCTCTCCTGTTGCTGTCTTGGCACTTTGTGATAAATGTTTTTTGGGTTGCAGTTTGGGCACTTGGTCTCTAAAAGGTTCACCATCTCTGCCCTACTGCCTCCACCACACCAGGAAGTACCATGTGATGGAGGAAGGGCAAAATGGCCATCTGGACCCTTAAGCTATCTGAGGGAGTGTGACCCAGCCCCTGGCTTTAAAAGGATGAGAATTCCTGCTCTATATATCTAATCAATTGCATGTTTATTAACACATGTTGTTACCACTTTGTTTTAAAAGACTATCTTGCCAAAACCACTGAAAAATTTCCTACTGCCTACAACCTTTCCAATTATAATGAATTAGACACATCTTGGAAAGCACTCCCTATTGGCATTTAATAATTTTACAGTTGGTACCGTAAAACTATACCAAGAATCCCTATAATGTACACTATGATGCATTATAAAAAGATGCACAAGGTTTAATAGTATGGATGCAATCAGGAGAACTGTTTCTGTCCAGTTTGTTCAAAGTAGAATTATAATATTGAAAATGTTTTTCAAATTATCCGCACCTTTCCTGAAATCCCCGAGTACTGCAGGACGGAATGAGCTCCCGTCTCTGTCCCAGCTCCTGCCAACCTAGCAGTTCGAAAGCAAGAAATTGCAAGTTGATAAACAGGGACCACTTTGGTGGGAAGGAAACAGCGTTCCGTGTGCTCCGGTGTCTAGTCATGCCTGCCACATGACCACGGAAACGTCTGCAGAAGCAGACAACGCTGGCTCTTCGGCTTAGAAACAGAGATGAGCACTGACCCCTAGAGTCGGATACGACTGGCTTTCGAGCAAGGGAAACCTTTACCTTTTTCCTGAAATCCTACTGAGTATGCCCCAGTGGCTGAGAATCACTGAGTTAGATATATCAGTGTCCTGAATCAATGAAAAAGCAGCTTCATGAGCTCACATTTCTCTACATCAGGCTTGCCCACACTTTTTGGGCCACAGGCCAGTCACATGGTTCAGGGAGCTGGTCACTATGGCCCTGGGGCCGGATGCAGCCCCTGACAATTCATCCGGCCCACAAACCCCTCGTCGCTTCTGGAAGCGGAAGTAAAACGTGCCCATATGGGTACGTTTTACTTCCGCTTCCAGGAGCGACGAGGGCTTCATGGGCCAGATGAATTGTGTCAGGGACTGCATCCAGCCCCGGGCCATAGTTTGGGCACTCCTGCTCTACATAATTTGTGTAGGTTCAAGGAGCTTAGCCTGTTCATAGGCAACTTCCTCATGATGCCACTGTCCTATTCCAATGCTTTCAGGGAAGGGAAATTAGGCCAACTTGTATTTTATATCAACAAGCCTTTTTTGAAGTAGATACTTTCAAACAGCCTGCATATGTTGACAAGGGACTCTGAAAGCTGTAGTCTTTAAAAAAGTGTCTACTGTTGTATCAGTAACTTATCAAGATCCCTCAAACCTACATCAGTTGAGAAAATATATCCTTTTGTTGGTATCTCTCCATTTAAGATAAGGAGAGAAGTAGCAGCAGATGCTGAGAGAACGAAACAATGATCCTTGATGTCCTCTCATTCATTTTCATGTCAGAGATTACTCTGGGTTGAAAGGATTTTTGCAGGGGACGCCCTAAAGAGGACGTCCCCTGAATCGGTATGAACCTCAAGTCTGCCGGCTCAGATGTAGGAAGAGTTTATATGCTCAAGTGAGGGCTCCTGGCAGACAACACACTGTGCGAATGTGGAGATATACAGAATCTAGCTCATTTACTGGTCTACCCATCACTACCAGAAATGTGTACAGATGAAGATTTAATTTTGGCCAATGACAAAAACCAAGAAAGTGGCTTCATTTTGGCAGTCCAAAGTTTGATCTGGACATGAAAGAAGATCTTATCTGCCTTTTGGCCAGCTTGGAATTCTACTTTTAAGAAAGCAATTAGTTAGCTATCAGTCCCAAGCTTGTTTGAAACTTATCTATGCCAAAAAGTCTTGCAAATATAAAATACACTTTGGCCAAATTTCTGCCCTCTTAAAGCAGTGGAATGGAATTGTTGTGTCACCAGGAATTTGGTTGTGACATCAATACCAAGAAAGGTTCTGTAACAAATCATTAAACAATCAGTTTGTTAGTACTTAGAAAAGAACACTGTGATTTCCAAGACCCAGCACAGGTTGTTGTTTTTTTAAATGTTATGCCAAACCAATCGTATTTCTTCTTGTGACAGAAGGCCTGTCTATACCAGATCTCTCACACTGGTGTACACTGCGTTTAAAAAGTTGCTTGAGGTAGCAGGGAGGAGCAAAATGCTGTTTGGAGCAATCCTGTCCAAACACCATTAATGTTAAGCTTACAGTAGGCAAAACTCTTCATGCTTTGTATTTATTTTGCACACTAACATGGAGATGGGAAGGGGCAGCATTTAACAAACACAATAATCATGTGTTTTGAATCTAAACAGACAATCAGCAGGCTAAATGTTTCATCCCTCCAAAAATAATGGCAAGGGTGGTGTAGATTGGATTAATCGGAGCCGCAGACCATAGTCTGGGCACCCCTGATATAGATGGTATAGTGTAGTTCAGTCTCTTTCTGGCTTAAAATGTGTTAGTCTCAGAAAGTTAGTAACTCTGTAGCCTCTTGCAACCATCATTTGCTTGAGATAATTTTTTTCTTCCTGCTTTTCCCAATGAAGATGAAGTGAACTGCTATATTATATTTTTGCCAGATACTTCATTTGAACACAAGCCTTGTAAGTAAGCATTCTTTTTCCTTCTGCTAAGCTGTGCCTGAGTATAGTGGTACCTCGCTTAAAGAGGATAATGCGTTCCACAGGATTGCTCTTTAAGCGAGTTTGCTCTTTAAGTGAAACACCATTGTAAGTGACCAGTTGTGACTTCTGGCGGGGGGGATTGCGACCCCTGATTTATTTGTTAAGCGAGTTTTTGGTTGGTTTTATTTGTTAAGCGAAGCAAAGATTCAGAGAAAATTCTGCTCTTTAAGCGAGTTACTCTTTAAGCAAGGCGCTCTTTATGCGAGGTTTGACTGTATTTGTTCAATAGGTACTAAGAGAAAAGTAAAGGGTAATTGAGGAGGACTTGCATTTCAAAGTATTAAGTTGGCTGGGATGGGGCATGTGTGCCCACAGAAAGGCCTCTGTGTGCCACCTCTGGCACACATGCCATAGGTTCGCCATCACTGATATAAGTATGTTTATCTGCTGTTATGTTTGCCTGGATAGCAATCATATAAAATAACCTGCTTGTTTAAGTAAACCTCTGGTACTTTTTTTTAAATAAATGCTAGTACAGTGAGATAGCAGCCAAGATTGAAATAATGTGTTTTTAAAGCAAGATAAAAATACTTTAATAGCAAATACTGTAGAGATTTGTTTGATGTATTCTTTTCTGTAATAAAATTTTATTTTAGAATTATTACTGTGTATTAAAGTTATATCTGCTTCAGGCTATGAATTGTCATTGCATAAATAGAGCTAACATATGGTCAGCCTGGAACCAAGAGAAAAAATGCAACCTTTGAAGGCAAGCAACAAAATATACCCTATAGCTGTAGCAGCTGCTATTACTCCCATTACAGTTTGCATCATCTGTTGTCTAAGGAACATTACACAAGATATATAGCAGTGATGGTGAACCTTTTAGAGACCAAGTGCCCAAACTGCAAGCCAAAAAAACATTTATTTATCACAAAGTACCAACACAGCAACAGGGGAGGAAGTAAAGGTTCCCATTTTGCTGCTGGGCAGAGGGGCGGGGCAAATTCTGTGCTGGGAGAAGGAAGAAACGCTCCCATTGGGCTTCTGGGCAGAGGGGCGGGGCAAACTCTGTGCTGGGGTGACTGTACGGGTGCCCACAGAGAGTGCTCCTAGTGCCACCTCTGGCATGCGTGCCATAGGTTCACCACCACTGATATATAGGGAGTGGATGAAGTACAGGAATTCACCAGCTCTTTGCCCAGTTCCCTTCCCTTTCCTCTAGCTTTTTGATAACTGATATTTTACATTTGCGACAAGTAAACACCTTCATATTGGGCTAAAGAACTCTAACACAGTTGGAAATGCAGTAGCGGTAAATGGGCAGTTAGACACAAACGCCAAACCTCCTACACTAGTTCCACCCACTCTGAGATTTGTCTGCCCACCTGGAAACTCACAGAAGCACAACAATACCCTGATATTTCAGCTCTGATACCTGTCTCATTGTTATCCACTGTTATCAATCCCTATCTGTCACTCTAGCACAGGGGTTCTCACCTTTTAAAGCCAGGGGTTAGGTCATGCTCCCTCAGACAGCTTCAGGAGCTGGACGGTCATTTTGCCCTTCCTCCACCACATGGCACTTCCTGGTGTGGAGGCGGTGGGGAGCCACATGAAATGGTGTTGTGGGCCGCATTCGGCCCCCAGCCGCAGGTTGAGAATTCCTGCTCTAGCAAGCTGCAAATTATAGCTTGTTTAATTCAGTTTAGTTTAGTTTAGTTCTTCGATTCCCAGAAGCCTAAGTCAATTTCCCCGGAGCACTGATCAGCCAATGTACTGACTTAGGCTTCTGGGAACTGAAGTCCATCAGTGTTCCACGGAACATAATTTGGGAAATGCTGGTTTACCTTATGACATGAACAGAAGGCAATGGGGAAGAATGCATGACCGAAAGTATAAAACTGAATTTTCAACTGCAGAGTTTTGGCAACTAGTTTTTAGATTAAATGGAATTCCAGCAGTGGGATCGCCAGATGTTAGCAGCCAGAAGGCAAGTGTTAAGAGAACCCATCTGCTTAGCTTTTTTTTCAGGATGCGATGAATTTGGGACACTTAAAGCTTAATGTTTGTTATATCAAGTAAGATTTTTGTGTGTGTGACAGGGGGGGGGGGGAAATGTGTTCTTTTTTTTGCTGAATTTATTTGCAGCTGCAAGGTCAAGATGTCATGCTGTTAAGCACACGATCCCACGTCCACCACAGTCTGTATCAAATTATCGATATGTGTGAACGGAAAAAGAACTCCATGGTGCTTTCATGCTTTGAGGATGACCAGCTTTGGTGGACTGTAACCAAACTGTTTGCCAGAACTCTTGGCACTTTCCCAACTCCCATGAATGAAACCTAACAAGGTCTTGACTGTGGAAGCCTAGAAACACCGTGAGAAGTGCTTGGTAGAGTCCTTGTGGTAGAGGGAGTCCTGGAATATTGGCCAGCAAGAGTTAATATAATATAGTGCAGAGATTTTTAACCTGTGGCTCATGGGGCAGATGTGGCCCGTGGTACCATTTCATGTGGCCCCTCCACCGTATCCACCACACCAGGAGGTGACATGTGGTGGAGAAAGGGGGAAATGGCTGTTTGGCCCCCGAAGTTGTCTGAAGGAGAGTGACACCACCACCACCACCACCCAGCTTTAAAAGGTTGAGAACTTCTAATATAGTGGATAAAGTGTTGTATAGTAGATCAGGAGACCTGGGTTCAAATCTCTGCTTGGCCAGGAAAGCTCATTGGGAAGTAGAACTGTTAAAACTACAGTAAATATCTTACATACCTGGAAAAGCCTATCATGGTTGTCATGAAGCTTAACAGCGTAAAAAAGCTAATGGAAGACATCCTTCATTATCTCCCAGCAGATATCCCACTTAATCTTAATGTCTTCCCTTAGCGAATGCTGTAGAGAAGGAAAATAGAAGCTGCACAAAGCACAAAGAACCAGCTTATTAACATGCATCTAATACTGATATCCCTTTGGCAACTGAATATTGACTGCATATTGTATTAGCTTTTCACCAAATAGCCATTAGTCACGGCAGAGACAGAATACAGGTACAGTAATTGCATTTACGATATTTAATTTAGCAATGATGTGTCCTCTTGATTTCAATTAGTGTGCTATAACTATGTTCAAGTCTCAAACCAATTTACTAAGTCCACAACAGTCTCTTGATTGGGATGATCATTTTCCTCATTAAAAAAAAAGTCCTGATTACTCCTCCTCACCATGATGGAATACTAGTTTCTCTTGAATCTATCACTTTCCTTAATATGTTGAATAGGAAAGCTGTTATGGTTAGAGAAATATCTACAAGAAAACTGTGAAATATAGGGCATGTCTCCTCTAATTTACTTCACTATTAATAGATGCATCTTCCTCTTCTTTTCTGGCAGAGTCAAAGCCTGGAAACAGTAGTTATTACATACCTCTGATGTTTTCTTTGCCCCGACCCCACATTTTTGTTCATTGTTTTCAGTTAAACCAGGAGCACTGCCATGATAGCGGCCATCATCCTACTGCTAGTGTCGGCTACAGCCGATGCAAATGTGCTTCATGGCTGTGGGAAGCTGTATTGTTGTGCTTGCTTGTCTGTCATTTTGTTTGACCACACCCCTTCTCCCTTTGACCCCTGAATTTGGTGTATAAAAACCATGCCTGTAACTTTCACTCCTTGTCTGAAGAAGTGGACTTGATCCACGAAAGCTAACAATAGAAATATAACAGTTAGTCTTTAAAGTGCTACAGTGTTTTTTATTTTGTTTATTTTGTTTTGTGATATTTCTATTAATAGTTTAAGGAAGCTTTTAAAAATACCGTATATACTCGAGTATAAGCTGAGTTTTTTAGCCCCAAAAATGGGACTCAGCTTATACTCGGGTCAATGACCACGAGGGTCCCAGAACCGTGCGGTATTGAGATATACCAAAAATTTAATTAATTTTACCATGTTTTCATGCATTTTGATTATAGAAACTCACTAGCAGCTGCTGTATTTTCCACCCTTGGCTTATACTCAGGTCAATCTATTTGCCTGGGTTTTCAATTCAAAATTAGGTACCTCAGCTTATATTCAGATCGGCTAGACCCCTTTGACTATAGAACCTGTGGAAGTTTAAACCCTCAGAGATTATCCTAGAAATGTTTTCATTTGTCAAGGGCAGGGTTACACTTTCAAATATAATTTATACCGGCTCAGAATGCATGTCTTCTGCAAAGTATCCATATAGTAATGTAATGTAAGGGTTGGATGTCAGTGGGAAAGATGTGATGTAATACTTTAGTATAGCCTAGGGAAGTTACATTTTTGATTTATGCTTTCCAGAATCCTCAAGCCAGCAGAAGCCAAAAGTAACTTTCCCAAGCTCTATATTTTGCTCTGAATCACGCGTATACAGATTCTGCAAATTGGACTCATCCAGATACAGTAAAAAATCTGACCACATTGTATGGGTAACACATTCAGAATGCACCAGTGAGTGAATGAGAAATTTCACATCTTAACAGGCGCTTGCTGACATATTAAGTTTTGCTTTGCTTTATTGTCCGTACATGTCTCAAAAGTAGCTTTAAATGATTAAAATGTTAAAATTATCTTTCAAAAGTGAGATGAAAGCAACATAATAAATAAAGCAGAAGAAAATTAAAATATAGTGGAACATACAAACGGTTCTACTTACAAAAAATTCGACATACAAAGAGAAATCCTGGCTAAAAAATATTCGACATACAGTATAGTACAAAATTTTAATAGGAAAAATTCAACATATAAAAAAGTATGGTGACATCTAGTGGCCTCTTCTGGTAATCCAGTGTGTTTTCGACATCTGTACAGTGGAACCCCACTCCACATAGCGAAAAATTCGCATAATGAAGCATGCATTATGCAAGAGTGATACCCCGCATAATGAAAAAACCCGTTCATTATGCAGGGTTTTCGATAGCCGGGGTATACCTGCTCAATGGGAACCCTGGTTAACGAACTTTTTTTCCGTTATGCAGGGTACCACCAATGGTGCTTCGCATAACGAAAAAATCCACATAACGAAGGACTGTGGAACTGAATTTTTTCATTATGCGGGGTTCTACTGTACAGTACAAATTTTTCAACATACAAACAACCTTGTGGAAAGGAAAAAAAATCGTATGTAGAGGTTTTACTGTAATTGGGTATATCACAGTTTCAGGGGAGATATTTATAGAAGAGTTCCTCCCTGGGGACTTCACTAGATGAGATACTGATCCTAAAACAAAGATGGGTTCTTAGATGATAAATCTTCATTTACTGATAGCATCTACAAGAGTTTTGGCAGCCAGTTTTTCATTAACAAAACTCCTAACCGGCATGGCCCATTCCTGCTTCTGGGAATTCTAGCCCCAAATCTAACTTTTCCATCTCTGCTTTAAGCAAAGAAAGTTTGGGATTTTGTAGAGAAGGGTTGGATTTTGTTCATTTCTAATACCTGGAACAAACCTCTGAACATAATTATTTAATATAAGTCTTTTGCATCAGACTGTCATTGAATCTTGAGCCTCTAATAACAAGGAAATACCACAAGACTAGATCCTGTCCACTCTGGTTTAAACTGTCCAGGACAAATAGATTTACACTACCCACACCTACATTACACATTTAAAACACTTTTCAGTTTTGTTTAACTAGTACTGCTCCTAAAGTAGATATTCTAGGAATTTATGTTTCCTTTTCATAGCTTGGACACCAGACAAACTCTTTTAAATCTCTTGCTATTTTAGGTGGTTCCTTTGACTGTTCTCTTGATCCCTCTCCTCCTACCAGGTGTGCTACACAAAAAGTGAAACAGAGGAATGTGATTTATAGAAGCAGTTCCCAACCTTCAAGTTTTGGACTTCAGTTCCCAGAAACCTAAGGCAATACATTAGCTGATCAGTGATTTGAGGAATTGACTTAGGCTTCTGGGAATTGATGTCCCAAAACCAAAGTTTGGGGACTACTGATTTATAAGATCAACAAAGGAACAAGATGGTGAAGAAATACTGACACATGTAAAAAGTGCCATGTTTTTGCTGGCTTTTGACACGTTGGCACATATGAAAAGTTAGCCATAGCCATTTTGCTGTATTAACCTTCAGTTGGTTGGACTTCCTTGGCAACAATATTTGGTCTTTTGTAAGAAGTGGCCACACACTTTGTAGAACTGTGGAGAGAGTTTTCCTTTCAACTCCTTCCTTCCTTCCCCCTTCCCAACAAACTGGGTAATACTGTTCCTAAAACAGAAAAAAAGAAAGGTTGCATTTTCTGGTGCCCATTATGGAAACTGCTCAGGGCAAAAGGAGTGGTCTTGGCCCTGTTTCTACAAAAATTTAAATCACTCTCTCAAAGTGTTGAATTTAAATGGGAGCAAATAAAAACATATTGAATGAAGCCAGATGCAAACAAAACCTTTTTAATAAGGTCACTGGAAAGTAGAAACACTATGAAAAGAGAAGGAATCGAGTGGAATTGGACACTGGGAAAGGAAATTTGATCACAGATGCAGATTTTGAAGGAAAATCTGGCCTTAATTTCCTTTTCTGCATCAGGACATAGGCTCAATTCCCAATTTGTCACTATTCTTCAGATAGCTGTTGTCAATAATCCCATGCACCATCCCTTAAGCAACTCATTTGGATTGAACAGCAGAAATATGTTTCCTGTTTTGGCACCACAGAAACAACTACCCAGGTGAGATGTAGGCATAGTATTTAAAAGAGTGAGTGAATTTGTCTGTTTCTGTGTTTTTATTTTAACTGTCAAGTCAGAAGCTTGATGCCTGGAGATTTCCGAAAAGTTTTCTAGATATGGAGTTGCCAAATATGTGGGGAGCATTCTGAGAATGGAAGGACAAGACTTTCCCTCTAATCCTATTATGTATCCCAGTTTTTCTCAACCTTGGTCCCCCAGACGTTCTTGGACTTCAGTTCCCAGAAGCCCTGCTCAGCAGGTGTGCTGACTTGGGCTTCTGGTAACTGAAGTCCAAGAACACCTGGATACCCAAGGTTGAGAAACCTGGTGTAACCCATATGAAACAACTTTATGGCACACCAGACCCCATAACCCAGGAGTGACCAACCTTGGTGCTCCAGCTGTTCTTGTACTTGAATTCCTAGAAGCCCTTATCAGCAGGTGTGCTGACATGGGCTTCTGGGAATTGAAGTCCAAGAACACCTGGACCACCAAGGTTGGCCACCCCTGCCAAAGCCCAATAACGTGTACTCTTATTAGCAATTCTTCACTATATTTTTAAAATTACTGTAACTCACACAGTACTTTCTCATTTGGCTTGAGTTATTACAATCCCCAACTTCCCTCAACACTGCTGTTTTGCTTAACAGACAAGTAAAAATTCCTTACATGAAATTTCACATAAAAGCTTCCATAGGAAAACCATCATCAGCCTTTATTTCCCAAATGATGAAGGTTTAGCAGCCCTATTGGGGGGGAAATATTGGCAATATGATGTTGTAATTCCATACTGTTTGAAAACTTCCATATTTACCAAGAAAAACAAAATCACCTGATGATTTATTTGGGGGAGTAAGGGGGGGATTATGTAATTTCATACTACACACTCACAAACGTGGCATTCTGTTCTCCCATAAATGCTATACAGTGGTACCTCAAGTTACAAATTTAATGCATTCCAAGGCATTTTTCATGTTATGAAAAATTTGTAACTTGAATTTCCCATAGGAATGCACTGAAAACCAAAATCCATAACTTGAAACATGGTTTCCCATAGGAATGCACTGAAAACCAATAAATCTGTTCCAGAAAAATTTGTAACTCAAGCCATTATTTTCAATTGATTTTCATTCATATTGTGAACATTTTGTAACTCGAAGTACCACTGTACTGACATTCTCAAACAAAATGCTTTTTAAATATTAGTATTTACTGTCAAAATCTAATAGTTTAGAGGTGGTCAATAACAGGAATCAGATATTTTTAACAGCTATACAGAATAGAGGACATTTTGTACATCAACAGTTTTTGAACCTCATGTAATAAAAGGAGATGACAGACTCAGTGGCGTCGTGTATGGGGAGCTAGGGGGCGGGTGGCCCCGGGTGGCACTTTTGGGACTACAATTCCCAGAAGCCCTAGCAGGAGTGGGCGCCAGCATTCACCAGGGGGTGGCAAATTTGGCTTCAGCCCAGAGCA
Source organism: Furcifer pardalis (assembly GCA_030440675.1). Lineage (NCBI taxonomy): Eukaryota > Metazoa > Chordata > Lepidosauria > Squamata > Chamaeleonidae > Furcifer > Furcifer pardalis. The sequence goes on from CP126897.1 coordinate 27,551,302, forward strand.
GCTGAAATCCACAGACTTGGTGGATTACTGGACAGACTTGTACCTCCTGAAATTCCCTCATTTACACGGTTTTTAATAGTACAGACTCCCTAATAGTGAAAGATTGGCAACCCCTGTCATAGCACCCTATTGTAGCTTTAAATTTGCTCCAGATGTTTGCTTGCTCCAGCAGCTGCCCTCAAAATGCTGAAAGGTTATGTTCTCTGAGACTCTCTGCAAGATGATAGGACTCTTACAATTTTTTTTGTTCCAAATATTAGCAGAAAATCTTGCTTAAGCTTTCACAACATTGGAAGAAATCCTGGAGCCAAGCTGGCTGGAAAGCACCGTGAGCGAGAGGTTCAGAGTTTAATTCCCACTGTGCCTCTTAGGAGAAGAGCCAGTCCGTGTGGCCTTGGACAAGCTGCACAGTCCCAGGAAGCCCCTCAAAAGAAGGGAATGATAAATCACTTCTGTATATTCTCTACCTAAGAAATCCTGGAAAGCGTCACCACAATTCAGCATTGATTTTATATCAAGCAATTATTACTAGCCTTAGTACCTTGGTGTCTTCATTAATATTCTCATGCCTTCCAAATAAAAGCTAAGAAAATTTACTTTTCTTGGTTACTAATCCCAGAATCCAGCAAATAGGCATTCTCATTAAAGAATTGTGGAAGCTCTAATCCAGGAGTTCTCAACCTTTTTAAGCCAGGGCCTGGGTCATGCTCCCTCAGACAGCTTCAGGGGCCAGACAGCCATTTTATTTATTTATTTATTTATTTATTTATTTATTTATTTATTTATTTATATTTGTACGGCCACCCACTCACCGAAGTGACTCCGGGCGGCTCACAATGCAACTGCACTTCACCTTACATAAAAGACCCAGCATACCATTAAAAACCTTACATAAAACATATTATAAACTCTATTATAATATCTTCACAGCAAATAGACAAATAGACAGATAAAACCTAAAAACCCAGATGGCAATTAGCATGTTTATATCAGACGGGGGGTGGCTGTTCCTCTATCATGTCCCCACACCTGCTGGACCAGCCATGTCTTCATCCCTTTTCTAAAAGCTAGCAGCTCTGGATGAAGATGAAGGTCCATTGGCAGCAGATTCCAAAGGGCCGGAGTGGATACCAAGAAGGCCCTCTTTCTCATACTGGAGAGGTGAACTCCTCTGAAGGATGGTACCTTTAGGAAGCCCCTCAGGTCCACCCTTGTGGGACAGGCAGATAACTGCGGGGTGATGTGGTCTCTTAGGTAACCTGCTCCACTACCATGTAGGGCACCTTGAATTGCACCCAGAGGCATACTGGTAACCAGTGCCGCTTCCACAACAAGGGTGAGGCATGGGCATACCATCCAAACACCCCGTCACTGTGTGGGCGGCTGCATTCTGGACCAGCTGCAGCCTCTGGATTGTCATCAAGGGCAGTCCCATGTAGAGTATATTACAGTAGTCCAGCCAGGAGGTGACCAGTGCATGAGTGACCATGAGCAAGAAGTCCTGGTCCAGGAACAGGCGCAACTGGAGAATCACACAAACCTGCACAAAAGCACCTCTGGCCCACAGCTGCCACCTGCTCCTAGAGCAGGAGCCGTGAGTCCAGTAGGACCCCCAGATTGTTCACCAGGTCTGTCTGGGGCAAAAGGGCCCCATCCAGTACCAAAGTTGGTAGCTTCTTGAACAATCTAGGGTCCTCTATCCACAGCCACTCAGTCTTGCCTGGATTCAGCTGTAGCCCATTGTCCCCCATCCAGACCTCACAGCCTCCAGGCACCTGGATAGGACATTGACTGCAACACTAGGATCACCACAGGCAGAGATGTACAATTGGGTATCATCAGCATACTGATGATAGCCAACCCTGTAGGAACGGATGATCTCACCCAATAGCTTCATGTAAATATTAAATAAGAGTGGGAAGAGTACTGAGCACCCCACAAAGTAGACGCCTCGGGCTGGACCTCTCGTCTCCCAACAACACCGACTGGCTTCGGCCCCTGAGGAAAGAGGAAAACCAGGACCACACTGTGCCCTGTACCAACCCCCAGGGCCGATCCAGAAGGATACCACGGTTGATGGTATCAAATGCCGCTGAGAGGTCAAGAAGAGCAAGGACAGATGGGTTACCTCTGTCCCACTCCCGCCAGAGATCATCTATCAGCGCGACCAATCCAGTCTCAGTACCATATCTGGCCCTGAATCCTGACTGAAAAGGGTCCAGATAATCCGCTGCATCCAGCCCACAGGCCCCAGGTTGAGAATCCCTGTTCTAATCCAAAAATATAAATATTATATTCACAGGACAGTCTTCATGGCTGATCGCCATGATGATCACCAATATTCAGAATCGGATACAACACAAGAAGAAGAAGAAATATAACTTCTTCAAGCTCCTCTCCAAACAGACTGTCCATCTGGTTTTTATACCTACATGAAATTAAAAGATCTGTCTTTCATCTGGGTAGCCTTTTTAAAAAAAAAATTAGTCCCTCATGGCAATGCTTTCTTTGGGTTACAGTATTTGCATCCAATATGAAAAGTATACTTCTCTTTAACGTGTCTTTACTGAAAAGGTGTCGATTAAGATTTCACCACAGCCCTGAAACATGCTAAATGGCTTTTAAGTATGTCCATAGCCTAGGGATTCTCATGGCCTACCGATTCTCAACCTGTGCTCTGTGGGCCAGATGCAGCCCATGGCACCATTTTGTGTGGAACCCCCCACCCCGCCTCCAACATACCTGGATGTGCCATGTGGTGGTGGAAGAACAAAATGGCCGTGAACCGGGCCCCAGCATAACAAGGTTGAGAACTCCTGCGCTAGCCTCTTTCTACTGAACCCTATCCCACACTTTGCAGAAGATAGTGATAAAATAGATTACCGTTTCATAGGCATTTCTGAGCTAATCCTATGTGTGAACTGCGTTAAGGAGGAGAGCAATATAAGTCACTTTAACAAATACCAAGATTGCTTTGCTAAGCATACTGACTATGAAATAAAGCCAGAACTCTCAGTTCCAGAGGGTGTTGTCAAGAGTCATGTTGTTGTAACTTTCTTTACTCTAATGCTTCTTTCTCCCCTACCTTCTCTCCACCCATTGCTTCCCACATACAAATTACTTCTGTCTTCATCTATTATAGGAATAGACAACTAAATGATGAAGGAGTGGGAAAGGCCGAGAGGAGAGGCAATAGGCAAAGAAACAGTTAAGCAGTTTCCTCATTGCTTTGGGAGTTGGAAATGGTGTATTTACAGGATTACTTTTGCTGGACTGTGAAAACATACTTTAGATGTCCAGCCTGTGAGGTTCCACCCTGAGTCCTGTTTTATCCAGATTAAACATGAATTAGATCTGTAAGCATAATTTAATGTAATTATTAAGCATAACATTTAGTAAGTAGTTTTCACAGCAATCATGTGTATTGACCCTGGCCTCAGATCCAAAAGTTGATTCGGAAAAAACACTTTCAGTATCTTTGGAGTTCAGAGACCATAGGCTTACCTGACAGACAAGCAATCGCTCTAGTATTGACCAAGCTGTTTATGTAATCAATCAACACCTTTAAGAGTTCATTATGTGAGTTAATAATGCTATTGCTACATGTAAATTTTGATTAACTTTTCCATCGCCAATGGAGTTGCTGGTATTTTTTTTAATTGGGGTTATTATTTCTGTTCTTGTTGCTATTTATAATTTATTCAATTTGTTTTAAGTTTTTTATTGTAAATATTTTTAATATGTTATATGCCACCCAGAGTGGGAAAATATCCCAGATGGGTGGGATATAAATATGATAAATAAATAAAATTTAAAAATAAATAATAAATACATTTCATTTTGTGTCCTGTGATCATCATAATCAGCACCAGTGTGGTGTAGCGGATATTGTGAGATTTATACAATTCAAAGACTGAGAAGGTGTGCATTCAAATCCCTGCTCAGCTATAGAAACTCATGGGAGAAGCAGTGGTAAACCATACTTTGAACTTCTCATATAATAGGGTCGCTAAAAGTTGGAAACAATGTGACAGTGCATAACATAATCTATTTTTGCTGGTTCCCCATCTCCCATATTTGCATAGAAAGTAAAGGTAAATGTCTCCCTTGCTCAAAAGCCAGTCATATCCGTCTCTAGGGGCAGTGCTCATCTTTATTTACAGCCAAAGAGCCAGCGCTATCTGCATCTGCAGACGTTTCCGTGGTCATGTAGCAGGCTTGACTAGATGAGGAGTGCACAGAATGCTATTACCTTTCACACAAAGACAGCACCTATTTATCTACTTGCAATTTCTTGCTTTCAAACTGCTAGGTTGGCAGGAGCTGGGACAGATGACCAGTGTTCACTCCATCATACAGCATTTGGGTCTCGAACTGCTGATCTGCTGACCTTCTGGTCTTAACCACTAAGCCACCATGGCCACTTATTTGCATAGAAACTTGTTGCTAAATATTGCATTCTATGTATCTGAAGAAATGGATTATAATCCACACAAAAATCACATTGAATAAAACTGTGTGACCCAGATATTCTACTTCATTGTATGTATCTGAAAGAAGTGACTGTAATGTATAAAACCTCAGCCTGAAATCAATAGTTAGTCTTAATGGTAAATAACACTTCTTTTTGTTTTATTTTTGTTGCTGAAACTGCCTAATACTGCTAATGGATAATAATTACTGTATATGTTGGCACATCAGTTTCAATTTATGCAACCTATTCTATAGTTTTCTAGATAGAGAGCTCTCAGAAATAGTTTACCAGTCCCTTCTTCTCTGGGACTGTGCAGGTTGTCCAAGGCCATAGTAAAGATAAAGGTCGCCCTTGCTTGAAAGTCGGTCGTATCCAACTCTAGGTTTCAGTGCTCATCTCTGTTTATAGCCAAAGAGCCAGTGCTGTCTGTGTCTGCAGACGTTTCTGTGGCCATGTGGCAGCCATGACTAAGACCGGAGTTGACAGAATACTATTTACCATACAGGATGCCCATTCCCATTGGAGGTACAGCAGGGAATTAAACTCCCTACTTTGGCTTCATAGACAGGTACCAGTCACTGAACTATCTAGCACCTCCACCTCTCTGAAAACTGCTGTAATTTTATAGAGTTTGCTTCTGTTCCAGCTCTGCTGCTTTTTTCCCCTTAAGCATAAAAACTCATCATAGAATAATAGCTTTCGGAGAGGGTTATTAAGCCATTGAGTTCAACCTCTCACTCAGTAAATCCAGCTGTCTTAATTTATTTGCTATCGTGCTTTTTGTTTCTATGAAGGTAATGTGACAAGCACTACTCTTTATTAGCCACACGCAACCTGGTGATCACCAGACATGCAGAATTAAAAAACATTTATCCAGTGGTGGGATTCAAACATTTTTACTACCTACTCCGTGATATGGTGGGCGTAGCCAGGGGGAGAGTCCTGCGTTGCACCCAAATTAGGACTACCATATTTGCCGGCGTATAAGATGACTTTTCCCTCCTGAAAACATGCCTCCAAGTGGGGGGTCGTCTTATACGCCGGGTCCACTTCAGTTGGGATAGACATAGCTGCCCACAGTGGCCTCCCAATGCCCTCCCAGTGCCCATAGTGGCCTCCTGGTGCCCACCCACCTCATTCTACATACCATCCAGTATCGCGCGGTATCCAGGCCGGTGCTGTTGCACCATTACGGGCAGACATTTTGGCTACTCAGAAAAAAAATATTTTTTAAGGCGGCAGCGGCGGGGGCCATTCCTTGGTGCGGCACGGCATCAGGCCGGTGCACTGATGCGTTGTCGCACCGTTATGGGCAGCCATTTCGGCTTCCCCGAAAAAACATTTTTAAGGCGGTGGCGGGGGCCTTTCCTTGGTGCGGAACCAGGCCGCTGTGGAAGAGGAAGTAGTCTTATATGGCGAGTATATAACAAAATCTATATTTTGAGTGGAAATGTTGGGGTGTCGTCTTATACGCCCAGTTGGTTTATATGCCGGCAAATATGGTACTTTATTTCAAAACTTGGATGGGCGGGGCCAGACAGAATTTCTGCTACCAGTTCTTACGAACTCGTGTGAATCTGCTGAATCCCACCACTGCATTTATCCAGTACTGTATATTTGGAGCGCTACACTACTGCTGGAATGTATTCTGTACATGCTTAAAGGTGCCCCTCTTGAGGATTGATTTCTTTGTTCCAGATCTTTTTAAACTAAGTTTATTAAAATATTAATTTTTCACCCACCAGATCTCTAAAAGCAATGTACAATTAGTAGAAATAGTACTGAAAAGCAAACTTAAAATCATTTTCAAATATAATCTCCAAAACTCAATTCTTTAAAAAGTTATTGCAAAAAGATTCAAAACCATGCCAAAAGCACATTTTAAAAATAGGTATCAAGTCCAAGGATGATACGCACTCTTGGCACCCTACAAGATCTTCAATGGGATATGGAGCCACACTGGCTTCTCTTGGGACTTACACAACTCTGTTGATGCTACATAGAAAGCCCTGTCTTGTGTACTCCCCAACCTGTTCTTAGAGGCACTGAGACAAGCAACAGATTCTCACTGAGGCTCATTCTTCTTCTGTGTCTAGGCCAGATGTGATACCACCAAAATGAAGACACTTTTTGATGAGTTCATTCTGCACTTCCTTTTGCCTGACCTAATGTGAGAAAAATTAGATAGTAACACAAGGTTGCTGTTACCAGGGTATGCCCACTTGTGTTTCAAAAACACCACAATCGTTGAGGAGGCTCTTTCTGTGTACCCCAACTGTTTCATTAAGAAAGATAATTCCCCCCCCCCCCCGATATCTTGGCTCTAACTTGCTATTAGAGCTCTTTTGCTCAAAGCCAATACCTTGATTTTAGCTTGAAAGTAAACTAGAAGCTGGAACAGTGGGCTCAATAAGACCAGTATGTTATGGCACAAAAACACATCCCAAGAGCCAATGTAGTCTAGGGGGAAAGTGTCAGATTAGGACTCAGAAGACCTGTGTTCAGATTCCCTCTCAGCCATGGGACTCGCTTTGGGCTGCCACTGGTAAATAACCACTTCTCAACTATGTCTTATACCTTGGAAAACCTACTAGAGTAGTGATGGCGTACCTATGGCACGTGTGCCAGAGATGACACTCAGAGCTCTCTCTGTGGACACCCATGCAGTCACCCCAGCACAGAGTTCAACCCGCCCCTCTGTCCACAGCCCAATGGGAGTGCTTCCTCCCTCCCCCCAGCACAGAGTTCACCCCGCCCCTCTGTCCACAGCCCAATGGGAGTGCTTCCTCCCTCCCCCCAGCACAGAGTTCACCCCGCCCCTCTGTCCAGCAGCCCAATGGGAGCATTTCCTTCCTTCCCTGTTGCTATGTTGGCACTCTGTGGTAAATAAGTGGGGTTTGGATTGCAGTTCGGGCACTCGGTCTCTAAAAGGTTCTCCACCACTGTACTAGGGTCACCATAACTTGGAATCAACCCAATAGAACATAACATACATAAAGTAGACGCCAGACTCTGCCTGTTACTTTTGGCAGCTAAAGCTCTGTACAAAATTAAGCACTGCTATTAAGATGTCATTATGTAGATCTCTACAGATATGACTGAGACTGTTTTTATGCTGATTTTAATATTCAAAAAGCACTTATGAAATATGCTATGCTTGCAAGTTAAGATGGGGGAGGGGCACTGGAAAAGGGCATGATTCCAAAAACACCAATTACTCTCCTTGGGGGTGTTAATAATTATTCTCGATATAAACAGTTTTTTTTTAATAAAAAAAATAAACTTCCCTGCAGCTTTTTGGCACAGATTTTTCAGTGCTCCAAGGAAATAACAGGAAAGCTTCAGCCGTTGACTATAAAAGTGGAGGTGGAGAGGAGTGGGGGGAAAGTCCGTCCACAACAAGTCAGCAGCTGTTTCATCAAAGCCGAAAATAGAGGCCGTGTGTGATTAAGGGCAGGAGGTCAATGGAAAATGGAAAATAAATTTGGAAAGGGATGGAGTCTAAGGAAAGCCTTTGGGTAAAAAAAAAGAACACAAATATACAAGCAGTATAGAAATCCACCAAGGAAAGGGAGATATTTATTTATTTCAGCTAAGATAAACTATGGACCAGTGTGGTAGATACTGGATAGTGTTGGACTAGAAGCCTGGAGACCTGAATACAAACCCCTTGTCTGGCTATGGAAACTCACGGGGAAGGGCAATAGTAAACCAGTCCTTGAACACCCTGTCAGAGCAAATAAGGCCTTATAATACCAACATTGATTACTGGCTACACACTTTATGTTGCCTGGTAACCACTAGATGAGCCTATTGTTGTTATGTGCTGTCAAGTGAGAAAAAAACTGTATAGTGACCTGAAGAACCTTTAAGGTAAGTGATAAATTTAAGGAGTGGTTTTACTAGTTGCACATCACCAATGAGCTTCTACCGCCGAATGGGGATTTGAACCTTGGCCTCTGGAGTATGGTCCATCACTCTATGCACTACAACACACTGGGCATCAATTAGGAGAGCCTAATGTTGTATTCATATCAGAAAACAAAAACAAAGCAAAAAATAAAAACCCACTTCCCTTGTAACATCTTGACCTCTGCCTCTGATGTATATGAACCATGCCTGAAATTTTACTCCTTGTCTGAAGAAGTGGACTTGATTCACGAAAGCTCGGAGTAAAAATATAGCAGTTAGTCTTTAAGGTGCTGCTGTATTTTTATTTTATTTTTACTATGTTTTCTGATACGCCGGAACCGCAGACTAACATGGCTACTATGTCAACAAAAATTCAACTATAATATTGTATTGGTGTCTTAGTGGTTAAGACGCTGAATGTGATGAATGGAAAGTCAGCAGGTCAGAAGTTTGAGACCCAAGTGCTCCACGATGGAGTGCACTCCCGTCTATGTCTGAGCTCCTGCCAACCTAGCAGCGCTAAAGCAAGTTATTGCAAGTAGATGAATAGGTACCACTTTGGTGGGAAGGTAAACAGTGTTCCATGTACTGTCTAGTCATGCCTGCCGCATGTCAATGGAAACATCTACAGAAGCAGACAGTGCTGGCTCTTGGGTTATAAATGGAGATGAGCACTGCACCCTAGAGTTGGATATGACTGGCTTTTGAGCAAAGCGACCCAATGCTCATTTAAAAAACTTTTTATTTTAAGAAACATAAGAAAATAAGAAAATTAGCATCACCCTTTCTGTTAAGCCACTACGAGAAAGGAGAAATGTCTGTGTTTTACTATGCCTTTGCCTGTTTTCAAATGAAGTGCTTCTTCTCTACCCACAACCCGTTTAGAAGCAGGTTTCAACTTTTTAACTCTGCTTATTGCCAAAGAGACATTACCATCAGACTTTGTTCAATAGTGGCTAAAGGACAAAACCTTGTTCCTCAAACACTGGTCTTTTTCTGTTCCTAGAAAAACTTACTTCTTGCCAAATTATAGCTTTGAACTAACTTTCCTCTTTTCCTCCTGCCTTCCCTTCCTATCTCTGCCTCTTCCCTCCCCACTGTCACTGCCAAAGCATTGATTTGATTTTGTCACTCAAACAAGGGACAGGGCCAAAAATAACAATTTCAAAAGATTCTGTTCCTGGTACTGAGATGATACACAAGGCAGAAATATTTGCTATCTGGGCTGTACATTAACTTGGTCAGCCAGGGGTGTCTGCCTGGCTGAAGACAAGAAAGGAGTCAACAGAGTGCTCCAAGAGAATCCCATTCATCCACATAGTGCTAAGACATGCCATTCTGGGTCTTGGAAGACCATTCAGTGGTCCTAGGGCAGTGATGGTGAAACTTGGTACACTAGCTGTTCTTGAACTTCAATACCCAGAAGCCCTGGTCAGTAGAAGTGCTGACTTGGGCTTCTGGTAATTGAAGTCCAAAAGCAGCTGGAGTGCCAAGGTTCACCAACACTGTCCTAGGGCAGTGTTTCCCAAATGCTGGTTTTTGGACTTCAATTCCCAGAAGCCTAAGTCATTTCCCCAAAGCACTGATCAGCCAATGTACTGACTTAGGCTTCTGGGAACTGAAGTCCACTAGTGGGCTGTGTACCCCTTGTTGGGAACCACTGTCCTCGGGGACTTAATGGCTACATCAGGAGTTCTCAACCTTTTTAAGCCGGGTGCCGAGTCACACTCCCTCAGACAGCTTTAGGGGCCGGACCACCATTTTGCCCTTCCTCAACCACATGGCACCTCCTGGTGTGGTGGAGATGGTGGCAGGCCACATGAAAGAGCGCCACAAGCCGCAGGTTGAGAATCCCTGGTTACATGATAGCAACTCCCCATTCTTAACCTCAAAGAGGGATGACTCTATCATTAGGCAGAGTGAGTCTTCTGAGGCAGGCAGCAGATTCTCTTGTGTTATGAAAGGTCAGTGCATCGTTAGTAATTTAATTTACTCTTTCTGTGTTTTTCCCACCAGAAAGGGAACAATTGCACTTGTAAATTTTATGCCCACTAATCTGAGGAGGGAGAGAACAACATTTGTTGTCCTGCTTCAGTTTGGAAAATGTCTTGGACTGGCATGTTGTTATTAGTCAGCCACTATTAACACCTAATTTTCAGAGTTATACTGCGTTTGAATAAATGACATATGATTCTGCTTATGTCTTCTATGGACTATAACTCATATAATTTCTTACTTCAGCTCCTATGGCCAGGTTGATTGGGAGGTCAGGCTAAGAAGAGCAGTCAAAAAATTAGTGCCTTAAGGGCTGTTTTGTTTGGATACGATTTTGGTTTTTAAACACAATAAAAAAAGGAAGGGGGAAAAGCAAAAACAAAATCTACAATAACTCTTCTTTCATACTCACCCAACCCCCACAGGAACTTAGAGGGAAATTATTTAATTTATTATTTCTGCCATGTTTCTCGAAACCGAAAAGGCACTATTTCCTTTACCAGCAAAAAAACTTTCCCTTTCAATACACCTAATCCAAAAAAGGAAAATATGTTAGCGGCCAACGTTGTTGCAATGACTTAGGTTGGGCAACAGCAATTTAAAATTCCTTGTTGTGCAAACTATTGAAAAGAAGTGGCATAGTTGGCTGCATTTTTGTGAGCTGTCCCTCTGCCATTTTGTGCTCATTCTGTGTATGCGTTTAACTTTTGGAAAGAAAGAGAAAAAAATCTCTACAGACATTTTGCACAAGATGTGCAAAGCACTAACACTTACAACGGGGGGTTCCCAACCTAAGGCCTGTGGGCTGGATCCGGCCCATGGCACCATTTCATGTGGCTCCCATACCTCAAAGGGCATTCAAGAAACAAAATGGCCACACCTTTGAAGCTGTTGGGACAAAATGGCCACCCACCCGTGCAGGACAGGGCAAAATGGCCATCCGGCCCTTGAAGATGACTGAGAGAGCATGACCTGGCCTTTGGCTTGAAAAAGTTGGAAACCCATGACCTTCAACAATACTTAATACCATGCCGTAGACATGCAAACTTACAATCAGGATCACAAAGTTTCAACAGGCTCCCTCAACTTGGTGAGAAAACTTATTTAAACACAGAAATGATACACCAGTGAGGATTTTTCACATACTTAGCCAATAGGCTCCTCACCTAAATATTAAAGAATCTTTATCATCAGATGTTCAGTGGACCAAACCAGGTTTTTTATCTTCAGTGACATGGCAAGCCTGCAATGTAATGCCTTTGTCTGCTGTGTATTATGCAGAATCTAAAGCGGGGTTCCCAAACTTTTCAAGCCGAGGGCCAGGTCACACTCCCTGACAGCTTCGGGGACCCGATGGCCATTCCCCCCTGCCTGCACAATGGGTGCAGCCTGTACATTAAAGTGGAACCACTAATGGCACTTCCAGATACGGTGGAGGCAGTGGGGCCCACATAAAATGGTGCCATGGGCTGCATCCAGCCGTAGGTTGGGAACCCCTGGTCTAAACACTGACTCCAAACATAGACTTATAATAGTGAAACAAAGAGGAAATGTGTTCTGTGGTATCTGCCTGTTATTTATCTGTCTGGGGAAGTGAAAAGAGCTTGGGAATGTGACGGCGGCCCACAAAGTAGGCAGTAGTTAAGATAGAAAGGTGGTGTTCCTACTTTACTTGTTTCATTTTCACAATTATTTCATATGACACCAATACTTGCAACACTCACCAGGAAATATTTCTCTGCCTTGCATGATTTACAGTCTATGTGACATAGAGTGCAGTGAGTTAGTTACTGAACGATCTCTGTAATGTTAGTGTAAAATTAAATCATGTAATCCTGGAATCCTCACTCCCAACAATAATGAAACACACGTGCTTTTGACTTGAAAGAGTATTCAGTCATCACTCACCTCCATTCTGAAACTGAGAGATTGTAGAGGCTATGTAACAAGCTCTCCTCCCACTACACTTGACAGATGCTAGTTCATATATTTAGTTTCAAGCGAATAAAGCAAGAAAGAGGCATGATCGGTAGCCACAGTAATTATCAGCGTAGTCACAGTAACCGTCAAAGAAACATACATTTTAAAATTTGTTTCTTCTTTTAAATCAGCTGTATCACATTCCACTATATCAGTGATGGCGAACCTTTTAGAGACCGGGTGCCCAAACTGCAACCCCAAAAATACTTACAGTAATACCTCGGATAACGTTTACCTCGGATAACGCTAAAATTGCATAACGTTCAGTAATCTGGGGAGGAGAATTGGATCGAATAACGTTAAGGTCCTATGGGATGTATCGGATAACAACCGCTAAAGCCTGTGCAGTTACAATGTATCTCTATGGAGCTTTAACGTTATCCGATACATCCCATAGGATTTTAACATGCATCGGATAACACTAAAAATCGGATAACACCAAGACTTGTGGAACCAAGACTTAGCGTTATCCAAGGTATTACTGTATTTATCACAAAGTGCCAACACAGCAACAGGGAAGGAAGTAAACACTTCCTTTGGACTGCTGGGCATAGGGGTGGGCCAAACTCTGTGCTGGGGAAGGGAGGAGGTGTTCCCATTGGACTGCTGGGCAGAGGGGCGGGGTGAACTCTGTGATGGGGTGACTGCATGGGTGCCCACAGAGAGGACTCCAAGTGCCACCTCTGGCACAAGTGCCAGAGGTTCGCCACCACTGTATTATAGCTTGACTGCCACTAGCATGGGATTGCCAGATCAAATTAACTATTCCTTCCTATGTCACACTTAAAAACAAATCTTTTTTTAAAAAAGAGGTTACATGGTGTGTAAGACCTGACCAGCTTGAGAAACAAAGAAAATAAGGTTTTATTATAAGAACTGTATGTAACACAGACCTTCATGCCAGCTGTTTGGCATGTTATATTAACTACGTGCTTCAAAGAGAGCCAGATGAAAATGAAGGAAAGGAAGTGAAGTCACCTATGAAAACAGTCTATCTCAGAAGACAGACAAGAGGAAAGGTGTCACTATCTGTCTCCTACACTATTGCCCCTAAAGGCTTCTTTGGTGTATAGTATTTTATAAAATGTTGCCACACCATTTTTCAGTTCAAATATTTAAAAGTCTGTTCCTACTGACCCTCCGACCCTTTCATTCTTCAGCTCAAATCTCCAAGTCTTCCCCTTTGTCCCTAGATGACACACATAGTTCCTAGATGACACACAAAGTATCCAAAGTACTTTCAGGACGCTGGGCCTCCTCTGATTAAGATAAGTCACTAGTTGACTGAGAAGTACCGTAACCTTGCAGATATACTAGTATCAAGCCACTTAGGAATTTAAAAGTAGCTACTTATCCTTTGAATTATGTATGAAAGCAAACAAATAGCCATTACAACAGCTTCTGTGTAACATGACCCACCTATAGTAATTACACAGCAACAATACATTGCATGCTATCAAGTCAGTTCTGACATATGACAACCCTTTCCAGGGTTTTCTAAGTAAAGAGTACGCAGAAGTGGTGGCACACTGGAACTATGTAGTTTGCCAATGACTACCTGGCATTCTTCTGGGACATATACCGTATATACTTGAGTATAAGTTGGGGGGGTTTAGCCCCCAAAATAAGGTCCAAAAATGGGACTCGACTTAAACTTGGGTCAACATAAACACTCAAAAACATACCCACACAAATGTCTAAATTAATTAATTTTACCATATTCACATGTATTTTAATTATTGAAACTCAATAGCACCTGCTACATTTTCCACCCCCGACTTATACTTGAGTCAATCTATTTTCCTAGTTTTAGAGGTCCAAATTAGGTACCTCAATTTATATTCAGGACGACTTATAGTCGAGTAATGGAGAGCTGAACTCCCACTGAGCTATCCAGCCAGCTTGATATTTCTTCAAAGGCAGCTCCATCTATAACATATTAATGTAGTTACATCAGGAGGGTATAAGACTGAACCATTATGGGCAAATTTAGACCTATCCAAGACCAACCCAAGATTCTGAAAGGTAGCCCTGGCTCCTGAGATCAGATGATGCTGGATCACACAGTACCCAAACTATGTGCTATTCTTTCAGTGGGAGAAGATCTCTATCTAGGATTGACTGCACACACCCATTCCTGAGAGCCACTACCTACCCTATCTACACCTCAGCTTCAGTTTGTTGGTCCTCATTGGCCACAACTGATTTAGCTGTTAAAGAGCATTAGAAATTGGAATCCCAGAATGCAGACATCATGAAATCAAACAAAAATTTGACAATGTCACTTCATGAAATCAACCACTCACTTTGCCTCCAACACCCTACCCACAAAACTGATCCATTTAGATACCCGAGCCACTGGTATCAAAACTTATCATGAGTGATTCCATACCTGGAGAATACACGCATGCACACACAAGGTGTGCATTCTGTTTTAATTAGCAGTGCTAAGATCCCAAAAAGATTATCGGTCAAGTTAATGAAATCTGTTTCAGTAACAAAGCTCCCTTACCTCCCCCCATTCTATCCCTTTTCTTCAGCCATCCAGTCTCATAACTCTGTTGCCCTTTTAAGAATCTCTCCCAGAGCACTTCCAGATAGGAAAATCCTCGCTGCTGGCTTTTAGCTGGATCAGAGCTTGCCCATGTTGGCTGGGGACTATCTGAGAGTTGGAGTCTCCCCAAAAAGACCTTTCCAGGTTTTAAACTGGATTTTAAAATTGTCTTGCTGCTTACCATATTCCCAAAGTAGTTAGACTGTTCATGGACATCCCCTAAGATGACAGCAGCCTGTGCAGTATCAAAGGCTTCAATGCTGCAAGTGTAATAGAATATAGATTATCCTGGCCCAGACAAGTGTTGGGAAAGTTGTTTCTGTCCACCGATGAAGAAAAGCCTGACTCAGGCTTCTTTTCAAAAAGAATGTTTCTTTGATGCTCCAGCTGTTTCCCAGATGTCTCATTCTTCTCTCCCCCCCCCCCCAATTTGCACTAGAGACAGGAAAAGTCAGCTTCCTGTTGCAACTTCCAGAATAGCATCCTTTGGGATGTCATGATTTTAACAACATAAAAGGACCAGGATGATGCTAAAAGTTGCAAGAGGGTGGGGAGGACAGGGATTCTGTCATCTTTAAATAAAATAAGTGCAGGATGTATGTGTAGATCTGGTAGGGGAAAAGAAGGAAGAACCGAGAACCAAATCAGAAGGGTGAGCAGAATTACTTAGTTTTTGCTTAATTTTTTAAAAACTATGGCTCTGATTCTTGCACAGTTGTTCTGTACCAAGTGAACACCAGTCAATACATTTTTTTCTTTTTCTCCTGAAGGATAAAGGAGGATAAAGGAACTAAGCATGACAATGACATCTGCATCCCCAACCAAAGCCTGGAAAACTTACTCTTTGGACTACCTCTATCAGAATTCCCAATCCAATATAGCTATCAGCATGCTGGCTGGAGGACTGTGGGAACTGTAATCCAAAAACTAACTTTCCTGACTGTTGTCACCAGCTACTAGAAATTATAGGCTTTTTGGGGTCATAAAGCATAGTCCACACACTTTCTCTGTGGCTAGAATGGTTAGGTAAACATATGCCTGCCAGGGTATGTAGGACTACAATTCATGTTGTGATGCTTGACATATAGTCAATAATAAAAAAAAATGGGAGATGTAATCTATCTAGACCAGGGTTCCTCAACTTGGCTCTCCAAATGTTCTTGGACTTCAATTACCAGAAGCCCTGATCAGCAGGTGTGCTGACTTGGGGTTCTGGTAACTGAAGTCCAAGAACACCTGAAGAGCCAAGTTTGAGGAACCCTGATCTAGAGGATACCCCATTGCCTACCTGAGCAAGATTCTCACAAGATAATTCTCAAGTTTCTAAAAGAGAGCCATATGATCCTTACACAATGCAAATGGAGGATCAAGGTGATACCTTTACTGGATCACTTTCAAAAAGCGTTACAAGAGGCTTTGTGATTCAAAATCACTTCTCCAGGTATTGTGGATCTTCTTCTTCTTGTGCCATATCCAATTCTGAATATTGGTGACATAATATTTAATGTCATATCAAATGCATTGTGCTGTGTTTGGTTCAGTGTGCTAACAATGACATCAGTTATAGCTTTAGCATTGCAGAATCGTAGAACCATAGAGCTGGAAAAGACCCCCTGATAGATAGCCATCCAAACCCTGTTTTAAACATTCAAGTGAAGAAAAACATACTCTGAGACAGTCCATTCCATTCTCAGATACCTCTTACAAGGACCTAATGTTTATGCAATATCCCCTTTTCATAATTTGAATCCATTACCTAAGATTCTATCCTCTGGAACTACAGAAAACAACCTTGCTCTATTTTCCACATGACAACCCTTCACATACTTGAAGAGGGTTATCATGCCATCTATGCCTGAGAAACCTGGAAGGCATCAGCAAGTACGAACAAGAGACTTGACATCTTCCAGCACAGGTGCCTCCACCACATTTTAATGATTTGCTATTTTGATCACATTACCAATGAGGAGGTGCTTTGAAGGAGTGGCTCGTGCAAACTACAGAACATCTTTGCATGAATAAGACTCCAAATGGCAGATCATATTTTTCATATGGAAAAAAACAGGATCTCAAAGGCAGCAATAAAATGGACCCCTCCTAATGCCAAAAGGTAATGAGGACACTGTCGAAATACATGGCGAAGAACTTTCATGGGAGATGTTAAGAACCTGGAAATGACATGGGAGGATCTATGACTATCATATTGCCACTCAATCTTCTCCTATCCAGGCTACCATGTTGCCTTAACTATTCCTTATAGGGCTTGGTTACCAGTTCTTTCAGGACTGCAGTGGTTTAGTAGTTAAGACACTGAACTTGATGACTGGAAGGTTGACAGGTCAGCAGTTCAAGACCCAAGTGCTGCATGATGGCGTGAGCGCCTGTCTCTTTCCCAGCTCCTGCCAATCTAGCTGTCCGAAAGTAAGAAATTTTAAGTAGCTAAATAGGTACCACTTCGCTGGGAAGGTAAACAGTGTTCCGTGCACTCTGGTGTTGAGTCATGGCTGCCATATAACTACATACCTAAATGTCTGTAGATTCAGACAGCACTGGCTCTTTGGCTATTGAGATGAACCCTAGAGTTGGATACAACTGGCTTTTGACCGAGGACAACCTTTACCTTTACTTTACCAGATCTTTTACAATCTTGGTCACCCTCCTATGCAAATGTTCCAGAACTGGACACTTATTCTGGTGAATTCAGATCAAAGTAGAATAAAGTACAGTCAGGCTATTACTTCCTTTATTCTAGACACTATATGTCTGCTGATGCCATTGCGTATTACATTATGCTTTTTTTCCTATTGACTTATGTTTCACATGTTGTCTACTAAGACTTCTAGGTCAAATCAAATATTTATTACGGTCCAAGACCAGCATATAACAGCAAAAGGAACAGAAGTCAAAATGAGGGTACTTAAAATATATCAAGAGACAAAAGTTAAAATGAGGGTGCTTAAAAAGGAATGTTTCTGTTCAGAGTTAAGTAGTAAAATTAGTATATATGATACAACTATTATTTCTAGGTTTTCTTGGGGACAATATAATGCAGTGGCCTTCTGCATCGCAGCATGACACCTGTACCACTGATTCATTGACACGAGTCACATTTATTTATTTATTTATTTACTCGTATTTACTATCCCGCCCCAATCAGGTAAACCCGACTCTGGGAGCCTTACAACATAGTTTAAAATCATAGGTTAGGCCTATAATAATACTAATATTAAAACTTTAAAAATTCATAGAAAAAGATTAAAACAGTGCAAAAGATGAAGAACAGAAAGGGAGGCTGTCCCTTATATCAGCCACCCTACATGGGATCCCACGTTCCTGGATCCCCACACTTGCCCTGCCAACCAGGTTTTTAAGCCCCTTTGAAAGGGCAGGAGCTCTGTCTGTAGGCGCAGTTCAGTTGGCAGGAGGTTCCACAGGGCCGGGGCAAACACAGAGAAGGCCCTCCTCCTAGTGCTAGTGAGGCGTGCCTCCCTAGCCGATGGAATAACAAGAGAGCCTCTCCGATCCGCCCTGGTGGGACGGACAGATGTTCTTGGGGTGACGCGGTCTCTTAGGTATCCTGGCCCACTACCATATAGGGCTTTAAAGGTAATAACCAGCACCTTGAATTGCATACTGGCAACCAGTGCAGCTCCCGCAGCAGTTGTGAGGCATGAGCGTAACGCCCGCACCCCATCACTACCCGGGCCGCCGCATTTTGTACCAGCTTCAGTCTCCGAATGGTCACCAAGGGCAGCCCCATGTAGAGCGCATTACAGTAATCAAGTCTGGAGGTGACCAAAGCATGTGTGACCATGAGCAAGGTGTCCCGGTCTAGGAGTGGGCGTAACTGGCGTATTACACGGAGATGTGCAAAAACCCTCCTGGCCATGGCTGCCACCTGCTCTTCGAACAGTAGTTGTGAGTCCAGGAGGACCCCCAGATTACGCACCGGGTCCGTTTGGGGCAGGACTGCCCCATCCAGAACCAAAGCTGGCAGCTCCTGTGATAACACAGGGCCCCTTACCCATAGCCACTCAGTCTTGCCGGGATTCAGCTGTAGCCCGTTTTCCCCCATCCAAACCTTAACAGCCTCCAGGCACCTGGAAAGGACTTCCACTGTACCACTTGGGTCCCCACGGGCCGAGATGTACAGCTGGGTATTATCTGCGTATTGATGATACCTTACCCCGTGGGAACGGATGATCTCACCCAGTGGCTTCATGTAGATGTTAAATAGGAGAGGAGAGAGTACCAAGCCCTGCGACACCCCATAATGAAGGGGCCTAGGGCTGGACCTAACATTCTCTAACCACACCGACTGGGTCCTGCCCAGAGGCGTAGCTACCGCCGTATCTGCCGTATCAATTATACGGGGCCCCCGGGCTACAGGGGCCCCCAACGTGCGTAAGCAAAACAAATCTTTACCCTTCCTAAGGGCCCCCAAACAAATTTTTATACGGGGCCCTGCCAAGGCACGCTACTCTTCTGGTCCTGCCCCTCAGAAATGAGGAGAACCAGTCCAGCACAGTGCCCTGGATCCCCAATCCTTGGAGCCTACCCAGAAGGATACCATGATTGAGGGTATCGAAGGCCGCTGAGAGATCGAGAAGAGCCAGGACGGACGGACGACCTCCATCCCGCTCTCTCCAGAGATCATCCACCAATGCGACTAATGTAGTTTCCGTACCATATCCGGGCCTGAATCCTGACTGAAAAGGGTCCAGATAATCCGCTTCATCCAGGACTTCTTGTAGCTGCTGCGCCACTGCCTTTTCCAAAACCTTGCCCAAAAAGGGTAGGTTGGATACTGGTCGGTAGTTAGTGAGTGCCGTAGGGTCGAGGGATGGCTTTTTCAGGAGAGGGTGCACCAAAACATGTTTAAAAGGTGGTGGAAAAGACACCTCCTTTAGTGATGAATTTATAATCGCCTCGACCCAACCACCTGCCACAGCCTTAGGTGCTTTAACTAGCCAGGCAGGGCATGGATCCAATACACAGGTCCTAAGCCCTTTAGGCACACAAAGTTCTCAACAGCCCACTATTGATGAAGCTGTTGCCCTCCACCAAGATGGATTCAAGTGGGATTTAATCCATTTAGGGACCATCACCCTTCCCTGTGAACTTCACCATCTAAGGCTATTAGTCCTCAAGGTTGTCAGGTTAGTTAACCGCCGTCCAATGATCAGTGTTGAGTTGCTGGCAATATGGTCTACTCTATTACCATAGCAGGATATCCTGGCCAGACCTATATACATCTCTGTTACTAGGCCAATAAACAACTGTCAGTTACAATTACCGGAAGCAGGCAGATGAAGCAGAGAACAGGGCTCTTGTATTCTTAATGGTTCTGTGGAAGAAGGGATTTCATTAGCACAGACTTCTTCAGCTTGGCATGGATAGTTGAACTTGGCAAAATCCCTAGCCATTAAAGGCATAGGAGCCCAGTTTGTTTATTCATCTGATCTGTCTAGCACACTTTTTCTCATCCTGGCACCTTCTAGGGCCAAAACTTCATGCTCTGCAAAAAGTGGAACAAATCTACAATGATTACTGGTACACCATACAATGTCAAGTCCTAGTTTGGTTCAAAACGGCATCTGATCCAACTATTTTCTGCTCCGGTTTTTACAGATGCACTTATTGGCTGGTACATGATTTTTTTCCCCTGCTAGCAGTCTGTCCACTCCTGCTTAACTCCCCCTTTTTTAATTATTTAAGAAAGTATTTATGTGCCTCTTCAGATGGGCAATTTTAATTACAGATTAAAGCAAGATGAATCAGACATCCACATGTAGTCTATCAGATTTGGCTGGTTTCAAGTTGGATAAACCTGCCCTTGTACACACCTTAATTGGCTACTAGTAGCAAGCCAGCATTGGAACTCATCATATAATTCTTCTTAATTACCATGAACTCTCATTTTGCATCTAAACAATGAAAGGCAGAATATTGGCTTTATGGATTTAGCCCCAGATACACCTACATACACATATGCTTCCTTACAGAACATCCATACTGGTCCAAAGGCTTTTTGGTCCTAATTCTTTTCAGATAGTGTCCCTTTGGTCTTTTCCCCTGGAGAACATATTCCATATCGATAACCCCTTTTCTCTTTATTGAAGATCAGTTCACCTGAAATAATAGCGGTACCAATCTGTACAGTAATCATTAGTGTATATTTGGGATCCCTTAAATGCAGATCAATGATTAGCAAAGTGGATCTCCTTCCCCAGATGGTGTTGAACTTAAGATTCCCAAAATCATTTACCACTAGTTATGCAAGTTCTGGAAAGTCATACGTTACTTTCCTTGATGTGGATTCACAAGCTGGGGGGCAGGGAGATCCCAATCCTATTTGCACGCATTTTCCACAGCATAAAGCCACTTCCACATGATGCAGTTGCATGTGGTAGGGGTACTTGTGTGAAGAACATCATTAACAGGGCCATAAAAAGTTGTGTTGTTTCTTTCCTACCCAATGAATTGGACATCTTATTCCAGGTAAAGTGTGACTAAAGTAGAATAGTAAAGGTAAAGGTCACCCTTGCTCAAAAGAATAGAGTGGTGCTATTATGTCCTTGTTCTAGACCAGGGTTCCTCAAACTTGGCTCTCCAGGTGTTCTTGGACTTCAATTACCAGAAGAACAAGTCAGCACTCTGGCTGATCAGGGCTTCTGGGAATTGGAGTCCAAGAACATCTGGAGAGCCAAGTTTGCTGACCCCTGTTCTAGACCAGTGGTTCCCAGCATGGGCTACACACCCCACAAGGGAACTTATTTATTAATTATTTAAATGTGCATGGCCACCCACTCACCGAAGCGACTCCGTGAGGCTCACAATGCAATTGCACTTCACCTTACATAAAAGACCCAACATACCATTAAAAACCTTACATAAAACATATTATAACATATTATAAAATCTATTATAAAATCTTCACAGCAAATAGACAAATAGATAAAACCTAAAACCCGGGTAGCAATTAGCAAGTTTATATCAGACAGGGGGGCAGCTGTTCCTCTATCACAGGGGTGCCCAAACTTTTTGGGCCGTGGGCTGATCATGTGGTTCAGGGAGCCAGTCACTAAGGCCCGGGGGCCGGGTGCAGTCCCTGACGCCAATTCATCCGGCCCATGAAACCCTCGTCGCTCCTGGAAGCGGAAGTACAGGTGCATTTTACTTCCGCTTCCAGGAGCGACAAGTATTTCGTGGGCTGGATGAATTGGCGTCAGGGACTGCACCCGGCCCCCGGGTCTTAGTTTGGGCACCACTGCTCTATCAGCTCCTCACACCTGCTGGGCCAGCCATGTCTTCAGCCCTTTCCTAAAAGCTAGCAGCTCTGGCTGAAGATGAAGGTCCATTGGCAGGAGGTTCCAAAGGGCCGGAGCCCTAAACCCTCAATTCCCTAAGTGAGTACATTGGCTGATCAAGTACTTTGATTAAGTACTTTGGGGAATTGACTTAGGCTCCTGGGAATTTGTTGTTGTTCAATCGCACAGTCGATTCCGACCCTTTGTGACCCCATGGACCACTGTCCGCCAGGCACTTCTGTCCTTCACCATCCCGCTCAACTTGCTCAGCTCTGTGCCCATTGTCTCTACAATACCATCTAGCCATCTTGTTTTTGGCCGCCCCTTCTTCTTTTGCCCTCCACCTTTCCTAGCATCAAGGCTTTCTCAAGTGAATCTTCTCTTCTCATTTGATGTCCAAAGTACTTTAGCTTCATCTTCACTATTTGACATTCTAAGAAGCAGTCAGGGTTGATTTCTTCTAAGATTGACCTATTTGTTCTCCTCGCTGTCCAGGGGACTCTCAAAACTCTCCTCCAACACCACATCTCAAAGGTGTCTATTCTTCTGCGCTCAGCTTTCCTAATGGTCCAGCTCTCACAACCATACAATGCCACAGGGAATACCATTGCTTTGACTATACGAATTTTTGTTTGTAATGTGATGTCTCTACTTTTCACTATGCTCCCCAAGTTTCTCATCGCTTGACTCCCAAGAATCAGTCGCCTTTTTATTTCATGGCTGCAATCACCATCTGCAGTGAGCTTTGATCCTAAGAAAGTAAAATCTGTCACTGCTTCTACTTCTACTCCTGGGAATAGAAGTACAAAAACCAAAGATTGGGAAACATTGTTCTAGAAAACAAAAACAAAAAGTAATAAAACAAAAACACTGTAGCACTTTAAAGACTAACTGCTATATTTTTACTGTTAGCTTTCGTGGATCAAGTCAACTTCTTCAGACCTTTCATGGACTTGATCCACAAAAGCTAACAGTAAAAAAATAGCAGTTTGTCTTTAAAGTGCTACAGTGTTTTTGTTTTATTACTTTTTGTTTTCTGATATTTTATTTGTATTTTCGACTTATATGCCTGAACCACAGACTAACACGGCTACTATTTCAAAAAATTGTTCTAAACACTATGCTTCTGCCAATGTAGCTGAATACCGCATTATGCATTGTGGGATGGGGGGCTTCCACTTGCATCACACTGTTGATTCATGCTTGGTTTGTAGCCTACTAAGATCTGCTAAGACATAGCAAGTGAAGTATGGGAAGGACCTATATCAGTGATGGTGAACATTGTTCTTGAACTTCAATGCCCAGAAGCCCTGATCAGCAGGAGTGCTGACTTGGACTTCTGGCAATTGAAGTCCAAGAACACCTGGAGTGCCAAGGTTTGCCGTCATGGACCTATGCTGTGCTGTTATCCCCATTATCTTATCATTTGCATGTATGTCCCTGCATTACCCTAAAATGGCTGTCACATACTTCCAACGGTGAGTGTGGGATGGTTATCATACTCACAAGGACGGTCAGCAGATCTGATGTTTTATAGCTCTTCGATGCTTCTAGCAGCCATATGGCATGCAATAAATTCCAACAGATAATGTAAGGAAATGCAGTGACTGGAAGAACAGACAGCATTGGAATATATCACCTATTGAATTTCTGTCTACTATGTATTTAGATGGATAGCTGGAGTGGTGGAGGACTTGGCAGTTTTACTAAAAACAGGGGGAAAGCTGGTCTGCATGTTTGTAGGTATAGAAAATATGCTGAAGTGCCAGGGAAACCATAATAGTTCTGGATTTATTTAATTCGGATGAAAAGGGCAAAAAGAAGCGTGCATCATCAAAATGCATTCTTAATGACATTATTTCTTCATACCAATACAGTACTATGTTCTTTTTTTAGAGTTACAGTGTTTAAAAAGTCAAGCTTTCACCAAGAGCATCAGAATGAAATAAAGACAGAAACCTTCAGCAAGTATAGAGCCAGAGAATGAAAACTACTTTACTGTAAATTAATGTCATAATATCGTATGGTGCATCTTTAATTTCAATCTGCATTGCACACATGTTCTGTTCTAGGCTGTTACAACAACAGTCACATACACTGAAGGTGTCCGAGGAAGAACTTCCTTTCATTGCATCTAGAAGCCTGCAGTCCCCTATTCACTTACTTGTGAGTAAGCCTAATTAACTTCTCTGTCAGAATGTGTAAGTTTGTGCGATTCTTTTCTCTTTACATAGTTTTTAAGTCTGCAATCCTAAATCAAATTTCTGGGGACATTAAGTCCAGTTGAACTCCAGTGGGAGCTTAGTTTTGGAAATGGAAATGTATACAAGGCTGGACTGCACACCTCCCTTTTTTGTAACTGCAACAAAAGTAAAGTTGAAAGTACGTGCAAGGGGATATCTGATCCACAAAAGGAGGTCTTCGGGAAGTGACTTTAGACAAAACACCTCCCTTGCCCAATATTCAGAGGAGAGATGGGTTGTTTGGCAGCATCTGCTGTTAACATTGTCCCTCATGTGCCAAATTTTGTCCAGAGATCCTTGAAGATAATTATCAGGCAAAAGAACTGGAAATAAAAGCTATTTGTAGTCCTGTGCCGACTGCCAAATATTCCCGCATCTAAAGAGCACCGCCCACTCTATAGCAGCAGCAGTACAATATATATGCACTGGTTCGAAGCAGATTAATGTGGCTTTAAAATATCTCTCCATGCAGCAACAGGCAGGTTTCCCTTCTAGCTACTCATTTGCTGCCTGTGTTTGCACAAGCCAGTACACTTTCTTTGGCATGGAGGAAAATGCACAAGGTGAAAATAACCTTACCTGGGTGAAGTAGTGAGGCATGTTATCGGTGACTCTTTAGCACAGACAGTTTTGAACCTGGGAGGAGTTATTTTATACTTATATTTTTATACAAGCCAAAAATATTGGGGAGGGGGGCACACCTCACATGGGGCTCCAAAGAGAGAAGAATGGGGAAGTTATTCATCTCTACCTAAGATGGTGAACCTTGGCACTCCAGGTGTTCTTGGACTTCAATTCCCAGAAATCTAAGTCAGTACTCCTGCTGATCAGGGCTTCTGAGAATTGAAGTTCAAGAAAAGCTAGAGTGCCAAGGTTCACCATCACTGTGCACCAAGTGCATCAATTCCTGAGATGGTACCAGTTTTCTCCTACCTAGCCCTTAACTGATGAATATGGTTGTGACCAGCTGGTTTTCAGAGCTGGCAGCCTGAAGACAGCATGACTTGAGCCACTGTCCATCCAGAGAGTATGTAAAAAAAAAAGAAGAAGAAGAACATTTTGTGGCTCTTTTAGGACTAACGTGTCTGAAGCAATGTGCTGGAATCCACAAAAGCTTCTGCCAAATAATATTGTTGATTGTTGAGATGCCACAGGACATTTGGTTAGAAGTGCCCTGGTGGCACAAAGGTTAAAAAAGCTGTACTGCAGCCAAAATGTTACGAGTTCAATCCTGACCAGGCTCAAAGTTGACTCAGCCTTCCATCTTCTGAGGTTGGTAAAATAAGTACCCAGGATGTTTGGAACAAAATGCTAATGACCTTGTGAACGCCCAGAGAGTGCACTAAGCGCTAAGGGAGGTAGATAAGGGTGATTGTTATTGCAATTATTTTTCCTGCAACAGACTGACACGGTACCCGTCCCCTTGGAACTACCTACTGTAGGCAAAGTTATCTGGACACATCAGATTCTTCCCATAACTAAATGGAAGGTATCACACCATGTATGCCAAGGATGCATGCAGCAAATCCCAGCCCTACTCAAGTGCTCACCATCCTGCTGCCCCCCCCCTTACCTGTGGACTGGATGCTCTCTTGGATGGCTTCAACTTCAGTCAGGTCCATGCACACCCCCTGCCCGTGCATGAGGGTGTGCAAGGGCTTCTCCATGCCCCGCGGCGGGTAGCATCGCAGGCCCGAGCCGCAGCGCGGCGTGTAAACCCCGCAGGGCATCCCTCTGGCCAAGGCGCAGGTGGCACAGCACCCGCATCCGGGCTCCTGCACCAGCTCCTCGCATCCTGTGGGGGCCCGGCAGCGT
Organism: Furcifer pardalis; assembly: GCA_030440675.1. Classification (NCBI taxonomy): domain Eukaryota; kingdom Metazoa; phylum Chordata; class Lepidosauria; order Squamata; family Chamaeleonidae; genus Furcifer; species Furcifer pardalis. Next base: position 27,577,585 of record CP126897.1, read on the forward strand.
GCCAGCTTCTCTTCAGGGCACGGCGGGCACTGGATGGCCTCCAGGCTGGCCGAAAAGCCCACCTGGGCCAGGAGCAGCAAAGTGACAGGCACTTTCCTGGAGGGCATGGCAGTCCAGTAGGCAGGCAGGTAGGCTGGCAGTTCGAGGTGCCAGGAGACAAAGGTCTCACACACACCCCAAGAGAAGGGAGAAAGGTGAGGGTTTTTTGCTGGCCCAGAAGCAGAGCGAGCCGGATCTCCTGCAGCCAAGGGGGGACTCTGCACTGAGGCTCATTCTTTGGACTTTATACCCCTTCTCTCGGCAAGCCACACCTCCCGGGCTCCAGGGAGAGGCAGCGGAGGAACGAGCGCGCAGCCACCGCTCCGGAACGACCCGCCGAGCCAGCCAGGCTGTGCCCAGGCGCCGGGAGGAGGAAAGAAGACCTTATTTGCCCCGAGGAAGGAAACACAAAAGGAGGAGGCTGCAAAAGACGGAAACCTGCGCTGGAGGCGGCCGGGGTTGGGGTGGGGGGGAGGCGACGAGCCAGCGCAGCCCCTTGGCTCCGACCAGGCGCGCTCCCTCCCTACTGCCTTGGGAAGCGCCGGGAGCGCGCCCGCCAACCCGCGCCTCGCCAGCCAGCCCCCCCCCCCTTTTCTCCTGGGCAGGGAAGCAGCAGAGGGACCCTCCTGCCGCCCTTGGGAGGAAACCGGGTTGGCGGAGGAGGTGGAGACCCCAGACTCGAATCTGGGCGGAACGCCGTCGGTTCCCAAGCAGAGCCTAGCCCTAGTGGCATAGCCCTTACCTTGGGTCTGACTCCCAAGTCTGGGGATAGATAGATTAGATTAGATTAGATTAGATTAGATAGATAGATAGATAGATAGATAGATAGATAGATGGATGGATGGATGGATGGATGGATGGATGGATGGATAGATAGATAGATAGATAGATAGATAGATAGATAGATAGATAGATAGATTAGATGGATGGATGGATGGATGGATGGATGGATAGATAGATACATAGATGGATGGATGGATGGATGGATGGATGGATAGATAGATAGATATTTTATTTATTAATTACACTTATATCCCGCCCTTCTAGGGAAAGATTCATCCCTACTCAAGGCGTCTAACATAAAATCTCTCATACAACAACCAAAAGTTAGTAAAGATTACACCCCGTAAAACTTACAATAAGACATCACCAAGCATTATAATGGACAAAAGTATGGTAGACAGACAGATAGATATTTTATTTATTATTTATTTGCTAATTACACTTATATCCCGCCCCTCTAGGGAAAGATTCATCCCTACTCATGGCAGCCAACAACATAAAATCCCTCATACAATAATCAAAAATTATTAAAAGTTACACCCCGTAAAACTTACAATTAGAACATCACCAAACATTATAATGGAGATGGATGGATGGATGGATGGATGGATAGATAGATGGATAGATAGATAGATAGATAGACAGACAGACAGACAGACAGACACAGACAGACAGATAGATAGATAGATAGATAGATAGATAGATAGATAGATAGATAGATAGTTTAGATAGATAGATAGATGGATGGATAGACAGATAGAGAGATAGACAGACAGACAGACAGATAGCACCAAACTTGGAGTCAGAAGTTAGCCCAAGGGAAAGGCTATACCACCACTCATTCTGTTGTGCAGTACTCTGGTCTCAAGCTGCTGAGCTGCTGACTTTCCAGTCATCAAGTTCAGCGTCTTAACCATTAAGCCACCACAATACCCCTACTGCAGTGGCTTTAAGGTTAAGACACTGAACTTGAGGACTGAAGGTCAGCAGTTTGAGACTCAAGTGCTGCAGGACAGAGTGAGCTGCCATCTCTGTCCCGGCTCCTGTCAACCTAGCAGTTTGAAAGTAAGAAATTGCATGTAGATAAATAGGTACCACTTCAACAGGAAAGGTAGCAATGTTCTGTTTGCTTGGCCTGCCACGTGACCACGGAGACATCTGCAGACACAGATAATGCTGGCTCTTTGGCTTTAAACAGAGATGAGCACTGCTCCCTAGAGTCGGCTATGACTGGCATACAAGCAAGCAACAAATGGAAAAATAAAATAAACAACAAAATAAATATCTGATGGCATCTGAGGGCAACCAAGCTTAAAACTATATATCTAAAACTTTTTCTTCTTCAAGTGTCATATCTGATTCCGAACGTTGGCTACCCTCATGGCAAACAGATGTGAAGATTGTCCTGGGAACAATATAATGCAAAGTGGTATTCCATTTGCCTTCCCAGTGGTGGGTTCCCAAAAAATACTACCACACTGTGGGAGTGGCATGGTGGGCGTGGCCAGGGGAAAGCCCTGCATTGCACCTGAATTAGGACTACTTTATTTCAAAGCTTGGATGGGCGGAAGGGCCAGCCAGAATTTCTGCTACCAGTTCTGGCGATCGGGGGCAAACCTGCTTATGCCCACCATTGTGCCTTCCGCATCGCAGCATAATGCCTGTACCACTGATCCAGTTCCACGAGTCTTTCTGGTCCTGAGTCCTTTTGGCACACAAAGTCTTCATCAGCCCCAGATCAGTATTTATGATTCATCAAGATGGATTCAAGTGGGATTAAATCCACTTCCCTGGATTTAGCCACCCACGTGAGTCCTCAAGGGTGTCAGGTTAGTCAACCCCTGTCTGATGATGGGTGTTGAGTTGCTGGCAGCATGGTCTACTCTATTACCATAGCAGGATAAACTGGCCAGACATCATATCTAAAACTCTTTTTTAAAAGTCTGTTATCACCAGGCTTTGCAACAAATAATTTTTGGTTTTGCACTTTACCTGAAAAAAAGGCAAAGAATGCATTCCCAGGTAACTTGCCATTGGTTTTTCTTGTTTCCGTGTGGAATTCAGAAAAGTGACGTGTATGGACTACAGCAAAAAGTATATTGTATTGCCTTTCTCTGAAAAGGGAACCTTGTGCATCCCCCGAAACAAAGTTGCACATATTCCAGAATCTGTGTCTTACTTGTCTATGCACATTGCAAGAAGATGCCCATATCACCTCTTTGGATGATCCAGTAGAAGAAGGAACACAGGCTGCATTTACCAGACTGTCATAAGCTGTCCCAATGTGATCATATACTATGTAAAGTCATATTGCCACCCCCAACCACTGCACCTTGGCCTGTGCATTGACTTCATTTCATGCAAATGCATATGGTACTACAGCCAATACTCGCCAGATTTGAACATCAAGAGGTTTTGAATATGAGAAAGAGCAATCTCATCCACTGCCCAACTCAGACTTCCCTATTCTCTCTGGTTGGTTGGTTGGTTGGTTGGTTGGTTAAAACTGTTATAGCCCACCCAGTATCACATGATCCTAGAGCATTTGCCAAGACATGTAAAATGATGTAAATTTTAAATACACAAATATATAACACTGAAACCTGAACAGATCACCATCATCAACTCCCAAAGGCTCTAATAAATGTTTTGACTTGGTGCCAAAATGATGCTAATCTTAGCACCAGTTGAGCCTCCATAGCTGGAGGGATGAATGGGTTTTCTTGGCAAGGATACCCTGTTGTAAGCTATCCTGCTGTAGCACAAAGTCTTTTGGTGTGGCTGGGTTTTGAATGTGTCATTATGCCTCATTGGGTTTAGGGGGGGAAACACACATGTTGGAGTCTGAAACTGTTCTGTTGAAATGGATTCTTGCATTTTTGCACTTCTTCTTGAAGCAGTGGCTATTGGGTTGCCATGATCAGCACCTGTGTCCCATAATTCTCCACTTTCTTCTACGGGGGGGGGGGATAGGACTGAACTGAAAATGAGCACAGAACTCCTTGACCTCTTTCTCTGGTCCATTTGCTCCCTCCAAAATTACCTTCCCTCACAAAGCTATAGGCCCTAGGTAAAGGTCACTCTTTCTCTAAAGCCAGTTGTATCCAACTCTAGGGTTCGGTGCTCATCTCCATTTATAGCCAAAGAACCAACACTGTGGACATGTGGCAGGCATGCCTAGACAGAATGCACGGAATTCTGTTTACCTTCCCACTGAAATGGTGCCTACTTTTATCTACTTGCAATTTCTTGGTTTCGAACTGCTAGGTTGGCAGGAGCTGGGACAGAGGCAGGAGCTCACTCCATCATGTAGTACTCAAGTCTCAAACTGCTGACCTGCCGACCTTCCAGTCGTCAAGTTCACCATTTTAACCACTGAGCCACTACAGTCGATTTGACCCTAGGATCAAGTAAAACTTCTCAAATGGACAATAGATAATTTTCTAAAGCAAAAGGTGGTAACATAAGCCCTATAGACTACCTGGTTCCACCCAATGGGTGGAGAAACCCTAGGAAGGGGCTGTGGTTCCAGATTTGGGTTAGAAAAAACTGGAAAGGCAAAAGCTGTTGTTCCTGTGTTGGAGGATAATGCCATTACCATGTTGGTTTAGGTGAGGCATTGGTAGGGTGGATCCGCAGAGTGATTTAATGTGTTTGTATTTGCATTTTACTTGGTTGTAGTTGTTTCTTCTCTGTTGTGGATGCCCTACTTTGTTTGATAAGTAGATCTTGGACTTTGTTCTCATTGTGGTTCAGAGAGACATTTGAATTATTTAACTCTTCAAGCATTTCTTTCTCTGGTGCTGGTGTAAAGACCTCATGGCACACAGGTTGTAGCATCAAGTTTTGCTGTATCTTTAACTGCTGTCGTTTTGAACTTTGTCTTTGCAATAGTCATTTAATAGATCAACAGAGTGATAGAACTCGGGTTTGAAAGTTCACTCTCTTTCCCTCTCTGATCTGAGTCCCTTCAATGACATTATTGGAAATGGGGAAAGCTAGTTCTGCTTACTTAGTGGTGTTGATGCTTGGGGGTTGGTGATCTGCTGAATATCCTGAGAAGCATTCTCTTTATTACTGCTTTGCCTGTTCCAGGACTTCACTCTGGCAATGGAAGCACATTCCAGGATAAAGCTCTGGTTTAAATTAAGCACTGCTTTTGGCCAGATACGAAAGAGAACAGGACTGCACTGTTAACAGCTGTGTACAGAAGAGGGTATTTCTGCAGGTGCAATTTGCACGCATAACAAGCCACCAATGCCGAGTTTCCCTTTTGTTCTCACCTATTAAGGTACTGCAGTGGCTTAGTGGTTAAGACGCTGAAGATGATTTAAATGGTTCTTCAAAATGGACAGTTGCAATGGTGTGGCAAAATCTACTTTTCTGCATGAGACATAGTGAAGTGTATGTTATTAGTTGCTGATATGCAGTTTGTCACAGACGTGCTTCTCAGAACATGTCACCAGATGAGATAGTCATAGTTTCAGAAAATTGTTAAGATGCTTCCTTAACTACAGAGTATTGGCAAGATGACCAGCCCCAAGCCAAGGAAGCTCAAATACTTCCTTCAGGATTTAAGTATGGGTGGCTTAGTGGTTAAGAAACTGGACTGGACGACTGGAAGGTTGGCAGGGCATCAGCTCCTGCCAACTTAGCAGTTCGAAAGCAAAAACTTGCAAGTAGATAAATAGGTACCACTCTGGTGGGAAGGTAACAGCTTCCGTGCACTCCAGTGTCTAGTCATGCTTGCCACATATCCACAAAAACATCTGCAGATGCAGACAGCGCTGGCTCTTTGGCTATAAATGGAAATGAGGACTGCACCCTAGAGTTGGATACAACTGGCTTTTGAGCAAGGGCAACCTTTACCTTTACTATTAATTTTATTGAAGAGAGACCTGTAGTCTTCTGCCTCTAACCACTTATTTTTCAACCAAATTCTGAATTTTGCATGGTTCTTCTGTTTCAAAATCTTCCATATGCCTTTCTTAATAAACTGGACCAGTACAAGATATTACATCTTAGAAAGCAACTGTAAACTTAGGCAAAACAAATGCAGGAGGAAGGCGACACCTTTTATTATGTTTTTGCTTTCTGATATACCTTTTATTAGGTCACTTTAAAAATCAAAAATTGCACAAGCTTTTGTGATTTAAGACCACTTATTCGGGCATGCATCGATTTCCTGTGTATGGGGCAGGAAAATTATAAATGAAAGTCCCTTAACAATCCTATGCCTGTATGTTGGACTAGAACTTTGGAGATATGGACTCAAATGCTCACTAAGACTTTGGATTAAATGAGTGATAAGGAAAAGGTTGCCCTGCTCAAAAGCCAGTCCTATTGGACTCTAGGGCTCATCTCTGTTTATAGCCAAAGAACCAACACTGTCTTTATTTGCAGGCATTTCCATGGACTAAACAATGGCGTACACGGAATGCGGTTTGCCTTCCCACTGAAGTAGTACCTGTTTGTCTACTTGCAATGTCTTGCTTTCAAACTGCTAGGTTGGCAAGAGCTGGGGCAGAGATGGAAGCTCATTCTGTCAGGTGGCACTCAGATCTCGAACTGCTGACCTGCCGACCTTCCAGTCATCAAGTTCAGTGTCTTAACCACTAAGCCACCACAGTCCCTACTTAAATGAGTGAGCTTATGCCAACTAATGTCTTTCACCCCAGCCTATTTCATAGGATTGTTGGGGTAGCAAAAGGAGGAACAGCAGCATTGAATGGATTGGCACAGTACTTTAGTATGTAATCATGTTGATTAAGTAAATTGAACCTATGCTGTTTATTAACTCGGAAAAAAGTGTCTCTGGGTTCAAAGGCAATTATCCCCTGATACAGGTACATAGCATTGCAGCCTTGAATCTTTTCTCCCCTCCTTTTTATTAAATTTGACATTCAAAAACCCAACTTATCTCTAATTCATGGAGCTTAAACCAAAATTTAAATATTTCAAAACTGGGATGAATCCACTGATTGCTGTTCTTTTTTCTTTGGAAAGCAATCCAAAAGCTGTCTGGCTTTTGTTGTGTGACCAAATGTAAATCTTATTTCGGCTAGAATGTTCATCTGGATTGCAAATGCTTCTCATCTGCTTTCATCTTTTTTAAAGTTAATGAAGCTCCACGCCCGGTTTAGCTTATGACTACTACTTTGCTTGCCTTTGCAGCTTGCCGCAACGAAACAGTACTACTGTGGAGGCAGGGGAGAGAAGCAGTAGTTTGTCTTCTGAGCTATCAACAGCAAGTGTCTTGTGCAAAATGTATTGTCTCACATCAGCGTTCGAGAGGGCTGAAGTCATTGTGCTTTCACCATGTCTATAATCAAAGCGCACAGTGTGTTCCAAAACACTTTACCGTTTACAAATGTAAATTTTAAAATGTGGCAATTGCTTCTCCCAATAGGACACAGGATTTAAGTCAGGGGTTCCTAAGCTTTTCAAGCCAGGGGCTGGTTCACACTCTCTCAGTCTGCTTTGAGAGCCGGACGACCATTTTGCCCTGCCTGCACAATGGGGGTGGCCATTTTGCCCCAACAGTTTCAAAAGGGTGGCCATTTTGTTTCTTGATTGCCCTTGGAGGAGTGGGGGTGGCACATGAAATGGTACCAGATCCGGCCCACCGGCCTTAGGTTGGGAACCCCTGATTTAAATAATCATTTTATCTGTAGGATTCTTCCAGAACAATTACTTCTAAATATTTATATACAGTGAAGGGACACCCGTCTCTTGGGATCTCTGCTGGCCAGGTGTGCTTGCATATGAAACCACTTGGGAGTTTAAGTCTTAAACAGTGAGGGATTAGAAGTAACTGAGTTGGGTTTTCGTTGGTTATTTTAAAGCTATTTCTCAGAAAAGCAAGGGTGAGGCCAGTGGTGGGATATCAAAAATTTTACTACCCCACCCTGATCTCATCACAGTGTGGGCAGAGCTAACGTCATGATGTCATAGCACTATGGGCGGAGCCAAAGAAAACAAAAAATAAAATAAATAATAATAAAATAAAATAAAAATAAGCACACACACACCTCAACCCACCCACAACACAAGAACAGCAAGGAGGACAGCAAGGAGGCCGTGCATACGGACCAAGCACTATAGGCATGCATGCACACCAAGTGCTTGGCATGCATGCGCATTGGGGGAACCAGTGAAAAGGTAAGCCCCGAAGGTGGTTCCCCCCAAAACCTCCTACCTGTTCTCCGGGACGCTGGGGAAAGTTACTGCTGGTTCTGGCGAACTGGTGAGGACCTGTTACATCCCATCACTGGGTGAGGCCATTATCCCTGTTCTGCCTCTCGTTCAATCATCTCAACATTTTGATTTGTAGCTGTTTATTTGAGGCCCATCCTCCAAGTGGTTTGTTGGCAAAAGACAAAGGTGGTGTCTTCCCCTCCCCTGCTCAGTTTGCAGTAAAGGTTGGATTGGCAGCTAAATTTTACTTTGACACGCATGACAGAGAAGTGTCACCATTATTAGACACACCGGTGTAAGAGAAGCACACCTACTTTGGAGGGAACATGCTACTTGAAGGAAGCATGCTAGTCACTGTCCAGGCCAGGATACAGCATAAGCTAGATGGCATACATAGTAAAGGTCAAGGTCTCCCTTGCTCAAAAGCCGGTCATGTCCAACTCTAGGGGGCAATGCTCATCTCTATTTACAGCCAAAGACCCAGCGCTGTCTTCATCTGCAGACATTTCCGTGGTCATGTGGCAGACATGAGTAGAAGTCGGAGCACATGGAACGCTGTTTACCTTTCTCACCGTAGTGGTACCTATTTATCTACTTGCAATTCTTTGCTTTCGAACTACTAGGTTGGCAGGAGCTGGGACAGAGACAGAGTCGGGTTTACCCGATTGGGGCGGGGTAATAAATGTGAGTTAATAATAATAATAATAATAATCACTCCGTCATGCAGCACTCGGGTCTCGAACTGCTCACCTGAGGACCTTCTGGTCGTCAAGCTCAGCATCTTAACCACTAAGCTATCACGGCCCTGATGGCACACTGTAAACGGCCATTTTGGTGTTCGGGGCTTGACAGCCCTTTTGGCTACGTTTGTATAATGTGAGGGTTGCATAGACAGGGAGTGGATTGAAGGTGAAAGAATACCCGTGTCTGAGCATGTGGCACTATCTTGGATCTGCGCTAAGTTTTCTGCTTCTTTCTGCACAGGGAAGTACAGATAAATAGGTAATACTGTACAGGGAAGAGTGGCTGGAGGTACCCTGCTGTTTGAGACAGATTCCTGCAGTTCTACAAGCAAATATCTATAAGTGGCTTTATGCCTTTCTGGCATCAGTTTTTACCTTCAGCCTCTAAATTTCAGCACTCTGTTCAAAACCCCAGCTGCTCTGTTCTAGTTACGGTACTGTATAGCTCTGCTCTGTTCAGGACGGATATCAGGGTGCTTCTGCTACTGCCACCCAGAACCTGCCACCTGAGGCAGCTGCCTCATTCTGCCTAATAGTAGAGCCAGCCCTGTATAAAGCTGGGGTGGGTCAGCAGGTTTCACGTTAGGGTCTTTTCTCCTCCGAGACCTGCTTTCAACCACTGGGCTCTGTTCCTTGATCACACGCCCAGATGCAATCTGGTTTCCATCACCTCCCCCTACGAAACCTTTTCATGTTAAGAGTTTGCAACCATATATTTGGATGGAAACTATGCAGAAGGCAAAGTTAGGTACAAATGTCACATAAAGTTGTGGACATTTTTGCCAGTGATGGGATGTAACAGGTTCTCACCAGTTCTCCAGAACCGGTAGTAACTTTTCCCAGTGTCCCAGAGAACCTGTAGCAGCTTTTGGGGGGAACCACCATCGGGGCTTACCTTTTCACTGGTTCCCCCACTGCACATGCATGCCAAGCACTTGGTGTCCATGCACGCCTAGTGCTTGGCACATATGCATGGCCTCCTTGTTGTCCTCCCAAACGGGGAGGAGGAAGAGAAGCTGCTAGCCTGAACCTACCTATAGCCTGAAGCTCCCTATTTTTCTTATTTTGTATTTTTTCTTTGCCCCCGCCCATGACATGACATCATGATGTTAGCTCCGCCCACACTGTGATGACATCATGGTGGGGGTAGTAAAATTTTTGACATCCCACCACTGATTTTTGCCCTGTGAAATGCAAGTAAATGGTACCTCTGTTACCCTGCTTGAGTTGATATTTGTGCATGTTGGCACAGAGAGAAACAGACACAGATCTTCCTTCTAATAACTGAATACCTAAAAGGAAGGACAGAAGGAAGGAAAGGAAGGAAGGAAGGAAGGAAGGAAAGTCCTTTGTCCAGGATAAACTTGATATGACACCTTACAGCAGTGTAACAAATGCCGGATGCAGTGGGGTGGGAAGCAACCCCTGGCATATGTTTACTGATCCTTTTTAAAAAATGCATCTTTAATGGTTTTGGCGTTGACCAAAATTAAGTCCTCATCGGTACATGTTTCCGCAGACCAGCATATGAGCCAGATTCTTTGTTTCTCCACATTCACAATGCATGTCGTCTACCAACAGTCCCCACTTGAGCATGTTGGTCTTACATTTAGGCACTATTCAGACTATTCAGGGTACTCCAAGTGACTTGGGGGTGGGGTGGGTGTTTGAGTTCCTCAGCCATATCCTCCTTTAATGCTATTCTTTGTCCAGTGAGCTGCTTATAGGTGCGCAAACTGCTACGCTTCAAGTGTTCGTGAATGACGCCCTCAAGTGGTTTTTTTATTTACTTCTCTCAGATGCACATCTTGGTAGGCCTCATGGATTTCAGATAAATTAGTGATAGATGGAGGGACTGCGGTGGCTTAGTGGTTAAGATGCTGAATGTTAATGAGTGGAAGGTTGGCAGGTCAGCAGTTCAAGACCCGAGTACTGTAAGACGGAGTGAGCTCCCGTCTCAGACCCAGCTCCAGCCAACCTAGCAATTTGAAAGCAAGAAATTGCAAGTACAGTAGATAAATAGGTACCACTTGGGTGGGCAGAGTTCTATGCACTAGTCATGCCTGCCACATGTCCACGGAAACATCTGCAACAACAGACAGCACTGGCTCTTTGGCTATAAGCAGAGATGAGCACTGAACCCTAGAGTAGGATACAGCTGGCTTTCGAGCAAGAGCGACCTAGTGATAGCTAGAGCTTTTGCAGGGTTCCCAACTAATCCATCTTTTTGTTTCTTTCCCATGTAAAATTCACAAACGACTGTATTTTAACAATAGCTTTCATGGATTGAGTCCACTTTGCCAGACTTGATCCATGAAAGCTAACATTAAAATACAGCAGTTTGTCTTTACGGTGCCACAACATTTTTGTCTTCTTGTTTTGTTTATTCTTCCAGAGTTCAGTATTACCATCTCAGACTGAACACTGGAACAGGTAGACCAGTTTTCTTACCTTGGTAGCATCCTGTCTATAAACTGCACCTGTGTACAAGATGTAGTGAAGAGAATTGGTGCTGCCCATGGTGCGACCATGGGGTCGCAGAGGGTCGGAGTCGACTGTGCGACTGAACAACAAAATTCTGCCTTTGGATGTCTATCACACCAGGTCTTCACGAACAAAGATTTAGCAATCCAGACCAAGATCATGGTATACCAAGCTCATGTTGTTATCTCAACAATACTGTATGGCTGTGAAACAAGGACCCTCTACCGCCAAGATACAGTGATGGGATACAACAGGTTCACACCAGTTCGCCAGAACCTGGCGGCCTGGCAGCCTGACTTGGGGTTTTTAAGCAAAGTCTTGGTCATTACCTCATCAATAAGTTACACCTGTGCTGTTCCAATTGCTGTTCCAATTGGAGAACCCTTAAGGAGGTACAGCTGTTTTACATTTACATGAAGGCATATTATCCTAGAGAACCAATACAATGACCATATCCATCTTGCAACATGGTGCTGCCCAGGCACTTATACTAACAGGTAAGTGACGGGTTTGTGTTTGGGGTGGGTGGGTGGGTGCTTATTTTTATTTTATTTATTTATTATTTATTTTTCTTTGGCCCCGCCCATGACATCATGATGTCATGATGTTAGCTCCGCCCACACTGTGATGACGTCATGGTGGGATAGTAAAAATTTTGACAACCCACCACTGCCAAGATATCAAAAAGCTTGAGTGCTTTCACCAACAGAAGCTAAGGTCCATCTTGAACATCAAGTGGGATTACTATGTCACCAACATCGCAGTTCTCGAGAAAGCGAATGTAAACAGCATTGAAGCTTCCCACAGATTCCTTTGGGAGCACGAAGAAGAACAAGCAACTTTACTCTGATGTCAATGTTCACTAGGCCTCTGTGGAAGATTTGCTGTTAGCTGCTTCTGTGAATTGAAGTCCAAGAACACTGGAGTGCCGAGGTTCACCACCACGGTCATAGGACATTTCTTTGTCTCAATAGCAGAACTCACTCAGTGGTGCCTTGAGCATAGCAGCTGATTCCTGTTCTAGTGAAATAGGTCAGGTCTCACATACCAGAAGTCTGTCTTTTTTTAATACCAAGTTTTATTAGTTCTAACAGCGATATTACAAATACAGTACAGGTATAACCAGGTCTACCAGTATCAACAAGAAAACTCATTTGAAAGTCGCATTACTTAGACTTGAATTTTAGAAATCTAATAAATAAAGGTGTGCATCTGAAAAGAAACACTGGCTGAAATCCTGTTGCAGACATTATACCTGCAGAAGGGTGACAACTTAACCAGCTGCAGACAATTTTGGGGAATTAAAGACTTGTCTGGCTTCTGTTTAATCCCTTTCCTCCAATGGATGTGCATCTCTAAGGCTCTCGGTACAGATCAAGACTTCCTATCACCATAGATATATTATTATATTCCAGCCTTCTATAATATGTTATGTGTACAAAACAGTTGCCTCCCTTAACAGACTCTGACCTCTGTCCCAGAAACCTCACATACACTTTCTATGACAACAAAGTCCACCTGGCCTAAAAACAAAAAACAAAGCAATCACACTTCTATACCACCCCATAGTGCTTAGTGCACTCTCTGGGCAGTTCATAAGTTAATTAGCATTTTGCCCCAAACATGATGAGTGCGCATTTTACCAACCACAGAAGGATAGAAGGCTGAGTCAACCATGAGCTCTGGTCAGGATTGAACACACAACCTTTTGGTTGCAGGACAGCAGTTTAACCACTGCGCCACCAGAGCCTGACCAGAACCTGCTAGTTTGATTTCTGTGTTAATAAACTATTGTCACTTCATCTGTTATCCATATCCTCACTTGGTCACAGGCATATAAATATGCCGACCTTATTTTTGAACTCCAATATTTGACCCACAGAAAATCACATTGGAATGCAACTGCTGGTCTCTGTTGCTGTTTAGCCGCACAGTCGAGTCTGACCCTTTGCAACCCCATGGACCACAGCACACCAGGCTCCTCTGGTCTCTAAAGGGCTACACAGTGGTGGGATTCAAATAGTTTTACTACCTACTCTGTGGGTGTGGTATGGTGGGCGTGGCCAGGGGGAAAGCCCTGCATTGCACACAAATTAGAACTACAGTACTCTACTTTATTTCAAAACTTGGATGGATGGGGCCAGCAAGAATTTCTGCTACCGTTTCTGACGAACTGGTGCAAACCTGCTGAATCGCATCACTGGGGCTACAATATTTTTCTCTTTCCTCATTCCTTACTTTGCTGTTCTCTGATCCTTGCCTCATGTCCATCCCTTGACACAGCTTGGTTTCCTGAAGGCCAGAACTATTACTGAACTGCAGCATGCTTGTGAGTGTGTGCACACGAACTCATGCATCAACTCAGAACCCTATCTTCTCCAGGGTGACTCCTCTGGTCATGGCCCAAGCGTGTTTGCAAGCCAGGAGAATAGAGTGCTGTGTCAACCATTTCTTCGCCCACCATCTACATCTACAAGCCTTTTGTTCTTCACTTGCCCTCCACTGCATAGTTTGTCTCCTCTACTTGTGGTTAGGAACATACCCTTTGTTCCACTTGTGGTTAGGAACGTAGAAAGCGCCTTTAGAAATACTGTACTGTACTCTTGTCACTACCTGGCAGTGCTAATTCTCTGAAGGGTTACAGTAAGGAGTTTCCCCAACTCCACAGGGAGATTGAAGAAGTGACATTTGAACCGTCTACATGTAAAGCACATGTGTTACCACTGAACAACTTTACTCTGGTTATGTTTAAGATATGACTGTTTGAGTGTCCCTTGCTTATTGTTTCCAGGGATACACACAAACACAACTTAAGGGAACCATGCTTGGGTTATTTGATAAAGGCAAAGTTTGCCCTTGCTCAAAAGCCAGTTTTATCCAACTCTAGGGTTCGATGCTCTTCACCATTTATACACCAAGAGCCAGTGCTCTCTGCAGCTGCAGACATTTCCATAGACATATGGTGGGCATAATTAGACACTGGAGTTGACTGAACACTGTTTACCTTCCCACTGAAGTGGTACCTGTTTATCTACTTGCAATTTTTTGCTTTCAAACTGCTAGGTTGGCATAGATATGGCACAATCCTTCGGGTGTCTATTTAGGGGCATGGAGCTTCAGATGTGCTTCCCCCAACCAAACTGGGGCTGTGGGATTCCAGCTTGAATGTGGACCACAAAAGGTGTGTATGTGTGTGTTATCCAACTGTCGGTGACTGGGATTCCTTGAGAGGAGACATGACTAGATAACTCTAAGGAAGCTGCGAAGTGTCACTTTGTGCACATCTGGAAGCTGGAAAAGTTCCTTTCTGACTTTTTTCTTCTTTGTTTAGGGACTACCTGAGTGGATGGCCCCTGCTACAAACAGGAAGGAGTCCTCTCACAAACACCTAGTATAGCATTCTCCCTCCTTCCTGCCTACTGTGAATATGACAAGATTGTCCATGCCTATTCTGTAGAACTGAGTTGCCTGGATACTTCCCTCCCATACAAGCCATTGTTTCTATGTATGCTCTCCAATACAGTAGTACGTTTTATCTTGTTCTTGTTACACTTTCCTTATAGTATAGACTGTAGTAGGAAAGGGGTCAATAATCTGTACTCTCTCTCTCTCTGTCTCTCTTTCTCTCTCTCTCTCTCTCTCTCACACACACACACACACACATGTATTGTATTTGGATTTTGGATTTGTATGCTGCTCTATTCACTACAAAAAGTAGCTCAGCTTGAAGGAATTAACTAAAACAGGGTGATATTATAGTTAGCAATAGTAAGTGTTTCAGGTAGTAGACAAAAATCTGCTTCTTCTTAGTGAACCTTTCTGTCAATGAAGTGACATCTACCTAAAAAACACCAAGAGCATCTTTTTAGAGGCTAAGATTATGTATAATTATTGTTTCAATACATAGCTATCATTTTCTCAGTGTGTAGAGCCATAATTATTTTAGTTTTTCATTCTGTATTTTAATTTTTAAAAAACAGAGATAATTGTGTTTTTACCACACATGGACAAAACACCATGTTTCTTAATTAGTACTTGGCGCCAACTCTTCGTGTACTTTCCATTGCCTACCCACCTCTCTTCTTAGATAGGCAAATGTGGGCAGGCATGACTCGAGGCAGCCTTGAGTGGTTTCCAAAACCCAAACAGGTACTCTTGCTCCATCAAAAACACAATCAGTCACTGACGCCTGGGGAGGGTGTTTAGTCTGTTGTGTTTCATATGTAGATTATGACCTGCAGTTATTGGCAAAAGAATAAGATGGATGCATTATTGTTGTCCAGTTGCACACACTAGTCTAGTCCAACACTTCACAACCTCATGGACCATAGTACGCCATGCTCCTCTTTCACCTGCATCCTCCAGCGTCTACACAACATGAGGGGCTCATCTTTGAGTGTCATACAGTATCTTTTAGCCTGCTGATACTGTCCATGGTGTTTACTTGGCAAGGATACTGAAGTGGGTTGCCAGTTACTTCTCCAGTGAATCATGTTTTGTCTCAGTTCTCCACTATGGCCTGTCCATCTTGGGTGTCCCTATATGGCAGGGGTGCCCAAACTAAGGCCCAGGGGCCAAATGCGGCCCCCGATGCCAATTCACCTGGCTCACAAAGCCCTCGTTGCTCCTGGAAGCGGAAGTAAAACGTGCATGTATGGGTGTGTTTTACCTCCGCTTCCAGGAACAATGAGGGCTTCATGGGCCAGATGAATTGGCATCAGGGGCCGCATCTGGCCCCCGGGCCAAAGTGACAGGCTCCCTGAACCACGTGACTGGCCTGCAGCCTGAAATGTTTGGGCACCCCTGCTATATGGCATAGCCCATAGCCTCATCAAACCAAACAAGCCCCCTCGCCATGGCAAGGCAACAATTATTAGGGGAAATGGATGCATTAAATAGCTATAATTTTCTCTCACAATCCTAGCTACAATTGTTCTATTCTGCTACAATTGACAGGAACATTAATCATTCATTCAACATTTTTTCATTGTTATTTCAAATTCCTCTGGACCCAGATACCCTGCCTTGCTACTTGAGTTTTTATGAGACAGAAGTCTTGTCATAATTCCCCACATTTAAGAGGAACTCTCCTTTTTTGACTTCTAGGACGGTAAACATGTAACTGTGTAGATATTTTCAACTTCCATCCCCAGACGTCCCAGCCAGCAGGAGAACATACTATGGGAAGCTACCCTAAATGCCCACTGTTGCATCCAACCCATTATTGTCAAGACTGACTAACAGCACTGCTCTTAATTATTTCAGGCAGGAATCATTCCTCTCATTACCTGGAAACACCAGGAATTGAACTGAGAACCTTCTACAAGTACCGGTACTTGCAACGTGGATGCATTTTATTGACCTGCACGGCAAGGGATTGTAGAAGCTGTATCTAAGCTTTCTGGAGTAATGAAGGTTCCACAGCCTTATAGCCTGGGGGACATTTGGTTTCCCTCTTTCCTTCTATCATGTTAATCCATGATTTAGGACAAGTTCATCTATGAAAGGAAATCCTGGTACTACCTGATTGCTTCTAAAAGTAAATACTGTAGCTAGCATGTGCCCATTGGACACGCCCTATGCTTTTTATGTAATATGCTCATTGTAGCATATAGAAAACATGATCAGACCAAGTTTCCCAGATATGTTTATTTAAATATGACACAGCATCTGTGGGTGAGGTGATGTCCATACATTAAATATATCCTGGACGGAAACATGTATCACTTCTTCTTTGTCTTCTGACAGCAACTGTAACATGGAGCACCTCTTAATTTCCATGAAAAAGTACTACAGTAAAACCTCAGATAACACTAAAACCTGGTTCCACAAGTCTTGGTGTTATACGATTTTTAGTGTTATCCGATGCATGTTAAAATCCTATGGGATCCATAGAGATACATTGTAACCACACAGGCTTTAGCGGTTGTTATCCGATGCATCCCATAGGATCTTAATGTTATCTGATGCAATTCTTCCCCCCAGATTGCTTAATGTTATGCGATTTTAGTGTTATTCGATACTAATGTTATCTGAGGTATTACTGTAATAGTAAGGTATGTAAGTGGTCTATGTTGTAAGCAGCAGTGCCTTCTTTGGCATGAACATCCCAGAACTGCCCCTGAGTATTCTGGGCATGTGCTAAAAGTTTCCCTGCCCTGTAGGTGTTCTGGTCATCCAACTCAAATCCACCTCTAAGGGATACATGATGACAGAGAACTCACCAGAAGTATCAAGAGTGATCTCCTCAATAATAATAAAAAAGACATGGGAAGGGGGAGAATATCCAGAGATTGGAAAAAATATTTTTTAAACTATAGTCCAAAGAATAACCTAGCCGTCACCATCACCACCTTCTTCTTCTTCTTCTTCCTCCTCCTCCTCCTCTTCTTCTTCTTCTTCATGCCATATCCAATTATGAATGTTGGCTATCATCATTGTGATCAGCCATGAAGACTGTCCTGAGAATATAATGCAGTGGTCTTCCATTTGCCTTTCATACCACAGCATGACACCTGTACCTCTGATCCAGTTCCGCAAGGCATTTTCTGGTCCTGAGCCCGTTTGGCACTGCAAGGCCTTATCAGCCCCAGGCCAGTATTGATGAAACTGCTGCCCTCCATCAAGATGGATTCAAGTGGGATTTAATGCACCTGGGGACCTGGCTTTTAGTAAATGTCGACCTTTCAGTGCTCATCTCCATTTAAAGCCAAAGAGTTTCAGTGGTCATATAGCAGGCATGACTGGACACCGGAAACACTGTTTCCGTGAGTCACTTTCTGGTCCTGAGCTCTTTTGGCATATAAAGGTCTAATCAGCCCCAGGCCAGTATTGATGAATCTGTTGCCCTCCATCAAGATGAATTCAAGTGGGATTTTAATCCATTTGGGGCAGTAGCATAGCGTGGGGGGGGGGAGCTGGGAGGACCGCTCCTGGAGGCACTTTCCAGGGGGTGGCAAAATGTTCCAGTGTGTCAAGGGAAGCCGCCGCATCCATGGGGAGGGGGGAGGCCGGTCAATTGTTACATGTTACCAGATCTCTTCCCCACTGAAGTGGTCCCTATTTATTGACTTGACATTTCTTGCTTTCCAACTGCTTGGTTGGCAGGAGACAGAGTTGGGCGCTCATTCCACCGTGCAGTAATCAGGTCTTGAACTACCGACTTGCCGACCTTCCAGCTTCCCCGGCAGTTCAAGACCCGATTACTGCATGATGGAACGAGCACCTGACTCTGTCTCCTGCCAACCGAGCAGTAGGAAAGCAAGAAATGGCAAGTCAATAAATAGGGAGCACTTTGGTGGGGAAGAGATCTTGGTGACACGAAAGTAGCCTCATTTGGGTGTCATCTGAGCGGAGATCCTCCAGTGTTGCACAACCGGGGGGGGGGGTGACACCAAAGGCAGACAACTTGATAGCTTGAGTTTTCAGGTCACCCTTTTTCCCACGTGAAGAAGTAATTATTATTTTTTAAAAAAATCATGTCAGAAGCATACAAATGTGCTTTCTGGGTTGAAAGGATTTTTTGCTGGGGGATCAAGAGAGCAAGAGAGGGAACCTATGGGCTTGTTCCAGCGTCCATCCCCCTCCACCCCCAGCCCCCCCCCTCCGGCACACGCCATCACCCCCTCCTCTTACTTTCCTTCCTCTCCCCTCCCCTCCCGTCTCCTCCTCCTCTTTGAGATCCAACGGAGCGTATTTTCAAAAAATCTCTCACTTTGGAGTCAGGTGGTGGTGGCGGCACACCGGGGTGGGGCCCATGTAGGCAGCAAGGGTAAGCCCCCCAGTGGCATGGGGTGTGGGGGGCACTTTTGGGGGACAGCAAAATTTCATACTGCTGGCTCCTGGGCCCTGCCCAGGGGGCGGCGAATTCTGCCTCCATCCCGGGCAGCTGAAACCCATGCTACGCCACTGACTTAGGGACCATCACCCATCCCTGTGTACTTCAGCACCCAAGGCCATTAGTCCTCAGGGATGTCAAGTTAGTTAACCACCACCTGACAATTGGCATTGAGCCACTGGCAGTATTGTCTACTCTATTACCATAGCAGCATAACTTGACCAAACTGAGCATCACAGCATAGATTTTCAAAAAAAGGAAAGTCTCATCTTTGAGGACAAATCGTACTTGAACTGTCAGTATCCGTTCCTGAACAAACATTACCTGAACTGTGAAAAAAAATCATGATTTCCCCCCTGTGCTTATTAGTGTACAATCAGATAGCTGCCTGAGCTACTTGGTGAATGGCCGTCATTAATAACTTAGTTGTCCGTACTTATAATTTCTGTGTTTTGACTTGTTTATAACCCTCACTCCCCCCCCCCATCCCATGCATGTTTATATATCCTTCAATGAAGACAACGTGCCTTCTTTTAATGATCTGGGCTATCGTCTACAAAAGCTCATGATAATTCGGTTCATCTTTAAGATGCCACAGACATCTTTTGCTGAGGTAGCTGACCAACTACACATCTTGAAATTAAAACAAGAGATTGTATTATGGGGTGAGATGCCAGCTGATTGGCACAGAAAGAAACAGAGAGATTGGTGGGCGGGTATTGTAAACTGATAAGGGCTTGGATCAGGAGTGCCAAAGTCCCTCTTCTAGCATAGTGTGTTTGTGTGTCTGCTGCTAGAGGCTTGGAGTGTTGAAAGGCACATGGAGCCCCACGGTGGAATCCATTCTTTGTGTGGTCTCTGCCTCTTCTTGGTATTAGGGGACCTGGCTTCTCACAGTGCTGCTCAATTGTGGTGGCCTTTTGGTGAATCTGAGGAACTGAAAGCTACAACTGGTGCAACACCCACAGCTCCAAAAGGTAAATGAAAAGTACAGCAATCTCTCTCACTTTCTCTGCTCTTCCTCTGCTTCTCCTACATTGCTGTCTTATAGAAAAAGGATTTAGAAGGGGGAGAAAAAAATAGAAATCATTCAAAAGGTGACCTAGGGCCTGGTATCAATGTACTCTGGATGCAAGATTGCATGGGCAAAGTTTTGCAAGGTAAACTCTTCTTCTTCTGCCGTATCTGAATCTGACTATAGATGATCCTCATGGCTATCAGCCATGAAGACTGCCTTTCTTCCACCTTCCACATCGCAGCATGACCCCCATAGCACTGATCCAGTTCCCCGAGGCATTTTCTGGTCCTGAGCCCTTTTGGCACACCAAGTCCTTATCAGCCCCAGGCCAGCATTCATGAAGCTGCTGCCCTCCATCAAGATGGATTCAAGTTGGATTTAATCCACTTGGGGACCATCACCCATCCCTGTGGACTTCAGCACCCAAGCCATTAGTCCTCAGGGATGTCAGTTTAGTTAACCACCACCTGACACTCAGCGTTGAATTGCTGGCAGTAAGGTCTACTCTATTACCATAGCAGGATAACCTGGCCAGACTTCATTGCTGTCTTATAAGAAAAGAATTTAGAAGGATAAGAAAAGCTAGAAATCTTCATTCAAAAGTTGACATAGGCCAAGGCTCAAGTATAACAAGGAAAGATGTATGAATGTGGCTGATAATTTAGGGCCAAAGTTATTAGGAACTAGGCTGCTTCAGATCAGAGTGGATACCTTTACTCTCACCTGCTATGGCTCTGAAGTTTGCTATAGCTGTGTGACTACGAGGTTTTTTCCTACTTAGAAAAGCAATGGTGTAGTAATTTTTGAGAGCCACTGTAGATAACATGCCAGACTAGAGAGATCTGGGTTCAAATCCCTGCTCAGTCTGAGCCAGCACCCCTGGAAGGGTTGGTAATATTTAATCACTCCTTGTACATCTCAAAACCCCATGAGGGTTCTTATAAGTCAGAAGGAACATGATGGAACTTAAGATGTAAAGCTTTTGTCTCTCATCATTCCAAATCACAGCATCTTTGCAGGAGAATTGTAATGCTATGAGCAGCAGTCCTTCTACTTATAGAACAATTGTACACAGCTTATTTTTCAGGTTACATCCACTCTTAGATCAGGACTTCTTTCTCATGGTCACACATGCTCTGGTCACCTCCAGACTTGATTATTATAATGCACTCTACATGGGGCTGCCCTTGATGAACATTCAGATGCTGCAACTGGTCCAGAATGCAGCTGCCCAGGTGGTGTTGGGATGCAGGCATTATGCATGTTGGTTGCTAGTGTGCCTCCAGGTGCAATTCAAGGTACTGGTAATTACCTTTAAAGCCCTACATGGTATTGGGCCAGGATACTTAAGAGACAGTGTCACCCCAAAAACATCTGTCCATCCCACCAGAGCGAACCGGAGAGGCTCTGTAACTGTTCCATCGGCTAGAGAGGCACATCTCTCTAGGACTAGAAGGAGGGCCTTCTCAGTGTCCGCTCCGGCCCTATGGAACCTCCTGCCAATTGAGTTGCGTCTCCAGACATAGTTGCTGCCCTTCAGAAAAGGCTTAAAGATGTGGCTGGCGGGGCAGGTATGGGGTACCACTAATGAGATAACGCTGGCCTGTTGGTTGATTCGGTAACACTCTTTCTCTCTTTTAATCTTTTAAACTTCGACACTTTAATCTTTAATTTTAATTTTGTAATTCTGTAACCTTTTAATCTTTGACTTCTTTTTTTATGTTTGGGATTGTGGACTGGTTATGTTTTACTGTGAGCCGCCCAGAGTCTTTGGAGTGGGGCAGTGATATAAATTGAAATAAATAAATAAATAAAAATAGCATGTCTTCCTGGCCTGTTGTGGAGTTGTGGCCTGAACTTGGGATACAGATGTAAAGATAGATACATAGACAGATAATGTAGTATTCCAATCTTGGCTCTTTTCCCTGTGCTTTGGGAAAAGAAATTGTGATCGGATCAATTTCCTTTAATTTTTTGATGCTCTGATGTGGTAAGAGTTCCTAGTCTGGTTTCACTTTGCCTTCCCAGGTACAGAATCCGATGTGGTGCAGTCTTCAGAAAAGATGGTTGGGAGCACAACCTCTCCTTGGACCACACATGGCAAGTTCGCATACATGGCCACATCTGAAAAGACACCAGAGCTGGTAAGGGATTGCCACATGGTAGCTGGGTATGACTCAGATAGGGCATGGTATAGCAATTACAAAGCATGGAGAAATTAATTTTTTGGACAGCAACTCCCAGAGACTGGGGGATGCTGGGAATTATATTTAAAAAGTAACTTTTTCCAACTGTGTAACTATTGAGTACAACCATAGAATAGCTATTGAGTAAAAAAAATAGAACCGTAGAATAGGAATAGGCCAAATGGAGCATGGAAGTTACTTTTGGGGCACCAGCAATTAGTGTTCATGGTGCCTGTGGAATTCAAGAAGCCACTGTCCAGATGTTACTTAATTTGGCCTATACAGAACACAGCATTCTCTTGACACACTTGGAATGAGATGGGCCAGTGGTACTGGGTTGCAGATGTTTGGGAATTGTAGTCTTGAATGAGATCTCCCTGAGGTCTGTGGCTACTCAGTGCAAGAGGGTAACAAATATTCTTTTTTTTAATTGGAAAGGCTTCTGTGCGTTTAGTAGCACAGACTCAGAGAAGGTACCTTGAGCAGAAATTCAATTTGCAATGCATTGTCCACCATTAGTCATATATTTCTCTGCATGGATATGTTTGCCCTGCTGGATCTCAGACATTTGCACAGCTGGTAAAAGCAAGGAATCCCCTCGGGGGGGGGGGGAGTGTGGCAAAATATAATTGTGATCCATATATAAAGAAGTAGAAACAGTGACAGATTTTACTTTCTTAGGATCAAAGCTCACTGCAAATGGTGATTGTAGCCATGAAATAAAAAGGTGACTGATTCTTGGGAGGCAAGCGATGAGAGATCTGGGGAACATAGTGAAAAGTAGAGACATCAAATTGCAAACAAAAATTCGTGTAGTCAAAGCAATGGTATTCCCTGTGGCATTGAATGGTTGTGAGAGCTGGACCACTAGGAAAGCTGAGCAGGAGGATGGACTCAATTGCCTCATAGGCCCTTTCCAATTCATTTATTCTATTATAATAATAATTATCATTATTATAATAGAATAAATATCAGCACTTACACTTTTAAGTATAATAATAATAATTTAATAATAATAATAATAGCATTTATGTAGCATGAATATTCATACTGTTCATACTGTTTTCTGTTATTTCAATAATGCTATAAAGTAAGCTAATGGTAATAATCACCCCTGTATTTCTGGTTGCAAAGAGAGGATTAATCCCAAAACTGGTGAATTCATGGCCAGGAAAAAAATAGAAGGGAGAATTTCCAATGTGCCACTAGGCTGTGCTAGTGATAAGTGGTGTGCACAAGTATGCATGTTGAAGTTGTATCTTTTTGCTCTTCACTATATACCAACAGGTAAATCTGTGTGTGGTGGGAGTAAGAGCAGATGTGTACACAGAAAAGGTACATGAGTGTATCCCAGTCTTCAGAAGTGTGTGCACAAGATCTTAGTGTTTCCCTAAAACAGTGATCCAGAATCATAACCAGTCAGGAGTGTTTCCAAACATTCTGGTTTAGCCCAGCACTAAATGTTTAGTGCAGTATTGATGATTTAGCAAGAGGAAGAGGTGAAGGATTAGAGCAGGGGTGCCCATACTTTTCAAGCCTCGGGCCGGTCACATGGTTCAGGGAGCCAGATGTGGCCCCCAATGCCCATTCATCTGGCCCACAAAGCCCTCGTTGCTCCTGGAAGCGGAAGTAAAACGTGCCCATATGGGCGCATTTTATTTCTGCTTCCAGGAGTAATGAGGGCTTTGTGGGCCGGATGAATGGACATCAGGTGCCACATCCGGCCCCCAGGCTATAGTTTAGGCACTCCTGGATTAGAGAATATGGCTCCTATGCAAAGACAGGAGAAAAGGTATATTTTTCTTTGTCTGGGGAGAGGGGAAGAAAGCTAGTTTTTCTATAGTCCTTCACTGTCTGAAGAAAAGTGTTGAATGCTATTCCACCTTCCAGTTAGCTGGAAGTTACATCTCCCTGATGCGTGACATGATGGCACACTTAAGGAATGTGGATGAGGTATACATGTAAGATCCCACCCATTTACTCTGTAATCATTAATCGGGAAGAATGAAAGCCTCTTCGTTCCAATCAGTTATAAAAGCTGTACGAGAAATCTTCAACTGTGAGCAGCCACAAGAATACAAAAGGTCACCAGAATCTAATCTAAATTAGGTGATCTTTCTAGGACTCAGGGACAAAGGAAGCACCTTAAATGGAATTTTGAAAAATCTGGATCGCAATTTGCAGAATCCCAAATCGGGCAGCAAGAAAATAACTTTTCCAGCCTCTGGTCTGACAGCAGCTTCCAGTTCTCTTTGAAAACAATGCTTCCCACTCTTAATAAGAATTAATTCCCCAGTGGCTTAGTGGTTAAGGCACTAGGCTTGGAGACTGGAAAGATGGGTTCGATTCCCGAGAGCTGCACAATGGGAGACATGAAAGGAGTCTCCTTCAGGTGTCCCCTGCAAAAATCCTTTCAACCCAGAGTAATCTCTGACATGAAAATGAACAAATAATAATATGCTGAGGACTGAATGTAGATTATTATGTAGGCAAAGCACATGCAGTGCCAAGAAAAGATGTTATTCCCACTATTTCTGATACCTTCACAAATGTAGGATGTGTGTTGTGTTTGTGTTTTTAAAATAACAAAAAGTGACTATCAATTATTTTTGAATAATGAGAAGTGAAGTTATTTTTCAAAGTTGTAATTACAACCGTCAAATAACTGTGAGCTTGGAACAGCAACTAGTTGTGTTTGACAGTAAAAGTATGCATACTTGTGTTTCTGGACTACAACTTTCAGGATTCCATAGGCACGCTGGCAGCTGTAGCCCAAATACACAAACGTGCATACCTCTGGGGTTGTGCTACACAGAAGGTTAGGCCTGCTGGAATAGACTCTGGATGTACAATTTGCCTAGGTCACTCCAGTATAAATTTGCCAATATCAGGATGTAGCTAAATAAATGAACCACTTCCAGACATCGTCAAATACTTCCCCTGCTTGGAGAAGCCCATGGAGGCAAAGAAAAAAAAATCACTTTCCTTACCCTCTGCCAAGCAGGGGAAATTATTAAGTGATGGTGAACCTTGGCACTCCAGCTGTTCTTGAACTTCAATTCCCAGAAGCCCTGATCAGCTGATGGCTTCTGGGAATTGGGCTTGGGCTTCTGGGAATTGAAGTCCAAGAACCCCTGGAGTGCCAAGGTTGGCCATCACAGGATTAGGCAATATTCTGAAGTGGCTCGTTTATTAAGGCTCTTCCCGATATTGATGAGGCTTGATTAGATTGTTCTAATCAAGCTCCACTCTTCAAAGCAACCCAGGCTAGATTGCTGCTGGACAATAATGTTGCTGTATCTCTGTTTGAATGTAACTGTCCAAATTTTGCTCTCCTTGAAATATTCTGTCTCTCTCCATGTTCCTGTTGAGGGAAACACAAACCAAAGTCCCAAGGCCAGATTCCCCCACCCTGTGACAGATAACTGCTCGGTTTCGCCCTCTCTGCATTATGCCAAATCGTCCTTCCGCTGATGCTTATCAGCAACTAAGGTCTTGTAAGACACAACAAATTCTGTGTGTTCTGGGACAGGTTGACCTGGGTTTGTGGTCCAAGCTTTCCTAGCCCGGACACAGCTTGGGAAAGTTTCAATTTTGGACTACAGTGCCTAGAAGGTCTCAGCTAGTATGACCACATGCGGTACTGGCTGGAAAGTTCTGGGGATTCATACCGCAAAATATAAGATTCACAAGCTTTCATGTCTACTTGACACTGCTTACCAGTGAGCATGCAAGAGAAAGATGCACTCATGATAGAGATACTGCGAAAGAAGGGAGGCATCTGGAACAGAAAAATTGATTAATTTAAAATAGAGAAACAGAAATAGTTCTTAACACAGCATTTCTAAAGATGGGTGGATGGGATAGGGGAAAACATTCACAGAGCCAGTTATTGCAAAACCCTGAAGAATCACTGCTTTAGACAGCTGTCATGAAGTCAACAGTAAGCTCAAGGTAAGTCCTGTGACTCCTGTCCCCATTTTATCTACAATATCTGAGGTACTGCATTGGGTTAGCGGCTAAGAACTTGACGACTGGAAGGTTGGCAGGTCAGCATTTGGAGATATGAGTGCTGCACGATGAAGTAGCTCCTGTCTCTGTCACAGCTCCTGCCAACCTAGCACTTAGGAAGCAAGAAATTGCAAGTAGATAAATAGGTACCACTTCAGTGGGAAGGTAACAGCATTCTGTGCCCTCTAGTCATGCTGCCACAGACAAAGTTGGCTCTTTAGTTGTAAAAAGAGATGAGCACTGCACCCTAGAATTGGATATTACTGGTTTTTTAGCAAGGGTGATATTTATCTTTACCATTCTGCAATATCACTCCCTCATCTGCTTTTGTTCATACAGTACATATGGGGCTTCACTACAACAAATTTGGAGGATTCATGCTATCCTACCCTGATCTAGGGCATTATATAAATTCATTAAACCATGGGTGCCCAAACTATGGCCCGGGGGCTAGATGCGGCCACCAATGCTAATTCATCCAGCCCACGAACCCCTCGTCGCTCCTTGAAGTGGAAGTAAAATGCACTAATACAAGTGCGCTTTACTTCCACTTCCAAGAGCGATGGGGGCTTTGTAGGCCAGATTAATTGGTATCGGGGGCTCCATCCAGCCCCCAGGCCACAGTGACAGGCTCCCTGAACCATGTGACTGGCCCACAGCCTGAAAAGTTTGGGCACCCCTGCTTTAAACCATTCTTTGTTACATTCACACCACTCCAAAAGGGAAATCCATACAATTTCTCATACACTGACAAAAACCAAAATAGTAAACATGACACTCTTAGAAGAGAATGGTTTTCTGGAGCCATTTTTCCCTCCGAAAACAGAGTGCTTGGCTTCTGGAATGAAATTTGAACCAAGTGTAAATATAGATTTTATCATTTGCTGAGGTGGAAGTGGTAGTTTGAACCATTCTTGCTGCTTCTGAGATGTTTTTAAAGGCCAGCAAATGGATTCTCAATCACCTTCTGCTACACTTAAGATGTTGTATCTGCTTCACTCTTCATTCCCTGGGGGCTTCTGTGGAGCTGAAGAACTATGAAGCTTTAGTGTCTGTTTGGAATAGGGCCTATTCCTGAAGATGGTTTCCATCTATGTTTAAGAGACCAAACTGAAGTATTTTGCACCCAGTTCCTACTTTGATTCACAGCCTGCAATAGTATTATTCGTGACCACATGTCAAGCATGAAGGATTACTCCCCCCCCCCCCCCCCGTTTCCTAATGCTCACAACATTTTACAGAAGCAAACAGACTCTTTTATACATGCCAGCAATAATCTTGCTCTTATAGCATGACTTACTGCCAGAGGCACCATTCATTCTTGTGTTTGAACCTCTGCAAGTAAGATCCAATTGCATTGGATAGTTGAATAAGTTGTCCAGTACTGTATTATAAATAAACTTTGCTATGCAAATAGGTACATGCTTTCCTCTGGAACTATCCACGCTACTTAATAGATCATTACTCTATTACCCCTTTCTTTGTTTGTGTAATTGAAGACAGTATTCAACCTCAGAACTTGTTCTTTTTCAAATTGCCCATCTTTAACAGATTGTAATACAGTAAAACCTCATATAACACTAAAACCTGGTTCCACAAGTCTTGGTGTTATATGATTTTTAGTGTTATCTGATCCTCTATGGGATCCATAGAGATACATTGTAACCACACAGGCTTTAGCGGTTGTTATCTGAAGCATCCCATAGGATCTTAATGTTATCTGATGCAATTCTTCCCCCCAGATTCCTTAATGTTATGCGATTTTAGTGTTATTCGATACTAATGTTATATGAGGTATTACTGTACAAGCAATGGTAACACGTGTATATGATGGCAGCTAGTGTTTGTACTTTATTTTGTTCCTAGTGTTTTTTAAGCTCACCTTTAGCATCGCTTTATAAATAAGAATTGGGCAGGAGAGAATTTTAGTAATAAAAGCTAACATAGATTTTGAGCATGTGCAAAGTAAATTTTCACTGAACCGTGCACTATGAGGCCTTCTGTATAAGAAAGTACCTTGAGTGTCATTTTTTGCAAGATTCATCCAACAAATAAATAAATATGGGGTCCTTAAAATAAGTCTATTCACTCCTTTTCACAAACAAAAATGTGCATTGTGTAGTTATTATAGAAAAAGCACTACCCTTTAGACAGAGCAAATATGGATTTCCCTCTTCCATCCCCATTTGATTCACATACAGTCCCCTACCCACACCAGCACCAAACGGATATCAAATTGCCAGGTTGGATGACAGCTGTTAAAGATAAAGGTAACCCTTCCTCGAAAGCCAGTCCTATCTGACTCTAGGGTAGGAGTTCTCAACCTTTTTAAGCCGGGGGCTGGCTCATGCTTCTCAGACAGCTTCAGGAGCCGGATGGCCATTTTGTCTTTCCTCCACCACATGGCACTTCCTAGTGTGGTGGAGGTCCCCATGAAATGGTGTCATGGGCTGTATCCAGCCTACAGGCCGAAGGTTGAGAATCCTGGCTCTAGGGTTTAGTGCTCATCTGTGTTTATAGCCAAAGAGCCAGTACTTGTATGCATCTGCAGACATTTCCATGGTCATGTGGCAGGCATGACTAGACACTGGTGTGCACGGAATGCTGTATACCTTCCCACTGAAGTGGTACCTATTTAAGGTAAAGGTAAAAGTCACCCTTGCTCAAAAGCCAGTCATATCTGACTCTAGGGTTCAGTGCTCATCTCTGTTTCATAGCCGAAGAGCCAGCGTTGTCTGCTTCTACAGACTTTTTCGTGGTCATGTGGCAGGAATGACTAGACACTGGAGCGCACGGAATGCTGTTTACCTTCCCACTGAAGTGGTCCCTGTTTATCTACTTGCAGTTTCTTGCTTTCGAACTGCTAGGTTGGCAGGAGCTGGGACGAAAACGGGAGCTCATTCCATCCTGCAGTATTCGAGTATCGAACCTCTGACCTCCCGCCTTCCAGTCAGCGTCTTAGCCACTTGAGCCACTGCTAGGTTGGCAGGAGCTGGAAGAGAGATGGGAAATCATACCATTGTGCAGCACCCAACTGGAGTATGTTGTTAAAACCCTTTTTCTTCCCCTCTTCCCTGTCAGGCTACTTCAACAGCAGGCATGAAAGAAACATCTCCTGACACGAGTTTTCCCTTTTCAACACTTTTTGAAGGTAGTGCTGAGGAGCCGGAAGAAACTGAATTCTTAAAAATACAGGTAAAAGAAGCGACTAATGGGTCGTTTCTCAAATATATTGTATCAAGTAAGTTGAGGATCAGCCCTTTTGCTGCCCCTGAATGGTGGCTGGCAGCCAACATAATAATCTCTAAAGTACATGCTCTTATTGTGTGGCCGGACATTCCGCTACGGTAATGGCATAGACCATACAGCCAGCCACTCAACGCCGAGTGTTGGTCAGTGGTAAATAACCTGACTCCCTAAAGGGGCCAACAGCTATGAGCGGATGAGCCCCTTTAGGTGGGGTGATGGTCCCCCTCAGTGGAGGAAATGTCACTGGAAACCATCATATTGGGCCAAATAGCAAAATGAGCGCAGGAGAAACCACTTCACTATTCTGATTTCTAATGGTCATGGAGGGAGAAGAGGCCATGCCAGATGGACTGGCTGTGAAGGCGCACCTTGTCAATATCCTCAAGGCTGTTGCAGTCCATTGCAGTCCCGGTGTCAAATCCTGCATGTCTCATTTCATACGTGTCACAGGAGATGGCTCTGTGATCATAGCGTGTGGGTCACTTCATGGCAAGCTGGGATCCACCTTAAACAAATTCACAGCAATGGGATTTTTCCTGGGGTGAAATGTATACTCAGACACAAGTAGCAGCCGATGACGACGGCATGCTCTTCCATGTGGATGGTGTCATTTTGGCCACACAAGGAATGGCACTCAGAAACTGAGATCTAGTAGTAAGTTGCAATTAGAATAGGCTCCCTGAATCAGTGAAATTTACAGAGGAGCTGACTTACCAAATCTCCACTGATTCAATCGGATTATTCTGTGATTTACTACTGATTTCAGCCAGAAATTTAAGTTTGCTATTAGGAGAGAGTAGAGTTGCCATAATTATCTCCAACAAAACTGGGACAGAAGCAGTGGTAGGATGCTCCCGGTTTGTACTGGTTAAGCCGAACCGATAGCAAAAATCTGGAGGGAATCGCCAGGGGGGTAGTAAACCCCCGGGCGACCGATTCAGTCGCCTCTCCGGCCGCCCTCCAGATCGCTGTGTCTGGGGGGTGGCTTCGGGTAGAAGCCGCATGGCTTCTACCCGAAGCTACCCTCCACCCGCAGCGATCCATCAGACCTCAACCAGACCTCTTCAAAATGTCCTGAAACAACAACCCTGGTTTTACCATTTCTTTTGACTGTCCTGCCTGTTGCATAGTGATAATAGTATTCATTCTTTTGAGTGAATGTCATGCTATACGTTGCTACCATAATTCATTTTAACTTCAAAAAGTAAGACATAGATAACATCCCTTAAATACAGTATGCCTATATTTTTTGGCATTTTCTGTATATATTCAGCACATTTATCCTTTGGAGATAGTGTTTGTGAAATTATTTTGGTGAAGGTTGGGCTGACACTAACATAGCAATCTATATAATATTAGTCACAAATGAGTGTAGCTGCTGTGAATCCCCCATTAAAGTATCATAGAAATGCCCTACATGGTAGTGGGCCAGGATACATCGCCCCGAGAACATCTACCCATCCCACCAGAGTGGACCAGAGAGGCTCTCTAATGGTCCCATCAGCTAGACAGGCGTGCCTCTCTAGCACAAGAAGGAGGGCCTCCTTTGTGTCTGCTCCAACCCTTTGGAACCTCCTACCAATTGAGTTGTGTCTTCAGAGTGAGTTGCTGCCCTTCAGGAAAGGTCTAAAGACATGGCTGGCAGGGTAGGTTTGGGGTGCCAGCAATAGGACAACACTAACCTGCTGGTTAATCCGGTAAAGGTTCTTCTCTCTCTTTTAATCTTTTAATTAAATTTAAATTTAACTTTAATTTTAGTCTTTTAAATTTTAACCTTGTATTTTGTGATTGGGTAACTTTTTAATCTCTTAATCTATTGCTGGGGGTGGATTTGGGTATGGTTGATTTGTCTTAGTTCTTCTCGTGAGCCGCCTGGAGTCTCCGGAGTGGGGAGGCGATATAGGTTTGAATAATAAAATAAATAAATAAAATGCAGTTTGGTGACATGCTGAATTAAAGTTCCAGAAGTTCCAACTGAAGAAGCACATTAGCCATCATTAAAGCACTTTAAATCTGAGATATATGTAAAACAGTACAGTATATCCAAAAAAGGAGACACCTCATATAGAAATGTTGGGGAGATTCCCCTCCCTCCCCCTCCTTGACCTTTTCAGGTAATCAACTACCTTTTGTAGTGTGTCTGTACACACAATGACAAATCCTGAAGAACAAATGTTCACAGACAATTTCATTATCTTCAAATCATTTGCTGCTCTTTCTTCCCAGGTAGAAAGCATCTTTCTTCAACCTTTCGTAAAATACTTTCTAAGATAACTCCTTTTTTCTTCTTTGAGACAAAAGAGGTGGGTGAAGGATCAAGATGGCTTCCAGTAGCCACACCTGGACACCATCGTTTGGTTAGTCAACAGAAGGTTCTTCCTTCCTTAATCAGAGATGCCACAGGGCAGGGTTATACGAGGGATACAGCACCAATGAAATTCATCTGGCCTTAGCAATTTTAAATTACCCAACTGTGATTTTCCCAAAGACAGTCCCCAAAAAAAGGGCATTTTGGTAGCTATGTCTTGTTAGGCTTCCTTTGAAAATATTTTAAGTATTCCTTAGCAATTTGTTTCTTTATTTACTAATTAGTTACATGCACGCTGTGGTTTTCCTCCAGTGAACTAGAGGTAGCATGCATAACTCTCCTCTTCTTCACCTCTATCCTTCACCTCTATCGTCACAACACCCTTTGAGGTACAATAGATTGAGTAGTAAAGATCTGCACTTAGTTTCATGGCTGGGGGAAGGGGGGACTTTAACCTTGACCTCCCAAGCTTCAACAAGTCCAGTACTGTATTCCAGTTTTCTAACCTCTACACCAGTGGTTCACAACATGGGGACCAGGCCCCACAGGGGGGCTTCAATTCCCAGAAGCCTAAGTCAGTACATGGGCTGCTTAGTGCTTTGGGGAACTTACTTAGGCTTCTGGGAACTGAAGTCCAAAAAACCAAAGGTTGGGAAACACTGCTCTACAATGTGCTGGTTCTTTAGTTACGAATGCCCTAGTCATGATGGCAAACCTTGGCACTCTAGGTGTGCTTGGACTTGGACTTCTATTACCAGAAGCCCAAGTCAGCAGTCTTGCTGATCAGGGCTTCTGGGAATTGAAGTTCAAGAACAGCTGGAGTGCCAAGATTCACCATCACGGCTCTAGGTAGTTGCCTTAGTAGATGTATCCCAGTGTGGTGTAATGGGTAGGATTCATATTAGGATTTGGGAGGCCTGGGTTTGACTTCCCATTAGCCATGGATGTCCATCCAGGGTGTCGAACTGGTAAAACCACTCCTTAAATACCTCACTTACCTTGAAAATCCCATTAGGGTAGCTATAAGTTGGCTCCCACTTGAAGGCACATAACATATACAGTTGTACCTCGCTTAAAGAGCATAATGCGTTCCACAGGATTGCTCTTTAAGCGAGTTTGCTCTTTAAGCGAAACACCATTGTAAATGACCAATTGTGGGGGGGATTGCGAACTCCGATTTATTTGTTAAGCGAGTTTTTGGTTGGTTTTATTTGTTAAGTGAAGCGAACATTCAGAGAAAATTCTGCTCTTTAAGCGAGTTACTCTTTAAGCGAGACGCTGTTTATGCGAGTTTTGACTGTATCTACTAATTGCTTTCTTTAGTAATTGACAGCCTCAGCTTTGTATTGTTCTTTAGATAATTTACATCATGTGTTTTAAGGATTCTGCATGATTTTGTATCAATAGTTGTTTTTTTTTTTAAGAGCCAGGCCTTGAGAACTTTTTGCAATCTCATATCCTCTATTATCTTGATGGACTGTTTCACGCATTCATAAGTACACCATTAATGTGCACAAGTCTTTACACTTCATTAGTTTTAAAGATTACAATGAAATTGAAGAAAATGTTACTTTGAGGATTTCCTCAAATAAATAGTGTTTACTCATTTCTGCAGGACTCAGTTTTGGCCATTTGGAGATATTTATAGTCATTCTGTTGAAAGATACATACAGTATAAAGAATAAGTGAGAGAGAATAATATGTTAATAAAACATTAATTGTTTCTTATGGAAAATAAATAGGCATTGCTTATAAAAATTAACAGTTAATGAAGAACATAAAATTCAATACACTTGGCTCTTCTATATTGGTAATTTGTTCTCTGTAATGTGCCAAATTTCAGCATTGCGACTTTAATCTTGTTTTGCTTACATTGTATACATATTCCTCCTTTCTGGTTATATGGGGGAAATTATTTTTACCATTGCTTTTCCCCAGCATTTGAAGCTAAGTGCTATGGGGATTCCCTTTAGATGTTTATATTGGTAAGAACCTCCTGGTTAAATACTTTCAGTTAGAATTCAGAAAACATACACACACAGACAAGCCTTCCAAAAGACATGTTTCAGCAGATATATGGAATTCTAAAATGTTTTCTTAAAGACGATGAATGTTTTAAAAATTAAGTGGCTTTTAAAAAAGAAAATTGGATATGAATGCCAAGATTTGCTATGCTTTCTTACTCCAATGAAGAGAAAAGGAGGTGGAACTCTGGAAGAATCTTCTGTTCATATTCCTATTTGGGACGTAATCTGGAATATTTTATACGCAACAGATCTGCTCTTCTGCTAAGCTATGACCTTCCCTATCTAGTTCCACTATTTGTACATAGCAGGCAAGAGCCTTGGCAAGGCGCAGGGGCTTGAGCGGTCTAACTAGGCAATATTGCCCATCACTTGTCAATGATGTTAGGCCAGGACTAAGACTCACCAAAGTGTCCTCTCTTGGATCCCTTGAGCAAGGTGAAAGCAGAGGGCACACCTCATGGTCCACCTAGCCAGCGGGTGACGGATACAAGCCCCTTGCAATGTTTACTATAGCTCAGTCTCTTGTAAATATGGTGTTTTCTAACAGTTTTGGTTTTTTGGCAGGTGATAACCAAGGAGCAGACCACATCCACTCCTTCTCCTAAGACAGCTGCTGTCTCCCTTCTTTGGGTAAGGAGCAAAGATAACAGTCAAGTCTTATTGTCAAGTCTTACAGACCTTCATCTGTAGGAAGATTTCAGAACTGCATTGGAAGTTGGGTGGGAAGCTGTTTTGTGATGTGCAGAAAGAGACCTGGGTAGAATTGATCGATCAAGAGTGGGGGGAGCTTTAACCTGGGACTCTTTGAGGAGTGGGTTACTATAAAAAAAAGGTCTTCCAGAGCTTGCAAATAATTTGTGGCAAAAAATATTTGTTACACTGATCTGTTGAAATGTTTGGAGTGGTAGCTGTATTAGTCAAAGCCGTGTAGAATTTTAAACTTTTTACTGAAAATTTAACAGATCATATCTGAGAGTAAACAAAACAGAACAGACAAAAAAAAGACAAAAAAATTGTGGCACCTTAAAGGCTAATTCCTGTATTTAAATGTAAGCTTTCATGAACCAAGTCCACTTCATCAGACAATCTTCAGTCTGATGAAGTGGACTTGATCCACGAAAGCTTATATTTAAAAACAGGGGTTAGTATTTAAGGTGCCACAACATTTTTTGTTTTGTTTTTTTTTCTCTTCTGTTTTGTTTACTCTCAGATATGATCTGTTAAATTTTCAGTAAAAAGTTTAAAATTATATAGCTGATGGCAGTTTACATGTGTGTGAGGGGAACTGCATAAGTTGTGGGAATGAATTGTTGCTTGTTAACATGGTACAGGTTGCATTCCTGTGCCTGCACCAGGAAATGCAACTAGCCCTTAATTAATAAGTGGCCCCCCCAAAAATTGCTGTTATTTAGAAAATTTCTCGTACATACGTACAAATCACCAATGAGACTCTGGACATTGATTTAATTCTTAAAATGGCAAGCAATTCTATTTTCATTCTTCTCAACCACTGAAGTCATTATTTTGAGCAATTTTAAATTTACTTACAATGATTCCTATTTAAGATTAATGCATTAGAACACCTTGATCATTTAACATGAATGATACTAACAGTACTACTGACATTTTCTGTTATTTCCTTACTATCATCATCATCACCACCTTGGCTTCTAGGGGAAGTCAGAACACTCAACACCTTTATCTCACCAGTCCATGGTCAGTGAGGGATCTATGGCAAGACAGGTACTGTAGGATTTGATTATCAGGTGTGGTTTTATCTTCTTGCTCCTGTTTTTAGGTTTTAGCTTTTACATGGGATTATATTGATTTTTTTTACTTGAAGAAAATGGATGTATATTTTTAAAAATACCTACCTGTATCCCAGTAACGGGGGGGGGGGGGTGCCCTCAGTCCAAACCATGAATTGAAAATTGCTTCTTACTAACTGGGTTTATTTTCTGTCTTCTTTAGAATCTTTCACAGTGTGTCTGTCCAGCAGTAACCGGCCCTCCAGGTCCAAAGGTCTGCATCCTGTCTTTTCAGGCCTGGTTAGATTGCTTTAGGGATTGTGGTGGCTTAGTGGTTAAGATGCTAAACTTGATGACTGGAAGGTTGGCAGGTCAGCAGTTCGAGACCCGAGTGCTACAAGATAAAGTGAGCTCCCATCTCTATCCCAGCTCCTGCCAACCTAGTAATTGGAAAGCAAGAAAATGGGGGGAGTACCACTTCAGTGGGAAGGTAAACAGCGTTCCATGCACTCCAGTATTTAGTCATGCCTGCCACATGTCCACAGAAACATCTGCAGATACTCATTGTCTTAACCACTAAGTTACCATGCCCCCCTGAATACTGATTCCATAGCTTGGATCCATACCATATTTCTGAGCAAATGTTCATTTCTGTAACAGGGGGAAAAGGGAGACCGTGGCTCTCCAGGTCAGAGAGGATTACCTGGAGAAAGGGGACAGATGGGTAATCCCGGTCATCCTGGACCTCCAGGGCCGCCAGGACTATCCATCTCAGGAACATCGGGCTTCACTGATACCAACAATGGAAATTACCAGCCTGAGAAGGTGAGATTTGCTCCTTAGGAAAGAAGCAGGAAATGTCTATAGATGGCTATTCAATCCTCTTTTAGTAGTTTTCTGACAGTTTATGTTTCCAATAATTAGTACGTTGTAGATTATTTGTGCTTTTGTTAATGCTACGGTTTGCTTCTAGGGGTCCTGTTTAATGTAAGCTTCCTTGAGGTCTACTCAAGGCAGAAAAGCGGGATATAAATTGAAATGACAATAGTAATACAGTAGTAGACATTTTAAGTTTAATCAGGTTGACATGAGGAGGTTACCTAAATTGGAACTTTTGTCGGCCTCCTGGTGGTGCTTAATAATAATAATAATAATAATAATAATAATAATAATAATAATAATAATAATAATAATAATAATAATAATAATAATAATAATAATAATAATTTTCTAGTTTAGCCCTTGAAACAAGTTCTCACAGAGACTACCAATTTTGCCAGTACAATTTTCAACAGATGGTGGGAGAAAATATTGTATGGCTGCATGTCCTTCTGTAAAATTACCATGCCAGGAAGATGGGTTTTAGTCCAGTCTTCTCCATTAAATGCTAGGTTTCTATACGTCTTTTTAATAGAATAGCAATAGATGTGGAAGTTCCCATCTGGATTCTGAAATTATATGACTCAGGCAAAGGTCTGTCATTTCAGTAATAGCCAAGTCTTCATTTGACTTTTCTGTAGAACTTGAAATTTCAAGAAATAATTTGCCAGATCTCCAGGGGTGCAAAACAAACATTTTCTCCAGCTCTTAAAGTTTCATTAATATCTCAGTTATATCTCAGTATGTCTCTTTGTTATTATGCAACATTTTAGGGCTTCACCATTCATGAAGGACCTCCTGGACCACCTGGTTTGCCTGGCCACACAGGTCCTCCTGGAGCTCATGGATACCCAGGTCCTGAAGGCCCTCAAGGGCCTCCTGGTGTCTCAGGGCATGAAGGTCAACAAGGTCTCCCAGGCCTACCTGGTCCACCAGGCCAGCCAGGAGCTACAGGCGCTACAGGTATTCCAGGACCAGTTGGTGCAGAAGGGCCTCCAGGAGTCATGGGCCCTGAAGGACATCCAGGGCTTCCAGGCCATGTGGGGCCACAAGGACCTCCAGGGTATCCTGGTCAAGAAGGTCATCCAGGAGAAGAAGGACCACCAGGCAAGGATGGGTTAAAGGTAACCCATGTAATAATTGAGAGCATTAAACAAACATGGTGGGAGAATGGGATGGTTGGATAGAATGGAACAAAATAAGATGAACAAGACCAGGATCAGTAGTAAATGGGCCAAGCTAACTATGAGATTATGGGAACTGTAATATAACCAGTGCTTGGAATTAATGGGTTTCAAGTAAATTAGCTACCTGTAACTTATTACCATTTTTGGGTAACAATAACAAGAGTATTAAATGAATAAGTAACACAATGAATTTAAGCAATTATCTTCATAATCATTTGATTGAGTTACTTTTTAGGGACATTTTGGGGTCTTTTAGATGCATAGCGAGTAGAATTTATCTAGGTTTAAGTTTTATACTATTCTTTTATCAGTCCTAACCATATGTTAGGAAACTTTGGCTTTAACTGCAAACTGATTTGGGAGCTCACTGATCATACTGGATAAGATGTGATTTGTATTACAGCCCACATCCCTGCCTTCTTTCCTTCCTTCCTTCCTCTGGTCCAGTCTCTGTTGATTCTTTTATGGTCTTTCTTCCTCTTCTCTCACATCTGCTGATCTTATTGTCTGGGGAACTGACAGGGATGTAAATATGGGGGGAAATAATGACAGTGACCCAGTGATAAGCTAATATGATTTAGCACTTAATCTCATATGTGTAAGATTTTTTTAAATGGAAGATGTTTGGGGAAGAGGAAATAATAATAATAATTTCATGTCAGAAATTATTCTGGGTTGAAAGGATTTTTTGCAGAAGAAACTCCGCTCAGAGAATGCCCAAATGAGGCTCCTTTCATGTTCTCAAGAGCTGGGACAGAGACAGGCACTCAATCCATCATGCAGTACCCGGGTCTTGAACTGCTGACTTGCCAGCCTTCCAGCTAACAAGGTGAGCTTCTTAACCACTGAGCCACCGCAGCCCCTTGTATTCCTCCAGTCCTGAACATTATGCCCCAACTGCCCACATCACCAAAACACCACTTACAGACACAGACACATGAATGTGTAGTTGCAGCCTTTAATTCAAGATAAGAAACACTCTTTGGTTTTTATCTTTTGTGTAAACAGTGGTACCTCGCTTAAAGAGCATAATGCATTCCACAGGATTGCTCTTTAAGCAAGTTTGCTCTTTAAGTGAAACACCATTGTAAGTGACCAATTGTGACTTCTGGTGGGGAGGGGGGATTCCAAACCCTGATTTAGTTTTTAAGCGAGTTTTTGGTTGGTTTTAGTTGTTAAGCAAGGTGACCATTCAGAGAAAATTCTGCTCTTTAAGTTAGTTAGTCTCTATGCGACGTTTTACTGTACATTCTTTTTTATATTTCCAGGTTAGCCACTAAAGAGAGCCAGAGAGTATTATCCTATATTTTTTCTGGCATGTTGGTGAGCTCCATATAATGTATTAATAAAAAACGCAATGCAGTAAATTGCTTGTGTAAGCAGAGCAACAATTACTGTACAACAATGATAATCAGGCAGCTGAAAAATAATGAACAACACAAGTTGCTGAATTAATAACTTCAAGGAGCTGTCTAAGTCAGCACATTGTTTTCAAATGGTTAAGAAGCTTGCCTTGTTAACTTGAAGGCTGGCAAGTTGGCAGTTCAAGACCCGGGTACTGCATGACAGACTGAGTGCCCGTCTCTGTCCCAGCTCTTGGGGACATGAAAGGAGCCTCATTTGGGTGTTCCCTGAGCAGAGTTTCTTCTGCAAAAATCCATTCAAGCAAGAATAATTTCTGACACAACATTATTAGTATTTTTAAATGTAACACTCCAAGCTCTGAATCCAACATATCTGAAGAACAAAAGAATACTGATCAAAGTTGCATATTTAGAGGAACCTTTGGTCCAAGTTGGGGATGAGCAGTAGTCATATATGTGTTGAAGAAATACATTCTAACCCTATATCTCTCCCTATTGTTAATCTTCAAGTGTTGGCATTTATTGTGCTTCAGACTCTGAATGTACTACTGTTTCTGAATGTTCTATTGTTTCAGGGCGAGAAAGGTGAGCTTGGCCCTCAGGGACCCCCAGGAAATCCAGGGCAGATTGGAGAAAATGGACCTCGAGGTCTACCTGGTCTCATGGGTCCCCCTGGCCTGCCTGGCAAGAATCAAGTGAGTGAGCACCAAATCCATCCCTGACTCTACATGTAATTCCCTGCATAAACTTCCTATTCCATATAGATCAGTGATGGTGAACCCTTTAGAGACCGAGTGCCCAAACTGCAACCCAAAACCCACTTATTTATCACAAGTTACAATACGGGGGGGAGGGAGGAAGTATTCCCATTGGGCTGCTGGGCAGAGAGGCAGGGCAAACTGTGCTGTGGGAGGGAGGAAGCACTCCCATTGGGCTGCTAGGCAGGGGGCGGGGTGAACTCTGTGCTGGGGGAAGGAGGAAGCGCACCCATTGGGCTGCTGGGCAGAGGGGCAGGGCAAACACTGTACTGGGCAATGGCACGCTTGCCCACAGAGAAGACTCTGATTGCCCCCTCTTGCATGCTTACCATAGGTTCATCACCACTAGTATAGATAATGATCATGATCATTTTAGGAGTTAGATGGGAGGAATTCTAATGGTAAAAGTTCTTCAGCTGCTTTACACTGACCCGCAACCTTGCTACGACCCACAGTTGCTCTTTCATCATCCCTCTTTTCTTACTGCAAATTACTTATTATTCAACTTCCTTACTCTCTTCCACTTCTCTTTCACTTATGAAAAAAGAAAACATCTCCTATTCTATGGGTGTGGGTCTTCATTAAAGCATCTCTAATTAATATTAATACATATGTGGAAAATTGTTCTTAAGTGACAGTGATTTTAGACTTTGTGTCCTTCCTTAAGCACCAAATTTGGCAAAACTTACATGTTGTTATTATGTGTCAAGAAGTGATTGCGTGTCAAGAAGTCGTACCCAATTTACAGCAACCCTAATAGAACTTTCAAGGTACAGTACTGTTATGACAGATATTCAAGGAGTGAATTTACCAGGGCTTCCCAAGTCAATTTTGATGGCTTAGCAGGAATAGATGCCTTTGAGATGTGGTGTTGGAGGAGAGTTTTGAGAGTCCCCTGGACAGCAAGGAGAACAAATAGGTCAATCTTAGAAGAAATCAACCCTGACTGCTCCTTAGAAGGGCAAATAGTAAAGATGAAACTAAAGTACTTTGGACATCAAATGAGAAGAGAAGACTCACTTGAGAAAGCCTTGATGCTTGGAAAGGTTGAGGGCAAAAGAAGAAGGGGCCGGCCAAAAACGAGATGGCTAGATGGTATTGTAGACACAATGGGAGAGCTGAGCGAGTTGAGGGGGATGGTGGAGGACAGGAGTGCCTGACGGACAGTGGTCCATGGGGTCGCAAAGGGTCGGAATCGACTGTCCGACTGAACAACAAAAAGCAGGAATTTAACCCCAAGTCTCCAATGCCCTGGAGACAGTTTACCCACCACACCACATTTTGGTGAAAGAAAACAAAGCCGCTCAAATGACTAACAGCTTTCTGGAAACGGATTAAATGGTACAACATTTTGCCTCCCCCCCCCCCTCCGGTTATAGCAAAGTGCCCATACTGTCTGTGTCTGCAGACATTTCCGTGGTCATATGGCAAGTATGACTAGATGCTGGAGCACATGGAATGCTGTTACCTTTCCCATCGAAGCGGTATCTATTTATCTACTGGAAAAATTTCTTGCTTTTGAACTGCTAGGTTGGCAGGAACTGGGACAGATGGTTGGAACTCACTTGGTCGGGCAGTCCTCAGGTCTTGAACTGCTGGCCTTCCAACTTTCCAGTCATCAAGCTCAGCATCTTAACCACTAAGCCACTGTGACCCTCCAAAGGTTACATAGCACAAGCTTAATGTCACAGAAGCTTAATGGCAGTGGCAGAAAACATTAAGTCTTCCACTTGTAGTTGAACTGCTGCTCCCTTCATTCCTCTTAACTGTCTATGCTAGGTAGGGCTGCTTGAAGTTGTATCTTTAATAAGCATAATGTATTACCTAATAAATTTATGTCAACATCTTCAATAGCAATCTCAACATCTGCAGGGCCACGTAGCCTGTTATTTGTGCAATCACAATATAATGTTTCTTGTGTGTTTTTGTTTTGGGTTTCACTGATACCTCCATTTTTCTCCTTGTAGTGTAGTGTTGGCACAAGTCTTCCTGGGCCTCTGGGGCCTAAGGTAAGTCTCAAGAGCTGGATTCGCAACCATCATGCCTGGCTTCCCAATTACTGCAGGAAAGACCTTCCTATATCTGCTGCATGCTAGACACCTTCAGGATGCTTGTACATACATGCACCAACACACCACTATCTTGGGAAATACCTGCTGTTGGTCTTGAGTCCAGCTGTTCCCCCTCCCCAAAAAAACATGGCAGAAGGGGCTTCAGGCTATCTTTCTCCGTAATTGTGGTTTGGAAACATGTAGCCTTCTAGATGTTGTTGAACTCCAACCCCTCTTACTTCTGATTATCAACCATTCTGGTTAACTCTGACAGAAACTGGAGTCCACTCACTTCAAAAGGCTATACAGGGGCTGTGGTGGGTCAATGGTAAAGAAGCTCGGCTTGTTAGCTGGAAGGCCAGCAAGTCAGCAGTTCGAGACCCGGGTACTGCATGACGGTTAGAGCATCCTTCTCTGTCCCAGCTCCTGCCAACCTAGCAGCTTGAAAGCAAGAAATTGGAAGCAGATAAACAGGGACCACTTTGGTGGGAAAAGATCTTGGGGATGTGAAAGAAGCCTCATCCGGGTGTCCTCTGAGTGGAATTTCTCCAGAAAAAATCCTTTCAACCCAGAATAATTTCTGACACAAAATTATTATTATTATTATAGAAGGCTATACGTTCCCAATCCATATTCTATTTTGTTTTCCTGTTACTCCAAGAAATGGCGTGTGAGAGAAGCAGGAAGATAGAGGAGGTTAGAGGCAGGCAGGCAGGCAAAGGAGAAGAGGTGTGAGGGAGAAGCGAGAAGATGCAGTGGTTCCATTTATTAGGCAGGAACATTCTCCAGCAACCAAACCCCTGCTTTGATTTTGAGGCTAGTGGGGAAAATGGGTTCATCATAGAACCAAATAGGTTGTAAGGTCA
Source organism: Furcifer pardalis (assembly GCA_030440675.1). Lineage (NCBI taxonomy): Eukaryota > Metazoa > Chordata > Lepidosauria > Squamata > Chamaeleonidae > Furcifer > Furcifer pardalis. The sequence continues at coordinate 27,620,320 of CP126897.1, forward strand.
AGGGTATGCTATACTGTACTGGCTTTGCAAGCACTGGTAAAACATGCTATCCAAAAGGCTGCTGACAATTATTTGCTATCACAACGTCACATGAATTAACCGGAATACATGGAAAGAGCCTTCTTGAAGATTATGGTATTTTTGAACCACAATCAAGCATACCCTGGTGACATTAATCTTGTGTTGCTAACTAATCTTTCTCACACTAGGTCAGGTGAAAGGAATGAAGAATGAACTCACGGAAAGGTGCCTTCATTTTGGCAGTTTCATGTCTGCCCTAGACACGGACAAAGAATAAGAATAATGTAACCACTTAGCTTTATATCCTGAATGGGGTACCGTTTCATGTACTCTGGGAGGAGAAAGCTGTTATAGACCTTAAAGGAGACAGACTCTAAGTGTACCCAAGGATATAAATTTGAGGATGGGGGAAGCTGAGAGTCATCAACTTTGTGCAGTACTGATCCCACAAACAACTTTATTGTTTGGTTTTGGAAATATTGGATTCATCTTGACCTTTTTCCCTAAAAAAAGGAAAGGAATCACCCAGATTCTTCATCATCATCATCATCATCATCATCTTGATATTGATTTGATATTGATATAGCGAGTTGTTCCTAAAGACAGTGTTTCAGGCTCTGCCTGTATCACAAGTTTGCTTATGGAGTCAAAACTACAAACTCACAATTTGACCTCTTATTCTATTTTTTTCTCCTTCACTGCAGGGTGAAAAGGGAGACTCAGGAGAACTGGTGCGTAGTTGAGAAAACTTCAACCATAAAGGTATAATGGTGGAAAGGTGACAGGATTTTTCACTTCTAACATCTATTCTTTTTTCCGAAAGGATTGTCACAGATGTTGTGGAGAAGGAAAAAATGGCAAACATTCCTCTGATTCTCCCAACCTGTCTGACTCCTGGGGACCTCTTACTTACCAAGAGGTATATCCATAGATGTTTGCATCTCTTGGTGGTGGTGCCCGAAGGCCACCCAATTTCACCACCCCTTGCCCAGAGACCACCCAATTTTGCTAATCCCTTCCCCCTCCCTCCCAGGGGGTGCGAACCTGTTGCTGCCCACCACTGTTCCATATTACACCAGAAGTGGAAGTAAAATGCACCTTGCAATGAGATAGATTTTAAGCTGCCATTTTCTCTGCTTAAACCGGGTGGGGGGGTGCCCAAACTACAGCCCGTGGGCTATATCCAGCCCCTGACACCAATTCATCCAGCCTGTGCATTTTACTTCCACTTCCAGGAGCAACAAGGGCAGCGTGGGCCGGATGAATTGGCATCGGGAACCAGATCTGGCCCACAGGCCATTGTTTGGACACCTCTGATTTAAGGGATTGTAATATGGAAACAGTTTCTGGGCGTGACAGTAACAATACCTCAATATTGAACTAACATATTTATCTTTCTTATTCTCCTCCAGAATGGCAAAGGAAACACTGAAGTATACGGTGCGATTGTCAGTCATGTAAGTTACTTCCTCCTTGCCATATTGTTCCATTCTTCATGGGGTTTTCCTTTGTTTTTGTCAGTTTAAAAATTATGTCCCATCTTTGGGCATTCAGAGCTTTAGAAAAAGTTTGCTACAGGAATAATTTTTGTTACCATGGCAAAAGTTTGGATGCAACACATTGCCAAGATGACATTACAGTACAGTACTGTACTAGGTAATGCATAACCATTGTGATGACAATGTGTGTTCCAACATAATTACTTACTAATAAATAACGTAACAATCAGTCATGGCACTACTTTTCTGCAAATAACAACCTTTATTTTCTCTTCCAGGGCCCTCCAGGTCTGCCAGGAAATCCCGGCCTTCCTGGTCCTCCAGGACCACCTGGACCACCAGGTGTTCTTTACCTCAACGTGAGTATTTCTCCTCTGGATTCAGTCCTGACATCCATTGGTTAATTTGCATTAATGCAATAGAATGAGAGTGGGAGTGCCAGCATTCTTTTCAAAAGGCATTTGGAAAGAAAATCCAGGATCCAGCCCAGCAGCCATTTTTAGCATTTAGATGGCACTGTGTTGTTGTTTGTTTGTTTGTTCAAATGTATATTGCCGCCCACTCGCCGTGGCGACTTAGGGCGGCTTACAAACAATACATTATATTACAATACAATATGTTGGTGTGGGCTCAGGGGGAGGGGCGGTGAAGTCCTCAACTTCCCCTGGCTTCTTCTTCCCCAGCCCGTTGGTGTGGGCTCAGGGGGAGGGATTCACCTTAGGGCTAAGACGAGTAAGGGCATCTCCAGAAGATGCTGGCCTGTGACGCTCCATAAAATTAAGTAATACAGTAATGGTGGGATGAAGCCTCTTCTGAAATTGCTCCTCTATTCCTTCATCACATGACACTTCCTGGTGTAGTGGAGGCAGTGGGGAGGCCACATGAAATGGTGCTGTGGGCCGTATCTGACCCTCAGGCAGCAGGTTGAGAATCCCTGATATAAGCCCTACTACACTATTTGTGTACTGTTTTAAAATGCAGTAGGACTTTCCCTGCAGCCACTGGGCTCTGGGATTCCTAGGAAGCTTATCATGTAAAGATCAGTCATGATGCTTCCCTGGAAGGCAATTTTACCAGCCACTCCTGACGTGAAATGTGACAGTGCAAGGTATCACATTGCTAACTCGTCTTGTAAAAAACTCAGGAGTCAAACTCAGAATGTACTCGTCCTAATTTTCATAATGGGTTAGAAAAGAACTAGCAGAGTCGCAGTGAGGCTCTTGTTTTATAGGGTTTCGTTCCATGTCAGGTTCAAGGTGGGTGTCTTAACTAAATGGTTTGGGACCTTCCTACTTGGTGGAGTGTCTTCCTCTCAGAAATCAGGCCCACTTCACTTGTTCTTCGCAGACAATTCAACTCCAAATTCCAACTCCCAGTTGTCTAGAAAGTCCGTTACCTGCCGTAGGGCTTTCTCAGTGGTAGCTCCGGCTCTTTGGAACTCACTGCTGCGGAAGCTGCGTTGGACTGACTCCATAGGAACCTTTAAGAAACAATTGATAACCTTTCTGTTTGAGGAGCCCTTTAGTAGTTTGTTGAAGACCAAATAGGAGACCTTCCCATTGCCTTTCTGTCAAAAGAGTTTTGGTTCCTTGGTTCTGATTTTGATTAGGTGGGTGGGGGTTGTTTTATTGTCTTAATGGTACTTGTTTCAGTTTTTTTAAATAGTGTAAGCCACTCAGAGTGGGAGTCCATCTCAGGTGGGTGGGGTATAAGTCTGACAGGCAGGCAGGCAGGCAGGCAGGCAGGTAGGTAGATAGATAGATAGATAGATAGATAGAAACAAAGGTTTCTGAGAAGGACGAGGAAGACCTTGCCACCTTCTTGCTTAGCTTGTGCCCAATATTTCAACCGTACCCTCAACTGATGGTGCCTATGATGCTTGTAGCCAATCTAATCTGTCTCTTTCCAGAGAGTGTTCCCTGTCCCGCCCAGGCCACATTGCAAGCAGCCGGTAAGTTAACAGAGCCAAGTAAATGCTTTTTCCCTGTGCTGAGAGGAAGCCAGGTCCATTGGGTGGGTGGGTGGGACAGAAAGTGTTCTTTAGTAAGGCCAAATGGTTCTGCTGCTTCCTAAGGCTCAGATTCAACAGAACGAGTGAAAATGGTTAGTCAGGAAGCAGCGACCATGGCTGTGTACTTCCCTTCTATAGACAGTCTTGGTGGGACTCTCTAAAGTAGGAATAGAAGCACCTGCCCGGCCAGATGTAATTGGGATGTGGCCCCCATCACTCTATCACCTTTGGCTATCGGTGGTAGGAGTTGCTGTTCAATTACAACAGAAGGGCTACACATTTCAGCCAACACCAAAGCCTCACCCGCTAGATGTGTAATGGTACCATATCTCTGATATGCTCTCCACAAGTAACCCAACAAATATCTGGGGCCCACTAGGTTTGGGGAAGCTCTAGATCAGTGGTGCCCAAACTAAGGTCCGGGGGCTGGGTGTGGCCCCAGACGCCAATTCATCCGGCCTGCGAAGCCCTTGTTGCTCCTGGAAGCGGAAGTAAAATGTGCCCATATGCACCCGGGCCTTAGTGACCGGCTCCCTGAACCACATGATCGGCCCATGGCCCAAAAAGTTTCAGCACCCCAGCTCTAGATGTTGCTGCTGAGTCTCTACCAGTTAGGTTTAACCACTATAGCAGGGGTTCCCAACCTCTTCAAGCCAAGGGCTGGGTCACGCTCTCTCAGTCAGCTTCAAGGGCCAGATAGCCATTTTGCCCTGCTTGCACGATGGGGTGGCCATTTTGTCCCAACAGCTTCAAAGGGGATGCTATTTTGTTTCTCAAATGCCCTTGGGGGGGCACATGAAATGGTGCCATGGGCACTAGAGCAAATAGGGATGTCAATATGGAAAAGGATATGGGCAGAGGAAAAACCACCCCCATCCTATCACTTAGCAACCTTTTTTTAAAAAATAAGAGAAAGTCTTTGGATTTTTAGTCTCTGTTGGTGGCGGAATTTGCACACAGTGCCCTGGCACATAGCCGTGCTGGTAGTGCTAGCTGTGGTAGCTGGTGGACAAAAGAAGCCAGGCAGGCTCTTGTGCAAAAGAACAAAAGCTTCTTTACTCTTGAGTAGTGAAAACTATTTACAGTGAAGGAAAAACAAACTTGCTTGTTTTTCAGCAGTCACAGTTCATACAGATATACAGTTGTACCTCACTTAAAGAGCATAATGCGTTCCACAGGATTGCTCTTTAAGCAAGTTTGCTCTTTAAGCGAAACACCATTGTAAATGACCAATTGTGGGGGGGATTGCGAACCCCGATTTGTTAAGCGAGTTTTTTGTTGGTTTTATTTGTTAAATGAAGCAAACATTCAGAGAAAATTCTGCTCTTTAAGCGAGTTAGTCTTTAAGTGAGGCGCTCTTTATGCGAGGTTTGACTGTATACAGGTTCAACAGTTCAATACACAGAGTCTGTACTCTACCAAGTATAAAGCACACAGTTCTTAGTCTCTGTTCAGCACATTACCACACAGCATGGGTAGCCAGCTTCGTTGAGCCAAAGGCACTTTGTCTTCAGGTCCACAGAGGAGAGTAGCAGAGAAGAAGTGGTGAAGCAGTCTTCTTGGTAGCTTTTTGGCTGTCACAAGGTAGCTCCCTGAGCCGAACACTTTCCAGATATTGGCTCAGGTGTAAATCACAGCAGATGGCCAAGGGCAAATTACAACAGCAATTCAGGCCAAGGGCAGGCAAAAATGCAAGCCAAAGAACACTCTCAGATCTGCCTCTTAATATGCTCAAAGGCTGCTTGATTTTGAGCTGACTCAGCACCTGGCCATCCTCAGTGAGTCTCACCTAACTTTCTTAAAGCAACGTGGCCATATTCAGCCTTGCAACAATAGATTAGTGCTGAGCAGGCACTTACATCAACAGTCTCAGAATGCCCACATTCCAACTAGCTGGATTTTAGGAATACTTGTGCCCTTGTTACACTTTGAGATAAAATGCTAAAATATGGATATGGGAAGATCCTCTAAAAGATAACCTGTAACTTCAGTTTGCAATGGGAAACCCATTCTGGTATTACAAGCAGGCCTAGGTTGTTCTGTATGCCTCCATTGAGACATACACCCTCAGTCATTTTTTGGAATAGTAGCCATGTTAGTCTGTGGTTCAGGCATATCAGAAAACAAAATAAAATAAAATAAAATAAAAAACACTGTAGCACTTTAAAGACTAACTGCTATATTTTTATTGTTAGCTTTCGTGGATCAAGTCCACTCCATCAGACCCTCAATCATTTTTCCCAGCAGTCTTGCTGATCAGTATTAGGTCCCAACCTGAATGTACCTTGACACATATAGCTTAGCTAATATGATGTTCATCTCTCTTCTTTCTTTCAGTTGTCCCAAGACCAAGATGAGGATTTAGGTATAACTCCTCCCCCCCTCCATATCTGAAATGGAAATGTAACTAAATATTCCCAATATGCAATGGTCCTCCATGTCTTTCTTAGTCCTGATTGACTTCATTGGAGTCAGTGTAATCCTGATTGACTACATTGGAGTCAATGATCTGCAAGCTGTGATATACAACTGGTTGCTGCATCAATTCTTAGCCAAAGAAGCAAGCATTGATATGAGAAAGAAGAGGGGAAAAGAAACAGAGGTTTTTCTTCTACCTTTCTTATCTTCTCTAAATCTGTGAAAGTGCACCCTGGCTTGGGAAAAGAGATTGTGATGAGGAGCAAGTGGTTAGGCACTTGTTCAGGATATCCCAAAAAGAAAGGAAAAGCCATGGCACGTCTACCCTTGTCTCATATTCCTCTGTACCAGCTTGCAATTATGTTGTGTCTAGGGCAGTGATGGCCAAACTTGTCACTCCACGTGTTCTTGGACTTCAGTTACCAGAAGCCCAAGTCAGCACTCCTGCTTCTGGCAATTGAAGTTCAAGAACACCTGGAGTGCCAAGGTTGGCCATCACTGGTCTAGGGAGAGCCTGGTTCACGATCAACTTCCTTTCAGCCATCTCCAGACTTGGGAATCCTGCCAACCTAGCAGTTCGAAAGCAAGAAATTGCAAGTAAATAAATAGGTACCACTTTGGTGGGAAGGTAAACTGTGTTCAATGCACTCCGGTGTCTAGGCATGCCTGCCACATGTCCACGAAAATGTCTGCAGATGCAGACAGAGCTGGCTCTTTGGCTATAAATGGAGATGAGCACTGAACCCTAGAGTTGGATACAGCAGGCTTTCAAGCAAGGGCAACCTATTCTAATCATGCCAGCCATTTTAATTTGCAACTGTTTGAATCATATCTTATCAGGATGCTTTCTGAATACAGAATGGTGGTAACTACTGTACTGTATGCAAAAAGAAGGCAGGCTCCTTGTTCTTGTATAGTTGCAGGTATATTTACATACTGCATAGTTGATATGCCAACTGTCTGGAAAGGAAGACATGTTCATTCACTTCTCCTCTGTTATGTAGATACTAAGGAGTCTCTGAAGGATTCTTCCACTGGAAACCAGTATGGATTTAAGGTGTGTTCCACTGTGTTTTTCCTTTTCTAATACAGTATCACCCTTATTAATTGTTCTGAAACAAATTGCTCAGTGGGTTGGTGCATCAAGGTTGGAAGTTCATTTCCCCACTGAAGGTTTTGAAACCATTCAAAAACCTCTGGAGCTTGCCTATCAGAAATGAAAATGACAAAATTGTCTTGCTCTTTCTGAAGGCACCTTCAGCTTTCTTGGGATAGATGAGAAAAAGGGCTGTTTTCCAGAAGGAAATATGTTATTATAATTTGAAGCCAGTGTTTGCAAGTGAGATGGAACATGGATAATGTATTTTTTTTAAGACAACACTCAACTACTAAGCATTAAGACTATTATCATAATCTACAAACTACTATTCCAAGATTAAGGAAAATCCTCCCCCCCTTTCCCCCCACGCAGGCTAGATATGCTATACTTGCAGCTCAAGTTAGACCTTAAATTCAGAGCATCACAAAAAGATCGAAAACTAATTGTATGACTTGACATTCTTCAGTGGTGCTCCTACAAATAGACCTATGTTCTTCTCTCGTTTTGTAGAGTTCTACCTGGACTTTTGAGTCCAAAGAGTTGATGTACAAATCCACCGCCTCCATTCCTGAAGGCAGCTTGATCTATGTTAGCAAAGGGAGTGAAGCTTTCTTCCGGACCCCCAAAGGATGGAGTAAGATTCTGGTAGGATCCTATAGGATGCTAATCTTCTTAAGGGTGGGAGATTCTGACAACATTGTTAATATCAAATCTCTATAGATTATCAATGACTTTGTAGATATGCTTTGCTAAGACTTGATTTCTGTCTGAATGACAAGTATCTAGTTGCTTACTATGTGAAATTCACAGGATGATGTTCTAGATCAGGGGTCTGCAAACTTGGCTCTCCAGGTGTTCTTGGACTTCAATTACCAGAAGCCCAAGTTGACACAGTTGTTGATCAAGGCTTCTGGGAACAGAAGTCCAAGAACACCTGGAGAGCCAAGTTTGCAGACCCCTGTTTTAGACCATCTTTGGGTCAGATCCAACAGGATTTCCTCCTGTGTTCTCAATTTTAAATTTGCTAATGACCTGCCGAAGTGCTGGGCTTTCACGGTGAGACTTGACTTACTTGCTTTAGGTACCTGGCTAAGAATGACATTAATGAATATCTGTTCTTCATCTCTTGATCCAGTTGGAGGATTCCAAGACTTTACTGCCTAACGACGACCCCTCAGTGTCTACAGAGATACATCAGGTGAGTTTTCCGGTAGCATGTCCAAACTACTTTTTATGGAGCCATCGTTGTAGCCTTGGGTCAGATAGGAGGGTTAAAACATTTTCCCTCTGTTTTTCCCTACTATAATTGATCAAAATTTAATGCAATGGGAGAAAGGAGGGGGGAAAGGCTTTTTTTACCTTCCTATCTGATATAGCACCACAAGGATTGGCATGGGGATGGGAAATAATTAAATTTTGCTATCCCCCTGCAGAGAAGCAAGAGAATTGTTTAACTGCAACAGCCAGATATTTACCTGGAAGCAAGCCTCCTTTATATACCATTCCTAGAAGCATGAGGCAGAATCCCCCACAATTGTGCCTGCCTGTTCACACTTCCCACACACACCTACATCATTCAACAAAAGAGGCCAGAACTCATTATATATTAACAGAAATGGATAAAGTTACTTTTTTGGACTAAAGCTCCCAGAATCTCATTGCCAGCAGGGCTACTAATCATTCTGGCTGCTTAGTAATTAAAACGCTGAGCTTGATGACCAGAAGGTTGGCAGGTCAGCAGGTCAGTTCGAGAACTGAGTGAGCACAGGCTCTTTGGCCATAAACAGAGATGAACACCGTCCCTGTACAGTCAGAAATGACTGGCTTTTGAGCAAGGGAGACCTAGTACATACAAAAAGAAGCTTTTCCCACCTTATAGGTATTAATCCATTTAGGTGACATTGCTAGAGGGCAAAACTAACTGTTAGATAAAATAATGATAATATGAAAGACACTTGGGAATAGAGAGCTTAAAAATGAAAGAGACATATGTCATGGAAGAGCTTACCATGGACTCACAAGTTACAACAGATGTAGTTAAAAGTCCATATGTTACTTAAACTTTGTTATATCTCTATATATGTATATAACAGAGAGGGAAGGTATGGGACTCTAATACCCTGTTGCTGGGCAGAAGACATTAAGGATACAGGGATGTATCCAGTGATGGGCAGCAAAAAAAATTGCTACCACACCATGGGCGTAGCCTATGTTGTAGGTGGAGCCTACATCATGGGAGGAGCTACATCATGGGCACAGCCTACATCATGGGCGATCTAGTCATGCCTGCCATAGGGCAAGGAGGTTGGCGTGGCCACCCAATTTTGCTACCCCCCTTGCAGGGACAAAAACTGACATCAAATTTGAATACCAATTGACTTTGCTGCGCAAGGCCGCTCGGAATTGGAGGAAGAGGAGGTGGAGGAGGAGGTCGGCAGGGTGGGGCAGGGAGGTGGGTGTGGTGGGGCAGGGAAGTGGCAGGGCAGGGAGGGAGGGAGGTGTGGCCACCCAATTTTGCCACCCCCTGCTCTAAGGCCACCCAATTTTGCCATACCCCTCTAAGGCCCCCCCCCCAATTTTGCTACCCCCCTGCCGGGTGTGTGTGCGAACCTGTTACTGCCCAACACTGGATGTATCTGATTATCTCATGTAAATGAGATAAGGGAGGGGGATGGTGAGGTATAAAAAGGAAATAGAGGGTTTTCTGAGGAGAACTAAAAAGAAAGAGAACTGGAGAGGAAAGAATTTGAGGAAAAGAGAACTTGAGGAGAACTTTAGGGAGATTCTAAGGAACTGGAGAGAAAATACTTTCTGAAGAGAAGAGAGAGTCTGAGGTAAACTTTCAGAGTGGAGAATCTGAAGAGATTCTGGAAACTTGTGGAAGAGATTCTGGGGAGAATCTGAAGAGATTCTGAGGAGAATCTGAAGTGATTCTAGGAAACTTTTGGAAGAGATTCTGGGGAGAATCTGAAGAGAACAAGCCAGAGAAGAATGAGAGGAAGAAAATCCTTCTCTCGTCTAAGATATCAGAATAAGTTAGTGAGTTAGATTAATTTATATTCATGGAGGAAACCAAGGTGTTGATTTTCCTGAATCTTTTTGAGTAGTGTTGTATATATTGTATAGTTATCTGTATTGTGTGAACAATGTATCTTTAATATCCCTTATGAAAAATAAACCACAGTTCCCTTGATAACTTGTACAGTATGTTTATGGAAGGGAGGGGGACGGAGTAAAGCCATTTTAAGCCAGGAGAGGCCACGTTGCTACCATTCTCTTATTTTAACATTTTCTGAGGATCACTTTTAGAGTGGATCTTCTAGGTTGTAGCAGAATTTTGCTGGACCAGCACTCCATGGAAAACGGTTCTGAGTCTCAGTAGTCCCAAATTGGAGGGGACAAGGAGGGGACTGAGGTGGAGGGAGTTTAGTGCCAGGTAACACTAAAGGAGTTGCTGACAACATATTGGCAGTGAAATATGAACTTTGAAGACTAGAGTTGGTCAGGGAGGATGTAGAACAGGGGTTCCCAAACTTTTGAAGCTGGGGGCCAGGTCAGCTTCGAGGGTTGGACTGTCATTTTGCCCTGCCTGCATGATGGAGGTGGCCATTTTGTTTCTTGAATACCATTGGAGGAGTGGGGGCCCACATTAAATGGTACCATGGGCCAGATCCGGCCCACATGCCTTAGGTTGGGAACCCCTGATGCAGAATCTCATTTCCTTGTATTGACTAGAATCAGCCACATTTGAGGCGTAAAGACTTCTGCCATAAGTTTGTACATGTCTAGCATCCTGTTCTTTTCAGGAAGAATACCATATCATGGGGGAGACCAATCTGGCCTCATCCATCGACTAAAGAAGGAGCAGCCACAGAGAATATGTCACTTGAAAACACATGAGGCTCCAGTTACCCTGGGTACAGAGCTGAAGGGAAACTCTCCCTGGTTCTGTACATTGGCCAGGGACTAAGAACTGTTGTGTTGTGCAGGCATGACTAGATCACCCACTCAGTCATATGGCCATGCCCACAGAGTAGGCCACACCCACAGATTAAGCCATGCCCACAAAGCAGGCCATGCCCACCAGTGTGGTAGTAATTATTTTTTTTAGCCCACCACTGGTTGTGACAGTACTGTATGTTCATTGTGGCAATATGCTGAATTGGAGGAGGGACAAAACCACCTTTTGCTATGGGGCACACGTCTGCCATTTTCTAATATCCTGAACCCCTCAAGGGTTTCCTTCCATATCCCCCCCCCCCAAAAAAAAATAGTTTGGGAGCACTATATGGCAAAAAAGGTGGATTCCATATATATAAATGCCTATTTTTTTGAAAAAAAAAATTCCTTGAAGCAGGGGTTTCAGGACCAGGTACAGCCTCCAAGTTCCATGGGTAGGTATGTGCAGGCTTCTACAGGTTGTCCAACTCTGGTCAATTACAATGGCTGTTCTTGTTTTGGCCAAAGTTTGAGATGAATCAATCCAATCTATTGTAATTTGCCTGGGAGGGGGTCAATTAATCCAAAATGATCTAAAACTTCTAAATGTATCCTACTTAACACTTAGGCCCAAAATGATGAAAGCCAAGCGGCAACTAAAACTACATCAGCCAGGATCTCCGAAAGGATTCCTTCGGTGAGTTCAAACATAAAGTTACTGTAAAGGAGTCAAACTTGTGACATGTCTTTTTGCCTTTTTGAAGTAACGGGTGTACTTTTTTTCAATCAAACAATCTTGCGAATGAAATGATTTGCATCCTGCTTTAATATACTTCAACCAGAAATGTTCAAATAGCATTCAAAAAGTATTTGTCTTCCAATGAAATAATGTTTATTGTTACTGTGTTGTAAGCCACCCAGAGTGGGAGAATATCTCAGATGGACCGGATATAAATGCCATAAATAAATAACTAAGTACAGGGTTGCTGTGAATAGTGAATCAGGGTTGGCTGGTGATTCCAGTTTTTGGGATGCTATGAATCTACTTTGGGTTTTAATTGGCACTATATGAGAGGTATCCAAGGTTCTCTTCCCTATCCGCAAAATAGGTTCTGTACACCTATAAAGTGCAGAGCAATACCCATAGTGGATTCACAGTATGTTCAAAACTGGAGACACCAGTGGCCATTGCAGTTGACTGACACCTTCTCTGCACATGGTCAGAAGTCAAGAGTGGGATTTTCGCAAATGGGCAGTATAAAAATGCAATAAATAAATAAAATAACTAAATAAAATAAAGAGAGCTATGTGTGATTCTGTGCATTAGCAGTTTGTAGAGCTGAGGCATTGTAACCCCAGCAATTTTGGGAGAGTCCTCAGTAGAGGATGGGAATCTATGAGTGTATTTCATAACTCTGCAGTAGCCTATATAACTGAATGTTTTCGTGTGAAGAGGCCTTCAAATTACCTGTTCTGTTCCATTGATGGAACAAAATATTCTCAGTTTTAGAGTAAAGACAGTGCAAATGTTTAGATTATAGGTCCTTACAATTTAAACAAATCTGGCTCTGGTTGTCTAGTCAAAGGTTTCCCCGTGGATCAATTTGATTTATCATGTGGGCAGTTCATTCGTTTTAGATGTGGAACAAATCCTGCTGTATTTTACTTAGTAAACCTGTAGTAAGAATCTGGTAGCGTAGATAGCAGTTTTTCCTCTGACTGAGCTACTCCACTGCAATGTAATAGTCTATAATTCTTTTTTCCCCCTAGCTCCGGCTAGTAGCACTCAATATCCTTCTGACTGGTGATATGAATGGGATTGGTGGTGCTGACATTCAATGCTATCGGCAGTCCCAAGAGGCAAAGCTGTATGGAACATTCCGGGCCTTCTTGTCCTCATCCACTCAAAGCCTCATCTCAATTGTGAAGAGGACTGACAGGAACCTGCCTGTTGTCAACCTTAAGGCAAGTGACACAGTCCTGTTGGCCTTTTCATGGGTAAAAATAGACATCCTTCCCGCACAAAGTACAGTTGTACATCACTTAAAGAGCATAATGCGTTCCACAGGATTGCTCTTTAAGCGAGTTTGCTCTTTAAGCGAAACACCATTGTAAATGACCAACTGTGGGGGAACCCCGATTTATTTGTTAAGCGAGTTTTTGGTTGGTTTCATTTGTTAAGCAAAGCGAACATTCAGAGAAAATTCTGCTCTTTAAGCGAGTTACTCTTTAAGCGAAACGCTCTTTATGCGAGGTTTGACTGTACTGATGAAGGAAGTCTATGGCAGTTGCTTAGCAACTGTATAGCTAAGTATAGAGTAAGCAGCTATAAGAAATATGTATTTCCTACAGTTAACTGAGGGACTGCAGTGGCTCAAGTGGCTAAGACGCTGACTGGAAGGCAGGAGGTCAGCAGTTCAATTCCCGAGTACTGTCGCAGCTCCTGCCAACCTAGCATTTTGAAAGCAAAAAATTGCAAGTACAGTAAAACCTCATATAACACTAAAACCTGGTTCCACAAGTCTTGGTGTTATATGATTTTTAGTGTTATCTGATGCATGTTAAAATCCTATGGGATCCATAGAGATACATTGTAACCACACAGGCTTTAGCGGTTGTTATCTGAAGCATCCCATAGGATCTTAATGTTATCTGATGCAATTCTTCCCCCCAGATTCCTTAATGTTATGCGATTTTAGTGTTATTCGATACTAATGTTATATGAGGTATTACTGTAGATAAATAGGTACCACTTCAGTGGGAAGGTAAACAGCATTCCATGCACTCCGGTGTAGGTATGCCTGCCACATGTCCATGGAAATGTCTACAGATGCAGAAAGCACTGGCTCTTGGGCTATAAACAAAGATGAGGACTGAACCCTAGAGTCTGATACGATTGGCTTTCAAGCAAGGGCAACCATTACATTTAACTGTGTTTTCCATCCCAAAATGGATGTCCCAAGGTATTTTCCATAGTCTAACAAAAAGAAAAAAGATAGAGAAGGGGAACAAGTCTAGGCTGTGTGAGACAAATTTAAATGTTTTGATAAAAATATCATACATCCTTTGTCTGTAGCCTGAAATAATAAGCTGAACAGCCCTGAACTCACTACCCAGTAACTTCTTTATACTAATTCTCATTCTATATGTCTGGCTGGATATCCAATGGTAATGGAGTAGACCGTACAGCCAGCGACTCAACGCTTAGTGTTGAGTTATGATAAATAACCTGACTCCTAAAAGGGGCCAATGGTTATAGGAGGATGAGCCCCTTTAGGTAGGGTGATGACTCCCTCAGTGGAAGAAATGCCACTGGAAACTATTATATTGGGCCAAACAGCAAAATGAGTAGAGAAGGAACCACTTCACTATTCTGATTCCCAACAGTCATGAAGCCGGAAGAGGCCATGCCAGATGGACTGGCTGTGAAGGCACACCTTGTCAATATCCTCAAGGCTGCAGCAGTCCATTGCAGTCCCGGTGTCAAATCCTGCATGTCTCATTTCATATGTGCTGCAGGAGATGGCTCCGTGATCATACTGTGTGGGTCACTTCATGGCAAGCTGGGATCCACCTTAAATAAATTCACACCAGTGGTACTTTTCCTGAAAATGATTTTCAGGAAAAAATGTATATAGTACTGTACTCGGATATGAGTAGTGGCCGATGACCGACTTCTCATTCTACATGAAGTGCAAACACTTTAAGACCCAAAAACCTTAATTCATATTTCATGTGGTTGTTTTTTGGGCGGTCTGAGTGGACAATATATTTTGTAGATGCCAGGATACTGCTCCTCAGGCTGAGATACTAAATTTCTAGTATTTCAGGGCTACAGACCTAAGCAGTGAGATTTGCAACTTCTGTTGACAATTTATTAGCTTGGTAACTATCCTTTCCATTGCAGGGCCAATTATTGGCAAAGAGCTGGAATTCCCTCTTCAGTAAAGACAGCACTTCTCAATTCAATCCCAAGACGTTCCCCATCTACACATTCAGTGGACGTAATGTCATGATGGATCCTATGCGGTGAGTATGGGGTGTGGAGAAAGTATGCATAAAGATTTGCAGCTAGTTACCCCAAAATCTATTCACCAGTTATACTTAATGAGTTGTATAAGCCCCTCATTCAAATAGCGAGTGGAAGAAAATACAGTACTGTACTGTAGAGCTCAAGTAGTGGTCTTGGCATATTTGATGGCAGTCCAAAGAATGAACTCCCAAAATAATTGGGCTTTTCATTTGATCCTAATAGAGGTATTACTTAGAGATGGAGTTTAATTTTATTTGCAGATCTGCATGCTTACCTTTCTTTTTTATTACCTGCATGTTCAGGACATATAAGGCAGTCTGGCATGGTGGCAAACAACAGGGAAGTACATCCCAAAATCAAAACTGCCAAGATTGGCAAACAGCATCTAACCAGTCAGAAGGCCTGGCCTCACCTCCAGCTTCCAGGGAATTCCTTACCAAGAACACGCATAGCTGCTCAGACTCCCTGATGGTTCTATGCGTGGAAAACACCTTCCAACCTTTACCTCTACAGTGAAGATTGCGACATCAGATTGACAAGTGACCACAGAAAGAGTTTGCTGCTGGTAAAATGAATGAAAGAGGTGTGTGCAGTAAGATACTGAACTGGAAGGCACAGTATGCTCATCGCTCCATTCAATCTTGTGAAAAGACTTTTTTAGAGATATAAATTCTCTGTGTCAGAACAAAACTGTCAGGTAGAAACAGCACCTCATATCAGCCAGGTGTAAAATGGTGTGGGTTGTTTATGTGCCTTCAGATCTCCCTCCTACGAAAACATATAGGTATATAAATATTTGCACGTGCACGCTCACATATTCCTGTTTTTGGCATGGCAAAAATATAGAAAAGGTATATATTTATGCAATATTAAGTGAGTCTTTTCTTTTACTTGCCAAGAATACCTAAATCTAACAGGAAATAAACATTATCTAGATTGCTGATGCAGTTAGACTTCAAGAAATCATAGAGCACTTAGCATAAAAAGCACAAAACATTCTCGCTCCTGATCTGCGGCATTCCCGGAGGAAGGGGCAAGCAAGCAAGGTGCACAACCATGCTACACTGTATTTGTGTGAACTACACTGTTACATGTTTTTCCCAAGGGCATTCTTATATACCCCATGATAGTCCCAGATGCTTGTCCTCAGAGAGCAGATGACTTTGACAACATTTTGTTCAAAATATCATCCTCCAATCGCTTATCTCACGGGTTCTCCGTGGTTTGGAATGGTTCTGCATGGATTTTGAATAGAGAACTGATTGTTAGCAGTACAAGGAAAAGTGTTCCTGACTCCATTTCCATGTGCTATTCTACCTATATTTTATAATGGAGATACAGAATTGTGAGGAAGTAGAAATTGTGGGGAGAATAAGAAAGGAGTTATTCCTGGCCACTGATTAGTCCCTGTAAATCAGAAGTTCTCAACCTTTTAAAGCCAGGGACCAGGTCATGCTCCCTCAGACAGCTTCAGGGGCCGGACGGCCATTTTGCCCTTCCTCCACCACATGGCATTTCCTGGTGTGGTGGTGGCCCATATGAAATGGTGCTGTGGGCCATATCTGGCCCGTGGGCTGCAGGTTGAGAATCCCTGCTGTAAATGCACTCTTCTCTAGCAACAACACACACATGCTTTAGCAAGGACTTAATCTTTGCATTAACACACTGAACAGGTGTATTGAGCCTAAAGAGCATAAGAATACTTGCTGTTGCTAAACAGTGACACCCTAAGAGTCAAATCACTGCTGTTAATACAATGTGCTTTGAAACTACATTGACCTTTTAAATGGGCAGGTCCTGGTCATTGGTTTCTCTGTTCAACTGGGTGAAAGCTCTCTGATCCAATTATCTTGTCTTTTTAAGCTCATTTTTACCCTTCTCTTTTAAAAGATATAGAACCCCTTTAAGGCATCATGCTGTCTGAGGCAGAATATCAGATGCCTCTCCCCTCCCACATCAAGACAAATGTTTTATTCTTCCTTCCCTGACAGTAAAAGGACTTTTTTTAAAAAAAAAATGCTAGCTTACTATGGCACCCCAGATCAGCTGCCTAACTGGCCCTGAAAGGCAGCTGTCCCAATTGATCTTTGCTGTCATAATTTTCAGGAGTTTATCGCTGAAGAACAACCTATACTAAAAGCATCTTCACACATTTTAGATGCTATTTTTTCATCCTGTATCAGTAATTCAAAACCTAAAAGGTTCATTGGTTGAAAGGTCCATATCATTTCAGAATGTCAATTTTTCCTGAGGAAGACTTTTTGGTTGTTTGGTTGTTTGGTTGTTTAAATTAACAAACAAAATCTTCAGAGTAGTAAAAAATAAATATCAAGAATGATACTTAGTTGATGAAATCCAATAGTTTAACACAGGAGTTTTTTACTTATGGCCCATGGGCCGCATCCAGCCCATGGTGCCAAATTCTTATTTTTTGTGTGTAATCCGGCCCCTGATCTAGGTCCATTGCCATGTAAATGAGTCCATGGCCATCGTAAACACATTTATGACAGCCAGGGACACATTTTTGGCAGTGTTTACAATAGGGGGAACCACCAGTCCAGCCCACTCAGCTGTCTGAGGGACCGTGGTCTGGCCTGCGGCTGAAAAAGGTTGAGAACCCCTGGTTTAACATGTGATCAATAACCACAACAGATTTTAAGAAATTTAATTTTTTTAAAGAATTCTCCTTCTTGCTCCACAGCCTCCAATGGCTTTATGATAATGTAATGGATTCCAAGGGAAACTTGGCAACTTCATGGTAGAAATCCGAAATGTTCCATATCTAGAAAACCACTATTAAAAAGTGATTTGTCTTTGAAAGAAGTCCCACTCCATGTTTATTAACACAATGATGCACATGATTTGCAGACATGATTCAAATAGGATTATATTTCTCCTGACACAAGCCGTCAACATTTTTTAAAAGTGCATAGATGGACAAACTAAAGTGGGGAAGTCTGACACAAACTATATATAGACGAATTCCTTTTTGCTCTAATAAATCTTCATTTTGGAGAAAGTTATTTCTAAAATAAAATAAAAATGTCATTCTTTTCTTTATGCTTTTTAATGTGTTTTGTAGATTATAAATGTTCAGATAAGGCAGGTTTTTAAAAAAATGTTGTGATCTGAATATAAGCTGCTTTTAAAGACTTTTTTACTGTAGAAGATTAAAATGTTTTAAATAAATGCAGTTGGAATAACAGATGACTTTTTTGCATAAATTTTCAGAGAAGCGGCTGTGTTAGTCTGCTTCAGCAGTAGCAAAAGAAACTTAGGTTTTTTTGGTACCTTTGAGACTAACAAATTTATTTTAGCTTGAGTTTTCATTGATACAGCCCTCTTCAGATTGTATCTAAAATAACATGTCAGATGACAGTTTGCATTTAATCTCATCATCAAACAATATTAAACCTTTTAGTCAGAGGGAACCAATATGTGGCTCTTCTGTTGTTGTGGGTTCAGCCTTATTCAAAGAATCAGTGATAATGGAATCCTTATCCTTGATTATTCTTATTGTTTCCAAATATGAGAAGGCTCTTTTATGACTGTTTTAGTTCCTCATACATAGCAAATTCCTTTAGGCTAGATAGTTTGGTTTTCTGTAAAAACACTCATTTGTGCTTCTTTCTTCTGACCGAGAATTGCAAAAGTATCATTCTTATTATTAACATTAATTTTAAAAAATCCTTTCCAACTGTTCCAAGCTCATCAAGGCTAAATTGACATCGACAAAAATAGTGACAGAAGGACAAACAGAATTATAGGTAGAAGGCTTTTAACAGCTGCTATATGAGTTTTTTTACTTAATCAATCATTTGCTATTAAATCATGGTGACCCTTGAAAACCTTTTTTCAAGGTTTAAAGTATTTTGAAATGGATTAGTCTAACAATTACAATTTCAACTACTTCCAGTTCTGGAGACCATTTGTCATCTTCTTTCCTGTCTTCAATCCTGGACTACAATTAAAACTAAGTACAGTAGCTGACTGTGTTGGCTTAGTGGTTAAGGCGCTGAACTTGATGACTGGAAGGTCAGCTTGTCAGCAGTTCAAGACTCCTGTCAACTGTCCCAGTTCCTGAAAACCTAGTAATTCAAAAGCAAGAAATTGCAAGTACAGTAAAACCTCATATAACGCTAAAACCTGGTTCCACAAGTCTTCGTGTTATATGATTTTTCGTGTTATCTGATCCTCTATGGGATCCTCTATGGGATCCTCTATGGGATCAAACTGCTAGGTTGGCAGGAACTGGGACAGAGATGAGCGCACATTCCATCATGCAGTACCTGGGTTTCGAACTGCTGACTTGCCAGCCTTCCAGCTAACAAGGTGAGCTTCTTAACGACTGAGGCACCACAGTCCCCAACACCTGGGTGGACTGGGGAAGGCTGACTTAACATGTAAAATGCTGGGTCCTGTAGTGATGTGGGCAGTATAAAATTGCCTCCTGCTGCCACTGCCCCCCTCCACTGCTGCTGCCGCCACCAGCTAAACCAGGGGTTCTCAAACTACAGCCTGGGGCCGGATGTGACCTGTGACACCATTTTATGTGCCCCCCTGCCTCCGCCACACCAGGAAGTGCCATGTGTGGCAGGCAGGGCAAAATGGCTGTCTGGCCCACAAAGCACCCTGAGAGAGTATGACCCAGGCCTCAGCTTGAAAATGTTGAGAACCCCTGACCTAAACTTACTGCCCAGTGCCACCAACAATTCTGGTCCTTGTGGAGCATGAGTCCGTCCCATTCTATGCCATGTATTATTGCCGCAAAGAAGGCATCTTTAAATCTGAAGTGATTGAGTTGAACAGAAATGAACAATGTACTCATTTGCTCCACAAGTAAAAAAATACAGTAAATGTGTTTGCTGATCTGTCTTCTCTACTGCTTCTCCATACTTAAATTGTGTTATTTTCCTTCCTTCTTCTGCTATGCCAATGAGCAGAAGGTAGCAGCATCCAATACAAATTACTTTCAACTAAGGTTTTTCACATACTGTATCATCCTGCCATTGTTCGATTGCAAGCAGTTCCAATAGTTTCATATTCACACTTAAGAAATAATCTTCCAAGATTATCCTACATTTTGTCAACATTTTGACAGGAGCAAGTTCATTCACCCACCCGCAGGCTGTTTGCTACTGGTAAAATGCACCAGGCTGTGACTTATGCTCATTGAGATGAATAGTCTTGACTAGTGGAACACAGGTTTATTGACTGGAGTACCAGGTTAATGTTCAACAAACAGTACAGTACTCTTTTATTCTATCTTGCAATAAATGCTTCATTGTACGAAGTTTTCATTACACGAAGCATTCGTTATGCTGGGTTCCACTGTATTATTAGTCCTACTCTCAGGGTCAGGGTGTACCTTAAGGACTGCAGTGGCTCAAGTGGTTAAGACACTGACTGGGAGGTGGAAGGTCAGCAATTCAAAACCCAAGTACTGCACAACGGAATGAGCTCCCTTCTCTGTCCCAGCTCCTGCCAACCTAGCAGTTTGAAAGCAAGAAATTGTAAACATCGTTCTCTAGGCAAGCCTGCCACATCTCTATGGAAATGTCTGCAAATGCAGACAGCACTGACTCTTCTGCTATAAACAAAGATAAGCACCGAACCCTAGAGTCGAATACGACTGGCTTTCCGGAGCAAGGGTGACCTTTACCTTTTTACCTAAGGTCTGTGGTGGGATGTCAAAATTTTTACTACCCCACTGTGATGTCATCACAGTGTGGGCGGAGCTAACATCATGATGTCATGTTATGGGCGGGGCCAAAGAAAAAAAAATACAAAATAATAAAAATAGGCAGCTTCTGGCTATAGGGAGCTTCAGGCTAGCAGCTTCTCTTCCTCCTCCCCGTTTGGGAGGACAGCAAGGAGGCCGTGCATATGTGCCAAGCACCGTGCATGTGCCAAGTGCTTGGCACGCATGCGCAGTGTGGGGGAACCAGTGAAAAGGTAAGCCCCGAAGGTGGTTCCCCCCAAAAAGCTGGTACAGGTTCTCTGGGACACTGGGAAAAGTTACTACCGGTTCTGGAGAACTGGTGAGAACCTGTTACATCCCATCACTGCCTAAAAGGTGTACCTTGCCCCAAAACATTTTTTTAATTATCCACAGTAACTGGCAGAGTGAATAAATATAAGGTTAGCGGATAATTTTTTCTAAAGTGGTAGCTGTGTTAGTTTGTGCAAGCATAGTAAAGGTTTCCCTTGCTCGAAAGCCAGTCGTATCCGACTCTAGGGGTCAGTGCTCATCTCTGTTTCTAAGCAAAACAATTCAAAAAACCGTTGTGGCACTTAAAGACTAACAGCTGTACTGTGTTTTAATGTTAGCTTTTGTGGATCAAGATGACACAAGGTTGCCGAAGAGATGATCCACAAAACTTAACATTAAAATACTGTACAGCAGTTAGTCTTTAAGGTGCCACAACGTTTTCGGTTTTTTTTTTCTTCAGATAAGTGAGACAAAAATTAGCGCTGTTTTGTCCTACACGGAGCTCATTGGCTCAACCCGACGCCCATCAACACCTCTTCTCCGTCTATTGGTCAGCCGTCAAAGCAAAAAGACCATGCCATTAAAGCGGAGAATGAAGGCGGGTGTAACATTTTTTCGAACGCCGCCGCTTTGGGCGATTGGTTGGACAACTCTCCCGCCTTTTGCAACTCATCCTATCGGAGTCGCCGTAGCAAAATGGAACGGAGACTCGGCGCCAGAGAGAAAGGCCGTGATTGGACGAGAGGCGTTTGAGCGGGCTGAGGCGACGCTTTCGAACAAGTTCCCGAGTGGCTTTCTTTGCCCTCTTCTGTGCCGCCTCCATTTGGGCTCCGGTTAGCCGGTCGGGTTGTGAGGGGAGTCGCCGGGGGAAGGGGACCGCGTGACGAGCTTGGGTTCTTGGGACGGCCAGACGCGCTTCAACGGTTTGCTTTCTTCCCGCCCAAACCCCCGACCCGGTTCCTGGCCCTTTTTCTTGAGCTGCCCCCCCCCCCAGCGGTGCGCTTGGTGGGGTTAAAATCCCCTCCTTCCACTGCCCTACCCCATATCCTGAGGAAGTTACTCGTGTTTCCCTTCATCTCCCTCGTCTTCCCACCTCCGACTCCCAACTATGGAACTGGACGACTCGTTTTCCCCGCTCAAGGTAAGTTTTGTTTATTTTTTAACAGACTACAATTTCCACACAGAGTTTCCATCAGGTTCTGTATTGCTTTATATCTGGGGGTGCCCAAACTGCAGCCTGTGGGCCGGATCCGGGCCCCGGATGCCAATTCATCTGGCCCTCGTCACTCCCGGAAGTGGAAGGAAAGCACGCCCACGCATCTTACTTCCACGAGTGACAAGGGCTTCGTGGGCTGGATGAATTGGCATAAGGGACTGCAGTGGCTCAAGTCACTAAGACGCTGACTGGGAGGCGGAAGGTCAGCAGTTCGATTCCCGAGTACTGCAGGACGGAGTGAGCTCCCGTCTCTGTCCCAGCTCCTGCCAACCTACAAGAAATTGCAAGTAGATAAATAGGGACCACTTCGGTGGGAAGGTAACAGCATTCCATGCGCTCCGGTGTCTAGTCATGCCTGCCACATGACCGTGGAAACGTCTGCAGAAGCAGACAGCGCTGGCTCTTCGGCTTAGAAACAGAGATGAGCACTGACCCCTAGAGTCGGATACGACTGGCTTTCGAGCAAGAGAAACCTTTACTATGGACCATAATGACCAGCCTCCTGAACCACATGACCGGCCATGGCCCAAAAAGTTTGGGCACCTCTGCTTTATATTATCTGTTTTAAACTGTTAAGGTATGGCTTGCATTTGCTAATCCTGAGGCAATTTCTTGCATGCTTTTCCTTTTTTAAATCACAAGTTGTGGCAGCTTAAAGGCTAACTCCTGTATTTAAATGTGAGCTTTTATTTTAAAAAAAAGTTGCTTTTTAGAGCCCTTCCATGAAATGTGTAAAATAATTTCGGATTAAATCTACATAGCAAAGAAGCCACACTTCTATACTGTAATTAATTTTTGATGGACCTCCTTAAAGGACATAGCAGTTCATTAAGGTAAAGATCACCATTATTCAGAAGCCAGTCGTATCTGGCTCTAGGGTTCGGTGCTCATCTCTGTTTCATAGCTAAAGAGCCAGCGCTTTATGTGTTTTGCAGACATTTCCATGGTCATGTGGCAGGCATGACTAGACACCAGAGCGCATGGAATGCTGTTTACCATCACACCAAAGTGGTCCCTATTTATCTACTTGCAATCTCTTGCTTTTGAACTGCTAGGTTGGCAGGAGAGTCCATT
The DNA here is from genome assembly GCA_030440675.1 of Furcifer pardalis. NCBI lineage: Eukaryota > Metazoa > Chordata > Lepidosauria > Squamata > Chamaeleonidae > Furcifer > Furcifer pardalis. The sequence goes on from CP126897.1 coordinate 27,643,622, forward strand.
AAGGTGGTCCATCCAAATCAAAGGGACTCCTGTGAGATCCATTGGCTTAGTGGTTAAGACACAACTTCTTGACTGGAAGGTCAATTCGAAGCGAGAGTGTTACATGACAAGTTAGATCCCTCTCTGTCCCAGCTCTTGTCAACCTGGCAGTTTGAAATTATAAGTACTGTAGATAAATAGGTACTACTTGAATGGGAAAGGTAACAACCTTCTGTGTTCTGCAGTGTCTAGTCATGGCTGCCATGTGACCACGGAAATGTCTGCAGACGCAGGCAGTGTTGGCTCTTTGGCTGTAAATAGAGATGGGCACCAAACCCTAGAGTTGGACACATGGCTGGCTTTCAAGCAAGAGAGACCTTTACTGTATTTAGACAACAAGGATGATCAGAGGAAGGGAAACACAGGCCTATAAGGAAAGACTGAAGGAACTGGGTATGTTTAGCCTTGAGAAAAGGAAAGGGGACATGATGGCCCTCTTCAAAAATCTGAAAGATGGTCATAAAGAGGAAGGGGAGGATCTCTTCTCCATCATCCTAGAGAGCAGGATGCATAATGGCTGTCTGAAACTACAGGAAGCCAGATACAGGCTGAATATGAGGAGAAACTTCTTAACGGTTAGAGCAGTGAAACCAGCTGCCTCAAGTGATGGTGAGCACTCTAACACTGGAAGCATTCAAGAGAGAGTTGAACAACTTTCCGAGCTACCTACTTTGATTCAGATTCCTGCATTGAGCAAGGGGTTGAATTTGATGGCCTAAAAAGGCCCCTTCCAACTCAGTGGTTCTATGGTTTATTTAGGGAGGTGTGTTTAAGCTGAATTATGACCAAATGCTTTGTGTACAATACATTTGAAGTTCAGATCTAGGCCACTTTGGTGGAAAACAAGGATCAGAGGGATCAAGAGATGAGAAAAGCCAATTTATGGGAAACCTGTTTTTAGCTGGGGAGAGATTAACTTCAGAGACCTTCTCCAGATGTTGCTAGACTCCAGTTTATCATCATGGCCAGTGGGGGAGACAGGATGATCATAGCAGCTCTTAAATAGCTGAAAGAGTGAATACAACTTGTGATTTAAAAAAGGAAAAGCATGCAAGAAATTGCCTCAGGATTAGCAAATGCAAGCCATACCTTAACAGTTTAAAACAGAGTGTCCTTGGAAAGAGACAAAGTTCAGAGAGGTAGGCTGTCCGAGCCTGTATTTTTGTGCTTTTCTTCCTCTGGTCTTTTTACCCTGGTGATGTATTCTGTGGCCAGACTGCCAAATTTTCTATTAATTGAAGTTTTAAAGTACAGTAATTATGTAGTTCCATGTACATATATTGGGCAGATCCAATCTGATGCTTATTCTTTTGACATCACTGCTATATTCCTGCTCCTATTTTAGTTTATTTTCATACATTTGCCCCCAAATTACACTGCCGTCTACTATAGCTTATAGCACAGTGTAATTATGACTTGCAGTGGCTCAAGTGGCTAAGACGCTGGCTGGAAGGCGGGAGGTCAGCAATTCAATTCCCGAGTACTGCAGGACAGAATATGCTCCCATCTTTGTCCCAGTTCTTGCCAACTTAGCAGTTCAAAAGCAAAACATTGCAAGTAGATCAATAGGGACCACTTTGGTGGGAAGATAAACAGCATTCCATGCGCTCCGGTGTCTAGTCATGCCTGCCACATGACCATGGAAACATCTACAGAAACAGACAGTGCTGGCTCTTCGGCTTTGAAACAGATGAGCACTGAACCCTAAAGTTGGATACAACTGGCTTTCGAGCAAGGGAAACCTTACTTAATTATGACAGCAGCAATCTAAATCATAGTTAAATTTATATTACAGAATATTAGTAACTCATCATATTAGCCCCTACAGATTTAAAACCCAAAGACATAACCTTCATTCCTTTCTTGCAATCCAGAAATACTTTATAATTTGAGGAGATTGCTACACTGAAACATAACAGCATAGAGGTCCATGCTCTGCACCGAAAACAAGTTTTATGTCTGAACAATATAGTACTTGGGAATATGGCCTTTGAACCTGAAAAACCTCTTTAGTTATGACTGCAGTTAGGGTTACCATATCTCAGGATTTGTCCTGAGATTTCCTGCTCTAAAGAGCAGGAAATCTCAGGACAAATCCTGAGATATGGTAACCCTAACTGCAGCGGTATCACTTATACCACAATTTAGAATTTTAGCTCAGGTTGATACTTGCATTGCCTGCATATTTTTAGACAAGTTAAAAAGAAAACAAGTATTGTGACACCTTAAAGACTAATTACTATATTTTAATGTGAGCTTTCATGAATGAAGTCCCATTCCCTCAGACATAAGAGTGAGTGAGTGAGACTCATGGCAATCCTTGCCCTCGTGATAGTCTGATATCCAGTTCTTTTCCAGTGAAGGTTTGTTCTGGGGGGAAAAAAGACAGTGGTTATTTGGGATAAAATCCAGGTTGGGGGAAAATATCAGCTAGCTCTTCCTTGGGGAGTGTACTAACATGATGCTTTTCTTTGATTCTATTCAGGTAGTGGATGTGAACCCCAAAGTGAGTAAAGCCAAGAATGAAGATGCCAAAAAGAGGCTGTCTGTTGAAAGAATCTACCAGAAGAAAACCCAGCTGGAGCATATCTTGCTCCGGCCTGATACATATATTGGCTCTGTGGAACAACTGACCCAGGTACCAGAACTTTTGTTGAGATACTTGGGGCAGAGATTAAATGTGTTACTCTTAAATAGAGTAAAACTTTTCATATTCTGCAATTTGCAAAGATCTAGAATCGCAGTATAAACCTTGACTGTGCTGTTCTAATGTTGAAGAGGTGCAATCTGTATTCCAGAATCAGGACATCTTTTGTTGAATATTATGGAGTCCCAAGGCTAATTGTGTAATGCTGGCTTCTTTATGTACCATATATACTCGAGTATAAGCCGAGTTTTTGAGCCTCAAAAAGGCAACATGGCTTATATGAGGGTCAACGACCATGAGGGTTCCAAGACTGCTGGATTGAGATGCACCGACAATTTAATTAATTTTACTATATTTTCATGTATTTTGATTATTGAAACTCACTAACAGCTGCTGCATTTCCCACCCTCAGCTTATACTCGGGTCAATCTATTTTCCTGGGTTTTCAGGTCAAAATTAGGTACCTTGGCTTATATTCGGGTTGGCTTATATTCAAGTATAGTATACACTAATACCCGGATAACGTTATGACTTGGTTCCACAAGTCTTAACGTTATCCGGTTTTTAGCGTTGTCCGATGCCTACATCAAACAACGCTTAAAAAAAAGCCCTGACTTCAGGGACAAACTGCCGCAAACCAAGCGGTTTGTCCCTGAAGTCATTGCTGCGCTTGGGGGGGGGGGCATACCTACCCACCCCCAAGCACAGTGATGGAACGCTGTTTGTCCCTAAAGTCATTGCTGCGCTTGGGGGGGGGCATACCCACCCACCCCCAAGCACAGCGATGGAACACTGTGCTGGTGGGGTGGGTATTTCCCCCCTCCCCAAGCGCAGCGGTCTATGGATCGCTGTGAAAAAAGGGGTGAGGAGAATCCTAAGTGCGCACGCTCGGGATTTCCCTCACCCCTTCTTCATTCACAGAGGATTTTCTTGCTTTTAAATTAGCATTGGGTTTGGGGGGGGGAATACCCACCACCACCAGCAAGGGCAGTTACTGCCCGGGGGGGGGCGTATTCCCCCCCACCCCAAACCCAGTGCAAGTTTTAAAAGCAAGAAAATCCTCTGTGAATGAAGAAGGGGTGAGGGAAATCCCGAGCGTGCGCGCTTAGGATTCTCCTGGATTTTCTTCCTTTTAATGCTAGCGTGGGGGGTGAGGGGTGGTTGGGGGGGAATACCCACCCACCCCCACGCTAGTATTAAAAGAGGACCCAATCCAAGCTGTTTCAAACCTTGACGTTTTGGCTTGCTCCACTGGGGACGTCGGGGAAGCCCAGAAACAGCTTGGATTGGGTCCTCTTATCTCCCTTGTTACAGCCTCCAGCAAGGTGTGGTTTTGTAGCAGAAGGGTGGCCTATCTTATCTGTAGCTTATCTTATCTCCCTGGAGGATGCAGGGGTGTTAGAGATCCGAAATGGGTAAAAAAAATGGACCTTTTTTTTACCCATTTCGGACTCTCTGCCTGCTCCAGGGAGATAAGATAAGCCACCCTTCCACTACAAACCCACACCTTGCTGGAAGGTGTAACAAGCCAAAACGTCAGGATTTGAATCCTGACGTTTTGACTCATTGCAGCCTCAAGCAGGGTGGGGGAACTTCAAAAATAGCGCGCATCGGGTCTCCCGACCTCCCTAGAGCCGATGCGTACTATTTTTGAAGTGGAAACAGCTTATTTTTGAAGTGGAAACAGGAAACCTTTGGAAGCAGCTTAGATCAGCTCCTCTGATCTCGCTGGAGTAGTCCATTTTTTTTACCCATTTCAGGATCTCTAACTCCCCTGTCTGCTTCAGGGAGATAAGAGGACTTGATCTAAGCTGTGGCCGGTGATCGGTGCTTGTTTCCCGGCCCCCCGTCGTCCTTTTCTCTCTCTTTTCCTTCTTATTCTTCTCCTGGGGTTTCCCCCCTCTTCCTTCCTTCCTCCCCCTCTCGTTCTCTCCAGCTCCTTCGCCTCCTCCAGTCTTCGGCTTTCCTTCCCCAGCGCAGGAAGCTGCCCGGCTGCTTGCAGAGAGAATGAGAGAGAGAGAGAGAAAGAGAGAGAAGGAGGAGAGAGGAGGACACGCGGTACACCTCCACTGGGAAACGAACCCGAAACGAACCTTAGCACTTGTTAAGGTTCGTTTCGGGTGGTGAAACAAGGCTGTTGACGAAGCCTAGCAACACTCGGGCTAGCTAGCCCGTGCGCCGCTAGGCTTCATCCAGCAATTGCTGCTACTGAACTGGGCACCCGCCTGCCTTTCGCCCGACCCTAATTCAGTAGCAGCGATCCATCGCTGGGTGGGTGGATTGGGTAGATATTCTACCCAAACCAACCCCCCCCCCCACACACACACACACGATTGTACCGGATAACGCTAAAAATCGTGTTATACGATACAAGATTTTTCCAAAAATCTTGCATCGTTATGTGGTTTTAGCGCTATTCAGTACAATCGTTATCCGGGGTATTACTGTATATGGTATCCTTGAATGGTTGTCAGGAACACACGAATTTTTTCTCCTTTGATTAATTTATTTTGCTGCCAGTTGTGCATTATAGTACCCAAAAGAAATACCAATATCTGGGTAAACAATGTAGTGAAAGTTTTCATAGACAGGTTACCCTTGTCCTTTGTTCTTGGTTTGCTTCTAGTCTGGCAAGCCACTTGTTAAGCATGAGCTCACTTTATTAGAAAACATTCTAACTTGTTTTCTTTATTGTAAAAATTACTACTTCTAAATGTTATCTTTTCAGCAAATGTGGGTGTTCGATGAAGATATAGGACTGAATTGCAGGGATGTCACCTTTGTACCTGGCCTGTATAAAATCTTTGATGAAATACTAGGTATGTTTAAATGCTGTTGATAAATTAAATGTGTGTAAGAGCAAGATTAACCTGCTTGGGATAACTGCTGGCTTCCAGTACCAAGCTAAAGAATTAATTTTTAAATATTGGCTTCCACTAATTAGCTATATTTTTTCTCTACTTTAGTCAACGCAGCTGATAACAAGCAGAGAGATAAGACCATGTCTTGTATCAAAGTTACAATTGACCCGTAAGTCTTGTTTGGATTTTCATGTAGCATTTCTCAACTTATTCAAGCATTGATGTGGTGGAGGAGGGGATAGTGTGTGTAGTTCAGTCATTTGAATCTGCTTTATAATGTTCCTAATGCACAAGAACATTGCTAGAATTTTGCTTTCTGGCACTGCAACTTCTTAAGAATACTTCTATGTGGGCAGAACCGTGCTAAGAGGTTGTTAGTATTAACAACAAACTTGACCTGTGTGTGGTAGCTCCTTTTATAACAACTTTAAGAAAGTTGGCACAATTTACCATAGCTGTGGGACTGTTAGGCATTGCATTTTTCCTCTCAAAGGAGAATTGGCCGCATGCAAGCTAAAAAAATGTAAATGCCAGATAGATTGTCTGAGCTTTCCTTGTTGTCTGTTGAACATTCTGTAGGCAAAAATGTGCATGAAAGCACAAAAAAGATGGCTTTTTTATTCATTATTTCATTAGTGCTCTAGACTTTATATATGTTGATGTACTTCTTAATTTGATACAAAGTTACAAAGTAACTACCAGAGTCGGATATTATGCCTGCCCCAATCTGAGAATGCCACAGAGACGGAACAATGCAGTGTATGGGCTGATGATATGTGGAGCGCTCAAATAGCCTGACCCTAGACCCAAACTATATAGGGCTTTATAGAGCACAATCAGCACTTTGAATTGGTCCTTGAAACAGAACAGAAGCCGGTGTAGTGCCTGTAACCAACAGCAGTCAGCAATCTGGCTTCTCTGAAACAGTTGGTAACAACAATTTCCCAAAATACTATTCAAAAGTTGTCCCATAAAATTTGAACACTTAAAGCTATAATTCTCAAAATGTGAGAAATGATTGCTAAAAGGACACAATAAACTTCTCTATCAAAAACTTGAACTACCAGAAAACAGATACAGTAAAACCTCATATAACACTAAAACCTGGTTCCACAAGTCTTCGTGTTATATGATTTTTAGTGTTATCTGATCCTCTATGGGATCCATAGAGATACATTGTAACCACACAGGATTTCGCGGTTGTTATCTGAAGCATCCCATAGGATCTTAATGTTATCTGATGCAATTCTTCCCCCCAGATTCCTTGATGTTATGCGATTTTCGTGTTATTCGATACTAATGTTATATGAGGTATTACTGTACAGTAATACCTCGGATAACGCTAAGACTTGGTTCCACAAGTCTTCGTGTTATCCGATTTTTAGTGTTATCCGGTGCATGTTAAAATCTTATGGGATGGATCGGATAACGTTAAAGCTCCATAGAGATACATTGTAACCGCACAGGCTTTAGCGGTTGTTATCCGATACATCTCATAGGACCTTAAAGTTATTCGATCCAATTCTCCTCCCCAGATTACTTAACGTTATGCAATTTTAGCGTTATCCGAGGTAAACGTTATCCGAGGTATTACTGTACAGTAATTTAATATTGACACAAGTCTGTTTTTGAAAAACAAGCTTAGCTACATATCTGTAGCTGAAAATGAGGAATCTTTACTTTGCATCTGTAGAGATTAGAACAGGAATTCTCACCCTGCGGCCCGTGGACTGGATGTGGCCCACTACACCATTTCATGTCCCCCCCCCCCGCCTCTACCACAGCAGGAAGTGCCATGTGGTGTGTAATGGCAAAATGGCCATCCAACTCCCAAAGTTGTCTGAGGGAGCGTGACCTGGCCCCCTGCTTACAAAGGTTGAGAACTCCTCGATTAGATATTTCTGAAACTTTGGGGAACAATTATTTCCATGAAGAGTATGGCTTTGCTTCTGTCAGATTCATAAATACATTTGTTTCTTTTTCTAGAGAGAATAACACTATCTCTGTGTGGAACAATGGAAAAGGGATCCCTGTTGTAGAGCACAAAGTAGAGAAGGTCTATGTGCCAGCTCTTATTTTTGGGCAGCTTTTAACATCCAGCAACTATGATGATGATGAGAAGAAAGTTACAGGTTAGAGGACATTTTCAGTTAAAAAAAAAACAGCCCAGAGGCTTAGCAGTGCATTCTAACTATGGCTCCTTTAAGGTGTCTCCATCAATTGTGGATGAACCTTCATAATTTTCATTTATGTTGCAGAAAATTAAAATGTTAATTAGTAAATGGACAAGATTTCAGTTATTAAAGAACTGGTACTTTACTACTAAGCACACATTGGGAATTGAAAAGAATCCAATTTCTGTTTTATTATGTGCACGAGTGAGTTGTGAGTAACTGAGAGACAGGCTATTGACATGGATTATTTAAAAGCACATGACCTATGTGTTAACACTCATATTTTTGCTTGAAAGCAATTCACTTGTCAAATTATGCTCATTTCCACCTTTTAAGCTGACATGGAAGTGTGGGACCTGTTACCTATCTGATATTGTTGGGACTATAATTCCCATTATTCCTGACCATTGGACATGCTAACTAAGGCAAATGAAAGTTGCTGTTCAGTAGCACTTGGAGAGCCAAAGGATGCCTAGACTCAGGTTAAAGGCAGGAATAAGAAGTAAGAGCCAAAGCTTGGAGACAGATCTTTGTAGAGCAGGCAAGAAGCAACTTATTTCCTTTCCTTTAAAGAATGTGGGCAAACTTGAAGATTCCAAATTATCCCATTTTGGCAATTGCTGACTGACAAGATGGTATTCCAGGACATGTTATAGAAATGACTTGTTTTGGAAGAGGAGAAGTTTATTCAGGATTTGAATATGGAATTTTAATTCCACTTGGGACAGTAACATTTCTTTTTAAAACTGCAGTCCATTGCATAAATACATGGGATTAACACACACACACTCAACAGATACTCTGCAAAAAAAACTATCTAAAATTAGATTGCATGCCTCCTAAACCTTACAGAACTTTATTGCATTTCATTAGCTTGACTTGTTAACTGTTTATCTAGGTGGCCGAAATGGTTATGGAGCAAAATTATGCAACATCTTCAGTACCAAGTTTACAGTGGAAACGGCATGCAAAGAATACAAGAAACTCTTTAAGCAGGTATGCAGAATGATCTTGGAAGCATATCAGTTCCATTGTTTCTAGTCCTAAGCCGGTGTTGTCCCCATTGATTCAACCGCTCTACTTTAGCTTGGATTAGAAATTATTTATCCCAAAGTGGCTGAGAGCCAAACCAAGAAGCTTTTTTTAAAAAACCCTGATTGTAAACTGTTTTTAGTTGGTAAGAGAAATTTGGTTGCCTGTTTCTTCAAATAATATTATTTAACTGCTCTAAATTTTTCTCACAGACTTGGAATGATAATATGAACAAGACTGGAGAGATGAAATTGAAGTACTTTGATGGTGAGGATTTTACATGCATAACTTTCCAACCTGATCTGTCAAAATTTAAAATGACCACATTGGACAAGGATATTGTGGCTCTAATGTCCCGCAGAGCCTATGACATTGCTGGATCAGCTAAAGATGTCAAGGTTTTCTTGAATGGAAAGAGGCTTCCTGTGAGTAAATGGCTTTTATTTATTTATTGACTGACTGACTTTTCTGAATTACAGTACAGTACTTACATTTTAAGGAAGTAGTGTACAAACAGAATCACTGATTTGGGCAAGCTCCTTGGAACCAAGCATATTTCCCTCCAGAACACCCATTCAAAAGCCACTAGTTGTTCTATTTGTTAGGCACAGGAATCACTTAGTAAAGGTAAAGGTTTCCCTTGCTCGAAAGCCAGTCGTATCTGACTCTAGGGGTCAGTGCTCATCTCTGTTTCTAAGCCGAAGAGCCAGCGCTGTCTGCTGCAGACGTTTCCATGGTCATGTAGCAGGCATGACTAGACACCGGAGCGCATGGAACGCTGTTACCTTCCCACCGAAGTGGTCCCTATTTATCTACTTGCAATTTCTTGCTTTCGAACTGCTCGGTTGGTAGGAGCTGGGACAGAGACGGGAGCTCATTCCGTCCTGCAGTACTCGGGAATTGAACTGCTGACCTTCCGCCTCCCAGTCAGCGTCTTAGTGACAATGTATCTCTATGGAGCTTTAACGTTATCCGATCCATCCCATAGGATTTTAACATGCACCGGATAACACTAAAAATCAGATAACACCAAGACTTGTGGAACCAAGTCTTAGCGTTATCCGAGGTATTACTGTACTGTAAAATTTGATAAGGCCAATAGAGTTGGCTGATTTTAGGTCTCTTTGATTGGCATGTTGACATCCAGAACCAATAATTTTGACCCAAGGGTTGCTGTAGTGCTTTTAACTATATGGTCAAATACCGTAAGATGGATTTTATTTTATTTTCTGATCATATGATGAAAAAGTTAATTCAAATTAGTCTGACCATTTTTTGCTTGTGGAGTTTTCTGCTGGTTGCGCTTCTACTTTTTCAAGATGGAATGATTTAAAAGGAATATTCCTCATGTGAGCAGTTATTTTGTTCTGGAAAATGGCAGGGGCATGTCTTTGGGTACTGTTGTGGTGACATGGGCAGTTGTGTGATTAGGGACTTTAGGAACATCCACACCCAAGATCTATCCCCTGAGTGTCCCAGAATTGTTTTTATTCTTTAGGTAAACGAGTTTAACGTTAAACTATACATGGATGTACTTTTTAAAAATCATGTCAGAAGCACACAAAATGCTTTCTGGGTTGAAAGGATTTTTGCTGGAGGAACTCCGCTCAGGGGTTCCAAATGAGGCTGGGACAGAGACGGGCACTCATTCCATCATGCAGTACTCAGGATGAGCACCCGTCTCTTTCCATCACTTAGTACACTAGTATGGATGTACATCCATACTAGTACACTAGTATGGATGTAGTTTAGTGCTAGATCATCTTGACATGGAAAAAAGTTAGCCCCCACACCACAATCCCATCATATTTACTCCTCAGCAGAGACCCTTTTACTATCTAAAAGTCATATCATTTTGCCTTCTTGGTTGAAGAAAGGAAAGACCAACCATGTCCAAGTATGTGTGTTCACACACAAAATGGTAATTTGGCAAAGAACCTTCGCTTCCCAAGGAGAGGATGAGAGAACACACGTATACCAGCACTCACTTCTCTGGAAAGCCTCTTTTCTAAGACACTTTAAACAAGCTTCCTAAGGCAGAGCTCCTGCTTAATTTTTTTTATTATTATTATTTTATGGCTTAACAAGCTAACTAGACAAGATGAAAAAATAGTCATTGATGACAGTAAGCCTTTAAGGGATTTTCTTTGAATTGCAGACACTTCAGTGCAATTCAAAAGATGCTGCTTCTCCTTTGCTTGTGTGGCTACTTATAGAGAAGAGAACTGAATGCCCTGGTCCAACTTCCATATTAAGTGAATGCAAGTTAATTTGCATTTCCCTTCCTATGTAGTCACTCAGTTGTTCTACTTGGCTGTTTTCGTTGCAGATCAAAGGATTCCGCAGCTATGTGGATTTGTATATAAAGGACAAGCTGGACGAAACTGGCAATCCGCTGAAAGTTATTCATGAAGAAGTTAATAACCGATGGGAGGTTTGTTTAACAATGAGTGAAAAGGGATTCCAGCAAGTGAGCTTCGTCAATAGCATTGCTACAACTAAGGTAACTAATTGTCAGCTGTCGTTTGATAGTTCTGAACCTGCCTTGTTGACTGTCTTAGCAATAAAATGCAACTTGGTAACTCAGTCATTTTAAAAAGAAAAACATCTTATTTTAGAGCTATTCTGTTTTGAAATAAGAATATTTTCTAAAAAGTAAAGCTAACAAAAGTATAATTTTTATGTGCCTTTTTCTACTCTATACATAAATTTTAAATGATGGTAACCTAGCTTTAATTCATTGTGAATTATGGGCCAACATAAATCTTACTAAATAAACATATAATAAGACCACCTAGTAGAAGTGTGCACGTGCTGGATTGTGAAATTTACCACAAATCAAAGACCCTTGTATTAACATATCACACTAATAGTCTCTTCAAAAGGCTTTTCTAATATTTGGTTTCCCTCTTTGCTTTAGGGTGGGAGACATGTAGACTATGTTGCTGACCAGATTGTTAACAAGCTCATCGAAGTGGTAAAGAAAAAGAACAAAGGTGGAGTTGGAGTGAAGCCTTTCCAGGTACAAATCTTAAACTTCACTGTGCTTCCTCTTTTGAACTTATACCACTCTATGAACAAAGTGTCAATATATTACTCCATCCAGTATACTTTTGCAGAGTGGGCATGATGTCTTTAGTGGAAGCTGAAAAGATGTGTGCAACATTTCTCATTATATACAAGTTATGTAAAGGTCTCCCTCACTTGAAAGCCAGTTGTATCCGACTCTAGGGTTCAGTGTTCATCTCTGTTTACAGCCAAAGATCCAGACTTGTCTGTCTGCAAACATTTCCATGGACGTGTGGCAGGCATGACTCAACACAGAATGCTGCTTACCTTCCCACTTAAGCAGTCCCTATTTATCTACTTGCAATTTCTTGCTTGCAAACTGCTAGGTTGGCAGGAGCTGGGTCAGAGACAGGAGCTCACTCTGTCATGCATTACCCGGGAGTTGAACTCCAACCTTCCAGTCAGTGAGTTCAGCGTCTTAACCACTTGAGCCACTGCAGTTATGCATACACCAAAATTAAAAAGAACTGTTTATATAATCTTGTGATTTCATTCCTATTGTGCAGGCAGAGCTGTTCAACAGAATACTAGCTTCTGCCATAAAATACAGACCCTTATTTACACCTCTCAGCTTGCTGTAGACGTCTACCATTCCAAATGCAGACTGACCAAAGTAGTTTGCAGAAGACAGGGTGATTTGATAATTAAATGCAAAGCTGCAAGGACTGCTTGTATTTTAATAGTTGAGCAGAAAATTTAATATAATGTTAAACTTGCCCAATGGAAATTTAGCATTTTTAAACAAGTAAGTTTAACTTTATTCTTATGTGAGGAACAGAATTTGCCGATTTCCAGAAAGGTCATCTTGAAAGCTTAGTGATTTATAATATTTGCAATTAGGAAGGCTGGAGATGAGGCTGTCTAATAAGCTAAACATTTGTGACCTTTGACAATCCAGGTGAAAAATCACATGTGGGTCTTCATCAACTGTTTGGTGGAAAACCCAACTTTCGACTCCCAGACAAAGGAGAACATGACTCTTCAAGCAAAGAGCTTTGGGTCAACATGCAAGTTTAGTGAGAAGTTTATCAAGGGGGTAAGTGCTTGGGAGTTGTTTTGGGTTGTTTTTTCACTCAGTATTTTGGAAGAGTCTGGAGGTGGTGCTGGTTACAAAAGAAAGCGACTGGGTGACATGCTTCACGTTCTCTTCTACAAACAGTTTTTTCCTTCTTTTCCAGGCTGTCAGTTGTGGCATAGTAGAAAGCATTCTGAACTGGGTCAAGTTTAAAGCCCTGACTCAACTGAACAAGAAATGTTCAGCTGTAAAACACAACAGAATTAAAGGAATACCTAAGCTGGATGACGCCAATGATGCAGGTACGTTTTTGACAAATGTTTCAAGACACGTCTTGCTTCTGCTCCTAATTGAATATTGATCCCTATATCAGCTCTGGTTCCCGAGCAACAGTGTAGATTGGACTGGGATGTGATTGTCCGCCTGGTGAGATGTGGAATTCAAGAGGGCAACCATATGTGACCAAGAACAACAGAATTCTTAAGTCAGGGATTGTCTTACATTATATACAAAACTGCTGTCTGTTCTTTAATGCCTTGGCATTCATCTCTTGCAATGCCACAGCAAGAGGGGGGGAAATCTGTTTTGACATTTGGACTTCAGCAGCCATTCTTGATTAAAAGGGTTACATCTAACGCTCAGTGGAGCAGTTCTTGATAACGGTGCTCTGTTTTCTTTTCAGGGAGCAAGAATTCTGCCAACTGCACCCTCATTTTGACAGAAGGTGATTCAGCTAAAACACTAGCTGTCTCTGGCCTTGGAGTTGTGGGAAGAGACAAATTTGGAGTGTTCCCCCTGCGTGGAAAGATGCTCAATGTACGCGAAGCTTCCCACAAACAGGTTCGTTGGCAACAATCTTCAACATGCTTTTTACTTTGTCATAACTTGTTTTAGATGTGAGTAAATAGATGTGTCCTCTTTGAAAATAGCAGAAAAGTGATTTTAAACCTTTTTGCCATAACATGAAATACTACTCTCAGGCTGTCTTTAAAGAATCAACAGTGACAGCTAGAGCACTGCCCAAGGCACTTTCACCAGATTAAGTAAAGTTAAAGGTCACCCTTGCTGGAAAGCCAGTCATATCTAACTCTAGGGTTCAGTGCTCATCTCTGTTTATAGCAGAAGAGCCAGCACTGTAGACATTTCCGTGGACATGTGGCAGGTATGCCTCAACACGAGTGCACTGAATGCTGTTCACCTCCCTACTGAAGTGGTCCCTATTTATCTACTTGCAATTTCTTGCTTTTGAACTGCTATGTTGGCAGGAACTGGGACAGAGTCAGGAGCTCACTCCGTCATGCAGTATGTGGGAATCGAACTCCGACCTTCCAGTCAGCAAGTTCAGCGTCTTAACCATTTGAGTCACCACAGTCCAGGTTGTGAAGTACCAAATCTGTGTACAGTATTTCAAAGTGCTTTAAAATAAGTTAAGCATTTTCAGCATTAACCTGCTGCACAGAAGGCATTTGAGACAGCCTTCAAGATACCTGACAGTGCCTATATGTGGCAGGGTGGAGGACTCTATAAGGCAGCTGCTTTATGCATTTCACCTGAAAACAGAAATTCTGGTCTTTTTTTAGATTATGGAGAATGCTGAAATTAACAACATTATTAAGATTGTGGGCCTACAATACAAGAAGAATTATGATGATGAAGAATCACTTAAGAGCTTGCGTTATGGAAAAATAATGATCATGACAGATCAGGTCAGTTTTTTTGCATGTACAGGTATTGACTGCAACAATCCTCAAGTGTATCATTATCTGTATGCAAATGTAGTTGGTGAAATTTCTTCAGAATTAAGGCTTTCCAGTACCAGACTTTTCTGTATCTTTTGTCCATTAATAACCATATGTTCTGCCCACATTATTGAATGCTCTACCAGTGAAGTTACACCAGGCCCCATCATGGGATATTTTCAAGAAACATCTTAACACTGTATTGTTTAAAGAGGCTTATAAGAACATTCTCCTTATAGACAGTGAATAAGTGTATAATTGGATTATGCCACCTTTGGATACCATAAATTGTTATGTGTATATATATTTTTGTTTTAACTATTGTAAACCACCATGAGTAGGAAAGTATCCCAGATGGGCAGTACAGAAATCTAATAAATAAATATTTCTGTGCAGCTTTTTAACTCAAACACTGCAAAAAAATTTGTGTGTGATAAAATAATAAAAACAATTGAAAGGTGGAGCAAACAAAAGAATGCTTGCGCTTTACTTCCAAAAGAAGGCTAAGGCATTGACCATTCCGATTGAATGTTTCGTGCACCTCCAGAGGTACATTCACAAAAAAAGACTCCTGACAGAAGTACCTAGAAATATGGTATGTGAGGCTGAATCTCATTAGCTGATCTGAACTTTCATCCAAAACATTTAAAAAGAAAACAGAAACACTTGCCACAGAGTGACCTGAGTATATACTGACCCAATGGAAATTTCAATTTATTGAGGCTTTGCAGGTTTGGTGTCCTGCATTCCTTGAACCCTCTGAACTTTCCAGTGCTCCCTTCCCCAAGGTGAAATTTGAACTAATAAATAATAAATAAATAAAATAACCTGCTGGCAACTCTTGTACAGTGGTACCTTGCTTAACGAGCACAATGCGTTCCATGGGATTGCTCTTTAAGCGAAACACCGTTGTAAGTGACCAATTTTGACTTTGGCGGGGGGGATTGCGACCCCCAATTTAGTTGTTAAGCAAGTATTTTGTTGGTTTTATTTGTTAAGCAAAGTGAACGTTCTGCTCTTTAAGCGAGTTATTCTCTAAGCGAGGCGCTCTTTATGCGAGGTTTTACTGTACTTATACTTCTCACTATCATGACTTGTGGGGAAATGGCATGGGACGGGAATTTTCTTGCCTCAGTATAATATATTGACTGGGATAAGAAAAGTACCTTGATGACAAAATGTGATAGATTTATCAATACAGTTTATGACGTAACACAGTGATGGCGAACCTTGGCATTCCAGGTGTTCTTGGACTCCTATTGCCAGAAGTCCAAGTCTACACTCCTGTTGATCAGGCTTCTGGGAGTTGAAGTTCCAGAACACCTAGAGTGCCAAGGTTCACCATCACTGACCTAGAAGTTTAGGTGGGGAAATGAACAGGGCATGTGGCTGAGCCTTGTGACAATTGTTTACAAACCTTGAGAAGTGGTGTTGTCTAATACTTTGGGATACCAAAACATTCCACTTGTCTGATTGATAATTAAATTTGGGTAAGTCTTGAATGGATAATGGGAAATATTTTAGAGATGCATACTGGTATTTCAGAGGTGTAAACTGAAAATCTGAATCATTATGTCACACATAGGAATGGTTAGCATAATTCTCTTCCAGCCGATACACTTTACCATCATGTCTGACCCTACAAGAGCAAGTTTTAATAGGTCACATTTGTTCCAGGCCACTGTGATAGCATACTGGCCTTCATAATTGGTTTCCCAGAAAGTACTGATGTGGGCTGATATCATCAATATTAAGCTAGTATGGTTTTCTCAATACATGTAGAGAGCCCTTGACCTCTATCCGACAGACTCACTGCCCTCTTTGAAGCATCCATGGTTGTAATCTGTATTGTGCATGCTCTTTTAGGACCAAGATGGTTCCCACATCAAAGGCTTATTAATTAACTTCATACACCATAACTGGCCATCTCTTTTGAGGCACCGTTTCCTGGAAGAATTCATAACTCCCATCATAAAGGTGAGTGGCAACTTGAGCAAATGAGACCTTTCTTAGACCCATTCATTAAATTATTAGTCGTTCAAAACGTTTCCAGATTATAACTTAATACTTCACACTAGGTTTCCAAGAACAAAGAAGAGCTTCCTTTCTATAGCATTCCTGAATTTGACGAATGGAAAGCTAGGAATCCAAATTACAAAAACTGGAAAATCAAGTACTACAAAGGTTTGTCCTAAATCCAGTGTGATAATGCCAAATGAATATTAAAAATAGCTAATTTAGCAGCTGTCTGGGATTCGTGTGCCTGCCCATTTTTGAATACAAGTGGCCTCTGCTTAGAAAACAATATAATTCCACATAAACTCTGGAAAGTAGAGAGAACAGTTGTGTATATATAACCTCATTTCTTTGTTATATGTAAAGTATGGCACTATGAAGGGATATCTTGGGAAAAGTCAGCCTCAAGTTTTGTTAGCTCTGTCCTTACTATACCTGCTTAAAATACATAGGATGCATAGATTGGTTTGCACTCAATAAATATTCCTAGTTTCATGGATCTTCCTGCCATTCAGGAAGGAAAGGATCACATGATCATAATTTCTGGTCTAACTAGTGCAGGTGTTTCCAACCTTTTCAAACCAGGGGCCAAGTCACGCTCTCTCAGTCAGCTTCAAGGACCAGATGGCCATTTTGCCCTGCCTGCACAATGCGGTGACCATTTTGTTTCTTGAATGCCCTTGGAAAAGGGGGGGGGCATGCAGTCTTCCAACCTTCCATTTTCATCACCCCCCTCCCCTTTCTGGGCAATTCTGATGTGAGAGGCCAAGAAATTATCTTCAGTTTCTAAAAGAAAAATGCACACTATATGAGGATCTTACAGAATTTCATATCCTCTTGCCTTTAGGATGCTTACTTTGGAAGTAAATTAGCACATTAAATTCCGTGGAGAAATGGATGTCATAATTAGCATTGCTGTGCAGTAGAGAGGAAACTTTAGTCTTACTGCTGACTTCAGTGATCCCAGTATGAATGGTTTTGGTCACAAGAAAGCCTCTGCTATTAGTACAGTAAAACCCCGACTTACGTATGACTCAAATTACATAAAATTTGAGTTAGGTAAGGGGTTGTTTTTGTTTTGTTTTTTGTGTAAATTGGTGTTCCAATTTAGCCAAAAAACTTAAGTTACATAAAGTTTTACACAACTATTTAGAGAACAAAAAGGCGGCGGCACCATTTTGATCTCTAAAATTCAAGTTTTTAGCGATCAAAATGGTGGCGGCAGCGCCATTTTGATCACTAAAAATCCACCTGCCCCCACTGGTGGAAGTCACAAGAAATGACTTACTGTGGCTACGGTGGAAGCGGCTGCTCCCCAGGCAGTGCTGCAAGCAAAAACCTGGGTTTTACTGTACATCCCTCTGCCACACAAAAATGCTTTCTTACTAGTGCTAGAAAGAGAATGTTACCGTTACAACCACTGTTAGCCACAAATTGTTCAAAATAGCTTCCTCTTTGTACAGTAACACATCAAGTAGCCACTTTGTGTCAGCATCAGACTTAACTAGATTGCAACCTTACACAGTACAAAGGATGATACATTAGTTGTCATTTGATAGCTATGGGAGTCTGCACTGCTTTTCATGCTAAGGTGAAACAAATCCATTTTTTCCTTCTCTAGTCCTTGGCCAAGTTGTAGTTGGAAAACATACTTTGCTGCACAATGGTTTGATGCTGTACGTGTAGTTGATGATCAGTAGTACAGATGTAGATATCTTACTAGATTTATCTGTCCCTATCACTATAGGTCTGGGTACCAGCACATCCAAGGAGGCTAAAGAGTACTTTGCGGAGATGGCAAGACATCGAATACCCTTCAAGTATTCTGGCCCTGAAGATGATGCTGCGATCACTCTGGTACTACAGTTGTTAGGGACCATCGAAATGGTTGTGCATGACTGTGTGTTTGATACGAACAGAATCCAATCAGAAACACTTTTTAAAAAGAATTCAGGTTAGAAAACATCCTCTGCTGCAAAAACAGCAAGTGTAACCTAGAAAGATTTGGAGAATGTTTTCCTGGTACAATATGAACCTTGGGTGTTACAATCTAGCACCAGAGTACAGGTATGCGTGAAATTAAAGGGTGATGTCTATCCCATAAATTGCCACAACTATGCTTAACTGGTTGCAATCCAGACAAACCTTGTATTTCTTAGAGCCTTCTATGATGTTAGAGAATAAACATGACAAAAACACTGTATCACTTTGAAGACTGACTGTTGAAGTGGACTTGATCCAGGAAAGCTAACATTAAAATATAAGTCTTCAAAGTACTACAGCAGTTTTTTAAATTCTCTGATATGCTTGCAACACAGACTAACATGGCTACTACAGTAATACCTCGGATAATGCTAAGACTTGGTTCCACAAGTCTTGGTGTTCTCCAATTTTTAGTGTTATCCGATGCATGTTAAAATCCTATGGGATGGATCGGATAATGTTAAAGCTCCATAGAGATACATTGTAACCGCACAGGCGTTAGCGGTTGTTATCCGATCCATCCCATAGGACCTTAACGTTATTCGATCCAATTCTCTTCCCCAGATTGCTTAACGTTATGCGGTTTTAGCGTTATCCGAGGTGTTACTGTATTCCAAAAATTTCTAAGATTTGATATATTTACCCAAGATCTAGAGCAGAGGTTCCCAACCTTTTTAAGCTGCGGCCCTGACCACGTCCACGGGACAGCTGAGCAGGCTGGACTATGCCCTCCACCAAAAGCGGAAGTAAATGTACCTGCTCCCACATTTATGTCAGCTGTGGGCGCATTTATGGCTGACATAACTGTGTTTATGCATGCACGGGTGCATTTTACGGCTTTCATAAACACATCCACTTCCGGGTGAAGGACTGGATGGAATGGCACTGTGGGCCAGGGCCAGCCCATGGGCTGAAGGTTGAGAAGCCCTGATCTAGAGTCACTAGTGTAATGTTCCTTGATATAAGCTGGAGCTGACCTGTACTTCAGAAAATGTTAACATGAATAGAAATGATAAGTTCAGGACAACATATTTTACTTCTTTGTCTAACCGTGCATGTCTGAATTACTATAGTGGTGGATACTGGTTTCTAAGTAAATTGGCTGCTCATTTTTTAACATTGCAGGCCTTTAGCAAAAAGAAAGTTGATGATCGAAAGGAATGGCTGACAAATTTCATGGAAGATCGAAGGCAGAGGAAGCTACAGGGGCTGCCAGATGTAAGTGGCTTTGACCAATACTACAGTTCTGTAGGCATTCAAAAGAAATCTAAATAACCATTTGTCAGATATATTTTCATGTGGATTCCTGCAATGAAAAGAGATTAAACTAGATGGCCTTATAGACCTCTTCCCAATTCCATTATTCCATCTCCGAATCAGTCCCTGTCATCTCCAGGAGGAAGGACTGGGTGATAGATGATATCAAAGACCCTGGAAAGAAAACACTTTCTCAGGGACAAGTAATCTGAACATGTATAAAGTATTTCCTGTTTGTCAGAACAGGTACAAGGAGTAAACTGAAGTGTCAGTGGATCTTGATAAATGATTTTTCCACTTGCAATTTCCCCATGCCTCATTGACTGTGTAACACAAACCAAGCTAGTATACTAATTGTCTTCTCCGATGCAAGGCTTCAGAAGGGACAGATGATACACTTAGCTGTTTGATGTTAGTACAGTACTTATTTTGAGTGATGTCTGTATGCATCAATTAACAACTTGTGAGCATGCAACCAAAGGGACACATCCAGTTGTATGCAGTCCCAGTAAGATGGTAAGGCAGTTTATGCAATCATGTATTTTCCTTTTTCTTGTCAAGAGACACAGTATTAGCAACCAAATTATTTTTGTGGTAACAGAAAGCATTAATTAGTTGCTTTGAAAGAATCATGACTTTAAATTGCTTTATCATATACCTAGGATTACCTATATGGGAAAACTACCACTTACTTGACTTATAATGATTTCATCAACAAAGAACTTGTTCTCTTCTCAAACTCTGATAATGAGCGTTCAATTCCATCGTTGGTCGATGGTAAGTTGCTTATTATGTAAACTTCAGATTATGTTTTCTTGTAGTTTAGGTGTAGACTGTTGTTACCACACCTTAAAAAGGGGAGCAAAACCTGTTGCGTACCATCTTATAGTTGCCACATATCCAAAGCTGAGATTCTATTGTCCTGAACTTTTTTCACTGAATCGGAATTGGTGCACTAGGCAAAAAAAGTTTACACATTCCAACAATTACCGTATTTTTCAGACCATAAGATGCAAAAAAAAAACAACCCAAAAAGGGGGGGTAATTAGGGTGCATCTTATGGTCTGAAGGGGCGGCGTGGCGCAGGGGCGGTGTGTCTGGGAAGCCGACCAGGGACTCCCCGTTCACCTTCCCAGACACACCGCCCCTGCACTGCTATCGGTGCTTGAGTTGTAGGGAAGAACGGGGGCGCGTGCCAGTTCCCCACAACCCAAGCGCCGATCGTGCACTGTGATCAACCGGCGCATGGGTTGGGAGGAACTGACGCACGTGCCTGTTCCTCCCCACAACCCAAGCGCTGATCGATCACAGTGTGTGATCTGTGCTTGGGTTGTGGGGATGAATGGGCATGCACACTGGTCCCCCCAACCCAAGTATCAATCGATCACAGCGCACAATCGGTGCTTGGGTTGGGTCAATCTATTTTCCTAGTTTTAGAGGTCCAAATTAGGTACCTCAACTTATATTCGGGACGACTTGTAGTCAAGTATATAGGATACTAGGAAAGTGCAGGAAATCATCTTTGCTGCTACTTGTTTTGTCTGCTGGCAAAAGTATGGGATAAATTATTTTCAGTGCGGATGAGGATCATTTCTGGTGTTATCTATTCTTCACCCTAAGAATGAGTG
Organism: Furcifer pardalis; assembly: GCA_030440675.1. NCBI lineage: Eukaryota > Metazoa > Chordata > Lepidosauria > Squamata > Chamaeleonidae > Furcifer > Furcifer pardalis. The sequence goes on from CP126897.1 coordinate 27,665,082, forward strand.
CCGGAACTTATACTTGCCCAAAACAAAGCTCTTCCTCTCAATGTCATCTTTTGACCTAGGCTAGACAATGGCTTATTAACCTATTCAGTTGCTCCCTGTGAATTCTATTCTATATATTGCTAAGTCAGGTGCTGTATCACTCCTTCGCATGGCCCCAGACAGAAAGCACTGGGGCCAGTCTTTAGGCACCTATGCTTTCACCTACTGTCTTTACAAACCTGTATGGCCACCAGTTTTAGTGCTTTGACAAGCTATAGCCTCGATTGCCTTTCATGCTTATGTAAAGGGATCTGCCTCTCAATTCTTTCAGGAATGAAACCAGGGCAGAGGAAAGTTTTGTTCACTTGCTTCAAAAGAAATGACAAGAGGGAGGTGAAGGTTGCCCAGTTGGCTGGATCAGTGGCTGAGATGTCTTCTTACCACCATGGAGAGGTAAGAGAAGTGAGGTTGGAAAGTACCAAGTAAGCAAAATGCAGCTTCTAGGAACACCTAACAAAAGCTGAAAGACCTGGTATTCTCCTTTCCTACTGCTCAAGTGCATTTACATGGTCACAAACAAAACCTTCCTTTTCTAGTGTTGTAATGTTCTGATATAATTGTTTTACCTTGTGTCTATCCCATTTGACATCAAAAGCTCTGGTGGCAGGCACAAGTAGCTGTTATGCTGTGGCCAGTGGCTGGTTATAACGGGTTTCTTATTTCTGAAACTATCAAGCAACTCTCCAACAGTTGAAGTGTATCTCTATGTTGAAGAAAGCTGGAAACAGGCTTTCAGGAGCCTTTGTTCTTTTGGCCAGTAGTGCTAGGTAAAGGTAAATGTCACCCTTGCTCAAAAGCCAGTCGTATCCGACTCTAGGGCTTGGTGCTCATTTCTGGTTACAGCCAAAAAGCCAGTGCTGTCTGCATTTGCAGATGTTTCTATGGTCATGTGGCAGACATGACTATAAACCTGAGCTGTTACCTTTCCTGCCAAAGCGGACCCTATTTATCTACTTGCAATTTCTTGCTTTCGAACTGCTAGGATGGCAGGAGCTGGGACAGAGACAGGTGCTCACTCCATCATGCAGCGCTCGGGTCTCGAACTGCCAACCTTCCAATTCAGCATTTTAACCACTAAGCCACCACAGTCCTTCAAGATTAGCTACAAACGAATCTTCCTCTTGTCATTTAATTTGGTGGTATTATTGGTCTTGCCAGTTAATCTGCCACCACTGCTGTTACTTAAAATCTTTCTGTCCTGCCTTCCACCATCATTCCCATAATCTTATTCCACACAATTTAGTATTTTTGCTGCCTTCCTTCCTTTACGAGGGATGTTACACCATGTGGTAACTGTACTTTTCTGGTTTTAGGCATCCCTAATGATGACCATTATTAACCTGGCTCAAAATTTTGTGGGTAGCAACAACCTTAACCTCCTTCAGCCCATTGGCCAGTTTGGCACCAGACTGCATGGGGGGAAAGACTCTGCCAGCCCCCGCTACATCTTTACAATGCTCAGGTAAGTAGCTGCCAGCAAAAGTGGTGATTCTCTTGACAGGTAGAAAACTGGCTTTTCAAGCCTTATTGCAGGGGTTCCTAACCTAAGTCCTGTGCCCCGGCCCGGCCCACAGTGCCATTTCATGTGGCCCTTCACCCCTCCAAGGGCATTTGAGAAACAAACTGCCCCCCCCCCCCAATTATTCAGACAGGCAGAATGGCCATCCGGCCTGCGAAGCTGACTGACAGCATGACCAAGGCTCTAGCTCGGAAAGTTTGGGAACTCCTGCCTTATTGTATTTACATCATTTGAATATAACAAGTCTACTTCTGGGAATTTAGTAAGATGATCCCCTTATTTTCCCCTGCAATCCTATTCTGTTTCTAGGCTATTATCACAAAGTAGCTTAAGCACAAATCACTTTCTTTTCTAGTCCTTTGGCAAGACTGGCCTTTCCTGCAGTAGATGACAGCGTGCTGAAATTTCTGTATGACGACAACCAACGTGTAGAACCAGAATGGTATATCCCAATCATTCCCATGGTCCTCATCAATGGGGCAGAGGGCATTGGGACTGGCTGGTCATGCAAGATTCCCAATTACGATATCCGAGAGGTGGTGAATAACATTCGCCGCATGCTGGATGGAGAAGAGCCTCTACCAATGGTAAATGAAAATGCATTAACTGCTTAATCAAAATTCGCTCCAGTTGTTGTTCTGCTGTATCCAAATCTTGGCAATCTTCATGGAGATCAGCCGTGAAAACTGTCCTGAGAATACAGTGGCCTTTCATCTGCCTTCCACATCGCAGCATGACACTCGTACTACTGATCCAGTTCCGTGAGTCACTTTCTGGTCTTGAGCCCTTTTGGCACACAAAGTCCTCATCGGCCGCAGGCCCGTATTAATGAAGCTGCTGCCCTCCTTTCCTAAGAAGAGTAATAATAGCTGTAATAAAAACAGCAGTCCTAGGCAAAGACAGATTCCCACTCCACTGTTTGACACCTTAATCTCAGAGCTATAAGTTTTCTTCAGTGCAGAAACATCAGTGCATGGCTGGTCCTTGTGATGAAAAAAAGTTTAATTTTAAAAACTTGAAAAATTTGATGATTGTTGCCTCTGCATTTTTAGGTTCTCCCTCTTACTCTCTTGCCCACGTTCTTTTCCAATCTACATTTGCAAGTCTTTTCCCCTTTTCCATGTGTTGTCCTTCTTTGCTCTACTCTGATGAAAAACTGCAGAAGCCTTAGGGCAGTGATGGCGAACCTTGGCACTCCAGGTGTTTTTGTACTTCAATTCCCAGAACCCAAGTCCCTATGAATCCACACGAATGGGTTTATGGCACATTCGTGTGGATTCACAGGGACTTGGGCTTCTGGGAATTGAAGTCCAAGAACACCTGGAGTGCCAAGATTTGCCATCATGGCCTTAAGTGGATTAAGGTTGTTTTAATTAATTTGCAGCATGTTAATCATATTGTCCATGTAGGTATACTTACATATTTTTTTGTGATTTTAGATGCCTAGTTACAAGAATTTCAAGGGGACAATTGATTCACTGGGGCAGAACCAGTATCTTGTCAATGGGGAGGTGTCTATTATTGACTCAACCACAATTGAAATTTCTGAGCTCCCTGTTCGCACCTGGACGCAGGTAAGATGTACTCTAATTCTTCTCTATATTTCTCAAGTTATTTAACATCTTCAAGTTCTTGGGCCTAAAGAAAAAGAGCAATAATGATGGTAGTCTTCTCTCCCTTAGGTTTATAAAGAACAGGTTCTGGAGCCCATGCTCAATGGCACAGAGAAGACACCTCCACTAATAACGGATTATAAAGAATACCACACAGACACCACTGTGAAATTCATAGTAAAAATGAGCGAGCAAAAACTAGCAGAAGCAGAGGCTGCTGGGCTACACAAAGTCTTCAAGCTCCAAACTCCTCTTTCTTGCAACAACATGGTAAGCAAGAGCCTGAAAGGTTTCTCCTTGCACAGAAGAGGAAGCATTCTGACCACCTTTTCCCCAATACTGGATGAAAAGGAGACACACAGGGAGGACTGGGACGATGTCAGCTACATTTTATTATCTGGGAATGAGGCAGATGTGAGTTACTTAGGTAACAAAGGGAAAGAGGTTTACACAAAGATGTGCAACATTTTAAGAAAGGTAAAGGTAAGGTTGCCCTTGCTCAAAAGTCATATCCGACTCCAGGGTTTGGTGCTCATCTTTGCTAATAGCCAAAGAGCAGGTGCTGTCTGCATCTGCAGACGTTTTCGTGGACATGTGACAGGCATGATTAGGCATTGGAGCGCACAGAACTCTATTTACCTTCCCACCGAAGCAGTACCTATTTATCTACTTGCAATTTCTTGCTTTCAAACTTCTAGGTTGGCAGGAGCTGGGACAGAGACGGAAGCTCACTCCATCATCCAGCATTCAGGTCTCAAACTGCTGACCTGCCAACATTCCAGTCACCAAATTCAGCGTCCCTCAACTTTTAAGAAAAGACTGATATAATTTTAATAAGGAAAAATCATTTTCTTCCTAATAATAACACTGCTCTTAAACCGTTGCTGACAGCCAGTTTAATGTTAAAGCTGTATTTGAACTGGATTTAATGGCTACATTATAAAGGAAAATACTGGCTAAACAAAGACTAAGGGCAAATAAGCCACTGTGTGCAATACAGCTTTGCCATTGACTGAAGACGTTATTTTCTATCCACACCCAATCAAATTCTAGACCTGGGAGGAGGTGTTGGTATGTCTGTGCCAACCTAGCAATTCAAAAGCAAGAAACTGCAAGTAGATAAATAGGTACCATTTCAGCAGGAAAGATAACTGTGTTCTGTGCGCTCTGGTGTCTAGTCATGCCTGCCACTTGGCTACAGAAATGTCTACAGATGCAGAAAACACTGACTCTTAAAACAGATGAGCACTGACACCTAGAGTCAGACACAATTGGCTTTTGAGCAAAGGAGACATAGAGTCTTTTGCTTAAGAATTGTATTCCATTGAGCTGCATAGAACCTTAACTGCTGTACAATTCACACAGATTGCTAACCTGCTACCACCTCTTTTAGCCATTTGTAGATTATCAAAAGCATGCCAAAAGTCGCCCGAATCGCTTCCAGTTTGCTAATTTTTCTTGTCCTGTTCACTTAATGGAGATTCCTGTTTCTACCACCAAGGGGCTGCTTTGTAGACTTGGGTCAAAAATATTAATACTTTTAAAAAATAGTTCTGGCTTTATTCTGCCAGTGACCTCAGGACACTAAATATCCAATGGCAGCTTTCAGTTGTGATGATGGTATTAGGAGTAAGAGCGCTGATGCCATTTTCCAAAACAGAAAAATATATAGATGGATGAATTTTAGAATATTGCTTTTCCCCTCCTTTCAATCAGGTCCTTTTTGACCATGTTGGGTGCCTGAAGAAATATGAGACTGCAGAAGACATTCTACGGGAGTTCTATGAACTCAGGCTGCGCTATTACTCTTTAAGAAAAGACTGGCTTGTCGGTATGCTGGGTGCTGAATCAGCAAGATTAAACAACCAGGCTCGCTTCATCCTAGAAAAAATAGAGGGGAAGATTGTGATAGGTGTGTATTGTCAGCATTTACTGAGAGCAGTTCTGAGACTTCTTGAAGCACTAAAAGTATGTTTGTTCAATCTAACTATTCTGTTTGGAGTATTAGCTAATGTATATCCTTATTGCTACTGACTCGGGGCCAAACAGTTCTTCTTTCTTATATAGGTCAGCCTTTAAAACAGAGGTGCCCAAACTTTTCAGGCCGTGGGCCAGTCATGTGCATGCACAAAATACTGCCTTAAATGCACCAACAGCTGTCATAAATGCATTTACAACAGCTGCTGGTCATTTATGGCAGGTTTTTGCTTCTAGGAACAACCAGAGCAGCGTAGGCCTGATTATTTGGTGCCGCAGGCCAGAGTTTCGGCACCCCTGCTTTAAACTGTCAAATGAAGCCACCTTCTTGGCTTTGTTGTTGGTCAAACTTAAATCCTCACCAGTACATGTTTCCAATAATAACCGGCAGACTAGCAGATGGTCTGGGTCTCTCCACATTCACACTGTGTGAATGTGGAGCAGCCCCCACTTGAACATGTTGGTTTTACATTTAGGGACCCAACCCTCAGCCTATTCAGGATCCTGCAACTGATATGGAAGGGGGGGGTCAAGTTCCTCAGCAAAATCCTCCTTTAATGTTATTCCTTGTCCAGTGAGCGCCTACCTCCATCTTCTAATTTGGTTTTGCTCTTGCGTATCAAGAATTTTTGTTTTTGCCATTAAACTGTTCCTAGATCCAAACTGTCAAAATGGTAAGAAGCTTAACTTTAGTTATTTGTTCATCAGAGTCCATTTCTTGTGGTGATCTGAAAATATTTGTATTTCCAGAGAACAAGCCGAAGAAAGAGTTGATCAAGGTCCTGGTTCAGAGGGGTTATGATTCTGATCCCGTAAAGAAATGGAAGGAATCTCAGCAGAAGGTATTGCAATCCTCAGTCTCTTCCTTTTCATTAATTTAGTTGCTGTAATGCTTTAGTTTTCTTAACTTTTATCAAAGGGCTGCACTGGCTCAGTGGTTAAGAAGCCTTGTTAGCTGGAAGGCCGGCAAGTCGGCAGTTCGAGACCCGGGTACTGCATGATAGCTTGGGCGCCCATCTCAGTCCCAGTTCCTGCCAACCTGGCAGTCTAAAAGCAAGAAATTGCCAGTAGATAAATAGGGACCATCACTTCAGTGGGAAAATATCTTGGGGACATGAAAGGAGCTTCATTCCAGTGTCCTTTGAGCAGAGTTTCTCCACCAAAATATCCTTTCAATCCAGAATAATTTCTGACACAAAATTATTATTATCAATCTCATTAGCATGTCGGATCCTACAGCAAGAACCATAGAAGCTGGGGAGTGTTCATGTTTAAGCATCTACTGCAGTGTTTCCCATTGTGGGTCCCACACGCCATGGGGGTAGTTCAGTTTCCAAAAGCCTAAGTCAGAACATTGGTTGATCAGTGCTTTGGTCAATTGACTTAGGCTTCTGGGAATTGAAGTCCAAAAAAACCTAAAAGTTGGAAACACCGATTTACTGTGTCTGCTGTTTTCTTTGATCCAAAGAGAAAACTGGGGAAATACAGTTGTTGTTGTTTTGCTTTGCACTTGTGTTGTGGTTACTGTGCAATCTCACCAGTTACTGACAAAGAGCCAATTTCTCCACTCCTGCTGCAGGGCAATGATGACGATACCAGTGAAGAGGGGGACAGTGATAAGGAAAATGAATCGGCTGCAGCAGCCACTGGGCCAGATTTTAACTACCTTCTGAACATGCCTCTCTGGTACCTAACCAAGGAAAAAAAGGATGAGTTGTGTAAGCAGCGGGATGACAAAGTAAGTGGATGAGCTGTTTTTGGGGAAGCTTACCAGGCAGCCATGTCTGAAGGCTCAAGAAGATGCTGAACTCCTTGTCCTTGGTCCTTCTTAGGAGACAGAACTGGAAAACCTGAAACAGAAGAAACCTGATGATCTGTGGAAACAAGACCTGGCTGTCTTTATTGAAGCACTCGAAGTAAGTCGCTCTTTGATAGCAATTACTCATATATACCACCCCACAGCACTTAGTGCACTCTCTGGCCGGTTCACATTTTGCCCCCCATCATGCTGGGTACTCATTTTACTGACCTCCACAAGATGGAAAGTTGAGGCCACCTTGAGTCCTGATCAGGATTGAACTCACAATATTTTGGCTGCAGTGTAGCATTTTAACCACTGTGCCGCCAGACCTCTTAATCTCTTTCTAGCTCAGAACAATTGTTGAAAGAATATAGCAATCCTATTTAAGGGATTACGTAACTAATTCTAGGGCAGGTAACTTGGAAGGATGTAAGGAGAAAGCAGGGAAGTGCCATTCCTGATTTTTTTTTTCCTACAAAGTTCCCTTCTCTGCTTAGCTCAAATGCTTACTGACTGCTAGTTCTTCAACTCATTTTTCTTTTGCCACAGAACCTAGAAGAAAAGGAAAAACAGGATGAGATGATTGGGGGCACAAGCAAGCCAATCAAAGGAAAAGGAGGGAAACTAAAAGTCAAGAAAATGCAGCTGCAAGAAGTCATGCCCTCCCCACATGGCAGAAGAGTCATTCCTCGAGTGACAGAAGAGATGAAGGCAGAGGTGGAGAAGAAATTAAAAAGGAAAGTTAAGGTAAAGTAGTAAATATGTAATTCTGTTGGATCCTCTATATATGTGCATATGTTTATATATTGTACACATTATAAAAGAAATTAGTTTTTCTTTTCTGCCACCATTTCTGGCCATGTCTTGCACTTGTGACTAATTTTCCTCCTCTTTACTTATCGTTAGACTGAAAAAACTGAGGTTGGTGGAAATCAAGATAGAAATTCACCGGCGGGTGATAAGGAACCCAAGAGTCTTAAACAGAGATTGGCAAAAAAAATAAAAACGGAGCCAGGTAAAATCTGTTCATAAAAGTTGGTTTTCTTTGTTTATTTTATTTGTAATAGTCTCGTTTTAGTTCAAAGGGAGGGGGACAAGAAAAAAATTAAAAGATATATCCTGAATCTAAGCTCTATCGTGCCTTTTGCACATTTTTGTGGGTGCATTGCGCACGCTTTTGTGTGTGTGGTCTCACAATTCAACAATGTAACCTGTTTATTTTCAGACACCAAGAAACAATCTGTGTTGCCATTCAAGCCAGTAAAAACAGTGAAAAGAAATCCTTGGTCTGGCTCCGAATCTGAAAGTGATGATGATGATGATGATGAAGATAAAGAGATTGCTCCTCGTCCCAATCTGCCACGCCGTCAGGCTGCAGGTAGGCTTAGGGGGAATTGAAAATTAGTTTGGAACTTTTACTTGATCGTATTTTAAGTCCTAAAGGAAACTGAGCTTATACAAGGGATATAAGCTATTTTGTTTTCTGCATGCCTCTTCTTGTAATTCATCTAATTATGTGGGAATAACATCTGATGAGACTTATTTCTGAGTATTGTAAGTACTGGAGTGGGACTTAATTTTTTTTCTGCTTTTTCTCAGCCAAAGCCAAGTATGTCTTGGATTCGGATTCGGATTCAGACCTCAGTGGCATAGTTGGAAAACCCCAAGCTCAGGAAGAAACAGATGAGGAAGTGGATGAAAGTCTAGAGGTGGCACCCCCCAAGTTGAAGGTTGTCTCTAAGTGAGTGTCTGGAGATAGTATTTATTTGTTTACTCAAGACAGTACATTTCTATCCCGCCCATCTGAGAAGAGAGTCCCCCACCTTGAGTGGTTTACAACAATAAATCAAAATATACGTAGAACAAAACAGCGGCAGTAGGGAGACATTCAACCACCAGCCCAAAGGCAGCAATGATATAGAAATAACTCTAAAAGCTGGCAATTAAGCAAACATTAGGACCAGAAACAAAACATTCTAAAAAGCTAATTAACCAAATGGGAGGGATTTTTAAATACTTCTCTAAATAATTCAATTTTTAGATATTTTTTTAAAAAATATTCAAAGAGCAGGCCTGAGGCAGCTCCACTGGTAAACTTTTCCCGTAAGTTGAGCATTGCCACCAAGAAGGCTCCCTCATTGTAATCTTCTTCACCAGTCTCAGTATTTGGATCAAATCAATCTTTATTACAGCCTAAGAACAGCATAAGAAACAAAAGTTAAAATGAGAGTACAGTAATACCTCGGATAACGCTAAGACTTGGTTCCACAAGTCTTAGTGTTATCTGATTTTTAGTGTTATCCGATGCATGTTAAAATCCTATGGGATGGATCGGATAAGGTTAAAGCTCCATAGAGATACATTGTAACCGCACAGGCTTTAGTGGTTGTTATCCGATACATCCCATAGGACCTTAAGTTATTCGATCCAGTTCTCCTCCCCAGATTACTTAACGTTCTGCGATTTTAGTGTTATCCGAGGTAAACGTTATCCGAGGTATTACTGTACTTAAAATATATCAAGAGACAGAAGTTAAAATGAAGGTGCTTAAAAAGGTGCATTTCTACTCAGAGTTAAGGAGTAGTTAAATAAAATCAATAATGTTACAACTATTACTAAGCCTGTGCTGTAGCCCTAGTAGTTTATTTGGCTGAAGGTCCTGTTAGGATTGTTCTGATCTTACACGCTGCCTTGCAAAAGCTGGCAGTGTTGTGGGTGAAAGTGGGCCTTTCATCAGATAGCAGCCAGTGGGTACATGTGCTGTTTGGCCAGCCAGGATAGTTGCAGAGTAGCAGAGATCTGAACTTGTTCCGGATGTCTATAAAAAGGGCAGATGCAGAGAACATGTTCTATGATTTCAGTTTCTCCTCATTATTGGCATTTGGAGTTGCATGCTTTGGGAGGACCAGGCGATGCAAGCAGTAGAGTTTTGAAAGTGAAGCTCCACAGATTGTTTCTTGGTAACAGGGGCCCAAAACTGTTACCTAGAGAGAGAGAGGTGAAAATAAATAGCTTTATTCAACTGTTAGAATGACTCAAACAGAGAGTAAATTGCCTTTTCAGGCCAAACAGAGCAGTATAGATCAGCGGTGGCAAACCTATGGGAGGCATGATAGAGGTGGTACTTGGGGCTCTTTCTGTGGGCACCCATGTGGGCACCCTAGGACAGAGTTCACTCTGCCCAGCAGCTCTGGGAGAGTTTTCTCCCTCCCCTCTTGCCATGTTGGCACTTTGCAATAAATAAGTGGGTTTTGGGTTTCAGTTTGGGTACTCAGTCTCTAAAAAGTTCACCATCACTGGCATAGATGGTTCAGTAGCCTCATAATTTACTGTGAGAAACTGGATGAGAGAAAGAGAAAAGGGAAAGAAAAGGTATTTTATAATACAGCTGAATATTGAGTCAACAATAGAAACGTCTTTCTCGTTTTCCTTTCCTTTTTATTAAAGGCAACTACCTTATACAGGTCTTACTGTTTTTGTGCAGGAAAGTGTTATCCAAGATCTTAGCTATTCTGTACAACAAAACTGCCTTCTTTTTAATTTGTCCTTAGTTTTTCATTCTAAGCAACTAAGGCTTCTACGTGGTTTGAAAGTTCACGAGCTTCTATAAATCCTTCAAAAGATCCTGTTTAGATTTAAACACATTTAACCATGCTGCATAGTTCCAGAGCAGCCCCAAAAGAAGGGAGTGATAAACTACTGCTGTGTCTTCTCTTCCTAGAAAACCTGGAATGGGTTGCCATAACTCTGAACTGACTTGATGACATACCATTATTATATCGCACTTCTCATACCAAACACAATGTATGTGTCCCAAATGTTCACAAACACCAAATGTTCAGGTGTAGCATTACAGAGACTTTCCTGGAATAAAGAGCAAGCTTATGCCAATGATAACATGTAGATGTATTCCACATTATTTAATCTTTATTTTAGCAAAGCCAAGGAACAGAAAGATAAAGTAGAGTCCAGCCCACCAGAGCTTCAGAGTGCTGTCACAAGTAAGTGTATCACTCGATTCATCACCTCTTTGCTTATTCTCTGATTAAAATCTACCTGTTAACCTTTTCTTAGAGCTTTATGAATGCAGCCCTCTGTTGAAATTCATAGAGTAATAGCTGGTCTCTAGTAAAGTACTAAGACGTCTACATATTGTTGAACCAGTCTTCCTATCAAGGTGCCTTGTATGTGTGTGTATGTGCACATAGGGAAATATTAGTAAATAGTTTATTTCTTTTAATGCTAAAGCTATTTCTTCCCAGTGCATAAACCAAGCTTTGTATACACAAATAAAGCTTCCCACCTCAAGCTGTTCACTACAGTACAGCATCTGTTGGCAACGGGCTATCTCAATGGTGGTGATCCTATGGCACATGCGGCAGAGGTGACACTCGAAGTCTTCCCTGTGGGCACATGTGCAGTCACCCCAGCACAGAGTTTGCCCCACCCTTTGCCCAACAGCCCAATTGGGAACACTTCCTCCCTCCCCCAGCACAGAGTTCACTCTACCCGGAAACCCAATGGGAGTGCTTCCTCCCTCCCCCAGCACAGAGTTCACTGTGCCCAGAAACCCAATGGGAACGCTTCCTTCCTCTTCCAGCACAGAGTTCACCCTGCCCCTTTACCCAGAAACCCAATGGGAGCGCTTCCTCCCCCAGCACAGTTTGCTCTGCCCAGCAGCCCAATGGGAGCATTTCCTTCCTCCCCTGTTGCTGTGTTGGCACTTTGCGATAAGTGGGTTTGAGGTTGCAGTTTGGGCACTTGGTCTCTAAAAGGTTTGCCATCACTGGGCTAGGCTTCTGCCAAATCACTACTGCACAGTGATCTATCTTAACTCTCAAATGAGAGAGAGAGAACCCTTTCTGAAATAGCCAAGAAATCCAGTCTGCTGACAAAAGAGCCGACTTTTGGTTCTTTATTTATAGCCACATTGGTGCTCTTATCTCTTTGCTTTGCCAGTTCACAAAGGTGGATATTCCTAATATTTTGAGTGTGTGTGTATATTTTTACACTGCTTAAAACAGCTAATAATTGTGTTTGCAATTGTGGAAAAAAGCAGACAAGCAAGCAGAATTTAAAGAACTCCAAGGGCCACTTTGGCTTGATAAACATGAAAGGGTTTGTGCTGCGATAATTTCACCGGGGGGGGGGGGATCTATTGTCGTTCCAACAGACATTTTTGAACTGTTACCTGATTTTAACAGCTAGTTTTTAATCTAGCTTAGGGGTGCCCAAACTCCGGCCCGCTGGCCAGATCTGTGTGTTTTACTTCCACTTTCAGGAGCAACGAGGGCTGTGTGGGCCAGATGAATTGGGGTCAGGGGCTGGTCACCCCTGGTTCAAAGAGAAAAAATGGCAGCCTAAAATCTATCTCATCCTGTTGCGAAACATCTGTTGCGAAACAGATTGCAAGATGCATTTTAATTCCGCTTCCGGGGGGAGGAACCACTTGACCGGCCCACTAAACCACGAGACCCACTGACGGCCAGAAATGTTTGGGCACCCTTGATATACCTGGTAGACATTTCTCCCTCTATTGTTCAACTTTAAACAAACATGAACTTGACTGTTTTAATGGTTTACTTTTTAATCAGTTTCCCACTTCTCTATACTTCTCTATGTATTTGCTTGCTTTTGACACTGTCCTCTTTATTAGGCCTCCCTCTCTCTATCTGTTCTAGATCATTTTTCCATATCATGTGAGCTCTTTTTCCTGAGTTTACTCTTTTTTCCCTCTCCTCTCCTGCTCATTGTGTGCATACAGTATTTGCTTATGCTTCCCCCCCCCCCCCCCGAATTTTGTTTCTCATCTGAGTTTTTGGCAACAGAAACTGGTGACCTGGCTATAAGGGAATGGGAAAGTTTTGTATGTGGTTTTGTATTCATTACTTGAGTTCTAAACTGTTTTTTAAATGTGTTGGAGCTTGTAATTTACGGGGGACTTTTCTTTCTCCAAGTTCATGTTGAGGACTATGATAAACCTAAACCAGCTACAGTTCTTGCTGCGCCACCTAAACCTGCCCCCAAAAAGAGAGCACCAGCCAAGAAAACAGCAGCTGTAACTGAGGGTAAGATTTCTGACGATGCCTGTAAAAAAAGTGTTCATTTGCTGTTGCTCTTAAAGAAATCCAAATGTCTTCAGAGTCAGGCTTCTTCTGCATGAAGGGTTTTGCAGAAGCATCGAATAGCTGCATGCTTGGTGCCTCCTTGGTGTCCCCTCTTCTTCCCTCCCGCCTACTGCTAGTTCAGGATGTTTGAATACACTTACAGAGCCTCTGATTCTCCTCATGTTGTCTTCTACCTGCGGTTGGGGGGGGGGGGGTTTGACACTGTAGCTGACTCTGACAAGAAAGAATTTGGCTGCATGGAGCACATAATAAGAATCACAATAAATTGACTGATTTAGTGTAGTTTAACATAATAACATCTTGGGGATAATGGAGGGGGAATGGAAAGAACATGTGAATGGGAGTGTAAAAGCCTCCCTATAATAATAATTTCATGTCAGAAATTATTCTGGGTTGAAAGGATTTTTTGCAGAAGAAACTCCACTCAGGGAACGCCCAAATGAGGCTCCTTTCATGTTCCCAAGAATTGGGACAGAGACGGGCATTCAATTCGTCACGCAATGCCCCGAACTGCTGATTTGCCAGCCTTCCATCTAACAAGGCGAGCTTCTTAACCACTGAGCCACCACAGCCCCAAAAGCCTCCCTGAGCCCCACAGACATGACATCTGACTTCTGTAAGCACTTGGTTTGCTCACTTGGCAACTGGTTGATCAGATGAGTGCAGACTGCGGTGGCTCAAGTGGTTAAGATGTTGAACTTGACGACTGAAAGGTCAGCAGTTCGAGACCCGGGTACTGCGTGACAGAATGAGCTCCCGTCTCTGTCACAGCTCCTGCCAACCCAGTACAGTGGAACCCTGTATAACGAATGCTTCATACAATGAAAAAATTGTACAATGAAGAGGATTTTGGAACAAATGGGTGCATCGTACAACAAAAATCTTCGTTGTTCCCAACTCCTCTTCGTTGTACGATTTTCTCACTGCCCCAAAAGGGACTTTGCAATTGTCCGTTTACAATGAGACCCTTCCTCTTGCTGCCCCAGAAGGGACTTTGCAAACGGACGATCATAAAGTCCCTTTTGGGGTGGCAAGAGAACCCAAAGCAGACATGGGGAGTGCACTCAAAACAGCTACAGTAAAGGAATCTCCCCACCCCCAGCTGCTTTGAACACAAACATCGCAGGCGTGCCGTTTGGGGCTTCTGAGGGAAGTTGACTCAGAACCACCACCCCCTCTCCAAGCAGTGGTCCCATACAACGGGGGAAAAACAAACTATACAATGAACAACCCAGTGGAACTGATGTTTTTCATTATACGGGGTTCCACTGTAGTTTGAAAGCAAGAAATTGCAAGTAAAAGAAATAGGTACCACTTCTGTGGAAAGGTAAACATTGTTCCGTACACTCCAGTGTCTAGTCATGTCTGCCACATGTCCATGGAAACATCTGCAGACACAGACAGCCCTGGCTCTCTGGCTATAAACAGATGAGCACTGAACCCTAGAGTCAGATACGACTGATTTTCAAGTAAAGGTGCCCTTTTACCTGATCAGACAAAGTTGGAAAGGACTGCCATTGTTCTAGGTCTTTTTCTCAAGATGTCCCCATAATGAATCATTGGATAATTCAGTGGCTTGACTACATCTGCTGTGGAGCGAGTGGTTGAGAGTTCGTTTCTCCACTATGCTGGACTCAATGATCCTTCCAGCTTTGCAGCTCTCAAATGATGATGGTGATTATCATCATATCCAGATACCTTTTAGCTTTGATTGTAATGAACAGCTGCCTTGCTTTACAGTGTCATGGGAAGATGCAGATTATACTTCAGGTTGTTCAAGCGTAGTCTTGAGGGGCTTGGATCTCTTTAAGACTTGTCGTGATCATCAACAGAGTGAATTTCTGATGTAGTCATTTGGAAATTTTGTTGTGGCAGACCTCTGGGAGACACACAGGAATAATGACAGCAAAGAGAATGAATATTTTCTATCATTTTAGACAACCAGCTTTCTATCATGGACGCTTTCTCAAAGAAGAAGGTGACAGCAAAATCCAGCAAAACAGCCGTTGCCAAGAGTTCGGGCTCCAGTACAGAGGGAGCAGCTTCTAAAAAGCCAGCACCTGCCGAAACAAAGAAACCTGCCAAAAGAAAGCCTCCCTCTGGCTCTTCGGACTCCGATTCTGACTTTGGCCAGTCCATTAAAAAATCCACGGCAGTTAAGGTTTGTTTGTTGCTGTTCCTATTCTTCCTACCTATCTCTAATGTTGGAAGGTGGGGAGTAATATTAAAAGACTCTTTGCCTGCCCTCTGCTACTGTGTCCGTCCCCCCCTGTATATTTTGAGGCACAGATTTGCTTACTCCAGGAGGTCCTGTCTAAATTTGAGCACCAGCATATGTGAATGACGTAAGTGCCTCCAAGTTAGTTAAGCTCACTGAAAGGGGGGCATTTACTGCACTCTGCAGACGTGTGTCCAATCTGGTTTCACGTAGTCTGTGGCAGGGTTTCTTGACCTTGGCCCCCCAGATGTTCTTGAACTTCAGTTACCAGAAGCCCAAGTCACCACACCTGCTGATCAGTGCTTCTGGGAATTGAAGTTCAAGAACATCTGGGGGGCCAAGGTTAAGAAACCTTGTTCCATGGAGTTAGAGTAGGTGAGGTCATATGTACGTCCCAAGGCATAAACATAGTGGATATTTGATACTTTCCAAGTTCCCTTGTTCAGTCTGCGGGCCGGTTACACAGTTCCTCCCAGTGGAAGTAAAATGCACCTTTCGATCTGTTTTGCAACAGGATGAGATAGATTTTAGGCTGCCACTTCCTCTGCTTAAACTAGAGGTGCCCAAACTATAGCCCACAGGCTGGATCCAGCTGCCCATCCATCCAGCCCACGTCACCCTCATGGGCGCATTTTACTTCTGCTTTCGGGAGTGACAAGAGCAGTGCGGGCTGGATGGATTGGCATCAGGAGGCAGATGCGGCCCACGGACCATTGTTTGGGCACCCCTCCACTAGTGTGTTCTGATCTGGCCTTTATCCATCTGAAGCTATGCAAGCCTTCAGATTTCCTCCTATCATTTTCCTGACCATTAGCGCATGGCAGAGTAATAACTTGGAGGAAAATGCTCCTAGTAAAGAACCACCAGGCTTGTGCTGCCTGTTCTTCCACTATCTCATATATATATTTTTCCTTGTTCTTGGAGCATCTAAAATGGCAAAAGGTGTAGCTGGGTGAGAAGAGTCTGTAAATGAAGCTGAAAGCGGGAGAAAAGACAGCTACTCTTTATGCCCGGTTTTAAAAACAATGTGTGCTTGTGTCTATGTTAGAGAAAGTTGCGTGGAGTAGAGCAAAGAACTTCCACATTTCACCACAGTAAAGTAAACGCCTCCCTTGCTCGAAAGCCAGTAAATTAAGACTTAACGAGTATGGTACTCGTCTCCGTTTCTAGCCAAAGAGCCAGTACTGTACTGTCTGTGTCTGTAAACATTTCTCTGATCATGTGGCAGGCACAACTAGATGGCACGGAATGCTGTTACCTTTCCCACTGAAGTGGTACCTGTTTATCTGATTGCAATTTCTTGCTTTCAAACTGCTAGGTTGGGAGGAGCTCGGGCAGATGATGGGTGCTCACTCCATCACACAGCACTCGGGTCTCGAACTGCTGATCTGTCCACCTTCCGGTCACCACAGCTCCTTTCAAGATAGCACCTACCTGCATTTACTCCTCAACATACACATGGAGGTTTTTTTTAAGTCTCCTGGGAGTTAATCAGCTGGAGTTTGTTTGTTTTTTTTACTTTACAGAAATCCAAAAAGATCGATGAATCTTTTTCCATGGAAATCGGCTCGAATGAGGAACTCTCTGCTCCAGCTGTACCCCGTGAAAGGGTGGGACGGGCAAGAAAACCTATCCAGTATCTGGAGGACTCCGATGATGACATCTTCTGAATTGGAAGCAGAATTGCTACGAATTTTGTTCCACCTCCTAACATTCAGCGTTTCTGTGTGAAATAGCCAAAAATGGATTCCAAGTGCTTGTAATGCGTTAGTGATACAGTGGTACCTCATGCAGCTATTTTAATCCGTTCCATAGGGCTTGTTGTACGAAACAATTGTTATATGATGCATGCATCGTATAGCAATTTTCCCTATGGGATGCATCGTACAATTTTTTTCCCCCCTTTCCACTAAGTGGTTTTTCCCATTGAAAAATCGTTGTACGATGTTTTTCATAGTGAAAATTTTTATACGGGACGCCATTTCCCCCCCAAAAAACCTAATTGTTATACGATTTTGTTGCTATACGGGCCAATTATTGTATGAGGCTCCACTGTACTTTGTTTTTTCCGTGTTCTGTCTGTCCCTGTAAATATTTTCTGTACGTTTCTATTCAAGCTACTCTTTTTACATTTGCTTAATAAATGTTTTTCTGTTTGAAAACTGCACATGAATCCCTTTGAATCTGTGTATTCAGTTCTTTACATTCAAGAATAATCTTCAGGCATCTCACCAAATCAAGGTTCATTTTCACAAGAACTTGGAGGGGGGGGGAGTAGACAATAGAGTTCAGTTTTTGCTACCATATCTTTTTTAACATTGACTAGCAAGGGGAAATCCCTGGCATTCAGGGCCTGATCTAGCTTATCAGAGTGTCTGCTTCAGCCAGTGGAACCCTTCAGAAAAGAGACTGAATCATGGTTTTGTGGCTGCAATCTTTCCTCTTGACTGGCTGACCAGTTTGGTCATCTCCATATTTCTCATATGTGAAAAGTGATTGTAGGATGTCTTTGCCTTCCTTTCATCCAGATCTGAAATACCCCCTGGCACATATTTGACACAGTTTTGCTGTCGGAAGACACTCAAATATTCCATGGTCAGTGCTAAAGAGTTTTAGGGCAGGTTCTATTTCGACCTGCGGGCCGAATGCAGCCTGAGGCACCATTTCATGTGGGCTTCCACCATGCTAGGAAGTGCCATGTGGAGGAAGGGCAAAATGGCCATCCGGCCCCTGAAGCTGTCTGAGGGAGCATGACCTGGCCCCCAGCTTTAAAAGGTTGAGAACTGATCTATTTGGTATTTTTCCTTGCTTCAAAAGTAATATTCCTTGAGACTTTTAGATCCATCAGATACTATAATTTCACAAGAAGTGACTTGGATGTATGAACATCAGTTTAATCGTGTTCAGTAGCAATCCTCTAGTCCCAAATCTGTAATTTCTTTCCCTAAAGACAAAAGCTTGAAGATTTGGTTGTAGACTGGTTTAAAGGAGAAAGCTCCTCCCTTTGGGGGGGGAGGAGTTGTTGCGTTCTTGCCTTCTAATAATAAAAAGACGGAAAGTCCCAGTACAGTGGAACCTCGGTTTACGGAATTAATGCATTCTCCAGGATGTTTAGTACAACAAAAATTACTTAAACTGAATTTCCCATAGGAATGCATTGAATGGAATTTCCCATAGGGATGCATTGAAAACCAAAATATGTTAACCGAAATGCAGTTTCCCATAGGAGTGCATTGAAAACCAATCTGTTCCGGGGGGGGGGAGTTCCGTAAACAGAGCCGCTATTTTCTATGAATTTCCTTTCGTTATACGATTTTTACGTTAACCAAGGCATTAACCAAGGTTCCACTAGTTAAAACGGCACACACGTGTAAAACTATAAAGCTACTCTGGTTTTTAGCCTGTACAAATCTTTCACCTTTGAAAATGTATGGCATGGGTGATGTCTAGCAAGACCTACTGGTATGGCCTTTCCCCCTCCACCCGACACTGACCATCAAAATGACATTCCAGGGCCTTGTATCAGACCCAAGTGTTTATTGGAAAGCAGTCAAGTGTTGAAAGAGCTGTCAGATTTTCCACTGGGTTGGGGAGTGGTAGAGGGGGAAACGACTGCATAAACTCAACTAACACTTTGGTCTCCCCTCCACTGCGCTATTTAAAGGCTCTCTAGCCTCTATGAAACATCCCAGTGAACAAGTCTCTCCCAACCCTGAATATAACTTACAGACCTGGAAGTTGTAAAAATTTGGTGGGTATCCAAAGATATTACACCACCTTATTACTGAAGAAATGTTGGCTATTCCTTTTAGTTAGCAGCGTACGTAACTGGTTCTCAACCTTTTAAAGCCAGCGGTCAAATCATGCTCCTTCAGACTGGTGGTGGGCCAGATTGGTGGTCCAATTGCCAGAAATGGCCACACACGCATTTACAACAGCCAAGTGTTTACGACAGCTGCAGACACATTTATAGCTGTTTACGCCGCTTCTGCCAGTGGCAGAGCGAGCAAGGGCATGGGGGCCTGATGATTTGATGCTGTGGGCTGGATCCGGCCCACAGGCCATGGGTTGAGAACCCTTGGTATATAAGGTGTTGGGACTAGAAAATGTGGAGTGATCAACTTCCCCTTTAACAACCCTCCACTTTTCTCTTTGGTTTTTTTTCCACACAAACCAGCATTTTGCTATGACAAAATCACTCAATAAGCATTTAAAGTAGCAAAAGGTATCCTTACTTACAGTTATCATTTTTAGCTACATTCAGAAGGGTAAGAAGAAAAATCCATGATTTCCTGTTTTTGGATTGTAATAAGATACAATCTGCTGCTTATTTTCTCATGGAACACCTAAGAGTAGGATCCTGGCTTGGACAGCATGCCATGAAAGTGTCTGATGAAGTAACCTTTTGAGTTACAAAAAGCTTGCAAAGTTTTGAATTTTTAAAGTGACCTATAAAAGGGATCAAACTACATTTGTTTAAGGAAAAAATGGAATCTCCAGCATGTGTCAGATACCTCCTTGCTTGTAGTTGATCAGAATTCAGAGAAAGTGACTGGCCCGTGGCCTGAAATGTTTGGGCACCCCTGGTCTAGGTCCTTAATTTTGGATCTGTGTGGCAGTGGTATTAATGGAAAATTAACTGATTAATATAATGAAAGTGGATATCTGTGACTGAAATGGTTCTTCAAAATGGACAGTTGCAACGATGTGGGAAAATCTACTTTTCTGCATGAGACACCCTGAAATGCATGTTATTAGTTGATGATATGCAGTTTGCCACAAAATCTGTCACCAAATAAGTCAGTCATAGTTTCAGAAAATTGTCCCATGTGTGTTAAGATGCATCCTCAACTTTTCTCTCAAATAAAAACTCACTACCCAAAACTCTGCTACTTTTAAGAGCATTTTGACAGGAACTATTTAAGAATTATACCATTTTTATCCATTCTAAGGAAAACATTTTAGACATCCTTCTGTCCCTTTTTAATTCTCAATCTGCACTATCAAAAGTGGCCACTAGAGGGGATTTCCCAAGTTTATTTGCAAGCAGCGCTAGAGACACAATGCTAGGACCTATCATAGATCAAGTCCACTTCTCCAGATGAAGTGGACTCGAGCCACGAAAGCTCACATTGAAATCACAGTACTTCTTGAAGACGTTCATTAGCTACACTCTGAAAGGCTCATCCTGGAGATTTTGGGAAGCTGTTATTGGACTAAAGGTCACCATTGCTCGAAGGCCAGTTGTATCTGACTCTAGGAGGGCAATGCTCATCTCAATTTACAACCAAAGAGCCAGCGCTGTCTGCGTCTGCAGACATTTCCATGGTCATGTGGCAGGCATGACTAGACACTGAAGCACACAGAATGCTGTTACCTTTCCCATCGAAGCGGTACTTATTTAGTAAAGGTAAAGGTTTCCCTTGCTCGAAAGCCAGTCGTATCCGACTCTCGGGGTCAGTGCTCATCTCTGTTTCAAAGCCGAAGAGCCAGCGTTGTCTGCTTCTGCAGACGTTTCCGTGGTCATGTGGCAGGAATGACTAGACACCGGAGCGCACGGAACGCTGCTACCTTTCCACCGAAGTGGTCCCTATTTATCTACTCGCAATTTCTTGTTTTTGAACCTTGGAATTTCTTGCTTTTGAACTGCTAGGTTAGCAGGAGCTGGGAGAGACGACAAGGGGTCACTCTCATGTAGCACTCGGATCTCAAACTGCAGACCTTCCGGTCATCAAGTTCAGCGTCTTAACCACTAAGCCACCGCAGTCCCTTGTTGGACCAAAGGTCTATCTTGTCAGTCGCATATGAGGGGAGGTAGAGATAGAAAGTGGCCCTCTCTGAGAGAAGGCCAAACATCTCAGATCTAAGGCACAGTTTGTAGGCTCCATTTCTACAAGGAAGGGATCCAGAATCATTCTGTGCCTAGGGCAGACGTGAAACTGTCAAAATGAAGACACTCTTTGGTGAGTTCATTCCGCAATTCCTTTTGCCTGACCTAGTGTGAGAAAGATTAGCCAGCAATATAAGGTTTCTGTTGCCAGGGTATGCCCGAAAGTGGTTCAAGAACACCACAATCTTCAAGATGGTGGGGAAGAAAAGGTGTTTCATTTCGGGCGATCTGGTTCTGTTTTGTTCTAAACTGCCTAACTTCTTCAACGTAGTGGATCAAAATAGGTGTGCTTTTCAAAAACTAAAGTAGGCTTGTTAAAGTTTTGCTTCAGGTCCCTGAGACGACACGTGCTTTTCCCTCCCATGTGGTGAATGGAAATAGAGTTGTCTATGGCTGCCCACTTCGCCCAGGGACAATGTGCCACAACTACCGGCCTGTCCCTTTAAAAGCTTTCCAGGCAGAGCTATAGGGAAATACCCAGCCTCTCTCTCTCTCTCTCTCTCTTTGCTTGTGTGCCACTATCCTCGCCAGAGGTGAAGCCACTAAGCGGAGAACAAAAGAAAGAGATGTCAGCAAGAGCAGGAGTGGAGGCACAATTCTAGGCGAGACGGAAAGGTGGACAGCAGGTAAGGGGCACGACCAGCATATAAGCATCAACTTAGAGGTCGTTTGGAAGAGAGCGAAAGAAACTTGAATTATTTTTCCTTTTTTGGGCATGTGCTTATTTGCCTATCCCAAAGTGAGCGGTGGATCAGCGTCAAATCCATTCTTACCAGAGTTTGGAAAAGTTAACTTATGGGTCCATAAGGGTTAGAATTGCCAGTCTAAATGGTTGGGGGGAATAATTAATGTTGGGGGATCCTGGCATTTGGAGTCCAAAAAAGCAACCTTGCATACATTGGTCCTTGCAAACTGGCCTTTCAGAGAGGAACTATTCAGGGGTGCAGGAGAAATAAAAGGACATAATAGGACTGGGAAATAATAATTGTGTGTCAGAAATTATTCTGGGCTGAAATGATTTTTGCTGGAGGAACTCCGCTCAGGGGACGCCTGAATGAGGCTCCTTTCACGTCCCCAAGATCGTTTCCCACCAAAGTGGTCCCTATTTATCTACTTGCAATTTCTTGCTTTGGTTGGCAGGAGCAAATGTAGAACTTCACTTTGTAACTAGGAGCTGGTAAGCACAGGGGCTCTAGGTCCGTGATGGTGAACCTTGGCACTCCCGCTGTTCTTGAACTTCAATTCCCAGAAGGCCAAGTCTCTGTGAATCCACATGCACGGGTTCACTGCGTACGTGCAGTAAACCCATTCGTGTGGATTCACAGGGACTTGGGCTTCTGGGAATTGAAGTCCAAGAACAGCGGGAGTGCCAAGATTCGCCATCACTGCTCTCGGCCAACAGGGAAAGGATTGTATACACTAAATATTACCAAAAGTCGTACAGAAGTCTAATAACAGCAGTAATGATGCCTATAATCTTACAAGCATAGACAAGAGCAGTTTATTTTAGATTTTTGTATACTTTATTAGAAAGAAGTCTCTCCTGCAAACCTCTTAACTAAACTAAACCTATAAACTAAGCCTCTTAACTAAACTAAACTTGCTCACTTCAAAGGTCTAGACTATAAATATTTCATTGCTCTAAAAGACGACACTTCCCCACCACTACCTAAGGAAATACTGTACAATTATAAGAGGCTAAATACAAGCCTGTAGAGTTTGGAATAGTTACTATTTTAAATTACTAATCCCACGCTATAACTGCTGCGGGATACTGGAAGTTTGCGGTCCAAACGAAAATCTTTCCAAGGTCTGTAAGTTTATGATGCGTGTTATGCACTATTTGCAGCAAGATTTAAATAGGAGATATGTGTGGCCGGATATCCCGCTATGGTAATGAAAATAGGAGAGAGATCTAGCATTGTCTGTCTACCCCCTTTAGCAAAATTAATCCACTATGTCTGAATAAAGTGTAAGTGCTTTTTTAACCCTCAAAACAATCCTGTGAAGTAGATCAGACTGAGAGATGCTGAGTGGATCAAAGTAACCCACTGAGCATCATCGTGAATGAGAGATTAGTCTAAGGGCCAGCTTTACAATGCAAGTGTAAAATACGTTCTGGTGGCACAGTGGTTAACCTGCTGTACTGCAACCAAAAAGTTGTGAGTTCAATCCGGAACAGGGCTCAAGGTCGACCCAGTCTTCTATTCTCTGAATGTAAAATGAGTACCCAACATGTTGGGGGCAAAATGCAGATTAACTGGTGAACCATTCAGAGGGTGCAGTAAGTGCTATGGGGTGGTCTATGAATGTGATTGCTTTGCTTTTTGTTGCCGCTGGCCCTACAACAATGGGAGGCATCATCTAATACAGGATTCTCAACCTGCGGCCCATGGCATCTTTTCATGTGCCCCTCCCACACACACACACACCAGGAAGTGCCATGTGGCCGAGGGAGGGCTAAATGGCCATCCGGGTCCCAAAGGTGTCTGAGGGAGCGTGACACGGTCCCCGGCTTTAAAAGGTTGAGAACTCCTGATCTAATATAACTTTGGTCTTGAGAAGAAGGTCTGGGGTCTGGCTGATGTTCTGCCTCTCAGTGTTAGCCCCATTCATTATTAAGAAGGGGTGGATATTAATCTATAACCAGAATGTGCAGACTTCATAGTGAAGGGGGTTTTTTTTGGCACTTCTCACTGTGACATTAGCCAGAGGTTAAGGAAGGCGGGCAAGGCAACGTTCTTCAGGAAGATGTCTATACACTCTTTAGGGTATGCCTTTAGAAATTTAAGAAAACAACACCATTGTCAACTAAGATTTCTGCTATACTGACTCAACAAACTGAAGAAAGCTGTACTTTTTGCGTTTCCATAGCTGTGGTGCAGCTGGAGGCCCAGTTTCTTCCCTCCTGATACCAACAATTTCTAGGATGCCACATGAAAAGGTAGACTTTAGCTACTTCAGCTTCAACAGTTCTGTAGAAGACAGGACTACAGCAGGTGGAGCTTGTGTGACAAATTAAGGTAAAGGTCAGCCTTGCTTGAAAGCCAGTCATATCTGACTCTAGGGTTCAGTGCTCATCTCTAGCCAAAGAGCCAGCGCACAGAATGCGGTTACATTCCCACCTATTTATCCACCAGCAATTTCTTGCTTTCAAACTGCTAGGTGGGCAGGAGCTGGGACAGAGACAGGAGATCACTCCGTTGTGCAGTACACGGGTCTTGAACTGCTGACCTGCCAACCTTCCAGCCGTCAGGTTCAGCGTCTTAACCGCTAAGCCACTTCAGTCCCTTGTTTAACAAATTACAGGTGCTGAAATTCCCGCACTGCTGTTAAAGTCACAGAAATCCTATCTGCCTTTATTATTTAAAATATTTATTTCCATCATTCTCCTCAAAGTGACCCAAGGCAGCTTTCAATATTAAAACAATCGATATTAAAAGCTTTAAAATCCCTAAAAGAATCAAACAGGATTCTGCGTGGCTACCATAACCCTTTCTCATTTGATAACCTGCGGTGCCTCCTCTAACCCCAGCCTAGCCTGTATTTATTGAAAATATCTTCTACTCTAGTCTTTTATGATTTACCATCAGTGGGTCAGGCTCCATTGCTGCGCTTCAAAGTACTAGCAGTGTGTAATGCAAGAAATGAATAGATTGTTAAGGTCTTTTATCAGGCCAGCATTTCCCACAGAACTGAATAGATGCCTCTTACATCTCTGCATGATTTACTGCTCAGGATGTCTCTACTTCCGTTCTGCTTCTGCTAGGGTTGAATCACTGCCTATAGTAGTGATGGCGAACCTTGGCACTCCAGCTGTTCTTGGACTTCAATTCCCAGAGGCCCAAGTCCCTGTGAATCCACACGAATGGGTTTACCGGCACTCCAGCTGTTCTTGGACTTCAATTCCCTGAAGCCCAAGTCCCTGTAAATCCACACAGATGGGGTTTACTGCACAATAGGGTTACTGTTTTCTGGACTCATGCAAAAACATGAGGGAAAAATTATGTTGCCGTATCTGTATTGTTTTCGTTTCTTTAAGTATTATCCACTTGCATCTAACTTAGAGCAGTCCTAATAAGGTGGGGTTATTTTTAGCTACATACAGATTTTTGCCTCTGCAATTGGACATGGTCAAGCAATAGTAATAGCAATTACACTTATATACCCTCTCCATAGTGATTAATGCACTTCCTGAGTACAGTATTTCACAAGGTGTTAGCACCCCAAAAAAATAAAAATAAAGCCTGGCTACTTAACCTGGAAGGTTGAGTCAACCTTGAGCACTGTCAGAACTAAACTCACAATGTCAGCAGTTTGACCTGCACTACAGCAGTTTAACCACTGTGCCACCAAAGGCTCATACAGAGATTTTAAACCAGGTTTTCTAAGTCCTAGTCTGTCACTTGGTGTCTGGCCAAGGTTATCCTGCTATGGTAATAGATTAGACGAGGAGTTCTCAACCTATTAAAGCCAGGGGCTGGGTCACGCTCCCTCAGACAGCTTTGGGGGGCCAGATGGCCATTTTGCCCTTTCTCCACCACAAGGCACTTCCTGGTGTGGTGGTGGGCCACATGAAATGGTGGCATGGGCTACATCTGGCCCAACGGCCACAGGTTGAGCATCCCTGGAGGAAACCATACTGCCAGTGACTCAACGCCGAGTGTCAGGTGGTGGTTAACTAACCTGACAACCATGAGTCCAAATGCCTTGTGTGCCAAAGTCCACAGGGAAGGGTGATGGTCCCCAAGTGGATTAAATCGCACTCGAATCCATCTTAAGAGGGTAGCAGCTTCATCAATACTGGCCTGGGGCTGAGGAGGACTTTGCATGCCAAAAATGCTCAGGACCAGAAAGTGACTCGTGGACTGGATCAGTGGTACGGATGTCACACTGTGATACAGAAGGCAGATGAAAGGCCACTACATTATTTTATCAGGACAGTCTTCATGGCTGATTGCTGTGGTGATCGCCAATATTTGGATTCGGATACAGGAGGAGGAGGAGGAGGAGGAGAAGGAGAAGAAGAAGAAGAAGAAGAAGAAGAAGAAGAAGAAGAAGAAGAAGAAGAAGAAGAAGAAGAAGAAGAAGAAGAAGAAGAAGAAGAAGAAGAGGAAGGAAGAAGAAGAAGAAGAAGAAGAAGAAGAAGAAGAAGAAGAAGTCCTCTGTCACTCCATCCGCTACATCTCACTGTCTTTCACTAATCCCTTCTATTACATGTTCTAAAAGGCAGTCTTTGTAGGGGCACAAGTTTGACATGTCTGCAAATATAACTCTGGAGATAAGCATTTCTCAGTTATCAAGCAGCTGGCTAGACGCCTTCATGTTTTCTAAGGACTCCATCTCTCTGATCTGTCCCCACTGGAAAATGTCTTCTCTTTTGGACGCATCAGTCTATTCCCCAGGCAGCTGTTCGCATGCTCAGCCAGCCTAGACTGGCCAGAGCTGTTGGACTTTATCTGCCTGCCTCTCCAGATAACATAAAACATCTACCAGCATCCCCTGACCCATCCCAGCGGTGCTGACAAGGCAGTACCCCTTTCATAGCCTCTCCAGAGCTATGATGGGGCAGAGGATGGAAAATCTTGCCAACGCAGACGTTCAGCGTTCACTGGCTCAGCCTCGGAGCGCCTTACAGAGAAGAAGAATTCCTCCTCCATATCTACTTACAAACACAGAACATGGATTAGATTCCAAATGCCTTGGGAATTTTACCATGGGGTACAGTATCTCTACTTTTAACTCTCACTGAATACTAGGCAAGCTTTTAAAAGAAGATGGTATAAGCAGACTTTCACAATGGTTAATTTGGGGGGGCGGGGGTTGTAACTACCAGACCCCGTAAAGGTAGAGATCTCCCATGCTTGAAAAAGAGTTGTGTCAGACTCTAGGGATGGTACTCATCTCCGTTTACAGCCGTTTACATGGGCATGTGGCAGGCATGACTATACAGCGGAGCGCACAGAATGCTGTTAACTTTCCTGCCGAAGTAGTATCCATTTATCGAATTGCAATTTCTTGCTTTCCAAATGCAAAACCTCCACCTATTTTCCCCAAAAATGCAAAAGAAGACCAGAGCATATGGTGAAGGCACTTTGCTCTGTAAATACCTCTTGAACTTCTGAAGGAGTGTGTGTCTGTTGAAGAGCTTCCATTCAGGGGTATCAGCAACATGGCAGTCTTTCAGATACTGTATTCCAGTTGAAAGCTGAGTCAAGGTGGGAAGACCTGCCAATCATTAGCCAAAAAGTGTTGCTGTCCAAAAGTTCATTGTTATGAACTTTTGTCCAAAAGTTCATTGTCATATTTTCACATCCCAATATAGCCCAGCCCTGTTATTTTCATTGTTTTGGGATACACAGAAAGAGTCTCTTTGAAGATTGTGGTATTTTTGAACCACAATCGACCATGCAATGGTAATGACAACCTTGTGTTGCCAACTAATCTTTCTCACAGTAGACCAGGCGAAAGGAACTGCAGAATAAACTCACCAAAAAGTGCCTTCATTTTGGCAGTCTCACGCCAGGCCTAGACACGGAAGAAGAATTCATTGATTTACTTAAGGATTTGACTGAACTTGTTGTTGTTCAGTCACACAGTCGATTCCGACCCTCTGCAACCCCATGGACCACTGTCCGCCAGGCACTTCTGTCCTCCACCATCCTCCTCAACTCGCTCAGCTCTGTGCCCATTGTGTCTACATACCATATAGCCATCTCATTTTTGGCCGCCCCCTTTTTCTTTTGCCCTCCACCTTTCCCAGCATCAAGGCTTTCTCAAGTGAATCTTCTCTTCTCATTTGATGTAGTAGTTTGTGAGGAATAAAAATAATAAATTAAAAAATAACCATTCTGCAACTACAAAATTAGCCACAAAAAGTCAAAAGAATACTAGAACATGAAAAGCACACAAAAAAATTGACACCATAAATGTATAGATAAAAATACATGTATGCATTAGAATAGCTTTTGCCTAACATTTAAAAATCGCTCTTCTCTTTTGTGAGGACATACCATAGAGAATGGATACCCCTGTTGAGATGTCAAGGTAATATAGTGGACTATATCAAAATGCAGATGCTCATGACAGTCCATGGAATCAGCCCTTTCTTCAAGGAGAGTCCAAACCCATTGGGTTGAGCCACATCACCAAATGAAAAGCAGATCCTTTGTGAAGCTAAAAGATCTTTATTGTCTACTGAACCCCTTCAAATGCTTTGTATTAGGATACAGTTAATTTGCAATGGTGTGTCCTATTGCAAAGCATTTGAAGAGCTTCAGTAGACAATTAAGACCTATTAGCTTCACATAGGACCTGCTTCTCATTTGCTTTAGGACACAGGTACTTTGCAATGAAGGGGCTCCGGTAGCTTAATGGTTAAGACGCTGGATTTGGTGACTGGAAGGTCGGCAGGTCCGCAGTTCGAGACCCATGATGAGACTGTATGATGGAGTGAGTTCCTGTCTCTGTCTCAGCTCCTGCCAACCTAGCAGTTCGAAAGCAAGAAATTGCAAGTACATAAATAGGGACCACTTCCATGGGAAGGTAAGCAGCATTCCGTGTACTCTAATGTCTAGTCATGCCTGCCACATGTCCATGGAAATGTCTGCAGACATAGACAGTGCTGGTTCTTTGTCTAAAACGGAGATAAGCATTGAACCCGTGAGTTGGATATGATTGGCTTTCAAGCAAGACAACCTTTACCTTTACTTTGTAATATACTGATATGGGAATAATCAATTTATCTCCAAACTTCTGTGACAATTACTGGTATGCTCAGAATAGGAAAGCCTTGAATGGGTGGCAGATTATGTCATAGCCCCATACAACTCAGAGAGTCCTGGGCTATAGGTGCGTAACTTGAGAGAGACTGGTAAGACCTCTATCAGGGACAGAGCCTTCTTGGCAGTGGCACCAGTATTATAGAATGCCTTTCTGGTGTCCATTAGGGTCTGTCTCTTTCTATGTTTTGGAAGTTATCCAAGGCAGAACTTTTCAAGAAAGTATTTGCAAATATTCTGCCTCAAGATTACCTTTTTTTTTCATCACTGATTAATCTATCACCATCTATTTTTGTGCTGTATATTTTGATGGTTATAGAGTGGGAGGAAGGTTTTATACTGATATATTCATCATGTTTGTTTGTTTGTTTGTTTGTTTGTTTATTACATTGGATTTGTATGCCGCTCCCCTCACCGAAGTGACTCGGAGCGGCTGACAATGTTACTAATGTCGAAATATAAACACATGAAAATAAAAATATCATACATATCACTGCCCCGATTGACATTTAAGTCAGATGGCCAGTATAGGGATAGAATGGATGCATTGATAGATGGGTGGATGGATGGGTGGATGAATCGGTGGGTGGGTAGACTGATGTGTTGACTTTAAGCAAAATGACCATCCCTGAGAAGGGAACTCTAATGAAGCTGACCTCTCCATTTACTCTTTTCCCTTGCAGCAGTCATGGGTGAGTGGGGGTTCTTAAGTTCCCTCCTGGATGCAGTGCAGGAGCATTCACCCATGGTGGGCCGCTTCTGGCTGGTGGTGATGCTCATCTTCCGCATCCTGATCCTGGCCACAGTGGGCAGCGACGTCTTTGATGACGAGCAGGAGGAGTTTGAGTGCAACACAAAGCAAGTTGGGTGCAAACAGATTTGCTATGACTTGGCTTTCCCCATCTCTCATTACCGCTTCTGGGTATTCCACATTGTGGTGCTCTCGGCTCCAGCTGTCCTTTTTGTCATCTACTCAATGCACCAGGCCACAAAGATCAACCGTAGCCTCAAAGAAATGGAAGCAGCTGGAGAGGAAGCCAACAGGGCAGGGGGAAAAGCGGAAGTCCAGTATAGCCCCCAGACTGGCCAACGTACCCAAAACATCAAGACCTTCTACATAGTCAACGTTGTCGTGAGAATCTTGGCTGAGGTGGGCTTTCTTGTGGGACAGTGGATGTTGTATGGTTTCCAAGTGGGATATCAGTATATCTGCAAGCACCACATGTGCCCTCACCTGATTGATTGCTTTGTTTCTCGGCCAACCGAAAAGACTATCTTCATCCAGTTCTATTTTATGGTGGGTCTAGTTTCAGCTTTTCTCAGCCTGGTGGAACTGGCTCATCTTTTATTTAAGAACCGATGTGGGAGATGTCGCACCATTGCCAATCCTGCTTCGGCATCTTATGAACAGCAAGATAATTGGTCCAATCAGAAACAAGAGAAATCTCAAAACTTCCTGTCCCCCACAGATGGGGACGCCAATGGAACGTCATCACACAATGGGATTCCCAACCATTATGAGCCTAAGACTCACTTCCACCATAAAAACTCTACCAAGAGCAGCAGATCTTCTCGCTCTTCAGCCAGAGCTGACTTGACCATATAAAGACTAGAGGGTCCAGATACCACCACCCCTCTTCCCTAAGTGATTAGTTGTTCCCTGGATGAGCAGGATCCTTCCAGGGCTGGAATAATCAAGGACATGGACAGATCTCTGAAGTTCTAGGCCAGTGGTGGTGAACCTATGGCATGTGTGCCAGAGGGGGCACTCAGAGCCCCAACACAGAGTTCACCCTGCCCTTCTGCCTAGAAGGCCAATGGGACCGTTTCCTCCCTCCCCCCAACACAGAGTTTGCCCCGCCCCTCTGCCCAGCAGCCCAATGGGAGTGTTTCCTCCCTCCCCTGTTGCCGTGTTGGCACTAAATAAATAAGTGGGTTTTGAGTTGCAGTTTGGGCACTTGGTCTCTAAAAGGTTCGCCATCACTATTCTAGGCCAATGTGTAATGGGACTCACTCCCACACTTGCCAATTCATGCTTTGCTTTCATGTTGTTGTTGTTTTGAGATAAGCTTACTCAGTGTATAAATTTGGATCAACGATTTATGATCAACAGCTTTTTGAAAGAAAAGGAGTGACTATGGGAGACGATAGTTCCAGCAAGGTGAGCTACTGTTGTGTAAATGAAGAATTCCCAGTTCAGTTAGTAAAAGCTTTTGAATCCATGGACTGAAGCATATATGTCAAATGGGAGGATTTCCTTTCTTTATACCTTTCTTGGGGTCACCCAGATTAGATTTTTTTTTAAAAAAAGTTTGTAATAAAAAGAATGCCTTTTCTTTTTTAAAATACAATGAAATTCAAGAATGTCATCTTGACAGAAGAAATTGGATTTCCAGTTATTGAAACTAGGCAGACAAACCCAAAATAACTTGACTGGTGCAACGTCTCCCAAACTATGGCAGTTTTAAATGCAAAAGTGTTTTCTTTTTAAATTTATTTGCAATATTTTTAGTTATTTGCCTATTGATTTATTCTGCGGGGGGGGGGGGACTTTTAATCTCATGGCCTGAAAATAAAATTACATTGGCCGGCTGGCTGGGGGATTATTGAACTGTAGTCCAAAAAAGTAACTTTTCTAATCCGTGCTTTGCAGGTGGTCTGGCCGAACTCTTGGTAGGTCACACTTAAACCCACTGCTATTCCAGAAATATACTTACTTGGACTAATTTTAACACTTCCAGAGATAGGAGTTCATCATTTGGCACATCAACAATGGTTTAGGAAAGGCAAAAGAAAAAAGAAATCAATTTCCCTTGTCCCTCTGCAGGAGAGCAGGGAAAATGTTCAATTTCCAATATCCTGAAGTAGCTTGCTTGTGAAGCCACTTCACAAGACCAGAAATCGAAAGTGGAATGGATCATAGCAGCTTTGACAGATGCAAGGCGTGATTTTGGTCAATGCCTTGTGATCCCACATGTTTGATAGGTAGATCCAGCAGAGAGTAGCCATCCCTCGAAAGCCAGTCATATCTGACTCTAGGTTCTGGTGCTCATTTCTGTTTATAGCCAAAGAGCCAGCGCTCTCTGCGTCTGCATATGTTTCTGGCTCATTTACGAGTCTACAGATTATTGCCAGAAACTTGCACCGATGAGGTCTTAAGTTTGGCCAATGACAAAGGCAAGAAAGTGGCTTCATTTTGGCAGTCCAGGGTTTGATCGGGACACAAAAGAATAATAATAATTCAAACTAGGGTCTGGTGAGGAGCCAGAAAAACAAATTATTCCCCAATAGCTGCCACACTATTGAGAGGAGAGGAAATTGCTCCTTGGTTAGAATTATGGAATAGGTTCACATCCAGGTAGAACCATTCATTTTACCTGATGATTATTTTCACCACAGGGGTGTATGGTTGACAGGTTTACATAGCCTTCCACCATCGTTGGGTCCAGTGGTGGGCTGGCTCACCGAGCTACAGGGACTCAGCCCGGGGCACCCCCAATATCATGGTGCCCCCCTTGGGTGCCAATCCAAAGAGCCAAGATGAGCTGCAAGCAGCATTGTTCCTCCCCTTCTGTTTTTGAATCCACTTGTATATGTTGTGGGTGTCATGTGGGGTGCAGTATTGCCTACCATAGCAAGCAGGAAGAGGCTGGTGGGTGGAAGCCAAATGAGGTTGTGATTATCACCTGTTTCCTATGGCAGATGGGATGGGACCCGTCACTGTGGAGGCGGCTGGAAAAATAGAAGCGAAACAAAAACAAACAGGGAGGGATGTAGTGGAATCTCTCCCCCTCCTGCATCTCTCTCTCTCTCCCACCACCTCACCATTATTAACTCCTTCTTTCTTGATATTGATAGTAGGTCTATTTGCAGTGGCTCAATAGTAGGTCTATTTGCAGTAGCTGAGACACTGACTTGAAGGCGGGAGGTCAGCAGTTCGATTCCCGAGTACTGCAGGACAGAATGAGTTCCTGTCTTTGTCCCAGCTCCTGCCAACCTAGCAGTTCAAAAGCAAGAAACTGCAAGTAGATAAATAGGGACCATTTTGGTGGGAAGGTAAACAGTGTTCCGTGTCTAGTCATGCTCGCCAAATGACCACGGAAATGTCTACAGAAACAAACAGCGCTGGCTATTCGGCTTAGAAACAGAGATGAGCACTGAACCCTAGAGTTGGATACGACTGGCTTTCGAGCAAGGGAAAACCTTACCTTTACCTATTTGATTATAAAGCTAGAGTGGCTTCCAAAGAAACATGACTTGCCGCGGTGCTGAATCTTGGCACTCCAGCTGTTCTTGGACTTCAATTTCCAGATGCCCTGATCAGCAGGTGTATTAACTTGGGTTTCTGGGAATTGAAGTCCAAAAACAGCTGGAGGGACAAGGTTAACCACCACTGGATGATGCCCTGGCTTGGCAATAGCCACTGGGCTAACTCTGGCATTGATCATGATACTGGACATGGAAACATACTCCATTTTTTGTCCTAAAACTCTGCAACTTCCCAAGGTTTCTGGGGAATTCTTAGAGACGTAGTAATGCAAAGTTCTCTTCATCTCCCTTCTCCCATCTCATCTCCATAGAATTATAGAATCACTCTGAGATCTTATTTGCAGCTTCTCTTCCTCCTCCCCACTTGGGAGGACAGCAAGGAGGCCGTGCATACGTGCCAAGCACTGTAGGTGTGCATGCACACCAAGTGCTTGGCGCGCATGTGCAGTGGGGGAACCAGTGAAAAGGTAAGCCCCGAAGGTGGTCCCCCCCCCCAAAAAAAAAAAAAAAAAAGCTGCTACCGGTTCTCCGGGACACTGAGAGAAGTTACTACTGGTTCTGGTGAACTGGTGAGAACCTGTTACATCCCATCACTGGGCAGGACAGTGAGGTGGGCATGGCCACCCCTCTGCCACTTAGAGGCTGAGACACTGAGCTTGAGGAACAGAAGTTTGGCAGGTCAGCAGTTCGAGACCCAAGTGCTGTGTGACATAGTGAGCTCCTGTCATCTGCCCCAGAACCTAGCAGTTTGAAATCATGAAACTGCAAGTAGACAAATAGGTATCGCTTTGGTGAGAAAGGTAACAGCAATTCCGTGTGCTTCGGCGTCTAGTCATACCTGCCACATGACCATGGAAACATCTGCTGACGCAGGCAGCGCTGGCTCATTGGCTGTAAATGGAGATGAGCACCACACCCTAGTGTCAGGTATGACTGGCTTTCCAGCAAGGAATACCTAAATTTCTCCTAATAGGTGAATAAATTGTTTGGAATTGTCTCTTTGCTGACCTCCAGTGGCCAGAGGTAAGGACTCCAGCTACAAAAAATGTGTTTATTGTGACAGCAAAATTGTTAAGTAGGTGTTTTTACACGTTAACTGTAATCCCTGAGAGCTAAATTAGGTCATCTATTAAATACATGTATACATTTAATACATCTTTGGGAAAAAATATCTCTGAAACACCAAGAAAGAGGTAACTGACTTTACAGAAAGAGTACACAGATATTATGTGAGAAAGTGAAACATTTAAGTAGCAGCATCTCATGTTATAAGGATTTCAGTTAGTAGAACTGCAAAACATTTCTCCAGAACTCAAGAATATTATATGATGGGGTGGCCATTTTGTAGTAACAGCTTCAAAGGAGTGGCCATTTTGTTTATCGAATGCCCTTGGAGGGTTGGGGAGGCGCATGAAATGATGCCACAGGACTTCGGTTGGGAACCCCTGATCTAAGGGTATTATGGGATTGTATTCTTTTTAAAACCCTGTAGCTTTTATAACCTCTATCAGAAACATCATGAGCTACTCCGAGTTAAAGAAGAGCTTTTTGATCTGAAACTGATGGAATGAATATAAAATAGCAAGACAGGCCACCAGAGAGTATTACTCCAAAAGTTACTCCAGCAGTCTACTAAATAACACGTTTGTTGGCCACCTACTTAGAAAGGCAATTGTTTGGGGTTTTTTAAGCCAAGCATCTTTCCACTAAATTTATGGCATGGGCTTCTGGATTACAAAAATCTACGTTTGCAAATGTGTGACATGGAAAGTTTCCAGAAGTAAATAGGCAGGTACACATGCATCCAGACGTGACTCCGTGGTGAACCAAAGGCAAGTCTCAGCCTCAGGAAGAAGATGTTGATGCCTGATTAGATTAAACTTCTCTGGCCAAGTCCCATTGAAGTGAATGGATGCACAGCAGATCATAGTGCTCTTGAATAATAATAATTTCGTGTCAGAAATTATTCTCAGTTGAAAGGATTTTTGCTGGAGAAACTCCACGCAGGGGATGCCTGAATGAGGCTCTTTTCATGTCCCCAGGAGCTGGGACAGAGACTGGTGCTCAATCAGTGATGGGCGGCAACAGGTTCACACCAGTTTGCCAGAACCAGTAGTAACTTTTCCCAGTGTCCCGGAGAACCGGTAGCGGCTTTTGGGGGGAACCACATCGGGGGCTTACCTTTTCGCCAGTTCCCCAACTGAGCATGCACACCAAGAGCTTGGTATGCATGCACGCCTACAGCGCTTGGTGCGCATGCGTGGACTCCTTGCTGTCCTCCCAAGCTGGGAGGAGGAAGAGAAACTGCTAGCCTGAAGCTCCCTATAGCCTGCTCCCCAGGGTAAGTGATTCACCTTTGGGTGTGGGTGTGGATGTGTATTTTAATGTTTATATATGTGTATTTATTTTTAATGTGTGTTTTTATGTGTTTTATGTCTATTTAATTTGTATTTTTATGTGTTTTTATGTATTTAATGTGTATTTATTTTAATGTGTATTTAATGTGTTTTATGTGTATTTTTTATGTGTACTTATTTTTATGGGTTTTTTACATTGGTTCCACCCACATCATTGGCTCTGTCCATGACATCATGACATTGGCTCCACCCATGATGTCATGATGTTGGCTCTGCCCACGATGTTGGCTCCACCCACAGTGTGATAGTAAAAAATGTTGGCTGCCCACCACTGTGCTCAAGCCGTCATGCAGTACCTGGGTCTCGAACTGCCAACTTGCCAGCCTTCCAGCTAACAAGGCGAGCTTCTTAACCACTGATCCACCACAACCCCTAGTGCTGTTGAATAACAGTGCAAGATGAGGTTTGCTCAGGTGAATATCTCTAGCTCCCACGTTAATTAATTAGAGACTATATGGTTTGGCTTTTCCAGCTCTAACAAGCGCACATCTTGGACCACAACCAGAGACACATCCGTGGGAATAGATTTGCTTCCAGGTCAGAGCTTTTTAGCCCTGCTCAGTTACTGTAGCAGCACTAAGGGAAACGAAACTGAGGTTCCGCTCAGGGCTAAACCATCCAACAATACCCTTCCTTACAATGGAAAGCATTCAGCAATATTTACTCACAAATACATCCCATGCTGAAAAGTCTTCTCTAATGCTACTTAAAAGCTCCTTGTTAGCTAATTCTGCTCATTCTATTCCTTCTTTGTGAGTCCAGCTGAAGGATTACTTACTGTTCCCCATTAATGGCCATTCTTTATTGCTTCAGGATTAGTTCCTTGCCTATAAAGCAGGGGTTCTCAACCTGCAACCTGTGGGCCAGATCCACCTAGCGGCGCCAAGTAATTCACCCCCGCTGCCGCTGCCACTGCCACCACTGGCGCAATATTGTACTCTAGTAAAGGTAAATGTCTCCCTTGCTCGAATGCCAGTCTTATCTAACTCTAGGGTGTTCATCTCTGTTTACAGCCAAAGAGCCAGTGCTGTCTGCATCTGCATACGTTTTCATGGTCATATGGCAGGCATGACTAGATGCCAGAATGCATGGAACACTGCTTACCTTCCCACCAAAGTGGTACCTATTTATATACTTGCAATTTCTCGCATTCGAACTGCTAGGTTGGCAGGAGCTGGGACAGAGATGGAAGCTCATTCTGTCAAACAGCAGTCAGGCCTCAATATAGATCCACGCTATCAGAAAAAGTGAAATTAAGAACTTTTTTTATCCTTGTAACCTATACCGTACTATGACAATCAGCTATTAGAGGGGAAATAATTACACTTTTCTTGTTCTTCTGTAGAAGAGAAAGGAAAATGTTTCATTTGACTATATGACAAAATGACTGGTCAGCCACTTCACCATACGGGCAAAGGCCACTGGGGTGCTTGGGGTTTTTTTTTTTTTGAGATAAACATGGTTTAGGCCTTCCCAGATCCACAAGCAACCTAAAAACCAGTGATCCCAGACTACCCTGCAATGGACAGTTCTGACATGCTTTAGAACTTACCTTGAGCCCTCATCAGGATCGAACTCGCAACCTTTTTGGTTGCAGGACAACAGTTAAACCACTGTGCCACCAGGGCATATATTCTCCATAATATCCTGCTTCTGAAATGTAGTGGTATCATGCATGTACCACCTTAGCCCTCCAAATGCAGTAACTTGCCACAGGTAATGGCATTTAATTGTAACTTGTTACTTTCTAGCTTCTCACATATATTACCTACTTCCAGTGGTGGTCTGTCAATGTTTTTGCTACCCCACCGTGATGTCATTATGTCGTGGGCGGAGCTGACATCATGACATCATGAGTGGAGCCAACTTCATGACATCATGATGTCATAATGTTGTGGGCGGAGCCAAATAAATAAATAAAATGGCTGCCCGGAACTGCGCATGCGTCAAACCTCCATTTGATGCATGCACAGTTCTATTTTTTTAGTGTGCATGCTTCAAACCGGTCCGAACCGGTAACAACCCATCACTGCCTACTTCACAGATGGCTTCCTGCCTTTGACAGACTCTGCTTATGAAAGCACATGCCATGGTCTCTTTATTGTTTTGTAAGATGCTTTGCTGTCTTCCGGAAGGGCCCTGAAACACTTACCACCTGCTTCTCCTCCATCCTAATGGGATTTATTTGCTTGAGCTCCTCACAGCCAGATCCAATTAGCCTGGTGAACAGTGACAGCTGCCTTCTCTTGCCAGACAGTCAACCCAAACGCAGGCTTCTTGTTCTTCTCCTGAGGTGGCAACAGTCACCCTCAAATATAGCTACCCGCTCCCATTCCTTGGGACTCATCTCACTTCCTAGAAAGAACCTAATTTGAATGTCTGCAGCAATTTCCTTCTATTTTCCATTTTAAACAGAGGCAGATGCTTAAACATTGGCCACGTTCCTTCCCCAGCTTCTTCTTGTGTACAAAAAAAATGGTTTCTTTAGTGTCTTGCTTAATGAAGATTTTTTAATAGCGTAAACATGTACATGGCCTTTTGGCAGTGATGGGTTGTTACTAGTTCGGACCGGTTCACCCAAACCGATAGCACCCATCAGGAGGGGGTCGCGGGGGTGGTGGTAAATCCCCGGATGTCTGGTTCGGTCACCTCTCCGGCCCCCCTCTGGAAGTGTATTTCCGGTCATTCAAGGCTGCCCAGAATGCACATGCGTCAAAACTCCATTTGATGCATGCACAGTTCTATTTTTTTTAGTGCGCATGCATCAAATAGAGATTTGACGCATGCACACTAAAAAATAGAACTGTGCATGCATCAAATGGAGGTTTGACGCATGCGCAGTTCCGGGCAGCCATTTAAAAATATTTTTTGCTCTGCCCACAACATCATGATGTCACGATGTCATGACGTTGGCTCCACCCACAATGTCATGATGTCAGCTCCGCCCACGATGTAATGACATCACGGTGGGGTAGTAAAAAAATTATCAGCCCACCACTGCTTTTGGGGGACCTTTATGAGCTTTGGTGGCTCAAATAGTTAAGATGCTGAACTCGCTGACTGGAAGGTCGGAGTTCAATTCCTGGATACCGCATGACGGAGTGAGCTCCCGTCTCTGTCCCAGCTCCTGCCAACCTAGCAGTTCGAAAGCAAGAAATTGCAAGTAGATAAATAGGAACCACTTTGGTGGGAAGGTAAACAGTGTTCCGTGCACTCCGGTGTTGAGGAATTCCTGCCACATGAGCACTGAACCCTAGAGTTGGATATAACCAGGGGGGTGCTGGACACCTTGGGACAGGAAGTAATGGGAGCACCTATTGAGAGGGTTGGGGGAGAAATCCCATACATTCCCATTACCTGTGCCTGCCTATGTGGGATGCCAGTCACTGGAGTGCACTGGGATGAGTCCCTGTATCCCTGTGGTCCAGCACACCACTGGATATGACTGGCTTTCGAGCAAGGGTGACCTTTACCTTTACTATGTGCTACCCTAATAAAAGCATAATGCTGGCCCTGTGCTTGATTAGGGCATAAATGTTAGGATTTTCTTCTGGTGGTTTCCATCCCTTGTTTCTTCTTCTTTGCCATTCTAAATGCCTTTCTACCATACAGCTTCCATCATATAAACGTGAAACTAGTTGACATCGCTGTTAATGAAGCCATGCATATAGTGCCTCAAACATATACTAGTTGAGAAAATATATTCTCTTATTCGAACTGCTAGGTTGGCAGGAGTTGGGACAGAGACGGGAACTCACTCCATTGTGCAGTACTCGGGTCTCGAATTGCTGACCTGCCAACCTTCCAGCTGTCAAGTTCAGTGTCTTAACCACTAAGCCACCGCAGTCCCTCCACATACATAAATTGTCCTGGTCCAGTAGCTGCATTTTGCCTCCACTCTGGATGGCTCTATTACGCCCGATGACAGTAGGAAGGCTTATGGTTTCCATATCCTGCTGTGTGGCATTGACAGAACCTGCCTTCCCAATATTTTGCCACCACTTCCCAGTGTGTTCCCAAAACAAGCCATGAGGTGGTGAATGGGAACAGCCCGACAGCACAGTAGATGAATTTGTACCATATGTTAATTAGTGGTTGCGTGTTAAGAGTCTGTGTGTCCATGCATGAATGCACCAATTGGATTTTCTGCCTCAAGCAACAAAAAAGTTTAACAATGACATGGAGTAAAAGGAGAAGTATGAGAAATACACGGATGAGAATTCTTCGCTGCAGCTTTTGACATGTGCCACTGGGCAGCAGAAGCAGACTGGAAACGAAAGGCCTGCCACCAAACGCTTTACAACGCCAACATAGGGGATTGCCTTTCCGTGCTAAAGGGATGTGGGAAAATTTGTGGCAGGGTAAGAGATAGCATTTAAAAAAAACCACACACAGAGGCACCTTCTATGAGCAGAAGGGCTCCTTCCTATAACACAGCCCTCATGAAGTCATGCTCCCGGTAACTACACAAAAAGAGGCTGGTGGTTTGAGTGTTTATAGCATAGTTTTCAACCTTTTTAAGCCGGGGGCCGGGTCACGCTCCCTCAGACAACTTTGGGGGCCGGATGGCCATTTTGCCCTTCCTTTACCACATGACACTTCCTGGTGTGGTGGTGGTGGTGGGGGACACACATGAAATGGTGCCACAGGCCGCATCTGGTCGACCAGCTACAGGTTGAGAATCCATGGTTTATAGCAGTAATGCTTATATACCAACCCCCATAGAGCTTCATGCACTCTCTGGGTGGTTCCCAAAGTAATTTGCATTTTCCTGGTGGCAATGTATGGTTGTGAGAGCTGGACCATTAGGAAAGCTGAGCGCAGAAGAATAGATGCCTTTGAGATGTGGTGCTGGAGGAGAGTTTTGAGAGTCCCCTGGACAGCAAGGAGAACAAATTGGTCAATCTTAGAAGAAATCAACCCTGGCTGCTCCCTTGAAGGTCAAATAGTAAATATTAAGTTAAAGTACTTTGGACATCAAATGAGAAGAGTGGATTCACTTGAGAAGGCCTTGATGCTGGGAAAGGTGGAGGGCAAAAGAAAAAGGGGGCGGCCAAAAATGAGATGGCTGGATGGTATGTAGGTACCCATTTTACTGAGGAAAGCTACACCCATAGCATTTGCGTGTTGTGCTTCTCAAAATGCAAGCTCACACAACTCTTCATAGATTCACATTAGGACCATTTTAGCAGATCTCTTTCTGTAGCCAAACTCCAGCTTCTATTTGTCCTTCCCTGTCTAGGATCTGCGGTCTCACAACTGGGGGAGGGTTCCAGCACTCTTTGTGTCTGCAGACGTTTCCGTGGTCATGTGGCAAGGCTAGACATCAACGCATACAGGACACTGTTACCTTTCCTGTCAAAGCGGTACCTATTTATCTACATCCAATTTCTTGCTTTCGAACTGCTAGGCTGACAAGCCCTGGAACAGAGACGGGAACTCACTCTGTCATTCAACACTCAGAG
Organism: Furcifer pardalis; assembly: GCA_030440675.1. Lineage (NCBI taxonomy): Eukaryota > Metazoa > Chordata > Lepidosauria > Squamata > Chamaeleonidae > Furcifer > Furcifer pardalis. Next base: position 27,706,199 of record CP126897.1, read on the forward strand.
CTCTACCTACTGGTCGTCAAGTTCAGTGTCTTAACCACTAAGCCACCGCAATTCCTTACTCTACTATTACAACATCATTCAAATAGTACAGATATCTCATTTATGTGATAAACGTACATAATGGCAGAGTGCCTTCTGTCTTGTGTATGAGCCACTTATGGTCCCTGTCCCGGAAATAGTCTGCTGAACCCAGCAGGTTCATTTACACCAGGGGTGACCAAACTACGGCCCTGGGCCCAGATCCGGCCCACGAAGCCCTCGTCACTCCCAGAAGTGGAAGTAAAATGCGCCCGTATTTGTACTGATGAGGATTTCTAGGGCAGATGAACTGGCGTCTGGGGCCAGATCTGGTCCCCGGGCCATAGTGACCAGCCCATGGCTCCAAAAGTTTGGGCACCCCTGATTTACAACTCCCCCCCCCCACCCGAAGGTTGCATTTCTTTACATTTTTAGCCTTATCCGCCTATCATTGTGAACACATCGTTACCCACATTGTCGGAGTTTAACCTAATTTCTTCTCCTCCAGTAACGAAAACAAGAATAAAGATTCTCCTCCTCTCCCCCTCTTCCAGCCTGATTCCGAAGGCTTTTTAAATATTTGAAAAAAGTCAAGATCTTTTCTTCCCCTTGAGCAACTTTCCTTCAGGCTAGCCATGCTCAGCTCTTTCAGTGGCTTCTTACAAGATTTGCCTTTTAGCTCCTTGGCTGAATTCCAGTTTCAAGAGAGACTGTTGTCACACTTGGCCCCAAAAGACAGGCTTGTTCTCTTATGAGAACAACACAGTAGGTAAAATATCTTAAGAATGCAGCAATCGTGTATTCGAAGCAAACTCTTTCTAGCCCAGCAATGGGTAAATGTAAAGGTCTCCCTTGGTCAAAAAGCCAGTCGTATCCGACTCTAGGGTGCAGTGCTCATCTCTAGAACCAGTGCTGCCACATAGCAGGCATGACTAGATGCCGGAGCGCACAGAACAGTTACCTTCCCACTGAAGCTGTACCTATTTATCTACTTGCACAATCTCAACAGCTCTGCCATTCCAAGTGATTCCAGCATTGGCTAATCAACTTATATACCACTTGTAGACATGTAACTATAACTATAACTTGCTATAATAAATTCTGGTTTCAAGACATCCAAGGCAGGAAACATGCAACCAGTCAAGATTACAGACTACAATACCCATCACTAGCAAAGCTGAAGGATAAACATTAAAAAGGATAAGGCAAAATACTGAGACTCCTTAATAGTTATTTCAGTGTGAGCGTTCATATAATCAAAATCCACTTACAGCGGTACCTCAGTTAACATAATTAATGCATTCTCTGGCACATTTCTTACAGCGAAAATTACTTTAACCGAATTTCCCATAGGAATGCAGTGAAAACCAAAAATACATTAACTGAAATGCGGTTTCCCATAGGACTGCATTAAAAACCAATTAATCCGGTGGGGAAATCCGTAAACCGAGACGCTATTTTCTATGGATTTCCTTGTGTTGTGATTTTTATGTTAACTGAGCCGTTTGTTAGCTGAGGTTCCACTGTATATATTTATCTCAAGAAGTGACAAACAAGTGGATTTCGATCCACAAAAGCTCACATTAAAATGTTAAAAGTGCCAAAAATGTTTTGCCATTCTTTCTTGGTCACTGCTCTTCCTTTTGTAAACTTGTTGAGACAAACTAACATGGTTATTTCTTTGATAAATAGTTCCACAAGTTATTTATAAAAGTACTGTATGTTCTATAGAATTGTGTAGTATATCAGCTTTGTATCTGTCCTGTCAATCAGTTTTATAGAATTGTTCTGAGCTGTGCATATTCAAGGAATAATCTCTTCATTCGCTGTTGATAATCTATAACACTGCATCACAAAATAAATAAATATTGTCTGCTACTTGGCTTAATCCACGAGTCTTATACTAAATCAGGTGCACAGAATCCAAATCTGAAGTGCAATTTTGCCTAGGATGTCAGGATCTTAAGTTAACAAATCTCACCCTCTTGGTTAGGTTCTAGCGTGGATCACAAAAGTAGCAAAAATTGTCGTTTTATTAACACAGCTGTGCCTATTCATCTTTAGCTCAAAACAGACTACGGCTTAACTGTACTATCCAGCAAGATGGTTTTGCACTAGAGACAAGCCCTTAGTCCATCTTGCCTTATATACTTCAATGCTGAGTGTTGGGTAGCGGTAAATAACCTGACTCCCTAAAGGGGCCAATGGCTACGGGCAGATGAGCCCCTTTAGGTGGGGTGATGGTCCCCCTCAGTGGAGGAAATGCCACTGGAAACCATCAAATTGGGCCCAACAGCAAAATGAGCAGAGGAGGAACTCTTGATTCTCAAAGGCCATGGAGGCGGAAGAGGCCATGCCAGATGGACTGGCTGTGAAGGCGCACCTTGATAATATCCTCAAGGCTGCAGCTGTCCATTGCAGTCCCGGTGTTAAATCCTGCATGTCTCATTTCATATGTGCCGCAGGAGATGACTTCGTGATCATGGCAAGCTGGGATCCACCTTAAATTCACACCAATGACATTTTTCCTCCTTCAGGAAAAAATGTATACTTGGGTATGAGTTGCAGCTGATGATATACCTAATTCTGACATCAGTTCACTGACTTGCCCAGACATGTCTGGCCACTGCTGGAACATGTATGCCACCAGGGGACGTGATTCAGCTGAGGTGGCAACAGGCATAGTGGTAGATGCAACTGTTATAACATTCCCATGTAAAAATAATTATCCAATTACCTAATATTTGAATAGCTATAGCACGCCTTAAAATCTGTACGTGATAGGCAAATTCTGAGTTTATATTAGGAATCAGCACTCAATATCATGTAAATCACGTCACTCCCAGTAGCAAAATTGTTGTTGTGCAGTGTAATTTTATAAAACTTTTTTCTTAAATGAAAGGTTTCTCCAGTGTTATTTTCAATCCTTTCTAATAATTCCTGCGGTTTTTACCTTTCTTGCTAAAATAACAACTCAGACATCTGTTGCCTATGAACTTTTCACTCAAACCCCTTTTCTACAGCAGCGAGAGTGAATTTAGATTCAATTAATGTGTATGTTGTGACGGTGGCTTGGGGTTTCTGTGCTCACACGCATCATTTTCAATTTACTTCCAACAGTGTAGGAGCCTACAAATTATTTAAAATTGTACTGTGGAGTCCTATAGAATAGGGTGTTGCCAAACTTGGTGCTCTCTGGACGTGCCAAACTAAAATTCCCACACACATCCTATTTTTCCGTAGCGAAGGGACTTGGATCATACTTTTCCAGTGCAAATGGGCTGGTCTCTTGAAACTCTGAACAATACACTCCATTATTTGCTCAGGGTTTTTTTTTTTTTTTTACCATTAAATAAATCTTCTCTTTCTTCGGTCTGCTTCATCTCATCTGTTATTTCCACTATACCATATCCTTCATGAGCGGTCATGTCCAGAACTCTACGCAGGATTTCAAATGCGGTCGCGCCCATGCTGAGCAGAATTAAACATTATTTTCAGACTTGGAAAGGATATTTCCTTTGTAAGGCTTGTAAGTTCCAGAGTGCGTTTTTGTGTGAATTACAGACGCCAGAATTTGGTATTTCTTAGATATTAATTTCCTCTAATTTCTCAAAAATAGTATTTTAAAAAGTTATTTCAGTCACTACACAACAAAGATGTGTGTTGTGCAGCGCTCAACATTTCATGCTACACTGTCACTTTAATTAGCTCCTTTTGGCGACTGAAGATGTGCTAATGAATTAATGGTAGTCTAATGTTAATGTGTCCATTTCTGCAAATATTTTTATCGTTTTTGACAGTGGTCCATAATAACTGGCTTGCACGAAGACCCTTGTAATCTTGTGTTTTGTTTCCATGGTAGCTATGTACATACCGGTAATTCTGAAGTTTCACACTAGCCCTACAATGCCGCACCTTTTATTGCTGTTTGCCTGAGCAAACCCTACTCTTCAATGAATTTGTCTAATGCTCTTTTAATGCCCTCTAGATTGCATGCCACCATCCACAAGATGGCTGTGTAAACTGCCCTTATTTACAATAAACAGCTGTTTGTTTAAAGAAACAGAAAACACCCACCACAAACGTGGCACCCATGAAATGCACCAATTATGGGAGGACTTAAACTCACCAATATCTTTTTATATGAAATAACAACAGCTTTATATACATATCTGAGAAGTGTGGAGCACATATCCTTCAAACTGAGGGAGGAGCTTCCAAAAAAAAAAAAAGGGGGGGGGGATGAAACCCATAGTTACCCTCGCTTCCCACCACAATTTTGCTTAAATTTAATGTCGTAGATTCTAAGACACTAAAATCTCCACAGAAAAATAAAACCAATCATAAATTGTGTGTGGATCCCCTGCACCTGGATATTCTCCCACCCTGCATCCCAATACATGTGCTCATAGAATTAGTCACATTTTTCGTGTGGTGGAAAATAAACCAGGAATATTCCTTGCCGAGACACTCGAAACGTACAGGCCAAGTTCTAAAATGTGAGCCCAACAGGATTGAAGTTTGAAATTCAATGCCCTCTTAGCTGAAGTAAAGTTCCTCTAACTCAGGGGTGCCCAAACTATGGTCCAGGGGCCGGAATCGCCTCCGAAGGTCAATTCATCCTGTCCACGAAGCCCGCGTCACTCCTGGAAGCGAACGTAAAACACGCCCGTATGGGTGCGTTGTACTTGAGCGACAAGGGCTTTGCAGGCCGAATGAATTGGCATGGGGAGGGGGGCAGATCCCGACCATAGTGACCAGCCCCCTGAACCACATGACTGGCCCATGGCCCAAAAAGTTTGGATACCCCTGCTCTAACTTGTTTTGGGTAGGCTTGTAAAGGATTTTATTCGTAGAGAACAATCCTAATAAAGTCTACTCAGAAATGAGTTGATGAGGCTTATTCTCAGGTAATTGGGTATAGGAATGCAGCATGACTAGCCTAAGGGAAGTTCTCTTGTGTTCATCCGGTACAGGATTCCCGCTAGGGACAGAAACAAATTTCGTTGGATTCGACAGTCTCAATGAAAGTAGGCTTCTCACATCTCAAACTGATGTGTGAGAGGAAAAGCACTTTGCCCTGAGAATTCACACAGTAGCCACGTGCCACAGGACACTGTGGTGAAATGCCATGTGCACGAAACAAGGTGCATATTTTAAAATATGAATGGCTAAAAATTCACGTAACTGAAAAATGAACAGCCATGTAACTGTACTCAAAGGGACAACTTCGTTAATTAGGTAAAATGCATACATCAATCTGCGACTTGGGGGGGAATGTGGGGCAATCCCCATGTGAAAAACACACTAATTCTTCCAGCCTGATACGAAACAAAGAAAATGTCTGTGAAAGTGAAGGGAAACACAGTGGAATTTGGACCGAGATATTTTCTCATGCCTAATTTGAGGCTTTACTCTTGTTCTTCTCGAGGAGTGGGACCTGTCCCCTAACCCGCTATGTGACCATGTCAAGGAGTTTGTGATATGGGATTCTGGTGAGAATGAACTCATAAGAGGATAAAGATCAAAAATTGCTTTTCAACAGTGGAGGTCCCTAATATTAGTTCTTTAAATTCTGGTGCACTTTTTTCCTCCTGACAACAGGAGCACAGCCCATTACATCCTGAAAACATAAGTGAAAAAGAGCCAAGGAAGTGAGGATGACAAAGAATAGTGAAAGCATCAATCAACATGGGGTTCTCTCTCTCTCACACACACACTAATACTTCGATCTCCTTGTTTCCACACACACATACACACAAAGAATAGTGAAATGATCTATCAACATGGGGTTCTCTCTCACATGCACACACACAACTTCTATCACCTTGTTTACTTACACACACACACACACACACACACACACGCACGCACGCACGCACGCACGCACGCACACACGCACACACACACAAATACTTCTATCACCTTGTTCCCCAAATTTTCATCTGCCGTTTCTCAAAAATCTTGGAATTCACCAGATGTTGGCTATCCATCCGAGACTGTTCCAACAAGATCTGTTGTCGATAAAAGCAGCCAATAACCAAACGGCACAGAGCCAGCCAAAATTAAGCACCTTTAACTCATACTGCTCACACCTGCCAAGCCAGAACGGTTGAGAATTTTGATTTAAGTCACTCAGTAATTCAGTAACAAGGACCTCGTATCTCCCTCAACACGCGAAGGAGGTAAAAGGGGAAGTGAAAAAATAAGTAATCATTGTGCTCGCACACGTTTCATTATACTACACTTGACTTCTCTTGCACACATGAATAGCTGAAATTATCCAAATACTCTTATCACAGGGGTGTCCAAACTACAGCCCATGGACCAGATTTGGTCCCAGACACCAATTCATCTGGCCCATGCCGCCCTCGTTGGTCCCGTATGGGCAGGTTTTACTTCTGCTTCTGGGAGTGACAAGGGTAATGCCGGCTGGATGAATTGGTGTCAGGAGCCGGATCTAGCCCACAGGCAGTAGTTTGGGGATCCCTGGTTTAAGTAGAGAAAATGGCAGCTTAAAATCCATCTCATCCTGTTGTGAAACACAGGTTGCAAGGCGCATTTTATTTCTTCTTCCGGGGGGGGGGGGGGATGTGACTGACCTGCTGAACCAGGTGACCTGCCAGTGGTCCGGAAAGTTTGGGCACCCCTGCCTTATCAGGCTAGGAAAGCACAGCATTGTATAATAAAACCCCGACTTACGTAGCCTGAAGTTACAGAAAATTTGACTAATATAAGGATTTTTCGCTAAAATGGTGTCCCGATTTACATGACACGATTACTTATGGGTTTGCTTCAATTTACATAAATATTCATTTTTCCTATGGGTTTGCTTCGATTTACGTAAAAAACCAATTTACGTAAAAGGCTACGGAATGGACTTTTTACGTAAATCGGCGTTTTACTGTATACAGATTCTGGCTTCATAAGCACTGGAGTCGGAGTAACAAGCCAGGAGCCTAGTTTGGACATGTTATGAATTTTCTATTATTCTTTTAAAAATTGTTATTAATGATAAATTAATTTGTAACATTAAAATTAAAAAATTATTGAAGCAGAATAATTTTAGAGGGTATTTGGGGAGATAATTTACAGATTATTTCATCAAAGAGGAAAGGATCAACACCTTCACAAGAATTGATGCAATTTTGGAAACTGAATGAAGGTCCATAAAAATGTAGGAAATGGTTATGTAGCTCTGTTGGTCCTGGTGGGGAGAGAGGAACCCTTTTCTTTAAAATTATGTTGATGTTTGTGCTGATAGTCCATAATCCATTGAAGTTCTTATCTTCTGCTTAATGTTTAAAAACATTTTAAATATTTTTTGTAAAGTTTCTGATTACTTTAACTAAGAGGTTACTCTCTAGTCCAGTGTTTCTCAATCTTGGGTCTACAGGTGTTCTTGGGCTTCAATTACCAGAAGCCCAAGTCAGCACACCTGCCGATCAGGGCTTCTGGGAATTGAAGTTCAAGAACATCTGGGGGTCCAAGGTTGAGAAATCCTGGGTAGTCCATGAGGCTTGTACAGTCACTTTTCTCTTTCTGCACCCTCCAAATCTCCCCAGGTTCAATCTCATGGGGGGGGGGGGAGACCCACCCCTTCATTTTCACCTGTATATAGGCCACACCGTGTGATAGGGTGTACATCTCAAAATTGGCCTTCAGACCTGCTGAAGTTGTCCAACCTTGCTGCATGGAAGCAGTTGACAATTACTGCTCACTATTAATACAATTACTATTAACAGCAGTAGTAACAGTCATGAGAATTCTCAGCAGTTCTGGCTGTTTTGTATAAATACATCTGCTCAGTTTAAAAGCACTTAACTTTGGCTAGACTGAGGATCGGTTTTGTATATAAAAAGAAAATTGTGATCAACCCCACACATGAATTTTGTTTTTTCTTCTTCTTTTCTCCTTCTAGTAACCCTCCAAATTCCAAACCTTTACAAAGTTTTCTTTTAAAATGTATTTATATATATTTATAGATATTTATATATATATATAATATTTCTTCTTTCTTAAATGAATCCTTCTCTCCTTGTTCTAGGTGTACTTTTTTTTTAACCTGAAGAACTAATGTTACTTTTATTTATTATTTGCTGGTGACATTTTTAGGCATGTGTGAGAGGACAACAGAGTGCAGGAAATAGGAGGGAAGGAGAGGAAGGTAAACTTTTCTGTGGTCACACTGAGGATGGAAAAAAAGGAGTTGGAGCAATTAAAAAATAAACACAAGAGAAAACAATACACCCTTTCTCCTGAAATATTTGAAATGCAAACTCAACTGTTGGCGGGAGGGACACCACTTCATTTTCACTGCAACAAGAAGCAGGCAACTCCATTTTGTGGAGGTGTGTGTGTTATGTGTGTGCACAACAGGAGGAAGGGAAAAGTGGGGAGGAGGGTACGGTGCCACGTAGGTGGTGAATTTTTCTGTAATTGGCTAGAAAAGTCTCGCTCCTAGTCGTGAGCATCTGTCCTTCAGATCAACTTCTTGATCTCTCTGGAGATAAGAGTTCAGAACTTCCTGTGTGTTGTTCTGTCTCTCCTCAGTGGGAGAAATGGGTCTACATCGCAAGCAGAACCCTGTTTTACTGGAACGGTTGAACGAAAAGATAGTGTGCTGGTATGGAACAGTACATTGAGCCTGAACTCCCCCCTCCCATGGGCCCAACCTTGACCCATATGACGTAGGGTGGAGGTTGGGGAGGGGGCGATTGCTCCCAGCAATATGCTGTCCCAATGCTTCCCCCTCCCCCTCGACACCCCCTCCTGCTCATCAGATGTCCAGGCATGGCCAGTCAACACAAGACCAGAGCATGCCAGAGCGGAGGGGGTTCAAGCATCTTGTCCTACTAATGGCCAACATAAGGTCATGGCGAATGTGTGGCGGGACTGCTTCTGTTGGAACTGGGGGAGAGGCTGGGGCTGCAGCTGCCTGGGGGTGGGGCATGGCTGCGGGATGAGGTTCCTGTGGAGGCCCCCAATGTGTCCATGCCTTCGGAGTTCTCCAGCATCTCCTGGATGAGCGGTGGCATAGATCCCGGGATCTCCATTTTCAAAGTGATCACTCTTTCAGCACCTGTGATCCGGGGGGGGGGGGGGGGGAAGAGACACACAAAGAGGTCATGAATCAGAATGTGAGGCCACCGGGGGCTAAGTCTCAAGACAAGTGCTCGTTATCATTCAAAAGGTTGGGAGTTCGATTCTCTACTGTGCCTCTTTGAGAGGGGTGGACCTGAACATCCATAGGGTCCCTTCCAGCTCTGCAGTTCTAGGATGATAATGAGGATGATCATCAAAATTTATCATAAGATTCCCAGTCAAAGACGGGTATAAAATCAACAGTTCAAGCCCTAACAAAGGACCTAAGAACAATTAAGGTAGTGTCTAAGTATATTGGCTGTTCCTAGTAAAGCTGTTTTTTGTAGATGATTATGATTCCCTGCTCGACACTGGAGGCACAGCAAGGGTCAACACAGATTTCTCTGGGAATGAATCAGTACCACTGTATATAGGCTACCAAAGTACCATAAACAAATGTTCTTTCCAAATCTATACTCTTTAGAGAGCGGTAGGGCTTGGAAAGTTATTTTTTTAAAAAAATAATTAATTCCTGTTGTTATTATTATAGTATATATTTTTATATACTCTTCTTCTTCTGCTGTATCCAATTCTGAATATTGGTGATCATCATGACGATCAGCCATGAAGACTGTCCTGAGAATATAATGCAGTGGCCTTTTATCTGCCTTCCGCATTGTAGTGTGACACCCGTACCACTGATCCAGTCCCACAAGTCACTTTCTGGTCCTGAGCCATTTTGGCACACAAAGTCCTCCTTGGCTGCAGGCCAGTATTGATGAAGCTGCTGCCCTCCATCAAGATGGATTCAAGTGGGATTTAATCCACTTGGGGACCATCATCTTTCCCTGTGGACTTTACCACATCCAAAGGCCATTAGTTCTCTGGGTTGTCAGGTAAACCAACTGCTGCCTGACACTCAGCGTTGAGTCGCTGGCAGTAGGGTCTACTCTATTACCATATCAGGAAAACCTAGCCAGACCCCTTTTATATATTATAAAAAATAATGATAGTATTTTTACAAGTAATCTGACATCATTATTTATTCAGTTTTTAAAAAAATGTTTGTTGTTTTGTTTCTTCTCTAGCTATTCTCCATCCCCTTTTTAAAAACATAAGAACTGATAACAAAATGGCATAAAAGGTTTAAAAAATCATGTCGAAATGGTCGTAAAATTCCTCTTTAAAAGTAGAACTTTAAAAAGCTTGCTTGCTAAGCCAATATTCCTACTTGGTATACTGCTTTGAAATTTGCCTTTGTTACAGTTTCATTGCATGAGAACTCATTACATTACTCATTACGAGTAATTGTGTCGTTAACCTGTACTTTCGGAGGGGCTCGAAATCATATCAAGTGAACCTATGTGACAATGTGTTTTCAAATCCCTGCTGTTCATATTTTTAGAGACAAATTTTACATCTTGATGTACAGTCAAACCTCACATAAAGAATGCCTCACTTAAAGAGTAACTCGTTTAAAGAGCAGAATTTTCTCTGAATGTTCATTTCACAACCAAACATTCACGTAACAAATAAATCGGGGTTCACAATCCCCCCCCCAGAAGTCACAATGGGTCACTCACAATGGTGTTTCACTTAAAAAGCAAACTTGCTTACAGAGCAAGGCTGTGGAACACATTATGCTCTTTAAGCAAGGTACAACTGTATATACTACAAAATGATAATGTTTGAGATTCAACCCTTCATCTCTGAGTTTTCTCTCCTGCACCTTTGCATTTTGCTATGCACAGACCAGCTTAAATGAACGAAAAGAGACTTTCCAAGCAGAACCTAGAGTCCTGCAATCACCTTTTGCACTGATGCTTCGCAGATCGGTGATTTTCATCAGCATTTTGGGGAACATATGGGGTTTGCTAGGTCTTCTCTTCCTCACATAGATTTTCAAAGCCTCCAGTAGTGGCTCCTGCAATTTATCAACTCGATCTGGTTGCTCCAGGTCTTGCCGATCTGGGGAGGAAGGAGAAGTGTTAGAAAATCAGAAGGGATCACAGTTGGTCAAAAGAAACCCAAGCAGATTGGAACATGATCTGCATTTCTTCTTCTGCCATATATTGGCTATCCTCATGGCGAACAGCCATGAAGACTGTCCTGAGAATATAATGCAGTGGCCATTCATCTGCTTTCCGCATCACAGCATGACCCTTGTACCATTGATCCAGTTCCATGAGTCACTTTCTGGTCCTGAGCCCTTTTGGCACACAAAGTCCTCATCAGCTCCAGGCCAGTATTGATGAAGCTGCTGCTCTCCATCAAGATGGATTCAAGTGGTATTTACCGTATATGCCGGCGTATAAGATGACTGGGTGTATAAGACGACAACCCAACATTTCCACTCAAAATATAGTTTGTTATATACTCGCCGTATAAGACTACCCCCTCTTCCGCACACCTTCCACACACCAAATAAAACATAAAAGAACATCAGATTTGATTTCAACATCTCCCTGTGGTCGGCACTAGTGCACAAGTGCGCATGTGCAAGCTCTGCGTAGACAAGGGGCGGGGCGGAGCACCGCTGCTTCCTGCCAAGCAGAACAGGCTGGTCATGCCGAAAAGGCTGGCACCCCTGTCTCGCTGCTGATGCTCGCCGCACCCACGCTGGATACCGCACGATACTGGATGGTATGTAGAATGAGGTGGGTGGGCATCGGGAGGCCACTATGGGTATCAGGCGGGCACCGGGCGAGCATCGGGAGGGCACTATGGGCAGCTATGTCTATCTCTACTGAAGTGCACCCAGCGTATAAGACGACCCCCCCCCCCTTGGAGGCATGTTTTTCATGGGGAAAAAGTAGTCTTATACGACAGCATATACAGTAATCCATTTGGGGACCATCACCCTTCCCTGTGGACTTCAGCACCCTAGATGTTAGTCCTCTGGGTGGTCAGGTTAGTTAACCGCCACCTTACAGTAGACATTGAGTCACTGGCAGTATGATCTACTCTATTACCACAGCAGGATAACCTGTCAATCTGTATTTAGAGAAGTACAAACGCTCTAAAGTGTGTGTATGAAACCTACTGAGTTAAGTTACAGAATGGGAACCAATGACAGAGCAGAGGTGGGCAAATTAAGTCTCATTAGACTACTACAATCTTTAGTATTCTTCACTATTGGCTATGATAACTAGGGCTGATGAGCCCAAACTACTCTTACCCGTTCACCCAACACCCCCAATCTCTTCTGAATAGAATTTATATCATGGGGAATGTTTTGTATTCTTCACGGGATAAAAAGCTCCTTTGGGACAGCAAATCCAGATTCTAAAGTATCAAAATGAATAAATGAATGAATGAATAAATGCACAAAGTTACTTTTAGGGCTTTACAGGTCATTATGCAAAATGTCCCATTGCCATACTAGGAAAGAGCTTTTCAGCAGATGCACAACAGGCAAATTCTGACCAGCAGCAGTTTCTTTACTTTTATATCTTTTTGCTCTGAAAAAGTTGCATCTCCGATGCAGAAAGTGTCAACCACTACAACCCCTGTTTATTTTTACCAGCATGAGAGCTGGAAATTTTTTAGTTGACCTTATCGTGCAAACCAGACTATGCATACTGTTGTGAGGCCTTGAGTTCAGAGGAGTGGACGGTTGTAATTCTTTTCATCTCCCTTTTGTGTGCATGTGTGTGTGTCAGGCTCACAAACAAGTTGGTCTACAAGTTTATTTAACCCCACATTTTAAACCAAATGAGCCAGGTTTAAACTTGCTGGATTAATAAGCCATACTGGAGTATTGTTAACCGTTGGGTCTTCACACTTCTTTGAATGTCATAACAACATTCTTATCCAACAACAAAAAGACCTAGAATGCACAGAGACATGTATTTTCAGTCAAAAGGTATATAAAATGCATATTTCAAGAAAAACTACATTTATAAAAGAGATTAAAAATAAATACATTGGCAGATTGATACAGAAATAGCTTAAAAGAGACTTTCAAATGTACACATGCAGAAATGTCATGGATTGAAAATAGGCTGATACATCCATCTCTTAAGGTTGGAGTTATTTCACACTTCAGGGTACAAAGGCACATAACAGGCTCCTTATAATAAAGATGTATAAACACACACACACACACACACACACACACACACACACACACACACACACACACACACACACACACACACACACACACACACACACACACACACACACACACACACACACACACACACGATGGCCACATACAACAAGTCATACCATAGCAACTCTCATTCACTGGTGGTGCAGTGGTCAAAGCGCTATACTGCAACCAAAATGTTACCAGTTTGATCCTGACCAGGACTCAAGTTTGACTCAGCCTTCCAGACTCAAGGTTGACTCAGCCTTCCATCCTTCTGAGGTCATTAAAATGAATACCCAGGGGGCAAAAGGCTAATAACTCTGTGAACTGCCCAGAGAGCGCTTATATGGGGAGGTATATAAGTGGAATTGCTTCACTTTGCTTTACATCTGCTAGGGTAGCTGCAACTGATGGAGGCTTTTCTGAGCCTGCACACCATCCACACACAGGCATTGTGAGCAACAGAGACTTTTTTTAACATGACAACTGCAGAGGCAGTTGTTCACAACAACTGTATATCTGGTTACCATGTTTGTTTCCTAAACAGTAAAAATCAATTTTCCCCCTGCATGCTGTTTAATGCCAATCCTGTATATTATTACTTAAAATTATTTAAAACATCTCTCTTATGCATATGCCCTTCCCAGGCTCTCTCATTCACGATAAGCTTATAAAAGAGCAAACTTTTGTGCCATCCAGAAAATAACACATATTACCACCTGGTGGTGCTATTGAGTAGGGACAGAACATATTAAAATACAACACATTCCTGCCCCATTCCAGCTTCATGAGAAGTGTGTGTAGCGCTTGCTGTACAAGAGCAAAATCCAGTACTTTGCACACCACTTTCTGGCCCTGAGCCCTTTTGGCAGGCAAAGTCCTCCTCAGCCCCAGGCCAGTATTGATGAAGCTACTACATTCCAACAAGATGGATTCAAGTGGGATTTAATCCACTTGAGGACCATCACCCTTCCCTGTGAACTTTGCCTCCCAAGGCCATTAGTCCTCAGGGATGTCAGATTAGTTAACTGCCACCTGATGATCTGTGTTGAGTCGCTGGCAGTATGGTCTAGCCCGGTGATGGTGAACCTTGGCACTCCAGGTGTTCTTGGACTTCAATTCCAAGAACCCCAACTCAACACTCTTGCTGATCAGGGCTTCTGGGAATTGAAGTTCAAGAACACATGGAGTACCAAGGTTCACCATCACTGGTCTAGCTGTTTCCCAAACTATGTTTCTGTGGAACATTGGTAGACTTCAATTCCCAGAAGTCAGTACATTGGCTGATCAGTGCTTTGGGGAATTGATTTAGACTTCTGGGAATTGAAGTCCAAAAACCAAAATTTAGGAAACACTACTTTATTAACATAGCAGAATAACCTGGCCAGACTTGATTCCTTCTCTACATTAAATGTTTTGGATGTCATCTTCTTTTGTTTTCAAGACTTCCAGGAATCTGTGTGAAGGGCACGGGACCCTCATATACAGACTCCTCGCCATGCTCAAAGTTGAGGGACTCAAGTTAACGTGAGAGACAGAGAGAAAGAAGAGAGATAGGATAGCTCTGTGAATTGGATTCCCTGCGGAGCCAGTTCAAATCCCTTCTGGGGAGTTCAGACAGCCGAGATCAAACAGAACAAGCGTGGCTTATAGGTTTATGTGGTCTGCAACCTAGCCCAATTGCACTCTTGCCCAAAATTGGGACTGGTAAGCCACATCTAAGTACTGTATGATTAGAAATCTCTGGAAAGGTTGCCATATGTTGGAATCGACCTGTTGGTGCATATTAATTAAATGAACTGTGGAGAAGCCTGGTCAGGAAAAGAAGTGGTTTGGATTTGCAGCGTACATGGAAGAAACCAGAATAAAAGGGTTTTTTGTGACTTCTCAAGTTTTTTTCCCCTAGAGGGGGGTGCACTGTGGGAAGAGGTGGGGAAGCCCTGAATACACTTTTCTCTCTATTTTGCTGTTTTATATGGCTTAAATATAATCTGTGGGATTGGTAAAGTTAACCACAATTCCCTGCATGTGATTAAGACTCTCCCTTGGGAGCCTCAAAGACCACAGAGTGGAGTCTCAGACTAGAGTCTGAAGTAGTCTTGAGTGGCAAAGCTATTCCTGGTGAAGAGTACTTGAGACAGCAGGTGAGAAACGGCCTCTATGTTGAAAAGCCTCCCTACAAAAACATATAGCTCTCTACTCGGTGGAGAAATACCACCTAAGTTAGACACCTAGAGCAGCATTTGAACAGGTTGGCTAGCTGTCCAAAAGAGAGGATTCACTTGAGAAAGCCTTGCTGCTGGGAAGGGTGGAGGGCAAAAGAAGACGGGGGCGGCCAAAAATGAGATGGCTAGATGGTATAGTAGACACAATGGGCACAGAGCTGAGCAAGTTGAGGAGGATAGTGGAAGACAGAAGTACCTGGCAGACAGTGGTCCATGGGATCACAAAGGGTCGGAATCGACTGTGCGACTGAACAACAACAAAAAAACCAGAGAAAGCTTTTCCACTTGATTCTAATGCAGGGGTTCTCAACCTTTTTAAGCTGGGGGTCAGATCATGCCCCTCAGATTGTTTGTGGGCTAGACTGGTGTCAATCCTGCCTTTAGGAGCGGTGGGACCACCCTGAGCCCCCACTACCCCCCGCCACTGCTGCCAGTGTCATGGGGGAACACCACTCTGGCCCACCAACACCCCCCCCTCCACGGCACTGCTGCCACCAACGCTCACCCCCATGCCACCAGTATGGTCAGAAAACACTCCCCCACAACGCCGACACTTCCCTGCTTACTGCCTGCCATGGGTGAAGGCCCGTGCTCGGCCAGAGCGGCACCCGGGAAAGACGCAGCTGGCCGCATGCGTCTGCTGCTTCCGCTGCCATCTTACAACATCCACCCTGCTATGGAGCACCATTAGGGACACGACAGGCCAGGCGGAGGGTAAAAGGACGGTGGCGGTAGCAAAGGTACAAGCTGGAAGGAATGGTGCCACAAGCCAGATCCAGCCCACAGACCATAGGTTGAGAAACCCTGTTCTAGTGAAATACAGTCAAGTCTAGAAATAGAGCCACCAAAAATGTAGGATTGTGTCTGCTAGTGGCTGTACTTCTGGACTGATTAATGCCCTACTTTTGTCAAGCCCTTTTTGCCTTAAAGCTGACAATTCTGACTTCGCTTACAGCTTGAGTGTTTCCTTTCACCTTCACTGTGGTGGGCAGCACAGGGCACATGCCAAAAACTTTATCCTTGTTCCAATATGTCTGGTCCTGACTGTATATAACAGGGGTGCCCAAATTACAGCCCGGGGCCCAGATTCGGCCCCTGACACCAATTCATCTGGCCCACGAAGCCCTCGTCGCTCCTGGAAGCGGAAATAAAACATGTTCGTAAGGATTGAGGGCCGGATCCAGCCTCTGGGCCTTAGTGACCGGCTCCCTGAACCATATGAACAGACCACGGCCCAAAAAGTTTGGGCACCACTGGTATATAAACTGGTCCTCATTATGATAACCATAAATCATTACAGCAGTGATTCCCAAACTTTTTTTCCCCATGACCCTCCTAAGTATCTCTAAAATCCTGATGCCACCCCATGACAAATAATTCTTATTATTCAAAAAGTGAACACCTATTTCAGGGGTTCCCAACCTATGGCCTGCAGGCCAGATCCGGCCCCTGGTGCTATTTCATGTGCCCCATCCCTCCAAGGGCATTTAAGAAACAAAATGGCTAGCCCATTGAAGCTGTTGGGGCAAAATGGCCACCTCCATTGTGCAGGCAGGACAAAATGGCCGTCTGGCCCTCAAAGCTGACTGAAAGTGTGTGACCCGGCTCCCGGCTTGAAAAGGTTGAGAACTCCTGTCCTATTCTCACGGAAGAAGCCTAAAAGGCTAGTCACTGATAATAACGCATTCTTGAATTGCGCCCCTTAAAATCAACCCCTCCCCCGATTGCATGTGTGCCCCATGTTGGGAACCATGGCATTATAGGAACCAATTAAGGCTATTTTCATCCAAATAAATTTTCTTTGAGAGGAATCCAGTGTTTTCCAAACTATGTTCTGCAGAACACTGGTGTCCCTCTTTTAGGGACATCACTCTAAAACTGGGGTTCCCAACCTTTTTATGCCACCAGTCTGAACACGCCCCCGGAAGCGGGCACATTCATGGCTGTCATAAATGCGGCCACTTCCACCTTTACGACAGTCGCGGGTGCATATACGCATGTGCGGACACGTTTTACAGCTGACGTAAACTTGTCCACTTCCGGGTGCCGCAGGCCGCATGAAAGATTGGGAAACCCTGCAGCCTACGCAATTAAAAAGACACACCACCAATCAGCTAAGCAATGTTGGGCCACCAAGATTAATTCTGACAAGGAGAGGGCCAAAAGCAGAAGTTTCTCTGTCTCTCTCTTAATGACTCACAGTGCTACTGTTATACCATGCTCTGCTGTGACATGTGTACATTTAAAGACTAAGCCCGGGAAATGGAAACAGAAAACACCAGAAATCACACGGACAAGGTGTCTTTTAAGGTATAGTGGAACCCCGTATAACAAATGCCTCACACAACGAAAAAATTGGGCAACAAAGAGGATTTGAGAAAACCATTGTACCCGTATAACGAAAATTTTCATTGTACGAAGCAATGCATCTCTATGGGGAAAATCGTACAACAAAAATCCTATGGGAAAAATTGTACAACGAAAATTTTTCATTGTATGATTTTTGCCCATAGAGATTTTTGGTGTACGATGCATCCCATAGGGATTTTCATTATATGAAGCATGCTTCGTATAACAAAAAAAAAAATCATATAACAAAGTGCCTTGCAGAATGGACTTTTTCGTAATACGGAGTTCTACTGTACAGATAAAAAGAAGGATCATGTAAGTTTCTTACGACGATCTCCTTTCTTGGAGTTGGAGGAAACTTGCATTCACGCTCAAGTCCTCTGCTACTTGACTTAGTGGAGGACATGCGTTGGGGACGAATTCTAGCTCTCTACCAGTTATGGCACTCACCCCCACATATGAGGCATATGGCGCTGAGGAGTCCTGTTTCAGCATCATCCATCTCAAGCGGTAGCAACTGGTTGGCAAAGGCAAAAACCAGGTCCGTGAGAGGCCCAAAGCCTGCATTGTGCATCTGGGTGCGGTTGAGTGTCAGGCCATCTGAGAAAGTCATAGTGTCCTGTTCTGGGGTGTAGCGTGTACATATCCGCAGGATCTAGGTAGGGAAGCAGACATCACTCTTAATCCCATACCTTCTGCATTTACCCACATATGCTATGAATTAGATCAGTCATGGCGAATCTTGGCACTCCAGCTGTTCTTAGACTTCAATTCCCAGAAGCCCAACTTTCAGTGAATCCACATAAATGGGTTTACTGCACATACAGTCAAACCTCACATAACGAGTGTTTCGCTTAGCGAAAAACTCGCATAACAAGCAAGTTTTTTGCTAAGCGGTCTGACTTGCATAAAGATTTTTTTGCTATGCGAGTCGGACTTTTCCCTAAGGAAAAACTCGCATAACGAGCGTTTCTATGGGGAAAACTCGCATAACGAATTTTTTTGCTATGCGAATTTTCCCCATAGAAATGCTCGTTATGCAAGTTGTTCTACAGGGAAAAGTCCGACTCACATAGCGAAAAATTCGTTATGCGAGACAGACTCGCATAGCGAATTTTTCACACAGCTAGCAACCTTGCAGAACGAATTAAATTCGTTATGCGAGGTATGACGGTACATGGATTCACAGAAATTTGGCCTTCTAGGAACTAAAGTCAAAGAACAGCTGGAATGCCAAGGGTCACCATCACAGAATTAGATGGCACAGAGTTCCTCTAGTGCAGTGATGGCGAACCTTTTAGAGACTGAATGCCCAAAACAACAACCCAAAACCCACTTATTTATCACAAAGTGCCAACACGGCAACAGGGGAGGGAGAAAACTCTTCCATTGGGCTGCTCGGCAGAGGGGCGGGTCAAACTCTGTGCTCGGGGAGGGAGGAAGCGTTCCCATTGGGCTGCTGGGCAGAAGGGCAGGACAAACTCTGTGCTGGGGCAACTGTAGGGCTGCCCACAGAAAAGTCTTTGAGTGCCACTTCTGGCACACGTGCCATAGGTTCGCCACCACTGCTCTAGTGTGTTGCTGTAACCCAAACCTAGATGTTTTGTCCCTGCCTTAAATTTTACAGTTCTGAAGAATTGTTGACTTGACCCTAGTCTGTAAGCATGAAGGGACCTTAACTCACCAGGATGTCTAGGCAGGCAGCTTTCAGGAGCGTGATCTGGTCGGCGATTGTGAGCGTGGTGAAACCTGGCAATTGCTTGGCAAACTCAACCGTTTTGATGATGCACTTTGTGGACAGTTCACTGAACTTGTCCCACAGGTCAATATCAAGGGAGACCCTTTGATCCGAACTATTATTCTGTAGAGAAGAGTATAGTGAGTTGAGAGAGGGGAGATACCACAGAAATCAAGTCAGATGTCTTCCACAATACAAATAAACATTGGTGGATCCTAGCCTCCCACCACAATTTCCTCCCTTGGAAGACCAAGCTGGGGGACTCTTCTTGTTCGGAATGGTAAAGAATGTTTTAGCAACCCGCAGAATTTTACAGGCACTGGAGCTCAAGAATCCCCTAGAACAGGGGTGCCCAAACTTTTCGGGCCACGAGCCAGTCACGTGGTTGAGCAGACCAGTCACGTGGTTCCTCTGTAAATATGTTTACAACAGCCTTGGGTGCTTTATGGCAGCATTTCGTGCATGCATGGGTGCATTTAACTTCCATTTTCAGGTGGGAGATGGAGTCCAAAAATATTATCTGTAACAATCTCTGCTTAAGAAGTAGACCCCAAGCTGCAATGTCTCATCACTTTGAAAATATTTATTTGGGGAATCCATGAGTCGGCTCATTTGCTTCAATCATCCCAAGCTATATGTAGGTCTACTTTGGAATTAATTTTAATTTTATCTACTCACAACATGAAGAAATAGAGTAGAAATAAAAGCACGGAAGACACTTTTGTAATGTAAGAATGGTGAGACTGAGGATGAAAAACAGAGCTTATAGAAGTTTTTTTCTGAGAAACTCAGATCTTAGCCAAAAAGGTTCTGGAAGTAGCACATTTTTACACGTGTTTTTTCCCCAAATCCAAAACAAAAGTACAGTAAAACCCCGGATAACGCTAAAACTTGGTTATCCGATTTTTATCCGATGCATGTATCGGAGAATGTTAAAATCCTATGGGATGCATTAGATAATGTTACAACTCCAGAGAGATACATTGTAACTGGCACAGGCTTTAGAGAACATTATTTGATGCATCACATAGGATTTTAATGTTATGCGATGCAATCCCCCCCTCCCCGATTGCTTAACATTATGCGGTTTTAGTGTTATCTGATGCAAACGTTATCTGAGGTATTACTGTACAGGAAAATTTCTCATCGTTACCACTATAGAGCAGTGGTCCCCAATGTTGAGCATATGCCCCACAGGAAGACTGCAATTCCCAGAAGCCTAAGTCAGTACATTGGCTAATCAGTACATTGACTTAGGCTTCTGGGAATTGAAGTCCAACAACCAAAGGTAGGAAAACACTGCTATAGTGTGTCTGGTGGAACTGTAGGAATAGGTAGAATGGATCTGCCCGGCCCATTAAACAGCCAAAGCAGGAAGGGCTAAAATGTATTTTATATATTGGTTCCAAGTACATACAATCAGTTGCTTCCCTGATTGAAAGAACCATATATTAAGTTTTGGGAAGCATTTTCTGTCAGGACCCTAGGAAGTTTGAAATGGTCAAGTAATCTAATTGGAATGCACTTTCTGGTTGTTAATGAAAGCAACATGGGTGGCATTATAAAGTTCAGTTTGCTATGTTGCCTGCAATTTTTTTGAACCAGTGAGTATAGTAATGTCTGTTTGCAATTTAGGTGAATATGAGGATACTATAGTTTCTCCCCCACTTACTGATTTTTGGCACACCACTTACTATTTCTTATGTACAGTATTTCCTTCTTAGGAGTTTCCTTATGTAATTTGTATAGGTTTCCAGTTGTTGACTACTTGTGACTTAAGTTTTTAAAGTGATGAGTTTGATTTTGAAAGTGTTTGATATTTTTCCAATTTTTATATTTCTATAATTTTTAAATATTCTTAGTAATTAAATTTTATTTAGCAAATATTACTGGCACATTACTATTTGTATATTGCATCTGGCAAGTGTCTTAAGAAAGGTTGTCATTTATGTGACACACACAATACTTTCTAATTTGTTTGTTAAACAATAAAATATAATATAAGGGCAGAATCCCATTGTAGGTTTATGGCAGTGTTAAGTGTAACTGTTTAAACTGAAGCAGTGACTTGCTGCTAATTAATGAGTTGACATTGACATTCCTCATTGAGCATCAAGTCATCTGACTGGCACATGAGTAAACAGGTAGACAACAATTTGTTTATTAGGCAAAATTTGCCCTTGCAATTTAAGTAATTACCCTTATGCTGGCAATCCACAAAACATTTCTGCTCAACAAATATATTGTGCAGCAATTTACCATGCCATTTTCATTACAGAAAGAACAGAAAATGCTATCTTAATTATATCAAGCAAATGTTTACTGTAATACAAGGAGCTCTTAACAGTTTGTATTTTAGGCACGGCTTATATTTTAGGCATTACAATACAGCATTCCAAAACTTCACATGATACCACAGCAACTGGGTTAATTAAAACTTTATTGGATCATGAAGGAAGATATAGTTAGATCTTGATACAGCTAGTAAACATTTGGTTGTTTGGTATTATCCATGTTTGTCTGCTCTATTCATGTCAATCAGTGAGTCACTATTTTATGGAAAAGATTTATACTGTACAATATGAGTCTTACTGTAACCACTAAGCTCATCTTTTTGTTATTACAGAATGTATCATGTCTTCTTGTGAATTAGCATTTTGATTTTTGAATACTTTATATCCTAACTTCTTGAATGTATTTGGCAGTTTCATTAAAAAAAACCCAACAAGGTGAACAAGAAAGGGCAAGCACGATCAATTAACAAAGCTTATTCAGGTGGAACAATCTGGCATCCTTTCTTGAACAAAATGTAATGGGTTTGTTAGCATCAAGTAGTATAAGCTTCAGCCCTGTTTTCAGGCAAAGCAACTAATGTCTCTCACTGAAAATCACACCAGCTTGTATGCACTCAATCTCATTTGATTTCAGAAGCTAAGCAGTGTAAGGCCTGGTTTGTTTTGGGGATGGGAGAATAGAAAGGATCTCCTAATAATGAAACCCTACCTGAAACCCTCAAGATCTGCTGCTAGCTAGAGTCAACTCTAGTGGGCTATCTGGATCAACTGTCAAGCTTGATGTAGAGATTCTATGTAATTCAGTTTTAGCCATTGGACTTTCTACCAATCCCTTCTGCATTCCTTTTCAACCCTTCTCCTGTCACGGTCTGTCATGGCTGCTACTCACTGTGGTATATTTGCCCAACTGGCAGAGAGCAGGGAAGGTGTCTTGGTGGGCCTTGCGCACTTTCTCGATGAGATCTTCCACCTCAGGTGTGATGATGTAGCTTTCTGAACACTCTTGCTTGGGGGTATCTTTCTTTTTTTTGTTCCTGTCATTCCGGACGGCTGAAAAAGAGTGTGAACGGGCACAGAGTGAGTGGTGCTGTCAAAGACAAGGACAAATCAAGAGCGCTGAATGGGGTTCAACATATCCCTGCTCCTTATTCTAAGTACCAGCACTTATTCTAAGTGCTTAACCATTATTTAACAATGCATACATTACTAATGATTGATTGTATGTAATTGTTGCATATATACACACACTAAATCAATCAGATAGATAGATAGATAGATAGATAGATAGATAGATAGATAGATAGATGGATGGATGGATGGATGGATGGATGGATGGATGGATGGATGGATGGATATTTAGGAAAAAATATTAGTATGATTTTTCTTTTTAGCTGAACCAAAGAAGCTACCAGAACCAGAAAAAGTTAACTTACACAGCTGCAGGCATGTGCTGGGCACCATGGGAGGGCTCTGGATAGGGGCAAGGGAGAAGGCTGCCCCAGGGACTGCTTGGTCGTCACTCCTCACTTGCTCCGCCTGGCACGTGGCACTTTAGAATAAACCATTGCTCCAAGCTGAAGGAGGGAGCTTGGAGCAATGGCTTAATCTAAAGTGCAGTGCACAGGGTGGATAAAATAATAATAACATTATTATTTGCGCCCCAGGGCACCAGAGGCGAGGGCACACCAGGATGAATCCCCCTGTCCTGGTGGCCCAGTCCATGCCTGTATAGCTGTTCTTTACAGAATTAATATAATTTTTAAAACCCTGATTTGAAACATTCTGTATCGAGGGATAGGTGGGAAATTTGTTCAGTCCCCATTTCAAATGAAAGTTTAGTTAATTTGATCTACAAGCTCAGTAATGCAATGCAATGGAAAATTAGAAAATTCTCACTTCCCAAATAAAAAGAAAGAATGGAACAAAATTTGTGGCGAAAAAGCTCTGTTCCTTCAATGAAGTTCACAAACTAACAGTACATAAAATTGTACATATTTGAAATGTCTGCATTTAAAAATGTGTATTTTCAAAAGAAAAATTACACAAATAGTTTTATCTCATCGCAAATAAGACATAAATATTTTCATCTGCAAACATGTACAATAATACCTCGGATACCGCTAAGACTTGGTTCCACAAGTCTTGGTGTTATCTGATTTTTAGTGTTATCCGATGCATGTTAAAATCCTATGGGATGTATCAGATAACGTTAAAGCTCCATAGAGATACAGTAATACCTCATATAACATTAGTATCGAATAACACGAAAATCGCATAACATTAAGGAATCTGGGGGGAAGAATTGCATCGGATAACATTAAGATCCTATGGGATGCTTCAGATAACAACCGCTAAAGCCTGTGTGGTTACAATGTATCTCTATGGATCCCATAGGATTTTAACATGCATCAGATAACACTAAAAATCGTATAACACCAAGACTTGTGGAACCAGGTTTTAGTGTTATCTGAGGTTTTACTGTACATTGTAACCGCACAGGCTTTAGCGGTTGTTATCCGATACATCCCATAGGACCTTATCGTTATTCGATCCAATTCTCCTCCCCAGATTACTTAACGTTATGCGATTTTAGCGTTATCCGAGGTAAACGTTATCCGAGGTATTACTGTATATAAAAATGAGCAATAAGATTCCATATCATTGACTGTTCTTTTTTTTTTAACAAGACTCACAAATGTCTTTGCAAATTTTCA
Organism: Furcifer pardalis; assembly: GCA_030440675.1. NCBI lineage: Eukaryota > Metazoa > Chordata > Lepidosauria > Squamata > Chamaeleonidae > Furcifer > Furcifer pardalis. The sequence continues at coordinate 27,730,717 of CP126897.1, forward strand.
TGCTGGGGGAAAAGATCAAATTCTATTGCAATAAGATCATGAGTGAAATGAAATTTGACAGACTCCCCCTTCACTGTTTGTAAACTTCTTTACCTACAATTGAGATTAGCACTGCAAAGAACAAAACATTATTCTCCTTTTGGGACAGAGTTTTGTATTTTATTTTTACAATACTGCCCATGGCACGTCTGCCTGTAGATCTCCAAAGCATCTCAAGAGACACAGAATCCGAACAGGGCTGCATCAGTTATTAGAAAAATTACTCTTCCGGAGTAAACATTCCCAGAATCACGCACTCTAGAACTGCCATCTAGAAAGTCAAAGAGCCCAAAGAAATCAAAATAGCTCCTTAACTGACTGGAACGTACTAAATTAACCAAGAGACAACAAAATGGAGGTAAATTATTATAAAGCCTGAAAGATCACAAGAAGACATGAATCAAATTTGTGGCATCATGCTGCAGAATACAGGATTTACTGAGGCAGCGCAAAGCTAGTGTATGTTTGCGTTGCCGCTGTGTGTATCTGTGAAGATAACAACGGTGATAAGAAAGCTTATCATTTTGGGGCTGTAAAGTTCCCAAATTCTTTGGGGTGGGGTACTCTTTAGGATAACCTTCCTTTTAAAAACAAACAAATAAATTGCTAGTCATGAGACAGTGGTGAAGCCAGATGCGCCCATTCACTCCCATGGTGGGCTGGTACATTTCACCGCCCTGTCTGAGGGAGGAGGTAGGGCGGAGGGTGGGGGATAATTCGGAAATCAGTCATGTCTGCTTGGCAAATTCAATAAAGCGCCATCCAGACAGGCAGTTAGGGAGGGGGGGATCCTGCATCCATCATCACGTAGAAGAAAGTGGGTGGGGAGAGCGAATAAGCAGCTGGCATAACGAGAAGCCAAAGATACCGAAAGAAATGGGTGAGAGAAGAATTCAGAAGCATTTTGTGTGTTCGGGGTTGGGTGTATGGGTCCTAAAAGGAGCCTCTAGAACAGAGGTTCCCAACCTAAGGCCTGTGGGCCGGATTTTGTGTGCCCCCACCACTCCACAGGCATTTGAGAAACAAAATGGCCACCCATTTGAAGCTGTTGGGACAAAGTGGCAAAAAAAACAACAACATCCCACCATTGTGCAGGCAGGACAAAATGGCCATCTGGCCCTCGAAGCTGACTGACAGAGCGTGACCCGGCCCCTGGCTTGAAAAGGGTGGGAACCAATGTTCTAGAATGATGGTCAATGATATCCCACAACTGCATACACCTCTCAACTTGGTTATACTGTACTTAAATTTTACTTCCTTACTTCCACAACCCAACTGTTGGCAAATGGGGTTGACAGCCACCCGATTCGAGTTCTCCAGTTTCTAACAAATAACTCAAGCTTGGTTTTCTGAAGTGCTTTAGCACTACACAATGATTCAGTGAGAATCACTGCCAGGTTGTTTAATAAGTGGGTGGCAATATTCATTTCCCTTCTCATGACAACTCGAGAATTGGACCTTGTGCTATTCGCCATATAGTGCTGCTACTCAACAGAAATGGCACATATAGTCCCTAAAATAGGATTAGGTCCGAATGAGTGATGCTCCTGCCTCTAGCCCTGCTTGGTTAGCCCATTTCTTCCTACCTTTCAAGGAAAGACAAAAACAAGATCACAGATGTCCCAGATTGACCAATGATTCTCCATCCATCTCCACCTCTCCTCTCTGCTGGGTCAATCTGCTCCTTCCCCGCCTCAAGGGATTATTAATCTAGCCCTTGGAGTTGTCATGGCAAAATGGGGATTCCTCCCACCACTACCACCACACACCCCTCCGTTACAGTCGGGAGCCATGACAACTAAGCACTGCAGACGCCAGGAGGGCCCTGTCTGCGTCATTTATCTCTGACATCATCAATCACTGGTTGCCAGGGAAACACTCTGAAAATTAGAACAAAGCAGAGGGACAAGCCCTACATGCCACCTATTTGGGTAGGAAACTAGAAAAATCCTTCTGTATCAATGGCAGATTACCATTTGTGTGTGTGTGTAATCTTGCTTGGCAAACTAGGCTACAACCTCCATCTGCAGCAATATCCCTCCGCTAATCAACTGGAGAAATGGAATGAAAACCTCTCTTCCAAAGTCTGTTCAATGTTGACGTAAATCAGGGGTGCCCAAACTACAACCTGTGGACCTGATCCAGCCCCAGACACCAATTCATTCGGCCTGCACCACCCTCGTCACTCCCGGAAGCGGAAGTAAATGGCATCCGTACGGGTGTGTTTTACTTCTGCTTCCAGGAGCGATGAGGGTGGTGCAGAAAGGATGAATTGGCATTGGGGGGCCACAGGCCATGGTTTAGGCACCCCTGTTTAAGCAGAGAAAATGGCAGCTTAAAATCTATCTCATCCTGTTGCAAAACAGATTGCAAGGCGTGTTTTACTTCCGCTTCCAGTGGGAGGAACCACGTGACCAGACCGCTGCCTGAAAAGTTTGGGCACCCCTGATGTAAATGATAAAATCAAAAGCTTTGCTGGACTTTTTGGGGGAGTGAGGGACTGCAGAATCTACAAGTCTCTCTCTCTCTTTTAGTGCTTTCACTTAAGAAGTACCAAGCAGGAAGAAGCACATGTCTGTGTGGAAACATAGAGGATAGTTGGCAGAAAAACAAATGCACAACACCCGGAACAGCAGAGGGGACCTTGGAACTGCACTTCACACTGAACCAGTGGTTTCCAATGTGGGGTCCATACCCCACACGGAGACTTCAATTCCCAGAAGTCTAAGTCAGTACATTGGTTGATCAGTGCTTTGGGGAATTGACTTAGGCTTCTGGAAATTGAAGTCCAAAAACCAAAGGTTGGGGAACACTGCGCTAAACCAATAGCAGTCCAGCTCCTTTTGTATCATGCTGCCTGGAAATCATGGGTGCTGTATCCAGGCATATCAGGAGGTCACAAGATTGCGGGAAAGTGGCCTGTTTGTTAAACCCTGGAACTCTTTGCAAACAAGATTACAACTTTGGAAACATACTTCCACAGGTCAGGTAAAGGCCTCTCTTGCTCAAAAGCCAGTCGTATCTGACTCTAGGGTATGGTGCTCATTTCCATTTACAGCCAAAGAGCCAGCGCTGTTTCCGTCTGCAGACGTTTCCACGGACATGTACCAGGCATGGATAGACACAGAATGCCGGTACTTTCACCACCAAAGTGGTACCTATTTGTCTACTTGCAATTTTTTTGCTTTCAAACTGCTATGTTGGCAGGAGCTGGATGACAGGGCAGCACTTAGGTCTCTGTCGTGCAGCACTTAGGTCTCAAACTCCTGACCTGCTAACCTTCAGTCATCAAGTTGAGTGTCTTAACCACGAAGCAACAGCTGCCCCACCTCCACATGTACAGAGGACCAAAACTTTCACAACTGCTTCTCCTCAACCTCCACCTAGCCTTCTCCTCAACCTCAAATCCTTTCTAGAACTAAAACACTCATTATTTTTTACCTTTGCACTACATGGGCTTTTCTGGAGCATTCTGGCTGGAATAATTACTTTTAAATGCTCTATGATTCTTAAGCAAGACAGAGTTTGCAACTTCACTAAGGCTAGCAAAAACTTTTACAGGCAAAGAGAGACACGAATCCAGATTCCTCAATTCTAACCCACTACAAATTTGGCCTTTTGAGTTTTGACTTGGGATGCGATACTGTAAGAGGATGCTGGTGGCTAGAACCATCTGTCCCCATCATCTTTTCCTTTACTCACATTCCTTGGACATGCCAACTTCAAAGCATTTCTGCAGACGGCAGTACTGACACCGATTCCGTGTCACCTTGTTGATAATGCAATTCTTATCACGGTGGCAGGTGTACACCATGTTCTTCTGGATGCTGCGGCGGAAAAATCCCTGAAGCACAAATAAAAGAGAAAGCAGCATGAGCAAAACATCACCATCTTCCCTTTCTTTCACGGCACAATGAGAACTGGTTTACTCACCCCACCCACCTTGGAGGGTCAGGATAGGTAAAGGCAAAGAGCGCCCTTGCTTGAAAGCTGTATTTGTCTACAGACATTTCCATGGACATGTGGCAAGTATGACTAGACACTGGTGCATGGAACGCTGTTTACCTTCCCACCGAAGTGGTGCCTATTTATCTACTTGCAATTTCTTGCTTTTGAACTGCTAGGTTGACAAAAGCTGGGACAGAGATGGGAGCTCAGTCCGTTGTGGAGTCCTCGGGTCTCAAATTGACCTTCCAGTTATCAAGTTCAATGTCTTAACCACTAAGCCACCGCAATCCTAGAGGGGCAGGACACTGGCTCCCAAAAGATCAGATCTTCTGTGTGGTTGACAAAAAGTGTATGTTTTTCTGTTAAACTTTTGCTTCAGGTATAAACTCAGCGCCTGATGGTACTGATTTCTCAGTAGTATGCAGAGATAGTAATAGAGGTCTACCTTATTCAGTTTTGTAAGGATTATCAATATCATCTACAGGAAGTACTTTAGTACATGCAGAGACACTATACAAATCAGGCAGATAACCACTCTGGGGACATGTTTCTCTTGGATGCAATTGGTTGGATGCTGCGTCCCAGTAATGGGTGAGGCTAGAGCCAAACCCTTTCCTTATCTACTACAGGGATTCTCAACCTGAATCCCATGGGCCGGATGCGGTCCGTGGCACCATTTCATGTGGGGGGCCCACCGCCTCCACTACACCAGGAAGTGCCATGTGGTGAAGGAAGGACAAAATGGCCATCCGGCCCACAAAAGTGTCTGAGGGAGCGTGACCTGCCCCCTGGCTTTAAAAGGTTGAGAACTCCTGATCTACTATACGTATCGCCCTTGTATATAGCGGGCTGTTGAAACAACTGGTTGCTCTTGCCAGAGACCTGACCTGACAACTAGCAGAACGCTTTTGAAATTATGCTGTGAGAATTATGAAATCAGAGTGAAGCCTGCATGTGGTTCTAGGCGAGGCCCTTGAAGACGTTGGAGATAGGCAACTCTCACTTGCCTCATGAATTGCTACGCTGACACGGGCTGAGGATTGTTGCAACCCAGCAGCATCTGGAAGGCCATAGTTTCGATCGCTCTTCCCTAGAAGAGTATGAACTGCTTTTGTGGCATTGTTTTGCTTCAGGGGGAGGTTGGTTTGGCCTCTTACGCTATTTTGAGCCTGTGGGACGCCAAGCTTCCCCCACTATCATTATATTTTTGATTTCCAGGACTTTTGCTCACATTTGTCAGTTCAGTTCATAAAAATGTCAAGGTTGGTGCAAAGTACAATGACACCTTGAAAATTAAAGGTAGTGTTGATATGAAGTTTACTAAATGTTTATACGAATGTGCTTTTTTTTAATGTCCACGCTTCTATCATGGAACTCAAAATGGCGGGTAGAGAGTTCCTCTGGACATTTCTTATCTATCTAGTCCAGTGTTTCCCAAATGCTGGTTTTTGGACTTCAATTCCAGAGATGGGATGTAACAGGTTCTCACCAGTTCTCCAGAACCGGTAGTAACTTTTCCCAGTGTCCTGAAGAACCGGTAGCAACTTTTGGGGGGAACCACCTTCAGGGCTTACCTTTTCACTGGTGGGTGGGTGTATTTTAATGTATTTTTTATTTAATTTATTTACATGTTTTTGTTGTGGGTGGGTGAGTGGGTTGAGGGGTGTGTGTGTGTTTATTTTTATTACATTTTATAATTATTCTTATTTTTCTTTGGCCCCGCCCATGACATCATGATGTCATGACATTAGCTCCGCCCACACTGTGATGACATAATGGTGGGGTAGTAAAATTTTTGACATCCCACCACTGTTCAATTCCCAGAAGCCTAAGTCATTTCCCCAAAGCACTGATCAGCCAATGTACTGACTTAGGCTTCTGGGAATTGAAGTCCACTAATGGGCTGTGTACCCCTTGTTGGGAACCACTGATCTAGTCTAATTAGCTTTAATAAGAAGCCTCCATCAAACCACACCTTCCCTGCAGATCTCTGGCTTCCTGTTTAAAAAGATACAATCTGCTGCTTATGGAACATCTAAGAATGGAGCCCGGCTTGGATAGCATGCCATGAGAGTGCCTGATAAAGTAACCTTTGAGTTATGAAAGCTTGCAAAGTTTTGAATTTTTAATAAAATGTATCACTTTCCCCTGCATTTGTTTGATTTTATGTATGGACCGGGACGCCTTGCTTATGGTCACGCATGCTTTGGTCACCTCCAGACTTGATTACTGTAATGCGCTCTACATGGGGCTGCCCTTGGTGACCATTCGGAGGCTTCAGCTGGTCCAGAATGCGGCAGCCCGGGTGGTGATGGGGTGCGGGCGTTATGCTCGGGCTTCACCACTGCTTCGGGAGCTGCACTGGTTGCCAGTTTGCCTCCGGGTGCAATTCAAGGTGCTGGTCATTACCTTTAAAGCCCTACATGGTAGTGGGCCAGGTTACCTAAGAGACCGCGTCATCCTAAGAACGTCTGCCCGTCCCACCAGGGCGGACCGGAGGGGCTCTCTTGTTACTCCATCGGCCAGGGAGGCTCGCCTCACGAGCACCAGGAAGAGAGCCTTTTCTGTGTTCGCCCCGGCCCTGTGGAACCTTCTCCCGACAGAGCTGCGCCTGCAGACGGAGCTCCTCCCCTTTCGGAAGGGCTTGAAGACATGGCTGGCGGGCCAAGTGTGGGGACACAGCAATGTAGGTTCCCACCCAGGATGGCTAATTTAAGAGCAGCCATCCCCCCCCCCATCTGATATTTGTATCAGTTATTATGTATTTATTTGCTTTTATTGTTGAATGTTTTAATTTTTTTATGCATTTTATGAATTTTTAAGGCTTTTATATTATGATTCAGGATGTAAGCCGCCCAGAGTCGGGTTTACCCGATTGGGGCGGGATATCAAGTATGAACAATAAATAAATAAAAATAAATAAATGGTCACAAGACTTATTTTTGCTTACAAAATTATGAATGCCTGGCTTCCTGCATTACAGAACTATAACTTCACCACACTCCTTGAATTGACACAATGGCAATTCAGCGAATTTTGGCTTTTTACAGACCTAAAATTGGAACTTCTGGAAAAACATCAATTGTATGCATGCATGTATGGAAATGAAGGAGAGGTTCCTCTCTATAATATCTTTGTTTCTGACAGGCTGAGAATTAACTAAGACCTACAGGCTATCCACCAAAACATATGGAAATCAAAAGTTTCTACACAGTTACACTAACAAAGATGAATCAGGTAGCTGAAAGCAGGTAGTATGTGTTCTTCCACTACCCTCAAAGCAAAAATAGGACACATTCTCAGGGGTTTTTTTTTGTCATTAGAATAGGTTTCTGTATAACTGTAATCTGCACAAAATGTACCGTATATACTCGACTATAAGTTATCCCATATATAAGCCGAGGTACGTAATTTGGACCTCTAAAACTAGGAAAATAGATTGACCTGAGTATAAGTCCGGCGTGGAAAATGCAGCAGCTGCTAGTAAGTTTCAATAATTAAAATACATGTAAAAAAAGGTAAAATTAATTAATTTAGGCATTTGTATGGGTATGGTTTTGAGTGTTTATGTTGACCTGAGTATAAATCGAGTTCCATTCTTGGACCTCATTTTGGGGGCTAAAACCCCCAACTTATACTCGAGTATATACAGTGATCAGAAACTACATTTGCTGTTGCAAAGAGTCAAGAATATCCAAAGAAATTAAGATCTGCGGATACAAAATGGAATGAGAGAAGAAATCAGAGTAAAAGCAAGCATTTCTCCCCTATACATGAAGCATCAAAACTTTTCTTTATTTTTTTTTAAGATCCGACCTTCAGGATTGCTGTGTTCCATTTGATTTAGCACAATGATCAGAGTTACATTTTTCCTGTTTTCAGCACACAGAACAATGTGGAGAAGTAACAATTAGAGCACTACAATTTCCAGCTTCCCTCTCAGCATTGGCTACTAGCTGTGCCAGGTGGGGGATTTTAGGAGTTAGGTAACTCAACGGATCAGTTATCTGTCTGTGGAGCCAGAGGTTCAGGGTTTGATTCCCCTCTGTGCCTCCTGATAGAAAAAGCCAGCTGGTGTAGTCATAGGCAAGATGCACAGTCCCAGGACTCCCCCAGAAGAAGGGAAAAAGAAACCACTTCTTTGTATTCGCTAACTAGAAAACCCTGGAAAGAATCCCTATAAATTGGAATCAACTTGACGGACACCATACATACATAATTTGTAGAAGTACAGTAACTTGAGAAGTCACAATTATTATTATTATTAGTTCCAACGAAATGGATTTTCCAGGTAGAGGTAAGATTACTGAAGTACTGTGAGTTAACAGGAGCCACAGAACAGACCAGGCTGCTCAGTCAATGCAGGGTAATGAGGACAACGTCATCCTGTCCCGCTAATGAGATTAAGGGACTCCTGGTGAGGATGGAGAAAGACCTTTTTTCTAGGCAACGCGAGGCACAAAGAGCTTCGTGTTAATGAACCAGAGGGAAGGGATTTGCTGATGGGGACCAAGCCAGCTTTGCCCAAGCTGATCTCTGCCAATCCGACCCACAAGGTCATGCTGCAGGCTTGGTGCAACTGGGACATGTGAAGGAACCGGCAGAGCAAAAGGAGCTCATCCTGCTTAGATGCAAGAGTGAGAAATAACTATCTTGAGAGTCAGCAAGAAAAAAGAGCACATGATCACAAGAAAAGAGAGGGAATGTGTAACTGCATGACAAGAGAGCAATTAAAATTTGGACCTTATTGGACTACAGTTCTCGGAATCCCCTCACCTCCAGCCAGTATGGTCAGTATTGTTCTGACACTAACACGTGCTCCTGTACACTCACTATGATATTCCTCCCCGCCCCCTTTATAACACAACTAGAACCATGTAAGGGAGGAGAGCTCAGCCTTTTAAAGCTGAGGGCCAGGTCACACTCCCTCAGACAGCTTCAGGGGCTGGACGGCCATTTTGCCCTTCCTCCACCACATGACACTTCCTGGTGTGGTGGAGGTGGTGGTGGGGGCGCATGAAGTGGTGCCATGGGCCGCGTCTGGCCCCCAGGCCACAGGTTGAGAATCCCTGGCGTAAGGGCAATGCAGGGCAAAGTCAGCACAAGACCTCCTGATGAGGTGGAACCATCAAGGGGTAGGCCTGTCCTATCTGTGTGAACACTGCCTCCCTCTTTCCTTATGCCAATCTAAAGGTAAGCTAAAGGTAAAGATAAAGGTTTCCCTTGCTCAAAAGCCAGTCGTATCGACTCTAGGCTTCAGTGCTCATCTCTGTTTCAAAGCCGAAGAGCCAGTGCTGTCTTCTTCTGCAGACGTTTTCTGTGGTCAAGTGGCAGGCATGACTAGACAGTGGAGTGCACGGAACGCTGTTTACCTTCCCACTGAAGTGGTCCCTATTTACCTACTTGCAATTTCTTGCTTTCGAACTGCTAAGTTGGCAGGAGCTGGGACAAAGACGGGAGCTCATTCCGTCCTGCAGTACTCGGGAATCAAACTGCTGACCTCCGGCCAATGGGATGTGGACAAAAACCAAAGCAAACCCTCTCCGGCCCCCCAAACGATTACCGGACAATGTATCAGTGTCAGCTCTAACACTTTCGAGCAGGAAGAAGTAATGTGGCAAAGTGTCTCTTTGGGATAGTGGTGCCCAACAATAAGCTCCATCTGCAGGAAAAACACACTAGGTATAGTAGGTGTCCGAAGGAAGACTTCAGCCATGCACCATCTTTTGTTACCTTCATGGAAACATGGAGCAAGGTGAGAACAGTTGGACTCAATGGTCTTATAGGCCTCTTCCAACTTGGTTATTTGACGGTTGTATGATGGTATGAAACACATCCCCTTCCTCAGAATTGCAAATTCTACTGTTTTGCTTTCCTAACTGCCTCTTCTCTCTAAGGTCCTATCCAGATGGTGCAACGGTTGTGCCCTACCTGGTCACAGTTCACCATGAAGGTGAGCAGAGCTGACATACTGAACTGTTGAAAAGTAAAAACTCTTTTCTCCTCTTGAAATCTTTTAAATCTTTGGAGAAAATTCCTAGAAATCTACTTCCCTGCTGCAACCATATTCCTCTGACGTCATTAAAAAAAGTCAGCTAAGTAAAATCTTAAGGGAGTGTGTAATGCAGAAATGAACTTTGTATTGAAAGAGCCATGGGACTAAACTTTATGGCCTAGAACAAACACCCAAATCAAGCTTTCACCAGAGATAAAGAGCAAGTGAGTGAGTGCAAGGAAAGGCAGGGGGGAAGAGGTATTGAACATACTCGTTGAAATCCTGTTGCTTAGCATAACATGAGTTCTCAACCTTTTAAAGCCGGGGGCCGGGTCATGCTCCCTCAGACAGCTTCAGGGGCTGGATGGCCATTTTGCCCTCCCTCCACCACATGGCACTTCCTGGTATGGAGGAGGCAGAGGGGGGCCACATGGCACAGCAAGTCACAACCAGAATCTTCTTTGAGTGCTGTATCCGATTCTGAATATTGGCTGTTATCAGGGTAATCGGCCATGACGATTGTCCTGGGAGCAATATAATGTAGTAGCCTTCCATTTGCTTTCTGCATCGCAGTGTGACACCTGTATTTCTGATCCAGTTCTGCAAGTCACTTTCTGGTTCTGCGCCCTTTTGGCACACAAAGTCCTCCTCTCCCCCAGGCCAGTATTAATGAAGCTGCTGCCTTCCATCAAGATGGATTCAAGAGGGATTTAATCCACTTGGGGACCATCCAAGTCCTCAGAGTTGTCATGTTAGCTAACTGCCACCTGACAATCGGTGTTGAGTCACTGGCAGTAAAGTCTACTCTATTACCATAGCAGGATAAGCTGGCCAGACTGGAACAACCAGAGTAAGCCAATGGTGGGATTCAATTTTTTTTACTACCTACTCTGTGGGCCATGTGACTAGGTGGGCGTGGCCATGTAACTTGCTGGGTGTGGCCATGTGACTTGGTGGCTGCATTGCCCGGGCGGGAGGTAGGCGCAGGAGTACGACCCAAGGCTCTGGCAACCGGGTGGGGGAAGCCTGGGGAGACTTGCTCACCAGTACGGGAGGCAGGCGGAGGCTTAAGACCCGAGGCTCTGGCAACCAGATCAACAGGGCCAGACGGAATTTCTACTACTGGTACAGATGTACTGGGGCATAATGGCTGACTCCCACCACTGGAGTAGGCCCATTAAATCAATGGAACTCACCAAATCCCCACTGATTTAGTGAGCCAACTCTAGTTGCAACTTTCTATGCTAAGTAACAGGATTTCAGTCACTGGATCAAACCTTGCATCACGTGAATGGTGGGGAATCGACAGTGCAGAATCTACCACTTGTTTTGCCTGGGTTGGTTAAAAAGGACCCTCAAGTCGATTCACATCCCACCGTCTTCCCTATGGCACAGGTCTCCCCTAATCCTCGACTCCATTTTCTGTTCTCACCTTACATCCTTCACAGGCGCTGACTCCATAGTGGTAGCCGGACGACTTATCCTGACACACAAAGCAGGGCTTGTAGATTCGCGGAAGCGGGGGTGGCGAAGGAGGGCTCGGCACAATCTCTTCTGAGCTGGTGCTCTGTGTTTCAATAGCTGCAGAAAAAGAGAGAAAGGAAGACTGTAAGTCAAAGATGACATCTCAGGGCTAAATATGTACATGGAAGTGGCAGGGCAATGCTTTAAATCTGCCTGGAACCAGTGGAAAGATGTTACTCGGCTGACTCATTTTAATAATGCTACTTCTGCCCTTGGCATAAACCTGCATGTTCATTCACTAATAGGACATACATCACCTGCTTCCAGGGAACAGTGCCGGATTACTGAACACATCCCAGACAGCTGCATACATGAACCGAGTCAAAAACTGCATGTATGTGAGATCATGTGAAAAATGAGATGAATGAGAGGAAAGACTTCTACATGATCTATGACTTGATCACATGTGGACAGGCCTGTTTGCCTGTACATTTAAAAAAATTACATTCTTGATGTGGCAAACTTTATGTCTCCCTGTTTAATTTTAGGGGGAAAATTGGTCTAAGGTGGTAAAGGTCACCTTTGCTGAAAACCCAGTCGTATCTGATTCTAGGGTTCAGTGCTCATCACTGGACATGTGGCAGGCATGCCTAAACACCAAAGTGCATGGAACACTATTTACCTTCCCACCGAAGTGGTCCCTATTTATCTACTTGCAATTTCTTGCTTTCGAACTGCTATGTTGGCAGGAGCTGGGACAGAGACGGGAGCTCATTCCATCCTGCAGTACTCGGGAATCAAACTGCTGACCTCCCGCCTTCCAGTCAGCTTCTTAACCACTTGAGCCACCCACTGTACTTCCTTGTCTAAGGTGGGCATATTAAGGAAAAGGAGCTCAAGGTAAGGCAGACAACTTTTGAAATGTTTTCAATACCAAAAGCACAAATTCTATCTCACCTCTCTAGCAATGCAGGTTTACACAAGAAAGAAAACAACCCTCCAGATTCTCAAAAGGCACGACACAAGGAGATTAAAAAAATCACACAACGTTTGCAGCTTGTAATTCAAAGCTATTTTATGCACTGAATCTGAGGTTTCTGGAATGAACGTGGAAATGGGGGAGCAGGGGAGGGGCAGGAGCGTTTCCCGCAGAGCCTGGAACGGCTGCTGATCAAAGGCAAATCCTAACAGAAATACCAATGGGAGCACCGCTCTGTGGTTTTAATGGCACTGTTTGAAAGCAACCCACCCCCAGCGCTCTGTTCTAGAGGGGTGCTTTTCAGAAACTTAGATTCGGCCAGACAGATTTTGCAAACCAGAATGCCTTTATGTAAGTTGCAAAGCATGGAGGGAGGCGGGAATGATACTGTTTGAGTTGGAAAAACAAGGGTTAGAATAGCAGTGATAGGGGGAAGAATAAACCTAAATCTATGAGCCTAGAGGCCCGAAAGCTTTGGAAGCCGCCTCCAGCATGCTCTATGCAAGGGTAGGATGGCATTGCTGCGAGATGCGATTTGACATTTTCAGGCCAGAGAAATAAGATGTGGGACTGAACCAGACACAACCAATCCCAGGAGTGTTACATGCTGGCGCTGCAGCTCAACTGAAGTGGAGAGGAGAAAAGGAAGGAGGGAGAAGATACAGACAGCACAAACAGCAACTGCAGCTGACAACGCTAGGTTTCCTGGGTTCTGAGAAGGAGGAAAGGGTAACTTTTGAATGGGAGATGATAAACCTACTTAGACACAAGGGTTGGAAGAAACAGATTATGCTTTTGAAAGCCAGGAATACACACACGCATACATACATCATCATGGAGAACTGCGTCTGAGCCTGGACAGAATGGGTTTTCTGCGCTACACTTAATTTGTGGTTACTCCAGCTTAATTATCACCAGGTACACAAGTACTGTATACTCTTTCACGTCTGATATATGATCAGGGGATCATCCATAAAGTATGTGTAACAACATACGCAGGCTTACATGGTTACCTCTTTGAAATCAAATTTGTAAAGTATGTCAGAAGGAGAGAAGGCGGCAATAAAATTGAGACATAAGGTAAAAAGTCACCCTTGCTCAAAAGCCAGTTGTATCTGACTCTAGGGTTCAGTGCTCATCTCTGTTTCATAACTGAAGAGCCAGTGCTGTCTGCTTCTGCAGACATTTTCTGTGGTCATGTGGCAGGCATGACTAGACAAGTAATGCTGTTTACCATCCCACCAAAGTGATCCCTATTTATCTACTTGCAATTTCTTGCTTTCAAACTGCTAGGTTGACAAGAGCTGGGACAAAGACGGGAGCTTGTTCCACCCTGCAGTATTCGGATATCGATCTGCGGACCTGCTGCCTTTCAGTCAGCATCTTAACCACTTGAGCCATTGCAGTCCCTCCAAAACTAAGACCTAAGAGATGTTTAATACTAGCTGGAAATGAGATAGAAGTGTGAGCAAATTTAAATATGACATTCTCCATAGAGGATCTCTATGGGAAGGAAAAGGGGTAGGAACAGTGATGGGCAGCAACAGGTTCGCACCAGTTTGCCAGAACTGGTAGTAACTTTTCCCGGTGCACCAGAAAACTGATAGCGGCTTTTGGGGGGGAACCATCTCGGGGGCTTACCTGTTCACCGGTTCCCCCACTGCGCATGCGCACCAAACACTTGGTGTGCATGCACGCCTACAGCACTTGGTGCGCATGTGCGGCCTCCGTGCTGTCCTCCCAAGTGGGGAGGAGGAAGAGAAGCAGCTAGCCTGAAGCTCCCTAAAGTCTGCTCCCCAGGGTAAGTGACTCACCTTTTGCTTCATGGAAACAAATGGCAAAACTGTGGCCACTGTAATCCAGGGTTAGGGATGATAAGAGTGCCTGCATAGGGAATTAATACTGTGAATTAAAAGGGACCTGTAGATCCATTGTGTAAATGGCCCAAGGCCATTCCATGACCTTTATGTCTGAACGCAGTCTTGAACCGTGATTTTCCAAATTCTAGTCTGACACTTCAATCATTATACTACAACCACATACTGTGGCCACATCCAGGTTAGGCTGTTGCCATAAACTCAACATTGGGCTGCCTCTAAAGTATGTTTGGAAACTTCCAACTAGTGAAAATCCTACTATTCAGGAAGTCCTCGGCCCTAGGGTAGTGGTGGAGAACCTATGGCACGCATACCAGAGTGGGCATTCAGAGTCCTCCCTGTGGGCACACACACCATCGCCCCAGCACAGGGTTCGTCCTGCCCCTCTGCCCAGCAGCCCAATGGAAGCACTCCCTCCCTGCCCAGCACAGGGTTTGCCCCACCCCTCTGCCTAACAGCCCAATGGGAATGCTCCCTCCCTCTACCCAGTACAAAGTTCACCACAACCCTCTGCGACGCAGATGGCAGCCTGTTGAGCTTGGGCACTCGGTTTCCAAAAGGTTCACCATCACTGCCCTAGGGAATCTATTACATAGAACATATTATGTGATACATAGAATGAAAGCTTTCTCTCTTAGAATTCCTTCCCTTAGAAGGTCCACTGTACCACCTGAATGTATTGCTTATCGTTGTACCTCTGCTCTTACTTAAAGGATGCTAATAGAATACACTAGTTTTTTTTTAGAAAGGACATTTTATTTAATGTTTTATTTTATGTGTGTGTGTGTGTGTGTGTGTGTGTGGTTTTTTTTTTTTTGGTAAATTGGATGTTTATGCTATTTTGCTGTATCTTACTGTTTTGTTTTGCACTTTAGCAATAGCAATCACATTTATAGCGCCTAGTTCACAAGGTAATTATCATTTTGGCCCCAACATACGTTTTACCAACTTTGAAAGGGTGGAAGGCTGAGTCAACCTTGATCCCCATCATGATCGAACTCACAACCTTTTGGCTGCAGTACAGCAGTTTAACCACTGGACCATCAGGCCTTCTTATACATTTTATTGTCTCTTACTTTATTATTGGCTTCTGAGCAAGGTAAACTTTTACCTTTATTATTTTGTATTTTAACTTGCATGAGCTTCTCCCCTCCACACGCACTGGATTTCTGAGATAATCTCCACCGTGGCAATAATTGAGTAATAAAATGTTCCCATGACTTCTGGATTCAGGACTCAGCTTGGGTGAGATACACAAGCCAGCATAAGAAATTAGTTTTACCAGCTTTGAAAGGTGGAGTGAGGATAGTGTTTGAACGGAGGAGGGAAGGGTGAGAATCCGAGATTTGGGATTTCGCACCAATGTTTTCCAAAGGAATCTATCTCCTTGTGATTTTTTTTAAAAAATGAAGAGCAAGAAATTGCACTGGGTGTATTTCGAGGCTTGTTTAGACTTGCGTGCACACTGCGGCAAAACACGGGCAAGAACAACAACAACATTTCACAGTCTGCATACATGTCTTGTGTCATTTCCGCTCCCGCAGGCATGAAAAGGTTAAGGCGCTTGGCTGCACCGCCCCAGCCCCTTTCCTGTAGGATGTCTGCCTATGTTTTTCTTCAAGCAGGAGTCCGGAGTAAACCAGTCAGACAGGATATTAAAAGGCCTGGCTCTGTACCGGACGAGCAAGGCCTTCAGATGGGAAAGACCTCCAGGCCAGTCCCCTAAGGATGGGTTTGATTAGTATTCCCTTATCCAGAAAGAACAAAACCCACCCTAAAACTCTATATACACACTCAAAATGTTGCAGGGAAAAGAGCCAGGATGTGTCCTGGCAAACAAAAGGGCGGGTGCGTGCCAGGAGATTAGACATGAAAGGGGTTTCGTGGAGTGGGGCCTCAGCTCAGGAAGAGGCTCACAGTTGGGGAATGATCCCTCAGGACTCTGCACCATCTCAAGGCCCATCATGTCCCCCCACCTCACCCTGACGGTAGAAAACACAAGGCCCCACTAGGCAGGAGAGTGTACGCACACACATATACACGGCCCCACTAGTCTTTCTCTTTCTCTAGTCTTTCTCCTCACTAGTCTCTCTCTCTCTCTCTCTCTCTCACACACACAACCCCACTAGGCTCACATGCACGCATGCACACACACACACTCTCTCTCTCTCTCGCGCAGTCTCACTAGGTTCACTCACTCTCTCTCTCTCTCTCTCTCTCACCCCCACTAGTCTCTCTCTCTCTCTCTCTCTCTCTCTCACACACACACACACACACATGGCTCACGGACTCATGCTCTCTCTCACACACAGCCCCAAGGCTCCTAGGCTCACACACTCATGCTCTCTCTCTCACACAAACAGCTCCACTAGGCTCATACACACTCAGATGACCCCACTACACTTACTCACAGTCACACAAACAATGTGCTCTCTCTCTCCCTCTCTCTCCCTCTCTCTCTCTCTCTCTCTCTCTCTCACACACACACACACACACACACACACACACACACAGCCCCAAGGCTCCTAGGCTCACACACTCATGCTCTCTCTCACACAAACAGCTCCACTAGGCTCATACACACTCAGATGACCCCACTACGCTTACTCACAGTCACACAAACAATGTGCTCTCTCGCGCTCTCTCGCTCTCTCTCTCTCTCTCTCACACACACACACAATGCTATGCACACAAGCACACACGCCAATCACAGGGGAGACAGAAGGGCGTATGCAGAGCTTTGGAGTGGAAAAGCAGGCGGGTGAGCAAACCTGCAACCAAACTCCATTCCTAAATTGTGAGAAGAATGGAGAGGCCCAGTGGCAGTAAGCCAATACTTGTTTGCCAAAGGGAGAAAAGACTCTGGACGACAACTGGGAAACATTTGAATAAAAATCCAGTAAAAAAAGTGAACTCTCTGTAGATAGGTCACAAAGGAGATAAAGCACTCTGCAGTTACTCAGATACACTCTTCCTTGTTATTTGAGATGTTCTCTTGCTGAGTTGCAGAACAGAAATTACAATAGGTACTTGGGACGTAAGCATTAACATATGGAGAGCCAAGATCACAGCAAATACACACAATTTGAGCTCTGGGCTGGTCCCTCAAATCTCAGAAGAACCTGGGTGTGGCAAGTGTGGTAACAAAATTTGAGGCCAGAATCCTTGGACAGAATCTAAGGAGGGGCAAATTGTACATTCACACATACACCTCCCATCCTGGATTGCGTGATTTCACACACACTCATGAATTCTCTTTGCTCAGAGAAAAGTAGCAATATCAGGGAATAGGATTAACTGAAGCACACTTGTTTCGTGTGTTCAGGAGCTTTTTCTTTGTTTTTGCTCAGATATTCTAACATTTTATTTCCCTTTTCTCCTCCTGCAGTGACCCAGGAAAATACCTTTCTTGGGGCTACAAAAAGAAAAGTCAAAACTGGGGAGTTATTTTTAAAAATGATTTTACAGACTTCTGGAGATAATTTTTGGATTATGTATTAGTGAAAGAGATAAAGCCAGAAGAAGACATATCATTCTTTTGGAGGTGAAGGGGCAAATATGTCAATGTATTGATACAGAATCATCTGATACTGTTTATAAGTCCCATGGCTGGAGGGAGCATGTAAATATGAAAGTGTTAGGCATATATTGCTTATGTTTCTCTCTCTCTTGGTCTATGTTTGAAATCTTTTTTTAAAAAAAATTAACCCTAGGCAGTGGTGGCAAACCTATGGCATTCAAAGCTGTCTCTGTGGGCACACGTGCTGTTGCCCCAGCCTAGAGTTTGCCCAATGGGAACGCTTCCTTCTTCCCCCCAGCACAGAGTTTGCCCTGCCACTCTCTGGCGTGGACAACAATCTGTTAAGTTTGGGCACTCAGTCTTTAAAATAGGGCGCCGGGTCATGTTCCCTCAGACAGCTTTGGGGGCTGGACGGCCGTTTTGCCCTTCCTCCACCACATGGCACTTCCTGGTGTACTGGAGGTGGTGGGGGAGCCATATGAAATAGTGCCATAGACAGCATCTGGTTAAGAATCCCTGCTCTAAAATGTTTGCCATCACTACCTTAGGGTTTTACAATGGAGTAGAAGTCAGAAGAATGGGTCTAACTGCCATGCTTGGGTCTTTATTCCCTGAGTCATCACTTGTACAGATGGGAGGAAAAAACTAGAAACCCTTATGGACAGATAACCTCTTTGTTTTTACAGCATACCCAATAGTCAATTGGACGCATGGCTGTTCTTTTCTCTGGCATTTGCACGTGGGGGGTGTATTCACTGTTTGCTTGTGCACATGGAAAACCTGCTGCTTTTCACAGGGCTATCTCCATCTCACTGCAACTGCAAACTAGAGATCATGCAGATCACACATACTGTGCTCTCTAACAAGATTTTACTCTGAACTAAACATATGTAAAGGCAGAAATGGAGAACTTTTTTTTACGACGGGAGCCACTTTTGCTCTGGGAGGGATGGTGATAATTTGTCATGGGCTGCATGCCAGTGGGGAACCGATGGGACAGAAAGGAGAGAGATAGAGATAGAAATTCTCTCCCCTGCTTTCGCTGTTTCTCTCACTTCCATTAAAAAAGACAAAATCCTTGCCACCTGCATGAAATAAATCAGCAACAGGGCAGCAGACTCCCCATCTCAATTCTAAAATGCAAAAACAGAAGCAATTTGAACACACACGGCACTGCCTTCTGAGACATTTATTGTCAAGACACCAGATGCCTGTTCATGACTTCTCCAAATATTCCATGTGTCTCCCACAGAGTCTGGAAACATTACTTTTATTGGACTACAATTTTAAGTAAACCCTGAACAAGCATAGCCGCTGGTCGTGGCAGCTCAGAGATTCTGAAACTAGTCAAGAAAGCACAATTTCCAAGTTCTTGGCTCTCACAATCCTATGCCTCTACATTAAGCACAGGTGTGGTGATTTCACACCTTCCACTACTCTGGACTGCCCTGAGTCTTTTATCTCAGGTATCTCCCTCAGCTGAAAATATGAATTCAAGCTGTCCCAGCTCCTGCTGACCTAGTACAGTCAAACCTTGCATAACGAGTGTTTCGCTTAGCGAAAAACTCGCATAACGAGCAAGTTTTTTGCTAAGCGATCTGACTCGCATAATGAATTTTTCGCTATGCGAGTTGGACTTTTCCCTATGGAAAAACTCACATAACAAGCGTTTCTATGGGGAAAACTTGCATAACGAATTTTTTTGCTATGCGAGTTTTCCCCATAGATACGCTCGTTATGCGAGTTTTTCCATAGGGAAAGGACCGACTCACATAGCGAAAAATTCGTTATGCGAGACAGACTCGCATAGCAAATTTTTCACATAGCGAGCAACCTTGCAGAACGAATTAAATTTGTTATGCGAGGGATGACTGTAGTTCGAAAGCAAGAAATTGTAAGTAAATAGGTACCACCATGGCAGGAAAAGTAACAGCATTCCATGCACTCCAGCATCTAGTCATGCCTGCCACATGATCATGGAAATATCTGCAGACACAGACAGTGGGTCTTTGGCTGTAAACGGAGATAAGCTTGGTCCCTTAGAGTCAGATACAGCTGGATTTCAAGCAAGGAAGACCTTTACCTATATTTTCTTTAAATCTGCTGTTCTCTGTTCCCCCTCCAGCCCCCCCTTGGTGTGGTCTATCTTTCTGGGGTTGCCATTTCATTATGGAAAAGCCTTTAGACATGGCCAGCTTGTTCTTAGACAGCTTTGTTTTTACAGTGTATGAATTATTAATTTAAAATTAAATTAAAGATACTGCAAGCTATCATACCCTTCTACTGTGCAATGTGTGTGCATGTGTGTAAAATACCTCTTATTTCAGCACCTTTCTGGACAGTGGTATCAAAACTAATCACCCCCCCTTCTCTCTTTGAATCTCACACCCCATATCCACTAGTATTCTAGGAGTCTAATAATCTAACTTTCCTAAACTCTGCTTTTGAACTACTAGAGAGTCATAAGCCCCCACAGTTCTCTGTTGAACGCTGAGTGTCTACTCCAGAGTTGCCCAAATTACGGCCTGTGGGCCAGATCCGGTATCTAATAATCCGGCCCACACTGCTCCTGTAAGCGGAAGTAAAATGCAACCACACATGCGTAAAATGATGTCGTAAAGCACCTGCAGCTGGCTGTCATAAACACATTTACATCTTTATGACAGCAGTAGGTGCATTTATGACAGCATTTTGCACATGCACATCCGCTTCCAGTGGGAGGAACCACATGACCAGCCCACTCAACCATGTGACCGGTCAGCAGTCCGAAAAGTTTGGACACTCCTGGTCTATTCTTCCTATGCAGACCTCTATCCTACCAAAGGATGCTATCACTTGCTATAAAGTTATGAGTCGTTTCAATTTTCTGCAAAAATGTCTGAATCCCTTCATTAAAAAGATATTTTGTCCATTGGTATATAACAGTGCGGTGACCGAGACAGATTTGTTTTAGAAAGAAAAAGCCACCCTAGCAGCACCTTACAAGCCAGGCGAGGCCACAGAACAGGGGATTTGCAGCTCACAATGGATTGTTTCCAGCAGCCCCGCTGCCGCCCGGGGCCAAGACAGAAAAAGGAAAGCCAGCAACTAGAACAACGAGCAAGTGTTCCCCTTGCCAACAGGACGGCTGTTGGGTCGCCCAATTATGCCCACAGAAGCACAAATTAACTGCTCTCTGACATGCCCTCACTGGTCCAAAGCCCAGAATGCCCACCTCCCACCCAAAGGCAGCAAACAGAGGTTGTATTCTTTCATGAAAATTGCAGGTGGGGGCCTGGGTGTGTATGTGTGTGTGTGTGTTTCACTGTTTCTGGAGTCTCT
The DNA here is from genome assembly GCA_030440675.1 of Furcifer pardalis. Classification (NCBI taxonomy): domain Eukaryota; kingdom Metazoa; phylum Chordata; class Lepidosauria; order Squamata; family Chamaeleonidae; genus Furcifer; species Furcifer pardalis. The sequence continues at coordinate 27,751,860 of CP126897.1, forward strand.
CTCTTAAAAGTCTGGGAAGGAAAAGGAGGCATTGTTTACTGGCGCACGCTAACCTCTTCCTTAACAGACAGACATTAGAAAGGGAGAAGACATCCAAGGAAAGTTTTCACAGTCCCATCCACCGCCTCCCCCCCCAAAAAAAAAAAAATTGCCAAAAGGAAAGCATTGGCAATACATGCACAACCAGCCAGCTTTTCAGTGTTAAATTGGTGCACTGGGAATAGAAGAATAATTATCTTTACCTTGAGCGGTCTCACTAGGCCAAGGGGTGGTCAAACTTTTCAGGCCATTGGCTGGTCACGTGGTTGAGTGGGCCAGTCACATGATTCCTCTCACCAGAAGTGGAAGTAAAACGTGCCTGTGTGCGTGCAAAACACTGCCATAAATGCACCTGTAAATGCATTTATGGCAGCATTTTGTGCATGCATGGGGGCATTTTACTTCTGCCTTCAGGAGCGTGGAGGGCAGTGTAGCCCAGATGGTTTGGCATCATGGGCCGGATCTGGCCCATGGGCTGTAGTTTGGCCACCCCTGAACTAGGGAGTTTTGCCCATCTCTTGTCAATGATGGTAGGCCAGGACTAAAACTCACCAAAGTGTTCTCCGTCAAATCCCTTCAGCAAGGTGAAAGCAGAGGGCACACGTCATGGTCCACCTAGCCAGCAGGTGACGTGATATCTAAATGGCTAAAAGCCAGCATGCAAATAGACTTGATTTCTCAGGTCTTTTTGCATGTGCGGAGTGTCATCGCAGAGATGTCTACCGGTGCGTTGAGTCCTCGCTGAATAATAACTCCAAGGTATCAGGTATTGTTTGTCTTGAACCTGCACCTCAACCTTTTCCTCTAGCCACATTCATATAACTTTAGTCTCTCACTCCCATTAGTTCTACAGGTAAACAGAAAGAGCCTCCTCAAAAATTGTGGTACCCTGGGCAATGGCAACCTTGTGCTGGCTAATCTTTCTCACACTAGGTCAGGCCAAAAGAACTACAGGATGTATTCACCAAAAGGTGCCTTGATTTTGGCAGTTTCACGTCTGGTCTAGACAGGAGAGAAGATGGATGAATGAAAAGAAGACTTCTGGGCATAAAGAAAATATCATTCCTTAATTTTTAATAATAATAATAATAATAATTTTGGTGTCAGAGATTACTCTGGGTTGAAAGGATTTTTGCTGGAGAAACTCTGCTCAGGGGGCGCCTGAATGAGGCTCCTTTCATGTCCCCAAGTTCATCTCTCAGGTATCGAAACCTGACCTTCCAGTCTCCAGCCACTAAGCCACTGGGGGAGATACCCTTAACTATTAATCTCATACATTTGGATGTACATAATCCATCTAAACATTCCTTTCAAAACAGAAAGAAGAGTCTCAATAAATGTACACAACCTACACCTTCCTTGACATCTTTCTAAAAGCCCAGTTCAGAAACCTTTTAAGTATATATCCATATGCTGGCACTCCTGTTGTTATGTGCCACCAATATCACTTCTGACATATGACCACTCTATGAATTAATGGACTCTAAAAGGTTCTATCATTCATTGCTCCACTCAGGTCTTATAAACTAAAGGCACCCCAGCACTAGTGTTAAAACATATGTCTGCCCTCAGGGGCAGGGGCATAGTAAAGAATCTGTATTGAAGCAAAAAGCCTTCAATAACAATGGAAGAGGAGAAGGTAAAGGAATTAAAATGCCTGGAGAATAGGGGATGAAGGAGATCTGTTTTCCATCCAGCAGGGAAATCCAGTTGCAGTTTCCAGTATCTCTGCTATATCAACATTCGAACAAGACAACATCTGTGGATGATGATTCCACACAGATTCCACTCTTACCATTAGCTCAGTGCTTTAGGTATTTAGTTTCGGAGCCAGAGCTGGGAGTTCAATTCCCCACGATGCCTTCTTGACAGAGGTTGGGCTCAATGATCTACATCAGGGGTGCCCAAACTTTTTGGGCCACGGGCTGATCATGTGGTTCAGGAAGCTGGTCACTAAGGCCCGGGCAATTCATCCGGCCCGCAAAACCCTCGTCGCTCATGGAAGCGGAAGTAAAATGCGCCAGTACGGGCATGTTTTACTTCCGCTTCCAGAAGTGACAAGGGCTTTGCAGGATGGATGATTTGGTGTCGGGGGGCCACACCCGGCCCCCGGCCCTTAGTTTGGGCACCACTGATCTACATAGTCTCCCTTCCAGCTTATCATCATCAACATCACCACCACCACCAGGTAGAGCTATTCAATGCCACCCCTCCTCTATGGAAGTGTAGCCTCTAAAACGGGGGTGCCCAAACTTTTCGGGCCGTGGGCCGATCACGTAGTTCAAGGAGCCGGTCACTAAGGCCCGGGGGCCGGATACAACCTCCGATGCCAATTCATCTGGGTGCGTTTTACTTCTGCTTCCAGGAGTGATGAGGGCTTTGTGGGCCGGATGAATTAGTGTCGGGGGGCCGCATCCGGCCCCCGGGCCTTAGTTTGGGCACCCTTGCTCTAAAACTTGACACTAACTGGTTGTTTCATAATATTCAATGATTGAGGCAAGGCAATAGAACAACGAAAATGTCTACTGCGGTCACTACTTGCAAAGCCACCAGATCTTCATTGTGTGAGGAGGACAGTAGAGGTAATCAATGAAAAGCTGTCTGAGGGCCAGGAGGAAGGGAAGGAAGGCGGGTTGCAAACCATACAAAGGAAGCCATTGTGGGGCCAGCAAAGGCCAGGGTGCACGCCACAATGGACAAGAGAGAATCAGACTAGAGGAGTCAATGAGATTGTTGGAGTGAGGATTCAAGTTGAGTCTATTATCTCCCGCAGTCAGAAATGCTTGACAATAAATAGATAGGCTGCCTACTCCCACCTACCCTCTGCACACACAATATTTGAATCAGATGCAGACATCTTTGTAGCCCGACAGAAGTCTTCTTATATATGCATCGAGATCTACTACACCTAGTAGGTAAAGGTCACCCTTGTTCGAAAGCTAGTCATATCTGACTCTACGGTTCAGTGTTCATCTGAGTTTACAGCCAAAGAGTCACCACTGTCTGTGTGTGCAGATGTTTCCGTGGACATGTTGCAGGCATGACGAGACACTGGAACGCAAGGAACGCTGTTAGCTTCCCACCAAAGTGGTACCTCTTTATCTACTTTAAATCTCTTGCTTTCAAACTGCTAGGTTGGAAGGAGCTGGGACAGAGACTGGAGCTCACTCTGTCATGCAGCACTCAGGTCTCAAACTGATGACTGGCCAACCTTCCAGTTGTCAAGTTCAGCATCTTAACCACTAAGCCACCGCAGTCCCCACTACAATAAGTACACATATAAAGACAAATACTGACAGAATGACATTTTAAAAACTACTCACACAAAGAAAGATCTGTACAAAATGTCTTGTGCTATGCTGGATTTTTTTAACATTGAGAATAACATGAGCATAGCACCTGTATTTAGACAGATATCTGGAGGGCCAAGTTACCAGTATTTTGCCTCCACTCACAAAACATATATGGTAGGGGTTCCCAACCTACAGCCTGCGGCACCATTTCATGGAGCCCGCATCTACCCTCGCCGCTGCTGGATGTGGAAGCGGACATGTTTACATCAGCTGTAAAATGCACCCATGCATGCATAAATGCGCCCATGGCTGTCGTAAATGCAGAAGTGGGCACATTTACAAGGGTGTGGTCAGGCCCACTCAGCTGTCTGGGGTCGTGGTGGTCAGGCCCACTATGTAAAAAGGTTGAGAACCCCTGACATATGGGGTCTTGCCAAAGTTACACTAAGGGAATTCTTCCATGCATCAAGGCTGGGTTCGTAGTAGATTGCATTAAAGACTAGTGTACTTATTTATGGAGCATTTGAATAAACGTATCTCCTATGTATCTCTCATTTGCTTCAAGGACCCTTGATGGTTAAGCAATTAAAACATTTTAGGCCCTCTTCTACAAGGCATTTGCTCAAGACAGCTTTTCTTAAGCATGTACTACAAAGTCAATAAGCAATACAGTAATTGCATGCCATCAAGTCAATTCTGAATTAAAACGACCCCTTCCAGGGTTTCCTAGTTAGAAAATACACAGAAGTGGTTTGTCATCCCTCTCTTCTGGGAACACCCAGAGACTGTCCAGCTTGCCCATGACTACATAGCCAGCCTCTTCTTCCAAAAACCACATTGAAGAATCAAACTCCCTACCTCTCCCCAGCCAAAATACCTAAATCACTGAGCTATCCAGCCAGTATAAAGTCAATATTTGTTGCTATTAAAAACATCACAAAAATCTAATAGCAACCTTCTAGTTTATCATAGGTGGGACTGTGGTGGCTTGGTGGTTAAGACGCTGAACGTGATGACTGGAAGGTCGGCAGGTCAGCAGTTCGAGACCCGAGTGTTCCACGACGGAGTGAGCTCCCATCCTGTGCCCCAGCTCTTGCCAACCTAGCAGTTCAAAAGCAAGACATTGCAAGTCGTTAAATAGGTACCGCTTCAGCAGAAAAGGTAACAGTGTTCTGTGTGCTTTGGTGTCTACTCATGGCTGTCCCATGACCATAGAAACGTCTGCAGATGCAGACAGCGTTGGCTCTTTGGCGGTAAATGGAGATGAGCACCGCACCCTAGACTCGGACACGATGGCTTTTGAGCAAGGGAGACCATAACCTTTAGTTTATCATAGACAAACAAAGCAGCACTCTCCCAAGCTTGATATTTAGCTGTCCAAATCTATATTGTCTGTTCTGATTGGCAGTGCGTTGTCTAGCTAACATCCCTGCTCTGCTCCCTAGAGAAGCTGATTCTGGAACCAAATGGACCTGGGACGCTCTGCATAGGAATTTAGCATTATACCACAGAACTAGAGCCCTCGTCCTTTCATAAAGACTTTAAAAGCTTTTTGTGAACAAAGTAATAGCAAAGAGCTTTGTGGCTATTTAAAGATTAATATAAGTTTTCAGACATCTGAAGGGATGTCACATGGCAGATGGTGCATACATGTGTTCTGCCTCTTCAGAAAGTGAGTTCTAACCTGTGGGATCAAATTGGAAGAAATGAGATATTGACTAAACTTTAGGAAGAATTTCATGATGGCAATAGCTGTTTGATTTTAAAAAGGGAAAACAGTGATAAAGGTAAAGGTCACCCTTGCACGAAAGCCAGACGTATCCCACTCTCGGGTTCAGTGCTCATCTCTGTTTCATAGCCGAAGAGCCAGTGTTGTCTGCATCTGCAGATGTTTCTGTGGTCATATGGCAGGCATGATGAGACGCCGGAGTGCACAGAACGTTACCTTCCCACCGTAGTGGTCCCTATTTATCTACTTGTGATTTCTTGCTTTCTAACTCCTAGGATGGCAGGAGCTGGGACAAAGATGGGAGCTCATTCCGTCCTGCAGTATTCGGGTATCAAACTGCTGACCTTGCACCTACCAGTCAGCGTCTTAGCCACTTGAGCCACTGCAGTCCCATTGTTAGCACAGCAGATTACCTGGGCAGGGGGAGAAGAGAGAGACTACTACTTCATTGGAGGTTTTTAAACAAAGGGTGGATGGCCATTTGTCAGGGATATTCTAGCTGTGGATTTTCTGCATTACTAGGAAACTGATAAGATGGCCTGGCATCCCATTCGCTTTCACCTCTATTAGTCTACTGCATTTACCATAATATGAGGTTCTATATATGACCCACTTCAGTGGATACATGGAATGTTATCCAGAGGTTCAGGCATGTTTGGAAGTACGGTACTGTACATATGGTTGGGATAAAAGAATGGTACAGTATTGTAGACCAGGCTTATAGACCAGGCTTTTGGTCCCTTATCGCATCAGTGAAGAAGGTAAATCTGGATCAAAGAGTAGATCTTTGGATGATCTAAGTTAGTGGTGGCGAACCTATGGCATGTGTGCCAGAAAGTGCAAGCAGACTCCTTTCTGTCAGCACACACACCATTGCCCCAGCACAGAGTTCACCCCGCCCCTCTGCCAAGCAGTCCAATGGGAGCACTTCCTCCTTCCCCCAGCACAGAGTGTGCCCCACCTCTCCACCCAGCAGCACAATAGAAGCACTTCTTCCCTCCCCCCAGCAGAGTTCACCCCGCCCCTCTGCCCAACAGGCCAATGGCAGCGCTTTCTCCTCCCCGCAACACAGAGTCGGCTCCACTGCTTTGTTTGGGCATTCGGTCTCTAAAAGGTTCGCCATCACTGATCTAAGCAAATCACTTTTTAAAAAATTCCAAGTAGTGTAGCAAAAGCAGCAAGAAAGTAATTCTTGGACCCCAACACCACCACACCCAACTATATAGTGAAATAAAGATAGCTTGGAATGACCAGAAACATATTTTTGGTATTATAGAATTATGAAATCCACTGAGTTCTGGTACTCCGAATAAACCCGAGCTTCAGATTCTTCAACTGTTTTTGCTTGTCATTGGCAGAAGACTCCAGTTGATGGCTCTCGGGGATCAAGTAAGACAAAAAGTAGATCCCACAAACCCAACTCCTGCAATACATTTTTGGTTTGAGGGGAAAATGTATCACACAATTCTGGAGACAGATAAATAACTGGAATTATATTTGATTTTTAATTTCTTCTTTCTTTCACTTGTTCAATTTCTAATTATAAAATATTGGAAAAACAATAAAAAGTTTCAATATAAGACTGGCTGATGAAAGGGAAAATGGGTTGTTGTCACTTTACCAAATACACTAATTGAAAGCAAATGTCAAAATAATTTGTTTAAGCAGTGGCTCAAGTGGCTAAGACGCTGATTGGGAGGCACAAGGTCAGCAGTTCGATTCCCGAGTACTGCGGAATGAGCTCCCGTCTTTGTCCCAGCTCCTGCCAACCTAGCAGTTCGAAAGCAAGAAATTGCAAGGAGATAAATAGGGACAACTTCGGTGGGAAGGTAACAGCATTCTCTGCGCTCCTTTGTCTAGTCATGCCTGCCACATGACCATGGAAATGTCTGTAGAAACAGACAGCGCTGGCTCTTCGGCTTTGAAACAGAGATGAGCACTGAACCCTAGAGTCGTATACGATTGGCTTTCGAGCAAGGGAAACCTTTGCCTTTAAGGAGACCTGGCTCATAGTACTGTATTTTTGAATCTTCAGAGACCTGTTCATCATTAACAAATTCCATTCTCCTCTTTCATCAATTTCTCTGTGAGAGAAGAGTCTGAAACAGAAATGTTTGGCTTATATTAAGCATCTACACTTGAGCAAGAAATCAAATCTTCCAGGGTTCTTGATCACATGTAGACCTTATACTTGAACATGAACACTTCCTCTTCAGATTCTTCACTGTCCCCTGAACAAAGCAATAGGACAGTGGTGGAATAAGTCCTCCCTGTCTATCCATACTTATGATAAGTGCATAAGGTAATGACTGAATAGGGTGACAGTCTGGAGAGAAGTGGTAGCTTGCCTGTAATCTTAAAGACTTATAATAAATGAAGAACTGGGCAAAACCATAAACTGTGACTCTTTCACTATGTGCAGAAATTACTAACATATCCAACATTTAGAAATGCATGTCTGTGATGTGCAGCGATGAGGTATGCTTCCCCACCAAGGATAAGCAGTAACACAGCTACGTACACCACTACAAAATCTGGCCCGCAGGAATGTGCACACAGTGATATAGAGTATGCAGCTCACAAAATATGGACAGTTAAGAGGCACAGATATATCAAAATAACACAACTCAAAACACAAATGAAATAGAAACACATACATAACCGCTGAAGAAAGAAAATGAATAAACTAGGAGTGGGCAGCTAAAGAGTGGGATGGGAATTTTCATTTATTGCTTCATATAGATGTGATTTAAGAGTAGGGAGTTTTATGACTTGGAGCAAAATATGTCCCTTTGGCCATTCCTATATAGCTGTTTCTTCTTCCCTATGACTGTCTGGTGGTTTTTACATATTTTTTTACTTTTCCCACTTCCTAAAGCAGGAGTTCTCAATGTTTTTATGTCATGGCCTGCCCCCCCCCCCCCCGACTGCTGATCAGGGCAGTCACATGGTTCTTCCCATTAGAAGCGGAAGTGAAACACGCCCATGCGTGCACAAAATGCATTTACGGCAGCATTTCATGGGCGTGTTTTACTTCCGCTTCTGGAAATGGTGTGGGCGACGTGGGCCAGATGAATTGGCATTAGGGGCTGGGTCCGGCCCGTGGGCCATAGGTTGCAAATGCCTGTCCTAAAGAGTTCATGTGTTTCTCCTAAGATTCCCTCACTGGCAGTAACAGCTTTGAGCTAAAATGCACTGATATTTTTGGCCCCACACTTCCACCCTTGGCCATGGCTAGAAGGACAGCCCCTGAGAAATTTTGGACTGAAATAGCCTTCCCAGCCTTCAACTTATAAGATTATTTTGAAGTCAGATTTCTTGAGCTTGTGCTTAGGGGCTGCAACTTTAGACCCAAACTGACATACATATGTAGTAGAATAATGAATTCTGCCATGACTAGCAATATGTATTAGAGGTTCACCTTACATGCACACAAAATAACAAGACAACAAACCCACATACCATCAACCATCCCTTCTCAAGCTGTATACACCTGATGTTCTGGACTTCAGTCCCCCATGATGTTATACTCCTGGCCATGTTGACCGAGGCTGATGGAAACTGTAGTTCTAAATATCTACACAAGACTAGGTAGGGAAGACTGCCCAGAGTACAGACACATATTGAGCTGAAACATTTGCAAGCAAACCTAATTAACAATGGAGACGTGAATATGCAACAGGACCTCCACCATGCCTAACAATTGCATGCATTCTTGTTAAGTTTGAGATGCTTGGTACTGTGTGCGATGTGCACAAAGGAAGATCCAGGAAGCCTTGAACAGCAAAATTCTTCTGCTATGGTGTTGGAACAGTTTACACACTCACCACATAAGTCTTTTTGAGAATGATCAATTTTGCTTCCAACAACATGGCACCCCACTGCACTTCCACTGAGATGTCAGAGCCCATCTCAATGAGAATTTGCCAGGACAATGGATATGATGAAGAGGTACGGTTGAGATTCCCTCATGTTCTCCTAACTTAACACCCACTGACTTCTACCTATGGGGGACCTTAAAGGATGTGGTGTATCATAGAAAACAGGCTACACTGGTGGTATTTCAGGAAAGAATTGAAACAGCATGTGCAGCAATACAAGCGGACACGTTGACAACGTTGCTCAAGCAGTAGTTTGTAGAAATGAGAAGTGTCTGGAAGCTGATGATAACCACTTTGAGCACCTCTTGTAATTGCAGAAGTCAAACATGACTTGTATTCATCTTCTGGTGTATATTGAGTATTACAATTTTAATATAGTTTTTTACTCTCTTAAAATGTGCATAATATTTTGCCACCCTCTGTACATATCATGAACATAAGACTTCTCCATCCTACTATAAACATCTCTCTATCATCGCCTCTCAGCTGTCTTTGCACTTATATAAATCTCTGCACACCAGCCTGTCCAGTGATGGGATGTCAAAAATTTTACTACCCCACCGTGATGTCATCACAGTGTAGGTGGAGCTAACATCATTATGTCATGACATCATGGGCAGAGCCAACATCATGATGTGTGGGCGGGGCAAAAAAATAAAATAAAATCAACCGGAGCTTTTAAACCAGAGCTTAAAGCTTATTCTGGCTAATCTTTCTCACACTAGGTCAGATGGAAGGAACTACAGAATGAACTCACCACAAGATGGCTTCATTTTGGCACTTTTCAACTTTTCAACAGTTAAAGAAGTTAGGTACTAAGTCTTTGCTTAACCAGTTCTCTAGCATAATATGCCTTAATGTAAATGTAAATGCGCAGTGGGGAAACCAGTGAATAGGTAAGCCCTGAAGGTGGTTTCCCCCAAAAGCTGCTACCGGTTCTCCGGGACACTGGGGAAAGTTACTACCAGTTCTGGCGAACTGGTGAGAACCTGTTACATCCCATCTCTGAGCCTGTCCCTTTGGCCAGTCATAGAGGAAACATCTAATGAAAAGACCGCTATAAATGACAAAACAACAAAGTGTCAACTGCATAGATGCACTATGCCAGTGGTGGCATACCTATGGCACGCGTGCCAGAGGTGGCACTAGGAACCCTCTCTGTGGGCACTCGTGCAGCCACCCGAACACAGAGTTCACCTTGCCCCTCTCCCCAGAAGCTCAATGGGAGCGCTTCCTCCCTCCCCCAGCACAGAGCTCACCCCGCCCCTCTGCCTAGCAGCCCAATGGGAGCATTTCCTTCCTCCCTTGTTGCTATGTTGGCACTTCGTGATAAATAAGTGGGTTTTTGGTTCCAGTTTGGGTGTTCGGGCTCTAAAAAGTTCACCATCACTGCACTATGCAAATCACACAAGTTACAAAATTTTCTATTCTTAGCTTAACCCTCTAAAGAAAAAAAATCTATCATATACTAAAAGTAGAGACTGCAGTGGCTCAGTGGTTAAGAAGCTCACCTTGTTAGCTGGAAGGTCGGCAAGTTGGCAGTTCAAGACCCGAGTACTGCATGACAGAATGAGCGCCCGTCTCAGTCCCAGCTCCTGCCACCTAACGGCTCGAAAACAAGAAATTTCAAGTAGATAAATAGGGAATACTATGATTGGAAAAGATCTTGGGGACATGAAAAGAGCCTTATTCAGGCCAAGACTTCCACTGCAAAAGCCCCACAAGATTGAAACCAACACATTTCAGCTGTTCATCATGCAGTAAACAAAAGCCAAGAGTAAAAAGGTGGCCCCAGAGTAAAAAGCTGACGAGAACAGAACCATGAGCTTCAAACTATATGGCCAGGCAAAATATCCAAGGCTTAACAGAGAACCTGCTAGGCAGCAGGGAGGGGAGAAACCTCCTAATAAAAAATAAAATTAATTCACAGGACTCGTATGGCACTAGCTGGAGAGCAGTCAGCCCAAATACAACCTATCAATTCTGCAAGAAAGCTGGACTTTGATGGTGGCACCATAGATTACTATCAAAGCATGGAGTACAGCAGTGAGACATTTCCAAGATTGAAGTGTCTGGTGACTGAGAATGGGGAAAAGGTTTAACTTAGCAGAAGAGATGCTTTCCGCACAAAAGTTTCCAGATTCAATATTAGCTCCTCCAGGTAGGCCTGAAAAAGGAAGACACCAATCTGAATACCTGGACAGCTTCTGTGAGTTTGTGTAAAGGAGAGCAGGCAGATTGGAACCCTCCAGATTTGGCTAGACAGCAACTTCCATCCGTTCAGAGCCAACACAGTCAATGAAGGCGTACTGGTCATTGCAGTCCAACAACACCCAGAGGATCACAATTTGCCATTCCTGATGTAGAGTGAGACAATACATGAGACATGGAATAATGGTCTGAGATGGTCCTTTGTTCATCAGCTATGTTGGTCTATTTTTGGGTCTGAAACATTTTGGAAGTTCTTCATTCAAAAATGTTTTGTTTATCGGTGAGTAAATAAAGTGAAACAATAACAAACAAACAAAAGACAAAAAAAGTTGTGGCACCTTAAAGACTAACTCCTGTATTTAAATGTGAGCTTTCGTGGATCAAGTCCACTTGAAGTGGCGCAGTGGTTAAACAGCTGTACTGCAACCAAAAGGTTGTGACTTCAATCCTGACCAGGACTCCAGGTTGACTCAGCCTTCCAATGTCAGTAAAATGAGTACACAGCATGTTGGGGGGAAATGCTAATTAACTTATGAACCACCCAGAGAGTGCACTAAGTGCTATGGGGAGGTGCAGTGGAACCTCATATAATGAGTGCCCCCTATAGCGGAAAAAAAATCACATAACAAATAGGGGTTTTTATTAAATGGCACCTTGCATAACAATTTTTCCTATGGAAAAAATCGTACAACAAATATTCAATGGGAAAAACCACTTAGCAAAAAAATGTGTTGTATGATTTTTTCCATAGGAAAAATCGTTGTACGATTTTTTTCCCATAGGAAAAATTGTACAAAGAAAAAATCGCATTGCGAACAGACCCACAGAACAAATTAAAATTGTTATACAGGGTTTTACTGTTTATAAGTGTGATAGTTTTGCCTTCTGCTTTGCTTTTAATAAACCACCTCTATTCTCACTCCTCCCTCGCTACTTATTTTGCTTTTGAAGAACAATCTGATCTTGTAAGAGCAAAGCTCAGACCAAGAAAAAAAGGTGTTTTTCCCTCCCAGTTCTCATACTTTCTCCACAAAGGCTCCCAAGAGCCTCAAATATGGTGTTTCCTCTGTGTTTTTAGAGCACACCTTTGTTTGACAAGATGAGTCAACAAGGATTCCTCCCTAGCTTGCTTGACTTCTAGCTTACACAGGAATGAAACTACTCTTAGGAGAGGAGATGAAGAACATTCTTCTTTTTCGTCTTCTTCTAAGCATGCAGCAGAGATTCCCAACCTTTTCTAGCTGGGGCCGGGTCACTCTCTCTCAGTCAGCTTTGAGGGCTGGACGGCCATTTTGCCCTGACTGGATGATGGAGGTGGCCATTTTATCACAACAGCTTCAAAGTGGTGGTCATTTTGTTTCTCAAATGCCCTTGGAGGGGTAGATGAAATGTTGTCAAGGCCAGATACGGCCCACGTTCCTTAGGTTGGGAACCCCTGGCATACAGAGTGTCCGTACACTTTTCAACACCTGGCACAGGAAAATAGGGGCACCAGGAATTCATTATATAACCACAGCTGGAAAAAAAGGGGGCTGGGCGTTTTCCCGACAGCTTTGACCTTCTGAAGAATTTCTGAAAATTGTTTGGAAAAGAGGGCTGTCATCTAATTAAAGATATAATTCTTTACTGAACTCTAATCCGAATGACCAAAGCAGCAGATTCAGAAGGTTTGGTATTATTACCAAATCAATAATATTGGTGGATAAGTTATTGAGGATGTTTTTGAGAGAGGCTACAAGAAAAAACAACTCCATGGGTTTAATAGAAAAGCCTTTTTAACAGTTTCTTTTTTTATTTCCAAGAAACTGGGGTGGCTTAGTGGCTAAGATGCTGGAAGTTTGGCAGGTCAGCAATTCGAGACCGGAGTACTACATGACAGAGTGAGCTCCTGTCTCTGTCCCAGCTTCTGCCAGCCTAGCAGTTCAAAAGCAAGAGATTGCAAGTAGATAAATAGGGACCACTTCCGTGGGAAGGTAAACAGCGTTCCGTGCACTAGGGTGTCTATGCATGCCTGCCATATGTCCATGGAAATGTCTGCAGACACACAATCTGGCCAGGTTATCCTACTATGGTAATAGAATAGACCCATAATGGCAAACCTTGGCACTCCAGATGTTCTTGGACTTCAATTCCCAGAAGCCCAAGCCCCCGTGAATCCACACAAATAGGTTTACTGTGATTCATCGGGCCCACGCAACCCTAATTTATCTGCTAATTTATTGACACATCATATAGTATGCTCTTCTGTAAATTAAAGGCATTTAAAGAAGAAAATCCTGTTTCTCGCCAGCTGTATAAAGCAAGCATAGAGGTATTATGGCATAGCGGTAGAGTACTATGATTAGAGATGTGAAAATTTGTATGTTTAACTGTCAATGAGTTCTTCGGGTTACCATAGGCATTCTTATTCCATCCCAGTCCTCCATCGCATAGCAAGAGGGGCTTTTAAACTCCTCTATAAAAATTCATACATATATTGTCACAGAAAACTGCACTTTTTCCTGGTTGATATACTTCTTTCACCATTTTCTCCAAGGATTTTGTGTGCAACTTTGCAATATTTGAGTTTTAGTCACACACATTTTCCAAATGTACAATTAAGGTATCCTGCCAAAGAGACAGAGGTTAGGGGTTCAATTCCTCAGTTTGCTTCTGGAAGAAGAACAAGCCTGTTGTGGTATATGGGCATGCTTCCACCATTTTCTTTGACTGTGACAATAGCATTCATTCTTTTGAGCAAATGTCACAGTACACATTGCTACCATAATTCAATTCAACTTCCAAAAATAAGACATAGATAACATCTCTTAACATATGTATACATTTTTGGCACCCTATGTAGAATGAGAGGCCTTCAGGCTCGAAAGTATTTCCTGCCATGGTTTCTGCTGCTATTCTCCAGTAAATTGTACTGTCAGGGCAGCACCTAGACCTCAACAACAATAGCCACTAAAATCCTTAACTTCCACAAAGCCACCTAATTCTATTTTTAAAGTCTTCTTAAGCTAGTGGCCAACACTATCTTGTGGCAGCTCCCCTGGTGGCTTAGTGGGTAAGGCCCTGAGCTTGGAGACCAGAATGACAGGGGTTCGATACCCGAGAGCTGCACGATGGGGGACATGAAAGGAAACTCATCCGGGCATCCCCTGCAAAAATCCTTTCAACCCAGAATAATCTCTGACACACAGCCACACACAGCATCTTGTGAATTCCACAACTCATCAATGCATTTTATGGGGAAATTCGCCTTTTTGCCACTCTCAAATCTCCCATCTTTCCACTTCCAAGTAATCAAAGAGTAGAAGAAACACTCCTAATTCACCGCTGCTGAATATTACAACCCACCTTAGCACAACAACCGCACACTCATATTGTCCGGGAAAACTTCCGCTATCTGTGCGATGCACATTTCATGTGGAATGAGGAATGGCAATGATGCTTGATGGTGGGGTTCAGAGGAGAGATTTGCAATGGGCAGCAAAGTGAAGCATGTAGCACTTCCTTTCAACATCCTCCCCTCTCCCCAAGCCTGTACACTGAATAAATCACAGCTCCCATTGGAGCAAGCGGATCCATTAAAGTGACACAGAGAGAGGTGTCAATAATTTATCACCTCTTTTATATAATTTAAGAACTTCCTTAGCAGAGAGCAAGTGCCGGCAAAGTATGGACTTGACAAGATTTTGATGCGTGGTGGTTGATGTGAAGAGGGTGTGAGGAAGAAGGACTTCCTTCAAGCAGGGAAAGGTAGGGGGTTGGGTGAAACAGAGAAAAGAATAAGCATTTTGTTTGCACATTTGGAAAAGATGCTTGCTGGAACATATGCTCTGTTACCAAACCAAAGGGGAACAAAGAGCAAACCAAACAGGATTGACTTGAGACCAAAATTCACAAATGCCATTATTATACAAGCTTCTGGTCCGAAACTGGAGGTTAACATAAGCCATGCACAAAGAACAGCTTGAGTTGATGAAAGCCCTGGCAGTGCTGTGGTTAAAAATACCACAATCTTTGAGGAGGCTCTTTCTGTGTACCCCAGCCAAAATTGCTGATAATGTAAATTCAATCCCGACCAGATTTAAGATTGACTCAGCCTTCCATCTTTCCAAGGTTGGTAAAAGGAGTACCCAGTGTGTTGTTGGGGCCTAAATGGTAATTACCTTGTGAACTGTCCAGAGAGTGTAGTAAGCACTATGGGGCAGTATATATTTATTTATTTCAAGATTTATATTGCTGCCCAACTCCAAAGACTTTGGGTGGCTTACAAAATATAAAAACCAACTACAGTTAAAAATCCCAATTTGAAAAACTCTGTTAAAAACTCTTACCGGGCATTACTCCAACCTCTGCCACTTAAAAAAGAGGGAAAGAAATTTATTAATATTTAAATCAGCCAGCAGGCAAGGGCCATGGCAACGAAAATGGTGCTGACATAAGGGATTTGGATTTTTGGGACAATGGGCTAGACTTCCTGGAAGATGGACTACTGGCAAGGAATGGCTTGTACCTCACAACAACTGGGAACAATGTGTTTTGACACAGAATGAAGAACTTCATCAGGAGAGCATCTGGATTAATATAATGAGGGAAGCAAAAGGAACATGGTAGTTGGAATCTACTACTGACTGCACAATCAAGCTGCAGATGAAATCTTTGAAAAACAAATTGCAATAATATATGTGTAATTGCTATTCCTATACCTGTATCTCAAAAGTCTCCTCTCAGGGAAGCACCCAGCCTCCAAAATAGCTGGCAACCAGAAGCATCAAAGAAATGTATGAGGATGAAGCCATCCAAGCAAAAAAAAAAAAAAAAAACACCACACATTTGCCCACCAGTGTCTACTACCCAAAAGCACAATTCTTCCTGGAGAGCCCAATAACTGATATCATGTGCTACTGATGCATTTTGTGTATTGTGTGTTGACATTGCAATTTCCCCTCCCAATGGAATTTCAAATAAAAATAACTAGCATAATTCTACTCCCTCTATGAACATACGTAAATATTTGCTTTGTGTAATTTATTCTCAAGATGTAAAAGCCATATTGAAATGTCATCCTGACATATTATCCTGGTATGGGCTAAAACCTATTAAACTCATCTCCAGTCTACAGTTCCAACTGCTTGGGGTGGGGGAGAAAAAAATTAAGACTATTTAGCCACTAAACTCTCTGTATAATGACTGTGTGGGATATACAAGACATGATTATAAATGAAGAAGCCACAACATTTATCTGACACACTAATCACCTCTTCTTACAAGCATATACACAAATTGAGCACTTTTAATCTGCCATGTCTCCTTGCTCATGTCTAAACTGAGAATGTAACTTAGTACTGTGTGAATAAATAACTAAAGCATTTGGCAATGGGAAACCTTGATCCAACATATATGTCTATCCATTTGCCCATAGCCAAGGCATTCACAATAGCGAAAGAAAGAGCGAAAGAAAAGCTATGGAAGAAGTTCAATGATCAAAATTTCCCATGCAATTAAAAAGCAGGTTTAAGGCCAGAGGAAATGAGGGAGGGGGAGATGATGACCAGGAAGATGTGCTACAGCACAAGAAGTGTCTAATCCTTTCCTGGCCTCAGTTCAAATAATCTACTGGAACGTCTATGAGTTCCAGAAGGGAACATATAAGGATATTATGGCTGCCTGCCTATATTGTTTTCCACTACGATCTTACTATACAATGGCTAGTTAGGCCCTAAAAGAAATCTGTCTAATGTGACTGTCGTAACTGCAACCACAATAACTGTAACAACTGGCATTCCATCACCTAAATACTGAAATGTTTAAATTATTTTTATTATCAGCAGGTCCATAAACTAGCACACATATTCCCACATATTCTACATACTCTTAGTAGGATTGTCATACTTAGTAGGCTACTAGGAGAAGTAAGATTATTTATTTATTTATTTATTTATTTATTTATTTATTTCTCATATTTACTATCCCGCCCCAATCGGGTAAACCCGACTCTGGGCGGCTTACAGCATGGATTAAAATCACAGGTTAAAACTAGTATAATAGTTGTGTTTAAAACCATAAAAAAAATTCATAAGAAAAATTAAAATAGCGCACAGATAAAAAACCGGAGCAGGAAGAGGTGGCAGTCCCCTAAACCAACCAACCTACATGGGATCCCACGTTACTGGGTCCCCATACATGCTCCGCGAGCCAGGTCTTTAAGCCTCGACGGAAAGACAGGAGCTCTACCTGTAGGCGCAGCTCAGTTGGGAGAAGGTTCCACAGGGCCGGGGCGAACACAGAGAAGGCCCTCTTCCTAGTGCTAGTGAGGCGAGCCTCCCTAGCTGATGGAATAACAAGAGAGCCCCTCCGATCCGCCCTCGTGGGACGGACAGACGTTCTTAGGGCGATGCGGTCTCTTAGGTATCCTGGCCCACTACCATATAGGGCTTTAAAGGTAATAACCAGCACCTTGAATTACACCCGGAGACATACTGGCAACCAGTGCAGCTCCCAAAGCAGTGGCGTGGCACGAGCATATCGCCCTTACCCCATCACTACCCGGGCCACCGCCGCATTTTGGACCAGTTGCAGTCTCCGAATGGTCACCAAGGGCAGCCCCATGTAGAGCGCATTACAGTAATCAAGTCTGGAGGTGACCAAAGCATGTGTGACCATGAGCAAGGCGTCCCAGTCCAGGTCTTATACTCAGGTCAATGATCCCGAGGATCCCGAAACTGTGGTGGTGCAAATTCAAAGATACAGTTTAAAAAAAAAAAAGCACTAACACTTCCGTAAAAATTCAAAAACATACCAACACAAATGTTTAATTAATTAATTTTACTGTATTTTCATGTATTTTAATTATTGAAACTCATTAGCAGCTGTTGCATTTTCCACTCCCGATTTAAACTCAGGTCAATCTATTTCCCTAGTTTTGAAGGTTCAAATTAGGTACCTCGTCATATTCAGAACAACTTATAGTTGAGTATATACGGTAATTTGGATGGTATTCCTCTGTATTCTGGAACAAATATGTTTAGGCACAAGTCATTTCCCCTGGACATTCTACACATCCTCTGCTTTGACTCACTGGATTTCTGCTTCTCCTGCTCTATTCCCATCTCCAAAGCAGTGGGCGTACAAACAGAAGTCTGGCTGGGAACCAGATGTTAATGCACCAATTGGGGGAACCCTCCCTTCCCTCTGAGGACATATGACCGCCTTGCACAGCAGTCTGGAATCCACATGGCTTTGCTTTCTTTGAGACCCTTTGCACAGTTAGACATACCCCAGACATCCATGCAGGAAGAGGGGGAATCCTGCTGATCTGCATATTCCTTCCCACCCTTTAAAAAACCCAATCTCCACCTCTTAGCCAGCAAGGTGCCACTGAATAAACAAAGACCGTGTCCCCCGTGGGGACCCCACATCTCCCAGCTGGGTCAACAGATGTCTATCTACAGGCAGTCCTTGCATGGCCCGTCTCAACTTGTAGTCCCCATACTTAATCTATACCCAGTGGAGCCTTGAAACTAGGCCAGAGAGAAGGCATACAGCAGTCTTAATTTGCTGGAAGTTGTTTATTAAGCACCTCTAAATTAAGTACCCTGCACAATAGAAGAACAAGAAAGACCTGCCCACGGGTTATAATTGAAATATCCTTTCCAGAGAGAGACAAAGGGAAGAATACAGATGTTGGAAGATGACCAGCAGCAAGAGTGGAGAATCACTGATCTTCCAGATGTTGGTGATCCCTAACTTTTACCAGGTCCCGCCAATAAACAGGAACAATGTGAATAGCAGGCCAACAACATTTGGAGCATCAGGCTTTCCCTGCCTTTGACACACAATTAACACACATAAAGATACCCGCTCACAAATCCACAATAAATAAGGAATAGCAGTCAAGCTGGTATAGCAAAGAACTCATCTGCCCTGGAAACATGCTGTGCTCATAACTGAGTACAGATCTAAATTGTTGGACCATAATGCAATACTTATCCACAGTGGACACAAGATGGACACTTATGCACTACCGCTCAAGAGCAAATGCTTCATTAATAGCAGAAAAAAGATTATGTAGATCTGCGTAACATTGACATTTGCCAATGTATATGTATGATGTATATCTAGAAACAATTATGATTATTTTACATGACATATACAATAGATCTCATCATAAAGGGGAGTGTTGTGCTTCAGTAACCAGTTTTCATGTCCAGCTGTTGAATGCTGACAGACATTTTCAAGATTTCTGCTCTCCTTTCATAGGTTTTTTTTAACCTTTCAACTGAATGTACACTAAACAGAAATGTATCTACACAGAAGTCTGTAGTACTATGACAGCCCTTCAACCAAATGACTGCCTTCTGAAAAATAGGTTGCATGGTCCATCTACATCAGTGTTTCCCAAATGCTGGTGTTTGGACTTCAGTTCCCAGAAGCCTAAGCCAGTATATTGACTGATCAGTGCTTTGGGGAATTGACTTAAGCTTCTGGGAATTGAAGTCCAAACACCAGCATTTGGGAAACACTGATCTACATGAATGCCTTTACCCTCAGATTCCAGTGGTCAAAGTCCAGTCCTCCTTATATAAAAAGAGAAAAGGTACCAGAAACAGAAGCTAGAGATCTAAACTGTCCCCTGGCAATCCATTTTGCCCTAATATTTTATGTGGCCCTATTTTTTATGCGGTGGCTTAGTGGTAAAGATGCTGAACTCCCTGACTGGAAGGTTGGCAGGTCAGCAGCTCAAGACCTGAGTGCTGCATGACAGCGTGAGCTCCCATCTCTGTCCCAGCTCCTGCCAACCTAGCAGTTCGAAAGCAAGAAATTCCAAGTTGATAAATAGGTACCACTTTGGTGAGAAGGTAAACAGCGTTCCGTGAGCTCTGGTGTCTAGTCATGCCGGCCACATGTCCACGGAAATGTTTGCAGACACAGACAGCGCTGGCTCTTTGGCTGTAAAGAGAGATAAGCACTGAATCCTACAGTTGGATACAACTGGCTTTTGAGCAAGGGCGATCTTCACCTTTACCTATACTGTATGCATATGTCTTTATCAAATTTTTAGGATGAGGCACCCTCCCCATCTGTGAGTACCTCCAAGGCTTATCTGTGTGCTTCCTATACTTACCAACTCACACAATCCTCCATCTTTGAAGGCTCATTAAAAAGAACTGGTATTGAGGTTCAAATAGAAACTGCAGTATTTAAGTCTTCCACCATGAAAGTACCAACCATGCTTAGTCAGCAGAAAAGGCTCTCTCAATTACAGGTACTACTTCAGGCTGAGCTCTGGCCTTTGAAAATAGATTCAAAATCCCTAAAATGCAGGGAACTAAATCAAAGCTACTCCTCTTTCCCCCCCAATTAACAAAGGAGGAGGAGGAGGAGGAATAACGATATTAAAAGCCAAACAATGATGGAAATTTTGCTGCCCTGCTACACAAAACACGTAACTTTTGGATCAGAACTGTCTCCTCAGACCTTACCTGTAGCACACCAACTCTGTGTAACATAGTATGTAACAGGTAATGTCTAGAGATTTCTTAACTTAAGGCAATTTCACCACAAAAATTTATGCTTTTTTTTTGTGTAGCAATGCAGAGTGGATTTCAGTCATTTAATACGACACAAAATACAGATGCAATACTGTACTATATACTTAACATCTTACATAAAAATTGTTATCAAAGCTTGGGGGAGGGGGAATATTACTTTTTGGACTGCAACTTGCAGAATGCCTCAACCAGCATGACGATTGACCATACTGGTTGGGAGATTCAGGGAGCTGAAATCCATAAAGCAGATTTTCTGAGCTGTTTGACATTGAGACATAATAACAATAATTATTACTTTAAGCTCTCAAAGGCAAAATCTTTCTAGGAAACAACAACTGGCCAGCAAAACAGCTCAGCGCTAGACTTCTATGAATAAGGTGTGTATGTACTGCGTGGCATCAAGTCGATTTAGACTTACGCCAATCCTTTCCAGGGTTTTCTAGGCATATAATAGATCAGTGATGGAGAACCTTGGCACTCCAGATGTTCTTGAACTTCAATTCCTTAAAGCCCTGATCAGCAGGAGTGTTGCCTTGGGCGTCTGTTAATTGAAGTCAAAGAACACCTGGAGGAGTGTCAAGATTCGCCATCACTGTAATAGATGGTGCAGCTTGCCCATGGCTATGCAGGCTGGCTCTTCTCTCAAGAAGCACAGTGGGGATTCAAACTCCCAACCTCTGGATCCACAATCAGATACCAAACCAATGAGCTATTAAGGTCAAGGTCTCCCTTGCTCGAAAGCCAGTCGTATCTGACTCTAGGGGCAGTGCTCAGCTCTGTTTACAGCCAAAGAGCTAGCGCGGTCTGCATGTGCAGATGTTTCCATGGTCATATGGCAAGCATGACTAGATGCCAGAGTGCTTGGAACACAGTTACCTTTCCTGCCAAAGCGGTACCTATTTATCTACTTGCAATTTCTTGCTTCCGAACTGCTAAATTGGCAACTAGAGATGGGATTTCTACAAATTAGCACTAGGACAATCTAGAAAAGGGAGAGTTAAAGTCTGTGTTCTAGGGCAGGAGTTCTCAACCTTTTTAAGCCGGGGGCCAGGTCACGCTCCCTCAGACAGCTTTGGGGGCTGGGCGGCCATTTTGCCCTTCCTCCACAACATGGCACTTCCCGGTGTGTTGGAGGTGGGGCACATGAAATGGTGCCGCCCGGGCCACATCCAGCCCACAGGCCACAAGTTGAGAATCCCTGTTCTAGGGTTTGAAGACAGAAGGTCTCTCTCTATCATCCCTTTTCGGGGGCTCCTGTCAGCTAAATTTCAGGGCGTGGCTGGAAAGCAGCAGCTGTGAGCAGCTTCCTGGAGATAAGATCTTGGCAGCAAAGGGCCCCAGGATGCTTCAAATTCCTGCGCTGGAGAGAGCTCTTTTCGACAAACAGCAGTGAACAGATAACACCAGGCAGGGGGAAACCGGAAAGATCTTTGGACTCAAAACGCCTTTACAAAACCATCACCCGCCTGCAAGACTTAAGTATCATTCTGTGAGGGCTTTCCTCGACGCAAAAGCATCAGCCTTGGTGCTCATTTTCAGGGGGTTGATCCTTGGAATATGTGGCATAAATACGTCTGAGCAAGTAGAGAGTGAAATTTCTCCCCAACACACGTGTGGGGATAGGCAGCTTAACTTCAATGTCTACTGTTGAACTTTC
The DNA here is from genome assembly GCA_030440675.1 of Furcifer pardalis. Classification (NCBI taxonomy): domain Eukaryota; kingdom Metazoa; phylum Chordata; class Lepidosauria; order Squamata; family Chamaeleonidae; genus Furcifer; species Furcifer pardalis. The sequence continues at coordinate 27,774,215 of CP126897.1, forward strand.
CAGGCAGGCTGGAAATGTCTTTAATTTTAGAAGCAATAAACCTGATGGATTTTTGCATGAAGGATTTTCAGTTCATTCTTCAGTAGCTGCAATTTAAAAAAATAATAAAGATTTCTGTATAAAAAAGCTCACATACATAGCAAACTCTAGCCAGGTTACCTTACTATGGTAACAGTGTAGAACCTACTGCCATTGGATCATCAGGTGGCGGTTAACTAATTTGACAACCCTGAGGACTCTGGGTTGAAAGGATGTTCCCAAGTGGATTAAATCTCATTTGAATTCATCTTGATGGAGGGCAGCAATAGTGGCATGGGGCTGATAAAGACCTGGCGTACCAAAAGGGCTCTGGACCAGAATGTGGTTAGGGAATTGGATCAGTGGTATGGGTATCATAATGCCATGCACAATGCAAATGGAAGACGAAGGATGTAAGCATCAGATCCTAAACTAGTGACAACTTGCTTCTCCGATTCATATTGCTACACTCATGCTAGCATTCATAAGTAGTAAGATTCAAGCCTTTCTATTTTATCATTGTAACAAACCTAAAATATGGATTTTTATGCTATAATTTCTGACTTGTTGTGACCCTTCACAAGGTTTTCTTGGTAGGGAATACACAAAAATGGTTTGCCATTCCTTTCTGGGGTCACCTTTGGAGAGTACAGCTTGCCCAAGGGCATATAGGCTGGCTCTTCTCAGGAGGTACAGTGGGGAATCAAACTCCCAATTTCTGGCTCCACAGTCAGATACCTAAACCTCTGACTAACCAGTCACCTGAAATATGGTTTAGGATTACAAGATACAGAAAGCCTTTTCAACATCAACTTTAGTGCTGGAGAACTTCTGCATGCCTACATATTACAAAGGATTCTGGGAAATGCTCTACAAAAATATGATAACAACCACCACACAGAGGTGGTGTGGCAATACCAGCAGTGGTTGACATGCTACCTTTAAGGGAACTCCGTTTGCCTTTCTCAGTCTTCTTTCTGAGCAGTATGAGAAACAGTGCTCTCTCCAAGAGCACAGTATCAAAACCACCAACCCTAGAGCCCAAAGCGGCTTCCTACAAGTTTCCAAGTCACTGTTCAAATGTTTACTCCTGATTTGTGAACATCCAACACTAAAACCAAACAAATGCTCAAAGCAGTGCATCCAAAGAAGCCAATTCTCATGGCCTACATAAATTACACAAATTAATGCATGCATTTGTTTACAGCAAACATTTCATTCAATGTATAATAGTCTTGAAAGGAAAGCAATGAGTTCTGCTGGGCTCTGACTACTAAAAATTCAACTGTGCCTTCCAAGATTTCACCACACAGTGGACATAATCCAGTTCTTCACAATGTAAAGCTATGGTATGCACTTTCAATTTTGGCAGGCAATAAGCAGAGAGAAAACAGACTGCAGAATTCAAATGTGCAATCATTTACACACTCCCATTGTGATCAATTGCACAATGCACCAGTGGAAGTGCCTTATGATTAACACTTCCACTTCGTAGCTACATCAAGTTGTGCCTAAGTAGCTACACAAAAGGATTCCAATCACTGTTCGCCCTATCATCTTCTTTAAAACAAAAGAAAGAGGAGGAGAAAGAGAAAAGGTCAGGAAGCTAAAAGTCTCAGAAGATTAATTCTTCTGTCAGTACTAAGTTCTATAACAGTATAATGAGAGTTCAGGATTGCAGTATGGTCTACTTTCTACTCTATTACCATAGCAGGATAACCTGGCCAGACATTAAGACTGTGAGGTTTAATTCTCAATAAATACGTGTAATACTGTGTTACAAGAAACCATCTCCCCAGTAATCAAATGAAGTCCCTTAGTTTTGACCAGAGACTCATAATACCATCCATGAACAAAACTTTAAAGAGCACCTCTTTAGGAGTGCTTGATAGCTGCTATAGGGAAGCATATAGGGAATACCTTCCCATTTGGAAGGGCAGATGAAGAGGCAGCATATTTAAAACATAATGCCTTGAATTCATTCTCACTGTGGTTTTCTTCTTTTCTTGTTTCAAGCACCATTCTATTATACTTAAATGAAATATTTATTTCAGTACTTTCTCTGTTATACTGTGAGAAAATGATGATGATAATTTTGTGACAGAAATTATTCTAGGTTGAAAGGATTTTTTTCTGGAGAAAATCCACTCAGGGACACCCGAATTAGGTTCTTTTCATGTCCCCAAAATATTCCGTCATGTGGTACCCGGGTTTCGAACTGCCGACTTGCCGGCCTTCCAGCTAACAAGGCGAGCTTCTTAACCACTGAGCCAGAAAATAATGATAATCAAACTGAATAATGACACAAAGTCCCTTCTAAAATTAAGAAAACAAACTGAAAGAAAGAAAGATCTTAGAAACCAACACTTCTGCAAGGACAGGATAGATGTCAAAGCTTTCAATGATAAACACACATCCTTGGAATTTAAGAAGCTTTACTTATATTTTGGGAGAACGTAACTGTAATTGGTCTCTAAATACAACAAACAGGAGGACTCGTTTGACCCTAAATAGAAAAGACAAAGTATATATGAGTGTTGAGACTATATGATACAGGAAAGTGTGGCATGTGTCCCCTGTACAATTTGATGATGTGACACACATATTCTCTAGTATTGCATTAGGACTCAGCTTTCAATCAGCAGTCCAACAGACTCATACTGTATTAGTTTACCAACTGACCAAATTGCATTACACTCTCGTACGGTGCGTACACAAGAAAGAGGAGAGGGACAGACACTAGCAACCTTATTACCTCCCACCAATTCAACCAAGAGCTTCTTAGCATTTGTTCGTGGAAAGCCATCCAACATGCTAACAAGTTGCATTTCCTTATCAAACAGGTCCCAAAAAGATAATTTCTTCCTTTGCAAATAGTACCTTAATTTCCTTGGAATAAAATAGTGTGTGATTCATGCATATAGTGACAGGATGCCTCAAACCTACATCAGTTGAGAAAATATACCCTCTTGTAGGTATTGCTCTACCTAAGATCAGGGGAGAAGTAGCAGTTGACGCTGAGAGAACTAAGCAAGAAAATTACCCTCGACACCCTCTGAACGGATATGAGCCTCAAGTCCGCCGGCTCAGATCCAGGAAGGGTTTTATGGCAAGAACAAACATTCTTAGGGTACACAAGAGCAAACCAAATTAGAAGATGGAGGAAGGAGCTCACTAGGCAAGGAACATCATTAAAGGAGGATATAGCTGAATAGCTCAACCTCCCGTATGTCACTTGGAGGAACCTTAATAGGCTGAGGGTTGGAGTCCCTAAATGCAAAACCAACATGCTCAAGTGGGGACTGCTGGTGGACAACAACACATGGTATGAATGGGGAGATACACAGAGTTCGGCTCATTTACTGATCTGCCAAATGCTGCCAGAGACATGCACCTACGAGGACTTGGGTTTGGCCAATGACAAAGTGAAGAAAGTGGCTTCATTTTGGCAGTCCAGGTTTGATTGAGACACAAAAGAAGAAGTGTGTGATTAGTCTTTTTGCTTGGTCACTAAATGACCAGATCAGGTCAAAAAGCCTTTTAAAACCAAGCTGCCTTTATTTCCTGGAATTTCAGTTCAGGAGAATGTTGCTCCATTTGTCACAGTTACAAATATATATTGTTTTAAAAAGTAAATTCTGTTTGTAATATTTTTTTAATACACTGTATTTTTAATATACCAATTGTGGTAATTTTATGCTAAACCAAATTGTCATATTTTATGTAACAAAATTAGCAGAGTAACTTTTAATCTGTAAAAAAAAGTGCTAATGTTGTCTTTCTTTTTCAAATGTCCTGAAAAACAGGCTACCATTGCAATATCCTCATATAGCAGATTTGGGAGTGGGAATAAGATAACTGTGTAAGTCTGTGTAAGTGTTTGGGCTAAGAAAAAAATTCAAACTTTAAAAAAAACCTAGTTTATACTCTATACTGGAAATCTGCACAAATTGATGACCATTTACTCCGTGACATCTACTGGCCATTTTCCACAGACCTTTGCAAGAAAATTATGGAACAGATTAAAATATTTCCAGTATATCTCCAAAAGCACTCCCGTTTTCTTCCCCCTGCAGAGCTATTTTACTCAAAGTACTGTAGTTTTACTTAGAACCAGAGAAAGCTTCTGAGGAGAATTCTCCCTTGCTTACTACACTCTCAAGAGGACAATTAATGCTTTAGAGCAGGAGTTCCCAACCTAAGGTCCGTAGGCCAGATCTGGCCCACAGCAGCATTTCATGTGACCCCCACCCCTCCAAGGTCAGTCAAGAAACAAAATGCCCACCCCTTTGAAGCTGTTGGGACAAAATGGCCACCCCCATCGTGCAGGCAAAATGGCCGTCTGGCCCTTGAAGCTGACTGAGAGTATGGCCCGTCCCCTAGCTTGAAAAGGTCGGGAACCCATGATTAAAAAGAAAAAGAGGCAAGTCTATAGTGTCATAGATGAGTGTGCATAGCCCTTCGTCTGACCAAAAAGTTCCATCATTTGCTATGTTTTCATATAATGGAAAGTTTGGCAGGTACCTATAGCCTTTTCTTAATCGATAAAAGATAAGGCCTTGTCCAACCGCAGTAACAATGGTTTTTGTTAATTATTTTTTTAAAGGAGGAAGATTTGTCTTGGTTTACCAGATATGGCCTTGAAGGGTAAGATATCAGTAGTAGAGTCATTCTGTTTCCTGAGAATCAGACCCTTTCCTCACTGATTTGTAAATGAGAGAGGAAATGAATAATTGCCCTAAGGATTTGGAAAGATACACAAAAATGCTAGCCAGTCTTCTTGAATGTATTCTTTGTTGTGTTTAACTGCAACATTCTTCTGTAATTCTAGATTACAGTGAAATATAAACATTAATAGGCAAGATGCCGTTTTAAAAAAGCATTTACTTTGCTTACATAGTGACCCCATTAACTCATCTTTCACTTATATCAACACACTATTAACTGTACAGCTCATGCCACAAACATAACACTGAAATGCAAAAATAGCTATAAAAATTAAAGCACAGTCAAAACATATATCTGAAGTCAAGAGGCCCAGGGTATAAAATGTACTTTATTAGAAAAGGAAAGGGACATATTAAACGCACCGAGACAATATGGCCATTTACAAAACAAGAACACCAACATGCACAAAATTACATATACAGTAAAGCCTCACATAAAGAGTGCTTCGCTTAGAGACTAACTCGCTTAAAGAGCAGAGTTTTCTCTGAATGGTTGCCTCACTTAACAACTAAAACCAACCAAAACCTCACTTAACACCTAAATCGGGGGTTGCAATCTCCCCCACCAGAAGTCACAATTAGTCACTTACAATGGTATTTCACTTAAAGAGCAAACTCACTTAAAGAGCAATCCCGTGGAACGCATTATGCTCTTTAAGCAAGGTACCACTGTACTAAATTTCACATGTAAGTGCAACAAAACTGGAAACGAATTATCTTTCAGACCTTTTATCTTTAAATCATAATTACCTGAATAACCCTTCAAACAGAAAATTGACTTCTGTAAAGGTGACATATAAATGCCTTCACAAAAGCAGCACCAGACAAGTCTTCCTGGAAACATTTTTTCACAACCTGAACATCATTCCTGATGGGTTACTCCACTTCATTTGGCAGGGACATTTACACAGGAAAGCCTGTCTGTCATTACTACCCTAATTTCAAAATCCAAATTGTCTTGAGATCTCCAGAGCAAAGTGTGAAGAGACACAGAACACCACAGGTGGTGGTGGAATCCTAATTATATCACTGCAAATAATATGATTTTAAATTATATTTAATTGACTCTTGATACTTGCAGTTAAATTACAGTCAAACCTCACATAAAGAGTGCCCCGCTTAAAGAGTAACTGGCTTAAAGAGTAGCATTTTCTGTGAATGTTCACTTCGCTTAACAAATAAAACCAACCAAAAACTCGCTTAACAAATAAATCTGGGTTCACAATCCCCCCCTCCCCACAATTGGTCATTTAAATGGTGTTTCGCTTAAAGAGCAAACTCGCTTAAAGAGCAATCCTGTGGAACGCATTATGCTCTTTAAGCGAGGTACAACTGTACAGTCAAACCTCGCATAATGAGCGTTTCACTTAGCGAAAAACTCGCATAACAAGCAAGTTTTTTGCTAAGCAGTCCAACTTGCACAACGAATTTTTCGCTATGCGAGTTGAACTGTTCCCTATGGAAAAACTCACATAACGAGCGTTTCTATGGGGAAAACTTGCATAGCAAAAAAATTTTGTTATGCGAGTTTTCCCCCTTGAAATGCTCGTTATGCGAGGTTTTCCATAGGGAAAGTCCGACTCGCATAGTGAAAAAATCGTTATGCGAGTCTGACTCACATAGCGAAAAACTCGCATAGCGAGCAGCCTCACAGAATGAATTAAATTCGTTATGTGAGGTATGACTGTATTCTATTAACAGCTATGGCAAGCACCGCTGTTGCCAAATTAAAAGTAAAGGAAACAGACCTGCTAATTTTTTTAAGTGGTAGCCATGTTGGTCTGTGCAAGCATATTGGACATTTAAAAAAATTAAAAAAAGTGGGGGAGGGGAGAAATGAAAGGGAGACAAAACCGTTATGGCACATTAAAGACTAACTGCTATAGTCTAAGTCCATATGTTTAATGTGATTTTGAGTGAAGAGATAAGTTCGAATTCAACAGCGGGTGCCTTGAAAATACATTGCTTCATTTGTTTACACATAAGATTGAACAAGATTAACATCATAGGTAAAAACGGTCATTCCAACTCATCAAAGGCCTTTTCAGCATCAATAAAACATAAAACAGTTGTATTATTAAAACAGTTGTATTATTAAAACAGTTGTATTATTATCAGCAGGATTTAATGATGTTAAATATCTTTCTAATGTTATAAACTAGTTTCCTGCCTTTGAAAAAGCGGCCTTACTAGTAACATTTTAAAAAACCAATACTAAGCAAAGACATAAGTTAATTTGACTTAACTGATGGTTTCCTCAGATCTAAGAAAAATCAAATTTGACAAAGTGCTCAATAACCTATCCTCTATAATACAATATATGGCAATGACAGTTACTTGACAGACCAATATATCAGAAATGCTTTCATATAATTCCAACGTGATGTAAGACCTGGTGTCTTTCTGTGTGTGTGTGTGTGTGTGTGTGTGTGTGTGTGTGTGTGTGTGTGTGTGTGTGTGTGTGTGTGTGTGTGTGTGTGTGTGTGTGTGTTGGGGTGTGTGTGTTGGGGTGTGTGTGTTGGGGTGTGTGTGTGTTGGACTTCCACACTAAAATAATGTAACTGGATAGTACCTGTCTTATTTTACAGCAAACCCTGCTTTCTAAAGGTCCCTGGGACCATGATTACCATTCAATAATGGGGTAAAATAGGCTACTTTCATACTCCTACCCGTGTTCACTGCCAAATTCAGCAGTCACCCTTGCTCGAAAGCCAGTTGTACCTGACTCTAGAGTTCAGTGCTCATCTCTGTTTCATAGATGAACAGCAAGCACTGTCTGCTTCTGCAGATATTTCCGTTGTCATGTGGCAGGCATGACTAAACACCGGAGCACACGGAATGCTGTCTACCTTCCCACCAAAGTGATCACTATTTATCTACTTGCAATTTCTTGCTTTCAAACTGCTAGGTTGGCAGGAGCTGGGACAAAGACGGGAGCTCATTCTGTCCTGCAGTATTTGGGTATCGAATAAACACAGCATGCAAAGAAGGAAGATGCATCCAGAAATCACTGATGCTTGAGTGAAATGTATCTTCTTTAACTCATACAGTGCAATACATGGTGTTATCAGAACACTAGACTAAGGCTGAATTGGAGACCTATATTCAAATCCTCGTTCAGTCATTGAACTCTCTGGGTGACCTTAGGTAAGTCACTCACACTCCTAAAAATGGGGAGAAAGACGTGTATAGACTTTCTAGACCAGGGGTGCCCAAACTTTTCGGGTTGTGGGCCTGTCACGTGGTCCAGGGCGCTGGTCACTGCGGCCTGGGGGCTGGAAGCAGCCCCTGACGCCAATTCATCTGGCCTGCAAAACCCTTGTCACTCCTGGAAGCTGAAGTAAAACGCGTCCATACGTGCGCATTTTACTTCCACTTCCAGGAGCCAACTAGGTCTTTGTGGGCTGGATAAATTGGTGTCGGGGGCCACATCCGGCCCCCGGGCCGTAGTTTGGGCACCCCTGTCCTAGACTTTATTGTTGAAGGGCGTAGAATAAAAATGTTAAAAATATAATTAATAAATATTATTTTCGTACATATTCACTGAGGAAACATCCTGGTGATTTTTTTTTCATCTATACTCATTCATTTGATATTTCATTTTGCACTATGTTCCCTTCTTCTTTCATGTCCCAATCAAACCCTGGCCTGTCAAAATGAAGCCACTTTCTTGGCTCTGTCGTTGGCCAAAATTAAGCCCTCAGCAGTGCATGTTTCTGACAGTAATTAGCAACCAGTAAATGAGCCAGATTCTGTATCTCTCCACATTCACACAGCATGTTGTTGTCTGCCAGAAGCCCCAACTTGAGCATGTTGGTCTTCCATTTAGGGACTCCAACCTTCAGCCTATTCATGGTCCTTCAAGTGATGTAGGGAAGGCGGTTCCTTTGTTCCATAGAAGCCACTATAAAACACTATATTAATTATATGGATGTGATTTTCACTTTAAAAAATGAGGCTTGCTACTATGCAAGACATTTTCAACTCCAATGTAATTTTGATTTGCAAGGGTTTTAAAATCTGAAATAATCTAATGAAGCGGTTTCTTTAATGCATGCATTTTTTTCAGTTGAAGGAACAGAAGCTGAGATAATTATGATTAATATGGGCAAAACAGTTTGCAACACCTTCTGTGCTCCTCCCCAAACTCAGAACAAGCTGTATGTAATTTGTTGGACCACAAAAACATTGCAGAGATTATGGAATCCAGGATCAGGTTTAAGATTTAAACTACAGTCAAGCCTCGCTTAAAGAGTAACTCGCTTAAAGAGCAGAATTTTCTCTGAATGTTCGCTTCGCTTAACAAATAAAACCAACCAAAAACTCGCTTAACAAATAAATCGGGGTTTGCAATCCCCCCCCCCGCCAGAAGTCACAATTAGTCACTTACCATGGTGTTTCGCTTAAAGAGCAAACTCACTTAAAGAGCAATCCTGTGGAACACATTATGCTCTTTAAACGAGGTATAACTGTACTGTACTTTCCTTGCAGAATCAGTTCTTTTCTTTGAGGTTTAAAACCATGCAATGAGATTGCAAAATATGGGGTTAGGAAAAGATTTCTTAGAGCAAGACTCTGCGATTTGATCCTTTATGTCTCCTAAGACCCCTGATCACTTAACATTTGGTACTAGAGTACTTGATCTTCATGCCTACAAATGCTGCACACTGATATGTTGGCACCTTCATGAATAGAATAAATTATGCAGAATCCACTTAAAGCACATTTAATTGTAGTACTGTGGTACACAGAGCCTCCTCAAAGAATGTGGTATTTTTGAACCACAATTGGATGTACCCTGGTAACAGCTGCCTTGTGTTGCTGGCTAATTTTTCCCACACTAGGTCAGGTGAAAGGAACTCCAGAATGAACTCACCAAAAGGTGCCTTCATTTTGGCGATTTCACATCTGGCCTGGTAGAAGAATTGCAGCTTTCAGCAGCACTGAAGGATGTCTTGCTGAGCTATGTGCCCTTGTGAAGGAGTAGGGAGGACACAAAGAGAACAATAAAGGAATGCCTCTGCTATTCAAATTCAAATGCTAGGGCAGGTGAGTGGGCTGGCCAAATGCCAATATCTTTGTCACAGGTACAGTGGAACCTCATACAGTAATTGCCCCATACAGCAACAAAATCGTATAACAATTAGGTTTTGGGGGGGAAATGGCATCCCGGATAACAATTTTCCCTATGGAAAAAAATCATACAACAATTTTTCAATCGGAAAAATCACTTAGTGAAAAAAAATCATTATACTGTATAATGCATCCCATAGGGAAAATCACTATACGATGCATCGTATAGCAATTGTTTCATACAACAACAAGCTCCGTGGAACAGATTAAAATCGTTGTTAGAGGTAACACTGTATGTACAGTCAAACCTCGCATAAAGAGCGCCTCACTTAAAGAGCAGAATTTTCTCTGAAAGTTCGCTTTGCTTAACAAATAAAACCAACAAAAACTCGCTTTACAACTAAATCAGGGTTTGCAATCTCCCCCCCCCCGAAGTCATAATTGGTCACTTACAATGGTGTTTCGCTTAAAGAGCAAACTCACTTAAAGAGTAATCATGTGGACTGCATTATGCTCTTTAAGCGAGGTAAAGGTAAAGGTTTCCCTTGCTCGAAAGCCAGTCGTATCCGACTCTAGGGGTCAGTGCTCATCTCTGTTTCTAAGCCGAAGAGCCAGCACTGTCTGCTTCTGCAGACATTTCCATGGTCATGTGGCAGGCATGACTAGACACCGGAGCGCATGGAACGCTGTTACCTTCCCACCGAAGTGGTCCCTATTTATCTACTTGCAATTTCTTGCTTTCGAACTGCTAGGTTGGCAGGAGCTGGGACAGAGACGGGAGCTCATTCCGTCCTGCAGTACTCGGGAAATAAACTGCTGACCTTCCGCCTCCCAGTCAGTGTCTTAGTGACTTGAGCCACTGCAGTCCCATTAAGCGAGGTACAACTGTATTAAATAAATTGTCTTGGCTCTTTAAACACTGGCAGGATTTCTAGCAAATGCTAGACATGCCATTAATAACAAAGTGTTTGATTATCTGAAAAATAACCAACCAAAAAACGCCATGGCTGGTTTAAAAACCAGGTTTGTAACGCTCTATGTAAAACCCCGCCATCTCTTTTTGGTGAATGCAATCTTTGCTCTTCCATTTAGATCTACGCCAGAAGGATTTCCCTTGCCGAGCCATACGGAACTGCTAGAGATTTCCCTTCTGCGCCACACAGAAACTCCAGGAAAGCCAGCCTCGGCTATAAATAACCTCTTTGCAGACATCCCTGACTTCCGGTTCTGCAGTTCTCCCATACTGCCAGTCCTCTCCTCCCTCCTGTTTCACCCCCTCCCTTCTGCAAGGCAGGGATGAAATTTACCAATGAAAGCAGGCAGGCACATTCCCAAGAGGAAGATGCAAGGGACGGGATTCTACTGGATTCCCTTCCCTGTAGTGTTTTTGTTGTTGTTCAGTTGCACAGTCGATTCAGACCCTTTGCGACCCCATGGACCATTGTTTTTAACTAAACACATTTTGCAGCTGTAGCCCTGGGCAGTTGAGGAGGATGGTGGAGGACAGAAGTACCTGGGAGACAAAGGTCCATAGGGTTGCAAAGGGTTGGAATCGACTGTGCGACTGAACAACAAGAAGCCCTGTTAGTCTGTGCAAGCATATCAGAAAGTAAACAAAACAAAAAGACCCCCCCCCCAAAGTTATAGTGCCTTAAGACTAACTCCTGTACAGTATTTTAATATTTTAGAGACTAACGACTGTGTATTAATGTTAGCTTTCGTGGATGAAGTCCACTTCATCAGATCTGATAAAATGGACTTGATCCACGAAAAGCTAACATTAAAACACAGCAGTTAAGCCTTTAAAGTGCTACAATGTCCATCTGTATTTAAATGTTAGCTTTCGTGGATCAAGTCCACTTCCACGAAAGCTAACATTAAAATACAGTTATGCCTCACTTAAAGAGCATAATGCGTTCCACAGGATTGCTCTTTAAGCGAGTTTGCTCTTTAAGCGAAACACCATTGTAAATGACAAATTGTGGGGGAGATTGCGAATCCCGATTTATTTGTTAAGCGAGTTTTTGGTTGGTTTTATTTGTTAAGCGAAACGAACATTCAGAGAAAATTCTGCTCTTTAAGCGAGTTACTCTTTAAGCGAGATGCTCTTTATGTGAGGTTTGACTGTACAGGAAATAAAATAAAAGCAGGAGGAAGATGATGCTTTTTTTAAGAATAACTTAAAAAAATCAAACATTGCAAGCTTTCGTGATTCAAGATCACTTTTTCAGTCAGGATAGGAAAACCAGAAAGAAGAGTCCCAGAAATCCATGGCATGATGTTTCAACCAGGCTCTGCATCCTTTTACAATTCCCCAAACAGAAAGCCAGGTACTGTACAGTGGTACCTCAGTTAGCGTAATTAATCCGTTCTCCAGGACGTTTCTTACAGCAAAAAATTACTTTAACCGAATTTCCCATAGGAATGCACTGAATGCATTTACCCATAAGAGTGCTTTGAACACCAAAATACATTAACCAAAACGTGGTTTCCCATAGGAATGCATTGAAAACCAATTAATCCGTTCTGGAAAAAAATCTGTAAATGGGGCCACTATTTTCTATGCATTTCCTTTTGTAATGCAATTTTTATGTTAACTGAGCCGTTTGTTAACCAAGGTCCCCCATATTTTCATATTACCTTCAGGAGTTAGACTTTAAGGTGCCACAACTTTTTTTGTTTTTTCTTTAACAAAAAGGCATAAGTCAGCCTGTTGTTCAGTTGCCCAGTCGATTCCGACCCTTTGCAACCCTATGGACCACTGTCCGCCAGGCACTCCTGTCCTCCACCATCCTCCTCAACTCGCTCAGTTCTGTGCCCATTGTCTCTACAATATCATCTAGCCATCTCATTTTTGGCCGCCCCCTTTTTCTTTTGCCCTGCACCTTTCCCAGCATTAAGGCTTTCTCAAGTGAATCCTCTCTTCTCATTTGATGTCCAAAGTACTTTAGCTTCATCTTTACTATTTGACCTTCAAGGGAGCAGTCAGGGTTGATTTCTTCTAAGATTGTCCTATTTGTCAGCCTAGCATGCTTTTTTGACTTGGGAATTAGGGATGATATACCCTCACCCTGAGATTCCACAGAGCCACCATTATGTCAACACATGCAAACCCTTGTTCTATAGACAAGAGGGGGAAATACCAATTGTAAGGAGAAAAAGCAAAATAAAAATAAAAATCTGAATACTCAAGGAGAGGGGGTGGACATGTGGGGGAAATCTCCAACCCATTCATGAGCAGATTGAGGGGATGTCTTGCATTAACAGGCAAAAGAGGGAGGCGGCTCCCAAGGTAGCAGTAAAAGACTGAAGATTTACAAAGCAGTGTCTAAAGATCTAAGGAGCCCGCTGGCAGATTAAAGGGCAAGAGAGTCTTCAGAGAAGCTCTTAGATGCAAAGGTTTGTTTGGAGTAGCTAGATCAGGTTGAATAAAGGGCTGGGCTCACTCCCTTTAGAGAACAGCAGTTATATTCTACCCCCCCCCCCAGGCATTTGGGAGGGGAAGGGGGGGGCTAAACAAGATGAGAAGAGCTAGTCATGAATTTCAGCCTCTGATGGTAAACAGCAGCCGGATATTGTGCCTTAAATTCCTCTTTCTCCACCACAAAAGATAGATTTATGTATTTTGTATTTTCTCTGTACCTCTTTTCCTCTGCTTGGAGTGGGGACAGAATTATGTAGCAATGCATGGTTTTCTTACTTATGTGGGCATACCATACATGATTACATTTGAGGCAGAAATGTTATTGTGTTGAACACATTGGATCCCACTTTTTTTGTAGTGGTGTGCCTCCACTTAGCTGCACTACAAGCTGTTTAGAGGGTGTGGCTTTTTTTTTTAGCCTTCGGTTCTTACAGAGCCATCTGTCCTCCTCTGTTTGTACATTCAGTGTGCATGTGTGTGTTCTTGTTGTTTATGCTTCTGTCTTTTTGTTATCCCTCTCTGTGTATACTTAAGCACATTTCTTCCAACTGGCTCACCAAAGGTCCAAGCTTTGAAAATGCTGGCAAAAATCAAGGAAGTTCAATATATTCTAAAGAATAGGAACACGAGTGCCTCCTTCCTTCCCTGGACAATACCATCCAGATGCACCTTTTAAAATAAGGAACAGCCTTTAAAGACAGAAGATCCTGCTGCATTACTGTAGTGCAGGGTTACACAGAAAGAATCTCCTCTGAAATTGTGGTATTTCTTACTGGGTGCACCCGGTAACAGCAACCTTGTGTTGCCGGCTAATCTTTCTCACACTAGGGCAGGCAAAAGGAACTGCAGAATGAATTCACCAAAAGATGCCTTCATTTTGGAGTTTCACGTCTGGCCGAGACATGGAAGAGAAAAGCTGTAATGCAACAGCTGTCAGAGCTTTTCATGGAGGAATGAACAAGAGAGGTCGGTTGGATTCAACCACCAACTATTTTAATTTTGGAGACTGGAATAATAAGAAAGACTTATGCAATCTGATTATTCCAAGCATCATACAGAGCCAAGGTTCAGGGTTGCCAAACTTAGTGCCCCAGGAGTTCTTGGACTTCAATTACCAGAAGCCCAAATAAGCACACATGCTGATCGGGGCTTTGGGAATTGAAGTCTAAGAACACCTGGGGCACCAAGGTTGGCCACCCCAAGAACTTTAAGCCCCTTTTCTACCAATGCTTCACTGTGAAACTATCCTTCGGTTGCTTTGGGCCACTGATGTTTACTTTCACCTAAGTCAGTTTTGGATATGGTAGGAAAAGAGAGGGGTGCTCTACAACATTTTGCTGCCTGAAAACAATGACTGATGGTTTCCAAAGTGGATCAGATTTGAACTTTATTTCAGTAATATTGCAATAGCGATGGGACATCAACTTTCACCTCACCTGAGGGTAACAGGCTAACTTAGAAGTTCAGGGCAGGCGGTGCAGAACAATGTTCTCTGGGAGGTGGGAACGACCTGAAGGGTACAGAATGGCAGCTGCCTCCTCCACCATCCATTATTTTTGGCTCCTGGGCAGTGGTAGGCAGCAAAAAATGTTGCTTCCACACTGCAGGTGGAGCCTATGTCATGGGTGGAGCCTACATAGTGGACTGAGCCTACTTCATGGGCAGAGCCTATGTCATGGGCGATCTAGTCATGCCCTGCCATATTGCCATGTATATATCTGCAAACACTGGCAGCACTGACTCTTTGGCTGTAAATGGAGATGAGCACTGTACCCTAGAGTCAGATATGACTGGCTTTTGAGCAAGGGAGACCTTGAACCACTTGCAGGGGCAAAACCTGATGTCAAATTTGAATACCAATCAGGGATCTTCTGTTATTAGGTAAAGGTTGCCCTTGCTTGAAAGTCAGTCATTACCAACCCTAGGGTTCAGTGCTCATCTCTGTTTATAGCCAAAGAGCCAGTGGAGTTGATCCACAAAAGCCAACATTAAAATACAGCAGTTAGTCTTTAAGGTGCCACATCGTTTTTGTCCTTTTGTTTTTTTAATTTCCGATATGCTTGCACAGAATAAAACTTTTTAAATGGTAGCTGTGTTAGTCTGGACAGGGCAGGGCGGTGGGCATGGCCACCTAATTTGCCAATTCTGTTACACACACACACACACACACACACACACACACACACACACACACACACACACACACACACACACACACACACACACACACACACACACACTGCCAGGAGTGTGTGCAAACCTGCTGCTGTCCACCACTGCTCCTGGGGTAACTGCATCACTCTGTCAAATGGTAGGGCCAACCCTGGAAACAGACTTTCTCCACAGTGATGGTGACTATAGCAAACAGAGTCTACATTTTTAGCTGTCCTTCTACCAAGGACTTTGGGGTGGCTCATAGGGGATTATTCTCTTTTATCCTCCTATCAACCTTGTTATGAGCCTGCATTATCTAACATGTTTTCCAACACAATCACATTCCTGTCTCAATGATTCAATACGAACTCTGCTAATTGCATAAGCACCTAAGCTGAGGAAGAAAAATGTGCTAACCTGGTGAGGTAAAGAGACAGTGATTTAAACCCATGATGAGCCATTGAGTGTTGTGGAGAAATTGAATTCTACCTTCTGCCATCCAGTGCCAGAAGGCAAGGGATCTATCTATGCCGGTTCTTGTCATTCTCCATCTTAAAGTGGCAGTAGAATAAGAACCCAAGGCTCCCACACAAAGGACAAACTTCCTAACTACTTATTCCCAACAGTTGCATAAACACCAGGCAAGTAATTTGCAAACTAAAAATGCCATGCATTTTATTAGAATATTGCTCCATTATAGTATTTCATGTGCTATCACTATACCCACCCCCCAAAAAAGTCCCAACCTTCTTCTGCATGGCAGCATTTCACACAAAACTAGCAACTTCTATTTCCTTTCTGCATCTTTTTCCTCACCCAACTTCTGTCTCATTTTCCCTGGGACCGGACGAGATACGCTGGCCAAAACAGTTTTTTGTTTTGTCCTGATTTTATTCACATGAACAAACATCCAAGTACTGCATAGGTATTAATAAAGGGGTTATTCAGGTGAACATTCTCTATATCTGGGCTGTAATGCCAAAGTTTATTTCCTGTCTTGTCCTCCCCAGAACTTTGAATTCCATTGGGTAGCCTTTGGTAAGCTGTTGCCCCTTACCTTCAACCCTGTACCTATAATATGACATAATAATGCTGACCTTGCTTTTGAGCAAGGGCGACTTTTACCTATACTTATGGATTCCAGGAAAGTGAATAAAATAGTCAGTAGAATCAGTATCCCTCTTCCCCTGTAGGAGCGAAAAGAGGGCTGTAGACTTCAGTGCTTCCCACAGTTAATGTCGGAAGGCTATTCTAGAAGTTTTCTCTAATTGATATTCATGCACAAAAACACCCTGTTCCCCATTAGTGAAGCACCGAACCACAAAATATTTCCCATGCAATTCTATTAATTCCGAGAAAAAAATAATTCCCTTTCAGTAACTCATAACACCATCATCTGTTACATTTCCTGGTTCCAAGAAGGAAATATTCTAAAATATTTCTTTTGGACAACCATCTGTCAGATCTCCTTTGATTTCGATTCCTGCATTGAGCAAGAGGTTGGACTCAATAGCCTAAAACAGGGATGCCCAAAGTACAAATGGGTTTACTGCGATTCATCCGGCCCACGTCACCCTTGTCGCTTCCAGGAGTGAAAAGGCTTCGCGGGCCAGATGAATTGGCATCGAGACTGGTAAAATGGGAAACCTGTCATGGTTTGAATGTAAAAGCCTAAAAGGACCCTTCCAACTTAAAAATCATAGAATTTTTATGGTTTTTAAAAGTCATAAGGAAATTTCCCAGTGTTCTTCTCTACCCAACTTTCCAGAGTGAAGACACCTCAGGAAAGAGAGGTGGGCTCTACTATGTTAATGTCCAAGTTAACCAGAGTTTACAAGTAGGAGGTTTCTTTCTGAAGAGGAATTCAAGCTTCATCTAGCCCCTTTGTTGATTTATGCCCTGTCTAAATGAGAACAGAACAAGAGTTACATGTGCAGTTAGGGTGTGTTAAACTAAACTATGTGAAAACAGCAGGAGTCATATTTGGGAAGTTTTACTGTCCAGGTCCAGGCTATAATTTTTGAAATTTGGAAATTAATAGACAAGTTGCATGCAAGTGAAATTTTCTCTGCGGATTCCAGCCTTAGCACTCGGTTACAGCTAAGAGTGGCATTTTGGTTGTTATTGGTTTTCCATAGGTAAAAGTAAAGGTCATTCTTGCTCAAAAGCCAGTTGTATCTGACTCTAGGGTTCAGTGCTCATATGTTTATAGCCGAAGAGCCAGCGCCATCTGCGTTTGTAGATGTTTCTGTGGATAAGTAGCAGGCATGCCTAGACACTGAAGTGCGCGGAACGCTGTTTACCTTCCCACCGAGGTGGTAACTATTTATATACATGCAATTTCTTGCTTTCGAACTGCTAGGTTGGCAGGAGCTGGGACAGAGATGGGAGCTCACTCCGTCATGCAGTACTCGGGTTTTGAACTGCTGACCTTCCGTCTCCCAGTCAGTGTCTTAACCATTTAAGCCACTGCACTCCTACAAGAAATCAGTTTGAGAACCAAAACTTCTGGTATACATCCCTCTGTGGGAAAGAACTGATGGAAGCAAAAAAAATGGAAGTGGGGGTAGGGAAGATATATAACCCAAATCCAGATCACAGATTCTCAACCCACATGCTCCAGGAAGGACCTGGGATAGCAATTAAGGAAGAGTTGAAGAACCACAACAAGGTTGACTTGGACAAGGAAGAGACTTGGAGGGAGAGATAAAGACTAAGAGAATTGATAATTTTCAGATAGAGAGATGTGTGGTTTTAATTAGCCATATTTATTCCTGTTGGTAGGGAAGTGCAACACTTGAAAACACTATATATTTTGCTAAATGCCCTGAAAAGATCCACACCCAGCCTATTTCCTTTGCACCACTATCCTCGTGTCTGCACACTCATCCACAGAGAGGTCGTTAGCATATGTATATATAGAAAGATTAAAGGCTTGGTGTACTATTTAGTTAATTGGATTGTGTCAGAGACCTTATCAGGAGCTGGGAATTGAACACCCGAATGGAAGGAAAGAGGCTTTTACTCAGCACAGCAAGATTCTCCTAGGTTTTCTTCTTCAGGGGTGATGGAAATTTATGAAAACAAATTTATAAAAACAAAAACATCCTCCCCCCAGCAATTTCCAACTGTTACCTGGAAACAGAAGCTTAACAACAGACCGAAGAAATTAAATAAGCCATAGGACTGGATATTCACCACTGGGGAATAATAGAGGGAATAAAAAGCAGGCGAATCAAATACTTATCTGGAACAGAGACATATTCAAAGTTTGCTTTGTTCGGAACAGAAATGAATGTGTTTTCAATTTCATGTGATGGAATGGAATATTTTAAACCGGAATATGGAAGGGTCACACAAATTGCATTTTGAGGGTCACCAATCCAGCATTGTTAAATAGTCTCCACAGTTGAATAAAAATTAAAAAGAAATACTCTTTCCTGACACAGGATTTTGGATTTTTTTCGAGGAGTCACAGCTACTTTCTTTCCTTCCCACAGAATGAGAACACAATAAACAAAACGAGGTGGATTTATCAACACTCTCCGATGGAATAGGAAAACCACTGGTGAAATTTTAGAAGCATTCAGAGTCAACATAAAGGGGATATCCTGTGTCTTAGAGGGATGTGGTTTCCTCATTTAAAAAAAAAGGTAAAAATGATTCAGCATGCAATGTGTACTGGCAAAGCACTTAAGGCCAGGTCTTTATCCAACCCCCTCCCCTCAGTGTGGGGGTTTTAACACATAAATTGACCAAAGCTTTAACATTCAAAACATGACAGGTTTCTCATTTTACCAGTCTCCACCCCCCAACAGAACCACTGTGCAGTTTTATGATCTTTCTCAACAAAGCTGGCTCAAAAGATGGCAAAAAAGGCAAAGAAGGGCAATGGAGTGTCAAGCCCAAGAGGGGCTCACGTTATACGTACAGTGGTTGGAACTGTTCCAGTGCTGGTTACGGACAGGGGTGTTGTAAGGGTTAGGGTTCCCGGGTCCTTTGTCCTGGATCAAACACGCACGGTTCTGGTTGTAAAAATCCATCATGAAGAAGGGGTTAGGACTGCTGTTTAAACCAGCTACATCCACACTTTCGTACATCTTCTCCAGGCAGCACAAGAGGGTAAATAGGACTGGTAGTTTGGGTTGGGGGGGGGGAGGAGGAAGGGAAGCAGAGTAAAAGTTTGGTTTGCGAAGAACCCAAAAGCAAAATCCTACAGTAATGACGAATCCAAAACAGATGAAGGGAGGTTTGTCTGGTTGTTTTCTGACTTCCCTCTCTCCTGATCCCTAGTGAGGAGGTATTGAGGAATTTTTAAAACAAAAGTGGCTAGGGAATCCGCCAAACAGGCCCCGGGGTTTTCCAACCGGGGTTTTTGTTTAAAGTGAAAAACACCCAAAAGATAATATTGAAGTCTTCAATCTTCCATTCCAGACTTGTCCCTTGGGAAGAAGACCAGCCAATCCAGCCCGAGACGCTTCTCCCGTTTCAAGACCAAAAATACATTCATAAATCCCAAAAAAGAAAACCAGATTTTTTCTTTTTGCTTTGAAAAAAACAATAAAATCCAAACCATTCAGCCTTCCCAAAATCAGGATTCTTTGTCGAAGTAGGCTCTCTGGTGTTAGACAGCATTTTGGTCACATTTCCGCCTCCTGTTCAGTTCCATAATTCTCTCTCCTTCTCCCAAAACTAAACAGAGAGGAAAAAGGGAAAGGGAGGGGGGAGGGTATTCTTTTGCAGCAACTCCTTCCAGGAAAAAGGGGTGGGTGGGAGTTTCTAACACACACACACACACATACACATACACACATAAGTAAAGACTTCCTGCTAGAATCTGAGTTTTTTTTTCCTCCCCTGTCTGGCAGATGACTGAACTCAATTCACAAAAATTGTGCTCATGGGTTTTATATATGTTTATATATATATTATGTCTCGTACTGGAGAACTAAAACGCACAAATGTGTTGTCTGTCAGGTTTTCTGTGCTTGAAAAGATGCCGGGCCCTGGAACCTCTTGAGTCTCCTTGGAGCAAGAAGATTTGTTCTCCAGCTGTGTTGGTCCTCCACTCCCTGCGAGAGAGTCTGTGTTTTTGTGTGTGTACGTGTGCGTGTGCGTGTGCGTGTGTGTGTGTGTGTACACGTGAGTGTGTGTACACGTGAGTGTGTGCGCATGTGTGTGTGTGTCTGTAAGTCAGAATGTTTGTGTGTGTGCATGTGAGATAGAATGTGTGTGTGTGTGAAAGAGAAAGAGAGAAAGATACAGGACTGATAGATTAAAGGCAGCACAAAATCTTTCCTGACACCGAAAAGTCGGCTCGCAACTGGCTTAACCCTTTCCTTACCTGCTGCGTGCTGTGTCTTGCGCAACCCCAACCAACTGCAGTAAAGCACAGGCTGGGGGAGGAGGGGAGAAAGAGGGAGAGGAGGGGAAAAAATGAATGAATGAAATAAAGGAAAGGGGAGGAGAAATGGAAGGGGGGTTTGGAAATGACAGCCATTTAAAAAAATGCCTCTCCAACAGCTGTCTCCAGCTACAATGCTGCGGACACTATATCACTATCATTGTGTGTGCTTTCTTCCATCCCTGGAGCGTCGCAAGGAAGAAAAATCAGGAGGGCCCCTTCTTTTTTGTTGTGGTTGCAAGCCAGTGGCCCAGGCGGCCCCTTTTGCCTCCATCACCCCTCTCGGAAAGGGAGTTTTCTGCTGCTCCTCCAGCCGCCCCTCATTTGCGTAATGTTATGCAGCTGAACTCCGCCTGAACTCTCCTTGCAAAAAACGCTTCACCTCCAAATGACCCACTCACAGGCCTTCTCCTTGCCAGTGACATCACAGGGCGCTCCCCTCCTTTCCCCTCCTCCTCGCCCGCCAAGGGCTGCCACTGGCATACCTCCGCCACCATCGCCACCAAAGACCACCAAGCCCCAGAGATGGCCAGCAACCAGGAAAATCTGGGGGGAAAACCAGAGGCTGACAAACTGCGCAAGGAAGAAAGAAGAGAAGGATGCTTGTACAAAAGTATAAAATGGAAGGAAGGGGGGAATGCAATGCAGGTGTACACACATTCATGTGCCCGTGCCAATGGATGTGGATCTGAATACCACCTGGCTCCATGTACTGTACCTACCAACAAGCCAAGGTGCTCCAACCATTTTGATTCTATGTGTATTTTCAACATTAAAAGCAGATCCAAGACTATGTGGCTCACACTTCAAAATAAAAAGCCAAATAGAATTTGAAAGGTAGGGTGCAAGTTTTGCACTCAATATAAGATTCCTTTCCAAGCCTGTTGAGGAGGAGAAGGTGATGATGATGATTCACAGCTGATCAGAGATTATAATGGGGATTTCCAGTTTACTGACTGTGCTGTGCTACGCTACATCAGCTCATTTTTAAAGTAAGATAGTGATAGCTTTAAAATGAAATAAAATAAATGGTAAAGCTGGAAATTATGGTCACAATTCCAAATTTCAGTTTTTGGAGTGCATGATACAGTATTTTAAGACTCTATAGAAGACTCATGAAAAATTAGTGTTTGCAAGGGGGAAGGTTACTGAATATGACAAAATTGCAAAATCTGGATGACAGAGGGCAAGTTAGAAAACATGGTATCCAGTATTGAAGCTAAGCGGCTCTTTCACAATTTTGAAAATCACAGTTCTTCTTGAAAAGGACAGATTCCATCATATTGTTTGTCTTCCACAGAAACAAATCTCCACTGAATAAAATACATAAACCTATACATTCCAACTAATGTATGGATAGTTGTATGCACCTGTACAACTTGTTCACACTTGTTCTTATACAAAGGAACATTGCATGACAGATATTTCATATTGCCAGAAACCTTCTTCGTTGTGATATATTCATTTATTCTGCAGCAGTATGTATTACATTGACTTATGAAGCAGAGAGGGCAGGCAGGCAGGCTCAAAATTTCAAAATTTTAAATTAGGGACAGTGGTTTATTATAGGACCACTGAAAGCTGCCTCATATTAGGTCACAACACTGGCCACTTCCAAATAAGTAGCTATGTTAGTCTGTCTCAGCATGTTGAGAAAACAGAAGAAGGCAAACGAAAGATAAAAAGCAAAACATTGTGACACTCTAACCAACATACAGTACAGTAATACCTCATATAACATTAGTATTGAATAACACTAAAATCGCATAACATTAAGGAATCTGGGGGGAAGAATTGCATCAGATAACATTAAGATCCTATGGGATGCTTCAGATAACAACCACTAAAGCCTGTGTGGTTACAATGTATCTCTATGGATCCCATAGGATTTTAACATGCATCAGATAACACTAAAAATCATATAACACCAAGACTTGTGGAACCAGGTTTTAGTGTTATATGAGGTTTTACTGTACTTGAATTTTTTTGACATAGTAGCCATGTTAGTTTGTGGTTCAGGCATATCAGAAAACAAAATAAAAAACACTGTAGCACTTTAAAGACTAACAGCTATATTTTTATTGTTAGCTTTTGTGGATCAAGTCCACTTCTTCAGACAAGGAGTGAAACTTACAGGCATGGTTTTTATGCCCCAAATTCAGGGGTCAAAGGGAGAAGGGTGTGTTCAAGCAAAATGACAGCACAATCTGAATAATCTATTGTTGCTGATGGCTATGGGAAGCTGTATTGTTGTGTTTGCTTGTCTGTCATTTTGCTTGAGCACACCCTTCTCCCTTGACCCCTGAATTTGGTGCATAAAGTGCTACAGTGTTTTTAGTTTTGTTTATTTTGTTTTGTTTTCTGGTATGTCTAACCAATGTAGTTCAACATGAGCTTTTGTGATCAAAATCCACTACTTTAGACACAGAAAATGCAAACACATGTCCTCTATATTTATCCTCAATGACCAGGTAAAGATAATGTGTACATCTGTTAATATAGCCATTATTATGCAAAGGAATGTTGCCTGACAACAATTTCATACTGCTGGAAACCTTTTTCTGTGTCATACTGTATATCTGTTCTGAGTGTCCTCAGCTAGCCATTGGGTTATGTATAAATAAAATAATAATTACAGTTTATCAAGTCAGTACTGTAGTAATTTATGGTGACCTTTTCCAGGGTTTTGTAGAGTACTGAGAAGTGGTTTATGACTCCCTTCTTCTGTAAGTGGGTGCTTTGGGACTTTGCAGCTTCTCCAAAGCTACACAGGCTAGGTCTTCTCCTAGGACAGTGATGGTGAACCTTGGCACTCCAGGTGTTTTTGGACTTCAATTACCAGAAGCCCAAGTCAGCACTTCTGCTGATCAGGGTTTCTGGGAATTGAAGTTTAAGAGCACCTGGAGTGCCAAGGTTCACCATCACAGTCCTAGGAGATACAGTGGATATTCAATCTCCCAGACTCTGGCTCCAGAGCGTGAGTGCCTCACTCGCTGAGCTATTTAGCCAACAGTATAAACGGAGGACATGTATTTGTACTCTCTGTGTCTAAAGAAGTGAATTTTGATCGTCAAAAGCACACACAGTCTCAGAAGTGTCAAAATATTTTACTTTTCTCTCTCTCCCTTTTCTTTTTCCGCTCTTCAGTCTTCCCTTCATACCACTGGACCACCTAGTTCAGTGCTGTTTGCATTCACAGAAACTGGTTTCAAACCAGGTTCTTGTGAAGCCCTCCCTGAAGATGTCTGGCAATGAACCTGGGCAATTCTGCCAGCAAAACATTTGCTCTATAACTAAGAGTCTATCTGGACTGGCCATTTAGATGTGAGCTAGACTGGCCAGAAAAGCATCAGATATGTTCAGGAGGAGGACTGATGTGTTGTTTGGCATGTTCCTCCTATCCAAATGGGAAGTGACCCTTTGATTCTTAATTGAACACTTATGATCCTCTGGAATGGTCAGGGGAAGTGAAATAATTATTTTACATATGCTAGGTCAGCACTGATGCAATGCATAATTTCATTTAAATTTATTTTTTTCCCTTCTGTATATTGCTAATCAGGAACTTGCTTACAGCTGCTTTTTTGATCAACAATACACAGACATGTGAATAAAAATATTTTTAAGTTTCAAATGAAGTGACGTATCCCATCTGCAATGATTTGCAAAAAACAAACTATTTCACTTCCCCTAACCATTTACAGACAATCAGGTGAGCTTTTCAATTTCCAAAACGCTGAAGCAGCTCATAAGCTACTTTATGGCACCTGATGTTTACACTGGAAGCAGCCTTTACAGCTGCAGGGCTGTCAGTTCCATGCATTCATATACACTGGGAACTCATTAAAAAAAGAATGCACCAAAATAGCAGAACCTCCTGACATGCTCTGGAACAGTGGTTCCCAACAGGGGGTACGCAGCCCACAAGTGGACTCCAATTCCCAGAAACCTAAGTCAGTACATTGGCTGATCAGTGCTTTGGGGAAATGACTTAGGCTTCTGGGAATTGAAGTCAACAAACCAGCATTTGGGAAACACTGCTCTAGAACAGTGTTTCCCACGCCCAGCATGGGGACTTCAATTCCCAGAAGCCTAAGTCAGTACATTGGCTGATCAGTGCTTTGGGGAATTGACTTAGGCTTCTGGGAATTGAAGTCCAACAATCAAATGCTCTGTTGTTCAGTCGAACCGTTGATTCCGACACTTTGCGACCCTATGGACCATTGCCTTCCAGGCACCTCTGTCCTCCACCATCCTCCTCAACCCACCCAGCTCTGTGCCCATTGAGTCTACAATACCCTCTAGCCATTTCATTTGGCTGCCCCCTTCTTCTTTTGCCCTCCACTTTTCCCAGCATCAAAGCTTTCTCGAGTGAATCCTCTCTTCTCATTTGATGTCCAAAGTACTTTAGCTTCATCTTTACTATTTGACCTTCTAAGGAGCAGTCAAGGTTGATTTCTTCTAAGATCGACTTATTTGTTCTCCTCATTGTCCAGGGGACTCTCAAAACTCTCCTCCAACACCACATTTCAAAGGCATCTATTCTTCTGCGCTCAGCTTTCCTAATGGTCCAGCTCTCACAAACATACATTACCATCCGGAATACCATTGCCTTGACTATGCGAATTTACAACAAAAAGGTGATGTCTCTACATTTGACTATGTTCCCCAGGTTTCTCATAAATTGCCTCCCAAGAATTAGTCGCCTCTAGAACCACCAAAACACCCAGAAGAATGGAATAGAGGCCCATGTGGATAAACTCTAAGCAACGTCTCTTCCCATATAAGACCAAATACCGAAGATTAAATATACTGTATAAGATAATGCAGCAAAATGACAGCTGAATGTATTTTAGCACCTCTGTGTATTTGGTATTGGTCCTAGAAATCATGCCCTAAGGCTCTCTGATTTCATTATTATGAAGAAAAGGTAATTTTCTAGCCCTTAAGTTTGATATGCCAAGCCTAAAAATATAGGGGAATTTAAAATAATGGGGTGAATTTCCTATATACTTTTTGTTACTACCCATTAACAGAAAAATAAATTATACAGGGTACAATATTAAAATTATATGCTATTGTCAGGCTTGTCTTTTAATTCAAACGTTAATGGTGCAAATTTTTGTAACCTTGCTTAGAATTGTAATGGATTTTGCACAAAAGATCTGCAAGGAGAATCAGAGATCTGGGCTTCAGAGAACACTCTTATTACTACATCCCATAAATGCATATTAGCTTTGCATTCCAGGGCCATGACTGAACCCTACTAACTAAAGCAGTCTAGCAGAAGGAAAGGACTTCTAGAGTGAAATAAGAACATTGCCTTTACCATGTGCACACTGCATTATCTACGTGTCCTATTTTACTTTTGGGTTTCTACACACCTGTTTAAAAATGCTCCAAATGCCAGAAAGGAAACCTCTGTCCATTTCTTGCAGCAATATCTTTTTTTGTGTCAGTTCTCATAATTCAGATGTCACAAAATGGCACAAGTAGAAATCAGGACATGTCAAGTGTCACACTTAACACAAAACAGCTCAAGTTGATTTTAAAAAGGGAGCCAATCCATGTACACTGATCAATGATTTTTCACATTGTGCTTTCCCTCAATTCCCATGTTAGTCAATCTGACCTAGAAGAGATGAAAATTTCCAATTCTCTAGTTCTGAACAAAGCCAAGAATTATAGTATGAATGAAGAATTTTTGGGACTATGGGTATTCTATGGCACACATACCAGAGGGAGCACTTAAGAGCCCTCTCTGTGGGCATGCACCCCGTCACTCCTGCACAGATTTCATCAGTTTGTTACTAGAAAGCCAGAGGGAAGAGGGGCCAGGCTACGTGCCTGAGGTCATTGCTCACATCACCTGCCCCTCTGTCTAGCAGCCCAATGGGAGCTCTTCCTCCCTCCCCTGTCTGGAGTAAGGCAGGCACTTCATATGTGGTGTGAGGGTGTGGCACAGATGGCAGCATGTTGAGTCTGTGGCGAAGGTGAATTTACAGTACATACTCGACTATAAGTCATCCCGAATATAAGTCGAGGTACCTAATTTGGACCTCCAAAACTAGGAAAATAGATTGACATGAGTATAAGTCGGGGTGGAAAATGCAGCAGCTGCTAGTGAATGTCAATAATTAAAATACATGAAAAATATGGTAAAATTAATTAATTTACACATTTGTGTGGGTATGTTTTTGAGTGTTTACATTGACCCAAGTATAAGTCAGTGAGTCCCATTTTGGGACCACATTGGGAGGGCTAAAAAACCCGACTTATACTCGAGTATATATGGTACCTTTCAATAAAAGGTTGTCTGTATCACTGAAAGCTCTGTTGTTCTGTTTTTCTTTTGTGACATAAGATGTTAAAGTATGAATTGTTTTTTCTAAACGAAAACCTCAGTATTCAGGTTAAATTGCCGTGTTGGCACTTCGCAATAAATAAGTGGGTTTTGGGTTGCAGTTTGGACACTCGGCCTCTAAAAGGTTCGCCATCACTGTCCTATGCCAATTATTATTCAACTTGCAAGCATACATTTTTTATACACTTCAATCATACATGCCTTATCTTTTATAATACTCATTTGAACCCCTAGCATATACTAAATATGCTTGCAGGAACCCATCCTCTTCTAGATCTGCAAGCAAATGCAAAAGATAAAGCGCTTGCAATATCAAAGTGCAAACCACATGGTACGTCTGTCACACTGCAAGGCATCTTAAATGGCCTTGTGATATATGTATAAGATATTTGATAAACAATTGCTGCACATCCTTGACCAAAATACTACATTAAATATAGGAAGCAAAACCTCTGCCATTCTTACCGTGTTTCTGCCCCAGCATCTGTTTTATGTGCTGGAGCACTCTGTTGGGTAACAAGAAATAAGAATTCATGAAAAAGCATTTAAGCAAACATTGAATATGTTTGTTTGACAAAACATCAAGTTATCTCGACAGCTAAGAGAACAAAGGGATACCTTTCAGGATTTTAGAGATGCTTAGGTGGAACATGGCCAAAAAAAGGTTGGGAACCATGGATTACACTAAATGCTAAACGAACACAGCCTTCCAACAGGAAAGTGTTCCCCACCCTTGGATGAGGATGCAAAGAATGCAATTACACTTACATACCGCCCCATAGCACTTAGTGCACTCTCTGGGCAGTTCACTTGTTAATTAAAATTCCCCCCAACATGCTGGGTACTCATTTTAATGACCTTGGAAGGATGGAAGGCTGAGTCAGGCTTGACCATGTCAGGATCGGACTCACAATGTTTTGGCTTCAGTACAGCAGTTTAACCACTGCACCACCAGGCCATGGCTCATGTTAGGGTTCGAATATCTGCTCAGGTATGGAAGCTCAGAGAGAGAGAGAGAGAGATTGGTCAAGCCACTCCTAAAAATATCTCACTTACCTTAAAAGCCCTATTAGGGTCATTATAAGTCAGCTGCAACTTGAAGGGAAATAACAAGGGAACAAAAGGGGAAGGACGGATGTGTCCCCAGATACAACCCTAATGTTCATGGCCTTATTTTTGTTCACCTTGATATACAACTTGTACGCTAAATTATTCTGACAGGAGTCAGGGATTCACAACAACAGAGAGCCAAGAAAGGAGAAGATCACACTTTCCTCTCACTTTTAGAGAAATGTGAAGTTGAGAGATTAAAAAAAAATACAAAACCAAACTCCAAACACATTCTTTTTCATCTGATAAGGAAACCTCTGGCTCTTTTGTCAAAAGATGCTTGTTACACCCTATAAACCAGGGATTCTCAACCTGCGTCCTGTGGGCTGGTAGCGGCCCATGACACCATTTCATGTGCGCCCCCCACCTCCACCACACCAGGAAGTGCCATGTGATGGAGGAAGGGCAAAATGACAGTCCAGCCCCCAAAGCTGTCTGAGGGAGCATGACCCGGCCCCGTCTTATAAAGGTTGAGAACTCCTACTACAAACACACACACACTCTCTCTCTATCATCCAACAAGAACTCAACGGTTGAGGCATTCTTTCAAATGAAAAGTGGTGGGAGATATCCTAAAGAGAGGAAGAAGGATGTAAAGGCTGCTTAGAAAAAACTGGTGATGAGGCACTTTGGTGCTGTTTTCTCAAACAGCATAATGCCATCCTGGTAAAACAGTAACAGGTAAATAGGGAGCAATTCAAGCCTTTGTAAGTATTGTCACCCTTCTCCTTAAAAAGGTGATGAGGTCAGGGATCAGGACTCTTGCTCCCTATATGCCCCATAAAATAGCTCAAAACTTTCCTTTTCTTCAAGCTCTGTGTTTTTCCCTTTGGTAGGGGGGAGAGATCCAGTCCACATTTTAGCACTAGTATTGATTTATTTTGGCCACCAAAGGTATTTATCTTCAAGGAAGTCTGAATGGTTCCCCTGGACCTTAGCCTTTCAAATCAACACACTAATTTCAACTAAACTGAGATGAGTTTCCAATTGTGAGGAATGGTAAACATTTCTATTTACTGACAATGTGTAGTAACATTTTCATGCACTAAGCTGAAGAGTGACAAGGAAGAGTGGAGGTTCTCTTATTTGTTTATTATTTTATTTTAAAATTAGAGCTGAAAGTACAACTACACAAGTACATGCACAACTTACAGCTCAAGATATCTGTTCAATCCAGTACTAAAAAGAGAGAGAGAGGGAAGCAGGGCGGCAGACTAAAAAGGTTGATTACATTAATCAAATTAATGATAATATACGCAATTCTACAATGTGATTTAGAAATCTATTATACTAGTATATTAAAAAATGTTCTTTGCCATCATAAAAAAGTCATTAGTTTAAACCCTTAATGTAGACAATTAAAATACTTCAATTTGTTCATTCCCATCATAAGTTCTATTGAGCCATAGAATAATTGGCTTTTTACCACAGCCCTCTTCCATCTCACAAGTACCGTTATTACCAGGCTCTCTTTCAAGAGGAATATGCACCCCCCTTTTCCCTTTAAACAGTTTATACCAGGGGTTCGCAACTTACGGCCCACGACACCATTTCATGTGGCCCACCGCCCTTGCTCCCCCCGCTGCCACTATCGGCGGAAGCAGCTATGCCCGCATTTACGGCTGTTATAAATGCGTTTATGACAGCCACAAATGCGCCTGTGGCCGTTGTAAATGCATTTACGACAGCTGTAAATGTGTTTACGACAGCCGCGGACACGTTTTGTGGCAGCATTTGTGGTGAGGGGGAACCACCAGTCCGGCCTGCTCAGCTGTCTGATGAGGCGTGCTCTGGTCCGCGGCTAGAAGAGGTTGAAAACCCAGGTTTATGCAAAGAGAGTAGGGTTTTCCAGGCTTTCTGGATGCTTCCATCCAAACAAAGCTCATACTTTTTCTTTTAAAAAAACCAAAACCCAGAACTCTGAGTTATCCTTTCAGCATTCATTTAACTGCAAATTTAATTTTCAGGGGAGGGAGAGAAATTTGGAGAAACATACTCTTAACACTCACAACACATGTTAACAATATAGAAGACACTTGCCCTTAAACAACCTCAGTACAATTACTTCAACACATTTGTGTGATGGACGCAGGCTAAGGTCAGTTATGTTGCTGCCAACTGTGCTGATTTCAGAAGAATGAAAACAAACACAAATTATACATGCAAGATTGCAAGATGACCCTTCATCGTTTTGTTTCTCTTCTCAAGAGTCTTCAACTATTTCAACCTTCTGCCACCAAGCAAAAAGTTGGGTATGACTGAAGTTATTGTTTCAAGA
Source organism: Furcifer pardalis (assembly GCA_030440675.1). NCBI lineage: Eukaryota > Metazoa > Chordata > Lepidosauria > Squamata > Chamaeleonidae > Furcifer > Furcifer pardalis. Next base: position 27,804,767 of record CP126897.1, read on the forward strand.
GATTAAGTTTTCAAACCTGCCTCCCACCCTGCAAAAGCTGGCAGTCCATGCACACATGCGCCCCGCTTATTCAAGAGAAAAAGCTCAGTGGGGCCTGTTTAAATAATAATAGAAAGTCAGAGGCTCTGCTTAGCCAGCAGCTTTTTGAACAAAAGCCCCCATACTTCCTGTAGGGAACATGACAAATGTCTGTTTTGACTCATTTAGTGAAAGACTGTGATGAAAGCCAGGGTGGGTGTGGGGAGGGGGGAGACAAAAAGAAAGAGAGCATGAGGAAGAAAATAGAAAGCAAAGAAGCAGAAACAGAGAAAGATTAAATATGGAAGGAGAGGAAAGATATTGGGGAGGGGGGACATAACAAAATGCATATGAGAAGGGAAACTAAAAGAAGCAATACAAAGAAATAGAAGGAACAAAACAAGGATAGAAGAGAACAGATAAGAAGAAGACAGGAGAATGGCAGATTATAAAAATGGAAAAAGAAAAACAAGGTTTTACAGGATATTTGGGGGGGGGGGGTAGTTTGCTGAGCCAGAGGCTGGGCGTTCAATTCCCCACTGGGCCTCCTAGGAGAATATCGGGCCGTTGTAGCCCTAAGCTGCACAGTCTCAGGATGTCCCCAGGAAAAGGGAACTGCGTAAACCACGTCTCTAATTGGAAACTCTGAAAAAGATCGCCCTATGTCATAATTGGCTTGACATCACACAATTATTATTGTAAGGAATTGGACAGAGAGAAGAAATTATGAAGCAAAAGGAGGAAAAACCTAACTCTTGATCTTGATGTTAAAATGATGGTTATGACCTCACCAAATTTACAACTTTTTTAAAAAATTGAAGGATAATTTAGTTCATGCTTTAATCTACTACAACTAATGCAACTTAATGCAAATCTAAATCAATGCTAGTACGCTTAACTTTTGGCTCAGTGTTTCTCAACCTTTCATTTTTTGAGTCCGATTCCCAGAGGCCTAAGTCAATTCCCCAAAGCACTGATCAGCCAATATACTGACTGAGGCTTCTGGCAATTGAAGTCACCCTCCCCATGGGGTATGGGCCCCATGTTGGGAACTACTGCTTTGCCTAGATCGCCCCTTAGGGCTGGGGGGGGGGGAGGAATTAAACATGATCTGCCTTTTTAAAAAACTTCCTTAAAATAATGGTAATGCGACTCTAAGATTCAATGCTCATTTTTGTTTATAGCCAAAGAGGCAGTGCTGTCTACTGACTACACATTGGAGAACCCAGAATGCCATTTACCTTCTCACCAAAGTGGTGCCTATTTATCTACTTGCAATTTCTTGTTTTCCAACTGCTAGGTTGGCAGGAGCTGGGACAGAGACGGGAGCTCACTCCATCATGCAGTACTCAGGCCTCAAACTGCTGATCTGCCGAACATCCAGTCATCAAGTTCAGCACCACCACAGTCTCCAACAAGAGTAAGCTAAACCGAGAGATGCCCCCACCATGTCTCACTAAGGCTCCCAGGAAATAAAATCGGATACGTACCTGTATTTATTCCTCTTTGTAAAAAGATATATAAACTTGTGACTGATTACTGAGTCTCAGGAATATGGAATTTTGTTGTTCAATTGCACAGTCGATTCCGATCCTTTGTGACCCTATGGACCATTACCTGCCAGACACCCTCTGTCTTCCACCATCCTCCTCAGACCACCCAGCTTTGTGCCCATTGCATCTACAATACCATCTACCCATCTCATTTTTGGCCGCCCCCTTCTTCTTTTGTCCTCCACCTTTCCCAGCATCAAGGCTTTCTCAAGTGAATCCTCTCTTCTCATTTGATGTAAAGTACTTTAGCTTCATCTTTACTATTTGACCTTCTAATGAGCAGTCAGGGTTTTAGGGAACTGTTATACATCTCTGGGTCTCCAGAAGGGGGAGACAACTCTCAGGTCAGTGCCACTGGAGAAGACAATTTGGTTTGGTGGAGAGTGGTGGCTGTAAAGCTTGAGTATCTCTTTCCACCAATTTTCTGCTGGCAAAAGGACTCCGGGCTCTGCAAGAATGTGGATGTACATGTGAGGCCCTAAATAGCCTAAGGCAAGGGTGCCCAAACTAAGGCCCATGGGCCAGATCTGGCCACCAATGCCAATTCATCCAGCCCACACTGCCATACAGGCACATTTTACTTCCGCTTCCGAGAGTGATGAGGGCAGTGTGGGGGCGGATGAATTGGTGTCAGGGGCCAGACCCGGCCTATGGACTGTAGTTTGGGCATCCCTGGGTTAAGCAGAGAAAATGGCAGTTTAAAATCTATCTCATCCGGTAGCAAAACAGATTGCAAGGTGTGTTTTACTTCCGCTTCCGGTGGGAGGAACCACATGACTGGCCCCCGGCACAAAAAGTTTGGTCATCCCTGGCCAAAGAATCCAAATGCACACATTTACTAGCTGGCTTCCCAGCTTCCTTTAAAATTTTTGATGTCTGGACACAGGCACGATCCTGCAATTTGGAGCAAGTCAGTGGGGCGGAATACCAGTCGTCAAACTCATGGCTCATCACCAAGATACAGTACTTTCTGTACATAAAGAGTAGGCAAACAATGCCAGCCCTCCAGAGCAATGCCCTACATGGATGTCTAATGGACTTTGCCTTTGATGTTGTCAAACACAACTTCATTTGGACAAGGAATAGATAGATCCAAACAGACAAAAAAAAAAACCTTCTTGCACGAGTGGAGTAAAAACAACAACAGTAAAGCAAGAAAAGAAATGAAAACAAAAAAGAGTTTCTAGTCAATATGACTTGAAATCAAGATTTGACTTGCATATCATGTATTCATTCCATGCTTGCTAAAATGTCAGAAGCCAGAGAAAAGCCAGACAGACAAAACTAAGACTTCAGCACAATCTAGACCTGATATTATTTTCTGTAAATATAGCAAACTACTTCTTTCATGTCCTGATCAAACCCTGAACAGGCAAAATGAAGGCACTTTCTTGGCTTTGTAATCGCCAAACTTTAATTCTCATCAGTGCATGTTTCTGACAGTAATCGGCAGACCAGTAAATGGGAGCCGGGTTCTGTATCTCTCTACATTCACATAGCATGTTGTTATCCGCCAGCAGCCCCCACCTGAGCATGTTGGGTCTTACACGTAGGCACTCCAATCCTCAGCCTATTCAGGGTCCTCCAAGTGACCTAGGGGAGGTAGAGTTCCTCACCTATATCCTCCTTTAATGATGTTCCCTGACCAGTGAGCTCTTTCCTCTTTTTTTAAAATTTGATTTTGCTCTTCTGTACCCTCCAGAATGTTTGTTCTTGCCATAAAGCTCTTTCTGGATCTGTGCCAGCAAACTTGAGGCTTATATTATATCCGTTCAGAAGATGTCGAGGGTCATTTTCTTGCTTAGCTCTCTCAGCATCCATTGCTACTTTTCTCCTGATCTTAGGTGGAGCGATACCAACAACAGGGTAGGTTTTCTCAACAGGTGTAGATTTGAGGGATCCTGTCACTATATGCATGGCTTCATTAACAGTGATGTCAACTTATTTTGCAGGTTTGGATGTGCTCCATACTGGAGCTGCATACTCTGCCATGGAGATGCTCAGGGCCAAATCTGATGTAAGCAGTGTGGATGGTTGAGTTCCCCATTTGTAGTTTGTGAGTGTCCTGATGAAGTTGTTCCTTGTATTAACTTTAGCTTTGGTATTCATGCAGTGCTGGTTAAAAGAGAGTGTCCTGTCAAGTGTCACACCAAGGTATTTTGGTGCTGGACAATGGTGTAATTGGTTCCCCTGCCACATAACATCCAATTCAGCCCTTGCCTCTCAATTTTGAAGGCGAGAAGCCTTTAGTAAACTAAAACCAATGCCCTGTTCACTAAAGGAAATTCTTTTGTTTGCTTGAAGCTATCCATTTCTAGCCTGACTGAATATGTGTTTGCTGGAATCAAAAACAGAGTGTATCGTATATTCTTACAGGAGATGTTCTGGAGGGCTAGTCTTCTGTTTTGTTCATACAATAATACCTCGGATAACGCTAAGACTTGGTTCTAGAAGTCTTGGTGTTATCCGATTTTTAGTGTTATCCGATCCATGTTAAAATCCTATGGGATGGATCGGATAACGTTAAAGCTCCATAGAGAGACATTGTAACCTCACAGGCTTTAGCGGTTGTTATCCGATGCATCCCATAGGACCTTAATGTTATTTGATCCAATTCTCCTCCCCAGATTACTTAACGTTATGCGATTTTAGCGTTATCCGAGGTAAACTTTATCTGAGGTATTACTGTACTTTCAGCACATGATGAGAAGCCAAGACTTACTGGAAGAGAAGATAATGCTGGGAAAAGCTGAAGGCAACAGGAAAATAAGAAAAATGGATAAATCAGAAATGGTTTGATTCTATATAAGTGAAGCCATGAGCTTAAGATTGTAAGAGCATAAGAGGGCCTTTTAGAGGTCACCAAGTCATGCCTGCTATATCAAGTCACATACAACTTATAGCAATGCTAACGAAGTCTTTCAAAATATATGAGATAATCAATGAGTGTTTTCACCATTGCCACCCCACTCTGAGTTTCCATGGGCAAGCAGCAATTTAAACGCTGGTCTTCTGAATCCTAGTGTAAGCCCATCACAATATCCACTATACCACACTGACATTCACAAATTCATCTGGCAACTTCTTAGCAACTTCATAGCACATTACAATAACAACTTCAACTAACCTAAGCAGATATATGTATGTTTGCCCATGCATAATTTATTTTACCTTGTCAAAGTTCTTTGCAAATAAACCTTAAACTACCTCCCTATGTCACTCATCTACCTTATTTAGATGAGCACAGAATAAGGGCTCCCCTGGTGCAGAATTATTACTTTTTGAAGAGGGATACTTCGCTATTTCCCTTAAAAAATGCCTTGTTTATTCCACTCAAACATCTGCAAACTTGTTTTTCCAAGAAGCTACTCTCCAAGGCTCTTAAAAACGAAGACTTCTAAAAGGATTTTTATAGGTCACTTCCTAGGGAGAGAAAAACGAAATGAAGCGCCCTATTATCAGGCAAAACAATATGAAGATGAAAATTGGCATAGATATAATGCTGAGTGAATCAGTGAAAAGAAAAAAAGCACCATGCTAAAAAATGCATTTTGATCTTCTTAATTTCAAAGCTCGGTTGACACAATTTTTTTCAATGAGTAAGAGCCAAAAGGCCACTCAACACGCTGGATAAAACAAACCCACATTTCCCACGCTAACAGTGACAGCAAAATATGGTAAGAGTTTGTACAATGAGCTACAACAAGAAAGTACTTTTAAAAATGATTTTTGCTATACACTGAGATTCCAACAATTTTACAGACATTAGTTTCAACCCTTAAAACCCAAAACCAAGGAATGTCCTCTCAGTTATAATTTATGTATACCAATTCCATACCTTGAGGGTTGGTTTTAGATAGAAAAGGCAGAATCTTCTCAATTCAAGGTATTCATTTTGAGCTCAAAAGTCCTAAAGAACTTAGGGTCAATACAGCTGAAATCTGCCTAACGCTATAGGTACCTGCTCTGGATCTGAGCTTACATGAAAGATTTGTCCTATGAGAATATGCTTGTGAGAACATGAGACAATACCTTCTCTCTAAAACAGCTCCTTGATTTTTGGCCTCACTCTCAAGGAGAAGCCAGCTTCATCTCTGTAGGATGTCTTGCTGGTAGCCAAGACTGTAGTGTTCCACATGTCCTATGTTCATTAAAATGGTTTTTAAATTATTTGGCGGGACTGTTTTAAACCTGTTCTTAAATATCATTGGCTTTTTAAAAAAAATTGTTTCTAATAACCACCACCAATTTAGAACTGCTGAGTTGTAAGGGACCCTATAGATCCATGATGGTGAACCTTGGCACTCCAGCTATTCTTGGGCTTCAATTCCCAGAAGCCCAAGTTAGCACACCTGCTGATCAGGGCTTCTGGGAATTGAAGTTTCCAGAACACCTGGAGTGCCAAGGTTTGCCATCACTGCTATAGATCATCAAGACCAACCCCTGTCAAAGAGGCACAAACTCCCAACTTCTCTCTCCACACCCAGGTACGGTACTGAACTATCCAGCAGTTTTAAAGTAATGTTTTATTTATTTTTCAGTGTGCTACTCTGGGAGTAGCAGAAATATCATAAATACCATAATTAGGCATACAAACAGCTTATTGCAAGAGAAATCACTACCCGACCAAGGCACAGGCAAATCTAACAAGAATGTCTAGCCCATGTCAGATCCAATGAAGCCAACATCCAAGAGTCACCATGGGGTGGCCACATGTATCAGCTACCTCATGGGCAGAAGCACTCTCCAGATTCTGTTAACTATGGGAGTGGCATACTGATTGAGTAAACATCTATAGCAGAAGTCTTATCTAGCTGACTGATTTCCTGACAGCAGATTTAAGCTATGTTTTGTTTAGTTCTATTTCCATTGCTCTTGCCTTTTCCCTATGTATGATGCACATGCCCAAGCAAGGACATTCGATTGAGATCTTTGGCACCAATGTGCCTGAACTTGCAAAACAAGCTTAACTTGTATGATTCCTAGACAATGCAGGAAGGAACCCACACACACAAACACTTTCTTCTGTAAAGCAGTTTTCTACCCCTCCCGCATCCCCAGCTCAAACTGCCTACACCAAATGTTCTTCTTCTTTCATGCTTTTATGTTTTTGCGGCAATGACCTTGCTTGACTAAAAGCCCTGAGCGAATTGGAGGGAAGCTCTCCCTGCTGCAATTCACACATCCGAGGTCAGGATTTTGACTTTGTCCTAGTTTTAAATCTTAAATGGAAAGCTGGAAGACTTTTATTATTGGACTGGGATATGTTTGTGGGTGGGTGTGCACGCATTTGTGTGTGTGTGTGTGTTTGGCTGCTGTAGATATTAAAGTTGTTGCAAGATTTGGAGGCTTTTGTGCTGTCTGTAGTAGAAAGAGGAAGAGGGGAATTGGGAGTTGGAGAGATACCCTCCCTCCTCTCTCCAGGTTTCCAAAGCTTTATAGGTTCAAAAAATGCAAACAGATTTCTCCAGACACTTTATATGGATTCCACAGTGATTAAATGACAACATGAATAGGGGTTTCTGAGCAGATGTAGGGCAGCTGAGATCCTGGGAACTGAACTCCTGCAGCTGGGCTTAACTGAGTGTTACAGGGTTTTGTGGTAATCTAACTGATGGAAGATTAGTAAAACTGAAGAGATTCTCCTTCCTGCCATCTCCCCACCCCACCCACCCCCTTCCACACCATTGCTGGGGAGCAATGCAATTCCTGATGTTACAAATGACAGTATGAACAGAAAGCAGTTTTAAATATTTCTCAGTCTACAAGAGGATGAGATTTGAGCAAATTATCTGATCAGTGATCATAATAAACATATTCTATAGATTCGAGTAAAACATTTCAGTCTTACTGAAGGAACCCACTGTGACAGGAACCATGATGTATTCATTCCTCTTTATTACGTCTTATTGTTTTCAGTGTGAATGTTACCTACAGCCACAAGTGAATCTTTTCTACAACGAACCCTTCAACTAACACCACTACAACTTTTAAAGGCATAAAACCTGGGATTCTGACAAGCCCTGCATCCTCTGGGGAGGGGAGAGAGAAATACCCTATCTCCTTATTTGTCTACTTCATAAATGCCTTGTCTCTAGAGATCTTAGATCAAGAAGTGTCACCAATAACAGACCAAATCAATCAGTGTAAAGTAGAACATCTATTACACAATGTTGTTGCTCTTGCTTAGGTAAACTGAGAAAGATCATCTCTCAACTTTTGCTAACTTTATTTGGGTGGGTAGATTAAGATGGTTGAGGATGTACAGTAGTCCCCAGTATAAGTTATCTCTCAAGCTTATAACTGCACATAATTCGTGCCAACTGTAGGCTTTTACTAGGAGGTAACATTCAGTTCTTAGAAATACCTGCATAAGTGAGTAGTGGGGTTCTGGCAGCTAAACCCTATACAGTACTAGCAAAGCTCAGAAAAGTTCTTCATAGCCTTGTACTACAGCAATTCAACCACTCCCCTTGTAGCCATCATTATATCTTGTGATACTGAATTCCAGAACTCATCCTACGTATGAAGAAGTACTTCTGTCCTGTGTCTTAGAATTCTGTTTCATTGTTTGATCCGAGGTTTTAACATTATGAAAAGAGGAAGAAAACCTACCCCCTGCCCATTTTCTCTATGCCAGATATATATTTTATATACAGTTGTACCTCACTTAAAGAGCATAATGCGTTCCACAGGATTGCTCTTTAAGCGAGTTTGCTCTTTAAGTGAAACACCATTGTAAGTGACCAACTTGGGGGGGGGGATTGCGAACCCCGATTTATTTGTTAAGCGAGTCTTTGGTTGGTTTTATTTGTTAAGTGAAGCAACCATTCAGAGAAAATTCTGCTCTTTAAGCGAGTTACTCTTTAAGCGAAACGATCTTTATGCGAGGTTTGACTGTACTTCTATCATGCCTCCCTTACGCACCTTAAAGTCAAAGCTAAGTAGCCCCATTAACCAGAACATTGAATGGGAAAAACTTCTCCTTGTTTTCCTCTGGGATTTCCAGGCTGCATTTCAATTATTGTGAATATTTTAAACATATGCATATACAGTATCTGCAACTGTGTGCATCTGCAGGGAAAAAAATACTAGCAACTCTGCTCCTATGGAGCCTTTAGGTTGTTTTATGTCCTATATTTCAAGCCCTAGTACACTTCCAAACAGGGCCAAGATGAGTTTTCAAATTCTACCCCAATCCCTTGCAAGGCACATCCGCAGTGGTCCAAGAAAAGAAGAAAATTCCAGGAATCCATTGATTATAACAAAAACAGCTAGTCTTGCAAAATCAAAGACCTCTCTTTTGATGCTTCACCCCCACAAAGAGCTTGTTCCAATTATCTCATACATCTACATGACCTAAGATGGAGAATAACAAATGATGCTTTTTCCCCAGATCTACATAAGTGTTCCCCAGCTTGACAAATTCACTGTTTGGGCAGTATACATACCTCCCTGCCCCATATGATAAATATTTAACTCAAAGTAGGAATCTGTCAGCAAATGTATAGTGGTACCCCTTTAGCAACACATTGTGAAGTCTATTGTCATGTACAATTCATCTCTTTTCTCTATACATTAAAAAAAAAGAATAGTCTTTGATGAAATATTTTGGCTTTTGCTCCAGGGGCTCTTCCCTCCTGCCGCTTCCGTTAGTCCCCCTACTCTACCCTCCCTTACTCCACCCACCCCCAAGAGAAACTCATTTATCCAATTCAGCAAGCCCCCTTTTAAAGGCAGGCAAATTCCAAGCTGAGAATCCCGAGGTCGTCCTATACCACCAGCCGCTGACAGAATGATAAAAAGCCATCCTTCTATTAATGGGTATTTCCCATCCGCTCAGCAACCCCAGCTGGGGAAGACCAGCTATAATTAATCTTTAACTCTGCGTCAAAAGGGAGAAAAGCACATGAAGGGGGAATAGCAAAAGAGAAAAGGATAGAAGTCGGAGCGGGTACAATCTACTCATTCTCAGCTGCTTTGGGCAAAAATTAACAAAAATGTGATATGTCGTTTTGTAATACTACTGAGCTTATTTAGCCAGAAAAGCCTACAGCAGAAAAGCATGGTGATGCTGAATGTGTCTGCTTAGCTTTAGAACTAAAAAAGAAAAAGAGAAGGCATGTTTCAATATCAACTTTTACACAAACCAGCTTGTCTGACAGCCTTTAAAGATAAAGCACCATTTCAGCAGGCAGAAGTCCAAAAGTCTTGGGAATGCAACATTAAGCTGAAACTGCTTTTGTCCACATGCATAGAGGCGCAAATACATGCTTAACTTTCTTATGCGCCAAAAAATACAAACTATTTTTTTTTAATATGAGAGATGCTATATAGTAAAACCTCGCATAAAGAGTGCCTCGCTTAGAGACTAACTCACTTAAAGAGCAGAATTTTCTTTGAATGGTCGCCTCGCTTAACAACTAAAACCAACTAAAAACTCGCTTAACAAATAAATCGGGGTTCGCAATCCCCACCACCACCACCAGAAGCCACAATTGGTCACTTACAATGGTGTTTCGCTTAAAGAGCAAACTCGCTTAAAGAGCAATCCTATGGAACACATTATGCTCTTTAAGCAAGATACAACTGCACTTCTCTTCCATGGAAGATCCATCAGATTACAAATATAGTAATCGCATTTTCCCCTATGGCAAAAGCTGCAACAATCAATTAGCAATGCTCACTTTTAAGGCCACATGTGTTTGGAGCACAAGGAAAGCATGTTTGTACTGCTCATCTGGATTGAAAATAGAAACACTTTTTGAAGATAATCACTTCTAAGAAAATAGTCTCTTTAAAAAATTGTTGCATTGTTAGTTGGATTGGCTTTGTTTTGAATACTATATATTTTAAGAAACATGAGTATGTTTTTGCTTAGTTTAATCATGTTTGCTGTTTCTCGCACTTTTTATTAAACATGAGCCTAGTTACAAAAAATAAAATAAACAGAAGGTATACATTAAAAAAAATAATTCCTTCAAAAATTTAGAACAAAATTAATATACCCAACTCCAGATGTATTTCTTGAATCACTTAGAAGTGTAACCTTTTTGTTGTTGTTCAGTTGCACAGTCGATTCTGACCCTCTGCGACCCCATGGACCACTGTCCGCCAGGCACTCCCGTCCTCCACCATCCCCCTCAACTCGCTCAGCTCTGTGCCCATTGTCTCCACAATACCATCTAGCCATCTCATCTTGGGCCGGCCCCTTCCTCTTTTGCCCTCGACCTTTCCAAGCATCAAGGCTTTCTCAAGTGAATCCTCTCTTCTCATCTGATGTCCAAAGTACTTTAGCTTCATCTTTATTATTTGACCTTCTAATGAGCAGTCAGGGTTGATTTCTTGTAAGATTGACCTATTTGTTCTCCTCGCTGTCCAGGGGACTCTCAAAACCCTTCTCCAGCACCACATCTCAAAGGCGTCTATTCTTCTGCGCTCAGCTTTCCTAATGGGCCAAGCTCTCACAACCATACATTGCCACAGGGAATACCACTGCTTTGACTACGTGAACTTTTGTTTGCAATGTGATGTCTCTACTTTTTACTATGTTCCCCAGGTTTCTCATTGCTTGCCTCCCAAGAATCAGTCACCTTTTTATTTCATGGCTGCAATCACCATCTGCAGTGAGTTTTGATCCTAAGAAAGTAAAATCTGTCACTGCTTCTACTTCTTCCCCATCTATTTTCCAGGGACTGATAGGGCCTGTTGCCATTATCTTGGTTTTCTTGATATTGAGTCTCAAGCCAGCTTTTTCACTTTCTTCTTTCAACCTAAACAGGAGCTTCTTTAGGTCCTCCTCACTTTCTGCCATTAGGGTGGTATCATCTGCATATCGTAAATTGTTGATGTTTCTTCCAGCAATTTTGATCCCAAACTGTGATTCCTCCATCCCTGCATTGCGCATTATGTGTTCTGTGTATAAGTTGAATAAGCAGGGTGACAAAATGCATCCTTGTCTTACTCCTTTTCCTATTCCAAACCACTCCATCATTCCATTTTCTGTCCTAACTGTTGCTTCTTGATTCATGTACAGATTTCTCATGAGGCCTATAAGGTGTTCCGGTATTCCCATCTCTTTAATTACTTGCCACATTTTGTTGTGGTCAACACAGTCAAAAGCCTTAGTATAATCAATGAAACAGAAGTAGACTTGTTTCTGATATTCCTTTGTTTTTTCCATGATCCATCTTATGTTGGCGATGTGGTCTCTAGTTCCCCTGCCTCTTCTGAAACCCGCCTGCACTTCTGGTAATTCTCTCTCCACATGCTGTTGCAGTCTATCCTGTATTATCTTGAGCATCACCTTGCTAGCGTGAGAGATGAGCGCAATTGTTCGATAATTTGAACATTCTTTGGCATTACCCTTTTTGGGTAGTGGGACATATATAGATCTTTTCCAATCCTGTGGCCATTGTTGTGTTTTCCAAATCTGCTGGCATACAGAATGCAATAATTTGATTCCATCATCTTGTAGGGCTTTGAACAGTTCAACTTGGATACCATCAACCTAACAATCACATATCCTAGAACTGAGCAGAGAGACAAGGACATCCTTTCCCCCTAGGGATAACTACAGATTTACAAGGAAAGGCTGACTGGGAGATACAGTTGATCACAGGCAAAGCCAGAACCCATAATGAGCAGATTTTGCAGCTTCACAAAGCTGTCTCTCAGTCTATACCACATCATCTCTTCTCTACTTCTCAACCATACATGTGTGAGCACATACACAGGCTATTGAAGCAGGAAAGTGAAAAAATTCCAGAAGAATTGTCTGGATTTTAAGGGTGCTTCCAAATGGGTGGTTCCTAGCACCAAAATCAAAAGAAATTTTCCAATTACTTGCTCCTCAACTGATTTTCTGTGGCAACAAAATAAAAAGAAGAAAATTAAAAATAACAAAATAACAAGGAAAAACAGTGGGAAAACAATAGATTTATAAAAGGTAAAATGTAAATACAGTAAAACCCCAGGTCACGGCAGAGGTCAGTTTCAACAACCTCCGTTGTCACCCGAAAAAATTGTAAACCGAAACATCCATAGGGATGCATTGAAAAATTAAAAAAGGGTCCTGAATTGATCATTGTAAACCGGGAAAAAAATACATTAAAATTTTGTAAACTTGGACAGTATTTCCATAGGATTTGCCGTTGTAAACTGCAGCAAACTTAAACCAAGGTGGTTGTAACCCGGGGTTTTACTGTACTTTCAAGATGGAGGGTGTTTTGATTTCCTGCAGGAAGGGAAAAAAGAGATGAGATGGAAAAACAAATAGGAATATGAAGGGGAAACTCCTTCAGTTCCCATAAAATGCACTAACCAGAGCAAGGTGACAGCATGTCAAAAACCTAATCTGGAATGGCTATTTGTCCTTCAAATCCCTCCGAAAATTCTGTGAATGAGGCAGGTCTATTGCACAAGAAAAAACTAATCTGGAAGCAAGACAACAATAAACTAATACAACATTTGCAGAACTGGATGGCAATGAGCACTAAACGTAGCCCTCATGTGACATGTCCCTGATCTAGGAGAAAGACGGTGAGATGGGTAGGGAATGTAAAATTCAAACATTATCCATGAAATACAACCCTTTTTTGCCCCAAAATTAGAGTTACGGTTCTCAGAACTAAATCAGCCATAAAAACAGCCTGCTCACAGCAAGTCTGAGAAACATGTAGCAAGGGTTTTATGGTGTGAACTTGTGAAGTCTGAGCACCATGTAGAACAGGGGTGCCCAAACTATGGCCTGTGGGCTAGATCCGCCCCCTAATGCCCATTCATCCGGCCTGCGCCGCCCCATCGCTCATGGAAGCAAAATGCTCACATGTTTTGCTTCCGTGAGTGACAAGGGTGGCATGAACCGGATGAATTGGCATTGCCTCCCCCCCCCCCCCGGCAGATCTGGCTCATGGGCCATAGTTTGAGCACCCCTGATTTAAGCAGAGAAAATGTCAGCTAAAAATCTATTTCATCCTGTTGCAAAACATGCAAGGCATGTTTTACATCTGCTTCTAGTGAGGGGAACCACGAGACTGGCTCGCTAAAACACGTGACCGGCCCGCTGAACCACGTGACCGGCCCATGGCCTGAAAAGTTTGGGCACCCCAATGCAGAAATTTTTTAAAAAATTCACCTCCTTCCTAAGCATTTGAACAACAAATTGTTCAAACTGAAGGTCTAGAGCCAAGGTTCCCAATGTGGGGCACACACCCCACAGGGGGCAATTTGATTTTTAAGGGTGGGCAATTCAAGAATGAGTTATTAAAAGTGAATCTTTGGAAGCTTACTTAGACTAAGTTAATGGTCTTTTAAGCTTCATCCATGTGAGTTGACTTTTTGAATAATAAGAATGATATGTCACAGTGGTGGGAAGGCATCAGGATTTTAGAGATGCTTAGATGTGGCAGGGCCAAAAAAAGGTTGGGAACCACTGGTCTAGAGCAGGGATCTCAACCTGCAGCCCACGCCCAGATGCAGCCTGAGGCACCATTTCATGTGGCCCCACCGCCTCCACCACACCCAGAAGTACCATGTGGTGGAGGAAGGGCAAAATGGCTGTCCGGCCCCCAAAGCTGTCTGAGGGAGTGTGACCCAGCCCTTGGCTTGAAAAGGTTGAGAACTCCTGGTCTAGAGGCTGTAACTTTTTCCTCCTCAGCCAAGCAGAAAAGGGACATGACGGTATGATATCCTTGCAGTCAGTTACCCCTTTCTAAGTTTCCCTTTTGCCACTGCTAAACTGGCGAGACAGCAGCTGGCACCCCTGGAAGACAAGGAAGTTATAAGTGTTGGCAGTTAACTGTGAAATAACAGGAGTGCAGAGTGATGACAGCAACAAAAAAAAAAGGGATGGCAACAAGACACATTAATGGACAGTGCCACTACTAACTCCAAAGAACCATGTAAAGTCCATAAATAGAGGGAAAAGAAGAGTAAACAACTAGAAAGGGCTTACTTGCCTTTTCTTTCTTTTGGGGGCACAGAAGTTAAGAATGAAAGGAACGGACAAAGTCACTCATGCTCATTGTACAACTGCATTAAGTATGCACAAAGTTGGATACTGTATAAGGCGGCGTGTGTGTGTGTGTGTGTGCGCGCGCATGCGGGGTGGGTGGGGTGGGTGGGTGCGCGGGTGTGTGTGTGTGTGTGTGTGTGTGTGTGTGTGTGTGTGTGTGTGTGTGTGCGCGCGCGCGCGCGCGTGTGTGTCAAACTACAGCCCATGGGCCAGATAGTCGCTGACACCAGAAGTACCCCGCCACCACCAGAAGTGCCAAAAACGTGCTGGGGGGGGGGGGGAATCAAGAATGGCATGAAAATGTTCCACCCTTGTTCCCTCATCCAAGGCAAGTGGCAGAGGTTGGGAAAACACTTGGAAACATGGCACGAATGCACACACCGCTGCCGCTCAGAGGAACCACGTGACCGGCCCGCTCAGCTGTGTGAGGTGGCGTGGTCAGGCCCCTGGTTGGAAAAGTTTGGGCACTCCTGGTGTAAGGTAAAGGCCTCCCTTTCTTGAAAGCCAGTTGTATCCAACTCTAGAGTTTGTTGCTTATCTCCGTTTATAGCCAAAGTGTCAGCACTGTCTGCGTCTGCAGACATTTCCATAGTCATGTGGCAGGCATGACTAGGCACCAGAGTGCACAGAATGCTGTTTACCTTCCCACCGAAGTGGTACCTATTTCTACTTGCAACATCTTGTGCTGGGGAAATTTCAGCTTCCCTTTTTCTATGTTTTTATTATTTATTTATTTAAATTTGTTTATCGCCCTCCTCCCTGAAGGGACCCAGGGCGATTCCCAACACAACAGCATAGACAACAATTTAAAACCTTCTTTTTTCTTTTAAACAAAACATCCTATACCTTGGTTGTGGGGGAAAGAAAAAGCTATGTCTGCAATTTTCCAGTAAGCGTCATATCCATAACTGGATAGTCAAGCCTATGACTGGCCACAGCCTCACTAGTCCTCAATCCACCACTGCCACTTTTAAGTAAATATGCATGGAAACCTAGGCCCACTTATGAAAATATTAGTTTGGTGAGGCAGCGCCCAGAAGTTTCAGCTATATGGGTTCGATACTCATAGAATGCTTCTCTCACATTCTGCTTAGCAGTTCCATAAATGGTCCCCACATCTCCCACTCAGCTCCATCCTTAATTAAGAGGCAAACAGCCCCTTTCATACACCTCCTTTTCATTTCTTTTTGCCCAGCAACAATCATGCAATGCATGGGAAATCCTGAATAATGGACACTCAGTTCGAAGCACTCTCTAAGCCTTGTAAGAGAGCAAAAGAGATGAATATTTTATTGGCCACGCTTCGTTGGACCCCCTTCTGCTGTGGCAAGAAACTAACTGTGGCAGGGAACAGAGGGAGAAAGCATGCGAGGGGAAGGAGAAACTGCATACAGTTGGAGGAGGAAGATATAAATTGTGTTTTCTAAACAGAAATAGAAAATATCCCATGCTTGATATGCTGGGTCTCCCTTACTCTCTCTCTCACACACACAGAAAAAGCCCTTCAGAATCACATCTAAATTAAATCATTATATTTTTACTGTTGGAAGTAAAGTGGAGAGTCACTGAATTTCTGGCTTTAAGTAGCGGCTCTGCCCTCATTCTCAAGATGGATGGGCTCTACTGTTACAGAGCAAATGATTCCCAAAGTAGAAAGCACTTCTCTGAGTCCTGTCGCGTTCAGAGATCTGTTTGGTGAGGAAACATGAAAGAGGACCTTTTTTAGGGTCTGTTTCTAGATTATAAAACTTGCTGCCCACAAAGGCTAAAGTGACTACCTCCCAGATGCCCTTCCGCCACATACAGACTGACTGACAGATATCCTGTGCTTTTAAAAATTATGTGGGTTTTTTTTTTTTTGGGGGGGGGGGTATATAATGTGGGTTTATTTTGTTGTTTATGTTTCCTTTTATTTTTGTGCTAAGTGTTTTTATATGTTTTAATGTTTTATATGTTTTAATTTTACTTCATAGAAGTGTCCATGCCAAACCAGAAAGTAAAAGGGCCGCTTTTCGCGCATGTGCAGAAATGTCCATATTTACTTCCTGGTTTGGCAAGAGCATCACGAGCGTGATGGAATGCCTTTGGGGGCTGTATCTGGCTCACGGGCCGTAGTTTGGGCATGCCTGGCCTATATACTTAGATGTTACCTTAACAATTCTTAGGTCTTTGGTTAGGTCTTTAACTGTTAACTTTGTACCAGTTTTTGACTATGAATCTAATGGTAGATTTTTATTATTATTATAAACAAGTAGAAAATGCTGTAGTCATAACAGTGAAACTAAAAAAGAGCAATAATAAAAGATAGTTTAAAAGTATTAGCAACAGCTTTCTCTTTTTAAAAATCTATTGAAATACAGTAAAAGAAAATCAAATCCATTGGGAAATTAACAAAGAGAGAGACCATTTTACAAGTTCAAGTGCCACAACTAAAAGACACCATTTGCTCTCAGCAGTAGCACTTCTGGAAAGGGATCTGCAGCGAAGAGCAGATCCTGAGCATGTTTATACGGCCCACTGCCAAATGGACTTCCCAGATTTTCAAATAGGACAAAATAAATGGAAGGGATGGTTTCTTTTCTTTGCTCCCGACAACAAAGCTAGAAACTTTATAGGCTAGTGTTGTCAGCCTCTTTTTATCATATAGCAGAAGACCAGATGGGTAGGCCTCAATTTCTATATGTCCATCAAATTCTAAAACAAGGCAGGCATTCTCAGTGGCTGGGTTTATCGCTATTTTGCATCTCTCCATACATACATCACCAACACAGTATAGTGTTTAGAGCACTGGTTTAAGATTGAGAACATGTTGATTTAAACCTTCATCCAGCTGCAAAATAAAATTCAACAGGTGTGCAGTGGTTTCAAGGTGGCCTTTCAGGCCTCCTGTTCCCCTATTGATAAACTGGCCAGTTAGGTTTAGTTCCGATGTCCTCTGACGCCATTTAGTTTAGTCTATCATTTGTTGGTGGTAGGTTTTGATTTGTTGTTGTTATTGTTGTTACGGTATTTATTTTCTGTTTGTTCACCGCCCAGAGTGGGATAACACCCAGATAGGTGGTATAGAAATCCAATAAATAAATAAATAAATAAATAAACAAACATTTACTGTAATGTATGGTTGTGAGAGCTGGACCATAAGGAAAGCTGAGTTCAGAAGAATAGATGCCTTTGAGATGTGGTGTTGGAGGAGAGTTTTGAGAGTCCCCTGGACAGCGAGGAGAATAGGTCAATTTTAGAAGAAATTAACCCTGACTGCTCCTTAGAAGGTCAAATAGTAAAGATGAAGCTAAAGTACTTTGGACATCAAATGAGAAGAGAGGATTCGCTTGAGAAAGCCTTGACGCTGGGAAGGCGACCAAAAATGAGCTGGCTAGATGGTATTGTAGACACAATGGGCACAGAGCTGAGCAAGTTGAGGAGGAGGATGGAGGACAGAAGTGCCTGGTGGACAGTGGTCCATGGGGTCGCAAAGGGTCGGAATTGACCGTGCGATTGAACAACAACAAAAACTGTAGCCAAAATGTTGTTAGTTCAATCCTGATGGGATCAAGGTTAACTTAGCCTTCCAATGTCAGCATTGCTAATTGCTATCTGAGCCAGTCACAATCTGCTAGCCTGAACTACCTTGCTGTGAGAATACAGTGGGAAGAACAGCCATGCAGATACCATCCTGAGATGCCTGGAAGAAGGTGGCTCATATATGTAGAAAGAAAATAAATAAAAGTAATATAATGGGCATTCTCAATTATGCAAAGAGCCAAGGAACAGACAACTTCACTTCTAGATGCTGTGTTTCCTAACCTTTGGTTTTTGGACTTTAACTCCCAGGAGCCTAAGTCAATTTCCCAATGTACTGTCTTATGTTTCTGGGAATTGAAGTTCCCCTACAAGGCCTAGGCCACATGTTGAGAACCACTGCTCTAGAGTCTTTGTCTAGACCTGTGGTTCCCAACCTGTTTTTGGCCATGTTCCACCTAAGCATCTCTAAAATCCTGATGTCCCCCTCCCCTGCGACATATAATTCTTATTATTCAAAAGTGAACTCCTATTCACATGGAGGAAGCCTAAAAAGACCATTAACTAAGTCTAAACAAGTTCAAATCCCCTCCTGACAAACAAACAATAACATCCCTCCCCCCAAAATGTGGCCCATATTGGGAACCATGGGTCTAGACCCTCCAAGAGCAGTTCCTTCCCTACAGTTGCAAAGGCTCGGTTTTCTGTAAGGAATGGTTGGAGTGTTTTATGCCCCTTAAATCCACTTGGCCTAGCTTTTTAGAGGGCTTTATATTAAAGCTCAGAGGGAAAGAGAGGCATTCCACCCCTCTTCCCACTCACAATACCTTGTCATATGTCTCCCCCCTCCAATTCCCCCTCCACCTCCTCACATTCCAAGCCGTTATTTTCCACCAACACTACAGCGGACCGATAATCTCTTGACCTACTTTCTTATGCCAGAGCTCTACCATGCTCCCCCTCCCTTCTCCTTGGTGACTGTTGCGTCAACATGCCTCTACCACCATTACTATCCTCCAATAAGTCCATTTCTTGGCCTGGTGGAGGGAATCATTCTACCAAGGCGTCCAGACAACGTCATCTCTCCAGTCCCCGAATACCTAGCCATGTTCACAACACAGGCAAAGGAAATCTGTACAGTGTCTAATTCAACTATTATTATTTATTATTATTTATTTAGATCTATATATCGTCCCAATCAATAGACTCTGGATGGTGTACACAGTGCAGCAAACAACCTCACTAGCTGCTCAACAAAACTTAAAAACAATATAAAAACAGTTAAAATACCTTCAATAAAACCAATTACAAGAGGGGGAGAACATCAGAGCTTGTTGGCAATCCCGGATCCCCAGACCGGTTCTGCTAACCACATTTTCAATTCTCTCTTAAACGGCAGCAACTGGGCTTGGAGCCATAATTCTACCAGGAGGAGGTTCCATAATGTGGGGGCTACGACCGGGAAGGTCCTTTTCCTCGTGCTGGAGAGGCATGCCTCCCCAACAAATGTTATATGGAGGGTGCCCTCTCGGTTTGCTCTCATGGGATGGGTCAATGTCCTAAGGACCATGCTGTCCCTGAGGTATCCTGGTCCACTACCATGAAGGGCTTTAAAGATGATAACCAGCACCTTGAATTGTACCCGGAGACATACAGGCAGCCAGTGCAACTCCCGCAGCATGAGTGAAACGACCCCACCCCACCACGGCACAGGCTGCCGCATTCTGGACCAACTGCAGTCTCCGGAAGGTCATCAAGGGCAGCCCCATGTAGAGCGCATTACAATAGTCCAAAGAGAAGGTGACCAGGGCGTGGGTGACCATGAGCAAGGCCTCCCGGTCCAGGAGTGGACGCAATTGGTTAATGACATGCACTTGTCCGAAGGCCCTCCTGGCCATGGCCGTAACCTGCTCCTGGAGCAGAAGCCGTGACTCCAGGAGGACCCTATCCAGACCCTAACCACCTCCAAGCAACTGGTCAGGACTTTGACTGTATCACTGGGATCACCACGGGCAGAGATATACAACTGAGTATCATCAGCATACTGATGATATCTCACCCCATGGGATTGGATGATCTCATCCAGTGGTTTCATGTAGATGTTAAAAAGTAGAGGCAAGAGGACCGAGCCCTGAGGCACCCCACAAGTGAGCTGCCTTGGACTCACTCCACACCGCCACCGCCGCTCCCGCCCCCCCACACACACACTGACTGGGTCCAGTCACCCAGGAAGGAGGAGAACCAGGACAGCACAGTGCCCTGGATCCCCAACCCCTGGAGCTGGTCCAGCAGGATGTCGTGGTTGACGATATTGAAAGCCACTGAGAGGTCAAGAAGAGCAAGAATGGAGGGGTACCCTCCAATAAAAAAGGAAATACTGTATAGTTATGAGTAAGGAAATAGAAATCATGGTGAGATTGAACAAGGCTTCCGAACACCAGAACCTGGGGGAGGCACTATTATTACAACCTCTAGTATCCCCAACAAAATCCAAGCTTGGTGGTGAATTTGGGGATGTATAGCTCCCCAAAATACCATTTCTAAGCTCTGCCAGAATATCCTGCTCCCTAATGCACGCACACATGCATGCACACACACGATAAATGCTTACCAGAATCTCTCCTACCTCATATCTTTCCAATTTCATTCATTTTCTCCCTCACTAACATAAATTATACAATAATAGGAAATTAGCAATTGCACTTATATACCACTCCATATCACTCTCTGCGTGGTTCACAAGGTAATTAGCATTTTTGCCCCCAAACATGCTGGGAATTCATTTTACCAACCTCAGAAGGATGGACAGCTGAGTCCACCTTGATCCCTGTCAGGATCGAACTCACAAAGCTTTGGCTGCAGCACAGCAGTTCAACCACTGCGACCCCAGTGTTTATGACAAAGGCTGCCCTTCCATATGATGTACAACTAGCTTAACTTGCTCAAAGGGAGCAAAGAGAAAAAGAAGTCTGGCTAGGAATATTCCCAATACTGTGCTCATAGAACCTCTATGGTGAGGGTGCCCAAACATTTCGGACCGTGGGCAGGTCATGTGGTTGAGCAGGCTGGTCACGTGGTTCCTCCCATTGGAAACGGAAGTAAAACACCCGTGAATTCACAAAATGCTGCCATAAATGTACCTATGGCTATTGTAAATGCATTTACGACACCTGCAGGTGCTTTACGACAGTGTTTTGCACATGCGCATGCTGTAGTTTGGGCACCTCTGCTCTATGGTCAGAAGTAGTATACTGTATTGCTGAATATCAGATTTAAAGAACGAACTTTCCTATTTAATCTCAAGGCTTCCCTAAAACATCTCGCCTGTTTTAGAAGCAGAGTACAATTCAGTGACCATGCCTAGAGCAACAGAGCTCTTATATCCATATTCCATATACTGTCTGGCACATCAGTGCTTCTCAGAAATTTAAGCAGAAGTTAGAATTGTCCAATGGTGAGGAAGTCAGTTACCTATCCTGTTTTGTCTATATACGGCTTAACCCTCTGCAGCAAGATCACACGGCAAAGCAGCAAGGAGAAGATACCTACCCCAGGTGGCAGAGATTTAGAAATATCATGCAATGCCAATTCTCTGGCTGTTGCCTAGGAGGGAGCGAGACGCAAGATAAAAATAGAGCCAGCTGCCAATGCCCTTCCCACCACCCACAAGTACATATTGCAGCCTGTCTGCCTCCCACCCACCCCCACCCCGCTTCCATCAACCTTGCACATTCCCATACAGCCCCCACACTCCGGCCAGCCCAAGAGATTCACTAATAACGCCCCCTGAATGCATCTGACAGATCAGATCACATCAGATGTTCAACTGGCAACGCTTTAAGTGTCGCTGACCTGGAAGGGCGGATGGAACCAGAGAATTAACTCAATTCCAGGCTGGGAGGTGGGGGATGGAGTGAGCGATGGGATGCCAAGGGGGTGAGCTAAGAGCCAGATGAAGAACAGAGGGTGGGGATGGTTTAGTAGCCGAATTTCTTCACTTCTCTAAAAACGCAGAACTTTCCCCCATTTACAAAATGCATGCACCCACTGTTCACCCACTCAAAACATCCCCTAGCAGGATACAAAAGAAGTAATAGTGGCATCACAAAACAAACAATCTTGTACCTCCACCTTAAAGTCACACACTTGCATTTACTATCTAAATCAGGAGTGCCCAGACTTTTCAGGCTGCGGACCGGTCATGTGGTTCAGGGAGCCAGTCACTATGGCCTGGGGGCCTGATGCAGCCCCGGATGCCAATTCATCCAGCCCATGAAGCCCTCGTTGTTCCTGGAAACAGAAATAAAACGCACCTGTATGGTCACATCTTACTTCCGCTTTCAGGAGCAACGAGGGCCGGATGAATTGGAATCAAGGGTCGCATCCAGCCACCGGGCCGTTGTTTGGGCACTCCTGATCTAAATCCTACAGATTTGAAAGCTACGTCGATCGATAGATAGATCTATAGATAGATCGATAAGATAGATCGATAGATAAGCTCTGGCCCTGCAACTCTATTAGAATAACCCTGACTTATGCTATCACAGCATTCTTCTTTCTACAACAACACAACTCCTTTTTCTAACATTGCTCCAAATGATGACTCACATAACCAAAAAGAGGTAAGAGGCGCAGCTGATGAAAAGGAACTACAGTCAAACCTCATATAATGAGCGTTTCACTTAGCGAAAAACTTGCATAATGAGCAAGTTTTTTGCTAAGCAGTCTGACTCGCATAACGAATTTTTCGCTATGCGAGTCAGACTTTTTCCTATGGAAAAACTCGCATAACGAGCGTTTCTATGGGGAAAACTCGCATAACGAATTTTTTCGCTATGCAAGTTTTCCCCATAGAAACACTCGTTATGCGAGTTTTTCCATAGGGACAAGTCCGACTCGCATAGCGATAAATTCGTTATGCGAGTCAGTCTCGCATAGCAAATTTTTCGCATAGTGAGCAACCTCACAGAACAAATTAAATTCGTTATGCGAGGTATGACTATATTACGCAACTACTAATCCCCGACAGTTTTAATTTATGTTCATCATGGCAACCTTGTATAGGACGTACAAATAACAAAGAGACATTTAGCCCAAGAATAATTTTTCAAATTGTATAAAACCGGAATACACACAAAATGCACGGAATGCCACTAATGTTTTTGCACTGGTACAGTTATGTGACATGGTCTAAAGCAGGGGTTCCCAACCTATGGCCCGTGGGCTGAACCAGGCCCATGGCATCATTTCATGTGGCCAACCACCGTCACTCCCAGAAGTGAAAGCGGGCATGTTTGACAGTCATACAACATGCCGACGCATGCATAAATGCGATTGCGTCAGCCATAAATACGCCCACAGCTGTCATAAACACAAAAGCGGGTGCATTTACTTCCACTTCCAGGGGTGTGGTCTGGCCTGCTCAGCTGTCTGGGGAGCGTGGTCACACCCATGGCGTAAAAAAGTTGGGAACCTGTGTTCTAAAGAATTTCAAAGTGTGGATATTTCTACAGTAAAATCTACAATGAGCAGAAAAAGTAAAGACAAGTTAGTTATTAGTGTACACACAACTCTATTATTCGTTTGCCCATCAAATGCCCATGCATACTAACACCTCTCCAGGCTGGAATCCAACTTGGCTTTGGTCCAAAAGTTGATAAATGGTGGAGTAACGAGGTAGATGGAAAGCCAAATGCAACTTTGTTTGCCACTGATTTCTGTTTCCACAGTGTAAAATACGGATTTTAGCACAGATTAATACATAGCCACATGTATGTCTGACGGACATAGTCTTCTCCAGAAACAGTCCACCTTAGTTCTAATGATTTGTAACAAATATATCCTTATCTATTTTGGATTATTCAGCAAGGTAATATCTGCATGAGCCAAACTTTAGCCAATGTACTCTAGGACTCTTTCCTGGATTTTTCAGCTTCCATATTTCAAATGGCAACAATCTCTAGCCCTTCTGCCATCAGAGTTACAACCAAAAGATGCCAGTCAGAGATTTCAAACTGTGTCCCATGGAATCTAGAGGATTATCCAATGAGAAGATCAGTGAAGTCAATGCGGTAGGAGAGTTTGCTCACTGTTACTGATCTTTCATTACTGACCTTCCACAACTATATGGGTACACTGTTAATTCATGAAGAGCAATGCTGAAACTCAGCAGGTCTAGGCCAATGCTTTGCACCAAATTAATAACAATGCACAACAACGATTTTGCAACAGGGAATAACACATGATTTACATGATATCAAGTGTGCTGATTTCAAAACTGAACTCAGAATTTGCCTATCACGTACTGATTTTAAGTTATAGGCGTGCTATGAGCTGTTCAAATGGTCAGTAATTGGGTTGACTAACATAAGATCCTGACGTCCTAGACAGAATTGGACTTCAGATTTGGATCCAGTGGCCTTGATTTAGTATAGGACACATGGATTTTAGATCAAGTAGCAGACAAGATTTTTTTTGTGATGCTGTGTAATAGGATGGTCAGTTATAAACTGTCCTACCACCACCATCAACAACAACAACAGGAAGAATGAGTCACTAAAAACAAAGAGGACAAAAAAAGGGCACTGATTTACTTTTTTTATGAACAAAAGCAACATCAGAAATGTCAGTCATAATTTAAATAAAATTAGAAATACATCTTACTTATTTATTCTGATTAGCATCCTGGAATCTTCCCATAACTGGGACCCATGACATAATTAAAAACAACTACAAATAGCAACACAGTTAAGTTAGAATACTGAAAACACAACAGAACAAATAATAATTATTAAAACACAGCTGAATTAAAATGATTTTAAAGCAGCTCTAATTCAAATAGAGGTTTAAGTTAAATTATTAAAAAGTAGAGCAATTACCCTAAAAAGGATTTGAATGAGAGAGTTTGACATTAAGTGCCCTGTGTACCTCTTACAGATAGACAGGGATGAAAAGCAGGAGGAAGAAATTTTAAAATATCAACAACAACAACTCTGCTAGTTATATTGTACAGGTGCTGTCCATGGGCAACTCCAAAGTTCTTTGTGTTTAAGCCAGATGTGGTTTGGACAGCACTTCAAGTAGGACAACGTGATGTTGGCAACATGTAGCAAATGGGCTGCATGCCCCGCCCCACCCTATTTTGGGCATTTGGACTGCTAGACAAAAGTAATGGTTGGAGGGACAGTGTCAAAACAAGGAGAATTATGCTATTAGACACCTCTAGGAGGAGCAGTTCTTCAATAAAGCAGGACATTGCTTTATCAAAAGGACAGTTTGGGGTATGGGTTAAAATCATAACATCCAGTCATTTCCAGTTTGTTTCTGGGGGGACGGGGAGAAAATCCAAACCCATACATTTTAATAAGGTAGCTTCCGAGGAATCAAAATTAGTCTCTAGGCCAGTGTTTCCCAAATTCTGGTTCTTGGACTTCAATTCCCCAAAGCACTGATCGGTCAGTGGACTGATTTAGCCTTCTGGGAATTGAAGTCCAGGAACCAGAATTTGGGAAACACTGCTCTAGGCCATGGGCCTCTCAAGCTGCCCATCTTAAGTTTATGTTAAGCACGTGTAACATGTGACCTCACCAACTATCCATTTTGCTCTTGAGAATAGAAAAAGGAAGAAGAAATGGTAACACTTGGCAGACCACAATTTATGAGTCTGGGGGAATCACAGGATGCCCAAGGCTGCTGACATTCAAATGATTAGAACCAGATTTAGTCATACCCATTGAAATCAATAGCATTGATGGTAATCATGACTGACTTCAAGTACCATTATTAGGCACCATCAGAAAGGTCACAGGAGTAATAAATGCCTGCCATGAAGAAAGTTGAGTTTCACAATTTCCTTCTGAGTAATATATATAAAGATGCAAACACCACTCCTCAATCTCTCAAAACAAACTACAGTGGCACCTCGGTTGACGTAATTAATGCGTTCTCTGGGACGTTTCTTACAGCGAAAATTACTTTAACCAAATTTTCCATGGAATGCATTGAATGCAGTTTCCCATAGGAATGGATAGTAAACCAAAATACAGTAACCAAAACGCGGTTTCCCATAGAAATACACTGAAAACCAATTAATTGGGGGGGGGGGGACCGAGCCACTATTTTCTATGGATTTCCTTTTGTTATGCGATTTTTATGTTAACTGAGCCATTCGTTAACCAAGGCTCCACTGTACAGTGGTATCTTGTCTTACGAATTTAATGCGTTCTCGAGGACGTTTTGTATTGTGAAAAATTCATAACCTGAGGTACCACTGTATTTTACATTGTAGACAGTGTCGTCTAGTGTCCAGCTCTCACAATACACCATTTTCCTCGGGGAACTTGCTTTGTATTCCGAAAAAAATTTGTAACCAGAGGCATTATTTTTGATGGATTTTCATTCATAACCTGAACACTTCATTACCTGAGGCGTTCATAACCCAAAATACCACTGTACTTCAAGTGACCCATAGTTGTAGATACATATCTCAACTCCAAACTCAACTCTCTATTTTTGTTAAACAAGTTTAAGTGTCCTTCACCCAATAAATTTTAGGAATTATAGTTTGATGAGGTCAAGTTTCAAGCAAAACAAATCCTAAACTTAAACAATCTTGTTTTGTTTCTTTGTTTTTTCTGCAAGAATGTACTATACTTTAGTTTTACCCCATCCCCAAAACAGTTCCCAAGTATTCTGTTGGATTGGTTCACCTCTGCGGTGCAGTTATGCCCTTACAGATCAACTAGGATTTTGCATTGCAAGGAAGCTTGCACTGGACATATATGAAACTAAATAACATACATGAAATCTGGATATATATGTCAACACTGGAAATGCGTTTAACCAGGAACATATACCAAAATACCTGCACACAGGACATTCTGCTGTTTTTAGTTGTTCAATCGCACCGTCGATTCCGACCCTTTGTGACCCCATGGACCACTGTCCGTCAGGCACTTCTGTCCTCCACCATCCTCCTCAACTCGCTCAGCTTTGTGCCCATTGTGTCTACAATACCATCTAGCCATCTCATTTTTGGCCGCCCCCTTCTTCTTTTGCCCTCCACCCTTCCCAGCATCAAGTGAATCCTCTCTTCTCATTTGATGTCCAAAGTACTTTAGTATTCTGCTATACTGTAATAGATAACGAAGTTGTTGTACTAGCCCCTGATGAAGTGGTCCATAGTTGCTTTGAAAAACTCATGTCAAGGAATGGGCATTTCGGTTGCTGAGTGATAAAGGGCATAATCAATTAATTGGTTTGCCATTATCCAATCAATTAATTAACTGAGGGGAAATTAATACTACATGTATCTGTTACAGGTAATATTTCTTGTAGCTGTTTAATTAAGAATAATATCACAGTTTTACTGAAACAAGCACTATAAGCAAAAAGATTCATTCTTGGGATTATAGGTAAAAATGAAATGCCTGCAACCCAGAAATGTCCACAACTTGCAAATGAAAATCTCTTCTTTTTTTGGCCTGTTTTTCTTCTTCAAACAGCAAAATCTTTTTTAAGCGACAAAATTCCTTATCGGGTACTATGAAAAGGGTATCTTTAATATGCATATGCTGTCCTTCAATACAAAATACTCCCAGGATTTTTTTACACATTTTAAAAGAAAACCAGAAAAATGTAAAATAAAAAGTTACTCATTACAAATAGTATTTATTAGTATGCCTAATCATACACTACAAGTAATCCCATTGCAGTTTGGTGAATTCTGGTATGCTACAATGTGTGAACTCACCTCTCCTAATAAACCATAATTTGTTAATAAACCATAAACCACAATCTGAACTCATGATTTGTGGTTGCCTATAAGCTTTGGTTTGTTGTAACATTTGAACTTACAACTGAAGGTTGTGCTTGTCTTATTTTGCCCACCATCCATCTTGGAAAGAAAATCTTACAAAAGGTGTAGGAGAGGTGGTTTGTGAAAGAAACAAAGCTATAGTTTAATACGATAACTACAGTTGTACCTCGCTTAAAAAGCATGATGCATTCCACAGGATTGCTCTTTAAGAGAGTTTGCTCTTTAAGCGAAACATCATTGTAAATGACTAATTGTGTGTGGGGGGGATTGCGAACCCGATTTATTTGTTAACCGAGTTTTTGGTTGGTTTTATTTGTTAAGCGAAGTGAACATTCAGAGAAAATCCTGCTCTTTAAGGGAGTTACTCTTTAAGCGAGGCGCTCTTTATGCGAGGTTTGACTGTATGTAAAAGCTCATTTTCTTTCCTGTATGAGGGCATCTCAAATATATAAATATCCCCCCCCCAAAACCGCTGATCATGTGCACAATTTAATTTATTGATCTACAGTATACTGTGAGGTTTGAATTAATAAAAATAATTGCTGTGCAGATAATTCAGATTTATGGCGAGCCTTTCCAGAGTTTTCTAGATAGAGAACACCCAGAAGCGGTTTACAACTCCTTTCCTCCAGGGATGCCCTGGGACTCTGCAGCTTGCTCAGGACTACACGGATTGGCTCTTCTCCCAGGAGTCATAGTGGACAACCATACACCCTACCTCTGGCTTTATAGCCAGATGCCTAAACTAATGAGCTATCTAGCCAGCTGAGGTTTCAGTTACTATATTTTAAATTAACTATAGCTTATTGTGAGGCATAAACATAACAAACCCAAATATAATCAAACTTAAAAGTCGGAGAAACGAGTTTAATATCTGGTACTGAAAAGGAACCAAAAGAGGCAGAAAAGTGGAAGTTTTCCATAAACATGGCCTTATAACTAAAACTGCCTTGCCTACTATAGTTCACACCTGTATCTCCTGAAACAAGTACAGGCATCCATAGGTTGTACTTTAAGTACAGTAGATGGTACTTTATGTACAGGTTCTTGGAATCTTAAATCATGAGGGTCTAGCATGTTATATTGTGTATGAAATGAGATATATGAAGGCTGAGATATCAGCATATTTTCATCATGCAAAACCTTGGTTGGATGGGTGAAGGGAGAGGCCAAGATGGATGGACAGATAGACAGAATTCAAAGCTTCTGCAAGAAAATTGTTATACAGTATTAGTGATTCTTCCCCTACTCACAATTTAACATATGTTCATCCTATACAACACGAGGACTAGTACTCTGCAGCAATTAAAAAATACAAGAGTTTTAAACAGCCCCATTTGTGTCTAGCATTTCTTCAAGGTTTAAGTTCTGACAGGAAGCAACTGTGGCATTTGGCTATTAATGCTAGACCAAGACTCGAAAATAACTTGAAAATAACACATAAGAGCAAAATAACCCACAAAAAAGTACAGAGTATTTTCCTCAAAACATCATATCTTGCCCATTTTAGACAATTAAGGCATCAAAAGATATACTAAAACCCCTACTTACAAAAAAAGTCCGTTCCATAGGCTTTTGCTTAAATCAGTTTTTTACATAACTCAAAGCAAACCCATAGGAAAAATGAAATTTTTATGTAAATTGAAACAAACCCATAGGGAAATAATTTTACGTAACTCGAAGCAAACCCATAGGAAAAAGTATCTTTATGTAACTTGAAGCAAACCCAGAGGAAATCGCGTAAATCGGGACATGGTTTTAGCACAAAATCATTATGTATGTCGAATTTTATGTAACTCAAGGGATATGTAAGTCAGGGTTTTACTGTACTGCTGGTTTTGCTTCAGTATCTCAGGCAACTTTAAAAACAATTCAAACAAACATCATAGAACAGAAAATATGTTCATTGCACAAATTAGAAAAGAACAGCCAAAAAGGCTAACTGTTTAATCAAAATAATATTTAATTTAATGAAATCTATATACAAAAGTTTTAATCATCCTCATCATCAGAGGTGAGCTTCCCTGGAGAGGCAAAAGGAACTCTTGGCCGCTGCCACCCCAGGTGGTAGGAAGTCTTTGAATGTCTTTGGGAAGGACAACTGAAGGGAGGAAGAAGAAAATCAAGGAAACAATATGGCAGAGATCCAATTCTCATCAGTCAATTAAAAGGACAAAGAAAAGCAATCTTATCAGGCCTTCAACCCCCTGCCATCATGAAATACATCTCAGAAATAGAGTGGGATGAAAAAATGTAAGACCAAAGAAGACTGAGCTTGGTTCAAGACATTGGTGCTTTAAGTGCCTGTACTGGGCTGGATAGTTTGTTACTTCAGCAATCCAAACAATACTTGCAAAGCATGGAAATTTGCATGTATGCACAACTATTTTAATTTATTCTACTTCTCTCAGCAAGAGAGACACTGAAGTCCCACCATCAGAAATCATGCTCCTACATTTCCCTCAGACATCATTCTCAATCTTGAAATGTTGAACTCATAAGACTAAGGGAGGATTTAATTATGTGAGGAAATGTTGGGTAAGAAACTAAGAGAACTACATTTGCAATATGCAAATGCAACATGCCAAGCTCAGCTTACAACTCCAGTGCCCCCCACCCCATATGATCAGGAGATGCTGAGAACTGTTGTCCAAAAGAGTGGCTTTTTCTAGTCTGGTCCCATCTTTACTAGTAAAGGTTGTCCTTGCTAGAAAGCCCGTCGCATCTGACTCTAGGGTTCAGTGTTCATCTCCGTTTATAGCCAAAGAGCCATCTTTACTAACCCCTCTCTAATGTTAAACCTAGCTAGCAGAATAGTTTCAGACTCATTACTTCTCTTGTGAATCTCAAATTTGCCACTGAACATCCTTGTATTCTGGAGGCATATTGTTTTCTACATATGTTAGGACTACTAACTAACAACAAAATGCATGTGAACTCTGTATGTCTGGCCAGACATCTCGCTACGGTAATGGGGTAGACCTTACAGCCAGCGACTCAACGCCAAGTGTTGGGAGGTGGTAAATAACCTGACTCCCTAAAGGAGCCAATGGCTATGGCCGGATGAGCTCCTCTAGGTGGGGTGATGGTTCCCCTCAGTGGAGGAAATGACACTGGAAACCATCATATTGGGTCCAACGGCAGAATGAGCAAAGGAGGAACCACTTCACTATTCTGATTCCCAATGGTCATGGGAGACGGAAGAGGCCATGCCAGATGGAGTGACTGTGAAGGTGCACCTTGTCAATATCTTCAAGGCTGTGGCAGGCCATTGCAGCTCCAATGTCAAATACTGCATGTTTCATTTCATATGTGCCGCAGGAGATGACTCCTTGATCATAGTGTGTGGGTCACTTCATGGCAAGCTGGGATCCATCTTAAACAAATTCACACCAATGGCATTTTTCCGGGGGTGTGTGTGTGTGTATAATTGGACATAAGTAGCAGCCAACGACAATGTGAACTCTCCAAGCACTTTCATTCCCTCCTTTTGGAATGCCTCTTTCCACAACACAGGAAACAGATGTATTCTTATAATTGCCAGTGGCAGAAGCAAGGGCACAGGCCGGATTATTTGGCGCCAGAGGCCAGAGGTTGAGAACCCCTGTTCTAAAAGCTTGTGTAAGAAGGAAGAAAATGTCCTTCTTGGTGGAAATGCAGTAAAGGATGGAAGGGGACATATTAGCCTTGCTTGGGATGGAGTTCCATTAGCTTGGCAGCAGCCACCAAAATACCCTCTAAAAATGTTGGTGAATATGGCAGGATAGAGAGAAGCTCTTCTCCTTACGATCTCAAACACTAATAAATGTTACAGTATATGGAAAAATACAGACCATCAATTAGCTTGGATCCAAGCCTTATATCAAGGCTTTATAGGTCCCTAACCAGCACTTTGAACTGGACCTGGACTAGTAGCAGTGAAGATGTCCTAATAGAGCTGTCAAATCTGTATAAATAGCACAAGAAACTGTGCAAATGCACTGATGGCCACCGATGAGACCTTAGCACCAAAGCTCAGGGAGGAATCCAAGCACATCCAAGCTGTAGATTTAAATCAGTATCCACAAACTTTCAACTTCTGACTCTCACCACCACCGCAACCATGAAGGTACCGTAGGTTTCTAGGCTCTAGGTTCCGAAAATATAGGATTGAAAGTCACTAAGTGACACTGAAATTCTAGAGAAATGAATGGCAATGAATAGGATTTCCATCATCCTGCTTAGCTCTTGATTATCTAGCAAAAGTAGAATGTCTTATACAGTTGTAACAGCTATCTGTTTGTATGCCTGAAACATTAATTACACGTGCTCCTTTTCCTATAGTGTGATTTCACAAGAGAGGGTTGTTCCCTTCATCCTCCCTGCAACAGATAAACAGGAATGAAGGAATAGCTTTTCAACCCACTTGCCAAGACAAGCGAAATCCAGAAGGCAGATGCAGCCTCATCTGGCCACAACTGGAGTGTTTGAGGAAAAGGAGGGAGACCAAAGACTAGGTGACATTGACAATTCAGAACAATGAAACAGATAAAGTTTTTCCAAAGCAATGATTTAATTATCTTGAGTCCAAGATGCAGCATCAACACAGACACCTCTATGTCAGGGGTTCCCAACCTATGGCCTGCAGGCCGGCGCCGGCCCACGGTGCCATTTCATGTGGCCCGTGTCACCACCACCGCCAGAAGCAGGCACATTTACTACATCCCTAAATGCGCCCGCATCTGCTTCCGGGAGCATGATTCGGCCCACTCAGCTGCCTGGGGGTGGGGTGTAATCTGGCTCATGGCATAAAATGGTTGGGAACTCCTGCTCTATGTGATCAAAAGGATAGCATAATTTATTTATTATTTATTGAGATTTATATTGCCGCCCACTCGCCGAGGCGACTCAGGGCGGCTTACAGTTAAAACAGCAACAGTACAACAAAAATTATAAAATAATAATTTGACCACCCACCCCCTGTGCCTCTTAGCTGCAACTCCTAGTTTTAATCTTTTAACTTCTTTCTAATTTTTAATCT
The DNA here is from genome assembly GCA_030440675.1 of Furcifer pardalis. Taxonomy (NCBI): domain Eukaryota; kingdom Metazoa; phylum Chordata; class Lepidosauria; order Squamata; family Chamaeleonidae; genus Furcifer; species Furcifer pardalis. The sequence goes on from CP126897.1 coordinate 27,837,709, forward strand.
TTTAATTAGTATTAAATTGTTTGATTGTTATTAATGACATGTTGTAAATTGCCCTGAGTCACTTCGGGGAGGAGGGCGATAAACAACCATGAATAATAAATAAGTAAATAAATAAATAAATAAATAAACTCCTTTTTGTTTCACTTAGCATTTTCCCCCTGAAGTGCTCAAAATGTACCATACACTTTCGCTCAATGATCATCACCACATCCCTGTAAGGTTGGCAGATATTACACCCCCAATATTACAGGTCATTTTGACAGAAAGAATAGCCTAATACCATCCAATAATCTTGCCTGGCTAAGAAGGGAGTTGAACAAAGGGCTTATCAGTTCACAGTTTATCCTTCTAACATGTATTACATAGTTATGTGAAATGCTGGGTAATTTTTAGTCCACGTTAAATTCATTGTCAAGAATAACTATTATCCCCGGATTCAATTCCTGCAACACCAGTAGAGATTACAACTGCTGTCCTTAGTTGGACTGCTTAAGCCTCATCAAGTCCCTACTTCATCAAGTCATGGTACAGTAATACCTCGGATAACATTTGCATCAGATAACGCTAAAACTGCATAATGTTAAGCAATTGGGGAGGAGAATTGCATCGCATAACGTTAAATCCTATGGGATGCATCAGATAATGTTCGCTAAAGTCTGCCAGTTACAATGTATCTCTATGGAGTTTTAATGCATCCCATAGGATTTTAACGTTTTCCGATGCATGCATCGGATAACATTAAAAATCAGATAACACTAAGACTTGTAGAAGCAAGTGATAGCGTTATCCGAGGTTTTACTGTATCTAAAACACGGAGGAAGATTTTTGTCTACCTCCCCCAATCTGCAAATCTAAATTGTTATTGCTGCTGTTGCTGTTGACATCATTTCCCCCCTTCGCCTCCTCCTGCACTGAGCAGAAATCTATTGATCTACGCTTTGATCTTCCCTTCCTCACAATAAATAGAGGAAGAGTCCAGTCTGTTCCATCCCCCCCCCCCCGTCCCCAATCTAAGCTCAAACATCCGTGAGGATTATTAAAAGGCCGTTATGTCAGCAGCAGTGAGGCAGGCACTTCATCCTACGCCCCTATCAATAATTGAGGATCTTAATGAACGAATCTGGCAGAGAAGAGAGCCGCCGTCAGCATGGAGACAGCTGGGATCATTTGCTCACCCGTCACTACTGGTGACGATGCGCTGAAAGATTTCTCCAGGGCTGTTGGAACCAACCTTCTCCCCTTCAATAAGCACACAGATAGGTTACAGCCACTGCTTCCCACCCCAACCTGGCCAAAGGATCCTATTCAAAAACTCAGCATTGGATATCCAGGACTTCCCAAGTGGCATATGAATATTGTATTGGCAGGTGACACTGTGCCTTGTCAGAAGAACAGCTTTCAACGTAATGAGTTTAAAGAAATTAATTCTCCCCACCGCATGGATCACCTTGAAGCACAGCCATTTCTGCATCCCAGTGGTTGGACTCAGAAAGTATCCAGAGTGAAAAAAAATTCCATAGGACAGGGTTAAAAGAGGAGCAGGGAAGACTTGGTCTTCCACAAACTTTGGTCTTCCAACTCGCAAAAGCTGGCCTCACTGCACTCAACAGTAAAGGATTATGGGAGTTGTAGCCCAAAACATGTGGTGAGACAATGGTTTCCCCACAACCAAGAACTGGCCAACCTACTTGTTAAATGTTGCATTTCCACTTCAATGTAGCTGTTAAATGCATGCACATGCATAAGTGAATCCACTTAAGTGTGGAATGGCCAAAATTAACACTAGGATTAAGGTGCAAGCACTCCTCCACTCTACCCATAGAAAGGAGACAAAAGGAAGGACTAAAGGATTAAAAAGAGCTGTCCATGCATATGCTGCAGAAAAACAATACCCAGTTTTCAGATGCTGCAAAAGACCTCCTTCTGCAATCATAAGGATGGAGCAGTTCTTGGAGGAATTTTAAATCCAGTCACTGCTTAACTAAGGAAATCCAAAATTAGCATATCCCCAACAGATGGCTGTCCAGCCTTTTTCTGAAGACCTCTAGGGAGGAAAAACCCATTAGGTAAGTGCTCCTTTACCAACCTGGTGGCTGGACATTTAGTTGCATAGAAAAGGGTATGCTTACATACCGATAACTAAATTTCTAACCTTTAATCATGGAGTGCTGGCTTTGACCTCCTAGCATTACCATGCTATGTCTTCACTGCGGTCTACCTTGACATGGTAGGCAACACAAAAATATGCAGAATCCTGAGCGCCTGTATACAAACAGGCATGGACTTTTCAATAAAAAGAAGCTGTTCACCTGATTTCCTAACCTGATAAAAATCTTCTGATATTTGACCTAATATAAGCTTTCCTGACAAAACTGCAATAACAGAGGTATAGTTGATCACAGGGAAGGAAGATGGAAAGCAGCAGCTGGATACGTGTGGTATATCTTTATATTTATACCTTTTTTTTTTACTCTCTGCTTTGGAACAGCTCATGGATCTCCAAATCCAATGGACTTCAGTTTTCAACCTCTCACGCCCATACAGAACCATAAGGAGTTTCTTGAAAAATTTTGTTGGTCTGCTGACATGTCCCATGAAAGATGAGATTAGGAACATATGCTGTTTCCAGCCAGCACAAATGTGATAAATCATGATCTTTTATTATTCCATAGAGGACACATAGCAAACAAACAAAAACCCAAGAGCCTAGAGAATTGAGGCTGTTTCTAGGAACTTAAAATATTCTCTTCTAGTCATGCATCCAACTTTCCCCTCCCAATTCAATATGTAGCATTATCCAAATGACAGCTACTTCATAGATTAGCTTTGCATAATTTATTCTGCCCCCAAGGTTCAGGTTTTCAAATGATTTAGAATTCCTTTCTCCAAAGACTGAAATGAGAGAGAAGGAATAGAAAGGGGAGACAACAAACAGGAAAGAAGGAAACTTGACTAGGGATATGCTAACTATCTGTACAGGAGAGTGGGGACTGCAGTGGCTCAACTAGTTAAGATGCTGAACTTAATGACAGGAAGGTAGGCAGTTTGAGACCTGAGTACTGCATGACAGATTGAGCTCCTGTCTCTGTCCCAGCTCCTGCCAACCTAGCAGTTTGAAAGCAAGAAATTGCACATAGATAAATAGGTCAGGATTATGTAGGATTAGGTCAGGTAAAGGTAAAGGTCACCTTGCTCGAAACCCAGTTGTATCCAACTCTAGGGTTCGGTGCTCATCTCCGTTTATTGCCAAAGAGCCAGCACTGTCTACGTCTGCAGACGTTTCTGTGGACATATGGCAGGCATGACTAGACATTGGAGTGCACAGAACACTGTTTGCCTTCCCACCAAAGTGGTCCCTATTTATCTACTTGCAATTTCTGGCTTTTGAATTGCTAGGTTGGCAGGAGCTGGGACAGAGACTGGAGCTCACTCTGTTGTGTATTACTTGGTTCTCGACCTGCCTACCTTCGAGTTGTCAATTTCAGCATCTTAGCCACTAAGCAATTGCAATCCCCTGTGTAGGATTACCAGGAGATAAACAGGAGCTACCACAAGTTGTATGGGTATGCACGCAATTCCCCTCTTATTTCTGTTTCTCTTTCAATCAAACAAACACGCACACGCACGCGCGCGCACACACTTTTATACATAACAGCAGACCCAGATTTCAAAAGACAGGGCTTACCACTGAGATCTCTGGCTTGCCCCTGGAGCTATCTAGAGCTATTTGCTCTGCAGGCAGCAGATGCTCTCTGTTTTTGGCACATCTGAGAGCAGTAGGGGGTCTCTGCTATTTTCACATGAGGAATTTGATATTAAATGGCCAAACAGCCAAGTTATACTTCACAACACAAGTGAATTTGATCTGGCACTGGTGTGGTTATCCACAAATCTGTAATACTTCTACCATTCCACCTTTCTGCAAAAAACATAACAGACTGGTATGTTCGAATAATGCAAAAGCCAAAACATTAGCATCATAATAACTAACAGCAATTTTTGAAGGCCAAATTGAAAATATGTCTTTTTCCAGTCAAAAGATTAATGATCAATCAATTTTGAAGGAAGAACATTCTGTAATTTGGAAGTGGGAAAACACCAAAGTATAAAAATAAGTAACATGCATCTCTCAACAGCTGAGGATACATATAGAAGAACAGACACACACACATCAGGGAGCTGCACTATCAACTATGTGACTTGACATATTTTTCTGGCAGTTAATGCACACACAACTTTTGCTTCCACTGAAAATATGATTGTATGTGTGACAGGACAGGTTGTCTTGTTGAAAAAGATTTGAGGTAAGGCTGACCAAGCCAACTCCGAGATAAGGAGACATGTGGACGTAGGAACAGGCAAGCAAGCAAGCAATTAAACTTATATACCATCTCATAGTGTCTAGAGCAGTCTCTGGGCGATTCACAATATAATTAGCATTTTTGCCTTCAACTGGGTACTTATATTACTGACCTTAAAGGACAGAAGACTGAGTCAACCTGGGACTCATCAGGACTGAACTCACAACATAAGGAGTTTTGGCTTCAGTACGAGTTTCACCACTGCGCCATGAATGCCTCTTGACATGACATAATGTTTTGGCATGTAGGTCAACATGACATCCCATGTGACAAACAGTTCTTGTTATTGAAAAAGTGAATTCCTATTCATGTGGAGAAAGCCTAAAATGCCATTAACTTGATCTAAACAAGCTTCACGTTGTGAACAATGGGAGTAGATTCTACTGCAAGCAATTCAATGTCTGTGGTTAACTAACCTGATAACCCTGAGGACTTGGGTGGCAAAATCCACAGGGAAACGTGATGTTCCCCAAGTGGATTAAATCCCACTAGAATCCATCTTGATGGAGGGCAGCAGCTTCATCAATACTGGCCTGGGGCTGAGGAGGGAATTGCATTGCAAAAGGGCTCACAACCAGAAAGTAACTCGTGGATCTGGATCAATGGTACAGGTATCACAATACGATGCAGAAGACCACTGCATTTATATTGTCAGGACAATCTTTATGTCTGATTACCATGATGCTTGCCAATATTTGGAATCGGAAACAGCACAAGAACAAGGAGTAACTGCTGTATGTTTTGGTGTATGTTAATAAATGTTTGACCCAACTTCCCCCTATTTCCTTGGAGTATTTAAGCCTCTACTACAGGGGTGGGCTCAGAAATCCCATCTTTACCCTCCTTTGCTCAAAAATCAGAAGCACCCTGTAGCTGCCCCCACCCTCATATATTCTTCTCTCCCTCCCTCCTCACACTTTGCCGACCCTTCGCAGTATGTTTGTGATTATCCCAGCCTCTTGTGATAAACGATGCTGTCAGGAATAAATTTAATCAGAAGCAGACAAGATTATTGTATTTATCACTTTTTTACCGATCCAGCAGCTTCCAGGGGGCCCAGAGGCAGAAAGGAGACATTGGAGGGGGGGGTGCTAAGTGAGGGGGGTGAATACCATCGGTTGAACAAAAGACAACCCTGAATATGCGCCAAAATCCTGGAGCATTATTGCAGAAGGGAGGATATAGCTGTTTTTTTACTTGCAGAAAAGGGCCTAGTTTTGTCCATCTCTGTTTTTTTTATACAGACCACAGAGTTTTTATCAAAGAGTTCTGTCACACCGATGTGACTTGCTCCAGGCTAAATTTATTTTACACATTGATTTAAAGGCATAATTAAAGTCTTTGGGTCTTCCATTCACTGCCTCTCCTTCTGAACAAGGCTCAGTGGCATTATTATTTTTCTTCTTCTCAGTCTCTTCCACTTTGTCCTTTTTAATCTTTCAATTTAAATCAGAAGTAAACAAAAACAGGAGAGGAGAAAAGAGCTGATATAGAAACGGCAAAGAAACACACGTGTGGTTTGTGAACTTATTACAAAAGTTTGATGAGAGAAAATGAAGCAGAGGTGTCGGGGGTAAGCAAATCCAAGTTGCTGTAAAAAAAAAAATTCTAGGAATTCATCAGAATTTTAGGGGGTACAAACAAGATAATTAAGTTCCAAGTTGGAGAGTAAGTTGTCCCCAATATGTCATCACGGTAAGCATCAACAGTGCAGTTACTGCTCATTTACAGTCTCTTTCGTTTGGAACATGTTTTAACAATATTTAAATACTTTTCTGTCCTCATAATACTCCTGCAAAGTCTTCTGAAGAAACAGGCTGTTATCCTGTAAGACTCCGTGTCACAACAAAGATGCTACACAAATCTTCCTCAGTTCTGCAGCCTTAAGGCATGCAACGACTCCTTCTATCATTCCTACACAGCAAGACCATTGGCTGCGCTGGGTCCCAATGATAGGAGATTTAGCACAAACCATTGGGAAGATGCAAGGCTGAGGGAAGATGTGCTGGATCCAGAGGCACTGATGTGTTTTTCTGTTTAAAAACAACCTGTGTCTGGGATATTTTCCATTCCACAGAGAAGTCACTGTGACCTGGTCTTCTGTCACAGGTGTATTTGGCCACAATTTTAAAACTAAGTTAAAGCTTTAGAGGGGACACAGTGGCTTAATGAGTGGTTAAGATTCTGCGCTTGATGACCGGAAGGTCAGCAGTTCAAGCCTCGAGTGCTGCACAATGGAGTGAGCACCTGTCATCTGTGTCAGCTCCTGGCAACCTTTGCTGTTCAGTCGCACAGTCGATTCTGACCTTTTGCGACCCCATGGACCACTGTCCTCCAGGCACCTCTGTCCTCCACCATCTCCCTCAGCCCGCCCAGCTCTGTGCCCACTGCATCCACAATACCATCTAGCCATCTCATCTTTGGTTTCCCCCTTCTTCTTTTGCCCTCCACCTTTTCCACCATCAAGGCCTTCTCAAGTGAATCCTCTCTTCTCATTTTATGTTCAAAGTACTTCAGTTTCATCTTTACTATTCGAAAACAAGAAATTGCATGTAAATAAAGAGGTATCCCTTCGGTGGGAAAGGTAACAGTATTCCTTGCTGTCCGGTGTCTAGTCATACCGGCCACATGACCACAGAAACGCCTGCAGATGGAGATGGTGCTGGTTCTTTGGCTGTAAACGGAGATGAGCACCGATCCCCTAGACTCAGACACAGCTGACTTTTGAGCAAGGGAGACCAATATCTTTACTACCAGTTTTGGACTGTTTCTGACAAGCCACAGAAACATCACATCTAGCATTTGTTTTCAGCACATGCCAGAAAGGCAAGACATAAATGGCACACTGTGTTCAGAAGAGTGGCCACTCTGCAGTGACTGCTGTGAATGGAGTAGCTCTTATGTTCAACATGCAGTATTTGCCATTATAGCTGCTGCCAAGAGAGCTGCTGATTGGCAGCTGAGTGGGCATTCTGCGGACTATACAGACCAACATCATTAAAGTGCAGGAAACAATAACTTAATATATTTATATAAAAAGATGCCACACAGTTATAAGCCACAGACACGGGGAAGACCTGCAGCCCTTCAATAGCTTTAAGTATCTGAAGTTGTCATGGGAGAATGCAACAAAACCATCCCAACACTGCCTCAAAGTACATCTAACAACTGCACAGACATGCCTATTACCATGTGTATACATATGTTAGGAAAAGTGAATTAAAGTGTTATTGCTGTGTACCTTTTAAGTGGGAACTGGTTTATACCAACCCCAATAGGGCTTTCAAGGTAATTGAGACTTCTAAGGTGCGGCTGTACCAGTTCCATGCACTAAGTGAGCTTCCATGGTTGAGCAGGGATTCAAACACAGGTCTCTTGAGCCCTAATCTGGCACAATATTCATCCCACCACACTGGTTATTCCTGAAATAAAATGCTGGTGGTGACATCCAAAGTTCTCCAAACTGGTGCCTTCCAGATGTGTTGGTTTCATTGTTGTGAAGGCTGAGGAGAGTGAAACTTAGCATCTTCCAGATGTGTTGGGCTACTGCCCCATCTTTAACCACTAGTGCAGTGATGGCTAACCTCAGCACTCCAGCTGTTCTTAGACTTCAATTCTCAGAAGCCCCGATCAACAGGTGTACTGACTTGGGCTTCTGGGAATTGAAGTCCTTGAACAGCTGGAGTGCTGAGGTTAGTCACAAGGGCACTAGTGCAATCATGATGGTTGGGATAACGGGAGTGAAGTCCTACACTTCTAGAGGACCACTCTGCATAGTACTATAAACTGTTTTCTGCCTGTGATCAGGCAACAAATATACCGCAAGGGAGAGTAGTAACCTGCAGACAAAGGTACCGAAGGCAAGAATAGTTTGTTAATGAAAGCAAGTACAGTAATACGTTGGATAACGTTTACCTTGGATAACGCTAAAATCGCATAGTGTTAAGTAATCTGGGGAGGAGAATTGGATCGAATAATGTTAAGGTCCTATGGGATGGAACGGATAACAACCGCTAAAGCCTGTGCGGTTACAATGTATCTCTATGGAGCTTTAACGTTATCCGGTCCACCCCATAGGAGTTTAACATGGATTGGATAACACAAAAATCAAATAACACCAAGATTGTGGAACCAAGTCTTAGCGTTATCCGAGGTATTACTGTACAGTGGAACCTCATACAACAATCCCCCCATGAAACAATGAAATCACATAATAATTAGGTTTTTTGGGGAAATGGCATCCTCCATAACAATGTTCCCTATGGAAAAAACCATACAACAATTTTTCAATGGGAAAAACCACTAAGCAAAAAGAAATCGTTGTACGATGCATCCCATAGGGAAAATCGCCATACGATGCATACATCGTATAGCAATTGTTTCGTACAACGAGCCCCATGGAACAGATTAAAATCATTGTATGAGGTAATACTGTACTTAGAAGAGCAGTAAACTCTTTTTAGCAGGTCATCAAACAAGGTTTGTGGCATAGAAACATTCTGAACATTTTTTTTGGGCTGTAGAACAAGGGACTGCACAAGATGATCCATAAAGCTTGTCTACAAATATATATGAGGAAGGATACATAAGCGGGACATATGCACCACTAAATCTGGTGATGAATTGTACTATAGAATTTAGTAATAAGGCAGAAAAATGGTTAAGGCAGCAAATTGAGTTTCAGAGTTTAGGTGGCGGGGGGTTCATCAAAGCCAATAAAGGTAAAAAAATTCTCAGAAAATTGTGAAAGCCAATTAAAACAACCATTTCCTACTTGCCTTTTGATGCCTTTTCTATTTTGCTACTGGATTTTGCACTGTGGCAGGGACTAAGTGGAAAGGAATCTGTCGCTAGACACATCAAAGTTGCCCACCCATCTTCTGTATGAAGCAGTAATACGTGGAGTATGCCTGTAACCAGTGGTTAGTGTTTAATACGTGGATAGACATGGAGTTGCAAGCCTACATACTAAAGACTTGCTTTCAACTTTACTACCTGTTTCTAGGCAGCATCATTTCATTATGCATCCAAAAAGACTTATGCAATTAAATGTTTCTGCATGGATAAAAAAGAAAAAGCAAATCCAGGTCCTTCATACACTAAAGCAGATATCAGAAAAGGAAAGTTCTCTTCTACTTTTCCAGACATGCTATCATGCAACTTGAAGCAATGCATTTGAAAAACAAGTTTATCGCCTTCACTTGAAGTTTGTGAGAACCAGTCTGAGTCAGAAGGTGTGGCTTTAACTTAAGGCATCCAAAAGCAAGCTATCCTTTAAAAAACCCTATGGTTTAATAAACATGTTATCCAATTTTTTGGAATAGTAGCTGTGTTAGTCTGTGGTTCAGGCATATCAGAAAACAAAACAAAAAAAATAAATAAAAATAAAAAATTAAAAAAATTAAAAACACTGTAGCACTTTAAAGACTAACTGCTATATTTTTGTTAGCTTTCGTGGATCAAGTCCACTTCATCAGACAAAGAGTGAAACTTACAGGCATGTTCTTTATATACCAAATTCAGGGGCTCAAAGGGAGAAGGGGTGTGGTTAAGCAAGATGACAGACAAGCAAGCACAAGAATGCAGTTTCACACAGCCATTAGCAACAATAGATTATTCAGATAAACTCTAAATGACTCCCTTTCAATCTCAAGGTTGCTTAGTAAACCCACTATGGTATCTGATCAACTTGTGACCTGCATGTCGGGGGGGGGGGGGGGGGGAGAGACAAACACCTGTACCTGGTTTCTTTCTGTTTTACTAAAGAGAATTGGCAGGAAAGTTGTAATATAAAATCATATAGCAATCTGTGTATCAAATTTGATAATGTCCCAGGTACAGGGTGTTGTTTCCCCCCTGACATGCAGGTCACAAGTTGATCAGAGACCATAATGGGCTTTTTCAGCAACCTTGAGATTGAACGTCTCAATACTATCTTAAAATGTCTTTATATCAATCTTTTCCAACATGAGGTGATCTCCAGACTTGATGGTCCATAAGATGTACCAACCACCCCCACCATGGACTACTTTGGCTGGAAATTATGATGGATGCGGTCTGTGCATGGTCTAGGGACAGAAAGTTTCAAAAGAAAATACTCCAAGGAGGTGCCTCTCTGGAAAGGACAAGGTGAAAACCCAATCAAAGCTGTGTTTGCCCCACTTCTTCAAGTGCCATATCCGATTATGAATATTGGAGATTATCACTGCGGTAAGCCATTAAAATTATCGTGAGAATATAATGCAGAGGTCTTCCATTTGCCTTCTCCATCACGGCATAACACTCCAGTTCTGTGAGTCACTTTCTGGTCCTGAGCCCTTTTGGCTCATAAAGTCCTCTTCAGCCCCAGGACAGTATTGATGAACCTGCTGCCCTCCATCAAGATGGACACAAGTTGAATTTAATCCACTTGGGGACCATCACCCTTCACTGTGGACTTCATCACCCAAGACCGTTAGTCCTCAGGGTTTTCAGGTTAGTTAACTGCCGCTTGACGACCAGCGTTGAGTCGCTGGCAGTATGGTCTACTCTATTAACATAGCAGAATAACCTGGCCAGATTTGCGTCTGCCCCACAGAGATGTATGGATAAGAGAAATAAATGATCTGGCAGAAATATGATTGTGTTAACCACAATGCTGTAGAATGGGACTCTTGAAGAATGTTCGTGAGGTGGGAGAGGGAGACACTGAACAAAACCCATGTGCTTTTAATCAGATGTATGGTCCAAGCCATGACCTCGAAGTTTTCATCAAAGGCTATCTCTGGTGTAAGCCAAGGGAGTGTACATGAAGGGAGAGGGTGACAGAAGATGAGAAGGGGGGAAGAGCAGGGGAAACAGACTTGGCAATTTATGAGAGCAAGGATGGGGGAGATATTATTTTTTGGTACATCAAGATGCCAGAGGCTGAAAAAAATACAGTTTAGCTTTTTTTTCCTTTTATAACTCTTAAAAATATTAAACTGAGTATGAAAAAGGGGAACTAGGTCCAGATTTGGCTAGGTAGTGAGGTAAAATCCAGCAACTAACTGTTTTCTCTTTCAAAATACTAACCTTTACTCCTTTCTTCTCTTCAAGAAGCTGTGGACTTTGGTGTCCATCTTCTTTTCCTTCCTGCTCCCTTTTCAGCAAATCCAAATTATTCCTTGAAACTATTTAAATAGGCTTTTGGCTACCAATCAGGTATTGTATTGCTGTCACATTGTTTTTAAACAGTTTTAAACTTAGCTGTCTCTATGTATTAGTCTGACGCTTTATTTAATTCTGCTTTATGACTGTAACTATTGTGTTTATTTATTTATTTATTTAGATTTATTATCCCGCCTCAATCAGGCGAACCCGACTCTAGGCAGCTTACAACATAAATGCAGATCAAACTTAAACAATACAAAACTCCCACATAAGTGCAAAACAAACTAAACAATCCCACTATACCCCTACAAATTTAGTGATTAGTTTAAAATAAATTTAAAAAGAAATTAAACTGTAATTTACAAAATACTAAAAAAGATTTAAAAATTTAAAAGTTTAAAAGTTTAAAACAGCGAAAGTGTTGTTGACTCTGCTTTTAACCTCATATTATAAGATATCCTGGGTCCCCCTAAGAGAGAAAGGTGGAATGTATTTTTTTAACTTAATAAAACGAAGGGCTCATCCACAAGAGGAAAAAGTTGTATCGAAAGCAATAGAATCTGTGCCATATTTTTTCCAGTATTAAATTTGCCATCCATATGATGCACAACCCTGAAAACGCATGAACATTTCCTTTTCCCTGCCATTCATTTTCATCTCAAGATGAAAGGCTGGTTTACTTTGTTAAGTTAGGGAGCAGAGAATAGTCCTATGGTGCTTACAATGGAAACTTATTTCTCTGTCAGATGCTTCCAAGCAGAAATCTTTAATTAGGTTGCTACCTTTTTTAAAAAAAAAGTCTACAAAGGCAAAACTTCATGGATGAAAGTTGATTTATAAAGATCTATAATGTTTTATGCCTTGCATTATCTTTCTCCAACCTCTTGTCAACTTTAACTTACATGGCTGCAGGACAGGAACTACAGATGTTATACTGCAAAACATCCAAAAGGCATCAAGTTGAGGAAGGCCGTTCCAACTCATAGAAAAAGCTAGCTAGATGCTTAACTAAAAGTTTCTTGAGAATATTTACGGAAAAGGATATTATCACTAGTTCCATTGTTGTTCCACACCTACACTCCACAATCTGTTTTTTCATACATGTAATCTATATCTCCCTCCCTATAGATAGTTCTTAGTGGTGTTGGCCTTTTACCCCAATGAAATGTATCCTTCACCGTCTATTACAACTAGCCCAATTCAAACACTGTACAAAAGTCTATTTCTAAACATAAAGGTCCTGAAAAAATGGATAAGTATTGCTGTAAACAGAATGCTTTTGTCTTAATTTTTTAAAGTAGTCACATTAAGGAAGTACTTCCCCCCACTGTGTAAAAGAGGAACAGGGAAATTATTGCCGCGTCCAAGTTAGGGGGCAATCATGACTCAATAACCACTGAAACCACGGCTTCATGCAAGAAGCAAAGTACAAACACAGTTATAATATTATCATATGATCCAGAATCTAGAAAAATTACTTTATTAAACTGTAACTCCCAAGAATTTCCTAAAAAGCAACCTGGCAGTTCAAAAGCAAGAAATTGCAAGTAAATTAAATGACGAGAAAAGTAACAGCGTTCCAAGTGCTCCGGTGCCTAATCATGCCTGCCACATGACCACAGAAATGTCTGCAGACGCAGAGAGCACTGGTTCCTTGGCTATAAAGAGAGATGAGCACCATTCTCCACAGTCAGACGTTTACCTTTATCTCCGTATATAACATTTCTTGGTGTTTGAGATCTTTGGCTATAACCGGAGATGAGCAGCGCACCCTAGGGTCAGATGTGACTGGCTTTTGAGCAAGGAAGACCTTTACCTCCCAGAAAACCCGCAGGGGTGTTTCAAAAATGTCCCTCCCCAGGCTGCATAGCACCCACAAGCTATGCTTTACTCACCCCTGCTATATACATAGAGACTCAACTCATCTGCCATTGTCTTTGAATGGTAGCCATGTTGAAGCCACTGGAAGAGAACATGCTCTGTTCCCTCACATTTAATAAATTGTTTCCCAAAAGCTACCAATTGCTGCACCTCCATCCCACTATATTGTCTCTTATTCGCTGCTAATTGAAGCAAGGCCTATTTCACTGCTCTCCTATTAACCAGATCCAGCCGGGCTGTTAATGTGGCAGAGGCATAAACACTGCAATTATCAAATAAAAGCAGGCTTGGAACATGGAGGGAGAGGAAAGTCTATATTACTCACTTCCATTACAATTACATCTATTTTCTTCCTTTTGAAAACATGCCATAAACACAAACCAGGCAACGTTAAGTCCAGGGTGACACAGAATAAGGCTCCCCTTATGTAGGAGCAGTGGTCTTTGACCAGAAAAGTAAAAACAAAAAAAAGTCGATTGAAAGGAAAAGAACACCAGAATATTAAAAAAAAAATCTTGTGTTTGTGTACACACAGCTGCACTCTGCTCTATAAAACAGATCCTGGATTCTAAGACAGATGTTGCATGCAAAAAGATGATAGAAAGACAGAGTGCACACAACATAAACAAATGACTTCAGTGGCATGCTTTATTGCAGCACATGAGGCTTTTTTGCACATTGCCGCCACAAGGGGAAGATCATCTTATTCTATGGCCTTCCTCTGGATGTCCCTATCTGATTAGGGAGAGAATGAGGTGACAAAAGAAGAAGTAGCATCTTTTGGAAGGAGCTTCTCAGCCATGGAATACCCTCTCCTCAGATTCCTACTGGCTGCCTAATTTGACATATTTTATGATACTAAGGCAAAATCCTTTTCCTTCAAATTTTCCAGACTCTTAAATTCATGTTAGGGGCCGCAGTAGCTTAGTGGTTAAGGCACAACAACAACAACAACAACAACAACAACAACAACAACAACAACAACAACAACAACAACAACAACAATAATAATAATAATAATAATAATAATAATAATAATAATAATAATAATAATAATAATAATAATAATAATAATCTGCATGGCTGTTCTTCTCATTGTATTCTCATAGCAAGGTAGTTCAGGCTAGCAGATTGTGACTGGCTCAGATAGCAATTAGCAATGATTTATTATTATTATTATTATTATTATTATTATTATTATTATTATTATTATTATTATTATTTCTTTTCTGGAATTATTCTGAGTTGAAAGGATTTTTGTGGGAACTTTGCTCAGGGAACGCCCAAATGAGGCTCCTTTCATGTCCCCAAGAGCTGAGACAGAGATGGGTGTTCAATCCATCATGTAGTACCCGGGTTTCGAACTGCCAACTTGTCGGCCTTCTTGATAACAAGGCGAGCTTCTTAACAACTGAGCCACTGCAGCTGAGCTCAATGGTTGGAAGATGAACTGTTCGAGACCCAAGTGAGCGTCCATCGTCTGTCCCAGCTCCTGCCCACCTAGCAATAAGAAAGCAAGAAATTTCAAGTAGATAAACAGGTACAGCTTGGGCTGGAAAGGTAACAGCTTTCCGTGCGGTCTGGTGTCCGCAGATATTTCTGTGGTCATGTGGAAGGCATGAGTAGACACCGGAGTGCATGGAATGCTGTATACCTTCCCACCGAAATGGTACCTATTTACCTATTTGCAATTTCTTGCTTTCGAACTGCTAGGTTGCCAGGAGCTGGGACAGAGATGAGAGCTCACGTAGCACTCAGATCTCGAACTGCTGCCCTGTCGCCTTCCAGTCGGCATCTTAACCATTTGAGCCACTGCAGTCCCTGTACCTTTACCTTAAATTCATGTCATGGTTCTGCTGGGTATTCCAGCTTCCTGAATTTTATTCTTCTGTTTTCAGTATCAATTTTAATGTCTTCACAAAGTTGGTTCCTCTTTTTAAACTATCAGTGGAAAGGAACTAGAGGAAATGATAGGAACTGCAGCCCAATCCATCTGGAGGAATCTAGGTTGAGGAAGACCAACTGTAGTAAAGACACAGTAGAAAAAAAAGATGGTAGAGAAAACCAAGTTATCAAAAAAATTGCCTTTGAGGATTGGTATTCAAATTTGCTGTGAAGTTTGGCCCTGTTTAGTTGCAAGTGGTTAGTAAAGATAAAGGTCCCCCTTGCTCAAAAGCCAGTTGTATCTGACTCTTGGGTGCAGGGCTCATCTCCATTTACAGCTAAAGAGCCAGTGCTGTCTGTGTTTGCAGATGTTTTCATGGTCATGTGGCAGGCATGACTAGACCGCCCACCCAGTCACATGGCCACACCCACATAGTAGGCCACTCCTACAATGTGGTAGTAAAAAATTTTGGAGCCTACCACTGGAGATAATAAGGGTTCTAGAAGTTAAGGCATCTCCTAACCCCAAATCTACATCTGCTAAAAACAGAGACCATCACCAACCTGTCTTCAATGCCAAGGTTCTGGAATGATTAAAAGGAATGCTTCTGAGTGTAATGCAGATGGGTCTCTCTTCACTCAGTAAGTAAGCAACTGCAGGATTGACAGAAGGCGTTAACAGGCGTCTCGCCCCTCGTGAAAAAACGCAAACAATGCCTTCTGTGTGTTTGCATGCATCTCTTGGATCCCAGGAGAAGACGATGTAGGCATGATGCCAAAACAAGTCAGGGCCCAAGGCTAAAGGAACCTGTCCTGTCAGCTCAGGGAAAGCAAAGGTAGGTGAACTTTGCCCCACTGAGCAAATGCTAAGAATGCATCGAACAAAAACAGGCAAGTAGGTAGAGACAAGGAGTGGGAGCCAAGATGCAGACAGAATTTCCTGATGATGGAAGAGGAGGAGGGGAGTGTAATGGCATTTTGCGGTGGTGGTGATGGTGGTGGAAGGAAACCCTTAGGAAGCAGGGCTTCCACAAATTCCAGGAAGGCTTTTGAGTTGTGACCCCTTTGCGGCAGTCTGGCCTTAATTCAGACCTGCTCTTCAGATATAGTATTATGTGTGCAAATTTTGAAGACTTTTGGCATAGCAATCACATTTTGCATGCTAACAGTTCAAAGTACAGTGTTGAGTGTTTCTCTGGGGAAGCTACTTTTGAATTCTATGCAGTGTTGCTATAAACGTAGATTTTAACAATGGAGATATAATGGCTTGGGTCAGTGTGCCCAAAGAGTTCACTTTGTGCTAATTCGAGCCAGTGTACACAAATGTTCAGTGCCAATCTTTACAGTTCATTATATGATAGACAATTCCAGCACATGTGCTAGGTACATCCCCACAAGCAATATCAGAGAACCACAAATGGGTTCCCTAGACATCCAGGGAAGAGAAGTAAATGCAGGTACTCATGATGATAGTAACTCCAAAGAAGAGTCAAAGAGAGCTGTGTTCAACAAGCCAATTCAAATTATTTTCATGTTCATCAGAAGCTTGTCCTTTGTTAAGCTGTTATTGTTATGTGCCATCAAGAGTTCTGCATTGCTGCAACGCTATGAATCAATGACCTCTGAAAAGTCCTATCATTAGCAGCCATGCTCAGAGCTTGCAAATGCAGGCCATGGCTTCTTTACCAAGTCTATCCCTCTTACATTCAGTCTTCCGCTTTTCCTGGTGTTCCAGTGAGAACAAATAATGGGGCTTAACTACCCATTCAAAACCAAGTCTCCCCCTATAGTACTATGCATAAAAAAGGGATAATTTACGAATCTATACCATTCCTGTTAAAATGGTACTCTCACCACCACCCTAAAAAGATTACTATTAATGGCATGTACAATAAGAAAGGGAGTGTGGTAGCTTAGTGGTTAAGATGCTGAACCTGACAACTGGAAGGTTGACAGGTCAGCAGTTTGAGACCCAAGTCCTGAGTTTTCTTCTCTGTACCAGCTCCTGCCAACCTAGCAGTTCAAAAGCAAGAAATTGCAAGTAGATAAATAGAATCAAAATTGCTGGGAGAAACATCAACAACTTGATATATGCAGATGATACCACCCTAATGGCAGAAAGTGAGGAGGACCTAAAGAAGCTCCTGATTAGGTTGAAAGAAAACCAAGATACAGTAATACCTCGGATAACACTAAGAGTTGGTTCCACAAGTCTTGGTGTTATCCAATTGTTAGTGTTATCCGATGCACGTTAAAATCCTATGGGATGTATCGGGTAATGTTAAAGCTCCATAGAGATACAATGTAACCGCACA
Source organism: Furcifer pardalis (assembly GCA_030440675.1). Taxonomy (NCBI): domain Eukaryota; kingdom Metazoa; phylum Chordata; class Lepidosauria; order Squamata; family Chamaeleonidae; genus Furcifer; species Furcifer pardalis. The sequence continues at coordinate 27,855,281 of CP126897.1, forward strand.
GTCTTTAGCGGTTGTTATCCAATACATCCGATAGGACCTTAACATTATTCGATCCAATTCTCCTCCCCAGATTACTTAACGTTATGCGATTTTAACGTTATCTGAGGTAAACATTATCCGAGGTATTACTGTAATGGCAACAGGTCCTATCAGTCCCTGGAAAATAGATGGGGAAGAAGCAGAAGCAGTGACAGATTTTACTTTCTTAGGATCAAAGCTCATTACAGATGGTGATTGCAGCCATGAAATAAAAAGGCAACTGATTCTTGGGAGGCAAGCGATGAGAAACCTGGGGAACATAGTGAAAAGCAGAGACATCACATTGCAAACAAAAATTCGTCTAGTCAAAGCAATGGTATTCCCGGTGGCAATGTATGGTTGTGAGAGCTGGACCATAAGGAAAGCTGAGCGCAGAAGAATAGATGCCTTTGAGATGTGGTGTTGGAGGAGAGTTTTGAGAGTCCCCTGGACAGCGAGAGGAATAAATAGGACAATCTTAGATGAAATCAACTCTGACTGCTCCCTTGAAGGTCAAATAGAAAAGATGAAGCTAAAGTACTTTGGACATCAAATGAGAAGAGAGGATTCACTTGAGAAAGCCTTGATGGTGGGAAGGGTGGAGGGCAAAAGAAAAAGGGGGTGGCCAAAAATGAGATGGCTAGGTGGTATTGTAGAGACAATGGGCACAGAACTGAGCGAGTTGAGGAGGATGGTGGAGGACAGAAGTGCCTGGCGGACAGCGGTCCATGGGATCGCAAAGGTTCGGAATTGACTGTGCGACTGAACAACAACAACAAAAATAGGTGCCCCTTAGGTGGGAAGGAAAACAGCATTCTGTGCACTCCAGTGATTACTCATGCCCATGTCCATGGAAACGTCTGCTAACGCAGACAGTGCTGGGTCTTTGGCTATAAACAGAGATGAGCACTGAAACCTAGAGTTGGATACGACTGGCTGTCAAGCAACTGCGACCTTTACATTTACCTTTCAATAAGAAAACCTTAAGGGGCAAAATATGTTATTGCACCTGCTAATCAGAAAGTCCCAGCACTCTAAACCTGCAAACTCAACAGCTTTAAATCCTAGCAGTTAACATGGAAGCTTCAATGAACCCACTTTTCACACATAACAGGGGAAACTCAAGCTTGGTATACATATCCAAATGGAGAGTCAAAACTAGCTTTAGTTGCATAGAGAGAGGGGAGCTGCTTGATACATGTGTTTTTAATATACTTTTGGATCAATTTCCGGTTCATTTTTCACTTTGTATATCTGCTGCAAAATCTAAAACATAACACAAGCTGTGACTTCACCTCTTCACTGAGCAGGCTAAAGATCTCAAAAGAAAAGCATCAGTGCCTTTAAAAAATCAGAACAATCTACATTTGTTATTACCTTACAACAGAACTCGATAGCAAATGCTGGAACCTGGCCCTGTTACTCAGTATATGTGCAATTCCACAATGTAATCATTCACAATCAATAATGTGCACCAGAGCAGTGTTCCCCAGTCTTTGGGTTTTGGACATCAAATCCCAAAAGCCTAAGTCAGTACATTGGCTGATCAGTGCTTTGGGGAATTGACTTAGACTTCTGGGAATTGAAGTCCGAAACCCAAAGGTTGGGGAATACTGCTCTAGAGCAGTGATGATGAACCTTGGCACTCCAGGTGTTCCTGGACTTCAATTGCCACTCCTGCTGATCAGGGCTTCTGGGAATTGAAGTCAAAGAACACCTGGAGTGCCAAGGTTTGCCATTACTGCTCTAGAGGATGCCAAAAATGTATACATTTTAAGAGATGTTATCTATGTCTTACTTCTCGAAGTTGAGTTGAATTACAGTAGCAATGTGCAGTATGATGCTCGCTTAAAAAAATTAATGCTTGCATCACCACATGACAGGCAGGACAGTGAAAGAAAATGGCAGAACCATGGTTGTTTTTCGAGGAGCATAAGACCATTTTGAAGAGGTGTGGTTGAGTTTCCCCCATGGTCTCCTGACTTAAACCCCTTGACTTCTACCTGTAGGGGACCTTAAAGGATCTGGTGTACCACAGAAAACCAATTACACTCGTGGTACTTCAGGAAGTAATTGAAATTGCATGTGCAGCAATACAAGTGGACACTTGGGTCAATGTTGCTCAAGTAATAGTTTGCTGCAATCAGAAGTGTCTGGACGTTGATGGTAACCACTCTGAGCACCACTTGTAATTGCAGAAGTCAAACGTGACTTGCATTCATCTTTTGTTATTGGTATATATTGAGTATTATAATTTTAATACAGTCTTTTTTTCCTTTTGACACCCTCTGTAAATATCTGATCCTGATGTTACTCGATTTCATTTTCATTTAACAGGTTTAACTAACCACAGTGGTTCACAATGAGGGCACACGCCCCACAGGAGGACTTTAATTCCCAGAAGCCTTAGTCAGCACACTGGCTATCAGTGCTTTCAGGAATTGACTTAGGCTTCTGGGAATTGAAGTCCAAAAACCAAATGTTGGGAAACAATGAACTAACAGATAGCTCTATAGTCACCAGTCTTCACATTAGTACTTGTATTTATATTCGATTCTGATATTTAACACAGAAAATAAGGTTAAGAAAAACTTTATTTATACATTACATATGCCGATACACACATTTATAGCTCCAGTTTTCTTACACTCCTGTATCACATGCCAATTATGAGATGCACCTGCAATCTTTTCCCACCAGACAATGTGATTTTATTAATTTCATTGATATCCCACCTTTCCTGCAGTGAATTCAAGGCAACATTCATACCCTTCCTTCTCCCTGCTTTATCTCCACACAACAACCCTACAAGGTAGGCTGAGCTGGAGGAGTGTGACGTGCTTAATATTACCGCTGTACCTGCTCCTTGCAAATGGGAAGCTGACTAAAATTCAAAGTGAAACACAGGAAAAGGGACACACAGGATCCAAAAATCCTGGCAAAGTGGCTCAGTTGCTTTCTTCAGTCCCTCCCCATCCTAGCTGGTCAGAGAACAGGCGCATCTTGACCCTCACCCAAAGGAAGGGCTTGTGATTAATGCAAGCACTCTTTGAGAATGATCTATATACACTCCACTCTCAGCAAACCTCCCCAAACACCGCCTCCTTGGCCTCCGTCTATGTCAAGAGGTTTGTTTATTCCTTTAAAACCTTTGTTTCCTGTTATTCAAGCTATTTATAAAAAGGCCCCTCTTGCTTGGGCAGCAGGGAGGGCAAGAGACAGAGAAATGTAAAAAAGAGAGAAAGAAAAATGGAGGGAGGGAGAGATGAGATGACGTTTGAGTTGCTCTTCCAAGGCTATCCAGCTTTTCACACAACTCACAGAGGGTCACAGAAGCAAGCCACCTTGGGCATCACTCACCACTACAAGCGTTTGACAAAAACCACAGGGATGGAATGAGAAAGGCACTGTCCATTTAAGAATCTGCTGCGTCCCTGAGCTGCCACAGACACAAATAGTGAAGGACCTTCAATAAATACAAACAAGAGATGTTTTTAAACACTCATCCCCCCCCCCAGCCCAATATGAGATGAGTCAGTGCCCCTGAGAATTTCCAGGTATAAAGGCTCTTGGCTTGTGCAGGTCAGCATGAAACTGCTTACACTCCCATACAAAATAACCCGTGCGCACATTTTTTACTGTGCTGTCAAGCTGCGATAAGCAAAGAATGGCTAAGAACCATGGTGGTGTGGTGGTTAAAACTGCTATACTGCAGCCAAAATGTTGGGAGTTCAATCCTTGACTTTGCCTTCCAACCTCCCAAGGTTGGTAAAATGAATGCCCAGGATGCTGGGGGCAAAAATGCTAATTACCTTGTGAAATGCTATTGTTATTGGTAACCATTGCCATCCCCAGCTAAGTGTCCACAGCCAACTGGGGATTTGAACCTGGGTCTCCCAAATGCTTGTTTAACACTCTACCAGGCTGTGGACAGTATGTACTGAGCAAGTGTGGTGTAGTAGGTAGCTGCTCAATACATACTGTATTCATGATCTATTATAAGCACAATAGTTGCATTTGCTGCCCCTCACCCTGTGCCTACACCAACTGCCAGGGGAGGAAGAAGCCAAGGCATGTTGAGGACTTTGCCGTCCATCCCCCTGAGCCCACACCAACATATTGTATTGTAATGTAATGTAATGTATTTTTGTAAGCCGCCCTGAGTCACCACTGTGAGTGGGCGGCAATATAAATTTGAAATAATAATAATAATAATAATAATAATAATAATAATAATAATAATAATAATAATAATAATAATAATAATAATAATAATAATAATAATAATAATAATAATAATATTGCATTTTTAATACAAAAATGACTTCACATACTACCCCGATAATCGTGATAGTAATCCTGCAAAGTAGAGAAACAAGAATTACCCTTGCTTTTTTTAATATTTTAACTTACCAATTCATTAAACAGATGGAAATTGAGCCTGTGTTACATTATTTACACTTGCCAATTAAAAATTCTAGGTACAGTACTCTGAGAATGTCCAGTTTTAATTATGTAAGTATCATAGAAACTGGAAGTGGGGAAAAAAACAATTCTGTAAATATGTACACTTCTATCAGCTTCACTTTTTCAGACAGAGGAACAGCTGGACAATCAATCAATCAATCTGTCTGTCTATCTATCTATCAAATTTAATTGCATTGCACATTGCATTGCATTTATATATCACCCTTTTGGGCAGAAGGCCACACAGGGAGTTGAGCAAGCATAGTAAAAGGCATATAAATAATATACAATCCATTAAAACAGTTTAAAAGACATGACAAGCCATATACAAATCGAATCATATAAAATATCATGAGGCTAGTCTTCAAAAAGAAAAATCAGCAGCAGAAATGCCAAACCAAAACATTAGGTTTTTAAAATTCCGGTTCTGGAGAGCAATCACAAAATACAACACAGACACTGGGTCAGTATTGCCGATTTGCTAATTGCATTTGCTATTGTTATCAAACAAGTGTACGGCTGAAAAGCGTTTTAAACTAAAGACTCCACTGCATGTGTCTCATTATCACTATCAGTCATTCTCAAACCCCAAATACCTACAAAAAAGGGAAGGGTGCTGATACACATCAGCAGAGGAGGAAGGGACTCTTCCACAAAAGGATACAGAGGTTCCAGGGTTGTTATCCATCACTCAGGGTGCCTAGGTCACACTTACACATATTTGTCTAGACTTCCTACCAAACATACAAAGATCTGCTTTTTGACTTAGCAAAGATGATACCAACTTGGGACGTCCCCGTCCCCCCACAAAGGGTGTGGGTGTGGGTGTGCATGCTCTTTGCTGTATGTTTGTTTTCTGGAATAGCAGCTCACTCAACACTTATTTTTTAATTCCCTGCCCCCATTGCGAAATGATGTACCTGCCCTCTAGCTTTATGCTTCACCTAGTTGCGTCACTGAGTGTACTACACAGAGATAGTTCGAGCCAAAACCTCACCACTTGTGTCATCAACTATAGCAAGCAAGAAAGGCAGTCAGGCAATCAGAAAAAGAAAAGTAATCAAAGCTTGTTTCTTTCTACTTGGAAGCCACAAATAATTAGTTAGGTGAAACTCTCCATTAAATTTGCAAAAGTGTTTACAAAATTAGTTTTTATTTTTATTTTTATTTTAAACTTAATATTGTGTAATTTAATACATATTCCTCATCTCTTCTGAGCATATGATGAGCTGGACAAGTGAAAATCCGATTAGTTAAATTAACTAGTAGCTCACAATCCTACAGACTCTTTTTTTGGAACTATATTAAACTGAACACACTAGAATTTACCGTAGGATTAGGTTATAAATAAGAATAGGAAATATTTATGTATTTGGGGTTTTAGGGACTTCAGCTCTCATCTTTACCTCATTAGGACTCTCATCTTTACCTCATTAGGACTCATGGGATTTGTGGTTCACCAACATCTGGAGAACCACACATTTCCCATCTCTGGCGTAAACCAAGCTAAAACTGAACAAGTTACTATGTCCTAAGTCAGTGATGGTGAACCTTTTAGAGACAGAGTGCCCAAATAGAGGGGCAGGGCAAACTCTGTGCTGGGGGGAGGGAGGAAATGCTCCCATTGGGCTGCTGGGCAGAGCAAACTCTGTGCTGGGGAGGAAGCACTCTCACTGGGCTGTTGGGCTAAGGGATAGGACGAACTCTGTGCTGGGGCAACGGTACACATGCCAACAGAGAGGAATCTGAGTGCCCCTTCTGGCACGCTGCCATAAGCTTGCCATCACTGCCACAACTTTGACACTTTTGGGACAAAATGACCACCCCCATCGTGCAGGCAGGGCAAAATGGCCACCCAGCCCTCGAAGCTGACTGAGAGAGCGTGACCCAGCCCCTGGCTTGAAAAGGTTGGGAACCCATGGTGTAGACCAGTGGTTCCCAACAAGGGGTACACAGCCCACTAGTGGACTTCAATTCCCAGAAGCCTAAGTCAGTACTTTGGCTGATCAGTGCTTTGGGGAAATGACTTAGGCTTCTGGGAATTGAAGTCCAAAAACCAGCATTTGGGAAACACTGGTGTAGACAATTATTGTAATGGATGAAAAGCTTTCCATTTTCATTATCCATCAACTCTCAAGTGGGACTTATTTACACAGACAGATATGAAACATCGGATGTGCTGCTGTCACACCAGAACACAACTTTATAGTGTGATTTTGTGCAAAAGCCACCCGTATCATCCCCAGAGAAATTCCTGTGTAACTGCTATGACATCATATGCTTTTATACCACAAGAGACCGGGAAAGGTGGACCTAGAAGCACAAATGTGTAAACCCTGGTCTCTGAATCAGCCTTCAAATGGGGGCGCCAAATTTCTGGATTGGGTTAATGCAAAATGACATTCAGGAACCAGCTACTGTATTTTTAATTCAAATAATAGTTTCTGAGAAGTTCTATCTGGTAAAAGGCTATTTTCTATTTCCCAAGAATAGAGACAGCTTTGACGCACATTTCTGACCCAGGGGAAAATACAACATTCAGGCTCTCCTTTGGGATTCTCATCCTAAATTAGAAAATGGTGGATACTGTACCAACAGAAACAACAATGTTTTAAATACACCTAAACGGACATTCAGACTGCTCAACATTGCTGGGGAAACTCTCTTGGCAATGTACAGATGTGCCACGCTCACCCGTATACATATCTGGCTTGAAATTAATTTACAATATAGAAATATACATAATTTGTGACCAACATTTATATAAAAAGGTTCCTGTTCCAAATGGCTTTTAATACCAGACCTAGCGTGACTTTTCTTACTGTATTTCCATAGTCTGGAGTTATTAGGAAAAATAATAATGCATGGATTGTTTTCTGGAATAGCAGCTCACTCAATACTTATTTTTTTAAATTCCTGCCTTGTTGCAAAATGATGTTCCTACCCTCCAACTTCATGCTTCTCCTAGACGTGTCACTGAATGTACTACACAGAGGTAAGGTAAGATAAAGGTTGCCCTTGCTCAAAAGCTAGACGTATCAGACTCTAGGGTTCAGTGCTCATCTGTTTATAGCCAAACTGTCTGCATCTGCAGACGTTTCTGTGGACACATGGAAGGCATGCCTGAACACCAGAGTGCATGAAATGCTGTTTCCCTTCCCATCTACTTGAAATTACTTGCTTTTGAACTGCTATGTTGGCAGGAGCTGGGACAGAGACAGGAGCTCACTCCATCATGCAGTACTCGGGAATGGAACTCCGGCCTCCTAGTCAAGTTCAGCGTCTTAACCACTTGAGCCACCGCAGTCCCCTAGCTTGAGCCAAAACCTCACCACTTGTGTCATCAACAGTGGCAAGCAAGAAGTGTATTCAAGGCAATCAGAAAAAGAAAAGTTACCAACACTTATTCTTTTCAACTTTAAAGCCACAAATAATTAGTTAGGTGCAGATAACTATTTGTTGCTTTGTGAATAATATATTACATTAATTATTTTTATTTATATTTTAGGAGTGTTTACCAATGTCCCCAAAACAACCTCTAAATAAAACCTCAAATCTTTGATGAGTAAATGCTACTTCTTACACCAGGGGTTCTCAACCTATGGCCCAGGGAGCAGATGCGGCCCACAACACCATTTCATGTGGGGAGCCCACCGCCTCTGCCACACTCAAAAGTGTCATGTGTGGCAGGCAGGGCAAAATGGCCATCCAGCCCCCGAAGCTGTCTGAGGGACCGTGACCTGGCCCTTAGCTTGAAAACGCTGAGAACCCCTGTGTTACACAAACAATGGACATTAACAGTCATTGCATTATTTAGATAACCAGGTACCCTTATTAAACCCAAACACAAGCATTATGTAGGCCTTGATCCAATGGAACCACTATGCTTACATAAGATACATCTTCCACTCTTGTGTGAGAATGCAATCCAAAACTAATTGCACAAGTGACTCTTGCCAGTTGTACAGAACCAGACGAGTTGTTGTTTCTGTACTTGGGCAGTTTTGCTTTCTAAAGCCACTGCTAGACACAGACACTTTTCAGCACTGACTTGAAGTCTTCTTCCTTTTTGCCTGAAATCTATGTAACTGTGCTAGTACAGCTCTGTGGTCTACCAGTGTTCCACTGGATCTCAGCCATAGGTGGTTTTTCAATGCATTACCCTCCAAGCATTGTATTTTTTTATTTCTTTAATTTGGGAAATGCTCTGCTAACTTGGCTGGATTTGTTCAGTGAGACAGAAAACACAATTTCTCCCATGTTTCAGAGGAACTGGGGATGAGACGTAACCCAAACAGGTTGAACACAGCAATCCAGTATTGCGTACAATAGTTTACAACCGATTGCAACATGGGAACTGAAAGTTAGTCTAAATTCTTTCTCAGAAATGAAGCCTGCTGGGTGGTCTCAATCAAATCACTGGCTTCCAGGCTAACCTACACTGCAAGGTTGTTGCATGTGCACTGCATTCCAAGGTGTCCAAAATTATCAGTGGAAAACAAAATACATGTATAGTAGCCATGAACCTGTGGGAAGCAGAATTGCTAAGATGCTTAGAAGAGATGTGTGCCTAAGCCAGGGGTGGCCAAACTACAGCCCACGGCACCATTTCATGTGGCCAGCGACACCCTTGCTGCTCCTGGAAGTGGGCGCATTTATGACAGCAGTAAAATGCACCCGCACATGCACGAACACATCCAAGTGTGCCATAAACACTGCTGTAAATGCACCTGCAGCTGTCATAAACATATTTACGACAGTCTTGGATGTGGTTTATGGCAGCATTTATGGCGGAAGGTACCATGCGATTGGCCCTCTCAGCTGTCCAGGGGTGTGAACAGGCCCGTGGCGTGAAAAGTTTGGGAACCTGTGGCCTAAACTAATACATGTGTATTCACGTACATGCATGTGTGTGTGCATGCACATATATTCTGCACCTTATATACATAAACAACTACACCCATCAATTATTGGCTGAAAGCCAGTAACATAATATATGCCATATAAGGCTGATGATGTCATTAAATGTAGTGGATTGTCAGAAATTAAAATCCTTTGGATCTCTTTCCTTACCAGGAACCCACTGAGAGCCAGGAGGCAGTGGCATAGTTTATTACTAAAAGCCACTGCTGTTGATAAGATCATTCTGTTGGTGGCAATGTTTGGAAATTAAAGGGTCTCCTTCAATCTCGCAACAGCTTCCCTAAAACAAAAAGCATCCTATGGGAGCCTCCAGATCCTTAAGAAGTGGGAATCAGAAACTTGTAATTTGACAAGAAAACACTGCTGATGATGACATCATCCACCTTACATGCGGTAAATTATGCTCCTGGCTTTCGGCCACTGTAGGTCAAGATATAAAACTTTGAATGGCTTCTCAAAGAAGCTGCCTTTCAAAACTTGATGGAATATCAAACACACTAGAGTCAAAATAAGAAATGCCTAACCTTCTTTCAAAACCTGGGTACATCTGAGGTCAGATGACTTTATGAATAATTTGGCACTGCTATTTAATTTTAGAAGGTTAGAATAATGGCTATGCTTTATAATTTCAATATTTGGTTAAAGATCAAATGGGGGAGATTAAAATTAAGACGTTCATGTTTCAACATCTGGAAAGTATATCCAAGCTATTAAAAATAATTATCTGTCATTTTCATTGCAAGTTTACCAGACACACAAAAGTGTCAAGACACTAAAAGCAAAGACAGACTGGCCACTTCCACCCGGAAGTAGAAGTAAAATGTGCATGCACGTATGCAGAACACTCGCGTAAATGACCCGTGGATGCCGTAAATGTGTTTACAACAGCTGAGGGTCATTTACGGCAGTGATCTATGCATTCACAGGGATGTTTTGCTTCTGCTTACTGGAGCAGCATGGACCAGATTAATTGGCACTGTAGGCCGTAGTTTGGGCACCCCTGATTTAAGGAGTCGAATCAGATTTACCCCTCCATTCAGCCTTTACCAACCTTGTGCCAGATGCATTAGGCTAAATATACTATCATTCTCAGAGCAACACAATTCAACATACAGTCGTACCTCGCTTAAAGAGCATAATGCGTTCCACAGGATTGCTCTTTAAGTGAGATTGCTCTTTAAGCGAAACACCATTGTAAGTGCCCAGTTGTAGGGGGGATTGCAAACCCCAATTTATTTGTTAAGCAAGTTTTTGGTTGGTTTTATTTGTTAAGCGAAGCGAACGTTCAGAGAAAAACCTGCTCTTTAAGAGAGTTACTCTTTAAGCGAGGCGCTCTTTATATGAGGTTTGACTGTATCTGCCTTGTTGTTGTTGTTCAGTCGCACACTTGATTCCGACCCTTTGCGACCCCATGGACCACTGCCCGCTAAGCATCTCTGTCCTCCACCATCCTATCATGTACCTACCATCTGCCTATCATTTAACCATTTTTTAACATTTTAAAGCAGCATTTATACTTCCATTCTGCATCCTCCTCCCCGTTCCACTGTAAAATAGCAATGCCTGTTTTCAATCATTAAACTCCTGCCTCCTCCAATTCAGTTTCATAGCCCTCCGATCTTTAGAGAACAAGTCTTAAGAGGGTGAGTTCTTCAGACATGTTGAAGAACTCTCGCTCTCTTGTTAAACTGGGACCCAAGCACACAGGAGAATTCAAAACAGATTTTAACAACTGAAAAGACTGATACATTAATAAAATAACAAATGCAAAAGTGTTTCAAATATATTTAATAGGCCAGACTTTTTGTTTATCTACGTAAATAAAGAACAGGCATATCATGAGGAACGACGTGAAGTATAGAGTACTCCAACTCGTTATGCAAGAGAAGATCCCTGGGAAGAGAGGTCCTGGACATAGACGGACTTCATGGCTAAAGAAACTGAGAGATGGGTGTGCAATGTCCTTGTAAGAACTGTTCTGTTAAGAACAGGAAGTGTGTGGCCATAATGATAGCCAATATTTGGAACGGATATTGGCACTTGGAAAAAAAAAGAAGATGGAAATATAGGCTATGATGGTTTTAAAATATTGCCACAAATCCAGTCAGGGTCTTTACACATCAGCTAAAACTTTTTTAGGTACGTGTCTCTTCTGCTTTCAGATGCACAGGAGACACATACAGAGGGTGCCAAAAAATGTATGCACATTTTAAGAGATGTTATCTATGTCTTACTTTTCAAAGTCAAATTGAATTAAGGTAGCAAATGTAGTATGACATTTGTTCAAAGGGATTAATGCTAGCATCGCCATGTGACGGGCAGTTCAGTCAAAGAAAATGGCAGAACCACAGTTGGAGCTCGAGGAACGCAAGACCATTTTGAAGAGGTGCGGTTGAGTTACTCCCACGTTCTCCTAACTTAACATCCCTTGACTTCTGCCTATAGAGGACCTTAAAGGATGTGGTGTATCATACAAAAATAACTAAACTGACAGTACTTTGGGAAGGAACTGAAACGGCATGCACAACGATACAAGTGAACACTTTGGTCATCTGTGCCGCAATCAGAAGTGTCTGCACATTGGTGGCAACCACTTTGAGCACCTCTTGTAATTTCAGAAGTCAAATGTGACTTGTATTAATCTTTTGCTATAGGTATATACTGAGAATAACAATTTTAATACGGGTTTTTCCTTTATTAAAATGTGTATACTTTTTTTGGCACCCTCTTTGTTTGGTTTTGCAACCAAATTATTGGGGGGAGGTGGATTGCTTCTAAATTGCCCAAAATCAGTATCAGGAAGTTGTAGTGATGGTTGGGTTAGGGTAGGTTAATGCATCTCTCACACAAGTTACTCATCCATATTTTACATGAAGACACCAGGGATGGAGGAAACTATAACTTTCTGACTGCATAATATGTAGATATGCTGGTGACAACTTGGGGCTAGTCAACAGACAGTTTCCCCAATATAACTTCTTCCACTGTCCCTTCAAGCTGAGCATGCAGGAAACTTATAGTAGCTACTTCAGAAGAGACCAAGAAGGGGGCAGGGTTTGTTCATATAAAATGAATTGAGAGGGTGATTTTAGTCCCTCACTATGCTTTCAAAACATGTTAAACCTGACACGATTCTAGCATGCATCTTCCCCTGGAAAATCTGGAGTCCCACGAACATATCAACAAATGGGTACTTACTGGCTGGTGATGGTGTGCTGTATCCGCTGACCGGCAGCTGGTGTTGCATCCCTGGCAGTGCTCCAGGAGGCGAGAGACCGCCAATCATGTGTGGGAAGAAGAAAGCGTAGTGAGGTACTGGGTAGCTGTTGAGATGTCCACTCCCTGGTGTGGAACAGGAGCTGCTGTTGCTCGCCATAGTTGGGCCTGAACTTTTACAAAGAGACTCACATAGGAGCCGAATACGGTGCAGCTGCCATGGAATGCAAGTCCGATGTCACGAAAATTTGATCCAATGTCCCCTTTTCTTGGGGCCAGGCAGTTTAGTGTGTGTTGGTGAGCATGTGCACACGGTACAAGAACGCAGTGCCCCAGTTCATGAGAAAACTCCACAGGTAAGTAGCTAAAGATCCTTCAAGGTTTCAAATGTATTTCAAGCAGCTTCTTCTTGGTTCAAGCCTTCCAGAGAAAGCATGCAGGTGAAGCAGGAAGATCCACTCGGCGAGATGGTAACAAGAGCTGTGGAAACAAAAACATAAGTAATGATAAAAGGTGCATAGGAGGATGGAGCTGTAAAGTCAAGGTACAGGTGAGCATTTAACAACCGTAGACATCCCCCAGACAAAATGTTAGACATACATTTTGGACTTCTGAAGCCAGGGCATAACAGCAAGATCTCACCTTCTCTCTACTCTCAAGCCAAACACGAGAACTTGCATTGCAATTTTGAGGAATAACAACACACTGTTGTGGCACAACTATAGCTTTTGTAGAATTACATGGACTCCTAAAATAATGTACTGTATATACTCAAGTACAGTATTGTTGTTCAGTCGCACAGTCGATTCTGACCCTTTGTGACCCCATGGACCACTGTCTGCCAGGCACTTCTGTCCTCCACCATCCTCCTCAACTCGCTCAGCTCTGTGCCCATTGTGTCTACAATACCATCTAGCCATCTCATGTTTGGCCACTCCCTTCTTCTTTTGCCCGGCACCCTTCCCAGCATCAAGGCTTTCTCAAGCGAATCCTCTCTTCTCATTTGATGTCCAAAGAACTTTAGCTTCATCTTCACTATTTCACCTTCTAAGGAGCAGTCAGGGTTAATTTCTTCTAAGATTGACCTATTTGTACTCAAGTATAAGTCTAGTTTTTTAGCCCCCAAAATGAGGTCCAAAAAGTGGACTCAACTTATACTCAGGCCAATGACCCCAAGGGTCCCAAAACTGCAGTACAGTAATACCTCGGATAACGTTTACCTCGGATAATGCTAAAATCGCATAACGTTAAGTAATCCGGGGAGGAAAATTGGACCAAATAACGTTAAGGTCCTATGGGATGGATCGGATAACAACCGCTAAAGCCTATGCAGTTACAATGTATCTCTATGGAGCTTTAATGTTATCCGATTCATCCCATAGGATTTTAACATGCATCGGATAACACTAAAAATCGGATAACACCAAGACTTGTGGAACCAAGTCTTAGCGTTATCCGAGGTATTACTGTAGTTCAAATTCAAACATACAGTAAAAAACAACACAAGCACTACCATAAAAACCTCAAAAACATACCCACACAAATGGCTAGATTAATTAATTTTACCATATTTTCATGTATTTTAATTATTAAAACTCACTAGCAGCTGCTGTATTTTCCACCCCCAATTTATACTCAGGTCAATCTATTTTCTTAGTCTTAGAGGTCCAAATTAGGCACCTCGACTTATATTTGGGACTACTTACGGTATAGTCGAGTATATTCGGTAAATCATGGTTTTAAAAGGAGGAACAGTTTAAAAGGAGAAAAGCATATTTGATACGACAAGCAACCATTTTGCAGGATTCAGACCGGCTTTTAAAGGTAACTAAAAAATAAGTTATTTTTATTCCTTTTGATAAAGTAAAGAGTAATGGCTGGTCTTTGAAAACGGTAACTCTACGGAATAACTCTCTGGAGAAGAGTATCAGAATTTTATTGGTAACCCAATTCCTTTTTTGAAGTAACTAATGGAAAGGGAAAGGCTAAAGAGAAAGGCTCCAAGACTGAATCAAAAATTCTTGCACAACTATTTTCTAACTCCACCCCCACCCCCCAAAATTATCCTCCTCTTGCACCCCTCATTTGGGCACAAATTCTACATGGTCTTTGTTGTCAGTAAGCCATGATATCACCATCCCATCTCTCTCCCCCCCTGCCAACCACGGGTAATTACCACGGCAGACCATTTATCGCTCTCCCTTGACAGGAGGTGACAGGTAGCCCAGCCCCTCCAGACAAATGACTCGGAGGTCAGGGGGTTTGGCTACCTGCTGCCCCTGCTTAACCATAAATCATGAGGTGGAGTGGGGTGGCGTGGGGAGAGAATGGAGTGCAGACCACTAGGGAAAATGCTGATTAATGAAAAACAAAATAAAAGGCCTTCCCCCACATCCCCCCTCTTCTCAAGGAAGCAGATGGAGGAAGTTAATTCCTATGGAAGTCTTTGAAGAGAAGGAGGGGGCTAGAACAGTCCCCCTGTGTGTACCATTCAGGTACATATGCACAAATGCATACACACACACACAAAAAACACACACACAAGAGACTATTCCAGATGTTCTTCTAGCACCTGAGATAGAAAATGGCCTCCTCCCAAAAAACAACGCATAGCGTCCACGGAAAAGTTATTCTCTAAAGCAGTTCTCAACCTTTTTAAGCCGGAGGCCGGGTCATGTTCCCTCAGACAGCTTCAGGGGCTGGACAGACATTTTGCACTTCCTGGTGTGGTGGAGGTGGGGCACACGAAATGATGCCATGGGCTGCATCTGGCTGCAGGTTGAGAATCTCTGCTCTAAAGGCTCAGCTGAAATGCACAGGAGTTCTTGCTCAGCTTCCATTTAGGAGATGTGGTGGCACAGTCTGCAAACACTCACCCCCCCCCCATGCCACCACCACTACTTCCCTGCTTGCCGGCCTGCTGTAGCTGAAAGGCCTGAGCAAGGCCAGAGCGGCACCTGTGAAAGACGCGGGCGGACCCATGCGCCTGTCGCTTCCGGCGCCGGCACCTTTACAACATCTGCTCTGCTATGGAGCGGCATGAGGGACACGCCAAGCCAGGTGGAGTGGAAAAGGACAGCAGCAATGGTTTGGGGGGGGGGGCAGAGGGCCGGATGGAATGGTGCCGCAGGCTGTAGGTTGAGAACCCCTGTTCTAACCACTGATTCCAAAACAAACTCCCCTCCCTCAAGGTCCACTCTCCCACAAAGAGCAAAACATGGAGAGAAGCAGTTGTCAGACTTAGACCTAAGCGGGAACCCTTTGTATTTTTAGAATGCCTCCAAGCATGTGCAAATTCTCTTTCCCCCCTGTGAAAACTAGGAGCCTCTGAGATATCTGGAATGCAAGAGGGAACAAAACAAATTGTGTTTAAGAGAGGAAGGATATGGCTAAGTTCCAAGGTAGGATTTAGTCCTAGTACCTCTGTTAGTTAAAGGAGGGAAAGCATTAAACCAAGCAGCGAAAAATCGATGTAAAAGAAGCTGATGCTGAGAGTATTCCAAGGGGTGGAAGAGAAGTAGGCTTTCAGTTAAATGGGGATAGGGCAGTTGTGCCTAAACTAAGACCCGGGGGGGGGTGTGGCCCCCGATGCCAATTCATTCAGCCCACGAAGCCCTTGTCGCTCCTGGAAGCAGAAGTAGAGTTGCGTTTTACTTCCGCTTCCTGGAGCGACCAGGGCTTCACGGGCCAGATGAATTGGCGTCGGGGGCCGCACCCGGCCCCCGGGCCTTAGTGACGGACTCCCTGAACCACATGAACGGCTCACGGCCCAAAAAGTTTGGGCACCCCTGGGATAGGGGTATATTTTCAGAACAGTTGGATCATGTAAGGCAAGGAAGGACTATTTCCATAAGTGTTACTCTTTCCCTTCCCAGGGTGTGTAAAAGGTTACATTTTTGCCTGGGACAGAAGGTTTGCTCCACGACGGAAGTTTCCTCCTTTTGGCCAAGCAGGATATTTATTTGGCTGAAGTACTTCTCTCACTTGGCACTAAGCAGGAGACTCTAGGCCAGTTTGGAAACAAGGGAAACATCAACTGGAGCCAAGGAACTGCACAGACACTTTGTTAGGGCACAGAGCCATAGGAGCTACAAGGGGGTAGGTATGAATGGATGCATGCATATGCATGCATATAGAGCAGTGGTGGCGAACCTATGGCACGTGTGCAACAGGGGGCACTCAGAGCCCTCTCTGTGAGCACATGCGCCGTCACCCCAGCACAGAGTTCACCTCACCCCTCTGCCCAGCAGCCCAATGGAGCACATCCTCCCTCCCCCAGCACAGAGGGTATTCTCTTTTGTCCCACAGTCACACACTGCCCTAAGACAGCATCCTAAAACACTTCAGCATTTCTTTGAAAACGCTCAACACACGCTGCTCCCAAATTAATGCTCCTGGTTCAAATTAATGCTCCTAGGTAGCTGTTAGGCACATGAGCTGTGCTTTTGTTTTTCCACTAGAATCCGAAGGTCCACCAACTGGGAATCAAGTGCAATAGATTCAAGACCTCTGACCACAGAAGTCTGTTCTGAGTCCTGGAACCAAATGGATCATTCATTCCTCCCACACAAGAATGAGCTCTTCAAGCGTTCTTCATTTCACAATACATTTCAATGCCATAGTTCCTGGTGCAAAGCCCAACCTGATTTGGCAAAGAGGAAGGAGGCCTCCAATGGAGGCTGTTCTAATATGACCACCCTGCCTTGTTCATGGAATTTTACATGGAGAAGACGTGAAGGTACCATCATCGCCGATCTCCTTCCACTATATCTTTGGCATCCCCCTCCACAAAATAAAAATATATAATGAGAAAGAAAATACTAAATAGATAAACAATGTTTTTGGCTGGGAATGTTGGACACTAACAGACTTCTGGTGTTAAGACAATTTGCAAACAGATGGCAAAGAAGAAGATCTGCTAATTCACATCCCCTTCTTTCAACCTGGCTTAAGAGTTTCTGCACAATTTCACCCATTAACCAAAACCACCACCACAAATGGAAGGGAAAGAAAGACAGTGGCAGGCAATTTCAGCATTGCCAATTATAACTCTGATGGCTTCAGATCTACATAAAAACACCCTCACTGCAACTGGAAAGAGTCAACACTTTTTAGGAGAAAGCTTTTGTTTGTAATCAAAGATGATTGGGCATAGGGTTGTTATTTTAAGTTCCAATATTTACAAGTTGCCTCGATTTTTGTGCTCCTGTGACTTCAAGTTCTGCGCACACAATCACGAAATCGCACCTCAACGATAAAACTCAAGTCTTGGCATAATTTCTGAAAGAAGGGCTTGCACTGACTGGTACGCAGAGATAGACGAGGAAAAGTTTTCTGCACGTCATTTACAAGGGCGGCTGCAATTTTTTTTGAGGAGTCATTTCTTTCAATATCAATGCATTTTACAGAAAACTGACCACAATTAATGTCTAGTTTTCTTTACACTCATAAGAACAAGCAACTTGCCCTTATTCAATGAAAAGAAAGGAGGGGACTGTCATTGAATCAGACATTCTAGACGTTCCTTTGTTGTATATGCACTTTCTGTATGACTCATACTTATGTAGCTCAGAAGCTTGTGGACATTTTCCTTGCTGTAGGAAAACTTATCACCATCCCACTAGTTTTAAAGGAGAGGTCAGTTATAATGCGCAGGGGTTATATCAAATCCTTTTACAGACACCACCCACTCCCATTATGATCCACAGTTACAGCCAAAGCCTCTACTCCCACCTTTTCCCCCTCAGGGACAGGAAACCTATACCTTTGGGTAAGACACGGTGCTTCATTTCTTACCACCTACACTGGAGCCAGAATCACCTCCTTGCATTTCTTTCCCAAGGGGCAGCCATGTTAGCTCGCAGCAAAAAGGACTAAGAAACTGTTGTAGCACAGGGGTTCCCAACCCAGGACCTGTGGGCCAGATATGGCCCATGGTACCACTTCATGTGACCCCACCCCTCCAAGGACATTCGAGATACAAAATGGTCACCTCTTGAGGCTATTGGGACAAAATGGCCACCCCCATCATGCATGCAGGGCAAAATGACCGTCTCAAGTTGACTTGAGAGAGCGTGACCCGGCCCGCAGCTTGAAAAAGTCAGGAACCTCTGTTGTAGCATCTTAAACGGAACTAAGTCTTATATGGAAGATGTTTTTCTGGACTGAACCTCATCAGACACTGGCAGTCTCTGTTTCTTTCTCATGTGCATACATTAGGGTCATTCACCTTATAGTTTATACCAACCTCTTCAGACACGAAAGAAGAGGAATCTATCTAAGGAGAAATAAATGTTTTCTGTTAATTCCAGGTGGAAGTTACAAGTTCCTGAATAACTGTGGGCACAACCTTTAAATTCCAGCAGCAGAATTCTTACACCATTAGCTTAGGCCAGGAGTCTGCAAACTTGCCTCTCCAGATGTTCTTGGACTTCAATCCCCAGAAGTCCTGATCAGCATTGATCAGGGCTTCTGGGAACTGAAGTCCAAGAACATCTGGAGAGCCATTTTTGCAGACTGAAGTCCAAGAACATCTGGAGAGCCATGTTTGCAGACCTTAGGTAATTCCAAATTTCCTTTTATGATACAATTTTTACCCTCTATAAATCCACGGGCAGCTTACAAGCACGATCAGCGTGTGAAACTCAGGGTGGTGTTCTTTTGGGGGGAGGTTGGCAGAAAAATGAAATCCTTTTTTTTAAATGGATACCCCTCGCCCTGATTTGGTGTTGCTTCATTACCCAATGCCTGCACCCATGCTAGGAAACATTTTGCCACTACAGTAATGGATGGGAGACTAGAACTGCAGCCAAGCATGAAGGATGAAATAATTCACTCGCGGGATTTGTGTAAGCCCAAAGAGGAAGGAAGAAAAAGAAGAAAAACTGGTGGGGGTGGGACGGGGAAATATGAAATCAGTATTTTCTGTCCCCAGATGTTGTGAGGAAGCACAAAAAGAGGAGCAAAGTGTAGACAAAATGGTTTGTACTTCCTTTCCGTTCTATAGACAGATAATGTCTCAATCTCATCTTGGTTTAGACGGGCAAATTTAAGAACCCTGCAACATGGACAGACATTCATGCAAACTGGAACTGCGATTTAACCCTTTCCACTGCATGTTGTCAAGAACAGTATTATAACAAGGGTGATCTCTCTCACACACACATCCACCTCTAAATTTTTACCATACATAGGCTTAAAACCACACACTTGCAATTATGAAGTGCCAGCATCACATTTCTGGGTGTATAAATACCGAGAGACTCCTTCAATAGCCCAAAAATAGTCAGGTTGTCAGAGCAAGGTCTTTCATACAAGGATCCATTTTTGTCTTTTCTCCAGCAACAGTTTCAGGGAGACTATTCCAAAATGACATCCTTCCACTACCTAAAATCCTTCCTCCAGGTCCTTGGAGAAACAGGCTTTGTCAATTTACCAAAGCAACATCCTAAAAGATTAGGATATTTTTTTCCCCTTGCGATCTAAATAACTGGCACCCCTAAAACAGCAAGACTTAGCAACGCAACTGAACCAAATGGAGCTGGAAACCATTTTTGGGGCCTATATGCTTCCCAAAGTCCCTTAGCCAGCATGGATACTGGCTATAAAAACTTGAGAGCTGCAATAGCAGTGGCAAGGTCTGCAAACTGACCTATTGAATAAGCTGTGTGACTAACTTTAGAACTCCACCTCCTCAAACTTGGCAACCCTCTTTGCTTTGCACATCATAGTACCTGCCTTGGTAACTCTTGCATAGATGGAGTTCTTTCCAAACTCAATTTGCTCCCTCTTTCTAATCTTGGCTAAAATATTTTTTTAAAGCAGGGATAGGGAACCCACAGCTCTCTAGAGACACAGTTGAACTGCAGTCATGGTGGCTGACATTATAAGATGGGAGGAGTAGCAGTTCACTAACAGCTGAGAAGCCATAGGTTCACTACCCTGATGTCAATGAAAAAGCTAGACAGTACACAAAGCCAGGCATGACAGCCACAAAACATTAACTCCCACATGTCTAAGTATGTACAGTATGAACGCGCCAAGTGTGCCCTTTTGAGATATTACTGGATTGTAGCTCCCAGGATTCTTTACTGTTTACTGGCTAGGGCAGGGATTCTCAACCTGCGGTATGTGGGCCGGATGTGGCCTGTGGCACCATTTCATGTGGGGGGCCCACCGCCTCTATCACACCAGGAAGTGTCATGTAGTGGAGGAAGGGCAAAACGGCCATCCGGCCCCCAAAGCTATCTGAAGGAAAGAACCCGGCCCCTGGCTTAAAAAAGTTGAGAACTCCTGGGCTAGGGGAACAGCAGCCTAATAATTTGAGATGCATACTTGGCCCACCACTAATGTAGAGGGCGACAGCAAAGGAGCAAGGAGTGTTGATGTGTGTGGGTTGGTACTGAAATGGCCAACTGAACTCTAAGGCCAAACAAAGCACTGTGATGGTTCCTGATGCCAAAAGGCTTGCAGAGAAGGGGTCTATAGCATGCCTTGATGGACACATGAAAATGGACACATGAAAATGAAGTAAGCCAGATAAAACCAGTTTATCTGTCTTGGACACAGGATCTACTTACTCATACTTAATGGCCAATGTTGTTTCCAAATGGCAGGAACCTGGGGCACATGTGGCAGGACAGTTGGAAGATACCTACTAGCCATAAGCACAGGTGCAAACAGGATGATGGAGTGATGCAAACACCAAAAGGAGAGCTGATTATACTCATGCCGAAGAACAAACATGGCATCTTCTTGGAAGAATTTACCTGTGTATGCAGATGCACACCTGTGTTTAAGATTAATCTACACAGTTTTTAAAACTATGGGGTGAGTACAATACTTTTAAGTTTGAACATTAGGAGCATCTGCAATAATCAATGCCAGAACTAGACAATTCTATTAGAAAACTTACATGATGCTGCCATTTGCGGATACATTTGGTTTGCATCTGGTGGTAAAGATGTTGCAGCCAATTCAGAAGGCTTGCTGATAAAACTGCAGCAATTTAGAGGATCATAAGAAAATCTGCAATGAAATATTGTCCTTTACTTCCTAATAAATCGTAATGTTTCCCAGCACAGATTATGTAGTCCAGCTTCATGGTTTTGCAAGTGACTCAGAGTAAAACTAAACTACAACATTCAATAAACTTTGCAATGTATGCCAAAAGGCACACTAGATCTATAGGCCATGACAACCAGCTGCAAGACAGCCTGGTTGCCACCCACACCCAGGGATATGCCAACCAAGGACTTCCCGTTAGGCTTGCAACCAGTGTGTTCTCACCCACAACTTCCCTGTCACTGATTTCGATTCCCAGTGTTGCCCAGTTTCACTTCTCCTCACAAACCAAAGAGAAGCTGGTTCAAAGGCTTGCATCCACCGAGTATGGTTGAGCAGACACCAACTGAATGATAAGCTGGGCTCTGAGAGAACTGAATTACAGTAATACCTAAGATAACATTTACCTCGGATAATGCTAAAATCACATAACATTAAGTAATCTGGGGAGGAGAATTGGATCAAATAACGTTAAGGTCCTACGGGATGGATCGGATAACAACCGCTAAAGCCTGTGCGGTTACAATGTATCTCTATGGAGCTTTAACATTATCCGATCCATCCCATAGGATTTTAACATGCATCAGATAACACTAAAAATCGGATAACACCAAGACTTGTGGAACCAAGTCTTAGCGTTATCCGAGGTATTACTCTTTCCAAATTGGAACAAGGCTACAAGCAGAGAGCAGAAACACAGCCCCCAGCTGGACTCTCAACTTAAGGCTATTGACTCCAGGACCTGCCCAACACAGTTTGCTGCCTGAGGAGAAAAGCAAGATGGCTCTCCCTCTTGTTCCATCTAGACTGGCAGCAATGAGCACTGGCAATTCTTCTTCTTCCTTGTCTAGGCCAGATGTGAAACTGCCAAAATGAAGCCATCTTTTGGTGAGTTCATTCTGCAGTTCTTTTTGCCTGACGTAGTGCAAAAAAGATTAGCCAGCAACGCATGGTTGCCGTTACAAGGGCACACCCAATTTTTGGTTCAAAAATACCACAATCTTCTAGAACAGGGGTGCCCAAACCTTTTGGGCCATGGGCTGGTCATGTGGTTCAGGGGGCCAGTCACTATGGCCCGTGGG
Organism: Furcifer pardalis; assembly: GCA_030440675.1. Lineage (NCBI taxonomy): Eukaryota > Metazoa > Chordata > Lepidosauria > Squamata > Chamaeleonidae > Furcifer > Furcifer pardalis. The sequence goes on from CP126897.1 coordinate 27,878,050, forward strand.
TGGAATCTGGCCCCTGATGCCAATTCATCCAACCCGCAAAGCCCTCGTTGCTCCCGGAAGTGGAAGTAAAATGTACCCATATGGGCGTGTTTTATTTCTGTTTCTGGGAGCAAGGAGGCCTTTGTGGGCCAAATGAATTGGTGTTGAGGGCCGGATAAGGCCCTTGGACCATAATTTGGGTACCCCTGTTCTAGAAGCACTGGCAATGAGAGAGCATAATTCACCACCCCTGAAGGCATAACTCCCCTGAAGAGACTTCAAGCCAGCCTCTTAGCAACACAGCTCACCTCTCCAACTCCTGGTTGCCAACTTCCAACAAATGCCGCCTGAGGCAACTGCCTCCCTCCACCTAATGGAAGTCAACTTACTCTTAGTATTTAAGTCATACTGGATTTAAGCTACTGTATATACTCCAGTATAAGTTGGGTTTTTTAGCCCCCCAAATGAGGTCCAAAAATGGGACTTGGCTTATACTCGGGTCAACGTAAACACTCAAAAACATACCCACACGACTTGGCTCAGGCAATTTTGGCTATAAAGCTTTGGTAAGTGTAAGACAAGCAGCAGGTTATACAAGCTATAAAGACAACAATATTATGAACTTGTTACTATGACAGTGCCAGTCTCTCCTCCGCCCCCACAACATCCCCAGTAAGTGTGAAGTGGGGACAAAGCAGGAAATGTGATGACAATCTGATGTGTGGTCACAGCATTGTGGTTTTCCTCCTTACTCTTGTTACTAGACTCACATGCTGCAGCCATGAGAATCAGGGAAATGGAGGGTCCCCCCCCCCAAAAAAAAAAAAACCACCCATAGATCAATGGATCACAAGAACAACACACAAATGCTTCTACTCTTCCTATAATGGACTGTGGTTTAATTCAGTCTCAATTATTAATTGTTCAGAGATCATCCAAATGATACCAATTTTTTCAAAGGAGGTATAAACACATCAGAAAACAAGTGGCCTGGGGTGGGGGGATGAGTTAATATGGTTCTAAGTGCCCCATGTCCCTGCTGCATTTCGAACTGTAACTACTGAGTCATAATCATGTTCCTCACAAGGGTGGGGTAGGAAGAAGGAGAGAACAGGGCATGAATCACACCGGATTCCCCCCCCCCCGAGGTCTCTGCAGACAGCTCTCACAACTGGCACACAACCACTGGCATGGGGTAAGTGTGTGTAGATAAAGAGGGGAACCTGGTTTTATGGAATGCTTCCAGAGGGCATAAAAAAGTTGGCACCCCTATGGGAAACCATTTTTTTTTTTTTTTGTTCAGTCGCACAGTCAATTCCGACCCTTTGCAACCCTATGGACCATTACCCGCCAGGCACCTCTATCTTCCACCATCCTCCTCACCCTGCCCAGCTTTGTGCCCATTGCATCTACAATACCATCTAGCCATCTCATTTTTGGCCGCCCCCTTCTCCTTTTGCCCTCCACCTTTCCCAGCATCAAGGCTTTCTCAAGTGAATTTTTTCTTCTCATTTGATGTCCAAAGTACTTTAGCTTCATCTTTACTATTTGATCTTCTAAGGAGCAGTCAGGGTTGATTTCTTCTAGAATCAACCTATTTGTTCTCCTCGCTGTCCAGGGGGCTCTCAAAACTCTCCTCCAACACCACATCTCAAAGGCATCTATTCTTCTGTGCTCAACTTTCCTTACGGTCCAGCTCTCACAACCACACATTACCACCGGGAATACCATTGTTTTGACTATGCTAATTTTTTGTTTACAAGGTAATGTCTCTATTTTTAACTATGTTCCTCAGGTTTCTCATAGCTTGTCTCCCAAGCATCAGTTGCCTTTTTATATCATGGCTGCTATCTCCATCTGCAGTGATCTTGGATCCTAAGAAAGTAAAATCTGTCACTGCTTCTACTTCTTCCCCATCTATTTTCCAGGGACTGATAGGGCCTGCGGCCATTATCTTGGTTTTCTTGATGTTGAGTCTCAAGCCAGCTTTTGCACTTTCTTCTTTCAACCTAAGCAGAAGCTTCTTTAAGTCTTCCTCACTTTCTGCCATTAGGGTAGTATCATCTGCGTATCTCAAGATGTTGGTGTTTCTCCCAGCAATTTTGATCTCAACTTGTGATTCGTCCAACCCTGCATTGCACATTATGTGCTCTATTTTTCCAGGAGGGGCAAAAAAAATTCAGGAGGGGCGACAATGTCACACTCACATATATAACACTGGCATCATGGGGTGGGATGGGCTGTTAGCTCAGAAGGGTTTTCGCGGCCCCTGGCCCTCCCCCTAGCTACGGCCTTGTCCATGAATAACATTGTAAGACTTTTTTAAACATTTTGAAGATTTTTTTAAATTTCCCCTCCAAATTTACAAGCATTTTGTTAGTTTGAATGAGAGGGTGAGAATGCTATGTCTGTCACAATGCAATGTGGGTATGAAATGGTGTAAATAAAAGAATGATTTAGACTTAGACCAAAAGTTATGGAAGACAAGAGCTGCTCAAGTTACTCTGCAAAATAAGAATAACATTAACAACACTATAAAAACACTCATCCCATCAAAGAAAGAACAGGAGCTGCTTCTGATTCTTTCTCATTCATACCACACTGGTGACTATAAGACAAGATGAGACAGTTCTTTACTAGCACTCAGATCCTTGGCTATTCTTGTTTTGGGGTGTGTGTATGTCAGGCTTGATCTTGTCCTATGGCCAAGGAAAGTACTGGGATAGATATGATTTAGTTCCACTGCATAAAAGGCATTATCCTGGAGATGTGGGTGTATCATTTGGATTGAATGGCATTCATTCAAACACGTCAGATGTGACTGAAAAGCAGGCTACACATCACAAAGGTTTATGCCAAATAAAGGAACCCTCAAACTCTTTGCTGCTATTTTAAAAAGTAATGTGTTACTCTTTATTTATAACACACATCCCTCATTACAGTCAAACCTCGCATAATGAGCGTTTCGCTTAGCAAAAAACTCGCATAACAAGCAAGTTTTTTGCTAAGCAGTCTGACTCGCATAACGAATTTTTCGCTATCAAAATCGGACTTTTCCCTGTGGAAAAACTCGCATAACGAGCGTTTCTATGGGGAAAACTCGCATAACTAATTTTTTCGCTATGTGAGTTTTCCCCATAGAAATGCTCGTTATGCGAGTTTTTCCATAGGGAAAAGTCCAACTCGCATAGTGAAAAATTTGTGCTGTGCTGAATTTTTCGCATAGCGAGCAACCTTGCAGAACGAATTAAATTCGTTATGCTAGGTATGACTGTATTAGTTTTTAAAAGTTCTATGTTGATCATGTACCAATTAGTAACACATTACAGTTGTACCTCGCTTAAAGAGCATAATGCGTTCCACAGGATTGCTCTTTTAAGCGAGTTTGCTCTTTAAGCGAAACACCATTCCAAGTGACCAATTGTGGGGGGAATTGCAAATCCCGATTTATTTGTTAAGCAAGTTTCTGGTTGATTTTATTTGTTAAGCGAAGCGGACATTCAGAGAAAATTATGCTCTTTAAGCGAGTTACTCTTTAAGCGAGGCACTCTTTATGCGAAGTTTGACTGTACTTTTTAATTACTTTGTCATTACATTTAAAGCTGAGTAAATATTTTTAAAAATGTATCTAACAGCAACATGTTAGACGTAACAAGAAAATGCTACTTTTTAAAGAAGAACATCACCAGTCACTGCATTATTTTGCAAAGGAACTGTCACTTTGATCCTAACACCACATATATAACACTGAATGTTATATATAACATCTTGAGTTGTAAAATGTTTCTTCCAACCTTTGAGCTGGAAGGCCAAACCTTCCCCATTTCTTCTTTAAGTCCTGAAATATTCAATTTAGTCTGCCCTGAGCAGCATATAAATTTCCAATCTTTGTTGGCCATGCCCCACATAAGCATCTCCAAAACCCTGATGCCCCCACTCCTGTAACATATAATTCTTATTATTCAAAAACTGAATTCCTATTCACGTGAAGGAATTCTAAAAAGCCATTTACTGCCACTAAATCATTCTCAAATTGCCCCCCCCAAATCAAAATGTCCCCTGATGGGAACCACAGATTTATAGCTTTCAAGGTTATTTATATGTCAAAAAAATGTACAGTAATACCCCGGATAACGCAAGTACCGTATAGCACAAAAACCACATAACATTACAAGATTTTCGGAAAAATCTTGTATCGAATAACGCGCTTTTTAACGTTATCTGGAACAAGCGTATGTGTGGGGGGGAGTTGGATTGGGTAGAACATCTACCCAATCCAAAAAAAAAACCCAGCGCCCGCCCCCACGATGTTTGGAAAGGGTACGGGGATCCTTACCCTTTCGAAACTTCGGGCGAGCGGCGCACGTTGGTGGGGGTTAGTGCAGGATACGGGGGAGACCTCCGTATCCTGCGCTAACCCCCACCAACGCGCGCGCGCCTGCAAGCCACCCGATGTTCCGAAAGGGTAAGGATCTTTACCCTTTCGAAACTTCAGGCGAGCGGCGCGCGTTGGTGGGGGTTAGCGCAGGATACGGGGGAGACCTCCGTATCCTGTGCTAACCCCCACCAACGCTCGCGCGCCTGCAAGCCACCCGATGTTCCGAAAGGGTAAGGATCTTTACCCTTTTGAAACTTCGGGCAAGCGGCGCGCGTCAGTGGGGGTTAGCGCAGGATACGGGGGAGACCTCCGTATCCTGCACTAACCCCCACCAACGCGCGCGCGCCTGCAAGCCACCCAAAAGAGGCCACTAGATGTTGTCACCATATTTTTTGTATGTTGAATTTGTCCTATTAAAAATTTGTACTGCATGTTTAATTATTTTTTTAGCCAAGATTTCTATTTGTATGTCGATTTTTTTGTAAGTTGAACCATTTGTATGTCGGGGTTCCACTGTGCTGTATGTGTAACTGGGAACCAATAAGCGGCTTCAACACTGTCTGCAAGAAAGATGAACTAAGAAGACAGAACTTGTGGGGGAAAACAAATAGAATGTTATACTGTACTAAGGAAATGGTATACAGTCAAACCTTGACATACGAACAGTTCAACTTATGAAAAACTCACGATACAAAAAGAAATGGGGGTGGTGGTTTCCAAATACGAATTTTAATGGAATTTTTCTCAAGATACAAAAAAGTATTGAGTGGCCGCTAGTGGCCACATCTGGTAATGCAGTGTGTTTTCATTGTGTTTTGAGATACAATTTTTTTCAGGAACAAATTAACTTCATATCTCAAGGTTTGACTGTACGTGAAAATCCAGGACAGGGATTATGAGGGGAGGAGAAGACCTTATCTTGTAGTGACTTTTCTTTCAACTTAATCTTCAGGGCCATATTAAAATGATCTTACTTTCCCATATATTTTATGAATACTTTGTTTTGTTGCTTTCATTTTTGGATATTGTCATTTCTGTTTTTTTAATTTTACTTAAATATTATACATCTGCATTGCTAATGTGGGCTTTTTTGTTAACTGCACTCATGAATGTGTCACATTGTCAGCTGCACTGAGGGTGGGAGCAGAAAAACCGGACGTAATCCTTTTAATTAAATTAAGTCATTAGGTCATTGCTGAATGCCCTGAAAATTTTTAAATATATAGACTATATTCAGACTTAATCATACTTAGAAAAGAAACACAGGTCTGAATCCAATCATAAACCCAATGAGCACAGAGGTATTAAATCAAAGGGATTTATGTATCAGTAAGTGCTGACTCACTATTTGGGAACTGATTCAATAGATCTGAGTTGAGACCTACAATACAGCTTGGACCACTGGAATCAGTAGGATTAAGTTTAAACATGACTAACTTAAATCCCACAAATTATTTCATCTTCCTTTCAAAATTCTTATCAATTTACAAAAGCATGCAAAACATTCCAAATTTTTTAAAAAAACAAATCAGTATGTTTACTTTACATATGATTAATTCCAGACCCAACTAAAAATTGTAGCGTGAAAGGATGCCAAAATTCTTCAGAAGAAAAAAACAAAGGGAAAGGGGAGAGCGAAATAAATACAATTTTATTGCTGTTAAAACCTGTTGTTTGCCAACATACTACAAAACTGCAAAATAATTTCATAAAGACAGTCAAATTTAAGAGCTGTCACAAGACTAAAGATATTCTACCAGTTCAATCCTATGCACATTTTTCACAGCCATCGAGCTGAGGTCAAAATTTTTTACCCCTAACTTGATAAGCATAGGAATAGGGTTAGTCAAATCTCTGTTACCTAAAAATCAGTCGTGTCATACTCTAGGGGCAGTGCTCATCTCCACTGACAAACAAAGAGCCAGCTCTGTCTGCATCTGCAAACATTTATGTGGTCATGTAGCAGGCATGACTAGATGCTGAAGCACGCAGAATGCTGTCACCCTTCCCACTGAGGCAGTACCTATTTATCTACTTGCAATTTCTTGCTGCTAGGTGTCAGGAGTTGGGACAAACGATAGAAGCCCACTCTGTCCCACACCACTAAGGTCTCGAATTGTTGATCTGCCAACCTTCCAGTCATCTTAACCACTAAGTCACCACAGTCCCTGGCTAATTTATTAAATCTACACAAATCTACATATGAATGAAGCAACAGTTTTGAAGGGAAAAGCAACATTTATTTTTCCAAAGGGCATGTTTTTTTGCATGCGTTTACAACAGCTGCGAGCGCATTTACAGCTGTCGTTAATGTGTCCACTTCTGCTTCTGGTGGCGGAAGCAAAGCAGGGCCACATGAAATGGTGCTGTGGGCTGAGGCCAGCCCACAGGCCATAGGTTGAGAACCCCTTCCCTAGAACCACCAAACCAGCTTGACTGAAGGCGACTGATTCTTGGGAGACAAGCTATGAGAAACCTAGGGAGCATAGTGAAAAGTAGAGACATCAAATTGCAAACAAAAATTCATATCGTCAAAGGGTATTCCCAGGGGCAATGTATGGTTGTGAGAGCTGGACCATTAGAAAACTGAGTGCAGAAGAAGAGATGCCTTTGAGATGTGGTGTTGGAGGAGAGTTTTTAGAGTCCCCTGGACAGCAAGGAGAACAAATAGGTCAATCTTAGAAGAAATCAACCCTGACTGCTTCTTAGAAGGTCAAATAGTAAAGATGAAGCTAAAGTACTTTGGACATCAAATGAGAAGAGAAGACTCACTTGAGAAAGCCTTGATGCTTGGAAAGGTTGAGGGCAAAAGAAGAAGGGGGCGGCCAAAAATGAGATGGCTAGATGGTATTGTAGATGCAATGGGCACAAAGCTGGGCAGGCTGAGGAGGATGGTGGAGGACAGGCGTGCCTGGTGGACAGTGGTCCATGGGGTTGCAAAGGGTCAGAATCGACTATGCAACTGAACAAGTCCGAAACATCACTGTTTCAGGTTCTGTGTCTGCTCCTAATTGATAATAAACATTAATATTAAAACTGATGAAATTTGTTCCAAATTTTGTCTCTTGACAGTCTGGCCAGGATATACTGCTATGGTCATAGAGTAGACCAGGGATTCCCAATCTACAGTCCATGGACTGGCTGCGGCCAACAGCACCATTCCATCTGGCCCATCACTGACACACCTGGAGCTGGAAGAGGACACATTTACATCAGCCATAAAATGTGCCTGTGCATGGGTAAATGCACCTGCAGCTATCCTAAGGCGGAAGTGGGCACATTTAGGACAGCTGTAAATGTGCCTGATTCAGCTTCCAGGAGGTGTGATCAGACCCACTCAGCTGTCCAGGGGGGTGTTCAGGCACGTAACAAAAAAAGTTTGGTCTCCCCTGGACTAGACCATACTGCCCGCAAATCTACACTGATCATCAGGTGGTGGTTTACTAACATGACAACCCTGACGATTAACAGCTTGGATGGCAAAGTCCACAGGGAAGGGTGATGGTCCCCAAGTGGATTAAATCCCACTGGAATCCATCTTGTTGGAGGGCAGCAGTCCTCCTTGCCTGGGGCTGAGGAGGACTTTGTGTGTTTGAAAGGGCTCAGGACCAGAAAGTGACTCGTGGAACTGGATCAGTGGTACAGGGGCCATGCTGCGAATGTGGAAGGCAAATGGAAAACCACTGCATTATACAGTGGTACCTCACTTAAAGAGCATAATGTTCCATGGGATTGCTCTTTAAACGAGTTTGCTCTTTAAGTGAAACACCATTGTAAGTGACCAATTGTGACTTTTGGCAGGGGGAATTGCGAACCCTGATTTAGTTGTTTTTTGGTTGGTTTTAGTTTTTAAGCAAGGCAACCATTCAGAGAAAATTCTGCTCTTTAAGCCAGTTAGTCTCTAAGCAAGGCGCTCTTTATGCGGGGTTTTACTGTATTCTCAAGATAACCTTAATGGCTGATTGCCAATATTCAGAATCAAATATGGCACAAGAAGAAAACAGTTTTATTCAATAAGTTAGTTTAAGAACACCATTCAGCCTTGCAAAAGTAGTTTATTAACAATGTTTTTAATATGGCACCCAATAATGAAAAGTATCTGGGGTCCCTTACAGTAACATAATTTATTTATTTATTTATTAGTTTATATATATATATATATATATACACATACACACATACACAGAGTATATATATATATACACACACACACAGTATATATATATACACACACACATACAGTGTGTGTGTATATATATACACACACACACACACACACACACACACACACACACACACACACACACACACACACACACACACACACAGTAAAACCTCGAATAACGTTAAAACCTGGTTCCACAAGTCTTGGTGTTATCTGATTTTTAGTGTTATCCGATGCATGTTAAAATCCTATGGGATCCATAGAGATACATTGTAACCACACAGGCTTTAGCGGTTGTTATCCGAAGCATCCCATAGGATCTTAATGTTATCCGATGCAATTCTTCCCCCCAGATTGCTTAATGTTATGCGATTTTAGTGTTATTCGATACTAATGTTATCTGAGGTATTACTGTATATATATAATATTCAAATTTATATATTATATTTATAATGCATTTGCTGGCCTACTTTTTCTAGGCAACTCTGGAACAGGGCAGCAGTTCAAGTGCAACCAACACTTTCAAAAATCCAACTTAATACTGCATCCCCCTCTTCCCCCACAGGATCTTTGTATCCACAATATATCCGCATATCTGCCTCTCCCCCCTCCCCAAACAGTGCCAGCATGCCTATAGTCACAGACACAAGCTCTCCCTCCACCCAACAAGGGGCCTTTCAGCAGCAAAACTAAATTCCACCTGTTGTAGAGGCTCAGCCTGAGCAGCTAAAATTACCACCAAGAATGAGCCACTTCGGTTACCCCAAAGGAGGCCCAGCCGCGCCACCCCCTGCCCCAGCGACAGGTGGCAGGGCCCCACCCTCCCTCCCACGCTTGGGGGGGCGGGGGCGGCGAAAGACTAGGGTAACCAGAGCAGGGCTGCATATGTGTAGATTATAATAGTGCTTATAGAGAAAGAAAGAAAGAAAGAAAGAAAGAAAGAAAGAAAGAAAGAAAGAAAGAAAGAAAGAAAGAAAGAAAGAAAGAAAGAAAGAAAGAAAGAAAGAAAGAAAGAAAGAAAGAAAGAAAGAAAGAAAGCTGTACAGTACCAAAAGGCTAGAGGAATCTGAGAGAGCGAGGGGAGGAAAGGGCCCATTTATTCCTGCTCTCCTTACACCGCCCTGACACACAAAATTCAACCACTGGAACCAATTGTGTGGCTTTCATGAGAGGCAAATCCAGGATTTGATGACTGGTCCACTTTCACACTACAAGCTCGAGCCAGTTTCAAATTGGGGTCGCTACTCTGACTGGGGAGATCCTGGGGGCTGTAGCGCTACAACACCCTAAATAATCCGCCTTTCCCCTTTCACAAAGCAGTCGTTCTGGAGATGCTGGCAGGGAAGATTTTCCCAGAATGATGAACATATTCACTAAGCAGCCTTGCCCAAGGACGCATTTATACATTAAGTATTACTAGTTATTCCATTGTAGGTAACCCAGAAATGGCTAGAAAAGAGGGTTATGGGGGAAGTATACCACAGGAAATAAAAGGGGATGAGCAAGTTCTAGATTGCTCAGTTGAAAACTACAAAAATAGTGGTATCTGACAATGAACCGGTCATCATTTTAAGAAATGTTGGCCACAGCTTAAAAATGAAGACCTTTGTCAAAGATGTGATAAAGGACAAAATAAATCCAAAGTTAAACAGGAATGCCACATAAAATCCAAATGTGACATGTTAAAGTGGTTAATTATATTAATCTCTCAGTTTTCTCAACATTATAAAAGTTCCCCTCCTCTAAAGGTAAAGGTTTCCCTTGCTCGAAAGCCAGTCATATCCGACGATAGGGGTCAGTGCTCATCTCTGTTTCAAAGCCGAAGAGCCAGCGTTGTCTGCATCTGCAGACGTTTCTGTGGTCATGTGGCAGGCATGACTAGATACCGAACGCTGTTTACCTTCCCACCGAAGTGGTCCCTATTTATCTACTTGCAATTTCTTGCTTTCAAACTGCTAGGATGGCAGGAGCTGGGACAAAGAATGGAGCTCATTCCGTCCTGCAGTACTCAGGAATCGAACTGCTGACCTCCCGCCTCCCAGTCAGCGTCTTAGCCACTTGAGCCACTGCAGTCACTCCCCTCCTCTACCTTTCCTCTTAACAACGTAAGCATGTGCCTAGATACCGGAGAGCACAGGACACTGTTTACCTTCCCACCAAAGTGAAACCTATTTATCTACTTGCAATTTCTTGCTTTCGAGCTGCCAGGTTGGCAGAAGCTGGGACAGAGACGAGAGCTCACTGTCATGCAGTACCCAGGAATCAAACTCAGACCTTCCAGTCAGTGAGTTCAGTGTCTTAACCACTTGAGCCACCACAGTCCCCTACTGACCATTCTTAGAAAAAAGCAATTTCTTTGAGCAAAGGTCACCTGCTTTCAACTTCAGTTCCAGGCGAGTAACATGAGAATAAAGTTGTGCTCAAGGGCAAACCGGATGGTTTTTTAAAATCCTCCCTGAGTTACTGACACAGCCTTGCAAATAATTCCACACAAGTTACTAGCTCCCAAAAAAAGTTTGCTAGTGCACCTGAACATGGACAACTATTTTAGCCATTTATGGCAATCAAAAAAGCCAACGTTTCAAACTTTCTAAGATTGCTACCTTGGTGATAACTGTGACAAACAAAGGGAGCTAAAAGAGTGAATATTTACAAATATGGATGAAAGGCATTTCCAAAGCAAAGCAACAGAAGCAGTTGATGCAGGTAAAAAACAGAGGAAAACACAGGCATTACAGACAAGAACAGTTAGATTTAGCAACAAGAAAATATTATGCAAATTCATGTTGTATATGTTTGCATAATTTTTTTCAGCTTCTTAGCCAGGGCAGGAGGGAGAAACATGAATGGCAGGCATAACCATTCAAAACTGGAAAAGGCCACTCTTTCTGTAGAAACATAATCAGGCACTGATCATTTTTCAAGATAATTTCCACATCCATCAGGACTAGAAACCTGTCTCCAAGGGTTATAAAATGCTGCATCCCAAATCCAGATGGTTGCAGTCTGGCCAGGTTATCCTTCTATGGTAACAGAGTAGACCCTACTGTCAGCGACTCAACACCGAGTGTCAGGCAGCGGTTAACTAACCTGACAACCCTGAGGACTAACAGCCTTGGGTGGCAAAGCCCACAAGGAAGGGTGATGGTCCCCAAGTGAATTAAATCCCACTGGAATCCATCTTTATGGAGAGCAGCAGCTTCATCAATCCTGGCCTGGGGCTGAAGAGGACTTTGCATGCCAAAAGGGCTCAGGACCAGAAAGTGACTCACGAAGCTGGATCAGTGGTACGGGTGTCACGCTGCAATGCGGAAGGCAAATGGAAAACCACTGCGTTATATTGTTCCCAAGACAATCTTCATGGCTGATCGCCATGAGGATAGCCAATATTTGGAATCTGATACGGCACAAGAAGAAGAAATCCAGATGAATACTGACAGCACAGCTGCAGAAGGAAAAATACAGTGCTTTAAAGTTCAACACCAACTACAATGGAGAGAGTAATAGAAACATGGTTTTTCAGTTCTATCCCGGAATCGGAAGCAGGGCAAGGTTGAGGCTCAGAAGAAAAGATGCAATTCTGCCTGGCAACTTAGTTCAAACTAGGCTGGCAGGACCCTTGCTGACTCATACTTCCTTCTCACAAAACACACAGCCTCGAGACATGCATGCCCCAGCCAGAGTAAGAAACAGACAGGGCAGGTTGGCACTGTTAACATATTGGAAGGAAAGTAAGAACAGTAAATGTAACATTCCCCTCTCGCCTGCTACCAAACCTGTAGATTTAAGTGAGGTCCCTGCCCAGCAGACTGTTTAAGTAGGGGAGGCAGATCCAGAACACAGCCACTCCAAACCCCAACGCTACCCCCTTCACACTGGAGAATGCTGGTAGTCATAAACCCCAAAGTAACCTTGGGCCGGAGGATCATGAGAGGTAGTCAAGAATCTGGAAACGTTATGCGTTTTCAATTATAACCCGCAGAATGCCAGACTTAGCAGGGCCACCTGCCGCGATGTCTGGAGGACTTCCAGGAGGTAATAATCCAAACATTAACTTCTTCAAACTCTGGAGAGAATTTGCACTAGCGCAAGCATGGGATCAGAGCGGAGGGGCCAGACGGCCTGCGCCGTGTCAGCAGATTTGACCTTCGGGTCTCAACGGACGCCTCTGTAAACCACTAACTCACCCTTCTTTCTTAACTCTCCTTCAATGGCCTCACTTTTCTGTCCCCTGGCCTGGCCTGCCACACCAAAGGGGTTAATGAAGCTGTCCACTCATCCGCTCTCTGATCCTCCTCTTCATCTACTTGGGTTGTTCCTCTCTTCCTTTGATACTGGGAGGAACCCCCCCTCCCGTCCCTCCCCCTTCTCCATCCCGCTAAGCCACCTCCAGCCTCGCAGGAGGCGGATTAACCCATTTTCTTTAATAACCACATTTGTCACCGTAAATGTGATTACAGTTAGCTCCCCAACTGGGTGTGCAGTGACCGGTTGGGGGGAATGGGGGAGGGGGGGTAGAGCACGTGCAAGAGAAAGCGGGGGGGGGGGGGAGAATAAGTGGGAGTGAGAAGCAACAAACAGGAATGGACAGGTAATTACTCCTTCTCTCTCTAGGGATGGCCAGGCTGCCTACATCTTGTTAATGTGGTCACTTTATTCACTCACTCCTCATTCCCTTCAAGAGCACACCTAGAGAAAACATTAGGGTTTCAGAAATATAAAAATGGAGCAAGATCAATACGGTTTCTCCCCCCCCCCCTCAAATGGTACGCCCATGTGCACGTGGATACGTGGGTGCACACAGGGGCCAAAGAAATGAGTATCTACCCCTGTCCTAGACTGACAGGCTGTCTGAGAGCATTGCCGTGGGCCAGGTCACACTCCCTCAATCAGCTTCAGGGGCCCGACAGCCATTTTGACCTTTCTCCACCACACGGTGCTTCCTGGTGTGCTGGAGGCCGTGTAGGGCCACATGAAATGGTGTTGCGGGCCATATCCAACCCTCAGGCCACAGGTTGAGAATCTCTGGACTACAGAATCACACTGTGCAGTGCAGAAAACCTGCAGTTGCCCTAAAAAGAATGGTAACAAGCTGCTCTCATTCATCTGTGTTTTCTTTTTTTAGTGTGCAAGTTTCTAGTCCTTGGGTTTGCAGAGAAATGACTGACCAAAATAAAATATGAGTTTCTGCTTAAGACATAGAAACTAAAACGACTGGAATGCAGAGGGGAAGAAGTACAGTGGAACCTCAGTTAAGGTAATTAATGCGTTCTCCAGGAAGTTTCTTACAGCGAAAATTACTTTAACCAGATTTCCCACAGGAATGCATTGAATGCAATTTCCCATAGGAATGCATTGAAAAGCAAAATACTTTAACCAAAACACTGCTTCCCATAGGAATGCATTGAAAAGCGATTAATCCGTTCTGAAAATAATTCCGTAAACCGACCCACTATTTTCTATGGATTTCCTTTTGTTATGCAATCTTTATGTTAACCGAGCCGTTTGTTAACCGAAGTTCCAATGTAGTTAGAAAACAGATTTTTTTTCTTATCCTATCTAAGCTCCTGCTTCACCCACTCCTACATCCATGAACTGCCTTCTTCTACAAAAACTACACTTTTGGATAGAAGGGTCTTCCACGTTTGTATACACAGACTACTACTGGAGAGGCACAAGTTTAGAAGTCCACTTAGCCACAAAGCTTCCTGGGTTTCAAAGACTAAATAAGCTCATAGGAGTAAACAAATTGATTATTAGAAGTAGATCTGGGAAATGTTTATATTGTTGGACTACAAGCATTACAATCTAGAGAATCATCATTAGCGGCTTTGAGGGGACAGTTTACTCCACTCTAATTTTCTTGCATGAAAGAAAGGATATTAGCTTGATCATTCATAATGAGTACAGTAAAACCTTGCATAAAGAGCGCCTTGCTTAGAGAGTAACTCACTTAAAGAGCAGAATTTTCTCTGAATGGTCACTTCGCTTAACAACTAAAACCAACCAAAAACTCGCTTAACAAATAAATTGGGGTTCACAATTCCCCCTGCCAGAAATCAATGGTGTTTTGCTTAAAGAACAAACTCAGTTAAAGAGCAATCCTATAGAACGCATTATGCTCTTTAAGTGAGGTACAACTGTACATACTTTTTGTCTGGTCACAGGCAAGTGTCATGTTCATTACAACAGAATCATCCTGCCATCACAAACAGTGATGAAGCGACGATATGCATCACACACAAAAACCACACAATTTTTTTCTCCAAAAAGAAAAAACCCTCTAAAGGTAAAGGTTTCCCTTGCTTGAAAGCCAGTCATATCTGACTCTAGGGTTCAGTGCCCATCTCTGTTTCAACTAAACTAATATTGATTCTGCTTAATTTGTATGTTTTTACCAGAACTTCTACACCACAAATAGGCACTAAACCATTCTGCTCACTTCACTCTAAAACTACCCCGAACTTTCCTTTCTACAACCATCAGTTCCCTTGTCTAGTATTTATTTACATTTGGTGAGCTCCTGCTTTGGTTTTGCATATCCCACAGTTGTGAGGTATCCACTATGCAACAATGATTTGTGGGAAATCGTAGCTGCCTGCAGTTGTTGCACCAAAAACCTAGAAGAATTGCTCCTTCTGGCACAAGACTTCGTAGGGAGAGCAACTAGGTACTCTGGCCTATTCATCCTACTAGAAAATTGGGTTCAAATCGCAACTTGACTTCATAGTGGCATCTATTTAATCTAGCAACTTCTGTCCTTTCATCTGTAAAAATGGGGGTGGGTGGGAAAGAAAATATGTGTTTTCACTCATAAGTTGGTGAGTCACCGAAAGATTTGCCACAAGTCTTTCAAACAATAAAAATCCATAAAGCTTTTGTATAATCACCCCAAAACAAGAGATGTGAATGAGATTTCCACAAACAAATATACAGACTTATTTATTTATTGCATTTCTATCCCACCCATCTGGGATATTTTCCCCACTCTGGGCGGCTTACAACAAATTAAAAATAAACCTTTGGGGATGATTAAAAAAGGTGTATGGGATAATAGGAGTTTCCTTTGGCGCGTGATAAAGACAGGAAAAGGCAACACCCAGCAATAAGGGATAATTTTGCTCCAACATCCGACTTAAAATTGCACTCATCCCCAGAGCTACAGAGACAACACAGGAGGCTCATCGCTGCCAAATCTGTTTCTCTTTTCATTCCTCCCCACCCCCCACCCAGGAAAAACCACCCCTCCATGTTGCAGCTGGGGAAAGCGGGCCCCGGAGTCCTGGCGCCCGGCCACTTCTTAAATCACAGCTGCTGACATTTCCACCACCAGTTCTTTGTCAATGGGGCGGGGTGGGGAATAGGAATATCATTTTTCTAGCTTGATTCCGGGAGGAAATAATTTCCCATCCACTGCCATCAAGCAGGGGGAGGAGACGGAGAGAGCTTGCGAGAAGCAAAGCATGCAGAGGATGGATGGATGGATCCACAGCGGCGGCGCAGTCTGCCTGGGAGGATAAAAGGAGGGGGGTGGAGAGAAAGAAAACAGCAACATGGCAACCTAAGCTGCTTCCTGGTTATAAATAGAGACGCCTGAGAGATGGAGAGCAGAAGGATAAAGGTCCGTAAATACCAGGGCTTGGAAGGAGGGTGGGCAGGCGAGCAGGCGGTGCGCTGCCATTCTGACTCCCCATCCGTTGCCCTTTTCAATTACGGGAACCCTTGGCGAGTCCGGGCAAAAAGTGTTGGTTTTCTCTCCACCCACACTTCATGCCTGCTGCCCCTCTGCTCTGCTCCCCAAACCGCACCGTCCATTCCCCTGCGCTCGCACCCTCCAGCGAGGACATAAATGTAGTGAAATGTCATCTTCGAGAAACAGCAGGGAGTTTCCCCTCCCCATTCTGTCTCACCGCTTGGTAAGGCTGGGGTGGCCGGTTGGGGAAGATGGGCAGGAAGCATCAACAAAACCTGGCTCTTTCTCTCCTTTTCCCTGCCAGAGATGAAAAGAGAGACTACTTTTAAATGTGCATTCTCTCCCTCTCCCTCATTCTCTCTATATATTTCTATAGAGAGAGCAATAGCAATTTTACTTATATACCACTCCATAGCACAGAGATGCCCAAACGATGACCCATGGGCTGGATCCGGCCCCCAACATCACTTCATCTGGCCCACGCCAACCTCATCATATTTTACGAGCGTGTTCTACTTTCGCTTCTGGGAGCAACGAGGTCGTTGGGGGCTGGATCCGGCTCACAGGACATAGTTTGGCCAACCCTAGCTTAAGCACAGAAAATGGCAGCTAAAAATCTATCTCATCCTGTTGCAAAAGAGATTGCAAGGCATGTTTTACTTCTGCTTCTGGGAGGAAGCACGTGACATGCCTGTGGCCTGAAAAGTTTGGACACCCCTGCCATACAACTTAGTGCACTCTCTGGGAAGTTCACAAGTTCATTCGTATCCCCCCACCCGGTCAAACATGCTGGGTACTAATTTTACCGACCTCAGAAGGTTGGAATCCTGAGTCAGCCTTGATCCTTGGTCAGGATCGAACTCAACACATTCTGGCTGCAGTACAACAGGTATCCACTGCGGCGCCAGGACTCTTTTTATATAAAAAGATGCGGATGTTTTCACAAAAGGCTGGGGATAAGCAGATAAAAAGGCACAATTAAGTTCTTGC
The DNA here is from genome assembly GCA_030440675.1 of Furcifer pardalis. NCBI lineage: Eukaryota > Metazoa > Chordata > Lepidosauria > Squamata > Chamaeleonidae > Furcifer > Furcifer pardalis. The sequence goes on from CP126897.1 coordinate 27,895,255, forward strand.
TCTATATACTAAATTAGTAAGAAGGAGGAACTCAATGTCCATCCTTGCCATGGAGTTAGATAATTCATTTCCCTAATCCCAGAATACACCTGCCTCAAGCTGGTGTTTTGATACTAATTCACTGGACTACCTTAGGCAACTTTAGTGCTTTTCAAGCAACGCTTAGAAGAGTTATTTTTAGGTATTTCCCCAAATCAACAAAGCAACTAACCATGCCACCATTGGTGAATCTGGAAGGTACTGTCCAAAAAAGTCACATGGCTAAGCTTTGCTACCAATCTTAGGATCTGTATCTCTCAATTAAAATTAATGGGAATACCTGAATAACATCCGATATGCTGATGACGCAGTGTTGTTGGCCACAAACCCTGCAGATCTTCAGTTGATGCTTGGTTGAGTTAGCGCTTCAATAACAGAATATGGTTTGTATCTTAACACAGAAGACTTAACTATCGTGTTATAAACTGGGCACCAACACAAGAAATTGAAAGAGTGGATAAAACCGTCTATTTGGGGAGTACGTTAAACGAAAATTGGGATCCTCGAGGTAGAACTAGAAAAAGCAAGATCCGCCTTCAAATAAATGCAACATTTGTTATGCAGTAGAAATCTAACTGCTGCTACAAAGATCTGAATAGTGAGATGTTACATATTCTCAGTGTTGCTATATGGCAGTGATGGCAAAACATGGCACTCCAGGTGTTTTTGGACTTCAATTCCCAGAAGCCCAAGTTCCTGTGAATCCACATGAATGGGTTTTCTGGCACTGCAGGTGTTCTTAGACTTCAGTTTCCAGAAGTTCAAGTCCCTGTGAATCCAAACAAATGGGTTTAATTGCGTGCACACACAGTAACTCCATTTGTGTGGATTCACAGAGACTTGGGCTTCTGGGAACTGCAATCCAAGAACACCTGGAGTGCCAAGGTTCACCTTCACTGCTATATGGAGTCAAAGCTTGGTTATTAAAGCATCTGAAAAGAAAATCGAAACTTTTGAAATGTGGATCTACATCATGGGTTGACCATGTGACTAATGTAAGAGTGTTGCACCGGATGAATACAGAACAAGAACTGCTTAGGGCCATTAAGCAAAGAAAGCCCCAAAACCTTGGGCATATCATGAGGAACGACATCAAATATAAAATATTCCAACTCGTTATGCAAGGGAAGGAAGGCCCTGGACGTAGGTAGACTTCATGGCTAGAGAACCAGAGACTGATGTGGAATGTCCTCAGAAGAACTGTTCCAAGGAGTTAAGAACAGGAAGACTATCGCCGTGATGATAGTCAATATCCGGAATGGATATGGAACTTGAAGAAGTATCTTTCAACCTATACACACCCAGCATCACTGAAAAAGAATGAGAGGTCCCCATCTGATTTTCAAGCAACCTGAAAGACAGGTTGTGCAAGAAAGATTTAATTGTTTTCTTGGTTCAACAAGAAGGAGCTCCACCATGTTGAGGGTAGACTTGAGGAATGGAGAGGGGCCAATTATCCACCTACCCCCAACTCTACACTTTCTGCCACGGTGGATGCGGGGAGGACGTGGGATGTTGCAGCATGTTTATCTGTGTGAGGTGTTTTGGCACCTGGGCTTATGAGTCTAAAAGAAATGAACAGCTCTCTCTCACACCTATGATGAATAAATCTGCCCTCTTATGTGCATCATGAAATGTGACAAGAGTGACATCTTCTAACAGGCACCTTGGCCTAGTCTTGCTACCAAACACTTTAAATGGAGATTCTGTAGCTATGACGTTTTTCACCCACAATGTGTGCTTTCTCATATCAGTATGTAGCCTTTCTAAGGGTCTGCTTCTTTCACTCTTATTTTTTGATTTAATATTGTTTCTCAGGGAATGTTGATTTGAGGAATGGAGCAAGGGGGAGTCCATTTTAAAGGCAACATGTTTTCAAAGGAGGTGTTGCAAGATTTGTGGGAGGAAAAATGCTTTGAAATACAGTACAATGCTAAATGGTTTTTAAAGTTTTGTTATAAGTGGTCAGCATCTTTCCATATTTTTGAACAAAACTCATTAATCTACTATTAACTAAATGAAACAAAAATACTAACAGCAATGGGACATTCTACTGGCTATTAATATAGCACTTATTTATATGGAGCCCAGTTTCAATTTATCAATCTATGTATCCTGTTCATGTCTTTCAAGGATGTGCTTCTTAAATCTGCAGAACTTCTAGCTACCAGACAAAAAAGTCTTAAGAACCCATTAACTCTCTTCTTGGCAAAATGGCAAGCACTACAAAGATAAACAACAGTGGGTTAGGCAGGATATCAAATTGGGACTTGGGAAACCTAGGTTCTAGCTTGCACTATAGCATGAACTTCCCCAAGATGACCTTGAGAAAGATACCTTCGTTCAACTTGCCCGACCTCACAAGGTTGCTGTAAGAATGGATGGAAGAAGGAAAGAGCCATATCACCAATTAAAATAGAGTTGGCCAGAATCCTACTGGAGTTCATGTAAGGTCTGCATAACTTACTGCAGCTAACTGCAACTAACTGATGAGGTGCTAGGCTAGGGGACATTTCAGTCACATGCCTGGTCATGCATCTTGAGCACTCAACTTCTGTGAATTAGCTCCAGCAGGCTGCACAAAGCTGACTTCAACATCAATAGGATTCCAGACCTTAAATTTTTAAAAAAAACCTGGTCCTGGCTCACAGTGTAAAATAAATAAATAAGAGTTTTTGAGAAATGCATGGGTTATGGCTCTTTAGTATTAATAGTATTCATCAACAACGCACAAAGAAGAAAGCCAGGACAATTTAAAAGTATGAAAGTTTGGGAAATGACATGCAATTTCAGGCATTATATTTTATTTATTTATTTTATTTATTTATTTCTCACACTTGCTAACAATATCTATGTAAAAATGCAAAGACTTCTCAAGGTAAATTGAATGTTTTGGGGAGGAGACATGCTTTATTTTTCTTTTTTCCTCAAAGAACACATTTTGTCTCCTCATAGTTCATTCACAAGAATGAAGAGAAATAAGAGTTCTTCTCTTCCCCATTCACAGGGCAGAATTGTCTTACAGGCAAACATGCATATGCAACTTGCACAAATAGATACCATAGCTCTCAACAAGCCTTTTTTAACTCCCACAGGGGGTGGGGGGGGGGAGAGAAAAATAATTACTTCTCACGTCAGAGTAGCCTATGTAATCTCATTACACTCCGGCATTGCTCATGTAAAGTGGTTTCCAGGCAAAAAGATTCCACACCAAAGTTAGGACTGGGCCTATTATGCACCAGTGCAAGCTGAACTTTTCTGTACAGAGGCTGAACATTGCAGCTTCTATATAACATTTTCAGGTCAGGAGAGGGAATTGCATGTATGCTCCCATTTCACATACTTTATCGTTTCTGCTAGAGACAGAAACTCAAGTAAAACTGAGCAACCCACTAAAATTCCACTACAACTAAGGGAAATCCCAGTATTGTCCCCTAATTTTCAGATATTTTTTTATTGGGTATGTTCCCACACTTTCAATTATATTCTGGTGTCTCTGAGAGATAAATGATGCGTTTCTAGCCTGCCAAAGATTTCTCCAAATGCTGATTTCTTCATTCTGCAGTTGCACAATGTGTCTCAGGAGTGATAACTAGTCAAATAAGGAACCTGCTATATCCCCAGTTTCTTTAACAGGCAGGGGCCTGAAATATGTCACACCACTTAGGTCTAGCTCAAGGGTTCTCAACCTATGGCCCAGGGGTGGGATGCAACTTGGAACACATCTCATGTGCCCCCCCCCCAATCGCCTCCGCCACACCTGGAAGTGCCATGTGTGGCAGGCAGGGCAAAATGGCCGTCCACACTCTTCCCCCCCCCCCCAAGTTGTCTGAGGGAGCGTGACCTGACCCTCGGCTTCAAAAGATTGAGAACTCCTGGCCTAGCTCATCATTGTCTTATCCACACACCGTACCCTCAAAAGCTAACCTTCCTTGTTCCAACACACCATTGTGTTGCACTATTGGGAACCAATCAAGCCATGCGCTGTTGGGGGAAATGCAAACGAACAGAGATATCCTGCCAGCTAACAGTGACAGAAAGGAGAGATTTAAAAGAGGACAAGGAGAAAAAACAGCTGGGTGGAGAGATAACACTCCCCCCTCCACCTTACAAGCCTTTAGCCCTAACTATCATTAGGTTTAAAGTCTTTATCTCCAAGCAAATCTCCCCCAGATCGAGAGATTAAGGAGGATACTGTTTGCTACCAAGCTGATGAGACTGGAACACAAGGGTGTAATGGAAATGTTTGTTCTGAGGACAAATGTAGAAATGAAACCCTAGATTGAATGTGGAGAGGGCAACTTACATCACACACGCCCCAGACATGCACGCTACATTGTCCATTCTGTGGGAAGAGTTACACAACTTACTCCTCATCCCAGCAGAAGTGTGCATACGCAAAGCCAACATATCTGCATCGAGGACAGAGGCTAATTAACCTGGAGAAGTCTTCTTGTGGTGCACAAACATTCAAGAATTAGTTATCATTCAGGAACACAATCATGTGTGTCCTTCTCTTTTAAGCGCACACAGAGGAAATACCTTCAGCCTCCAGACACACAACAGTGAAATACATAGTATAAAATCTCTAGAGGGAAATCCCAAAACCGCCTACAAGTCTCTGAAGGGCCCGTATGGGTTTATGTCAGTTTCCTTTATGTGATTTCTCCCTTGGTTTAATGATACACAAGAGAAGTGTGAATATTATTAAGAGTTGATACAAATGGACTTTCAAAAAGATAAACCGAGAAAGAAAGAAAATTCTTTAAATTTCTGAAGAAAACTAAGAAACACAAAGCAAAACAGTATAAAGTACCAAGGATTACAAAATCTGAATGATTATGTTCCCGGAAGCATTTGTTAGTTTTCCTACAAACTGTGATTTCCTCTATATTAAATCATCCAACCATTTGGCAAGGAAATTATGGCTCTCCTTTTGGAAAATAATACTACAGTATAAGTATTTGATAGGTTAACTCATTGTCTAATTATAGCTGCTATTTAGAGCCAGGCAAGCATTCCCAACACAAAACTGATCGGTAAGGTCTGGCATTATTTTTGAGTGCCAGGTGAACCCAATAATGAAAAAAATAGCTCACAGAGAGTTGGACAGTTCAGTCATCAGATGTATCTTTACTAGGTTACTGGCTGATACAGCACCATGTTGCTTGGCTCATTTGTACAAGTGATCTGATTTTCTTGAGTCTCTATGCTCCCCGTTCTCTCCGCTTCACCATTTGTTCCTAGCGGTAAAATGTGACCCACATTGCATGTCTTAGTGCGGAGTGGGGTGGGGAGAGGTCTTAGAAAACCGTTTCAGACACGATGGCCTTCTACTACCTTGTCATCCCATTAGTTCCCTAAAGATACAGGTCAGGTACAACGCTTGCCACGTTCCACATCGGTCTCCCTCAGGTTGCCTGCGTGTGGAGTCTGGTTCACTCCTTCCTATCTAAAGGTCACACTGACCAAGTGATGTGGGGGGAGGCTGCTCAGCTCAATAACCATGTCAAGCTGGATTAGGAAGCTGAACCTACTTCCCCGTGGGTGAGAAAGAACGGTAAGGAAGGGCACCTTTCCGGATTCCTCTATACTCCTTTCCTGCCACGCCAAGGGGGAAAAATCTGTGCTACTGGCTAGCCATGTTCATGAGATGGCACGCAACCATTATGCTGAGAGAATGTCATACAACATTCTCAAGTCACTTTAAAAGAAACCCCAACACTTACCTAAGTATCAGCCCAGGATCTCAAAATGTCCTGGAGTCTCACCTTTAACCTTCCTTCAACAACAGCGGGCTACCTTCAAAGGTTGCAAGAAACCCCTTTCTCTTATACAGGAACTAGCCAAGGAATTTTGCTTCCTTTCAAAAGAATCCATTGTTCATTTCAGTACTGGAACCTGTTGAAGTTATCCTCAGATCTGCTTGTCTGACCCCAACACTCTTTTTGACACTGTAATAACCCACATGTGTGAAGGTCTGGTGGATCCACCATTCTGGAATAACAGACAATCAAAGTCTCCATTGTAGTTCCATAGCATTTTAGAGGAACACATGTTAAACAGACACCAAAATAAGGAGTTGCTCCTTATCATAAATTTTAACCACCATATTCCAAAGAACACTTGTCAAAGAGTGGCAAAAAGTTGAAGCACTTTCCCCTAGCATTCTCATACATGCTTATGGGAATGATTTGACCACACCCACTGCTTACAATGCCTTTCTCCAACCAAGTATTTCTCCAGACATTATGAACTGCGCATCTAATCGGCCTCACTGAATTTGGCCTATGGTGAAAAAATCCTGAGAATTTGAAGTCCAAAATATCTGGCAGGTATAGGCTGGAGAATAATCCTTTACAAGGTCAATGAACATGTATATTGTCCCTCTTATAAATTAGTATCAGTTTTTGAAAATCTTTGTCCTGCCTTCACCTGTGGAATAAATTAGCTGGTGCAAAGAGTAGATTTGATTTCTGAAGAAATGGTCTGTAGCCCACAAAAACTGAAGCCAAAGACTGTAATATATACTGGCCTTTATAGTAACACTTGGCACCACCACCCCTCAGAAACAAGACTACAGACAAATACAGCTATCCCTCTGAAAATATCAACTGGACTAGGACTCCGTTTAACAGTTTTGTGACGCATTTGTAAATGTGAGCATTTGTAAATCTATCTCCCTCACAGGCCAAAAAAATGTCCACTGTGTATTTTGCGCTGTTATATTTTTATTGGATGAATTTAAAGTTCATGTAAGTAACAGATTTGCGTTACTAAACTCTTTTGACCGTGAACCAGAAGAACTGTGGGTTGAAATCAGAGATATTATCACAGTAGAATGCAAAAAGACAATTTCTGCACTAAAAAGAAAAGCCTAGATAGATATCAGAAGAAACACTTAAAATTGTGAACAGATGAGTAGCAAAAGTAAAAGGTGACAGAAATAGGGTCATAACCCTGAATGCAGATTCTCAGTGACTGTCTCATAGAGACAAAGAGAACTGTTACAATAACCAGTGCAAAGAAATGGAGGAAAACAACAAAGCAAGAAAAGATAAACAAGAGATCTCTTCCAGAAGATCTAAGAGATCAAAGAGAAATTTAAGCCTATATTAATGCATGTTCAGCAGAGACTACGGAGAGACAGAATAGTTTCCTACAAGCAAAGGTGTCAGACAAGGATGGATTTTATTCCCTCTATCCATTCAATCTGTATGGAGAACATACCATACATAAAGCTGGACTAGATTTAGATGTCAGAGGTGGAAGAAATATAAATATTGTAATGGAAGATATGCAGGTGGAAATATCTTACTGGCAGGAAACGACGATGTGAAACAACTTTTAGACAAAGTGAAAGAAGAAAGTGACAAAGCAGGACTGCAGTTGCATCTTAATACAAAAATCATGACTGCAGAAGAACTACACAACTTTAATATTGACAATGAAGAAACCAAAAGAACAAAGGATTTTGTATAGCTGAGTGCAATTATCAATCCAAATGGAGACTGCAGCTCAAAAAAGAGCAGATGACTGGGATTCAAATGGGTAGTAACAAAGCAATTAGAAAAGTTTACCAATGTAAGAATGTGTCACTGGAGAGCAAGACCAAGATCATCCACATTCTTGTATTCCCAGTCATTATGTCCAGATATGAAAGCTGGACATTAAAGAAAGATGACAGGGGGGAATTGATTTGTTTGAAATATGGTGCTGGAGGAGAGTTTTGCAGATAGACTGGACTGACAGAAAGACTAACACATGAGTCCTGAAGCAAATCAAGCTTGATCTATCATTGGAGTTAAACATAATGAGGCCAAGATTGTTCATTCTCCGGGCACGTCATAAGAAGGCAAGATTCTCTAGAAAAGATGATAATGCTGGGCAAGGCTAAAGGGCAGTAGAAAAGAGGAAGACCAAATACACATTAGATTGACTCCCTAAAGGAAGCCACAGGCTTGAATTTGCAAGAGCTGAGCAGGACTGTTGAGAACAGAACATTTAGAGATCACTCATTCATAAAGTTGCCATAATTCAAAAGCAATTTGATGTGTGGATCATGAGAAACTATTTTTTATAACAACAACAAATATTTTTGTTTGCTTGTTGTAGTAGGTCATGTATTTCTATTTTGGGCTTTTATGTTAATGATCTTGAGCATGTTGTTAACAATGAAAAAGTGGGGTACAGGAACTTTCTTTTTTACAAAAAAAAAAATAACAATGGAATTACAACTATGGAGAAGAGAAAGCAGAAACCTAGCATCAGACATATTAAACTGGTCTAGTAAAATAATGGCTACCATGAGAATCTGTCTGAATCAGGTGTCTTTCTTTCTAAGAGTAGCAATCAAAAAAGCCCCACAGAAATATCCACAGACAGCAAATACTATAGCCCAGTGATGGCAAACCTTGGCACTCCAGGTGTTTTTGAACTTCAATTCCCAGAAGCCCTGATCAGCAAGAGTGCTGACTTGGGCTTCTGGTAATTGAAGTACTGTACAGTAATTACTGCTATTGCCACAGCCATCTTTACCAAGTCCTCTCATCAGTCAAACCATCACAGGTATCCTGCTACTGAAGACTTTTGAACTTTCTAACTATCATAGTCAATATACATTTTCTTTTTTCAATTAAGAGAAGAATTCTATTAGGAACTAAATGCAAAATTTTAGACGTGGGTTTTGATCACAGAAGTGAAAAGAAATTCTAGACATAATCCTCACGTCTGTATGAAAATGGGACACATTTAGCTCTCTATGAGAATAAGCCCCTGTTTTATAATAATTAGGACTATCAAAGCATCGTATGGCAAGGAAAACCACAGGAGAATGCATTGTGCTTTCTATATCTAGGATAGGAGTTCTCAACCTTTTTAAACTGGGGGCCAGGTCATGCTCCCTCAGACAGCTTTGGGGACAGGACAGCCGTTTTGCCCTTCCTCCACCACATAGTACTTCTGGGTGTCATGGAGGCAGGGGGGGCGGGAACCATAAATTGGTGCTGTGGGCTGCATCTGGCCCACAGGTTGCAGGTTGAGAATCCTTGCTCTAGGACATGCAGATTCTCACTTTCTCAATCTCTCAGCTACAGCAAATGCCAGTGTAATAAAAAATACTATTTCAAAGCCATTTTGCCCTGAGTTTCCACACTATATATGGTGAGTACCTTAAAAATGCCCTCACAATTCATGTTCCCAATGCTTAGTTTATGTATTCGCACGCACGCACGCACGCGCACACGCACGCACGCACGCACGCACACACGCACGCACGCACGCACGCACACACACACATCAACAGCCCAATTTTGTCAAGGAAATTCAAATTTCCTTTCTTAAAGGACCAGCTGTTGATGTCATATATCTTGATGTCACTGTCTGATGCAGTTTCATTCCAGCTAAAGAGGAACATCTATGTATAGGCTGGTGGAGGAAAGAGTACAGAAACCTTAATTGTCTCCTCAACTACTATGCCACTGGTGTAGCAGACAAGTTAAACCCCGAAAGGGAAAAGGTAAGTTCCAAGAAGTTGCAAGAAAAAGAGCTCTTCAATTAGTTGTCGGTGTTTATTAGCTGTTCACATACAACAGTGATGGTGAACCTTTTGGAGACCGAGTGACCAAACTGCAACCCAAAACCTACTTATTTATTTCAAAGTGCTCACACAGCAACAGGGAGGAAGGAAACACTCCCATTGAGCTGCTTGGCAGAGGGATGGGGCAAATTCGGTGCTGGGGTGAGGGAGGAAGCAATCCCACTGGGCTTCTGGGCTAAGGGGTGGGGTGAACTCAGTGCTGGGGGAGGGAGGAAACACTCCCATTGGGCTGCTGGGCAATGGGCGGAGCAAACTCTGTGCTGGGGTGACTGCATGGGTGCCCACAAAGAGGGCTCCGAGTGCCACCTCTGGCACGCGCGCTACAGGTATGCCACCACTGACATACAACTACAAACTACGCACACAAAACAAGTTTCTAACAAATATACCAACTGTGCCTATACCAACTGCCAGGGGAAGAAGAAGCCAGGGCAAGATGAGGACCTTGCCGCCCCTCCCCCTGTGCCTATAGCAACTATCAGGGGAAGAAGCAGCCAGGGCAGGATGAGGACCTTGCTGCCCCTTCCCCTGTGCATATACCAACTATCAGGGGAAGAAGCCAGGGCAGGATGAGGACCTTGCCGCCCCTCCCCCTGTGTCTATACCAACTGTCAGGGGAAGAAGCAGCCAGGGCAGGTTGAGGACCTTGCCGCCCCTCCCCCTGTGCCCACACCAATTTATTGTATTGTAATGTAATGTATTGTCTGTAAGCCGCCCTGAGTCGCCACGGCAAGTGGGCGGCAATATAAATTTGAACTAATAAATAAATAAATAAATAAATAATAAATAAATAGGTTTCATTTTTGGTGAAAGTTCTTTTTTGAACTTTGGCTTGGGTCGGCAGACAACAGCGTGGAGGGCCGGGATTGGTTCACTTGTATGGGGGGGGGGGTGTCATTTCCTATGGATTTCATTTCCTGAAGTGAGTTTTCCAGTTAAGAGACCAGTCTGTAAAGCAGGGGGTCACTGTACTATACCAGAATTGGCAAACTTATGGCATGCCTGCCCGAAGGGGTACTCAGAGACCTTTTTGTGGACACACCATCTCTGCCCAGCAGCCCAATGGGAGCACTCCCTCCCTCCCCCAGCACAGAGTTCATCCCACCCCTCTGCCCAGCAGCCCAATTGGAGCGCTTCCTCCCTCGCCTCCAGCACAGAGTAGTTTTGGGGTTGCAGTTTGGGCAGTCAGTTTCTAAAAGGCTTGCTATCACTGTACTGAGTTTGCAGCAAATTTTATGGAATTATCTAGACGGTCCTTATCAGGGCCAGAATTGATAATTACCATTTTTCTGGCATATAAGACTCACTCCCCCCCCCTTTAAAAATACACTGGAAAATTGGAGTGCATCTTGTACTGTATACAGTGGCCTATAGTGGGCTATTTTGGTAATAATTGGGTGCATCTTATACTCCAATGCATCTTATATGTCGGCAAATATGGTATCTCTGCTAATACTGGGCGGCGTACAACAAATTAAAAAGATGTTTACAAATAACAATATAAAATTAAGCATAAACAATAAAACAAACAGAACAAATGATAGGCAAAAACAATAAACAATAATGATGCCCCAAAGACAACACTTAAAATGCTGGAAGGCATGTGTGGGAATTTCTAAACAAATTTCAAAGTGGTGCTGGACAACAGTTTAGACAAGAAAAGGGGATATTTATCTGCTGGGGGAGCAATATGCAAATATGAAGAAAAACCAAATCAGACAGCATCTATATCCGGGGTGTCGGCCATGGGCCAGTCACATGGTTCAGGGAGCCAGTCACTACGGCCCAAAGCCCAGATGCGCCCCCCAATACCAATTCATACGGCTCGTGAAGCCCTCATTGCTCCAGGAGGAACGAGGGCTTTGTGGGGCGGATGAATTGGCATTGGGAGCCACATCCAGGCTCCAGGCCATAGTTTGGGCACCCCGATCTATATCAATGTTCGTTACGTTCTGCAAAAATGCAAAGAAAATTATCTTGTCAGGGGGAGAAATAATGCAATTGACATTGCATAATTTTGGTGCAAAAAATACTTAACTGCTTTCTTTTAGTATTTAATAAATCATGTGTTGTTGTATTTTGTGTGTATGCTTGCTTAATGCTTTTAATATTTCTTAATGCCTTATAAGTGAATGTTAATACAATCCATCTGTTTATTGCAATGCTCTGACATGAATAAATAAATAAACCCCATCCTTTGTCCACAGAACTCAAAGAAGTAAACATTTCTGTCTTTTGTTAAAGCCACTTTATTCACATAACAAGGCTGGCTGAATAGCTCAATGGTTTAGGTATCTGCCTGAGGAGCAAGAGGTAGAGAGTTTGATTCCCCAAGAGTTTGATTTTTTCGGAGAAAATGCAAACTGCACAGCCCCACAATGCACCCTCAAAAGAAGGGAAGAGTAAACCTCTTGTGTGTGTTCTATACATAAAAAGAGGCTATGGTGATTTAGTGGTTAAGATGTTGAACTTGACAACTGGAAGATCAGCAGGTCAACATTTTGAGACCTGAGTGGTGTATGACAGAGTGAGTTCCCGTCTCCTGCCAACCTAGCAGTTCGAAAGCAATCAATTGCAAATAGATATCACTTTGGCAGAAAAGGTAACAGTGTTCCATGTGATCTGGTGTCTAGTCATGCCTGCCTCGTGTCCACAGAAATGACTGCAGACACAGACCATGCTAGCTCTTTGGCTGTAAACAAAAATGAAAACACTGAACCCTAGAGTCGGATATGACTGGCTTTCAAGCAAGGACAACCTATTTAGAAAACCCTGAAAAGGGTCACCATAAATCAGAACTTACTTGATGGCTTGTTGTTGTTGTTGTTGTTGTTGTTGTTTTCACATTTTTTTAAAAAAATTCCTGCAGGGAGATAGGTTAGCCCACAAGGATATTTTGGCTGGGCCAAGACCACCTAGTAAAGCTTCATGCCAGGTGAAGCTCCATAAAATGACTACCCTTTAAGTCAGGGGTGCCCAAACTATGGCCTGAGGGCTGGATCCAGCCCACAGGCCATAGTTTGGGCACCCCTAGTTTAAGCAGAGAAAATGGCAGCCTAAAAAATTCTATCTCATCCTGTTGCAAAACATATCTGTTGCAAAACCGATTGCAATAAATAACTCTTATTTCATACCAGCTAAAGCTTCTAAAGCAGTGGCTCCCAACCTTTGGGCTCCAGATGTTCTTGGACTACAGCTCACAGAAGCCTTCACCATTGGCTGTGCTGGCCAAGATTTCTGGGAGCTGTAGTCAAGGAACATCTGGAGCCCCAGGGTTGGAAACCACTGTTGTAAAGAGTTTTGAAAGGCAGCTCCACATAGAATGCATTATAATATTCCAGCCTCTGTGTTGAACAGGGACGTTTATCCCTCCCTAGATAGAGAAACACCAAGCATGTTAATTTAATCTGGTAAATTTCTGTAGCCACTGCAGCCGCTGGGGCTTCTTGAATTACCAATAAATGCAATAACAGTCTCAAACTAAGCACCTGCTCCTAGGGATAGGAGCAAGAGGGACCCAATCTAAGCCCTGGCATATTCCTTTATCCAGATTGGTTAGTGTTACGACAAACAACATTCTCATATTGCCTGGAGTTCACTCAAAATCTTGTTTTCTGCTATTTTACCAGGCATTTCGGACTGCAGTGGCTCAAGTGGCTAAGACACTGACTGGAAGGCGGCAGGGCAGCAGTTCGATACCTGAATACTGCAGGACAGAATGAGCTCCTGCAAGTAGATAAAGAGGTACCACTTTGGTGGGAATTTAAACAAGGGTCCGTGCACTCTGGTGTCTAGTCATGCCTGCCACATGACTATGAAAACATCTGCAGAAGCAGACAGCGCTGGCTCTTCAGCTGTGAAACAGAGATGAGCACTGAACCCTAGAGTCGGATACGACTGGCTTTCGAGCAAGGGTGACCTTTACCAGGCATTTCATGCATGTAAGGACTGTCTTGGCAGACTCTATGGTTAAAATGTGTGGAAGGAAGGAAGGAAGCCATATAATTCATTCATAGAAAAAATAACATAAGTACGTATGTTAACATTTCTTTAGAGTGGAACCCTCTGAAATCTCCCATAATTCTGTTACCCATTACCCAAAGCCAACGAGCATTACATGGTCTGATGAACTCGTGAATTTTTAATGTTTTATGGTGTTGTGTGTTTATAGATTACCCATTGCGGTAATACATTTTGTAAGCCGCCCAGAGTCGGGTCTTCCCGAGTGGGGCGGGGTATCAAATTCGAACAAATAAATAAAATAAATAAATAAATAATAAATATGAGAACAAGAAATACTTCTCCTATAACATAGTTATGGGATTCTCTAAAAATATAAGATACAGCTCTAACTAACTGCTTTGTTCAGCTTGGTCCATAGTGGGTGAATTGATTAAACTAAAGAAGAACTCAACCAATGCCCATGTGCTTTTGAATGGTGTCTCTTGAAGACAGGAAAAGAAGACTGCTATCTTTAGATCCCCGTTCTGAACATCCAAAGACACATCCAAGTTAGACAAGACATTTATTATTAATTATATTTACATTCCACTTTCTTTCACTAAGCTCAAGACAGTGTCTGTGGCTCTCTTCCCTCCCCTATTTCTTCTTCACATCAACCTATGAGGTAGGTCAAGCTTGCTTATTATCTGAAATAGTAGTACACTGTAACAATGCATGAAAGTTCATTATTAAATAAATCTGTTGGTCTTAAAAACAGGCTCTTTTTTGCTGCTGTTGTGAAAAAACAAACTAATATTGCTTTGAAAAATTACTGACCCAAACACAAACAGTGATGACGCTGATCAGGGTAGATAACAATTAATTATTTCTTTTTTAAAATTATTTTTAAAACAAAATTAGATTTCTTTACATAAAATCCTTTTTAAGGAAAAATCTATCTAAATAAAGCTCTCTATTTAAGATATGTGCTAGTCGAAAGGTTATTCATCATGAAATTAGGATTAGTTTTTAATTATGTTGCATAGCCCTGTATATTTGTGCAAAGTTTAAATTTTTGGTAAATGAATTCCATTAATCCATTCACAATATCATGCTCTTCCAGAAGTTTCTATAAGATTATTGGACAGTTTTTCTACCTAGAAAATATTATCACAGGTGCTTGGCTTTACAGTTCTCCAAACTGTGAATTTGCATATGCAAAGACCACTTGACTCTTCTTCACAGCAAAAATGTTATAAAATAAACATACAGAGTTGATAAAAAGACCCAAATCCCATTTGTTCCTTTGCAAATTAATGTACACAGAATCAACCTTGCTTGAAAGCCAGTCATATCCAACTCTAGGGTTCAGTGCTCAACTCTGTTTATAGCCAAAGAGCTAGTGCTGTCTGCATTTGCAGACGTTTACGTGGGCATGTGGCAGGCATGCCTCAAAACTGGAGTGCACGGAACGCTGTTTACCTTCCCACCAAAGTGGTCCTATTTATCTATTTGCAATTTCTTACTTTCAAACTGTTAGGTTGGTAGGAGCTGGGACAGAGACGAGCACTCACTCTGTCATGCAGTACCCGGGAATCGAACTCAGACCTTCCAGTCAGCAAGTTCAGAGTCTTAACCACTTGAGGCAACGCAGTCCCTTCTTAAGTGCTAAGTTTCCACAAATTCAATGAATAAACGAAAATTCTTGCAAGTAGAACATATCTGCACAAGAAGCTCAGTGTGAGAAGTTGGGGCAAGCAATAAAAATGAAATGAACCCTTTTGAGCCTTTTGGGTAAAAAACTATTATTAAGATATCATCCTAAAGAACAGAGATTTAAATCAAATCCACCATGTCTCAGGGGAATCTAAGGTGTCAATTCTACCATCCTTACTGCTACAGCGTAATGATTCTCTAGTCTAGACCAAGGGTTCCCAACCTAAGGCCTGTGGGCTGGATCTGGCCCATGGTGCCATTTCATGTGGCCTCCACCCCTCCAAGGGTATTTGAAAAACAAAATGGCCACCCCTTTGAAGCTGTTGGGACAAAATGGCCACCACCATCATGCAGACAGGGCAAAATGGCCGTCCGGCCCTCAAAGCTGACTGAGAGAACGTGACCTGGCACCCGGTTTGAAAATGTTGGGAATCCCTGGTCTAGACCAAAGTCTGATCCATTAACCACCTTCTATCAACCTGGTACCCACCAGAAATACTTCAACGATAAGCCCAATCATCCTTCAATATGTCAAATAATACTTTCCAGGATAAGAGTTGCAGATGGCCACATGTGGTGCACAGTGATTTGGGGAAGGCTGTCTTAAGACCATTGTTATTGGTCAAAGAGGAAGTTCATTAATTCTTTCAAGACTGCACATACGTTTGAAGGGATGGCCAATCATGTGGTCTTCTTCCATCTGTTTTATCCACTCCCCACCAGACTCTATAATATGTTCACACACACAAACCACCCCAAAGCCACTTTCACAGCCCCACAGATCCCCCCCCCAACAGATTGATAAAGACAAATCAATATAGTTGCATGTAGGGAAACATCTGCCACAAATCTAGCTGTAAAACTCTCAAGGGGAACGGCAGGGTGGGGAGTATATTACACTGGGTATATTAATCTTCAGGACAGACATCCATGCCAAAGAAGGAACAGAGGTGCTGCTTTGCTAACAGTGCTAGAGGGAAATCTCACAAACTCCAGACTAGACATGGGAGAAAGAAGAGGAGAGAATCACAGTACAGTACATTTTTGAACAAACTCCCGGTCCCGGAGTAATTCTCTTCTCATTGTCTTTTCCCCCCTTTCTACTTTAAAAAGGAAAATACAGTAAAAAAAAACCCCACTTACATATGCCTCCAGTTACATAAAATTCGACTTACAGAATGATTTTGTACTGACTTTTTTTCGTAAGTAGGAGTTTTATTGTACAAGAAAGAAAGGAAAAGGGTTATAGGAGATGAGAAATAATCTTGGCTGACGTCCCTCCCTTATTTGGGGTATCAAAATTCACCAAATAATAATAATAATAATAATAATAATAATAATAATAATAATAATAATAATAATAATAATAATAATAATAATAATAATAATAATATCATCATCATCATCATCATCATCATCATCATCATCTGTTACTGAAGATCCTTCCCCCCCTTTAAAAGTGGAACCTTTGTTTTGAAGTGAAATTGGGGCGGAAAGAAGCAATAAAAAGGAAGAGTGTGCATAACAATATGAGCTACAGTACCTAATTAAGAGGAAAGGGAAACTCACTGATTAGTCAGCGTTTTCCCCCCTTGTTATCTTTTAATCAAAACACAAAAAGCAGTTCACACACATCACAAGTTTTTTTTAATTTTTGTCTGACAATTATTATATTTTGGTAACAGTTTGTAGCTTCATCTTTCCCCCATTTTTATTCTTTTGTGTGAAAATGAAAAATGAACAAGCCCGAGTCGTAGGGCAAGTTACTTTAACTAGGACTATTTCAAGGGCCAGCATCACACTACCGCACTTATCACACACTCAGGCGGTGCAGAAAAACGTTCTCACTCAATGACAACGATATTGTGGGGCTTCCCAGAATCCCGCTCTGTTTCCTGCTATCGAAAGAAAATTATCTTTTCTCTAGAGCTGGGCAGCATGCCTTTAGGGAAGTGTGCAGTGACTGATACTCAAGCATTGAGGAGCTGTTCTTCTTTCGAGAACCATATTCTGCCTGCCTGGAGGTGGTCAGGCAGAGGCATACACCTCCCTCCTTTTCTCTTATCCCTTTCTCTCTTTCCTTTCCCCCCAGGAGCTAAAACAGGAGAGAGCAGCTGTGCCCCTCCAGATGTTTTTCACCTAGAATACCCATCATTTCTAATCAGCACAGCCAATAATAAGGGAAGCTGCAGTTGAAAAACATCTGGAGAGATTCAGTTGTGAAACAAATCCGAAGAAATATAGCTGCATATTTTTACTTCTCTTCAAATATTTCCCCTTAAAGTTACCACAAAGACTGTGGTGGACAGAAGCCACACAAAAAAGTATGGAGGCAGGCTCTTAGCCGCATTCGTAGCACCATGCTATGTTCCAGTCTGTCGCAGGCTAGCCACCCAGCACTGCTGCCAAACAAGGGGGCTGTAAAATTGGTCTATTACTTGAGTAATTAGTACTTTGACGAACTCAGAGACCAAGAGCCTGTGTTGCCATCTTGTTTCTTACTTCTTTTGGAGCTTAGGGCAAAGCAGCACTAAGGACACCCTCAAGTATGTCAGGCTCTTAGCCAAGTCACAGTGGTGTCGAACGGTGGGATACGTATCTGTTAGATTTAATAGAAGAGACAAGAGCAAATGTTTAAATGGCAAAGGAGTCTGACATTTGATTTATTGATTTATGTATGGCTTATTTATTTATTTATTTATTTATTTATTTATTTATTTCTATGCTGCCCACCTGGGATATTTTCCCACTCTGGGTGATGTACAATAATTAAAACCAGACATATACTCAAAATAACAACTGATGGTATCAAGGGTGGCACAGTCCAATTCTGCCTATCAGCTCTGGATTTGCCATGCAGGTACTTAGCCAAAGACTGGGAAAGACCCCAAGTAATTGAAGAGACCAATGACATCAGACCTCGGCTATTCTTAGCTGGCCTCCTGTGCAAAAAATAAAAAATAAAAATAAAAAATCACAGATGCTGACCTTCAGTCCAAGTTCCCAATCCCAGTCATTTTCTTTGCCTAACCATCTCCTCCGTCTTGGAGTGTTTAGAGAGGGCTTAAGCCAACAAACTCAAGATACTGTACTTCAAAAGTGGCTTGGCAAGAGTCCCTATTCCCAGGGATTCAGGAAACAACACACTTCCCTAGTTTATAGGGAGGCACATGAGCTTCTGTACAGGATACCGGGAAAAGGACTCAAGAGTCCTATACTTGTTCAAATGGGTTCTGTACTCCCACCTGATTATTGCCCAGACCTCACTGTCTTTATCCAGATATGCTAGACATCTTCACCCAGATATGCTAGACATCCTACATCACTAACTGCACACCCTTGAGCTCTTTGGGAAAATGCTGAGATTTTTTTAAAAAAAACTTATTTCATAAACAATAAGATAAATAGATCTCAAACTCTTTCTGAGATAAAGTATTTCTCTATTCATTTCTAACAAAAGAGAAACAACAGCAAAACTTCCCCCGCTAATTTTCTCTCTCTATCTCTGTCTTATACAGCTGCAAGAGGCCACAAAACCACAAGGTTTGGATCACTAGTCTTGGCCTCAGTTGACCTACACAGCACTGAGTAACTTTTAGAACTGGGATACTGAAATGGCCGCCTGCAACTCTAATGGCCATCTACACAGAGCGGTCTCTCTCTCTCTCTCTCTCTGTGCATGCGCACATGTGCATGCATATGTTTCAGGCCAATCTGTTTCAGCTCTATATCTTTCTCACACCTTCTCGCCAAGAAATCTGTAGTCTTGAGAACATCACACCTCTCCTTGACTCAGTATCCTCATCTCTAAGATGGGAAGAGTAATGTTTAGAGCTGCAAAGAACAATCAAGACTATCAAAGGACCAGTATAATGCTTTTAAAAAGTGTGTGCAAAACATAAGACCTCTGTGGCATATGATGAAACCAGTTCCATTAAATAAGCACAAAAATGTTTGATTTGATTTGGTTTGTTCGATGAATAAACTATGAATCTAATTTGAGATATGCCACCTTTCTCTGTCATGAAATACTAGGGAATTTAAAGAGTTCAAATGCTGTTCTTATGCAACTCAGGATCTTGAAAATTTACCTGTATGATATAACCTATTAATGCATCTAATACATCTAAGACTCTAAGATATGCACAGCAGATAGGGGTACTGAAAGAGCCTCCTCAAAGATTGTGTTATTTTTGCACCACAATCAGGTGTAGCCTGATTTTGATTTGGAATTGTGATTGGGGATTTTTGATATGTTTTTGATTTGTCTTTCAATTATTTGAAGTGTTGCTGAAATGTTTTAATAATGTCTTGATTTTGTAATTGTGATGGGGATTTTTTTATATATTTGTGTTATGTGACACTTTGATACCTTAATATGTTTTGTCATGTGATACTGTGATATTGTATTGTATTATTTATGTTGTTAGCTGCTCTGAGTCGCTTTGGCGAATAGAGTGGCATACAAATCCAAACTACAAACACAAAACCTTGTGCTAACTAATCTTTATCACACTAGGTCAGGCAAAAGGAACTACGGAACAGATTCACCAAAAGGTGGATTCACTTTGGCAGTTTCATGTCTGACCTAGACACGGAAATAGAAGAAACAGACTGCATGCTCATGTCTGTAATTACTGGTGTTTGTGGCAAAAATACAATGAAAATACACTGATTCAAACATTACACATCTTTAGACAGCAGGGATTTGATGTACATAAGGTTTTTATCACTGCCCTAGCCTATCAGATTGCCCTCAGAGTTTATAAAGCTGACAGTAGACTACATTCACACAGCAGCATATATCATGGTTTATATTAACCACAATCTATTTAACCATTAGGTATCCTGCAAAAGACTAAACTATTTACCGCTATTTTTCCAAAATCATGTTTCTCTCTTCCTCCTTCTACCTGTGCCTGCTCTCAGGCTAGGCAATTGAAGAAACAAGTTCAAGAGTAGGGGTAGTTATGGATTCAGACATAACACCCCAGTGATTAAAGAAATCATAGTTTGTAAGTAAACATCAAACTATGGCTCCTGATTGTGGTTTGGAGCAATGTAATAAACCAGGATTTGTTGGTGGAGATGGGTTAGGACACAAAACAGACCAAAATTCAACAAGACACAAGTCTGGCTTGCTGATAAATGTAAAGCCAACCACTGTCTAACACCCCAAACACTGTCAAACACCCCTTCAGACAACTGGAAAATTAAACCATGTTCTTCCTGCGATCACCTGTCGTACATACATTTTCTACACTCATAGGGAGTTCTTCATTGGCATGAATAATACATCAGCTCACAGAACTCAAACAGGCAGCCACAGCAGCTCGGGAATACATTTCAGAGCCCTGACCAACAGCAGAAATGTTCTCCTAGGCAAGATCCACAACCTGCAGGCTCAGAGGTTCAATGCTTGTGAAAACTGACGGCTTTCATAGCCTAGAGAAAGGTGTATGTTTTTCTGTTTATAAGCTGTCTAGTTGCATTAGAGTTATGATGACCCCAAATGTGTTTTCAAGGTACGTGAGATGCTGAAAAAGTGGTTTTACCAGCACTAACTTCCAGTAAGTTTCTATGCACAGATTTTGAATCCAGGTTTCCAGAGTCCTAGCCCATCACTCCGGCCATTACATCATGCTGGCTCTCAAAGTAAAAAGGATAATGTGCTACCTGTGTTTCAACCATTTTTCATTACTGAGGGCTTGGAGAAGTGGTAGCTGAATCAACCCCTCACCATCTTAAGTTCACTGTTTCTCGCTCCACTTGGCCAGTTTGAGACCTTATGATGCTTAGTAGACCAGTGGTATGCAACATGGGGCACTTCGATTCCCAGAAGCCCAAGTCAGTACATTGGCTGATCAGTGCTTTGGGGAATTGACTTAGGCTTCTGGGAATTGAAGTCCAAAAACCAAAGGTTGGGAAACGCTGCTCGACAAATATGGCTCTCTTTTCACATTCACAAGCAAATGAAGGCCAAAACCAGCCATCAACAGGGAAACATACAGGGAGCGCCATCTCATCACAAATCCCTCTTTAAAGCAAAACTAAGCTTCTCCCTCCCGCCAGATCTCCAGCATCATCATTTCTTCCTGAGCTTCACTATGTGCTCTTTCAACCGCAATACATCAGATAACTTTTCTGATCTATGAACAGGCAGAAATCTCCCAAGAGACAGGATACACGCAAAGCTCTGTTGGATCAGACCACATGTCTATTCAGGTCAGCAGTCTGTGCACAGAACAGCCAGCCAGTCGTCCCCAGAAGCAGAAGAAGAGCAAAACAACCCTAGTGGCGCAGTGGTTAAACTGCTGTACTGCAACCAAAAGGTTGTGAGTTCGATCCTGACCAGGATTTCAAGGCTGACTCAGCCTTCCATCCTTCCAAGGTCAGTAAAATGAGTACCCAGCATGGCGGGGAGGGGGGATACCAATTAACTTGTGAACCACCCAAAGAGTACACTAAGCACTATAGGGCGGTATATAAGTGTGATTGGTTTTTGCTTTTTTTATAAGAGTACCACAAGCAACCCACAGTCAGAATAACCAAAAGGGTTGAGTAACAGCAAAAAGGCTGAACCCCAATGTCACACTGTGTGAGTTATGGGACTCAAGGAGGAAGTAGGAGGAAGGCATTAACAAGAAGAGGCAGATTTCTAAGTGCGCAATCATGTTTCACAAAGTATGCATAGGTCTACACTCATTACAAGGCCACTACCTGTTTGATTGCAGCCATGAAATAAAAAGGCGACTGATTCTTGGGAGGCAAGCGATGAGAAACCTGGGGAACATAGTGAAAAGTAAATACATCAAATTGCAAACAAAAATTCGTATAGTCAAAGCAATAGTATTCCTGGTGGCAATGTATGGTTGTGAGAGCTAGACCATTAGGAAAGCTGAGCACAGAAGAATAGATGCCTTTGAGATGTGGTGTTGGAGGAGAGTTTTGAGAGTCCCCTGGACAGCGAGGAGAACAAATAGGTCAATCTTAGAAAAAAATCAAACCTGACTGCACCTTAGAAGGTCAAATAGTGAAGATGAAGCTAAAGTACTTTGGACATCAAATGAGAAGAGAGGATTTGCTTGAGAAAGCCTTGATGCTGGGAAGGGTGGAGGGCAAAAGAAGAAGAGGGCGGCCCAAAATGAGATGGCTAGATGGTATTGTAGACACAATGGGCACAGAGCTGAGCGAGTTGAGGAGGATGGTGGAGGACAGAAGAGCCTGGTGGACAGTGGTCCATGGGGTCGCAAAGGGTCAGAATCGACACTGCGACTGAACAACAACAAACCTGTTTGTCTTACCTACCTAGAGAGCTGAAAATCAGGGATAAGACTGATACCATGAACTCCTCAGCAAAAGGCTATACATGTACTACTTTTTTTAAAAAAAAAATAACAATCCTCAATTCAGTCTACAAATGAATAGATTTTCTTTTCTCTGTGAAGAGCAATGTATGGTAGGCACTAATTAACTTTGGGTGCCAAAATCTGCCTCATGCGTTTTCTTTTTCCCTTCCCCCCTCCAAAATGGGACTACACACATTAACCCTGAACCAACCTAGCATCAAATGGATGAAAAACCTCAGAAGAACAAAGAGAATTACCACTTTCTTTTGGAAACAGCTTTTTATTGTCAAGGTTTTTTAAAGAATGCAAAATTAAGCCCTTTATTTTACATCCAATTATAGTCCTGAGGCTGCGAAAAAGAAAAACCTTGAAACAAAGCTTGTGATAAGCCATCGGTCTTCATATGTGTGACAAGTGAATTCAGAACCACATCTAGGGGACCAAGCCAGAAATTTTTTGAAATGTTGCTGTCAGACAAATGCAACACATGAGTAAACCAGCAAGCAGTGGAAGAGTTATTTGCACAGTAGTGTTGTGGGCCCAAGATTCATAGGGTCAAAGTCCCAACACTTTTGATCAGCAGGGACTAAAAAATTACCTGACAACAGCCTTAAGCTTTCCTGTTACCTCTAAAACAATGGTTTCCAATCTTTTTTTTTGCTCTGCCCCACCTAAGCATTTCTAAAACCCTGATCCCCCCCCCCCCCGTGACATATAATTCTTTTAAAAAGTAAATTCCTATTCATGTGGAGGAGGCCTAAAAGGCCATTAACTTGGTCTAACTCATTCTGGAGTTGGCCCACGCCCGGCCTTAAAATTCAACTTGCCCCCCTGTGGGGTGTGGCCCCCATGTTGGAAACCACGGCCGTAAAGTGGCTGGGAGAAAAATGGATCTTCCCATGAACAGTATAATGTTGCAAACTACCGCTTTCGCAATAAAAAGCATATGACAGTGATGGTGAACCTTTTAGAGGCCAAGTGCCTAAACTGCAACCCAAAACCCACTTTTTTATCCCAAAGTGCCAACACAGCAACAGAAGAGGGAGGAAGCACTCCCATTGGGCTGCTGGACAGAGGGGTGGGGAAAAGTCTGTGCTGGGGGAAGGAGGAAGCACTCCCATTGGGCTGCTGGGCAGAGGGGCAGGACAAACTCTGTGCTGGGGTGACAGCACAGGTGCCCACAGAATGCATCCGAGTGCCACCTCTGGCACATGTGCCACAGGTTCACCACCACTGTTATATGAGAATGTTTTGGTCTTGAATGGACAATTGAGAGCCACAATCTGCATTTTGGACCTCAGGATAATTACCCATGCTTTCAGATTTACCATTACACCATTGCCTTTGCAGACAAGCACTAAGTTAAAAGTAACACACATGAGTGTCCTCTTTATTTATTTATTTAGATTTATATATTTATATAAATATATTTATATTTATATAATTTATAATATAATATTATATTATATAATAATATAATATAATATTATATAATTATAATATATATATTATATAATTTATATAATATAAATATAAATATATTTATATATTTATATAAATATATTTTTATATAAATATATTTATATATTTATATAAATATTCCCTATTTTATCCTCAGAGGCTATCCTCACTCCATTGTGAGGTAGGTGACACAGGGAAAATGTGACTAGCCCAAGGTCACCTTGTGAGTTTCATGGCCAAAGAGGGATTTGGAGTCCGATCTCCCCAGTCCTGCTGCAACACGGTAAATCACTAACCAACGCACTGTCAGTAGAGAAGTACCTTGAGCTCATCAGAGGAAGTGCAGGCTTTTAAAAAATAAATATATCATAATTCCACCCACAAATGCAATTTGCATGGACAAATGCATGCATAAACAAGCTAGCAGTTATAATTCCCGGCTAATAAATTTTGTCGGCCAGTCTACATGTCTGCCATAAAGTATCCACTTAAGATTCAAGATACCAGACTTTAAACCAGGGATACGCAACCTGCGGTCCACAGGGCCGATGCAGCCCACAGTGGCATTTCATTTGGGCCTCCCACTGCCTCCACCATACCAGGAAGTGCCATGTGTTGGAGGAAGAGCAAAATGGCCATCCAACCCCCAAAGCTGTCTGAGGAAGCACGAGCCAGCCCTTGGCTTAAGAAGGTTGAGAACTCCTGTTTTAAACTGTCCAGTCACTAGAAGCTTTTTGCTCAGTTATCTGGATAAACAAGTCCCTGGTTCAACGCCTTATCATTCTATTATAAAGAGTTCAAAAAGAACTGGAAAGAACTTCATCCCCAGGACTTGAAGAGCTGTTAGCAGATGCAAACTCTCCCGCTTGGACTAGAAATAGCCACTAAATTACAATCTCATATAATGCCAGCAGAATATAGACACCCCACCCAGCCACCCCAAGCTGGTACCTTAACATGGGATCTCTTACTTCCAAACATATTGCCTTTATGCAAGTGTCTGTCTCTTGTTAGAAATACACAGTGCAACCTTGCCCAAGAAGTTCATGGATACCTTTGTGTGCTAGAACCATAGAAATCAACCCTCTCATAGTACACTTGTACTATGAGTAAACAATGTGATCTAAAAAATCCCAGACTGACCTATAAAATAGTTCCTTCCTCATATGTAAACTAGATGAAATATAATCTGCCTTCTAGTGTACTTAGAGGACGCTTTGGCTCTTGTGGGCCCTACATCTCTCACATATTTTCTACAAATAAAGCTTTAAAATGGTCAGTTGAACAACGCAAAGTGTTTCTTCCTGCTGTCTGTAACTAACTTAAGAAATTCATGGTTACAAGATAAAATAGACACTAGCCTTAAAAAAAGGACAACTAGAAAAAAATGGGAGCAAGGCTATAGGTTATCAGGTTGCAAGAGAATATTCCCTACCTAAACTGCAGTGTGTGTGTGTGTGTGGGGGGGGGGGGGTTGCTGTTTTCCCCTTGCAGGATCAGAGTGGTCTTGTGGCTCTGAAATTATGAGTGTCATGTCTATTTTCACGCCATGCTCTACTTAGACAGTTGCTATGATGGCCGAACATGGAACCTCCAAATTCAGTGGCACTGCACTGTCAAATAATAGCTACTGGAGAGACACAGGTTATGCCCATGATGGCGAACCTTGGCACTCCAGCTGTTCTTGGACTTCAGTTCATAGAAGCCCAAGTCCCTGTGAATCCACACAAATGGTTTTACTGTGTGTACGTGCAGTAAACCCATTCCTGTAGATTCACAGGGACTTGGGCTTCTGATAATTGAACTCCAAGAACAGCTGGAGTGCCAAGGTTCGCCATTATTGGGTTAGACTCTCTCTCTCTCCCTGCTCTCTTATGGGCTCCCCAAGAATCCCTAGCCAGCCACACAGTACTGGAGGTGAAACTTTGATCTATTTCTATAACATTTATGTTCTCATGTTCTCCACAGGCACTTATGAGCAGAGAACACAGACAGCACAATTAAAAGCATTTAACAGCAAGGTCACAATATCATACAGAAGGAGGTATTTTGACAACCTTAGAAGGGGATTACGAAGAAGTACGCCTGCTGATTTGAAAGGCGCTTGCTTCCCAAAGAAGGAACTGCTATCTTGTCTATTCAAGATTGCCAAATACAGTGGTACCTTGCTTAAAGAGCATAATGCGTTCCATGGGACTGCTCTTTAAGCAAGTTTGCTCTTTAAGCGAAACACCATTGTAAGTGACCAATTGTGACTTCTGGCGGGGGGGGGGGGATTGTAAACCCCAATTTAGTTGTTAAGAGAGTTTTTGGTTGGTTTTAGTTAAGGAAGGTGACCATTCAGAGAAAATGCTGCTCTTTAAGCGAGTTAGTGAAGCGCTCTTTATGTGAGGTTTTACTGTACAGACCCTTGCTTGGAGCCAGAAGGTTATAGCAGGCCAGTCAATAAGCGTGAAGGTTCTCATGTAATACACATTATACCACTCAGCAATTAAGTGTTTTATTACAAGCCTCATTGGATAGTTCTCTTTAAAAGACAAGCTATGAATATTAAGTATGTAAATTGGTTATACATGATTTTTTTTTTTCTAAAAAGAGATCTGTGAAATGCAGGAGCTCACTATTTATTTTGCAAACCCACAAACACTTTTTATCAAATGAAACTTTTCAAGATCCTATCGAACTGTCAGGGACTGTTTCTAAAAGAAGAAGAAGAAGCTATTGAAAAACATTATGTAAGTGAGTGTAATAAAGTTCAAGTCTCCATTTCAGTTATAAACCAGGCAGTAAGACAAGCTATTGTTCTTGCTACGGCCCATCTATAATACAGATACAATACAGAGAGAATCCTTGAAGCTCTCTGAATGTCCTAAAGCACAACATTTAAAAAAATTATTAAAAAGCAACAATGAGAAAATAGTAATTAAGAGTGCACTGTGCCGGAACAAGGAGCACTACCTTCTGTGAACTTAGTCTTACAACCAAATATGTAATGAAACTAATGATCAAGTTGAACAAAGTCACAAGATCGAAAGAAGAAAAAAGGCACAGAGGGGTACCGCACATCAAAACTACTTTTCCCTTTCTTTCCTCTCTGATGTCTAAAGTCACACTAGCTGATAATTCCTTTCAATGAATGAAGTGCTTCCTTTCTTAAGCACTTACCTTTTCATCACTTGACAGCCAAGCACCAAAGAAAAAGTGTGGACTCTATTTTTTTTTTTAAAGGCAGACAGACTTCCATGCTGCCACTGACTGCCTCAAGTGAACAGAACTAGTTCCATATCTAACTTCTTTCCACTGCCTACCTTGCAAACCGTCTGTGGCCCTGGGCCACCATATATCAGCACCTGACACATGCACCAAAATGACAAGTCAAGATGTCCAAATGTTAAAATTAAATAATGCAAAAAAAAAAAGCCACTACAGAACTGGATATCCCAGCCATGAGAATTGGGCGGACACCAAAAAATGTGAGAGCCACGACTCGAATTTCAACACCCACAAGACTGCTCAGACGCTGCAAAAACACAGACCAAGTTGGAAACGTCCTCTTGAAAGCTAAGCCACGGTCTTGTTTATCCACCCACGGGTAGACCAACCACTGGCAGCTTGGCAAGACAGTTGCTGGCTCTGTCTTTTATTTTGACTCTGAGATTCCCTTGCAAAGGACAAATGCACTGCAATCGTACTGAGGGAGGTGGCACAACCATGACCTATTTCAGAAGCATTTTGAATTTTATTTTTAAAAGGGGGCAAAGAGAATCGCAAAAGCCTGCCAGAGCGATGCAACGGAAGAGATCACCAAGCACCCACAAATAATACAAAGACACCCGATTCACCAGCCACACCCACACGTGCCAGAAGCGTAGCGTGTTTGGCGGGGCCCCGTATAAAAATTTGTTTGGGGGCCCTTAGGAAGGGTAAAGATTTCTCACAAAAGAAAAAAAAAATTGCTTAAAATTAAAAGAAATATTTATTCATCGTAATTAAAATTTGGGAAGTTTTTATTAATTTTTGCTTACGCACGTTGGGGGCCCCCCGTGGCCCCCGTATAATTGATAGGGCAGATACGGCGGTAGCTACGCCCCTGCAGTGAAAACACATTTGTCTTCTCTCTCACAATCCAACAGGACAGAAACTTGTGGGGACCAAACAAAGCAAGATGAAAACTTATTTCAGTCTGGATGTGTGGTCTCCTCCCACCAACAAACTTTGTTGCACAAACATGTGCAGCACAATCGTGTGTCTGCTTTGAAGTAAATGTGAAGTAGGGGGATAAAATTCAAATGCATTTAGTCCAATGAGACTAAATAGGTCCAGGCTTGTCGTGATGGACCAAGTCAGCAGGTAAATCCGACTTTTCAGCCTAAACCTCCGATGCCTCAGTGCGCAAGCGACGATCCCACCAGGTTTACACACAAAAGATTTCTTTCAGCAAGTGAGGGAGGAGAGACAGAAATACAAAACTGGTGTGGGAGAGGGGCAATAAAATAAAATAAATGTGGTGCCTGGGCAGAACACTAGATTTTGGAGGACGCGAAGGAAACCCACCCTTTTCCCAGCTGGCTCGATGAACCCTTGGAGCAGACGGTGGCGGTGCTCCACAGACCCCAGTGACAGCTGGACAGCACTATTTGAAGCAACAGTTGGGTTTTTATTAACAATCCTGGGGGGGGGAGGAAGGGAGACGGAACTCGACTTAAATCACTTATTCACACACACACACACACACACACACACACACACACACACACACACACACACACACACACACACACACACACACACCTTTATCTATCACATCAGAGAAGTCTGAAATTCCACGTTGAGTGAGTGATCAGAAACTCGCCCCTTTGGGGGGGAAAGTATCCTGACATGGGGGGAGGTAAAAAACTCCTGGGATTTCAAAGCAGAAGAGGTGAGAAATGTCATTTTATGAAAAAAATTATGAGAAAAATTTCATTTTATGAAATTTTATGAAAATGTCATTTTATGAGGCATGGGGGCGGCGAGGAAAAATAACAGCCGATCATCTCCAGGCAAACTGAGTTGCTGGGCGAGTGGGGCATGGCATAGTAAAGGTTTCCCTTGCTCGAAAGCCAGTCGTATCCGACTCTAGGGGGTCAGTGCTCATCTCTGTTTCTAAGCCGAAGAGCCAGCGCTGTCTGCTTCTGCAGACGTCTCCGTGGTCATGTGGCAGGCATGACTCTAGACACCGGAGCGCACGGAACGCTGTTACCTTTCCCACCGAAGTGGTCCCTATTTATCTCCTTGGAATTTCGAACTGCGAGGTTGGCAGGAGCTGGGGCAGAGACGGGAGCTCATTCCGGTCCTGCAGTACTCGGGAATGGAACTGCTGACCTCCCAACTTCCAGTCAGTGTCTTAGCCACTTGGGCCACTGCAGTCCCTACGGGGGGGGGGCATGGCATACAAGTCGAAAAATGCAATGAAGGCGGTGGGATAGAGGCGGCTGGAGGAGGAAAGTAGCTATGGCTTGGCAGTGTAACCCTAGACTTCGAATCAAGCAGGAACAAAACAAGGCACAGACACACACACATAAAAGGGAAACAGACTTTTTCCCCGTCCTCGTGTAACTTAACACGCGAAAGGAAAATGCACCCGATCTCTCTCTTTTTTTTTCCACCCTTCCTCCTCCTCCCACCCCCAAAATAAAGTTTGTCCAAGAAAAGAAAGTCAGCCCCCATCGCTTACCTGGGAAGCAGGTCTCACCCTTCCCCAACTCTTTGCCTGCTTTCCTCCTCCTCTCGGGCACGCAGGCAAAACTCTCGGCTCCAAACCCGGGTCAGAGCAGCCAAACACACACACACACACCCTGCCCCGGTCTCTTCTCCCCTCGCCTTTTACTCGCGCGGAGCACAGCGAGAGACACACGCGCGCTTTCTCCCGCCGCGAGCGCAGCTTTGCAAAGTCACAGCGCGAGCCGCCTGGGACACCAGCGGAGGGAGGGGAGGGGGAGGGGGAGGGAGGATGGAACGTCGCGCGCCTGGCCAGAGCGCGCGCCCCCAGCGCTCAGCAGCCATTAAAGCCAGTCATGTGCTTGTGGGGGGGTGGGGGAGAAACTTTACGCTGGAGCGGGGCGGCAAGAGAAGCCACGCCCATTTCCCCCTTTCCTCGGCCAATGGCAGCGCAGCCTGGGTCGGGGAGGGAAGAGAGGAGGAGGAGAATGAAAAGAATAGGTGGGAGGGGGAGCGAGGGAGTGAGCGCGCGTTTTCTTATTACCGTAATAACCCTAAATGCTCGCCACCGCGCGAGGCAGGGACACAGTGATTATTACCAGTGGTGGGATGTCAAAAATTTTACTACCCCACCGTGACATCATCACAGTGTGGGCAGAGCTAACATCATGACATCATGATGTGGGCTGGGCCAAAGAAAAAAAATAGAAAAAATAAACAATAAAATAAAAATAAGGACACACACACACACACCTCAACACACACAGCCACAACACAAAACCGTTAATAAATTAATAAAATAAAATAAAATACATTAATACAGTGAAAAGGTAAAGCCTCGAAGGTGGTTCCCCCCAAAAGCTGCTACCAGTTCTCCAGGACACTGGGAAAAGTTACTACCGGTTGTGGAGAACTGGTGAGAACCTGTTACATCCCATCACTGATTATTACAGTAAAACCTCATATAACACTAAAACCTGGTTCCACAAGTCTTGGTGTTATATGATTTTTAGTGTTATCCGATGCATGTTAAAATCCTATGGGATCCATAGAGATACAAGTAATACCTCAGATAAAATTAGTATCGAATAACACTAAAATCGCATAACATTAAGGAATCTGGGGGGAAGAATTGTACCGGATAACATTAAGTTCCTATGGGATGCTTCGGATAACAACCGCT
This sequence comes from Furcifer pardalis, assembly GCA_030440675.1. Lineage (NCBI taxonomy): Eukaryota > Metazoa > Chordata > Lepidosauria > Squamata > Chamaeleonidae > Furcifer > Furcifer pardalis. The sequence continues at coordinate 27,926,243 of CP126897.1, forward strand.
AAAGCCTGTGTGGTTACAATGTATCTCTATGGATCCCATAGGATTTTAACATGCATCGGATAACACTAAAAATCGTATAACACCAAGACTTGTGGAACCAGGTTTTAGTGTTATCTGAGGTTTTACTGGTACATTGTAACCACACAGGCTTTAGCGGTTGTTATCTGAAGCATCCCATAGGATCTTAATGTTATGTGATGCAATTCTTCCCCCCCCAGATTCCTTAATGTTATGCGATTTTAGTGTTATTCGATACTAATGTTATATGAGGTATTACTGTATTTTATTATTATTTATTGCATTTGTTACCCCGCCCCAATCGGGAGAAAACCCGACTCTGAGCGGCTTGCATCGCATAAAATAAAAAAATGAAAACATAAAACAATCTCCATCAATAAAAATATCAAAAAGTTAAAAAGTCATCAAAAGTTAGCAACAAAAATTAAAAACAATACACAGTCCCGCATTCAGACCCAGAGGTGGCAATCCATTAATTAAGCCACCTGGTTAAGAGAACCCACGTTCCCGGGTCCCCAAACCAGTGATGGGATGTAACAGGTTCTCACCAGTTCTCCAGAACCAGTAGTAACTCTTCCCAGTGTCCTGGAGAACCGGTTGCAGCTTTTGGGGGGGAACCACCTTCGGGGCTTCCCTTTTCACTGGTTCCTCCACTGCACATGGTGTGCATGCACGCCTACAGTGATTGGCGCGTATGCATGGCCTCCTTGCTGTCCTCCCAAGAGGGGAGGAGGAAGAGAAGCTGCTAACCTGAAGCTCCCTATAGCCTGCTCCCCTAGATATCCTAGAGAACTGGTTAGGCAAAGACTTAGTACCTAACTTCTTTAACTGTTGAAAAGTTGGAAAGTGCCAAAATGAAGCCATCTTGTGGTGAGTTCATTCTGTAGTTCCTTCCATCTGACCTAGTGTGAGAAAGATTAGCCAGAATAAGCTTTACGCTCTGGTTTAAAAGCTCTGGTAGATTTGTGTTGTGGGTGGGTGGGTGTTTGGGTGGGTGGGTGTATTTTAATGTATTATTTATTTATTTATTTAATTTATTTACAGGTTTGTGTTGTGAGTGGGTGGGTAGGTGGGTTGAGGTGTGTGTGTGCTTATTTTTATTTTATTTAGTTTTTATTATTTTTTAATTTGTTTTCTTTGGCCCCGCCCACAACATCATGATGTCATGACATTGGCTCCGCCCATGATGTTAGCTCCACCCACACTGTGATGATGTCATGGTGGGGTAGTAAAAATTTTGACATCCCACCACTGGGCAGGGAGCGGAGCTTTTTAGTCCATTCTTAAACCGGAACACTGCAGTGGCTCAAGTGGCTAAGACGCTAACTTAGAAGGCAGGAGGCCAGCAGTTCGGTTCCCGAGTACTGCAGGACCGGAATGAGCTCCCGTCTTTGTCCCAGCTCCTGCCAACCTAGCAGTTCAAAAGCAAGAAAGTGCAAGTAGATAAATAGGAACCACTCCGGTGGGAAGGTAAAACAGCGTTCAGTGCGCTCCGGTGTCTAGTCATGCCTGCCACATGACCACGGAAACGTCTGCAGATGCAGACAGCGCTGGCTCTTCAGCTTTGAAACAGATATGAGCACTGAACCCTAGTGTCGGATACGACTGGTTTTCGAGCAAGGGAAACCTTTACCTTTAAACAACGTGGAGGGGGGAATGTGTTTATTTAAAGACCTCAAAATATGCTTACAGGAGAGTAAGGCCCATAAATACCATCTACACTTACCTGATCATAGGATCAGTTTTTTCCGCTTCCCTAAGTAACAAGATTGTAGGGGCTGTGGTGGCTTAGTAGTTAAGATGCTGAGCTTGACGGCTGGAAGGTTAGCAGACTGACAGATCAAGACCCGAGTGCTGCATGACAGAGTGAGCTCCCAGCTCCATCCCAGCTCCTGCTAACCTAGCAGTTCAAAAAGCAAAAAATAGCAAGTAGCTAAACAAGTACCGCTTCGGCAGGAAAGGTAACAGTGTTCCGTGAGCTCTGGTGTCTAGTCATGCCGGCCACATGACCACAGAAATTTCTGCAGACGCAGACAGCGCTGGCTCTTGGGCTGTAAACTGAGATGAGACCACACCCTAGAGTCGGACATAACTTTTTGAGCAAGAAAATACCTTTACTTAACAAGATTGTGCTGTGAACTGTTCAAAATGTGCCTAATGTCTGAAGGAGGCAAATTTACTACTCAAAAGTGAAACATGTCTCAGATTGCACCCCAAACTGCCCTTGCTAGGATTGGACTGCAGATTTACCAAGAGGAATGATAATATTCAAAAGCTGGTACATAGTGGTTATTTTTTTATTACATTTATATAGTGTCCATATGGGATATTCTCCTACCCTGGATGATGTACAACAGAATAAAAAAAATCAATACCAGCTCAAAATTAAATGTAAACAATAAACCCCACAGGATAAAATTATAAACAACAACAAAAACAATACAAATTCCCGCTGAACTAGTACATGTTGGCGACGGAATAGGATAATTGAACCTACTTCTCAGCATTTAACAGGAGGTCTTTAAAAGCCTCTTTAAAAAGAAAGGATTTTAATTGTTTTGTAAAAATAAGTAAAGATGGACCCTGGCACACCTCAACAAGCAAATAGTTCCAAAAAGTTGGTGCCACCACCAAGAAGGTTCTACTTCTTCTCAGCCAATCCCTTCCTCTGCATTACAAGGCTGATAACAAAGATGACCTACCTTATAAGGTGAGTGTAATGATTATTGAGATAATTTATGCAAATCACTCCTGAAACAGTAACAGTGCAATTATTTATCTAATTGGAAATAGCCCTGATTGGCTGTCTTTACCTAATTAGAAGCCATTCAGTGGGGCTTCCTCCTAGGTCAGTGATGGCGAACCTTTCAGAGACCAGGTGCCCAAACAGAGGGGTGGGGCAAACTCTGTGCTGAGGGGAGGGAGGGAGCGTTCCCATTGGGCTGCTGGACAGAAGGGTGGGGCAAACTGTGCTGGGGCGATGACACACATGCTCACAGAAAGGGCTCTGAGTCCCCCCTCTGGCACGTGTGCCATAGGTTCACCACCATTATCCTAGGTAAATATGTATATGACTGCAGGCTAAAGCACTGTTTAAGTCAGGGATTCCCAAGTTTTTTGCACTGCAGGCCGGTCACATGGTTTCTCCCCTGGCTTAAGTGATATCTATTATCAGCACTAATGATTTCATAGAAAACATCTCACTGCTGAGCCTTGAGATGTTGGATTTCAATCTAGGACTCATCAAAACTGAGCCCCACTTTATCAGCCATGCTGATTATTTGGGGACCGCTGACCTAAATGGATTAAAAGTGGGTCCTGTCTATGCTGAGAATTCATTTTGTGGCCTTATGCAAACCCTCTGCCTCCATCTTCTCTCTCAGTAAAGTAAACATTAATAACCTTTTCACTGGCATTTTAATAACACTGACAAAATAATTAAATTTAAGCACTCTGTTACAATCATAATGCTGTAAAAGTGAGAAAATAAGTTAGACTTGCTCTCAGGTAGACATGTGCAGGATTGGAGTCTGAACACCTTTTGCTTTCAAAGCATCTAGTGTTCAACCTTACTTCAAATGAAGCAGGAAGAAACTATGGAGACCTAAAAATCAAGGTGATTGTAAGGGGGGGGAGGCATTGCAAGCTATGCATTTGTACATTTTTAAGCATCAAGGGTCCATCTTTCCCATGTCAGCAGGTTCACTGACCAGTATGCACCCAATATATTACAGTTGTACCTCACTTAAAGAGCATAATGTGTTCCACAGATTGCTCTTTAAGCGAGTTTGCTCTTTAAGCGAAACACCATTGTAAGTGACCAATTGTGACTTCTGGCGGGGGTGGGTGGGATTGCGAAGCCCGATTTATTTGTTAAGTGAGTTTTTGGTTGGTTTTATTTGTTAAGCGAAGCAAACATTCAGAGAAAATTCTGCTCTTTAAGTGAGTTACTCTTTAAATGAGACACTCTTTATGCAAGGTTTGGCTGTATATAAAAATATGCAGTACCAAGAAGTTGACCTAAAAATGAACAGTACAAGTTTTATTTGCAAATATATTTGTTATTATCCCCCCTGTTTATATTGCATCTTTCCTCCAGTGAGTTTAAGGTGGCATAAATGGCTTCACAGCCTTTTGAGGCACTTTAGGCTTAGATAATTTGAGTGGGTCAAGGTCACCCAATGAGATTCAACTCCTTGTGGGGGTTTGAACCCAGCTTTGCTGAGTAGTAGTCCAATACAAACCACTATACCACACTGGCTAATTGTTTACTTAATTAGCTGATTGGTTAATTGCTAGTCTCAGGTCATAGCAAAAAGTAAAACCTAGCCATTAACAAACAAACTATAATCCCAACCAAGAAGCACATGTAACTAAATAACATAAATCTTAAAACAAAAGACTCAGTTTTACTTGTGTCTTTGATTAAGGCAATAACTAAAAAGAACTGAGAATGTTTGCAAATCATTTGTATAAAATATGATTCTGGAAGTCTCACTCTAATAAGCCATATATTGGCAGAACCCTTCCTCACACACTCTGATTTATTGGAAAACAGCTGTAGGCTCACAACTGAAGGAACGCAAGGGATTTATTCAGCACAGTTGTGGTATGGTGCCCAGGCTTAAAATTCCCATGTGGCTTCTCTGTCAATTTGTTTTAAGCATTTCTCTGCAGCATAAAAAATAAAATTCATTATACTAGAGATGAGCTGGCTTTGATCATGGTAAATGTAAAGCTTTTGTTTGTTTTTTTATTTTGCTAAGCAATAATGTGTTTTGAAGATTTCTTTCCACTTCAGACATATTTTGTCTACATGATGAAATCCTGAACTGTGCACTCACTTAAAATCAGAAGAAGTGCTTTTGTGAGTGTACAAGTATTTATCCAGCCCTGCTTTTATATAATGTTCTACATGGAGATGTTTCTGAAAACCATCCAGAAGCTTCAACTAATGCAGAATGCTGGTGCTTTTTACTACATGATGACATACTGAACTATGCACTCATTTAAAATCAGAAGAAGTGCTTTTGTGAGTGTACAAGTATTTATCCAGCCCTACTTTTATATCATGTTCTACATGAAGCTGTTTCTGAAAACTATCCAGAAGCTTCAACTAATGCAGAATGCTGCTGCTTTTTACTATAATAAAGTACTGGAATCACACCACCTTTCCTAAAATTTGCTCATACCTTCTTCTAGGCCAGATAGGAAATTGCCAAAATGAAGCCACTTTTTGGTGATTTCAATCCGTAGTTCCTTTCACCTGACCTAGTGTGAGAAAGATTAGCTGGCACAAGGTTGCTGTTGCACTTAATTGTGGTTTTAAAAAATACCACAACCTTCGAGAAGGCTTTTTCTGTGTGCCCCTCTTCATAGTTTTGAAGCATTATTATTATGAATTGGTTTCCCACTAGTCATGATAGGACATTGATGACCAACCTTGGCACTCCAGGTGTTCTTGGACTTCAATTACCAGAAGCCCAAGTCAGCCCTCCTGCTGATCAGGGCTTCTGGGAACTGAAATTCAAGAAGCCAAGGTTCACCGTTCACTGTTATAGGAGATCCTGGGAGCTGGATTTTTTTTTAAAAAAAATATTCCCCCAGATCTGCCTGTCTTCCATTTCATTCCTATATGTCAAGAAATACCACAGTAGGGTGAGAGAACTGTCAGTATGCTGTGTCAAATTAATCATTTTAATTTATTAATTAAAACCTTCAAGCCTAGAGCTTCTACTCTCAGAGGAGGCTGCCAGTTGCATCTACATCATTTACTGCTTTGGTCTTTCTTGACACTACCCAGACTCCATTAAGTACAGTACAAGCAATTTTACGCTGGATCATTGAGTCTCACTCAATGGAGAGGTACAGCTGAATTTGCTTGTTCTCAGACACAGCTACCTGCTAAGTCTCTTTATTAATACCTGCTTTGGATTTCTTTCTTTCAGTCACAAGGCCCACTTGGATTAGGGTTTGTTTGTTTTTTAATTGTGTCAGAAGCACACAAAGGTGCTTTCTGGGTTGAAAGGATTTTTTGTTGGGAGGAACTCTGCTCAGGGAGCACCGGAATGAGGCTCCTTTCATGTTCCCAAGATCTTTTCCCACCGAAGTGGTCGCTATTTATCTACTATACAGTACTTACAATTTTTTGCTTTCAAACTGCTAGGTTGGCAGGAGCTGGGACAGAGACAGGTGCTCATTCCGTCATGCAGTACTCGGGTCATGAACTGCCAACTTGCTGACCTTCCAGCTAACAAGGCGACCTTCTTAACCACTGAGCCAGCGCAGTCCCTATTTGGATTAGTGATTCATACAGAAACATAGGGAGCAGACTGCGAATATCCCTGTTTCCAGACTCTGACATTAAAATGTTCAAATAGTGTATAAGAGTCACATGTACCCAGTTTCCAAAATATTTCAGTAATATTCTTGGGAGGCAAGCAATGAGAAACCTGGGGAGCATAATGAAAAGTAGAGACATTAAATTGCAAACAAAGATTCGCATAGTCAAAGCAATGGTATTCCCTGTGGCAATGTATGGTTGTGAGAGCTGGACCATTAGGAAAGCTGAGCGCAGAAGAATAGACGCCTTTGAGATGTGGTGTTGGAGGAGAGTTTTGAGAGTCCCCTGGACAGCGAGGAGAACAAATAGGTCAATCTTAGAAGAAATCAACCCTGACTGCTCCTTAGAAGGTCAAATAATAAAGATGAAGTTAAAGTACTTTGGACATCAAATGAGAAAAGAGGATTCACTTGAGAAAGCCTTGATGCTTGGAAGGGTCGAGGGCAAAAGAAGAAGGGGACGGCCCAAGATGAGATGGCTAGATGGTATTGTAGAGGCAATGGGCAAAGAGCTGAGCGAGTTGAGGGGGATGGTGGAGGACAGGAGTGCCTGGCGGACAGTGGTCCATGGGGTCGCAGAGGGTCGGAATCGACTGTGCGAATGAACAACAACAACAAAAACAAACAAGGGTACCACATTACTTGCATTTCAAACCTAGAGACTAACAGAACACAGCCGGGGAACAAAAGTACAATATATCTTAAGCCAACGGACGGAATTTAAGCAAAAATATGCAATTCTAATAAGGGGGTGGAAGTCTGGTGGGACAGAAGATAGTATCCAGAAGACGGGGTCTGATAGTGCCAGGCAGTGAGAGCCAGACTAAGACACGGCCTTTATCTGTGTCAGCTTTAAGAGGCCCAATAGCATCACTGGGGTGTGTGTGTGTATATATGTGTAATTGCTATTGCTTCTACTACAGTAACTTGAATTTTAGCTAGCTTGCGAAGAAATGTTGCACTGCCATCAGCTCAGTGAAGGGAGTCTGATGGCGGCAGAGCTAGCAGCAGACTTACCCAAGCCAAGGCAAAGTCTGTTTTCAGCACAAGTTTCCAACAACAAAACTGATGCATTTCGAGCCAGACCCCAATTTTTAAAACTCCATGTGTCATTGAACTGCAAAGGGATGTGGTGTATAGTATATGGATATTGTTAGAATCTTACAACATGGGTGGGGACAAGATCAGAACAAAAGACATCTCCCCCTTTCTCCCTGTAATTATCACATATATGTGTCTCTATTTGTATGGGAAATCAATTTAGAGCAGGCCTTTGGTCTCAAAGCTCTCCTAAAAGCCAAGTTTTCTTTTGCAGGGAGAGACTGTCTTAAGGGGAGGATCCGGCTGTCCTTGCCAGAAGGCAGAGAGAGGATTAGTCTCTTCTCAGCCTACCACTCCCACTCTTAGCCAAGCCCCCACTTGGTCCCAAATACAGAGAGAGGGGGGGGGGACAAGGTTTCTCCCTCGCCAAGCTCCTTGTCATCCAGTTATATTAATTGCCAGAAAGGGACCGGAAATGGATTGGGAGGGGGTAGAGAAGCAGTATATAGGGGAAGTCTCTCCCCTTCGTTTAATCCAGGCCTGATTTATGGCCTGAAGTCTGGGGTGGGAGTTTCTGGGCATCAAAACCAGGGGGTGTGTTGAGAGATGGAGGGGAAAGAGGTGACCTGGCTGGAAATGATGCTGAGGGATTGGAGACGTTTTGTCAAGATCCCTGGTAAAGAAGGGAGTTTACTAGATCCATTTGGCTCCCGAAGCCAACAAACTCAAATGGGTTCTGCTGCACCAGAGTAACAGGGACAAGGAGTACGATTTTGGAAGTCTTACCCTATCATCCCCCACCTCTCCCCCACCGCTCTGGGAAGAAATTCAGGTCTAATGTAATGGTTTTTAAACTGCACAACCGGAGTCGTGGGATGGGGGCGGGGGTGTAGCTGTTTGCCAGGAAAAGCACAAGACTTTTTGCCAAAGTGTGTTTTGATCCAACTACAGGGCAGTGGTAACTTTACACACTCCTAGTCCCAATATACAGTACACAAGATATGGGGAAGCTACAGCTCCACTCTTAGTGCTGAATATGGCATGGAGCTAAAATAGAGGACAGACAGACTTTAGATAAAGGCAAATGTTGCCCTTGCTTGAGAGCCAGTCGTATCCAACTCTAGGGTTTAGTGCTCATCTCTGTTTACAGCCAAGGAGCCAGCCCTCTCTGCGTCTGTAGACGTTTCCATGGACATGTGGCAGGCATGCCTCAAAACCGTAATGCACTGAATGCCGTTTACCTTCCCACTGAAGTGGTCCCTATTCATCTACTTGTAATTTCTTGAGAGCCAGTCGTATCCAACTCTAGGGTTTAGTGCTCATCTCTGTTTACAGCCAAGGAGCCAGCCCTCTCTGCGTCTGTAGACGTTTCCATGGACATGTGGCAGGCATGCCTCAAAACCGTAATGCACTGAATGCCGTTTACCTTCCCACCGAAGTGGTCCCTATTCATCTACTTGTAATTTCTTGCTTCCGAACTGCTAAGGTGGCAGGACCTGGGTCAGAGACTGGAGCTCACTCGTTTGTACAGTACTCAGGTATTGACCTCCGACCTTCCAGTCTTCAAGTTCAGTGTCTTAACCACTTGAACCATTAGTAAGGTATTCTCTGACAAATGAGAACAAACTCTGGGCATTAGAAGGCAGTGCTGTTAACTAACAACTCTGCTGCCTTGTTGATTCATGTGAGATTTGCATACATGGTGACATGACAGAGTAATACATGGGTTTGAGGACACAAAGGACATATAGGTTCCATGCTGAACCCACCTGTATTCCAGTACCAAAGTTTGCCACATCCAAATGCTGGCACCCTGACACCCTTGTACTTAGTTAAAGCTATGACAGAAGGCATGCGTGGTTCAAGACTATGAAGCACAGTTCTATTTCTTAACTTCCTCTTATTTGACTTTGAATGTGACTTGGTCAAAATCCATGCCACCTTTTAACAACATTGACTGGAGTACAGTACAGTATATCCTTTTTATCTAAAATGAGCAGAAAATGAAGAGGAGAGAATGAGTTGTTCAGTTTGGTTTATAGTACACCAATTGCATAATGGCCATACTGCATTAAAATAACAAGCTTTTATCTTAAATGAGCAATATGAAAAGCTTGTGTTGGTCAGCATTCTACTTTAAATTGCTCTTTAAAAGTTTATAGTTCTATTGTTTTAAAGGATACAGCATTTATATATTCTGAATACCTTTTCTACATGAATTCAAAATGCAGTAGTATCCTGTATAACGAAAAAGCTCCATTCTACGGAGCTCTTCGTTATAAGATTTTTTTGTTATTCAGTACTAATCATATTGGCGATACCGCACATAACGAAAAAAATTCGTTATGACGGGTATACCCCGTATAATGGGGGGAAATGTTTGTAATACGGGGTAAACCCTGTATAATGGGGGGAAATTCGTTATGCAGGGTATTGCCAATAGCACCAATACACTTTGTTATATGAATTTTTCATTATACGAAGCGTTCATTATACAGGGTACCACTGTATATAAATATGTTTTTGGATCACTTTGTATGATGTGCCTATCTGTCTATGAAGAAAATGTGAAGAAAATATATAGGAGACAGTGTACCTAGCTACTGTATATGGCTCTTAGATAGTCAGTTGCTTTCTGAAAGCATTTTGCTGATACAGTACTACAGTACTTGCATTTTATCATGAGCCTCCTCTCCCCCCCCCAAAAAAAATCAACTTTTCTTAAAATGAATGTCCTGAAGTTTAGACACACAAATTCCAAATTCTTTATAAAATTCCATGACCAGGAAAAACATAATAGAAAGGCACCAACTGCTTCAACAACTGATAAATCAATGCTATTCGCTTGTTGCTTCTCACCCAGGGGACAGAAACACCAGTTTATCTGACAGACAAACACAGATGGACAGTTTTCCTCTGGTTGTTCAGAGAAGTCAGTTCCTCTTACCCCTACTCTAAATCCTTCTAGAATACTGTACCATTTCCGTCTCTAATAGAAGACAATACCTAAAAAATGTATTCCTCCCCTAAGGCAATGGGTCCCAAGCCAGTAGGATACATCCTACTATTGTGACACAAGGGAACTCAGGGTTTCAAACGGACAACTAAGAACTGACTTATTGATTAAGTAATTCTTATTTTATGGCATGGTGCCACCAATAGGGTTCCAGTCACTTTGTGTTCTCTTATTGCCCCATTCACCTTGTCCACTACTTGTACCAAGATACTGTACAGTACTCGTAAAATGATAAAATTTTGTTGTTCACATAGTTGAGTCCAACCTTTTTCGACCCCATGGACCATCGCATGCCAGGCACCCCATCCTCCACCATCTTCCTCAACCTGCCCAGCTCTATTCCCATTGCATCTACAATACCATCTAGCCATCTCATTATCTGCTGCCCTCTTCTTCTTTTGCCTTCATCCTTCCCAAGCATTAAGACCTTCTCAAGTGAGTCCTCTCTTCTCATTTTATGTCCAAAGTACTTTAGCTTCATCTTCAATATTTGACCTTCCAAGGAGCAGTCGAGGTTGATTTCTTTTAAGACCAACCTACGGTATTTGTTTTCCTTGCTGTCCAGGGTACTTTTAAAATTTTCCTCCAACATCACATTTCAAAGGCTTTCCTTATGGTCCAGCTCTCACAACCATACATTACTACTGGGAATACCACTGCTTTGACTATGCAGACTTTTGTTTGCAAGGTGATGTCTCTACTTTTGACTATGTTCCCCAGGTTTCTCATAGCTTGTCTCCCAAGAATCAGTCACCTTCTTATTTCCTCACCATCTGCAGTGATCTTGGAGCCTAAGAAAGTAAAGTCTGTCACTGCTTCTACTTCTTCCCCATCTATTTTCCAGGGAGTGACAGATCCTGTTGCCATTATCTTGTTTTTCTTGATGTTGAGTCTCAAGCCAGCTTTGGCACTCTCTTCTTTCAACCTAATCAGGAGCTTCTTTAGGTCTTCTTCACTTTTTGCCATTAAGGTAGTATCATCTGCATATCTCAAATACAATACCATACTTGCAACTGGCAAATATTGATAACAGATTGTCCGTAAATATATTAAGTATCCTTGAAGTATTAGAGGGGTGGGATGAAACACAGGAAAAGCATGCAGCCCTGTTTCTTAATTAAACCCAAGTGCGCAGTTCTTGTGCTTATTGCTGATCTGTCCTGTTTTAACTTAAACCCTTTTGCTTGGTTTCACAATCACCCTCGGGGGCCAGAAATGCAGTTCCCTCCTCACCCCACAAGCTGCTGCTGGAGCCTTCTTGGGTCGCAGCCAACGGGGACACCCTTCCCCATACAAATTAAAAGACCCTGCTCAACCGCCATCCTAGACTTGCAAGCCAGTTGTCAGTCTTGATGGAGCCCAGCCTTCAAGCTCCTTCCCAACCAAACTGGGGGAGAGCGGCAGATTTATCTTTTCCTACAAAGCAAAAGGCCTCCCGGACCCTTTGAAGCCAGCAAAAGGGGCCCAGGCAGAGGGCAGCCGGCTGGAGAGCAGATCCTACTGGAATACCCCCTGCATTTCCTTCTCATCCCGATTACAAAGAATTCCTCTCTTCAAAAGGCCCTTGCTCTATATTCAAATAGCTACCAGCCTAAAACAATAAGAAATGAGTAATAAAAGTTTGGATTTTTTTTAAAAAAAACATTGTGTTTAAAAAACAAACCACGCAGCAATAAACTTGCTGATGTAAGAAGAGGGGAAATAACTGGAACTTAAAAAGAGTTCCAGGCCGTTGTCTCACAGCCCTTCTTCTTTTCCAGAGGGGGGGGGAAACAAATTCGTCGCCACCTTCATCATCCTCTCATGTACGGGGGCACTGCAGTCTGCCGGAAAAGGACTCCACTCCTAGTTCTCACTCCTACGGCTTTATTCTGGAGCTCACTTTGCTGGTATCTGTTACCTGTTACACCCTTTAATTACCCTTCCACTCCCTGTCACTGGTAACAGGACATGGGAACAGGGATGACACGCTGATACATATTTCATAGCAATTTGCAAATGCATCCACAGAAGTTAATGGTCCATAATGTTTTTACTAGCCAGCCTCTCCCATATATTCTTGACGTCTTGAAAGAAGAAAAGATCCAACTCTCTTCCAGTAAAAGTTAGCTGCCCTAATTTTTTGTGTACAGTGCTTCTGAACTTGGCATTTGCTCTCAAATTGTTATATGGATTTTCACTCACTTTGGGGGGGGGGGGGCATCTACATTGCATTATCAACTAATTTTTGTTTCCTGGCTGGTTCTTCCATTTCTTTTGATTGCTAAACCCCCAGTTCTTTCTTTCTTTTGGGGAAGACCTGACCAGTCGGATAGTCTGAATAGATCTGCATTGCTTTAACCACAGGGGTTCCCAACCTTTTCGTGCCATGGGCCAGACCACGCCCCCCGAACAGCTGAGCGGGCCAGTCACATAGTTCCTCCCACCATTAAATGCTGCCATAAAACACGTCCATGGCTGTTGTAAATGCATTTACGACAGCTGTGGGTGCATTTATGGTAGCGTTTACGGCAGGCACAGGTGCGTTTATCCGGGCACATTTTACAGCTGTCATAAACGCATCAACTTCTGCTTCCAGTAGTACTGAAGGTGGCGGCAGGCCTCATGAAATGGCCACCTCTGCTTTAACACTTCTTTTTCCACTGTCTTTTAAAAAGAGACATAGTTTTCACATAACTGGCAAAACCGTGGATGAACGAGCATTTGCTCTCATTCCTGTACATGTTCCTCCTATTTTTTAGCTAAGCTTGTCATCTTTTAAAATTGCACTAAAAATTTCCCACCTATATACTGTATGTTACATTAAATATGTATGGTTGTATGGTTGTGAGAGCTGGACCATTAGGAAAGCTGAGCGCAGAAGAATAGATGCCTTTGAAATGTGGTGTTGGAGGAGAGTTTTGAGAGTCCCCTGGACAGCAAGGAGAACAAATAGGTCAATCTTAGAAGAAATAAACCCAGAATGCTCCTTAGAAAGTCAAATTGTAAAGATGAAGCTAAGGTACTTTGGACATCAAATGAGAAGAGAGGATTCGCTTGAGAAGGCTTTGATGCTGGGAAAGGTGGAGGGCAAAAGAAAAAGGGGGCGGCCAAAAATGAGATGGTTATATGGTATTGTGGAGACAATGGGGACAGAGCTCAACGAGTTGAGGGGGATGGTGGAGAACAGGAGTGCCTGGCGGGCAATGGTCCATGGGGTCGCAGAGGGTTGGAATCGACTGTGCGACTGAACAACAAAACATTAAATATTTCTGAATAGTATTTTGCTGAAATTTTGTAAATCAACATTCTGCTGTAATAACATGATTACATGCACTGCCACTCATTCACCACAAATCTATTTTATGTCCTATAGTTAGAACAGTACAGAATAAGAGGGGTATAGATACAGTACTACATACACACAAACAGAAATGCCCTTGCAAATCCAACCTGTGGCTTACAGAGCAAAGACTGCGTAGCACTTGAAGCAGCCAGTCTGGCATCACTCAATATATAATACTGACTGCCAAGATTATAACCAGGTGAAGGGTTATTGACAGATCTGGTTTATAGATCTTGTGTATTGCTACACTCTCACATTACTTACTGTAAGATCAGAAACTGTGTTTTAGCTATTCCAGACAGATTGTCATCTCTAGAAGAGCATATGATCAATGTGTATGTGAAGGAACTGCCTAGTTTCCATTTTGTTTGGGTCCCAATGGAAAAATTTAGACAAATTCAGGTGGCTGTGGTCTAAATTCAGCTTCCTTTGCAAAAATAAGAAGGATCTATTGTGTTGTTCTATTATGCAACTCTCTGCTTTTTCAAAGATCCCAGGACTTTCACCACACTTTGGACAGAGTACTTTCACCACACCTTACAAGGCTAAAAAGCATCGAGAAACTACCACCCTATGCCCAGATTGCCCCAGAAGTTTTAAAACCAGCCTCCCTAATATTTTTGCAATAAATAAAAGAAGGCCAGAGAAGCATGAACTTCAACCTAGGAAGCCAGAAAAGTTACACCAAACAAACAAGTCAGCAAGCAAAGACAGATACGCTACATCCCCTTTTAAACGCAGACCCCCTCCCCAGGCTCATCTATCCATCAACACTATGTGCTCACCAGCCAGGAATGGTCCAAATGATTGCCAGATGTGTACGCTAATGCCCCTTTCCAATCCTGACCAGCAATAATCTGGGGGCAAACAAATCACCGTGAGCTCAATGTTGGACTAAAGTAGTAAATAATAATAATTTCGTGTCAGATATTACTCTGGGTTGAAAGGATTTTTGCTGGAGAAAACTCCTCTCAGGGGACGCCTGAATGAGGCTTCTTTCATGTCCCGAAGTGCAGCCCTCGGGTATCCAGCTTCCAGTCTCTAGCTCAGTATCTTAACCATTAAGCCAGAGGGAGAGCTGACTAAGGTAATGTGAAGGATGGAATACATTGGGGCCTGTATCCTACTAGTAGTCCCCAACTAAGAGTAGACCCACTTCTTCTTCTGCGTCTAGGCCAGATGTCTTCTTCCGTGTCCCGATCAAACCCTGGACTGCCAAAATGAAGCCACTTTCTTTGCTTCGTCGTTGCCCAAACCCAAGTCCTCATCAACGCATGTCTCTGACAGCAATCGGCAGACCAGTAAATGGGCCAGACTCTGTGTCTCTCCACATTCACACCACGTGTTGTTGTGCACTAGCAGTCCACATTGAGCATGTTGGTCTTGCATTTAGGGACTCCAAACCTCAGCCTATTTGGGGTCCTCTAAGTGACATGGGGATATTGAGGTCTTCAGCTATATCCTCCTTTAATGTTCCTTGCCCAGTGAGCTCCTCCCTCCATCTTCTAATTTGGTTTTGCTCTTGTTTACCCTCAAGAACATTTGTTCTTGCCATAAAGCTCTTCCTGGATCTTAGCTGGCTGACTTGAGGCTCATATCCATTCAGAGGCCAGACGTGAAACTGCCAAAATGAGGCCACCTTTCAGTGAGTTCATTATGTACTTCATTTTGCCTGGCCTAGCGTGAAAAAGATTCACCGGCACAAGGTAGCCATTGCCCGTGCTATGCCTGATTATGGTTCAAGCTACCACAATCTTCAAGGAAGCTCTTTCTGTAGACCCACTTGAACCAATTGCTGAAAAGTATATCAACATGTATGTCAATCCCATTGACTCAATAATCTGCATCCTGTTTCATAAACCTCTCTGAAAGGTATGTACTGTATTTCATTTCTCCTAATCTCAGCTATACATATAGGATCTGGATATGAATATTCAGCTACATTTTTCATATGCTCAGAAGTCCTTCCACCATTACTTCTCAGACTATGGGATGGTTCCCTGACACACAGAAAAATTCATGAGCTTACTTCTCTCCGTCAAACTACAGAGCACGTGATTAATCCAATTACTCCAGAATAGAGTGATCAACCTCTCAGAAATCACACAAGAACTACAAATAGAGACTGGCCATATGTCCTCTTTCATAGAGGACAGTTCTCCATTTGAAGGAGAAAGCCACAGAGAGACAGTCATCCTTCTGAAAGCATCCTCCAGCTGAAGAGTTGCTCTGTAAAGTGTGATGTAAATATTGGGGGAAAACAATTAGGAGAGATACCAGGGACCCAGAAGCTACCCATTTTTAGCACCAGACACACTCAGCAGGTACAAAGGTCACCTGGTCACAGGTTTTAACCATTTGAGTGAGATGCCTTCTAATTTTGCTTCCATTCTAAAAATTGCTGCTAATTTGGCATCTGTACATATCAATTAGCATATGTAATTTTGAAATCCCCATTCACTCTCCTTTTCTTAATCTGTAGTGGCTGCATCTCATTTTCTTCTCAGTTCTCATAATGGCAAATTTACAACAGAAAACATGGCAGAGGATGTTCCTCTAAGGGGGGGGGGGTACAGAGCCCCACCAATTCCAAAACACGATCTGCTTCTACTCCCAGCCAGCTAACAGGGAATATATAGCCTCCAGACTTCCGTTGGCAAACTGGCACTCCTGGTTCCATCTGGAGCCCAAACGCTGTTCACCCAGCTGGAACAGATTTGCAAGGACAAGGAGCGAACACATAAGTGTGAGGAGAGAAAGAGATGAGGGTAAGGCACACCTCAGAGGTACTCCACACCTACCTACTGGCCTTTCTGTGGTCTAGATTGGGGTTCTCCAACCTTTGGTTTTTTGGACTTCAATTCCCAGAAACCTAAGCCAATTCCCCAAAGTACTGATCAGCTAATGTATTGACTTAGGCTTCTGGGAATTGAAGTCCAAAACCCAAAGGTTGGGGAACACTAGTCTAGATAACCCATGGCCCAGCCGGGAATAATATGGGGAGAAATACCACAATTCTTCCTCAGCTCCATCCTAAGCATTGAGACCCAAACTCCAAAGACTGAGAAGCCATCAGTTGAAGCTGACAAATTGGGTGCCAGCGGTCTCATCTATGAGACGCACTTTTGTACCATTTATTCCTGATGCACAGACTTATTCCAGTCATCATTCTCCCCCACCACCACTCCATTTTATATTCTCATACTGTAGGAAGAAAGCAAGGGCATATATCACTTTGAAGAAAACACAAACACACATATCCCCCAACCCCCGTGGCCCCAGGACTCAGCCTCTCTCTGGAGCATACGAACAGCAAGGGTGGGGGTTAGGTTCTCCTTTGTTGAGGGGGGTTACTTGGGGTCCCCATCCCCCCACCACCGCTCCTCCAGCAGCATCACAAGCCCAGCCGTGTGGAAAACGCTTGCTGTCAGAAGAAATCTGGGCCAAGCCGGTGACATCGCCACGTGCAGCTTATGTAAGGGGAGGGCAGGGGAGGACAGGATGGAGAAGAGGCGGCTGGCACAGGCAGGAGAATGAGGGGACACTCTGGAAACTGGGGTGGAGGTTAGGCTGGGAGAAGGTGGGGATTCCTCCACACAAGGCAAGTGGGGCAGGCCTTTCCACCCCACCGCACATACAAAAATTGTCAACGTTTCATGTTCACGCAGAATACAGCGCAGTACGTGCAGATTGGCTTGATGCAAGGCGCCGCAGGGATGGCAGAAATGGGGAGCCTGGAGCCAGATACGGGGTTTATGGGTTGTGGGAAGAAAAGATGGGTGACAAAGTTTGTAAAGTAGAAAACTGCAGTTAGATACAGAAAGAAGGATGAGGCTTCTGTCCAGGACCCCAACTACCAAATCCCAGAGATCCAGAGGGGCTTCATTGCGGGCTACCACCCTCTTGCCAGCAAGTGAGACAATGCCTGAGCACAGAAATGACAATTTTATTTCTCTCTCTTCTTTTTATCTAGCTCTTGTCAGGTTTGCTAAGCCAGTGACAAAAGCGTTCAGACAAAACGAGCAACATCCCAAGTTTCTGTCCCAAGAAGAACAGAGGAAACACATTTGTGCAGTGTGAAACCAAAGTTCTGCTTTGAGAGCAGACATCTGTCCTTTTTTATAGGACATATTCTCTCAAGTCTCACAGTTCCTTATGCAGAGGAAAGGAAGGAGTAAAGGTCTTTGTCAGAGAGCCACAAAACATCATAAGAACCCAGTTCTTCTTGTGGAGCCACATTAGTCTGCTTCAGGAAAATCGGTACATTGTCTGGAGGTACTGTACCTTAAAGAAGAACAGATATGACTTGGCTTAGGCTTTTGTGCATCAGAAATTACTCAACCTGATGCACGGCACTTCACCAGACCAGGGGTTCTCAAACCTTTTACACTGAGGGCCTGACCATGCTCCCCAGACAGCTACTGTAAAATGCATCCACGGCTGTCCTAATCACGTTTACGACAGGCACAGGCGCATTCATGAGTGTCGTAAATGCTTCCGCTGTGTTGACGTCGTGGGCCACATGAAATGGTACCGTGAGCCGGGGCCGGCCTACGGGCCATAGGTTGGCCACCCCTGCACTAGACTAACAGATTTCCACAGATGGAAACCCATGTCCCCCTGCCCTATTGATTTGGCCACTGCTGTTTTCTGGCTTAACATATTTTACTAGAGGAGAAAACTGTGCCATAAACACCCTCTCATTAGCCAAAGGTCCTTCAAGAGAACTGGAGAGCTATCATTTTTGCCTAGCAACCATTGCTAGAGAGTGCGAAGTACCATAATCTGTATGGACAATGGGTCCCATCAGTCATTAAGATTGCCAGGTTAGTAGCAACCGAACTTGAGTCCAGGGGACAGCCCCTGGTGATGAGACAAAGGTGGTACTGCTGCGCATTGATTGTGGAAATGGACATGACAGGAAACTGGGAGCGGAGAGACACTTTTCATTGGCTGGACAGATAGCGTATACCATCAACAGTTCTAGCAGTCACAGATTATGCAGTTCTACCTATAGCACACATGACATGGTAAGAATTGTCACTATTATCAAAGGTGGAAATGGTCCACTTTTGATGATGTTTGTATAGGACTGACCTAAGAGTCAGAGAGGTACCACCTAATAATGTAGCTTGTACCTAGTAGGGCTACTCTCTGCAACTGCTCCATCATGATTTTATCAAACCCAAGTGTATTCAGATGTTTTTCCAACCCTTCTAAGATTGCTCCTAGTACCTCTATCACTACTGATATCACTGTTGCTCTTTTCTTCCAAATATGATACTGTTCTCAAATTTTCAACTCATGATCTTTTAGTCTCTTTTTCTTCTCTCTGACTATCACCTGGAATTACTAGTAAAGTAAAGCCAGTTGTATCCAACGCTAGGGTTCAGTGCTCATCTGTTTCAAAGCTGAAGAGCCAGCGCTGTCTGTTTCTGCAGACGTTTCCATGGTCATGTGGCAGGCATGACTAGACACCAGAGTGCACGGAACACTGTTTACCTTCCCTCCGAAGTGGTACCTATTTATCTACTTGCAATTTCTTGCTTTTGAACTGCAGGATTGACAGGAGCTGGGACAAATATAGGACCTCATTTTATCCTGCAGTACTCAGGAATCGAACTGCTGACCTCCCGCCTTCCAGTCAGTGTCTTAGCCACTTGAACCACTGTATTAATTATTGCTGCAGAGAATTGGAGATGGTTTACCAGCAACCAACAGGATTTCGCCCTCCCCCTGCTGTTCCTCTGCTGCCAGGCCTGTGCAATGAGAGAGCTCTTGGGTCATTAATACTCCCTTGAGCCAGATAGCACAAGTGCATGTCCTCACTATCTCCCTTAACAGTCTCTTCTCTTTCCTTGTGACTTTCTGGTGCACCAACATTGCGCAAATGCAACACACAGAGAAACAGCTTTGCACTGATCTAGTGAGCCCTGACTTCAGCTGGAAACTGATGGAGATGAGTTACTTTAAAGCAGGGGTTCCCAACTTTTAAAGCCGGAGGCCAAGTCATGCTCTCTCAGTCAGCTTCAAGGACCAGACAGCCATTTTGCCCTGCCTGCACAATGGGTCAGCTATTTTGTCCCAACATCTTCAAAGGTGGGCAGCCATTTTGTTTTCTGAATGTCCTTGGAGGCCCACATGAAATGGCACCATGGGACGGATCCGGCCAAAGGGCCTTAGGTTGGGAAGCCCTGCTTTACAGGCATACCCCATTAAAAATAAGATCTCTCTCCTCTTTCATTGCAGCTCACCTTGAGAGCTACCTGTCTACCTAGAAATCTGAGACCTGACACCTCTGTTAGTGGGTCCACAAACAAAGGCCCAGGATCAGCTACCTAGCGAACATTATTAAAGAAGCTGATGGTAGTAGTTGGATAGTTGTTTTTGGTAGACCTAGTACTTATAAATAGTAGGGTACAGAGGATCAGGCTAGGATTGATAAGCTTTTTGGCCACCAGTAAAGTCTAGAGAATGAGGTATTGGCAATTCCAGTATATAATTAGCTCCCTTGTATCTTGGTATGGTTTTGCCAACAGCATTTTGACTTTGACAGTAGCATGGCACAGAAGAAGCAGACTGAAGCTGAGGTCTTCAAATCAAAGGCTATGGTCAATCCTTCCCCAGTTCCTCTTCAAAAGTGCCATAAATCCCTGCTTCCTTTCCTACACATGAAACTAGCGCCACAGGATGGCTGCCTACAGTTTAGCATAGGGGTACCCAAGCTTTTCAGGCCGTGAGCCAGTCACATGGAAGCGGAAGTAAAACACGCCTTGCAATTTTTTTTGCAACAGGATGAGATACATTTTAAGGTGCCATTTTCTCTGCTTAAACTGGGGTGCCCAAACTACAGCTTGCAGGCTGGATCTGGCCCACAGGCTGTAGTTTGGGCACCCCTGGTTTAGCATTTGGAAAGAAGATTCATGGAAAGAGTTCTCCCCTTTTTTCTTTCTTACCAGGCCATGTTACTGTAATGTTCACAAGAAGAAATGGCTTGTGGTGGTTGAGAACCACCTCAACCAGCCCACAAAATTAGTCCAATCCAGGGCCCCTATCTAGCTTGTAAAGCTCCTCTAACCTGACCTGTGTACACTCCAAAGATTTTGCCCTTCCAGAATCTTCTCTGAAAAGCCCTAATGCAGTGGTTCCAACAAGCGGCACATGCCCCACAGGGAGTCTTCAATTCCCAGACGTCTAGGTCAGTACATTGGCTGATCAGTGCTTTGGGGAATTGACTTATGCATCTGGGAATTGAAGTCCTAAAACCAAAAGTTAGGAAACACTACCCTAATGCCTCAGAAGAGAGGCAGGATAAAATTCCTGGCTTGGCTACAATCTATATGACCTGGCCACTAACTACTGCAAACAGCACTGGATGGTCTCAACGATTCTCAATGCTCATCAACCTTCACAGTGGGGGAAACAGAGTAAGAAAGACATGATGACACGCCCCTTCTTCCAATATTATACAGATCTCATAGTCTCTTGTTCTTCCACGACTTTTTGTCCTGGCATCCTTCCTTGATGTTTGATCCACCTTATCACTCATCCAGGTTCCCTTTCTATTAATGTCTCCTTAAAGTCAGTCTGCGGGACGCTGAACTTGAAGACTGGAAGGTCAGAGTTAAATACCCAAGTACTGCATGACAGAGTGAGCTCTCGTCTCTGTCCCAGCTCCTGCCAACCTAGTGGTTCGAAGGTAAGAAATTGCAAGTAGAAAAATCGGTACCACTTTGGTGGGAAGGCATTTGCCTTTATCTAAAGTCTGTCTGTCCTCTATTTTAGCTAATTGAATGTGCCTTCCTCTATGTTCCCTTACCAGCTTCATTCAGACACTGGCTAACAGTGTCTAGCAGTTCCACCACCAAAGGGCTTTTCTCAGCAGCTTTGCTTTCCTCAGGGAGGCAAAAGCTCTACAGTTGAAATTGGCAGGCACCATCCATTTTGCGATCACAACTTTTCAGTCATTAGTAGAGCAAGGGTCTTTCTCCATAGCACACCCCCATCTGTGATCCCACCCCTCCCAACATATTCCTCCAGGGAGCAGTTGTTTATGAGCTTCTGGTGAGGGAATTGATTAACAGTTCTCATGGGAAGTTGGGGGGGGGGGGTAGGGTGTCGGGTTTTTTGGTTGGGTTTTTTTTTTGCCAGCGGCAGGAGTGAATCAATTTGCACCATCGATTTTTCATGCACTGCGGCAGAAACTGGAGCTGAGGGGATGGTGGAAGATGAATTCCCCTGCGGTCAGTTAGTATGCACCAGGCTTGGCCACAGACAGAAGCCCCGGCACAACACACACGCACAGACACAAAGTCCTTCACCGCAGACTCCACAGCTGTGCATACATACTCCTACTCCTTAAATTTTCCCAGCTTTAGACTGGAGGCCTAAACTGATGAAAAGCCCTGCCCCAAACAGTAATGAAGGGTCAAATTAAAACCATGGCTTTGGGGAAGGACAATATAAATTAAAGTAAAAGTCCTACATTCTAAACTCCTGGATTCTGTGCTTGGCTCTGTCCAGGGAAGAACAGGGTATAAATGAGTAATAGCTGTGAGACAACGATTCAGACTTCTCTTATTCTATAATGTTCACTGTCAACAGTTCAGTCAATGCCAGGCTCTAAGAGCAGGGTCCAGTGAGTTGAATCAGAGAAGCTGCTTCTAATTCAACCACTTGCTTCGTAATCTGTGACTATCTCTATCCATGATTTCATTTCACTCACTTAAATTTACAGCCCACTGAGAGGTTGTATTTTGGGAATGAGGAAGTATGAATGAGATAGCACAGAGGAACCTCCTCAACCCTATGCTATTGCCCATTGACAGTACTGACATGCTAAACAATATCATCATTGGCTGCTACTCGTATCCGAGTACAGTAATACCTCGGATAACGCTAAGACTTGGTTCCACAAGTCTTGGTGTTATCCGATTTTTAGTGTTATCCGATCCATGTTAAAATCCTATGGGATGGATCGGATAACGTTAAAGCTCCATAGAGATACATTGTAACCGCACAGGCTTTAGCGGTTGTTATCCGACCCATCCCATAGGACCTTAATGTTATTCGATCCAATTCTCCTCCCCAGATTGCTTAACGTTATGCGATTTTAGCGTTATCCGAGGTATTACTGTATACATTTTCCCTGGAAACAGGAAAAGTGCCACTGCTATGAATTTGTTTAAGGTGGATCGCAGCTTGCCATGAAGTGACCCATAAATTGTGATCTCGGAGCTATAAGGCACTGTCCAAAAAAAAAATTGACTAGCTATCCTTTGGTTA
Source organism: Furcifer pardalis (assembly GCA_030440675.1). Classification (NCBI taxonomy): domain Eukaryota; kingdom Metazoa; phylum Chordata; class Lepidosauria; order Squamata; family Chamaeleonidae; genus Furcifer; species Furcifer pardalis. Next base: position 27,949,270 of record CP126897.1, read on the forward strand.
TAAGAGATGGAGAAATAAATTGAAGCTATATTCCTTGAGTAGAAACCTGAAACCTCAACGTGGTTCTAGAAGTCTGCAACCTTATTTTGTGTCTTTAAATTGAAGCACATGGCTAGGATGATTTTTCTGGACCTTTCTGTTCTCCATCGTCCCATCCCAAGCTCTAAAATGCTACCAGACAATTTTTGCAGAAAGAACACTACAGTTATTGCAGAACGCTCAACAGATTCCATATATAGCCAACAGTTTACTTTGTTTTCCAAGGTCACAAAACAAGGTTTGCTTGACACAATAGCAAACTACAAGGCTGAAAAACAAAGTGGAATGGACAGCATGTTAGAAAGGTGTAGGAGACCTACAGTCTGGTGATAAACCTAAATGTCACAGAAAGGTTTAATATTTTTTAATCTTTCTGAGCAAAAAGGTATCTTCTGTCCATAGTGTCACTGGTTTTTTGCTTATTTACTCTTCCTTCTTACACTTATTTGTCCTGTTGATTTATTTACCTTGCTTTTCAGTCAGAAGGTTTTCAAACCATCTTGTGCTGCAACTTTAAACAACAGTTCAGAATAAGAAATCAAAAGAAATTCCATTCAGATTTGCCAAAAAACATAATGAACAATACAGGTACAAAGCAGATTTATTAGCTGCAAATTCCTCAAAAATTTGCCTTGTACAAACTCAGGACATTGGTCCCTATAACCCAGAATTGCCAATTCTGGAACTCTGGATGTCAGTAGCTCACTGGGCAGTTAAGCAAAAAATAAAAATTTAGCTCCACCTGGGCTTCATTGGGATTACTATAGTAATCTCCCATCCAGCTATTAACCGGCCCTGGCCCTCCTTAGCTTCAAAAAATCAGATAAGATTAGGAGTTTATCAAAACCTAGAGAGAATAAAATAAATTTGATCTGGCACCCTAACAAGAAAAAGAGTATCTGCCAAGCAAATGCTTCTGAGGATGGTGGTGTACACTTAAGCTGCAATAACTGTACCCCCATTTTACTATTCGGATGATAAGTTTATTCAAAGTAGGGACTCAGCACATTGTATGAGAAAACAGGACCTTCAGGTACCAGAATCACAACCTTTGATGAATTCTGTTAGTTAAGACCACAGTTTTTTTAAAGCATCCAGAAAGAAACTGTGAGTATTAAGTTATTTAAACAATAAATATTTTTTTAAAAAAGAGATTTAAAAACAGGAGAAACATTTCCTATGAGATGGTACCAGTTAGCAATCTGGCTACCATATTTTGAGCAAGTTGGTTTCAAAACCTGCATACAAAACAATACTGTACTAACACAAGCTGGAACATGCGAGTAATTGTAACCAAATCTTTAATTAATTTCCGTGCAATGCTGAGTTTGGGTGGCAGTGGGAGAAATTATCAGGCCAAAGGAAGTCATAGTAGAGGTAGGGAGTTTGGTCCATAGTGCCTTTAGAAACAATGACACTCTCTTATAACTCCAAGTGAAACTACAGAGTCACGTGGCCAAATATTCTCCAGTTTGATGACACAGCTCCAATGTCACAGGAAGAAGGATTTTTCCAGGCCTGCTAACTGAGATCCTAGTTGAGCCGAGATACCAGGGGCTAAACCTGGAATCTTGTGCATGCAAAGTATGTGCTCTACCATGGAGCTCTTCTCACATTTGACCTTGCCGGTTAATACCAGAGAGTGCAATGACAACACGGTTTCTGGTCACCGTAACTCATCTACTAGAGTTCCATGGCCTACACAAGCGTTGCAGATGGTGTACTGAAACAACCTTCCCCAATTTTAACTACTGCACTTCATTTTGAGGCTTCCCTTCCTCTTTCCCAAGTTCAGCCAATTTATGTCACTGCCAGCTGTTATTCAGATTATGGCTACGACAGACTCGCTCAACTCACAGAAGCTGTCTGGATCCAGCTACACTGCATACCCTCAATATCCCGATGGGCACCTCCTCATTAGGCGGGCCTTAAAGGAAATACATACAGACTTCCCACCCAGCCTGCTCAAAACACACACACACACATCATTTGCCATCTTCCCCCTTCGTTTCCCCTCACAGGAGGCACAGTGCCATCAGGGGACTCCCCAGGGCAGAACTCATCTCCATAGCAACAGGATGGATTGTGCCAAGCAGCTGGCATAAGCCATATTCCCCGAAGAAGAGGCCAGAATCCTGATCTGAACCTGGCACGCATTTCCCCTCCTACCACGCCCGCCTCTTATCCTGCTGAGCACGTACCACACACACACACACACACACACACACACACACACACACACACACACACACACACACACACGGGACTGTAAGCTATAAATAACCACCAAGGGATGTTATCTGCTTAGTGGTGGAGGGTGTGGTTGTAGCTCTTCCTGGGAGAGAAGAAGGACCAGACAGGACTCCTGGATTCTAGGAGCAGACAGGGAAAAAGGATGAAATGGGTCGTGTGTGGGGTGGTGGTAATATAAGAGCCAATTATTTTGGAGTTTTTTAGAGCAAGGTATTTAATAAAAAGGCATCCCAGAAGTCTAAACTCCTTGATGACAATGCTTCTTTCATGTCCTGATCAAACCCTGGACCGCCAAAATGAAGCCACTTCCTTGGCTTTGTCGTAGGCTAACCTAAGCCTTCATCGGTGCAAAGTTTCTGGCAATAATCGTCAGACCAGTAAATGAGCCGGATTCTGTATTTCTCCACGTTCACATAGCATGTTGTTGTCCACCAGCAGCCCCACTTGAGCATGTTGGTCTTGTATTTAGGGGCTCCAACCCTCCGTCTATTCAGTGTCCTCCAAGTGACGTAGAGGAGGTTGAGTTCCTCAGCTATATCCTCTTTCAATGTCTTCAGTTCCTTTGGTTTAATCTGGTGTTAGAAAAATTAAGCACCCAGGGTATGCCCGGTTGTATTCACAATCTTTGAGAAGGTTCTTCCTGTGTGCCCCTCCTTGATGCATTGGAAATACAAGTCCGGGGGGGGGGCAGAGCAAAGGTTCGATGCACCATATTCCTAGTTTCCACCCATATTCTGGATGGAATGCACCAACAGCTTCCATGCACTGGAACTTCCAGATACACTTTAACTGGATATGAATCTGTTTTGGATCCTTTGTAAAGCAAATGCAGTCTGTTTGGCTTTTGACTTTTCAAAAATAGGGAAGAAGATGCAAATGTATAATGACAAACCATTCTTAAAGAAGCCATCCAGCCTCCTCTACCTGTAGCAACTACAGACAGGAAGCCCACACACACACACACCCCTAGAAAGAAAAGTTACACTGACTCTTTAACAGTCACAATGGAAAAGTTCTTGTTGGATAATAATCAGTTAATTCTTGGCTGGGAATATTCCTCCCCCCTCTTTCCCTTCCCAATCAGGCTCCAAGCCACAACCTTTGCTTGCTGCCAAGTTGGCGAAAGGTCAGCAAGACATCAGCAGCTGACTGGCGGAAAGGGAGGGGCGGTGGTGCCAGGGCACAAGGCCAGGAAAGCTGGGCTTGGGTTTCAGTCCAATATGACCTGAGGAGGCTGTAACTAGCCAGGGAATCCCAAAAGACACAGAGGAAACCCTTCAAGATGTAGGGGAGAGAGAGCAAGAGAGAGATGCAGTTGATGCCTCACTGTCTGGCAAAAAGGGAGATTCCAGTCAAGGAAGCCATGGGATCCACTGGTAACTCAGATACTGCATTGTATGCTGGTTGCAAGTCCTGGGGATATCACATACACTCCCTTTCACACTCATACACCCACACCCAGGGTCCCTACCCCAAAACAGTCATCCATTACACTAAGCAACAGTGACACACAGTGGCCATTCTGCTTTATCACGGCATCAATCAATTTCTTCCTCTACCTTCAAAATTCCTGTCCCTCAAAACAGGTGTTTTTTACTTTTAATTTTTACTAATTTTTAAAGATGCTAGAGTGACATCCTGGGAGAAAATCCTACACCCAAGACAGAAATCCAGTCTAAATCTTAGGTGTTCAAGGCCTTGGTGAACTGGATCACAGCAGAATACTCTAGATGAGGGATTCTCAACCTGCAGCTTGTGGGCCGAAAGTGGCCCACGGTGCCATTTCATGTGCCCCCCCCGCCTCCACCACACCAGGAAGTGCCATGTGGTGGAGGAAGGGCTAAATGGCCAGCCATCCCCCAAAGCTGCCTGAGGGAGTGTGACCCGGCCCCTTGCTAAAGAAGGTTGAGAACTCTTCCTCTAGATCAGCCGTGCCCAAACTAAGGCCCGGGGGCCGGGTGCGGCCCCCAACACCAATTCATCCGGCCCGCGAAGCCCTCGTTGCTCCTGGAAGCGGAAGTAAAACGCGCCCGTACGGGCGCGTTTTACTTCAGCTTCCAGGAGCAACGAAGGCTTCGCGGGCCGGATGAATTGGCGTCGGGGGCCGCACCCGGCCCCCAGGCCTTAGCAACCAGTTTCCTGAACCACATGATTGGCCCTCAGTCCAATAAGTTTGGGCACCCCTGCTCTAGATATTCCCAGAGACACGAAAGAGGTGATGTGGGCTACAAAGCTGCTTGAGAGGCTTATAGTTTTAAAGTCTGACTTCTGGAAGAGGATACTAGGCCAGTGATTACACTGGAATGAGGTAGACAAAATTAAGTACTAGCTTGCTAAGCACATATCAATAGAAGAGATTCTTCTTGGCCTTAAACAATCCATAGGATAAATAAATTATCTATGTCTCTGTGCAAAATACAAGCAGATATCTCAGGCAATTCTGTTAGGATACAGGGAACCTCCAGCTTCAAAAGAAATCAAATTTTAAAGCAATTCAGATTTTTCCAGATTAGCCCCTGTACCAAATTAAGTTCTCGGGTTTTTGTCCAGGGCAAAGTCAGGCTCACCTTAAACCAGGGGTGGCCAGATATTCTTGAACTTCAATTCAAGCTGGTGTGCTGACTTGGGCTTCTGGTAATTGAAGTCCAAGAACACATGGAGCACCCCGCCTTAAACCATTCAGTTCAAATGAACTAACAAAGAGGTACCCTTCATTTTGGTAGTTTCATGTCTGGCCTAGATACTGAAGAAGCCCAAAGATAATTCTGTTTAGGAAATCACTCGTTTCATTTTTGCCACATCTATAAAAGGGCAAATTTACAGTGATCAGCAGAAAGTCAAAGTTTATTCTGAGAGCAAATGACCACCAAAAATTGCTCACCAATCTAGGGGCAGAACTACACCCATGGCAGAAGGTGATCTGAATGCAAAGTGACTTCCATTATCTCACATGACATAAGTTCTTCTGCACTCTAAAATATTCAGAATTGGGGGCCATTGTAAAGCACAGTAGAACTTCATCCAGGTGAGAGAGCCCTTCATTCTTCACAGAGCTTACTTGTCTAGTGGTTGGTTGAATGGCAGTGGCTAGGAACGCAGTGGCAGCAACAGCACAAGCAGTAAGGACATTTTGATGACAGGGGAAACCCCCATCACTGCAGCTGTTGGCAATACACTCCCCCTATCACTACTGTCCAGCCACCCCTTGGACCAGTGGTGGTGAACCTATGGCACATGTGCCAGAGGGGACACTCAGAGCCCTCTCTGTGGGCACGCACACTGTCACTGCAGCACAGAGTTCATTCCGCCCCTCTGCCCACCAGCCCTATGGGAGCACTTCCTCCTTCCCCCAGCACAAAGTTCACTCTACCCAGCAGCCCAATGGGAGTGCTTCCTCTCTCCCCAGCACAGAGTTCACCCCGCCCCTCTGCCCAGCAGCCCAATGGGAGCACTTCCTTCCCTGTTGCCATGTTAGCACTTTGCGATAAGTAAGTGGGGTTTGGGTTGCAGTTTGGGCACTCAGTCTCTAAACAGTTCACCATCACTGCCTTGGACAATCAAACCTGCAGGAGAAGGAAGACGGGCAGGAGAGTCCTTACCTGCTTCACATGTGATAAATAAAGAATTGCTGAGGCTGACCCCCAACCCCAGGTAAGAACACTGGTTCCTTGTCAGCCAATAATAAGAGGCTTCCCAACTACTATACACAGGCCTGTAAATATTGTTCTTGCTGGTGGTGGCAGCTTGCACCTCATTCAAACAGGACATATGATAGGAGTTTCACTCTAGTTTGCAGATAACCCACAGTAAAAAGCTTACCGTGGGTTATCTTCAACATATACTCCTAGCCTAGGACTAAACTGCAAAGGCCTTTCTCTGAGGATAAGTGCTTGCCCAGTACTGTATATTTGATCCTGCAGTTCTGCCTATATGATTGCCAACCAGAGCTTGGAAAAGTTACTTTTTGGGAAGCCATGGTTCCCATAATGCCAATAATCCTTCCAAAGGATGCAGTCCATGCCAGGCAGGCTTAGAGGCAGAACTATCTGCCACTGCAAGGGAGGAGACTGAAATAATATCTGCATCAGAAGATCAGCAAGAGAAAATGCCACATGTCCATGTACTTTTGTGTTTACTTTTAGCAAAAATAAATAAATAAGAAATCACTCTGAAGACTTTTATAGGGACACGCAGTTTAGCAAGAGTACATGGGGAGCTGTCACGCTGAAATTGCAAAGCCATGTGTTTGCCAAGGTCAAATCTACATTTTATCTTCCACCGAGAGTGCACACTGCTAGCATGGCTGGCCCTATCATAAGCGAGAGAAGCAGCTACCCCAGGCATTATACGATCAGAGTGGGGTTGAAGGTGAGAGATTGTAAGAAAAGACTGCTATAAACTCTCTGAAGGTGCACGGGAAACAACTGCACTATCTCCCAGTGTTAAAGCCTTTTGCCTTAATGGTAAAATGCCTCAGGCCAGCCCTGCTATTACATACAGTCAACCTATTCAAACTAGTACATTGCAGTAGGATAAGGTTTGGAGGCCATCAGAATGTATATCATTTTATCCTTTGCTTTACTATGCTACAAAAGGATACCTATCCTATAATCCTTCATATCTCTGATATGCTCTTGCAGTGCTCAGTTATATATACAAATAACCAAATTCTGCCCTGTTGCCAACACTATCTGAAAGCATCTCCCCAGCCTTCAGGCAACAATATCTTCTTGCACCTGTCAGAGATGCCATATATTCTCTGGTGATCTCCCACGAAAGCACTAACTAGGGCCAACACTCCTTTGTTTCTAAAATCAGCTGAGAGCAGGTGTGTTCAAGGTTATATGGTAGTTGATGTCAGCAACTGAGGCATTCTGAGACCATGGTAAAAAAAAAGTCTAGCAACACCCTCAGACACATGAGATGGGGAAAGGTACTCAGAGGTACCCATGATGTGGGGAACTGTACTTCTTTCATTGGCAACTCTCAACTTAAAACTGATGAACAGAGACAAGTAAAACTTCCTAAATCTGACACACACACAATATTGATTCCCAAAAAGCAATATGGCATTATCAGGAAACCTGGATGACCATTGAAGGCCACCAGAACATGCAGTGGTTATGATGGAGGTTACCTCCAAAAGTTGTTTCCATCACTGAAGGTAGATCATTGTTAGTGGCAACTACACCTGTGTGTGAGAGAATGCTTTTCTCTGGAAATCCACTAGACATTTCTATTGGTAACATCAGACTGTCTGCCTCGGAAATACAACTTTGGAGTGCCCAAAGTCCAAACCCTATTCTTCAAATTTCTAGCCTATCCATTTACTAACTAAGGGCCCTTAGATCTTCTTGAGGTACAATTCCTATCATCCCCATCCTAAACAGCCAGTAGTCAAGGATCCTGGGTGCTATAGTCCAATAATATCCATCGATTCTCACCATTTTAAAGAAGCAGGCACAAAATCAGCGTCTACAGTCTACACACAAACTCACACACACATGCCCCACATCCTTCCACGCCATGCCTCTCTACCTCCCTCCTGCCAATTTCTAGTCTTAAAAGCCAATGAAGTATTTCTCAGCTGTCAGATCCGATTAGCTCATACACGCATTCAGTTGGTTTGCTGAAGCCACAGAGACACAGATGAAAGAAAGTTTGGTGAGTGGGGTGGGGAGACATAAGCACTGCCCCACATCCCTTCTCTCCCCCTCCTCCTTTCACATTCTTCAGCATTGCTTTAAGAAGCAAGAGAAGTTTCACCTGCCAAGGAGTGTGAAAGTGTTTGGCACCTCGGGGAATGCCCTTTCCACACTTCTCACTTAGCACTAATGGTAAGAAGAGAATTGTCCCATATCAAGAGAGAACAGCCAGACCCTTTCAGCTCCTTCCATCTAAAAAAGTCCTCAAGACGCTGATACGCAGAAGTGTTGGTGTAACAAGTCTCTTTTGTTCTTTACAACTAAGATTGGATGTAGCCCTATATTTTAATATATTACTGTACTGTGTTAGTTCTTTCGTCCAAACTTTGATTTTTGGACTTCAGTTCCCAGAAGCCTAAGTCAATTCCCCAAAGCACTGATCAGACAATGTATTGACGAAGGCTTCTGGGAACTGAAGTCCACCAGTGTTCCATGGAACACAGTTTGAGAAATGCTTCACCTATTACAGAAATAATTAATTGAAGGCCTTTAATGCAATGTCAATATGTGCATGCTATTCAGATTTCTTCCTTCAAAATCTTGATACAGTAGTTCGATTGGAAAATACAGATTTTCCACTGTTGGGTCATGCAATGTGTTGAGTAGACATCAAGTCAAGAGAGTAATGAAAGTAGCAGTGGATGTCTAATATTTATTTTCCAATTCACTCAACATGGAACATTTAGTAATATGAGGAAACATAGACCAATACTATTCCTGGATGAAGGCTGGAGAACTACCTCAGAAACCAATATTCTATGCAAGACCTACCTGGTAGTGTTTCCAGCTGTCTTCCACTCTTCCTGGAATTGACACATATCCCAAGGGACTCTAGAGCAGTGGTTCCCAACCATTTTTTGGCCATGCCCCACCTAAGCATCTCTAAAATCCTGATGCCTTCCTGTGACATATAATTCTTTTTATTCAAAAAGTGAACTCCTATTCATGTGGAGAAAGCCTAGGTCATTAATTGTTGAATTGCCCCCCCCCTTAAAATCAAATTGCCCCCCTGTGGGAACCACGGCTCTAAAGTCTTGCTAAGCCCTCAAAGTTGTCTTTCCTTCCATAGGAGGAAGATTGAAAGGACTGCCTTGCAGTTGCCATCCCTGAGTTGGCAAGTACTGTTAGTCCATGTGGAAACAGCTGGAGGGGCAGGGCACTTAAGAACTTAGGAATCCACCAGTCATCCAACCAGTGACTATCTTGGCTGGGTAATTCTGGGTGTAGTCTTCCGCATATGTACAGTGAAGGGATGTAACAGGTGCGCACCAGTTCGTCAGAACCAGTAGTAACTTTTCCCAGTGTCCCATAGAACCGGTAGCAGCTTTTTTTGGGGTGGGGACCACCTTCGGGGCTTACCTTTTCACTGGTTCCCCCACTCTGCATGCACACCAAGCACTTGGTGTGCATGCACGCCTACAGTGTTTGGCGCATATGCATGACCTCTTTGCTGTCCTCCCATGCGGGGAGGAGGAAGAGAAGTTGCTAGCCTGAAGCTCCCTATAGCCTGCTCCCCAGGGTAAGTGACTCACCTTTGCATGTAGTGTGTCTGTGTGTATTTTAATGTGTATTTAATACCTTTACCTATATTGACATACTAACTCAGTTCCTAAAAAGGCCTGGCAGTCGGCAGGTCTGGTGGTCGGCAGGCCTGGCTGCCTGGCTTGGGGTTTTTAAGCAAAGTCTTGGAGTTACCTCATCAATAAGCTACGCCTGTGCTGTTCCAATTGCTGTTCCAATTGGAGAACCCTTAAGGAGGTACAGCTGTTTTACATTTACATTAAGGCATATTATCCTAGAGAACTGGTTAGGCAAAGACTTAGTACCTAACTTCTTTAACTGTTGAAAAGTTGAAAAGTGCCAAAATGAAGCCATCTTGTGGTGAGTTCCTTCTATCTGACATAATGTGAGAAAGATTAGCCAGAATAAGCTTTAAGATCTGGTTTAAAAGCTCTGGTTGATTTGTGTTTGGGGTGGGTGGGTGTATTTTAATGTATTTTATTTAATTTATTTATTTATTTAATTTATTTATGGGTTTGTGTTGTGGGTGGGTGGGTGGGTTGAGGGGTGTGGGTGTGCTTATTTTTATTTAATTTTTATTAATTTTTATTTTTTTCTTTGGCCCTGCCCACAACATCATGATGTTGGCTCTGCCCACACTGCGATGATGTCACGGTGGGGTAGTAAAAATTTTGACATCCCACCACTGCGTATGTATCATGCTGAGCCTTATTTACAACTTTTTGGAAGAATACCTAGAAGAGCCTTTCCCGTAGCCATGTTGGCTGCATTTTATGGAAAGTGTAACTCAGTGGCTGAAATCTTGTTTCTTGCATAAATTTACAACTAGGGTAGGTCCGTTTAAATCAATATTACTTACAGAAGGTTTGACTCACCAAATGCCAACTGATTCAATGGGCCTACTCAAGTGCAACTCACTACACTAAGCAACAGGATTTTAGCCATTACTGTACACTGAAAGCCTCCATGCTAGGGAAAGCTAATATACACTGAGCTTCTTTCCAAATCAAAATTCTTATTCTCTTAAATATTTGAACAGCATTATATTCATGACATCTCACACTCCTAATGAATCACTTTCTGAGTGTTTCCCATGAAACTCAACTTCTTCTTCTAACTTTGTTCTGGGCTCACTGGGCAGGTTTCAACTCCCAACCTGTAAAATGACCACCAGATGGATTAGTTGGGAACCTTAAACCCACAATTTGGTTTAAAAAATCCACCTTGCTTTGGGTGAAATTCAGTCCCAAAAACAAACTAACCCTGCTGTTTTCTGCGCATCACATATTTGCTGCTTGGATACTAGTGTGGCAAAACGCTGGGGTAAAGTAATGGATCAGGCTGGGCTCGTCCTCTGCCTTTCATCTTTAGCTCCATTCACATGACTACAGCTGAGATTTTTTTCAAAGTTTCATAGCAAGAAGCTGATATGAGCTTATTATTCATTTGTGTTTGTTTTATATCCCCTCTTCCGGGCAGAGAACAACTTCAATGAAATTCTCACTTAAAATCACAGCTCTTAAATTATACATCACAATTTACAAAAATCGTCATAATCACCACACAGTCTCCCCACCCTCAAGGTTATACATTATCATATCTCTCTTTATATTGGCTGGAGCAACTCTAAATGAAGATGTATTACCCAAATGCAATAAACCCAAGAATGCAAACAAGCAGCAAATCTAAACACTTGCTTAGACTAAAAAAAATCCTTTTCAGCTGGCTCCAGAAAGGCAACAGTGTGAGCGCTGAGTATTCATGTTTTGGGTTGCTTTTATTCAATCAGGTGATGACTAGAGAACTATCAAGTGACATGTTCAGAATGGACCATCAGAGATACAAATGGCCCAGCCAGAACATCTACACTGTCTCACTTCCCTCCAACGCTGCACTTTATTCAGCAAAGCCTGTTCACTAGTCATCACATACTAACTAAGTAATGAGAAATAAAAGTGCCATATGGGAGCCAGGTTTTAGCCTCCAAAGTTTTAAGTTAACACCAATTTTATTTTATTTTTTGCAACATCTGTTGCTGCATCAGGAGACAACAAGTCATTTCCCCTGTTCTCATTCAGTTCTACACTTCCACTTTTTTTATTTAAACATCTCTAGCTTGGTGGAGAAACACACCCTTTCTCACTACTATTCACAACATACAGTCAAACCTTGCATAAAGAGCGCCTAACTTAGAGACTAACTCACTTAAAGAGCAGAATTTTCTCTGAATGGTCGCTTCGCTTAACAAATAAAACCAACCAAAAACTCGCTTAACAAATAAATCAGGGTTCGCAATCTCCCACCACCTCCATAAGTCACAATTGGTCACTTACAATCGTGTTTCGCTTAAACAACAAACTTGCTTAAAGAGCAATCCTGTGGAACGCATTATGCTCTTTAAGCGAGATACAACTATACATTTGCTCAATCCTTCTTCCTCACTGTCACTGGTTGCTCTTGCCTTCATTAACAGAGCTTGATTTTAGAAGACCATTGCAGGCACTCACCTAGACATTCTGCTTATTTATTCTATTAGTTCTTTTCAGGGAAACCAAAAACTAGCAAACATCTCAAGGTCCTGCTTTGCTTTAGATTTAGACCTATTCCATCAAACATGTTAACTAAGAGTAACTAGCCTGCTAGATTCGTTTAGGAGCCAGCTGATGGGAGCTTTGATTCCCCACTGTGCCCCCTATGAGTAGAATCAGCCTGTGTAGCCTTGAGCAAGCGGCACAGTCCCAGGGCTCCCCCAGAAGAAGGGAGTAGTAAACCACTTCTGTGTACTCTCTACCCAGAAAACACTGGAAAGGATCACCATAAACCAGAATTGACTTGATGGTGCATATTATAACTGTGAATTCACAGAAATGCAGTTACAGGTAAGCAACCTGTCCTTCTTCGTCATGATCCCTGTGATTCACACAAATGGAAGAATAGACCATCGTTTCCCAAACTATGTTCTGTGGAACACTGGTGTTCTATCCAATCCAATATCAATTTGTCGTCGCTTTTAGAGCAAATCAACTGAGCTGCAGAATGTTCTATCCTCTGCCTTCAGTTTCCATCTCTGGCCAAAAAGTTTTACAATTGGCTCATCCTATTGTTTTTTTGGGGTCTGCCTAGTGGTCTTTTGTGGTCCCTAGGTATCCAGTTTGTTAGCCTACAGATCCTTCTGTTATCCTTTAGGTGGGTGATATGGCCTACCCAACTTCTTTTTGCCACATATATTTCATCTGGTGTTCCATAGAAGGCAAATAAGTGTTGCGTGAAAAAAAATATGAAATTCTGGTAAAACTCATTGGCAAATGTGTAATGCCATAAAGTTTGTTTTGCATCCATCCTTTCGACGTGATGCATCAGCTTGCAAGAGAAGTTTGTTTTGCAACCATCTGCTAATTAGTAGGGGCTGGCTTCATAGTGATGTTATTTGTTATTAAAACTGAAAAATTCAAACCTATTTTTCTATTACAGAAAACAAAGTGTCCCATTAAATTTTTAGGATTTGTAAAGTGTTCCATGATAGAATAAATTTGGGAAACGTTGGAGTGGACGCTGGAGTAGACGATGGTGAAACAGTGTTCACTGCTTCCAGCAACTTTTGCCACAAATACAGCATTAAATGGTAAACAGAACAAAACAGCAAAAAAAAATCAATGTTGTGGCATCTTAAAGACTAACACCTGTATTTAAATGTGAGCTTTCATGAACCAAATCCACTTCAGTTCACATTTAAATACAGGAATTAGTCTTTAAGGTGCCACAACATTTTTGGTCTTTCCCCCCCTTTTTTTCCTTTTCTTTTTGTTGTTTTATTTATTTTGTTTACTCTCTGATATGCTTGCTACCACTTCAAGAATTAAACAGGATTCCCTATTCTTCAGGGCAACCTTAGTGAACATCTTGCAGATGGGACAAAGTTGTTGCTGATGGTGCTTGCCAAAACTTGTAGAAAGTCTGTCCTTCAAAGAAATCTTATTATTACAGGACTCACAATGTTTGAACAAGGCCACAGAGGCCATAAAAGGCAATGAAAGAGATGATGAACTAACTTTGTTTTTTAGGACAGTGCAGAACAATGATAGATTGAACTATGTACAAAAGAGAGGATAATTTACAGTGGAAGGACACTGACAAACGAGGAAGGCAAGAGTAACCCAAATGAGTTGCTTCTCATGTGGCAGCAGCAGTGGTGGGCTCAAAAAAAATTACTACCACACTGTGGGCGTGGTATGGTGGGCGTGGCCAGGGGAAAGCCCTCTATTGCACCTAAATTAGGACTACTTTACTTCAAAACTTGGATGGGCGGGGCTACTGGTTTTGGCAAACTGGGGCAAACCTGCTGATGCCCACCACTGGGCAGCAGAAAAGGAACTGAAGGAACCATTGGGTGGGATTGTGCGTGCCAAGGAGAGTAGGCAGAGCATGAAGCCCTTGCAAGGCTCTGGAACATTCCGAGTTGCTCACATATGTGTAGAAATAACCCATTTGTGTCAATCACAGGGACCACAGTGAAGAACTTCTGGTTATACAGCTGCTGAAAGCACAAAGACTCAGTGGTTAAGAAGCTCACTTTGTTAGCTGGAAGGCTGGCAAGTCAGGAGTTCGAGACCCGGGTACTGCATGAAGGATTGATCAGCCTTCTCTGTCCCAGCTCTTGGGGACATGAAAGGAGCTCCATTTGAGCATCCTCAGAGCGGAGTTTCTCCAGCAAAAATCCTTTCAACCCAGAATAATTTCTGACATGCAATTTTTATTACTGCAGTGGCTCAGTGGTTAAGAAGCTCACCTTGTTAACTCGAAGGCCGGCAAGCCGGTAATTCAAGACCCGCATTGTGCATGACGGATTGAGCGCCTGTCTCTGTCCCAGCTCTTGGGGACATGAAAGGAGCCTCATTCGAGCATCCCCTGAGCGGAGTTTCTCCCAAAAAAAATCCTTTCAACCCATAATAATTTCTGACACAAAATTATTATTAGAACAACAAGGCTGTTCCTCTTAAGAATGTGGGTTGACTATAACATCACTATGAACATTAGCTGCTGTTTACCATTACTGTATCACTGTGAGTATTTATTCTTCCACTACTTGAACACATTTTTCTAGAAGTATAATTTAGTAAGAAGTAATTTAGTAATAAATTATAATTTTGTAAGGAAAAAATATATGACAACTAAAAGCAATTAAAACAAAGGGCAATATCTTCTACTGGATAGAAAGCCACAAGCAACAACACAACAACACAAAAAAATCGCACCACTTGCACAGGTGTTGCTCTTGTGCGAGCAGGGGGTGAGTTATCTGTCTCTGTTCCAGTTCCTGCCAACCGAGCAGGTCGAAAGCAAGAAATTGCAAGCAGATAAACAGGTACCACTTCCGTGGGAAGGTAAACAGTGTTCTGTGCACTCCAGTGTCTAGTCATGCCTGTCACATGTCCACGGAAACATCTGCAGATACAGGCAGCGCTGGCTCTCTGGCTATAAACAGAGATGAGCACTGAACCCTAGAGTCGGATACGACTGGCTTTCAAGCAAAGGTGACCTTTACTCAATCTCACTCAGTATTTCTTACATCATAGAGCTGATGTGAGAATAACCTGGAAAATAAGAGAGCCTTCTGACTCATATTGCACCTTATACTGTACTGTACTGTACTCAATTCTGGGATAAATTAAAGATATAAAATGTCACCATATACTACACCTAAGCATCTTGATCTCTGCCATAAACTGTGGAAGAGGATGTATGCAATCTAGACAGCACTCCTTCTCAAATCTTTACTTTGTTTTATGTTGGGTTACTTTAAACTCACCTTGAGGCAAATCTGAATATCACAGGCTATCCACTTTCTTTTGTCCATTCTGGCCAAATATTAGCTGTGGGCAACCTACCCTGATCGCTGTACTCACAGAGGCATGATAACAGTATTATCTGGGACAGAGGGGGAGATGATAATAAAAACTCTTTGGAAAGGGAACTTAAGTCACTCCCAACTGAATAGACCTTGAAGTCACCAAATGAAATTAACTAGCATCCCTGTGATTGTTTTGTTTTGGTTGTTAAAATATCATTTTTTGAGTACAGTACAGTTGTACCTCATTTAAAGAGCATAATGTGTTCCACAGGATTGCTCTTTAAGCGAGTTTGCTCTTTAAGTGATACACCATTGTAAGGGACCAATTGTGACTTCCGGGGGGGGGGGGGTCGAACCTCGATTTATTTGTTAGGCAAGTTTTTGGTTGGTTTTATTTGTTAAGCGAAGCAAACAATCAGAGAAAATTCTGCTCTTTAAGTGAGTTACTCTTTATGCAAGGCACTCTTTATGCAAGGTTTGACTAACAGTAGGGACTGTGGTGGCTCAGTGGTTAAGATGCTGAACTTGATGACTAGAAGGTCAGCAGGCCAGCAGTTCAAGACTTGAGTGCTGCACAACAGAGTGAGCTCCCATCTCTGTCCCAGCTCCTGCCAACCTTGCAGTTCGAAAGCAAGAAATTGGAAGTAGATAAATAGGTACCTCTTCAGTGGGAAGGTAAACAGGCTCCCATGCACTTCAGCACTTAGTCATTCCTGCCACATGTCAATGGAAATGTCTGCAGACACAGATAGCGCTGGCTCTTTGGCTATAAACAGAGATGAGCACTGAAACCTAGAATCAGATACAAGCAAGGATTAGGCAAGGGCAGCCCTACCACTAATAGTAGTTTTTGACAACTGATCAGCTGTTGACAAAGGTTCTTTTTAAAAAGCCCTTTTGAAGAGACAGAAGCACCTGTACTTTTTTTTAATGATCTGCTTTTTAAAGTACTTTTAAAGCACCTGAATGTTAATATCATTGTTTGTGTATTTTAACACTATAACTTATGCGCTTTCAATTTGCCTAGGGTTTAATAACAAAGCATTATGTGGCATCTTCAAGACTTAACAAGGTTTTTTGGCATACACATTTACAGACTTCTTGAGCTGCATTTGATGAAGGGGCCGTAGCCAACAAAACTTCATGCCAAATAAACTTGTAAGCCACAAGGTTCTTTATTGCTGCAAAAGATTTACACAAACTACGGCCCTAGAAATTATTGGCTTTAATAGCTTTTGGAGTCCCTGTTAAGTCTCAGTTTGGGAAGAAAGGTGGAATATCAGTCAGTTAAATAAAGATCCAGGAGCAACAATTGAATTTACTTCATTCCGTAACAATGATTACCTGTTTATCATTTTGCTTTCTTTTTTTTTCCCTTTTGAAATAGAAAATGCATGTATAAGTATGTTGGAGTTATTAACAATCACAGCTAGTCATCCCTTTAGTTTCAGGCCTTAATGGAGACTGGAAACAGAAGCTCTTAAGCTCTAGCCTAGCATTCTAACCACTGCCCCACCCATTCTCACCTAGACTCTACTGGACTTTGTGTGCCGGTTGGAGTGTTACAGCTGTGTACAGTGTTCAACCTGCATAGTTATAAATAAACATACATATGACAGAACATCTCCAGGGACCGCCTTCCAAAGCAAATCAGACCCAAATAAGAGCACTTCTTTTACAATATTTCACCATTCAGAAAAGGACTTAATAATATGTCCCCTGAAATCAGAACACCAGAAAATATATTAATCAATCTTTTGATTAAAATTTGGTAGAGCTAGGAAGATGAAATGAGCACAAGCAGGAAGAAATCTGCTTTTATTACAGAATCACTACGGTGGATATCAAGGGTGGTGGAATGGACAGCGTGACAGGCTAGGACTCAGGAGGCCTGGGTTCAAATCCTCCCCCAGCTTTGGAAACTCACTGGAAGAGAGTGGGAATGGTAAAACTACTCCTTAAATATCTTACTTACCTTGAAAGCCCTGTTAGATCTGATATAAGTCATTTCCTACTTGACAGCATATAATGAAGACTTCTTCTTCCATGTCTAGGCCAGATGTGAAACTGCCAAAATGAAGGCACTTTTTGGTGAGTTCATTCTGCAGTTCCTGACCTAGTGTGAGAAAGATTAGCTGGCAACACAAGGTTGCCATGACCAGGGTATGCCCGATTGTGGTTCAAAAATGCTACACTCTTCAAGGAGGACTATCTCTGCTGATATTAGGCCACTCGTCACATCAAGGAATTATTTGATGTAAGTCTTACTGCATTACAATTACCAAAGATAACATATAAAGAAGGTAGCAGTTCTGGGGAAGAGCCATTAATATAAGCTTGAAGAATATGGAAGGGTGTAGTGTAAATATTGAGATGCAGGTGCTCCTCATGACTGACTCTACACCCGTCCCGCAAAAGTGGGTCGAAAAAGTCAAGCAGGGATGTTGATCGATATTAACAAAGTAGTATTAGCTAAGTGTAAGTCTTCTGTAAAGCGAATGGGTCTTTTTTGTACATTTCAGACCAAACCACTCCAAACCACTTCATGCTACCACATTAACATTGCTCACAAAAATTTATTACTGCTGAGGAAATCCATTCCACCCACCCTCCACCATTACTTTGCTGTCATTGTTACATGACTGAGTAATCTCCAAAATATCCTGTCCTCAACAGCTCTGCTCAATTTTTGTAAACTCAAAGCCTGTGGTTTCCACTACAGAGCTATTCTTTCTCACATTTTGTCTTTTTCCCCTGCTGCCTTCAATCTTGCCTTGCATTACTGTCTTTTTCCCAGAGAATCTTGCCTTCTTGTGATGAGAGAAGGGAATGTAGGACATTATCTTTGCCTTTTGAGAAAGTTCAGTCTGTGGTTTGCTCTAGGACTCACTTGTTCATCTTCCTAGCATCCCAGAGAATCTGCAAACTTCTCCTCCAAAACCCTATTTCAAACACATCATTTCCCCCCATCAACTTTCTTTGCTGTCCAGCTTTTACACCTGCATATGGTGATTAAGAATACAAGAGTGTAGAGCATCTTGGCCTTGGTCTCCAATGACACATCCCCATAATTGATGACACTGCAGCACACACACAAAAATCTGCAACCTGGTCTAATCCAGGGGTGCCCAAACCTTTCAGGCTGCGGGACGGTCATTTGGTTCAGGGAGCTGGTTATTATGGCCCATGGCTGGATCCGGCCCCCGGGCCATAGTTTGGGCACCCCTGGTCTAATCCATCTGTCCTATACTAAATCAAGTGCACTAAATTCAAATCTGATGTCCAATTCTGCCTAGGACATCAGGATCTTAAGTTAGCACATCTCACCCTCTTGGTTAGGTTCTTGCGTTGATTGTGCAGGATATATTTGCCACAAATGTAGCACAAATTGTCTGGTTTATTAACACAGTTATGCCTACTTATCTTTAGCTCATAACAGACTCACTATGGCCTAGCTACACTATCCAATAAGATGGTTTTGCACTAGAGACAAGCCCTTGGTCCATCTTGCCTTATATACCTATTTCTGATGTCAGCTCACTGACTTGCCCAGACATACCCAGCCATTGCTGGAACAGGCATGCTACCAGGGGACATGATTCAGCTGAGGCGGCAGCAGGCATAGTGGTAGCTGCAACTGTTACAATGTTCCCATGTAAAAATGCATTGCCCAATTACCGGACATTTGAACAGCTATAGCACGCCTTAAAATCTGCAGGTGATAGGCAAATTCTGAGTTCAGATATGAAATCAGCACACTCGATATCATGTAAATCACATGTGTTATTCCCAGTAGCAAAATCATTGTTGTGCAGTGTTATCTTTTCTGATTCCTTCTTTGCTGTCCATCTGAGTCTCAGGGCCTGTCCACATGGGGGAATTTGAAGCAATCTGGTTCATGTTTCAAAAGTTTTTATCTTTAATATGATCTATTTTATTTCTCAGTTGAGCAATCCTTTTGTCCATACTGATACACATTTTTCTCTGTTGAGAAGGGGCCAGACTGGTCTTTGAATCACTCCAATTTGTCCCCAGTTTAATTACTTGACACTCGGCTTCTGGCTTCCCTGCTTTTTCCCATGGCCATTATTCAGCAACTTTCCCTTTTTAAATTAACTAAGCAGTGACACAGCAAAACAGTAATGCATCTATTTAGCATGTTGCACATAATAACACCAATCTATCGTGTTTATCCAGAAAAGTGCTGCATCAGTAGGAAAATATATTTTAAACTTTTTAAACAATAGAGTTGATGATAGTAGAGGAGGGTGTAGTCTTTCTTATCCAATCCAGGATAGCACAGACTCTAATTAAAAACTGATTTTTTTAAATAGTAGCCAGATTAGTCTGTGTTTCAGGCATATCAGGAAGCAATAAACAAAACAAAACACTGCAGCACTTTTCATTGCTATTTCATTCCTATCTCTGATGAAGTGGTTTTGCTCCATGAAAGCTCACATTAAAAATATAGCAGTTAGTTTGTAAAGTGCTGCAGTGTTTTTGTTTTCTGATATGATTAAAATCTTGATGTATTTTGCATAATTACTGTCTAATTTTCTGAATCTATACATCCTTAAAGTGTGACATGACTCTCCACATTATTCTTCTATTAAGAAGTTTTGTTAAAGGCGGTGATCTTAAGCATTAGCATTAAGTTTCAGTCTTAATGGTTTATTGTATAGAGTCTACATATGATGGTGAACCTTGGCACTCCAGGTGTTCTTGAACTTCAGTTCCCAGAAGCCCTGATCAGCAGGAGTGCTGACTTGGGCTTCTGGTAATTGAAGTCCAAGAGCACCTGGAGTGCCAAGGTTCACCATCACAGGATATAATGTGTTCTCTATGTGTTAGTACAGGGTCCTGCGGTCCATGATGAGGCCCATGACGCCATTTCATGTGGTCACCCCATCTGTCTGAGCGGGCATGACCTGGCCTCTGGCTTAAAAAGGTTGAGAACTCCTGCCATAGATCTTGCTAATAAGAAAGTCCAGAAGTTCCCACTATAACATGTGGAATACAATGCATATGAGGGGCAGGGAAAAGGTTGGAGTACATTAATAACCAGGACATTGTACAATTCAAACTCTTTCACATGACATAAGTCTAGTCTTCCTGTCTCACAGTCTTAGTCATCTGTACAAATGACTTTTTATTGTGCAATGCCTATTTCTTGCATTCCCTTGCAAAACAGCTATAAAATGCAAGATCAACTAATCACACAGAAAATTGAAGACAAGAAAATTGAGGCCGACAAGTAACAGCAACTTGCCTAAGGCTGCCCAGCAATCTATAATGAGAAATGGATTTGACCCACATCTCTGTTCAACATGACTAGTTGACACCTAGACGGATCAGAAGAACTAGGAAATGGGAGGTGTGAGACTTTATTCAGGTCCCATCTCTGTCAGATGGGCCTCGAGTCCTCCACCCATGCACTGAGAATAATCATATCAAGCCGTCTTTGGAAACATGGCCACTCCTCAAATAGTGTACATAGGGCATGCATGAGATTAATCTATTGCAATTTCTGAATCTTGAGATTTGGTTGAAGTCAAGGGTTGGCTGCTCCCAACACACACTGAATAATTTATAATAGTAATTTTGTGTCAGAAATTATTCTGGGTTGAAAGGTTTTTTGCTGGAGAAACGAACGGGGCTCCTTTCATGGGACAGAGACGGTGCTCAATCCATCATGCAGTACTCAGGTCTTGAGCTGCTGACTTGCCGACCTTCCAGCTAACAAGGCGAGCTTCTTAACCACTTAGCCACTGCAGCCCCTTACTGAATAACTTAGTAGCATTCAACCCTATTTATTTATTTATTATTGTACAAACATTTAAGTCCTAAATTTTCATCTGTCACCCCTCCCTGACTTTACTTTCACAGCAATGCTGTAAAGTATGGTGTGGGGGGAGGTCAACCTAATCAAGATCTTACATTCTAGTGAATTTTCACTGATCAGTGGGAACCAGAACCTGAGCATCACAAGCGCCAATCCGCTGGACCTCACTGTCACCATCCAATAATACTAAAGTCATGAACACAACAAAAATAAGCAAAAAAATTACATTATTTGAGGTAGCATATGGCCATAAGATCCCTTCTACTTTCTTCAGTCTTGCTGTGGTATGAGTCTTCAGAGAATCCTCAGAGGGGATTCAACTGATGGGCTTAAGTGGCAGCATATTTTTTAAAAAAGAAAAGAAAATTGGGCATGTCAAGAAGAGGTGGACCAATGACCCATTTCCCTCCCCTATGCAATCTTTCTGTCAGCACAAGTCCCTGCATTGCCAGGACCTACAAACAGAGAAGAGAGGATGCCTAGTAACTTGTCAACTTGTGTTTCAGGAACTTTTCTGAGTACAAACATAACAAGAAGCAAGGGTTTACACATCAGTCTGTAAATCACGGGTTCTAACTGTGGTTTGTTCCTGGTTAACAAAACCCTAGTCCAAATTTTTGAAATGGTAGCCAGTGTTAGTCTGTGTTTCAAGCATATCAGAGAGTAAACAAAACAAAAAACCATTGTGGCACCTTCAAGACTAATGGGGCTACGTTTGGATATTAGCTTTTGTGTCTCAAGTCCACTTCGTCAGACATAAACCTGAGCAGTCAGTGTGTGAGAATGGATTCATGACACATGGACCCATTCTGTCTCTTCGCTGCTTCTGAATACCACACAGGGATAATTTGGTCGATGTGACTTTTAATTTATGCCCTGGCTTTGATGGGGAAGCCTGCATCAGATTGAAACGAGAAGGCGGTGGACGGGAAGACATGTGTTTCTATGCATCAGGGGTGCCCAAACTATGGCCCGTGGGGGTGGATCCGTTCCCCAATTTAACCGGCTGGCGAAGCCCTCGTTGCTCCCAGAAGCGGAAGTAAAATGTGCCCATACGGGTGTGTTTTGCTTCCGAGAGCAACGAGGGCTTTTGCGGGCCAGATGAATTGGCGTCGGGGGCCAGATCTGCCCCATGGGCCAAAGTAACCGCCCCCCTGAACCACATTACCGATATGTAATAGTGAAAAATCAAGGGATCAAACCTGTACCAGATCGAGCTTGTTTTTGGAAAAATTGAACTGTTGTATTCCTGGACAATGTAAATAGCAAATGGGTGTAATATCGGTGGACTGTTTAAATTGAAGATAGATAAGGGTTGAACAATAATTAAGTAGAAATATATATTAATCTAGAATTTAGTGAAGACAAGTTTAATTTTCCTTATTGTAAAGACAATGTGGTGAAAATATTTTGTTTTTTATTATTATTATAAGACTAAGATTGTTTGAATAATGAATTACTGTATGAGATTTGATTTTTTTTTATGTTATTGTAGTGTTAATTTTTTTAAAATCTTTTTTCTGTATTGTGTAAAAATTATAAAAATCAAATTAAAAAAAATAATGAACCACATTACCGGCCCATGGCCAAAAAAAGTTTGGGCACCCCTACTATACATATAGACCCACATTACATACACATACTGTGCATACATACAGATGGAGCTATATAGGATATATAAGTATATAGGCAGAAATGCACACTGATCTTCCATCCTGAGCACAACCAGGTCGCTTTCGGCAAGGAGCAGCAGGAAGACTTTCCTACCTGGTCCGGGAGGGAGGCTGCCGGGGAAGCTGGGGGTCGCCTCGGATCCACGGGGAAGCCCTTCTCGGTGGAAAACAGGATTCCCCCGCTTGCCTCGCTCGGCGCCTGGACCGCCTGCGAACGCGGCAAAGCCGGAGCCCGGTCCGTTCCCACTGGGTCCTAAAGCCCCTCCTTGTCACTGTCGGCCAAAAAAAAAAGGGGGGGGGGCGATTGGTTAGGAAACTTTGGTTGGGGTGGCAAAGGTCAAGCGGGAAGAAACGCCGCCCGGGATGGGAAGAGGGCAAAGTTTACTACTGCAAAACAGGGGAGAAAAATCAATGAGGGGTGTGTGATAATAATGAAATTGTTTTGCATACTGCCTTTGTAAAAAAACGGAAGATCTTAAGCAGGGGTGGCCAAACTATGGCCTGTGGGCCAGATCCGGCCCCTGATGCCAATTAATCTAGCCCACAAAAAACCCTCATCGCTCCAGGAAGCGGAAGTGAAACGTGCCCATATGGGTGTGTTTTACTTCCGTTTGCAAGAGCAACGAGAGCTTCACAGGCTGGATGAATTGGCATCGGGGGCTAGATCCGGCCCATGGGCCAAAGTGACTGGCCCCCTGAATCACGTGACCCCAAAAAGTTTGGGCACCCCTGATCTTCAGAGTCATTGTTATGGTTGAAATTCCTCTTGAATATCAGAGAGTAAACAAAACAAAAAGACCTCCCAAAAATGCTGTGGCACCTTAAAGACTAAGTTTTAGTTTTAAGCATTAGTTTTAACTTTGTGATTTTAACCAATGTTGTAAGCTGCTCAGAGTCGGGTTTACCCGATTGGGGCAGGATAGTAAATCTGAGGAAATAAACAAATAAATAAATAAATAACTACTGTATTTTAATGTTAGCTTTTGTGGACCAAGTCTACTTCATCAGACATAAGAGTGGATATCATGGTATACATTTATACATACTGTACAGTATTTGATATGGAGACCCAGAGTGGCTGGGGGAATTTCATTGGACATGGAAATCCATGAGTTATTTACAACCAGTAATGAGTTATTTACAACCAGTAATAAAAAAGTTTTACAGCAGAAAATCTCTGGTGGAAGTTTGAGGAGTTAGGTTTCTAAAACAAACATTTTGACATTACAATTCTCCTAATGGGTTGATTGAAGAAGCTTTATGGCAGTGGTGGTGAACCTATGGCATGCGTGCCAGAGGTGGCACTCGGAGCCCATTTGACTAAAACATACTCAATAAACAATGCCCAAAACTTTTTTGGTTATTTCTTTCATTAACTTTAATTCACACATCAATCAGTCATTTATTGCCATGTTCCATAATTCTATACCAATCAGCCAAGTCAAATTCACAAAATATTTTTTTATGTTTTAACAATCTCATAGCTGTTACCCATTACAATAATCAAATATTTCTTATTTCTTTCTATTATTTTATTTCCAGTCTGATCATCTGGTAAATATAAATTAATCGCGACAGGATCATTTATATTTATATTTACTTGTTATTCTCCTGGCGGTTTTTTCTTCAAGGTGGGGGTGACATGGTTCTCCTCCTTCATGCTTTATCTTCACAACAACCCTATGAGGTAGACCAGGTGTGAGTACACTACATGGCCCAACCAAACTCATTGAGTTTCATGGCTGAGTGGCAATTAGAATTTAGGGCTGTTAGTCCAGCACTCTAACCACTATACAGTGGTGTCTCGCTTAAAGAGCATAATGCGTTCCACAGGATTGATCTTTAAGCAAGTTTGCTCTTTAAGTGAAACACCATTGTAAATGACCAATTGTGGTGGGTACTGCGAACCCTGATTTATTTGTTAAGCGATTTTTGGGTTGGTTTTATTTGTTAAGCGAAGCGAACATTCAGAGAAAATTCTGCTCTTTAAGCGAGTTATTCTTTAAGCGAAACACTCTTTATGCGAGGTTTGACTGTACTTGCTTGTTCTCAGATTATTCCAGCATTATTTTAAAACAATATGTATATTCTTACGAGTACAGTAAAACCTCAGATAACACTAAAACGTGGTTCCACAAGTCTTGGTGTTATACGATTTTTAGTGTTATCTGATGCATGTTAAAATCCTATGGGATCCATAGAGATACATTGTAACCACACAGGCTTTAGCAGTTGTTATCTGATGCATCCCATAGGATCTTAATGTTATCCGATGCAATTCTTCCCCCCCCCCCCCAGATTGCTTAATGTTATGCGATTTTAGTGTTATTCGATACTAATGTTATCTGAGGTATTACTGTATTTCCATGTTCAATCAAATTTAAGTTGTTTTTCAGAATTTGAACTTCATGAATTGGGCAGATCTCTCTTTTTTTTTATGAAGTAAAAAATAGTTTTGACCCAACAAAGAAAAGAAAAACAGAACCTATTTTGAGTTTACATTATGAAAACACAACATAGCAAAGTGGCACATCAAAAAGGTGCCCCCATCTTGCCAGACACAGCTCCCCCGGTGGCTTAGTGGTTAAATGCTGAGCTGGAGACTGGAAGGTCAGGTTTCAATACCTGGGAGCTGCACTTGGAAACATGAAAGGAGCTCGTTCCCTAAAAATCCTTTCAACCCAGAGTAATCTCTTTTCCCAGTGTCCTGGAGAACCGGTAGCAGCTTTTGGGGGAACCACCTACGGGGCTTACCTCTTCACTGGTTCCCCCGCTGCGCATGCGCGCCAAGAACTTGCTGTGCATGCATGCCTACAGTGCTTGGCGCATATGCACGGCGTCCTTGCTGTCCTCCCAAGCGGGGAGGAGGAAGAGAAGCTGCTAGCCTGAAGCTCCCTATAGCCTGTTTGTGTGTGTGTGCTTATTTTTTTTCTTTGGCCCCGCCCATGATATCATGACATTAGCTCCACCCACACTGTGATGACATCACGGTGTGGTAGTAAAATATTTGACATCCCACCACTGCTTATGTTAAAATAATTGCCCAGTTAAATGGGGGCATCTCCTCAGTCAAAGGGTTTTTCAATGATTAGCCTGTTCACTTATGAACTGTATGTTACAAGCTTAGAGCTTGGTGTACAAGGGTATGCTAAAAGCCAGCTAGCCCAAAATCAATATGTTTTTGCCCTGTATGGCCACATCAGCTGAATTGCTAGTCAGAGATACTGGGGGGATGGCACGTTTGCCACCCCACATTTGTATTGTCTCTGCACATCAACAATTTTTAGTTACGAGTGAGTCTTTTTTTAAATATGACAGTCAGGATGCAAATATTCCTTAGAAGAGATGCAGAAGGGAATTCCTCCCCCCCTTCCCTGTCCCAGTTCATTTCAGCCCTAATAATTCTGCTTGTATTTTACATGCTCATAGCTTGAGTGCTTGCAGATGGCTTTATTATACATAAGGGACATTGCTGTATGACAGCCTAGTATACAAGCTTTAGGCTTTTGCACAATTGAGCATTACACCTCATCTAATCTGTGAATAGAGAACCACAACCCAGGGCTGGTTAATGGCATCCACACAAACACAGTGTTTGATTATTGTATGCTTAACTGTTAATACTCAGCATTTATATAGAGCTTAGCGTGTTTGCTCTGCTTCATGTATATTATCTTATAATCCTACTGAAAAACCTGCAAGACCATTCAGCATTATCCCTCTGTTTCAGACGAGGGGTTAAGTGAGTGAACAAGAAGCACATGGTTTGCTTAAGGCTTCTTTGTATGTGTAGCATTTTATTCTGTTACAGTTTATTGTATAACTGGTTTTTTTTATTGCATTCGCCTAGTGTATTTTTATATGAGCTATTTTCTAACACTATTAAAAGCAAAGCAATCACACTTATATACCGCCCCATAACGTTTAGTGCATTATCTGGGTGGTTCACAAGTTAATTAGCATTTTGCCCCCAACATGCTGGGTGATCATTAACATTTTACCAACCTTGGAAGGATGGAAGGCTGAGTCAACCTTGTCTTCCATCAGGATTGAATACACAACCTTTTGGTTGCAATACAGCAGTTTAACCACTGTGCCACCGGGCAAAAATATTTCTATTTTTATATTTTATCTTTCCTCCAACGAGCAAAAGGCTACATGCCTGCTCCTCTTCTTCCTCACTTTTTCTTCCTCACTCTTCTTCCTCACAGATCTACCAAATTTCATGGCTCAGTGGCAGCTGCAGGCCAGATTTCCCAAGTCCCCATCAAACAATCTAACCTCCACAACAAATAGTGAGTTAACAGCAGAGGAAAGATTCAAACAGGTTTTAAAACTCTGCAGTCACGGCTGGGGCGTGGTTTGGATGGAGTAGGGTAAGCAGCGGCTTCCCTTTCCTCCGCCATTGAATGAGATTTCCAATGCGACTTTAATAGAAGAATAAGGTTCATTTTGGCGGAAAAAGGGCTGCTGGTGTTGTCTATAGTGCTCCCGACCTGGGCTGGAAAAAAAAAAAAAACAAGAGAAAGCGGCGGAGCGGTGGAACGGCGGAGCGGACGATCGGGGCCTGGAGAGCCGAGCTCCGGGCGGCGGGGGGGGTTGGGAGGCTCGAAAGAGCGTCTCGGTCCCAGCGTCGTCTGTTGAGCCGCCTCCGGTGCCGGAGGAGAAGCCGGAGTGTGCCGCGGAGGTCTGTAAAAACCGAAAGAGGCCGGCAGTGGAGGCGGGAGAGCGGTTGGAGAGGAAAATCTTGATTTGTCGGCGCTTGGCGGAAAGCGCGTTCCCCGGAGTCTACCCCCTATATTATGGTGCGTGTGTGGAACTGAACTGCTATCTTTGACAAGTGGGGAGACGGGGGGGACGTGAAAAGAAAAGGATTGATGTGAGTGTGCCGGTCGGGAGAAACGAGAAGGCGGGGGCTTGGAGAAGAGGAGAAGAGGAGAAGAAGAAGAAGGGACAAAGGGAAAGATCGGATAGATTAGGTGGTGGTGCTGCTGGAGAGTAATTGAAAGCAAAACCTTGTTTCTGGATCCTCTGTTGGTGGTGATTTATTATTAACAATTTTCAAAAACAAAAAAACAGAAACAAAACTTTTGAGCTGCGATTTGGAGAGAGTGCAAGAGAACTGTGTTTCGTGGTTGGACGTGGGACAGAGGGTGAGTGGAAAAGCGAGTAATAACAATGGCGGAGTAATCGAAACTTAATTTTGAGGGAGGAAACGAAACCTAAAACAGCAGCGCGACGAATAAAAAAGAAGGACAGTGGTTGATTATTATTTTTTTGGTGGAGATTGCTGGCGATTTATGACTTTTGGCTTATGAGATCCGGTAAACTTCCCTTTAAAGAGGAGACAATTAACCTGCATATTTAAAGAAGAAAACAGCAGCAGTCTTAATATTTTTATAATTGGATCATCCTCCCCTCCCCCTCCCACTCCCCCCCTCCTCGCTCTCTGGCTTGTATACAATACATAATAAGAGCTTTATTGATTGGATTTTAACTAATTAACATGACACTGGGTTATTAAACTTTGAGATTAAGTCTTTGTTTTATATAAAGGTTGACTTTAGTGTATATACATTGGAACTCTCAATATATTTGATAGCAGGCATAACTGAAATTGAATTGATTTAGGGGGTGAGATTATTATATATTGGTATTGTAGAATTAAGTAGCTAGGTTATGCAAGGAGGGGAGGAGACAGTCAAGCCAAAGGGGAGGAGAGAGAAAAAAGACAAAGATCAAAAAGACAAGGAAGGACACACACCGTCACCAACGATGGACACTACAACAGCAGCAACGGATTCTCAAGCAGACATTGGAGGTCGATCAGTGGGCTTATCGGAAAGAATGGACAATGTGTGTGCTATCTTACAACAATTGGTTAAAAATGGAAATGATAATCAGGTTGCAATGCAAAAATTGAATAGAATGGTGGAGAATAATTGTGAAGAAATGAAAAAAGACAGAGAACTGGCCAGGCTACAACATGAGAGCCTGGCCAGGACTCTGACTGATTTGCAGAAGGAGGTTACTCAGAATACAAAAAAAATTAATATGATTACTGACACAATGCAAAAGGATTTAGAGCAAGCAAAGATTTCTATGAATGAGATGTTGATTCAAGAGCATGTGATTGTTTCAAGAGTATCTGTTCAAGAGAAAAGGATGATGATGGTGGAGGAGGGGCAGAGGAAACAAAACATTGTCATACGTAAAATGGCCGAACGCACGCCAGACAAGCTTAGAGATAGAGTAGTGGATTGGCTGAATTCTTTGAAAATGGGAAAAGATTTCGCGGCAGAAGATATTGGAAATGTGTATAGAGTGGGGGGAAGGCGAGACAGGAGATCACCAAGGAATGTTTTGGTTAAGTTTGCAAATTGGGCGGATAAATTAAAAGTGATGGCTTACATCAAACAAGCGGGGTCTGGCGTTCTAAAGATTGAGGGGGCTGATGTGGAAATCTACAATGACATAGCGCCAGAGGAAAGAAAATGGAAATACATGATGAAACCTGTGACGAAATTTTTGGCCTCAAAAGACATTAAGTATAATTGGAGATTTCCACAACAGTTGAGATTTTTTTATGAAAAAAGATGGCATATTTTGGACGATAGAACAGATGTCTTGGAGTACTTGACTCAACTTGGGTTCATGAAGGTGGCCAGTTCAGAATGGATTGCTATGAGAACTGATTTGTATGCAGTTGGGGTGATGGGCCCGGTTCTGAATAAGGAGGGGGAGGTGGAGGGTGCAGTGGGAGGAGCGGAAGTATCAGGAACATCGAGTGCGGAGCTTTTTGAATAAATAACTTGCAGAACAAATTATAATGGTGGAGGGAGGGGGGGCTTTAGAAGAACACAATGCTTTTTTCCCCCGGTCCCCCCCTCCCCTCTTTGAAGGTTAGAGGCGACATCTTGGAACAAGGTGTGGGGAGGGTAGCAGAAAATGGAAGAGTAGGTAAGTTTTTTTTTCATTTCTTTTTTGTAGTAGCAGTAAGCAATCTTTTTCAAGTACTTCACTTTACAGAGTTATTTTGTACTGAGATTGTACGATTGTCTTTTTTGTTGTTAGATTGTACTCATTTTTTTGTATTTTTTCTTAGTTTTTTTTTTAGATTTTTAGTAGGGGATGGGGATAACACGTCCGGGGAGGAATGTAAAGGAGGGGAGGGATTAGTAAACACAAATGGTTAAGAATTTAAGGTTGATAACATGGAATGTGAAAGGGACAGGGAATGCCGTGAAGAGGAGGAGGTTGCAGATAGCGCTCAATAAATCAAAATCTGATATCATCTTTCTACAGGAGACCCATCAAAAATCGGCAGATACTAACAAATTATTTGTGAGAGGAACTGATATTTATGAAATGGCTTATGGGACATCAAAAGCAAGAGGTGTTGCAACCCTTATTTCGGAAAAATTGGGTTTTACTGTGATAAAATCCATAGCTGACCCGGAGGGGAGATATCTAATAATTAAGGGGAGGATAGAAGATGAAGAGATAACTCTTGTAAACGTATATGCCCCGAATACCAATCAGGCAGAATTTTTAGAAAAATTAAGAATAACTCTACAGAAAGAAGGAACGAGGAATATGATTATTGGGGGGGATTTCAATTTGTTAAGTTCCGGGATTGATACCACAAGTATTAAGAAGAGGAGTAATAAATATATCCTAAGCGATTGGACAAAATTAATGAATATAAAAGATGTATGGAGGGAACTTAAAGGACAGGAAAGGGATTACACTTACTATTCTCAAGTTTATGATATGTATTCAAGGATAGATTATATATTTGTAACGCAAGGGTTATTGAAAAATATAGAAGATATTAAAATAGGGACGTTTAGAGAATCAGATCATGCCAAGATAAGTATAGATATAAAATTGGATGAAGGTGACAGGAAAAGATATGTTTGGAGATATGACTCAAAATTATACAAAGAGGACAACATGAAAAAACAAATTATGGAGAAATGGGATGAATATTGGACATGGAATGACAATAACGAGGTCAGCTCAGGAGGGGTATGGGATACTATGAAAGCGATTTTTAGAGGAGAATCAATAAAACTGAGTAGTTGGAAGAAAAAATGGAACATCAATAGAACTCAGGAATTGGAAACACAATTAAAACAACTTCACCGGGAATATATAAAGGCTAAAGATCAGAGGGTGTTACAGCAGATACAGAAAGTAAAGAAGGAATTGGAAGCCCAGGACATGGAAAGGGTAAAAAAAGATTTGATATTTTTAAAAAGAGAATACTATGAGCATAGTAATAGAAACTCAAAGTTATTAGCAAAAGCAGCGAGGGATAAAAAAAACAAAGGCCAGGTAGGAGTACTGGTAGATGAGAAGGGGAAGAGATGTAATAAAAGGAAAGAGAAGGCGGAAATAATAGAGGCTTTTTATAAGGAGCTATATTCAAAGAAGCAGGTAAATTTGAACAAATTGGAGGATCACTTCAAAAAATATAATATTCTTTTAATAACAGAAGAACATAGAAATATGATGGAGGAACAAATATCTGTAAAAGAAATTGAGAATGTAATTAACAAATTAAAATTGAATAAAGCTCCAGGAGAAGATGGGCTTCCCGCTGAATTTTACAAGGATTTTAAGTTCTGGGTTGTTCCGAGACTACACAAATTATTTAATGGGATTTTAGAGGGAGAATCAACACCAGAATCTTGGAATAGATCTATCATCGCATTGATTCCCAAGCCAGGGAAAGATTTATATAAAATAGAATCATATAGGCCGATATCCTTGATTAACCAAGATGCTAAAATTTTTTCTACAATAATGGTGACCAGGCTAAATAGCTTCATAGCCAAATACATAAAAGATGATCAAGCAGGGTTTATAAAGGGTAGGTACATGTCAGATCTTACAAGGAGGGTAGTGGATTTATTGGATATAGCTGAAAGGCAAAAGGATAGGGTAGGTTTCTTAGCCCTGGACATTTTCAAGGCATTTGATTCTTTGCAATGGGATACAATACATGAGGTAATTAAATATTATGGATTTGGGGACAAATTTCAAAAAGTTATCAAGAATTTATATAAACAGGGAATAGCGATAGTGAAATTTAATGATAACTATACAGGAGAAATAAAACTGGAGGCTGGAACTAGGCAGGGCTGCCCATTGTCGCCTACATTATTTGTTTTGGCTATGGAACTATTGGCGAACTTAATACGGCAAGATAAAGAAATAGTTGGAATTGAAGGAAATAAAATAAGTTTGTACGCCGATGACACATTAATCACAATTAAACAACCAATACAAGGAATATTGAGGATTAATAAACACCTGAAAACTTTTGAGGAAATGACAGGTTTAAGGGTGAACTGGGATAAGTCCGAGATGATTTTAATCAATGGGAGTAAGAAGGATGAAGAAGAAATAAAGCAAAAATTTAATATTCAAACTCCGGATAAAGTGAGATATTTAGGGGTAATACTTGCTAGAAAAACTGGGGAACTTAAGGAATTGAATTATGGAAAACAAATGAAAGAGATAGATAAAAAGATATTACAGTACAATAAGTTGAATTTATCGTGGTTTGGCAGGGTGGCAATGTGTAAGATGATGTTGTTACCTAAATTAAATTTCTTATTTGATGCTCTGCCAATAAAACACACAGAAAAAGAATTGGAAAAATATCAAAATACTATAAATAGATTTTGCAATGGGAAAAGAAAAGCAAGGATACCCAAGATTTTATGGTATATACCACAAAAAGAAGGGGGACTGGGTATTCCGAATATTAGCAAGTATTATAGAGCTTTTCAATTACGAAGTGTTATTAAACTACTAAATAGAGAAGAGCCGATATGGGGAAAATTAGAATCAAAAGAGTTTTCTAGGAAAGGGAAGGCATTCTTTTTATGTGGAGATAAGGATAAAAAAATGAGGATTCAGGGCAAGATGATAAGAGCAACAATAGAAGAATGGAACAAAGTAAGAAAGGAACTTATTCCAGGGATATCAATGGTTACAGAATTAGAAGATTTCAATAACTTTCCGATAAAAATAGAAGGTAGGATTAAGGATATCTTATTAAAAAATGGGGTCTCTCTGTTGAAGGATTGGATCAAAATTTGTAGGGATTCGGAGAGGAGAAAGGAGCTCTATCTGCAACTGGGGTTGGATTGGTTTAAAGTCCTCCAGATTAATAATTGGAATAAGAAATTTCTTTTTGAAATGGGATCTGACAGGGAGTTTACAGAATTTGAAACATTGCTGGTCAAATTGAGAAAAGGAGACATAGGTTTAAAAGGGATAGTTAGTCAAATATATAAAATTCTAAATAAAGGAGGGAAGGCTCAACAAGTATTGAAAGATAGTTGGGAACAAGAACTGAACATAACAATTAACGAGAAGACTTGGGGGAAAATGTGGAGAAGACGTATTATGAGATCTATGTCGGTAAGAGTGAAGGAACATAATTATAAATTAATTTGGAGATGGTATAGAACCCCAGTAAAACTGCATCTAATGTACAAAGATGTGAGTGAGAAATGTTGGAGATGTAAAAAAGATAGAGGCACATATGAACACATGTGGTGGTCTTGTGAGGCTTTGAAGGACTTTTGGGGAAAAATAGAGGTTGAAATTAAAAATATATTGGATTTGCAGGTTGAACTGGGCCCAAATACAATTTTGTTAACAGAGATGGATAAATATAAAATGAGTGAGGATAAAAATGAATTGATGGCGATAATGTTATCAGCGGCCAGACAATGTATAGCTAGAAATTGGAAAAATAATGAAAACTTACAAAGAAGGAATTGGTATAACGAAATGTGGGATTTGGCACTCAACGAAAAGCTCACTTGGGAGATAAATTTTAAAAAGGGTAAAGTAACTGGTAACAACTTCTGGAGGATTTGGAAACCTTTTATTGATTATGTAACAGTAAAGAATCAGGGCATACCCCCTGTATCTGAGCAAAATGACTTTTGGAAAACATAAGTAAACATAAATCCCCGGACATTGTATATATCACAAGGGTGGTTTTAAAGATAAGAAGAAAAATTGAGATAGAGAATAACATATATTGGTTATGAGGTGATAGATGGAAATATAGTTTGGAGATTGATGTAGTAAATAGTGTTTTATAATGAGGTAATAATTTTTGATGGATGTTAACAATGTAGTATTCTTATATATGAGAGATTTTACTTTCCTTTTTGAATTCTCTGTTTATATTCTTTAGATATGTAATTCATTTTGTTTTATGTATGTGTCTTGTTTTGTATCACTTTATATACCTAATAAAAATATATTTAAAAAAAAAAAAAAAAAAAAAAAAAAAAAAAAAACTCTGCAGTCACAATTACATGTCACGTTTAATTATGGTTTATTTGAATCATGGTTTGTTGCTTTGGCCATTAATTTTCTTGCTCATTATCTTCCTTCTGGACAGTTTTTCTCCTTCCCCCTTTTGTCAACTTGTGTTTCAGGGTAGGCAGCTCAGAAAACAAGCCAGGAACTTTTCTGGGTACAAACGTAATAAAAAGTGAGGGTTTACGCACATCAGTCGGTAAACCATGGGTTCTAACTATGGTTTGTTGCTGGTTAACAAACCTTAGCCCATTTGTGAAAAAGGATTCATGACACATGGACCCATTCTGTCTCTTCACTGCTTCTGAATACCAAATATGGATAATTTGGTTGATTTGACCTTTAATTTATGCCCTGGCTTTGGTGGGAAAGATTGTGCTATCATCAGTGGTGGGCATCAGTAGGTTCGCATCAGTTCACCAGAACTGTAGCAGACATTCTGGCTGGCCTTGCCCATCCAAGTTTTGAAATAAAGTAGTCCTAATTAGGGTGCAACACAGGGCTTTCCCCCTGGCCACAACCACCATACCACGCCCACAGTATGGTAGTACATTTTTTGGAGCGCGCCACTGGTTACCATCATGTGTTGTCAAGTTGATACCAACCTAGGGTGACCCCAGTAGGGTTTTAAAGATACACAACAAATGGTTTATCTTTGCCATCCCCCAGTAAGCTTCCATAGTTAGGCTTTGACTTGAATCCAGGTTTCCTGAGTCCAATGTTTACCCACTATTCTATGCTGGCTCTTGTGCAATACTGTACTGTATCCATGATATACCGTAGGCATTCTTCCAGAAGGGCTGCTTTCACACATGTCATTGTTAACTGGATGCTATGACTATAACGATTTTTTAAAACCTATAAAGGAGACTGTTACCCACACAAAGCTTGTTAAATACTTCAGTATTTATTTATTTATGTTTGCTCTGCCTTAACTTTTTCTTCTCCAGCTTATCCAGGGCAAAAATCTTCCCATCTAGTTAACTGAATGAGAGTTTTGAGACTACAGTATGCAAATTTTTGAGTTACTCAGCACCCTTCCTCAGACGAAACAGTGGCTAATTATGAATCACTTCATACAGTGCTTCTAGGAACACCGTGGTTCTTAGGAATGTGCAGTAGAGAAGAATCCATAATGTTGATCAGCTTGCCTAAAGAATAACTTGCCTATGAAGTACTGTATATTGTTTACATTTGCATTCTGCCATTCATCCAGTAAGAACTGCAATGGCTTAATGCTTAAAATGCTGAGCTTGGGGGACGGGTCACACTCCCTCAGACTCCTTTGGGGGCTGGATGGCCATTTTGCCTTTCCTCCACCACATGGCAATTCCGGCAGTGATGGGATGTAACAGGTTCTCACCAGTTCTCCAGAACCGGTAGTAACTTTTCCCAGTGTCCCAGAGAACCGGTAGCAGCTTTTGGGGGGAACCACCTTCGGGGCTTACCTTTTCACTTAGTGTGCATGCATGCCTACAGTGCTTGGCACGTATGCACGGCCTCCTTGCTGTCCTCCTTGCTGTCCTTGTGTTGTGGGTGGGTGGGTTGGTTGAGGTGTGTGTGTGCTTATTTTTATTTTATTTTTTTATTTTAGTATTTCCATGTCATGACATCATGATGTTAGCTCCGCCCACACTGTGATGACATCACGGTGGGGTAGTAAAATTTTTGACATCCCACCACTGATTTCCGGATTTGGTAAAGGTGGCGGGGCCCCCACATGAAATGGTGCTGTGGCCCACATACTGCCCACAGAGCACAGGTTGAGAATCCCTGCCATAGCCTGTTAAATGACTGCCAAGTAACCCAATGGCCCAACAATCAGGGGTAGACTTTTCCGGGGTCCCATGGATTTTGAAGAGCTGGTTTGTTTTTTCTTTATACATTACAGTTCTGGCATATATATATATATATATATATATTTGCTGTCTCTACAGAATTCACAGATGTTCTGAAATTCCCCCCCTTGATTTTAACCTGGGAGAAAGAGCCTCCTCAAAGATTGTAATATTTTCCACCCACAATAGGGTGTATCCTGGTAATGTAAATATTGTGTTGCTACCTAATCTTTCTCAGACTGGGCCAGGCGAAAAGAACTGCAGAATGAACTCACCAAAAGGTGCCTTCATTTTGACAGTTTCATGTCTACCTTTGACACAGAAGAAGAAGACCTGGAAAAGGACAAATTAACAGCTTAAAGAAGGTCTGCTAATGAATTGAACGTTGGTATGCTTTACAAAAGCATAAAATAACCAAACCACAAAAATAATGTCCATTGCACTTTTAGATGTATTTCAACATAGATTTCATTGCCAGGGGACACTCAAGTTCATCTCTCTCTCTCTCTGTATGAATGAATGAAAGAGTGAGAGAGAGTGTGTGTGTGTGTGAGAGAGATTTAAACAAGAGTAACATTTACAAATTCTGTTAAGGATTCAGTTCAGTTCAGTTCACATTCATGCTGACTGGGGAATTCTGACAATCTCAAACATTAACTTTTCCAAGCTCTGGTTCATTCTAAAAGGCAGAGATTAATTCATGGGGGTGGAGGTAACAATAAAGCTCAAATACAGGGGTTCCCAATCTTTTCAAGCAGGGGCCGGGTCACACTCTCTCAGTCAGCTTCAAGGGCCAGATGGCCATTCTGTCCTGCCTGCACGATGGTGGCAGCCATTTTGCCCCGACAGCTTCAAAGGGCAGCCATTTTGTTTCTCAAATACCCTTGGAGGTGTGGGGCCCACATGAAATGGTGCCATGGGCCAGATCCAGCCTGCAGGCCTTAGATTGGGAATTCCTTGCTCTCACAGGCCAAGTTTAGATAGTGCTTTTGAGTTAAGCGCACGTTTTAAATTTGGAAAATTTGCATCACAGGGCAAGATGGCATCTCTCTCTCCCCATTCTTTGCACAGCGCCCAACCCAAACAGTGGTTTGATTTTGCCAGAATACTGTCAAAAGGCAGCACTTGCCACAATTCTTAAAGACAGGAAGCTAATTTAGTTCCATAAGCTAATTGAGGGCTGTAACAGACACACAAACAGGCACATATCTTACTATTCAGACTTACTGTTCTACTTCCAGAAGATGGTTGCAGCAAAATCATCCATTCAGTTATTTTATATCAAGTTCACATTCTCTTAAAACAGGATAACACTTTGATGTCTGCCTGTTCCACATCAGGAAGGCATTCAACATTAAGCTATTTACACCTAGGTTTACAAAGCATTATACGGTACAAAGGTATATTGAATCATTTATACCTCTTTTTATTACTACTCTACAGATATTTAAAAAGTGACACATTGTCATAATATAGAGCACATAATATAGAGCACATATGCTAAAACCGTTCTCAGGTTACTACGATGAGTTTTGTCGCTGCTTTGATAGTGACCATGTGTATTTTGGAAAATCAAAATAAAGGCTCACACAACACAGTACTTAAAGTCATGGTGTTAAAAATTATTTTAATTTAATTTTCGCACTTGCCTAAAATGGTTTCTTCAGCCCACAAAATTATTAACGTGCTTTTGGTTAAGCAACCAGGGAGCGTCCTGTAGTGTACGTACACCCTGTGCTGCGGAAATGGCTGAAGGCCTAGAATGAATTTAAGTTAGGATCTCATGGATTTTGCAGGAATTGGATGTACACACTGCAGAAAAATGTAATTTAAGCTTTATACAGCCACACCCTTCAATATTTTGTTGGAAGTGGGACACCACCCACTTTTCGCTCTGAGCTTTTAATAATCAGACGGCTTTTTGTGGACTAAGTGTCTGTCTAGCTCAGAGTTTAGGAACCTGCCTGTAGACGTAGAGCAGTTCTCAACCTTTTAAAGCCAGCGGCTGGGACACACTCCCTGAGACAGCTCCGGGGGCCGTATGGCCATTTTGTCCTTCCTCCACCACATGGCACTTCCTGGTGTAGTGGAGGTGGGCCACATGAAATGGTACTGTGGGCCACATCTGGCCCACAGGCCACAAGTTGAGAATCCCTGAACTAGAGGTTGGGAGTTCAATTCCCCAGTGTGCTTCCTGGGAGAGGAACCCACTTGTGTGGCCTTGCATAAGCTCTAGTCTCGGAGCACTTCCAGAAGACAGGAAAGGTAAACCACTTCTAAGTATTCTTCCCCTAGAAAACCACGGAAAAGGTCACTATAAGACAGAATTGGCTTGTGGCAGCACACAATTATTATTGAAGTCTTGATACAAATGATAACTTGATAACTTGTATTGTAGGGCCATGGTGGCGTTAGCGGTTAAGATGCTGAGTTTAATGACTGGAAGGTTGGCAAGCCAAGATTCGAGTAGTGCAAAACGGAGTGAGTGCCCTTCTCAGTCCCAGCTCCTGCCAACCTAGCGGTTTGAAAGCAAGAAATTGCAAGTAGATAAATAGGTACCACTTTGATGGGAAGGTAAACAGCATTCTGTGCCTAGTCATTATTGTCATATATCCACGGAAATGTTTGCAGATGAAGAAAGCATTGGCTTTTTTGATTGTAAACGGAGATGAGCACCAAACGACAGGCCTTTTCCTCCCTCTATTAGCTTTTAAGTATGAGTTAAATCTGCATTTAAGTATGAAGGGTATGTAACAGAACATGTCGGTAGCCACTCCAGGAGGAGGCTGGCTAAAACTTGGGCATCTTTCAGCAACATTTAAAGCTTCTCGGGTAACCAAATTAATGTGATTTTATTTGGATTGATGAAGCCAAGAATAATGGAGATTTAAAGTTCAGCTGCTTACAGCTGTATTCAACCTTTTTTTGTTTATAAAAATAAAAATTCAACACTTTAAAAAATATAAATATGGATGGTAGGAAAATGAAAAATCTACAGATGAAACAAGGTAAAGGTCGCCCTTGCGCAAAAGCCAGTTGTATCTGACTCTAGGGTTCAGTGCTCATCTGTTTATGGCCAAAGAGCCAGCACTGCCGGCATCTGCAGACGTTTATGTGGACATATGGCAGGCAAGCCTCAACACCAGAGTGCATGGAACACTATTTATCTACTTGCAATTTGTTTTCGAACTGCTATGTTGGCAGGAGCTGGGACAGAGATGGGAGCACACTCTGTCATGCAGTACTCAGGAATCAAATTCCAGCCTTCTAGTCAGCGAGTTCAGTGTCTTAACCACTTGAGCCGCTGTAGTCACACATGAAACAAACAAATGTACAATAGGCGACTCAGTGTTATAACCTTCGGTTCATTGTCATACTGTACTTCAATTTTTATAAAACAGGAATGCAGGACAGTACATATAACACATATCCAGCAAGTGAAATGTATCAGAAACTTGTTAATCCTACAATTTGAGCTTGTCCAGAATTAATAGAAATTCAGATCCAAGTAATTGGTAAAAAAAAAGAGACCTCCCCTTTGAATAAAGCACCATGATTTTGCATGTGATATCATTTGTAGCATCTGTAAATAAAGGGAGGAATTCAGAACAACTTCACTTTGTTCAACTGCCTCGTGACAAGATAGCTGTGTTCCTCCAAACTTTGAGGCAACAGGAACATTGGCCTTATAGCCAAGTGGTATATCTGAGCAAGTTTTCCTTTCATTGCTTCATTACCAGAGAAGTTGGGACAAGAGAAAGCCAACGGCTTGCTCATTAGAAACTACCAATGAGGCCTTTTTTGAGCTTGTGTGGGAACCAGTTGAGAGATCAAAGCAAGTTGACATGATTCAGAACCCAATTAAAGCTTTGAAAGTGAACAGAGGAAGATCCTTCTTGCTTCCTTCTTTCTAGGTTGCAAGTAAATGGAGGCAGGAA
Source organism: Furcifer pardalis (assembly GCA_030440675.1). NCBI lineage: Eukaryota > Metazoa > Chordata > Lepidosauria > Squamata > Chamaeleonidae > Furcifer > Furcifer pardalis. The sequence continues at coordinate 27,989,285 of CP126897.1, forward strand.
GGTCATCTAGGGCAAATGGTAGGGCCCTAATCAAATGTTTGCAGTAATCACCATTCTTGAAGGAAGAGGAAATTACTCATCTGACTGTTGACGTGGGAAGACTCAACGCAATGGGGTTGCTGCAATACTTCCATAAATGTTAAATCTATGTAAAGTCAATCAAATGCATCAACTGAAGAATCATGTACAACCTTCCACAAACCAGTATTATGTTGAAGTGATTCTTGCAAACTGTCCCATTCCAACAAAACTACATGTCGTAAGAATTAGAAACTAGCTCTTCCTTCCTTCCCACTTTTTCTAAATTGCAGATTTGATGTACCAGGATGGCAAAAGAGAGACCATAATGATTTTTTTTTCATGTGAAATACTACCGTGTTTTCCCGAAAATAAGACACTGTCTTATATTTTTAAAAACTCCAAAATATGCACAAGGTCTTATTTTCAGGGGATGTCTTATTTTTCCATGACGAAGAATACAGTACACATTTATTGCTGATACAGCAGATTGCCAGGGCAAGATTTAGGTGAGTGCCTTATTTTCAGGGGGACCCTTATATTTCCAAGGTGGGGAAAATAGGGGGGGGGGTGCCTTACTATATGAAGAGGTCCTATTTTCAGAGAAACAGGGTAGATCCTGTCCAACTTGATTAACAATTGACAACTAATTGCCTCTTGTGTTTCAGAAAGAACCAAGTGGAGACAAAGAGTAATCAATGGTTTAAGAAATACCATGAACAAAGAGAGTTAGGATAAGACAGAACCTGTCCCAAACATAACTACTGCAACGAGCTCGATGCCCTAAGGTGGCGAACCTATGACACGCGTGCCAGAGGGGACACTCAGAACCCTCTGTGGGCCCGTCCACCGTCGCCCCACCCCTCTGCCCAAGCAGCCCAATGGGAGCGCTTTCTCCCTCCCCCAGCACAGAGTTCACCCTGCCTCTGTGCCAAGCAGCCCAATGGGAGTGTTTCCTCCCTCCCCCAGCACAGAGTTCACCCTGCCTTTCTGCCCAGCAGCCTAATGGGAGTGTTTCCTCCCTTCCCCCAGCAAATTTCACCCTACCCCTGTGCGGCGCAGACAGCAGCCCATTGAATTTGGGCACTCAGTCTCTAAAAGATTTGCCGCCACGGGCCTAAGGTGTAGAAGTCCTAGCCAAATTACTATGAAAAGCAAACTTCCAGGCCTTATTCCACCCCATTCGGAAGGACTGCCTTTGTAATAACCCCCCCCCCCACTTCCATCAATCAGTAACAGCAGCCACTCATTTTAGCAGGCTGTAGCAGAAGACAGGAAACAAACCCATTCCACCATCCCTGATAGGAAACTTGCTGGGTTTTCCCCTGCCTACCTCCTTTGCTCATACATCTTGACTTTTTAATTTGAAAAACTAAAGGCAGGGACAAATAAGAAAAGCAAGTACGGTACTGTATATAGGTGTCTCTTGGGGAAAATATTAGAAAACAGAGTAAGTGTGAAAGATAGCAAAAGTGTGAAGGGCGCAGTACTTAGAATGTCTTTCAATTATTCCATACCAGGGGTGCCCAAACTTTTCGGGCCATGGGCCGGTCAAAATGGTTCCAGGAGCCTGCCACTACGGCCTGGGGGCTGGATCCAGCCCCAATGCCAATTCATCCAGCCCACGAAGCCTTTGTCACTCCTGGAAGCGGAAAACGTGCCTGTATGGGTGAGTTTTACTTCCGCTTTCAGAAGCAGCGAGGGCTTTGTGGGCCAGATGAATTGGCATTAGGGCCGGATCTGGCCCCCGGGGTGTAGTTTGGGCACCCCTGCTCTATGAGCTACTTTTTGCTTTCCCTATGATCCAGTTTCCCAACCTTTGGTCCTTGGACTTCAATTCCCAAAAGCACGGATCAGCCAGTGTACCGGCTTAGGCTTCTGGGAATTGAAGTCCAAGAACCAACGGTTGGCAAACACTGTTATAGTGTCTTCCCCATATTTGTGCAATTTTAGGTGCTTTCACATGCTCATCTTTCTCTGTACACCTGAATAGGCTTAAAAAATGAAATTATTTGGAAGTGTAACAATTTTTACTTGCTTTTTTCCTTTTTAGACATCTCTCCCCCCACCCCGGATTAACAATATAAGTCATGCTGCACTGAATACTTGTTTGGTTTCAAGGTCCCAGAAGCCACAAAATTTGATTTAAAATCCAGCTGCCCATCTGCTCTTGATCCTTCCTGAAGCCTGCTTTCTATTAGTTGTGGCAGCCCTGGCCTTTTAACTCTTTGAAAGCTGGCTTGCTATCAATAGTGTGCCTTGCTCATGGTTAAAGAGTTCAAAGTCTAAATGTACTTCTCTCCAAGCCCTGTGAAGAACCACTCTGAAAGCCCAGGGAGGAAAAGTGGAACAATATAAAAGTACTACACGTCTGTAGCAATAGGCTCAAACAATTGTCTACTTTTCAAAGGCATTGCAAGAGTTAACTACCCCATGGGTTAAGCTAAGGAGCAGGAATACAAATCCCTACATTTTTATCACCAGGCTGGTTTCTCTTAATGCTGTCATGGATTTTAACACTTTACAGGAGTCAGCCGTCAGGGCTGCAGATGGGTCAGGTTGACCCATTTTATTTGACAAGGTTGCTAAAACTACTTGGGCCTGCCAGAACACATATCCCAGTGATGGCGAACCTTGGCACTCCAGTTGTTCTTGGACTTCAATTCCTAGAAGCCCAAGTCAGCACACCTGTTGATCAGGGCTTCTGGGAACTGAAGTCCAAGAACATGTGGAGTGCCGAGGTTTGCCATCACTGACATGTCCTATGTCTCTTGCCTTGGCCACTCAGTTTAAAGCAAGCTTTTATGGACCAGGGCAGCCCCCAGCAAATTTGGCTCTCCAGGTGTTCTTGGACTTCAATTACCAGAAGCCCAAATCAGCACATCTGCTGGTCTGGGCTTCAGGGAATTGAAGTCTAAGAACATCTGGAGAGCTGAGTTTGCTGACCCCTGGACTAGGGTATAAGGCAGTATGAAAAATCAGGGGACAATGTGGGTGAAATGGAAGGTATCAGAGTAAAAAGACAAGAAACATTGTAGCACCTTAAAGATGACTGTATTTTGATGTTCGCTTTTGTGGATCAAATCCACCTCATCTGATCCATGAAAGCTAAAATCAAAATACAGCAGCTATTCCAGGCATTCTCAACCTCCATCCTGCAACGCCCTCACCAAACCTGGAACTGCATTCTGCGCATGCACAGAACACTGCTAAATGCATTCTGCACATGCACGGGTTTTATTTCCGCTTCCGGGTGGGTAGAACATGACTGGCCCGATCAGCTGCCCAGGAGACGTGGTCAGGCCCGCGGCCCAAAAGGGTTGAAAAAGCCTGAGTTAGTCTTTAACAGGGGTTTTCAACCTTCAGCCCGCAAGCCGGAGCAGGCCTATGGCACCATTTTATGTGGCCCGTGCCCTTGCTCCAGTCGCCACTTCCGCCTCAATCTTTGTTCCGCTTGGCTTTGCGTGTCCCTAACGGTGCTCCATAGCAGGGCGGATGTTGTAAAGCCTGGAGTTTACAACATGCGCCCTGCTATGGAGCACCATTAGGGACACACAAAGCCAAGCGGAGGAGACAAGGAAGAGGCGGAAGACCCATGCATCTGCCCATCTTTCCTGGGGGTGCACTCTGGCTGAGCACGGGTGAGAAGTACATCTGCCCTGTTATGGAGCCCCATTAGGGACCCCTTCTTCACCCATGCCATACAGCTCCTCCAGGCTGATAGGCAGGGAAGCGGTGTGTGGGAGTGGTGGGGGCTCAAGGTGGTCCCGCTGCTGGTGGTAGTGGGAGGTCCAGTCCACCAACAGTCTGAAGGGTGTGAACCAGCTCACGGCTTAAAAAGGTTGAGGACCCCTTGCCTGTAGGGTGCCATAACTTTGTCTTTTTGCTTTACTCCGGATATGCTTGCACACACTAATATAGGGGTGCCCAAACTTTATGGGCTATGGGCCAGTCATGTGGTTCAAGAGGCCGGTCACTTTAGCCTGTGGGACGGATCCAGCCCCTGAAGCCAATTCATCTGGCCCCCGAAGCCCTCGTCGCTCCCGGAAGCAAAACACACCCATACGGTTGCATTTTACTTCTGCTTTTGGGAGGGACAAGGGCTTCGTGGGCCAGATGAATTGGCTTTGTGGGCTGCATCTGGCCCACAAGCCATAGTTTGGGCACCCCTGCACTAACACTTCAAAAAAATTAACTATGAAGCTATCTGGATGTTTAATTTGGCTACAAACTTGACAAAAAATATATTAGGGCAAGAGAAACAAAGGGCGTATTCTCATAAGATTTTGTCTCGCTCACATACACTTCAAAGTCAGAGAGCAACAACTGTGAGATGTTAAATATACACATGGATCCAGAACAAGCAAGAGCAGCAGGAGGAATAAAGATACAATTTCAAGTACCCTGTGACTTCTAAGGCAGCAGACAGAACAAGCCCTGTGGATATTGGACTATAATCAGTGGGAGATGTATGCTTCAAACATAATTGCACTCTTTATTCTAATGGACAAGAGATTAATAGCAGCTGCCTTCTCATTCACTAAATCATAAGGGGGGCGGGGGATAGGACCAGGCTGCATCCAGAGAATCCAGTGGGCGGCAATATAAATCTGGACAAACAAACAAATCCTATGCAGGGGGGTTGTATCACTCACCCCCTAAAAAAACCCTGCTCAAACTAAAAATAAACACACACTACACACATCAAAATCATATGGCCATTTTATTCTATTAATTTAAAAAAGCAACGGGTATATGTTAATACTCCTATTAAAAACACTGGCGCATGCAAGTTTTAATATTTTAGAACTATAAATTCACCAGGGATGGGAGAACTTTTCCTTAGATAGAAAGTCAAGTCCAAGAAGAGAACATGGAAAAGATACATGGCACTTCAAACAGGATTATCCAGGGAGAGAAAAACGTATTAATATACATATACTGCATGGATGCATAAGAGTAGATTTCAACTCAGAAGTCATTACTGTAAGATTTCTCAGTTTATACCCAGCTAGGAAATCAGTTCAGTTCTTAGGAAAAGATGGCAAGAAATAAAACAGAGCATCTTTGCACTCCAGAGGAAACCAGTTTCAGTCCTAAGATTGCATCCACAGTTCATAAATGTTAAGATGTTCCCGGCCCTTGGGTCTGTGTATGTTTCTTTCATTAAGCTCCACTGCAGCTCCTGAGATGTTAAGCTTCAGCACGAATGACATCTGCTTCACGGAAACAGCCAGACTTCAAAGCAGCTCACGAGAGAAGCCGTGGCCTTCTTATTTCCTCTGGTGACGTTAATGGTTTTGTCTCTGCAAATGGGCTCCGTCGTGATAGGCTTCATCTTCTTTCATCTTCAGCCTTTAAGACAGGCAGGTAGGCAGGCAGGTAAAGTGTCCCCAAGAGTACCACAAGCAGTTCTGTTTCTATGTTTTATGGGCTGGGAGAAAGTGGAGGAAAGGATGACAACAAGGGATGGCAGGGGAATCATTTCTGGGAATCCAAAAGGAGGCAAGGGCGTTTCCTAGGGTCGATATTCAGGTGAAGTGCGAAAGCCGATCTTCTAATCACAACCAACTTGGCTTCACTCTCCCGATAGTTATTAACTATTCCCTGGGACACTGTACAGTTGAGATATAAACTTTCAAGAACAAAGGCAGAGCATCTTTATATCATGAATACTTTTAAAAACCAACAACAGAGAAATAGTCCAATAATATTCCACGCAACCAGCTCGGCAAAAATGTTCATGAAGGATAAGAGCATCTTGTAAGAAATTATACCATCTTAGAAACATTTTGCACAAGATGTCGGCTGAGTGACAATTCTAAAGCCCCTTGGCCAAGATGCTTCCAACCAAGACTCCATCTTTGAGAGCATGCTCAACATCTTTCTCTTCTATCTTCAAGAAGATCTGGAAAGAAAAGAGGTTGTGTTATCCAGGTAACTGGCAGGCATTGCCAAAAAAAGGAAGAAGTACTAAAGCCATATTGTAGGACACTGTTTCCTAATCTTTGTTTTTTTGACTTCAATTCCCAGAAGCCTAAGTCAATTCCCCAAAGCCTTGATCATCCAACGTACTGAGTGAGACTTCTGGGAATTGAAGTCCACCAGTGTTCCGTGGAAGAGTCTGGGAAACGCTGCTGTAGGATATTGGCAGTTTCCAGGTCTTTATTGAAATCTAAATGACAGAAGAGAATATGGAACTCCTGAGGGTGAACGGTGGTGCTTTCTAAACAGTCCTGCTTCCTGACAATTCCCATATTCAAGGCATCTTGCAATGACAGCAAAAATACTACAGCCGCTGTTACAGTATTTCATGATCTCCACTGTCATTTCCGCTTAGTAAGCATGAATGTGTCATAGAGAGAAAATGGGAGAGTCCCCCAGGTACCCCAAAGTCTTTGCACTTCTTGTCTAGTCCTTAAAAATAAATAAATCCCCAACTGCAAAATGTCAGAAAAATGTTTTACAGCCAAGTAAGAAGCAGCAGAATGTGCAAGAACCATCGTCAACTACACCTGCTGTTCCAAAACAATGTCACTGCTGGCCTGTGTCATTTATCATTGACCCACCTACTAGTTCATCTCTTCAAAAGTACAGTACTCAGTCCAAAGGTGAGCATACTTTTCTCAGTGTGGCAAAAAATGACACCAGATTTTAGCAATGTGTATTAGCCGCCAGCAATACTATGGCAGCCAAATATACGCTCTATAATACTTTTATAGAGCGTATATGGCAGGAGTCCTCAACCTTTTTAATCCAGCGGCCGGGTCACATTCCCTCAGACTGTTTAGGGGCTGGACTGGTGCGGCGGCGGTGACCACCCCAAGCCCCACACCTCCAAAATGTCTCCCACTGCACCAGAGGAGCTGTGTTGCGTGGGTGAAAGAAACACATCGGCGGCTGCTTCCTCCGCCTCAATCCTTGTCTCCTCTGCTTGGCATGCCCCTAACAGTGCTCTGTAACAGGGCAGATGTTGCAAGCCTTACAACATCTGCCTTGTATCAGAGTGCCATTAGGGACATATCAAGCCAATCGGAGGAGACAAGGATTGAGGAGGCGGAAGCTGGAGCAAGGGCCAGATGATTTGGTGTCGTGGGCTGGATCTGGCCCACAGGTTGTAGGTTGAGGATCCCTGAAATATGGGAATAGAAGAGATCAGTGGTGGCGAACCTGTGGCATGAGTGCCAGAGGTGGCACTCGGAGCCATATCTGTGGGAACCCGTGCAGTCACCCCAGCACAAAGTTCACCCCGCCCCCTGCCCAGCAGCCCAATGGGAGCGCTTCCTCCCTTCCCCAGCAGAGTTCACCCTGCCTCTATGCCTAGCTGCCAAATGGGAGCATTTCCTTCCTCCTGTTGCTGTGTTGGCACTTTGTGATAAATAAGTGAGTTTTGGGTTGCAGTTCGGGCATTCGGTCTCTAAAAGGTTTGCCATCACTGGAGTAGACCATACTGCCAATGACTCAACACCTATCAACAGGCGGTGGTTAACTAACCTGACAACCTTGAAGTCTAAAGGCTTTGGGTGGTGAAGTCCCCAAGTGGATTAAATACCCACTTGAATCCATATTTATGGAGGGCAGCATATTGATGGAGGGGCTGATGAAGACTTTGTATGCCAAAAGGGCTCAAGACCAGAGAATGACTTGCGGAACTGAACCAGTGGTAAAGGTGTCACACTGCCATGCAGAAGGCAAATGGACGGTCACTGCATTATATTGCTCCCAGGACAGTCTTCATGGCTGATTGCCACGATGATCAACAATATTCAGAATCAGATACAGCACAAGATGGTTAAATTGCTGTACTGCGCCCAAAACAATGTGCATTTGATGCTGATGGAAAACAAGGTTGACTCAGCCTTCCATTCTTCCAAGGCCAGTAAAATTAGTACCCAGCGAAGGGGGGTGGGGGAGAGGGAGGATCATGGGCATCCAAATCCCCATTATAACAAAAGCTGCCTATAGTAGCACCTTAGTCATCCGGGCTTCTTTAGCTTTCTTCAGTCCCACAATCCCCCTGGATTCCAAGAGAGCTGAGAGCGAGAGACACTCCGACTGGTCAACAGCTCCCACTTGCTGCTTCCGGCAAATTTTGCTGTAGGCTTCATGCAGCTAAGAGAAGAAAACAGTTTTGAACATATAAAAATTACAGAATGCAAGAGACCCAAACAAAGAATGCGTGGCGCTCCTTTCAACTTCCTCTCTAAGTCACTTCAAGCTAGCTAGATCCATCCATCACTCTAAGTCTGTAACTAAATGATGGTCTTCCTGACAGCGTCTCACAAAGTCCAGCTTTGTTAGCAATCCCAGATTACCTTCCGTTTCTCTGGAATATGAACACTGCTGCTATACACCTGCAGCTTTATTGTGATCAGAAAAGAGTAGAGGTAGCACTGATGGAAAGAGACACGAAGAACTACAAGTCTAAGCACAAAAGAGTCAGAGCTTGCATTTATGCCATCCTCATAACCTCAAAAGACTTAACTGCCCAAGTTCTGGCTTTTCCATTAGTAAATCTGGAATGAGAAGAGTTTGTTAAAATGATGTTGGGTATCCCAGAGCACATGCTTCTGCCCTTGCCCTCAGTCCCAATTGCAAAAAATAAGAGCTAAAGGAAGAGTGTGTCTCTACCTTCTAGCTTTCAAGCCCCACCTGTTCTCTAGTACAGGAAATTCCCAACCTTTCCTGCACCACCTTCATGCCAAACCACCTTTCCACGAACTGGCATGTGGGGGCTGTGGGACTGGGTGGCACAAGCGCACAACAAAATATGACAAAGTGCACAATGCACAGGAGGAAGAGCCCAGCTGCCCACCAGCCACACCGCCCGACTCGGACAGTGAGGTATCACACTGCACACAGGCGGCGGCGGGGGGGATCATAGTTAAGTCTGGCTACCCACTGTATCTGAATCCCGAGCCCCCACCTGCCGGGCAGAAGGCTGCTACTGAGGGCAGAAGCCTGCTACCGGGGCACCTAGCACCGCCGCCACCCTGCCCTCCCGTGGCCTGGCACCAGTCCATGGGGATCCCTGCTCTAGAAAACGAAAGGACAGGTAGGGGGGAGAGAGGTTGCCATATGACATTTCACTGATATTGTGCCAAACACAAGAGTATGCATCAAGCAGTTATTATCTTCAATTCATGCACAAAACCGTATCCTTTTGGCAAACTGGTCTCATTAATTCCCAAGGACAGTTTTGAAAAAAAAAACATGAAATAAAGAGGACAGGATGTTTGACTGGACAGGGCAAGAGAGAAACAGATGGTGTCAAAACCTTTGAAGGCTCTTGTATTCCATTTCTTTGCGTCCTGCAAATTCTATACAAAGAATGAAACATTTTAAAATGAGCCCATGGTAGGATTCACTTACACATCCTGACACACACACATATAAGTGACCTGCACTCACAGGTAATATGATTAAAGCAAAGCCTTCTGGCAGATGTCAAAGTGCCCCAGACAACTAAGGACAGTTCTGTATATGTACCTTTCCAAGGGTCACCTCTTTGGCTTTCTGTTGCTTGGTCAGAAGCAGGAGAGAACACACCAAGATCTTTTGTTGCAAAGGGAAAGAGTCAGTGCCGCCACCGCTGTTACCAGCTGTCATCCGGTCGCCGTAGATATCGGAGATCACCCGCGATATGTGGAGCAGGCCCACTTGTTTGGGTACTGCTGAATCTGTGGCTGGTTTAGAATGAGATTTGCCTGAGGAGGGGAAAAGTCATAATAAGGACTGGCAGGTATCATTAAACCAAAGCCAGAACCCACTGAGCATTATATAAGCCAGGAGTGCTCTAGATATTGTTCTGCAACATCTAATATTTCTCACCATGGACTACGTGGGTGAAGGCTGACAGCGTCTAGTGAGGGCACACTTAGCTCATGCACATGCACCCATTCTGTTATACTTCTATGCCACTTTCCTCTGAATTTCTTCTCCTCCAAATGCCGTATCTGGTTCCGAATATGGACAAAATGTGTATTCGCAGTCAAGAGAGACCATATATTGCAGGAGACACCCAGTTTGATCAGTATGTGTAAGATCGGCCACTGCTTTTTCCAGTATAGTTGCTAAGGACTTAAAAGCATTCTTCTTGTGCTGCATCCATTTCTGAGTATTGGCTATCCTCATGGCCATCAGCCATGAAGACTGTCCTGAGAATATAATGCCTTTCACCTGCCTTCCACATCGCAGCACAACCCCCCTTATCACTGATCTAGTTCCTTGATCCACTTTCTCATCCGGAGGATTCAAGTGGGATTTTATCCACTCAGGGACCCTCACCCTTCCCTGTGGATTTCACCACCCAGGTCCAACACTGACTGTTGACAGTAGTTAACTGCAGTCTGATGACGGCCGCTGAGTAGCTGCCAATATGGACAATTCCAGTGATGGTGACCCTTGGCACTCCAGGTGTTATTGGACTTCAATTCCCAGAAGCCCAAGTCAACACACCTGCTGGTCAGGGCTTCTGGGAATTGAAGTTTAAGAACATCTGGAGTGCCAAGGTTAGCCATCACTGGACCATAGCAGGATAACCTGGCCAGACTGTCCTCTGAATTCATACACAATCCATCTGGGCGATTTCCTCACTCACCACCAATGGCGATGTATGGAAGAAAACGAATCTAAGTTAAATTCAAGAAAACTGCAAACAGCAAAAACTCAGAATGGGGCACAGCAGGATTACCGGGCACTGCCCCCTTTAAGACTGGTTCCTGTTATTGGCTCTCAGATCATGCAAAGACCTCAATTCTCATAATCTCTAGTCTAGAGTTTGGGAGCCACAGACTTATGTGTATCAGACACATTGCAGCAACTGAATGAATGAGACAGTGGACAAAAACCTAATGTCTCTCTCTCTATTTAGGGTACACAGACACCAGGCTTTCCCACTGTTTGAGAGATTCCCACTTTCCAATCGTTTCACACCTGCATTGACACTACACAGCTGCTATAAAAGCCACCCCTAGAAAGTAAAGGCAGGGCACAGCACAGCTGTAGCCTCACTCGGCTGGGCTGTCTGCTCCACTAGGCTGTCTGCAGGAAAAATACTTTTTTTTTCTCGTGCCAGCCAGCTGCATGCTCATTTCTTCCCCACAGGAAGGTTGAAACAAGTCCCTGAGAAGAAGTGCTACCAATCAGGGTCAGGAAAACAATTAATGAAACATGACAGCCATGCACAGCAGCCAAGGACCTGCTTAGGGGGAAAAGAGTAGAGGAATGTTACTGTACTTACAGCCAGGCAGCAGCTTAAAAATCGTTTGGCTCTTCGCATCGGACTCCACAATTTCAATGGCCCTCCTAAGAATGAATTGGACAGTTTAGATCAAGGCATTTTGTTGTCTGCAGCTGCTTTTAAAGGTCGCCCTTGCTGAAAAGCCGGTTGTATTTGACTCTAGGGTTCAGTGCTCATCTCTGTTTATAGCCAAAGAGCCAGCGCTGTCTGCGTTTGCAGACATTTCCACGGACATGTGGCAGGCATGAATAAACACTGGAACGCTGTTTACCTTCCCACTGAAGTGGTCCCTACTTATCTACTTGCAATTTCTTGCTTTCGAACTGTTAGGTTGGCAGGAGCTGGGAGCTCACTCCGTCATGACTCATGCAGCACTTGAGTCTTGAACTGCTGGCCTGCCGACCTTCCAGTCATCAAGTTCAGCATCTTAACCACTAAGCCACCTAACAGCCATATAATCAAACTGCATGCAGCTCTAGTCACTATTTTGGCACACATGGTTCTCCCAATTTTCTACTGTCAAGTCACCCCTGTCTTATGGTGCCCCTATGAATGAGCAATCTCCAAATTGTTCTGTTCTTATATATGGCATTCAACCAAACAATCAGAAATCACTTTCCATTACATTAGCATCAGTGCCAAAGAGACCTGTTAGAGCCACTTGAGTTGCTCATATTCCAGTTGCATTCCCTTATTGACAATTGCAGTTTGGTATTCACAGGGCCAAGGAAAACAATCTTCTTCACCAAAGCCGAAGTTTTTGGACTTCAATTCCCAGAAGCCTCCCGTATATCTTCGACTACAAGTCATCCCGAATATAAGTCAAGTTACTTAATTTGGACCTCTACAACTAGGAAAATAGATTGTCCTGAGTATAAGTTGGGGGTGGGAAATGCAGCAGCTGCTAGTGAGTTTCAATAATTAAAATACTTGAAAATACAGTAAAATTAATTAATTTAGACATTTGAAAGACATTTATGTGGGTATGGTTTTGAGTTTTTACGGTTCTTTTAGTGTTTTTTTTAAATGTATGTTTGAATTTGCACCATCTCATTTTGGGACCCTTGGAGTCAAGTCCCCTTTTTGGTCCTTATTTTGGGGGCTAAAAAACTAGACTTATACCCGTGTATATACAGTAAGTCAATTCCCCAAATCACTGATCAGCCAATGTACTGATTTAGGCTTCTGGGAATTGATGTCCCCCTGTGGGGCATATGCCCAATGTTGGAAACCACTGGCCTAGGCAAACCAAAACCTTATACAGTTATACCTTAGATAACGTTTACCTCGGATAACGCTAAAATCGCATAACGTTAAGTAATCTGGGGAGGAGAATTGGATTGAATAATGTTAAGGTCCTATGGGATGTATCGGATAACAACCGCTAAAGCCTGTGCGGTTACAATGTATCTCTATGGAGCTTTAACGTTATCCGATCCATCCCATAGGATTTTAACATGCATCGGATAACACTAAAAATCGGATAACACCAAGACTTCTGGAACCAAGTCTTAGCGTTATCCGAGGTATTACTGTAGTTCTTTGTAAATACCTTGGGTACCAAAAGTCATGTTCCCTTACTCCTATCAGCCCTGAAAGGAAACTTAGACAATGGCTGAAATGCTGTTGTTCAGCTCTGCCTTCCCCACACTGTATGAGTCATGTGTACCCCAAAATCACAAAATGAAGTCTTTTAATCAGTGGCTATCTGCTGATGGCAATGCTGCCATTCTCACTGCACAGATGGAGCTGCGGAATAGGATTTCAGCTGGTGAATCTTAATTAATGTTCCGTCCTAATATGCCCTTTTTAATTGCTCAGGCATTTTAATATGTGGTTTGGTCTATTTTTATTCAATTTATATTTTTCCAGTGGTTTTTTTTACATGTTTATTGTTTCAGGTTATATCTATAGTGTCCTACAGTGTCCTATTAGTAAGGATTAAATTCTTGAGCTGCATATTTAATATTTTAACAATAAAATTTTAATACCTTACTTTTCTTAAAAGTATCTTTTTTTACTTTACATTTTCACTTTTTCCTTGACTTTCCGAAATTACAGTACCCTCATCTTCCTCTTCTAACCAATTTCTTTACTTTTAAAATACAAAGAGAACCGGACTTATGTCTTTGGTACAACTACATATAACTCAAGGGGACTGCGGTGGCTTAGCAGTTAAGACTGGAAGGTCGGCAGGTCAGCAGTTCAAGACCCGAGGGCTGCACAAAAGAGTGAGCTCCCGCCTCTGGTCCTAGCTCCTGCCAACCTAGTAGTTCTAAAGCAAGAAATTGCAAGTAGATAAGTAGATACCACTTCAGTGGGAAGGTAAATAGTGTGCACTTTGGAGTCTAATCATGACAGCCACATGACCATGGAAGAGTCTGCAGACTCTTTGGCTGTAAACAGAGATGAGCACCAAACCCTAGAGTCGGATATGAATAGTTTTCGTGCAAGGGCAACATATAGTTCAGCCATGATCCAAGTTTGGGTTCTCATACACCACCAGAAGAGTCTGTTTGCTCCAGCTTCTGTTGCCATAATAAGGTAAACAAATTATTATCTTCTCACCCTGAGTGGCTGTTCAAACTCTGTCTCTACCATATCGTCATACCCCAAAGTTACCCCAGGCACTATTGAAGACCCACAACGAAGCAAGCATGCCATTTCCACAGAGTTGACAGAGACCCGGTGTGGTATGCACGGCCCATTAATAGAAGCTCATTTCTATTTTGCTTCTTAATGAGGCTAACGCTCTATTTGCTGCAGCAGAAGTGCTGCCGGAGGCAGTATTCAACCCAACGTCTCAGTGCCAACCACTGTCTAATTTGGGCACCTAACGGGTGGCATGAGGCAGGATTAAATCTCTTTAAGCTGACAACTACTCTATAATTTAAACAAAATGTAGGCTACAAAGCCATACATCTATTTTAATTGTCAGATGGTTTCAAAATACAGTGGCACCTCGCTTAAAGAGCATAATGCGTTCCACAGGATTGCTCTTTAAACGAGTTTCCTCTTTAAGCGAAACACCATTGTAAGTGACCAATTTGGGGGGGGGGGGATTGTGAACCCCAATTTATTTGTTAAGCAAGTTTTTGGTTGGTTTTATTTGTTAAGCGAAGCGAACATTCAGAGAAAAGTCTGCTCGTTAAGCGAGTTACTCTTTAAGCGAAACACTCTTTATGCGAGGTTTGACTGTAATGTATCTCATTTTGAGATAGCATTGAGTAAATCTAGATGTTTGAGTTTTCTCCCCTTTGGATTTTTTTTTAATTAAAGCAGGGGTTCCCAACCTAAGGCCCGTGAGATGGGTATAGCTGTTGCGCCATTTCATGTGCCCCCCACTCCTCCAAGGGCATTCAAGAAACAAAATGGCCACCCCCATTCTGCAGGCAGGGCAAAATGACAGTCCAGCCCTCTAAGCTAACTGAGAGAGCGTGACCCGGCCCCCGGCTTGAAAAGGTTGGGAAGCTCTGGATTAAAGTAAGATTTAAAAATATGTTTGCAAATAAAAAGGATGTTCTAATCCAGTGATGGCTAACCTTGGCACTCCAAGTGTTCTTGGACTTCAATTCCCAGAAGCCCAAGTCAGCACTCCTGCTGATCAAGGCTTCTGGGGATTGAAATCCAAGAACACACGGAGTGCCAAGGTTAGCCATCACTGTCAGCCATTTTGTTTCAGTCACTTATAATGAAAAAGCACATAGATTAATTCAGAGCCTATACGATATGGTAAAAGAGCTATTCCCCCCAGTGGAGAGGAAGACTCAACAGCTGGACAGCACATCTGTTACCAGAAGTCTCTATTATAAGTCACTAATCTGCCAAGCGTGGATAATATAATGTTCCAGGTGTTGTGGTATCAGAGAGTTCATGGCTCCACAATATGGTAAGTATCTTTGTTGTTCTGACACATCTTCAACTATACCCCTGGCATTGTACCATCTCAGGAGCCAGCACAGTTTAAATTGTGGCGAGTACGGGAGGGGACTCAGAAAAACTGTTCCTTTACTTTTCTTAGCCAGCCAGGTAGCAAGACTTCGGATGTGATGGCTGCACAATCTTCCATCATCATCATCACCATCATACTGCTCCATAAATATGTTTACATCTAATGATTCAGTGCTGAAAGTGACCCAAATATTTGTTAATGTATTATTTTTGTAACAAATTTAAATTTGTTTACTTCTAATTGCTAATTATTATACAAGACTGCTCCTGATAAAATTTTATTTTAAAACACTGCAATTAAACTTTAATAAGTATGAACATTTTGAAGCGGTAGCCATGTTAAAGTCTGTGTTTCAAGCATATCAGAGAGTAAACAAAACATTGTGGCATTTTAAAGACTCACTGCTGTTTTTTAATGTTAGCTTTCGTGGATCAAATTGGTTATGTCTGACGAAGTGGACTTGATTCACGAAAGCTAACATTAAAATACAGTATTTAGTCTTTAAAGTGCCATAATGTTTTTTGTCTTTTTGCTTTGTTTACTCTCTGATACATTTAATAAGCATGCTACTATGGATGTTAGTCCTATTTGTAAATGTAGACTACATTGTGTTCAATTTTATGGGCTGATGGTAAGAGAATTTGAAATAAAATGCAGCACAAAATTCTTACAAGATCTCACCTATAGAAAAATGTACAGTAAATTAAATTACAGAAGACTGGCTGAATAAGAATGTTTTCCTCTGTTTCCTATAGTAATACAGAGGATCCAAAAAGCTTTAAAGGAGTTTGGAAATAAGGAAGTACAGTAATACCTTGGATAATGCTAAGACTTGGTTCCAGAAGTCTTGGTGTTATCGGATTTTTAGTGTTATCTGATGCATGTTAAAATTCTATGGGATGGATCGGATAACATTAAAGCTCCATAGAGATACATTGTAACCGCACAGGCTTTAGCGGTTGTTATCCGATCCATCCTATAGGACCTTAACGTTATTCGATCCAATTCTCCTCCCCAGATTACTTAACGTTATGCGATTTTAGCGTTATCCGAGGTATTACTGTAGAACTAAAATCCCAGAAAAGAAAGACAGGGCAGCATAAAAAAAATAAACGCAACTAATCACAAAGCCTGAAACGTGCTTAGAAAACAGATGCACTGCAGTGCTCAAAATGCCCCACCATATTTCATTATCATCTTCAGGAAAAGGACACATGTAAAGTTACTATAGGGGTATAAATAGCCTTCAACTGCTATCGGTAAAGATATGCAACATACCCTAAGTGCTGATTAGCAAGTAGTAAAACATAGATTTAC
Source organism: Furcifer pardalis (assembly GCA_030440675.1). NCBI lineage: Eukaryota > Metazoa > Chordata > Lepidosauria > Squamata > Chamaeleonidae > Furcifer > Furcifer pardalis. Next base: position 28,005,814 of record CP126897.1, read on the forward strand.
TCTGGCAGGAGAGACACATTTAATGCATATTATGAAGTCTGAAGAATCGACTTCCAATTGAACAAACACACACACACAAATCTATGCGAGGCTATCATTTATTTGAGGATGAGAAATGATATGCTCTGTCTCCATACGAAGATGAGACAAGATAGCGAGGCTGGAGCTAAATATTTATTCCTCGCAGCTTATCTTACTCAAACAAGTCAACTGGAGCAATTTACGCATTGCATGCCTTCCTTGGATGATGCCCACTCTTTGTCCTGGTTCATGCTTGTGGTATGCATTGATCTGCCTGGATTTATGCACAAATAGTCTTGCCTTTAAAGCAGCAGCCTGAGGCCTCATAGCCATCTTTTAGATCAGTGATGGCGAACCTTGGCACTCCGGATGTTCTTGAACCTCAATTCCCAGAAGCTCTGATCAGCAGGAGTGCTTGACTTGGGCATCTGGGAATTGAAGTCCAAGAACAGCTGGAGTGCCAAGGTTCACCAATGCTGTTTTAGATCCTGACCAAACTAAGAGTAACCAAGGTAAAGGTCACTCTTGCTCAAAAGCCAGTCGTATCCAACTCTAAGATTCAGTGCTCATTTCTGTTTATAGCCAGAGCCAGCACTGCTTGTGTCTGTAGATCTTTCCGTGGCCATGTGGCAGGCACAACTAGACACTGGAGTGCACAGAACACCATTTACCTTCCCATCAAAGTGGCACCTATTTATCAACTTGCAATTTCTTCCTTTCAAACTAATAATAATTTTGTGTCAGAAATTATTCTCAGGTTGAAAGGATTTTTGCTGGAGAAACTCCACTCCGGGGACGCCCGAATGAGGCTCTTTTCATGTCCCCAAGATCTTTTCCCATTGAAGTGGACTCTATTTATCTATTTGCAATTTCTTGCTTTTGAACTGCTAGGTTGGCAGGAACTGGGACAGAGACCGACACTCATTCTGTCATGCAATACCCAAGTCTTGAACTGTCGACTTGCAGGCTTTCCAGCTAACAAGGTGAAACTTCTTAACCTCTGAGCCACCAAAACCCTGGGACAGAGATGGGAGCTCACTCAGGTTTCAAACTGTTGACCTGCCGATCTTCCAGTCGTCAAGTTCAGTGTCTTAACCACTGCAGTCCCTCAAGATTAACCAAACTCTACCACAAAAAGAGAAGCCCCGATACCCCTGAAAATTAGCAGTTATACTCTTCCTTTCCCAGAGTGTCACATCACTGTGCTTAAGTATCTAGAGCAGTAATTCCCAATGTGGGACCCCCAGGGAGACTTCAATTCCCAGAAGCTTAAGTCAGTACCTTGGCTGATTAGTGCTTTCGGGAATTGACTTAGGCTTCTGGGAACCGAGGTCCAAAAACCAAAGGTCAGGAAACACTGATTTTAGAGAGAGGACTTTATTGCTATCTGCAACAGAGGTATCTACTTTAGATTTTGGGTCAAATACAGGAAGAAGGGGCAGCGAGGTCAGGAAAAGCAGAAAGCAACACCGATAAAAACTCTTGCAAGGGAAAAGAAAAACACATCTCAGCCCCATAAAGATGTCTGCTTGAGAACTCTTAATGAGAGTCTTTTGCAATCCAAATGTAATTAACCAATCTATAATCGCAGCAGGGAGGACCAATTCCTCTCACCCCTTATAGGTAATGGGCTGTGACTATTTCCAGACATTAACACAGCCAGGAGGTAGTGATCTCCTCTCTCCCCACAAGATGTAAGGGCTCTCATCTCTCTCCCTCCTAGGCAGGGAGGCCCAGTGCCATAATGAAACTTTAAATCAGGGATGTCCAAACTACAGCCCATGGGCCAGATCCGGCCCCAAATGCCAATTGATCTGACCCACGCTACCCTTGTCTGAAGGAGAAGTAAAACATGCCCGTAGTTTGGGCACCCCTGATTTCAGCAGAGAAAATGGCAGTCTAAAATCTATTTCATCCTGTTGCAAAACAGATTGCAAGACATGTTTTACTTCTGCTTCCGGTGGGAGGAACCATGTGACCGGCCCATGGCCTGAAATGTTTGGGCACCCCTGCTTTAAATCACTTCCCATGTATATGTAATTAGCTTTGATTTCAGAGTGCTACACATTCTTCACCTGCAGATGTCCAAAGCTTTCCGAGCATCCCCAGAGATGGAAGAGACTTTCCGAGCACAAAACTGAATGGCAGCGTTGTCTAACACCTTCTCCCCTGACACCTAAGGAACAGAGGAGAAAACGGGGTTACAAGAGCAATCCTGCAGTTTTATTTGACCTAGATCTTGCTGGTTTCCACAAAACTACACCAAGAAAGTTTGCAGCATATACAGAAGTCTCATCTGGCCAAGTTATTCTGCCAGCAACTCAACGCTTAGTGTCAGGTGGCAGTTAACACAATCCTCAGCATCTCCTATAACAGCAATGGCCAACCATGATGCTCCAGATATTCTTCAACTTTCCCAGAAGCCTTGATCCACAGATGTGTTCACTTGGGCTTCTGGGAATTGAAGTCCAAGCACATCTGGAGTGCCAAGGTTGGCCATCACTGTACTATGGGGTACGCAGAAAGAGCCTCCTCGGAGATTGTGGTGTTTCTGAACTACAATTGGATGTACCCCGGCAATGGCAACCTTGTGGTCCCGGCTGATCTTTCTCACACTAGGTTAGGCGAAAAGAACTGCAGAATGAATTCACCAAAAGGTGCTTTTCACGTTTGGCCTAGATACAAAACCAGTAGCAGCAGCACATACTATGCCATACTGATAAATTCAACAGCTGATAACTTCTGGCTTGCTGGCAATTCAATGTTACTGGGGTTTTTTTGTGATCAACTACATTCTACTTGATTAGGTATACAGTCAAACCTCGCATAAAGAACGTTTCGCTTAAAGAGTAACTTGTTTAAAGAGCAGAATTTTCTCTGAATGTTCGCTTTGTTTAACAAATAAAACCAACCAAAAACTCACTTAACAAATAAATCGGGGTTCGCAATCCCCACCACAATTGGTCATTTACAATGGTGTTTCACTTAAAGAGCAAACTCGCTTAAAGAGCAATCCCGTGGAACGCATTATGCTCTTTAAGCGAGGCATCACTGTATTCATCTTTATACTACAGTAAATCATTTTAGAACATAGGTAAAGGTCACCCTTGCTCAAAAGCCAGTCATATCCGACCCTAGGGTTCAGTGCTCATCTCTGTTTATAGCCAAAGAGTCAGTGCCGTCTGTGTCTGCAAAAATTTCCAGGGGCATGTGGCAGGCATGCCTAAACACCAAACTGCATGGAACGCTGTTTACCTTCCCACTGAAGTGGTACCTATTTATGGACTTGCAATTTCTTGCTTTCGAACTGCTATGTTGGCAATTGCTGGGACAGTGGTGGGAGCTCACTCCATTGTACAGTACTCGGGTCTCAAACTGGTGACCTGCCAGTCTTCCAGTCATCAAGTTCAGCGTCTTAACCACTAAGCCACCACAGTCCCCCTTTTACAGCATACACTATCACTATCACATGTCCAGATCACTTTTCCTTGCTCTCAGTATGTTTGTTCACGCTCTTGTAACACTTGCCAAATTACCAAGTCTTAAACTGTCCTTCACTGTAGGGAAATGGCTACGGTTCCTTCTAGTAACAGGGAGAACTTGCACCTGTTTTCAACTACCACAGATTCTGATAAAAGACATAAGATGGAAATGACATTTCAGATATTAATGTTTCATCGGCAACTTCAAAGTGGATTCAGCAGCTCCTACTACAAGATGCTTCAAACCATGGCAGAAATTTTGGTGCCTAGGGCTGAGGACTTACCTGCTTCAAGCGTTCCTGGAGGATAGACGCAAGCTGGTCTTTGTTGTATGGGGGAAAGTTTAGCAAGTGTGGCCTGCACTTCGGGCGGGCCTGCAGGCGGGGCAGGATGCGGTCAGTGAGGTCCAAGGCATTGGCTATCCCTGTGAATAAAAAGAAATTTAGAGAACACCAATATTCATTTATTTCCTTCCCTCATTCACTTTGTTTCACGAAGAAAATTAATAAGCAATACACTGACTTAGGAAAGCAAATTAAAAGCATTCAAATAGGGACATCTAGAATGGCCATCTTTCTTTTGCTATCTATAATAAAGATACTGTCTTACTCTAGTCAATACTGGCAGTTCCTAATTATACAAATAAATTCAGGAGGAAGCCGAATGGTCCATCACTATCCAGCAATCAAAAAATTCAGCAGGAAGTATGAACACATAGCAGGTGGGGTAGGTGTAAGACTTAGTGCAAGGGTCAGCAAACTTGGCTCTCCAGATGTTCTTGGACTTCAATTCCCAGAAGCCCTGATCTGCAGGTGTACTGACTTGGGCTTCTGGGAATTGAAGTCTAAGAACACCTGGAGAGCCAAGTTTGCTGACCCCTGACTTAGTGTAACAGGTTGCAGACCTGGCTGTTTCACCGAGAAGGGTCACACAAGATCACATAGAAGGTGTACATAAAGTGGAAAGTGCAAAGTCATCACACTTATATACCGTCCCACAGTGCTTAGTACACTCTCTAGGTGGTTCACAAGTTAATTTGCATTTCCCCCCCAACATGAGGGGAAGTCATTTTACAAACCTCAGAAGGATGGAAGGCTGAGTCAACATATGAATATGACCAATAATAATAATAACAACAACAACCAACAACCTTGAGGCTCAAACTCACAGCCTTCACTGAAGAACTTATTGTTAAATAATTGTTCGAACTTTGTATTTTTTATTGTGAGATAACTGTTCAAATGACGACATTTTTGAAGTGGTAGCCGTGTTAATTTGTTCAAGCATATCAGGGAGTATTATACACATGCGTGCCTCTGTATTTGATGTGTATAAATTGATGGCATGAGGTTTTACTTTTATGTCTGATGAAGTGGACTTGATCCATGAAAGCTCACCTTTAAATACAGGAGTTAGTCTTTAAGGTGCCACAACATTTTTTTTGTCTTTTGTTTTGTTTACTTTGATATGTTCAAATGATATTGCTGATACTGTACTGTATATACTTGAGTATAAGCCAAGGTTTTTTAGCCCAAAAAAGGGGATACGGCTTATACTCGGGTCAACGATCACGAGGGTCCCAAAACGCGCTGGATTGAGACACACCAACAATTAAATTAATTTTACCATATTTTCATGTATTTTGATTATTGAAACCCACTAGCAGCTGCTGCATTTCCCACCCTCGGCTTATGCTCAGATCTATTTTCCTGGGTTTTCAGGTCAAAATTAGGTACAGTGGTACCTCACATAACAAAAGCTTTGTATAATGGGGAAAAAAAACGCATAACAAAGTGTTCATTAGGCAATGGTGATACCCCGGATAATGGAATTCCCCCCCCCCCTTGTGGGAATTTTGGCAACCGGGGTATACCTGGTCAATGGGAACCCCGGATAACGAACATTATTTGTTCATTATGCGGGGCATCTCCCATTAGCTTAGCATAATGATAAAAAATACATAGCAAAGAGCTCCGTGGAAGTTTTTTCATTATGCAGGGCTCTACTGTACCTCAGCTTATATTCAGGTTAGCTTATACTCAAAGATATATGGTATTTAATTTTTTGCATGATCAGGCTGTTTAGTTGTTCTGGATTTCCTCTTGGGGAGAAAAGCAGGATGTTAATACACAATTATGATAACAAGGAACTTTTCATACCAGGCTTAAAGCTATCCCTTGATGTCTCCTGTTATTGCCTTAGGCTTAACTCACAAGCATTTCTCACACTCACCAATGAGAACAAGTCGGGAATTGGGGAAGGAGGGCCATTCAAATACTGTATAGAGCACATCCTGCCCTTTACTGTCCAGCTGATCCATCTCATCTAAAACAAGTAAGCTGCACAGAAAACAGATTTCAGCATATGAGAAACAGTGTTCTAGGGACAAAGAGAAAGCATTACTGTATGTAGATTTGACAGATGAATCAAAGAGGAAAATCCTGCTATAGCAGGGGTGCCCAAACTTTTCGGGCCTTGGAACAGTCACGTGGTTCGGTGACCTGCTCACGTGGTTTTTCCCACCGGAAGTAAATTGTGCCCGTGCAAAACCCTGTCATAAATGACCCATGACTGTCGTAAACATGTTGTGGGTGCATTTACGGCAGCGTTTTGCAAACGTGAGGGCACGTTTTACTTCTGCTTCCGGGAGAGGCAAGGGCCAGATGATTTGGTGCTGTGGGCCAGATCCGGCCTAAAGGCCATAGTTTGGACACCTCGTGCTATAGTTCCCTGCTAAGCACCAATAATTGTCAGCAACAGTTAATCTGCACGAGACTAACGCGGAAGACCCTTGTGAAGTTTTATTCTGGTTACGCTTTGATGCAGTACAACCCACTTCATCAAATGTATTTGATGAAAAGGATTATACTCTACAGGGATATATTTATTTACTTTATAGTCTACTCACAACATAAATTAAAAAGAGATGCAGCTAAAATACATTATAACAGCATAATATAATTATGTTATATTAAAAACAAATATTGAAATGCAGCAATTTGTGGATGAAATAGAAGACTTGTTTAAATTGCAACAATCTCCAAACTCATATAAAAAGGTCTTCAGCCTATTGAAGCTTTACTATATTTAGACAAAGGTCATGCTTGCTCAAAAGCCAGTTGTATTCGACTCTAGGGTTCGGTGCTCATCTCCATTTATAGCTAGAGCCAGCGCTGTTTGCTTCTGCAGACATTTCTGTGGTCATATGGCAGGCACGACTAGATGCCAGAATACTGTTGACCCTCCCACCAAAGTGGTAACTATTTATCAACTTGCAATTTCTTGCTTTTGACCTGCTAGGTTGACAGGAACTGGAGCAAAGATGGGAGCTCACTGTCCTGCAGCACTTGGGTCTTGAAATGCTGACCTGCTGACCTCCCAGTCGTCAAGTTCAGCTTCTTAACCACTGAGCCACTGCAGTCCACTTCGTAAATGGAAATGGTAAAAAAATATTCACAAAGAGGAAAGTAATTGAGAAGCAAGCATGAAGTGGGCATGTGATCCCACTTAATCCCTCTCTGGAGTGTTCAAATTAATGTTACCAGTGCAGGGACCTCTACGATGGGTGCTTCCTTGCTCATCACATATGAACTATTTTCTCTCTTTATAATACAGCCAAGACTTTTGAGACAGCCTCAGATGACTGTTGTGATCCACTCCTCATCAGACTTGGAGGATGGCATGGATCAGAGGGCACTCCCTATGCCCAGCCCAGTTCTGCCTGCCCCCGAGCCTGAGGATGTCCTGAGCCAGGGATCTCAGCCTGCACCTGGTCCAAGTCTGTTTCCCCCGGCAGCTGACCTATCAGATCAGGAGTTTGGCTCTGACAGTGACCAGGCCTCAGTCAGGGAGAGGTCCAGAAAGGAGCTACATCTGAGACGCAGGCAGGCTAGAGTGAAGTGCCAAAGAAGGCTCCCACCTGATACTGATTAGCTGGGAGGCTTATAAGCAAGCTTGTTGCAGCCTGCCAGAGTCGGTACAACTCTCCTGTGAAGACTGACACCTTGCTCAACTCCAGACTGCCTGCCTAGACTCTGACTTCTCTGCCAACCCTGACTATGCTCCTGGACACCCTTTGGATTAGATGCATGCTCTGACTACTGGTGAACAGAACTTGGCTTTTGGACTTTGATATCTGGACTCTCCTCGAATAGATTCTGTGTAGCGCTGCCATGTGACAACTGTGTCCACTAGGGTGGGTCAGCACAATGACTTTCAAAAAACAAAATCACTTTTTTGGACAAAAATAAAACAAACAAAAAATACAGAGTGTTCTTAATTATAGACTACAGACAGTATGAGGCAGTGATAGTGAACCTTTTAAAGACTGAGTGCCCAAACTCGACAAACTGTCATCCATGCCAGAGGGGTGGGGCAAACTCTGTGCTGGGGGAAAGGAGGAAGTACTCCCATTGGGCTACAGGGCAGAGGGACGGGGCAAACCCAGTGCTATGGGGAGGGAACGTTCCTATTGGGCTTCTGGGCAGAGGGACAGGGCAAACTGTGCTGGGGCTATGGCGCAGAGAGGGTTCTGAGCGCCCCTTCTGGAAACCGTGCCATAGGTTCGCCACCACTGATATAAGGCATCTTATTCCTGACTATCTGCTGCAAAACCCATGGCGCAAAGATCAAGCACTTACACCATGTCGTCGCTTTCTGATGTCAACCGCTTCTCCAGATTTCTGACAATATCACCCCTAGCTATTTTGGTTGCTCCAGCCAAGCCTAACTTTTCAGCAATTGCCGGGAAAACGGCATGAGCGCTCCTCAAAGCCATGCAGTTTAAGACGAATGTCTGACTCCCAGTGAGTTCAGCCTGTCAGAAACATACAAAAGAGATTTTGGAATAGAGTCAGAGTGAAAATACAATCAGTTCCAAACACGATCACAAGCCATAGATAGCTGGAAGGAAAACTGTGAACGTAGACTGCAGGAAGAAGTTAATAAAGCCAGCAGCCTTCTTGAATGTGAGTAACAACAATCTGACATCGAGGATGGATAAAATATTCATGTGCAGAATTTTCCAACCTGGTGCACTTCAGATGTCCCAGAAGCCCTCGCATCTGGATATTCTTAGAAAGAATTCGCTTGAGTATTTTACAACCGAGAATGCGACTATATATGTATACTGTATATATATCTTACACTGTATGCCTATTCAACAGGCCATGGCAATTCGATAAAGGTCATCCTTGCTCGAAAGCCAGTTGTATCTGACTCTAGGGTTCAGTGCTCATCTGTTTATAGCCAAAGAGCCAGCGCTGTCTGTGTCTGCAGACTTCTCCATGGACATGTGGCAGGCATGACTAAACACCAGATTGCATGGAACTTATATAAATGAAATGACACTTATTTACTGCCCCATAGTGCTTAGTGTACTCTCTGGGCGGTTCACAAGTTAATTCGCATTTTGCCCCCACCATGCTGGTTACCCATTTTACCAACCTCGGAAGAATGTAAGGCTGAATCAATCTTGATCCCTGTCAAGAACAAATTTACAATGTTTTGGCTGCAGTACAACAGTTTAACCACTGTACCGACAGGCCATTTGTGTATTTTATGCCAATCTGTTTTTGGCCCAGTTCAAAATACTGTTTATTTAATCATTCAAACAAACTTTTATGCCGCCCTCCTCAAAAAGACCCAGGGTGACTAACACAACTCGCAACACCTAAAAACACAATAAAAAGTCTACAACTTATAACACAATTAAGTCTATGACTTAAAACACAGTAAGTCTATGGCTTATAAACCCCTTTATGACTTGACGATTTGAAGGATCTGATCTCTCCATATAATTACACTCTCATTATTTGAGACCTTATAGAGAAAGTTGTCTCTTAGTCCCACTGCCACAGTAGGTACATTGAGACAGATTCCAGACAAGGCATTTTCTATGGCTGCTTCCAGTCTACAGAATCCTGGCGTTCGATCTCTGAATACATACAGAACTGTAGATTTTAGGGGGACGCAGCATATTTTTAATAAGGTAGTTTACACATGTTTTGTGCTAATAATGTTAACACTGTTTAGGTTTATTTGTATTTTAATATTTATATCTTAATTTATGGTACTGTCAAAACTCACATAACTAATCCTCACATTGTGACATACTCGCATAACGAGCCGGCATTTCAAAAACCCTTTTCGACTTGCATAACGAAAATTTTTGCTATGCAAAACTGTCTTTCCCTATGGAAAAACTCATGTAATGAAAATTTTTCATTATGCAAGTTTATTCATAGGAATTTTCGTTATGAGAATGTTTCCATAGGAATTTTCGTTATGTGGGGGGAAAACCTCACATAACGAAAAACTCGCATAGCGAACAGCCTTGTAGAATGAAATATACGTAAAAACGTTAAAACGTATATTTTAACTGTTGTATGCTACTTTGCACTCAGGCTCTTTTGAGTCCTTTTCCTGGGAGAAAGGCAAAAAATATATTAAGAAATTAATAAAATAAATGCATAAATAAATAATACTCTGGTGTTGACATCTGAATTGCAACAATTCCATGAAAAAAAGCCTTAAAAGGACATGGATGCTGAGATTATCCACTGCAAACTGTCATCTGTGTTGAATATACAACACAGTTTGTGCATCCAGACAGAAATGTCAATCCAGAATAAAATAACCCCCACCCCACCCCAAAAACCCCCCAACAACAACAAGCCACAAGTTCTGAGAAATGAAGCAGAAAGCAGACCAAAGCACAATCATAGTAATAGTAAATGCATGTTGTCAGAACCGGACAATGTTTATTGCAACATAATGTTTAAGAGCAAAAACCTCAAGCAAGATCAAGATTCAGACTCAACAGTTACCTTCATGTCCAGCAGGATCCGGTTGAGGCAGGCCGTCTTCCCAGTCCCTGGAGCTCCAGAGATATAAAGGCTTCCAGGCTTTCCCCTACAAACATGTTCCCGGAGAAATCTGCGTAAGGCGCCTGCCTCTTTCTCCCGTGCATGTAGATGGTCCGGAACCGCTGTGTGCAAAACACTCTTTGCCTGCTGATAGCAGGTGTCTGCATGAACAAAATAAAAACAAAACTTATTTGGAACAAAATATAAACAAACAAGTTGTATTGTTCATAACGTAGCAGAAAGCAAAGCTTTATGTGAGTAGGATAGGCCCAGCTGAAATAAATAGGGGTTAGATCAGGGGTTCCCAATCTACAGCGGCGCCAATTAATCAGGCCCATGGTGAGGACCCCGCCACCACAAGCACTAAAAATGCACCAGAAGTGCTGAAATCTCACGGGAAGTGCTGAAAATGCTTCAAAAACACAGTGAAAACAGCGAAAAAAATGCTTCAAAAACATGCCGCCCTCTCTCCTGCCACCACAGGAAGCAGCGGAAGGAACCCTGCCTCCGGCCTGCTCAGCTATCTGAGGGGTTGGGTCTGGCCCGCAGGACAAAAAAGTTGGCCAACCCTGAGTTAGATTATCCCTTAACTTGATACATTGAAGGTAAAGCAATGGTTCCCAAACGGTTTTTGACAAAGCCCCACCTAAGCATCTCTAAAATTCTGATGCCATCCCCTGTGACGTATATTCTTATTATTCAAAAAGTGAACTCCAATTCACGTGGAGGAAGCCTAAAAGGCAGTTTGTTGTCGTTCAGTCGCATAGTCAATTCCAACCCTACAGACCGTTGTCCTCCAGGCACTTCTGTCCTCCACTATCCTCCTCAGCCCACACAGCTCTGTGCCCACTGCATCCACAGTATCATCTAGCCATCTCGTTTTGGCCACCCCCTTCTTCTTTTGCCCTCCATCTTTCCCAGCATCAAGGCCTTCTCAAGTGAATCCTCTCTTCTCATTTGATGTCCAAAATACTTCAGCTTCGTCTTTCCTATTTGACCTTCTAGGGAGCAGTCAGGGTTGATTTCTTCTAAGATTGACCTATTTGTTCTCCTCGCTGTCCAGGGGACTCTCAAAACTCTCCTCCAACACCACATCTCAAAGGCATCTATTCTTCTGTGCTCAGCTTTCCTAATGGTCCAGCTCTCACAACCATACATTGCCACCGGAAATACCATTGCTTTGACTACACGAATTTTTGTTTGCAATGTGATGTCTCTACTTTTTACTATGCTCCCCAGGTTTCTCATCGCTTGCCTCCCAAGAATCAATCGCCTTTTTATTTCATGGCTGCAATCACCATCTGCAGTGAGCTTTGATCCTAAGAAAGTAAAATCTGTCACTGCTTCTACTTCTCCCCCATCTATTTTCCAGGGACTGATAGGGCCTGTTTGTTTTCTTTATATTGAGTCTCAAGCCAGCTTTTGCACTTTCTTCTTTCAACCTAATCAGCAGCTTTTTAAAGTCCTCCTCACTTTCTGCCATTAGGGTGGTATCATCTGCACATCTCAAATTGTAGATGTTTCTCCCAGCAATTTTGATCCCAACTTGTGATTCCTCCATCCCTGCTTTGCGCATTATGTGCTCTGTGTATAAGTTGAATAAGCAGGGTGATAAAATGCAGCCTTGTCTCACTCCTTTTCCTATTCCAAAAACAAGTTTCCAAAGAACATGGCTTCCATGAAAGAGAAAAAGGAAAGAATGAAAGGAGACTGCAAAAAATTCAGTTGATAACTCATTCTTGAATCCCCCTGGTGGGGCGTGTGCCAGTTGGGAACCACGGACCTAATACTATGCAACTGCCAGAGATGGACATGTCTTGTCTACCTTGTACAAATGGTGGGACAACCATTGAGCCACATGGGGACCCTCATTGCCATAGTGCGTTTCTAGAGACCCCAAAGAAGAGGGCCTGAGTGCTCTAAATTTATGAGCAGACTGAGCCAAAGCTGGGGTGGAGACATAAGCTATTTTCTTAGACTCCTCTTCATTCCTTGTTTCAAAGCATACAGACTCTAATTGATTAAGGAAGTGTGCTATACATTGCAAAGTTCAAATCCAAGGACACAGTTAAATTAATTAAAGGTAAATACATGCATGCAAAGAGTCAGTATTTCTCCGGTGTACCCTAGGATTTCCTTAGCATACTTACCCACAATTGCAAACCTACCTCTGATCACACCTACACTACAATTAAGAAAGCTTGAAATCTCTGGACTTTATTCAAAGCATCATACAAACTAGTTTTATGAGATTCCTATTACAGACTGTGGTTGCTATTTCCTTGGGAGCAGTCTTATAACCAAACAAGCCTAGAATCTAGTTTAAATTTAAGGCACAGCTATGTCTTAAATTTCCATGGGACTAACAGAACTAACCATTTTTGTATATTGCAGAACTATAAACGAGAGTGAGATCCAGAAAAATAATACAAGAAACAAAAGTAAAAAACAAAAAAAGTAATGGCACCTTAAAGACTATTTGCTATACAAGTTGTACCTCGCTTAAAAGCATAATGCGTTCCACAGGGTTATTCTTTAAGCGACTTTGCTCTTTAAGTGAAACACTATTGTAAATGACCAATTGTGACTTCTGTGGTAGGGATTGTGAACCTCGATTTATTTGTTAAGCAAGTTTTTGTTGTTAAGCGAAGCGACCATTCAGAGAAAATTCTGCTCTTTAAGCGAGTTTCTCTCCAAGCGAGGCGCTCTTTATGCGAGGTTTGACTGTATTTTAATGTGATCTTTTGTAGATCAGGTCTACTTCCTCAGACCTGATCAGAAACTGAGGAAGTGCACTTGATCTGCATTAGAATAAAGCGATTAACATTTCTGTCTTTATTTTTTGTTTGATATGCCTGCAGAGATTAACATGGCTACCACTTCAGAGGAGGAGCACTACTGGAACTCCGGTATTAAAGCTCCCTGAAAGAGTTGAAGTACAGTAGATTAATAATCCCAAATAGTCCTGGTCAGGTTATTCTGCTATGATAATAGAGTAGACCATACTGCCAGGGACTCAACACCAATAGTCAGGTGGAGGTTAGCTAACCTGACAACCGTGAGGACTAACGGCCTTGGGTGCCAAAGTCCACAGGGAAGAGTGATAGTCCCTAAATGGATTAAACCCAACTTGAATCCATCTTGATGGAGAGCAGCAGCTTCATCAATACTGGCCTGGGGCTGAGGACTTTCTGTGCCAAAAGGGCTCAGGACCAGAAAGTGTCTCAAAGAGCTGGATCAGTGGTATGGGTGTCACGCTGTGGTGTGGAATGCAGATGAAAGGCTACAGCATTATTTTCTCAGGACAGTCTTCATGGCTGATCACCATAAGGATCGCCTATATTTGGATACAGCAGCAGCAGAAGAAATGGTTTGAATTTTCAGCAGCTGTATAACCAGAATTTCTTCATTGGGGTCCCTTGTGTTGCTGGCTAACCTTTCTCACACTAGGTCTGACGAAAGGAACTGCAGAATGAACTCACCAAAACGATGCCTTCATTTTGGCAGTTTCACATCTGGCCTACACACAGAAGAAATGTTTTTAAAATAAACATATTCATAAAGCAGAATGTAAAGTGCAAAATATAGTACAAGCACTGTACTATTACATACCCTCTTGCTTAAAGAGCTGAGTACACACCAGCTGTCTCCTAGGACAATGACGTTGCAAAGTTGGGGGAGTCTCCTCAGCTTTATGAAGGGGAGATGGAACCAAACTGCTATTTTTGGTCGGAGACTTGAGGGCTGATTGCTCGGTGAAGTGTAAAGTTTGCCTCTTTGGGGGAGTAGGTGGAAAGCTGTTCTCTTTTTTACTCTGCTTAGTTGGGGAGCAAGGCAACAAATGGGTGACGTTGCAGAGATTTTCACTTCCTATAGGAAAAAGAGAGATGCCATTGAAAAGAAAACAATGCAGCTAAAATTCAGATACAAGCAGTCTACTGTCTAGTCTAATCATAATTCATTTACAGTACAATATTTCATAGATATTTTTATTTAAAAATATTTTTATTTTATTCCTTTCTTTCTGCATAGTCCTAATCATATATAGATCAATTCTCCTACTCCTTCATACGTTCCTTTCCTACAACTGAAAAAAACCAAAACATTGCAGAAATCTAAAATAAAATAGTAGAGAAATAGATAGAAAAAACAGTGCTAGATAAATAATGAGGTGCAAATATTGTTGACCGGAACAATTCTAGCACAGCAGCATTCTCTTTAGCAGTGCCCAGACAGGCTTATGAAATCAATTTCCTATTAATTAGTTTTCATGAGAAATGAAGAACTAAAGGGTTAGAGGACTAATCAGAATATAATGCTATGATCCTATGTGTAGAGCAGGGGTGCTCAAACTATGGCTCAAGGGCTGGGTCCGGTCCACGGGGTGGATTGCCGCCGACACCAGAAGTGACTTGCTACCGACAGAAGTGCAAAAATCATGGCGAAAACACACCAAAAAATGACACAAAAACGTTCAGACCTCGCGTCCTTCTCCATTGGAAGCAGTGGGGGTTGACAAAAAAGACAAAAAATGTGCATGGAATTCATATGCCACTGCCACCGGGAAGAACCACATGACTGTCCCATCCAGCTGTTTGAAGGGGGCATAGTCAGGCCCCTGGCGGGAAAAGTTTGGGCAACCCTAGTGTAGAATATGATTTCATCAGGTGTAGAGTACAACTAAAGCTGTGTAATGCCAAATACTGTACTTTTGTTCTGCCATGTTGGGGAGAATGTTTTGCATGTTATAAGACCAAAGGCTACTATTTATAATTCAAGTGTGTCTGAAACCTTACAGCTCTGTTACCATTCAGTACAGGCAGTACACACATAAATGGATTAATGGTTCTAACCCAACTTGTACAAATCACTGTACTTTCCAATCACCTATAGAGACTGCTGCTGTAGGCCATCTCTGGTCATCATACCACAACGCTCTATGTCTTCAGTTAGCGCAAACAAACAAATACGCCTCCTGTGTGCAAGACTATGCTAGGATATTCTGAAGGAGGAGAGGGCAACTTACCCAGACGTTTGCGAGGGCTTAGAGGCAAAACCTTTTCCTTGGAGTAGGGTGGGGAGGCAGACAGTGCGGAGGAGTCCAGTTTCAAACTCTGCTCGCTATTTTGAGATTTGCTAAGTGTCCTTGTTGATTTCCGCTTTGGAAAGTTGATTGTGTTCTGGGACTGGGACAGAGACCTGGCTCTGGGCATGATGGATACTGTAGGCCAAGAATAATATATGAAGCATTAGTATGCATGCTTAGCAGAATACACCACTGATTAACTCCATCATCCCCTACACCTCTCTTTAGAATTTCCAAATAGCCTTTTAACTGTTGCCATTACAGCTCTCCCTAGGCCTAGCCTACTGTTTCCCAACTTTTGGTTCTTGGACTTCAATTCCCAGAAGCCTAAGTCAATTCCCCAAACTACTGACCAGCCAATGTACTGACTTAGGCTTCTGGGAATTGAAGTCCGCCAGTAAGGCATATGCCCCATGTTGGGAACTACTGGCCTAGACCATACTTGATGAATAACAATACTAAGACTAGATCAGAGTAAGGCATTGGGGGCGAACCTTGGCATTCCAGGTGTTCTTGGACTTCAATTCCCAGAAGTCCAAGTCTCTATGAATCCACACGAATGGGTTTACTGTGTGTACATGCGGATTCAGATTTGGGCTTCTGGGAACTGAAGTCCAAGAACACCTGGAGTGCCAAGGTTTCCTCTCAGTGAGAATAGTTAATTTAATTAACTTTCCCACCAACACTTTGGCTTTTATTTTTCCTTCCCTTCACATGTTCCTTGTTGCCTTTTCTTATTATCGCTATGTATTTCCATTTTTCATCCGCCAAGCATTATCACGATCCTAAAATCACCAGAATACCCATACCTACAAATTCAAAAGGTAGGGAGAAAACATTACAAGTTGATAAACTTGGATAACTGTTAAGTTACTAAATACAGATCAGAATACATTTAGATCAGGATTAGTGATATAAAGTTGGAAAATTTTGGAGGTCATATTAAGATTTCCACAAAAACACTGAAAACATTAATTGGGTGACTTTCACTATTTCTATAACGCAGGGTAGACACATGTGGCCCTTCTGATGTTACTGTGTGGTAACTCCCACAAGCCTTAGCCAGCATAGCCTTTCCAAGCATCAAGGCTTTCTCAAGTGAATCCTCTCTTCTCATCTGATGTCCAAAGTTAATCAACTAGTATATGGAACATTATACAGTATACTCCCCACCCCCTTACACCAGGGATTCTCAGCTCCTGAATTTTGTTCTACTTTCCCCTCTGAAAGCACGAGGATTAATTGAACTAACTTTGCTGGAGGAAAGGAGGATATTTAATCCTTTCTCTC
Organism: Furcifer pardalis; assembly: GCA_030440675.1. Classification (NCBI taxonomy): domain Eukaryota; kingdom Metazoa; phylum Chordata; class Lepidosauria; order Squamata; family Chamaeleonidae; genus Furcifer; species Furcifer pardalis. The sequence continues at coordinate 28,022,559 of CP126897.1, forward strand.
TCTAGCGCAACGCCATTTCCTCGGTCTATAATTAGCTTTACAAAATGGATATTATCTCGGCGGGAAAAAACCAAACCTCGCATATTGTCTCAAAAGCAGATCACTAACATTAAAAATGTCATTTTCCTTGGTGTCTCCAGCCCCACTCAATGGCCACATGGAGACGTTATGGTCTTGTGGCAGGAAGTCCCACAAGCAAACGCGGGGGGGCTGCTTCTTACCCTCTTACCGACTGCCGAGCAGTAGGTTCCACTATCCTATTCCGTGACCAATATGTCCATTTGTACTGAATATTGTTTACGGAATGTATTTTGATTATACAAGTAAAACCTCATATAACACTAAAACCTGGTTCCACAAGTCTTGGTGTTATATGATTTTTAGTGTTATCTGATGCATGTTAAAATCCTATGGGATCCATAGAGATACATTGTAACCACACAGGCTTTAGCGGTTGTTATCTGAAGCATCCCATAGGATCTTAATGTTATCTGATGCAATTCTTCCCCCCAGATTCCTTAATGTTATGCGATTTTAGTGTTATTCGATACTAATGTTATATGAGGTATTACTTTATGTTTATATTTATTTTGTTGCACTATATTTTGGGATGCTGTGACTTTGTACTGTTGATCTGTTATATTGTATTGTATTTGATTTTATGTTGTAAGCCGCCCTGAGTTGGTTTTCGCCAAGTAGGGCGGCATATAAATTGAAATAATAATAATAATAATAATAATAATAATAATAATAATAATAATAATAATAATAATAATAATAATAATAATAATGTGCTGTTTTGCAGGGCAGTTATTTTTTGTCGTTATTTATAAACTTTATCCGGTTGGGCTTATTGTTTACGTTTAATTTTGTGTTGGCATTGGGCTTTTTTAAAAAAAACTGTTGCACGCCGACCAGAGTGGGAAAATGTCATCATCATCATTATTAATTACATTTATATCCCGCCCATCTGAGATATTTTTCCACTTACAAGATATTAAAAATGGGCGGCTTAAAATATATTAAAAAATCTTTACAATAGAAAATTAGACATAAATGATATGTGAACTAAATAAATTATAAATAGCAACAAAAAAAAAAATGATCCCCCCTCCCCAATTAAAAAATCCCAACAACAAAGAAGACATTTTGGCGACGGAAAAAGTTAATCAAACTAAATGGGCGGTATATACATTTAACAAATATAATAAATAAACAAATAAATTCTATTTTTTTTAAAAAAAATCCTCTCTTTCTTAATTTAACTGCATCCGGTCCTTCTGGAAAAACCTCCCACCTTCCCGACCTCGTTCATACCCACCTGGGTCCGTCTCGCCACCGCTGAACTTGCACAAGAGGAAGAGATGTCACAACCTTCCCGCTCGCGGGCTCAATGAGCTCTGCGCGGACCCCGGCACCCAACCCACGCCCTGCGCGCGCTGCCTGCCGGGCCGCGCCTCTCCCTTATTGGTTCCCGTGAGTGTGGGCGCGCGCGCGCCGCCCCCCGAGGAGCCAATCCCCGCTCTTCGCGCCAAACTCAAAAACCATTCCCTCTCTGGGCCCGCCTACTTCCGCGTCAGGAGCCAATCGCCTTTTCCCGCCACCCCTCCGCTGGCGTTCCATAAGGTTGTTCTAAGAAGTCATGAGGGTCGCCGGCAGTCCGCGCTTAGCTTCCGGCTGGAACGTTCTCATTTCCCCGGGGCTGCGGTGGCTCAGTGGTTAAGAAGCTCGCCTTGTTAGCTGGAAGGCTGGCAGTTCGAGACGCGGGTAGTGTGTGACGAGTTGAGCGCCCGTCACTGTTACCAGCAATTGGGGACATGAAAGGAGCCTTATTTATTTATTTATTCCAATTTGTTATCCCGCCCCAATCAGGTTAACCCAACTCTGGGCGGCTTACAACATAAATTAGAAAGGGACACATAGCTTAAAACATGAAGTTAATAATTACATGTAAAACCAATAGGACAGTCCTATCATGCCCATCATGTAATTAATAAAATATTAAAAAGCATTAAACTTTAAAAATTTACAAAAGTTAAAACTATGAGAAGCAAGAAGCAGGGTGGGCCCCACACAGAGATACACTACATAGTATATTTTGGGGTCCCCTTTTATTTTAAATATCTACATATACTTTAGGTATATTTTAAACACATATATTTTACATTTAAATTAATATATTTAAATTAATATATTTTATATTTAGGCGTCCCCTGAGCGGAGTTTCTCCCGCAAAAATCCTTACAATCCAGACACGAAATTATTATAAGGGATACGCAACCACTTGCCCACTCAAGTGGTAGCGAGAGCTTAATTAAATGAAAAAGAAAATAGATTGTCCCACTTGTTGAAATTTTTATTAAGTTTATGTGCACTTTATTTTCAAACACTACATGATATAAACATTTAAGTAAAGGAGTTAGTCTTAAAGGATGGTGGAGGATAGGGATGCCTGACGTACTGTTTTTTGGGGGAATATTGGTTATTTTTTTGTTATTTATAACTATCTGATTGGGTGTTTCCAATCGTCCCATCGTCCATGGGGTCGCAGGACTCGACTATGCAACTGAACAGCAAAATGATAAACAACCTTAATTTTTAAAAAAACTAGCAATAATCTAACCACAAAATATATAAAGTGAAAAAATAGACAATAAGAATAACAAAAGTCAAAAGATATCATTATATCAACAAATATGCAGCTCCCCTGGTTGCTTAGTGGTTAAGAGGCTGAGCTTGGACGATAGAAGGTTGGGTTTCAATACCACAGAGCTGCACTTGGGGGATACATGAAAGAAGCCTCATTTGGGAATCCCCTCAGCGGAGTTTCTCCAAAAATCCTTTCAACCCAGAGTAATCTCTAATATGAAATTATTATTATTATAATCAACAAATATGTGCACCCACCACTGGTACATGTGTCTCCTACCTATTTTCTGAACACATACTCTTTATGTTCTTATCCCCTATTTCCAAAAGGCTACTTGTTCTTGTCCTGGTCTTCCTCCTTTAGATTTAAATAATATATGGTTAACAAACTATCTACATTTCTTTAAAATCATTTTTATCAAGCTCTTTGCCTTATCTCAATTTATCATTTATTGCTATATTCCATTTTTTTTCTTTTTGTGTGTAATAAAAAGAATAAAAAAACCAGTAATAAGGGGATGATGGGAGTTGGAATCTACCTTTGCCTGTTGGCAAAATTAGAAAGGAAAAGAGGAAGAAAGGAGGGCAAATTATTGTGGCACTTTAAAGGGTAACAATGTTGTTTTCAGCATGTTTTCGTGGATCAAAAGCCAATTTCCAGGAATTGATTTTGATCACACGGGAATATTTAGAGGATGTTGCTTTTTTCCTTTTGCCAACATTAGGGAACAGACTAACATGTCTACTTTTCTAATAACAAAATCTAGAAGAGAGCTAGATGTCCCTTCTTTGGTTGTGTCCTAAACATCAAGGGGATAGTCTTTTTAAAAAGTATGTTGCCTTCTTCCAGGGAGAGTGGATTGCATTTCCCCCTGCACCATGCAACAGAATGAGAAAAGCTATGCAGGCTAGAATATGTGGGTTAAACTACTGTATTTCCATTTTCAAAGGAAATAGATATGTTAATCTGTTTCAGAGAAACAAAAAAAAAACTCCATCTGTAAGAATAGCAAATTGTTTCGGTGTCATTTTAACAAATAAACCCGGGGAACCTTAAAGACTAACAAATGTATGGTATTTGAACTCTTGACACTTGTTTTATACTTGTTCCCTCTCATCATTGACTGCAACTTGTATCCGAGAATGCATTTTTTTCTGAATCAGGAAAAATGTCGCTGGTGTGAATTTAAAATGGATCCCATCTTGCCATGAAGTGACCCACACACTATGATCACAGAGCCATCACCCACAGTACACATGAAATGTGACATGCAGGATTTAACACCGGGATTGCAATGGACTGCCACAGCCTTGAGGCTATGGACAAGGTGCGCCTTCACAGCCAGTCCAACTGGCATGGCTTCTTCTGCCTCCATGGCCGTTGGGAATCAGAGTGCTTCCTTTGCTCATTTTGCAGTTGGGCCCAATATGATTTCCAGTGGCATTTCCTCCACTGAGGGGAACCATCACCCCATCTAAAGGGGCTCATTCGCCCATAGCTGTTGGCCTCTCTATTATATTTAAAGTACTGTATGCCGTTTCCTTCCAATTGCCATCACCTCAGTCTTCTCTCTACTGGTTCTCATATTCTTTATCTTGCAGTCTTGGTTCATTGACATAAGGTGTTGCTGTAATTCTTTAGCTATACTTTCCATCAATGCCTGATCATATGCAAAAAGTAATTCATTGATATTTTTTCCATTTGTAGGCTTCACTTTTCTGCTTATATGGGCTATGTAGGTGATTAATAATGGCGGTAGTATGCATTCCTGCCTCACTCCAGATGTTACTGCAAAGGTTACTGATTTTCCTTGACTCGTTCTAATTACATTTTTGCAGTTGCTACATAAGCTTTTACATAATATAATAGGAAGTTTACTTACTGTATATACTCGGGTATAAGTCTAGTTTTTTAGCCCCCAAAATGAGGGCCAAAAAGTGGACTCGACTTATACTTGGGTCAACGACCCCGAGGGTCCCAAAACTGTGGTGGGTCAACTTCAAACATACAGTAAAAAACAACACACTACCATAAAAACTCAAAAAACATACCCACACAAATGTCTAGATTTATTTATTTTACCTTATTTTCATGTATTTTAATTATTAAATTATTAGCAGCTGGTGTATTTTCCACCCCGACTTATACTCGGATCAATCTATTTTCTTAGTCTTAGAGGTCTAAATTAGGTACCTCAACATATTTGGGACAACTTATAGTCAAGTATACATAGTGCTCCATATTGGGTCAATGTTTGCCATAGCAATTTTCCTGTCAACGCTATCAAATGCCTTCTCTTGGTTTACAAATGCAACAATGAGATTCTTATTGTATTCTCTATTTTCTCTATTAGTTAAGCATAAAATGTGTATCTGTACAGTTTCTGTTTTTTTTTCTGAAGCCCATCAGTTCTTCTGCTTGTTGTGGTTCTATAACAAGGGAGTGTCACACCATAAAACAAGTTTCCAGGAGGACCTCTCAACCTGAGGAATTTCATTTATAGCATGCCTTCTTTCCAAGGCTGGGATTCGTGGTGTTGCACACGATCAATATGAGAGACAACACAGTATTAAAACACAGTTGGATTTAAAGGAGCGCAACGGTGGTTGCTGCACCCACTCTTTTAAAACCCTTCTTCAGCATTCAAGTCACTTGCCAAAAGCCCAATCGAAAAAAGAAAACTCCTTTGCCTCTGTGGAAAAACAACAGACAGTGAGTCAGACTAACCTCATTCAACAGGGAATTCCACAGCCTAGGGCAATGGTGGTGAACCTATGGCACACGGCCCAGAGGGCACTCAGAACCCTCTCTGTGGGCACATGTGCCATTGCCCCAGCAGAGTTCATCCTGCCCCTCTGCCCAATGAGAGCACTTCCTCCCTCCCCCAGCACAGAGTTCACCTCTCCCTCTGCCCAGTAGCCCAATGGGAGTGCTTTTTTCCTCCCCCCAGCACAGTTTGCCCCACCTCTCTTTCCAGCAGCCCAATGGGAGCATTTCTTTCCTCCCCTGTGAGGTAAGGCGGGTGGGTTACATGCGATGTGAGGGTGCGGCGCGACAGCAGCCTGTTGAATTTGTGATGAAGGCAAATTGTTTTCCTAAACTAAAACCTCAGTATTCAGGTTAAATTGCCATGTTGGCACTTTGCAATTAATAAGTGGGTTTTGGATTGGAGTTTGGGCACCAGGTCTCTAAAAGGTTCACCATAGCTGGCCTAGGACTAGGTGGAGCCGCAAAGGTAGTTCTTTCTTGCATCGCCACCAAAATATATGAAATGAAGATGGCAGGACAGAAAGGCCTCTCTCATAATTATAAAAACCAAGGTTCGTATGGGAGAATTTTTTGTTGTTCAGTCGCACAGTCGATTCCGACACTTTGCGACCCCATGGACCACTGTCTGCCAGGCACTCCTGTCCTCCACCATCCCCCTCAACTCACTCAGCTGTGCCCATTGTGTCCACAATACCATCTAGCCATCTCATTTTTGGCCGCCCCCTTCTTCTTTTGCCCTCCACCTTTCCAAGCATCAAGGCTTTCTCAAGTGAGTCTTCTCTTCTCATTTGATGTCCAAAGTACTTTAGCTTCATCTTTACTATTTGCCCTTCTAAGGAGCAGTCAGGGTTGATTTCTTCTAAGATTGACCTATTTGCTCTCCTCGCTGTCCAGGGGACTCTCAAACACCACATCTCAAAGGCATCTATTCTTCTGCGCTCCGCTTTCCTAATGGTCCAGCTCTCACAACCATACATTGCCACAGGAAATACCATTGCTTTGACTATACGAATTTTTGTTTGCAATTTGATGTCTATGCTTTTCACTATGTTCCCTAGGTTTCTCATAGCTTGCCTCCCAAGAATCAGTCGCTTTTTTATTTCATGGCTGCAATCACCATCTGCAGTGAGCTTTAATCCTAAGAAAGAAAAATCTGCCACTGCTTCTACTTCTTTAGTTGTTCAATCTTTTCTTTCTCAACAACTATCTCAGGTAAGAAAAGAATAGGGAAAGTAGTAAGAAAGCAAGAACAGTTTACAAGTGGAAGATGACGATGTGAAGCATCCATTAAATCAAGCGTATGAAGGGTGATGGCACAATAATTCAACTGGAATGGCTCTTTGTGTTGCGTAAAATACTGTCCTTTGTTTGTATAGTGGCACTCAAGTGCAGGGATTCTAGCATATAGTTTGCCCTGTGATTTTATTACATGCATTTACTTTATATACCACCTAGAAATGAAACTGAAGCTGTACCTAATGATGCAGGACCATAGTATTTCATGCTAAGGAACAGGACAAGCAATAAAACAAAGTGAAATCCGCACCTGTGCTTTAAAGCTAGCTCATCTGCAAACCACAGGGGATACACTAGCACAAATGGTCATCAGCCTGCTCTTCTTTCACTCTTGTTTCCATTAGGACTAGGAAATATATTTTCTCTTGGCAACATGTTTTTAAAGAACCAGATGCCTTTTAAAAAATACAGTAGGTAAAGGTCACCCTTGCTCGAAAGCCAGTTGTATCTGACTCTAGGGTTCAGTGCTCATCCGTTTCATAGTTGAAGAGCCAGCACTGCAGATGTTTCCATGGTCATGTGGCAGGCATGACTAGACACCAGAGCACACGGAACACTGTTTACCTTTCCACCAAAGTGATCCCTATTTCTCTACTTGCAATTTCTTGCTTTAGAACTGCTAGGTTGGCAGGAGCTGGGACAAAGACAGGAACTCGTTAAAAATAGGTTAATAGAAATACAATACTGTACAGTTTTAAGCCGTTTTCTTCTAAATTTGTGATAAGATTATAACTGACTGCATTATACAAGACCTAGCAGTGAGGAAGAACCTTGGCACTCCATGTGTTCTTGGACTTCATTTACCAGAAGCCCAAGTCAGCACTTCTGCTGATCAGAGCTTCTGGGAATTGAAGTTCAAGAACACCTGGAGTGCCAAGGTTCACCATCATGGAGTTTGAGAAGGTAACAGCAGAGATAGAAGAATACATTATATCATCCTATGCGGGAAACAAGACCACTAATCCAGGATATAGAAATGGATTGTTTCTAATACAGTACAGTATTACCTAAACTCAAAGGGCCTCTTATGGGGTAAAGGGGAGGATTCTCTGTACAGGTATATATAAAGTATAGTTATACCTTGCTTAAAGAGCATAATGTGTCCCACAGGATTGCTCTTTAAGCATGTTTGCTCTTTAAGTGAAACACCATTGTAAATGACCAATTGTGGGGGGGACTGCGAACCCTGATTTATTTGTTAAGCAAGTTTTGGGTTGGTTTTATTTGTTAAGCGAAGCAAAAATTCAGAGAAAATTCTACTCTTTAAGCAAGACGCTCTTTATGCAAGGTTTGACTGTACTGTCCTTTTAACACCTTATCACTGTTCTCAATGGCTGTCATGTCATCTTAAGGAAGCTGAGTCGCTACCTAACAGCAAGGCCAGTCCTGGGTTTTTGTCTATTTTTCTGAGTTTTTCCCCAAGGCACTTTCATATAACACTCAAGGACAGGGATTCTCAAACTGTGGCCCATGGTGCCATTTCATGCGGGGGTCCCCACTGTCTCCACCACACCAGGAAGTGCCATGTGGTGGAGGAAGGGCAAAATGGCCATCTGGCCTCCAAAGCTGTCTAAGGGAGTGTGACCTGGGCCCCGGCTTTAAAAGATTGAGAACTGCTCAAGACCACCTCCAAAGTGCCCCCAGAATCTATGAAATATAAGCAGCCCCGAGTCCAACCTGTGGGATAGGATCAATACATGCTTTGTCTGAATGTGGATAGATATGTTCTTCATATTCAATTAGCAACCATATACCTAGAGGCAGAGAACAAGTTAAAGACATTTTGTATTTGATTAATTTATTAGATCATGGACACAGACTCAATGCTGCATCAGTTACAATTTTAGTAGAGACAGCATCGTTTATTGTGGGTCAGGTACAGTGTTTTGCAAAGAAGTGAAACAGTAAAAGAGGAGGCACCAGCAAACATTGTAGGCAGGGAATATGAGTGAAATCCTTCTTTCCCCTTTTCATCCAGCTCCTAAAGAGATTTCGGTAAATACTACCTTTGTGTATTAATACCTCATTGCTACAGTACCAATGAGGACTAGTATTTTGTCCATTTAAAACATAGCTAAAAGTTTCTGATTAACGATACTATGGATGCTTTGCTGGAAATCTAACTGTGTATTTTGCAACACAACTTTTCACTCCCACCTCAAATTCCCTATCAGTAGCTTTGTGGAAAAAAGAGCAAAGAGCCATCTCTTCTGTTAATTCACACTGTAAATTACTACCCACTGCAAACAGAGCCTTTGAAGTAAATGGCAGGTAATTCTCTTCAGAGCTCCCATTAGGAAAGAACAGGGACAGAGATGCTTAGTTTAAAAAATAATCATGTCTCCGTTCATACAAGACTAGCAAAAGCACACAGGTAAACAATCTGTGCTTATTGTGATAGCTCACAGTCTGTGGAATTTAGACGCAGATCAAACCACTGTGATCATTTTAATGGCAAAAATATCCCAATGAAGACTTAAAGGACACAAAATACTACATCATGGGGGCTCCTATAGCTGCTCATTTTTCCAACAGGGTAGCACAGCTGTGTACAAGTACATTGAAACCGCGAGTTACAAATTTAATGTGTACCCCAGGATGTTTCATGTTACAAAAAATTCATAACTCGAATTTCCCATAGGAATGCTTTGAAAACCAAAATTCGTAACTCGGAATGCTGTTTCCCATAAGAATGCATTGAAAACCAATTAATCCATTCAGGGGGCAAATTCGTAACTCGAGTCATTATTTTCTATGGATTTTCATTCGTAACTCAAAAATTTCGTAACTCGAATTATTTGTAATCCAAGGTTCCACTGTATTGTAAGCAAACTTCAATAATACAGTGAAACCTTGAGTTACGAATGGTTTGAGTTACAAAATTTTTGAGTTACGAATGAAAATCCATAGAAAATCATCAGAACAGATTAATTGGTTTTCAATGCATTCCTACCGGAAACCATGTTTTGAGTTATGAATTTTGGGTTTCAATGCATTCCTATGGGAAATTTGAATTACAATTTTTTTGTAAGATGAAACGTCCCAGGGAACACGTTAAATTCGTAACTCGAGGTTCCACTGTATACCATTTTTTTAGTAATACAAGCCCAGCAATCTCCCCTTGGCAAAAGACTCAAGTTACTTTTTTTTAGAGGAAGTTGTCTCCTCCAACACACTTCAAGCTTTTTTGCAAAGAAAAAAAAGGGACACACAAATGAGTTTCATCTTAAAAGCAAAGTAAATGCAAGAGACCAAACTTCTGGTTCTTGAAACCACAGCAAGTGGCTCTCAGTAGTGTTTCATAATAAGGGTAATGGTAATGTTAACCAACACATTACACATAACAAAGGATAAATATAAGCTCATAAGACACTGAAAACTGAGACATTCCCTCTCTTCCAAATATACAGACACCAAATACCCTACAGGGAGCCACTTAAGCATAAGGCACAGTGAATGAAGCTTGAAGAATGTCCTGTTCAATAAAAAAAAAAAACACCACATATTCTTATGAAACAGCCTTTGCCCCCCACACATTCATGTCATTTCACACTACAGTTGCAATGGAAGACTTGCAGGATTGCAACAATGAAAGGGGCTAAGCCTAACTTACAGTAAAAACGTGAGCTAGGACTATCTAGCTACCAAAGTGAGAAATATGGAGTTCTGCCACCTGTGTTATGCAAATTAAAATAATTGGCATGGTTTCATATAATTCTGCATTTGTCTTCTTTTTTTGTAGCATGCCTCTACTTTTAGGCACGGGGAAAATGATAGAATTATGCAGGCCTTTCACTGGACCACCAGGGGGAAAAAATCCAGCTGTTCCATTAGCTATTTCCAAACCACTCTTGGTAATTCATGGAAACAAAATCAACACTCTCCATGCAGAGTTACCTGGGCTACTTCTGAGCACCATCTACAGTTTTGTGAGCATCATCTACAGTTTTGTGATATTGTGGAGCACAAACGCTGATTAAGAGCCACTTGCAGCCAACCTTCCGAATACGGGCCAATCGTAGGGTGAGTATCTTATTTGTTGTTTGTATCAACAGACTAGTGAACATCTTTATTTTGTCCTGAGGATCTGAATCTGTAGAAACACTGCCTCTGGAAACCAGGTAGATGTGACCTAAAAGGGCCATACCATCCTGGGAAAGCTCTCAACAGGACCCACCTACAGAAATTATGTCCAATACTACAGAATCAGTACCTTGGTCACCTTTCCTCCATCTTCCTTCAGACAGATTGTGATACACTCAGAAGTTTATCCTGCATTATTTGTCAGGATGAAGAGACAGTGTTTCAGTATAAAGCATCTAATGGGGCACGGTGGTGGTTGTTGCTTTTTCTAACACAAAAGGAGAATTTTTGATAGGGTAGTACTTAAAACAAGCTGACCCTCCTCATCAGCAGCCTGAAATTATAGAACCCAGAAGAAAAGTATTCACTGGTATCTGGCTCAGTTTACTATCTGGCTCAAAGTCATCAGTTAAAAATAGTGGCAGCAACCTACAGCCTAAATTCGAATATATTTTGGCACAGTCCATCTCTGAGTTGGAAGAGAGCAAATTAAGATTTTAATCTTCATGGTGATGATATACAGTATGAGCTTTATCTTTATGCAGTTTTCAACTGCTATATAAACATGCCCTGAGCTTTTGTGAAAAGATGAGATAGGAAAATGCATCCACATGCTAACTCTCATTTAAAAAAACCCTCTGTCAATAAGGAAAACAAACACGTCCTCAAACCTAACACAACGACAAGAAAAATTAAAAAGGGGGAGAATGCTGTACTTTGGCCCAAATCATGCAATTACAACATAGGTGCCTTTTCAAAATTCACTGGACTTGACATTTCAAGTTTAGGATTTCCTTTCACAGTTGCCTCCCCAAAGGATTTACTTTCTGGAAGACAGTGTTACAGGGAATATAACCTTTAAAGAAAATTAGCACCCCTTTCCCCCACAAATGCACAGTGCATTTAACTTCTCCTCCCAGTCTGCTATGCTGGGTAAGATTAAATTTTCCTCCATAAGAAAAAAGAAATTCCTCCAACCAAACACTATTCCCTCAACATGAGGGACAGCCTGGTCATTAACAAAAATGCAGACAAATTTCCATCATCTTGGTAGGTGGGGGAAAAGATAAGTAGAAGGTGAGGAAATTTTTGTAGTGTACGGCGACAAGCCTACAAAATTTTTACACTGCAGAAAATAGATCAATATTTATTATTATAACATGTATTTCCCCACCCAAGTAACTTAAGAGTAAATATACACAATTATAATAAACCTGGTACCAATCACATGACGGAAGTACTGTGTAAGGCAAAAATCAACCAACCAGCTAGCCAGGCTTGATGTCATAACCATCTATACAACATATAAATGAGAGCAGGGAAGAAAAGGAGGGAAGGGGATTTGCTTCAGTTTGGGATCCAGGTTAGCAATGTTCAGCCCTGAATGAGACAATTCGTACTGTCATTGTCAATAGTCTAGATGTGATTGACCAGTGGGCTGTACATTTATGGACAGAAAGGCATGCATTCCCACTTCAAACTTTTTTCGGCAATGAAACTACTGTGTTGAAAAGCACATGTACAACCCAAAACTGGAATTCTGTATTCCCTGGCACTGGAAAAACACAGGTGGAAATGCCTCTGATCTGACCTCAAACACAAGGCAAGTACTATAAAGATCCTCTTGGTGGCAAATCAAGTTTTCCCTACCACAACCAAGAGAATGGCCTCGTCGCAGAAGATACACAATGCATCCCAAACAGTTACATATGCAGATGGCAACTCTCTTCTCCTATGCAAGAACCATGGGAAACATTGTCAATTTTGTACAACTGCCAAGAGTAAAACATGCAAGCTCTCAAGATCCCAACCCTTAGAGTAACTATTTGTGACTATTAGTGATCAAGTTTGAATTAGAGTAGCTGATTTATCAGTTAAGAATTTTAATCGTAGTATTACATTAAATACACGTAGTAGAAATGAGATCCTGCCAGGAACAGTCTAGTACTCATAAACCAGAGCTGAATGCTTCCCATTTTGATGTTATCCTTGAGATGGAGAAGCAGTCAGTGCCCGTGACCCATCAGCATAAGCAAGCCAAGCATGCCCGCTACTGGAGGGATGAATACTTAAAACAGGTCCATCTCAAAAATATGGATTGCACAAGGGAGGTAAAGATGTGCCTCTGTCTGAGAGGAAGGAAGGGTTTCCTGATGAAAATGAGGCACAACCATAACAGGGGGCCTTAAACACAGTCTTCCACTGTTGCAGTATCTGTGCCTTCAAATAAGCTGTCCAGGGTCACCACTAATCCAGCTTGCTGAAGCTTGTCTTGCCCTGTTCTTGCAGTTCGCTGTTCTTCAATGACTGCTACTGCCCCAGCTTTCCCCACCACTATGCTGATGATTAACACAACATGTTCAGCAGTGGTGGCCACCAGGGCTTAAAAGCTTGTTTATAAGCAGCGACTGTATCTTTTACACTGTACAAGAGCAGCCTCTTCCAAAAATCACAGCAGCTTCAACTGGGGCGCCAGCAGCTGTTCAGAACAGCTGCCGTACATAGGAAAGACGATGGCTCCAGACCCCGACATAAAGGCAGGATTTGCCATGTGCCCTGAATTTCTTTTATAACTATGAAAGACATTGGTACATTTATGCAGCAGTTCCCATTTAGCATGTGCTCCAAGGGATGACAATTAGAATCATTTTCTTTCCTCCCCTCTTCAAGTTACACAGCTTGTTAGTACGTAGTGTTTTTAGCATTTGAAAGTGGAATTGCGATTCCAGTACTTTTAAATGCTGCATATCTCAAAAATAAATCAGAACTCCCCATCTCCCCAAGGCATGGCCATTTCCCTTCCATACACTAGGCAAGAGTTTAGAAACAGGTCTTTCAATCAGGTCCGCAGTTCCAAAATTGTCCTGTTTCATTTGCTTTGCTGAGAAACAGTCCTTGTACCCTTGTTCACGAGCAGCAGTAGCGTATGAACGGGGGTCTCTCCCTGCATGACAGGATTGATAAGGAAAGTGGAAAACCAACACAATTCTGCAGAAGAAGATTCTCACCCAGCTCCTTCAAGCCCATGAATGAAATGCATAGATGAAAGTGAGCAATGCTGAACTCAACCAGTTTCTTGAAACAGCTGGGAGGATGGGGAGAAAGGATAAAATCAAGAGCAAAAATGTGTTTCTCATGAGGTTTCACAGGGATGAGAAGGGCGCTGAACATATGAAAAAAAGAACACAGGTCCATTTCTTTTGGTACTGTGCAACGATGGTCCACTGCTGTTTTTTCACCTTGGGACTGGAGGCAGAGGGGGAGCCCCACGAGTAGCTGAAAGAATATAACAGATACTATCAATGCCAAAAGCGCCACACAACAGTGAGACCTGCTTCCACAAGGATGCTGTCCCCAAAGCCCGAGAGCATGTGAGTGTCCACACTGTTGCTACCATCCCAAGAAAGCTATGCCATGATCGTAATTCAATCATTCCTCCTACGCCCTAAAAAGTAGCTAGCTTTTGCATTTTCTTCTTTTAGGCCACTGATGGCAAACCTTGGCACTCCAGCTGTTCCTGAAGCCCAAGTCCCTGTGAATCCACGCGAATGGGTTTACTGCACGTACTTCTGGGAACTGAGGCCCAACAACAGCTGGAGTTCCAGTAAACCCATTCATGTGGATTCACGGGGACTTGGGTTTCTGGGAACTGAAGTCCAACAACAGCTGGAGTGCCAGTAAACCCATTCGTGTGGATTCACAGGGACTTGGGTTTCTGGGAACTGAAGTCCAACAACAGCTGGAGTGCCAGTAAACCCATTAATGTGGATTCACAGGGACTTGGGCTTCTGGGAATTGAAGCCCAAATACAGCTGCAATGCAAAGGTTCACCATCACTGTCTAGGCACATGACTTCTTGGGTGACTAACAGTGATTGAGCTACTGAATCTGCCACGCAGCCATCTCCTACAAATTCTTTACCATGTAGAAATATTACCATGTGCCACCAACCCTCCCCAAAATAGGCAAAAGTCACCCTTGCTCGAAAGCCAGTCATATACAATTCGAGGTGGTGGTGCTGATCTGTTTACAGCCAACCACATTATCTGCATCTGCAGACGTTTCTGTGGTCTTGTGGCAGACATGATGATGCCTGAATGCATGGAACGCCGTTACCTTTCCTATTGAAGCAGTACCTATTTATCTATTTGCAATTTCTTGCTTTTGAACTGCTAAATTGGAAGGAGCTGGGACAGAGAGGGGAGCTCACTCTGTCATGCAGCACTCGGGTCTCAAACTGCTGACCTGCCAACCTTCCAGTCATCAAGTTCAGCATCTTAGCCACTAAGCCACTGCAGTCTCTTAATTTCAGTTTTCCTACAACTTTCTCAGGCTTTCCTCTTTTCCTTATGGAAGCACAATGAGCCTGGGGGAAGTGCAAACAAGTACAGTACTAAGTTTATAAGTGGCTGCATGGTTTGCATAATATGGTGATGGAAAAAAGGAACAGTTTATTGCCCCCTCCACCCAGTCTCATTTATGGTGCTGACAAACACTACCAACCTTATGTGATCTCAAATAACTTATCCCAACATATCAAGTTCAAAAGTAATGAGCTGAAAATCGTGTCTCTGAACTAAAGCCAGATGCTTATAAGAAATCGACTGACCCAGCTCACCTCTGTTAGTTTTACTAGGATAAATTCTCTGGAAGTGCTTGAACTCTTCTGGAGCTGGGAAGTCTTCAACTGGATGGAAAGAGTATTTGGATTCAAAGTCATCTGCAGAAAAGAAAGTGAAATGTAAAACAACGTACATCAAAGTGGTAGAGAACATGTGAATAAGCAACGTCCATAAAAAAACCGTGTTATTCCTAGTCTCAGAGCTCTATGTGGGAAAGGCTGGACTGATGGTTAAAGTGACATGAAAGCCATTGGAAGCAGCTTTATTATGAACTACACCTAGGCAGCTACTTTTAATTCTGAGGCACCATGATTAGTAGAGTACGATACACCAAGAATCAAGCATCACTAAAAAGGGCTTTATGCACAGGATGGCAGGATACAAATATAAGTGTGCGGATTTAATTCAAGTGTCTAATAGGCAAAGAACTATTGCCCTTATGGAATATGCAGAAGTCATCCATTCAACATTCATATAAATGCATGCTAGAACTCTGGTGGTGCAGTGGTTAAACTGCTCTACTGCAGCCAGAATGTTGTGAGTTCAATCCTGATAGGAATCAAAGTTGACTCAGTCCTCCCCCCTTCTGGGATTGGTAAAATGAGTACCCAGCATGTTGGGGAAAATGCTTATTATTATTATTATTATTATTATTATTATTATTATTATTATTATTATTATTATTATTTATAGTTCGATTTATTTGCCGTGAACTGCCCAGAGAGTGAACTAAACACTATGGGGCAGGACATAAGTGTATAGTAATACCCCAGATAACGTTTGTACCAGATAGCGCTAAAACCGCATAACGTTGCAAGATTTTCGGAAAAATCTTGCATCGGATATCGCGATTTTTAGCATTATCTGGTACAAGCATGTGCGTGGGGGGGGGGAGTTGGATTGGGTAGAACATCTACCCAATCCAACCCCCTCCCCAGCGCCCGCCTGCCTTTCCCCCCGATGCTACTGCAGGGTTCCCTCTGCTTACCTTCCTTTCCTTCTCCGGCTCCCAGGTGTTTGCTAAAGGCTTGGTTTTTTAAACTGCAGGGAAGGGGGGGGGGAGAGAAAGGAGTTTCTTTCCACGCTGTTCTTGCTTTACTTCCTGAATTGAAAAAAATACAAAGATGTGATTGGTTCTCTAGATCAACTGATCTAGAGAACCAATCACATCTCTGTATTTTCCCCCTTTCCTGTTTGATTGGTTCTCTAGATCAGCTGATCTAGAGAACCAATCACATCTCTGTATTTCCCCCCTTTCCTGTTTGATTGGTTCTCTAGATCAGCTGATCTAGAGAACCAATCATATCTCTGTATTTTTTTTCAATTCAGGAAGTAAAGCAAGAACAGCGTGGAAAGAAACTCCTTCCTCTTCCCCCCCCTTCCCTGCAGTTTAAAAAAACCAAGCCTTTAGCAATCACCTGGGAGTCGGAGAAGGAAAGGAAGGTAAGCAGAGGGAACCCTGCAGTAGCGTCGGAATGGCACTTTCCACGACCATACTGCAGTCGCATGGGGGTGGCTTTAAAGTTAGGGAGATCTCTTTCTTTCCCTGCCTGCCTTTAAAGCAGTTTGTCCCTGAAATCAGGGCTTTATTTTTAGCGTTGTTCGATGCATGTATTGGACAACGCTAAAAATCGGATAACGTCATGACTTGTGGAACCAAGTCATAACGTTATCCGGGGTATTACTGTAACTGATATTGCATTCTATTTCCTTTGTTTCCAAGTTACCGTATATACTCGAGTATAAGTCGGGTTTTTAGCCCCCAAAATGAGGTCCAAAAATGGGACTTGACTTATACTCGGGTCAACGTGAACACTCAAAAACATACCCACACAAATGTCTAAGTTAATTAATTTTAGTGTATTTTCATGTATTTTAGTTATTGAAACTCACTAGCAGTTGCTGCATTTTCCACTCTCAACTTATACTCGGGTCAATCTATTTTCCTAGTTTTAGAGGTCCAAATTAAGTACCTCGACTTATATGCAGGACAACTTATAGTTGAGTATATATGGTAATCATTCTAGTCAAAAGCATGGTTTTGAAAAACGTATATCAGTTATATATACGATCCAAACAAACATACCTTTAAAATACGGAAATTATTTTTTGTAAGAAGTATAGCAGAGTATGGACAATGTTTCTACTATGTCTGCACTAGAGTTTGGTAGGACATTCTTTATGCTGGCTGACGCTTGAGAGAAGGGGGGCACCCCCCAACATCTGAATGATCATAAATTGCCCAACATCTGAATGCACCCCCCAACATCTGTATTAAAATAAGGCTCTTTGTTCTCACCCAAGAAAGACCTCACAGTGGAGATGGAGTCCCGATGCCCATTTCTCATTGGTGGCGGAGGTGGTGGTGGTGGTCCAACTGGGATTCTGGTAGGTGGAGGGGGTGGTTTTCCACGACTCGTGGGATCTGAAGACCCATGCATTCTATAGGGTGGAGGAGGGGGAGGTGCATCTCTACCACCATTTCTCATCATGGGCGGTGGTGGCGGTGGAGGGGCTAGAACAGAAATTTCCCAGGTTAGTAATGACTCATGAACTAATAGCCAGGACTGAAGAGTGACACAATTAT
This sequence comes from Furcifer pardalis, assembly GCA_030440675.1. Classification (NCBI taxonomy): domain Eukaryota; kingdom Metazoa; phylum Chordata; class Lepidosauria; order Squamata; family Chamaeleonidae; genus Furcifer; species Furcifer pardalis. The sequence goes on from CP126897.1 coordinate 28,040,566, forward strand.
GTAGGCAGTAAAGTTGTAAGGCATGCACAACAAGAGTTGGCTTCCCAATAGCATCTTTGATCAGAAGCTTTGCATGAATGAGAGAAACCTGCTTCATACATGCTACAAAGCAGGGGTTCATAACATTTTCCCAACAGGGGCTGAACCTGCCCCCAAAGCTCCCTGTCAGGGGTCAGAGGCATGGTTGTTCCCTGGACTTGCGTTTTCATCAGCAGCCGTCTTTCCAGCTTCTTGCACAGCCTCCACCGCCATGGGGAGCAGCAGAGGCTGTGCAAGAAGCCAGAAAGACGGTGCAATTGCTGCCGCAGTGGTAAGTGACATTTCCAAATTTCCAGGGGTGGGGGCTGGCCTAGATGTACCCGGGTGGCCACTGTGGGCCAGATTACTGAAATGCACAGGCCGGGGGTTGAGAATTCCTGCTATAAAGATATGATTGTCTGCTCTGGCCTCCCAAATTCCTGTATGCAATTGTCTAAATTCGTGGATAGGCCCATGCATTCATGCATGCATCTGAAGTCTTGCCTGATACAATGTGGGGTTCCTAACACTTGCCAATTAATAAAGAAGACATTAAAATGCTTTCCTTCATATTCAATGGCATTTCTTTCTAAAGAATTAGCATAATGAGTCATGATTGAAGCACAAAACAGGTTGATCAACCTTAATTCATTAAATCCCAACGTAGCCAGACACAAACTGTAGCCAAACAAATTGTGACCCAAATTCTTTCCAAGACAATCATATACACGTATCTAAAATCATGGTGCACTCTTATTATTATTATTTTTTGAAGAGCACGAGTCTCCACTAGGATTATCAATCATTGTTGTTTAACCTCTGGTCCGTAAGGGCAAGACACATTCTTCTATACAGCCTGGAAATTGAAAACTTATAAAAACCTATAAAAAGGTAAAGGTCTCCCTCGCTTGAAAGCCAGTTGTCTCTAATTCTACAAGTGGTGGTGTTCATCTCCACTTACAGCCAAAGAGCCAGCACTGTCAGCGTTTGCAGACGTTTCCACGGACATATGGCAGGCATGACTAGACGCAGGAAATGCTGTTAATTTTCCCGCTGAACTGGTACCTATTTATCTACTTGCAACTTCTTGCTTTTGAACTGCTAGGTTGACATTACCTGGGACAGAGATGGGAGCTCACTCTGTTGTAGAACGCTCAGGTGTTGAACTGCCGACCTGCCAACCTTCCAGTTGTCAAGTTCAGCATCTTAACCACTAAGCCAACACAGACTTTCCAAAAATCTTGTACCCTTTCTCGATTCAACTTCTGCTTCCATGTCTAGGCCAGGCGTGAAACTGCCAAAATGAAGGCACCTCTTGGTGAGTTCACTCTGCAATTCCTTTCACCCAACCTAGTGTGAGGAAGATTAGCTGGCAACACAAGGTTGCTGCTACCAGGGTATGCCTGATTGTGGTTCAGAAAATACCACAAACTTTTAGAAGGACCTTTCTGTGTACCCCTCCCAATTCAACATAAGATGGTGAATTCAAAGCCGAGGTGAAATTCAAATGAAGAAACTCTGCCTTTGAAAAGGGTGTGCCCCCATTTTTCTGTAAAACAGGTTATTATTTCAAATAACCAGCCCCCATTCTTCTTCTGTAAACCTAGCCTTGTACATATTGGACCAGAAGATTTAGTTCCCAGACTGGTCCAATCAGCCTCCTAGCTTTTTTTTAGATTTTAACAAGAGATTGAAAAACAGGGGTGCACAAACTACGGCCCACATGCTGGATCCAGCCCTTGGGCCATAGTTTGGGCACCTCGGTTTAAGGAGAGAAAATGGCAGCTTAAAATCTGTATCATCCTGTTGCAAAACAGATTGAAAGGCATGTTTTACTTCCACTTTCTCACCTGCACCCCGGCTTGGAGGTTCACGAGCCGGAGGTGGTGGGCGATTGCTTTGTAAAGAAGGGGAAGCCGATGGGGGTGGGGGAGGTGCCATGCCCCTCACAGGCCCTGGCGTCTTTCTATGCAAGGAATTATGTCTCTGTGGAAGTTCAGGGGCTGGTTCGTTAATGGGGCTGGCAGGGCCATTGGGGACGCCAGGGGGCTGCCGATAAGGAGGGGGAGGGGGAGCCAAGGACTGGCTTTGACTGCTTGGTCCCATTCGGGCATTCACAGGAGAAGGTGGTGGCTTGATGGGGTGAGGAGCTGGTGGTCCCTCTCGACTGCCTGGAAGTCGCTGTCCAGGAGTCGGTGGCAGTGGCTTTTCACGGTTGTAGGAAGGTGCTTTGTTGTTGTGCATGGAAGGGGGAGCCGGGGGTGCGTTGGCCCGACGTCCTGGTGGGGGAGGTGGCGGGGCGGATGTGCTGTGTTTCATGCCAGTGCTACTAGTGTTGTTTGGTCTCGACAGGTCTGGCAAGGAAGGTCTCTGCATGCGAGGGAGCTCTGTCGGCGAAGCCCGGCTACTATCGGTGTCATCCTGGGGTCGGCCGCTGGCAGCAGAAACCGGAGGCCGTGGTGCAGCTGCTCTGGAACCCGGAACCTGGAGGCACTGCTTTCCAGCATAGCTGTCAGAAACTAGCAGAAAAACACAGGGTTATTAGAGAACTTAAATGGATGAACTAACTGCCACCATCTGATTCTGGAAGAAACTATACATAGAATCACAGAATCACTGAGTTGGAAGGGGCCTTTTAGGCCATTGTGTCTAACCTCCTGCTCAAGGCAGGAAACTGAATTAAAGCAGATATGACAGATGGCTGTCCAATTTTCTCTTGAATACTTCCAGTGTTGGGAGTGCTCACCACCTCTCGTGGCAATTAGTTCCACTGTTGTACTGCACTGCTAAGAATGGTTTTTAAGAAACTTCCCACAAGGGGCATGACCATGCCACCTCAAACAGCTGAGCAGGCCACCCGGTCATGTGGTTTCTCCTGCCAGTGGCACGTGAATTTGCACCACGTCCCAAGGCATTTTTCCTCCTCCACCGCTTCCCTTGGAGGAGGGGCTGGGGCTGGTCCACATGACATCACCATCCGGATCATGGGCCGGATTGCCGCCAGCGCCGGAACTACTGACAATGTGACAAAAAAATTCAAAAATGGCACCATAATACGGAGGAACATTATGGTGCCATTTGTGAATTTTTTTCATTGCATTTTCAGTAGTTCTAGCAGTGGCAGCAATCCGGCCCATGGGCCAAATGGTGATGTCACGTGGGCTGGACCTGGGCAGCAGGCTGTAGTTTGGGCACCCCCCATTAAGAAGTTTTTCCTAATATTCAGCCTATATATGGCTTCCTGTAGTTTCAGCCCATTATTACATGTCTTGCACTCTGGGACGATGGAGAACAAATCCTTCCTCTTTATGATAATTATCTTTCAGGTATTTGACGAGTGCTATCATATCCCTCCTCAATCTTCTTTTTCTCTAGGCTAAATACATACAGTTCCTTCAGTCTTTCCTCATATGGCTTGGTTTGCATTCCTCTGATTATCTTTTTTGCCTTTCTCTGTACTTGCTCTAATTTGTTTGCATCTTTCTTAAAGTGTGGTACCCAGAATCAGACACAGTATCCTAGATGTGATCTAACTAATGCTGAATAGAGGGAGACTAGTACCTTACGGGTACTATTAGTATTTAAGGCCAGGAACATTTTGATCACAACAGCAAGAAAACATGGATTGCACTCAAACCAAATCAGTCTTCTAAAGCAGGGGTCCCCAACTATTAAGCAGGGGTCTCCAACTATTTTTGCACCACGTACCGGTTTCATGCTAAACACTTTTTCATATTGCACACAGGTGGGGAGCGGAGCCCCGCTGTAGTTAAGCAATGTGGAGGAGTGCCCCAGCTACCTGCCTATCGGTTGTGTCTGAAGCCTGTGCTCTTGCTCCATTTGTCAGGCAGACCGAGCGGAGAATGTTGAGGGCAGAAGGCTGTCCCTGGGGCTCCCAGCACCGCCGACCCCCACAGCCTGGTTCAGGCCAGCCTGTGGCCCAGTACCAGCCCGCAGCCCAATGGTTGGGGGCCCCTGTTCTAAAGGAAGTACAATGTTTAATTATATCAATGAGATGGAATCCACAAGGCCCTTAGATAGCATTTGATATTATTATTTAAGCCACCCACAATTATGGATACGGCCAAATCACCTGAATTGTCTTTTAAACCCACAGGGCGAAGTTTGGGGACACCACCTTGGAAGAGGCCTCCCTTTGGTTGCAAAGGAGATGCGCCAGAGCTGTAGCCACCGCCACCGCCCTTCGATTCTGAAATGAAACACAACAAATTTAAATTTGAGTTAAGATTACACTTAAAAGTTTTTTTAGTCAAGTTAAGCATAGTGTTCTGAAGAATCTTGGCAAAGAGTACAGTGAGAAGTAGAAAGATAGGTTAAGAATGGATCACAATACATATAGAACAGTTATTCTCAACCTTTCTAATTTTTAGGTAAAGGTCACCCTTGCTTGAAAGCCAGTTGTATCCGACTCTAGGGTTCAGTGTTCATCTCTGTTTATTGCCAAAGAGCCAGCGCTGTCTGTGTCTGCAGACATTTCCATGGACATGTGGCAGGCATGACTAGACACCAGAGTGCACAGAATGCTGTTTACCTTCCCACTGATTTCTTGATTTTGAACTGCTAGGTTGGCAGGAGCTGAAACAGAGATGGAAGCTCACTCTGTCGTGCAGGACTTGGGTCTCGAACTGCCAACCTTCTGATTGTGAAGTTCAGCGTCTTAACCACTAAGCCACCACAGAACAGGTTTTAAAATATTGCCATTATATTAATATTTATATACTGCCCTTTTGGCTAAAGGGCTGAAATCCTGTTGCACAGTTCTGTAAATGTAAAGATACACGTCATACACAATGTGACAAAGTCAAGTACATCCCAAAATTACCAAAGGAAGTCTTAAATTGGTGGCAATTTGGTGCAGCTGATATCATCATCTCATTGATGGAACTGTGCAAGAGGATTTCAGCAAATCAATTTAGAACAGAATAAAGCCGTAACGAAATGCCATTAATAAAGCCATTAAAAGATATAACATTAGAAATAATTTTAAAAGCTAAATTGAAGAAATGTGTTTTAATGTCAAGTGAGTAGGGACTGCTTATCATTTGGAAGGACTACATTCAACAATTGGGAATGACACAGGAAAAAGCCCTTCCCATAGGCCAGCAAAGGGTCCTCTACAGGAAGTAATGGCCTTAGGACAGCCTCTTCCACAGATCACAATAGCCGAATAAGTTAACAAGAAACAACAAGCACATTCCACTAAGCTGAACCCAGGTAATTCAAACAAATGAACCCAAATAGGTGGTGGTGGGTGGCAAAGTCCTTGCTCTAAAGGCAGTCTAACTTTCTAATATGGATTCAAAGCCATAAACTCAATAACACACTAGACTAGGGGTGGCTAACCCTGGCACTCCAGTTGTTCTTGGACTTCAATTCCCAGAAGCCCAGATCAGCAGGTGTACCAACTTGGGCTTCTGGTAACTAAAGTCCAAGAACAGCTGGAGTGACATGGTTAGCACCAGGGCACTTGACTGAATGTTAATACATAAACATGTAAAACCAAGTCTTGTCTCACCTTGCAAGATTGGGAAATTACTGTTTTAGACTACTACTCCCAGAATCCCCAAGGATTCTTAGAACTGTAGTTCAAAATAGTAATTTTTCCAAAATCTGCAATTCTCCTGGAAACTCTCTAGCTGAAATTATAGTCCATTTCCCACCATGCTTCTTGCTGATATTAATGAACCAACTCTTGAAATTATGACTATCTAAAATGGACCAGCACTAATAAGTCAGGAGACCCTAAAGCAGGGGTGCCCAAACTTTTCGGGCCACGGGCCGGCCATGTGGTTCAGGGTGCTGGCCACATGGTTCAGTGGGCTGGTCATGTGGTGCTTCCCACCAGAAGCAGAAATAAAATGTGCCATGCAATGTTTTGCAACAGGATGAGATAGCCTTTAGGCTGCGATTTTTTCTACTTAACCCAGGGGTGACCAAACTATGGCCCACAAGCCAGATCCGGCCCACAATGCAAAATTCATCGAGCCCGCACCACCCTCGTCGCTCCCAGAATCATAAGTAAAATGCGCCCATATGGGTGTATTTTACTTCTGCTTTTGGAAGCAATAAGGGTGATGTGGGCCAGATGAAATGGCATTGGGGGCTGGATCTGACCCGCAGGTTTTAGTTTGGGCACCCCTGCCCTAGGGTGGTACATTCAGAGGCTACCAAAAGCAGTTCAATTAGACCAGCATTTCCCAACCTTTGCGTTTTTGGACTTTTAATTCCCAGAAATCCAAGTGAATCCCCCAAAGTACTGATAAGCCAATGTACTGACTTAGGCTTATGAGAATTGAAGTCCCCCTGTGGTGTGTGTGCCCCACATTGGGAGCCACTACATTATGCAGTAAAAATCTTCTTGCCATTGTCCTATGCCCCATACCTACTTTCAATAACAGGTGCACTCCGGTCACTGACGTTGGTCACTTTTTTCAACTTGGCCCCTTTACAGATGTCTTGCAGAAGGGCTCCCCTCCCTCGCTGCTCCTCCCTGCTCAGTTTTGGAATCTCTGTGTTTGCCTGCGAAGAGAACATGTCTCACAGTTAAATGTGGAAAGGTACCCAGAGAACTTGTTTATCTTGTGACGTAAATGGTTTCTCTGGAATGGGCAGCCTGTGGACATCTATCCTCAATTTCCCTCCCCTTGCTCAGAGTAATGGTTGCTTCTGTTTTCAGTTAATGTTCTCACAGACTTGCTTCTTGAAAATATGCTGTCCTTCCTTCAAAAGCTTGAGCTAAGTATAGCAAAACCCCGACTTACATAAACAGTCTATTCCATAGGCTTTTACGTAAATCTTTTTTTATGTAACTTGAAGCAAGCCCATAGGGAAATGAATTTTTTTACGTAAATCAAAGCAAACCCACAGGAAATTGCATTATGTAAATCAGGACACGTAAATTGGGACACGGTTTTAGCACAAAATCATTACGTAAGTTGAATTTTACATAACTTGAGGCACATGTAAGTTGGGGTTTTACTGTACAGTGGAACGTTGTATAACAAATTTTCCCTATAGTGAAAAAATTGCATAAAGAAAAGAATTGAGAGAAAATGGCACCTCGTATAACATTATGCAAAAACAGCACTCCCTATGAGGAAAACTCATATAATGAAAATTTTCGCTATGCAATACAGCGTCCCTATGGGGGGAAATTGTATAATGAAAATTTCTATGGGAAAAACCATTTAGCAAAAAAATAAAATTACAATAAATTGTTATACGATTTTTCCCATAGAGATTTTTGTTATATGGGGAGAAAATCATATAATGAAAAAAATCGCATAGTGAAAAGCCTCGTGAAACAAATTATTTTCGTTATACGAGGTTTCACTCTACTAATATCTTCTCATCTCTTAAAAAAACCTATTCAGACAACCCTACTCAGGACAACATAGCATGAACTTATGCACTTTTGCAGCATTGCTCCCCTGTAGCATGGGAAAGAATCGCATCTTCACAGTAATCCTATTCCTCCCACTAACCTAATCCATAAGCCCACAATGCCTTATTGGACCATCCAACTAAGATCATCAAATAAATTGGCATTATCACCTCTCCTTTGTAGCAATTCTCAGTTTTATTACACTGGAGTATAGCAGGAAATGGGCCACGCTAGGAATAAAGTTGGAAGGTCCTATATCAGTGAGTGCAAACCTTTTAGAGACAGAGAGGCGCCCCCCCCCCCAAAAAAAAAAAAAAAGGCAGGCGAACTTTATGCTGGGGAGAGGAAGCGCTCTCATTGGGCTGCTGGACAGAGGGCCGGGGCGAACTCTGTGCTGGGGGAGGGCAGAATGCTCCCATTCGGCTGCTGGGCAGAGTGAACTCTGTGCTGAGGCAATGGTGTGCGCACCAACAGAAAGGTCTAGGAGTGCCACATTTGGGAGACGTGCCATAGGTTCACCACCACCGTCTTCTTTGGTACATGAACTAACACTGAACCAATTTTCTAGCACTGAAAAAGAGTAGTCTTCCCATTGGTTCAAAACCATGTACAGTCAAACCTCGCATAACGAGTGTTTCGCTTAGAGGAAAACTCGCATACCGTGTTTCCCCAAAAATAAGACACTGTCTTATATTTTTTAAAACTCCAAAAAATGCACGAGGTCTTATTTTCAGGGGATGTTTTATTTTTCCATGACAAAGAATACAGTACACATTTATTGCTGATACAACGGATTGTCAAGGAAAAATTTAGGTGAGTGCCTTATTTTCAGGGGGGGGCCCTTACATTTCCGAGGTGGGGAAAAATAGGGGGGTGCCTTACTATACGAGGAGGTCCTATTTTCAGGGAAACAGGGTAACGAGCAAGTTTTTCACTAAGCAGTCTGACTCGCATAACAAATTTTTCGCTCTGCGAGTCAGACTTTTCCATATGGAAAAACTCACATAACGAGCATTTCTATGGGGAAAACTCGCATAGCAAATTTTTTTCGTTATGCGAGTTTTCCCCATAGAAACGCTCATTATGCGAGTTTTTCCATAGGGAAAAGTCCGACTCGCATAGCGAAAAATTCATTATGCAAGTCAGACTCGCATGGCGAATTTTTCGCATAGCGAGCAACCTTGCAGAACGAATTAAATTTGTTATGCGAGGTATGACTGTACCTTGTTTTTGGGAGGTTTCAACAGAGATGGAAGACATACCTGATTAAGCGTTGGGGGTGGGGGAGGTCCAGGTGGAGGTGGAGGTGGAGGTGGTATTGGCATCTTTGCTCCACTCCCTGCTGGCTCAGCGTTGTGAAGGAGAACTTTAGGTCACTCATAAATCTGCAATTGTAGAATAGAAATCTATAACAACAAAACAGCAATGGAAAACATAAGAGAGCCAGTGTGCATATTTATCTCCTAAAACATATTGCATGTATTGTCATCTCCAATCCCTACTCTATCCTAGCAGTGACAAAAGTATTATTTAAATCATCAATTCTCAAACTTTGGTTTTCCGGGTATTTTAAGTGAATTTTAATAATCACAGCTAAAATAAAGAGCTCAGGGAAGAATATTTCTACGCTATACCACAGTTTAACACCTCTGATATTCTGGAATGTCTACCACAAGTTTACTCTATTTTTCAATTACTCTGTGTTGTTCTTTAAAGTAATAGAAACAATAGAAATAACAAACAATATGGGTTAAGAAACATAAAAGCTGCTTCAATTGAAATGAGAATTCAAGTGTACTCATTATTTTTCTAGAATAAAAAGAATACTGTAGAAATTGGGCTGAGGCACCAAATTTTCCAAAAATATAAAACTTCCTATATATAGTTTATATATACAGTAGTTAAAGAAACAACCATGAACTGCCACTCTGATCAGATGTACACCTCAAATTTAAACAGGTTTTTTCTTCCCAACCTGCTTAACAACATTCTCAGGAATTCCCCAAAGCTACAATGGCTCTTTGAAGGAAATTGTGACAATTAAAAAGCTATCTACCTGGTTTCATACTATATTGCTGATATTCATTCCAATTCTCCCAGTAGAAATGGGATGCAGTCTCTCTCCAATAAATCCATGAATACTTTAACAGTACAAATGCAATTAGCAGAACTGGAGAAGCCCCAGAAGCCAAGTCTTCCAGACGTAGAAATGGTGGGAAGGGATAGACATTTGATATTTGGGTGACCTGTATCTGTCAAATAAGAATTTACAAGATCCATTTGGTATTTCCAGCATGGACAATCCCATGTTACAGAGTGGGAAAACAAGCAGAGTTCAAGTTTAATCTAGAACTGTTTCATCTGGCATTCCACAGCTGTGCAAGTTTTGCATAACCTGGCAGGCAGCTAGACATGGAGCCCCATCAGACACCACGTCACAACAGGACACCTCAGAGGAAGGAAATACAAGAAGCACCATGACTCATCCTTGATAGTACAGCAGCGATACCTGTCAAAACCACAACCCTAGTGACACATTAGGAGTCGGAACTATTTCAAGCTGACAAATCTAATGATAATGGAAAGCATCTAGTTGCAATGCTTCTCTACCAAAGCAAGGAAGGTCAAAAACTTCCAGGCAAAGAGATGGATTAAAATTCCAGTACATTCTTATAACAGAGATGTTAGCAAAGCTGACCCTTCTGAAAGGCTAATGGAAGATATAGTGGTACCTCATACAATGTCTGTAATCCATTCCATGGGGCTCATTGTTGTACGAATCAATTGCTATATTAGGCATGCATCATATAGCGCTTTTCCCTATGAGATGCATCGTACAATTTTTTTTGTTAAGTGGTTTTTCCCATTGAGAAGCTACAAATATTCCTGGAGAAGAGGGAAATAATCTTATAAAGAGTTTTAATTTTTCCTAGATACTAGATAGAAAAAGCTTATTTAGAACTGTTTACAGTTCAGAAAAAGTCTTGTGACATACAGGAAATGGAGAATCTCTTCATGATTCAGGTACTGTACAACATTCCTGGGCAATGGCATTCTGCTAAATCAAGGGTTGCCAACCTTTTTTAGACGGGGCCAAGTCACACTCCCTAAGACAGTTGAGGGGGAAGGACTAGTGCTCCCCCCACCATTTACGGCTGCTGTAAAGGTGTTTACAACAGCCTTAAATGAGTCCACAGCCAATTCTAGTGGCAGCTGGAGCGAGGGCCGGTTTATTTGGCACTGTGGGCTAGATCCAGCCTGTGGGCTGTAGGTTGCCTACTCCTGTGTTAAATCCTTAAGGTGGCCTCTCAAACCCAATTAGCTGTCTGGGTGTAGTCAGCTTGCAACCATCTGCTTATTTTTCCTTGCTTGTTTGCCTACATCCTTCTATTACTGTGTCAGGAACTGGGCACATATTACAACTTTAAGTAAAGGTAAAGGTTTCCCTTGCTCGAAAGCCAGTTGTATCCGACTCTAGGGGTCAGTGCTCATCTCTGTTTTTAAGCCAAAGAGCCAGAGCTGTCTGCTTCTGCAGACATTTCCATGGTCATGTGGCAGGCATGACTAGGCACCTGAGCGCACGGAACTCTGTTACCTTCCCACCGAAGTGGTCCCTATTTATCTACTTGCAATTTCTTGCTTTCGAACTGCTAGGTTGGCAGGAGCTGGGACAGAGACGGGAGCTCATTCCGTCCTGCAGTACTCGGGAGTCGAACTGCTGACCTTCCGCCTCCCAGTCAGTGTCTTAGTGACTTGAGCCTCTGCAGTCGCTAAATGTCAATTAATTATTTCATTTTTAGTCAATCAATCAACTAATTAAATTTGAATAACTCCTACCACTTAGATGATACGAGAGAATACTACACAACTATGGCCACCTAATTCTGCCTGACTAGTTGTGACGAGTGTCCACATCTTTTCAACTAGTGCTGAAAGAGCAGACAGCTTCTAAGCCACACATTTTCCTCCATTTGTAAGGAATATCAGATCCTCAATTCAGAAATACAGTGTGTTGTATATATTTGTACCCATGGTTATATGTTGACCTCCACATTCCTAACACAGCTACTATATTCAGAGTACTGTATCTCTCATTTGGACTGCTACCTTAAAAAGGAAAAGGCAGCATTTCATCATGCATCATAGGTACTAATGGAGTCACACAACTACATTAAAGAGAAGTACAGTACTGTACATGGAAGGAAGTGAAAACATACTTAGCTAGAAACCTTCAGTGAAGAAGCAACAGAACACATGGCAATGAGTTTCATCTCCTGAAGCTTGGGACAAAAACATCCTCTCTTTTCCTTGTTTCCTCTCCCATTCCTTCCTTGTTCTCATCCTTATCCCAATAGAAAGTCACACCCTTGGGTTTACAAGCATGCAAAGGTATACAGTCCTTAAAGTGACTGAAATATCATGAGGACAGGATGACAGTTTCATACCATGGTGACCTGAAACGGACAGGAAATGACTGGCCTCAAGAGATCAAGCACTGACTTGATCAAACTGCCTCAGGTAATACATATATAAAGATTTCAGAATTTGCAAAAGTTCTTCCTATTATGAACACCTAGAAGACTAAACCAGATGAGTGAGCAACTCTATTAATTTGCTGATTTGATATATTGTCGAATTTTTCTCTATATACTATTTTAGCAGGAAAATCTGAGGCAATTTTGGAGAGTTCTATCTACTTTACCAAACCATAGTTTGAGGATGAATCTGCCTGTAAGAAATATCATTCCTACACCCACTGCATTTGTTTATGTTGTATATTTAGGGTTTATGCAGTATCACATCACAGTCCTGCTGTGTCTTTCCATGTATCATTTCCACGGATCTTGTTTGATTTTAAGCTTGGAGAGCACTGAATTGCAGCACATTTGTCCAGAATTACAGGGAGAACTTTAAAAAGAAAGTAACATGGCATGGCATTATACACAGGAACTGGAGCACCAATCACAGAACACATCTAAAGAGGAAATGGAACCTGCTCTAGATGTTCACATTCATAGGCCATTCATCTGAAATGCTACTGAAGCAAGCAAATGTTTGCCTTCAGTATAAGCTTTCGCAAACAGAAGATAGCCTGTTTCACAACAAAAAATGACTGAGAAGGTCATGCACATATACACCATGATTACAATGAAAAACAATAGAAAGTAGTGCAACAGTGAAGTATATATGAAAAGTTATTCACAATTTAGAGTTCTATGGTGACTTTAAGATGCCACTTTCATAACATCAGCCCCACTAATCCACATATTCTTTATGGAGATAATGACTTTACAGATCCGCTATAAGGATTATTGAGATATCAGATTTGAAATGATTGTGACATTTGGGGTGAGGAGAAAGCACTATAGTTATACTACATCCAGTTTACAGAAGCATTAATAAAAAACACAAATACCGTGGAACCTCAGTTAACAAATGGCCCGGTTAACATAAAAATTTCATAACAAAAGGAAATCCATAGAAAATAGTGGCTCAGTTTATGGAATTTTTCAGAACAGATTAATTGGTTTTCAATTCATTCCTATGGGAAAACGCATTTTGGTTAGTGTATTTTGGTTTCCGACGCATTCCTATGGGGAACCGCGTTTTGGTTAATGTATTTTGGTTTTCAATGCATTCCTAAGGGAAATTCAGTCTAAGTAATTTTCACTGTAAGAAATGTCCCGGAGAATGCATTAATTCTGTTAACCGAGGTTCCGCTGTACACTTGTATATATGGTAGCTATACTAGGGATAGTGTACTTTGTTAGGAGTAATACTTAGAACCCTTATTTAGGCTTTAGCATATATATATTCAAAGCACTTCCACAAACATTCTCAACAATCTGTCAAAAATGGAACCTGAGCCTTATCAGTGGCGAACACTACCTATTGAGTTTCTGATCAAGGTTGGTATTTGTCTTCAGCTGTCAAAACACTTTTTAAATCCTTTGTTCCTAATCTACCTGTATATCGTACCCACCAAGTGCCAAATCTATATAATGCCCCCAAAGGCTTCTACCACATTAAACTATATGACCTTCAACATCCCACTGTGTCACACACACACACACACACACACACACACACACACACACACACACACACACACACACACACACACACACTAGCAGAACTGTAACTGTGGGAACAGAAGTGATTTAGTCATAACATATGTTTGCGGCTCATTAACTTTTCAGAAACACAGTGAACCAGATATAATTGCCATCATTATTGTGAAAACAAGATGCTGTTCTCTCTCTATCCAGCATTTAATATATTAACAATTACTTTTCCAATGATGGTTAATGTTTGTGGACGCCATAAATCTTAAACAAAGCTAAACAAAAAATAGTCACTGTTTCTGGTGAACAGCAATAAAAAAATGTAACAATGTATACAACCATCATAGCAATGTACATAAAACAGTACAGTACAGTAATACCTCGGATAAGGTTTACCTCGGATAACGCTAAAATCGCATAACGTTAAGTAATCTGGGGAGGAGAATTGGATCGAATAACTTTAAGGTCCTATGGGATGTATCGGATAACAACCGCTAAAGCCTGTGCGGTTACAATGTATCTCTATGGAGCTTTAACGTTATCCGATACATCCCATAGGATTTTAACATGCATCGGATAACACTAAAAATTGGATAACACCAAGACTTGTGGAACCAAGTCTTAGCATTATCCGAGGTATTACTGTACTATGGCAGCTACAGGTGGAGTTCATCTCTTTCTGCTTTAACAGCCTTTTGTTCTTTAAAGTTAGACGGACAGGCCACACATTACACACCATTCACAGTGCTGTCCTATTTGAAAGGCAGATAGCACACTGACCTTGTAACAACTTAGCTATTTATCATAATTTGCCATATTATTAGGGATATTTTCCCTTCATATAAATTCCTGAAGTCAATGATAATTGGTGTTCTGAAGTTCAGGGTAGACATTTAGCCCATTACATATTTTACAGCTATTTGATTGACAGCATGATAATCTAACAGCCTCTCATGTAGCAAGAAGTCATACCATGCCTATATGTCATAATGATGAACCAAAATCATCCAAGGAACACAAAATATACATCATATTTAGACTGCAATGGCCTATGGTAATAATCTATCATAGATAGTCCACAATTACAGAATTTCTTCCTGGAAACTAGTACTGTATAGCATTAAGTTAATTGGCTGGACTATAAAAATTATTTTCCTCATTAAAAATCCACTTCTACCATGAGTAGAACTACTTAAACAATTTTTCCCTTCTCTGAATGTTAATAGAAAAAGCAAGGCACGTGCTGTCCATTCTGCTAAAGATATCACTAGCAAAGTAGGAAGAAAATGACAGTAATAACATGTATGGTATATATGCAAATCTGCTAAATTAGAGGCAACTAACTGGTCAAAATATCAATAACCAAATAAAAGCGCATAGCATTTCATTATCTTTCTAAAGACTGTGGCATGGAAGCCAAACAATATTTCCAATAGAAATATATCTCCACTGTGGCCAACACATCTATGAGAAGTGGGTGGTTCAAAAGCAACTTTCAACCTCTTATATTAACTGATTCCTTCTCTTAAGTTGCTGTGTAATATACAAACATAAGTGTGTGTTATCCAGCATCTCCTTAAAGCTCACTTCACAGGCTGGTCTGCAGAAAGAGATGCTAAAAACTTGAAAATTGCTGTCGAAGGGAAGCTCAAGTGACAGGATATTGGAGAAAACTCTCACATTAGTCTTTATGTGCCAAGTAGGGCATCAAGCAATGCCTTAAATTAAACCAGCTAGCGACACAAAGGATGTTTGCTTGGATTGGCACCTTTGGCATGGTCTAGTGGAGCTGCCGCATGAGCAGAGAAGGCTCTCAAGGTCAGCCTAGTAAAGGTTAAATGAGGTCTCTAGAAACAGCCACAGAGCACTGAAACATTTTACCAAAAGCATTTATTGGAAGAGTGGCAGCGGTGGCGGCTACTCATATCAAAGTACAGTCGAAGCTCAGATAACGAGCGTTTCGCTTAACGAAAAACTCGCATAACGAGCAAGTTTTTTGCTAGGCGGTCCGACTCGCATAACAAATTTTTCGCAGTGAGCAGCCTCGCAGAACACATTAAATTCGTTATGTGAGGTATGACTGTACAGTGGTACCTCACTTAAAGAGCATAATGCTCTTTAAACAAGTTGCTCTTTAAGCGAAACACTTGGGAAAAGCACTGCTGCTGTAAGTGACCAATTGTGACTTCTGGCGGCGGCGGGGAGGGGGGAGATTGTGAACCCCAATTTAGTTGTTATTTATTTATTAGTTCAAATTTATATTGCCGTCCACTCGCCGTGGCGACTCAGGGCGGCTTACAGACAATACATTACATTACAATATGTTGGGGTGGGCACAGGGGTAGGGGCAGCAAGGTCCTCATCCTGCCCCGGCTTCTTCCTCCCCTGGCAGTTGGTATAGGCACAGGGGGAGAGGCGGCAAGGTCCTCAACCTGCCCTGGCTTCTTCTTCCCCTGGCAGTTGGTCTAGGCACAGGAGGAGGGGCGGCAAGGTCCTCATCCTGCCCCGCCTTCTTCCTCCCCTGGCAGTTGGTCTAGGCACAGACCAAGGTTATGAGAGTTTTTGGTTGTTTTTAGTTAAGCAAGGGCGACCAGTCAGAGAAAATTCTGCTCTTTAAGCAAATTAGTCTCTAAGCAAGGCTCTCTTTATGCAAGGTTTTACTGTATCCATTTTTTTCTGGATTAATGTGAAAAATGCCACTGGTGTGGATTTGTTTAAGGTGGAATGCAGCTTGCCATGAAGTGACCCACACACTGTGATCTCAGAGTCATCTCCTGCAGCACATATGAAATGAGACATGCAGGATTTAACACTAGGACTACAATGGACTGCCGCAGCCTTGAGGATATGGACAAGGTGCGCCTTCTCAGGCAGTCCATTTGGCATGGCCTCTTTTGCCTCCATGACCCCTGGGAATCAGGATAATGAAGTGGTTCCTCCTCCGCTCATTTTGCTGTTGGGCCTGATATGATGGTTTCCAGTGGCATTTCCTCCACCGAGGGAGCCATCACCTAACCTAATGGGGTTCATCTGCTGATAGCTGTCAACCCCTTTAAGGAGTCATGTTATTTACCACTGCCCAGTGCTTGGCATTGAGTTGCTGGCTGTGTGGTCTACATAGCCAGACAGACATTGGAAGAGCAGTGATTATAAAAAGCCATGTATCTCATATAAACTGATGAGATCCCCAGCAAACCTTTCCTGTCTTTAAAGTAACTGCTGTTATCTACCTCAGCTATATCTCTTGCACAAAATGACGTCCAGTAATCAGCAAAGCAAAACATGCTCATCTATATTTTTGTCTTCAAGCAGCTATGCTTTCAATATTAGCAGACTTTTCAATAAGACTTTTTAAAAAACATTTAACATCTCAGGTCTTTGAAAAAAGAATAGGATTTTCAAACCTGTCTGTGTCCATGTTACCTCTGCAGCAATCTGCAGGAGAATAAAGAATGCTAAATACCCTTGCACAAATTATCCATGGATGTCCATATCATTTTTCTTCAAACATGATTTTATGGCTAGGGCAAGAGCACTTGACTTACAAAGAGATACAGACATACCAGAAAAGAAAATCTGTCAGTAGTCAACAGTGGGCACAGTCTACCACACAGGGTTGCTTCCTACCCCCTGTGCCAGATTGCTGCCCCACCTTTTCTTCTCAGACAGGATATTATTCAACATAGGACTCAGCAGCCTCTGCATAAGAAAATGCACAACAGGGAAGCTGCAGTTAAGCAAGTGCTGAACAATATGGGAACGGGCAGTTTTGTTCAATGTGTTGCACTTAGGTTTAGTTAAGAACTCTGTTTATAGGGCATGAAGAGAAGCAATGCATGAACCTTTCTAACACTTTCAGAGTCTCTAATGCTGATTCGTCCCAGCCCTGCACGTGCAGAAGCTCAAATAAGCTCTTGCTGCTCCATATAGGTGCACTTCTGATCACTCCTCCTGCTCCCAGCTATTCCAAGAAGAACAGAAAGGAAACAGGTAATACTGTCAGAGGTTGTTACACTCGTTTTTAAAAGACCCCACCTTATCCTGCATGCAGAACAGTGACCTGGTTACTTGACTCTGGAAAAGAAAAAGAAATCTAGCAATGTTGCAACCTTCGTATAGTCACGCTGAGTTGAAGGTCATAGGTTCCCTACCTTATTTTGTATTCTAGGATGTACAGCTTGAAATGTCAATATTCAAAATGTCTGGCCAGGTTATTCTGCTATGGTAACAGAGTAGACCATATTGCTTGTGACTCAACACCCAAGTGTTAGGCAGTGGGTAATTAAACTGACAACCCTGAGGACTAAAGGCCTCGGGTGCTGAAGTCCCCAAATGGATTAAATCCCACTTGAATCCATCTTGATGGAGAGCAGCAGCTTTATCAATACTGGCCTGGGGCTCAGGAGGACTTCGTGTGCCAAAAGGGCTCAGAACCAGAAAGTGATCTGCGGAACTAGATCAGGTGTCATGCTTCGATGCGGAAGGCAGATGAAAGGACACTGCATTATATCCTCAGGACAGTCTTCAAGGCTGATCCCATGACGATCACCAATATTCAGATTCAGATATGGCAGAAGAATTCAACTGCTTAGATAGTCCTATTTTGTACAGAAAGAAGCGTTCATGGCATCTCTTGGGTAGACTACAGCACATCAGATAAGGAAGAGATGCTACCATGCTAGCAAGTGTCAATGCCCAGTCACCCTGCTTCTGATTTATGGGCAGGCGAGGCAAATTAGCTCAGTGGCAGAAGCCATGAAGCAGCACCAGGATGGTGCCCGGAGGCGCATTTTACTTCCACTTCCGGGAGCGACGAGGGCAGCACAGGCAGGATGAATCGCAGTAAACCCATTTGTGTGGATTCACAGGGGGCTTGGGCTTCTGGAACTTGAAGTACAAGAACATCTGGAGTGCCAAGGTTCACCATCATGGGTATAAGCTCTTCAAGAGTTAACTGTATGCCTGTTCAGCTCCCTGCAATTGTTCATGAAGCAAAATGAGGTACTTACAAGATCTTCATTGTTTCATCCTACAATCTGGCAGGTCATATTTTATATTTCCTCTATTAAAAGTTTTTTTGCAAATAAAAACTGTAGGTCAAGAAGTAGGCTAGAATTACTCATAGATGTACTCATTTATTTATTTTTTAGAAAAGGATGTTCTGTTTTACATTCAGGAAAGCATTCAAAGAAGAGGCTGTGGTGGCTTAGTGCCATGCACTCTGGTGTCTAGTCATGCCTACCACATGACCATGGAAACTTCTGCAGACACAGACAGCGTTGGCTCTTTGGCTATAAATGGAGATAAGCACCGCACCCTAGAGTCCATTATGACTGGCATTTGAGCAAGAGCAACCTTTATCTGACTATGGAGGATGGCAGATGTGAGAGGAGCCTGGCGTGCAGTGGTCCATGTGGTTGCAAAAGGGCAGACTCGACTGTATGATTGAATCACTCTCCCAGACTGTATATTTCAGAATGCAGCATATTCTGAATGCTCCCCCAAAAGAAAGTCATACTTGGGGAAAAGTAGGCTATTAGGAAGAAAGTTTCCTAACCAATAGGCTTCAGAGTACACTTAGACTTTGATAATGTAAACATGCAATCACCACCTGCATTCTGGAACCATGTACAAGGCACTACCTTTTGTAATCAGAAGACAAACAATAACAGCTGCTAAATTAAAGGAAGTCAAGTAACTAAGAACTTTCCTTGCTCTATATGTAACAGAGAAATAAAACCAGTTCCGACTGTTCAAATTATAGTGCATTACGAATGCTTCGTTTAACATAATTTTCACATTATGAATGAAAATCCATTGAAAATAATGTCTCACATTATGAATCCTCCCTGAATAGATTAATTGGTTTTCAGTGCATTCCGATAGGAAACTATGTTCCGCATTATGAACTTTGTTTTTTTTTCAATGCATTCCTATGGGAAACTGCATTCAATGTATTCCTATGGGAAATTTGTTTTATCAGTTTTTTATAATACGAAATAGCCCAGGGAATGCATTAATTTCATAATGTGAGGTACCACTGTACATACAACAGATCTAGTACAAGCTACAAAAGAAAGAACCATGTCAATTACTTGTGTATCTTACTAGCTCAGTTTGCCCGGTTTTATTATAGACTTATGGTAGAAAAATGAAATACCAGATAAGAGATAACTACTAAACTATTCATATTGATTAAAATGGAGAAAGTACTTAAAGGTATCAGGATGCTGTAAATTATTCTTCAGTCTCTAGGCCAGATGTGAAACTGCCAAAATGAAGCCACCTTTTTGAGTCCATTCTGCAGTTCCTTTCACCTGACCTAGTGTGAGAAAGATTAGCTGGCAACACAAGGGTGCCATTACCAAGGCACACCCAATTGTGGTTCAAAAAAAGAGGAGGCTCTTTCTGTGTACCCCAATGCTGTAAATGAGATTGACCTATCATGCCATTTTTCCATTCAGAACAGAAGAGTATATTTTACCTTCTTGTGATTCAGTCTTTTGCCCTGTAAATTTTCATAATGTAACTCAGCTATCTAGAGTCCTCAAGGCACTCTTTTATCATCTGTGACATAATATTTCCACAACACACAATTAAACAACAATAGACCACCCCACCAGTCTATGCTGTACACAATTTTTTTACACGTCCTTAGTGAAGAACAGAAACACACTGGAAATATAATACTATACCATACTGTATAGTCATTTCTCAATCTCAAGAGCACACCCAAAGCGCAAACAAGATAGAACGATGCAGAAACAATGCAATACCTTTATTGGACTATTCAAAAAATCAAACAGCACATATCGTGTTCAGTTTTTTAGTGGCCCAATAAAGGTATTGGCTTCCTCCTTAATTTGTACTGTGTATGGTTCACATGGCTTTTCTTGGTTTGTTTTTGGGAATACAGACTGAAGTTATACTTTTTTGTTATGTTCTTTTTGGAATAATAAGAGTCCACTCCAGGGTTCATGAAGGCATAATCAGTAACACTCTCAACAGCATCTCTGTTCTGTACAATGTTTGTCTGATGATGTCTGTTGTGTGTCTCCAACAACTCTTTTTATTAGTTTTATTTAACATCATACACCTGAGTCTTACTTAACATCAGTCACCTGGGAGGTTACACATTACTGTATACTTAAAAGTAAGATACATAGTAATAAGTCACCCAGAATCGTACAAGACACATGCAAGAGTAAAAGGCAATAGAAACTCATCAGAATGTGCTACAGCTGACATAGCTAAAACACAGAATGGAAGAGAAAGGAAGAGACCAGTTATGTCCAGGAGGATCTGTCCTCACTGGGGCAAAGGGCACACACTAGATTCCTACGCTTTCCCCTCTACTTTAAATTTCTCTCTCTCACACACATAAAAACAGAGCCCACCCATACCACAATCAGATTCAGAATAAAACATCATATATGTACACACACACACACACACACACACACACACACACACACACACACACACACACACACACACACACACACACACACATTAAAGCAGGAAGACAAGCATAAGAGGTAAGAAAACTAACTGAGCAGAAAAATGTCAGGAAAGGCTTCCCTCCCTGAACAACTTTGTCTTCAGGAGTCATTTAAAAACTGGGAGTAAGGCATTCCAAGCGGTGGGCACCACAACTAAGAAAGCTCAATTTCTAGTACTGCCATCTTGGCCTCCCTTAGTACAGGCAGATGTAGTCATCAAGCCTAGAAAGACAAAGTTGGATTAATAGTTGCTCTTTGGGAAATGTGCTCCGAGAGATTTCAGTAAAGTACCCATAGAAAATCTAAATATTACTGAACTGGTAAAAAGTAAAGGTTTCCCTTGCTCGAAAGGTAGTCATATCTGACTCTAGGGGTCAGTGCTCATCTCTGTTTCAAAGTCGAACAGCCAGCACTGTCTGCTTCTGCAGACGTTTCCATGGTCTTGTGGCAGGTATGCCTAGACACCAGAGTGCATGGAACGCTATTTACCTTCCCACCGAAGTGGTCCCTATTTATCTAATTGCAATGTCTTGCTTTCAAACTGCTAGGTTGGTAGGAGCTGGACAAGGGAGCAAAGAAGAAAGGCAACTTAAAATCAAAAGATAGTAAAAATCACTACCCTACAGCCCTTTTGAATTCAGAGCATTAGAGAAGCTCTTGAGGATCATGCTCGTTTGTCCGCTACCAAGAATATTATACAGTAATGCAATACTATACCACAGCATATTATCCCAGTAATCAGGCCTATGACAACAGGTAAAGTTTATCCTACAAGAGGAAAAAAATTCTAGGAGGAACCAAACTGGCCAACATGCATGTTTAATTTTCTGTATCAACATTTCCCGAAAAGAACGGATCACAGATAATTACAGCCATTCCAGACAGGAAAAAATGCTGAAACTACCACTGATGTGTCATTCTTTGTCACCAAACACATTGATGCTATGTTTGTGGATCAATGAGATCCATGGCATACTGTGGGCATTAACACACTGTGCAAATTTGCTACAGCTCAATTATTGCAGTGCTTCCTGAAAACTCACCACCCAGTCTCATTACTGCACACTAGCTTGTACAACAATAATATTCAATTATGATAACTTTTATACAGACCAAATTGCTTTTTTATAAACTTGTGTCATACACATCCAAACAATATGTTCCAATCCTGAAGGCTGTAGCAAAACAATGGAACTTATAAATCTATCACACAATTCTCTGATATAGACTATAAAATAATGAAGCAATATTGATAGCTTGAGGTAGAAACAACAGCGATGTTATTTGTCTCAAGCTCCTAATAGAAAGTTGTGAAATGTAGCACAACTTGTTATATTCAGGAAAATCACCCAAGAGATCCATAACAGCATACAGATAATACCCTAACTTAAATTAATAATCCACTACTAAATCTTTTAAAATGTGTTAATACTAGCAACAAAGAGAAGCTAAAATCACCACTCACAGCTATAATATTTACACTTGCATTTTTCAAACCAACACTGCAGGCCCAGATTTAGCAGACAGTGCTAGGAAAATCATACATCTGATCAGCATTTTTAAAAGTGCGAGTAAATGTTTTAATTTCCACACTCTGGAGATAACACAACAACTTTCTTCAAGAAGAATCAATTTTTCCTGCAATATTAAAAAACAATTTTGTTGAATGTATAGAATATGATGCAAAAGGCCAGGAACTTATTAATTTTTTTTATTTAACAATAAGAACATTTCTATTTTGTAGTTGACAAGACTAAAACTAAGGGAGAGTTTAAAAAAGCAGAAGATTCAAACATTCAACTCCAAAACTCTGCAATGTAATTTAAAAAACAAAACACTAAAACAGAAGTTTCTTCTAGTAATGTTTAAGAACTTTCTACTTTGGCCTGACTTTTTGTGACTCAATACCAAAATCCTATTGCACACATGCATGTGCAACTTCAGATTATGCCCATGGTATTAGCATTACTGTTAAGGTAGAAGGACCCTCTCAAAAACATGTCTGCCCACAAGCTAGGCAATTGACTGCTGTAAGGACAAACAATGATTGCACAATTTCACAGAACAATTCCTTAATGCTGGGCACACTTACACCGCTGTAACTTTACATTACGCAGGCATGCACAGGCTACAAGCCAACAGAGTTAATGCAACCTAATCTGACTACAGTACACTGTTTTTACTACAGCAAACTAAAGAATTTGAATCTTGTAGAACTTTCAAGACCAACAATTAATGTGGCATGAAATTAGCCTATGACACAAACTGCGTTATAGCCCTAGTGGTATACAGAGTGAACGGTTTCTTGGCTTCACAAGATTATACAAGGTAAAGAAACAGAACAGTCAGGCACATCCTGGTAAGTGTAGACAAGCCATTTAATGCAACATCAAACGGGTATGCCATGCATATACTGTATGGCCAATATATTTAATAACACATCATAAACTATATAACTATTTGAGAACCAGAAATAGTTAGAAGAAAACAGTAAGGTCTATAATAGGGATTCCCAACCTAAGGCCTGTAGGCCGGATCTGATCCACAGTGCCATTTCATGTGGCCCCCCACCCCTCCAAGGGCAATTGAGAAACAAAATGGCCACCCCCTTGAAGGTGTTAGAACAAAATGGCCACTCCCATCATGCAGGCAGGGCAAAATGTCCGTCTGGCCCTTGAAGCTGACTGAGAGTGTGACCTGGCCCCCGGCTTGAAAAGGTTGGGAACTCCTGGTTTATAAGGACAGACATAAGTAAACAACAAATTACAACTCTGCTCAATATGATGATAACAGACTATTAATAAACCATATTGGCTTATTTCTCATTTGCTTTAAGTATAGGTGCTTCTATGTGATACATTCTGTCACGTTCTCTTCCCAAAGCTGGAATTTAAAGAACTGCACATTTAGTGATTAAAAACCACAGTCACACAACTACTAATAACACTCTATCTTAGCCAGTAAGAGAAGTCTGTACAGTACATAGTTCTTAGGAGTCATGTTATACCTGGTCTGTCCTTATGTAGTTTTGGAGGAGGGACAACATGGAGGCCATGTCTACAGTATGGCCTAACACTATTTTTAATGGCCAGGAAAGCCATAAAATAATTTAAAAATACATCCTTTTGTAATGAAAGCAAAAATGACTACATTTAAAAAAGCTTGTGGACATTTAAAAAACCCCACTTTGTAAGTGTGTTAGACTCTAAGCACAATGACAGGCTATGGTTTAAAGCTCCACAAAAATTCACATTTCTCCCATCAATCATCCTTGAATGTTTATACTCCAACTCAGACTTCCCTGGACTCTCAGACCACAAGATGTTTTATACATTTTGAGAACCTGCCATTCTTTCCCCCACATAACTTAACTACAAATCATTACACATACTGCTGTCTCTCCCTTCTAAATTTTCAGGTTTTTCACTAACAACCTCTCTCTCTCTCTCTCTCTCTCTCTCTCTCACACACACACACACACACACACACACCACCACCACCACCACCACCACCACTTCTCTCACCCAGCTCACCTGTATCCCTGCCCAGTCTAAAAGACATATAAACACAACACTATGTAATCCAATAATTACATACAAAAATTGAAGTTTATTTTAAACTATGAATTATTTTATTCATACAACAGAAACAAGTCTTTCATGGCTTAAAAGATCAGGAGAACTGTGTAGTGTTGGCCCTGAGTTTATTATTATTATTATTAACCTCCACTTACTGCTGCTGATACTGTTTACTATGAATACTGTTATGGTTTTAAGATTTTCTGATGTCATCTGGTTTTGTCTCTTGTGTTTCTATTGGCTATCACTGGATGATTTTATCCTAACCGTATATATATTTGATGCAAGCACTGCTCATTTTATATATACAGTGGTACCACGCTTAAAGAACATAATGCGTTTCACAGGATTGCTCTTTAAGCAAGTTTGCTCTTTAAGTGAAACACTATTGTAAGTGACCAATTGTGACTTCTGGTGTGTGTGGGGTGGGTGGGATGCGAACCCCAATTTAGTTGTTAAGCAAGTTTTTTGTTGGTTTCAGTTGTTAAGCGAGGTGACCATTCAGAGAAAATTATGCTCTTTAAGCAAGTTAGTCTCTAAGCATGTGTG
The DNA here is from genome assembly GCA_030440675.1 of Furcifer pardalis. Taxonomy (NCBI): domain Eukaryota; kingdom Metazoa; phylum Chordata; class Lepidosauria; order Squamata; family Chamaeleonidae; genus Furcifer; species Furcifer pardalis. The sequence goes on from CP126897.1 coordinate 28,065,683, forward strand.
TGTGTGTGTGTGTGTGTGTGTGTGTGTGTGTGTGTGTGTGTGGCGCTCTTTATGCAAGGTTTTACTCGCATATGTATGTGTATATGTGTGTGTGTGTGTGGCGCTCTTTATGCAAGGTTTTACTGGCATATGTATTTGTGTGTGTGTGTGTGTGTGTGTGTGTGTGTGTGTAATGAGTGGTGTTCACATCAATAAAGGTAAAGGTTTCCCTTGCTCGAAAGCCAGTCGTATCCGACTCTAGGGGTCAGTGCTCATCTCTGTTTCTAAGCCGAAGAGCCAGTGCTGTCTGCTTCTGCAGACGTTTCCATGGTCATGTGGCAGGCATGACTAGACACCGGAGCGCACGGAACGCTGTTACCTTCCCACCAAAGTGGTCCCTATTTATCTACTTGCAATTTCTTGCTTTCGAACTGCTAGGTTGGCAGGAATCAAGAAGGAGGGATATAAATTCAATAAAATAAATACTAAAAAAATTAAGATGATTTCCTTCCAATCTTCCTCAGGCCTCAAACAGTACACTTTCGAACTGATTTATCCCAGTCCATACGTGATCTGCAGCCAAAACTAGCATCCCACGACCTGTTACCTTTCCTATTCCTATTCACCAAGAATAAAGGCATCCCTCCCAAATTCAGGTTTTCCTATTCACCTTTAACACCTCCACAAAACTTCCCCTTCTGCCTTCAGAGGCTCCTTGACTACACACCCCACACTGGGTGGTGCCTCATTTCTCAAATTCCTTTCTCTTCTTTTCATTACACCTGTTTCCACCCCCTTCCTCTCTTCCCTCTCCCACCTCAGCTCCGTGACCCCTAACCTCCCAAAACAAGCGGGTCAAATGTCAAGCCCCTCCGTCACAGCTCCTCGCCTCACAAAACCAAGGTTCCTAGGCAGGTAGCACAGGCTCCTAACAGACGCCAGGCCCGTCCCAGCCATCCCTCGGTGGGTTTCGGGGCCCTCCTTCACTTACCTACCGTATCCTCTTCTTCGCCACCTCTCTCGGTTCCGGGGCCTCCAACCCGGAAACAGCCGTGTGTGCCCGCCCGGCGGCCACACAAAATGGCGGCGAGCGCAACTCGCTCTCGGCCACCACGCATGCGCAAAGGTAACTCCGCCTCTTTCCGCTTCGGTGACTTCAGAGAGGAAGGAAAGAAGGATCAGCTGGTCGCCATGATGGGAAGGTCAAAACGGAGATGGTTGAGAGAATCAGCCATGTTTGAAAGGGTTTCGTTGAGATAAATAAATAAAGTTCATGTCAGAGATTATTCTGGGTTGAAAGGGGTTTTTTTTGCTGGAGAAACTCCATTCAGGGGACGCCTGAATGAGGCTTTTACTTTACTTTACTATTCATATTTGCTATCCTGCCCCAATCAGGCAAGCCTGACTCTGGGCAGCTTACAGCATAGATTAAAAACATATCAATATTTAATTTTTTTAAAAAAATCATGAAAATTAAAACAGTATTGGGGGTATGATCAGAAAGGGTGGATTATCTCTAGACTAGCCACCCCACATGGGATCCCCCATTCCTGGATCCCCACACTTGTCCTGCCAGCCAGGTTTTTAAGCTCTTTTAAGGCTCCTTTCATGTCTCCAAGTACAACCCTTGAGTATCGAAACCTGACCTTCCAGTCTCCAAGCTCAGCGTCTTAACCACTAAGACAAGTGAGATACAAATTAGGTATATTGGAAAGTAAACAAAACAAAAAGACAAAAAAAACCCCCATGGGACATAGTTTTAGCACAAAATAATTATGTAAGTAAGTCGAATTTTATGTAACTCAGGGTATTGGTAAGTCGGGGTTTTTAGAAAACCATGGTAGTGGGCTAGGATACCTAAGAGACTGTGTCACCCCAAGAACATCTATCCATCCCACCAGAGCAGACCAGAGAGGTTCTCTAATTAGGGTTGCCATAATTATTTCCCAACAAACCGGGACAGCCAAGTGACGTCATTGCATTCTTCAAACTGTGCATGTGTTGGATGGGGTTGTTGAGGTCTACTGGAGCGCCTTTGTCCTCCCCCTCCCCCCAACTCTCCTTTTCCTCATTCTCCTTTCAGAGACCTTCAGTTTATCCAATCACTAAGCTACCTGTCAGTTGGGAGGTGGGTTCAGTGACACACACACACACGGGGGACCTCTGCTAACTGATGATCAGGCCACGCACTGATCAACCCAATCTCCTTCTTCAGCCACCAAGCTGCTGTGGCTGCTGCTACAGATGCTGGCTGGTGCTTAAGTAGAAGCACTGCTCTAAGAAGGCAGCAAGAAAAAGTTGAGATTTTTTTTTCAAACTAAGAGCATGCCCCTTGGTTTGAAACTTTACAAATCCGGGACGTTTCAATGATTTTTACAGAAACAGCTGGAACAATCAAAATCCAGGAAATTCCTGGTTTTCCGGAACATATGGCAACCCTATCTCTAATTGTTCCATCTGTTAGAGAGGCGCGTCTCTCTAGCACCAGAAAGAGGGCCTTCTCAGTGTCTACTTTGGCCCTATGGAACCTCCTGCCAATTGAGTTCCGTCTCCAGACAGAGTTGCTGCCCTAAAAACCTGGCTGGCAAAGCAGGTGTGGGACACCAGTGACATGGTGACCCTCGCCTGCTGGCTGATATACGAAGAACACTGTCTTAATTGGTAAGGGTTGGGTAATTTTTGATGGTCGTTTTTAATGGTTTTTTTATATGTTTCAGAGTTTTTAACGGTGGTCCTGGTTTTTATTCTTTGTGTGCTGCCCAGAGTCTTTTGAGTTGGGCGGCAATATAAATCACAAAAATAAATAAATAAACAAGGGAGTTCTTAAGCTGTATGTGCCCTGCATTGACATTCCCTGTTTTCTAGCATTTTGGTAGGGTACAGAGAAAGCCTCCTCGAAGATTGTGGTATTTTTAAGCCACAATTGGGCATACCCTGGTAACAGCAACCTTGTGTTGCCAGCTAATCTTTGTCATACTAGGTCGGGCAAAAAGGAACTGCAAAATGAACTCACCAAAATGTGGCTTCATTTTGACAGTTTCACATTTGGCCTATACACGAAAAAAGAAGTAGCTGTACCTAATGCAGACGATCTGTATATTTTAGTACTTATTGCTTTTAAATCAGTGGTGACCAGCTTCCTGAACCACGTGATCGGTCCACGGCCCAAAAAGTTTGGGCACCCCTGATCTAAAGGAAGATACATGTCCATTTCTTTGGAATTGATCTCATGTAGATTCCTTTCCTTAGCATTGTTTTTAAAGAGTCAACTGGAAGCAGCCCTGTTTGATGATGTGACCTGCAGGACTCAAAAGCCTGCCACTTTGTGAGATTTTAATGGTCAAACAAAGATACGTATTGCCCACCTTGGGTAAAGATGGTTATACTGTCAAAACAAAATATAATAATTGGTTTTATTTTTCACAATACTTTATTTACACCATTCAGTTTCTTTCCCAAGTGCTTCTGTAGCAAAACAATAACAGCAATAATAGTTAATAATAACAGCAACAACAGCAGAATAAAAATGAACTGAGTTTCCCCTGAACAACACAACACATTTACATTCCAGCTTGCAGAAACTTATTGGGCTATGTGTATAGGCAAGCAGTTCCTCATTCCAACGGTAGAAAATTTACTGTACAATAGTCCAGTATGATACAAGTCTCTTTTCTTAAAAAATAAATGTACAATTCAAGAGTATCTTGTCAAAATATATATATACATATACATATTCATATTCACATCCTCGCATTAGGACCTGATGCTCTCTCTCTCCAGGAGAGAGGAAAAAAAGAAATATAGACAAAAGCGAGAAACCCTGAAACAAAAAGTCCCTGAACAGAAAGCCATTAAAGGCAACCCCACCTCATACATAAAAACAATCTTTATTAAAGAGAAGGGAGGAGGTTAGCAAAGCACAAGATCAATTCTAGAAACAGCAGAGAAATCTTTCTAGTATCCTATTCTTTGATATCAAAAAAATTTGACCAAGTATTAAAGCTGTTATAAACATTGCTAGGAGAGCAGTTCTTTTCTAAAATGAGAAGCGCAAAGATTCAAGTCTTCCCATCTAACCTGAAAGTCTTGTCACCTGTATGGAAGTGAGCTATGGTTACTCAGTAGTGTGGGAAATGCACTCTAGCCATGCTAAGAGGCACTCTTGTTACTTCACATTTCCAGGATTGAAGCATGGCACTGAAAACAGATTCCAAGTCTGAATACGTATTCTGAGAAGGACCCTGAGACATGATTTTTTTTATTTATTCAGGAGTTATGGGACTGGGGCAAGATCGGGAGTTTTATGTTTAATTGTAAAGGCCATCATCATCCAATCAAACAGCTCCTACCTGATACCCTCCAAATGTGTTGGATTACTATGATACCCATAAACTCTATAGCTAGAGGTGTAATTTTAATTATTTGTTGTATTTATGTCACGCCTTTCCTCCAATAGCTTTCCTCTTTCCAAAATATTAGTTGGATAATCCTGTAAAATAGCTCTGTCCAAGACTAGCACAAAGGTCAACAAGCAGATTTTGTAATTCAACAGGGATTTGAACCCTGCAATAAATAAAATAAACCCAAATCTTTCTAGTCAGACACTCTTAAACACAACACCACACTTCTTTGTAGGTGATTCCATCGGGAGGACACCAGGTTGGCGGAAGGCTGCTTTGAACAAAATTACTTTCTGGAAATTGATTTCCTGTTGCCTTATATGTGGGAAGAACTGGTGCGAGTGTGTTTGGTGTTCTATCCTGTAGTTTGCTAAAAACCAAGGACAGGTCAAGGAAACTCCACTGGGTCCTATCCTAGATCAAATAATTCATCCAGTATAAATTGAATCTTTAATTCTATTCCCGCCATTCCTAAAACAGATTACATCCAGTGATTTGAAAATCAGGGTCATTGTCAACATTTTGAGCATCTCTTAGTATAATTTAAATCAAATTACAAGTAAAGGACAAAAGCTAGTAAAAGAGCATCTCACTTTCAAAATGCTCAGTTAAGAGTTTGTGGGAAGGTTCCTCAAGCCTGTATTAGTCTTGATGATTTATTTAGGAATTATCAGTCTGGAGTTAAAAATCTGTTCACATCAGTATACCACATTGTTTCCTCCCCATCTACAACAGATGCCTTAAATCACTCCCCTTTTTCAGTAATAAAATTTATTTAAAAGCTCCCATTGTGACGAATGGAATGTTTTCAAAAAGCCCTAATTGGAATGGGGGACACTACAAGGATGCTATGGATCAAACAGGCCACAAGTCCAACCACCTGCTCAAGGCAGGAATCTGAATCAAAGCAGCTATGACATGTGGCTGTTCAATTCTCTCTTGAATGCTTTCAGTGTTGGAGCGCTCACCACCTATTGAAACAGTTGGTTTCACTGTCATACTGCTCTAATAGTTAAGAAGTTATCCTGACTGTTATCCCAAACTCACTGCAAGAAGAAGAGGTAATTGGCTTTTCCTCCCCACCACCATCACTCAAGTTTCCAAAATAAATGCATTCAATACCTGTCAGTACACAAGACAGGGGTCAGAACCATAGAAACTCTTTTTCCCACAAAGGTATATATGATTTGTATTATTTCACCATGTGTCGTTATGAAAGGATCTTGGACACTGCAAATTAGTGAGAGTGTCAACGACTTTTTGCTCTCTCACCCCAGCACAAAACAGTAGTCATCTGGAGATCTAGAATGATTTCTAGGCCAGTTAAAAGCATGAAGTCTAGTTACGTCCCAATAATGCAGCAAACAAATGTTTTTGATGTGTAAAGTATATAAAATCTAAATTTCCAGTCATTTAAACCCCACAGAATGAAAATTCTTGATTGCTGTATTATCCATCACAGTCAGTCAAAATGGAATTTTAATTTTTAAAAAGATAATAATATTTCTTCCCTCATTTGCACTAGAGTTTAAAATTATTATTATTATTAATAGCATGTGATGACATTACCCTGAAAAGTCTCTCCAGAGAGTCTCCCAGTAATATTTAACAATGTTTGTTTTTCAAAGGTTTCTATTATCACGTCTTTTTAAGATGGAAATATAAATGTACAGTAACACAGTAGAAATAAATGAACTAAAACAAGAAGTTAATTCTTCTTGACATTTCTATACATGTTGCTTCTGGCAAGTGTACTGTGTCCAGTTCACAGCACTGGCTGTTTATTTGCATGACTCACACTTTTGTAATTTTCAAGGACATGTTTCATTCTTACGATGGAAAGGGAAATTGCCTGAAATGGGCAGCGATATCTAGGGCCATCTGTCCTACGGGCAAGTCACGAAATCCTGTTTTAGCTTGGCCTCCTGAACAAAATACCGTTCCATGTTCCTTTACTTTGAACCCTAACTATGTTCTAAAATAAGGATTCCCAACCTTTTCAAGCCAGGGGCCGGGTCACGCTCTCTCAGTCAGCTTCAAGGGCCAGACGGCCATTTTGCCCTGCCTGCATGATGGGGGTGGCCATTTTGTTGTAACAACTTCAAAGGAGCTGAAATTTTGTTTCTTGAATGCCCTTGGAAGGGTGGGGGACACCTGAAATGGCACCATGGGCTGGATCTTGCCCACAGGCCCTAGGTTGGGAATTCTTGTTCTAAAAAGATGGTCAGAAGCAACTCAACAACTCAAGCAAAGTTAGGTAGTTGCTTTAGGTGGCTCTGAACAATGAGCTGCAATCTATTGAGAAGTTATCCTACACAATTGTCTCTCAGATGTTCTGTCTAAAGTTCCCATTCATTTCAATGAGTTCTTGTGAGGAGACAGGGCTAACTTTTTTTTTAAAAAAGCTATTGATTAATAGATCATTAAAATGGTAACTAGAGTGGTAGAAAAGGTGCCATTTGGATTTTACACCTCTGGCATCAACATGTCTTGTGCCAGTTTGGCAGGATGACCTTCCATCAGATTGTATCGCACCATGTTATTTAGTGGGAAGGCAATGTGCTCTTTTATGTTTGTACTTCAGGTGCCCAAAGACCTTGGCCTACCATTGGCTAAAGCTGACCATCCCTGCCATATGGCGGCTCCATGCTCTTCTCCCCACCAGGGCAAAAATCTCAGGAGGACCCCCTGTACCCCAAAAAGTGCTTGAGTATTGCATGGAGTAAACATTCTTTGCTAGCGACGCCTGCTTCCTAGGCAGTGGCTTTACTGGCTGTTTGACTCCAACTTGTGAGAGAGCTCGAAGAGCAGATTCTGATTGTCGATAACTTGGAACTGCCGAACATAAGCTTTTGTCTGCAGCTGCTGGGGAGACGACTCCATTTCCAGACCTGTGGGAAGAAGGAAAACAGTGTCATTCTCATACACATTCCATGCCTCTGGCAGCCTGTGGGAAGCACAATTTCAAACTCAATTAAATGCTGCTGTTTTGAGCAAATAGCTTTAAATGGGAAGGGGGAGGGGGGCTTCTCTGCTTGTTGTTGAACTATAACTGACTACAGCAGTGGTTAAACTGCTATACTGCAGCCTGAAGGTTGTGAATTCAATCCTGACCAGTACTCAAGTTTGCCTCAGTCTTCCATCCTTCGAAATTTGGTAAAATGATGGCAAAATGTTGAGGGCAAAATATTAATTACTCTGTGAACTGCTCAGAGAGTGCACTGAGCACTATGGGGTAGTATATAAGTCTAATAGCTAATAACAGCTATAACTATAACACTTGAATTGCTCCTCCAGGCAGAGTTGCTTCCCTTTAGTAAGGGCTTAAAAACGTGGTTATGCCAGCAGGTGTGGGGTACAACTGGTACCCCAACTCAGCCCTGGACCCTGGTGGCTTATTTAGCCCTGGCCGGGGTTCTTTTTTTACTTCTGCCCGGGTGTCCTTTTTAAAAGGGGTTTGGGGAAGTTTATGGACATTTTAGATAGTTTTATAGTATTTGGTTTTAATTGGTATTGGGTATGGGTTTTAGCCAATGTTGTGAGCCGCCTTGGGTCGCTCAGGTGAAAAAGGCGGTTATATAAATCCAACAAATAAATAAATAAACTACCATTGCCTCTTACCATCAGGAAGATTGGCAGGGAATAACGGGAACTGGGAATTCACAATATCTGGAAAGACATACTTGAATTTTTTGGGAATAGTAGCCATGTTAGTCTGTGGTTCAGGCATATCAGAAAACAAAAACAAAAAAGTAATAAAACAAAAATACTGTAGCACTTTAAAGACTAACTGCTATATTTTTATTGTTAGCTTTCATGGATCAAGTCCACTTCTTCAGACAAGGAGTAAAACTTCCAGGCATGCATTTGGTGTATATAAGCCATGCCTGGAAGTTTTACTCCTTGTCTTGATCCATGAAAGCGAACAATAAAAAAATATAGCAGTTAGTCTTTAAAGTGCTAAAGCATTTTTGTTTTATTACTTTTTTTGTTTTTGTTTTCTGATATGCATGGAAAGACATCGGTTTCTCAGTCTTGCCTTGTAGAGTTGGAAAGAGTTCGCAAAAGACAAAAGTGTCTGGACTGAATCATTCCATACTGAAGATACAAGCATTGAAAGTCTCTCTATCAATAGTACAGGAAATAATTACCATCTTACTTCCCTTTTTTAATGACATTCCAAACCTGCTGCCTGAGGCAAGTGGTAAAGGCCATCTGTCAGCCAGGTGGTCAGACAAACTGAGATTAGTGGGCATGTCACAAGACCATGACAACACTGCCTGAAAATGAAATATGTGCTGGTTGCAGAATCTTAAGAAAGTCATTTGTGCATTTTAAAAGAAGGAGGAAGAATCTTGTCCTCAACATTGCAAATATTCACTCCAAAAATGTGCGGGCTTCAGAATCTGATAAAAATCTCAGAATGGCATAACCATTTCGGATGTCTCTTTTTCATTTATGATTTTTCTATCTAAGCATCCCAGGCAAAAGATACATTTCTTTTACATTCTGTACAAATTCTACATTGGGTATACCAAGCATATGTTATTATTATTATTATTATTGACAGAGATGGAGAACCTTTTAGAGAGTGCCCAAACTCACCTTCGCCACAGACTCAACAAGCTGCCACCCACGCCACACCCTCATGCTGCATATGAGCCACTCGCCTTACCCCAGCCAGGGGAAGGAGGAAGCACTCCCATTGGGCTGCTGGGCAAAGGGGCGGGGAAAACTCTGTGCTGTGGAGCATAAGTTCTCCCATTTGGCTGCTGGGCAGTGGGTGAACTTTGTGCTGGGGGGACAGTACGCGTACGCGTGCCCACAGATAGGGCTCCGAGTGCTCTCTCTGGCAGGTGTGCCATAGGTTCTCCACCACTGTGTTAGAAGATAGCAGCATGAAAGCAGATTTTGCCTTTGTTTCCCTTTGCAAGTTCAGTAGGGCAGCAATACTCACAGAGGGGCCGACACCGACACTTCCTGATTGTCCGAACTTTTTCTGCTACAGAGTGCTGTAGAGAGAGAAAAAAGAAGTTTTATTGTTCTGCATAATAATAATTGCATGCTACTGGATCGATTCTAATTTACAGTGACCCTTTTCAGGGTTTACACAGTACTCAGAAGTGGTTTACCATTCCCTTCTTTTCAGGATGTTCTGGAACTGCACATTGCCCATAACTGCACAGGCTAGATGTTCTCCTGGGAGGCACAGTGGGGAATCAAAACCCCAATCTCCAGCTCCACAGCCAGATACCTAACTCATGAAGTTACAAAGTCAGCTTCCTGACTTTACATGCTAGATCTTAAAATATCTATGCGTATATCCCATTTTACAAAGAAAACCTTTGATGATAACCATAGCAAACAACTGTAAAGATGTCTAATATATTTCTCCAAGGGCTTGTCTATTTATCATAATATTCCTGGGTTTCTTTCCATTGGGCTTGTCAATTTAACGATTGGGAACTAAATGATGTTCAGAAATTTTGTCACACTTTTTTTGGGCCAGAAAGGAATTTATTTTAAACATGGGTTCTTAACTTTGAATCAATGCCAGTCATATACAATTTTTAATCATTTAGTCATGTGTGATCATCATATTAGAGGAAATTGTGTCCTAATAACCAGGTCAGCCAATAATGTTTGAAATAAATAAACTGCAAGTAGATAAATAAGTATTACTTTGGAGGGAGAGGTAACAGTGTTCCGTGCAATCTGACATCTAGTCATGCCTGCCACATGACCACAGAAACATCTGCAGATGCACACAAGAAACAAAATGAACATTTTCTTGTTTTGGGGAAAAAAGCAGAGAACACAGGATGCAGGACAGAACTCTGCTTGGTAAAAATGTCAGTTGTCATCTGCTTTTAAAAGGGGGGAATGTTTAGTTCTAATGTTTGCAATCTTTGCTTGCACATGTAACGCCTGCAGAAACACCCAAAGCTAGAAAATAAATTGAGTGAAAAGTCTAGTTGAGAGTAGCCTCCTCTTTTTTAGGCACTCTGTATTTTCAGACTGTAAGTATCACAGATAAAATAAATGAATTATGTTTTATGAGTTTTACTTCTTAAATGGATTAAAATATGCTAAACCTGTGGTCTGCAACTAAACAACGGTGTCTATCTTCTGCCAAATGAGTAGAAAATAATAATAAGAGGATGCTGCAAAGGAGTTAGGTCCAGTTTAAAGGATGGACTAAAGATAGAAGATCCCCCTCACCTATCTCCCTCTATTCCTTCTTCAAAGTATAATTCCTTTAAAATTATTGGCTGACCTGGTTATTAGGACATTCTGAGGAGACTCTAGCATTCCCCTGCCCTGCCAATTTTGTATTAGTAAAGGTAAAGGTTTCCCTTGCTTGAAAGCCAGTCGTATCTGACTCTAGGGTTCAGTGCTCATCTCTGTTTCAAAGCCGAAGAGCCAGCGCTTCTGCAGACATTTCTGCGGTCAAGTGGCAGGCATAAATAGACACCAGAGTGCATGGAACACTGTTTACCTTCCCACTGAAGTGGTTCCTATTTATCTACAGTACTTGCAATTTCTTGCTTTCGAATTGCTAGGTTGGCAGGAGCTGGGACAGAGACGAGAGCTCATTCCGTCCTGCAGAACTCAGGAATCGAACTGCTGACCTCCTGCCTTCCAGGCAGCGTCTTAGCCACTTGAGCTTATTCCAGCAATAATGTAATAATGAAATATTTAAAAGTGTATTTAAAGGCTTCTTAAAACCTAAGGCTCTCCACTGTAGTTTGTGTGTAAATCTGGCACTTTTGAAAGGTCCTTTTCTTAGTTGTTATTAAGAATTGTAGTCAATTTTTTCCTTTATATCTTTCAACCAGTAGAGGGAACCTTATGCCACTGTATTTAAATATTGTACACTAGTTTATCTAGAAACCAACTCCATAGAATTTAAGTTCAGAAGTACTGTACCTGTATTATGTTTCATTAACAAATTTCAAACCATTGCCTATCTAATTTACTGCTCTCTCCATCATCAGAATCAATTTAAGAAGATTAGCATTTGGGATATTTAAAAAAGGATTCTCAAAATTTTATCAAGAACTATACTTTTTTAAAAAGAAGGGAGGGAATAGGGCTCGCATCCTTTTACAGACATATTTCTATACGAAACATGTTTATTTTAGTCAATTAATTGAGGAGTGTTGTAGAAACTTACACACAGAAAGAAAAATAATTCCCAACAAGTACATAGTTAGTTTTTAGGTTATGTATGTTTCATAGTAGGCATTCTTGTGGAATTCTCATCTAAGGTATTTTGCATTTTTAAAAAAATCTGCTTTAATGGATGCTTCAGTGGACCTTATGGAGGAGAGGACTCGCCAGATTCCCACTGATTCAATGGGCCTACTCTAATTGTGATTTACAATTGGATTTCAGCCAAGATTTGATATACTATAGTGCCTTTAGCCAATGTACTCAAAGCAACTACTGTATACAGTTTTAAATAGTGACATACAGACCTAAACATAAAAATAGAAGAAAATAAGAAGAATGCAGGTAAATTTGGGCACCAATTCCTACACAATCATATGTGCTTAAACTGGGTGAGACTGCAATGTTTCAGTAACAAAAATGGTGAAGAACTATATGTGGTTTAAGTCAGTCTTTCCTATATCTGCACCATACACTGCATAACAGGACTGGGGAAACGTTTGTCCTCCAGATGTTGGTCAACTTCAGTTGCCATCAGTTTTAGCCAGCCTGGCCGATATTAGTTCATCAACATCTGGAGGCCACAGCTTTTCCATCTCTCTGGGATTTTGACACTCTAAATCAGGTTTTAGCCTACGCTCCAGCAAATGTTCAAAATAACTCCAAACTTTGACCAGAAAACACTAGGGATTAATGACAGCAAGTAGATTCCATTTCCTTATGGAGATTTAAACATATTCCAATGATCTCAAGACAATGCTGTGCTTAAATGAAGTATTGATCTTCTACACAAGAATGCTTATAATCCTTGCCAAATAGGATTGGAAACTGTCCAGTGCATATTTTGGATTCCTGAGAGTATACAGTTATTTTAAGATTATGTTTTTAACTCTTATTGGTCAAGCTATCAGCAACCTGCTTATGGAACTCTACTGGTTGGCAGTCTCATCCTTCCTTTTATACCAGTGGTTCCAAAAGTGGGGCCTACACCCCACAGGGGACTTCAATTCCCAGAAGCCTACATCAGTACACTGACTGATCAGTGCTTTGGGGAATTGACTACTACTACTTCTTCTTCTTCTTCTTCTTCTTCTTCTTCTTCTTCTTCTTCTTCTTCTTCTTCTTCTTCTTCTTCTTCTTCTTCTTCTTCTTCTTCTTCTTCTTCTTATTATTATTATTATTATTATTATTATTATTATTATTATTATTATTATTATTATTTAGATTTGTATGCCGCTCTACTCACCGAAGCAACCCAGAGCGGCTAACATATCCTGGACGACATATATTACAGTACTGTATTACAATGTCAAATATAAATACAACATAATATAAATATAACAGCATAATGCAATACAATCAATACAGTCAATAAATCTAGGAAATGAAGTTCAGCTGTTGGGAAATACTGGTTTATACCCTTTTTACATCTTTCTCCTGAAGAATCCTTTGTTTTTAATCTCTCATTAATCTGTCCTAGTATCATTATACTGTTCTGTAAAAGAACTCTTCTCATCCAGTTTTCATTAAAAATGCCAAAAGGCAGGTTTCATAAAGAAAGTAGACCAAATGTCATATTCTACACAATACATTTTTTTTATAAATACGCTTGTTGACATATGTTACACTAATCATAACACAACTGTTTAAAAAAAAATTTAGAGAAGATTGCTCAGCATATGAATAATGCTCTACTTCACACACTGTATGCTTAGACGGGTGAAAAATCAGGGCCGAGATGACAATGATGTCACTTCATTTCTGCCCCTGCAACCCTTGATTCTTCCTCCCCTGGGGCCAGAAAATCTGGGCCAACTCCAGAACAGTAATCTGTCTCTCTCTCTCTCTTTCTCTCTCTCTCACACACACACCTTTAGACAAGGAGAATTGGAGGAGCTTCTCTGAAGCTGTTGCCACGGCAACACTACTGTCCCACTGGGATAGAAACCATGCAGAGGACCAAAAGGCCAGTTAATCCCCAGAGGGCAGGGAGAAGATGGGGGTGGTGAAGTAGGGAGACCACCTGAATGATCCCACACACATCCTCGCACTGCATACGTCTGGGAGAGCTAGATGAGAAAGCAAACTATGCCAGACAGTTTCTCCCCAGATGCTCTGGCGAGGACTACAATCATGTTGAAGGATCCTTTCAAGCTCATTGCACACCCATCCTTCCACAGCAAGGAGAGGGAAGGGGGTGGCGCCGGGAATAAAGGGAGGAAACAGCCTCTCTCTCCTACATTAAATTGTCCTTAGGCTGTAGGGTTGGAGTTCTCAACCTTTTAAAGCCTGGGGTTGGGTCACGCTCCCTCAGGCAGCTTCAGGGGACAGATGGCCATTTTCCACTTCCTCTACTACAAGGCACTTCTGGGTATGGTGGAGGCGGTGGGGGGCCCACATGAAATGGGACTACAGGCCTCATCTGGCCCATGGGCAGCAGGTTGGGAATCCCTGCCATAGAGGAAAGGGAAGAGAATACTGCCCATACAGTGAAACAGTGAATCCTGTCTTTTAATTTACTGCTATGATACGTCTGACAGTGATTTCCCCAGGGAAAAGATTAGGAAGAATATGGTGCTACTGTTTCAACTGGCTCCCACAACCCCTAGGTAGCTCACAGCATGCTTTTAAGAAGCAGCAGTGGATCCAGTAACATGTCTTTCATCACAGGCAGAGTTAAGATGGCTGCCTCAGGCAGCAGATGCTGGAAGAGGACAGGGCTGAGTCCACCACGTGGCATTCCTATTATTATTATTATTATTATTATTATTATTATTATTATTATTATTATTATTATTATTATTATTATTATTATTAATATTAATATTAATATTATTATTATTATTATTATTATTATTATTATTATTATTATTATTATTATTATTATTATTATTATTCCATTTACTACATCCCCTAAACTCACCATTCTGATCATTGCTTCTGGCAGCAATACACTGTGAACTAGTCCTATATGCCCAGGGTGATTCTCATGTATCATAGAGGACGCTGACCTCTTGTCAGTATTGAACTGTAAGAGCCAATTGTCTTACTAGCTGGCAACTATCTGTTGAAATGGAGATAGTGTCGTTTTATAGTTTTTCCTCTGGCAGCAATACATCTTGAGCTACTTCTATATGTCTAGGGTGGCCCTCTCATGGACTGGCCATGCGTAATGAAACTATAACAGGTGTGGCCTTCTACCTGACCATAGTCAACAGAGTAATACCAGCTAAATACTATTTATTTATTTATTTATTTATTTATTTATTTATTTATTTATCTATCATACTTCTCAACCGCCCTTCGCATTAATCTCATTATTCTCATTATTCAAGTTCCAATTCAAGCTGTTGTCCTCAGAGATCATGATCTTGAATACACATTCCCTTCTGATCTAGATTCTATGTGTGCCAACTTTCAATATTTATCAAGGACCATCCTTATTTCAGGGACCTATTTCTTTTGTTTTGCTCCTGTTCGATCTAGGGTGGGAAACTTCAGATGATGGCTCAAGTGTCAGGATTTCTGTGACAAATCAAGTGTCAGAGATTCTGTGAATTCACTTCAGGTTTTAGTAATAATAATAATTTTGTGTCAGAAATTATTCTGGATTGAAATGATTTTTGCAGAAGAAACTCCGCTCAGGGAATGCCCAAACGAGGCTCCTTTCATGTCCCCAAGAGTTGTGCCAGAGATGGGTACGCCATCCATCATGCAGTACCCAGGTCTCAAACAGCCAACTTGCCAGCCTTCCAGCTAACAAGGCGAGCGTCTTAACCACTGAGCTACTTCAGCCTCCTGTATAGCATGCTGTTGACAGCAGCTATCCAAGGTCCTGAACCCAAAAGATTCAGGATTTCGAGTAACTTCTGAAAGTTAAAGGTCACCCTTGCTTGAAAGCCAGTCGTATCCGACTCTAGAGTCCTATGTTCATCTTCATTTATAACCAAAGAGCCAGCGTTGTCTGCTTCAGCAGATGATTCCGTGGAATGCTGTTTACCTTCCCGCTGAAGTGGTATCTATGTATCTACTTAAAAATTTCTTGCTTTAGAACTGCTAGGTTGGCAGGAGCTGAGAGAGAGATGGGTGCTCATTCCATCATGCAGCCCTTGGGGCTGAAACATCTGACCTGCTGACCTTCCAGTCCAAGTCCCTTAAATTTGTGGGTGATGGATAGAAATACTATCAGCGAACCTGACACCAAATGACAACAAGAATAGGTACTCTATGCATGTATCTTATTGTTACTGTTTGAAAATATAGCAGACATATCCCACATCAACATTATGGAAGTAAAGAAGTATCTGTAAGACAGACAGCCATAATTTACAGGACTTCCTGTCTTTGATTGCCTTAAGATTCTCTTTTTCTAAGACAATGTCAAAACTGCTGGTCCAGTTTTTGGTGCAAATACAGTGCAGTATATCATCTCTGCAGTAAGGCATGTGGCCATGATTAGCTCCATCCTTGACATTGCAACCATTATGATTAAAACAATATTTTATAATCTGACAAAATACCTTGCAGCTAAACTGCTTTTAGATTCATCTCAGTGATACGAAATTATTACTTCAACTGTTACACACTGAGAAAGTGAGGACATTATGCTGGCTGCCAAGTACAGGAGATGCCAACCCAAGAGGGAAAAAGGGTAAAAGGACAAAATGTTCTTACCAGCTTCTCTACATTGACAAGTCCATCCACCAAAGTCTTGCTAGCTTCGTGCAAAAATGTCAGATCTGAGAAGGGACCAAAGAGGGAAGAATGAAGAGACAAAATAAGGCAAGAGAAGAGGAATGAAAACATTGCTGTAACTCAGGGGTGCCCAAACTTTTCGGGCCATGGGCTGGTCACATGGTTGAACATGCTGGTCACATGGTTCTTCCCACCAGAAATGGAAGTAAAATGCACCCATACATGCACATAACGCTACCGTAAATGCACCTCTGGAGAGAGACCGTTCCTCACAATTGAGCCCAGATCAGACCAGCTAAGATACCACTTTTCACAAATCCCATCTGAAGAAGAGCAGCTGATTGACCATAACTGAATGTACTCACCCTTTAGGATCAGGGGCACAAAGGGAATAATGGGAGGTTTCATCCTAGATAAGACTTCCCTGTAGCTTTTATGATTCCGGCAGGGGTCCTGAAAGACAAAACAGAAAAGGACACAATGGTTTTGCAAGAAGACAGATAATGTGTGCTGCTGAAGGATGGTCCTATGGTTGGAAAAATAACTGGCAGTGAATACTGATGGGGATGAGGATATATTGATAGATAATTCATTAAATAAATTAAACGTGCATATAAAATACACATTTGAAAGCAATGAAGAAAATCTGATCCAGCTTATATATCAAATGGGCTAAAGATATACTTTTTAAAAAGGTGCCAGGAACATTAAGAAAAAGGTAGATGTTTATTATTTGAGCTGTAGCTCCCAGGATAAAAAAGGTTTACCGGTACTTCTGACTAGTCAATATGTTAGAGCAGCTGTTTTTTTTGAAACTTCCTACTATTAGGAGACACCCATCATCGTTAGCTGCTACTTGTATCTGAGCACACAGTTTTCCTGGAAGTCATTTTCTCAGTTGATGGATGTGTCTCTAGTGACTCAAAAAACCAATCCTGGTATGAAACATGTGATCACACACATTACGCTGAATAGATCAGTGATTGCGAACCTTGGCACTCCAGGTGTTCTGGAATTTCAATTCCCAGAAGCACCGATCAGCAGAAGGGCTGACTTGGGCATCTGGTAATGGCAGTCCAGGAACACCTGGAGTGCCAAGGTTCGCCATCATTGGAATAGATGGTGGAGGATGTAGTTGAGTTTGATGAAGCCTTTGTGTTTGTTGCTTAGCCTCTTCATGTCTGTGGCGTTCTCCTTCAAAGTGACTGGTAGCAGCAGAAATGGTTTGGTGTTAAAGTGGGTGATCTACGGCCGCTGCCTCCCAGGTTTGTGGGTTTATACCTGACACCTTCATGGTTTGTTTCAGCTGGTCCTTATAATGTTTCAAAGGAGCTCCTTGAGGTCTTGTAAGCTCCCCATAAAGAATTTGACGAGGAAGCCTAGAACCATTCATACGGCAAACATGCCCCATCCATCTAAGATGATGGCCTATGATGGAAACTTCAATGCTATTTACATGTCTGTAAATGAATTTCCACATGTTGCAGGGGATTCTGGACAATGTGTGAGACACGGCAATACTTCATGCAAGCACTGGCTAGGCTTACTGAACCTCACTTATTCTTCACCTGAATTAAGAGAAATCTCCTCCTGATTTTGCAAGATGTATGGGAAACTGGGAAGCTGAGAGCCTATCTTTCAAAGAAAGTGTCTGTCCACCCCCCACCCCACCCCACCATTTAATTTTGCTCATAGAGGAATCCAGTAAATTGTTGAAGAGCCATACATTTCCCTAGAACCCAAACTTGGAAGAAGATACACAAATTTCTCCACAACACACAATAACAGGGTGGTGCAGATTTTGCATCTAAATCTGAGGTCTCTGAAGGATGGAATAACCTGTGCTTCTTCCTGGGAGCAAGGGAGGAGGATAAATAAATGTAATAATGGCCAATTTGCATGAAAATACTGACACGTAACATTATCTCAGTTATTGTTACATACAATTTGGGCACTATTTTAGCATGCTGGATATCTGAGATTAAGAGGAGACATAAGGGCACACTTGAGGCAAGAAACAGAATCAAGCCCTAGAAAAGATACTTTTCCGAATTACAGCTGTTAGCATTCCCCAGCCAGCAGCAGCCATCTAGCCTGGATGCTTTTGAAGCTATTGTTTAAAAAAAAGTATCCCCCACCCCACCCTCAATCACAGTTCATGGCTAAACAGATCGCTGAAATATTTAGGAAAAGTGGGAATGACTTACTGTTAGATTTTCAAATTTCCGGAACAGATTCTTAAATTTCCCTGGAAGCTTCTGGGGAAACCAAAAAAACAAACAAAAACCAATAGCAAATGGTCAGAAAGAGAGTAAGTATTGTATTGTATTCTAGACAAGCAAAATACTATTCAGTGTGAATAAGAAGTTCAGTATGCCTTGGTTCAGCAGGGGTTCTCAACCTTTTCAAGTTGGGGGTCATGCTCCCTAAACAGTTGGTGGGCCGGACTGGTGGTCCAGCCTCCGCCTCCGGAATCAGCTGCAGACTCATTTACGGCTGTTGTAAATATGTTTACGATGGCCGTAAATGAGTCCATGGTAGATTCCGATGGTGGCGGCTGGAACAAGGGCAGGGGCCGGAATATTTGGTGCCATAGGCTGTATCTGGCCTGCAGGCCGCAGGCTGAGAACCCCCGTGCTGCAGTATCTGCCTCAGTTCTGAGATTTGCTCAAATTCAATATTCCACTTCCAGCAGCCAGAACCTGGAGCTGGAAATGTCTGGCAATGCCTATAACAGATTAAGAAAATATTCACCGAAGGCTTCCATGTATACAATTCAAGTGAAAACAAATATAGTCAGCTTAAGAATGAAGAGCTCCGCATGGGAGAGAAGAAGCATCTTCTACTGTTTTGGCGATTATCTCCTTGCCTGTTTGAGGGAGGGATGAATCAACCATGCAAAATGTGTCAAACAGGATTTGCAGCTTGCCATGAGTCAGCCAAGTTGGTGGTGTTTTGCTAGCTTGTTTATGAAGGAACAAGATCTCTTATGCAGTGACTTGCCCAACAAAAAGGCAGCACCCTCTACATTCAAGGGTGTGGCAAGTTTAGTTCAGGGGAAAAGAAAATCCAGACCGTTCTGTCCCAGATATGTTGTGAACAATTCAAATTTTTTTTAAAATGGAGAGATGGGGGAGGACACATTTCCCCTACGTTCTTTCTATTAAAAAAAAAAGCAGCCAGGAAAGCTTATGCCAATCTGTACATTAAGGCATAAGAACACAAATCCAAATATAGTGTGAAAGACTATAAACATAGTAAAGCTTCGACATATGAATGCCTCAACTTACTAAAAACTCAAGCAATGAAATCTCAGAAAAAAATTAATTCAAGATATAAATTTCAATGGGATTTTTCCCCGAGATATGAAAAAAGTATACAGTAGTCTCTAATGGTCACTTCTGGTAATGCAATGCGTTTTATTTATTTATTTATTTAATTTTTTCCAATTTGTTATCCCGCCCCAATCAGGTAGACCCAACTCTGGGCGGCTTACAACATAAACCAGAAAAAAAACATAGCTTAAAACAACAATTCATAAGTAAATATAAAACCAATATGACACTCCCAACATGCCTCATGCATATTAAAATTCACTTATCCGTTAAAAACGAGACTGTAATTAATCAAATATTGAAAGAGTTAAGTTAAAATTAAACTTTAAAAATTACAATTACAAGAATTTTAAGAGAACGAGAGGGAAGAGCAGGGAGGGTGGCTGACTCATTAGATCAGCCACCCAACATGAGATCCAACATTCTTAAACACAATTTTCATTGTGTTTCGAGATACAAAATATTTGAAATACTGTATGAAAAACCTCAAGGTCTTAATTAATTTTGTATCTCGAGGTACCACTGCATTGCATTACTGGATAGGGCCAATCTACAAAATCAGTCTCTATACTTCTATGGCCTATGTTGTTGTTATATGACAGTGGTGGTGAGTGAACCTTTGGCACGCATGCCAGAAGGGGCACTCAGAGGCCTTTCTGTAGGCACGTGGGCTGTTGACCCAGCACAGAGTTCGCCCTGCCCGTCTACTCAGCAGCCCAATGAGAGCACTTCCTCTCTCCCCCAACACAGAGTTCACCCCGCCCCTCTGCCCAATGGGAGCACTTCCTCCCTCCCCCATCATAGAGTTCATCCCACCCCTCTGCCCAGCAGCCCAATGAGAGCACTTCCTCTCTCCCCCAACACAGAGTTCACCCCGCCCCTCTGCCCAATGGGAGCACTTCCTCCCTCCCCCATCATAGAGTTCATCCCACCCCTCTGCCCAGCAGCCCAATGAGAGCACTTCCTCTCTCCCCCAACACAGAGTTCACCCCGCCCCTCTGCCCAATGGGAGCACTTCCTCCCTCCCCCATCATAGAGTTCATCCCACCCCTCTGCCCAGCAGCCCAATGGGAGCACTTCCTCCCTCCCCCTAGCACAGAGTGAGTTGGGGTTTGCAGTTTGGGCACTTGGTCTCTAAAAGGTTTGCCATCAGTGTTATATGACATCAAATGGTCTCTGATTTAATGTGTCTGATGAAAGGCCAACCTTTACACACAACACTACCAGGATCTGCACTGCAGCATGTAAGATCAGAAGAACAATCCTGGCAGGTCTCTTAGTAGTAGATGTAGCATCATTAATTTTATATATTAATCCAATACTCCAATAACTCAGAGCAGACATACTCCTTTTAAAAATTATTTTAAGTACAGTAATACCTTCGATAATGTTTGCACCAGATAATGCTAAAACCATACGTTAAGCAATCCGGAGGGGGGGGGAGTTTCATCGCAAAAAGTTGAAATCCTATGGGATGTATTGCATAATGTTCACTGAAGCTTGTGCAGTTACAATGAATCTTTATGGAATTTTAACGTTATGCGATTCATCCTGTAGGATTTTAACGTTATGCGATGCATGTATAGCATAACGTTAAAAATCGGATAACGCCAAGACTCGTGGAACCAAGTTTTAGCGTTATCCGGGGTTCTACTTACCCTTATTGTAACGTCTGCCTTTTTTCTTTTTTGCTATACTGTATTATGCTGGTCCTGAACCGCAATTTTAACCTACAGTAAAACCCTGTATAATGATTTTAATTCGCAATGCGATTATTTCGTTGTATGACTTTTCCCATGGAAAAAAAATCGTACTACACATTTTTTGCTAAGTGGTTTTTCCCATCGAATATTCCTTGTACAATTTTTTCCATAGGAAAAATAGTTATGTGGTATGCCATTTTTAACAAAACCTGTTCATCATGTGATTTTTTCGCTATAGGGGGAGTTCGTTATATGAGGTTCTACTGTATTACTCCTTTAACCCAGATAATACTCCTTCTAATTTGTATTTAAATATGTATTTTAGCTTGTTCTTTACTGTAATAAAGGTGGATTGATTGACTGATTGATTTAATTTGATCCTAGGGACAAGAGATCTCCAAAATGTCCTGTCCTAAAAAATGGCGCTCAGTTGTTGCAAACTCAAGTTTGTGGCTTTCTTTGTGGAGTCAATCTCATAGATAGCCCACAGTCCAAGCTTTATACTGCTGTACTGAGATGAGGGACCCAATCCCCTTGGAACATAGGATACCTGTGTTTCTAATGTAAGTGCTTTACCTCTTGAAATCCCCAGCCATTTGAAGAAATGATGGCTTTCCTTGTTATTTGTCCCCAGAATTAGCTGGCAGTTAGAGTTCCATTTAACAGGAACTAAGCGCCTAAACTGCTGAATTTGATGACCAGAAGCTCAGTTCGAGACTCAAGTTCTGCATGACAGAGTGAACTCCAGTCTCTGTCCCAGCTCCTGCCAACCTACCAGTTCAAAAGCAAGAAATTGACGGGAAATGTAACAGCATTCTGCATGTTCTGGCATCTAGTCATGCCTGCCACATGACCACAGAAATGACTGCAGACGCAGACAGTGCTGGCTCTTTGGCTGTAAACAGAGATGAGCACTGTACCCTAGAGTCAGATACAACTGGCTTTCGAGCAAGGGAGACCTCTACCTAAGCACTTTAAAAGTGCCTAGATTTGGGTGGGTCTTATCCTGAATGTGTAGCATGGCAAGAGCCACAGTAAATACAGGTATGGGTTTATAGACAAATAGAACAGTTGGCTTTAGAAGTATGGTCAAAAAATGTCTTGCTATGATAAGTATTGCAGAGATGCCACAGGTCTTTCTAGTCCAGATCTGGGTAATGGAGGGCCTGTGGGCTGACTACAATTCTCCCAGAGGTCCAAATGACCCTCACCCAGAACCCTGAAACAATGCAGCCAAACGTAGGAAGAAACACAGCCATCACAACACGTTAGCCAAGAGGGCCGAACACTGCCCAGCGAGACCCTTGTCAAGTATCTGTCATTGAGATCAGCCCTTAGGAGAGGATCCTGCTGCTCTTACAAGCTTGGCTGCCCTTGTTTATTTCTCTGCTCAGTGATGACCCAGTTTGATGGCAGAGATTATGTGAAAATTATAGGGAGGAGCACAACTAATGAAAAATGGCTTTGATAAAATACATGTGCCCACAGTACTTGGTAAACAGGAAAGAAAGCTATTGCACAAGAACAGAAAACACAGGCATGAAGGAAAGAGTGCGGATTGATATATGTGTGTGTGGGAAGGTAGAGTCATACGTACATGTATTTGTAAGGCAAAAAAGGAAATGTGTGAAAGACCAACACACAAGTTTAACATCAGAACTGCATTTTACATGCCCATTTCTTCCAGTATGGATTTCTGAGTACAGTATTGTATTTTGCCTTCTCATTCGTATTTGTTATTAACAGGTTTTTGTGTGTAACAGGTTTTCCAGAAGCTTCACCACTTCTATCACTAGAGTCACTACTTTCCTAAAACTAACTGGTAGACGTGAAATTAAACAGTTTCCTTCACACAGCTCTTGGACATGACATACACATGAAGAACACTCTTGCTTATGCCTACAATTATTCTACAATAGCTACTCAGAAGTTAAGTATAATTTGGCAAAAGTCAATATTCATTCAAATCTTTCTGCTTGCAGGTTCGATCAATTTTACTGCTCAAGTTAGAACTTGAGTCAAGAAAAGTGTCTCCTAATTGCACCTTATTGCTTCTGCAATGGGGCTTTTTATTATTGATTTCCTGCCATTGTCTTTGTTTCTAATGCAGCAAAATCATAATGGCAGGAAATAGGTAATTTAATCATCCACTCGCCCCTAAGAATGGACACTGACAGAAAGAAGCAGTTAAAACTGCACATTTATCTGGGTACAGATCCTACTGAATTTGGTGCAAATTACTTTTGATGTATAGCATTGCACCGAAAAAGCTAATTAAAGACATTTAGAATGCTGTTAATCAGTAATCGCTTATAGTCTTGATGTATGGACCAGAGTCAGGACTGAATTGGTGAACAATTAAAGAAACCATAGCCATTAAAACTGAGCAGCACTCTGCCTGTCTACAAGGATGTTTTGGGCTCTTGCGGCAATTTAATTAAAACTTGTACACATCATTCCTCATTGTACTTGATTTTCCAGTGATGTACAAGCATTAAAGAGGAACAAAATAAAACACAAAAGGTAAATATATTCGATAAAAGCTTGAGGCAGACTATTTATTCTTTGATTGATTAACATTAGTTAGCATGCGTAAGCACACTGAAAATGTGTTTGCCTGAGACCAACAGAGCTAATACCATGCTAGCCAACCCTGTTTGATGAAAGCCTTCCACTATTAGGACATAGTTATGTCTCATTACTGAAAATGTCTACAAATTGGGTCTGAGGGAGGGGGGAACGACCAAGAAAAATAATAGTGGTTTTAATTATTTGTCAATGAAATCGTTTTGAGTTTTCTGTTAAAGTGAGTGAATTAATGGTGCCTGTTTCAGAACAATGTGTGGAACTGAGGGTGTCCAACGAAGCTAGATAATAGGATCAGCAGCAAACATCACACTATTCCCCCTACCTCTGTTCCCTATTGGTTTTTAAAGATCAGAAGAACACAAAGAAGGAGAATGGGCCACCACGGCATAGTTCAACATGAGCTGTTGCTTCACTAGCCAGGATATTACATTAGGACTGGGATTCTCAACCTGCGGCCCACAGGCCGGATGCAGCCCACAGCACCATTTCATGTGGCCCACCACCACCACCACCACACCAGGAAGTGCCATTTGGTGGAGGAAGGTCAAAATGGCCATCTGCCCCCCGAAGCTGTCTGAGGGAGCATGACCTGGTCCCTGGCTTTAAAATGTTGAAAACTCCTGCATTAGAATCTGTAAACAAGGGAGAAGAAAGAAGAAGAAGGCTTCAACCATCAACACCTCTTCAGAAACAGCTTGTTTTACTCCTGGGGTGGTTGTTCTTAGTGACCTAGGTGACCCTTGTTAGACGAACAGCCTATGACATTTGCTTCTGGAGCCTAGGATGACTGCATTACTGCATGTCTTCGTTTACTGAAGATGGTCCTCTGTTTCAAGGGCCATTTAGTTAAGGTTAATTGCAAAATAATGAACTTTGTTGTTCAGTCGCACAGTCGATTCCGACCCTCTGCAACCCCATGGACCACTGTCCGCCAGGCACTCGTGTCCTCCACCATCCCCCTCAACTTGCTCAGCTCTGTGCCCATTGTCTCTACAATACCATCTAGCCATCTCATCTTGGGCCATCCCCTTCTTCTTTTGCCCTCGACCCTTCCAAGCATCAAGGCTTTCTCAAGTGAATCTTTTCTTCTCATTTGATGTCCAAAGTACTTTAACCTCATCTTTATTATTTGACCTTCTAAGGAGCAGTCAGGGGTGATTTCTTCTAAGATTGACCTATTTGTTCTCCTCGCTGTCCAGGGGACTCTCAAAACTCTCCTCCAACACCACATCTCAAAGGCGTCTATTCTTCTGCGCTCAGCTTTCCTAATGGTCCAGCTCTCACAACCATACATTGCCACAGGGAATACCATTGGTTTGACTATGCGAATTTTTGTTTTCAATATGATGTGTCTACTTTTCACTATGTTCCCCAGGTTTTTCATCGCTTGCCTCCCAAGAATCAGTCGCCTTTTTATTTCATGGCTGCAATCACCATCTGCAGTGAGCTTAGATCCTAAGAAAGTAAAATCTGTCACTGCTTCTACTTCTTCCCCATCTATTTTCCAGGGACTGATAGGGCCTGTTGCCATTATCTTGGTTTTCTTGATATTGAGTCTCAAGCCAGCTTTTTCACTTTCTTCTTTCAACCTAATCAGGAGCTTCTTTAGGTCCTCCTCACTTTCTGCCATTAGGGTGGTATCATCTGCATATCTCAAATTGTTGATGTTTCTTCCAGCAATTTTGATCCCAAATTGTGATTCCTCCATCCCTGCATTGCGCATTATGTGTTCTGTGTATAAGTTGAATAAGCAGGGTGACAAAATGCAGCCTTGTCTTACTCCTTTTCCTATTCCAAACCACTCCGTCATTCCATTTTCTGTCCTAACTGTTGCCTCTTGATTGATGTAGATATTTCTCATGAGGCCTATAAGGTGTTCCAGTATTCCCATCTCTTTAATTACTTGCCACATTTTTTTGTGGTCGACACAGTCAAAAGCCTAGTGTAATCAATGAAACAGAAGTAGACTTGTTTCTGATATTCCTTTGTTTTTTCCGTGATCCATCTTATGTTGGCGATGTGGTCTCTAGTCCCCCTGCCTCTTCTGAAACCCGCCTGCACTTCTGGTAATTCTCTCTCCACATACTGTTGCAGTCTATCCTGTATTATCTTGAGCATCACCTTGCTAGTGTGAGGGTTAAGCGCAATTGTTCGATAATTTGAGCATTCTTTGGCATTACCCTTTTTGGGGAGTGGAATGTATACAGATCTTTTCCAATCCTGTGGCCATTGTTTTGTTTTCCAAATCTGCTGGCATATAGAATGCAATAATTTGATTCCATCATCTTGTAGGGCTTTGAAAAGTTCAACTTGGATACCATCAACTCCACTGGCTTTGTTGTTTGCAGTGTTTTTTAGGGCCTTTCTGACTTCACTCTCTAGAATGTCTGGCTCATGTTCAATGTTCTCATCATTGTGATTATCAGGAGAGGAAGGAAATTAGGAACCCCACAGCTGCCCATTCTAGGTGAAAACCTGGACCCAGACTCAAAGACATACAGCAGGTCACAAGCTTTGCCATTCAGATGAGTAATACTGTACTGTATTGTGAATGTGATTCTGTTCAAATTGAAAAAGCAGATCTAATCCTGCATTTGTTCATAGAAACTATTTTATGTCATTTTATACAAAATTGTGTCATTTTCAAATTCTCCTTTTGAGGCAGATTGGAGGCAGACTCCTTTGTCTGGCAAAGTGGACTTGATCCACAAAAGTTAACATTAAAATACAGCAGTTAGTCTTTAAAGTGCCACAAACGGGGTTGTTTTGTTTTGGCTCAAGTGGTTAAGATGCTGAACTTGATGACTGAAAGGCCAGAGTTTGATTCCTGAGTATTGCACGATGGAGTGAGCTCCTGTCTCTGTCCCAGCTCCTGCCAACCTAGCAGTTCAAAAGCAAAAACTTGCAAGTAGATAAATAGGGACCACTTTGGTAGGAAGCTAAACAGCAATCCATGTGTCCACGGAAATGTCTGCAGACGCTGGCAGCGCTGGCTCTTTGGCTATAAACAGAGATGAGCACTGAACCCTAGAGTCGGATATGACTGGCTTTTGAGCAAGAGCGACCTTTACCTTTGTTTTATTTACTCTCTGATGTGAAGATATACTGTTGGATAACTTGAGAGGATAAAACCAACAAGTTTTATGGTCACGCACGCTTTGGTCACCTCCAGACTTGATTACTGTAATGCGCTCTACATGGGGCTGCCCTTGGTGATCATTCGGAAACTGCAGCTGGTCCAAAATGCGGCAGCCCGGGTAGTGATGGGACGCGGGCGTTATGCTCGGGCCTCACCACTGCTTCGGGAGCTGCACTGGTTGCCAGTATGTCTCCGGGTGCAATTCAAGGTGCTGGTCATTACCTTTAAAGCCCTATATGGTAGTGGGCCAGGATACCTAAGAGACCGCGTCACCCTAAGAACATCGGTCCGTCCCACCAGGGCGGATCGGAGGGGCTCTCTTGTTGTTCCATCGACTAGGGAGGCTCGCCTCGCTAGCACCAGGAAGAGGGCCTTCTCCGTGTTCGCCCCGGCCCTTTGGAACCTCCTCCCGACTGAACTGTGCCTACGAACAGAGCTCCTGCCCTTCCGGAAGAGCTTAAAGACCTGGCTGGCAGGACAAGTGTGGGGTTCCAGGGATGGGGGATCCCATATGGGGTGGTTAGTCTAGGGATAACCACCCTTCTGACGACACCCCAGATACTGTTTTAGTTGAATTTTAAATTTTTAATATGGATATGTTTTTAAATCTATGCTGTTAGCCGCCCAGAGTCGGGCTTGCTTGATTGGGGCGGGATAGCAAGTGTGATAAATAAATAAATAAATAAATAAGTTTATAAATGTTTAGAAGGACAGACTTTATCAGGCTGCAGACCTGGAACAGATTCCTTGAAGAAGGATGTGATGCTCAGGAAAATTATACACAGCACTGGGCCTCACACACCTATATAAAGTAGATGGGTTTCCCAACTCCCCTTTACCTTCTTACCTCCCAGGTGAGACGCAAGCGACTGACAGGTGCATTATTCAGCCCTATGACCACAGCGTAGAAGGTCAGCATATCCTGATTCTGTTTACAGCTGTGAAGAAGGAAAAGAGGTAAGAACTAAGATGGAAAAACATTCAGTCTTTAGAAGCCTCCCTTAAATTCACCACTTCCTGCCATCAAGGACGCCCGTCATCTTTTTTTTTTTTTTGCCAGATACAGACTTATACTTTTTAACATCTGCAGGATTACAGACAGAGGTCCAATTCTTCTGTCAGCACAGTGATGCAGTCAAATGCCTCCAGACTACTGAATATAACTTGCTTACTATATTTTAGTGCCTACTACTTGGTTTACAGTTGCTAGTCTAGCAGGGGATAAGCAGTGGCTTTAGCAGGAAGATAAAATGAGACAGCACATTTTAGCAGGCAGCAGAAAGGAAAACTGTGGTGTCCACACATTTTTAATCCTTCTCTGAGGCAAGGGAATGCTTTGTCTTATAAATGACTAGACATCCTTTTGAAGCTAATTAGCACTGTTTGAATTCTAAGATAAAAGATAACGGAACCCTTAATGAAATCCACAAGTCCTAGGTCCTGACTCCTACCAATCTGAGCCAAATCACAGCTCTCTTTGCAAAATGGGAAGAGAGTGCAGTTTGGGGACAAAATTCTGTGCCTGCTATAATAATAATAATAATAATAATAATAATAATAATAATAATAATAATAATAATAATAATAATAATAATAATAATAATAATAATAATAATAATAATAATAATAATAATAATAATAATTTCTGGGTTGAAAGGATTTTTGCTGGAGAATCTCCTCTGAGGGAATGCCCAAATAAGGCACCATTCATGTCCCCAAGATTTTCCCCCACCAAAGTGGTCCTTATTTATCTACTTGCAATTTCTTGCTTTCGATCTGCTAGCTTGTGCCTAATATAATACTAACATTCAAAAACTACTCTTGTCCCTAAAAAGCAAGCTGTAAAGGAATAGGGGTTGCGTGCTTTGCATTTTAAAAGTAAACTAGATTTTTTGATTTCTTGTTCCCAGGGACAGAGAAGGAAAGTGACCTTCAAAAGCAGGAGTAGGGTAGAAGATTGTATATGTAGTCAAAACAATCTGTAGTCTGTGGGAACAGATCTAAGTTTGATAGGCATTGTATTCTATGCTGTGATTGTCTGAAACCCTTTAGAAGGAGGGATAAGCGTGGAAAACTGTGTTTCTGATACGAAAAGAAGGGGGAGAGAAAAAGGGAAATTTGGCTGCTTTGGATTACAAACATCGAATGGAGAGGCTTGAGAGTAAAATCTAACAAAAATGTAGTCTTTAAGTAATAAGCCAGGCTAGGCCAGGCAGAAAGCTAGTAAGATTTTCTTGTTTTCATATTGGAGTGGTATTTTGTAATTATCTTCCTCTGCTTTAATCTTTTGAAACTTAATATCTGTGCACTAAATAAATAATCATTTGAACCCAGACCTTGTCTCTGGTGCCTGTAGAGAGCCAGTTGGTCGGAGGGAATCTGGTGTCTTGGAAACACTGCCATAAGCTATTTTAAGTTATTTGGACTGCATGTCCTACCTGTGCTGGCTGGTTTGTAAGCTCAAACAGTCAGAGCGTGATACCTATCACAGTTACTCTTGCCCAGTGGTGGTGAACCTATGGCACATGTGCCAGAGGTGGCACGTGGAGCCCTCTCTGTGGGCATCCATGTGGTTGGCCCAGCACAGAGTTTGCCCTGCCCCTCTGCCCAGTAGACCAATGGGAGCGCTTCCTCCCTCCCCCAGCACAGATTTTGCCCTGCCTCTCTGCCCAGCAGTCCAATGGGAGAGTTTCCTCCCTCCCCTGTTATCGTGTTGGCGTTTTGTGATAAATAAGTGGGTTTGGGGTTGCAGTTTGGGCACTCGATCTCTAAAAGGTTGGCCATCACTGCTCTAGCCTAAAGCAGGTCCTTGGATGTCCAGGAACCACACCAAAGGGGTGTAGACTTCACTGCTGCTGAAGGCAGGGAGAGAGAGGTATATGGTAGGGATGTGATGATGAACTTGGCACTCCAGGTGTTTTTGGACTTCAATTTCCAGAAGTGTTTGTGCAGTAAACCCATTCATGTGGATTCACAGAGAATCGGGCTTCTGGGAATTGAAGTTCAAGAACACCTAGAGTGCCAAGTGCCATCACAGTAGTAGGGAGTCGAAGGCAAAGGGCCCGAGATCAGTTTCACCCTCCTTCACCTTTACACAAGCCAAGAAGGGAGCCCAAAAAACCATTGTTTTAATATTCCTTCTAACTGATTTCAATCCTGAAATCTATTTTTCCCCAAATTAAGAAAGCAAATACTTGAAGGTTACTTCAAAACTGTGTCAGCCATGCCAGTTCTGGCACACAGAAATAATAAAAAAGTTTGAAGTTTCCGCTACATGTTCAACCTGCCTCTGTCCTGCTTCTCTGGTTCCCATGGCGCTACTAAAAAGAGCAGTCATGCCTTTGACACCATTTGCCCCAGCTGGCTGTAATAACTCATTGTTTTCCTATATTCAAGATCTTTCTACAATTTATATTCAGAAGTTCAGTTCAGCAAAGCTTCTCTCTAACTTTCATTCAATGTCTCCTCTCTACAACGTCTTGTTCTAATTGCTTCTAAATTAGTCCCATGCAGACAGATGGTTTTATTACAAGCTTCCTTCCTTATATTCCTTTTATTGCAAACTGTTGTTTTGCTGTTTAAAAAAAAGAGAGAGTAAAGGATGAGAATAAAAGAAGCAGCTGGTTATTAATCCTTTCGCTTGGAAATCAGGAGCTGACTAAATGGTGGGCAATGGAGGGATTATTCACCAGTATCAATAACACAGGCTGTGCTGAGCAAGAAGTAATAAAGGGCAGAAGTAGACCAAAATCCAATTCTGAATCTCAACCAGAGAGACTCTTTGAATTACCAGTACTTGCTGAATGGTAAGTTTGTGGCCTTGGGCAAACTGCACAGTCCTGGGGCATCCCTAGAGGAAAGGAATGGTAAACTACTTCGGTGTACTCTCTACTTAGAAAACCCTGAAAACGGTTGCCAGAATTTACTTGAAGCCACACAATTATTATTACAGTATTAAATCAACACATGCAAATCCCACTGGCGCAAAACTTTCTAGCAATTTACCTTTGTTTAAGGCAAGGGTTCTCAATGGGGTTTTTTTTTCCAGCCACGGGCCAGACCACACCCCCTCAGACAGCTGAGCGGGCCAGTCTGGTGCCGTAAAATGCACCCACAGTTGTCATAAACACATTTACAACGGCCGTTGATTCATTTATGACTGTAGTAAATGTGTTTATGACAGCTGCAGACTCATTTATGGCTGTTGTAAATGTGTTTATGTGGCCATAAATGAGTCTGCAGCTGATTCCAGTGGTGGCTGAGGGGGCAGCTGCAGCAAGGTCAAGGGATGGATTATTTGGCGCTGTGGGTCAGATTCGGCCTGTGGGCCGTAGGTTGTGAACCCCTGGTTTAAGGGGAACCACATAAGCTATGAGAGCAAATTGCCACTCACAGATGAAGTGCGGGTTGTGTTGGATATACCTGCCAATCACACAATCAGGCATGTGCCCAGAAGCACAGCCAATGCCTCACTAATGAGGGGCATTTTGCTGCTTCAATTTATGTGATTCTCTTCTGCAAGTGTAAATCACCTATAGAATTGTGACCATTGATTGTGCCCTATTGGCACAGTAGTTAAACTGCTGTCCTGCAACCAAAAGGTTGTGAGTTTGATCCTGACCAGGAAAACAATGCATAGCAATTCCAAGCTGGATGAGTTTTCTGGCAATTGTTCTGCATGGTTCCAGGAAAAGACTTCGCCAACCCTGGCTGTCAGAGAATTTAACCTGAAGAGGTTGGAACAAGCTAATTTATAATTCTTAATATAATGTGGAAAGGGCAACAATATCCCCCAAGCATCTTTCTGTGTAACAGCCCGAACTGAAACAAGGCCGCCAAATTACAGCTTTATTTCTATGTCAACATTGTTCTTTGCTGGAAAAGTACGTCCCTCACCTCCATGAACCCATGTTCAGAGAACAACAAACAGCTCTATTTCTTGCCCCATGTTCAGATTGCTGCAGTGCTTATGAATAAGGCTGACATTTTGCCAGGAAGTCTGTGCTTTGAACAGCTGAGTAATACGCAGGAATTCAGCAAATGACATTTTCCACATCACTGCATCTTCATGCTGACAAAAGTTGCATATGCTGGATTTTTGCCTGTCATGTAATTCTTACAGACGTAGCAACCATGGTAAGCAAAGAAGTGTCAGACTTATTTAATGGTGACTGGATGAACCATACTGTGTATGCATGTCTGTGGGTAGATGGGTGGGTGGGTTTTGCTCAGAACATCACAGTTTCTTCTACTGCAAAGAATATATGTTAAAGAGAAATATATACGGTAAACACACAGACGGTGGAGCCTGCATCCAAATTGTTAACCACATTTACCAGAGAGGACTGGCGTAGGAATGACATGCAAGTAAAACTCACTCTTTCTGGTGGTAGATTTAGATTATTTTTGTAGACATTTACTGTACAGCCATACCTCGCATAACGAATTTAATGTGTTCTGCGAGGCTGCTCACTATGCGGAAAATTCGCTATGCGAGTCAGACTCACATAACAAATTTTTCGCTATGCGAGTTAGACTTTTCCCTATGGAAAAACTCGCATAATGAGCGTTTCTATGGGGAAAACTTGCATAGTGAAAAATTTTTGCTATGTGAGATTTCCCCATAGAAACGCTCGTTATGTGAGCTTTTCCATAGGGAAAAGTCCGACTCGCAAAGCGAAAAATTCGTTATGCAAGTCGGACCGCTTAGCGAAAAACTTGCTCGTTATGCGAGTTTTTCGCTAAGCGAAACGCTCGTTATGCGAGGTTTGACTGTATTTGCCGGCGCATAAGACACATTTCCCCACTTAAAATGCACTGGAAAAATGGAGTGTGTCTTATACTCCGATGCGTCAAATATGCCAGGAAATACGGTTTATATCTAGTGATTTTAACTGCATGGAAAGCCAGCCCCTGCAACCTCAAGGCAAGCAGCAGGGGATCTTTATCACAATAATAATTAGAACCCTCTTTTCTCACATTTTAGAATAGGTACGGGACCTTGGCACCAGTTTCTTCACTGTCTAACAGAGTTTGACAGACATCTGTGTTATATTACACTTCAGGAGTACAGGAATAGCACCCCACCTGCTAATGAGTGCAACATTTTACTAGCTGAAATAATCAGCTTTCATTTTTAGGAACACAGGTTTCTAGTCTTCGTGAACATTCCTTGAAAATGTGTAGAAGGTTCGCACTCAGATCTCAGAAAGCAAAAGACATATCTTAACCAGATTTCCACTCTTGGTAAGAGGGTGTGTCATGTTCTGCAGAGATCATCAAGCAGGCTTAGAAGGAGCAAAACCATAAAGAATCAGACAAATTAATAAAAAATAATTTGTAAAGAAAGAGAAACTATAGATAAATGAGTAAAGATCACTGGAATTGACAACAAATATTTAAGCCAGGGGTTCCCAAACTTTTCAAGCCAGGGGCTGGATCATGGTCTCTCAGCCAGCTTCGAGGGCCAGATGGCCATTTTGCCCTGCCTGCAAGATGGGGGTGACCATTTTGTCCCAACAGCTTCAAAGGGATAGCCATTTTGTTTCTCAAATGCCCCTGGAGGGGTGGGGGCCCACATGAAATGGTGCTGCAGGCCAGATCTGACCCATAGGCTTTAGGTTGGGAACCCCTACTTTAAGCAATCATTGATAGCCAAATCTACCTGTGCCTCCACCCTTTCAGTATAAAAGATAGCAAGAGGTGTGGCACTCACACGGCTGCAACCTTGATGAATTTCTTCAGCAGGTGAGCCCGCTTCCCCAGTGACTCACACAGCAACACCTCGGTGGCCACCCAATGTTGAACTTCACTGCAACGCTGCAGCAGCAGTTCCAGATTGGCTGTCTCTCGTCTGCCCCGTTCACCATGAAACACGTAGTCCACAAATTCCAGCTGGGGGAAAATTATTTGATAGGGGAGAAATAATCAATATGCATTGTGCCTTCCATAGGGTGGACTGAAGACAAGGGGTATGTCCAGTGATGGGTTGTCAAAATCTTCGCTACCCCACCATGATGTCATCGACATCATGGGCGTAGCCGACGTCATGACGTCATGACATCATGGGCAGAGCAAATAATATTTTTTTTAAAAAAAATGTCTGTGCATGCGTCAAACGGAGGTTTGATGCATGCGCAGTTCCGAGCAGCCATTTTGGCTGCCCAGAAAAAACATTTTTGGAGGGGGCCGGAGAGGCAACAGAACCGGTCACTCAGGGTTTTATACCCCTCCCCTTCCTGATGGGCGTAGCTACCGGTTTGGGCGAACCGGTCCGAACCGGTCCGAACCGGTAACATCCCATCACTGGGTACATCCCCTTTTGTACTAGAATCACAATGCACTAGAATCACACAGAAAGAGCCTCCTCGAAGATTGTGGTATTTGTGACCCACAATCGGGCATACCCTGGTAACAGCAACCTTGTGTTGCTGGCTAATCTTTCTCACACTAGGTCAGATGAAAGGTGCCTTCATTTTGGCAGTTCCATGTCTGGCCTAGACACAGAATTAAAAAACGCCAGCCATGCCATCAGTAGTTCTTTTTATGTATGAGGAGGAGAAGGAAAGCAATTACAGAAGAGTGGCCAAGGCTTAGTTGTCATTGAAATGTGGAGCTTTTGGCCAATGTCTTAAAGTTAAGCATATAAAAGCAGGGCCATCCCTAGATATTTTGCTTCCTGAGATGGACAAGATGGTGCTTCCTATCCCATCCCACATTTAAAAGGTGATATGGACAGCCAGTTGAACATGGAGAATGGGATAACGTTCTCTACCACATCTGGGGGTGGCAGAATATTTTCAAAAAGGCAAAAAAAAGAATAGCCAATGGGCCTTAGAGGCAATTGGCAGCACTCTCCAACATCTGCTGCCTGAGGTAGTTTCCCCATTCTGCTTAAAGGTACAGCAGTCCTGTATAAAGGGTTTGAGAGTTCACATGACTCAAAACCTGTCTACAGGGGGAAAATGCTCTTATAGGAAAAGATTAAGGAGAAATATTCTAACCTAGTTTTCTTTTTATCATGCTAATCATCTAATACACAGGGATATAATCTGAAATGAAGGACTGTTGCCAAGATTTAGTGGACTGAACAAAATTTCTCCATTTCTGAGGGTTCAGTCAAACAAACAAGAAAACATTTCATAGCACAGTCTTAACTTTAGAATACAGTGCACATGTTTGAAAGGAAGGGCATTTGGTTCAACTTGCACTGCCTACAGAAAGTGAACAGGTCAAAGAGAAGATTGAGCACAAATGTATACGTTATAGAAACAAAGGGATGTGGTTGAAAACTACATCGTCACTCTTGAGTTATTTGTTCATGTCTGTGGCATGTCATTCAGCTCAACTGATGTCTTCCTGATATCGTTACACAAAGTGTTTCTTCTCAACCTGAAGCCAATTATATGGAGCAAAATTAACACATATGTTCATGATGTGAAGTAAAGAGCGGACAAAAGGAAAGCTGAAGCACAGTATAGATTACAGAAGAGAATCTTAAGATGGCTGCTATATTTAGCAGTACAGTAGACCCAAGACATTGTCAATGTAGATTTTTGTGCGTCCCCACCCCCCAGCTACTTAAGATGCTAGATTCCACCACACCACATGCCTTTCTTGACTATTTTAACCAAGGCCACATCAAGACATTTTGTTGACTGAGGGGAAGTACATTATGGCCTCTTTCCCCTCCATGTAGATAAAGGTAAAGGTCTCCCTTGATTGAAAGTCAGTTGTGTCTAACTCTAGGGCAGGGGTGCCCAAATTTTTTGGGCTGCGGGCGAGTCACACGATTCAGGGGGCCAGTCACTATGGCCCATGGGCCAGATCCAGCCCCTGATGCCAATTCACCCAGCCCACAAAGCCCTCGTCGCTTCTGGAAGTGAAAGTGAAACGTGCCCGTACTCTAGGGTGCTCATCTCCATTTACAGCCAAAGAGCCAGCACTGTGTCTGTCTGCAGATGTTTCCATGGTCATATGCCAGGCATAACTAGATGCTGTTACCTTTCCTGTTGGAGTGGTACCTATTTATCTACTTGTGATTTCTTGCTTTAGAACTGCCAGAGTAGCAGGAACTGGGACAGACATCACTCCGTCATATGGCACTCAGTTCTTGAACTACTGACCTGCCGACCTTCTGGTCATCAAGTTCAGCATCTTAACCACTAAGCCACAATGATTCCTCCCTTCCATGTACAGAAGAATATTTCTTAGTCATTGGTCAAGGTAGAGTATGTTCCATTGGAGGACAGTAGGACAGCTTGGGGAGAATATTGCAATTTGAGTAGCACTTTCTGCTCTAATACTTCCCCGCCACTCTCCACTCCTCAGCATCTGTTGCTTGAAACAGCAGCCTCATTTTGCCTGGTCTGACGTAGGTTTTAAAAGAAGGCTTCTAAAGTCATCTCCAGCAGGACATTCATTGGAACTCCCTTGCATTGGTGCTCAGATAGTAGCATCTGAGCATGCTGCGGGCCATTCCAGATCACACAAAAACTAAATGCTTTCCACTCATTCATAAACTCCAAAATTTACCAAACTCGCACATCAGCTCCACAGTCAAATATTTTACTCTGTACCAACTATGAGCCTCACCTCATGGACACAGCGGAACAATTCCCAGTGGAAGGCTGTGAGGTGATTTGCCACATCCTCAGCTTCAACCCGGTGAATCTCTGTATCGCCAGGCGACACTTGGATTTCATCCGGAAGAGGAACCTGGGCAGAAGGTCAGATATGAAAGGGTGGTGGGAGTGAGAAAGAAAGAGACAGAAATTCGAATGTGTGTGAAAGTTTAAAATGCATATATTTCTAGAGCTCAAGAGGGAAGACCTTTTTTGGGCGACTTCAAAAGTAAAAACAACTGTTAACACTAAGCCCAGAAACTTATACAGAGGAACCTTGGTTAACGAAATTAATGCATTCTCTAGGACGTTTCTTACAGCAAAAATTACTTTAACTGAATTTCCCATGGGAATGCACTGAATCAAATTTCCCATAGGAATGCATTGAAAATGATTAATCTGTTCCAAATAAAGTTCTGTAAACCAAGCCACTATTTTCTATGGATTTCCTTTTGTTATGCGATTTTTATGTTAACCGAGCCATTTGTTAACTGAGGTTCCACTGTACCAAGAAATTGGTCCACCAGAATCCACATTACAAAAGGAGAGGATAGGCAATACAAAGAAGAAAACAGATTAGAAAAAAGAATCTCACTCACCAGTGAT
This sequence comes from Furcifer pardalis, assembly GCA_030440675.1. Taxonomy (NCBI): domain Eukaryota; kingdom Metazoa; phylum Chordata; class Lepidosauria; order Squamata; family Chamaeleonidae; genus Furcifer; species Furcifer pardalis. Next base: position 28,102,925 of record CP126897.1, read on the forward strand.
GAGAAAGTTTCCTTAGTGCAGGCAAAAAGATGGCTATTTATCCCCAGAGTAGTAAAAACACACTCTTCATTAGGCTGTAGCACAGATTTCTCTGGAGTTCAGAAAGAAAAGAAGAGTTAATGAATGGTTTGGAGTGTTATATCCCTCAACAAGTTTCTCCATAATAGTATTGCTGGGCAAATTTGGGTTCCTGGCATGCTGTGGTGGGATTCAATTTTTTTTACTACCTACTCTGTGGGCGTGGTATAGTACCTGGGCGTGGCCAGGGGGAAAGCCCTGCACTGCACCCGAATTAGGACTACTTTATTTCAAAACTTGGATGGACGGGGCCAGCTGGTATTTCTGCTACAGGTTCTGGCGAACTGGTGCGAACTTGCCGAATTTATGTCATACTGAAGATGGCTTAGAGCAGTGGTTCCCAGTTTCACACATTTTCGTCTGTAGAGCTGCTCAGGGAGCTAGGATGAAAGTTGGAAACGAGTGGATAAGGTCACCAGACACTCCCGCTGCCAGTAGGGGTGGAAAATGGGCTCTCCCAGTAACTGGACAAACCACTCAGGAGGAAGCAGCAGTGTGAAAAAGGTAGGGAGATTGCTTTGTTGCTTTTGTGGGGGTGGGGGATGATAGTGTTTGGCATTTTTTGGCTCTTTCGGGTGGTTTTTGAATTTTCTTGGATTTTTTTGGTCCGGTAGGGACTGTTTCCCATTTGTGGGGGTGGGGGACGACTATGTCTGGCATTTTTTGGATGTTTTTGTGATTTATTTTTGTATTTTATAAAATATATATTATTATTATTGATCCTGTTGGGACCTTGTTTTAAATTTTCAATGCATTCTTATGAGAAAACGTATTTCAGTTTGTGAATTTTTTTGGGTTACGATGGAGGCTGTTGGAACAGACCTCTGTCGTAACCCAGGGTTTTACTGTATTTGACTTTTTGTTTCTGAGTTTGCCCAGCTTGCAGACCACTGGTCATGTTGTTTGGTGGTTCCCAAGGGTTATGTGCCCCAAAAGAAATTTTCTCAAGTTCGGTGCTAAGAGCAACAGAGTGGAAGGAATTACAAAACATACAGCAACCCAAACACCACATTTAAGCCAAAATTCTAATATGCACAGTGATAAAAATATTACCTGGCTATTATTTTAATTAACAACACTTAATATATGGGAAAATAGTGAAGAAATCTTTCACCACCACCACTTCATTTTTCTCTTTTATGTTTGACATTTCTGAACCTCAGACTTGCAAAAGAAAAAGAACAGAAGAGCAAAGGGCAGACAAAATGGCTCCTTTTATGGCTACAGACCTTGGGAGACAGTTACCTCCTGAGGATGCTACTGCCACCAGAATAAGAGCTTCCTCTCGTGAGGGCTGTTCCTCAGAGTATTGGAGCTTCTCCGTCACTGAGGTAAGGATGTCCTGCACAGAGGCTGACAGGCGACTGCGGATGGTGACATAGGAGTGGTCAGGCATGTAGACACGGCAGAAGACTGGAAATAAAACAGGGGACAGCAATGTTAGTTTCAGTCAGAAATAGAAAAATGGAGGGACACCTCCTTGCTCCAACCATGAACCACCTATGTTTTTAATCCAACTATTGTATATACTCAAGTATAAGTCTAGTTTTTTAGCCTGCAAAATGAAGTCCAAAAAGGGAATTCGACTTATACTTGGGTCAACAACCCTGAGAGTCCCAAGACCTCAATGGTGGAAATTCAAACATACAGTAAAAAAAAAAAACACTAACACTACCATAAAAACTAAAAAATAAACCCACACAAATGCCTAAATTAATTATTTTTACCCTATAGTCATGTATTTTAATTACAGGATTAAAACTCACTAGCAGCTGCTGAATTTTCCACCCCGACTTATACTCGGGTCAATCTATTTTCCTAGTTTTAGAGGCCCAAATTAGGTACCTCGACTTATATTCGGGATGACTTATAGTCGAGTATATATGGTAATATGAGGGCCTCCCACGCCTGAGGTCTGACAGAGCTTGTACTTTCATAGCTACTGCTTGTGGGGTACACAGAAAGAGCCTCCTCAATGATTGTGGTATTTTTAACCACAATCGGGCATATCCCGGGCAACGGCCACCTTATGCTGGCTAATCTTCCTCACACTGTCAGGCAAACAGAACTACAGAAATGAACTCTTCCAACGGTGAGCCTAGACACGGAAGAAGAAGCAGCTACTCATTGTGCTGATCCACAGATAATTTGCAAAGTCCATCACTTCTTAACCACATACCCTGGATTAAGGAGGTAGTGGGTATTTCTAGTTGCTTGAGTCATACTCCAGTTCTATATACAGTCAAACCTCGCATAACGAGCATTTCGCTTAGCGAAAAACTCGCATAATAAGCAAGTTTTTTGCTAAGCGGTCCGATTCGCATAACAAATTTTTTGCTATGTGAATCGGACTTTTCCCTATGGAAACACTCACATAATGAGCGTTTCTATGGGGAAAACTCGCATAGTGAAAAATTTTCGCTATGCGAATTTTCCCCCTTGAAACGCTCGTTATGCGAGTTTTTCCATAGGGAAAGTCCAACTCACATAGTGAAAAATTCGTTATGTGAGTCTGACTTGCATAGCGAAAAACTCGCATAGTGAGCAGCCGCACAGAACGAATTAAATTCGTTATGCAAGGTATGACTGTACTGTATTCTTTTTTTTAACAATATGTCCATGCCACTCTAGGATGGAAAGCCTCCCCATTTCCTATCACCTGTCCTTACTCTTCACATCTGACCATCCTAAACACTTTCATTGTTTTCTTAATCACCAACCTCATTGCCTATTATGGGCTACCCAATTCCTATTGTCTCTTGTTCAAGAAAGTGGCCATAGGTCAAGAGCAGAGGACATGTTTTGCATACATGATGTTTCATTTCCAAACACTGGCATCTTTGGGGAGTGCTGGGAAAGACCCCTACCCAAATCTTTGGGACATTTACCTCCAAACAATATTGAAGTCAATAAAGCATTAGACCAGGGGTTCCCAACCTAAAGCCCATGAGCTGGACCCAGCCCATGGCACCATTTCATAGTGGCCCCCCACACCTCCAAGGGCATTTGAGAAACAAAATGGCTACCCCCTTTGAAGCTGTTGGGACAAAATGGCTACCACCCCCATCATGCAGGCAGGGCAAAATGACTGTCCGGCCATTGAAGCTGACTGAGAGAGTGTGACCTAGCCCCTGGCTTGAAAAGGTTCGTAACCCTTGTGTTAGACGGAAAAAGAAACTCATTCAGTACAAAGTCTATGCTTTTCTTAACCTATTCAAAGAGAATCATTTGTGAATGTAATTGCATAACTCTCCTTTCAACTCATCAAAACCTTTAAAGACACCCTGTAAAGGGGAGCCCAGTTGTCACCCTTCCTGGCAACTGGCCTCTCAATGGCCTGCTTAATACTCACTTTCATCTGACCCACGGAAAGCAACCCGTGTCTGCAGACATGAATCTATGCGCCGAAAATGTCTGAACAGAGGTTTGACTTGTTTGTTGTGGGGATGGCTTTCTTCAGTCACCCTGCAGCCAGAAAGACAAGAATTAAAAGGTTAAGAAGAAGAAGAAAACATTGGCCATAAAATGAATCATGGTCAGAAAGTCAAGAAACAGATGTCACTGTAAGCAGGGTTAAAGATTTCTGTTTATAGTTTTTATGCAGCATGGAGGTTTCAGATTCCACCTGAGCCCATGGCAAAACAAGGATATTAATCCACATTTGCCATGCTTATCATTAACAAATATAGCCATATAAAATAACTAATGTTCAGTAGAAAACATCAATTTTTAATCTCCCTGACATCTATAGTCCAAAAAGATGGCATTTTAGGTAGATAATCTGTAAGTTCAATTAATGTATCATTAATACAATGAACTCATGCTGTTGAAGTGGCCTGACCTTGGGCAGAAGGCATCTAGCCCTTTTAAAATTCTACTTTGTTTTTAGATGTGTTAATTTTAGCTTTGAAGGTTATTATATGCTGGTGGTGCATCTGAAACGAATAAAGAAAGAAAGAAAGAACAATGAACTTAGCTATAGCAGCACTGTTTTGGCTAAAATGCTACAGTCCACATTCCTACTCTCCACTTACTTGAGTTCAACTATCTCCACAAGCTGGTGTAGCTTCAGAATATCATCTTCCAGTTTATGGTAAAGGGATGAGTCCTTCATAATGAGGAGATACAAATCCTAGAAGAAAAGAGAAGGTGTCTTGGGCTTTAATTATTCAGACCCACTTGTACCTATTGTAATATAATACACTGTCATCTCAGACCAACGAGCTGACATGTTAGATAGCTCCCACAATGACATTGTTCAATCTGATATTATCCATTTCTTAAGAACAAGTGAATGTATGATCAGATAAGTGCCTGCTCCACGAGTTGGCCAAGTTGAGGAGAGGCTGGTTCACTTCTTTCCCTAGTGAATACAACATATGAAATATCACAAACCAGCCCATCCCTGACCAATGACTGCCCACATCTTTTTTGATCCCAGCTTCTGGTTTGTGTGTGTCATCAGTGGTATAGCATGGGTTTCAGCCACCCGGGGCCCAGGACGTGGGTTTCAGCTGCCCAGGGCATAAACCAAATTGCCGCCTCCTGGGCAGGGCCCAAGACACTGTCGCCCGTCCCTGCAGTGGCCTCTAGGGCTTCTGGGAATTGAAGTCCAAAGACACCCATACGCCCAAGTGACATTTTGTCGCCCCCAAAAGTGCTGCCCGGGGCGGGCTGCCCCCATGCTACGCCACTGTGTGTAGTGTTTGGTGCAAGGAGAATCACTCTGCTTTGGTTCAGTTCCAGCACTGCTGTGACCAAACCAAAGTGGCTTGCTTACAGTCTTGAGAAATGGAAAGCATCTTTTCCACCCACCGGTTGGAAGGGAGATGTTTCTAGTTTCTTTTTGATTGTTATCAGTAACAAGCCTTTTCAATTTATCACTGATGTGCTGAAGGAGTAAGCAATAATTAGTGAGCAAAAGCAAAGTTTAAGCAAAACACTGAGAAGGAGACAGGAGGGGGAGTTTGGTTATGTTCCCATTAAAAAGAAAACAGATTGATCTGGATAGCGCTAAACAGGTTGTTGTTGGTGTGGCATGGTCGAACCTTGAATCCAAATGGCACATATATCTCATGCCATGTGCCATTTAGCATGATCTGTAGACCAAGGGTCAGCAATCTTGGCTGTCCAGATGTTCTTGGACTTCAATTCCCAGAAGGCCTGATCAGTAGGTGTACTGACTTGGGCTTCTGGTAATTGAAGTCCAAGAACACATGGAGAGCCAAGTTTGCTGACCCCTTCTCTAGACCTGGGGTGTCCAAACTATGGCCCATGGGCCAGATCCTATCCCCAATGCCAATTCATCTGGCCTGCACTACCCCCGTCACTCCCAGTAGCAGAAGTAAAACACACCCCTGGTTAAAGCAGAGAAAATGGCCGCCTAAAATAAATCTGTTGTAAAACAGATTGCAAGGTGCGTTTTACTTCCGCTTCTGCTGGGAGGAAACATGTAACTGGCCCGCTGAACCACATGACCACCCACTGAACCATGTGACCAGCCCATGGCCCAAAAAGTTTGAGCACTCCTGCTCTAGACTGATCCAGGCAGGGATAATTGGAACTTCTAGCTGAGCCCTATGTTTCAAGTATTCATGAAAGTAATGTTAGGAGGGGCATGAAATACCTTGATGACTTTGCCTGCTTTTTCCTCTTCCTGCAAGATCCCTTTGTACGTTTCAAGAAAGTGCAGCAAAATAACCAAAACTGCTCGTTTCTGCTGCATGACTTCCCCTTCTTTCCAACACGAAGGCAATGGAATTGTCGATGCTCTCATGAAGGTAGCCATATGAAGGTCAAGGACAAATTACAGGCTAGAGCTTTAGAAGACAACAGTTGGAAGAGTGAGAGAAAGCCAAGACACAAGTTGTGGGACAATATTGTGTGAATCTAGCCCAGGGGTTCCCAATCTAAGGCCCACAGGTTGGATCCGCCCACAGTGCCATTTCATGTGGCCCCCACACCTCCAAAGGCATTCAAGAAACAAAATGCCCCCCTTGAAGCTGTTGGGACAAAATGGCCACCCCCATTGTGCAGCCAGGGCAAAATGGCCTCGAAGCTGACTGAGAAAGCATGACCTCTCCCCTGGCTTCAAAAGGTTGGGTACCCCTGATCTAGCCCAAGCAATAATACACAGATGTCAAGGTTCAAATTAGGAGATACGGTAACTAAGCTATTAACCAATTTTACCCTCATAGCAGCTCTCTAATGTAAATTGGGCTTTGGGTCTAGATGCAAAGGAAAATAGGGCTCTTATACCTTTTAATAGCTTTATTTGAAGAAGATTTTTTTTGGTGGTTTGACATAAGCAAGGTTTGGAAAGCCCCATTTTCCTAGTCTACAACAGCTAGAACCACCTTCACCAGTAAGGCTGACTGGGAAAATTCGGGATTTGTAGTCTAAAAAAGTAGCATTTCCAGCCATCTCTACTGAAATTTCCTCTTCACATAAATATTTTGTTTCTATTACATCTGGATATCTCAGTTGGATTGAATTTCCAAAATACAAATGATAAAGAGACATGATGATATCTCTGCTATACATTTCTGCACTTATAGGCAACCATTTTCCTGTTTTCCTCAAGCAGCAGCCCAAAAAATGAAGCAGGAAATGGGGAGATTCTCTGAGATAACTCCCCTTCTCCTAATAGTACTCTCTAGGAAAGATGCTGAAAAAACATGTGTTGGTGGTTCTTCTCTCTCATGATAAAAGTTTTGGGCCTAAGAAAATGTCTTTCTTCAAGATAACTCTGTAAGCTTCCCAGCTGATTTACACTTTGTGGAGAACACATTTGTCTCACTACCGATAAAGTATGAAAGGGAAGCAAGTCTCTCCAAACATCTGGGAAAACAAAATGGATGCCCTTAAGAGAATACAATAACCAGCAGGTTGGAAATTAAAAGCAAAAAAACCCATTACTGCCTATTAAGCTTGAATAGTTTCTGAGAGAGAGATAGTGTGTGTTCATGTGCACCTCTGTCTACACTTGTCAGTTGGAGGTCTTTCAAGGGCTGAACCTGGGATTTAATATGTTTTTTTAAAAGCTTTTATCAGTGAGTTGTGCACTCTTTTCATAAACAGCAATTTTAAGTAAGAACTAGGTTAGTAGTTCTCCCTCTTGACACTGCATCATACCTCACTTCTGGAAGATGTGCAACGAAACAGACATGGAATATGCAAATGCCAACAGGTGTCAAAGAGAAATGTGGGCAAGACTTTGTCTACAATCAAAGGGTAGAGGACACTTGTGGGGGAGTAATCTTTGCTAATGAGCCTCAAGACTTTTAATACTAATTTCCCTTATGTTTCATTGCTTGTTACAAATGCCAGAATCCTATTGTGTTCATGTAAAGTCTTAATAAATTGCCACAGCTAATTGTGTTTAACTAACAGGCTGTCAAACACCTTGCCTGCACAACCAAGGCACCATCCAGCACCGTGTCAATTAGCTTCAGTTAGCCAAATAAGTGCCTGTCCAGATGGCCCATTTTAATCATGGCTAGATCAGGTTGGAAAGTATCAGTTTTGGTTGAGGGGAGGATTGATGTGCCAGTCAGCATGCTCCTCACATTCAAATGAAAACCTACCCTCCAGATCTTAATTGAACACTTCGCTTAATCATCTGCCCCTAATTACTAGAAACCCAACTATTTTAGCCTCAAAGGTTTCATCTGTATATAAATTTTCAACGCACAGGAACTAGAAACATGTGTTGTTGTTGTTTTAAAAAATGCTAATTGGAATTCTTAGGAATTGTCAGGGCCAGCAATGTAAACCTCCAGAGATGAGACTATAATTCCCATCATCCCCAGCCAACATAGCCAACAATGAGGTTTGATTTGGAGGACGTTCCCAGACGACCCAATGAAATCTAGCCAGTGATCATGTTGACAGTGGTACAGTGGAAGTTACATTTCATGGAATAGCTTTTCTCAACCCAAACTGTCAGTCAGAGACAAAATTCAACAGTGTGATGAAGTGTGTTTGCAAAATGACAAGATCTCAAAATCTCCCACCAATGAGAAAGGAGATGCAAGCAAGTGTAGGCGAGGATTTTTCCTAAAACAAATGTCCTAGCTCAGTGATGGTGAACCTTTTAGAGACCGAGTGCCCAAACAGAGGGGTAGGGTGAACTCTGTACTAGAGGGAGGAAGCGCTCCCATTGGGCTCCTGGACAGAGAGGCGAGGCGAATTCTGTGCTGGGGTTATGGCATGCGTGCCAACAGAAAAGCTCAGGAGTGCCACATCTGGCACACTTGCCAAAGGTTCACCACCACTGTCCTAGCTCATGGTCACACAGATTTCTGCCACAATTCTTAAAAGGGGATTCTAACATTATTTGTGAAAGGATATTGCTGATGCAGCTGGTGCAAGAACTGTTCTGTTGGCAGGAACAACGAATGAGTGAGGACAATGTCATCTAGCAGCAGATCTAAAAGAAGAAAGGAAATGAGAAAAAGAGATTATATCACTGTTCTCACTGAAGTGTGCCAAGCTGTGAGAATAAATTTGCCTCTAGGAGATGCAAAATAGCCTTTCTCAGTCTGGTGACATTTTTGACTTCCAAGTCCATCATCAGGCCCAACTAATGAGGTGTCTCTGAATATACACAAATTGTAGCTAAATAAACAATATCATGTATACATTTTGGAGAGTAAACAAAACAAAAACAAGTCTATTTCATCGGACATAGGAGTGAGACTTTATGGCAGTGATGGCAAACCTTGGCACTTCAACTGTTCATGGACTTCAGTTTCCAGAAGCCCAAGTCTCTGTGAATCCACATGAATGGGTTTACTGCGCAGAAGGCTTGGGCTTCTGGGAATTGAAGTCCAAGAACAGCTGGTGTGCCAAGGTTTGCCATCATGGCTTTATGGCATCAATTTATACACATAAGGTACAGAGTGATTGTACCTGATGTGTATAAATTGAGCCATGAAAGCTAACATTAAAACACAGCAATTAGTCTTTAAAGTGCTGCAATGTTTTTGTTTTGTTTACTCTTTGATATGCTTGAAACACAGACTAACATGCCTACTATTCCAATTATATATATGGCCATATATAATTTTGAACAAGAAATAAACACTTATGGGTCAAAGGGTAGAACCTATAGGGAGCAGTGAGCCCCAGATCTTCTTACATCATAATTAAATTAGCATCACAATTGTACATCTCTGATATTCTCTTCTGTCCATCTTTTTGACTGCTAGCTTTTCATTTTCCTATTTGCCACTTAGGGCATATTGATAACCCATCATAAGAAGCCAAGATCAATTAGTGTTCATGAGATTTAATTTGACAGACCTTCCCATATGAATAGTCGCTTTTGCAAACAGAGCATATTTTCACCCCATAATGACAAACCATAAAACAAAGAAAACTAATTTGCAGATTGTGGAAGGTGTGAAAATCTCCTCTTGTGACTATGAAACCTTTTTAGCAGTTCAGGAACTCCATCTTTTAATATCATACTACATGCAACATATTGTTTGGTTTCAGTGTAGCAGAGCAGTCAACTTTTCTCAAGCACCAATGAAGCAGAAGTAAAACAAAGGTATCTCAAAGGTCAGAAGATAATCAGTCACACCATCTCTAGAACAGTGGTTCCCAATGTGGGACCCAGGCCCCAAAGGCCCCAATTCCCAGAAGCCCAAGTCAGTACATTGGTTGATCAGTGTTTTGAGGAATTGACTTAGGCTTCTGGGAACTGAAGTCCAAAAACCAAAGGTTGGGAAACACTGCTCTAGAACCCCAATGACAGAGTATTTAGAACTACTATTGCTCTCTGTTCTGGACATCTGCATAGGTGAAGATGCAGTAGATGGTGACCAAGGAATGAGACCTGCAAATAGGTTTTTTGGGCAAGACTTTTTAAAAATGTAATATGAATATAGCGGTTCTAAATATGAGCAGAGTAGAAGGGAGTGAGGGAAATGTGTCTTGTCAAAAGAAAGGCAATTGAGTCTACTGATGAATTAGGACAAGACAACTTAGGAAGTTATATTTAAAAGCAGTTTGTTTTGTATCAGATTAGCCAGAATCCTATTGGTGATTTATATTTGTAAGGAAAATTGCATAAGCAGCAATGCTGTGTGTGTCAATACAAGCATGTTGACTTATTTATAAAGGAATAGGTCAGTATGTCCATGGGTCAAATTATTAGTTCAGCCTGAATAGGTCAGAATAAGGAGCATGCAGAGGTAATATTGTTGGCAGCCCATTTATCAATGGTCCTGGGATTCTGTATGTGCAGTAGAGAAGTGTTTCTCAGTCTATGTTCTCTGGATGTTCTTGGTCTGTAGCTCCCAGAAGCATTAGCCTGCACAGCCAATACTGAAGACGTCTGGGAATTGTACTCCAAGAATACATAGGGACTCAAGTTTAGGAACCACTAGAGAATAATAGTTGGGCGGTGTAATTCCAGTGTTGAGCATCAGCAGGTTCGCACCAGTTCACCAGAAACAGTAGCAGAAATTCTGGCTGGCCCTGCCCATCTAAATTTTGAAATAAAGTAGTCCTAATTCAGGTGCAACACTTGGGTTTTCCCCTGGCCACACCCACCATACCACACCCACAGTGTGGTAGTAATTTTTTTAAATGAAGCCCACCACTGTGTAATTCCATGCTATTTCCCATAACAGTTCTCCTGGCAGCACACCCAGAATATATACACTCCTGCCAACCTCTCCCTTTCATCCAGCTGTTTCTAATTAGCATTTAGAGAGCCTTAAAATGCTGACTGTAGTTTTGCTCTGATCTTTTCATCCTGGGTCTTTCTCTTGGACAAATAAGTCTTACATCTATTGCACTTTCTTCTACTGATATCTCCCTGTTGACTGTGCTGCTTCCCAAAGTATCTGGATCAACACTCAGTGTTGGGGACATAGAATTCTTTTAAAACACCAACCCTCACAGCCTGACTCCACAAGTTCCTTCTTCTCTTCTGAACCCAACTCAGCAAGATGAGGTATGAGAAGCAGTGGCAAAATTGCCATTCATTAACAATGTGCTGGTTGCATTCCAGGGTATGCAGTTAGGAATACAACTAGTATATTATCAATGAACCTCAATTTGCTGCCACAATTTATATAATTTACACAGCTGTAAATTGTCAGTAGCTTTCTGGCCACTAAAAAAAACCCCAAACCAAATATAATTTGTTGACCTATTGCATTACTTGTTACTTTACTTTTCTTTAAAAATACACTTCATAGCTGATGATGGTGATTGTTAGTCAGAAATTATTCTGGGTTCAAAGGATTTATGCTGGAGAAACTGAATGAGGCTCTTTTCATGTCCCAAGATCTTTTCCCACCAAACTGGTCCCTATTTATTTATTTGCAATTTCTTGCTTTCGAACTGCTAGGTTGACAGGAGCTGGGACAGAGATGGGTGCTCATTACACCATGCAGTACCCAGGTCTCAAACTGCCTTCCAGCTAACAAGGTGAGCTTTATAAGCACTGAACCACCACAGCCTCATCTGATAACAGATTGTCATAAAGTGAGGTGGATCCTCTAAAAATGTCAGAACATGCCTTTTAAAAGTACTGTACTTTTAAAAATAACTAGAAGAATCTTCTGTAACATTTTCCCTGTGGTATTAGCCTTGTTATTCTCGTTACCAATATATATACATCTCAGCTCTGACCAAGCTCATGATCCATGCCTGAGAAATACTTAGCACTTCTTGACATTCTCTTCCTTATAGAAGAACAGCAGAGTAAGAAAATATTTTGGAAGGACAATTTTGAACTCGAAAATAGTCCACAGTAAAGCATTAAGAGCTTTTTTAAAAAAATTAGATTTAAAAAAATCCCTGCCCTACACAACTTGGAATTGGAATTAGGAGACTCCTATATTCTGTATCTGTAAAGTAAGTAAGGGGAATAATTTCTAGGATTTAGTCTGACCTTTAATGAACATGAATAATTCATTTCTGTTCACACACAAAAAGGCCTTGTCTCAGGCGTGCTATATCTATAACCTCCCTCTGCATCCATTTCTAAATCTCTTCAGCTAGCCTACATACCTCTCCCTTGAGATTACAAAGACAAAGCACTAGTTGCCTCTGTTCCTTAGTTTATCCCCTTCAGCATGGACCTGGTTTAAGGGAGAAAAACATCAATAATTTGGTGCTTGAAAGGAAGAAATGCCAATGTTAACTTCAAAGGGGACCAACCAATTGATTTTTGTCATGTAACAAACTTTAACTGTCTCCTCTTTAAAGTGTCTCAGAGGAGGGATCTGCTCGCTATTGTTACACTTGGTGCACTAACGTTACAAAATATTATTGTATAGCTTGACTGATAAATTGCACAGACACATGATTGAACAAAGCAGAACCATCTCTATCATTAGGCAGAAGAGGACGACTGCCTCAGGCATAAATTTTTTGGAATCAAGAATGGACCATACCTGCCATGCCATCTTCTGCCATCAGGTGCAGTAGAGAATGCTGAACTATTGGCAAAGATGAAGTAAGATTCAACTTCACATCTAATTAGTTTTTTGTACATGGAATGAGGGGGACTGTGGTGGCTCAAGTAGTTAAGATGCTGTCTGGAAGGTGGCAGGTCAGCAGTTCGAGACCCAAGTACAGTAATACCTCGGATAACGTTTACCTCGGATAACGCTAAAATCGCATAACGTTAAGTAATCTGGGGAGGAGACTTGGATCGAATAACGTTAAGGTCCTATGGGATGGATCGGATAACAACCGCTAAAGCCTGTGTGGTTATAATGTATCTCTATGGAGCTTTAACGTTATCCATCCCATAGGATTTTAACATGCATCGGATAACACTAAAAATCAGATAACACCAAGACTTGTAGAACCAAGTCTTAGCGTTAGCCGAGATATTGCTGTACTGCACAATGGAAGGAGCTCCCGTCTCTGGACAACCTAACAGTTCAAAAGCAAGAACTTGCAAGTAGATGAACAGGTGCCACTTCGGTGGGAAAGTAAACAGCGTTTCATGTACTCCGGCGTCTAGACATGCCTGCCACATGTCTATGGAAACGTCTGCAGACGAAGACAGTACTGGCTCTTTGGCTAAAAATTGAGATGAGCACTGAACCCTAGAGTCAGATATGACTGGCTTTTGAACAAGGGTGACCTTTACCTAAGACAGGTTACTGACACTTTGTCATTCCTGTTATTGCTATTTTGCAAGAATGATACAAAGGGATAGGCCTGAATTTTAATAAATTAAACAGACATCTCACTGACATCCACAGCATTTCTACACTAGTTACTTGCTCTGCTGCTCCACATTTTGTTCATTCACTTTTTAAATAGAGATGTCATCATCAAATTGCTGGTCTGTCACATTTGTTACCATCTTTCGTCTCTGTTGGCCACTGATTGGTTTAGAATAAGAAAAGGAATGCAACAAGGCTACATATTGCCACCCTGCTTATTTAACTTATATGCAAAACACATCATGCATAATGCAGGGCTAGATGAATCGCAAGCCGGAATTAAGATTGCTGGAAGAAATATGAACAACCTGAGATATGCAGATGACACCACTATGGCACCTAGCTCCATCACCTCCTGGCCAATAGAAGTAATGGAAGCAGTGACACACTTTCCTTTCTTGGGATCTAAGATCACTGCAGATGGTGACTTCAGCCATGAAATAAAAAGACACTTGCTCCTTGGGAGCCAGGGAACCAAACTTAGGCAGCATAATAAAAAGTCGACATCAGCCGACAACATTCTGCATAGTTAAAATGATGATCTTCTCAGTAACAATGTATGGTTGTGAAAGCTGGGCCATAAGGAAGGCTGAGTGCAGAAGAATAGATGCTTTCAAACTGTGATGCTAGAGAAGACTTTTGAGAGTCCCCTGGATTGCAAGGAAATAAAATAAATCAATCCTGAAATCAATCCTGACTGCTCCTTGGAAGGACCGATACTGAAGCTCAAATATTTTGGCTACCAAATGAGAAGAGAGGACTCGCTGCAGAAGGCCCTGATGCTAGGAAATATCAAAGGCAAAATGAAAAGGGGATCATCAAAAGATGAAAAGGTTAGACAGGATTGTTGATGCAGTGGGCATTGGCAGACTCTGGAGGATGGCCAATGACAGATGCCAACAGTCTAAGCAATAGCAATTACACTTATATACTGGCCCATAGCGCTTAGTGCACTGTCGGGGTGATTCACAAGGTAATTAACATCTTGCCCCAAACATTTTACTCATTTTACAGATCTCCGAAGGATGGAAGGCTGAATCACCCTTGCATCTGTCAGGATTGAATTCACAATGTTTTGGCTGCAGTACAACCACTGCATCGCCAGGGTCCATTGTCTCACCGGCTCCCCTACACTTCCTCCTCTGTGATACTGAGAGCCTTAAACCTCCACTTGTTGTGTATCCATACCATTCAAAGGATCACATCACACTTAATGTTGACAAATAGAATCGTATATGCTTAGTATGTAAGGTTTCTTAAGCCAAAGCAGCTGGGAGATATCTTGAAGCTCAGAGGTGAGAGAATTTAATCTCTTATTCCTCCACCTACCACCCCAACTATAAAACCAACATTTTCTCCCGAAGGCACTGACTATAGTAAATATCATGTTCAGAGGCAAACAAGGTTAATTTCTAATATACATTTGAACATTAGACATTGAAGGCATGAGGAGAGGTGTGTTACAAAATGTTTCAGTACAGAATATTCTTGTTCTTGGTTCCCGTCAGGTAGCCATAGACTCCTCTAGGATTTTCTATTCCAAAACCCTCCACAAAGTATCCTATTTGCCGCCCACTCCCATAATCTGTCAGCAATCTGTTGCCATTGCGTTGTCAGGAATTTTCCACATTCTTGGTTTTTCATTTAAATGTTTTTTTGTACTTCTGCAAATGTTGCTGATGAAAGATATATAAGTAGGTTCTAGATATAGAAAATCAGGCTTAGACTTGCATTAGAAGCCACAATTACTAAACTGAAGCTGTAGTACATTATACATTTCATGAGAAGAAAAGAGAACTGGGGTAAAGACAATGATGGCAAGAAAAGTAGAAAGCAGCCGGAAACCAGGAAGATCTGCTGTGAAAGGAATGGACTCAATAAAGGAAGCGATAGCTCAAGGGTGCCTAAACTTTACTTCCACTTCCAGTAGCGATGAGGGCTTTGCGGGCCGGATGAATTGGCATCAGGGGCTGCATCTGGCCCCCAGACCTTAGTGACTGGCTCTCTGAACCACATGATTGGCCCGTGGCCTGAAAAGTTTGGGCACCCTTGCTATAGCTGTTAGTTTGTAAGACTTGCATGGAGCTGTTTGTGACAGAACCTTTCTGAATTAAACTTGATGGCACATGATAAACAAATGTTGAAGTGCTCCAAGCTTTTACTACCTTTTGCTTGCATTCAGATGGTACTGTTTCGACAACAGAAGAAAGACACATGTGCCTTAAAATTAGAAATAAAAGATATGGTGTGTTGCCAACTCAGAATGGCCAGGTCTGATGGGTTCTAGGTTCTGTTTAGGATCTCAGAGACTCAATGGGTAAGAAAAGTTTTATTCAAACAATTTTCTAAGCAAAACATATTTAAAGACAGAGAGCAAGAGCATATCAAAAGACAAGACTCTAGATTTGACAACAAAAGAACTCAAACGTGAGTAGAAGAGGGCAGGGAGGGACCACATTACAACTTTTGTTTATCTGTATTAGTTTTCCCCCTGCTGAAGTTTCGGAGTATAGCTCCCATCTCTCCTGGCCATATATCATGCTGGATAGATGCTGGGGCTGATAAGGGTTGTACTCCAAAATCTTAGTTTGAGAAAGGCTTCTCTACATATTGGAAAGAGGTGGGTGAAGAAAATATACAGAGCTGATGCTTTTAGCAGCTGTCTTTTGACTTCTGTACCTAATCTACAAGGGTTCAATTTTGAATTGCTTCCCAGTACTTTAACTAGAGATTTTTCCTTTTTAACTAAGGATATCCCAGATTGTGGTGTCTTAGTGGTTAAGATGCTGAACTTGATGACTGGAAGGTCAGCAGGTCAGCAGTTTGAAACCCGAGTACTACACAACAGAGTGAGCTCCTGTCTCTGTCCCAGTTCCTGCCAACCTAGCAGTTCGAAAGCAAGAAACTGCAAGTAGATAAACAGATACCACTTCGGTGGGAAGGTAAACAGCATTCCATGCACTCCGGTGTGTAGTCATGCCTGCCACATGTCTACAGAAACATCTGCAGATGCAGAAAGTGCAGGCTGTTTGGCTGTAAACAGGGTAAGAGCACTGAACTCTAGAGTCAGATACAACTGATATTATTGAGGAGAGAGCAAGTGTAGCCTTCCACTCTCCAGACTGCAGTTTTGACTTATTATTACCACCAGCCTTAGAAAACAAGCTTCCTTGTCCCCTTTCCTATAACTCAGGGGTTCTCAACTTTATCACTCCGTGCTAACAACTCCCCCTCAGACCGCACCATGGGCTGGACGCAATGGTGGTGGGTGCATTTGGGCATGCGTCGATGTATCTGCTTCCGCTTCAGGGTCATCACCATGGGCCGGATGGAACGGCACCGGAAGCCAGGTCTGGCCCACAAGCCATAAATTGCAACACCCTGCAATAACTCCTAGAACAGCAGCTGACTGTGGGTCAGGGGAGCCATTTTGGATGGTGCATCTTCTGCTTTCCAAATGCTTTGGTCCACACCTTCCCTCCTTCCACCCGTTCTCTTCTCTGCACTGCGCCACCACACGCAAGCCAAGGAGAAGAGGCAAACGCCTCACTGTCTTGACAAATTTATCACAGCCCCTTGTGAGCAAGAAAATCCTATTGGATTCGCTTTGGTCAGTTGGGGGAAGGGAAGAGAAAGGAGGCCAGTGTGTTAATCCCTCGCATCAGCCAGACATCAAAAGACAGCGGGATCCTCAGAGCCCAGCTTCCAGACAATCCAATCTGTCTAGGAGGGAGGGAGGGGAGAGCTGGGGGGGGGGAGAACAAGAGAAAGTTAATTAGCCACCGTTATATTCTGCCTTTCTAGCGAAAGGTTTTTAATCCAAGCCTCACGTTCCTACATAAACTATTAAAACTGCACCCCCGGCTGCTATAACAAGAGCAAAATGCCTCAGGGTGGACTGGATTAATTACTGTGCCAAGTGTAAGCCACATTACCGGGTCCCAGTCAAACTTTCTCACCACAATCCTACCTAGCTATGGTTTCATCATTATCTACAGAGAGCAACCAGCTTTGACCTCCATTTGAGTTACCTACAAAAGTGTCCAGGACCCATCTGCGTCCTCCTTCACGCATGGTAAAAAGCAATGGCAAAAACATTATTCGGAGGGAAAGGAAATTTGTGCCATTTGACAGGATGTGTATTTGGTATACCACGGAAGAGGGATGATGAGAATAGCAGATATTTGGAAAATGCTGGTTTGGAAAAGGCTAGGCTGAGAAAGAGGAGTACGACGAAACGCCATCGCTGTTCTCCAAATTTGATGTGCATTTAATAAGCAGCGCAGAATTGAGATGTACCTCCCTCCCCCCCTTCTACAAAGCCCGGTGGGGGACCCAATCAGCCCTGCAATTATTATGCACATTGAGTGACATGCAGAAATCTTTCTCCACAGGGTCTCAGGGCACCCGTGATGCTTACTGGGTGGGGATGACGGTGTGCAACTAATGAGCCTGTAACGCAAGAAATAACAAATGTGCTCACAATAATGTAGACCGAGGTGGAAAGCACTTATCCCATGGAGGGACACTGAGTCACAGCAACGGGCCAGTGGGGGATGAAGTCCCATGGCTGCTAAAGGGCATTTTGTTTCCTGGGGAGGGAGGGCCGTAGCCAGGATTCTAGATTTGGGGAGGCAAAAATTTTTTCAAGAGGAGCAACAATATCACACAGACATATATAACATTGCCATCCTGGGGTGGGGTGGGGGGCTGTTAGCTCAGGAGGGTTTTCACACACTCCTAGCTATGGCCCTGTGGGGAGGGTCAGGAAATGCTCCTTTCCACCCCACTACTAGTCGCTCATGTTATTTCAGCATCAGGAGCAGAAAGGCCACAACCACACATTCCAGAACAATTTCCTGCCTTTTCATGATACCCCAAATCAGGTCTACTACACACAGCTGCCTCCTCCTGTCTAACAGTTAGGCTAGTTCTTAGTAGTAAAGATGCATTTCCAAATGGTAGCTAAAGTTCAAAGTCAAGGTTACCCTTGCTCAAAAGCCACTGTATCTGGCTCTAGGGTTCGGTGCTCATCTCCGTTTATAGTGCTGACTGCATCTGCAGATGTTTCCGTGGACATGTGGCAGGCATGACTAGACAGCAGAGTGCCCAGAACACTGTTATCTTTCCTGCCAAAGCAATACCTATTTATCAACTTGCAATTTCTTGCTTTCTAACTGCTAGGTTGGTAGGCTGACTGGGAGGCGGAAGGACAGCAGTTCGATTCCCAAGTACTGCAGGATGGAATGAGCTCCTGTCTTTGTCCCAGCACCTGCCAACCTAGCAGTTCGAAAGCAAGAAATTGCAAGTAGATAAATGGGGACCACTTCGGTGGGAAGGTTACAGTGTTCCGTGCACTCTGGTGTCTAGTCATGCCTGCCACATGACCACAGAAACACCTGCAGATGCAGAAAGCACAGGCTGTTCAGCTTTGAAACAGAGATGAGCACTGAACCCTCGAGTCAGATATGACTGGCTTTCGAGCAAGGGAAACCTTTACCTTAACTGCTAGGTTGGTAGGAGCTAGGACAGAGATGGGAACTCACGCCATTATGCACTACTCGGGTTTCGAACTGCTGACCTGCCAACCTTCCAGTTGTCAAGCTCAGCGTCTTAACCATTAAGCCACTGAAGTTGAAATGGTAAGTGGAGCCAAACCCAGCACAGGGAGGGTTAACATTACTACATGATTCTATAATTCTTTCAATCTTTGTGGTACTCCATCCATTTATATCTCTCTGTTTTGCATACATGAAACTACAAAGAGAGAGAGAAACACAAAAGAGGAAGAATTTCTGAAAGAGATAGCAGGTCCACAATGGCATATAGAGGGCTGTATGGAGCTGAATGTCATCTGAAATTAGGCCAATTACTTATTGTTCATCTGTCTGGTATCGTGTAGTACCCCTTGCTTAGATTTCTCATATTGTTACTATTGCTTCTGCAGCAAAGTTCATTCAGAGTATCAAACAATGAATTTATTTTTATTTTTATTTATTACATTTTTATACCACCCATTTGGGAATTGTCATTTGGTCCCTGCCACTTTTCTACATGAAACACTACAGTAGGGGTGGCCAAACTACAGCCCATGGGCCAGATCCAGCCCCCGCACCAATTCATCAGGCCCACGCCACCTTCATTGCTCCCGGAAGCAGAAGCAAAATGCACGTGTACATGAGCTTGACGATAACCTTGTTGTGCAATTCTAAACAGAAACGTAGATTGCATATGTGATTAATTAGCACATGTACAAACACATCTATTCACCACAAATTAGTAAAAAAGAATATGATCTTGCAAACATGCAGTCCAGCACTATAGGGCGTGGGAAAATGTTTTGAACCCAGAATCTTGGCAGCCTGGAGACATCAGCCATCTTCCCACTGACTACACCAAGATGTGAGTCTTATTTTGAATTACACATTTTCACTTGCCCTAGGCAGGATCTCCACTGCTATTCTGGAGGTGCCAAGTGTGTTGTGTTCTCTGCACCTGTTCAGAAGCATAGCGTGCCTTGGCGGGGCCCCGTATAAAAATTTGTTTGGGGGCCCTTAGGAAGGGTAAAGATTTCTCACAAAAGAAAAAAAATTGCATAAAATTAAAAGAAATATTTATTCATTATAATTAAAATTTGGGAAGTTTTTATTAATTTTTGCTTACGCACGTTGGGGGCCCCTGTGGCCCGTGGGCCCCGTATAATTGATACGGCAGATACGGCGGTAGCTATGCCCCTGCACCTGTTAAAAACTAACCTTTGCTTTTCCCATTCCCATAAGGTAAAGGTTTCCCTTGCTCGAAAGCCAGTCGTATCCTACTCTTGGGGTCAGTGCTCATCATGCTTTCCCTCAAATGTGTGGTGCTGTTCAGCTGGAGAACTGTGTTTTGATCCTCTGAATTTAAATGCTGATAACGTTTTAGTCTATTATTTCATTGCTTTACACTTTAACTTTTGCATTTTACTATAGTTTATTTTATTTTATTTTTTAAACCTGTATTTGTTGAACATGAGTTTGAAAGATCATTAGAAATTGGAGGCGGCATACAAATGGATTAGATCGTCTCCTTGTTCCTTGGCCAGGACAAGACACAAGACATAAATCCTCAAGCAGGCGCAGGCCGTGGCTAAGCACCATTCATTCAAGAGAGCTCACTGCAAACTTGGTAATCCAGAATGCTTGCCAAGCTGGCTCCTTGCCTGCAACTGAGCTAAGCCTTAATTAATTGGAAAAGGAAACTGGTCCACGGAGAGAGACACTGGCTAAGAAACCCTTAACTCTCTTGTGCCTGACAGCACCCAGAAATAAAGGAAGAAAGAAGCCTAAAGGAGGCAAGACTCCAAATAGGCTAGGGTGCAGGTCAACGACAGAGAAAATAACGCTGGCCATTGAAGCCCACTTCAACTCAGGCAGCTCCGCTAAATTCATCAGCTTAGCAGCCACAGAGTTGATGCTGAGAAAAGCAGGATGGGTCTCATTTTTGGATATACAGTACAGTACTTTATTGTTTCTTTTTTTGTTTTTGTTTTTAATAATTTTTTATTAAGGTTTTTTAACAATAAGAAATATTAAAAAAGAAAACAAAACAAATTACATAAATGACATGACTTACTATACAGAAAGTAAAAAAACCCAAATACCTGTATAACATAATACAAAAAAGGGGGAAAAACCAACAAATTAATTCAATTGTTTTCAATACATTCAATCTCTTAACCATACTATTTATATGTATACATAAAATATACTTTTACACTTTGTACCAGGTATTCTCTTCATCATGGTATTACAACTTTTTAAAACACAATACATGTCTCACCCAAGTGCACTAAGGTCCTTGAGTCTGCCAGTTATCTCTTTTTACAACTCAGTTATTCTGCCAAAAACACATTGCATTCGGTGCAGGTTTATCACCTTTATTTTCCCTCTATGTGTATTGCAAAAAAGGTTTCCAAATGTCCCAAAATCTATTTTGTTTTAATATCCCCCTTTTTATGTTTAGTTCCCATGTAAGTTTTTCATTAAGTGCCACATCCCAAACATCAGTTACTGAGTTCTAAGTTCAGAGCACCTTTCCAATTTCTGGCCACCTGTTGTCTTGCCAAAGTAAAAAAAAAAATAGCTAGTAAATCTTTTGTGTTTTCCTCTAAGTTCAATTCCTCTAGATCTGTCAATAAAACAATTTTTTTATTCAACTTTAAATTAAAGTTTAATTTTTTTGCTATTTCTTGCTCCATTTTTTTGCCAGAAATTGGAAATAATTTAACAATCCCACCACATGTGTTTATATGTCCCAATTTCCTGGGTGTTCTCTTTCGTCATTTTAGACTTCAGCTCCTAGAATACTTTGAGAATTTACCAGGCAAAAGTTTGGGAGTTTCAGTGGATGCTTCACCTACCAACATCTACATTTTATTCACCTGGAGAACAGCCTACCTCCAAGGATGCACACATTCTCAGTTTTGTTTGTTTTTTGTTTCCTGTTGTTAATAGGATTTTTTAAAAGGAAAATGTCACAATGCTTCTCAGGAGTCATAGTTCATTGGGAGGTGCCAGCCATGGAGTCTATTCAGCAGCAAAACATGAACCCCACAAAGCACTATACGAGCTGCTTCTTCTCCATTAACTAAAAAGATATAAAGGCTAGAGAGGGACATACAGCCCCAGGGGTAAGTTCTTTTCCAGGTGAGTAAAATATAGTAAATGTGTGCATGCACACTGAAACTCCCAGCATTCTGCTTGGGGAAATTTTTGATAATTATGGGAGTGGCAGTCTAACAAAAACACATCCCTACTTCTTTGAGTGGTGTTGCTACTGTTTAAACCAGGGATTTTCAGCCTACAGCCTGTAGGCCAGACCCGGCCCCCGAAGCCTTTTTATCCAGCTCCCGATGTCCTCCTCATTCCCACCACTGCCAGGAACCACCAAAAACTGGCAGAAAGCGCATTTTCGAGTAGTTCTCACGAGATCTCACTGAACCCTTGCGAGAACTCACTAAAATTTCATGAGAACTCACTGGAAACATGTGACTGGGCCGTGCAGCCATTCTGAGAGGAGTGACCCCCCACCCGCCCCAAAAAGGTTGAGAAAGCCTGGTTTAAACTATGATCCCCAGAATCTGGCAACTGTTCAGTGGTACTTCCACATCTGAGACAGAACAGCTCCTAGAATCCCTCAGCTAAAGCTGAGCATTAGCATATTCCAAATAATCTGGATGCTCCAGCCATAATAACCAGTGGTTAGGAATTCTGGAAGCTGAAACCCAACATCTGGAGCAGAAGAGTAGCGTGCCTTGGCGGGGCCCCGTATAAAAATTTGTTTGGGGACCCTTAGGAAGGGTAAAGATTTGTTTTGCTTACGCACATTGGGGGCCCCCGTGGCCTGGGGGCCCCGTATAATTGATACGGCAGATACGGCGGTAGCTACGCCTCTGATCTGGAGGAGCAAAGGCAGAGAGCACCATTGTTCTAAACAAGGGCCTTATGGAACAGCCTCTTTAGAAGTTGCTCTACTACTGATTCAGCTCCAGGAATGTCTAATTTATTTGGTCCCACAACTGATGCAGAGGTGAGCAGAATTAACCACCCACAGCAGAGGCTGCCTAGAGAGAGTGGAGGAAGTAATAAAGCAGGCAATTCTGCAAATCATGAATTAATGCAGCAGGCAACCTGGAATACAAAGTGCAGGTGGAGGATATCTGCTTCTTTCCTTCTCATTTTCTCATGGTGAGCTACACAGAAAGAGCCTCTTCAAAGATTGAGGTGTTTTTGAACCGCAATTGGGCCTACCCTGGTAAAAGCAAAGCAATCACACTTTACTGCCCCATAGCACTTAGTGCCCACTCTGGGTGTTTCACAAGTTAATTAGCATTTTACCCCCAACATGAGAGGTACTCATTTTACTGACCCCAGAAGGATGGAAGGCTGAGTCAACCTTGATTCTTATTCAGGATTGAACTCACAACCTTTTGGTTGCAAGGCAGCAGTTTAACCACTGCGCCACCATGGTAACAGCAACCTTGGGTTGCCAGCGAATTTTTCTCACACTTGGTCAGGCGAAAGGAATTGCAGAATGGACTCACTGGAAGGTGGCTTCATTTTGGCAGTTTAAGAAGAAGTAGATGTTATCCTGCAGCAGTGACATGTGAAACAAGCAGGGACACATGAAAAAAAAAAGCGTGTTGTTTTCCCATTTGATGATTTTTGCCAGATGCTAAGAGGGGATCACAGCCAATTTTAATATCTTTATCTCTCTCCCTTCAAACTGGCATATTACTACACTGGGAACAGATTTTTTTTTTAATACAGTAGTGGCAGCTTGCAAGAGGAGCTTCAGGAGCATGAGATGGAAACTCTTGCTGCTGCTACTGCATGAAGCACTTCCTCTAGTGGGCGAAGCTGAGTATGTTATTGGCAAAGCACATGTTCACACATCACAAACTGGTTTTAAAAAAAACTGATTCGGGAATTGATGCAAAATAAACAACCCCCCCAGAAGGTGGTTTGAAATAACACACTTGGTGGCCAAAATACTGCACGCTTGGCATTGTGTTGTACACTTGTCAATCTTTAAATTGTTTTGAAACCTAGCAAAACCAACACAAGTGTCGGACTTTCTATAAGTGTAGCTGAACCCTAAGGAAGGCATAAATATTGTTAGTACCACCACTGAGGCAAGATTTTGGCCCAAAGTCTATGATGACTCCATTTAGCAGAAAGAGCAGGAGGAGTCTTCAGTCGATGTGGGCTGACTAAACTTCTTTTGGATGGAATACACAGAATCATCTAAAGATGTGCCTATAAAACTACAAAATCCAGGGACTAAGATTACCTCAATGTGGCAGAGGGCAACATCTTGTCCCTTTCCTCTAGCAACAAAACATCTGAGCAGAGCCTTACCCCTCGCCATTAGTCCTGAACGCTGGAAATGTTGCTAAGTTGTGAAGTCAAATGTTGGAAACTATTTTTTCACTATAACACCCATAATTACTGGAGAAATTGGGTGATTCTGGGAGTTGTGGCTAACCACACACACAAAAAGGCAATCTGCCCTAGCTGTGAATGAATTCCAAAACATCTGGATAGTATCACCTTGGCAAATGATGTTTCAGAATACATCCTATTTGCTGCAACAAGAGAAAAGTACAGTTGTACCTCGCTTAAAGAGCATAATGTGTTCCACAGGATTGCTCTTTAAGTGAGTTTGCTCTTTAAGCGAAACACCATTGCAAATGATATATTGTATGTGGGGGGGGGGGATTGCAAAGCCCAATTTATTTGTTAAGCGAGTTTTTGGTTGGTTTTATTTGTTAAGCGAAGCGAACATTCAGAGAAAATTCTGCTCTTTTAGTGAGTTACTCTTTAAGCAAGGCGCTCTTTATGCGAGGTTTGACTGTAATGGGAAAACAAACAGGTTGAATAGGCTTCCTGGAATTGTAGTTTTAGACAGAGGTGTAGCTACCACCGTATCTGCCGTATCAATTATACGGGGGGCCCGGGCCACGGGGCCCCCAACGTGCGTAAGCAAAACAAATCTTTACCCTTCCTAAGGGCCCCCAAACAAATTTTTATACGGGGCCCTGCCAAGGCACGCTACTCTTCTGGTTTTAGATCAGAGATTCGCAAACTACGGCCCACGGGCTTAATCTGGCCTGTGACACCAATTACTCTGGCCCACAGCGAGGACCCCAGCGCTGCCATCAGCTACTACTGAAAGAACTGAAACTTTGTCTTCTTTTGCCTCTAAGCATCTTGTCCAGGAAGAGAAAGCCATCCAGAAGTGAGTCAATTTTTCGCTTCCCAAATTAGGCATGCCTGTTTGGGCGGCCCCTGGAGCTCAGCCAGGACTTTGGGGTTTTTAAAAAAGCTCTTTGCATTTAAGAAGCTCCACTGGGAGTTTCCATATTTATTCTAACCAGGAGGCAAAGCTAGTATAATGCTTTAAATACTCCCAACCCCATTTGAGTTGATTATGCAGTATAAATCCCATTGCATGTGCCTTCTTTGCAAACCCCAGCACGGAAACAGACCTCCCCAAAGGTTCTTTGTATCTTTCAACTTTCCCCAACCTGACACGACATTGTGGATACTGTACTGTATATTGAAAAATTGCCGTGTTAGCTATGGATGATGGGATTTGCACAGTGGTGGGCAGCAACAGGTTTCCATCCCCCTGGGAGGGGGTTAGCAAAATTGGGTGGCCTCTGGGCAGAGGTGGTGGCAAAATTGGGTGGCCTTTGGGCAGAGGTGGTGGCAAAATTGGGTGGCCTTCGGGGGGGAGTGAATTTGGGTGGCCATGCCCACCTCCCTGCCCTGCCCCATCAGGTTTTGTCCCTGCAAGTGGTTCAAGGTCTCCCTTGCTCAAAAGCCAGTCATATCCGACTCTAGGGTGCAGTGCTCATCTCCATTTACAGCCAAAAAGCTAGTGCTGCCTGTGTTTGCAGATGTATACATGGCCATATGGCAGGCATGACTAGATCACCCACAACATAGGCTCCGCCCATGATGTAGGCTCCGCCCATGATGTTGGCTCTGCCCACGGTGTGGTAGCAAAAAGTTTTGCTACCCATCACTGGATTTGCAGTCCTAAATCATCTGAAGCCTGCCAAATTTAAGAAATTTTCCCTCCCATCAAAAACACAATGTTGCTAGCATTCTAACATAGGTAGGAAAATAATTCATTCCCTTTGTCTTCTCTACTTAATCTTAGATTAGGGTCTGTAGTGGCTCAGTGGTTAAGAAGCTCTCCTTGTTCGCTGAAAGGCTGGCAAGTCATGAGTTCAAGACCTGGGTGCTGCATGATGGATTGAGTGCCTGCTTCTGTCCCAGCTCTTGGGGACATGAAAGGATCCTCATTCGGGCATCCCCTGAGCGGAGTTTCTCCAGCAAAAATCCTTTCCACACAGAATAATTTCTGATATGAAATTATTATTACAATCTTAGATTTATCAGGAGCACAGCAGCCAAGACAAAAGGATACTGTGCTCTTGTCAAAACAGCTGTATGGGAGAGGGAGTTTCAGAAAGTGAAAATTTCATAACAAGTATCGTACTAGAGTGGCCCCTGTATTTGTAACAGCAAATTGGATGGAAGCATTGTAGTTCACCTACTGACATTTCCTATTAAAAGTACAGGAGCCTTGCCTTCCTTTTAAGATGGCAGTCCCTCTCATAAACACGATGGAAGAATCTAGTGGCCAGTTTGTTGCATTGTAAGGACTACTGAACAAAATTAGTTGTATCTCCTAATTCAGGGGTGCCCAAACTTTTTGGGCCGTGAGCCGATCATGTGGTTCAAGGAGCCCGTCACTAAGGCCCAGGGGCTGGGTGTGGCCCCCGATGCCAAGTCATCTGGCCCGCAAAGCCCTCGTCGCTCCTGGAAGGGGGCATGTTTTACTTCCATACGGGCACGTTTTACATCCGCTTCCTGGAGCGACGAGGGATTTGTGGGCCAGATGAATTAGCGTTGGGGGCCGCACCCGGCCCCCGGGCCTTAGTTTGGGCACCACTGTCCTAATTCAACCCCAGTCTTCCACTACAGGGCCCCACAAAATTATTTTGTGGACCTGGAAATATGCACTAGGAATTAGTGCATATTAGTGCAAATTTTAACCACCATGAACTGAAAGAGAGTTCACATAAGAAATTTCTCACTTTTATCTTGCCACTAGAACTTTGCATGGAAAGGAACACAATATAAGAAGGAATACTAATAACAATGATAATTGTTGGCTGTATCCTCTTTGTCTTCACATAAGATGAAGTTACACCTACATAAGTGTGACAGGTATTATGCCAAGGCAATAAGCATTGTGCACTTGGCCCCTTGAATAGCCATGCCATGATTTAACAAACCAGTTCTGTAGCTTTGTGTTATGGAGCTTCACAACAGGATTTTGGCCAAAATTTAAGAAATGCATCATAACGTTCAAAACAGTTTATCCGAGTGACCTGTCAAACAGCCCTGGAAAGTAGGCTTATAGTTTTAACACCAGGAAACAGATGGGTAGACTGGAACGAAGTGACAATTTCTTGTCTAGAAGCACTTTCTGGTCACACTTCTGTCTATCTAACTCTGGGATTCCTAACCTTTTCAAGCTGGGGGCCGGGTCATGCTCTCTTAGTCAGTTTCGAGGGCCAGAGGGCCATTTTGCCTTGCCTGCACGATGGGGGCAGCCATTTTGTCCCAACAGCTTCAAAGGGGTGCCCTTTTATTTCTCAAATGCCCTTGGAGGGGAATTATTCCATTACACTGGTTTTGCACAGCCAAACCACCCAACAACAATATGCAGTGTTTTCCCCAAGCCACATTAAAAATAAAAGTCTCTTTCACAGGATTTAGGTGTCTAGACAACACCATCTAAGAACTTTAGAAAGAACATTACATAGAGCTCTGGAGGTCCATGGTATCTCTGTTGTGATGGCCCATCTAACCCGATGCCTTGATTTCCCATTATCAACAGCCAGCATGGTTAGAGATGATGGGAGGTGTAGTCTAACACATCTGGAGGGTGTTGAGCTGAAGAAGGGTAACCAGATTAAAAAGGATAGACAATGCAGTGAAGAAGGCAGTGCCAAGAGAAAGAATGGATAACATGGCCATAACTTTCGGACTCTTGCCTGTGCTTGCCCAGCCTTTTTGTGACATTTTTTCCCTTTGTAATATTTTGCGTAATGTTCTTATGTTTTTTGTGATATGTTTGAAATTTTATGACTTATATTGGGGCTTTATTTTATTGTACTGTATTTTATGATACTCTAATGTTTTGAATTACTGTTGTATGATACTTGATTATACGGCAACATTGTATTGTTCTATTCAATAGAATCTATTGAATTGTTGAATTGTATTCGATTGTATGTTGTGAGCCGCCCTGAATCAGTTTTCACCGAATAGGGCGGCGTATAACTCGAATGAAATGAATGAAATGAAAATGTTACATGAATCGCAGAAAAGTGCAATGCAGTCTGCATTCTTAGCTCAGCAATGCAGGCCCATGTGATTAACAGAAAAAGAATAAATAAATCCAAAACAGTCAATAATCTCTGCCAGGAGGAACGACAGAGAAATAGGGAAACCAGCCAACTGGCTCCTATGACTCCTATACAGGAAGGGATTAGCTGAAGAAAACATGTTACAGAGGTACCCTTCACCGCAAGGAACAATGTACTGCCAGCTGACCCATAGGGCATAGAAACCGACTCAAAGGAATGCTGATAGCCTGTAGGACAGGGGTGCCCAAACTACAGCCTGGGGGCTGGATCCAGCCCCCAACACCAATTCATCTGGTCCGCGAAGCCCTTGTTGCTCCCGGGAGTGGAAGTAAAATGCACCCGTACGGGCACATTTTGCTTCCACTCCAGGGAGCGATGAAGGCTGTGTGGGCCAGATGACTTGGTGTCAGGGGCTGGATCTGGCCCCCGGGCAATAGTGAATGACCCCCGAACCACATGATTGGCCCACAGCCCAAAAAGTTTGGGCACCCCTGCTCTAGGGCTAAGGAAAAGGGTCCGAGGAGGAGAAAGACAGTTGTGGCTGGACAAAAAGGGAAAGCAACAGAAAAACTCCTGCTCTTTCTCTTAAACAGTTGCTTAGCAGTTAACACCAAGTGGCTCAGTGTGTAAAATGCTGAGCTTGGAGACTGGAAGGACGGGGTTCATTTCCCTGAGAACTGCATGAAGCGGGACATGAAAGGAGCATCATTCCGGTGTCTCCTGCAAAAATCCTTTCAACCCAGAGTACTCTCTGACACAAAAACACACACACCAAGTGCCTTGTGCTATACAAGTTACAGCAGGGGTGCTCAAACTATGGCCCATGGGCCAGATATGGCCCCCAATGCCAATTCATCTGGCTCACACTGCCCACACCGCTCCTGGAAGCTGAAATAAAACGTGCCTGTGCATGCACAGAATGCTGCCCACAGCAGCATTCTGCACATGTGTGGGTGCATTTTATTTCTGCTTCCGGTGGGAGGAACCACATGACTGGCCCGCTGAACCACATGACCGGAACAGTGAACCACATAAACAGCCTGTGGTCCAAAAAGTTTTGACACCCCTGAGTTACAGAAATAATGAAGTCTTCATCATTCCAGGACTTCCAGGACTGAGAAAACCAGATGGTCCTACCCAAGTGATTACACCCGGCAGCAGGTACTGGGAACAAAGGCAGCAGTTCCCTTAGCAGTTCCTCCTGTCCTTCCAGCCATTCCCCTTGGCTGTGAATCTGACCACACTACTTCTTCTGATCTCCTAAACAACTCTGCTGCCCCAGAGACAGCAGAAGACGTGACCACAGTAGTAGCCCTGAATAACATTCAGCACTCAATCAAGTTGCCTTCTGCACAGAGAGGACACTTGGGGCAGAAGTCTTGTCTCCCCAGGAAGCAAAGAGTCTTAGGCCAGCCCTACTTTATAATCTGTATCTGAGTCAGATAAAACTTAAGGTAAAATGGAGGACAAGGTGGTGAGAGAACAACAAATGAGTCATGAAAATGGGGCAGAAGTGAAGTGTCAAGTGACAGGTCATGTACAGGTAAAGACATCTTAAAGTTGTCCACAATGGGTTTTACTCAAGAAAGGGACTGCTTTGCACTGGTTACATTTTTGCTACCACATCAAGTTGACTCTAACATAGTAAAGCTTCCATGGTTTGGGACTTTGCTACTTCTCACAGCACCTCCATCCTAGTTTGTCTGCCCATCATGCTAAATCACTGATGATGAACCTTTTAGAAATGGAGTGCCGAAACAGAGGGGTGGGGCAAACTCTTTGCTGTGGGGATGGAGGATGTGCTCCCATTGGGACACTGGGCAGAGAGGCGGGACAAACTTTGTGCTTGGGGAAGGGAGGAAACACTCCTATTGGGCTGCTGGGCAGAGGGGCGGGGTGAACTCTGTGCTGGGGGAAGTGACGGTGTGTGTGCCAACTGAGGTGCCAACTGAGGTGCCCCATTTCTCTGGGCACTTCTGCCATAGATTCACCACCACTGTGCTAGATCTACTGAATCTCTGCACCTGAAGGTTCTTTCTCTGAGAGAGACCCACAAATCTTCAAACAAAAACTGGGCCTTCTTGACAGCAGTACCGTCACTATGGAATAACATTCCTAGTGACTTCCATGAGGTTCCCTCCTTTCCATTAGGGAGCAAATAAAAACTTTTTTAGGGACGTCTTTGAGGAACGCTTCCCAAATTTTGTTAATGTGTTGTATTCCCCCCTGCTTGTAGTTCTTTATTTAGTCTGTTTTTATTGTTTGGGTGTTTACATATCTGTATGCTTTTAATTGCTTAAACTACCCAGAGTAGATTTCAAGTTAGATGGGTGGTATAGAAATTAAACAAACAAATGCATGCACGCAAAATAACAGAATGAAGCACCTTGATAAAGAAGAAACACCGTTGCATGTAACGAAGAACTGAGAGAAGTCAAAAAGAAAACCTGAAATATGGGGGAAGGAAACAAAATTGATGGGTTTTAAGTCTATAAGAGCCTAAAGAGGTATCAGCTAGCTTTGTAAAGATATACTTACTGTATATACTCAAGTATAAGCCTAGTTTTTCAGTCCTAAAAATGTGGTACAAAAAGTGGACTTGACTTATACTTGGGTCACTGAGTGTAATGGAAAAAGGCAGTGGTGGCTAACAGCCTTCATCACCAACTTCTCCCGTCTTGTCGTTGGCGCATCTCAATCAGCATGGAGAAAACTCCTTTCTGCTGCATCTTGTTTTCATGTACCGTATTTTGATTATTGAAACTCACTAAGCAGCTGCTGCATTTGCCACACTCAGCTTATATTCGGATCAATCTATTTCCTGGTTTCTCCGGTCAAAATTAGGTACCTTGGCTTATATTCGGGTCAGCTTATACTCGAGTATATGTGGGTAGTCTCCCATGGCAAGTGAGAATTACCTTCCGGGACCAAACAGAGAGACTTTGTAAGAGCAAGGTCTACAGAAGGTTAGGAGAAAGGTAGAAGGTTAGGGGGAAAGAGCCAGTGATTAATAAAGGAGCTGAATAACCAAGAGTAGAGTTGGAGATCACTTGAAGAATGAGGACTCACTACATCAATGGTTCTCAATGTGGTGCACACCAATTCCTCGACGCCTAAGTCAGTACATTGGCTGATCAGTACTTTGGGGAATTGACTTAGGCTTTTGGGAGTTGAAGTCCAAAAACCAAAGGTTGGGAAACACTGCAATAAATGCTTACCGGAAGAGTTGGAACAAGGGCTATTTTGTAAGGAGAAGGGCAAGCTAGGAACAGAATTTCCAAGTCCAGAAAAACTATAACTAGTCTCTGGAGGAAAACACCAATGGCAATTATCTCCATCATGCCTCGCTTTGGGGATTTTCTGGGCCAGCTGACTGGTCAGCATACAGGTGACCTAGACTGACTTTTGCCGGTATCTGGTAGAGTGGTGGTCATTTTGTTTTGTTTCTGTATTGAAGGAGAAAGAGTTATTCATTCATGATTGAAGTTATACACATACAGGAAGGGAAGAAGCAATGAGTACTGGGAAATTCTATCAGGGAGAGGTGGGGGATACACAGACACACAGGCCTGGCTCTCAAGCTTAGATCAAAGTGATTCCAGTCTGCTTGGAGGGGAAGGGATTTTCTACAAGTGGCAGCAGGAGGAGGGTGGGCAGAGGGAAGGATTAAGGAAATCCTTGGCACAATGGGGAACCGGGCTCTGCAGCAGGGGCTGCTCCTGCAATTAGCAAAGTACAATAATAAAGGAAGGGGGTGTCAAATAAGCCTATCCCCCTTTCTCCCTGCCCTCCCCCCTCAGTGTAACTATCTCAGCCAGCTCTCAAAAGCCAATGAGCCTTGCTTTTCTGTGGGGGAAGGAAGCGGGGAGAAGGACATATAATTATATCCCAAGGCAACATAAAAGGACGTTGTGTCTCCAGTGGTTGGAGTGGCAAGCTGGAAGCTAAAGTGACTGGATTGTAATGAGCTGTCAGGAAGGGGTCCGGGGTACACAGAAAGAGCCTCCTCGAAGAGTGTGCTATTTTTGAACCACCAATGGGCGTACTCCGGTGACGGCAGGCAACCTTGTGTTGCCGGCTAATCTTTCTCTCAGGCGAAAGAAACTGCAGAATGAACTCACCAAAAGATGCCTTCATTTTGGCAGTTTCACGTCTGACCTAGACACAGAAGCAGCAGCAGCAGCAGCAAGGGGTTGTAGAGCCAGAAGCCCTGCCTCAACTGCACATCTCCTGAAAATGAACCACATTGGGAAGGAAGGAAGGAAAGTATCGTTGTAGTGGAAAATATAGAAAGAAATACTGTTTTGTTTCCACAAAAGGAATGGAAGGAGAAGCTCAAGTCCTAAACGTGGGAACATTCCTGATTACAGATCTGGTTGGAGGATTCTACGAGTGGCCATGCCAAACAAACAAACAAACATTTCTAAGCTCTGTTCAAGCCACACACATATGTGCTGACCTGTCAATTCCTAATTCAAACTGTGATGGGGCACACTGCTCACAATGCAATGATAGTTGGAAAGACTCTCTGCACAGGCTCAGAGGAATTCTACTTTTCCACACTCCCCGATTAGACTCTCTACTCGTTAGACCTATTTCCCACCACCTGTCCATATACATTGGGATTGCTGACGTGGAGATGTGTAGCACAATATGATCTGATCTCAAGAGTCTTGGCTACTGTTTTAGAAAGTTGAATGTTCATATATTTTAAGCCAATTTAAGATGACCAGGGGTTTTTTTTTTTTGTGGAAAGAGAGAATAGTTGCCCAAATTTTAACACAGAAATACAGAGGGCAGCTTCCCCTGCTTCCTTGTGCCTTCCAGACAAACTGGGGTACAGTTTCCATCACCACACAAAGGAGACTGGGAACGTGGCCATGTTAGTTGGAACTACGGAGATGTATCCAACCTGTTGTGAATGATGGAAGCTCGAATCCAATCCAGGGCATCAGGTTAGCCAGGACTGATATGGAGATTATATGTGGAGCTCACACCTTTTCAGGCAGCAGCTATCTCTGGAAGTCAGATGTGCTTCAATGAAAGTTAACATCCTTGTTCAGACATTCAGTGCACACGGGGAACCCATGTGTAACAAAGGGAGCGAAGTAGGCCCACCTGTTTCCTTGTCAGTTTACTCATAGAAACAAACCAGTCTGAAGTGAGGAAGGAAGCTGAGCCCCTACTTCCGACTAGGTTTTGGCTCAAATGGAGAGACACAGTGGTGGCGAACCTATGGCACATGTGCCAGAAGTGGTGCACAGAGACCTTTGTGTGGGCATGCACACCGTTGAGGCAAAGCCCCACCCAGCCCGGTGCCAATGGCAATGCCGCTTCCCCACCACCTCTCTCCTACCACCAATGGGGAGACGAGACAGGAGGCTGAAATCCCACCCAGAAAGCAGTGGCGGGATGAGGTGATCAGACACCACTGACCCACCCACCCGCCTAGGAGGCTGGCACACCTGCAGAGGGGGTTGCTAATGCACCCATGTGACTTTGCCAAAGGTGAGCTGGCAATGTCACATAGCTGTGTGGGCACGCACGGTGCCTGCCTGCACGCCACCTCCTCCTTCTTGGGCACTCTGTTTCTAAAAGGTTTGCCATCACTGACGTAGGCAGAGCAGACTCTAATTCTTCAGAATGTTTTGATTCTATTATGAACATGACAACAGACTTGGGGCTAGCACAGAATGTGTAAGTTCCATGTGCAACATGAACCACTGAACAGGGCTTATGTTGCTAGCATACCCTTTTAGAAAACTTGAAGCATCAGGCCTGGAAAAGAATTATGCCCATCATCTTAGAGAGTTGGGTTTCAGATTCATGAACCAATAATTCCAGTAGCAACTCACTCTTTCAAGGTGCCTGGAAAAGGATTTATAAAAGAAACGTTAAGTGCTTCCTAAAAGTTAAAAGTGCCTAGGATTCTACCAGTGCTCACCTAAGGTTTGTTGTGACTTGCCATGGTTAATCAACAGGTGCTGGGGCACATCTAGGTTGCACACCCAGTCATGTACACAGTTGTGTAACTGAGAAATAACTCCTTATCAACCAGCCTCAAGGAGTTGTAACCAGCTATGCAAACAAGACATAAAAGCCAATAGGATCCCATCCAGTGAGTTTCATGGCAAAGCAGGGATGTGAAACTAGGCTTTCTGAGTTCCAGTTCAACACTTCAACTATGAGGTCACACTAGTGGAGCACGAAAGGATTGGTGAAAATCAGGGCTCTTGGGGGTTGCAATGTAAGGATGGACAGACAACCATAGTCCTCCAGTTCAATTCTGTGGCTAAAATGACAGGAGGTTAAGAGCACTGGAGGTGGAAGAGAAATGGAGTAGTCAAGGAAATCAGGGCAAGACTAGTGCAATACATTTTCCTTCCAAAGCAGAACACCAGAAGGCACCTTCCACAACCCATCCAAATGAAAACCTAAATCTGCTGCCTCACTCTGCCTGTGTAGGGTTGGTCCTGAACTAGGAATAAATAGTCTGCCCCAGATAATAATTCACACAGTCACCAAATTTGACTGTAGGGAAAATAACACTTTAGTACTCCACACCCATTTTTACATCATTCACACAAAACTAGACCTTTTTTGTTGTTCACTCACACAGTCGGTTCTGACCCTTTGTGACCCTATGGACCACTGTCTGCCAGGCACTTCTGTCC
Source organism: Furcifer pardalis (assembly GCA_030440675.1). Classification (NCBI taxonomy): domain Eukaryota; kingdom Metazoa; phylum Chordata; class Lepidosauria; order Squamata; family Chamaeleonidae; genus Furcifer; species Furcifer pardalis. The sequence goes on from CP126897.1 coordinate 28,137,874, forward strand.
TCCACCATCCTCCTCAACTTGCTCAGCTCTGTGCCCATTGCATCTACAATACCATCCAGCCATCTCATTTTTGGCCACCCCCTTCTTCTTTTGCCCTCCACCTATCCGAGCATCAAGGCTATCTCAAGTGAATCCTCTCTTCTCATTTGATGTCCAAAGTACTTTAGCTTCATCTTTACTATTTGATCTTCTAAGGAGCAGTCAGGGTTAATTTCTTCTAAGATTGACCTATTTGTTCTCCTCGCTGTCCAGGGGACTCTCAAAACTCTCCTGCAACACCACATCTCAAAGGCATCTATTCTTCTGCGCTCAGCTTTCCTTTCTGGTCCAGCTCTCACAACCATACATTACCATCGGGAATACCATTGCTTTGACTATGCAAATTTTTGTTTGCAAGGTGATGTCTCTCCTTTTAACTATGTTCCCCAGGTTTCTCATAGCTTATCTCCCAAAAATCATCATGAGTGGGCTCCAATAATCTCTCCTCATGAAAACCATATATAAAAACTGTCTAGAAATATCCTATGTCTCACTGAAGTTGGATGTACAGAATAATATATTTATTGTTTAACTTCATCTGATGCAAAGCAATCAGATGATATTTTTCTTTTGCTATAATTCACCTATCTAGAAAAGAATGTAATAATATCAAATCCTGCAGCCACAACTGCTGCAGAAACACCACATAAGTGGGTGGAGTGTAAAATGTAAAGTACGGTTTGATTGTACTTCTTCTGTTTTTAACCTTTGTACCTTAAACACTTGCAGTTCAAAGAATGTGTATATACCTTCCAAACCATTACTTTGCATTGGGATGGCATCTGTATGACTTTACTACACCTAGAAAAGCCTGCTAACAAGTTAAACAATCAAAACACAAGAGGGGCTTCTTTTATTCTACACAGCCTTCCCAAAACACAGTATGGACCAATTCTCATATTTTCCCACCTCTTTCTTCCCATCCTAACTAAACATAGCACTGGAGCAGTGTTAAAGATTAACACAGAAATTGAGAAATCTTCCACCTGTTTTCCAAACTATTTAATGCTATACCAAAGTTCACTCCACAATACATGGCATAATAACTTCATGCCCGCTTGTCTGCATGCCCAATAAGACTTGAACTGCTAAGTCCAGTTTTAGTCCTCACGCAAACTGTTGAAAATGGCCATGCTGGTTGGAAGATCTTTGGGGTTGTAGTCCAAAAAAGTAACTTTTCCATACCCTGCTGTTGTTATCTGTCAAATTCAATTTTTTTCAATGCATCTCTATGGATGTATCAGGTTACAATTTTTTCAGGTTACAATGGAGGCTGTTGGAACGGAGTTTTACTGTAATTAGATTATATAGGGATGTCCCATTGGCATTGACCAGCCTTTTCTAACCTGCTCCAGATGTTTTTGACTGCTGAATGGGAGAATCTGTGCACTCTAGTTAAACAAACCTGGAAGGCAACAGGTTGATGAAGGTTTACATATGAAATCCAAAAAAACTACACAGAACAGATGGGGGATATTTATACAGACCACTATACTACCCTTTTGTTACCTTAAAGTCAAGTGAGTAAGTGAAATGTTTAGAGCCAAAGAGCCAGTGCTGTCTGCATCTCCAGTAGGCATGCTTCAGCAATGGAGTGAATGGAATGCTGTTTACCTTCCCACCAATTTCTTGCTTTTGAACTGCTAGCTTGGCAGGATCTGGGACATAGATGGGAGCTCATTCCATCATGAAGCATTGGGGTCTCAAACTGCTGACCTGCCAACCTTCCAGTCATCAAGCCCAGCGTCTTAACCACTTGAGCCACCGCAGTCTACGCACACTCAAAATGAAGGAAAAAATATTAACCGAGGGTGAGATCAGACAGTTGTAAAGGCATGCATCTGGTTTCTCCTTCAAAGTTATCTTTCTGTCTGTGGGGTAATGGCAGAAGTCCAGCCCCTACAGGTAGAAAACCTACAGCTAGATCAAAATTGTTCCACTTGGGCATGAATCAGGGTTGAGCTATGGGCTAGATCATATTTCCCCCATATCATATACTGTAATTGCATGAAAACCATCCACACTGGGCACATCAGCTTTGGCCCCGAGCGTCTCTGCAGCAGAGTAGGCTACTCCAGTATGGAATGCATCCACACATGTAAAAGACGTTGACATTGCTGTTAATGAAAACATGAGGATAGTGATAGGGTGCCTTAAACCTACACCAGTTGAGAAGATATACCTCCTTGTTGGTATTGCTCAACCTAAGATCAGGAGAGAAGTAGCAACAGATGCTGAGAGAACTCAGCAAGAGAATGACGCTCCGCACCCTCTGAATAGATATGAGTCTCAAGACTGCTGGCTCAGATCCAGGAAGAGCTTTATGGCAAGAAGAAACATTCTTGAGGGTACACAAGAGCAAAACCAAATTAAAAGATGGAGGAAGGAGCTCACTGGGAAAGGAAAATCACTAAAGATGGATACAGCTGAAGATCTCAATATCCCCTACATCACCTGGAGGACCCTGAATAGGCTGAGGGTTGGAGTGCCTAAATGCAAGAACAACATGCTCAAGTGGGGACTGGTGGCAGACAACAAAACATAGTGTGAATGTGGAGAGACACAGAGTCCGGCACATTTACTGGTCTGCCGATTGCTGCCAGAGAATGCACCAATGAAGACTTGGGTTTGGGTAATGACAAAGCGAAGAAAGTGGCTTCATTTTGGCAGTCCAGGGTCTGATCAGGACACAAAAGGGAGAGATGGAAATGGGTTGAACCAGACAGCTCCACAGGCAATCTAAACTGCGCTCTCTTTCCCTGTGAGGTCACACCCCGAGTGATCATTTTAAAAAAAACGCATGAGAGATGTGTGTATCACAATACCATGACTTTGTACAGGTAGAAAAGTAAGGTGTAAATCAAATAACTAGAATACAAGACAAAGCATGCACACCCTTGACTTGAAACAAGCTAGATGGAAATCCAGATAAGAAAAATAGAACAGAGCAGCCCATGCTGGTTTTTCTTGTTGCTTCTTCCCAGTTTTATTGTGATATGGGGGGAAAAACTTTAGCTCAGTTCTTTGCAAAAATTGTGTTGGGATATTGTTGGGATATCTCCTGTGTGCATACATATATATGTACGTATGTTTGAACACACACACAACATTTTAACAATCAAATAGGATGATCCCCTAAAAGGCAAGGGAGAGAAGATTACAATATTATTATGTATTACTAGTATTAATATGGTTATTTCATTATATTACAATAGAAAACCATTATATTATTCTATACACAGTATGTATTAAAACAGAATTATTGTTTTAATTATTCAGAGAGGCATATAGGTCATCTCCCCTCATGGTTAATTACTTTTTATTTGTTGTTTTATTTCAGGACTCAAATCTCTACTGTTTGAAAGCTTTATAGATTGATTTTTATTTGTATTATATTATTGCCATCATGTTTTTAAAAATTCTTGTTCTGTTTTATGCTTACTCTAATTTATTGCTGCAAACCTCCCAGGATGGGGAAATCTTTTCTTTAGATGGGTGATATATAAATGTATTAAAATAAATAAATAAATATTTATTGATGTACTCACTATATTATTGTCATAATAATGACAACCGGTAACATTACTACTCCCAGTGGCTACCTATGTCACCCTTTTTTTTTTACATAGACACAAACCAAACTCTTGTACTGTACTCTCAAACATCTGGTCTCCCCAGATGTTGGTGAACTAGTACACACCTCAACCCTAAGTAGCATAGCGAAATGTGAAACCCCAATCATGAGGATGGTGGGTGGATATGGTCATACAAGACTAGATCCTGTAACAGAACCCCCTGACCAAATATCACTTGGTAAGGAAACACACTTGATCAATTTCTCAGGCTACTGTCACCTAACCACATACATATTTATTTCCTAGTGGAGAATGTGGCATTGCCATAGGACATTGATGGCGAACCTTTTAGAGACTGAGTGCCCAAACAGTGCGGTGGGGTGAACTCTGTGCTGAGGGAGGAAGCACTCCTATTGGGCTGCTGGGCAGAGGGGCGGGGTGAACTCTGTGCTGGGAGAGGGGGGAATTGCCCCCATTGGGCTGCTGGGACAGAGAGGTGGGGCCAATTCCGTGGCGAGGCAACAGCGTGTGTGCCCACAGAGAATGCTGTGAGTGCCACTTCCAGCATGGGTGCCATAAGTTCGCCACCACTGCCATAGGTGGCATAGGACAAGAAATGTGCCTCTCTAGCTGAAGAGGGATACACTCCTCAGTCTGCCAGCCATACACCTGCTCATTTGCCCATCTTGTCTTCTCTCTCTCTTTCTCTCTCCTCTCAGCTTGAGCGTACTGGGCTGATGGAGAGAGACAGAGAGAATGATTGAGTGTGAATATGCTCGGTGCCAAAACTTTCAAGCAATTAGTTATAAATAAAATTGTTACTATTACAGGTTGTCTGAATCCAGTTGCATGTATCAGGATAAAAAACAAAGCATGTTTATGGCTATCATGCTATTACAACCTCCAAGACTTTTGTTTAGCAATAAAGAAAATAAATTACAGTACTGTACTTGAAATACAACTCTAGGCATGTTCAGTTAGCTGAGTGTAATGTTATACTATGTTGCATTCTTTAGATTCTGGGTGGAGCTCAATATTTACTACCATTCTGCATATTTACATCTTCATGGCTCAACCCAATTCAATTGTTTTAAATAAACTAAAGTATTGTGACCATGTTAAAGTGTATTTACAAGCATCACACCACTATGTTCAGGATGGCTATCACAGCCTAACTCAATTTTTATTGGCAAGAGGTTTGTGAAAGTTGCTGTGTGAATCCCCACTTGTCCCCAATTCTTACTCAAATCATCCTTCCCCTTCATTCTTCTCCATTCTGGAGTTGTATAGATCTATTAGACAACAACTCCCATTGTCCCCAAGCCACATGACCCACATGCTTCAACACACCTGGGAAGGATCAGTTTGGGGAAAGGGTAGCTGATGTTTGAAAAGCTTCTGAGAGTGATGCTAGAGGGGTTCACAACCTATGGCCCATGGGCTGGACACGGCCTACAGCAGCAAACCATCCGGCCCATGGTGATGACCCCAGAACCGGACATGTTTATGACAACAATAAACATGCCTATGCCCGCACCTGCGCAAATGCGTCCACCGAGGTTTACGGCAGCACATGTCTGCCCTGCTCTGCTGGCAGAAAACATTGAGAACCCCTGTGCTAGAAGGTGCAAAACTATGTGGCAGACACACTTTAATCATCAGCCAGCAATCATATGTATGCTCGGTTGATAATGTTCTGCTCAAAGTATGTAACATCAGTCCATGGGTAACATATGATGCACATTCAGGTGGCATAGAGGTCTAGAATCTAGGACTTTGGCCAGGAGGATCAGAATTCAAATCCTTGCTCATCCAGAAATTTCATTGGGTTAGTTCAGGCCTATAACATTCACTCTACTTAGGTTATCTTGTCACATAGTACAGACAGTAACCAATGTCAAGGTTGGTCATCAATTCCACTCTGGAAAAATAGGGTACATGTCTGAACACAAATATTATTGCTGCTGTTGAACTTCCCTCAGCTTTATCTAGAACTATTCAGGTCATTCACCCTTGTCCCCAAAGAGCAGAAGAGTGGGATGTGGGCTTGAAGATCACATTTGTGACAGCAAATAACCATTACTACAATGGAAGGGGAATAAGAAGACTGCAGCAGACAAAATTGGCATTTTAATAATTGAACTAGGATCTGAACTAGATACTTCCTGGCTCAGAGTTGGTGCTGCTAACCAATGGGCTGATTTCCAGATGTTTTGGACTATACCAGTGATGGTGAGCCTTTGCACTCCAGATGTTCTTGAACTTCAATTCCCAGAAGCCCTGATCAGCAGGAGTGTTGAATTGGGCTTCTGGGAATTGAAGTCCAAGAACACCTGGAGTGCCAAGGTTTACCATCATGGGACTATACAATTTCCATCACCCCACTGTTTCAAAGAGGGAGTTGTCCAAACATCTGGAGGGCATCCCTTACTGTTACTATTCCCCTGGACATCCTGCTAAACTTGGAGAAGCCTCTATTTTCTCTGATTCTGAGCCATCTCTCCTCTCTCTTAGATGCCTCAACTCCAGAACCTGGAGAACTAACCATATGGCTCCTGGGAAATTATGGGCACAAAAATAACATTTCTAAGCTTTCCGTTGCTTGCACAAAGCTGGAACCTTGTCTTATTGAAGTTAAATTACATGAGACTGAACTGACTCTTTCTCACCTAGAAGACTGATCTGTGCCTCATGCTGTCAAATAACCACCACCACCTAGCAAACTCCACTAACAAACACAGCAACATAGTTATGATTCCCCCCATAGCCTCAACCATTATATCTATATTCATTTCACCTCTTGAAATTCTTTGAACAGAAAATGTGTTTTCTCTCTTCCCTTTGGCAAGGTATCTGTGTCTCCCATCTGCTCTCATCAGGTACAATCAATTAGGGACTCTTTCTTTTCTTCCCCACTCACTTCCAAAAGATATTCTTCGATGCTATGCCTGCTGTTTCTCTAGACCAGTTGTCCCCCAAACTGTGGAGCCTTCCACAGCTGTTGGAGTACAGCTCCTAGCATATCCAGCCATTATGTAGCCTGGTGCCCTGTTGTCTAGGGTGAATTGCAGATGCACACATCTGAAGGGCAGCAGGGTAGACAAGGCTGCTCCCAGTTTATTATGCAGGCATATGTACCACTTAGCCAAGGATGGAGGGGACTCTCAGCCAGCTTGCCCCAAGGCCTGCTCTCTGATGGAAAGGCAACACATATCCCTCAAATGATTCAGCCACACAAAGGTTATCCCTATTGGACCTTCTCTCGAAGAGCAGGAAAGGGGGCAATGGGCTGGAGTCATGTGCTCATGCTTGCTTGGGCATCACACCTGGGGCCCTTGTGTCTCTGTATTCCATGTTGCCCTGGTGGTGCAGTAATTAAACTGCTGTGCTGCAGCCAAAACATTGTGAGTTCACTCCTGATGGGATTTCAAGGTTGACTCAGCCTTCCATTCTTTTGAGGATGCTAAAATGAGTGTCCAGCATGTCGAGGGCAAAATGCGAATTAACTTGTGAAACCCCCAGAGAGTGCACTAAGTGCTATGGGGTAGTTCTTCTTTAAGTGCAACATCCATTCCGGACATTGACGATCATCATAGCAAAAGTCTATCTGTTCTTAACTCCTTAGAGGACCTCCCATCCCAGCCTCTCAGGTCCAGAGCCTCTCTTCTCAAGGATCTCCCCTTGTATAGCAGGTTGGAGTAGTCATGTTGTTTCTCATGATATGCCCATGGTATTGGAGCTCTCTTTGTTTAATGGTCTAAAGCAGTTCTCGTTCTTGGCGCAACACGTCTATATTAGTCACATGGTCAACCCATGATCTGGGGCAGTGGTCAGCAAACTTGGCTCTCCAGCTGTTCTTGGACTTCAGTTCCCAGAAGCCTTGATCAGCAGGAGTGCTGACTTGGGCTTCTGGGAATTGAAGTCCAAGAACACCTGGAGAGCCAAGTTTGCAGACCCCTGATCTGGGGTGTTATAGTAGTGCAATTGCTGTATTATGGTGCAGGGGATAAGGCCCAGGGAAAGACACTTTGCACATGCTCAGAGACACCCTTTCCGGCCCCAGGCCAACGTCCAGGGTCCTAGCCCATCACCTGCCGCCAGCCACGCCCCCTCTTACCTGTGCCACAGCCGTGCCCGTGCGGGGCCGTGGGGTCCTCGCCCAGCCTCTCCAGCAGCCTGGTCACCAGCCCGTCGGGGCTCTCGGGCTCCGCCAGGGGCGCCCAGCAGCAGGTGGGCAGCGCCTCCGGGCTGAGCTGGGTCTCGACCCCGCCGCCTCCGCCTCCTCCGGGCGAGAGCTCCTCGGACGAGAAGGACGTCGGGGAGCGCAAGGCGGCGTCCGGGGGCCGCAGCTCCAGCCAGCGCCCGTCGCCCGAACCCTCGTCGGGGGGCTCGTCGGGCGGCTCCTTGAGGAAACCCGGCAGAAGGATCTTGGAGACGCTCTGCCGGCGGGCCAGCTGGCCCGCGGGGCCCGGGCCAGCCCGGGCGGCCAGGTTGGAGCCCTGCTTCTTGAGGAACTTCTCCAGCGGCTTCATCCCACCGGCCCCTCCGGGGGCAGCAGCCGGGGGCGCGCCGGGGCCCCAGGGCGAGGGCGGGTGGCGATCCAACGCGCCCTTCTTCGGCCCGGGCCCAAGGGCGGGCAGGGTGGTGTAGCCTAGTGGGTCCCTAACCTTTGGCTTTTTGGACTTCAATCCCCAGAAGCCTAAGTCAATCCCCCCCCCCAAGCCGAGGTCACTGACTTAGGCGTCTGAGAATTGACATTCAAAAACCCAAAGGTTGGGGGGTCCACTGGTCTGGATCGGCCGGGCGGCTGGAGGCGGGGAGGGGGCGGGGGCGTAGGCGGAGGATCAGAGGGGCATGGCTGGGGCAGACGGCGGGGTGAGGGGGCAGAAGACGAGGGGGCAGCGGGAAGCGAGGGTCGCTGGAAAGGGACAAGGAGGGGAAACAGCGATCGAGGGGGGGGGAAGGTATCTTCCCGCCTTCTGAGGACGCGGCAAGGGGGGGGTCTTAAAAGGTGAGGCGGGGGTCTTCGGGGGAAGATCGACCCTCCCTGAGGTGTGTGCGCCCCCCCCAACCTTGACCCTCTGCAAACGGCTCGCTCGGGCAGGGGCTCCCCACGATGGGGGTCTTCGCAACCCTGATGGGCCCCGGCGTGGCTCCCTCTTGCGACCACTCCTCCTCCTCCTCCTCCTGGCCCGGCGCGAGCGGCTAGAAGGGCCCGTCGAGTCCTCCGCCGCGGATGCTCATGACAGCGGGGGAGGCAGCCGGCAGGAGCCGCGGGGGATCCAGCCAGCCAGTCGCTCAGCCTCGCTGCCTGCCTGCTTCCCTGGGGAGGGGGACGCGGGCGCTGCGGTGCCAAGGGCGGGGGAGGGAGGGGCGAAGGCTCTCCGCTGGACCCCCTTCCTCGCTTCTCTGGCTTGCCCACCCCCGGCCTGGAAAGGAACAGCAGGAGAAACGCGGCGGACCTGCAACGCTTTCCCTCCCTCCCTCCGCCCCCTCCTCCCGGAGCAAGGAGCCAGCTGGCTCTAAGCCCCGCCCTTATTCGCCCCTCCCCTATTCGCCCCTCCCCTGGCATCGCATGCACACTCACTCACTCACTCACACACACACACACACACACACACTCTCTCTCTCTCTCACATACACACACACCAAACAAATCAGCCGCGTGATCCGTGTCCAAAACAAACGTAGAAGAAGAAGGCGATACAGTACCTTCTTTTTTATTTATTTGTGGATGTGTCACTAATTTTTTTTTTTAAAAAAAAACATCATTTGCGAGCTTTCGTGATTCAAGATCACTTCTTCAGGCATGCAGAGGTAGGGAGAGCATCAATGGAAATCCGAATGTTCCCTGGCATGGTGGACTGGAGTGCTACTTCGCATTTATTTTTAAGAACCGGCAAAGACCACCATGCCATGCCACATTTGGACTTTCATCGATGCTTTCGTTACCTTTGTGTGCCTGAAGATCAGGGGCGTAGCTACCGCCGTATCAATTATACGGGGGCCCCCAATGTGCATAAGCAAAACAAATCTTTACCCTTCCTAAGGGCCCCCAAAGAAATTTTTATACGCTACGCTTCTGCTGAAGATGTGACTTTGAATCACGAAAGCTCGCAATGATGTTTTAAAATTAGTGATCCAAAAAAGGTACCTGTATTGCCACCTTCTACATCTCTCTCTCTCTCTCTCTCTCTCACTCACTCACTCACTCACTCACTCACACACACACACACACAATCTCTCTTGCCTGGGTTTGCGGCTCTGGGCACAATAGGAGAAGAAGCCAAGAAGATGGAACTTTGGTGACGCAGTGGATAACCTCCTGGACTGCAGCCAGAAGGTTGGCAGTTCAATCCTGACCAGGTTGTGTTGTTCAGTTGCACAGTCTAGTCCGGCCCTTTGCAACCCCATGGACCACCAAACGCCAGGTTCCTCTGTTATCTGCCATCCTCCATAGCCAGCCCAGATCTACTCCCACTGTGTCAAGGTTGGCATCTAGCCATCTCATCCTCTGCCGCCCCCTTCTCAGGGGTTCAAAGTTAACTCACCCATCCTTCCAAGGTTGGTGAAATGAGTACCTAGCATGTTGGGGACAAAATGTTAATTACCTTGTGAACTGCCCAGAGAGTGCACTAGGCGGTATGGGGTGGTAGATAAGTGTAACTGCTATTGCTAAATCTTTCTCACACTAGGTCAGGTGAAAGGAACTGCAGAATGAACTCACCAAAAGGTGCCATCATTTTGGCAGTTTCACGTCTGGCCTAGACGCAGAGGAAGAAGAAGAAGCCTTGCTCATGGATTTTAACTATTTTTTTAAATGATGGCAATGGGCGATTTTAGAAGTTTCCAACTGAAGTTTATTGGCATTTGGATGCAAACTCTTTCCAGATCATTTAAGTTGCCAGAATGATTAATTTTTCAGCAAACACCCACATACCTAAAGGCAGTGGTGGGCATCAGCAGGTTTGCACCAGTTCACTAGAACTGGTAGCGGATTCTGACTGGCTTCGCCCATCCCAATTTTGAAATAAAGTAGTCTTAATTTGGGCACAACGCAGGGCTGTCCCCCAAGCCATGCCAACCATACCACGCCCACAGAGTAGGTAGTAAATTTTTTTGGATCCCACCACTGCCTAAAGGTAAAGGTTGCCCTTGCTTGAGAGCCAATCATATCTGACTCTAGGGATTGGTGCTTATCTCCCTTTACAGCCAAGGAGCCAGTGTTGTCTGCATCTGCAGACATTTCCATGGACATGTGGCAGGCATGACTAGATGTGGGAGTGCATGGAATGCTGTTACCTTTCCTGCTAAAGCAGTACCTATTTATCTACTTGCAATTTATTGCTTTCAAACTGCTAGGTTGGCAGGACCTAGAATAGTCTACAGAAGCTCTGTTGCACAGCAGTCAGGTCTCAAACCACTAAGCCACCACAGCATAGATATACACATATATTGAGAGACAGCATACTGAATGATAAAGTTGTGAGAATTGTTGTGGCTTTTTAAGCACTTCAAATCCCCTCCTCCTTCCTAGCAACCTGTTATCTTTGAAATGCAGGCTATGTGTAAAGAAAATCTAAAGAAGATTCCATGCATTGAGGCAGATGAGCTGTTGCCTAAAAAAAACCCTCAATGGCTAAAGAAAAAAGAGTAAATGGAAAAGGAAAAGAAAGGGGGAGATAGGGTTTCTATGCAATCCCAAACCATGTCTGTTTATAATGTGTATAAGCCCATAATGTGTATAGGGTTGCAGCCCATAATCTTTAAGGAGCCACAAGGCTCATAGTTATTTTCAATATGCATCAAACATGTTTACCTTCGTATTTAAATACTGAATAATATAAAAATTATTTCTTATCATTAAATATTTTTAAAAGAGATTTAGACCCTAAACTGGATTTTCTCTAATCAAATGTGTAAATGCCAGAATCCCAGACAGCTGACTCACAACCATTTTGTATACAGTGGAACCTCAGTTAACAAACAGCTCAGTTAACATAAAAATAGCATAACAAAAGGAAATCGATAGAAAATAGTGGCTCAATTTATGGAATTTTATTTTTCTGGAATGGATTAATTGGTTTTCAAGGAATTCCTATGGGAAACCGTGTTTTGGTTAATGTATTTTGGTTTTCAATGCATTCCTATGGGAAATTGCATTCAATGCATTCCTATGGGTAATTTGGTTACAGAAATATCTTGGAGAACGCATTAATTATGTTAATCGAGGTTCCACTGTATACACACATGTGTGTACCAGACATCTCCTGAGTATTTGTCTGCTTATATTTCTATCTCTGTAGAGGTGTTTCTGGCAATGCATAAATGAACATGGGAAGAAAAAGAGAAAGATGACCACTTGTCTGTTTTGCATAACAGTTAGCAAACTATGCTGATCACCACCAGGTAACACTCTAAGACAGGGGTTTCCAACCTACAGCCCACAGGCTGGACTCAGCCCATGGCACCATTTCATCTGGCCTGTTGCCCCTGCACCCAGAAATGGAAGCGGATGCATTTATGTCAGCCATAAAACACACCTGCACATGCATAAACGCACTAGTGGGTGTCATAAACATGGAAGTGGCTGCATTTACAGCTGTCATAAACACACCTGCTTCTGCTTCTGGGAACATAGTCAGATCCACTCAGATGTCTGGGGGGGGCATGCTCAGGCCCATGGCATGAAATGTTTGGGAACCCCTGCTCTAAGATATGTGACAGGTGTCGAATTTTTCATCTCTACCTAACTTCAATTGAAGATCTTTGGCATGCAAAGTATGTGGTCTTTGAACTACAGCCCCTTTGGTCTCTCTAGCACAGTATTATCTACTCCAGGATTGAGGAGCCTGGTTTCACAGTAGCCTTGCAAAGTATCTAGAGCAGGGATTCCCAAACTATGGCCCACAGGCCGGATCCAGCCCACAGTGTCAACTATTTCGACCCAGACTGCCTTCACCACTCCCAGAAGCGGAAGTAAAATATGCCCACACATGCGCAAAATGTGTTTATGACAGCCATGGGTGCATTTACAGCAGCGTTTTTTTACATGCATGGGCATGTTTTACTTCCGGTAAGAGGAACCACATGACCACTGAACCACGTTACCAGCCCGCAGCCTGAAAAGTTTGGGAACCCCTGATATAAAAAGTCACAACCATCTGCTTTCCTCATTACACCATCATTCAGTGGCTTCTCAGATTTTGTATGTTTCCCTCCCTCTAAAAAGTTGCTGTAATGTCTCTCATAATTCTTTGTTACAGTGAATAAGGGGTTCAGCATTAAATATGTTGGAATTTTGTTCCCACCCTCTTACGTTTGGGTCATGGCCACCAAGGAAATGCAGCCACTGCCTCCAAACTCATCTGAAATTGAATTTGGCTCTCCAATCAAAAGAGGTTTCCCAGGCTCGGTGGGGATGATCCAAGAGTAGCATTTCAATGGAGCCAGATCTGTTAGAGGAGAAACACTGTGACTATTTCTGTCAACAACAGGGATACAGAAATTGGAAAGTGGCAGAAGTGATAGGGACAAGAATCTTGGCAAAATTCAAAGGCCTACTCCTGTGTATGTTAAGTTTAAATTGGCACATGGGAAAGATGTCTCAACAGCATTTCTTCCAATCTGTTCTTTTACATCTCAAAAATACTACCATTACCCACAAAGCCGAACCAGGATGCTTTTGTCTATCTGGGTTAAACTATAAGCTAAGATAAGGGGCCATGGTGGCTTAGTGGTTAAGACGCTCTAGTTGATGACCGTGAAGGTTGGCAAGTCAGCAGTTTGAGACCCGAGTGCTATGCGACAGAGTGAATGGCTGTCATCTGTCCCAGCACCTACCAATCTAGTAGTTTGAAAGCAAGACATTCCAAGTAAGTAAATAGGTACCACTTTGGTGGGAAAGGTAACAACAGTCCATGTGCTCCAGCTTCTAGTCATGCCTGCCACATGACTACAGAAATGTTTGCAGAAACAGATAGCGCTGGCTCTTTGGCGGCAAATTGAGATGAACATCACCCCCTAGAATTGGACATGACTGGCTTTCGAGCAAGGGAAACTTTTACCCTATAACAGGGATCAGCAAACTTGGCTCTCCAGATGTTCTTGGACTTCAATTCCCAGAAGTCCTGATCAGCAGGCATACTGACTTGGGCTTCTGATAATTGAAGTCCAAGAACACCTGGAGAGCCAAGTTTGCAGATCCCTGCCCTATAAACTCAGATAAAGTGTGATCAAAGCTGGAATCATGATAATTTTAGAAGAACTTCATTCCAGCAGACTTGAGTGTCCAAGGAATAATCTTGGCCCATAAATCCTACATTTCACCTCCATGTGATCAACTGCAAAAGAAACACGCTAGTTTGCAGACTGTAGGGGTGGGTATACAGCCAGGATTCAGCTCTGAATTACAACTGCAGAAACTGCTGCAGCCATCCAAACAGAGACGCACAATCAAGCACAAAACTGCCCATGAGTGGCACCTCATCAGATTGCTGTGACAGTTTCAGTGTTCAGGGCTCTGCACACATAAATATTGAACAGAATACTGGCCTCTCTCTTCAGCTGCAGAGAAGCAGGAGCATTGTTTAGTGGAAAGGTAGGATATGAAACTGAATCAACCTGCAAGTAAATTTTAATACTGCTTTTGCATTTCCGTATGAAAAGGAAGATAAGGCCAGTTTGAGACAAATAAAAGTCTCCCATTTCCTGACTTTCCAAGCGATTCTACACTCCAGAAAAGAACTTAATCCCGCCTGCAGAAATTGGTTAACATTAGCAGGAAGAAAGTTACCTCCCTGCTAAGGTAGTCAATGGACACTGAAGTGGTTAAAGTTAAAGCAAATGTAAACTAATCATAAAGAAATCAATCAAAGCAATCACACTTATATACTGCCTGATAGTGCATTCTCTGGGCGGTTCACAAGTTAATTAGCATTTTGGTCCCAAAATGCTGGGTATTCATTTTACTAACCTCGGAAGGATGAAACAGGCTGAGTCAACTTTGAGCCCTGGTCAGGATCAAACTCAAACCCTTTTGGTTGCAAAATAGCAGTTTAACCACTTTGCAACCAAGGCTCCTAAGTCATAAGAGGCATGACTGAAAATGAGGGAACAGAAATCAGAAAGTTTAAAATGTTGTGGACATATAACCGTAATGGCTAACCCTGGCAATCCAGGTGTTCTTAAACTTCAATTCCCAGAAGCCCTGATTAGCAGGAGTGCTGACTTGGGCTTCTGGGAATTGAAGTCCAAGAACACCTGGAGTGCCAAGGTTAGCCATAACTTACATATACCAAAGCAAAAATGAGGTGAACTCACTCCTATTCCATATTAGCCTTCAGAAGCATTCCTTGTTCGGAGTGTATAGAGTTCAGCCAGTATGGCAAACTGTAACATTTCTAAACCGCATCCCTTGGGCATAAATAGAACTCAATGAGATCACTAGGTATCCCTGTAAGGAAGTCTCCCAGGAAGATAACCTGAGGCAAAAGAAAAAAGACTTATCCTGGATAATTGCATGTATTCATTTCTTACATTTGTATGGTGGAGGATAGGGGTGCCTGGCATGCAATGGTCCATGGGGTCACAGGGAGTCAGAATCGACTCTGCAACTGGACAACAAAAGCTTGCCTTTAGCTGGAATACATGGCCACTTTTAATTTTCATAGCAATCTTGTGAGATAGGCTGAGAGTGAAATATTGGTCCTACTAGAGCAGGGGTTTCCAACCTTTTCAAGCCGGGGCCCAGGTCATGCTCTCTTAGTCAGCTTCGAGGGCCAGATGGCCATTTTGCCCTGCCTGAATGATGGGAGTGGCCATTTTGTCCCAACAGGTTCAAAGGGGCAGCCATTTTGTTTCTTGAATGCCCTTGGGGGGATAGGGGGGCCACATGAAATGGCACCGTGGGCCAGATGCAGCCACAGGCCTTAGGGTGGGAACCCCTGTACTAGAACATCCACTGAGGTTCATACAACTATGTCAAGCTAACTTGTTTCCAGCTTGTACCTTAAAGACGAACTACTATACAGTGGTACCTCACTTAAAGAGCATAATCTGTTCCATGGGATTGCTCTTTAAGCCATGGTAAGTGATCCATTGTGACTTCTGTTGGGGGGGGGGGATGTGAACCCCGATTTAGTTGTTAAGTGAGTTTTTGGTTGGTTTTAGTTGTTAAGCGAAGCGACCATTCAGTGAAAATTCTGCTCTTTAAGTGAGTTAGTCTCTAAGTGAAGCACTCTTTATGCGAAGTTTTACTGTATTTTATTATATTCTAATTTTCAGATTAAATGGACTTGATCCATAAAAGCTAGTAGATAAATAAGTACCACTTTGGTGGGAAGGTAAACATTGTTCCGTGCACTCCAGTGTCTAGTCGTGCCTGCCACATGTCCACAGAAATGTCTGCATAAATGCAGACAGAGCTGGCTCTTTGGCTGTAAACAGAGATGAGCACTGAACCCTAGAGTCGGATATGACTGGCTTTTGAGCAAGGGCAACCTTTACCTTTATTATATAACTGGAAGTTCTAGAAGTGGGTTTTTGGTTTCTTCTCATGAACACTGAAGATTTATGGCATCTTGATAAATGTTTACTTTAATTATTGCTGTGCAAGTAGAATGTAAATGAAGACAAGACCTGTGCAGGCCACTGATCCAGATCTGTTCGTTGCACCTTGTTTCAGATCTTGGAAGATGCAACATGTAGCACTGTCCTTTCTTTTATTTTTAATTGCACAAAAAAATTGATTACAAATAGTGTAACAATGTAACAAACCTATACTGTATATACAGTAAATCAAATTGACGCTGAGTTCTTAGTTCGCTCACACAATTAACATATGGGAATAATAGTTCCTTTCAAAAGGTATACCTTGGGTTAGTGCAGTGGTGCCCAAACTAAGGCCCGGGGGCTGGATGAGGCCCCTGATGACAATTCATCCGGCCCGCGAAGCCCTCGTCGCTCCTGGAAGCTTTAGGGCTCTTGGTGAGATAAAATGTTTCCCAAATTGCACCCATGCTCAAAGGTAGATGAAAAATAGAACAACAGAGTTGGGGTGGAGAAAAAAAAAACAGGTAGTAATGTACTCTACTGTTCCACTCCTAAAATCTGTCTTGCTATCTGAACATAACAAGGAGTATATTTTTATATAACATGCCTACACCTGCAAAAGGAACAGGGCGAGATATATACACACCCAGTTTTAAATTTCATGCTAACCCATATATAGCCCACATTTTCTAAAACCGTGTTCCTCACTGCCATCCATCAATTACTAGAAATAGGATACAACTCAAGAGACATTTCAAGAGTTCCCCACCATGACCAGAATTAACATTTTTGACTACATAACTTCTTCTGCGGCCATTCATCTTGGCAGTGGCACAGCGTGAAAATGGCTGCTTAAGTAGTATATAGCTCTGAGCAAAGAGACTATTCATCCCTCCATCCAGTCAGCTTTCCACATCCATCCATCATTCTGTCGCAGTAAGAAGAGAAACAGGACCCTGAATGGGGTTTTGCAGGTTTGATTCTAACTGCCTGGGTTACCTGGCCTATGCGGCATTTAGCACCTTGATCCTGTAATGTCCCCATATATAACCTTTCAATTCATTCTCTCACCTTTTGAACAGCAGCCACAAATTTTCCCGAAGAAAGTAAAGGGGAATACTTTAAACCAACTTTGTAGTGAAGGAAAATAGGGCCTCCAACCTTGAAAGTGAGCGGTTCTTTGAGAGGCATATTACAGAGCGTACCCTGTTTTTCTCTGTGTATAAAGAAATGTATCACATAACCCAAGATACTTTGCAAATACACAAGTTATCTTGCCTAAAGGTAAAAGTAAAGGTCACCCTTGCTCAAAAGGTAGTCATATCCAAATCTAGGATTCAGTGCTCATCTCTGTTTCATAGCCGAAGAGCCAGGGCTGTCTGCTTCTGTAGACATTTCCGTGCTCATGTACCAGGCATGACTAGACTAGTGCACAGAATGGTGTTTACCTTCCCACTGAAGTGGTGCCTATTTATCTACTTGCAATTTTTTGCTTTCGAACTACTGACCTGCTGACCTTCCAGCAATCAAGTTCAGCATCTTAACCACTAAGCCATCGCAGTCCCTTACCTTAGTAAGCATACTTGTATTGTATATATAAATGCCAAGGGCTGGAAGAGGTTTTACTGGTTGCCCAGTAAATCCAAGGTTGCCCAACTACTCCTAGCCCAATATCCATCAAAAGACCTGTTAGTTTTCCCACTCCTGCTCACTCACTTTATTTTTTCAGTTCTGTGATCTGCCTCTACAACCTTTCCCACTAGCCTGGCCTAGCACGTCTATCTTGTAGAGCTTGCTGGGACTCGCTGGCCTTGTTACTCATCAGCCTTGACATTCTAGTTCCCACCTCCCAAGCCCTGCCCAGTGGTGGCATGTAACCACCTGTTGAGTTGGGCTCAGTTCATCTTGTGGGAGAGGAAAGCCCAGAAGCCAACAAGGAAAGCTGAGGTTGAGATTGGAGCTGCCCAAACCTGCTCTCTGGTTGAGAGATGTTCAAAGAAACAGTAACAAGGAGAGGAGAACTAGTGTATGGCATCTCACTATGGAAGGTATTATCAAGCTCAGGTGTGCCTTTGTGTTTTTATAGTACAAAGGATCCAAAATAGAAACCAAGGCTGCCTGGTAAAGGTAAAGGTAAAGGTAAAGGTAAAGGTCACTCTTGCTTGAAAGCCAGTCGTATTTGACTCTAGGGTTCAGTGTTCATCTCTGTTTATAGCCAAAGAGCCAGCACTATCTGCATCTGCAGATGCTTCTGTGGACATATGACAGGGATGATTAAACACCAGGGTGTACGGAATGCTGTTTACTTTCCCACTGAAGTGGTACCTATTTATCTACTTGCAACTTCTTGCTTTCGAACTGCTAGGTTGGCAGGAGCTGGGACAGACAACAGGAGCTCACTCCATCATGCAACACTCAGGTTTCAAACTGCTGATCTACTGACCTTCCAGTCATCAAGTTCAGCGTCTTAACCACTAAGCCACCACAGAAATTCCCATCAAATAAATTTATATGTCTCTTTCCCTGTTACAATTTTTATGAAATCTGTAAAGATACTGTTATTCATCTGCTAGACTTCCTGATTCAACTTGTAATACAGGATGGTTCTTGTTTCTAATGTTTATGTTTCTCGTTTACGAACCATTTCATTATAATTTAACGGATTTCATTATACAGTAATTTAATTTATAACAGTGAATAATGTGCCATTCTACCCTAATGGCAGAAAGTGAAGAAGATCTAAAGAGCTTCTTGATGAGGGTGAAAGAGGAGAGTGCAAAATCTGACTTGAAACTCAACATAAACAAAAACATGATCATGACATTCAGCTCTGCCACTTCCTGGCAAATAGAAGGGGAAGAAATGGAAAAGCAGTGACAGACTTTACCTTCTTGGGACCTGAGATCACTGCAGACGGTGACTGTAGCCATGAAATAAAAATGTTTAACCTTTGGGAGACAAGCCACAGCAAACCTAGGCAGCATAATAAAAAGTAGATACATCACTCTGCCAACAAAAGTCTGCATTGTTAAAGCAGTGGTCTTCCCAGTAGCAATGTATGGCTGCGAGAGCTGGACCATAACGAAGGCTGAGCAGAGAATAGATGTCTTTGAACTGTGGTGCTGGAGAAGACTTTCGGGAGTCCCCTAGACTGCAAGGAGATTGAATAAACCCATCCTGAAGGAAATCAACCCTCACTGCACTTTGGAATAACAAATACTGAAGCTGAAGCTCAAGTACTTTGGCCACCAAATGAGAAGAGAGGACTCAATGGAGAAGACCCTGATTCTAAGAAAGATTGAAGGCAAAAGGAGAAGGGGACGGCAGAGTATGAGATGGCTAGGCAGCATCATTGATGCAGTGGGGGTAGATCTGTGTGGACTCCAGAGGATGGTGGATGAAAGAAGAGCCTGGTTTTTGGTGGTCCATGGGGCTGCAAAGGGTCAGACTCACCAATGTGACTGAATAATGAACAACAAAACAGTGCATAAACTAACTATAAAATACAATACAGTAAAATGATACTTGCACACACTAATCTGTTTGACAACAGCAAGATATCCACTGGCTGTGTTGCACATAACTCTTGATTCAGGCTGGACAAAAAAGAGCCAAAACAAACAATACTGCTTAGAAAAGTAATTATGTTCCACACTATTGTGCACAATTCCCTCACTAACAGTTCATTTGTAGGTAAAGTGTGCCGTATGGTAGTTGCTGACAGCATGAAAAATGCAGTGACATACTGGCTGAAATCCAGTAGTGTGTTGTAATTGGAGTAGGCCCATTCAACAGAACTGATAGAGGTATTGATTCACCAAGTCCCCACTGATTCAGTAGGCAACCTCCACGTGTGGTTTGCTACTAGATTTGTACTCCACTCAGGAGAGGAAGAGAAGACATACAATCCTGAAAATCATCACAGCAATCATGCACTTGACACCCAAGCAAATGCTGTCAGTGTCCACAAGGCAGGGGGCATTATCCCCACAATTAGGGAGGACCAAATCTGTCAGTTCTATCGACAGAGTACACAAATCTTGCAACTTGTTCTGCATTCTGCTGGAATACCAAACTGAAATGAAATGATTACCCAGTCAGTCATAAGGATGGAAAAGTCCATAGGTGTAATTTCCTTCCACATCTGAAAGTTGAAAATTTGGTAAGTCTTGATCAAAACCAAAGTGAAACAAAATTGGCATGCATGCCAATGACACACACACCAGTGATTATGTTGTCGTGAGTTCCTAGACTTCCTTGTTGACAATAATCCAAACATTTGTGTACTCACAGCAAAGTTCTTGAGCAAACCACATAAAAAGAGATTGAGGAACACAGAACTCAATTCTCTTTCTTGAGATGGCACGTGACCTCCCCATTGGACAGATTCTTCAGACCCATGAAAGGAGGAAAATATTTTTTGTCAAACAGTAAAAAAGAGGGACCAGACATGCAAATATTGGCAGAGCTTGCACAGCTAAGCTAATTTGTCATTTCAGCCTCTGAATATCAGAATGCTTAGCAGAAGACACTTTGTTTGGGGGGGGGGGGGGAATACATCTAGATTTACTTTTCTGAGCAAATATGACAGCCCATAGGTATCAGAGAAATAAACTGAGAAAAAAGTATTATGAATTGTAGTTCATGGCTAATGTGACTAATGTAGAAGTGTTGTGCCAGATGGATAAAGAACAAGAGCTAATTAAGATAATTGAGTGAAGAAAGCTCCAATACCTTGGCCATATCATGAAGAAAAACATAAAATATAGAATACTTCAACTTGCTCTGCAAGGAAAGATCCTGGGAAGAGAGGACCTGGATGTAGACAGACATAATAGTTGAAGAACCTGAGAGACTGGTGCGGCATATCCTCAGAAGAACTGTTGTGAGGAGTTAAGAACAGGAAGACTATCGCCCTGATGATAGCCTGATGATCCGGAATGGATACAGCACCTAAAGAAGAAGTTGTTCATGGCTGCCCATTGCATCTTGGGAATAAAGACTCTTCCATAAGGGCTCATTCTTTCCTTCCATAAAACCTCATGGAAAACTCTAAAGCACCCTAATGTTGCCACATGGACAAACTCTCTCAGAGTAAAGTTGTCCTGATAATTTTCTTTGTATCTCCCTTGAAGAGACAATATTCAATTTCACGTATAAAAATGCTCATCAATAACATGGAATAGTGAGATGGAAAAATTATGATGAAACTGGCTTGGAAACAGGGATATCAAAGGAAGAAGAGTGGTGTATTCATTGAATTCTCATTTGAATACTAATCAGATCTATATGGCAAACCTGCTTCCTTGTACAGTATATAATCTTAATTCTTTTTTGCCCACAATCATAATTAATTCTTGCAATAAACCCAAGACTTGTAGCTTGCTATCTATTAATTTCTTCCAGGAAGATATAAAAGAATCTGCATAGCCCTCAGAAAAGGCAGCTTTCAACCTTTTCAAAGGCCTGGTTCCATGCTTTCACCCTGATAGAAGGCTAAGTTTTGGCAGTAAAACACATTTGCCACATACCATGGAATATTCATTAGTTTCCTTAAGAAGGAAGCGAGAGAGTGGTCAAGTTTCTCTGAAACCCCAGTAATTCATACTGTTATATCATATAAAATCACCAGAATTACTTTTGTGTGAAATGCTAATAATACTCCTGGAACATAACAACCTCCTTTCATGTTGTAGAATCTATCAATTGCTTATATCAGCACTTTTACTTTGCACAAAATAATATCTTGCTGGTGTTGCCAAGATACTGTACATTCAAAGGAAATATCACTCTTAAATTGAGAAAGTGCTTTACCTGTTCAAGCTCTTTATCATCTAATAGCCAGCTAGATTTATATAACTGATTCTTCTTAGAGAAAACTTAAAAAATCTTTGATTATTGACAATTTATCTCTAGGTTATTAAGTTTACAATATTTAGAGAATGCCTTTAAAATGTATTTGAGACCAATCCTCAACCAGGAAAAAAGTGCTGTATTGTCTGTGAAAAGAAGAATTGCTATAGCGGGAGTTCTCAACCTTTTTAAGCAGAGGGCCGGGTCATGCTCCCTCAGGGCAGCTTCAGGGGTTTCTTCCACCACATGGCACTTCCTGGTGTGGTGGAGGTGGTGGGGGGCACATGAAATGGCAGGTTGAGACTCCCTGTGCTATATTCTGTTGGGCCAATTCTGGTGGCTGACGGGAAGCTTTATTTTTTTAAAATTAACAAAAGAGGGTACAACCTTGGTTGTACTCCTTGCTTAAGTCAAACAAGCTAATTGGTTTCCCCTTTAACCACAGTGCATTTGACTTGTGCAAAAGACAGGGGCGTAGCTACCGCCGTATCTGCCGTATCAATTATACGGGCCCCCCGGGCCACGGGGGCCCCCTACAGCAAAAATTAATAAAAACTTCCCAATTTTTTTTATTTCACAAGGGCCCCCCAAACAAATTTTTATACGGGGCCCCGTTAAGGCATGCTACGCTTCTGGCAAAAGACATAAAGCCTTTTAATCAACCTTAGCAAGTGTTTATCAGTCATAGAGTTCTGTAATTTCTGCCATAATTTATCACAATTAATTGAATCAAAGGCCTCTTTCGTGTCCATA
This sequence comes from Furcifer pardalis, assembly GCA_030440675.1. Lineage (NCBI taxonomy): Eukaryota > Metazoa > Chordata > Lepidosauria > Squamata > Chamaeleonidae > Furcifer > Furcifer pardalis. The sequence continues at coordinate 28,160,646 of CP126897.1, forward strand.
CGTCCACAAAAAGGCGTCCACCTGGAGTAGCCATATAGTTTGCTGCTAAATGCCTCAGCACCAGGCATAGCCAACTATAGAGGAATTCCTTCTGCAACCAATTGATTCTGGCCCCATTATATTCTCGGCCTCTAGCTGTTTCCTCACTCAGTCTAATAGTCCATAAGTGTATAGTTTGAGTAAAGAAGAGAAGGAACTGAAAAGTGAGACCATGAGGTAGAGATTAGAATGAGAATAAAAAAGCAAGATCCACTTTCGTAAAAATGTGACATTTGTTATGCAATAGAGAGTCAACTCTTGCTATGAAGATCTGAATTTCAGTGTATTCCCTGTGTTACTACATGAAGTCAAAGCTTCAACTCTGACTAAAGAATCTGAAAAGAAAATTGAAGCTTTTGACATGTTGATCTACAGATGACTGCAAAGGATATCATGGGTTGACCATGTGACTAATGTAGAAATGTTGTGCCTGGTGGATAAAGAACAAGAACTGTTGAAGACCATTTAACAAACAAAACTCCAATACATTGGGCATATCATGAGGAATGACATAAAGTATAGAATAACCCAACTCATTATGCAAAAGAAGATCCCCAGGAAGAGAGGCCCTAGGCATAGACAGAGCTCATGGTTGAAGAACCTGAGAGACTGGTGTGGAAGAACTTGGAAGAACTGTTCCAACGAATAAAGAACAGAAAGGCTATCACCATGATGACAGCCAATACTATTCAGAATGGATATGACACTTAAAGAAGAAAGAAGACAGGAGGCTAATTGGTCAATAGCACCCAGGACTCATGGCCTTTTGAAAATATTGGTACTATTGTGGCACAATAGAGTGCTCATCTACTCAACTTTGTTTTCCCCAGCTGTTTTGAGTTTGTTGTAGGTTATGATATTTTTTGTAGCAATTTAAACAGATCATTCCAGTATTAGTATCCACAAATGGGAAAGTGTATTGGTTGCTGGAAGTGCTGGGATACACTGGGTTGTTCCAGTACTGCCTGTCTATACAAATCCAGAATTGCTTCTGAGGTCCAGTTCCCAACACATGGTCTTTTGTCTGTTTCCTCCATACTCTTTTCTGTTTCACTTCTCTTGTTTACCTGCGCACCATTTTCAAACCTTCATGTTTATGCTGCAGTGCTTTCCCAAAGAGCAACTACTCATCTGATCCAGTCCTTCCAGGGCAAGCAATTACAGCCACCCACACGGAGAGATGCAAAAAGAAGGAAGTAACTAGAAACCAAGCTTTCTCAGTTGTGGTGCCTACCCTGAGGAATGCTTTACCGCAGGAGGTATGCCAGGCCTCTTCTATCCCAGTTTTTAAGACTCTTGAAGACAGAGTTGTTCAGGGAAGCATTTGTTGACATCGTTCCCCTAAGGGGGTAATCTGTGCCTTTCATGTTTGTTTTGCCACTATAATTAATAACATATTGATTTTACTTTATTTTAAATCTGGTTGTATTGTGGGTGGACTTTGTTTGCTTCTTCATACTTATATCCTGCTCATCTAGTGATTAATTCACTACTCCAGGCAGCATGTACAAATCATAAAATAAACAAATGGTTTCTAATTTTATTTTTAATTCTTAATTTATGGATGGAAAACATATTAATATAAAAAAGAGCAGAATTCAGGAACAAGTGATAACCTTTAAAAAAAAGGAACAAGACTAAAGTATGGAAGGATGGAGGATAACCAATAGAAACAAACCCATAGGAAACACCATCAAATGAGACATACCCACAAAGTACATACATCAGCATGGTGCCTTGGGTTTACATGAGCAAACTGTACACTTAAGCAATGAGAACAAATCAGAACAGAAATGTGTCGCCACTTGTTGTTTGATGTTTCAGTCTTGCATAGACTGCATTAGTATGTAGTACCAATACTGTAGGTGCCAGGATGCTTGAAAAAACAATTAGTAGGGATAGGCCCAAAGAGTGGGTTGAAAGAAGGCATTGTGGACATGAGGAATTAAGAGACAGGAGCATTCTTGTTCCTGATAATATTACCCTAGGTCTGTGATGGTGAACCTTGGCACTCCAGCTGATCTTGGACTTCAATTTCTAGAAGCCCAAGTCCTTGCATGTATGTGCAGTAAACCCATTAATGTGGATTCACAAGGACTTGGGCTTCTGGGAATTGAAGTCCAAGAACAGCTGGAGTGCCAAGATTTGCCATCACTGCCCTAGGTAGAAGGAAAGGCAACATAGATTAAAATGATTAAAGTGCAACCTAGCACAATAAAATTCCTTCCTTCAACCTTGCCTCTATCTTTTCCTATGCACATGCATGCACATTCAGTACAAATTTAGTTATATTCTACATCAGGGATACTCAACCTGTGGGCCGTGGTCAGATGCAGCCCGCAGCACCATTTCATGCAGCCCACCATCACCTCCACCACACCCAGAAGTGCCATGTGGTAGAGGAAGGGCCCCCAAAGCTATCTGAGGGAGCATGACCTGGGCCCCAGCTTTCAAAGGTTGAGAACTCCTGGACTATATGATCTCCAACAGAAAGAAACAGATAAACTATGTTTATCATGAAAACTCTCTAAAATTTATTAAAGCTGCAAATATGTCATATAGTTTTTTCATGAATACTAATTATTTCCCAGTTTAAAGGACTGGATGGGTTGTACCTCGAAGACACTCACTTTTGTTCTTTGTTTGTTTGTCTTGAAAGATCTCCCAAATAGCAGCTATTTAGTAGCAGCAGTAGCTGAACCTGGCACTGGTGGAGGCGGCAACATAATGATACTCAAGCTAACATTTGTTAGTAGTACATAGAAGGTGGCAATAATAAACCCCTGCTGAATTTTCTTTACCATGAAAACCCTATGATGAGAGATCCCAAAATGAAACAAAAGATAGTGCTGCAAGATGAGCCTTTAAGTTCCTAGAGTACTCAGTGAGCTGCTGGGGAAGAACAAAAGACAATTACAAACAGCTCTGTCACTGGTGACACAACTAGATGTAAGTTAAAAGGACATCTAGGAGCTGTTGTGCACAGAAGGAAAAGGAAAGGCTGGTGCTGCATGACACATATGTTAGGAATATAATCAAAGTAAACTGGCAAGGGTTCACAACCTACGGCCCGTGGGCCTAATCCAGCCCATGGCACCAAATAATCTGGTCCCCGACCTTGCTCCAGCCTCCCCCACCCCTGCTGGCAGAATCGGCCATGGACTTATTTACTGCCGCGTAAACATGTTTAAGACAGCCGTAAATGAGTCCACAGCCATCGTAAACATGTTTACTACAGCCGTAAATGAGTCCATGGCCAACGTAAATGCTTTTATGACAGCTGTGGATGCGTTTTATGGCACCATTCCAGCCCGCTCAGCTGTCTGAGGGGGCGTGGTCTGGCCTACAGCTGAAAAACATTGAGACCCCCTGCTGTAAATAAATAAAAAAAGGAAAGTATAAACATTGCCAATGAACCAAAGTGGACTGGACTAGGATATTTTCAGTCAGACAACTACTGATGGGGTTGCTGTCATTTATAAGAATACCATCACTGTAGAGATGGAGATGCAAACAAGTGTTGCAATTGTAAGACATTTACTCTAATTTCCTATGTAGGCAAAGTGATGCTTAAGGTGTTGCAACAAAGGCTTTAGTATATAGAGCAAGAAAGGCCTGATGTTCAAGGTAGATTCTGAAAATGTAGAGGCACTTGAGATCATATTGTAAATATCTGCTGGCTACTGGCACATACCAAAGTATTTCAAAATGTTGGTCTATGCTTGATGATGATGATGATGATGACGATGAATAATGATAATAATGGTTTATTATTATTATTATTATTATTATTATTATTATTATTATTATTATTATTATTATTATTATTATTATTATTATTATTATATGTCATCAGGTCAATTCTGACTTATAGCAACCCTTTCTTGGGCTTTCTAGGTAGAGAATACACAAGATAGCCTCAACCTCTGGCTTCCAGCCAGATACTGTACCTAAATTCCTGAGCTATTCAGCCTGTTTTACTATCTTCATGCTTTAATTAAATAACAGAACCTGAAGCTACTGTTTTTTAAATCTACCTTGACTAATGCTACCAGAAATATAATTTTTCACAACATGTAACTTGGATTTCTGCATAACCATTTCTAATGTTCCTTCTTTATCACTACAAAATCAACCGTAGAAATACATTTTGTGAGTAAAACAATAGCTGCTATCATTTCTCAGGCTTCTGGCTAAAATCAAATGTAGTACCAAAACTGTGATGATGATGGCGACGGCGATGGCGATTTCTGCAAAAACTTGTTCTGCCACTTTCTGTCATTTATTTTTCTGCATTACGCGTTGGCCAACTCGCTTCCTCTCTCCACATACTGCAGTCCTGGGAACAAAGCACCTGTTTCAGTTTTTTAGGCAAAAGGGTAGAATTAAACTTGAAGGAAAGCACAATATTTTGAATGGTAAAAGTAAAGGTCACCCTTGCTTGAAAACCAGTCATATCCAACTCTAGGCTTCAGTGCTCATCTCTGTTTATAGCCAAAGAGCCAGTGCTGTCTGCGTCTGCAGACGTTTCCATGGACATGTGGCAAGTATGACTAGACACTGGAATGCAGGGAATGTTGTTTACCTTCCCACCTAAGTGGTACCTATTTATAGCTTTTATAGATCAAGTCCATTTCATCTGAAAATTAGAATATATTAAAACAGTGATGGTGAATCTTTTCGAGACCGAGTGCCCAAACTGCAACCCAAAAAACACTTATATATCACAAAGTGCCAACACAAAAATGGGGAGGAAGGAAACTCTCCCATTGGGATGCTGGCAGAGGGACAGGACAAACTCTGTGCTGGGGGGAGGAAGCGCTCCCTTTGGGCTGCTGGGCAGAGCAAACTCTGTCCTGGAGAAGAGGGGAAGTGCTCCCATTGGCTGATGGGCAGAGGGGCGGGGTGAACTCTGTGCTGGGGTGACTGCACGGGTGTCCACAGAGAGGGCTCCGAGTGCCACCTCTGGCACACATGCTATAGGTTTTCCATCACTGTATTAAAATATAGTCGTTAATCTTTAAGGCGCGACAACATTTTTGTCTTTTTTTTTTATTTACTATCTGATTTCTATGGAAAGTGGTGGGAAGTGTATTTGTGCATGTATGGGGCTAATGATCAGCCTTTTTCTTGTCCAGTGGTTTATTTTTTTTTTGGTGGTGGTGGTGGTGGTGGTGAATATTCTTTGTGTGTTTCCTTACTATCTATGTAGTTACTAATGTCAAAACGATAATAGGTAGAACCCCAAATCACCTAATTTCCCTCAAGGGTAATTCTAGGACATGGTGGTGAACCAATGACACATGTGCCAGAGGGGACACTCAGAGCCCTCTCTGTGGGCACACGCACCATCACCCCAGTAGAGTTCACCCTCTGCCCAGCAGCCCAATGGGATCACTTCCTCCCTCTCCCCAGCAAAAAGTTGATCCCGCCCCTCTGCAGCACGGACAACAGCCTGTTGAGTTTGAGTACTTGGTCGCTAAAAGTTTCACCATCACTGTGTTAGGAGCTCCCAGGATTGCTGTAATTGCGATACAGTAGAACCCTGGCTAACATTAAAATTTGGTTCCACAAGTCTTAGTGTTATCCAATTTTTAACGTTATGCAATACATAACGTTAAAATCCTATGAGATGAATCACATAATGTTAAAACTCCATAGAGATACATTGTAACCGGCCCAGGCTTCCACGAACATTATGCGATACATTCCATAGGATTTCAACGTTATACAATGCAATTTTTTTCCAGATTGCTTAACATGTGGTTTTAGCGTTATCTGGTGCAAATGTTATCCAAGGTATTACTGTACTTGCATCTTTCAGAAGGTACATTCCTACATTTCACAGCCTCCAGCACTCAAAAATTAATAACCAAGCATCTTCAAGTTATTAGTCCCGACCAAGGAAGCATTTCTTGCTCTTAGTTTTACAGACTTAGAGAAAAATACATCTTCTGTTTCCAAAATTTTGTTTATATGCTTGGCATGTATGCAAAAAAAGTGAAAGTGAAAACAAAAAGACACAAAATGTGACAGAAATGGGAGAATTATTCAAGAATTACTCTTACTTTTGTCCTTAATTTGCTGGTTTGTTAGATTTTGTTAGATACTGGAGCTGCAGATTGAAGCTCAGCTGCTCAACGGAAGGTCACCTGCTGTCACAGATTTGTGACAGAAAGCCTGGGGAGTGGCGGGGTTTGAAATATTTTAACTCTGAGCTTCCCAGGATTGAGGGGAAAAAAAGTCATGTTCTTTGTGAAGCAACTCATTTGAAGAACATTTAATATAGAAAATATAAGGAAAACAAGAGGTGTTTTTTTTAATGTCCATTCTTTTTAATCTTGGAAGCAAAGAAGATTTGGCCATTGTGGTGCACTGGAGAACCATCAGTGAAAATTCAGTCTTGCTACCTCAGTTTAGAGCAGGGGTTCCCAACCTTTTCAAGCCAGGGGCCGGGTCACGCTCTCTCAGTCAGCTTTGAGAGCCAGACGGCCATTTTGCCCTGCCTACATGATGGGGGTGGCCATTTTGTCCAACAGCTTCAAAGGGATTGGCTATTTTGTTTCTTGAATGCCCTTGGAGTGGTGGTGGGGTGGCACCAGAAGAGTAGCGTGCCTTGGCGGGGCCCCGTATAAAAATTTGTTTGGGGGCCCTTAGGAAGGGTAAATATTTGTTTTGCTTACGCACGTTGGGGGGCCCCGTGGCCCGGGGCCCCCGTATAATTGATACGGCAGATACAGCGGTAGCTACGCCTCTGGATGGCACATAATGGTGTCAGGAGGCAGATCCGGCCTGTGGATCTTAGATTGGGAACCCCTGGTTTAGAGATACTCACATCTCTAGGCATTTTATGAGTGTAAAACCAAACCATACCACACCATTTATGAAACAGAGGGACAAATGATAGGCTATAGTTCCATCAGATGCACAAGGAGTACTTTTAAGATGGGGATGTTCAACATTTTCTTGGAATTTCCTATACAAATTGCTTTAGGGGCAAATCTCTAGAAGTCATAATACCACAACTACTATAAGAAATAATTCTAGCCTGAACTCCACTTTCCCCCTAGATTTCAAGACCTAGAAAATCCAGGTCATTTGTGTGTGTATGTGCATGTGCGTGCACACATGCAAGTAAGCCATGCTATTTCTCTCTTTCCTCCTGTCTCCCTTTGCTAACAGCTCTTTCCATCTGGATGGATGCTCTCACCTGCTTAGCCATGCAGAGGGACATTTCTGTGAGCCAGCCAGTCAGCGTTGGGTTTGAAAAAAGCTTTGAAATAATCCTTGCAAATTCTACATGACGTACATATCTGAGAAGTACGGTAGCTCCTGCATAAATGCTACCTTGTGATAACAAGGATTCAGCTCTACAGAATCTTGAAGTCCCATTCCTTGATGGATTAATAATATCACCAAAGGAAGGCTATGCCTTAGAGGTTGTCCAGATGGACATTAAGTCAATTTTGCCTACTGTTGTTATCGTAGAACATCTTTGATTGTGGAATCACAAGATTCTTAGGAGCACAGTTTTAAAATCAGGGTGGTGATACGTATATATTGTGTTGGAACAATTTCCCATATTTCCTGTCTTTTCCTTTTTTAACCTTTTCAAATTGGATCTTTTTTTAAAAAACAAGTTTGCCCTGTCCCCCCCCCCAAAAAAAAAAAATTAGTGTGGAAGGAAAGGAATTTCGCATGATCATCCATGTGATGGCAAATGTCAATAAAAAGTTGTGACCGTGAAGTAACTACATTCCTCTGACGGTCGCTATGGCAATACAGTCAGTGGTTCTTCGATCTGAAAGAAAGAAGAATAAATCACTGTTTTTCTGGATGCTCAAAAAAAAAACACAGTTCTCCGGAACAAATCTTAATTTGAAAGATATCTTTTCCAAATGCGATTGTCCTTATATTTCATGAGAATGAGAGGCATTGTGTTAGGGACCAAACATATACCGGTAGATGGAGTTTGTCTATGTGAAGGTCCATCTTAGCCAACTGGAAACACTTTCACCTCAGGTATTGAAGTAAAATTTCCGTATGACTACTTTTTGCTTCCATACTGCAGAAGGAGGGAAACTTGTCCTTTGCCTCAGGCTGCAAAATATCGTGAGCCAATCCTAACAAAAATCCTCAGTTGTTTTTGAGAACTAACTCAATTTCTTTCAGCCTCATTTACTTGTCAGTGAGAGGAAAATAACAATTATTTTACCTCACAGATTTGATGCAAGGATGTGCAATGCTCTGTGCAGATTTAAAATGCTGCTTAAAATGCAGCATAAACCATTGCACCGGTTAGACCCGGAGTTCTCAATCTTTTTAAGCCAGGGACAGGGTCACTCTCCCTCAGACAGCTTTAGGGGCCGGATGGCTATTTTGTCCTTCCTCCATCACATGGCACTTCTTGATGTGGTGAAGGTGGTGGGGGAGCACATTAAAGTGCGGCATTGGCTGTATTTGGCCCACGGGCCAAAGGTTGAGAATCCTTGTGTTAGACCCTCAGAAGGAAAAGATGAATCTCTCTTTTAGGGTTTTGCTCCAAGATGTCTATTCGAGTTCTGGTTCTAAAACATGATGTTGGGGGGCCGGGGGGTGGAGAGCTTGGAAAGATCCTTGTGATGTAGGAACAGAATGTGCATTGACATGTTAAGATGGGGGCCTACATCGGCTTCTGGCACTTTTGTGTGCGTTGCTATGTTAAAGGTGGTTGCCTGGCAACCTGTTCTCTGAATAAAATTTGGGATGGCAATGATTGCAGGAAGAAAACAAGTTGCAGCAGCTCTTCCCACCCATTTTGTTTCACTGTGACTGAAGAGGTGGGGCGGGGCGGGGGGGCACCCCTTTTGAAATGAGGTTCTCTCATCAAGCCTTGCATTTTCCAACCACCCTCCCCAAGGTCATTGAACATCCAAGCATGCATTAGTTCTTTTTCTCACATGAATCTGTTCTTATGAAGAAAAGATTAGGACTCATGTGTTCACAGAGCTAAGCTGCTGCCATATCCTCTCTCTCTCTCTCTCTCTCTCTCTCTCTCTCTCTCTCTCTCACACACACACACACACACACACACACACACACACACACACACACACACACACACACACACACACACACACACACACAACTACAACGGGGAGACAAGGAGCCACCATTGCTTTGTGGTTAAGACACTGAGCTTGACAACCAGGAAGCCGGCAGGTCAGCAGTTCGAGACCGGAGCACTGCGTAACAGAGTGAGAGCCTGTCATCTGCCCCAGCTCCTGGCGACGTAGCAGTTGAAAAGCAAGAATTACAAGTAGATAAATAGGTACCGCTTTGGCAGGAAAAGTAACAACGTTCTAGGTGCTCCAACATCTACTCATGTCTGCCACATGATCACAGAAACGTGCTAGCTTTTTGGCTGCAAACAGAGATGAGCACTGCACCTGTAGTTGGACACAACTGGTTTTCGAGAAAGGAAGAGCTTTACCTTTAAGGGGAGACAGGATCAAAAAAACTATCCCTATTCACTTACTCCACAATATCTATCGTTTTATATAATCATCTGCTGAAGTGGAATGTTGTGGTGTTTAGAAAAACCACAAGAAAATATTTCTTCACACAGTGGCTAAATTCCTGTTAGTGTTCAGAGAAGATCTATATGACCTGTTGCTGTTACCTCTGAATGGATCTGTGCCTCAGGTCTGCTGACTCCAATCCAGGAAGAGCTTTATGGCAAGAACAATTAGAAGATGGAGGAAGGAGACCACTGGACAAAGTTTTTTTTTTTTATCATGTCAGAAGCACACAAAGGTGCTTCCTGGGTTGAAAGGATCTTTTCTGGAGGAACTCCGCTCAGGGGACACCCGAATGAGGCTCCTTTCATGTCTCCAAGATATTTTCCCACTGAACTGGTCCATGTTTATCTACTTGCAATTTCCTCCTTTCAAACTGATAGGTTGGCAGGAGCTGGGACAGAGACGGGCATTCATTCCATCCTGCAGTACTCGGATCTTGAACTGCTATCTTCCCGACCTTCTCGCTAACAAGGCCAGCTTCTTAATCACTGAGCCACCATAATACCTTGGACAAAGAATAATATTAAAGGAGGAGATGCAGTGGTGGGATGTCAAAAATTTTACTACCCCACCATGACGTCATCACAGTGTGCGCGGAGCTAATGTCATGATGTCATGATGTCAAAAATAATAATAATAATATAATATAATATAAAATAAAAATAAGCACACACACACCCCTCAACCCACCCACCCACCCACAACACAAACCCGTAAATAAATTAAAATAAATAAATAATAGAAATTACATTAAAATACACCCACCCACCCCAACACCCACCCACCCCAAAGACAAATCAACCCACCCACCCCAAGCACAAACCCGTCACTTACCAGTTAGTATAAGTGCCTGGGCAGCACCATGTTGCAAGATGGATATGGTCATTGTACCAGTTCTCTAGGATAATATGCCTTAATTTAAATGTAAAAGAGCTGTACCTCCTTAAGGGTTCTCCAACTGGAATAGCAATTGGAACAGCACAGGTGTAGCTTATTGATGAGGTAACTCCAAGACTTTGCTTAAAAACCCCAAGCCAGGCTGTCCGGCCTTTTTAGGAACTGTGGTAGTACATCAATATATGTAAAAGTATTAAATACACATTAAAATACACACAGACACACCACATCCAAAGGTGAGTCACTTACCCTGGGGAGCAGGCTATAGGGAGCTTCAGGCTAGCAGCTTCTCTTCCTCCTCCCTGCTTGGGAGGACAGCAAGGAGGCCGTGCATACGCGCCAAACACTGTAGGCGTGCATGCACACCAAGTGCTTGGCGTGCATGCGCAGTGGGGGAACCAGTGAAAAGGTGGTTCCCCCAAAAGCTGCTACCGGTTCTCCGGGACACTGGGGAAAGTTACTACCGGTTCTGGCGAACTGTTACATCCCATCACTGAGGCTGAGGAACTCAACTTTCCATATGTCACTTGGAGGACCCTGAATAGGCTGAGGGGTCGGGGTGCCCAAGTGTAAGACCAACATGCTCAAGTGGGGGCTGCTGGCAGGCAACAACATACTGTGTGAATGTGGGGAAATGCAGAATCCAGCTCATTTGCAGACCAGCTACCACGTTAGGCCTGGATGCCAGGCCATACTCAGTTAGCAGCCACAAATATTTTGCAGTCAGAATCATAATTACAGTCATCAGCCCTGCAGGAGTCTTGATATATTGTATCAAAGTACTCTCCCATATGGAGACTATTATTAAACACCCAATGGATTAAGGGAAAATGACTTCTAAGAAATCCATAATATTCTTTTAATAATATACAGGCTGTCCCAAAAGTCAATATACATAGGCAAAATTACATAGCAACAGAGATCTTGGAACATGTTCACAACGAGTGGGGGAGAAAACTTTGTGTGTGTGTAGAAAGACGTGGCCAATACCGAAATAATATTTTAATATTTTGTAAAAAATTGGGACACATATTTTGTACTTAAAGGTACATTTAGCTACAATTTCATATTTCCCTATGTGTGGTGACTTTTGGAACACTTCTTGTCGTGCCATATCTGATTCCCATTATTGGCGACCATCATGGCAATCAGCCATGAAGACTGTCCTGCAAATATGCCATGGTCTTTCATCTGCCTTCCGCATCACAGTGCAACAACCGTACCACTGATTCAGCTCTGCGAGTCACTTTCTGGTCCTGAGCCCTTTTAGCATGCAAAGTCCTCCTCAGCCCCAGGCCAGTATTGATGAAGCTGCTGCCCTCCATCAAGATGGAATCAAGTGGGATTTAAATTAATCCACTTGGGAACCATCACCCTTCCCTGTGGACTTCGCCAAGGCTGCTAGTCCTCAGAGTTGTCAGGTTAGTTAACCACTGCCTGATGCTCAGCACTGAGTCACTAGCAGTATGGTCTACTCTATTACCATAGCAAGATAACCTGGCCAGACTCTATATAAAGTGGATACCTTTATATTAGCATGGTTTTTGCAGTATGTTGCTGCCGGTTTGCACTGCTGACTGGTTGCATGTCCTCTTGTGCAATGAAAAGACCAGCAAATTATCTCATGCTACTATTGAGATAGCTGTTATCAAGATTTTGTAAGACAACAAAATTATGTGTATTATCTTTGTGATCCTTACTATTATCCTATAAGGTAGGCCAGTATTGAAGGCAGGATGGAGGAGGACAGAGGATAAAGTATAATATCAAAGTATACCTATATGAATTAACATTCTAAATTTAATTCAAAATAAATATGTATTGGTTCACAACTACTGTATTCTTTTGTGTTTATAACTCTTCATATGCACTTTAGAACAGAGAATGTGAATTAGAAAGAATTTTCAGTGTTGAGCCCTGAGATTAAACACCAAATGAATTTAATCCCTAAATATACATTCCAAGGAATGTACTAGTTGTAGGACAATGGCTCTAATTTTCCATGTAGGCAAAGTGATGCTCAACATTTTACAAAAAAAGGCTTTTACCTTACATAGAGCAAGAAATGCCTGAGGTTCAAACTGGAGGCCAAAAAAAAGGGGGGATGGAGAGGCACTTGAGATCGCATTGCAAATATCTGTGGACTATTGGAGTATACCAAAGAATTTCAGAATATGTGACTATGCTTAAAAACAACTGCATGTATTTAAGTCAATTCTGACTTATAGTGACCCTTTCCAGAGCATTATAGGTAGATAATACACACAAGTGGTTTGCCATTCCTTTCTCCTGGGGATGTCCTGGGACTCTGTAGATTGCCCACCACTAACAGGTTGATCTTCTCACAAGAGACACAGTGGGAAAGCAAGCTCCCAACCTGTGGTTCTACCACTGAGCTATCCAGCCAGTGCTTTATAGATTAGAGGAGTATTTCTCAACCTTGGGCCTCCAAGTGTTCTTGTACATCAATTACCAGAAGCTCAAGTCAACATAACTGCTTATCAGGACTTCTGGGAATTTACGTCCAAGAACAACTGGGGCCCCAGGGTTAAGAACCTATGCCAGTGATGGCGAACCTTTTAGAGACTGAGTGCCCAAACTACACCCCAAAAGCCACTTATTTGTTGCAAAGTGCCAACACAACAACAGGGGAGGGAGGAAACGATCCCATTGGGCTGCTGGGCAGATGGGCAGGGTGAACTCTGTGCTGGGGTGATGGAGGAAGTGCTCCCATTGGGCTGCTGGGCAGGGGGCAGGGCGAACATTGTGCTGGAGTCACTGCACAGGTGCCCACAGAGAGGGCTTTGAGTGCCATGCATGTCATAGGTTCTCCACCACTGACCGTTGGTTTTTGGACTTCAATTTCCAGAAGCCTAAATCAATTCCCCAAAGCAGTGATCGGCCAATGTACTGACTTAGGCTTGTGGGAATTGAAGTCCCCATGTTGGGAATCACTGGATTAGAGTGAAGTTTAGATTGTTCAGGATGTGGGTGTGCCTCAGCACTTGATTATCTTGAAGCATAATCTGTATTGTGGACAAGAAGCTACTATCAGTACAAAATATAAAGATATAGAATGGTTTCCTAAAGACAAAGTTGTCAGACAAGAGTGTACCTTATCCCTCTTTCTGTTCAATGTGTACACAGAATATACCATACACAAAGCCGGACTAGATGCAGATGAAGTAGTGAAAATTGTTGGAAGAAAAATTAGTGATTTAAAATATGCAGATGATGCCATCTTACTGATAGAAAACAGCAATGACTTCTTGAAATGATCTGATGAAAGTAAAAGAAAAAATTGCCAAAACAAGACTCCAGTTGAACATTAAGAAGAAGAAAAATCATGATTAAAGAATATTGACACCAACGGAATTGAGATAGATTTGACATAGATTTTGTATGCCTTGGTTCAATCAAGGTTTGGAGACTACAGACAAGAAATGAGAAGAAGACTGAGGTACACAGAAAAAGCCTCCTTGAAGATTGTGGTATTTTTGAATCACAATTGGGCATACCCTGGTAATGACAACCTTGCGTTGCCGGCCAATCTTTCTCACACTAGGTCAGGCAAAAGGAACTGCAGAATGAACTCACCGAAAGGGAGAAACTGCCTTCATTTGGCAGTTTCATGTCTAGACTAGTCACTGAAGAAAACGACCGAGCCTTGGAAGGGCAGTAATGAAGGAATTAGAAAAGATCATCAAGTGTAAGGATGTGTCACTGGAGGTGAATTCCGAGATCATCCAAACCTTAGTATTCTTAATCACTATGTACAGGTGTGAAAGCAGGACAGTAAAGAAAGCTGACAGAGAAAAATAGATTCTTTTGAAATATCGTATGCTTCCGGAGAGGAGCTTTGCAGATATCCTAGACCAGGGGTGCCCAAACTATGCCCCATGAGCTGCATCCAGCCCATGGCACCGAATCACCCAGACCACCCCGCCTTCGCCACTCCTGGAAGCAGAAGTAAAATGAGCCCGCACATGTGGAAAATGTTGCTGTTAAAGCCTTTACGACAGCCACGGGTGCATTTACAGCAGTGTTTTGCACATGCGTGGGCACATTTTACTTCCACTTCCAGTGGGAGGAACCACATGACTGGCCTGCTCAACCACATGACCCAAAAAGTTTGGGCACCCTTGTCCTAGACTGCCCCAAAAAATTAACAAGTGAGTCCTAGAGCAAATCAGCCTGAATTGTCACTGGAGGCAAAATGATGAAACTGAAGCTATTCTATTTTAGTCACATCATGCGAAGGCAGGATTCTCTAGAAAAGACAATGATGCTGGGAAAGGCCAAAGACGGCAGGAAAAGGAAGACCAAACATGAGATGGATTGACTCTATGAAGGTAGGCAGAGGCTTGAACCTGTAAGAGATGAGCAGGGCAGTTGAGGACAGGACATTTTGAAGTTCACTCATTCATAGGAAGTGATTTGATGGCATGTAACAACAACAAAATCTAGTCCTAAAGCTACCTACCTGTCAGTAGCATGTGAGCTATAAGAAATGAGTCATGGTCATCACCCTGTTGTTTCTTGTCCATATGGCTTTACACAGAAAACAACAACAAAAGACTCTGAAGGCAAGCCTGGGGTGGGGGTGGGGGGCCTTACCATCTTGATGAGCTCATCTCAAGACAATCTACCATTTGTTCTCATAGTGCCTCCATATCCAAATTCCCTTGGCTTTTGAAAGCCAGATGGTGCACCATTGGAAATTTGAGTGGGCAGGTTTGGGTTTCCTTATTAACACTACTCTAATATGTTTTGATTGCCTGGGTTGGACTTTGATTTGGCTTTGTTCAGAGCACTGCTGTGGTTGGACTCCTTATAACCAAATATGCAGAGTTGCAGAACCAGCAGACACAAAAGATGTAAAGAAAAATTAATATACCGTATATACTCGACTATAAGTCATCCCGAATATTAGTTGAGGTACCTAATTTAGACCTCTAAAACTAGGAAAATAGATTGACTCGAATATAAGTTGGGGTGGTATATTCAGCAGCTGCTAGTGAGTTTCAATAATTAAAATAAATGAAAATATGGTAAAATTAATTAATGTAGACATTTGTGTGGGTATGTTTTTGAGTGTTTACGCTGACCTGAGTATAAGTCGAGTCCCATTTCTGGACCTTGTTTTGGGGGCTAAAAAAACTGACATACTCGAGTATAAACGGTATATTGAAGAGACTTTCCTTCAGATTTCACATAGACTTCTATCAAGCAGCTTTGATTGAGTGGAAAGGATTTGTTGCAGAAATTTATGCCACCCCAGACATAGTTGGACTACGACTACCATTGGATGTAATGTCTAGAGCTGATAGGAGCTGCAGTCCAACAACATATGGAGACCTATGTGTCTCCCATTACTGTCCTACAAAAACAATTCTAGTGAGGTAGCCATCTTGGAATAGGTCTACTCAAGAAGGAAGTAGGATCATTCCACTGTTGTTTGTGTTGCAAATATCTGATGTTGGAGCATCAACAGTTCAGCTTTGTGTCTTCAGCCAGACTAGAACCAGTACGTGGGCCCAGAATCCCAACCTTTCCCCAATTAGATTTGAGCTGCAAAGCAACAGTCAACCCCAGTACCATTTAGAGCTTGACACACATACAATCAGTGATGGGATGTTACCGGTTCAGACTGGTTCGCCCGAACCGGTAGCACCCCATCAGGAGGAGTCACCAGGGTGGTGGCAAAACCCTGGGTGACTGGTTCAGTCGCCTCTCCGGCCCCCTCAAAAAATGTATTTCCAGGCAGCCAAAATGGCTGCCCAGAACTGCACATGCATCAAACCTCTGTTTGACGCATGCACAGTTCTAATTTTTAGTGTGCATGCATCAAATAGAGGTTTGATGCATGCACACTAAAAAAAGAACTGTGCACACGTCAAACGGAAGTTTGACGCATGCGCAGACATTTTTCAATTTTTTTGCTCTGCCCACAACATCATGACATTGGCTACACCCACGATGTCCATGAAGTCACGGTGGGGTAGCGGCAATTTTGACAACCCACTACTGCATACATTCCTATTAGTGATATTTGTCAGAGTCAGATGAAGTCCTACATATGAATAAAGGATGAATACCTGGCAGACTCAGTTTCTAATCCTAGGACATATATTATGAGAGCTTTCTAATTCCTTAATTCCTTTCTAATACTTGCCACAGCTCTGCATGATGATGGATGAGGTGCTGGTCTTATAATTGTTGCATGCCCAACTGCACACTCTACCTAACTGGCACATACCTGACACCCTGATAATTAACCATAGTTAGCCTTCCATGATTCCTACTGTGAGTCTAAAAATCCCATTAAGCCTTTGGCTACTGTCTTTCCAAAGTGGCTCATTTCCAACAGTTATTTTTGCCTGGCCAGGTTATCCTGCTATGGTAATATAGTAGACTATACCGCCAGCAACTCAAGGCTGATCATCAGGTGATTAACTAATCTGACAACCCTGAGGATTAACGGCATGGGGTGGCAAAATCCACAGAGGAGGGTGATGGTCCCCAAGTGGATTAAATCCCACTTGAATTAATCTTGATGGAGGGCAGCAGCAGCAGCAATTCTGGCCTGGGCATGAGGAGGGTTTTGTGTGCCAAAAGGGCTCAGGACCAAAAAGTGATCTGCGGAACTGGATCAGTGGTACGGGTGTCACACTGCGATGCAGAAGGCAAATGGAAGGCCACTGCATTATATTGTTCCTTGGACAATCTTCATGGCTGGTCGCTGATGGCCAATATTTTGAATTGGATAAGGCACGCGAAGATTTCCTGTTTGATTAGACCAGTCTGTTTCATAACTGGATCAGGCCAGAAAAAGACAATGCTCTATTCTAGTCTATACAAGAAAATCCAATCTTGCTGCTTCATATAGCCTACAGTGCTAAAGAACAGTACAGAAAAAGCAGTTCTATGTCTCATAATTTACCTTAAGGGTACAAAAAATAAGACACTGGCATGCTGTTGGCAGAATTTGTTCTTAAAATTAACAGGTAAGACCAGTGATGGGATGTCCCCGGTTCCAGACGGTTCCCTGGAACCGGTAAGAACAATTTCGGAGGGTTCTCCGAGAGGGTAGTCTATTTTTAAGGCGTCCGGTTCCGGACACCTGAAAAAAAGAAAAAAAATTTTTTTTTAAATTGGAGCCAAAATGGCTCCAATTCAGTGCGCATGCGCAGAAGTCAATCTGACGCATGCGTGCTGCAATTTTAAATTGCGCATGCGTCAGATTCTGTTTCTGCGCATGCGCACTTGTTTTTGCCGGAGCCGGACCATTTTGAAGTGGCTCTGGCAGTGGCGGAGGGCTTAGGAGGAGGAGCCGTGCCTAGCCGGGCGGCCCAGCGCTCCCAGCCGCAACTCTCCACGGGCGCCCCAAGCCTCGGCGCTCGGCGGCGGGCCTAGCCGGGCGGCCCAGCGCTCCCGGCCGCAACTCTCCATGGGCAGCTCGGCGCCGCCCGGCTAGGCGCGCCGCGGAGCGCCGAGGCTCGGGGCCGCCCGTGGAGAGTTGCGGCCGGGAGCGCTGGGCCGCCCGGCTAGGCGCGCCGCGGGGCGCCAAGGCTCGGGGCCGCCCATGGAGAGTTGCGGCCGGGAGCTCGGGGCTGCCCGTGGAGAGTTGCAGCCGGGAGCTCGGGGCCGCCCATGGAGAGTTGCGGCCGGGAGCGCTGGGCCGCCCGGCTAGGCGCGCCGCCGGGCACCAAGGCTCGGGGCCAGCCCCAACGGTCCCCATTGTAAGAGGGGTTTGTGTTTGGGGTGGGTGGGTGTTTGGGTGTATTTTTATTTAATTATTATTTTATTTATTTATTTTATTAACGGTTTTGTGGGGGGGGGGTTGAGGGGTGTGTGTGTGTGTTTTATTTTTATTTTATTTATTTTATTTTTGGCCCCGCCTACAACGTCATGATGTCATGACGTTGGCTCCACCCATGACGTCATGACGTTAGCTCCGCCCCCACTGTGATGACGTCAGGGTGGGGTACTAAATTTTTTATCATCCCATCACTGGGTAAGACCTAACTCAGAGTGTAATGCTTTCAGACCTTTCAACGCCATCCATTTCTTCTTACACTAGGGGCTGCGGTGGCTCAGTGGTTCAGAAGCTCGCCTTGTTAGGTGGAAGGCTGGCAAGTTGGCAGTTTGAGACCCAGGTACTGCATGATGGATTGAGCGCCTGTCTCTGTCTCAGCTCTTGGGGACATGAAAGGAGCCTCATTCAGGCATTCCCTGAGCGGAGTTTCTCCAGCAAAATCCTTTCAACCCAGAATAATTTCTAGCATGAAATTATTATTGTTGTTGTTGTTGAACTGAATACAAAATTGCTATCCAATCACCATACATATCACCTTCACCCTCCATCCTCTTCAGAAGAACGGCAGAATACAAATACAGTCAAACCTCGCATAAAGAGCGCTTCGCTTAAAGAGTAACTCGTTTAAAGAGCAGAAATTTTTCTGAATATTCGCTTTGCTTAACAAATAAAACCAACCAAATCTCGCTTAACAAATAAATCGGGGTTCACAATCCCCCCCACAATTGGTCACTTCCAATGGTGTTTCACTTAAAGAGCAAACTCGCTTAAAGAGCAATCCTGTGGAACACATTATGCTCTTTAAGCGAGGCACAACTGTACTGTATTAAAATGAACTGAGAGGGAAACTGAAAGTTGCACCTTCGCTTGAGGAACTGGAATAGGACCACTAGTCTGGTCTGAAACCAGTTAGGAAGGTAAAGGAGGAAGAGGAATAAAATGGTAAAATCCTTTCTGGAGATTAAGTAGCTGGGCAGACAGACAGATAGATATTTTACATATGGCGGTGGGAAGGAGAAAAGGTCCTGTTCTGTCCTTAACTGTGATGAAAGGCAAAGTCTTGCCAAAAATCTGGTACTCATGCAATGAGTTGAGATTGAAGGGACAGCTTGGTTAGCAGCTGGTACAAGGGAGGATGGGAAGGGTTCCCAGTACCACTCCAGTGTAGGGAGGATCAGATTTGGAAGCACCTCCCAATCTGTCTTTTACTTAAGAGAAGAGGGAAGTGGGGCAGAATGAGGAGACAAGTCAACTCTAAAGACTTTCACAAACAGATAGCCTTGAACATAAGAAAGGAAAAGTTCAGTTTGTCCTACAATTATTCCTCATCTTACAATTATGATTACAGTAAAACCCCTACTTATGTAAAAAGTTTGTTCCATAGGCTTTTATATAAATTGGTTTTTTACTTAACTCAAAGCAAACCCATAGGAAAAATGAAATTTTTAACTTAACTCGAAGCAAACCCATAAGAAAATGATATTTATGTAAATCAAAGCAGCCCCATAGGAAAAACAGATTTTTTACGTAACTTGAAGCAAACCCATAGGAAATTGTGTTATGTAAATCAGGACATTTATGTAAATTAGGACATGGTTTTAGTGCAAAAAGTCATTATGTACGTCGAATTTTATGTAACTCGAGGCATAAGTAAGTTGGGGTTTTACTGTATTCTTCTGTGTCTAGGTCAGACGTGAAACTGCAAAAATGAATGATGATGATAACAATAGCAATAATTATTATTATTTTGAGCTACAAGCAATGTGGCATTCTATTTTCTTTGCCTTTTTAATTCAAACCCACCCCATCCCTGATTTTTGATATGCCTTAATAACAACAATCAATTATATAGAGCAAACTAACATAGACATAATCATTAAGAATTAACATGACCAGCTGCTACGGCATTTAATTTGTGCAGACATATTCAATTTAAAAAAATCTTAATACACAGCCACGGAGCAGTCAAGGACTCAGATAACCCAATTTTACAGGTGGAACACTGAGGCTGTGAAAGGGAACAATAGCACAAATAGTAAAGGTAAAGGTCACCCTTGCTTGAAAGCCATTCATATCCGACTCTAGGGTAAGTGGTCATCTCTGTTTACAGCCAAAGAGCATCTGCAGATGTTCCCATGATCGTGTGGCAGGCATGACTTGATACCGGAATGCTGTTACTTTTCCCGCTGGAGCGGTACCTATTTATCTACGTGCTTGCAATTTCTTGCTTTTGAACTGCTAGGTTGGGAGGAGCTGGGACTGAGGTGGGAGCTCACTCTGTCGTGCAGTATTCAGGTCTCAAACTGCTGACCTTCCAGTTGTCAGGTTTAGCGTTTTAACTACTAAACCACTACAGTACCTCAGGAGTGGTTATTCAGATGCAAAACTTACTAAATGAATTGAAGTGGAGACAAAATCTGGGAATGACAAATGGGGCTTGAACTCCAGTAACTCTGGACAAACCAAGGTAAGGCTCTTTAATCCTGCAGGATTTTGTCATATGTCTTTTCATTATCACTCTACAGTGCATTATGTCACTTCTAATAGAAAGCTCTTCTCTACACTAGCTCTCCTGGGTAGGTGTGGAACAGCTTTTTAAAAGCCGCTTGAGGTCAGAGGGAGGCACAAAAGGCTGTTTGACACAATCCCCACATCCAGGCAGCACTTTGTAGCAGCCCCCTCAGCCTCATATCAGCTGTAAAGCAGCTGTTGCTCATGTGCCGCCATTGATGGGCGCAAGCCGCTTTACAGCTAATTACCCTTGCTTTACTTTATCCTATCCCCAGCATGCACATATATTAGGGATGGGATAAAATACCACAGGGCAATTGAGTTGAGTTCTCTGGTTTTCTTCTTGTGCCATATCCAATTCTGAATATTGGAAATCATCATGGTGATCAGCCATGAGAATTGTCCTAGGAATATAATGCAGTGCTTTTCCATTGACATTCTGCATTGCAGTATGACACCCATACCACTGATCCAGGTCTGCTAATCACTTTCTGGTCCTGAGTCCTTTTGGCACAGAAAAGTCCACCTCAGCCACAGGCCAGTATTGATGAAGCTGCTGCTGGATTCAAGTGTGATTTAATCCACTTGGGGACCATCACCTGTCCCTGTGGACTTCACTACCCAAGGCTGTTAGTCCTCAGAGTTGTCAGGTTAGTTAACCATTGCCTGATGATCAGCGTTGAGTCGCTGGCAGTATGGTCTACTACAGGGATTCTCAACCTGTGGCCCATGGGCTAGATGCAGCCCACAACACTATTTCATGTTGGCCTCCACCACCTCCACCACACCAGGAAGTGTAATATGGTGGAGGAAAGGCAAAATGGCCATCTGGCCCCCAAAGCTGTCTCAGGGAGCATGACCTGGCCCCCGGCTTTTTATAGTTTTGATATGAGTTTATATATGAATTTTTATAGTTTTAAGTATGAAGTTTTAAGATGAATTAGTATTATCATAGGCTTAACCTATTTTAATCTGTAAGCCGCTCAGAGTCGGGTTTACCCGATTGGGGCGGGATAGTAAATACGAGCAAAACAAACAAAAAACAACTCCTCCTGGTCTACTCTATCACCATAGCAGGATAACCTGGCTAGACTGAGGGGCTCTCAAAATGGTACAAGCTGGGTGCGAGTTGGGGTAGATACCCTGTTTCCCTGAATATAGGACCTCCTCGTATAGTAAGGCACCCCCCTATTTTCCCCACTTTGGAAATATAAGGGCTTCCCCGAAAATAAGGCACTCCCCTAAATCTTGCCCTGGCGATCCACTGTATCAGCAATAAATGTGTACTGTATTCTTCTTCGTCATGGACAAATAAGACATCCCCTGAAAATAAGACCTTGTGCATATTTTGGAGTTTTTAAAAATATAAGACAGTGTCTTATATTCAGGGAAACATAGTAGGCTTGATCGGTGTGTGCATGCAATCTGACCAATTTGCCCCCACCCAAACCCTGCCCCCAGCCTGTCCCAAACAGCAGGCTATATGCCCATGGAGATACCTCCTTGACATCCAGGCCTGTGCTGGCCATTTGGAACACAAGGACAAGTTCTGGCACGCCCCAGTGACTGGCAACCCCCAGAGGTGGGCAGAAGTATGTCACGTGGTGGCTACAATCCATGATGTCGTGCAGTAGTTGTGCCTGCCGCACGACCACGGAAAAGTAGTGGGGTGGGAGAAAGAGAAGACCCTTTTTGAAGCCTACCACATTTTGAATAGACAATGATCAGATATGCAGAGAGTACTTTTTCCTCTCCCTCAAATTTTATTTCATTCCTTTTTTATTATTATTAAAAAAGGTTTTTCAGTTCTCCTTCTGACAGCCTGAGCAGCCGGGGCCACGTGTAAAACCTTGGCAACAGCATTGCCAAGCAGACCATGTGTGGGAGTGACAAATTACATGGCATTTGGAGGAGAGAAAAATACTCTTTCTGAAGGGGAGTGAGAAAGCATCTGTTTCTGCATGAATATAAGTATTAACCCATTTCCATACCAGAACTTAATACACTTCATGATCTCCATTCACGTAGGTGAACCCCCCCCCCCAAAAAAAAAGTAACCCTTTTTTGCCTTTTGGGGAATATTTGGGATGCCTCTTAAGAATGTTGTTTCTATGACTCACTACAATTGACAATTTCAGTTCTTTGTGGTCCTCAATTTTTACAAATATTATTAAATCTTTTAGCTGCCATCTTACTTCTGGCTAAAGGCTCTCCCTGGCTTCTGTGCACAACAGATTGAAATGATTTCTGGTTTGATACAACCACTGTAAATACTGTATAAGGCAGTGGTGCCCAAACTAAGGGCGGGGTGTGGACCCCGATGCCAATTCATCTGGCCCGCGAAGCCCTCGTCACTCCTGGAAACGGAAGTAAAACGCGCCCATATGGCCCCCAGGCCTTAGTGACCAACTCCATGAACCACATGATCAGCCCACGGTTCAAAGTTTGGGCACCCCTGGTATAAGGTGACATTCCTACCGTTTCCCCGAATATAGGACCTCCTCCTATAGTAAGGAAACCCACCCCCCATTTTCCCCTTCAGAAATATAAGCCGCCCCCCGAAAATAAGGCACTCACCTAAATCTTGCCCTGGCGATCTGCTGTATCAGCAATAAATGTATACTGTATTCTTCTTTGTCATGGAAAAATACGACATCCCCTGAAAATAAGACCTTGTGCATATTTTGGAGTTTTTAAAAATATAAGTGTGTCTTATATTCGGGAAAACACGGTAGTACTGTATCTGAAGAATATACAGTTGTATCGCACTTAAAGAGCATAATGCATTCCACAGGATTGCTCTTTAAGCAAAACACCATTGTAAATGACCAGTTGTGTGTGTGTGGGTGGGTGGGTGGATTGCAAACCCTGATTTATTTGTTAAGTGAGTTTTTGATTGGTTTTATTTGTTAAGCGAAGCGACCATTCAGAGAAAATTCTGCTCTTTAAGCGAGTTCCTCTTTATGCGAGGTTTGACTGTACTTAGGTTTGTGATGTAGTCATGTAACATGCCTTCAAAGATGTCATGTATCACAGAAAGCCAAAATTTAGGTATGTCCAGAGTGTGGATAAAAATATTTTTCAAATCTATGATTTGTCAGATTTAAAGAATGCATAGAATCTTAATGCTAGCATAGCTGGCCTGCCGTTTTGTGGCTCCTTGGTAGTAAACTCCCAATAATGAAAGCGAGGGTGGCATTTTGAGAATTGGGCAAGCACCCCAGGAGAGTAAGGCCACCCAATCCCCTCCAATCTATATGGCAGTGGTGGAGAACCTTGGCACTACCACTTTTCTTGGACTTCAATTACCAGAAGCCCAAGTCAGTACACCTGCTGATCAGGACTTCTGGGAATTGAAGTCCAAGAACAGCTGGAGTGCCAAGGTTTGCCACCACGGGTACTCATTCCAGGAAGAACTTTGTAAAAATTGGAAAAGCATTAGACCAGGGATTCTCAACCTGTGACCTGTGGGTCGGATACGGCCCATAGCACCATTTCATGTGGCCCACCAACCACCTCCACTACATCAGCAACTGCCATGTAGTGGAGGAAGGGCAAAATGGCCGTCCAGCCCCCGAAGCTGTCTGAGGGTGTGTGACCCAGCCCCCGACATAAAAAGGTTGAGAACTGCATTAGACCATTTCCTAAGGGACAAGGAAGTGTTTTTCTTATGCATACACTTATCTTCCTGTTAACAAGAGATATTTGGGCAAGGATATCTTAACTGGCCTAGTCTAAGGCAATCATAAGTCTTCCTCTTTCCTACAGAAACATCGGTGCTGCCAGTAATTGTCATTGATTGCACAAGATTAGCATTGTACTTGGATCTGACCAGGATGCAGAGGTATACTCAAATGTCTACATTTGTGGCATATACACAATCACATGTAATAATGGCCTTAGTACCATCATTTTACTAGGCTAGAGTTTTGACGTTATTCTCATCACTCTTTGCCCTCATCTACAATGACAACCTGTGCTATTTCAGGTTTTAAAAGAACCTCTCTGCCCAAATAAAGGCTTGGTGCAAATCAGATATTGTGCTGCCCCCTGCTGGATTGGCTGCAGCGTAGTGCAAACTACCTGATGGCTCCTGTTTACTCAGATTGTCTACACTAGCAAAATAGGCTGCTCTTCGGATTGTTTTGGAGGTAAGTTGATCCACGATTAAAAACTGCATGCTCATATCTTGTGTACCCTTGTCATGGGGTTTTCCTAAACTGCAGAAAATTATTTTATCCCGTTTCCAGTGTATGTGCATGCTGAGGATAAGACAAATGACAGCAAGGAAGCCACTTATTTAAACCTCTGGATCTTGCAGCAGCTCATGAGTCACTGCAGATCTAGAAAATTAAACACTTCCCTGATTGTCTCAGGACAGTCAGTGGAAGTGTAATCCTCCACTTAAATTCAGGTGCTTGCTGTTAGTAATTGTTAACAGAGAGATTAGGGTGGGAGTGCTTGGTTTATGCTTTCTCTCCCCACCCTGCCACCTTCTCCAGGTCATCCTTGCTCGAAAGCCAGTCATATCCAACTTTAGGGTTCAGTGCTCATCTCCATTTTTAGCTAGAGCCAGCACTGTCTGTGTCTACAGACGTTTCTGTGGTCATGTGGCAGGCATAATTTAACACCAGAGTGCACGGAATGCTGTTTACCTTCCCACCAAAGTGGTACCTATTTATCGACTTGCAATTTCTTGCTTTTGAACTGCTAGGTTGGCAGGAGCTGGGGCAGAGATGGGAGCTCATTTGGGTCTCGAACTGCTGACCTGCCAACCTTCCAGTCATCAAGTTCAGTGTCTTAACCACTAAGCCACCTTCTCTACCACTTAGTTAAAGATGAAGAAGGTGACCTGCAGTACAGGGGGAGTTCTTCTCTGCCAAGCCATGAAGCAAAAAAGACAAAAAAAAGGTCATGGTTAGGACAGTGAATGAGCAAATGTAAAAAACATTCAAAAAACAACATTTACTTCCCCGACTGACCTGTGTCATTCTGACACAGCCTGCATCAGGAAGGCTAGTGCAGGCAGGCCCTCGGTCCCTTAAAGCCAGGATGAGCTGTATCCAAACTGTTGGAGTAACACACGCATGCTGACAGCTCTTAAGAAGTACACCAGAATATGTTGTGCTTAAAATGTATGGACTCTCTCATTCACTCAAAGAAAGAACCAATAGGGTGTAGGTACATAAGGATGTATGTATTGTGTGTTTAAAGATGGCAAGCCTCGTTCTACTAATTTTAAAGAAATATGTGCAACAGTTAGAAGAGCCCCTGAAGGAGGCAGAGAGAGTAGAGCGGAATTAGTCAGAGGAGAATAGTCATATCTGCACAATGGAGCTCATTCCTAAAGGCCATTTATTTCACTGCCACCCAAACCTTTATGAACTTCCTGTAAGGCAAATTACATCAAACCTTTTGTTTATTTTAAATGTTGTTAGTTTCCCACATCCATTATAAGCTTCAGGATAGGTTATGAAATATCCACTATGTAAGGTCCTTTAAGACACAGGAAACAAAAGACACTACCAAATAATTTTTGTCATCCAATGCATCTCCTTTGCCAAGCATTAACAGCAGAGATTTTCAATAGTGGCCCATGGCACTATTTCACATGCCCCCCTACTGCCTCCACCACACCAGGAAGTGTCATGGGGTGGAGGAAGGGCAAAATGGCTGTCCGGCCCCCGAAGCTGTCTGAAGGAGCATGACCTGGCCCCTGGCTTTAAAAGGTTGAGAACTCCTGTTTTTCAGTATCTTCATGTACAAACAAGGGCACTCTGAGGAGGATGGGAACAAAAAATTTATTAACAAAAAATAACTATCACAGTGTCATCGGGTCTAAGATGTCAAGACTGATATGTTAGAAGAATAAATTTCAAACGTTAAGGCAGAGGAAAAGAATACATTTATAACATAAAGGGCTCTTTCTCCAAACGACAGCTGTACTTTAAAAAAATTAAATTAAAAGGGTTATCAAATGAAAAACCAAAAGACCACCACTGTACTTTCAAGTAGGAAGCTATACATGCATAGGGATAAAGGTGGAGGTGGCTCTGATCACTCTGTTGCCAGGGCCTGTCTTGCCTTCCATACCAGTATAAGAGGTTACTGGTGGGTCACCTCCTAGCAATGGTTTTCTAAAGAACTAGAAATACATGCAATCTGCATAGAGGTTTAGTAGAAGCCATGCAGCTTGGCAGGCAAATTCTAAGCTGGCAAAGAAGCTGAAGAAAAGCTGATGCTGTCCTACAGGGCAAACCACTGCTAACCCCACCAAGTGTGGAAATATTAGCTCCCATGATCACTCTGCCAATGGCGGCTCCCAGCTCTCCTTACTGGGGATTTTGAGAGGTGTAGTAAAATATAATGTTTTCTAAGCATCCTTTCAAATCTAACCCAGAAACTGGATCGTGACATTTCACAGGCCACTAAACAAAGATGCACCTACTGGTCATCTTAGGACATCTGAACATCTCTTCCATGCATGGTTGGCGGGATAAAGTTTGCCACTGGGGCAAATTCTAAATTAAGGGCCATTTCCCTGGAAAATGAAAGAAAAAAAGCTCAAAAGGCAATTTCCACTTGGAGACAGAGTGACCTTCCTCTGGTTCAACAGTTCCAATCCAAGAGACTAAGAAGAGTTTGCACTAATATTACTTATTTTAAACTCAAATTACTGAAAACAAAGTCAGCCAAGGAGAACGCAAGTCAAGTCAAGAGAGACAAGTTAAAACAGAAGAGAAATAAAGCAAAGTCAAGACTTCCAATGGAAAAATTAACAAAAGGACACGTTGGGAAATTTTAGTTTGACAGGCAAAAGCAGTCACACTTAAAAGAACAGAATGAGGAGAAATTGCTTCTCCCTCACAGAGCAGGGGAATCTTACATCTGACAACGCTTGTAGAGTCTCTTCGCTCCAGGAAGAGAAAGACTGAAAAGATATGCAATAGTACTGGTGCCTTCCTGATGGGCAATGTGGCCCCAATCACGATACTGACACAGTATGACATTTGCAGCGTGCCCTAATTCCATGTGCATCGCCTGTCATCAAGGGAAAGGGAAAGGAGAAACTCCACTCATTGGAGCTGCCTTCTGCTTGCCACAGGTGCCAACTCTGCTACTCTACTGAAATCAGCAAAGTGCAGAGGATTTTAAGTGTTGCTCCTCTCTTTGGATTTTTCACTTCGGCCATCCTAGAAAAGAAACAAGAGAAAGAAAGCAGACCTGAGATTAATGGAGCTTAACTGTCAACAATAACTAGGGATGGCGAACCTTTGGCACTCTAGGTGTTCTTGAACTTCAATTCCCAGAAGACCTGATCAGCAGGAGTGCTGACTTGGGCTTCTGGTAATTGAAGCCCAAGAACACCTGGAGTGCCAAGGTCCGCCATCACTGCGTCTATTGCCATGCCTATGTTTGATCATGTTTGACCATAGGGTTGCCTCTTCCTCTTGAAGCCAGAAACACAGGCGGGGGACCCAGGGACTTCGGTTTCCACCAGCTCCAACCAGAATTGCCACTGGTCAGAGGTGATGACATGTGGAGGGCCACAGGGTCTCTAGAACTGTTCTAGAGCAGTTCTCAAACTTTTAAAGCCAGGGGCTGGGTCATGCTCCCTCATACCGCTTCAGAGGCCGGATGGCCATTTTGCCCTTCCTCTACCACATGGTACTTCCTAGTGTGGTGGAGACTGGGAGGGGGCACATAAAATGGCACCATGGGGTGCATCCAGCCCACAGGTAGCAGGTTGAGAATCCATGTTCTAGAGTATAACTAGGATAAGCCAAGGTACCAATGTCTTGGGTTACATTCATCCTACTTAAATCATTACCATTTGTTGTGATGACAAGGCATGACTATAACTTTGCACTCCTACTTGCACAACCTATAAAGACTCAGTTGTATCCCAGTGGACCAAGTGATTAGATTACTGTATTTGCTGGCGCATAAGACACATCAGAGTACAAGACATACTCTGTTTTTCCTGTGTATTTTAAGAGGAAAAAGATGTGCCTATACACCAGCAAATATGGGATTTCCCAGGTGGAGTATAAGACGCACTCTAGTTTTCTGGTGTATTTTAAGGTGGGGAGAGCACATTTTATATGCCGGCAAATACAGTAGATATGGGATCTTTTCAAATCTGCTGCTTTAAGTAAATCCACTAACAAGAGCTTTCAGGTAAGGGAGCGACTCTGAGAATGCATGAAAACATAATAGGACAAACAGATTTATTAAATTACCTATAACATCATGCTGATTATCTTGGGGCTCTTTTCTAAATTCACTCTAACTTCATTCTTACTGATATGGTAATCTTTTCAGTCGGATGGTGATGAAATGCATAGGGGTTATGAAATACTAATAAATGTATGACCATACAAAATACAAATAAATGCAAGAGATACAATACCAAAGTTTTCTTGCATATAGAAACGAGGCAGTGTAATTTTAGCTCACTCTTTTCTGATATGTTAGTTGTCTACACTGAGGGGATCGCTTTTGATAAAAGGACTTTATATAGCAGAACCTTCTACATGCTATGTGAGGTAGAGCAGCCAGTTACAGGTTCTCTCCATCTCTGAGTGAGATCTGACTTCTAGAAGGATTGGTCTTCTGCTGAAGAAAAGTGATAAAAAGCAGTATTTCCACTTGATTCAAAAACACGTTCATAATAAAGGGAAACATTAGAAATTAGAGAAGATGAAAAGATGGGTTTGTTCTAACTCAAATAAATAATGGGATTTTTAAAAAACATTGATTATGTAAAAAATAAAACTATATGGCAAAGTTGCAGCTAGCAAGATGAACATCAACATTTTTTTTTTGTTTACTTAAACAGGGTCCATACATCAACTCTGTTCTTATCTTCTAAGGCTCACCTTCAAAAGTGAGTTTCAAAAGTGTTTAGAAATGTTCACTGGAGCCCTGTTTACAACCTGCAATGAGAATTTAGAGTTCACA
Organism: Furcifer pardalis; assembly: GCA_030440675.1. NCBI lineage: Eukaryota > Metazoa > Chordata > Lepidosauria > Squamata > Chamaeleonidae > Furcifer > Furcifer pardalis. The sequence goes on from CP126897.1 coordinate 28,190,436, forward strand.
AAACAACAGAACAACAAACAAATGCATTATTTCACAGCTCTCCCAAACTGCTCTTGTTTTGATCATGGAAGTACACATGATCAAAACAAAGAAAACGACCCACTGAAAGGTAGATACCTCAGGAGGGGGTGGTTTGATGGTGACTGGCTGAGATGTTCTTCGTGGTGGTGAAGGTTTAGGCTGCACTTGCTGCTGGACTGTATTGTAATAGGTAACCCCTCCATACACCTGAGATTGGGCCTGAAAACCAGAAAAACGGAAAATCGCTGGTTGAAAGTGTTCATAGTACCTGATTTCTGAACTGAAATAAACAGTGTACAATAAACATACAAATCCAAACAGATATAACTGAAATGTTAAAAGAGAGAACAGTACATGATGGATTGGTTGAACTAGAGACTGACAGCTGAATGTTAAGGATACTACCAGTATTAAGAGCTGTATGGGAGGAGATTTTAAAACAATGATACCCTTTCCTCTATACCAGTGGTGGTGAACCTATGGCATGCATGCCAGATGGGGCACTCAAGAGTCCTCTCTGTGGGGCACGCATGCTGTCACCCCAGCACAGAGTTCGCCCCACCCCTCTGCTCAGCAGACCAATGGGAGCGCTCCCGTCTCCCCCAGCACATTCACCCCGTCCCTCTGCCCACCAGCCCAATGGGAGTGCTTCCTCCCTCTCTCCAGCACAGAGTTCGCCCCCGCCCATTTGAGCACTCAGTCTCTAAAAGGTTCGCCATCAGTGCTCTATACATTAGCAAAAGAAGTGATAGCAATGAAGTTGCCTTCCTGCATTTTGCTCAAAGTAGGGAGCAAAGCAATTTATAAAAATGCATTTCTCTTTACCTACCACAGATTAGCTGACCTGTGATAGTACAACTATTAGATATAAGAAACCCATTCTGTCTAGGTTGCTAAAATTGGTTAAATGCAGTCCGTATTATGAATCTGGATACTGTGCTGGTAGTCAGCCATAATAAAGCGACTGACTTATGAGTTGGACACTGCATCATGTAGCCTTACAATATGCTGTACATATTGCTTTCTTTATTTGACAACTGACTTATCACCTTTACAGCATGCCTCTCATCACACATTATTCAAGGAACCTGCCAGAGAGTTATAGTATCATGGGTACTATACCTGGCCATTCAACGCTTTGCTTCTTTGCAACCGTCCATTTTGTAGTTAAGAGTTTAAAAACCAAACCACCACAAACTTACCTGAGTGTTGGGATAGAGGTGAGGCGGTGGAGGTGGTGGAAGTGCTCCTGGAGGATAAGGATAACTGGGATTGCCAAAATTCATCACTCCAGGGGGAGGAGAGAAGTAGGTAGGCGCGAGCAGCTGTTGTGGAGGGGGCGGTGGTGGTGGAGGCTGTTGTCCCGGAGGCATGGAGACCGGTGGAGGATAGAGTCCAGGATTTGCCAGAGGTGTAGCTGTCGGGTGTGGATGTAACCCTGGCAGACACATATAGACTATATGGTCAAATAACTTCTTTAATTAGCAAAATGACATAGGAATTGGGTGACAAACCAGTTGTCACTTCTACTTCCTGAACAAAAAAGTGGTGAAGCCCTGATCTAGAGCATATGTTGTGCCAGGCCACAGCTGTCTACTTATGGAAGCTGATACTAAAGGATGAGCTCTCTCCTACTGACAAAAGGGGTCAAAACATTTCCCCTTTGATTCAAATCAAGTCTGAACTTTCTTCCCTTGTCCAGAAGGGAAGGCACCTGGTAAAGAAGAAAAGATTCAAAGAATAGGGTGCCGGACCAAAACATTGTTTTCTTGTCTGAGGCACAAAGTGAACTGGGTTCAGTTTTCCTACAACAGTAAAAGCAAGCCAAGAATAAAGCTTGCATCCAGCAAACAGGCAGCTGCTTCTATCCAGAGCATGCCCAAATGTATTCACAGTCTTCATATTATTCAGGGAAGCTCTTTTTGTGCCTTTCAGGTGCAAAACACCACCACTTAGATGGATTTGATATATGTGTATGTTCTGTCTCTTAATTTCTCTCTCACACACGCATGCATGCACACAAGAGTCCTACCTGGGTGGGGGAGGTGCATTTCTGGCTGAACAATCACCCCTTGAGGCGGCAGTGGAGCAGGATTCTCACTATGGGTGTATATTGGTCCCTGGAACTGTACTGTAATGATAAAACATCATCAATTGTCTTTATTCCTTGGGCGCTGATAATTTAGCAGGTAACGTACTGGAATCCCAGTAAAAAGAAGCTGCAATTACCACCAGAAAGGAGCACAAATCAGATCTATCACAAGCACTTTAGCTGGAGGAGGTACACCATGGTTTAAAAATTAAGCCTTGATTTAAACTGATGAGTCGTGGGGTTAAATTTCCATTCAGCCATAAACTTTAAAAGATTCGTCTGGCTCAACTACCTTCTCAGTACAGAATAATTTACCTGAAAGTCATTATGCGGCAGAAAAATCAACAATCAATACAATGTACAGTAAAACCCTGATTTACGAACGCCTCAAATTATGAAAAACTCGAGTTATGAAAGGCTGTTAGTCCTCAGGATTGTCAGGTTAGTCAACTGCTACCTGACAATTGTTGTGGAGTCGCTGGCAGTATGGACTACTCCAGTGGTTCCCAACAAGGGGTACACAGCCCACTAGTGGACTTCAATTCCCAGAAGCCTCAGTCAGTACATTGGCTGATCAGTGCTTTGGGGAAATGACTTAGGCTTCTGGGAATTGAAGTCCAAAAACCAGCATTTGGGAAACAATGGACTACTATATTGCCATAGCAGGATAACCTGGCCAGACTGGTAGTCAAGACCTACATTTTAAAAACATTCAAGCAGCAATGAGTACTTACATGTGTCATAATAGTGTCCATCCATTATGCTTATGTGCACGGGTGGAGCAGGCTCTGGGACAGGCCTTTGACGCTGCGATGAGTAACGCTTTGCACGGCCCCCCTGAACACCCTAAAGAAGCATAACAGTATCTAGGTTTTATAAGGGATCGTAAAAAATTATTCACCCTTATGGTTACAAAGTCATGATTTTCGCATCTGTTCATGTCTTATGTCTTAAGAAGAGCTTCTCCAGAATCCTAAGAATTTTCAGTTCTGATGTTAGGCTTTTAGTCTTCATGGTCAGACCAAAAGTGGAATCTGGTAAAAGGACTGGCCTGTTTAAATTTTACCCTGGTGATCCGCAAAGGTTCTGACTGATGGCAGTCCTAAGAAAGACTTCATGCCAAGAAAACAAGAGAGGCTTTAGCAGTCACATTTGTTGTGGCTTAATCACTCTGTGTAGAATGGGAAACAGGCTGGTTCCATTCTTCTTCTTCTACCATATCCGAATCTGAATAGTAGCGATTGTCATGGCAATCAGCCATGAAGACTGTCCTGAGAATATTGTTGCAGGATTTAGCAAAAAAAAATTTTGTTTAGTTTTCTGCTTTTGTAATTTTTGTAATTTATGTGTAAACTGGATTGATTTTTTAGGATGTAATTGTATGTAATTGCAATTGTTATTAGAGATTTTTTTTTTTTTGGGGGGGGGTTGTATTTTGATATGTTTTTTGATGTTATTCCTGCTATGTGATATTTGTAATTTACTACGATATCTGTAACTGTTTTTATGCTATAGAATGTGCCATGTAATTGTAACTGTTTCTTCTGTAAGCCGCCCAGAGTCGCTGTGCGAGTGGGGCGGCATATAAGTCGAAAATACAAATACAAAATAATGCAGTGGCCTTTCACCTGTCTTCCGCATCACAAAATGACACCTGTACCACTGATCCAGGTCCACGAGAAACTTTCTGGTGCTGAGCCCTTTTGGTATGCAAAAGTCCTCATCAGGCCAGTATTGGTGAAGCTGCTGCCCTCCATCAAGATGGATTCAAGCGGGATTTAATCCACTTGGGGACCATCACCTTTCCCTGTGGACTTCGGCACACAAGGCAGTTAGTCATCAGGGTTATCAGGTTAGTTAACCACCACCTGACATTCGGCATTAAGTTGCTGGCATTATGGCCTATTCTACTAACATAGCAGGATAACCTTGGCAGAAATGTTTACCTGCCAAGGAGAACTGACCTTCCTTGACGATTATTATCTTTATTCCCCTTATGTCATCAGTAATCATCCCAGTCTACACAAGAGTAAAACCAAGGATGATTGAGCCATCACAAATATGACCGCTCCCCTAGACTCAAGGTGCATGTTTTGTCCCATCGGCTTGATTTAGGCTCTCTTATTAAATAAGGCTTGCCTTGGAGAATTTGAGTGCCACTGCCTGCCCTCTAGTCGCCAACAGATCCACCCTTAGAGGAGGAGGAAATAAATAAAGGACTTTACCATCTCTTCAATCCTGTTGAACTGAGGGGGTGGAGGTGGTCCAATGTGCATCTGATTAGGAATGCCTGCTGGCAAAGAGAATGAGACAGAAAAGAAAGCATTAACTATTCCTCCATGTTTCAAAAGAAATAAGAATGCCAAGAAAAGGTTAAGGACACACCAGGAGAAAAAATCAAAACGAGGAGAAACATTACTTGACAACTAGTAGAGAGATGAGTTTAATGTGCAGGCAAACATATCCAGGAATTATTTTCCGGTGCTGTACTCAGAAATTAATATATGCACAAGCCCAATTAATAACCTAACTAACCTCTACCTGAAAGACAAACCAGTTTTTCAAGCATGAATGCAGAATATTGGCTGGTGGAGGACCATCCCCACAATGGCCTCCAAGGGATAATGTCAATAATAAGGCAACAATTTCCCAATCAGCTCATACAAGACCAACCCCACCTATACTGAGCCATTTATAAATACGAAGGATACAGTACAGGTCAGTGATGGTGAACTTTGGCATCCAGGTGTTCTTGGACTTCAATTAACAGAAGCCCAAGTCAGCACTCCTACTGATCAGGGCTTCTGGGAATTGAAGTCCAAGAACACCTGGAGTGCCAAGGTTAGGCATCACTGGTATAGGTGATGCCAACTGAATTGTACACACTGCTGAGTGTTCTGATTTTTAACTTTGTGTATTTCAATTCTGCAACATAATTTGAAACACATAAGGCCCACCACCCACAGGCTCCCACTTATCACTGACCAAGTTTGTCAGATCTTATGAGATGCTAGCTGCCGCTGACTAAACCAATTGTAGGAAAAGACACAGAAAGCTCTGAGCTGGGAAAGAAAATACGCAGCACAGGCCTAACAAAGCAAGATCAAGAGACTGAAGAAATCAAAGGAAGTGAGAAAGGGGAAATCAGGGAAGGCATGGTTGAGATTAGAGATGGCAGGGGTCAAAATGACAAAGAAAGAAATAGCAATGGCCAGCAATGTGATACTGATCAGAAACACACAATTAATGTCTAATTATAGGCCCCTATAGTGACTGCAGTGGCTTAGTGGTTAAGACACTGAACATGATGACTGGAAGGTCAGTAGTTCGAGACCTAAGTGCTGAATGAAGGCGTGAGCTCCCATCTCTGTTCCAGCTCCTGCCAACCTAGCAGTTCAAAAGCAAGAAATTGCAAGTAGATAAATAGGCACCACTTTGGAGGGAAAGTTAACAGCTTTCTGTGCACTGTGGTGTCTAGTAATGCCAGCCACATGACCACAGAAGTGCATGAAGAGGCAGACAGTACTGGAGATGAGCACCAAACTCTAGAGTCAGATAAGACTGGCTTTCGAGCAGTCTAATATATTTTAACTGTTTTAGAACATTTGCAAAGATTGGCAGTTGGGTTTTATTTTTCTCCTTTACTCCTCTTTCTGTCCTTGTTTAATGCATGGAGCAAAATTAACTCAATTCACCTCATCTCATTCTGCTTCAGCTCACCCACCCAGCCACTTACCTTGAGGTTGTATGAACTGTGGCTGCCCTTGGTTCCAGTTCTGTTCAGCTATATTCATCTGGGTCATTTCCTGCTCAAGACCACCGAGGCTGGCTTCGACAGGCACCTCCCAGTTACCAGTCTTTGCCAGGGATGGGGACGGTACAATCTCTGCCGTTTTCAGTGGTGCAGGTGTCAGCCCTGACGGAGGCGGGACTTCATCTGCCAATTTCCCCGTCTCGCTGGCTTTGTTCCGACTCCTCCTTGCCCGAGAATAGGACTTCTTTTCCACAGGTCTATCAGGGGGCAGCTGAAGAGCTTCTGAAGTTGGGGTTTGGCTTTCTGGAGCCACCTCTTCCTTTTTAACAGGGCTACTGTCAGCGTGTGGGCTCTCTACCTCAGGAGAAGGATCACGAACAGGAGCTGGCTCCGAGCGCCTTGCCCGATAATGGCTCTCATGCTTGGAATGCTGCTCGCTGAACCGGGGTGAGTGCTGACTATTCGCATCCACTGCGCGGTAATTTGCCCGAGTCTCTTTGTAACTCGTGGACCTTGGGAAAGTCCTTGGAGGAGGCATCCGTCCCGTTCCTGCAGAATTCCGATTGATGAACGTTCGGGGTGGCACAGGAGTAATGTCCAGGCTCTGGTGTCGTGGAGGTTTACTCGGCCGTTCGTTGGTCCAATTTGGCTCTCTTTGAGGTGGACTTCCAAATCTGAATGGAGGTAAGAGTGCAACCGGCCTGAAACAAACTCCTCAAAGCTACCGTATTTGCCAGCTTATAAGACGCATCAGAGTATAATACTCACTCCATTTTTCAAGTGTATTTTAAAGGGGAAAGCAGGTTTATACGTAGATAAACATGGTAGACACATCAGAGTATAAGACGCACTCATTTTTCTAGTGTATTTTAAGGGGGGAAAGTGTGTCTTATATGCCAGCAAATACAGTACATAGAGTACAGTACAATAGAACCCTGGATAACGTTATGACTTGGTTCCACAAGTCCCGTCGTTATCCGGTTTTTAACGGTGTGCGATACATTGATCACACAATGTTAAAAAAAGCCCTGTTTCCCTGGAGGCTGCAGGAAGCCAGAACGTCGGGATTTGAATCCTGACATTTTGTCTTGCTGCAGCCTCCAGGGAGGTGGGGGAACTTTGGAAACAGCTTGGATCGGGTCTCCCCACCTCCCTGGACCCGGCGGGGGGTCAGAGACCCCAAAATTGGTAAAAAAAAAAAGTCCGTTTTTTTACCAGTTTGGGGGTCTCTGACCCCCCCCCCCCAGGTCCAGGGAGGTGGGCAGACCCGATCCAAGCTGTTTCTGGGCTTCCCCGACGTCCTGAGCCAGTGGAGCAATCCAGAATGTCAGAGTTCAAATCCCGACATTCTGGCTTGCTGCACTGGCTGAGGACGTCGGGGAAGCCCAGAAACACTTGGAGCGGGTCTGCCCACCTCCCTGGACCGGGCGGGGGGGGGGGGGTCAAAAACCCCAAAATTGGTTAAAAAAAACGGACTTTTTTTAACCAATTTTGGGGTTTCTGTCCCCCCTGCCCGGTCCAGGGAGGTGGGCAGACCCGATCCAAGCTGTTTCTGGGCTTCCCCGATGTCCTGAGCCACTGCAGCAAGCCAGAATGTCAGAGTTCGAATCCTGACATTCTGGCTTGCTGCAGTGGCTCAGGACATCGGGGAAGCCCAGAAACAGCTTGGATCGTGTCCCCTGCCTGCTCCAGAGAGATCAGAGGACCCGATCTACAGCTGCAGGGTGGCTGGGGAAGCTGACGGGGACTCCCTGTCGGCTTTCCTAGCCACCCGCCCTTGCCTCCGCAGCTGTGGGGTGGCTGGGTAAGCCGACGGGGGAGCCCCCCGTCAGCTTTCCAGCCTCCCCACCTCTGCCTCCGTAGCTGCAGGGTGGCTGGGAAGCTGAACGGAGAACCCCGTTCAGCTTTCCACCCACCCTGCTACTAAGAACGACTGTATCGGATAACGTTAAAATCACGTTATTCGATACAAGATTTTTCCGAAAATCTTGTAACGTTATGCGGTTTTAGCGCTATATGATACTCGCGTTATACGGGGTATTACTGTATTTAGATCCCAAACGCAAATCCTCTTTCTCTGCCACACAATGACCCAGAGAGCAACCCAAGCCCTCAAAATTCCCCACAATGCTATTCTATACCAAATGCATTTACACATACTGTATCCCAGCCAACTCACCTTGGTTTGCGGATTCTCCTGGGCTTGATGTCGTCAGAATTGTGTGGCGAGCGGATGTCATACCCATAAAGAGCAATCAGCTCCTGTCGCGATTTGGGGGCTTGCTCATCTTCCCGGAACTTATCATGCTCCCACCGGCCCTCATCTTTCCACAGCTTGCGCTGGCGCCCTTTAGGCCTGATCAATCAAGAACCAGTGAGAGTGAATTAATTCCTACTCCATCTTTTGGGAGAATAGAGGGCCCCAGAGGAGCTAAAAATCACAGGTTAAAAAAAAATACAATACAACTAAAAGGAGAGCCTTAACCACTCATGCAGTTGAGAAAATGGTCAGATCAAACCAAAAGGTTGACAAAACAAAAAGATCTTCATTCTCTATACAAAAGCTACTCAATTGCCTTCTGTATAGGAAAGAATCCTTCCAAATATACACTACTTTCCTATAGACTGTTGCTCAGAGCTCTATAAATACGCTGTAGCTGCTGAAATACTGAAAACTGTTTGTCACACACCTGTTCGTTACTTGATCATACTGTATAATATGGAGTACTGTATACAATAATTTCGTGTCAGAAATTATTCTGGGTTGAAAGGATTTTTGCTGGAGAAACTCTGCTCAGGGGACATCCGAATGAGGCTCCTTTCATGTCCCCAAGAGCTGGGACAGAGATGGGTGCTCAATCCATCATGCAGAACCTGGGTCTCGAACTGCCGGTTTCTTAACCACTGAGCCACCACAGCCCCTGAATATGGAGTATATATAATATGAAGTATCACACAAGCACAATAAGCTAAAACATGGACTTTTGCACTGACATATAGATCTTTCTCTGGGGAGTCAGATCCTTCATTTCTTTAACCCTGTCTAACTGTTAGGCCATGTCTACACTCCGCCTACACGTTGCTACCGTCTCCTGTCTAAGAAGCTTATTCCAACCCCATCAATGTTGCTGGTACCACATACCGGATTTCCTCTTCCTGGGTCTGCCCACGAAGGTCATGTTCAAAGAAAAGACCTTTGCGCGGGATGTATGCTGGATTTTTCCGATCCTCATCATCATCCAGATGTTTAGGGAGTTTTTTGCCAACTTTGTTTTCTGAGGCTTCAGTGCTTTCCTGAAGAGAAAGAAAACAAGTATGTTTTCACCTTCACACTACTGGAAATTATAGTTAACTTTCACAGAACACACAATCCTTAATATTTGCCAGCTGTCTTGAGCCTTTTCTTACAGAAAATTATGGGGAAATGCTGCCAAAGTGATATAAAGGTAAAGGTTACCCTTGGTCAAAAGCCAGTCATATTCAACTGTAAGGTTCACTGCTCATCTCTGTTTCATAGCCGAAGAGCCAGCGCTGTCTGCTTCTGCAGATGTTTCCATGGTCATGTGGCAGGCATGACTAGATGGAACACCTTTCCACCAATGTGGTCCCTATTTATCTACTTGCAATTTATTACTTTCGAACTGCTTGATTGACAGGAGCTGGGACAAAGACAGGAGCTCATTCTGTCCTGCAGTATTCGGGTATCGAACTGCTGAACTCCCGCCTTTCAGTCAGGGTCTTAGCCACTTGAGCCACTGCAGTCCCTCCAAAGTGATATACATCTCCCTTAAGTAAACAGTTACAGCCTGAACAGTTCAAAATGCCTGAAAAAAATTCTACTCTTTATAGTCAATTTCACCGTTGTTTGATCAGGGTGATATGAATCCAGGGATGGTCTTATAATTAGGTCATTATAATTTATCTAAGTTATGTTAATAGAGAATACAGAATAAAGATAAAAGTACTGATATGATGCCAAAAATCAGATATATAAAATACTAGAGACAAATAACCATACCAACTGTTCTCGCAAATATAGATGGTTCCCAGACAGGGGCATCTGTTCCATCAGAGACGCAGTTAATTTCTATTCTTGTTTTTAGGAAGATTACAATGATATACCTTTTTAAAATTAAGCTTATGGCATGATTTAACTTATTGTGATGTTTTCTACTGTTGGTAGATTATCAGTTTCATTTTTTTTCTGCCAGGTTTTGATTCATCTGAATTTAATAATTTTACCTCTTAATCTATTTCTATTTTTTATTCTTCATAATTATTATGAGCTGCCTTGAATACCAGCTGGTAGTTTAAAAGCAAGGCAGAAATGCTAACAATTTTTCTTTTTTTCAAGGATAAAAATGGTAAGAGAAAAATCTGCTAAAATGGAAATGCCTTAAAATGCAAGAAGTTGATATTTATTTTTTAACAAAAGATACAATTGTGTTTTTTTATTCATTGAGTGGAAAACCCACATTTCCAGATGGATTTGTACAGAGGTACCCAAATTTTTTGGGCCATGGGCCGGTCACATGGTTCAGAAGGCTATGGCCTGTGGGCCAGATCTGGCTCCCGACGCCAATTCATTCAGCCCATGATGCTACTGGAAGTGGAAGTAAAACACACCCAGAGAGGCACGTTTTACTTCCACTTTCAGGAGTGACGAGGGCATCGTGAGCTGGATGAATTGGTGTCGGGAGCCAGAGCCGGCCCACGGGCTGTAGTTTGGGCACCCCTAGATTAGTACATATATTGAGTATTTAGCAGGACTTACTTGCCCATCCCCGCTCTGCCTCTCGCCTGCCACCGTGCCTTTGGAGTCTGGTTTTTCAATCCCTTTGTCTGCTTTTGCAGTCAACTCAGTATCATTATTTTCCTGTTTCAGCTCCACCTTGGATGCCTCCTCCTCACTGTATTCACCTTCCTCAGCCTGAAACATTCAATCCAATCCAATGAATAGCATAAAGAAGCATTCTCATTCCACACTTCGGGTCCTTTCACAATGCACCCTTAAGTGTGAAGCCTGATAGTCTTGCCAACATTGGCAGCAATAAAAACAACTATTCACAGCATTTGTTTCTAGTTTTCAGACCATGCAAGGCAAGTCCAAAATATTGGGATGATGGATAAATGTCTTCTTGTTCAAAAGCCAGTTGTAATAGGCTCTAGGGCCATGATGGTGAACCTTTCCACTCCAGGTGTTCTTGAACTTCAATTCCCAGGTGTGCTGACTTGGGCTTCTGGGAATTGAAGTCCAAGAACACCTGGAGTCTCAAGGTTCGCCATCACTGCTCTAGGGTACAGCGCTCATCTCCTTTTACAGCTAAAGAGCCAGCTCAGTCTGCATCTGCAGATGTTACCATGATCATGTGGCAGGCATGACTAGATCCCAGAGCGCACAGAACACTATTACCTTTCCCACCAAAGCACTACCTATTTCTCTACTTGCAATTTCTTGCTTTCGAGTTGTTCAGTCGGCAGGAGCTGGGGCAGACGACGGGAACTCACTCTTTCGTGCAGTACTCGGGTCGTGAATTGCTGACCTGCCAACCTTCCAGTCGTCAAGTTAAGTGTCTTAACCAGTAAGCCACTGCAGTCCCTGGTGGGAAATCTACAGATCTCTTAATGTTGTGGGACATTCCATATGTCTAGACAGCATAGCCAATGGTTATGGACAATGGGAGCTTATGTCCAACAGTACCTAGAAGGCTTATGCTTGTAGTAAAAAGCCACACGACTCCAAAACAAAGGAGTCTTGCAGGGAGATAACTTTTCCATTCCCTGATTCATCCAATGGTAGGAGCTCAGTGCATAAAAGACCTGGGCCAGGACCCAAGCGCACTTTGCAGACTTTATACGTTCCTTTAAATGTTTTTTAAACTATCAAGAGAACTGGGCTGGGTAATATTTTTATGGACCAGATTAAATGCTGGCAAAAATATTTTCATGTTAAAAACACCTCAACTTACCTCAGAGTCTTCAGCACTTTCATAATCAGAGAGAACAGCTGAAAAACAAAGAATTTTTTTGAGATTAGAGAAACAATTTCAAATTCAGAATATCTAAGAATAAACTTCTCGTTTTTCTTTTAATCCTATCCCTCTTCATATAATCCCTCTCTAACTACCAGCAACCACGCCACCCACCTAAATGATCAGATATAAACCTATTTTTGTTTCACTCCACTTCCTACTGCAAAAATACTGTTCTTACCATTCACTCAGCACCCAAGCATATCTCACAACTACTAGGCATTTTGATGTCATATTTCAATCTTCTTGCCAGCATTTAAAATTCAGCTCCATAACTGTTTACCCACTTAAAGGAGTATCTCTTAAGTGACTATTGGCTGAAATGATATTGGCATAAATATGCCTTGGAAGAGTGATGATAAACACTTTTCCCTTCTCTCCTTTGACTTGTTCAATCTGCAAATAATCCATTTCCTTGTTTGGAAGCCATGAGATCCACATTACAGGAGGAGAAAACGTTTAATAACAAAAAATTTACTTAGAAGTAACCTTTAATAACAGGCATAGTTATGCCAACAAGATTTCAGCCACTGGCCAAAAGCCTGTCATGCAACTAACACCATGTAAGGCTGATGACATCATTAGCTGTGATGATTTTTCAGAAATTAAAAGTGTCATTTGAGGCCTCATAGTCATAGCTTTGTTTTTAGACTATTTTTAGATTATTCAGTGAATTGTTGCTCATTGTTTACACAATTTACAGTGTTATTGTGTCCCACTGCAAGTGTTTCAGATACAGGGCAGAAAATAAAGAGCGGGGGGGGGGGGAGAATACAAATTTTAAAATACTCTCGTCTAGCTATCGCCTTGATCCAGAGTGGGCTAATCTCTAAAAATGAAACTTTTTTATTTCCCCAAGAACCCAAAGTATCAGAAGTGTAAGAAACTGCATTTGGAAAATAGTAGCATATTTTTGTTTGGGATTTTTTTGCAGGGTTTGAATGATTTGTAGTCCATTCTCAACTGCTCACACTGAAAAGAACCAGTACTTACCATCTCCTTCTATGCCATCTTCACTTTCCTGTTTTTTAAGAGAGAGAAAAGTTACCTCACAGATAAATACTTGCAGATTTAAACGAAAAACAACATAAGCACCCTACGAAAACATGATTGAAGTTACGTTTATTATAAATAAAAGTTTCAAGCACCTAAAAATATTAAATAACTCCTCAGGGGAAGGAAGAGAGAGCAATTAGTTCACCTTCAAATAACCAAATTATGAATCTCTCTACTTATAAACTAGCAGAAGCAAAAATATTGCTGCTCTTCACTTTACATATGTATTGCAGGTGATGCAGCAAATTTATAATGCGAGATCAAAACCCCAGAACTGCACATTGACATATTACATCTCTGTGCATTCACAAAATTTGGTGCCTTTTTTTTTTTGGCTTAACTATATTTTCCTCTTCACTTTCTCTACACTTCTTTTCCATATCTGGTTTGCTCTTCCCCAGCAACCATCTGACTTTCTTACAGTATGCTTGCACTATCTATTTTCTTATGAAAAACATGCGCAAAGTGTTGCTTAAAGGCTGAAAAGATTGTCCATTTGTGTACTGCTGTCCTAAATGGCAACTTCTGTCCACAAAACCTAGTCTAAACAACAGATTAAAATGACTACTCCTTTGAAAACCTTTCTGTGATATGTTTATGGGAAAACTTACTGCTTTTCATAGCAATGCTAATGGAATCAGTGTTTGGTCTGAGTAAGTGATGTTCTTATTAAAGGGGATGCATCAAGGATGCTTTACTTTAGGTAGAAAGACACTGCAGTTATGGCAGGGGCAGAAAGGTCTGTTTTCAGCAACAGCAGCAATTTGTTGGTGAACGAACAATCATCTCATAAGTAAGATGCTGGGGGTTATCACTTGATGGATCAAGCGGTAGTTAGTTGTCTCTGGAATAGCTCTTCTGTTTCTCTTTGTTTGTGTGGACTGCAGACCCACTGACAGGAAAAGCACTTGGGTGTTCAAGGATGTGAAGGACCACTTTCTCCTTCCTTCTCCAGAAAACAAGATGTCTAACATCTATCCTTGAAGAAAGAATCCCAAGGATGGGATGCTAATGCTTGTAAAATGTCAGCATCTACCATCTGTAATTTCTCATGTGCCTTTCTTTAAGAAAGGTGGTGACCCCACATCTTGAAAATCATACATTTAAATGGATGTGGAATTAACAAAAGCATATGACAGAAACATACAGTAATACCTCATATAACATTAGTATCGAATAACACTAAAATCGCATAACATTAAGGAATCTGGGGGGAAGAATTGCATCAGATAACATTAAGATCCTATGGGATGCTTCAGATAACAACCGCTAAAGCCTGTGTGGTTACAATGTATCTCTATGGATCCCATAGAGGATCAGATAACACTAAAAATCATATAACACCAAGACTTGTGGAACCAGGTTTTAGTGTTATATGAGGTTTTACTGTATAGGTAAAGGCCGCTCTTGCTCGTAAACCAGTCGTATCCGACTCTAGGGTTCAGTGCTCATCTGTTTATAACCAAAATGCCAGTGCTGTCTGTGTCTGCAGACATTTCCGTAGACATGTGGCAGACATGCTTAGACACTAGAGTGCACAGAACACTGTTTACCTTTCCATCGAAGGTGGGTTATTAGATAGCTCCTAATTGCCATCTAATAAGCATAATCAAACAATCCCCATTCCTCTGCACCAGTGTTTATATTGGCAATTCAATCAGACAACAAATTTTTTTATTACTACTGAGAAATATAGCACAATGGGTAAGCAGTAACTCCCCCCCAAGCTTAGCACACAGTAACAGATTGATTCTACCTTAATTCTCAGAGAAATATAACAACTGAGAGGTTCTGTTATCTTAGTACTGTATTAACAAAATTAGCCAGCATAGTTGGATCTGCTGAAACTATAGAAAAATGAAGGGAAAGTGGGGCAATTTGCAAATCGTGAAGTAATGACAATGCTAAAGCAAAACCTAGTCCCAAATACTAATCTGTCATTTAAAGGCTCTTCAGCTCTAGACGCTTCGATTCAATATCTACTTTAACCAACCCAAAAGTTATTTTTGAAGTGAGCTAATATTTTATAGCAGCCTGGCTCACTATACTGTATTCTTGCTTTTACAAACTTCAGAATGCCATAGTGAATTTGCTGGCCCAAACTGTTGACATTCACTAAATAACTTCCACACACACATAATTTATGGAAGGGCCACACTATGTTATTAAAGTGGAAGCATAAAGCAATGGGTGTGAGACAGATAAATACAAGGCAATGTCAGTTTGAGAAGATTGCCATCTGCTATACATCACAGGAAGAGTCTTTACAATCTGCATACTCCTGACCATACAGCAAACTTTTAAAATTACAATAATCAAATAGTTATAGTAATAGGCAAGATTCCCATTAAAAAAACCTCTAGCTTTTGGTCTCAATTCTTGATCCTGTAGCAGAAACGTAAGCATCTTTGTGTACATGATAACCGCAGCTCCCAAGAAGTGTGAAAACAGGATATACTCCCAAGGAAAATGACCCCAAGATGTCCCTGAAAACAAACTGGCTTAAGTCTGTAAAATAAGGGGCAGTAAACTGGAGAAACGATAACAAAATGTGGACTAAGTTGTTGTTGTTGTTGTTGTTGTTGTTGTTGTTGTTGTTGTTGTTGTTGTTATATTTCAATTTCTATACCGCCCTACTCGGTAGGACCGACTCAGAGCTAAGTTCCTTGACTATTGTTGTCTTTTAATCTATAAAACTGTTTGTATTCCTGAACTGCTTTGTCCTTTTCTCTCTAATCTCTCTTGGTGAAGAGAAGCAAAGGCTTTTGCAAAATATATTTTAAAAAAAAATTATCTTGTTCTATAACTTGGGAATTTTAAACGTTTTATTCCTCTCAGCAACTCACAGCCACCTGAGCTGTAATTTTCCCATTTTGGCAACAACCCCAAAACCCAAGTACTGTATCTGAGAACTAGATTTGGCAATTATGGAGCATGGAATCCCACTCAGAGGCACTTTTTTTTTTATTAGCAGAAAATTAGTAGCTTCTTATCATTATTATTATTTCTGAAGGAGAACTCAAAGCAAGAACAAGATAATGGTGACGGCACTTTTGTCCCAAACGTTATAATCTGAGTTTGCAAGATTTGGATGCCTAGGTCCGGCTGGGATCATGGTATGGGCTCCACAGGACCGAGATGCAGTCTGTACATGCCCAGGAACATTTTTTCCCTCTTTCTCCAAGTTCACAGACAGATTTGAACTATATAAATTTGAACTAATAAAATAAAAAAGAAAATAATAATTTGGTGGGTGAGGCCTGGAGTCCAACTACTAAGCCTCGATGGCCAATCAGGGGTGGCTAACTTTCCCTCTTCCTCTGATTCCATTCTTCACTTACACCAGGGGTGCCAAAACTACAGCGCAGGGGGGCCGGATGCGGCTCCTCCTGACGCCAATTCATCCGGCCTGCAAAGCCCTCGTCGCTCCCGGAAGTGGAAGTAAAACGCACCAGTAATGGGCATGTTTTACTCTCACTGCTGGGAGCGACGATATCTTCGTGGGCCGGATCCGGCCCTCGGGCCACAGTGACCGGCCCGCTGTACCACGTGACTTACACACTCCGAGTCAGCCGGGCTCCCTCCAACCGTCACCGCCGCCGCCGCCGCCGCCGCGCTTTCGGCATCGCCCCCAGCGCCCCCAAGGCTTCCGTCAGCGCCTCCGCCAGTGCCGCCCGAGCCTTCGCCAGTGCCCCCAGTCGTGCCGCCTCCGGGCCCCGCCAAGCCAAGGCGGTGGGAGCCCCGAGGGGAAGGAGCTGCGCTCCCGGGCGGCGAGTCCGACTCGTCCTCCTCGCTGCTGTCCTGCGAAGCGCGTTGCCTCCGACGATCCGCCATCTTAACAGGACCCCCGAGAGAAAGAAACAAGCGAAACGGTTATGAGGCGGCGGCGGAAGCAGGGAGAATGACGGGGAGGAACGGATGACGCGCAGGTTCGGAAAAGACTACCGCTCCCGGCATGCAGCGCGCGGAAGGGGCGGGGCGTTTCGGTTTTCCAGGCTCACCCAGAATTCCTTTGCCCTCGCAAGCTGAAGAGGACGGGAAACGCGGAGAGAGGCTGCGGAAGGAAAGGGTTAAAAAGGGAGGGGGGAGCGCAGCCAATCCATGCGCTCGGAGAACCGACGTCACGGGAGGCAGGCTGGACTATTAACAGGTCAGGGAGAAAGGCGCCCTGGTAACAGCGTCACGTGGTCTGACTCTGGAGCGGGGGGGGGGAAGGGGGGAAAAACCGCCTTCGTCCTCGGTGACGTTTTCCCATTGCGACGGTGACGTCCATCCTGCGGTAGTAGAAAAGGCACGGCGGTGGCTCAAGTGGTTAAGACGCTGAACTTGACTAAAAGGTCCGAGACCAGAGTACTGCACGACCGAGTGAGCTCCCGTCTCTGTCCCAGCACCTGCCAACCTAGCAGTTTGAAAGCAAGAAATTACAAATAGATAAATGATGGGAAGGTAAAACAGTGTTCCCTGCACTCCGTCTAGTGTCATGCCTGCCACATGTCCACGCAAATGTCTGCAGACTCTTTGGCTGTAAACAGAAATCAGCACTGAACCCTAGAGTCGGATACGACTGGCTGATGAACAACGGCGACCTTTACCTAGTAGAAAAACAAGGGGCTTTAGTGGTTAAGACGTTGAGTTTGATCACCGGAAGGTTGGTAGGTCAGCAGTTCAAGACCCGAATGCTGCCTGACGAACTGAGTGCTTGTCTTCTGTCCCAACTCCTGTCAACCTAACAGTTCAAAAGCAATAAATTGCAGGTAGATAAATAGGTATTGCTCTGGCAGGAAACATCTGTAGATGCAGGCAGCTCTGGCTCTTTGGCTGTAAATAGAGATGAGTGATGAACCCTAGAGTTGGATGCACCTGGCTTTCAAGTGAGCGGAGGGTTGCTGTTGTCCAGGTCATGGAGGGAATAAGGGCCTGTAACTAGTTCTTTATGATCCCCTGTAAATTCACATTAATGGGTTAAATTGCACACATGATTAATGGGTTAAATAAACTGCATTTAACCCATTAGTGTGGATTCACAAAAGGGTTCAGCAAACGGTGCAGGACTCCACATTTCTAGACTCTGTTCCCTCTATTACTAGGGCAGCTCCCTCCCCAGGACCTAGTAACGTTTAGCAATAACACTGTTGGAAGCTTATGCACCTTCATGCCTTTTGCTGTTGAGACAGACTACTGGCTTGCCCTTTGGAAGAAAAACTGTAAGCAAATCTGACATGACAAATCAGAAATAATTATATAATCTTGCTAATTTCATAAGGGGATTTTTGAAAGATCTACAAATAGTCCTGTCGGATCAGATCCATGCTAACGTTTTCCAAATTCCAAAGAAATAGTTATACAGTATGAGCAAACTTCAAGGCAGACATAAAATCAGTGGATTTTTATCCACAAACCCACAGAGACAATTCTGTCAAATCTTTAAAGTGCCCCTACATGTTGCCCTCGTATCCTCCCATTTAATTTTGCCAACTAACCTAGCCCAATACTGCTGTTCCCCACAGTGGTCAATCAGTTTACAATCAGGACATGAGGTCAATCATCCTCTTCCTGGAACTGGCAATAGTGTACTACCACTGTATATTGCAGCCAAAAGTACAGTATGTCCCTTTTAAAGCTATTTACATTGATGGCTATCACTAATGAGACAGATCCACATAACCAAGATTTGTGCAGTACTTTTGTCCTAAATCCTGCACCATCCAACTTCATTAAGTACTAGCTCTAGCATGGTAACAGCATACAAACTTCTTTCCACTTACAGTACTTTTCTACATCAAGCATAATTTCATACTGTCATGCTGCCACATTTTCTTCTTAGACTGAAGAGCCCCAAATAAAACATTTTATCATATTAACATTTCTCCAGGCCTAATCATTTTGTTGCACTATTCTGCATCTCGGAAGTTCTACAGTATTTATTTTGAGACTGAGCAGCCAGATGAATACACAGCTTTCGAAGTTTAGATGTATCCCAGATTTGCTTTGCTAAAGGGACTTTTATTTTCCTAAAATGTAATTTGCCCTTGTCACATCAGCTGCAACAGCATGTTGCCAAGATGACAAAAAAACTTTCTGTCACCAGATGTAGATCCATCTATTTATTTTTAATTTCATAGTATTTGTTTTCACCATTTTGAGATCTTTTTCTGCTTTGGATGTTAGGGATCACAACTTCTGACCTCCAAACTCTGATGACCAATCAAAGACTTCAGGATGGAGGATAGTTATCTAAATCTGCCTAGGTAGTGATCACACCAAGTTTTTTGTTGTTCAGTCGCACAGTGAACAACAAAAGACTTGTTGTTGTGAACACTACTTAGGCAGATCAATTTCCATGTGTTTATACCTAGTTTCCTACAAAAGACAGTAACTATCATTTGCATGTTAAAAACATAGAATAGGCTTTTATAACCAAAGCTGTAATGGGTTATTGTTAATGTTTGGCATTATGTAGAAAGTTGTCAACCTTACTGCTACTCTTTGCACTGTATGTCCTTCGGGCCCCATAGTTTAGGGCTTCTGTTAGGACACTACCTTCATATGTCTACCAAAATGAAAACTACTATAGCACTCTACATATGACATTACAGCAGAAGCTGATGCTAGTCATCAAAATTGTATCTAGGCTGTCAAACAAGGCACAACTCATTACAAAAGCATTAATATTCTTTTCATTTTATTGTAAAAAAATGATTTGTTTCAATTTTGTTTAAACATACAAGCAGAATTTCTCTTTTAATACTCCCTGTTAACACTGTTAAACCTAAATGAACTGAAGCAAAAAAATTTAAAACAAAAACATTAACAGCCACAGATCTGGTATTTACAAACTTTTATCCTTTATAAGATATTTACAAGACAACTGATTTTACATATTTAAAATGGTATCAAAAAGGATGCATTTGCAGACAACCACATGTCAACGGGCAAAAAAAAAAACCAAGGGGAAATTACACTTTTTTTTAGACCTACCATTAACTTGGTTAAAGAAAGAAATATTTTGTTTTAAACCGTACATCAGATCTAATTTGCAAGGGCTTTTCTAAAATATGAATTTCACAGTGCTGTGCTCCCTAAAGGGAGAAAGACTATTCCCTCCACCCCTCTTCCTAGCTAAAATCCACTGCAAACGCTTTGTATAACCCCTACCTACTTCCACCTATATATATTGCATGTATTAGGTATTACATGAATTTTTTTCTCAAAAGTCTGACTGAAGTTGGGACAGGGAAATTTCGCTACTGTATTTCAGGAACACAGACTGGCATTTCTGATAAAAGCCATGTTTTTGGGTTAAAGCAAAAACATTCTCCTCCCTCTGCCCCAAGTGGGGTCTAACTTCAAGAATTGATATTGCAAACTCTTTGTGCTTACTTAAGAGTAGAAAGTAGGCCGAAGTATTAGCAGAACAGTTCTGAAATCAAAAACACTGTCAAGAAGCCTCTAGCTAAGGCTTGCTCATTTTATACATCCAGGCATAACAACAGGGTGTAAAAACAGTTAAGACGCATGCTGGCATGCTAAAAAGCAAACAATCTGAATACAGCCTTATTCAAAACAAACTTAGGCAAGCGTTGTGCACTACTTGGACTACACAGGCTACTTGGCAAAATCTGTTCTCATTTGAAAGTTTAAGTTATACTTGTGACCTTTTAACTCTGTTCAAGTATGAGTGTGCTACTTTTTTCCCCTTGTGAGGAAAAGCCATTTCTTTGAATTCTGTGGGAAGATAACCAAGAAGAGAAGGAGCTAGGAAAATATTTAGCAGTTAAGAAAGAACAAGTTTGCAGAATGAGTGTCCTTATTCTTCTGTAAATATTTTAGCACTCTCCCTGTACTCAAAATAGGGTGAATATTCTGTTACTGTAAAGATTACAAGGCTCAGACTCTATTTAAGAAATGCCAGTCATACTTCAAAAGTTATAAATCATAAAGTGGCTTAATTTAATATGAACAAAAATGTGAGGAGCAGAAGGTTGGTTCCCAATAATAGGAGACACTTGATATAGTCAAGTGCAGGGATGGATTTTTCCTTTCAACATGTTTAATTCTTGCTAAAAGCTATAAACAATATTGCAGTGGACATAAGGCTGGGGGGAGGAAACACAATCATTTGCAAGAGGTGTTGTGAGGATAAATCTTATCTCTAGACAAGAAGACACTCTTCTCATCTTTTGTCTCATATCTATCCTTCCTTACAGCAGCAGATTACTTAGTTTGGGAACAGAATTACATGGCAGTTGCTAGTCCCTCTTGGGAAAAAGATGGTGCTTTGCTGCAATAAGGAAAGTTATATTTGTTTGAGATGTGACAATGCCATTTGCCAGTCATATACCTAAGTTGACTATGCCTCAAATGCCAGTAAATCTGCAGTGTTGACACTCTACAGTTCTTTTAAGAAACCAGAATTGTACAATGTTTGATTTATCTTGTTTAACATCTGTCATCAGCACTCTAGTTTGATAGAGAAAACTAGTTAAAGAGAATATTGGTAAAGCAAATCTTCAAAAATAAAAATCTGAGGGCAAGATGACACAGCATTGTGGACTCAGGGTTACAATAATTGTTCTGACAAAACAGAGTGACAAACTTGTCAGGCACTCAACCCTTTATGATCAGTGTTACAAAGTCAAAGCTAAATAAATGCCTCATTGTCTTTTAATCAGAAGCAGAAGACATGAACAGGATAAGCCCATTTTAAATATTAAAAAGCCACAGTAGCTCATCAAGAACCAAATAAGGCAGGAGAAAAAAAATATGGATCTGTAGACACCTTCCAGACCAGGTAACAAGCAGCAGGTCAAATGGAAATGTCTCTTTTAGCCAATGTATTTGGATACATAACATCCACCTCCCAATTTTTATTGCCTTAACTAGTTGGCCAAATATTTTAAAGAACCATATGAAAGCAGAGGTGGGTTTTATGTGTGGTTATCTACCAAAGGGAAGAGTTGTATTTTATTTTTATGCTTGCTCACCTTTTCATGTCAATGAAAATGGGAGAATTACAGCTCAACCAGATGCTGACTCGTCCTGCTATACCTACCCCAGCACTTTCTCCCAAGTAAAAGAAATAATGCAAAAGAGGCGAAAAGACGGGCGGGAGCAGAAGGAGAGCATATATAAGCATTAAAAATATTTTTAATGAAACAAAATGTACGTTGAGGTTGGGGCAGGGGAAAGTGACATGATAGAACATACGCCGTTCTCTGCCATTTCTTGCACATAGCACAAGCCAACCACTGAAGCAGAGGATTCTCCTAGATGGACACACCTATTTCCTGCATGTCCGATGAGGTGTCTGTTTCTTCTGCATCTCTAATCGGCAGCGGCTTCGTTCATCTAACCACGGCAGCTCAAAGTTCCTATCAACAAAGAAGTGCCCCATGGAAAATGGTTAGTGATGGAGAAGGAATGAGCCAGCATTTCAACTTTCAGGTTCTATATATAGAATTAGAATTTAAGACTACACCAAGACTTTAAAGTGAAAAGATTAAAATAAGAAAAATTAGGCAAAATTGCCCAGTCTAATATGGAAAGCAGCTATATTACCCTGATATTTCATAGTTCTAACACTGTATTTTCCTAAGACAGGATTGGTCTGGGATTGAAACACAACTTTTCCTATTTTTGCCTGCATTTTACATAACCATAGGGTGAAACCCCAACCCGTTCTTTGCCCTCCAGATTGGGCTTCCCTATCTCAACAGTGAAACCCATCTTGAATGCTCCTTGGCATGACAACAAGACTACAGTAATCCCCCGGATAACGCGAGTACCGGATAGCGCTAAAACCGCATAACGTTACAAGATTTTTGGAAAAATCTTGTATCGAATAACGCGATTTTTAACGTTATCCGGTACAAGCGTATACGTGAGGGGGGGGAGTTGGATTGGGTAGAACATCTACCCAATCCAACCCCCTCCCCAGCGCCCCCTGCCTTTCCCCCTAACCTTCCCTCTGTTTATTTTCCCTTCTCCGACTGTCAGCTGATGATCGGAGGCTTTTTTTTTAACTGCAGGGAAGGGGGGAAAGAGAGAAATGTGGTTGGTTCTATAGAGAAGTAAAGGAGGCCAAAGCTTCTCTCCCTATCACTTTGCTCCTTCCCCACCCCCACCCCCAGCAGTTTGGGGACACCCCACTGCCTGCTCGGCCACAGAGAATCCACCCCAACTCTGTTTACCTAATGTGCTTGAGCTTCAATCTCCACGCTGTGTACTTGCTTTAATTCCTGAATTGAAAAAAAAGGAAAGGGGGAAAATACAGAGATCTGATTGGTTCTCTAGAGACTGCCAGCTGATATAGAGAACCAATCAGATCTCTGTATTTTCCCCCTTTCCTTTTTTTTCAATTCAGGAATTAAAGCAAGCACACAGCGTGGAGATTGAAGCTTAAGAACATTAGGTAAATAGAGTTGGGGTGGATTCTCTGTGGCCGAGCAGGCAGTGTGGTGTCCCCAAACTGTTAGGGGTGGGGGTGAGGAAGGAGCGGACAGGGAGAGAAGCTTTGGCCTCCTTTACTTCTCTATAGAACCAACCACATTTCTCTCTTCCCCCCCCTTCCCTGCAGTTTAAAAAAAAAGCCTCCGATCATCAGCTGGCAGTCGGAGAAGAGAAAATAAACAGGGAAGGCTAAAGTAGTGGGGGGGGGGGAGGCACTTTCCCCCCTACTGCAGTCGCATGGGGGTGGCTTTAAAGGTAGGGAGGTCTCTTTCTTTCCCTGCCTGCCTTTAAAGTGGTTTGCCCCTGAAGTCAGGGCTTTTTTTTTAGTGTTGTTCGATGCATGTATCGGACAACGCAAAAAACCGGATAACGTCATGACTTGTGGAACCAAGTCATAACGTTATCCGGGGTATTAGTGTACTTTTGCTTTATGTCCCCTACATGCTAGGAGTACCAGCACTTGTTCTAAATACATTAATTATAATTATTATATGACAGTGTAAGAAGGGTGATAATGACAATATACTAAATATTCAGAAACAGAACAATTAAGACTGAATCAACAGACAAAAAAAGGCACCAGCAATTCAAATGTTAGCAATTCAGCATAAAACTGATCTGTTTCAATGCTGACAAACTTTCTAGCTACCTTCCCCAGAGAACTCTTTTGTCCCAAAATATTGCAAATTGTTTCCACTGATTCTTACATGTAATATGAAATCCTCCCAACCTGCCTCTACCTCTATCATGACTTCACCATGATTACTGCTAAGTATGATTTCTATCAATCCAGTATTAAAGCTACAGTACAGTAAAACCTTGAGTTACGAATAAAATCAGTTTCATGGCCTTGTTCGTAACTCGAATTTGTTCATAACTAGAGGCATCCCCATAGGAGTAAAGAAAAAGACCCCACCTCACCCTCCAAAAATAAAAAGTCCCCCGGCCCTCCAAAAATCAATCAGACCAACCAAAAACAACTGCACCATTGAAAGGAAAGCATGCATAAGCAAAAACGCTGTCCCTAACCTTAAAGAAACTTTGAAAATGGACAGAAAACTCAGAAAAATATAGCAAACGGCAGCCATTTTTGGGCCACAACTCCAGACAAAGAACTCTAAGCACTCTACTGCCACCTATAGGGCTCTGAAAGGCTGCATGTGTATAAAATATAAACCCATAGTTTTTTGTTTCACTCAAGGCAACACAGAGGAAAAAGAATTAATTCGTAAATCAGGGCATGTTCATAACTCAAGGCATGGATCTCAGTGCAGAACTAATTCGTAAGTCGAATTATTCATAATTAGGGGCATTCGTAAATCGGGGTTTTACTGTATTACCAAAAGAGTCCATTAGTAGTTTATAACATTTGCCAAAAATGATTAGTGCCATTACAAAACTGCCAACATGTTTTCAAAAGGAGTCAGTTGTAGATTACCATCTAATTATTCTGGATTTTTGGATTATGTTCTGCATTTGAAAATAGTGAGGTATATAAATTATTATTACCAACTAGAGCAGAGGCACTGAATGAATAGGATTTATAATCACTTATTCAATGGTTCTACTGCAGTTCAGAATTACAACTGAATTTAGCTTACTGCAACCATGTTGGAAAGTGATCTCATGTAACAATCCTTATAGCATAAGCTCCATGGGATATTTACTCTATGATAAGAGGCTGCAAACCTTAGCACTCTTTTAGCTCTGACTCGGCTCTGCCTCAACTGGCAAATCACCATAAAATCCAGGACACAGGTGAGGAAACAAAACACAAGATGGAACAAGACTACCTCCTGAAAAGGCAGCTATATTTCAAGCCCAGTCATTTGAGAGATCCTTGGCTTTGGGGGTGTTGCCTTGTCCCTTTTAATGTAGATGTGGCTATATAGTGGTATCACAAGATACGAATTTGTTCCTCGGGGGGGAGGGGTTCTTATCCAGAAAAATTCATATCCTGAAGTACGGTTTCCTATAGGAATACACTGAAAACCAAATAATGTGTTTTTCCAGTGATCAGAAAAAAGCAAAAGAAAAAAAGTCTTTTAGCTGTTCATAACTCTTTCTAAAGTAGCAAAAAACACAGTGAAAAATCCCAAAGTGCACTTTAGAAAGAGTTCTGAACATATAAGGCTTTTTTTTTTGCTTTTTTTTAACCTCCAAAATGGATTTACAGTAATACCTCGGATAACGCTAAAACTTGGTGTTATCTGATTTTTAGTGTTATCCGATGGATGTTAACATCCTATGGGATGGATTGGATAACATTAACGCTCCATATACAATGTAACTGCACAGGCTTTTAGCGGTTGTTATCCGATGCATCCCATAGGACCTTAACGTTATTCAATCCAATTCCCCCCCCCCCCGGATTACTTAACATGTGAGTTTAGCGTTATCCGAGATAAACGTTATACGAGGTATTACTGTATTTGGTCTTCAATGCATATTTGGTACATTTCCAACAGCGGCCTCTAGAGGCCAGCTCTGCTAACTGCCAAACCAACACACACATGCAATCCCATCCCACCCCAACAATTAAATGTTGCAGAGTAGGGGGAATTTTCAGCACTTCCTGGTGGCAAGGGGAGCTTCTGGCAGTGCCAAAACGTGATGAAAAATTTCAAAAACAGAGCGGAAATGTTCTGAACATCCTCCCGCCACCAAGGGAAACATAAGAAGACAAAAAAAATTTCATATCTCGAAGCATTATTTTTCTGGGATTTCCTTTCATAACTTGAGGTTTTACTGTACTTACTGTGGAGTTAATTTTGGTAATGGTCGGCCAAATGCTACGACAGGCAAGTACGGGGTGACCAGCAAGCTTTCGACTAAAAGGAGAAAGAACAGAAGAATATTACTCATCTAGCTGTATCATTCATTCACACAGAATTTTTTTTGATAGTTTCTATCTTGAAAGCATACATTTTTCCTCTCCTTCCCAGTCTAATCTTTTATGAGCATGGTGCAGAGAACCATATTTAAAGCACTCACCATCTTCTGACTCTGGGAAAAATGAGGTAACTTCAGGTTCAGATTCCTGAATGCCTTTCTTTTTATACATTCTGAGCTGCAGTCGCTGCAAAACTCTTTGCTCACGGATCCGCTGAATATCCCACCTTTGGAAGAAAAGCAAGAATAAAATGTACCAGGGACAGCCATACTAAGGCTAGTAGTCGCTACCTTCTATTACAATTTAAAAGAAAAATCTGGCACGGCATCTTGGGCTACAAGTTCACAAGTAATATGGGAAAGTGATTTTAATAAGCTATCTTGAGTTTTGATACTACCGCATAACCATAACCACTTCCAAACTTCACTATTTCCTCATCTAGTCACCCTCATCATTGTTTGACCCTCCTCAAAATGCAATTTAACAGCCAGCTTAAAACAATGCTGTTTAAGGCTCTTAAGACCTGCCTTTCTCCAAGTCAATTTTTTTTAAGTGATAGCCATATTAATCTGAGCATACATAGGTTACCCTTGCTCGAAAGCCACTCGTATCCAACTCTAGGGTTCAGTGCTCATCTCTGTTTATAGCCAAAGAGCCAGCAGTGTCTGCATTTGCAGATGTTTCCATGGATATGTGGCAGGCATGCCTAGACACTGAGGTGCACAGAACAACGTTGACTTTCCCATGGAAGTGGTCCCTATTTATCTACTTGCAATTTCTTGCTTTCGAACTGCTAGGTTGGCAGAAGCTGGGACAGAGACAGGTGCTCATTCTGTCATGCAGTACTCAGGTTTTGAACTGCTGAACTTCTGCCTCCCAGCCAGTGTCTTAACCACTTGAGTCACTGCATATTAGAGAGTAAATAAAACAAAAGAAAAAACTATATTTTAATGTTAGCTTTTGTGGATCAAGTCCACTCTGTCACTTTTGTCTTTTTTTGTTTTATGTACTCTTTGATGTGCTTTCTAGCTAATTTATGTTAATGTGTTCATCAGGATTTCTTTTATTTCTTTTGATTCTATTTTTTTGATTATTTTGTCTAAGATTGGTTAAAGTGCTTAAGTTAAGATTTAGCTGCAAAGATGAGCAGCTAACATAATATTTGTATTAATCTGATGGTTACTGTCATGTTTTAATGTCATAAACTGCCCAGAGGGATGATCTCCCAGATGGGCAGTATATAAATATAAATATGAAATACAGGTTATTCAAATATGAAAAGGTAGAATTTACTGAAATCCTGTTGTACTGTTACTGTAATTTGTGTCTGAAAGTTACACCACTTGGGTAAGTACAGAAATCTCCACAGATTTTATTTGTATGGCTGTTTGGTCTAAAAGTTACACCATTTCCAAAACTGCCACCAGATTTCAGCCATCATATTCAACATTCCTAAAACTTTTAAATTTTGTTTCACACTCTGTGCTCCATAACTTTCTGTAATGGATAACAGTCTTATGTTCCTGATATGATGCTTGTTTTTTTTTTTTTAAAGTCACTGACAAGGCTTCCTAGATACCAACTGCTGCATGTATTTCTCCCTCACCTTTTCCTCCTCTTCTCATCCAATTCCAGCTTTGCATGCCGTTTGGAAAAGACGCTGTCATCTAAATTCTGTGAAAAGTTGTATAAAAGGAACAATGTTTTTAATAATGATATTGCTAAACATTGAAACATGAGTCTGTATATGTGTTGAGCATCACTCTCCCCCCCCCCCCCCAATTTCTTAGAAGGCTCATCAACATTAGCGCCTAATCTTTCTTTTACTATACTGTCTCCCTTTTGGAGGAAACTAGGAAGGTGGTGACAAATTTTGGGTTATTTGTTGTGGTGGAAACCAGGTAAGATAGATGGAATTAAGTTATAAATGTGTCACACTAGCTATTTCAAATGACTGCTTTTGCAAGTTCAGTATTCCACTGGCAGTTTATGCTTTTCAAAACAGCAGCACTCAGGCAGTTTTTGTCATATCCCTGGTGAGAAGAAAAAGTATCACAACTGATCTGAAGAAAATACAATGAGGAGCAAGGATGAAGTAGCTTGACTAAAGCGGGAATGATGAATTGCTGCTGACACTTTTTAAACTTGTTCTTGTTTTGGATTAAGTCTTCATTTTAAATCCTATTACAGCATCATTAACATTATAACTTTGACTTCTCATCTTTTAAAAAAAGTGTGTGCTTCGTTACGTGTTGCCTGTAAGGAATAAAGATCTCAATAAAAGGACCACAGGCAACGTTTAAAATAACATGCACATTTTAAAAAAGACCAGACATATAGCTCTCTACAAAGTTACATTTTTGGTACTCTCCCCCCCCCCCCATATGCTTTAATAATTTAATTCTAACTACAAGAAATCATAAATTGTAAGAAACATGTTGATTATACACCAGTGTTAGTTAGTAACTGAGACTCTGGCCACCATTACTGCCTCATAAATCTCATTAGTTACAAATTGAATGTGCAAAATTTAGTTACTTGACAACTGAAAACAAGTGTCTCATCTAACAGCCTGCCAGATGTCAACAATCACTCTGAAATCCTTCTGAAACATCTTCCATAGGAAATAAGCACACTGAAGGTTAGACTCTGAAAACAAAGGAAAACACCGAACCATAATAAAACGACTGCTAATCAGTCTTGGATACAGAAATCCAATAAATTGACTCCTTCACCAAATTCCTTCAGAGTTGTAGTGTGTAACTTGCAAACATTGAGATGTTTGGTGAATGCCCAAAACAATGGCATGGCTGCCCACCCTCCCAGCAGCTGGCATGGAGATCTGCTTCCCTTTTTACACACGTGATGTCTTTCTATGCTCAGCAATACCATCAGAGCATGGCACAGGTATCCTTCTCATTTCAAGTTATCACACCATTTCTTTACTAACCTACCTCCAAATGTTCTGAGGGATTCAGGTCTCTCAAAGGCTCTACTGTGTGGTCCCGCCATGATGGAACTACAAAGAGAAGAAAAATGTCAAAACTGCCTATTTGAAAAGAAACTTATCTAGAGAAATTGAGATCAGACAACACAGGAATTCCACTAAAGGGAAATTGAGTTGCATCACTGCAATAACATCAATTAGCAAGGTGTCTGCCTACCTCCTCCTTCCACCTGTATAGGAAAGGCCTCTTCATAAGTCTTAGTTTTCCAGTATTAGCCACATAATAGCTTGTGGTTCATAGCTTCCACTGTTCAACTGCTTTTACAGGTTTCTTTCCAGCAGTGGTTTCCAACCTTGGGTCCACAGATTTTCTTACACTATAGCTCCCAGAACTCTCAGTCAGCACAGCCAATGGTATTTTGAAGTTTAAATCAACCTTAGTACCATGTGAAGGATTACTGACAAGCTTATAAATGTTGCAGTATTCTTCATGCTGCAGGATCTTCCAAGGGTCACCAGGACAGAATACTTTTTTAATGATTAAACAGACTCATGAAGAATAATAGTTATTTGCCATGATAATCAGATGAAAAATCTCCCTGTGTGAAGCCATCTTAGTACTGTTTATTTGTGGCATATAATAAGGGTGGTTTGTGAATTTCTCAGGAGCAACTGCAACTGAAAGTAGACTGCTAGACTGGACAGATCTTTGAGCAGATCTACAAGCAATTTTAACACATTTATCATAGTAAGAAGTAACCCCACAAAAGATAATTCTCGAAACCCCTCTTCATTCATACTGCAAGATAACAAGAGCAGATTATTAAGACAACTGCAGAAGAAAAGGACAGAGGCCAGGTGTTGATTCTATTGTGCTAATGCCAGCCAGCTTTTAAGAACAAGCAGTTTTTAAGCAAAAAAGGTTTCTACACTGCAGTAAAGAAATAAAAATAACTTGCTCAACCTCCAGGAGGAAACTGCTGCACAACTTCCTTAAAAATAAGCCATGTTTACCATTACATTAAAAAAAGAAAAACACAAAACAGCTCAATTCAAATCATTTCATGCAACAGTAAATACTAGATCAAGGGTGCCCAAACTACATCCCATGCCACCCCCAGAAGCGGAAATAAAATGCGGTCGTGCATGCGCAACACAGCTGCACATGTACAAAACGCTGCCGTAAATGACCCCTAGCTGTTGTAAACGCATTTATGACAGCCATGGGTGCATTTTGTGCATATGTGGGTATGTTTTACTTCTGCTTCCCGGGGGGGGGGGGAGGGAGGAACCATGTGACCAGCCTGTGGCCTGAAAAGTTTGGGTGCCCCTGTACTAGATATCTGACATCATACAATGTATTTATACATCTAGGGAGCCTCCAGACGCAGAATCTTCAATCCATTCTTTTGTGTTCAGAATAATCGTTTGAGAACACAAAGTGCAGCACATGTTATATCTGAGAGGAATGACTGCTCACGAGAGAAGTAATGGATAGAACTTTGAATACAACATGGAAGAATATGACCATAAGGAATACCACCTGCAAGAAGTGTTCAGATGGTTTAGTTGTGCTAACTGTATAGCTAAATGTCCTTTTATTCATGACTTTCAGCCATCTAGTGATATGAACTACACTTAACATATATCTATCACTGGCAGGGGGGCGGAGGGAGATGAGGTAGAGAAAACTCCACATTTAAAAAAATTATTTTTTAAAAAAAAACCATACTGAGATGAACATAAAATCAAAAGTTCCATATATAATATTCATTTGTATAATTATCCCTACATGCTGAACTTCTCTGTATCTCTCTTTATACAAGAAACAATTTGAAAATGGAGTATTTCACTCCTTTTCTTCTAATCTACACTATCCATGTTGACCTCATTACATATTTATTAGTAAACACTGATAGAAAACATACACTATGTGACTTCTTAACATATCATTAGTAGAGGATCAGTGATTTGTCTTCTTGGCCCCATCTCTTTTGTTGCAATCCAAAATGGCATATGTACCCACAAGGACATGACATCGGAGTTCTGTTTGGTGATGTAATACATCTTGACCAGTTGTTCTGCAGGCTCAACCTGTAATGTGGTATCAATTTTTCCATTTTTACCATGTATATGTTCTATTCACTCTCTCCTTTCTACTTTTCCTTTTTTCTCCTTTTTTTCCTTAAGAAAAAGGCAACAGTGCTACTAGTGCAATCCTTCTCAGATCAATTGATTTCACTGAATTGACTGATTTCAAAGTAAACAAACGTGTGCCTCACAGATTGTACATATTACAGCAGAACAAAAAAATCAATAAGGAACTCTATATGCAGGAGCCTTCAACTGTGCGCAAACAATTTCTTAGAAATGTAGCAAACGAGATTATAAGCCACCATGTGCCTGGCACAGTGGTTTTATTGAAGGGCTTTTAACTGGTTTTATATTGTTTTTAAGTTTTGCTGAGCAGCCAGTGAGGTGTTCGCTGGACTGTGTACACCACCCAGAGTCTATTGATTGGGGTGGTATATAAATCTAAATAAATAAATAAAGACAAAGAGAAGCTTAAATTATTTTGGAACACTTCAGCCTTACCATGCCCCCTTGGTTACTTCAGCATGCATCTTTTAGGACAGAACTGATTTGTATCACTTCACAAACAAACAAGTTGACCAATAAATTGTTGGTTCTTTTCTACGCAGCCAGTACCCAATGAGACATCATAAAGGGGAGATGTTTGCCGACAATGGATGGTCATAACATATGCTGTGAGCACAAATGTAAACTACAAATGTCATGGTTATTCAGAAGTGTCAGCAAACTCACTAGACAATGTGGCTGATCTTCTTCATACATGGCACACACTTGGTCTAGAATTGTGTGGGCTTCAAAGGTTTCCATATTAAACAGCCAGAGGTCTAGAACCTGCAACAGCATCACTCAGAAATCAAATGGTGCCCTCCATTTCTCTTCTGATGTTCAAAAGACTCCTATGTAGACCCTCCTAAATGAAAATGAGTTCCAAGCCCCCACCACCCCACCTCAGGCCAACCACCACAAAGGCACAAGCAAGCCTCTTACTTGCTACAGTCTCCTCCTTCTTGGGAGAAGGTTCTCGCAATGGTGAAGGTGGTGGCTGGTGCCACCGGCACAAGTACATTTCAGTGGTGGAAAGGTACGGTAAGTCTTCTAATTCACTGCAGGAACCCTTGTCCTTTGAATGGCACCCAGGTCCTTTCAAAGAGGTTGAGGATTTCAGTGGAATGTCCCCCAATAACTGGGCTTTCTCAGGCGTCTCCTGACTTCGCAACTCACGCCTGCTAACTGATTCAGTTAAAGAGCTGCTGGGTTCATCTTTCAATGGGGAAGCCTTTGGTGCTTTGTACTTGACTTTTGAGAATTCGGCCACAAGCTTCTTTACTGAAGTTTTCCTCTCAGCACTTCCAAATGGAGACTTTCTGCAGAAACAGCAAGAATAAGTCTATTGCAGCAAATGCAGACACCTGCACAAGATCTACCATGCCTAGGGTTAAGCATCTAAGGTGGTGGTAGTGAACCAATGGGACTCATGCCAGAGGGGGCACTCAGAGCCCTCTCTGGGTACACATACCATCACCCTAGCACAGAGTTCACTCCGTCCCTCTGCCCAGCAGCCCAAATGAATGAATGAATGAATAAATGAATGTTTATTAATTGATTAGTCTTATGACCTTATCAGTCCAGCAGCACAATGGGAGCACTCCTTCCCTCCCCCCAGAAGTTGATCCCACCCCTCTACAGCACGTATGGCAACCTGTTGAGTTTGGGCACTCAGTCTCTAAAAGGTTCGTCATCACTGAGCTAGGGTTATGCCTAGCTATTAAAAGCCATGGTTAAATTAATCAGTCCACTGGGTCTTAAATGTTTTTAGAAGACTGAGATATGGACTTAAAGATAAAGAGTCTATGAACTCACAAAGAAATTCAGCAGTACTATCTGAGTCCTATTACATGGGTGCATGACTTTGTAATAATCTTCTAGCCAGTAACTATCTGCCCTAACAGTTATTATCAAAGGCTTTTAGGACATTTCTTTCTTCATTTTGATACCCAAGATTCTTGCATGGAATTTCCAAGGATTGAGTGGAAATTTCCCTATAGTGAAAATAAATTCTTGATCACCAGTTTATACTAGCTTCCCCTCTATCTCAAGAGATAAGAAAAAAAGGAGAAGGGGATAGGGAATAAGGCATTTCTAATTGGTATCTAATCCTAGATACTCTTGTAAATACAGTACTTCCATAGTTACTGTACTTAAGAAATCATATCATTCACCATCAATATTTTCTGCAAGAAGACAGCAAACTATATTGTTGCAGGATGTCAAACTTCTGTCAGAAACCCTCAACAATTTTACAGAATATGGTTTCTGTGGATGAAAATCCACAGAAAGATGAGTTTGAAAGCATATCACTTTAACTCTGCCTTTACCTTTTGTGACCCTTCCCATTTCTTCCATATGGGAAGTGTTTCAAAGGCAGTGGCTGGGAGGTCTCCAGAAGCTCTTGTGGACAATCTATAGGCAACCTCTCTGGAACTGATATTTCGGGGTCGACTTTCTCCTCCGTTTCATACCCTTGAAATATCTTGTGTTTCTCACGCTCATTGTCCTTCTTCACCAGCTGCATCCTCCTTTCCATACGCTCAATTCGAGCAAGGAGCTGTGAACACAACATTGCAATAAGGATGTTAAAGGTGGCATTCCCTTGGCTGAATGTGACATTTCTTGTTACTAAAATTCATTCTGCATTGGCCCTTGAGAGAAACAAACTGATAGCGACATGGAAATCCCAGTTTTCACATATAATTAATTTTACAAGATTTACCAGTGAGTGCTGATGCTTTTTCCAAACACAAATTGTGACAGCACTGGGATTCTATTTGGACAAGCTTATGACTGATATTATTTTCCAAAGCCTAACTCAGGAGTTCTCAACCTTTTTAAGCTGGGGCCTGGGTCACACTCCCTCAGACAACTTCGGGGGGAGGGGCGGATGGCCATTTTGCCCTTCCTCTACCACATGGAACTTCCAGGTGTGGTGGAGGTCCCAACATGAAATAGTGCCATGGGCTGCATTCGGCCCATGGGCTGCAAGTTGAGATTCCCTGGCCTAATTGCTACTCATCCCCACCACCACTGAGATAATTAGGGACAGTACACTATTTTGCTAATGAATATGCACATAACTGTTGAGTTACAATGTTACCAGATTAGGAAACACTATATCTCTTTGCCAGGATGCCTCTGTTTACCACAAAGAAAATGTCTACTTCCTCTTTATAAAGAAAATCTTCAGTACCTCTTACTATGTGAATGGAACAAACAGTAAGGATTTAAATTAGAACATGTACTAGAGAACAATTTAGGAGCAAACTTTAAGATTACTGGATGTAGTTGCTTTTGCATGGGAAAAGGGGGAAGTGTGCTCTGGTAAAAAAAGATGAACAATAGAAGAATTAATTATAAGTAACCATTCTAGTTATAGCTTCTGTCATTCCCTTGATGTAAATATAGACAACATACGGTATATATTTCACCTGGGAAAAATATCTACAGGTATGTTTGTGTTTCAAAGGCTGAAATATATATTTCAAAGCTATAGGACACTATGCTGATGCATTAGAAACATGCCTGTGTCCCTTGGGGTCTTTGTTAAAAAACACAAAATAATGTTTTCTACTTCTTCTTAGCTCATGTTCATTCAACAGCATTGGGAACAGATCCTACTCCCATGGCTCTCAAAACATGCACTATGAACCAATCCCAAAGGGTTACATTCAACATTTGCAATTCAGGCTCTGCATCCAACAAGGGACACCAAATGAGGACAAAATATAGAGCCATTCACAAAGGAAATACAGCACTATCTAAGGACTTTAAGGTAAACCCAAAATTCAGCCATAAATTCAAAATAAAGCTTCTGGCTAGTTGTCCTATAAAATTGGGGTTGAATCTGGACTACATTAAAAGGTCATCCCCCCATCCTTTTCACAGTTCCTAGCAGTCAAAGCACTGAATTGTTTTTTTTCCTGTTCTCTCTCCCTAACACAGTCAGTCACATTATTTTATTCTCTATGTTATCCACACACTGCAGTTATTAAATAAATCTTTTAAAGTAGGAAGGATCTGTATGCATGGCTCAAGATTGCAAAGCATTTTAACTGGAAAGTTAAAAAAAATTGCAGAAGAACAGCAGAGACCCAACCTGAGTGTAACAGAAATGCAAAATGATAAAATGCTACATCCATAGCATCTCAGGTTTACACTGATCTGCAAAAGTGCTGCCAAATCATCTAAAATGTTTTCTGCAAAGCCTCCATTTTAGATCCTACTGCTGCAAACAACATGTAAGAAACAGGATCACTCTGGAAGATGCAATCCAAAAACTGCTAGAGTATTTGTACAAGTGAAACAAAAATGTTTAATTCAAGCTCTAATGATTCTGGCACCATTCCATTTGAAAAAGGATGGGGGTGGTACACGGTGGGAAGGAAAGAACCACTGCAGGTGTTTTTTTTAAATCTGCAGTCAGCAAGACAACCACCCCAACCCAACAGTTCCTATAGCAGCCTGAGTCACAAACTTTGAATTTATATGCTGCACTGTATATATTTTAGTTCCTAAGTACGAGTGTGTTTGGGTTTGCTTCTACTCTTCGTCTTTAAATCTTTATAGGAACATGCAAAATACTCAGTCTGCATCATCACATCCTTGACTGCAAAAACAGCAGCTGGCACCTCCATATTGGTTAATTGTTACACAGGCCTGATGGGAAATCGGGTTAAAAAAATATTATCTGTCTTGGATTACATCTTTCTAGTACAGACTGTAAAAGATGACACTGCCATGGCTTCTTGTAAGCAGAAACAAACATTACTACCCCCACCTCACTTCAAAGGCAGATCCTGAAGATCATGCCTAAAGAGGGAGGAGGGAGAAATACTTCTTTCCTTGATAATAATGGGTGCAGCAGCTGCAGGAACTGGGAAGAGGGGACTATTTTTAAACTGCAGACGTGCCATGCATACAGGCCTTGATCACAAACCCTTTGTAGCAATTTGGGGATGGGGCAGCAAGCGAAGACATACCAAACAGCTATTTCCAAATTTAGAAATGTACATTATTCACTAAACTACCTTTGCTGTAGGCAGAAGGTGTCTTTAAAATAGCTAAAGAAACCAACCTTCATTTGCAGTTGATCTTGAAGATCTCCCCCAATCTTCACCCTGTGTCCCATTCAGCTCTTATGGTCACAGATTAAAGGAGCTAGGGAGCGTTTCCCCCACCCAGCCTGTAAACATCCCTTTATAGATGTAGTCTATGTAGCAGCAGACTCATGTTGCAAGAGTCAGAGACTGAACAATTGGGTTTGGCCAGATATGGGGAAGACAAGCTTGGGTTGCACAGTGCCAGGGCAAGGGTGGAGAAGCACACCTTGCAGAAGTACAATATATAGGGAATCATTTTGCAACAGCAGCAATAAAAAAGTGGGATGGTGCTTCTGTGAAAGGGGGTGGGTGGGAGAGAGAAGCATCAATAGAAGGTCAAGGAATGGAATGACTGGTACTAAACCTAAAACTGCCATATTCCTTTTTCAAAAGCAGCCGTTCAAATGTCCTCCCCTACTGTTCAAATAGCACACACTGCAGCTGGTTGTTTTGTTCAAAACGCTCCCCCCCCCCCCAAACGGTGCAGTTCCCAGCCAGTGTCCCTTTAAATTAACCCTATTTGTACAGCATACCTTCCTACAGCACATGACTGTTGCTTTAATTTAACCCTACTTTCACCACAGCACTCTTCCAGCTCCAGGGGCCTCACAAGGTAGTAGACACTCTGCCCTGCCTAGCCAGTTGCTGATTAACTCTTCGAGGACTATAACCTCCCTGTACAATACAGTACAATACTGTACTTGGGTTATTTCAGTGCCCTTAACTCCACCTAGCAGCTAATCCAGCTACCCAGCAGGCCTTGCAATTTAACCCCCAGGTTGTCAACCTCTTCATAGTTGTTTGTTAATCTGGACAGTATCAAGGATCCTATGGCTGCCACTGTATACTATTTTTCAGTCCCATTTCCCACTAAATCTTCAATTGTCCTTGATTACTAACACTGTCATTTCACCCTCTGCTCCTGGGCTGCTATGTAAGCAGTCTATAAGCAACAAGACCCACATTTCTGAACTGTGTTAAACTTTCCTCTGCCAGCCATTTGGATCACCTAACATATTACATCTCCCCTTATTTACATTCCTGAGCCCACCTTCCCAAAAAAAAAACCAACACCCCACCCCAAATCACTTGATTGAACATTATGCCATCCATGCTTGTCATCTATTAACCCTTAATTAGCAAATCTGCAATCATCTCATAACCACACCTTTCCACATTAATCCTTGAATTGACAAAGCCTTCCCTAAACCTGACTATACTGAAGGTGGAATTGACTCTTGAGGGGAATCCACTATAGGTGACCGAACGAAATTAATTTTTTATCATCTCCAGTTAGTAATCCATCCTAAAACTAGGTATTTCCTCCTGACTAGCCACCAAGTCTTTTCCCGATGAGACATCCCTATTCATTGTGGCAACCATGTCTGCCCCATGTTTTCTAATTTCGTTCCCACCCTCCCCATTAGCCTCCATATGCCTCTGCGGCGATTTACATTAACCCCTCCCCCTGTGAGCACCAGGCTCCAAACGCGTGCATGCTCTCCATTAACCCTGAAAAAGCTGGCCTGCACCCAGCCTCGCTATTAACCCTTGATCAACCCCATCCTTCCCCGCGCTTCAACCTGATGAACATTAACCCCTTCCACCCCGTGCCCAAACGTCCCAACTCACTGTGTCCCGCTCGCTCTTGAGTTCTTCGATCTCCTTCTCCTTGGCCTGCAACTGTTGCTGTTGTTGCTCGATAAGGTCCAGTTGAAGCAGCAGGATCTGCTTGAGGCAGGCCGCCTGGCTGGAGGCGCCCCCGCCGGCCCCCATGGGGCTCTTCCGAAGGCTGCTCCCGCCGCCGCCGCCGCCACCAGAGGTGCTCGTCGTACTCCCGCTTTTCCACTTGCCGCAAGGCTCCAAAGAGGCCGGAGAGCCCCCTGCCGCCGCCGCTGCCGGAGGAGGCGGCGGTGGCTGCCCAGGCTCAGCCGTGGCGGAAGCCGACGACGGCAGCGGCGGAGGAGGAGAAAAAGACGCGGGACCTCCTCCAGCCCCGCCGTTGGGGCCGCTGCGCTTGCCGTCTTTGGCGGCGGTGTGTCCGGGCAGCACCGCCTGGTACTTGGCAGGGCGGGAGCTGCCGGCGGCATCGCCCACGCCCGCCGGCCGAGTGCTGCCTGCCGGGCACGGCGAGGGGACCAGGCCGCCCCAGCAGCAGCCGCCAATGCCGCCGCCGCCGCCACCTTCTTGCTGCTGCCCAGGGGCCGCCGCAGTCGCCGCCGGGACGGTGGCCCGGCCCTTCGGGGCCGCCGCCGCTGCAGCCACCGGAGCCGGCACGGGGATCTGGTTCTGCGAGGGAGGCGGAGGCGGTCGAAGATGCGGCGGCGGCGGCGGCTCCTCCTCTTCCTCCGGGCCAGGCTCCAGCAAGCCCGGCCCCGCCGTCGTGGTCGCTGCTGCCGTGGCTTTGTAGACGGTGGATCTCATGGCGATGCGGTGCTTTCAGGCTCCGGATTCTGCAGGCGCGGCGGCGGCGGCAGCGGCGACACCACCGCCTCCTCCTCCTCCTCTCCGCGCCCGGTCCGAATCCCCCGCCTGGACCCCCAGGGGGGCGCCGCCGTCGTCGCCGCCCGCCCCACCAAGACCCATCGCCCTCCTTTCTGCCTACACCACCTTCCCCCGGTGGGTCTTACTGGCTCACCGACCTGTCCCGGCTCTCCAAAGCAGCATCTCTCTCTCTTCCTTCCTTCCCCCACCCCTCTCCGTCCAGACAGGAAAAGGAGCGACTACTACAACTACTACTCCCGAACCTGCATAAAGAGGGAAATGGGTCTCCTTTCTAGTCTTCAAGGAGGGGAGTGTGTCACTTATTTACAAATCACCGGGGGTGGGTGATCTCTTACTAAAATAATAATAAGGGGGGGGGGTGTCCTTTAAGTTATTGGATCCCAGCAGCTCATGCAAGGGTTCACTTGTAACTCTTGCTTTTTCTTACACCCACAAAAAGGTTCAAATGGGATTGTTTTACCACGGGCTGCTTTATATTACTCTGTCAGGACTGGGGTAAATTTGACTGGGGTAAATTTGGGGTTGCTTTTTGAGAATAATTAGAATAAACCTCTTGTCCCAAAATATCCCTCTGGAAGGAGGAATGGGATCCTTATTCCAAACTGCTTTCCTATGCAGGAAGGTTTTTTGGGGACTCCAGTTGACCACCTCGCCTCTCAAATTTGATTACCGCCCCCAAAAAATGGAATTTGAGGGGTTCTTATCTACTGGGTTCTTATCTGAAAAGGTTTTGGGGTGCAGGATTCAATATGAGGAGCCCCACACCGATGCAGGGAGCCTGACTAGTTTTCCTTCTGGTCGGTCCATTTTGGGGGGACCCTGAAAAATCGTAAATTCACAAGATTCCTGCCAAATACACCGCCTAGGGAGGCTTCCCTCGGGAGTCTCTGGGAATGTGGTGTTCCTATGAATTTCAGGGGGGTCATTTTTTTTTTAAAGTGAGGGTTAAAATAATGGGCTTCCCCCGACTCGTAAGAACCAAGGAAATAAAGATTAATGGAAGTGGGGGGGAAGGACGTTTGCCTGAACAAATTGGGAGCTCCCTAATTAGGTAAGGTGGGGTCTAAATTAGATAGGCTCGTTAACAGCGGGGAAGGGGGGGTGATAAGGCTGCCGCCCCCCCTCTTTGCAGCTAAAAAGGGGACTCTTCCTTCACTCCCTCCCAAGTTATGGAGGGCAAAAAGGGGCCCGAAGCTGACAAGGAAGGCTGAGGGAATGCGATAATTTCTCCCCTTCGTCACTTTCTCCTCCCTCAAAACCTAGTCCTGGGTCTCGTCACACTCGGATACGAGTGTGGGGGGCGTGGGAAAGGAGAAAGGGGGGGTTTTCGCCTCAAACATCCGCCGCTCCGGTTTCGCTCAATTCGGTTACCTTTAAACGGCCGCCATGGCCTGCGCCACCTCTCGCTACTGCGCACGCGTCAACCGCCATTGAGGGGGACGGAAGAGAAGTGAGGCGCCCTGGCGTGGGGCGGAGCCTAAGATCTGATGCGTGGGGAAGGGTTAAGAAAAAGGCGTAGTAGAGACCAAAGCATGGGGAAATAGGAAAGGGCTTTTGCGCACGTGTGTACACTGTTGAGGGTATATGGTTCACAAGGTAAAGAGAGTGGTCAGCGTTGCTCGAAAGCCACTTGTGTCCGACTCTAGTGGGGCGGTGTCTCATCTCTGTTACAGCCAATGAGCCAGTGCTGTCTGGGCATTCCTGTGGTCATGTGGCAGGCATGACTAGATGCTGGAGCACGTAGAACGCTGTTACCTTTCCTGCTGAAGGGGTACCCCGTTTGTCTAATTACAATTTCTTGCTTTAGAACTGCGAGGCTATGTGTTGTTCAGTCGCACAGTCGATTTCGACCCCACATGGACCACTGTCCGCCAGGCACTCCTGGCCTCCACCATCCCCCTCAACCCGTTCAGCTCTGTGCCCATTGTGTTCACAATGCCATCTAGCCATCTAATCTTTGGCCGCCCCCTTCTTATTTATTTATTTATTTAGATTTATTATCCCGCCCCAATCAGGCGAACCTGACTAGGCGGCTTACAGAAAATTCATAAATTAAAACCTTGAGGTTCTTCTTTTGCCCTCCACCTTTCCCAGCATCAAGGCCTTCTCAAGTGAGTCTTCTCTTCTCATTTGATGTCCAAAGTACTTTAGCTTCATCTTTACTATTTGCCCTTCTAAGGAGCAGTCAGGGTTGATTTCTTCTAAGATTGACCTATTTGTTCTCCTTGCTGTCCAGGGGACTCTCAAAACTCTCCTCCAACATCACATCTCAAAGGCATCTTCTGCACTCAGCTTTCCTAATGGTCCAGCTCTCACAACCGTACATTGCCACAGGGAATACCATTGCTAGACCAATTTTTGTTTGCAATTTGATGTCTCTACTTTTCACTATGTTCCCCAGGTTTCTCATCGCTTGCCTGCCAAGAATCAGTCGCCTTTTTATTTCATGGGTGCAGTTGCCATCTGCAGTGAGCTTTGATCCTAAGAAATTAAAATCTGTCCCTGCTTCTACTTCTTCCCCATCTATTTTCCAGAGACTGATAGGGCCTGTTGTATGGAGTTTTCTTTTCTTTTTTGTATTTTGTATGTTTAGCATTATATGGTTTTTTTAAAATTGTATTTC
Organism: Furcifer pardalis; assembly: GCA_030440675.1. Taxonomy (NCBI): domain Eukaryota; kingdom Metazoa; phylum Chordata; class Lepidosauria; order Squamata; family Chamaeleonidae; genus Furcifer; species Furcifer pardalis. The sequence goes on from CP126897.1 coordinate 28,232,055, forward strand.
GTTTGAAAATTTAATTTTAAAAAAAAGAACTGCGAGACTGGCAGGAGCTCACTCTATCACGCAACATTCGAGTCTTGAACTGCTGACCTGCCAACCTTCCGGTCACTAAGCCACTGTGGCCCCACCTACAACAGTTCATAGAAGATGTCTAATGTTTACAAAACAACACAGGAACAGTGGATGGAAATATAGAAAACCTTGAATATCCAAATATAGATAGCATAGGAAGGTCATGTTGCTTTCAGAAATTATAAATTGGCCCCCTTAAAAGTCTATTTTAACAATAAATCCATAATTTGGTGCTTAGTCTACTGCTGACTTTGATGAATGTTACAACTTTAACTGTACAACTCCATGACTGGCTCAGAGCTGATGTCATTCAGAAGAATTAATAGGAATTACAGTAATAAGAAATTAATTAATTAATTTATCTTTATTATCCTTACTGGAGGCCTGTCAACTTTATCTGTCTTTACAGGAGGCCTAATGTCCACTTGGAAAGATTCCTTCATTAGATAAAGGTAAGGGTCACTCTTGCTCAATAGCCAGTTGTATCCGACTCTAGGATTCAGTGTTCATCTCTGTTTCATAGCTGAAGAGCCTGCGCTGTCTGCTGCAGACATTTCCGTGGTCATGTGGCAGGCATGACTAGACACCGGAGCACACAGTACTATTTACCTTCCCACTGAAGTGGTCCATATTTATCTACTTACAATTTCTTGCTTTCGAACTGCTAGGTTGGCAGGAGCTGAGACAAAGACGAGAGCTCATTCCGTCCTGCAGTATTCGGATATCGAACTGCTGACCTGCTGCCTTTCAGTCAGTGTCTTAGCCACTTAATTAGCTGAACATAATTATTGTATAGCAGTGCTCAGATAATGTGAAGTGGTAACAAAAAAGGCTCTTATTAGACATCTATGGCATAATGCTTGGAAAAGAAGTCATTTGTCACATAATGCACAAGAGAGAGGTGTCAGCTGGTGTGGAAGAAATCCAAAGTTTGCAGAAATACCAAAAAATTGGGGAAAGAGCTAAAAATAAAACTAAACAGCCTGTGGAAGACTCGGCATACTCAATAGCCCTGGAACGAGGATTGGGACAGTGAAAAAACAAGAGCAAAGGGTAACAATATATACCATAATATTATGGAGAAAGACATTGTTGACTGGCTGAAACACAAGACAAGGTGTGCACAGCCACACTTGTTGTTTCTGTTTGTGATTCTCCAGCATGTGGATGCTGCTGTTTTAAGTAGGCAAAACAGCATCACTACCCCTCCAAGAAAAAGGTACCAGGAGAGCAGAGGAACTTTGAGGAGTGAAGAATTATAAGCCTGTAAAGAGAAGTGAGAAATCAGGGTGAGTGGCCAGAACAGATCAGTTTGTTAGGATTATATATTTTTGTTGTTCAGTCGCACAGTCGATTCCGACCCTCTGCGACCCAATGGACCACTGTCCGCCAGGCACTCCTGTCTTCCACCATCCCCCTCAACTCGCTCAGCTCTGTGCCCATTGTCTCTACAATACCATCTAGCAGTACAGTATATACTTCAGTCCTCCAAATACTGTTGTACAGGAGTAATACACAAAGCATGGCTGGACAGGTCTGGTTCATGGTAGCAGATTGAAGTACAGTAATACCTCATATAACATTAGTATCGAATAACACGAAAATCGCATAACATCAAGGAATCTGGGGGGAAGAATTGCATCAGATAACATTAAGATCCTATGGGATGCTTCAGATAACAACCGCGAAAGCCTGTGTGGTTACAATGTATCTCTATGGATCCCACAGAGGATCAGATAACACGAAAAATCATATAACACGAAAACTTGTGGAACCAGGTTTTAGCGTTATATGAGGTTTTACTGTACTGTACTGTATAAGGTAAAAACCAAAAACCATGGGGAAAGCCAGTAACCAAACTGACAAGACAACTCAGGATACCAGACTGAGAAGCAAACCAGAAACTGGGACAAATAACAAATTGCAATAATGGGATGAAACATTAGGGTGGACCAAAATGGAAAACTGAAACTCAGAACCAGAACAGTTCCAGAGCTCAAGAAAACGTTGCTTTAGCAAGGCTCAGCTGCAAGCAAAGGGCTTTCTACTCTATCCTACCTAGAAAGATCCAAGGTGGATAAGAATTTGAGGTTGGAAACATTTACACGAATTCATTAATATCTTTAGAAGTTTAATTTAGTGGAATCAATCATTCCAGTAAAAATTATAAAATGAATCTGTAAGAAAGTATAAAATATAATTTTTAAAATTACTAGAATTGACCCAAACCCCTTACGCCCAAAGTAGTGTGCTAAAATAATGTGCAATACTGTACTGTTATTCACCCCATTTCATGCTATCGTTTAATTATTTCAGATCCAACTTTAAGAATAGCTGTTGAGCATCTTTAGCAAATCAGCAGTTGCAATTTCTTTTAAATAAATTATTTCCAACTGTGAGCCAGACTCAGTTCCAATATGGGAATTTGATCCATAAAAGCTCTCATTAAAATACAGAGGTTGGTGTTCATAACATAACATTTTAATCCTTTTTTAAAAAAAAATTGTTTCCTTGTGTGCTGTGCTTGCACAGACTAAAATGGCTACCACTTCGAAACTACAAAGCGAGCTTGTAACTTAAATTTACCTTCCTGTTCAATGTCTACTTCACACTGTTGGGAAATTAAGCACTTCCTCTACTATGTGGAAGTAAAAGTATTGTAAAGCTGCACTGTACATTTAGGATTTTTTTAATGGGAATTTTTTCCTAGAAGTGAGACAAAACAGGACAATGCAAGGAGAGAGATTGTTATTGTTTGTTGCATCCTTGTGGATTGATCAGCTACTCGTGAAATGAGCATGCAAGTTGAATACTAGGATAGCAATAAAGTATATGTATCTGGTCAGGTACTAGAATAATACAAATGTAACCCCAATTTTGAAACTCTCTCTTTTATTTTCAATAAAATATGCTTCCCTCATTATTTTAATTTGCCATCCACTTCAAGGGTAGTCTTATATGTCCACAAACACCACATTATACCATGATTACTTGCAGGTAAGATAACTGCAAGAGTTGATTTTTAATAAATTTATAAAGATCTCAAAAAAAGAGCATGGGTGGTGGCAAACCGTGTCTGGGTTTCAGCAGAGAAAAAAGCTGGGAACTGCAGTTTGTTTTAAAAATGCATTTTCTTTTCTGGCATTTTTCCTTCTGCCAGGGAGACACACCAGACTTAACCCTTTCACTCTGTTTCACTGCAGTTATACCTAGGTTGTCAAATAAATTAATAAAAATGATTTCATGTAAACTGTTCAATTCAAACCAGAATCTCCTTATTTCCTCTTCATACCATACATTGTCTCAGACTTGTCCTGGGAGTGTTTACCTTGAGGCAAACGTGCTAATTGTCTTAGGAGTCGGTGATAGACATACAGTACTGTAGTAGTAACATAGCTGGGTGGGGCAACTTTACTGAAACTCATGCAGTCCTGCAAATCATGAAAAGGACTATTAAATTCCCCTTTATACATACATTAATAAATTATAATTATAATATTTTTTTAATTTATACTTTTTAGACTTTTATGCGGCACCCACTCGCAAAAGCGACTCTGGGTGGCTTACAGGGATACAAGATACCGTTACAAATTATACATGATCACATATCATACTACGGATCAAAAATCATCACAATTTAGATAAACCAAAAACAACAAATACACAATAATATAATACACACAATATAATACAGTCAAACCTCGCATAAAGAGCACCTCGCTTAAAGAGTAACTCGCTTAAAGAGCAGAATTTTCTCTGAATGTTCGCTTCGCATAACAAATAAAACCAACCAAAAACTCGCTTAACAAATAAATCGGGGTTCACAATCCCCCCCCCCCACAATTGGTCATTTACAATGGTGTTTCACTTAAAGAGCAAACTCGCTTAAAGAGCAATCCTGTGGAACGCATTATGCTCTTTAAGCGAGGTACAACTGTATATATAATTCAATTACAAAACAGCATACAATAATACAGTATTACAACACATGTTCTCGTAGTTTCAGGCCTCTCACCCTGGCACACAAACAAAAGGTTCTTTTTTATATTTATTTGTAATATTTCCATTGCTCTGTAATATTTTGGTAAGTATTGTTTCTTCCTTATGTGATTCTTAACATGTTCTGTTTGTATTTCTAAAGCAGAAAAATTGTTCCTGAGACAAAAACAAGGGTCACACCTGAAATCACCTAGTCATTTCTTGAAGCTCCTCCAATATTGATTGATCAAAAACATTCCTTGCTTCAAAAACATTCCTTGCTCATTGCAGAACCCACTGCCATTAATTAAAATCTCACCCCACTCCTTCCCCCTTAGTATTTTTTTCTGGATTTTGTAATCTTTTCCTAATGTCATTATTTGCTTAAATACTTGTCATTGTATCTTGAATTTGAGGTGCTAACAAACCATTGTAACTAAAGGTTAAATTATTTACCTATGAAAGAAAACCCCACTGCTGGTCTTTTGTTTTATTGTATAAACTATATTGTAGCAATATAAAATTAGATAGATGTTAAATATTTGCAGAAAAGTATAACAGGTCCTGTGTTTGGGGGTCAAGTCAGCTTTCCCATCAAAAATTTTTAAGGGAAGCTCATTATGTAGATTTTTCTAGCAGGCAAAACGGGTGAGATATTTATAGGACTTTGATCAGCAGTGGGCCCTCTGTTGCTTAAATACTATTTGTATCAATAAACCAAAGTTGTTTTGTCTGAAATTAAAATCTCTGTGGTTCTTGGGGAGGGCTCTGCCAGCAGATGAACTTTTTAATTTTAAAATGCATCTCCACATTAAAAAGAGATAGCGATTTTTAGATAACACAAGGAGGGAGATTGTTATTGTTCCTATTGTTTTAAATAGCACTGTACAACAACCATTTTGCTACTGGGAATAACACATGTGATTTACATGATATTGAGTGTGGTGATTCCAAATCTGAACTCAGAATTTGCCTATCACATACAGATTTTAAGGCATGATATAGCAGGACAGAATGAGCTCCCGTCTTTGCCCCACTTCCTGCCAACCTAGCAGTTTGAAAACAAGAAATTGCAATTAAATAAATAGGGACCACTCTGGTGGGAAGGTAACAGCGTTCCGTGTGCTCCAGTATCTAGTCATGCCTGCCAGATGACCATGGAAACGTCTTCAGAAGCAGACAGCGCTGGCTCTTCGGCTTTGAAACAGAGATGAGCACTGAACCCTAGAGTTGGATACAACTGGCTTTCGAGCAAGGGAAACCTTTACCTTTACTTTATAGCTATTCAAATGGTAGGTAATTGTGTGGTGTATTTTTACATTTTGCTATTGTTCAGTCCCATAGTAGAGTCCGACCCTTTGTGACCCCATGGAGCATTGCACACCAGGCACCCATATCCTCTACCATCCTCCACAGCCCACTCAGCTCTACGCCCATTGCGTCAACAATACCATCTAGCCATCTCATCCTCTGCCACCCCTTCTCCTTTTGCCCTCAATCTTTCCCAGCATCAAGGCCTTCTCAAGTGAGTCCTCTCTTCTCATTTGGTGTCCAGAGTACTTTAGCTTCATCTTCAATATTTGTCCTTCCAAGGAGCAATCATGGGTTGATTCAGGATCGACTTATTTATTCTCTTTGCTGTCCATGGTACTCTCAAAATTCTCCTCCAGCACCACATTTCAAAGGGGTCTATTCTCTTATGCTCAGCTTTCCTTATGGTCCAGCTCTCATAACCATACATTACTACTGGGGATACCATTACTTTGACTATGTGTACTTTTGTTGGCAGGGTGATGCTCTACTTTTTATTATGTTCCCTAGGTTTTTCATAGCTTGTCTCGCAAGAATTAATCACCTTTTTATTTTGTGACTGCAGTCACCATCTGTGGTGATCTTGGATCCTGAGAATGTGAAATCTGTCACTGCTTCCACTTCCACTTCTATTTACCAGGGAGTGATAGGGCCTGTTGCCATTATCTTGGGTTGTTGTTGTTTTTTTTGATGTTGAGTCTCAGGCCAGCTTTTGCACTCTCTACTTACATGGGAACATTATAACAGTTGCAGCTACGCCAAGAGAGTTTGCAGCATATATAGAAGTCTCATCTGGCCAGGTTACCCTACTTTGGTAACCAAGTAGACCATTCTGCCAGCGACTCAACGCTGAGTGTCAGGCAGCAGTTACCTAATCTGAGAACCCTGAGGACTAATGGCTGTGAGTGGTGATGTCCAAAGGGAAGGGTGATGGTCCCTTAGTGGACTTGAATCCATCTGGATGGAGGCCAGCAGCGTCATCATTACTAACCAGGGTCCAATGAAGACTTTGTGTGCCAAAAGGACTCAGGACTAGAAAGTTACTCGCAGAACTGGATCAGTGGTACAGGCGTCATGCTGCAATGTGGAAGGCAAATGAAAGGCCACTGCATCATATCCTCAGGACAGTAGTCATGGCTGATCGCCATGATGATCGCCAATATTCGGATTTGGATATGACAGAACAAGAAGAATAAACTGTATGTTGGACCTCTGCAGGACCTTAAGTAACCCTGTTTAGCCTGCACCTGCCTGATCTAAATGAGCTCATATAGACAAGTCCTTAGAGTAGGATTTTGTTTATTAAAGAATTGCCCCAGGAATGCTGCAACAAGTGCATTGGTTGACATATAAATATCTGGGTCATTTCTTATAACTGGGTTTTATGATAAGCAATTGCATACAGTATTTACTCCAAGATGACTGGGAACTAGTCTTCTCTCATCACCAGTCTTGCTTAGAGAATCAGAAGTCAGAGATCTTTCTTTAATATGAGAGATGGGACACTGGGCTCTTCCAGATGTTTTTGGACTACAAATCACATAATCCTTCCGTTTTTATTATGCTGGCTAGGGCTAATTGAAAATACTGTACTGTATCTGAGAAGCAGGGGTGTCCACTCTTTTGGTTGGAGCCTGATTCGCTCCGCTTCAGTCATTTGTTTTTTAACATTATTGTTTGCTTCTCTAGCAATTTATGCAAAAAATGCCAAATTGTTCATTTCCTGCTGTTCTCTGTGGCATAGTGTTTTCTGAATTAGATGTACAGTAACTAACTATTATATTAGTTTATCCTGTGATTTTAATCCATACTGTAAGCCGCCCAGTGTCGGGTTTACCCGATTGGGGCGGGATAGTAAATACGATAAATAAATAAATAAATAAATAAATTATAATACAGGAGCATGCTGCTGCTTTTTCAGATTTTTGCCAGAAGTGAAAATCTCCAGTGGCTGCAGTTTACATTTCTGGGAATGTAACATTGAGGTTCCTGCACTGAGACAAAGTAACAAATCAAATAATGAAGAAATTAACATTCAGTTTTTTAAAAGATCACAGACCAAAATTTTTATTTTAAAATTTTCTCTTCCACACTTCTGATCTACATTATATGTCTACACTGGACCAAGCTGAGAAAATTGTATTATACTCCACAGTGTGTTTCAAAGTTCCCAGTTTTCTCACAAATAAAGCTACAGGGTGGCCTGCATGTCCCTACCCCTCCATATGTATTTTTTTAAAAATTTCCCCCAGAGAAATATGGCTGATTTAAGCTCATGTACACTTGAAGAGCGTATTGTGACAAGTACGTGGGTACATGAGCGCAAGAATACTGGTGACACCCTGGATACAATAAGTGGCCAGTTTAGAGAAAGATTCAATAGGGACTTACAGGTAACCCTGTACATGTACATAGGAGTGTTCTTAAAACTTTGCACTTTATTAGTGTTAATTGCAGCCTCACTGGTGAAAAGAAATTTAACTGTAATACTATTACTATTTATTCTGATATAGGTACATGACAGCTGGGGTTAGTATTTAAAATGAAGCAAAGAAAACGGGGGTGGGCAACCTGTGGGCCAGATCCAGCCTGTGGAGCCAAATCATCCGGCTCCCAAAACTGCCACCAGAAGTGGAAGTGGACACGTTTACGACAGCTGTAAATGTGCCCGCAACTGTCGTAAACATGTTTACAACAGCCGTGGACGCATTTTACAGCAGCATTTATGGGAACCACCAGTCCGGCCCCTCAATTGTCTGAGGGAGCATGACCCAGCCTGACTTAAAAAGGTTGGCAACCCCTGATCTAAAAGATACCAAGAAGGCAAAAATGACAAGGATATATTACAAACGGGGAATTTTCAATCTCCTCTCCTCCATAAGAATCCATAGCAACCATCCTGTACAGCAGGGATTGTCTTCATAGTAGGAATATCAAGTCAAAGGAAATGAAATATGTGATGCTTACATAACAATGTATAATTAAAAAAAGATGTATATGTTCTTAGTCCAGAAACAAGTGCAAAAAAAAGAACAATGAAGGATGGCATGATTTTAAAGATGATTTTAAGAAAAGCAAAAGAGATGTTCCTTCCCCAACTTCACCCTTGAAGGTGAAGGTGTTTGTTATTTCTTTAGAAAATTTCAAAATGTCTCCCCAGTCTTTTGAGTCTTGGCAACACAAACTGCTGGGGTGTTTACACAAAATGGCTGCCGTGGGATGCAGTCATTTCACAAAATGGCTGCCCTTTACAGGCACAGCATGTTGCAAAGTGACCATTTCTTAGAAGGAAAATTGGTGGGAATAAAATAAGAATTTGCTCAAGAATCTAATAAAAGGTAGAGTTAGGAGGGCCTGAGCAACAAAACAGAAAGCCATTCTTTTGAGCCCAGTTTTCTGCTCCGGCACCATTTTTACAGAAGACAAATGGATTAGGTTTACAGAAAAGTCCCTTGGATAAGAAAACAGAGAGGGAATTAAAAAAATTGCTGCCCTCAAGCTGATAATTTCCTCGTACATGTTGTCATGACAGATTTTAGGATATGGTGTAACCAAATTGGGAAACTATAAAACACGTGACAGGATGTGTTTTATGGAGCTTATTTTATTTGTTTATTTGTTTATTTGTTGGATTTATATAATTGCCTTTTTTGCCTAAGCGACCCAAGGCAGCTCACAAAATCAGCCAAAACCCATGCCCAATACCAATTAAAACAAAACACTATAAAACTACTGTATCTCGAATGGGATTTAGAGGTCACCCTATAAGTCCTTATTTTGGCCCTATGTTGTTCATGACAGTTCAGAAGAAAGAACTTTGGAGACAGAAAGAGCACTTTCCACTTAAAAGAAACATTTTGTTCCAGATGGTCTTTTACTCTTAGGAATTTGAGCAATTTCTTAGCCTTTCTATGTTTTGAACTCTGCCTGAGTAGGGCGGGATATAAATTTGAAAATTAAATTAAATTAAGTTAAACTCTGAATAGGTACCAGATTGGGACTTCACATAAATATCCAATACTAAACACTGTTCTGGAGATGCAGGGGGAAGAGCATCTGACATAGGTATGCAAGGGAGCATAAGTATTTGATATATTATCTAATGCACAACTTCTACAACTGGCTCCAGTCTAGCCCAATTGGTCAGAATTTGCCATACAGTATTTGGAACAAATCTACACCTCACTATTTAGATTGCTTTTGATGAGATTTGATTTGAACCAAATTACAATATCCATATCTGTGTTGACTTAGAGCGCTCCATCCTGCCTCGTTTTAAAGTTCTCCCACTCCTTTCTGACCAGTACTAGGACTACATTTTTTTTGTGTGTGTGTGATTTTGAGCACTCCTAATTACCCCATGGGGACTGTGGTGGCTTAGTGGTTAAGACACTGAACTTGATGACTGGAAGGTTGGCAGGTCAGCAGTTTAAGACCCAAGTAATGCACAATGGATTTTGCTCCCGTCTCTGTCCCAGCTCCTGCCAACCTAGCAGTTTGAAAGCAAGATATTGCAATTAGATAATTAGGGACCACTTTGGTGGGAAGGTAAACAGCGTTCCGTGCACGCCAGTGTGTAGTCATGCCTGCCACATGTCCAGGGAAACATCTGAAAAGGCAGATAGCGCTGGCTCTTGGCTATAAACAAAGATGAGCACTGAACCTTAAAGTCGGCTATGACTAGCTTTCGAGCAATGGTGACCTTTGCCTAATTATCCCATTCTATAACCCATGTGGATGGTTAATTCACACCAAAATAGAACTGTGGGCAGTGTGATCTGAGTGACAATAGTGTGACATATTTGATGCGTTGTAACATTGAAAGAGATGAGGGAGAGGCAGGAATGCAGCCCTCCACAACAACAATCACAAAATTTTAGATGATAAAAAAACCCTGACCAATACAATTCAGTGCAAAAGGCAATGTTGTCTGTGTTGAGATGAAAGTCTATGCCACACAACAACACATGAAACTTTCTAGTTGTGATCTTTGAGTGGGGGACATTCTCCAACACCCCACAAAAAAACCAAATGGTGCTGACATATTGATGTCAAGATCCAAACATCTTGCTTTTAACAGAACCTTTTCTTGTGACAATCTGAAAACTATGGTACTAATACCTGTACATAGAAAACACTTTCTAGGCAATATAATCCATTAAGGCTAAAATTTAGCAATAATGTTTAAGATCACTTTCTTTAATAAAACATGTTAATAGAAAAATAACATGGAGAGTCATTTCACTAATTAAATGCGGAGGGATTTTAAAAAAATTGAACAGTGATTATGCAAAATACATCAAGATTCATAAACCTTCATGGCACAATGGTTAAGCTGCAGTACTAGTCTAAAACTCAGTTCATGATTTGAGTTTGATCCTGACAGACCGCAAGGTTTGGCAGTCCATCCTTCTGAGGATGATAAAATGAGGACCCAGCATGTTAGGGCAAAATACTAATTACCTGTGAATTGCCTAGAGAGTGCTTTAAGTGCTATGAGACAGTGTATAAGTGTAACTGCTATTGGTATTCATAGTTTTAAATCAGAATCTGTGACATCCTAGGTTGGATTAGAGACAAGGGAGAACCCTCCCTCCTCTATATTCATCTACTCTACTATTTTTAAATATATATATTTTTCCCTACTGATGCAGCACTTTTCTAATAAATGAGATATGTCAGTGGTATGTGCATTATACTAGATAGATGTACAAGTATTGCTGTTTCACTGTGTCACATTATTTAACAAAGAAAGGGAATGTACTGCAGTCCATTGAATGATTGCCACAGGAAAAGGCTGAGGAGGTGGGGAAGGGGAACACAATCCAAAGACCAATGTAGACCTCTCTCCAGTGGTGGGCATCAGCAGGTTTGCACCAGTTCGCCAGAACCAGTAGCAGAAATTCTGCCTGGCCCCGCCCATCCAATTTTTTGAAATAAAGTAGTCCTAATTTGGGTGTAATACAGGGCATTCCCCCTGGCCATGCCCACCATACCACGCCCACAGTGTGGTAGTAAAAAATTTTTTGGAGTCCACCACTGCCACTCTCACAGGAGAAAAAATGTGAATCAATGTGAATGGAAGGATCATTTAAATGAGAGATGAATTAGATCACATAAAGATAAGAACTTTTAAAGCACAAACCTGACTGCTTCAAATTATCCCACATGGACAGGCATTTAGTCTCTCATTTTCCCATTCCTGTCTATGAAAGGTGAACTGAACTGCTTTAATCTACTTCCATGCCATAATCATCAAAGGTGGTAGGCAATTCTTTTCAGGTAGAGGAGAGGCATTCATCTCCGCTCAGTTTTATTTATTATTATTTATTAGTTCAAATTTATATTGCCGCCCACTCGCCATGGCGACTCAGGGCGGTTTACAGACAATACATTACATTAAATTACAATACAATATGTTGGGGTGGGCACAGGGGGAGGGGCGGCAAGGTCCTCAACCTGCCCTGGCTTCTTCTTCCCCTGGCAGTTGGTAAAAGTGCTCAACTTTTGTCCCTCCTGACTAGACAGTCCTGAGCACATCTGTCTCGCAAAATTGTAGGCTGGCTGCATAGACCAGAACAGTCACTGTTAATAAAGGTTTTGTTGCAATTGCACCAAAAAGGGAGAAAATGTACCCTATAATGTTCCCCTCTACATTAATTCCCGTTGAGGGAACGGAGATGGGTACACTCAAATGATATCATTATAATCATCGCTTTCACTGTCTTCTTCATAACACTTTTGGTGTATCCAGGTTCAAAATATAACAACAGCTATATTTTAGCCAATGAATCATATTTGGTCATCTAGGGCAGTGGTTCCCAATTAGTGGTACGCGTACCCCCAGGGGTACGCGAGATTGCATCAAGGTGTACACGCAGCAATCTCTTAACTAAAATATTAAATCCTTAAAAAACAATAATGCAATAACAATTGCCAAAAAATTATTCAATTTAATTAAACGATCAGTAGGTAAGTCAATCGTATGCATCAAGCGCTTTCTCCCGCGGCGGCGGTTTTTCCCACGCCTCCTGCGTCTCGCGTCACCCGATTGCGGCCGCCCCCATTCCCGCCTAATTGCTCGTCATTGTCAATGTGCACATTTGTCACATTAATGAAACATGTGTTCTCTGTCATTAGAATGTCTTTTGATGATAATAAATATAAAATACACCTGATTTCATTTTTAATTTAACGTTCCAGCAATAAGGGGTACGCGATATTTAACGTTCCTGCAATAAGGGGTATGCAAGTTTGAGGTCTTTCTTTAAGTGGTATGTAGAAAAAACTAATTGGGAACCACTGATCTAGGGCAATAAACACCACTAGTAAATTTTGCTTGTTTAATACTAGTCCTACCAACTGTGATAACAATAAGTTCATGTCAGCGATTACTCTGGGTTGAAAGTATTTTTGCCGGAGAAACTCTGCTCAGGTAATGAGGCTCCTTTCATGTCCCCAAGTGCAACCCTTGGGTATTTAAACCCGACCTTTCAGTCTCCAAGTTCTGCGTCTTAACACTAAGCCATGGGGTAAACTGCATATATCGCCAACTGTGATATATGGAAGTGAGACATGGGAAATTACAATGGAGATAGTCCAGAAGCTAAACGTTTTGCTTGAGAAAGTTTATTGGCATCACATACTTCGACCAGACTGCAGATGAAGAGGTTCTACATCAGGAGTGCCCCTAACATTCAATGAGCTTCTTGATCTCCTACCTAAAGATTTATAGTAACAGAGTTGTTGCTGCAAAAGACAATGTTAATATGCCTGCCGTTTTGATATTTTTGAGTTTTTTGTTGTCTTCCTTCCAAGATTCAGCATACAATAGATAAGAACTGTTCCATTGGCACAGTAGTAGCACATCTTCAGTATTGGTGTAGGACTGTTTTGCTAGTGGGAGTTGTAAAAATATCTGTTTTCGGTAATATTATTATTATAGCATGTAAGCCAATGTGCTGTAGTAGACAGATTATCAGATTTGGACTCAGAAGACCTGGTTTCAAATCTTTATCAACCATGGAAACCCCCTTGTGATGGTAAACCACTCCCTGAACATCTGATATCTTTAAAACCCTGTTTGAGTTGTGTAAGTTGGAAGTGAGTTACTGGCACAATTGTAATTTATAATTATTACCATATGTCTTTGTCATAGATCATGAACTCTTTTGAAATGAAAATGGACCACACTTCATCAGAAGATGTCTGGAGCATGATAATATTAACTTTTGGGAGAATTAAAATCAAAACCAAATGGTAACTTCTCCAGATTCTTGCGTTTACCAGGCTATGCTAACTCCATAAAGATACTTCTCATGTGATTAATGTATAATTTCTTGAAATTACTCGTGTTTCATTGAACAAAGTGGGAAAGAGGACTGCAGACCAGTACTAGAGAACATAAGTACAGTACTGTAGTATCATATTATTTTGGACTATAGTTCCCATCCTCCTAGACAATTGCCCATGTTACCTAAGGTTAATGGGGGTTGGAGCCAACAGTGTCTGCAGAAGTGTAAGTTCCCTTTCAAGATCTAAGATTTTGCATGCTCTGGGAAAATTTCAAATACTAGTACAGTACTCATGTTTTGAATTCAAAAACAAAAGGGTAATATAACTAGAAATGGAGGCAGAGTGAGAGAAATTGTAGTAACCTTGGAGATCAATGTCTATTTTTAACACCTTTGTGATTTTCTGCAGTCTAAGAACCAAGGTAACAAAATCCCAACTTCACATGCAAAAATGAATTATACCTACTAGTGAAATCTACTGAAATTAGTGATAACAATGGAAAAAGAACTTTCTGCTGGGTTGTGCTTATTATATGAATCGTCCTAATTTCATTCCATAGTAGTCAATCATCCATGTCTTCCTAGTGTTTCTCAGAAATCAATATTTTGATTGCTATAGATCAGCGGTCTTCAACCTTTTAAAGCCAGGGGTGGCGTCACACTTCCTCAGACTGCTGACAGGCTGGACTGGTAGCCCCACCACCACCACCACCTTTGGCCACCCTGAGCCCACCACATACTCCCAAAAGCCCCCCACTCCCCTGCTTACAGGCCTGGAGGAGCTGCATGGCATGGGTAAAGCTGTGGCGTAGCAGGGAGCGGGCGAGGGGCAGGGGGCCTGTCCTAGGTGGTACTTTTTGGGGGTGTCAAACTTTCACAATAAATAGGGCTTCATCGCTGCCCCTGGACTTCCTAGCAGTTGGGGCAAAGAGGCCGCTGCAGTGACAGGTGCTGGGACCCTCCAACACCGCAGGTGTCCTGTGCCCCCCCCCCCAGGAGGCAGTGAATTTGGCTTGTGCCCTGGGTGGCTGAAACCCACGTTATGCCACTGGGGTAAAGGAAATGTATCAGCTGCTGCCAGAAATGCTGCCACTGCCATAGCCTCAATCCTTGTCTCCCCTGCTTGGCTTGGCTTGGCTTGTCCCTAACGGCGCTCTGTAGAGGCCGGATGTTGTAAGGATTGAGGAGGCAGTGAAAGCAGTGGCTGGAGCAAGGGCACAGGCCAGATGTTTTGGTGCCATGGGCCGGATCTGGTCAGTAGGCCGTAGGTTGTGGATCCCTGCTCTAGGTCAATACATCATTTGAACATGTTCAGTACCTCTGAACATGTTCATAAACTGAATACCTTACCTATAGAGTTGAGTCATTATGTGGCCTTTTGAGCAGTTGACATAACTCCCTCTTAAGTATTCTTTCCCAAAATTCCTCTTTGGCCTGCAACACAGTGCAATTTATTCAGCATGGTTCTCCAATCTGTTTTGTATCCTCATCAGAAACCTAGAGAGGCTACCACAAAGGAAGAGTAGGTGTGAAAGTCTGCTCTGTCTTTGTTGTTTAAGGCAGTGATGGGCAGCCAGTTTTTTTTTACTACCACACTGTGGGTGGAGCCAACATCATGACATGGGTGGAGCCAACGCCATGATGTCATGGGCGGAGCCAAAGTTAAAAAATACATAAAATACATTACACATAAAAATGCAAATTAAATACACATAAAATACACATTACACATAAAAATACATAAAAATACATTACACATTAAATGCAAATTAAATACACATAAAATACACATTACACATAAAAATGCTAATTAAATACACATAAAATACAAATTAAATACACATAAAATACAAATTAAATACACATAAAATACAAATTAAATACACATAAAATACATAAAATACACATTAAATAGACATAAAACACATACATACACATTAAATACAAATTAAATACAATTAAATAGACATAAAACACATAAATACACATTAAATACAAATAGACATAAAAACACACAAAAGCACACACTAAATAACTTTTTTAGGGGAATGGGGTGAAGAGGGGTGGTCCTAACAGACTAACACAAATGCCCTTTAGAACTGTCACCAGGGTGCGGGATTACTTTGAAACACTCTGTTCCCCATCACAATTATTTATTTGAGCAACATGTTTCATTTTGCAAAATAGTTTTACAGCTTTTGCAACTTGCAGTACAGTACAGATATGTGTTTACAACTTTTAAATTGATTTTGCAGTTGCAAACACTGGCCACTAGGTGGCTCCTGAAGCCAACTTGGATGAGTTGCAACCCGGTCAGCCCATCTCCCTTGGTTCCCACATGCATCTTGAATTGTGCGGGTTGAGTTACCTCTTGAGTTATACCAAGTCCACTCTGTTTTCATCCCCTGTATATAACATGAGTTGAGGGAAAGAGGATAACTGCCGTAGCCCAAGTGGGACTGCAGTGACTCAGTGGTTAAGAAGCTCACCTTGTTAGCTGGAAGGCCAGCAAGTTGGCAGTTCGAGACCCGGGTACTGCATGACGGAATGAACGCCTGTCTCTGTCCCAGCTCCTGCCAACACAGCAGATCGAAAGCAAAAAATTGCAGGTAGATAAATAGGGACCACTTCAGTGGGAAAGGATCTTGGGGACATGTAAAGGAGCCTCATTCCGGCATTCCCTGAGCGGAATTTCTATCCAGAATAATTTCTGACACATCATCATCATCATCATTATAGTCCCAAGTCATATGGAAAGCACTAGGTTTGGAAGGCATGTGCTAAATTGTTTAGCCGTTTTCCAGAGCTGGAAAAACAAACCCAGCAGTGGTCTGAATCCATTATACTGTAGTTTCAATCGGTAAAAGTTGTGTCCTTCTGTTTTATTCATAGCACTTGCCAGATACTGAGTGTTTAAAAGCTACTGTTTCCCCAACTAGCTAAAGGTAAAGTCACCCTTGCTCGAAAGCCAGTCGTATCTGACTGTAGATTGCAGTGCTCATCTCTGTTTACAGCCAAAGAGACACTGTCTGTCTTTGCAGATGTTTCCATGATCATGAAGCAGACATGGCTATATACCAGAGCACACGGAATGCTGTTACCTTCCCACAGAAGTGGTACCTATTTATCTACTTGCTATTTCTTCCTTTCAAACTGCTAGGTTGGCAGGAACTGGGACAGAGATAGGAGCTCACTCTATCATGCAATACAGTACTGTACTCAGTTCTCGAACTGCTGATCTGCTGTCCTTCCAGGCATCAAGTTCAGCATCTTAACCACTAAGCTACCGCTGTCCTTTCCCAACTAGGCTAAAGGTAAAGGTCTCCGTTGTTCGAAAGCCACTTAACCACTAAGCCACCGCAGTCCCTCAATTTCCATAGTGGCCACCCAATTTTCCACTGATGTTCAGACCAAAATCTTGTTTGTTGTCAGTGGAGCATAATGCTCCAGTAAATGATTGTTATTGCACATACAGACATCACAAAACATGCCTTTTGCAGCAATGTGGCTTTTATCTCTGCAATCATGTCCAAGCATATCCATAACTGTCTTTGCCGTTTGCAAACAGTAAACCTTGGCCCATCTGGCTAAGAGATTTGGAGAGCTGCACTTTGAAAAGGTAACTCTTCAACACTTGAGAATCCCTAAGGGTAAAGCAGCAGGATACTGTATATCATTTTTTGAGGATTCTGTCCTCAAATAATAGCTATTATAATTCAAAGTGACAGTCTAACATTATGGTAATAAAGATCTCCAGAAATAAAATAATATTCCTTCCCCCTCCGCCCAAAAAAATCCTCCACCCCCATTGACTTAAATGGAAACAACTTATATATTATTCTACCCCCTTCAATTTCCCCTACTTAAATATGTTTTTTTAAATACAAATATTGTCCCCCTTCCACATGTTGCATTTCATGTGCTAAATGTATGAGGAAAGTTGTTCCAAATGCTAAGTTTGTTTTACTTTTAAAGGGTTATAAATTGTTGTTGTTGTTTTGGCAGTGACTATTGTGTTTCTGATTTATCTACACCAGGGATTCTCAACCTGTCCCCCACAGTGCCATTTTATGTGGGGGCCCCACTGCCTCCACCACACCCAGGAAGGACAAAGTGGCCATCCAGCCCCTGAAGCTGTCTGAGGGAGCGTGACCTGGCCCCCTGGCTTAAAAAGGTTGAGAACTCCTGATCTACACACTCGTATTACCCTCACTCATCGCCATCCTCAGGAAACTTTATGAGCATTTTGACATATTGTCTGTATTCTCTCTTTCTTCCAATTAGCTCAGAGAGGTATACATGCTTCTTCTTTTCATTCCAACTTTATCATTACAGTGCAAACCTGTGAGATCGGTCAGGCTAAGGAAGAGTGGTTGCCGAAGGTCATCCAGAAAGTTACACGGTTGAGTAGAGGCTAGAACTTGAGTCTCCCATGTGCCAGCTCAACACTCTAACCATAACATCGTACCGGCACTATGATGGAACTATTTATCTCGGACCTATATTCCTATGGAAGGGACTGGAATGGCTCAAGTGGTTAAGATGCTCACTGGGAGGCGGAAGGTCAGCAGTTCAAAACTCTAGTACTGCATGACGGAATGAGTGCCTGTCTCTGTTCCAGCTCCTGCCAACCTAGCAGTTTGAAAGGAAGAAATTGCAAGTAGATAAATAGGTACCACTTTGGTGGAAAGGTAAACAGTGTTCCGTGCACTTCAGTGTCTAGGCACATGTCCACAGAAACATCTGCGAATGCAAACGTCACTGGCTCTTCAGCTATAAACAGAGATGAGCACAGAACCCTAGAGTCGGATACGACTGGCTTTCGAGCAAATATACCTATACTATATTCCTGTGAGCAAATAAGCAGTAAGCACTGTTGGGAGCATTTTGAAAGGCAGTGCCAGAAAGAAATCCTTATGCAAATGTGTTCTTATATGTAAAATGATATTTTCATTGGGTTTTTCTGTTGTTCACTAGCTGGAGATTTATGCTTAATGACCAATAATGGCCTTTACTGCATCCCAGGTAGTAGAACAAGTCATTTTACCTATTTGAGTGGAGCTGAAGGAAACAGCACAGTCCAACATCTGGCTAGCAAGGAGGAGCAACAGAAGACCCAAGACAGTGGTTATGATACTTTGAGATCCAGATGTTTTTAGACTACAACTCCCAGAAGGACTGCTGATTGGAAGTGCTAACTATGTCTTTAGGAGTCAGTCCAAGAATATCAGGGACAGGGGGCACATTTCAGAACCTTTGCTTTAAAGGATATCTGATGTGTTTGAGGAATTTATACAGTCCCGAGTTTGGGGCTCACTCTCCCCTGCTTAATATTTGTAAATGAACCTTATAAAAATGTGTAATACATAAACAAGACTGTCACAGGAAATAAATCCCGTACAAGGCTGTCCTGAGAATGTGCTAGTAAAGAAAAAGGTCTCCCTTGCTCAAAAGCTGTTAGTTTCTGACTCTATTGGGTTCATTTACAACCAAAAAGGCAGCACTCTCTGTGTCACGGAATGCTATTACCTTTCCCACTGAAGTGGTACCTATTTATCTACTGTACTTGCAATTTCTTGCTTTTAAACCGTTGGGTTACATGAGCAGAAACAGATGACAGGAGCAAACTCTGTTGCACAGTATTTGGGTCTCGAACTGCTGACCTTCCAGTCATCAAGCTCAGCATCTTAACCACTAAGCCACTACAGCCGCTTGGGAATGTTCTACTTCTTGGATAAATGGGAAACCTAGAGAGAAGGAGAAAAGCAACCTTTAGCCTTCGAAGGCTTATGTAAGTTGGAACAGTTAACGTTCAACTGAATAGACTATTAGCCATTTGCAAGTTACTTCTGCTTTAGGAGGAAGCATTGCCTTTTGCATTCCAAGTAGTGAAGTTGCACTTGGAATGCAGGAACTGACCTGTGGGAATTCTCCAACAGCAGCCCCAGGAGGTCTTTTATTTTTTCTTGGCTTCTGTGAGTAGACATTGAAGGCTGGAGTTATTTTGTGAACCTTGTTGTTTCCTGTGCAGCTAGTGGGTGATTTTGGAGCAGCTTGTCCGTTTTTGGAATAGATGGCAAATATGCTTTCTTTTTTTATCCTAGAAAATAAAACAGGATGGAAGAAAGGTGGCATAGTGAAATTTCTTAACCAAGGATATGCAAACAGTCCTATATATGTTGAAAACTTATACTGGCCAAAACTATTTCTGAACAAGATAATAGACATGATTGTTTGGGGCACTTCCTCCTCTGATTGCCAGCAACAGCACTAATTATTTCACAATAGAGTTCAAAGCTATGTCAGCTAAATCAGAATTGGAATGCAGTGGTTTTAATGTGGGGTCTTCATTCATGCCCAAGGATATAATAGATAAAAGGTCGCCCTTGCTCGAAACCTAGTCGTATCTGACTCTAGGGTTCAGTACTCATCTCTGTTTATAGCCAAACAGCAAACGCTGTCTGTGTTTGCAGACCTTTCCGTGGACATGTGGCAGGCATGCCTAGACACCGGAGTGCATGGCACGCTGTTTACCTTCCCACCGAAGTGGTACTTATTTATCTACTTTTAATGTCGTGCTTCGAACTTCTGGCTTGGCAGGAGCTGGGACAGAGATGGAAACTCACTCCATCATGCAGCACTCGGGTCTTGAACTGCTGACTTGCCAACCTTCCAGTCATCATGATCACCGTCTTAAACACTAAGCCACCGCAATCCCTAGCCCCAATCTATTGTTCCGTTTCAAAACGTCTACGCAGTTGTGCTTTTTAATTTCATTGCTCTTGTTTAAAATAATCAAATCTGTAAGACTGTATTGAAAATTGAATTTAAATCCCACAAAAATGGCATATTGCAATTAAAAACTCAGTGTTTAAACTCCTTTACTCTGTTTTCACACCTCAAGAAGAAGACCCTCTCCTTCCACCTGCAATGTACTCTGCCTGCTTTTCTCCTCTAGCACAGAAAGGGCATAGAAGCCACTGCAGATGTAAACATCTCCCATGCAGCTGTACTGCAGTTCCTCCGCATTGAGGGCTTTCCTTGCCAAACTCCCACCTCCCTTTCCCTTTTAATTTCCACTAGGGGGAATAACTGAAAATGTTTATAAAGGCAACTCTCTGGATTTGGGGCCAGGTTAGCCTTCTCCACAACTTGGGTTAGTAAGTTAATTTTTTCCTCCCCCCCCCCCCACAAAAAAAAGAGATCCCTCCTCCTGCTTTTAGCCAGCAAAATAAAAAATGCACTGGTATAACAGGAATTTCCTGTACTTGGAGAAGTGCGTGCATACATACACACACTCACACACAGACAAACAGAGAGATACGGCCAAGATCTTGTTCGTACACGTGCGGCACCCCCGCCTCTTGGCCTTGCACATGTCACTGCAGCAGAGATGTCTAGTGAAGAAGTTGTTGTGGCTAAAAATGGAACATACCTCACATGTCCTCAACATGTGACTAAGGGGGGGGGAGAGAGAGAGGAAAGCCTTTTGAAACAAACAGTCCTTCTCAAATGGATAGAGCTTTTGAAAACACAAGGAACAGAGAGAGGGGGGAACTCACATGGAGTGAGTACCAAAAAGCAAGTTACCAAAAGCTTGAAGGCAACTCCCTGAAAAAGGCACATGGCAGCGGATTTAGCCAGGCAGGAGGGCTCCCCCCCCCCCAACGACCTTTGATTCTGCCTTGACCCAATAAAGCAGGATTTGAAGCAAAAACAACATGATACACACAACAGGGAAAATAAACTCCTTAAGATCGTAAAGCCATATAATGGCTGATCTGGGTTGCAATTTCCAGCTCAAGTTGTTGTTGTTGTCGTTGTTAAGAGAGTTTTCACGAAAACAATTTTTCCAGATGAGGGTCATTCCACCTTCTGCTGAATATACTTTTTTGTTCTTTTGAGATTTTTTTTTAAAGCCTTTGCTGTTTTATTTACACAAACCTGAGAGGACTAAGGAATAAGGTAGTAAAAAAACGCAGCCTTCTTTTGCAGTGCAATAAATGCATGATTTTAAATAACTGATTGTTTTATACACTGCCTAATGGAGTGATCGGCTGGTATATCCTGAATGTTATAGCCTGAAAAGGTAAACTTTTTAGAATTCTTTTTTCATAAAGCTATTTTTTTTAAATTGTTGTCTGTCAAATCAGTTTTTCCCCGGGATTTCTAGGCAGAGAATACCTGGGGGTACCCTACAACTGCTTAACTTGCCCAAGGGTAAACCATGGCACTCCAGTTGTTCTTGGACTTCAGTTCCCAGAAGCCCAAGCCAAGTCTTCTGCGCAGTAAACCCATTTGTGTGGATTCACCGAGACTTGGGCTTCTCGGAATTGAAGTTCAAGAACAGCTGGAGTGCCAAGGTTCACCATCATGAGCATATAGACTGGCCCTTCTCACAGGAAGCACAGTGGGGAAACAAATTCCTAATCTCTGCACCAGATACTGTACCTAAATCACTGAGTTATTGATCTAGAGCTTTTAAAACCTTTTTTACTTTTAAGTGTTGCTGAATAAATGCCTATCCTATAGCTGCAGATTGGCCTAAACCAGAGATGGCAAACCTTTTAGAGACCGAGTGCCCAAACTGCAACCCCAAACCCACTTATTGATCACAAAGTGCCAACACAGCAACAGGGAAGGAAATGCTCCCATTGGGCTGCTGGGGAGAGGGGCGGGGTGAACTCTGTGCTGAGGGGTGGGAGGAAGTGCTCCCATTGGGCTGCTGGGCAGAAGGGCAAGACAAACTCTATGCTGGGACAACCGCACAGGTGCCCACAGAGAGGGCTTTCAGATGACATAATATGTAGTCTGTTGGGTTGACAAGGCCCTTTGGTGTTAAATCTTGCTTAGTTACCACTGGGGAAAAAGAAGAAATATTTAGTATCATAAGTTAAGGCACATTAGTGGAGTACGCAGAAAGAGCCTTCTTGAAGATTGTGGCAATTTTGAGCCTCAATTGGGCGTAACCTGGTAGCGACAACCTTGTGTTGCCGGCTAATCTTTCTCCCACTAGGTCAGGTGAAAGGAACTGTAGAATTAAGTAGCTTAATGTTGGCAGTTTCTTCTCTGTCCTAGACACGGAAGAAGAAGACACAGTAGTTCAAGTTCTCTATAGATCATTTCTATCAATCAAGACCCGGGGTTCGCAAACTCTTCAAGCCGAGGGCTGGGTCATGCTCTCTCAGTCAGCTTTGAAAGCTGGATGGCCATTTTGCCCTGCCTCCACGATGGGGGCAGCAATTTTGTCCCAACAGCTTCAAAGGAGTGGCCATTTTGTTTTTCAAATGCCCTTGGAGGAGTGTGAGGCCACATGAAATGGTGCCACAGGCCAGACCTGGCCCACAGGCCTTAGGATGGGAACCCCTGATCAAGACAGAAATTATTTGTTTCATGTTTTTTACCCAAGGGAGATACCTAATATTTTCCCTGTGTAAGAATGGGACAAAGGCAGTCATATTATGTGGCAGAAAGTGAACTTTTTCTGTGGAGCAAGAATAATCATTACTGCTTAATTTCCTCATTATTTAACAACCTTAGGCTCCTGGCTTTAAAGCAGAGCCACAGTGGATGGCTTGAGATGCTTTAACTGAAACATACTAGTAAGTCAACTGGTGTATCCCAATTTTAGAGCAAATTGTCCCTTAGTTACTAAAGAAATGGCAAACATGCTCCTTTAAGTCAGTAAGCTGTGGGAAAGAAAACCACCACTTGCTCAGTGTTAGCTGTGGCTAAACATTTTCCTACATGTGCAGAATACCTTTATTATCCAGCTAAGAGCTGTGGGTGGTACCATGAATTTATCAGAAACATCTGGGCAAAGTGCCTTAGTACAATTGTTTCCAATTTGCATACAAGATTACTTTGATTTTTCACATAAACGTCCTTGGGAAAATTAAAAGAGCAGCAACAAACAATAATTAACAACCTCACTGTAAAATAGCTGAAATTCCCCCCAAGGGAAGAAAATATTAGGTTCAGAAGAACAGCTCACAAAAGCCAAGCTGACATGTAAAGCTTACATCTTTCAAACACTTCTGCAGTGCTTTGATGTCAAAGGAGAAAAGAAAAGAAATCTAAGCAAAGAGGGTGGGCTAGTGTCCTAGACACCTTGATGGATATTTAGTATTCCAGAGCTGTTCTGTCTTTACGTGCTGCTGCATTTGAAAACCAAGCCAAATGCACCAATGGAAGGGTGTGTGTGTTAGGTGTGCAGCGAGAAAACAGAGCAGACCTCTTGGCTTTCCCTTGGAAGAAAGGTTGTAAATCTCTCTGCAGGGAAAACTGCAGTGTTCTGCTTCATGTGAGTGTATTTTAAGGAACTAGTACAGCCTGGTAGCTTAATCTGAAAAGATTGCAGACTACCCCAGTTTCATAAATAGCAAAATAACATCCCAACCCCTGCAGAATTCCACCTTTTAATACAAACCTTAATAGAATACTCACACAAACATAAACACACAGCCATCCATCTACCCCTTGGACCAAACCTCAGATCTTTTCCCACCAAAGTAGTCCCTATTTATCTACTGTACTTGCAATTTCTTGCTTTCGAACTGCTAGGTTGGCAGGAGCTGGGACAGAGACGGACACTCATTCTGTCATGCAGTACTCGGGTCTTGATCTGTCGACTTGCCGACCTTCCAGCTAACAAGGTGAGCTTCTTAACTAATGAGCCACTGCAGTTCCATAAGACCTATTATCCACTTTATAAATACTCCCCAAACATTCCCTTTTAAATGAAACAACAACCAAACAAATAAATAATGTAAATTCCACAGTGCTGCCTCCAGAAACAACCAGTGCCTCTCTATAACTTATGGAATTTGCACCCCTTTTCAGCAGATCCTTCAGAAATTCAAATGACTCTCAGTTCTTGAAGTAACTGTCAACACCTATATGCTTATCTTCCTTTGGCCAGCATCACCAAAATTTACCAAGACCACTCTTTGCAATCCACATGATTCTGAAATGCACTATACATCTCCAGACTTCTTCCTTTCAGGTCCTGCAGCATAGCAGACAGCATGATCAAACTTTGGCTGTGGAGATCTGAATTCATAACCCAACCACATCGTAAATCTCTCCGTACCAGTCTTGTCTACCTCATAGGGTTGTCATCCAAGCATCTACATCCCTTATCAAGATATACCATTCTGAGTTAATTGGGGAAAGGCTGGTGTAAACATAAGCTTCAAAGAAACCTCACTGTTTTCATAGATATCTCCTCCATAGACAAAAATTTAATGCTTATACTTTTTAAACTTGGAAACAGATTGTGTGTGTGTGTGAAAATAAAGCCAAATGACTTACTGTTGATAAAACACAGCAAATAAACCAAGTTACTAAACTCAGTGTCACAGAATGAAGTAAAGCAATTCAGCAGAAAAACAGGATACAAAATGTTAACTCCCATCAAAAGCTCAGCAGAAGAAAAATGATCTCTGATGCCTTGCTTGAATACAGCACGAAGGAGATGTCCCCATTCCCCAGCATCATCTTGCCCCATTAAAGAATCACTCCTAAAGATGGTCTCACTATCTGTGTAGTCAAAGTCTCTCCCACCCCCCAATGATTTCTCATTATTTCGCTTTCACCCTCAAAAAGAACAGCCTGTGCATTGCATACTAATGCAGAGGTAACTATGCAAAATTCTGGCAGGGTTAAGCAATATTTCTAAATATACATTTATCTGACTGTTTTTAAACATTTAGATTGTTTTTATTATGTGCCACCAAGCCAGTTCTGCATTCCGGAGACCCTAAGGGAGTTGTTGAGATATGTGAGATGTTCAAGTTCTGTGGTTAACTTTGGCCTGGATCATTAGCTAAATTAGTCATCATTCCTCTACAGAGCTATACCTATCTGAGTTATATTCATTCAGATGAAGGTGCTGGCTCATTTGACTACCTAAATGCTTGTTTCTACAAACAAAGGAAAAACCGCACACTAGCATATCAGGATGTGGCATGAAAACTAATCTCTATCTGCAGTTGAAAATGATACTTCTGGGCTGGGATAGTAAGATTTTGTCAACAGCTTGTGCTACAACAGAGGCACACAAACTTTTTAGCTGCCAAGACCGTATCAGAAATTAGGCAGAGAGTTGACATGCATTTATATACATACACCCTCCCCATATACAGTACATGGATTGAAGAGCAGAGAGACAAGATTGATGGCTGTGGGGAAAGGGTTTAATATCACTCCTAACAATTCTGCTTAAGACTGATAGTTCTGACAACACTTCTTGGGAGTTTTCTGGGATCAGTGCAGCTATCCATAAACTCAACAGAAATTTGGCAGTAGTGGGGAAGGTTAATGTGGGTCACAGGTAAGACTTTGGTGATGGCACTCGTAGTAAGGTAAAGGTCACCCTTGCTTGAAAGCCAGTCATATCTGACTCTAGGGTTCAGTGCTCATCTCTGTTTATAGCAAAAGAACCAGCACTGTCTGCATTTACAGACATTTCTCATAGTACAATCCCATTATATCAAGAATAGTGCGATTTTATACATGCCTACTCTGAAAACTTGATACCCAGTGTAGTGCAGCGATTCTCAAGGTTTTCAGATTGTGGGCCTGACCATGCCTCCTGGACAGCTGATCAGACTGGTCACGTGGTTCCTTCCAGAAGTAAAATGTGTTCTGCGCATGCACAGAACACATTTAGTGTTTTACTTCTGCTTCTGGGAGCAGTGAGGGTGTCAGGCTGTATGAATTAGTGTTGGGGGCTGGGTCTGGCCCATGGGCCGTAGGTTGTCAATGCCTGATGTAGTGGATTGAGTGACAGATTAGGACTCAGGGGGCTTGGGTTCGAATCCTTGTTCAGTCATGAAAACTGAGGGAAGAGTGTGGAACTGGTAAAGCCACTCCTTAAAACATCTCACCTTGAAAGCTCTATTAGGGTAGTTATGGGTGCGCAGAAAAAGCCTCCTCAAAGATTATGGTATTTTTGAACTACAATCTTGCATGTCCTGGGTAATGGCAACCTTGTGCTGGATAATCTTTCTCACATTAGGTCAAGTGAAAGGAACTACAGAATGAATTCACCAAAAGGTGGCTTAATTTTGGAAGTTTCACATCTGACCTAGACATGGAAGAAGGGTACTTAGAAGTTGTTTCCAACATGATGGCACATAATGAATTCTGAATGTTGCAATCCTGTACTCACTTCCAGGGAATAAAAGCCACAGACTTCATGGGGTTAACTTCTGAGTAGACATGTACAGTATATAGCTGTGTGGCAAATCCATATGTTTATACAGTAAATTGACACGGCTGTGTTGTTACAGACTTAAAGATGTAACTGTGATTGGTAATCATAGTGAAACCAGGCCAAATCTGAAACACTGTGGTCTTCTGACCTACTTCCAGGAAGAGTTCTCTGTTTGAAGAGCAGGTCAATTCAAAGTCTGATGTAAACATAAAAAAGATAGAAAGGAAATAAGAAGAAAGGCATGGAGCTTGAATTTCTCCATCAATTAGGCATCTGTTTAGGAGACTCATTAGCTACATAGGACACCAAGTCACTATAAGTTTCTAAATATACATTTATCTGACTGTTTTTAAACATTTAAATTGTTTTTCTTATGTGCCACCAAGCCAGTTTTGCATTCCGGAGAGCCTAAGGGAGTTTTTGCGATAAGTGAGATGTTCAAGTGATTTATTCTTGCCAGCCTCCCTATGGCTCCTTTTGTTTGACCTAGGTGTGAAAAAGATTCACTGGCACAAGGTTGCCATTGCCCAGGGTATGCCTGCATGGGGTTCAAAAATGTTAAATGTACCACAATCTTTGAGGAGGCTCTTTCTGTGTTCCCCTCCCTATGGCTAAAGGAAGATTTTAACGCAGGTCTCCTGAGTTCTAGTCCCAACACTCTATGTATACCACCCTTGCTCTCAAACTTAGATTTGTACAGATACACATTTAAGAAAAATAAATGACTTCTTTGGGGGCAGTGCATTTCTCCGCTTAGGACCATGTCCTGTCCCTACCGCCCCATAAGCAGAAGAGGAGGGTGTTCATAGTGTTGTTCATTATCTATATTCTACACTTTCTTTTGCAGGCAAATCAAGGCCCTGTCTTCTTCTTTCGTGTCCTGATCAAACCCTGGACTGACAAAATGAAGACCCTTTCTTGGTTTTGTCATGGCCAAACTTAAGTCCTCATCGGTGCAAGTTTCTGGCAGTAAGCAGAAGACCAGTAAATGAGCGAAATTATTTATTTCCATATTCACACAGAGTGTTGTTGTCTGCCAGCAGCCCCCACTTGAGCATGTTGGTCTTGCATTTAGGGACTCCAACCCTCAGCCTATTCAGCGTCCTCCAAGAGATGTTGAGGAGGTTGAGTTTCTCAGCCATATCTTTTAATATTGTTCCTTGTCCAGTGAGCTCCTTCCTCCATCTTCTAATTTGGTTCTGCTCTTGCATACCCTCAATCTTTGTTCTTGCCATAAAACTCTCCCTGGATCTGATCCAGGGGACTTGAGGCTCATATCCATTCAGAGGATGTTGAGGGTCATTCTCATGCTTAGTTCTCTCAGCATCTGCCACTTCTACTCTCCCTGGAGCAAAACCAAAGAGAGCGTATATTTTCTCAACTAGCGTAGGTATGAGGCATTCTGTCACTATAGAGGCCCAACATGATGTGATGGTTAAAAGTATTGATGAGTCTCCATCCAGGCATGAACCTGATTGGGTGACTATGGGCTAATCTCACACTGACCTACATCACAAGGTGGTTTTGAGGGTAAAAGGGAGACACTTTGTAATGAAGACAGGTAAAGGTTCCCTTTGCTCATAAACCAGTCATATATGACTCTAGAGTTCAGTGCTCATCTCAGTTTATAGCCAAAGAGACAGCGCTGTCTGTGTTTGCATCCATGGACATGTGGCAGGCATACCTCAACACTGGAGTGCACAGAATGCTGTTTACCTTCCCATCAAAGCGGTCCCTATTTATCTACTTACAATTGATTAATTTTGAACTGCTAGTTTGGCAGGAGCTGGGACAGAGACAGGAGTGGGGAGCCCACTCCGTCCTGCAGTAACCGGGAATTGAACTCCGACCTTCCAGTCAGCGAGCTCAGCGTCTTAACCACTTGTTGTTGTTCAGTCGCACAGTCGACTCCGACCCTCTGCGACCCCATGGGCCGCTGTCCGCCAGGCACTCCTGTCCCCCACCATCCCCCTCAACTCGCCTAGCTCTGTGCCCATTGCCTCCACAATAATACCATCTAACCACCTCATCTTGGGCCGCCCCCTTCTTCTTCTGCCCTCCACCTTTCCCAGCATCAAGGCTTTCTCAAGCGAATCCTCTCTTCTCATTTGATGTCCAAACTTCATCTTTACTATTTGACCTTCTAAGGAGCAGTCAGGGTTGATTTCCTCTCAGATTGACCTATTTGTTCTCCTCGCTGTCCAGGGGACTCTCAAAACTCTCCTCCAACACCACTTGAGCCACCGCAAATGAAGATAAAGAGCATTTAAAGAAAACCTGTCAGAACATAATAAAGTGAATTTGAAAAGCTCGCCTATTTACATGCCTGTTATTATTATAGCCTCCTTCTCTCTCTCTCTCTTATTTACATGCCTGTCATTATTATAGCCTCCTTCTCTTTCTCCCTCTTCCATTTCTGCCTTCCCACCCCAGCCTGGCCATTTAGTCATCTTGGGCTCCCGCGTTTTCCCCAGTGGTGATTCCCACCCAGGACTCCCTTCAAAGGTTCGAGGCAAGCGGGGAGCTCCGTGGTTTCTCGGGCGGCTTGTTTATATAGGCGGCGCTGCAGGCAGGCAGGCAGGCGGGGCACGGCTCCAGCACGTGGGTAGGCCGGCTGCCTCGGCCTCTAGTCGTCGCCGCCCGCTGAGTTTGGGGCTTGGCCCGGGCAGGGCTCACGCGGGGTGGCCATGAGCTTTCGGGGCAGCCGCCTTGCCCCACTTTCTTTCTAAGCCGCCCACGAGGGTGGCCGCTGCTTTCCCTGACCTACTCTTGGCGAGAAGGAACGAACTGGAGGGAGGGAGGGAGACAGAGAGTGTGTATAAAACGAACTGGAGTGTGTGTTTCTATTTCTATATTTTCCATAATTTTTTCCCCTCCTGCTTCCTTGCTTGGCAATTGTACACCCAAACTGGGGAGTTTCCAAAACCTAGCAGGAAAAAAAAGCATGGCCTTGTTGGAGTATTTAGCAATTACAACTACACTTACAGACCACCCCATAGCGCTTAGTGCACTCTCTGGAAGTTTATTATTATTATTATTATTATTATTATTATTATTATTATTATTATTATTATTATTATTATTATTATTATTATTATTATTATTATTATATTTGAATTTCTATACCGCCCTACTTGGCAGAGCCAACTCAGGGCGGTTTACACACATGTATAGTTACAGTCACAACCTATCAACAAGTCAATAGTCAATATCAAATGAAAACAGTCAATAAATAGTCAATATCAGTATCACAGAACATCAGCACATAAACATTACAGTAAAAGTAATTCAATAAACAGTAACAAAAAATTCAATAACATCAATATCAAGCAGTAGTTTAAAAATTTCCATATCTCAGTCAAATTCACACAAAGAAACAAAACTAAGCAAAGCACCACGACAAGTAACCTTTTTGCCCCCAACATGCTGGGTACTCATTTTGCACTGTTTATATAGCTCCTAGTAAAGCAACCCTTTCTAGTGTGATCAGATGTGATCCTTTCTCGCCCTCTGACCACGCCAGAACCACCTAAGCCACCACACAGGGGCTTAGCTACCGCCGTATCTGCCGTATCAATTATACGGGGGCCCCGGGCCATGGGGGCCCCCAACGTGCATAAGCAAAAATTAATAAAAACTTCCCAATTTTTTTTTTATTTCACAAATGACAAAAGTCAAAAAAAAACCATTTTTTTTCTTTTGTGAGAAATCTTTACCCTTCCTAAAGGGCCCCCCAAACAAATTTTTATACGGGGCACCACCAAGGCACGCTACGCTTCTGCCACCACAGCACTGCACATGCAGAGTAGGGAATTTGGGAAACTATGAACAGAAAGAAGGAGAAAGAGGGGGAGAGCGATTGCCCAACACAGAATACCAATTACATTTATATACTGTCCCATAGTGCTTAGTGTACCCTCTGGACAGTTGACAAGTGAATTGGCATCCCCCCTTCACATACTGAGTATTCATTTTACCGATCTCAGGATGGAAGGTTGAGTCAGTTGTGTGTTCCGTGTGGATTGAACTCACAACGTTTTGGCTGCAGGACGGCAGTTTAACCCAGAGGCGTAGCTACCGCCGTATCTGCCGTATCAATTATACGGGGGCCCCGGGCCACAGGGGGCCCCAACGTGCGTAAGCAAAACAAATCTTTACCCTTCCTAAGGGCCCCCAAACAAATTTTTATACAGGGCCCCGCCAAGGCACGCTACTCTTCTGGTTTAACCTCTGCGCTCATTCCGTCTGGCTGGCAGTACTCGGGAATCGAACTGCTGACCTTCTGCAGTTCCTTTGTTTAGTTGGGGGAGGAAAGTGGAGGACTGGACTGCATCCCCCTCTCCACTGCATTCCCTCCCCCCCTGAGACCCAAGAGTGTCACGATTGCCAGAGCAAAGCAGGAAACTTGAGCACTGAGCACTGAAGATCCCTGCTCCAAAACTGCTCTGATTTCCGCGCCCCCTCCCCTAATTTGATTCCAGGGGGTGCCCAAACTATGGCCTGTGGGCTGGATCCAGCTCCAATTCATCCTGCCTGCACCGCTCCCGGAAGCAGAAGTAAAACGCGCTTTACTTCCAGGAGTGAGAAGGGTGGCATGGGCTGGATGAATTGGGGGGTAGGGGGCAGATCCGGCCCACGGACCATAGTTTGGGCATCTCTTGATTGCTGGAGATCCGTGTTTTTAATTATCTTAGGCTCTCCGGGTTGTAGATTTATGTTTAGATTCGCCAAGGGACAGACATGTGAGAGCGGAAAACTCCCACTTATTGAAGTGGCATAGCAGTTGCCGCAGAGCTAGGAAGGGGACGACGACACTGCCCTGTGTGTGTGTGTGTGTGTGTGTGTGTGTGTGTGAGCTGCGCTGGGCTTCGAGTACTGCATTGCAGGGAAGGGACGTTGGGCAGAATTTAGCCCCTACGCTGCAGGAGACTTTAATGTAATTAAAACGGACAGCCCTACTATTACAAAAGCCATTTTTTGGGTTAGAGCAGTTTGTATCACAGAGGGAAATTTGGGGCATCCCCGATCCCGGCAGTCTCTGCATTGCAGGTATTCAGCGTTGCCCAGAGTGCCAATGTTTTCAAAACAGTATGAGTTTTCGGTGTTTGAACAGGACGTTGTGGAAAGAAACATTTAGGTTTAATTTTGTATTTAGAATATTTTTTAAAGGGGGTGGTGGTTGTTACATGCAATCAAGACATTTCCAACCCATTGTGACTTTATAAATGAGAGATTTCCCAAAGGTCTTGTCCTCAATAGCCCTGCTCAGCTGTTGCAAATCCAAGCCTGGGTTTCTTTCAGGGTGTCAATCCATCTCTTATTTGATCTTCCGTTTTTCCTTCTGCTTTCAACTTTTCCCAGCATTATTATCGTTCCTAAAGAATCTTGCTTTCTCATGATGTCCAGGGTTTGATTTGTTCTAGGAGAACAAATAGGTCAATCTTAGAGGAAATCAACCCAGACTGCTCCTTAGGAGGGCAAATAGTAAAGATGAAGCTAAGGTACTTTGGACATCAAATGAGAAGAGAGGACTCGCTTGAGAAAGCCTTGATGCTTGGAAAGGTTGAGGGCAAAAGAAGAAGGAGGCAGCCAAAAATGAGATGGATAGATGGTATTGTGGACACAATGGGCACAGAGCTGAGCGAGTTGAGGGGGATGGTGGAGGACAGAAGGGCCTGGCGGACAGTGGTCCATGGGGTCTCAAAGGGTCGGAATCGACTGCGCGACTGAACAACAAAAAAGGATCTACTTGTTTATCTTTCTGGAAGTCCAAAGCACTCTTCCAGGACTGTATTTTAAAGGAGTAAAAAAATTCTATCAGTTTTCTTTACTGTC
Organism: Furcifer pardalis; assembly: GCA_030440675.1. NCBI lineage: Eukaryota > Metazoa > Chordata > Lepidosauria > Squamata > Chamaeleonidae > Furcifer > Furcifer pardalis. Next base: position 28,264,761 of record CP126897.1, read on the forward strand.
CATCTTCCAGACCCATACATGGTGATCAGGAATACAATATTGTGGATGGTCTTAGGTTCCAGTGACACATCCTTACGTTTGAAGATATTTTCTAATTCCTTTATTGTTGCCCTTCTGAATTTCAATCTGCTGCTTATTTCTTGAGTGCAGTCTCCATTTGGGTTAATGATTGACCCAAGATATGCAAATTCTTTCATTGTTTCAATTTATCGACTGTGAATGTAGTTCTTCTATAGTCATGATGTTTGGGCTGCGGTAGCTCAGTGGTTAAGAAGCTCACCTTGTTAGCTGGAAGGCTGACAAGTTGGCAGTTTGAGATCTGGATTGAGCACCCATCTCTGTCCCAGCTCTTGAAGACATGAAAGGAGCCTCATTTGGTCATTCCCTGAGTGGAGTTTCTTCTGCAAAAATCCTTTCAACCCAGAATAATTTCTGACACGAAATTATGATGATGATATTTGACTTCTTGATGTTCAATTGCAATCCTGCTTTGTCACTTTCTTCCTTTTTCTTAAAAGTCATTTCAACTCATTGCTGCTTTCTTCCAGTAAGATATTATCATCTGCATATTTTAGATCATTGATGGCAAACCTATGGCACGCGTGCCAGAGGTGGCACTCGGAGCCCTCTCTGTTGGCACCCATGCAGTCACTCCACCACAGAGTTTGCTCCACCCCTCTGCCCAGCAGCCCAATGGGAATGCTTCCTCCTTCCCCCCAGCATAGAGTTTGCCCCTTCCCTCTGCCCAGCAGCCCAATGGGAGCATTTCCTTCAATGCTTCTTCCACCCAAAAGGTGGTTATATAAGAAATACATTATAGTATAAGAAATAACTTTTTGCTGTAGATTAGGTGTTATATGGAGAGGGACTGCAGTGGCTCAAGTGGCTAAGATGCTGGCTGGAAAGCAGGAGGTCAGCAGTTCGATTCCCGAGTACTGCCAGACGGATTGAGCTCCTGTCTTTGTCCCAGCTCTTGCCAACCTAGCAGTTTGAAAGCAGAAATTGCAAATAGATAAATAGGGACCACTTCAGTGGGAAGGTAAATAGCGCTGCAGTGTCTAGTCATACCTGCCAGATGACCACAGAAACTTCTGCAGAAGCAGACAGCGCTGGCTCTTTGGCTTTGAAACAGAGATGAGCATTGAACCCTAGAGTCGGATACGACTGGCTTTCGAGAAGGGAAATCTTTACTTAGGTGTTATATTGTTAAAAATATGGTTTTGGTATAAGCCTTAGCACAGTGTAGGAGATGCAAAGTTCGAGCACAGAAAGATGATGACATAGTTCTAATATAATGCTATTGGAAAACTAGATCCTTTGGTGGGTATTGTATTACAGGAGGTTAAATATTTACTGTTGAGGTATAATGCAGTCCCAGCAATTTCTCCGAGGTCCTTGTAAATCCAATAGTATGAGCTTTCTAGTTCTAGTGTTTAGGGTTACAGTGTTGGATTGCAATTCTGCACATAACTGTCAGGCAATAAATCCCATTGACCTAAATAGGTCTTTCTTTTGAGCATGTGTATAGAGGGTTGCACTGTTAGTGAATTTGAAGCCATACTTCAGTTTTGTGAATTCCATAAAATAAAATTGTGGAGTATGTCTAGCGTGGGTGTACTTACTACAGAAAATGAATCTGGTGGTAAACTAAGAGGAAAAGTTGTTCGCATTTTTTGTCCATATTGCTTACAAATTTTTTCTTAAATCTTTCTGCCTCATTATTTTTGATTAAATAAAAATTTGATAATCTTTACAATAGATTTTAGAATTATTACACTCATGCATTCTTTTTGTCATATACAGTAAAGGTAACGGTAAAGGTTTCCCTTGCTCAAAAGCCAGTTGTATCTGACTCTAGGGGTCAGTGCTCATCTCTGTTTCTAAGCCGAAGAGACAGCGCTGTCTGCTTCTGCAGACGTTTCCATGGTCATGTGGCAGGCACCGGAACACTGTTACCTTCCCACCAAAATGGTCCCTATTTATCTACTTGCAATTTCTTGCTTTCGAACTGCTAGGTTGGCAGGAGCTGGGACAGAGACGGGAGCTCATTCCGTCCTGCAGTACTCGGGAATCGAACTGCTGACCTTCCACCTCCCAGTCAGCGTCTTAGTGACTTGAGCCACTGCATTTGCCTCCTATCCATGGCCACCATATAAATGAGTATCTTTACAATGTCCTGTACGTAACAGCCATACCCAGCGTTTGCAATCTCAAGTTTATGGCTTTCTTTATATAGAGAGTAAAACTATCTCATATTTTATCTTTTTTTTCTTTTTTGCTAGCTACAGCATTTCCTGTAATTGTTGTTTTGGCCAACACTCAAACATGCTTGCACATATATTGGAAGGGAGATTGAGTGTTATACAGTATAACGAAAATTTTCGCTATACAAGGCAACATTTTTTCAAATCCCTTTCATTATACAAGGGCGGACCGAGTTGCGCCTCCAGGCAGAGCTGCTACCCTTCGTGAAGGGCCTAAAAACTTGGCTTATTTAAGGCTGTCAGGGTTTAAATGTTATAGGGAGGGTATTTTAAAATGGTTTTAGTTTTTACAGTTTTAACCTTTTGTATTGGGGATGCTTTATATTTTGAAGCTTTAATGTTGTGAGCCGCCCAAGGTCGCTTCGGCAAGAGGGGCGGCAGTATGAATGCAATAAATATTGTTGTTCAGTTGCACAGTCGACTCCGACCCTTGTGACCCCATGGACCACCGCCCTCCAGGCACCTCTATCCTCCACCATCCTCCTCAACCTGCCCTGCCCTGCCCCCATGGCGTCTACAATACCATCCAGCCATCTCATTTTTGGCCACCCCCTTCTTCTTTTGCCCTCCACTTTTCCCAGCATCAAGCCTTTCTCAAGTGAGTCCTCTCTTCTCATTTGATGTCCAAAGTCCTTAAGCTTCATCTTTACTATTTGGCCTTCTAAGGAGCAGCCAGGGTTGATTTCTCCTAAGATTGACCTATTTGTTCTCCTCGCTGTCCAGGAGACTCTCAAAACTCTCCTCCAACACCACATCTCAAAGGCGTCTATTCTTCTGTGCTCAGCTTTCCTAATGGTCCAGCTCTCACAACCATACATTACCACCGGGAATACCATTGATTTGACTATGCGAATTTTCATTTGCAAGGAGATGTCTCTGCTTTTAACTATGTTCCCCAGGTTTCTCATAGCTTGTATCCCAAGAATTTTTCTCAATTGCATGTCAAGATACAACATCCCAGTAAGCTGCAACTAGATTAGGTCCATTAAAACAGTAGAATTTACACAGATGTTAACTCACCAAATTCCTGCAGACTCAGTGGGTACAGTCAATTTATTTTAAATATTCCTTAAAAAGAATTCCACGAAAGAGGTATAATTCCTTTTACAGTATAATGTTTATGTTTCTTTATCTTCTTTCTAAAGAACCATTTTAATATTTTATTTATCATGGAAATTTCTGACTATTCTTCCAGGACTTGCTAGAAATAGTGAATGTGAGTCACTTTGCTTGCACTCAGAATCCTCTGGCCAGTTCTTGTGAGTTCTCATGTTGATTTTGCCTTTTCCCTCCTGAGTTGATATCTTGGATAAGGATAAGTGACTTCCCCCTAAAAAACCTGATTATAGTATTATTATTTTAAATTCTTCATTGCCAGTGATTCAATGTGCAGCTTTCAGAAAGGTGCTAATTCTCAGGCACAGCTATGCACTCTATAAAAGAATGAAGATGAAATCAGAATTGTAAATAATGTGATTTCACCATTTTAAAACCTGCGGAAATCACATAGATCTTGCCAGCAAAATATTAATGCCTGTTATTGTGCCCTGGTGGCGTAGTGGTTAAATGACTGTACTGCGGCCAAAGTGTAGAGCTCGACCCTGATGTGGCTCAAGGTTGACTCGGCTTTCCATCCTTCTGGGATCGGTAAAAGGAGTACCCGGCATGTTGGGGGTAAAATGCTAATTGTGAACTACCCAGAGAGTGCATTAAGCACTAAAGGTAAAGGCAAAGGTTCCCCTTGCTCGAAAGCCAGTCGTATCCGACTCTAGGGATCAGTGCTCATCTCTGTTTCAAATCCGAAGAGCCAGTGCTGTCTGCTTCTGCAGATGTTTCCATGGTCATGTGGCAGGCATGACTAGACACCGGAGCACATGGAACACTGTTACCTTCCCACCAAAGTGGTCCCTATTTACCTACTTGCAATTTCTTGCTTTTGAACTGCAAGGTTGGCAGGAGCTGGGACAAAGACGGGAGCTCTTTCTGTCCAGCAGTAAGCACTATGGGGAAGTATATAAGTGTACAGTGGTACCTCGAGTTACAAACGGTTCAAGTTACAAAATTTTCACAATACAAATGAAAATCAATTGAAAATAATGGCACGAGTTACATTATTCCCTTCTCAGCATGGACAATTCTCATGGTGGTTTAAGCGATTCCAGGAGTTACGGTGTGGTCAGATGCTGAGAAAGGATCACATCTGATCACACTAGAAAGGGTTACTTTACTAGGAGTTATCTCCTTTAAAGCAAACCTTCAGTCTGTGCAACAACCATTCCAGTCTAGCCCAAAAAAGCTCCAACTTGGGCACAGATCCAGATTGGACTGGTTCACAGTTTCCGGTGTGTTGTAAACAGCTCATACTCGACTGTGCCACAAACAGTCCCAAATGCAAGCTGTTTCCTCATCTGACAGTACTCTTAACATCCAACAATAATAATATTTCCAGGCTCTGGTCTGATGCTTTTGATTAATCCTACAATCTTCTTGGTCACGCTTGTGCTTTCTGAGGCTCACCCCAAAACACACAGGAGCCCTGTGATGCATGCCACAGGAAAAGCACAGGATGCGGTCCTGGCCACAGAATTCATCTTTCTGAACATCTCAGCATTTTCTGAAAGTCAAGATTGCAGCCCGAAAGTGGCTGCCACACAATTTTAATATCAGAAACGAAAGACTTGCTGAATAAAGTTTCTGTTTGTTGGTTGAGCAGAGGTTTCGAGGGTTGGGAGACTTCGGATGCCTTGCGGTACTTTCTGTCTTATCTGCTCCCACAGGAATTATTTACACAGAATATTTGAAAAATCATACAAAAATAATAAACTATTGCTGGTCTGTTTTTCTTTCATCATTTATAGAATCTAGTTTTCCTCTTTTTATTTACTGAGCATAACGTCCACACATATTTTTCTATATTCAGCACTGATGCTGCACATAGTCTTTACCAATGCAAATTATTTATGCTGGACATGATGGTAGAGATAACAAGAAGAAATGTACTGTGGATCTTTTTGGTTTGCAAATAAACATTGAAAGTTGGTCATATCCAACTGTAGGGTTTGTTGCTCATCTCCATTTACAGCTAAAGAGCCAGTGCTGTTTGTGTTTGCAGACGTTTCCATGATCATGTGGTAGACAAGGCTAGACACTGGAGTGCACAGAACACTGCTACTTTTCCTGGAGAAGCAGTACCTATTTATCTACTTGCAATTTCTTGTTTCCAAGCTGCCATGTTGGCAGAAGCTGGGACAGACACAGGAACTCACTCCACCATGCAGAGCAGTGTAAATTAAATTTCTAAGGTTAGTATTTTGTTGCCTAAATGCAAAGAAGACAAGGAATTGCATAAGTGTCCCATCTGTCTACAGCTAGTGATGTGACAGGAAGTCCGCAAGAAGGAGGAAAACGTCAGTGATTTCTGCTACATTTTTAGGCAATGATTATTTATTTTGTTCACAATAAAGCTGACACAGGCAAAAAGATTAACTCGTAAGGGATACATCCAGTGGTTATTAGACCCATTTAAATCAATGGGAATCACATAAGTGTTGACTTGTCAAACTTCCTTAGCAAAGTTCCCTACTCTAGTTCAGACTAGTCATTGGATTTAAGTCTGAAATCCCAAATATTGATGAGGTTACCTGGGCCTATCGTTTTAGAAGTTTAGGATAGATGTGTCTAGGCCTTGTTGAATCCTGTCCCCCAAATAATCTATTTGTGAGTGTAAATGCTTGAGTTACGGTCCCTGGTGCCTTCTCTTCATTGAGGATTCCTGAATTGTTATAACAGACTTCAAACAATCTATTAGAGCAGGGGTTCCCAATCTTTTCAAGCCATGGCCCAGGTCACGCTCTCTCAGTCATCTTCGAGGGCCGGACAGCCATTTTGCCCTGGCTTTACGATGGGGGTGGCCATTTTGTCCCAACAGCTTCAGAGGGGGTAGTCCAGTGATGGGATGTCCCCGGTTCCAGACGGTTCCCTGGAACCGGTAGTCACATTAAAATGGCGCCATGGACCTTAGGTTGGGAACCCCTGTACTAGAACTTGTTTTCTTTTCTGCACAAATGTCATGTTGAAATGTGTTGCCACCCTATATAGGAAGTTATACATGTGTTTGCAATTGTGAATGCTAAATATTTTTGTGTGTATACGAGACTACAGAGTGGCCCTGGGCCAATGCATACAGAAAAGCATTCCTGCAGAAGCATTTCTGTAGTAAAAAACAACCCAGCAAAACATTTAGGTTACCAGCTCTTTGCAGAGTTTGGAAATGTTACTTTGCTACAGACCGTTCCCTGAATTCCAGTGGCCATGCTGGCTAAAATATTCTGAAGGAGTGTAGTCTGGTAAAGCTCCCGATATCCTTATGACCCTTTGGATTCTCAATCTTGGTTTGTTAATGCAATGCATGATTCTGCAAATTAATTGCTCTTTGCTGGATTTTGATCCAGAGATGTCATTCCACCATATGGATTCCTCATAGAGGGAATAGATACTCTGTTTGTGATATCTGTCTGTCTGTCTGTCTATTTGTCTCTCTCTCTTTCATATACACACACACAGAAAGAGCTTTTCCTCGGGGCTCATTTCCTGGATGCAGCATTAGACTTAAACCACTGCCTCCCTGCATGTGCCTCAGAGCCTAAATCCTCAGCCAGGTGATAAAGATGAAGCCAATGTGACCTGCCAAATGTCACGGAAGCAGTAGGAAAGCTGGTTGTTCTAGGTTAAGTAACTTCCTATCCCAATTCTGGGGCCATTTAAGTTCACTAGGGTCCACTTTGCTTGCTGAGATGTCATCACTCTCATCCAGGCCAAGTAACACTAAAGAAGATTGGGAAATTTTTTAGTGTTTCAATGCAGAGAAACTGCATGGACAGTGGCCCGTGTTTGGAAAAAGAGATATGATGTGGTATTGCTGTGCCCCTGAGAGACTGCAGTCTGCATCTTGGAAGCCAGCTTGCTTACAAAGATAGTGGCCAAAGAACATCTGGTCAAGCTTGAGGAGAGAGCTCTTCCTTTTTTTTTCTTCTTCCCCCATCCCCTAAATTTTGTACCATCCAGTTTGAAGAAGGGCTTTGGAGAACTTGAAGCAATGCATGTTTGTGAAATGTTAATGACCCAAGTAAAGGTCTACAGATTCATTCCTTTTTGTTTTGGTGCATGAATCACATGCCTGTTTGTTCTTGTTGTGTTCTCATACTGAACTCTCTTTAAACTCTCTCAACAGTTTTCCTTCAGTCACGTTAACAAGTATCAAAAGGGCATTGAATCCAACTCTTCACAAGGTATCCACCAGATACTGTCACCAGTTTAGAGTAGGGATTCTCTACCTGCAGCCTGCAGGTTGGGTGTGGCCCTTGGCGCCATTTCATGTGGTCACCCCATCTCCTCCACCCCCACCAGGAAGTGCCATGTGGTGGAGGATGGGCAAAACCACTGTCAAGCCCCTGAAGTTGTCTGAGGGAGCGTGACCTGGCCCATGGATTTAAAAGTTTGAGAACTCCTGGTTTAGAGGATTGATCCTCTCCAGTATCAAGGCCCAACCAGGATATTAAGCCTCTGAGGCAAACAGCAAGGGAGTGCCCTTTCTGATTTTGTGTGTGTGTGCGTGTGTGTGCGCACGCATGCACACACACACACACAAGCTGACTGAAAGTGTAATCATATAGGAAAACATTACATTTTGGACTACATGTGGAGGAGACCAGTGTAATCTATTTCCCAGGGTTTACATGGCTTATAGGGAATTACACTCCAGTCTAACCCAGCAGTGGTGGGGCTACTACTTTTTGTAACTAGACTACAGTGATAACCTAGCAGTCAGAAAGAATGCTTCAAGAGAGACTCCAATATCGATTTGTCATCGCTTATCTATTTAAGTGCAAATCAACTGAACTCCAAAATGTTCTATCCTTTGCCTTCTGTTTCCATCTCTGACTAAACAGCTTTACCATCGGCTCATCCCATCACTTTTGGTATCTTCCTAGTGGTCTTTTGTGGCCCCTTGGTATCCAGTCTCTTATCTGACAGCTCCATCTGTTACCCTTTAGGTGGGTTATATGGCCTGCCCATCTTTTTGCCACATATAGTTCATCGACCATATCATGCAGTCTGCTTCTTTGGCATAATTCCTTATTGCTGACCTTATCCCTGATTGTTATTCTGCACATCCATCTTTCTATTGCTCTTTGGGTTTTTGTTGATGTTCAGTCACACATTCTTTGGGTTACAGCCAGTTTTTCTTCCTCTGGTTTTGTTGTTGCCCATGTTTCAGATGCATGCAACATTAATGGTAACGCTGTCGTATTGAATACGTTTGCCCTCAAGAAAGATTCCTCTCTGCAAAGTGATTCTTTCTGGTGTGATCAGTTGCATGCCTTTCCAGCTATCTAATTGCACTGAGACTAGTATATGAAACCTGTTTGGCACTGGTGTCAGAGTTGTATCTTTCACTACACTTGAGCAGCGTGATCATTAAGGGACAGTTGAAGCATACACCATACGCTAGTCTATCTTTCAGCAGAGGACTTTGAGGTCTATTCAGGTTGGTCCGTCACAGAGGGAATGGTGGGTGGGGAGGCGCAGAAGGAACAACAGGTGATGTGAAGCTGTTGCCTTCAGCATCCTCTGCCCATGGGAACTGCCTCACTCTTCCTAATAGTAGAGCTTGGTCTCCTATTCTGTTGCATTCTCCCTGGAGCAGCTCGGCTTCCTTTGGGTAAAATGCCCATGAGGACTTGATGCTGTTCTCCAGTTCAATTATATTATTAAATATTATTTAACTACAATATAAAATAATTTATGAATTATATTGCTAAATATACATATAAGTCCTAAGTAGAAGCATGCAGGGTATTTTTCAACAGGCAGCAGATCCAAAGAGACCTACATCTGCAGCCGCCCGAAGGCTACACTGCCAGGTTCAACTAATCCAGACTAGATACTCAACCCTTAGTGTGTTTTTCTGCTTCTACTCTTTTAAATTGCAAGGTGGTGTTTATTTCTCATTCATATTCTACCTTCAGCTCCACCTTCCAGGGTGGATTGCTCAGTCAGGGATCGACTATTATAATTAAGGAAAATAAACATTGTCAATAGCCGGAGCACCCATTCACAGTGATCAAGCCGGTCAAACTTGCCACAACATTTATTCTCTGTCCTTATCATTTCCAGTAAGCAAACAAGGAATTAAGGCTTGGTTCAGAATTATTTCTTCAGGTTGTTCCTACCAGGCCGCCTTCATGACTTGTGAAGGATTTTAGTCTTTAGAAGCCTACACGTACATGCCATATGTATCTAGTTGGATGACTAGCGCAATGGTTTAGGTACCTGACTGCAGAGCCAGAGGTTGGCGGTTTGATTCCACACTGCCTCTGACCCCAGCATATATGGCCTTGGGCAAGAGTACATAGTCACAAGGAACCCCAGAAGAAGGGAATGGCAAACTATTTCTGTATACAGTATTTTCTATATAGAAAACCCTGAAAAGAGTCACCATACATCAGAATTGGCTTGATGGTACACAATACAGCTATTGATCTGTTTATTTGTCTGCATGTTATAGAAATATTAAAGGCCTATTGCACTGGTGGTGAACCTATGGTATGCGTGCCAGAGGTGTTACTCTGAGCCCTCTCTGTGGGCACCCATGCGGTTGCCCCAGCACAGAGTTTGCCCCACCCCTCTGTCCAGCAACCCAACGGGAGCACTTTCTCCCTCCCGCAGGACAGAATTTGCCCTGCTCGTCTACCCAGCAGCCCAATGGAAGAGTTTCCTCCCTCCCCTGTTGCAGTGTTGGTACTTTGTGATAAATAAGTGGGTTTTGGGTTGCAGTTTGGGCACTTGGTCTCTAAAAGGTTCACCATTACTGGCCTAGTGTAAACATGGGTGAGTTTGTGGGTATCTCTTATGTCACATATATGTAACTGTATTACTGGAGGTCAGTAGCGTAGTGTGGGTGGCGCCAGGGTGGGGACCTGCCCCAGGCAGCACTTTTTGGGCGTATGGGTGTTCTTGGACTACAATTCCCAGAAGCCCTAGCAGAAGCAGCAAATTTGGCTTACGCCCCGGGCGGCTGAATCCCATGCTACGCTACTGCTGGAGGTGCATTTAACAGGTAATGTACAAGTAATTGCCTCCTGTATCTGCTTGTGGCTGGGAAACTTGTTCATATGCATTAATTGTAGCCGCTGCATTTGAACACGTTTTTCAAATCCACATGCATCATACCAGTAAACAGAGGTGCTATACTTTATCTAGCTGCACCGAACAGTGGGATCTCGGTTAACATAATTAATGTGTTCTTCGGGATGTTTCTTACAACAAAAAATACTTTAACCGAATTTCCCATAGGAATGCATTGAAAACCAAAATACTTTAACTGAAATGTGGCTTCCCATAGGAATGCATTGAAACCCAATTAATCCATTCCAAAAAACATTCTGTAAATCGAGCAACTATTTTCCATGGATTTCTTTTTGTTATGCAATGTTTATGTTAGCTGAGCCTATTTGTTGACCGAGGTTCCACTGTACTTTCAATTTCTTGCTTTCAAACTGTTAGGCTGGCAGGAGCTGGGACAGAGATGGGAACTCACTCTGTCATGGAACACTTGGGTCTTGAACTGCTGACCTACCGACCTTCCAGTCCTCAAGTTCAGCATCTTAACCAGTAAGCCACCGCAGTCCCTGCATATATAGTGTAAACTGTAGCAATTGCTGCTTTGATCAACATGATAAGAGTTTGCCAAAATGTGTCCCCAATTCTTTAGCCAGCTGGAAGCAAACAACAGGGAATGCCGTAGCTCCTAATTGTCTTGTTTCCTAAACTCTTCCTGGCAAATTGGTCTTAATCATCAAGGTTGTCCTGAAGTGCCAGAGGGTTTTCGAAATGATTCAGCAGATGTTGGCTTAGATTCATACCAGTGTAAGGTGACTTGGCAATTTAATATCCACACTTGCACTGCTTTGCCACCTGCGGGAATTGAGTTACAAAATGTGTACACGTGACATTGCTCATTCCTCAGTAGTCTTTGGTCTGTGGCAAGATATAACAGTTTTATACTGAAAGATAAAGAATAGGCAAAACAAAGGATCATTGTGCAAGCCAACCGACCGACTCAAAGGTCGAACAAGATTTTACTCTACATTTCCTCTACCGGTTTTAGCTTCTCTGTGTAGAACTGGAATTTTCCTACCTCTACAAAGAGCTACAAAAGGACAGCATGGATGTGCGAAGTCAACGGGCACAAATGGCATCTACAGGTGCATCCGGACATTACACAGATACAGTATACACAAAACTGCTCAGTACAGTACCTACTTGCCTAATTATGGTAACCTTTTTTTTAAGTGGCTGTAACCACAGGAAATTTTTGCATGTATGAACCAGGCTTATCTGCATACACCTAATGGGTTTCTTTATACAGGTACAGTACCTCCATTGCAATGTATTTATTTATTTAGGTTTTGTACTACTCTTATAGCATGATAGCTACACAGGTTAATTTTTTTTTAACATAAACATCTATCGATATAATAAATAAAACAAGAACAAATAGCACATAAATAACAATATGGCAAACAGTAATGTCTAACAGAAGAAGCATTAGGATGGTTCTCCATGAAGGTTTCTCTGTATAGCAAGGAGAGGTGGAGCTTTGCGGACTTCTTGAGGAAGTTTTCTCCATAGCAAGGGTGCCACTGCCAAAGCGGCATGATTCCTTGTTAAAGATTTATGGGCCTCAACCGCATAGACTGCGATGATGAGCAGATGTACACAGATAGATGTGCTTTGACAAGAAGCAAAGTCCCAAACGGTGAAGACTTTTATATGTTAAGGTCAAAGCATTGAATCTGATGCGGTTGCTAACGGGTTCTTCTGTGTCTAGGCTAGACATAAAACTGGCAAATTGAAACCACCATTTGGTGGGTTCGTTCTGCAGTTCCCTGATGTAGGGAGAAAGATTAGTTGGCAAAAAAAAAAGGCTGCCATTACCAGGGTATGCCCAATTATGAAAATCTGTTGATAGATCTCTGGGTGATATATAGTATGTAAGCCTAAACTCCCAAAGCAAATCAAGGTTGCTATATCTCCACTCTATGACATTTCAGGGCCAAAGTAGGAGATTGGGGAGAATCAACTTCAAATCCTGAATCTCAGAATGCTGTATCTTCCCACCACCACATTTTTTAAATTGACCCTCCCAGCTACATTCATTTATTACAGTACAGTATATTTAAATCCCATCCAAGCAGCTAAAAAAAATCAAAATTGTAATATTACAATAATAATAATAATAATAATAATAATAATAATAATAATAATAATAATAATAATAATAATAATAATAATAATAATAATAATAATAATAAACAGGAGGGGGGACAGAAAAGGTGTTTTTTAAAGCAGCAGAATGAAGAGGCCAAATTGAACCAACATATAATTCTGAATCTTAAACATTTTGAGTGAATTAAAATGTCTTCACCTTGCAATTCCAAAATCCTCATCAGGTTTAAGATAAGACAAGCTTCCTTAATCAGTGATGGCGAACCTTGGCACGCCAAATGTTCTTGGACTTCAATTACCAGAAGCCCAAGTCAGCACTCCTGCTGATCAGGGCTTCTGGGAATTGAAGTCCTAGAACAGCTGGAGTGTCAAGGTTCACCACCATTGCCTTAGGTGAATCATTCCACACTGAACACCTGAGCTGAAAATGCCTAACTTGGATCCCAAATTCAGCAAGGTTTGGAGAACATTTTTTGGTAAACTGATCAGGCTGATGATGAAAAATACAATAATGAAGACAACCAAAAGCAGCACAGGGCTTAAGGTTCGGTGCTGAACAATGGCAGGTAATGGACTGGAAACCAATGCTTTGTTCCAAAACTGACCAGATGGGTTCCAGAGCAGTCTCAAGTACATTGCTACTGGAAGAAACACCTTGTCTTTTACCCATCAATCAACAACATCCACTTATTTGCCTACAGAAGTTGAAGAAATTGCTTTTTAAGCTTAATGGCCAGACTGCCTCCAGGTACCTTGGCTACAGTCCACAAAAGTAACTTGTTCAAGCCCTAGTAAACCAGCAAACCACTGCTCCAGGAGCTGCATTTGTTACCGGTATGCCTCCGGGTGCAATTCAAGGTGCTGGTAATGACCTTTAAAGTCCTACATGGTGGTGGGCCAGAATATCTAAGAGACCGTGTGTCACCCCAAGAACATCTGTCCATCCAACCAGAGCAGACCCAAGGGGCTCTCTAATTGTACCATCTGCTAGAGGGGCTCGTCTCTCTAGCACAAGAAGGAGGGTCTTCTCTGTGTCCACACGACCCCTATGGAACCTCCTGCCAACAGATGGAATTGCTGCCCTTTAGGAAAGAATTGAAAACCTGGCTGGCAGGGCAGGTGTGGGGCACCGATGGAGGGGTGACCCCCGCCTGCTGGCTTATATAATCAAGATTTCTCTTTCTCTTTTAATGGATGGGGTGAGTAGGTAAATTATTTTGACTTTTTAATGGGGTTTTTAAGGGCTTTTAGTTAGTTTTGATGTTGCTTTTAATTGTTGTTAGCTGCCCAGAGTCGTTGCCGAGTTGGGCGGCAATAGAAATTTGAGGAATAAATAAATAAACATTTCAGAAACATTTTGACCTTCAGATTTACTGATATAACATCTGATTTACCTTCTGAATAGCAGAATAGTAAACTTGCTGCCAAACCTAGAGGGGTTGTGGTTGTATGACAGAACTAGACGCTATCTCAGCAAACAGAAGTGTCTCTAGAACATGTACCATCCCCTCAGGGTTAGAGGGAGTTCCCCAAATGCATGGGCAATTCATTTAACACTTGGTCAATATCTCCAGTCATATGGGAAGAATGTTTCTGCTCGGAATTGATGACACTATGTTATGTACACATATCCTGTACCTTGACATGCATGTATGATGAACATGTATCAACAACGTGCAGCTGTTTCTAAAATAATTGTGAGATCTCTGGAGTTACTTCCACAGTCACCCCATGTATTACTAATTCAGAGCCTCCGGAAGTGTTGAGCATGATGGGTGAGGATTATAGGAATTGTAATCCAATACCTCCGGAGTGCATTAGGTTAGGGAAGGCTGCCACAAATGGTGTAAGTAGCAAATGACCTCAGAATGCCATCTGGTTTATATTTTATTCTACCACAAATTTGCTAGCTGGTTCCAGACAAGGCATTACTTTTTGAACCTCAACCTCAGATTTGCCACCTGACCAAAATAGCAGTGGATTGCCTTTAGGAGCTGTTCTTATGGAGGAGACACTGAATATTTTAAATGTAAGGTACTGTAAATAGTACGGATGATAGTGAGTTTCATCTTTAAGAAAATAGGTGTGAACCCGTGCTGCTTTCTACAAGTCACACTTCTACAGTAGGTGTTGTCTAAAGTGCCTCTTAAAATTATAATGTGTGTTTGTCTAGTTCAACTGGTTTGTAGTTAAATTAATTCACAGTATGAGGAAGCCAGAAAACCACGGGTTTCCCTGTCTTAAAACAGCATGCATTAATATTACCTGGTCTATAGCAGGTGGAGCATGACATACTAGACACGACACACAATGCTTGTTCTTCAACTGCTGGTTTCTCTTACTCAGCAACCATTCTAGATTACCCCTTCAAGGTGAGCAATTCTCTCAAGGAAGGGCTGTTAGCATTATGTGACCTAAATATGAGCTGCAGCCACCCACATAGTCTCCTTGCTACACATGGCACATGGGCCATAATGCCATTCTTGGGCATGAGCTGTGGAACTCTCTACATCAGACCAGAAGTTACAAAATAGCTTCCCTGTTTCTGAAGTCCAACAATACCTGGAAACTCCACAGTTTCCATTCTTCTTCCTTTAGAAGCAGCAGCATTTGTAAATATGCCCTGAGATCAACTGGAGCTTCCCTTCTGCTTCTTGCATCAACTTGTTTATGAAGATGTGCCAAAGTAGCTGCTAAGTAGGTAAAAGCACATGCCAAGAATAGAACAGTTACAGCAAACTCAGGATTCTTGTCTCTCCTTATACGTTAACAAACAAACCCAAAAGATGAGCATTAGAGCTGGTTTCATCGCATTCAGTTAAAAATTGTTTGAGCCAGTTCAACAGACATCTGTTCCTGAAGTTGTACAACAGTTTGATCTGAGGGAGGTTGGAGGGGCAGGGCAGAATATTGTGGGCACAGGCTGGCCACAGTATGCTTTTGAGGACCCATTGTTTCAGTGGGGGAATTAAAACACCTGCTTAAATCTTCAATGAAATAACAGGAAGATTTGCAAGCAGCAGCATTAAGACAATTATGAATGACAGTAAATCAGAAGTTCTCAACCTTTTATAGCTGGGGGCCGGGTCACGCTCCCTCAGACAGCTTCGGGGGCTGGATGGCCATCTTGCCCTTCCTCCACTATATGGTAGTCTGGGGGTAGTGGAGGCGGTGGGGCCCCCACATGAAATGGTGCTGCAGGCCACATCTAGCTCATGGTTTGAGAATCCCTGCAGTAAATCTTTAAGAATATTGCTACTAGAACTCCATGTCTTGCTGCTTTGGTAGGTTACTCTTGCTTAGAAAGGATAAAAGATTATTGTTTACTCCTATTAAAGACATCTTCATGGTTTTTCTTCCAGCAGGATTCAATGACTGTGCCAATGTCCTATCTGCCTATCCTGTTGCTCATTCTAAGACTCTGAGCAAATTGAAGTCTACAAGCTCAAAATGTTCTGCTTACAAGAAAACATTACAATGTGTAGCACTATTTTGTGCCAGTAAAGCAAATTAATTTCAGTGCCCATTTTACAACCCCATTAGCCTATATTTTATAAAGCATTGCTTGCTGTGTTATGTGAGTGATGTGTTTCTGGGGCATGTCTTTTTATAGAAGAAGACAAGGAGAAGTGCTGCCTCATGTTTGAAGTGTTTGCTAAATTTAGTTTCTAGCCAGTCCAGCATTGTTTGAAATAGATGTACTGAAACTCTATGTGTAAAATGAGGTCTTCCCTTATCCTCAGTACACATTACGCTGGCTTTAAAGAAAGGATAGATACTTACATCTGGAAATTGTCAGTGGGACTCAGTTGGAAGAACTCCCAGTGCATGCTTTTATAAAACACTTATATGGTTCGCCTATTCTATCCTTAGACTATATTGAAGATACATAAAAGAGCTTCCAATTATAGACTAATTAAACCTAACATTTTAAAAATAATCTGATGTTGTGAACATGATGGTAAAGGTAATTTCCAACGGAGTGAAAGGAGAATAAAAGATCCATAACCTATCCTCGGAGGTTGGAAACATTGCTTTCTTGAACTACAGATTCCACATTTCATCAATCCACATGGGAATTCTTGAAAGTGGTTTTTTTGGAGGGAGTTCTACCACCCAATTGACTTTCCTGTGGTTTATCACAACGATCAGTTTAAAAATTGTTTGAAGTGGTAGCTATGTTAGTCTGTGCAAGCATATCAATGAGTGAACAAAACAACAAAAATATTATGACATCTTAGTCTAACTTCTGTATTTTAATGTTAGCATTCATGGGTCAAGTCCACTTCCTCAGACATAAGAGTGAGATTTCATGGCATTAATTTATATATATCAGGTACAGAGTACACAATGGCTGGTTAATATAACAGATAAGCTTGCAAATCAGTGTGGCTTTTTACAACAGGTAATAACAGACGATCCCTGATTGGGGATCATATGTATTACTGTGAAGTTTGTTTCTGTTAAGTTGAAAATGGTTAGCAGATGAATGCAAAATAAACATTGTAGCATTAAAGGTAAAGGTTACCCTTGCTCGAAAGCCAGTCATATTCAACTCTAGGGTTCAGTGCTCATCTCTGCTTTTAGCCAAAGAGCAAGCACTGTCTGCGTCTGCAGACATTTCCGAGGACATGCATTACACATCTTTAATTTTTTTAAAAAAGTAGATGAACAGTATATCCTGTTGGATGAAGTGGACTTGATCCACAAAAGCTAACATTAAAATATCACTTCAAAAACTTCTAAAATAGTTAGTCTTTAAAGTGCTACAGCGTTTTTGTTTTGTTTATTCTCTGATATGCCTGAAACACAAACTAACACGACTACTATTCCATAAAATACAAGAGTTAGTCCTTAAGGTGCCACAAGTTTTGTGTCTTTTTGTTGTTGATTTGTTTATACTCTGAGATAGATTAATGTTTAGATAGAGACTCTTTGTTTTAGAACATGTCACTCTAAGGTTATGTTTTGTAATTGCAATTGCTATTGTAGATATATGTGATATTTGTAACTTATCTGTAATTATTATTATGCTATGGAATATGGTATGTAAGTGTAACTGTTTCTTCTGTTAGCCGCCCAGAGTCGCTCTGCGAGTGGGGCGGCATATAAGTCGAAAATACAATACAACACAATACAATGTCATAGAATCTAGACCAGGGGTGCCCACACCTTTTGGGCCATGGGCCAGTCACGTGATTCAGGGGGCAGTCACTTTGGCCCATGGGCTGGATCCGGGTTCCAACGCCAATTCCTCCGGCTTGCGAAACCCTCGTCACTCCCGGAAGCAAAACACGCCCATATGGGTGTGTTTAACTTCCATTTCCGGGAGCAACGAGGGCTTCTCAAGCTGGATGGATAGGTGTTGGGGGCCAGATCCAGCCCACACGGGCCATAGTTTGAGCACCCCTGATCTAGATCATGTCTCCCAGAACAAATTAGGGGGGTAAAACCTGGGCAGTTTGTGGGGCAAGAAGCAGGAAGCGGGCTTTGCTTGTCCTAGAAAAACAGGACCTCTTGTTTTGAAAAGCGCTGGGTCTAAGGTTATGTCATAGAATCTAGACCAGGGGTGCCCAAACCTTTTGGGCCATGGGCCAGTCCCGTGATTCAGGGGGCAGCCACTTTGTCCCATGGGCTGATCCGGGTTCCAACGCCAATTCCTCCGGCTTGCGAAACCCTCGTCACTCCCGGAAGCAAAACACGCCCATATGGCTGTGTTTAACTTCCATTTCCGGGAGCAACGAGGGCTTCTCAAGCTGGATGAATTGGTGTTGGGGGCCGGATCCAGCCCACCGGCCGTAGTTTGACCACCCCTGATCTAGATCATGTCTCCCAGAACAAATTAGGGGGGTAACTAAAACCTGGGCAGTTTGTGGGGCAAGAAGCAGCAAGCGGGCTTTGCTTTGCTTGTCCTAGAAAAACCGGACCTCTTGTTTTGAAAAGCGCTGGTTCAATCCCCACCTCAATCTTCTGTTCTTTCGCTACAGCCTTTTTTGCCAACCTCGAAATTGGCAGCCAGCTGGGGCTGGAAAAAAAAAGGAGAGTAGGTCGTTTTCTAAACATCACGTTAAAACGTCACGTTTTCCAAGGAGATTTCATTTCATCCTCCCCCCCTCCCCGTGTGTGTTTGTTCTAAAAGCTTAACCTCTTTTGATCTCGGGAGAAGGTGGGGGTGTGTGTGGAGAGACTAGAGAGAGAGAGGGAGATGAATAATAAGCAAAGTCACTGCTCAGGAATGCGCCACACACAGATACATGCGCGTGCGCAAAGAGGTTTATTTTATTTATTTATTTATTTATTTGGGGGGGAAGGCGGCGAAGCCACGGCGCCTGGTGTGTGTTGTCGTGTGGTGGGAACTACAACTCCCGGCAAGCCGCGCGCCCCAACGCCATGTGCCGGCTGTGTGGCCGCGCGGGCCGCCTGCGAAAGTGTGTCACTGGGGCACGAGGAGGCTCTCCCTGGGAGTCACGTGGTGGGCGCTCCGGTGCCGCGTGCCCGGCGTCTGCGCAGCTGCAGTCGGGAAGGAGCCGCGACCAGGGAGTGAGCCCGGGCACAGTCAGGTTTTGGCAGGCGAAGGGAGAGGTTGCAGGAGAAGCAAACTCCGAGAGGAAAGAAGGGCTGCCTTTTTTGCCCACGCCGACCGACGCGCGGGCTTTGCCACTTTGGGAAAGCAACGCAGTGGATTTTTGAAAGCGGGTTTTCATTTTTTAATTTTTCCTCCCTCAAAGAAGGCAGCTTCCACCTTGTCACCGTTCAGCAGGTGACTTTGCGGAGTAACTTTGCGACAGGTAGAGGAGGAGAAGGCGGCGGCAGCTTCTCGCTTCCCTTCCCTCCCTCCTGGCCAAGTGAACTTTTTGGCTCGCAGCATCCCTTGCCATGAATGACAGCTGTCACCTGAGCAGGATGGCCACTTTGGATACCAACAACAACGCACCAGGTAAGCACTTCTCTTTCGTGCAATGTGTGTGTGTCTCTCTCTCTTCCAACCTTAGCACTCCAGATGTTCTTGGACTTCAGTTCCCAGAAGCCCTGATCCAGCAGGAGTGTTGACTTGGGCTTCTGGGAATTGAAGTCCAAGAACACCTGGAGTGCTAAGGTTGGCCACCCCTGCATGTGTCCTAAAAAACTGCCTCTGCAGACGTGCAGGCGGGTCACCCTGTCTTGTCTTCCTCGTTTCTCTTTTTCTCACGCTGAGCTCCAGGGGCAAAGAGTTCGGGCATTTTTTGAAGGTCCCCGAAGCTCTCTCTTCTTGGTGGGACGTCTGCTTGATCTCGGGGAAAGGTGGCAAAGGGTCATAAGTACCATCCAGGGCTGATCTCGGTAGGTGGGATTGTTTTATTTAAGGCGATCGGGGTCTTTAAGAACCGGGACCGTTTTGCAACTCTCAACCCCCCCGAGAAGTTTTGCATGTTGGAATTGGGGGCAACAATAGATAGATCTCCTCTTGTCCTCATTCTTCCCTCCTCCCCCAACTTCGCGGTTGTGTATTTGTTTTGTTTGGTGGCGCTTTTTTTGGGTAGTCCATCACTTGAAGAACGGCAAGCAGGGGTAGGTGTCAGTTTCGGGGAAAGAGGTCAGCCTTCTTTCGCCTCGTGGGAGAGGAGGAGAGTCAAGTGTCTTCTTGGCCACCAGTTGCCGCAGGCGACGCCCTGCCGAGAGTTTGCCGGTGTGGGATGGGTGGGTAGGGAATACAGTGTTTGTGAGACGAGAAGAGCCGGTTGCTTCGCTTCCACGCAGATTTATTATTATTATTATTATTATTATTATTATTATTATTATTATTATTATTACAGTAATACCTCATATAACATTAGTATCGAATAACACTAAAATCGCATAACATTAAGGAATCTGGGGGGAAGAATTGCATCAGATAACATTAAGATCCTATGGGATGCTTCAGATAACAACCGCTAAAGCCTGTGTGGTTACAATGTATCTCTATGGATCCCATAGGATTTTAACATGCATCAGATAACACTAAAAATCATATAACACCAAGACTTGTGGAACCAGGTTTTAGTGTTATATGAGGTTTTACTGTATTATGATGATGATGATGATGATGATGATGATGATGATGATGCATATTTCGTGTTTTATCTGAAAAACAACTTGGGAGACATTGCGGGGGGCTCCTAGCGCATCTATTTTACTGATTGTCCCCTTTGGGTTCATGGATATTCTTAATTATTATTATTATTTGAAGTGGTAGCTGTGTTAGTCTGTGCAAGCACATCAAGTGGTAGTCTATGCAAGCGCATCAAAGATGAAACAAAATAGCGACAAAGACAAAAAAAAGTGGTTGCCCCTTAATACAGGAAATAGTCTTTAAGGTGCCACAACTTTTCTCCCTCTTTTTTTGTTGCTTTGTTTAATTGGCTTTGTTTAATCTCGGATAATGGATTTCCTAGGCTCCCTTCTTGGGATCTAGTATTTCTGACTCTTGGTTGGAGGGGATCTCTCCCCAGACTCTGCTTGGGAATAGCACTGCCACCTCCTTTTGGAATCCCGCCTTGCCCTAGGATTCCCCCCCGGAAAGTTTCCCTCATTCTCACGTGTCGCTTTGGCCGGCTCAGCCACGTGCGAAGTTTGTTTTCTCTCCTGTCCCCGCCCCCCCGTTCCAATTGGTCGGCCGACCCCCCATCAGACCCAGCCCCTTTGGCTGACGTCACCGCGGAGGAAGTGCCCCCAACGTTCGGAGCTTTCCTTACTGGGCGTGGCTTGCCGGATGGGGCGCCCTGAGTCAGAGGGGAGGAGTTGGAACCCGCCGGTGGGCGAAAGGCGGGGCAAAGCGTGATAGGTCGGGCTGGGGCAAGCGGGGAAGGCACCATGTGCAAGCCAGACACGTGGAGGGGAGCCCGGCTGAGCCACCCGCCTTACAAGGCTGGGCCCTCTAGTCCTTGAGGTCGGGCCAGGCAAGGTTTTTAGGTCTTTTAGAGATCTACAGATCTTGGACGGATAACCTGTCGGGATTTGGGGATCTGTGTTTGTCCTAGTTTATTTATTTATTTATTTAGATTTATTATCCCACCCCAATCAGGCGAACCTGACTCTATAGGCGGCTTACAGAAAATTCATAAATTAAAAACCTTGAGGTTCGAAATTACTTTAAAAAAAAATCAATTAAAAAAAGAATTGAACCATGAATTTACAAAGATCTAAAAGATTTAAAAAGGTTAAAAGGTTTAAAAAGTTTAAAAGAGCGAGGGAGGGGTGGCTGTAATCAATTAAAAAAAGAATTAAACCATGCAGTTCGAAAGCAAGAAATTTATTTATTATTTATTTATTTATTTTTTGGATTTCTATACCGCCCTACTTGGTGTGACCAACTCAGGGCGGTGTACAACATAATTAATATACAGTCGATCAATAGAGTCCAACAGTAAAGGCAGAAACATACAATATATAAAAAATGTAACAGTATAAAATTGCAAGTAGATAAATAGGGACCACTTCGGTGGGAAGGTAACAGCGTTCCATGCGCTCCGGTGTCTAGTCATGCCTGCCACATGACCATGGAAACGTCTGCAGAAGCAGACAGCGCTGGCTCTTCGGCTTAGAAACAGAGATGAGCACTGACCCCTAGAGTTGGATACGACTGGCTTTCGAGCAAGGGAAACCTTTACCTTTTAAAAGATTGAAAAAGGTTAAAAAGATTTAAAAAGTTTAAAAGAGCGAGGGAGGTGTGGCTGTCCCATCAGACCAGCCACCCCAACATGGGACCCCATATTCCTGGAGCCCCACACCTGCCCTGCCAGCCAGGTTTTTAGGCCATTCCGAAAGGGCAGGAGCTCTGTCTGTAGACGTAACTCAGTCGGCAGGAGGTTCCAAAGGGCCGGGGCGGCCACGGAGAAGGCCCTCCTCCTTCTGGCGCTAGAGAGATGCGCCTCTCTAGCCGATGGGATGATAAGAGAGCCTCTCCGATCCGCCCTGGTGGGACGGACAGATGTCCTTGGGACGATGCGGTCTCTTAAGTATCCTGGCCCACTACCAGTTTCTCCCTGTTCTAGCCTCTGCTTCGGTTGAATTGGCAAGGAAAAATCCCAACTACAGTAAAACCTCAGATAACACTAAAACCTGGTTCCACAAGTCTTGGTGTTATACGATTTTTAGTGTTATCCAATGCATGTTAAAATCCTATGGGATCCATAGAGATACATTGTAACCACACAGGCTTTAGCGGTTGTTATCCGATGCATCCCATAGGATCTTAATGTTATCCGATGCAATTCTTCCCCCCAGATTGCTTAATGTTATGCGATTTTAGTGTTATTCGATACTAATGTTATCTGAGTTATTACTGTACTTGGGTTGCCAGCACCAGAACCCCTGCCAGTCTCTTACTGTGGACTAATTTCATTCATTGCACTGTCTCCTGCTTGGCAGTTGGTGAATTTGCTGATGTTGTTGCAGATATTTTGGAACTTTGCATTCATTACCTTTTGAAGAGTGTCTTGAAAGACTAGTTGCTTTTGTTGCTAATTAAGCCTGAAACCAGTTTCTTGTTATGTTTTTTCTGCAATTGCTACAACATTTATATTTGGCTTAATATTCATCCTCATCTGGATAATAGAAAAGCTGGAGAAATAGATTTGTTTTGTTGTTCAGTCGCACAGTCAATTGCGACCCCATGGACCACTGTTCGCCAGGCACCTCTGTCCTCCACCATCCTCCTCAACTCACCCAGTTCTGTACCCATTGTCTCTACAATACTATCTAGCCATCTCATTTTTGGCTGCCCCCTTTTTCTTTTGCCCTGCACCTTTCCCAGCATTAAGGGTTTCTCAAGTGAATCCTCTCTTCTCATTTGATGTCATTTGAGAAATAGATACAGTAGATGGATAGAAATAGAAATGGATAGTTAGAGACTGGATAAAAGCCAGTCTCTAGTCATGGACAAACTGCATAGTTCCTGAAGAAGTGGACTTGATCCACGAAAGCTAACAATAAAAATGTACCAATTAGTCTTTAAAGTGCTACAGTGTTTTTGATTTTGTTTATTTTATTTTGTTTTCTGATATGCATAGTTCCAGGGCACTTTCAGAAGAAGGGAATGCTTCTGAATACTGTCTACCTGGAAAACCCTGAAAAGGGTCACCATAAGTCAGAATTGACTTGATGGCACCTAATTAATTCATTTTAATATTCACACTACATTGTAAGTTGTGATCTTCCCACCCCACCTCCCACTTACTAGGTGTCTGTTCCCATTGCCTAATGTGACTTTGTTGAATGTTCCCAAGGAGTTTCCATTTGCTGCCTCCCTAGGGAATGGGTGAAGGAGCAACCTGTGGTCTCATGTCAAAGACCACGTGCCTGTGTTTTAGAGATGTGGTATGTATTTCTAGCCACTCCCCAGTCATTACTCAGAGACTTAAAGGTTGGCAACATGACACGTCTCTGTCTTTTTTACACTCATTTGGAGGCTAGTCCAACATGATCTGCTGCCTTCTGGCAAGTTTTCTTCATTCCCTGTGACCTACTTGGGGCAAGCCTCTTTCTTACACCATCTGTATCGAATAAAGTATGCACACGTGAAGAGTCCAAGCTGGAAAGAAAGATAGCAAAGTGATCACATAACTGCGTCAGGCTTCCCTGCCCTCTTACTCTGTGTTCCTTGCCTCTTGGGGGGGGGGGGGATATCAAAGCCAATGGAAGGCCTTTGGGAATTGGTTTTTCAGGAGAGGCTATGAAACACAAGGCCAGTTTGTGCTAAAGAGATTATTGAAAAGGTCAGATTCTAGGGCAGTGATTGTCAACCTTGGCACTCCAGGTGTTCTTGAACTTCAATTCCCAGAAGTACTGATTAGCAGGTGTACTAACCTGGGCTTCTGGGAATTGAAGGCCAAGAACACCTGGAGTGCCAAGGTTAGCCATCACTGACTAGGGCCATACTCAAAACCCAGACAGGATAATCACACCTGCCTTAATAGGACAGTCACTTGGCCGCTTCCCAGGTATCTGCCACCCAAGAACCTCTTAGGTTTAAATCAAGATGCAGCCCTGAATAATCTACACCTTCCTTATGTTCTGGGCAGTTCTTCACATCACTCTTCACTTATTTGGTGGGGGAAAAGATCTACTGGTACCTGCCTCAGGTGACATTCCACTGTTTGACACCTTAAAGATAAAGACCTTTTCTTGGTTGGTGCTTTTATACAAGAGAATAAATGGGGTTATAGATGTAGACTCCCCTGTATCATGTCAGCTGTCATTGTGGAGCCAGGAAGGATTTTAAATCTATGAAACATGTAGCATTCAGGCAACACAATGGGGAGAGGTCATTGGCAAATAAGTCTTTTTAAAAATCCATCTTTCTGTACCTGGTTCAAGGGGGAAAGGTTGGGCTGTGTGATGAAACTATGATGCACATCTAAATAAAAAATATCAAATGGCACAAATATTTAAGGGATCCAGGGCCAGGCCTTGTGTTGCTTTGGGTGGATGGTCTCAAGGTCTCATCTCTTGTGAGGCAAGGTGAGATGGACAGCCTAAACAAGCAAGATACGAGCCAGGTTATAATCTAAACAATGGCTGTCTTGTATTGCCAGTGGATCTGGGCATTATTTGGATTGCCTATCCTGGCTGTCAAAATGATTTGCACTAGCCCAGGATTCCCCTGTGACACTTGCTGTTAGTGAGTGTTCAATAAAACCAAGAGGGCTTTAGTTCCAAGGAAGAGATGGGCAAAGTGTGGTCTTTGACATTTTGAGGTGGCCTTTGCCCAGATACATCTGGAGAGCCATGCTTTGCCTATTCCTGACTAGCATAACTTAGTGCAGTGGTGGTGAACCTTGGCACTCCAGGTGTTCTTGGACTTCAGTTCCCAGAAGCCCAAGACTTGGACTTCTGGGAATTGAAGTCCAAGAACACCTGGAGAGCCAAGGTTCGCCATCACGGACCTAATGTGATCTAAATTAAGTTGGATGGCAACTCCCCCCAGCCTGTCCCCCTGCAAAACCCTGGCTGCATCTGAAAAGCATGGGATTGGGGAAGGCTGTGCTAACATGTCTGCAGTTTGTTTGTTTTAACATCTACTAAGCAAGCAATTCAAGGCACTTGAGTCATTCGCAAGGAAGGTCATTAGCTAGTGGTAACCATCCAACTAAGAGAGGAGCTGCCAGGTGGCGGCCAAGGCTCTGGCTTTTGGTTAAGGGTTCATTTGAGCCTTGAACGTGGCTCTTGCACGTGATTTTGTTTATAATCCCTTTGGCACTGATGGCTCTGTTTTTACTTTTGCTTGAGGCCTCTCCTGCTGTGCTCGCCCCTTGGCAAGTGTCCCAGATGGAAAACAACTTGTGCATGTATTATTCTATTTCGTTGGGGGGTTTGTTTCCCCTCCAGGCTCCCAGCTTCACCCCATTCCTTGTTTCTGGAGAATGATTAGGGTTATTTGCTTTCCACCCTTTAATGCAGGAGAGCCTAAACTTTTCTGGCCGTGGGCTGGTCAAGTGGTTTCTCCCACCAGAAGTGGAAGTAAAATGCATCTTGCAATCTGTTTTGCAACAGGATGAGATAGATTCCAGGCTGCCATTTTCTCTGCTTCAACCAGGTGTGCCCGAACTACGGCCTGTGGGCCAGATCCAGCCCTCAACGCCAATTCATCTGGCGCGTGATGCCCTCACCGCTCCTGGAAGTGGAAGTAAAATGTGCCTGTATGAGTGAGTTTTACTTCCAGGAGTGACGAGGATGGCATGGGCCAGAGGAATTGGGGTCAGGGCCGGATCTGGCTGTAGTTTGGGAACCCCTGGTTTACCCCCACAACAGTCTTTTAGCCACTTGCTGCTTTCTTCCCTCACTCACAGTTGTTGTTTTTTAAATCTTGTGCCGCAGTGAGATGTAGGTCAGTGCAGAAGGACAATGAGATCTGCGAGAGAAGAATTTTGGCAGGACGAGTTCAGACCTTGCAGTCGTGGCCAATAAAATAGAGGTGGATGAATCTTTCTCAGCCATGTGCCGGGAAGAGAAGGCTGTTGTCCACATACTTCCCACCAGAACTTGGAAGGGTTATATTTTTGAACTACAAGTTCCCAAACCCCACAGCCAAACACAGCCACTTTTGCAAGCTCTAGTTCCCAGAGACAAGGCTGCTTTGTTTTCATTCTCTCTCAAAGATAGTTTTCCTTGACAAGTCTGTTTACTTTAATGATCTGTTTCTGACTCTGTTACTCACACGTGTCTGCAAGATAGCTCCCACGTGCTGGCTTGTCTCTCACATATGGCTAGGAAAATTCACAGTGTGAACTGCTTAATTACAACTTCTTTTAGATGTTCTCTCCGTTGTCCCCCACCCCGCTTTTGCACATAGATATGCAGTGATCTTATTGTTTAAGTCTGCCTCTGAAACAAAGTGAATGAGTGAGACGGAAGCAAAACAGATGAATATACGAACTGGTTGGGTATAGAAATCCCTTCCTTTGGGATGGGATATCACAGCATTCAGTCTAGGGCCATGATGGTGAACCTTGGCACTCCCAAGTGTTTGTGGACTTCAATTCCCAGAAACCCCCGTGAATCCACACGAATGGGTTTGCTGCAATTCATCCGGCCCCCGCTGCCCTCGTCACTCCTGTACGGGTGCATTTTACTTCCGCTTCCGCGGTGCGGGCCGGATGAATAACAGCAAACCCATTTCTTGTGGATTCACGGGGGCTTGGGCTTCTGGGAATTGAAGTTCAAGAACATCTGAAGTGCTAAGGTTTGCCATCACTGGTCTAGGGCAAAAAGGTTGAGCAAATGTTCAGAACTTGAAAAAGATTAACCATGTTTTGGAGTTAAAGAAGGAATTTTATCCAGGATTAATAGACTTTTGGAAGTCGACGTGGTTTGCTTCTTCAGCTGCATGGAGTTTGGCACACTAGGCTAGCGTGGGAGTCTCTTTAAAAAGAAGATCACTGTTGTTATTTTTTCTAGTTCTGTGGTACCCTTTTGAAATGAGGCAATTAAAATTGTAGATGCCATTCTAAGCTGATCTCCTTATACTTGGAAGGAAGTGGGGGAGCTGTTATGTGGCCAATAAATGGTGACTGGCTATAGATCCATATTCAGATTATTAAATATAGTAATTATATTTGCTCCTTTTACAAACAAAATGGCAAGTCGAAATTTGCAGAATGGATTGTAGAAATGATTGGGTCTGCAGTGCTGGTCAGTATCCAGTGTTTGTGTTTTCCTTTCCAAATGGGCAAGCTCTGTGGCCTCAAAAACAACTCACCAATTCAAAAAAGGCTAGCCCAATTTCAGCAGAGCTGTTTATAGAAGCTGTAGGATTTTCTTTTCTGCTCCGTCACTGCCCAGTCCCTTCCATATTGCTGCAGTGATCCGTTCTTTGACTGCAAAATGACTTGCTCCAGTGGCTCCGTTATGAAATGCAACTTTATTGTCTCTGTCTCAAGTTATCCTGCTATGGTAATAGAGTAGACCATACCGCCAGTGACTCAACACCCGAGTGACAGGCAGCGGTTAACTAACCCGACGATCCTGAGGACTAATGGTCTTGAGTGGCAAAGTCCACAGAGAAGGATGATGGTCCTCAAGTGGATTGAATCCATTTTGATGTAGGGCAGCAGCTTCATCAATGCTGGCCTGGGGCTGAGGAGGACTTTGTGTGCCGAAAGGGCTCAGGATCAGAAAGTGACTCGCGGAACTGGATCAGTGGTACAGATTTCATGCTGCGATGCAGAAGGCAGATGAAAGGCCACTGCCTTATATTCTCAGGACAGTCTTCATGGCTGAACGCCATGAGGATTGCCTATATTCGGATACAGCAGATCAACAACAACAAGAACTTTATGGTACAGATGTATTAGCAGAATATTCTCTGCAACAGTGAGGACTAGAAATTTACCTTCCTTGAAGATCATTGAGATATTTAGGATTCCAGCATGAAATCACAGGATAACTTCAGATATCCTGCTTTAGATAAGCAAGATTGCACTGATGTCTCTGTGCCCACAGAAATAATAATGATGCCCTTTTGTTTTAACTCTCCACAGGTGGTGTGATCAGCTATATTGGGTCCAATGGTTCTTCACCAAGCCGCACAAGTCCAGTCTCTCTCTGCAGCAGTGACAGTTCCAATGGCAGTTGCCAAATGTCCTCGCAACCTACCTTCCCCAGCTATTTCCCGCCCTCACCCACTGGATCTCTCGGGCAGGAGTCTAGTCGACCATTCGGGAACAGTTCAGCTGGTCTACGTGACGATGCCTCCCCTTCTTCTTCCTCATCTTCATCCTCCTCCTCCAGCAGATCTGGAAGCTCCCCAGTGGGCCTGCAGATGGCCGTGGATGATGGGAGACGTGTCTCCCCCAGCAAAAGCAGTGGTGGCAGCATCACAAGTAAGTGCAGGATCGGGGACTAGAGCTTAGGAGAATTATTTCTGTAGACTAAAACCCTGAGAAGACCCCAGAACGTCCCAGTCAAGTTGGCTAAGAGATTCTGGGAGTTGTAGTAAAGAAAAGAACTATTATTATATCAGCCTTTTTGCTTGATTGGGGGCACAGGCTGAGACATTGAGATAGACAAAGGTGTAGGATTGGGGCAGCAAATGTGTTAGGCCAGTGATGGTGAACCTTGGCACTCCAGCTGTTCTTGGACTTCAATTCCCAGAAGCCCAAGTCTCTTGAGTACGTGCAGTAAACCCATTCGTGTGGGTTCACAGAGACTTGGGCTTCTGAGAATTGAAGTCTAAGAACAGCTGGAATGCCAAGGTTCACCACCAGGGTGTTAAGCCTATGATGGCAAACCTTGGCACTCCAGATGTTCTTGGACTTCAATTCCCAGAAGCCCAAGCCCAGGTGAATCCACACGAAGGGGTTTACTGCGATTCATCTGGCACCGGGGCTTGGGCTTCTGGGAATTGAAGTCCAAGAACCATCTGGAGTGCCAAGGTTCGCCATCATGGTGTTAGGCTATTCTAGGCTTAGCATCCACTTTGTTTTCTTTTTGTGCCATTCCTTTTCTTGTTTGCATTCTTAATTTCCCCTGGCTATATTGAAAGTAGGCTGCTGTGGTGGCTTTGTGGTTAAGACACTGAACTTGACAACTGGAAGGTCAGCAGTTCGAGACCCTAGTACTGCAGAATGGAGTGACCTCCTGTCGTCTGTCCCAGCTCCTGCCAACCTAGCAGTTCGAAAGCAAGAAATTGCAAGTAGATAAATAGGTATCACTCCGGTATCTAGTCATGCCTGCCATTGAAACATCTGAAGGCGCAGACAGGGTTGGTTCTTTAGCTATAAACAGAGATGAAAATGGAACCCTAGAGTCAGATACGACTGGCTTTTGAGCAAGGGAACCCTTTGCCTATATTGAAAGTAGTGGAGACTTGCTAGGTAGAGAGCTGTGAATCTGGGCTTTGATTATAATCATCATCCTTCCACTCCCTTTCAGAACTCAATGGAATGGTCCTTCTGTGCAAAGTCTGTGGAGATGTCGCTTCTGGGTTCCATTATGGTGTCCATGCTTGCGAAGGCTGTAAGGTGAGCAGTGCTCTTTTCCTTCTTCTTTCTTTATGCTTATTTAAATCAATGTGTGGAATTTGTGGTGGCACATGTTTCATGTAGCAGAGGGAACCTGGGCCTAGTCCAGGTATTCTGCCTTGAGGTTCTGAGGGCCAAATAGTATTCTTTCTCCACGCTAATGAACACAATACAAAGCCCTGCAGGAGAGTTTCTTCCCAGAAGCAGTGTACATGAACAGGAACTGTACAAGAGTACATTAAAACAAAGGTGGTAACATTTGACCTGCCAAGTGGTGTTGGATTACAGCAGGGCTGGCCAAACTATGGATCTGGCCCTGACCCCAGTTCATCTGGCCTGTGCCACCCTCGTCGCTCCCAGAAGCGGAAATAAAATGTGTGCGTTTTACTTCCGCTTCCTGGAGTGACTAGCGTGGCACAAGCCAGATAAATGGGGGTCAGGGCTGAATCCCGCCCATGGGCTGTAGTTTGGCCAACCCTGGTTTAAGCAGAGAAAATGGCAGCTTAAAATCTACTGTTGCATAACAGATTGCAAGACACATTTTACTTGCACTTCCAGTGGAAGGAACCATGTGACCGGCCCGCTGAACTACATGACTGGCCCATGGCCCGAAAAGTTTGTTCACCCCTGGATTATAGCTTCCATCCTCTCCCCTATTGCTAGAATTTACTGTTGCAGCCTGGTGACAAATGGAGCGTTCTACATCTTCCCTATCTCTGCATTTAAAAAATCATGGGGCAAATGTGACCCAAAGATCAGTCCTCTCTGTCTTCTGTTCTGCTGCTCTTTACACAAATAAATTAAAGAAACCTTAAAAATCTGTTGTGTTAAATGCAGCCTCTTCTTTTCCCCCTGGGCTTGGCTATGAAAGGTTGCTAGTTCCTTTGACCTTTAACTTGCAGTGGTAGCATAGGCTAGTGGCAGAGAGGTCTTGGAGTTCATGACCCAGAAGCACTTGTTTTGTTCCAATCCAGGTTACAGTCTCTGAGATATGGGGTTTGGGTTTAGTTCTAAGTTCACTTGCTTGCCTAGCCTTGAGGCTAACTCATTCTTGGCTCTTCTTCAGGGTTTTTTCCGGCGCAGCATCCAGCAAAACATCCAGTACAAAAAGTGCCTCAAGAATGAGACCTGTAACATCGTCCGCATCAATCGGAACCGGTGCCAACAGTGTCGCTTTAAGAAGTGCATGGGGGTTGGCATGTCCCGCGATGGTGAGTCCCTGTCATGACAGAGGCATGACAATTTTGGTGGATTCAGCATCCGAAGGGGAAGAGGAGTAGAAGTAATTGTTTTGCTCCTCGCTTCACTCGGCTGCTCAGTCAAGGAGGCAGAATTGTGCCTTAAATCAGTGGTGGTGAACCTTGACGCTGTACGTGTTCATGGACTTCCGATTCCCAGAAACCCAAGTTTCTGTGAATCCACATGAATGGGTTTACTGTGCATACAGTAAATCCATTTGTGTGGATTCACAGACACTTGGGATTCTGGGAACTGAATTCCAAGAACACCTGGAGTGCCAAGGTTTGCCATCACTGACTTAAGTGCTAAGGGTTAGCAGATTTTGGGGGGCGATGGAGGGGAGGAACTATAGCAAATCATCTTCCATCCTTTCAGGATTTATTTGATTACAGCCTTTTAATTTTACGAAATAGTAGCCTTGTTAGTTTGTATTTCAAGCATATCAGAGAATAAACAAAAGCAAAATTGCTGTAGCACTTTGAAGGCTGTTCTATTTTAACGTTAGCTTTCTGATGAAGTGGACTTGATCCATGGAAGCTGACGTTAAAATATAACAGTTAGTCTTCAAAGTGCTATAGCAGGGATTTTCAACCTGTGGCCCGTGGCACCATTTCATGCGGGGCTCTCACTGCCTCCACAACACCAAGAAGTGCCATGTGGAGGAGGAAGAGCAAAATGGCCGTCCTGCTCCTGAAAATGTCTTAAGGGAGAGTGACCCGGGCCCCGGCTTAAAATTTGAGAACTCCTGTGCTATAGGGTTTTTTTTGCTTTTTTGTTTATTCTCCGATAGCCTTTTAATACTTTCCCACCACAAAAGCCCCATTTCCACCCTCACCCCGTTTCCTTTCTCCTTCACCTTGTTTGCTCACTAGTTCTTGCTGGTCTCTTTCCTTCCATTCCCTCATCCTCCCATCCCAGCTATTTCTGCACGTGTATAACTTTTTTTTAGCGCTGTTTTATTAAGTGACTTTTCTGCTAATTCTAATTACTCTGGAAACCGCCCCCCCCCCCTTAGAGAGTGCAATAAGCATGATGGGGCCGATATGTAAGTGTAATTGCTATTGCTAATGTTTTCCTCTCTCTTTTTTTTCCTCTACAGCTGTACGCTTTGGGCGCATCCCCAAACGTGAAAAGCAAAGGATGTTGGCCGAGATGCAGAGCGCCATGAACAATATGGCCAACAACCAACTGACGGCTCAGTGCCCACCTGAGAACTTACCAGCAGGACACTCCCAAGCTAACAATCCTTTGCTGTGCCACCAGCTCCAGGTGTCCCCTTGCTCCCCACCGCCCCACACAACCTCCCCGCCCCAGCCGTCTCCTTGCTTCTCCCAGTTTCCTCAGCAGCTGACGCCCCCTCGCTCGCCCAGCCCTGGTGATGTTATGGAGGAGGTCATCTCACAAGTGTCCAAGGCCCACAAGGAGATCTTTGTTTATGCTCACGACAAACTGGCCGCAGGGCCCCCGCCCTCCATGGGGAATGACAGCTCGCTCCATTGGGAGAACAGCTGGTTGTCCAATGGTTATCACAGCAATGGGATCTGTCAACAGAATGACAACTGGAACATTGGCTCGGTCCCCAGCAATACTTGTCATCAGAACAACATCAATGGACATCGGTTTTGCCCCTCTGGCTACTCCACTGGGGAAGCGGAACAAGGCTGCCCACGGCAAGGCAAGGCCAGAGATATCCTCTTGGTAAGTCTCCATAGCACTTCCCAGGCACTCTTTATTATTTGCCTGCCAAGATTTAGTCCATGTCCAAGGGTGCCTTCTGTAATGGGTAAAGAGGGGGATTTAATTGTAGTCCAGGATGTTAAGTTTTCCATCCTAAGAGTAAAATGAGTGGCTTTGCCTATGGGGAAGAGAAAGATTTGATTCAGGAATTTCCCAATCCACAGCTCCACCTCTCTATTAAGATTAGCTTTTGATTAAGATGTAATGTAGTTTTATCTTAGCTATTTTTGTCATTTGACTCCCTTGTTTACCTATATCAGAATGTTAACGTTCTGCTACTAGCTGAGGCTGGATTATATATTCTTCTGTATCAGGGGTTCCCAACCTAAGGCCTGTGGGCCAGATCCGGTCCCCAGAGCCATTTTCATGTGCCCCCCCGGGCATCCAAGAAATAAAATGGCTGCCCCTTTGAAGCTTTTGGGACAAAATGGCCACCCCCATCATGCAGGCAGAGCAAAATGGCCGTCCAGCTCTCAAAGCTGACAGTGAGTGTGACCCAGCTCTGACTTGAAAAGGTTGCGAACCTATATATACATTTATCTTTTACTTTTGGCAACTTATTTGATGAGTTTTATAAGATCTTCCACTGATTCTTAAAAATTGTGTCATTCATTTATTAATTGCATACACTATGTTAAGTCCTTCAAAGAATAGCAGTTAGGAATATATTCCATTCAACAAAACAAAGATCAGCTACCTGCCCGATCTTATGGAAGAACTTGAACTATTTTCGCCTTGGGATTTGGTTAATTCCCAAGCAAACAGGATATGGTAGTACAGTCAAACCTCGCACAACGAGCGTTTCGCTTAGCGAAAAACTTGCATAATGAGCAAGTTTTTCATTCAGCGGTCTGACTCGCATAACGAATTTTTCGCTATGCGAGTCGGACTCTTCCCTATGGAAAAACTCACATAACGAGCGTTTCTATGGGGAAAACTCACATAACAAATTTTTCTGCTATGCAAGTTTCTCCCCTAGAAATGCTCATTATGCGAGTTTTTCCATAGGGAAAAGTTCAGCTCTCATAGTGAAAAATTCGTTATGAGAGTCAGACTCGCATAGCGAATTTTTCGCATAGTGAGCAACCTCGCAGAACGAATTAAATTCGTTATGTGAGGTATGACTGTACTTAGTTGGCCCTGAATCTTCTTTGTCATTGGTTTGTGGTTGATACTCTTCTTTACTGAGTGAGTGTCATTATATACCCTAAATGACACATGCAGGTTAGACCATGAAGTTTGATCCAACCACCATGTTCATTGACTTGTCATGGTGAAATGTCATAATTGGCTCAAGCTGGTAATTAATTAGATGGGGGGGGAAATTGCATTTATTTTGCCTGAGAAAAATAGTCAAGAACAGTGGAAAATGGGATCTAGGAGACACCTGTTCAGCATAGCTAGGGACTAGATCCAATTGGTTCCGATTCCCGTTCTTGATCTAACAGAGCTGTTTTATTTTTTTCCCACCTTGGCAGGCGTGCCCCATGAATTGCCACCCTCACGGTCGCAGTGGCCGGACAGTCCAGGAAATTTGGGAAGATTTCTCTCTCAGCTTCACACCTGCTGTACGAGAAGTGGTAGAATTTGCAAAACATATCCCTGGTTTCCAAGACTTATCACAGCACGACCAGGTCTCGCTACTCAAGGCCGGCACTTTTGAGGTAAGAGAGACTCTCACTTATTATTTACATTCCTTGTTGGTTATGAGCCACCGAATTATAAGAACATTGGCCCTATGTTAAAACTCAATTAACACCTTTGGTATGAGAGTGCGTAGCAGTGCACTAAAAATATAGGGTTTTGTAACATATAGCAAATTGAGAAATACAGTAATAGCTCGGATAACGCTAAGACTTGGTTCCACAAGTCTTGGTGTTATCCGATTTTTAGTGTTATCCGATCCATGTTAAAATCCTATGGGATGGATCGGATAACGTTAAAGCTCCATAGAGATACATTGTAACTGCACAAGCTTTAGCAGTTGTTATCTGATCCATCCCATAGGACCTTAACGTTATTTGATCCAATTCTCCTCCCCAGATTGCTTAACGTTATGCGATTTTAGCGTTATCCGAGGTAAACATTATCCGAGGTATTACTGTATAGGGATGTAGTACCCTTTGAAGATACAGTAATTCGTCACCTTTAGAGCCAAGTAAATGAACCCAAGGAATTTGTTCTCAGTTCCCTTGCCCACCCTCAACTTCTTGTGACTCTTCCTACTCCAAAGAGTTATGGTCTGGCTTCTGAAATAGGGCATGGAAGTGAAATTCAAGGGAAAGATCCAAGATCTTCTGAAAAACTTGGGCACTTCTACATGGCTCTGCTTCTTGATCATGGTGCTCAGGCTTGGAGCATAGAACACACCCATTCCTGTTCTCATTTATGTCTTAAAATCAGTGGATTTGATTTGTCCACATGTATGAAGGACTGCAGAACAATTATATTACTATCAGGTGCTTAAAATTTTAAAGGACATCATTGTCCTCCTCTCCATTTGTGTTGGGTAAAATATCTGTAATCAAACCTTTCCAGATTGGAGTGTCAGCTCAGAAAATCTTAATGCTTCAGACTTAATTTAGCATGTGGAAGAATCCTCATTAGAAACCCAACAGTTCAGACATTTGATTAGCATCTGTGGACATGGAGCTTTCTTGTGGTCTGACAGGCATCTTTTCTGTTTTTCTTCTTCTCCAGGTGTTGATGGTCCGGTTTGCCTCCCTCTTCAATGTCAAGGAACAGACTGTGACATTCATGAGTCGTACCAAATACAACCTTGAGGAGCTATGGGGGATGGGAATGGGTGACCTACTTACATCCATGTTCGAGTTCAGCGAGAAAATTGGTTCCCTAAACCTTTCCGAAGAAGAGCTGGGGCTCTTTACTGCTGTCGTGCTGGTCTCAGCAGGTACGGATTCCTCTGCAGCTGCCAGCATGAACTGTTTTGATCTTGGCTTCTTTTTAAAACTCACCATAGTTAAGGCTATTCTATTTTGCAGATGACTCTTTCCAGTTATAGTTTTGCCCATGCGTTTATAGCCAAGCACCTCAAGGCTCCCTTCCATAATACCACTCTTTCCCAATCAAATCTGTCCTTTGTTTTGAAGCTTTTAGCTGTATATATTAGTCTACTGCCATCAAATACACCAAATCTCAACTCCAAATATCTCCATGTGTCTCCCTATGTCAGTGAGGATAAAACGTTTTTGAGATCCAAGTGCTCAAACTGCAACTCAAAACCCACTTACTTATCATAAAGTCCCAACACAGCAGGGGAGGAAGGAAACACTCCCATTGGGCTGCTGGGTAGAGGGGCGGGGCAAACTCTGTCCTGAGGGAGGGAGGCAGTGTTCCCATTGGGCTGCTGAGCAGAGGGGCGGGGCAAACTTTGTGCTGGGATGACTGCACAGATGCCCATGGAGAAGGCTGCAAGTGCCACTTCTGGCACACGTGCCATAGGTTGACCACCACTGCCCTATATCGTTACGTCTTCACTTCTGCCGCCACCTCATGTTCTCCATTGTTAAAAACCCAGTGGAAGCGATAAGGGGCAGGTCTCTGATGCCTTTTGCCTTCTCCCGTGAATTCAATGGCTTTAGAAGGTTGTAGATCAGGCAATAATATTTTTAAAGGATTGAGTGATTCGTGGCCTTCTAGGAGACTCGAATGTGCTACAGATAGTTCAGAGAATTGAATCACGATGTTTGTTTGTTCTCTCACCTGAGTGTAGTGCTGTTACCCAATTACTTATGGCTTCTCCTTCTTCTGTGTAGATCGTTCTGGTATCGAGCACCAGGCGTCTGTGGAGCAGCTGCAAGAAACTCTTATCCGCGCCCTGCGGGGCCTCATTCTCAAGAACCATCCCCAGGAAACCTCCCGTTTCACCAAACTGCTGCTCAAGCTCCCAGACCTGCGGACTCTGAACAACATGCATTCTGAGAAGCTGCTGTCCTTCCGCATTGATGCTCAGTAGAGGCAGAAGGAGGCATGGTGCCTCGCCCTTCTTGCACTAACTGACTAGACTGCTTTCTGGGCCTGGACCCAGCTATTTATACTGGTGCAGGAGCTGCTGCCCCCTTTTCCTGCTGAGAAGCAAGTGGAACCACCATTTTGTTTTGTAAATATATCTGTATATACTGGAGTTGTGTGAATAGAATGATATCCTTTCCTGTTGTGACAATGGCCACACAGGAATAATATATTGAAATCAAAATGTTCCTTTATGAGTCGTCTGCTTCTTGTCTACTTTTATCTCCTTAACGATTTCTCTGTCCTTCCCCCCCATCTTGAGCGAAGAAGGAACAAAGATTCAAGTAGGGCAAATCCTTGCTTGTGCTAGGAGGGGCAGCGTCGGTCAAAACTTTATACACAAGTGCTTCATTCTTTTGGCAGAAGACATTAGTTCATGCCCTAGAGCAGGAGTCCCCATGGGCCAGATCTGGCCCCCCACCCATCCAAGAGCATTCAAAAAACAAAATGGCTGACCACTTGACGCTATTCAGACAAGATGGCCACCCCCAGCGTACAGGCAGGGCAAAATGGCCCTCGGGCCCTCGAAGCTGACTGAGAGAGCGTGACCCGGCCCTGGCTTGAAAAGGTTGAGAGAAAATTAAGCATGTGCACAAGGCCCACAGAAATCAGTGGAACGTAAAAGGCAAATGCCTTGTTCTGTTGGTCTGACTGGATCTTGTATTAAAGATCAGATTGTCACTACATTTTGTTCCTTTGTTTAATACCTGCCCTCTGCTTAATTTAGGAGATCACAGATATGTCCTATTCCCTTTCCCTCCAAACCCAGAGAGAGGCAACTATTTTTGTGTGTGAGGGAATTGCCTAGCAAGCAGGCAGACTCTCCTTGTGATGGGTAAAAAGTCAAGAAAGCAGCTGTGAGACGTAAGAATCCTAGAATTCTTATTTGCGGAACACATTTTAACACAGTCGTTACTGCTCTCGTTTGGCAATTAAAGAGAAAGGAGTTTTGCCCATTATCACCTCTCAGAAATGAGACGCCAAAAACAGTTGGGGCTGTGAGGGTTGGTTTTTTTTTCTTATTTTTTTTAAAGGGTAGGTTTGTTTGGTTTTTTTTTTAATCATATATTTATTACATAAATATATAGTAAAATAGACCAGCGACAATTACCATAAAAATATCTTTCTTTAAAATCCTGACCAAAAACACAAAAAGGGTTATTTTCCCCCTTCCCCGCCCGACTTTTCAGGTTTTTTTTTTTTTCAAAATCGCACGTCACAGACAAATTGTGATTGTCGTATTTTTACATCAGCAGCTTCCTGCTTCCCAGATGCAAAAAAAGAAAAAAAGAAAAAATAAAAGGGAGGGGAAGGGAATAAGGATGAGGTGGAGAGGGACACGTTTCCCACCTGGTTTTCCCCCTCCCTCTGCCCTCCCAACACCCTTTTCTTTAACGCACCCAAAACCCCTTGTCCCAAAGGTACATTCAAACTCCCTGCTCACAGTTTCTTTCCCTGCTCTGGACCGCGAGGGGGAAAAACCACAATGCATAGTATATTGGGGGTGGTAGAGTGGGGTGTATTGGGTTCCCCCCCTTATTGGAAATGTCCTCTCCCCAGAATATGTGATAATAGCTTTCTCTCGTCCCCAGACCATGTAGTCTGGATCCAAAGCTGCAAGACCTTGAGTAGAACCCTTGCAGAGCGAACTGGGATAGGGGTGGGTGGGGAGGTGCAGTAGAGATCAGTGGGGTACCATCTGCAGAAACTGTATGAGGTATGTTCTCGGCAAAGGAATACTGAGAGGTGGAGTGGAGGGGAAAATGTCCCTTCCCTTAAAACAGGCCTTGGGGATGGAAAAAGAACCCCCTGGCTCCTATCCATAAATTGTCACAGTCATTAAGTGTCTTACATGGAGGAAGTGGTAATGGGAAGAGGAGCAAGATCATCTACTGTCCTGGAGAGGAGCAAGATCTACTACTGGCTGCCAAAGATTTTGGCTTCTCCAGATAGGTTGGATACCAATCCACTGGAGATACCCACAAGAAACGGGGAGGGGAGGATCCTATCGGTTCACGGTTTTCCTTGCCCTGGGCAGTAACGCAGAAAGGCAAAATATGAAAGAATTGGCATGGTGATGAGAGAATTAACACCTGAGGCATCTGAGTTGTATGGAACGGATTCACCCTGATATCTTCCCTCTCTAAAGATGGATGAAGGTACAGAACTCAGCACACCCCTTACTGCCCCAGCTGTAACTAGATGTCTCCAAATACCCTCTAGAAGAAAACTACTATAGATCTCTCAGGGACGTACTGCACATTTGTATCCTTGTTATAAACCCATGTAGAGTCCAGCCCTCCCCCTTTTGAAGTATCTATGTGTGGGCTACCAAGCATTTCTCTTCACGGGTGGGTGTGGAGTCGGGGAGGGGGGAGAGAAGAGGTTACAGATAAGAACTACATTGATTGGTCCTACAAAGTCAGATTTGTTCCTTTTGAGAATATGAATGGATGGGGTTGGTATGTTTAACCAACTTGAGCTAGGCAGATGTTCAGAGTGGAAGGGTTTTCTTTGGCCTAGGCCCGTGATGGCGAACCTTGGCACTCCATCACGGGCCTAGGATGCCACAACCTTATGACCGGAACACTCCTTGAGGAAATCAATAGTTTTCCTGTTCTTATTCTCCACTCTTCTGGGATGCAAATGGATGAGTTAGATGTTCTAAAAGTCAGTTCACAAAACTGTGGATATCACCTGGTCACACTCCTTCAACTGTGTTTGGGCCGAGGCCACAGAAAAAGTTTTGATATTATATTAGGTGACATGAGAGTTTGAGCTGTAGCAATGGAGAGAGATTATTCACATGCAGTTTCTGTTCCTGCTACTAACAACAAATGAATGGGTACACACATCAATTGGGTCTTATAAGTTAAAGACTTCTGCCCTACCTTCAATGGTAAATCAATTCCTTTGCACAAAAAATTAAGGAGATGAAGAGACCGAGGCTGCCTCTCCTCAAAGAAGAACCTGACAGAAGATCACCAAAGTTACTCAAGGAGATGGTGGTGGTCAAACTGTGGAGCTAAGTGATTTTAGGCTATGGGAGAAACAGCCCTACTACAGCAGGATCAACCTTATAGATCAGGGGACCCCCACCTACAGCCCACGGGCTGGACCCAGCCCACAACGTCATTCCATCCGGCCTGTTGCCACCTCTGCTGCATCTGGAAGTGGGTGCATTTATGACAGCTGGAAATGCTCCTGCTTCCAGGGGGCATGGGCTGGCTTGCAGTAGGAAAAGGTTGGCCACCCACTAAGCTGAATCCACACGTCAGTGTCCAGTTGGACAGGACCACTTCATGCCTGTTAAGAGTTTCAAGAAAAGCAACGAACCCCACGATGGGACAAGAGGAAAAAGAATTAAAGGAGCCAGAGGCGAAGGAAACTGGGCATTCATCTCTCCCCCTCAACCAGTATGAGAGAGCTTACGGGCAGTAGGTTGTGTGTGTGTGTGTGTGTTAATGGGTGGCAATAAGTCGTGCAAAGTTCACAGGGAATTTACACTTAGAATGCATAGGGAATCTGTGCATGTTTTGTTTCATAGACCGTTGAGAGAACTGTGGTTTTATATATATATATATATATTTATATACATGCTACAGGTGCAGTTAAGTAGAAAGTTCTTCTGAACAATGCCACTGAAATGCTTAAGAGGTCCTGGTCACTTCAATGGCACATGTACAGAAAAACATCTCACTTACCACACAGACGCACACACATACTTAGAGGGGTTTTGCTCCAAAACGGAACATATCCTGGCAATTTCCTCAAGGCTTTAAAAGCCACCCTCCCTCCAAAACTGATTTTCCCCCAGTCCATACAACTGGATATGCATGGGAAGGAAATGGAGGAGGAGATCAATGCATTATGTTACAAGGAGACGTCATTATTTGGTGTAAGGCAATGAGGAATTAATACCCTGCCCTTCTCCCTTCCTGATAATTTGAGGTGTCTTCCAAAGCTTCAGTCAACATCTGAGCAAAATGCACCCCAAGCATGCCTCTCTGGGCAGTTCTTTATCCACACTCTCTAGCTATATACAAAATATGTACAAGAGTTACAAATTCAGGACAGACTGTACACTGCTTGGGATATGAAGTGTGCCCCCCGCTGACTGTGTAAAGAATAGCATTAAGGCCTCCAGGAAAAGGGGGAGACGGCTCTAGAGATGGGGCATCAATAGAGGTCTTACAGCAAATGTTTTAATTCCCCTGTCAAGGTAGTGAACACATGGGATCCGAAAGGCAATGGGGGGAAACGGACAGTATTTTAAACGAAACAGACAGTAAATACTGAAAGCCGGTGGTATGGCGATACCAAAAGTAACCTCTGCCGCTGAAAACCAGACACAGAAATATCCTTGCTTAGTCACATTCCTAGGCAAATAGGCATGCAAATTATGCCTATTTTAGTCACGGCAGTAGTTCGAGAGCATCTACTTAAGGAAAGGTGTTGTTGACAGACCCCAAGGTTTGTCCCCATAAGTCCAAATGTGCAGCAAGAAAAAGCCACGGCCCCAACACTCGCCACCATCAAGCACACAGACTTGAACACAGTCAACATAGTGTAGCGCAATGCTCCGAAATGATGTGAGCAGACACTGCTGTTTAAAATATGCAGAGGAGAGAAAGCACAGCATGTCAAGACACTCTGTGCATCCAGGAGCACATAGACACAGAGTCAGTCACGCAGGTGTGGAGTCTGTCTCCATAACCCGGTGGTGGAATCTAGCCATTGTTACACTCAACAGAAAATTACAATATAAATGCAAGGACAGCAGGCTTACCGACAACAAACATCATACGCACACACAAGAACTGAGGTACACACACCTGAGTTGATCCATACTGCATACATGTAATGCTCCTAAGTTTGGGTAGTAAGTAAAGGTATCCCTTGCTTGAAAGCCAGTCGTATCCAACTCTAAGGTATGGTGCTCATCTGTTTGCAGCCAAAGAGCCAGTGCTGTCTGCATCTGTAGACATTTCCATGGTTATGTGGCAAGCATGATTAGAGACCGTAGTGCACGGAATGCTGTTACCTCCCCACCAAAGTGGTACCTATTTATCTACTTGCAATTTCTTGCTTTTAAACTGCTAGATCATCAGGAGCTGGGACAGAGATGGGAGCTCACTCTGTCGTACAGAATTTGGGTCTCAAACTGCTGATCTGCCGACCTCCCAGTCGTCAGGTTCAGCGTCTTAACTTAAGCCAAGCTCGGGTAGTAATGCATGGCAAACATACATTCAGATACCAGGCTGGTGTTTACAGCTAGGTATGGACAGATTTGTACAAACACAATATGAAATAACATCCTTGGGCACACCTACGTGCATGTACATATTCATTTCCTGAAGGATGCAAGTCTGTGGACGTTACGAATTGCACTAAACTGGTTCTCTCTAGGAAGTGTCATACTGCCTATTCTGCCTTGTTCTCTGGTGGTATGCTGGTGATGGTGCAGAGACAGCTTTTGGTTTCATCTGTGGCATTTTTATAAAGAATGTGCAACTGGTAATGTGTGTGTGTGTCTTTGTTGTGCCCAGCCCCCACCCAACTCATAGAAAGGGTACTAGTTAACCCTAGTTAACCCTCCTATCAAAACAAAAGGGAAAGTCTTCCACTGAAGAGGACAGCAGAAACAAAATTACATCAGGATACAGTAAGCAAAGCTAGAGTGGTAAAAGAAAAGCCTTTCTTCTCAAATGAAGACATTAAGGAGGTAGGCTGAGGAGAATTAGGTCCTTGATACTAGCTTTTCTGCATATATTGAGGGTTGGGCCGTAAAAGATAGACCAAAAGTCACTGGATGTAGCGGTTATCTTTGAATTCCTGGACAGCTCAGAGGTTTAGGTTAGGAGTTCTCAACCTTTTAAAGCCAGGGGCCGGGTCACACTCCCTCAGATCAGCTTCGGGGGCCGGACGGCCATTTTGCCCTTCCTCCACCACATGGCACTTCCTGGTGTAGTGGAGGCGGCGGTGGTGGGCACATGAAATGGTGCCATGGGCCACATTTGGCCCACGGGCTGCACGTTGAGAATCCCTGGCATAGGTATCTGGCTGCAGAGCAAGAGGTTGGGAGTTTGAGTCCCCACTGTGCCGTCTTGACCGGGGCTGGATTCACAGGGTCCCATACAACTCTTAAGATGATGATGATTATTCTTGACCATGGACAGCTCAGAGAGCTGGAAAGGAAGATGCCTCACCTTGAAATTTCCGAGGAGCAGCCCCATATTACCCCAGTCAAAAACCATCTTTGCCCTTGGGCAAATACAATGGTTAAAGTGTGGTTGAACAGCAGACAAATTGACTTTCAATCCGTGTTGGGACAGAGCTTCTTTTGCGCGCAAAAAGCCATGACAGAAATTGCTCATGGGTCACCTCCTCTAAAATGATGAAGGGACATTATCCACTGGAGACCAGAAACAGAAAAACTAGGGGTGGGGGACTTGCTAAAGAAGGGCTTGAAAGAATGACTGATAAAAAAGTATCCTCAAGAGTCAAGGGCTAGCATTACCCTCCTCTGTATACATATGACAGAGAAGAGAGGGATGAAAAGGGAAGTAAATAAGAGGGCTTTTGAACATTGTACACAAATTTGTTAAAATCCATTTGAGGGGGTCCTGTTTAAAAAGCAAATGTGCAACAGTGACAACAAAGCCTCTATTTAAAATGAAATTGAAGCACAAACACCTTCAGATGATGAAAAACTCAAGACTGGAAGTCTTGTAAAAAGGAATCGCTGCTTGTAGTGTTTACAACAAATTGAGGTGGAGACACAATTGATATGTTTCTGTAACTCAAATTAATCACGGGGTTGTGGTCAACTAATCTAAGCTGCTGAATTTGAGAAAAGAAAACCGGAAAAAAGTAGAGGAAATTTCTGAAGAGAATAAATTTAAGAAAAGCGCTGCTACACGACTGCTAAAATGGCAATTCAGAAGGAACAGTAAACAGAGGCATTTTTATCAATTCACAATATTATAGCCCACAGGATTTTCCTGACTGAAAGTTGTTAGCAGAACATTAGAAAAAGCTCTA
Source organism: Furcifer pardalis (assembly GCA_030440675.1). Lineage (NCBI taxonomy): Eukaryota > Metazoa > Chordata > Lepidosauria > Squamata > Chamaeleonidae > Furcifer > Furcifer pardalis. Next base: position 28,308,847 of record CP126897.1, read on the forward strand.
GAATGTTCCAGAATGGTCTTCTGTGCCGAGTCCCATACGCATGACCCCACAATGACCATAAATGAAGGAGATCAATATTTTTGAGAGAAATGTTATTTGTTTTCAGTTCACAAAGGCTTAAGCTGTATTTATTATTATTATTATTTAAGGGATGTTCGTAGGATAACGGTACCTATCCATTTTAGCGCTATAGCCCATGTACTCTGTTAGAAGATAATTCCCTTATGTGTGAACAGAAAGAGGGAAAGTCTATTTTTAGACGTGTATTTTCATGTTTAAAATATATTATTTCAAAAATCTTGCCACCCTGGTTAACAGGGTGACATTTCTAAATTTTTGTGCCGTACATACGCACATACATTTCTGTCTCAGCTTCAATAGGCTTTCATACTATTTCACAACCCTTTTTACTTGAAGGGAAATTAGGATGAGAGAATGAATCTGTACATACAACAGAAGCATAGTTTTATCTCAAACCACTCTCTTAGAAATTATATATACAGTATTTGTCTATCCCAGACTCGCTCACTCATGCATGCTGCTTACTTAGTGACTGGCTGCTGACTTGGTAAGTTAAATTCTCGTGTGTACTGTATGTGGAAAAACATTAAAATTCAACCTGCTGCCCACCCAGTTACAAATATAATCCATCACTTGGTGTTGTAGTGATCTACTGATAATTGTGAACGTGGCTGAAAAGCCATACAAATGTCCTTTCCCCCCCATTGGCAATGTCAAAATAGTTGTTGCAACGTGGCAAAGATAATAACCCGCTTTATCAGTGTGCTCTGGATAGATTAATGAATTCCCTACCATTTATTTAAAAGAATATAAGATCAAATTCTAGTCCAGTGATGGTCAACCTTGGCACTCCAGGCGTTCTTGAACTTCAGTTCCCAGAAGCTCTGATCAGCTGATGTCCTGATTTGGGCTTCTGGGAAATGAAGTCCAAGAACACTTGAAGTGCCAAAACTGGCCACCACTGTAATCTAATCTGTCAGCCAATTACAATTCCAGTATTACTGTGGCTTGTAGGGCACATTGAAAACCTTTAAACTTGAAATGACATGACTTGGGTAATTTGTGGCAGGATATTTTCCCTACCACTAAGGCTCCCAGATTCCCCAGCTACCATGCCCACTGACAATACTAGTTGGGGGCTTCTGGAAGTTCATTCCCCCAACCAAATTTCCGAACTGAAGCCCAATCAAGATCCATAATTATTTTACCCTCCTTCTTTCAAAGAATGCGAGAGTTCCTCCACTGCTGTATTTGGAGAAGTTTCGCAGGAAATCTCTGAGATGTCTTGGAATTTCAGGAGCAGGTCTTAATTTTTGAAGGCTGGGAAAAATGACCTTCACAGTAATATATACTGATGGAATCAAAGCATGATTTGGGGAAGGACTGTAGGTCAGCAGCAGCATATGTGCTCAAGGACCTTCAATGGAAGGATCTCAGGCAGCAAAAACCTCCTGGGCTTCCGAGAACCACTGCCAGGCAGAACAAATTGTACTGGTCTAACAATGGTCTGACTCAGTGTCAGGCAGCTTCATATATTCCCATGGGTTGCATTTTTAGATATGAGGACACAGCAGGGGATGCAAGTGAATAGGAACCAGTCGTAGTTCGGCACAATTCGCGGACTGACCCTCCAGCTCACAGCCGGAGATCCAACTCAACGAAGCTGCTGTTTATGTTACGACCCATTCCTGACCAGACAACTGTCTCTGCCAACTCACTCATTCTTTTATATGCAGAAGGACTCTGGTGAACTGTATCACTGGTGGTTCCCAGGAAGGTGGAAGAAGACAGAGAGAAAGGTGATATGAACATGGTAGGGTTACAAAGAAAGACAAGAGAGACTCCACGTCCTAGGGGACGTGAACAAGAGGATTCTTGCATAGTGGAAAAACAAAGTTAGATTAGTGCAGGACTACCTGGGTGCATGAAAGGAACTAGCATCCAGAAAGGGGGTGATGGTGGTTATGGGCAGGATGCATGTTCATTAACATTATGTACTCCTTGAAAACCTGCTACAGAAACACACTTTAAACATCTGGTGGTTCCAGTTTGGAGCTAAGCAAACTTTTATCTGACTTGGTGGGTACCAGTTCAGCGGCTGGGAACTTGTATTGTACAAGTAAGGTCCCCAGATTAGCTCTTGCCACCTCCTGAAACAGCATAGGTAAAGGTCACCCTTGCTCAAAAGCCAACCGTATCTGACTCTAGGGTTCAATGCTCATCTGTTTACAGCCAAAGAGCCAGCGCTGTCTGTGTCTGCAGATGTTTCCGTGGACATGTGGCAGGCACGACTCAACACCAGAATGCACGGAACGCTGTTTACCTTCCCACCAAAGTGGTCCCTATTTATCTATTTGCAACATCTTGCTTTCGAACTGCTAGGTTGGCAGGAGAGTTATGGCATATCCGGTTTAAATATGCTTTATTTCCCCCTCCTTTGGATGAGAAAAAGAAGAGGGTGGCAGTTTATTGGAAATACGATCCTGACTCTGGCTGTTCTTTTGCCTAAATTCTGATCTTTAAAAATCCCCCACAAACACCAAGATTTTTCAATGGTGTCTGCCATTGCGTTTCAATGAACTTTCAGGCAGCTAAGACTGGAGACGCTTCTACCTGAGACCTTGGAAGGCAGCTGTTACTCAAGAATAGAAAGTACTTGGCTAGATGGGCCAGCAGACCAATTCCCTATAAAACAAGCTCCGATGTTGACATGCGGAGCCTCTGATTCACTATTCAAAAACTGCAGAGCTCCTGTGTCTTCCTTCACAGCCTAAAACAGTTCTCAACTTTTTAAAGCTGGGGGCCGGATCACGTTCCCTCAGACAGTTTTGGGGTCTGGACAGCCATTTTTCCCTTCCTCCGCCACATGGCACTTCCTGGTGTGGTGTTGGCCCACATGAAATGGTGCCCCGGGCTGCATCTAGTCCATGGGCCGCATGTTGAGAATCCCTGGCCTAAGACAAGGGTGGGGAACCTGTAGCCTTAAGGCCAAATGTGGCCTTCTAGGTCCTTAAGTGCAGCCTTTTGACTGAATCCAGATTTTACAGAACAAATCCTTTTGTTTAAAAAATACATTTTTGTCTTTTATATTTTTATTTCATTTTAGTAACTTTAAAATTAACAAATAGCTTTCATTTTCAAAATTATTAACTACATAGTAGTTAGATTTTTACAAAATAATGTACATTTAAAAGTATATCTAATTGAAGGTTTTTGAATGCGGCCTTATTTGATTAGGCCAGTCGTATCTGGCTCTAGGGTTCGGTGCTCATCTCCTTTTATAGCCAAAGAGCCAGCACTGTCTGCATCTGTAGATGTTTCCATGGATATGTGGCAAGCATGACTAGACACTAGAGTGCATGGGACACTGTTATCTTCCCACCAAAGCAGGACCTCTTTATCTACTTGTAATTTCTTGCTTTCGAACTGCTAGGTTGGCAGGAGCTGAAACAGAGATGGGAGCTCACTCTGTCATGCAGCACTCAGGTCTCGAATTCCTGAACTTCCATTCTTCAAGTTCAGCATCTTAATCACTAAGCCACCAGTTTGTTTGTTTACAGCGAAATTATTTGATTACAGCTACATTAATGCGGCCTTCCAATGTGGCCTTATTTAATTGCAGCTAGATCAAGGGTTCCCAACCCTTTTGTGCCACAGGCCGGACCACCCCCCTCAGACAGCTGAGCGGGCCAGACGCATGGTTTCCCCTGCCGTAAATACTACCGTAAACTGCGGCAGCTTCAGGCATGGGTGCTTCTGACAGGCGCACTTACAGTTGTTGTAAGCATGTCTGCTTCTGCTTCCAGGGGTCATTGCTGTGGGGCGGATGATTTGCTGCTGCGGGCCAGGTGTGGCCTGCAGACTGTAGGTTGCGAACCCCTGAGCTAAATTAATTCGGCCTTCCAAAAGGAAAAGGTTCCCCACCCCTGACCTATGAGAATCAGGTCTCTCTCTCTCTCTCTCAAACACACACACACAGACACTCAGACACACACACACACACACACTCTTTGTCTGTTTCCTCAGAAGAAAGTCCCATAGTGAGGCTTTCCTGATGTGCAGGCCAAGTTGCATAAAGACAGGTTACAGAATATAAAAACACGCACGCGCACACACTCACACTCTAATTTGTTCATAATTGCACAATACAGGTGTTAACAAGGGAACAGTTTAAAGTGTGAAAATATCTCTGTAATGCTTATTTATAAAAGACCTGCTGCATTAGCCAGTTGGGGGTCATGAAAGGTTTTAAAAACCGGGGGGGGGGGGGTTGGTTGTTGCAGCAAGAAGGGGCAGACATAATAGTGATCCTTGGTGAGTTCTCTGCTTCTCTGTGTTTTTCCTGGAAATGCTAAAGTGAGCACAAAGGAACCCATGTTTCTATTTATAAAGGGCATAGTGTACATATGGATATATACATATACAGGATATATCTGTGTTACAATTTAAGTATAAGGAGAATATGCCAGGCTAATGGGTTGTCCAACCAGACTGCAGTCTCTCGTCTTTGGATGCTTTCTCAATCATTATTGCAACGGACATCAATCTGGCCACTTCTTGAAGGGGAACAAAAGGTATTTTGACTCCCCCGAAGAAGCCAATTGCCAGATGTTCCCCCTTCCCCACATTTCAACAAGTCAGTGCGTCTTTTTGGGCAAGATTTCTGAAACGACATGCCCTCAAGATAATTAATGGAGAATAAATGTGGTTCCATGGGGAGACAGCCGGTAAAGATACCACCCAGGCTGAGTAAGCTCTGAATTTTGAAAACAAACATTTAAATCCCACATCAAGAATAAGATGAATGTTGCTGTTGGGGGGGAGCTGAATAACTAAACAAAACTGCATATGCATGCTTATTTTGCATATAACACTGCATCACACATACAACAAACACAACACATTGTCTCCTACTTGGTCTAATCCATGTGTCCTACACTAAATCAAGTCTGCTGAATCCAAATCTGAAGTCGATTCTGCCTAGGACATCAGGATCTTAAGTACCACATATACTAGAGTATAAGTCATCCCGAATATAAGTCGAGGCACCTAATTCGGACCTCTAAAACTAGGAAAATAGATTGACCCAAGTATAAGTCATGGTGGAAAATGCAGCATCTGCTAGTGAGATTCAATAATTAAAATATGTGAAAATACAGTAAAATTAATTAATTTAGACATTTGTGTGGGTATATTTTTGAATTTTTATGCTGACCCGATTATAAGTCCCATTTTTTGGGCTAAAAAACCCGACTTATATTCGAGTATATACAGTAAGCAAATCTTACCCTCTTGGTTGGGTTCTTGTGTTGATCAAGTGGGGTATATTTGCCACAAATGTAGCAAAAATTGTTCGGTTTATTAACCCAGCTGCACCTACTCATCTTTAGTTCTAAACAGATTCACTATGGCCTAGCTGTACTATCCAATAAGATGGTTTCGCACTAGAGACAAACCCTTGGTCCATCTTGACTTATATACCTATTCCTGACGTCAGCTCACTGACTCGCCCAGGCATACCCAACCGCTGCTGGAACATGCATACCACCAGGGGACGTGATTCAGCTGTGGCGGCAGCAGACATAGTGGTAGCTGCAACTGTTTCAATGATCCCATGTAAAAAATACGTTACCCAATTACCGACTCTTTGAACAGCTATAGCATACCTTAAAATCTGTACGTGACAGGCAAATTCTGAGTTCAGATTTTGAATCAGCAAACTCAATATCATGGAAATCACATGTGTTATTCCCAGTAGCAAAATTGTAGTTGTGCAGTGTAATGTATTCTCTTGCACTGGAGTCCTATACTCTGCACCATTAGGAATCCCACAGAGCTCTTAGTTTGGTATTTCATCAAGCTTTCAAGCACCTCTTTACACAAGAAACTTGCTCTATCTTCCCACCTCGCTTTTTAAATCAGACTCTCAAGTCGGCACCCAATTCTATGCTTCCAGGAAACATCACAGCCCAGAAAATAATCCAATCATGCTGCATTCTTATTTAGGACTCCAGGCCCTATTCAATGTCATCTCAGCACAGCACATCCCGATGAATTCCACGTTATTTAAAGGTGATTTAAAATCAAATGAACAAAAAAACACTACTTTTTTTCTTCCAACCCCAATTTCGTTTGCATGAGTTTTCATTTTTTTTCTTTTTTGTGAACAGACCCGTACAAAGATTTTTCTTAATTAAAAAAAATTATACATATATATATTTTCTGTATATTAGCTTAAAGTGGAGCTGTATTCTCCATGCGCCGGCCTCTGAAACCTTCAAATGGTACATCCGACATGCACCCAACTTCACACATAACGTTTCCCACGGCGTCTTCAATGAGGTAAGAGGTAAAAAGGGTTTGTTTTATCCCAAACGGAAACCAAGTGACCAGGGGGTGGGGGTGGGGGTGGAGAAAGGAAGTGGGGAGTAAAAAAAATATCACCCCATTTCCCCTAATAATATTACATTACAATTGCAAAAGAAGTCTGGCTGGCAGATTGACAGAAGGTGGATCTATCACAGAAGACGCGGCTCAGGTGAGGAGTCTGACCCATTAACAATGTTAAGTGCCAAAATACTTGCATTAAGATGATCACAGTCTGGTACGCATTAAGGGTGAGACAGACAGAAGGAAGAAAGCGGGAAGCTGGTGGTCTTTTTTCTTTTCCTTTAAAAATACCCCCCTTCCCCAATCTTTAGAACTGGGGGTTACAACTGGAGGTTCCAGAGCCAAATCTGGCCAAACCCCAGACATCCCTCACCACTGATCCAAATGCAAGAGAGCCGTGTGAAGGCAAACCTGGTGTCTGTGGCAATGGGGACTTGCTGGTAGAAGTCCGCTTTGGGGAACGGGATATGAAGGCCTAGGCCTCATTGCCACCCTTCTGTGTCCCTTGTCAAAGGGGCTGACCAGAGCATTAAAGAGGTTTTGCCTGTTTCTTAAACCACCAAGAACAAACAGACAAGCAGAAAGCAAAATAAAATGAAAAAATGTGTCACCAAACAACAGTGAGACCCAGTTTGAAATCTTAGGCCAGCGATGATGAACCTTGGCACTCCAGGTGTTCTTGGAATTCAATTACCCGAAGCCCAAATCAACACTCCTGCTGATCAGGGCTTCTGGAAATTGAAGTTCAAGAACATCTGGAGTGCCAAAGGTTCACCATCACTGTCTTAGCTGCTTCTCTCTTGGCCGGCTTGGCTGGTTTCGACTGAGTATGCCCACCAAGTCTCCAATTGGATGTCTTCTAAGTTCCTGGAACCTGAGGCTAAAGAGGTGAAGAGTTTGGTTTCTACCCATGGCATTAAGAGTGGGCAGAAGAGACCACACTGGATAACGGAGCACATTAGAACATGATTTCTTTAACCCACTGCACTTAGAAAAGGGCAATGTAGATTGAATCTCGTAGGGAAGCCCCATCTAAAGAAACAGTATTCTCCCCCCCTCCCCCTGGTATTTGCCATGGGGAGAGACACTTAAAAAAAGAACTGTCTTTCTTCTCATAGGCATGACTATAATTGGTGCTACAATGGGACTTGAGATTTAAAGGTACATATAGGGGCATAAGATATAACAGGAGAATGTTTCTGAAGCAGAAAATGACACGCTTGGCACCCTCCCCAATTAGGTTAACACAGAGCTCATTGTCTCAAAAGTTCTTACTGCTAGGAAATCTACAGGTTTCTGGCTTGCACGAGGGTTCCTGCGATCTCCCTGAAAAAACGTTAGCATTTTTCTTGTTTTCTATCTTGATTAAGTGCCATTTGCAAAACACAACGAAGACGACGACGACAAACAAAAAGAAAACAGTCTCCAACCCTTACTCATTAGCTTGGGAGTAAGGAAGAGTCAGGGTTTCCGGCTCCTTATTACTCCAGAGAGAAGGATCTAGAAGAGTGGCTAGGGCAGCAAGAATACTAGTGCAGCAAGAAGTGTATCGCCACGTAGCGTGGGAAAGCGTGTGCAAAGAACTAGCAAGAGCCATTTTAAAAGCCCAGTGGGAACGTCGCGTGCGGCCTTTGAGCTGGGGTGGGGTGGAGGCAGCATAGGCGGGGTGGTGGCGGTGACCAGGGTGGTGGGGGAGACAGGAGAGCTAAACCACCCACCCCACCTTGCCCAATGTGGAGGTAGATTGGCTGAAGCCTGGGGGGGGCAGCTTTCAGGTATAGGGAGGAAGATTGGTAGCGTATGCCCCCTCAGCACTGGAATGACGAACTGGCACCCTTCAGACTCAAGCCCCACAGTGCGATTCAAAGCAAAATAAAATAGATCTCTTATTCAATCACCTGTGTCTCCAACAGGGGAGTAGCGGAAAGGGGGAGTCTGTGTTTTTCAAAGTGCATTTGTCCTTCACTTCGGACCTTGAGCCTCAACCTGTGATTTACTACATTGTTTTTTTTGTTTGCCAAACTACTTGCAACTTTCCTCCCCCTGTACCTCCCCTGCCTGCTCCCTCCAATAATTTAATAGGATTTTTCTCTCGTCCTCTCTCTCTCTCTCTTTCTCAATTCCTTTTCTTTCTTTCTTTTTTTTAAAAAAACTTTATTTCTTTTACAAAAAAGTGCATTTTTTTAATATTTTAGCCTCCAGGGAGGGTAACTAAATGCTATAAGTTCTAGAAGAAAATGAAGACAAGAATAAAACAACCAAACACACTCTGACGTTTCCTGGGACTGTTATGTGCAAAAGAAACATATATATATTTATATATATTGATAATCAAGTCCATTTAAACGAGAGAGGTTTGATCAGGGTGAAGTTAGAGAGGGGCCAATCGCTTCCAGTGCTGTGGGGTCAGGAAAACAGAAAGAAGAACAAAAGGGTAGGGTTGGTTTTTTCCCTTTTTGACGGGAAATGGGAAAATGTGATTTGGATTCCTCCTCTTATTATTGTGTCAAAATTAAAGACGGAGATGTCACTCTGCAGAGATAACTTAAGGACAAAATAGGATCAGAGGAAGCAAAATACATGGGAGGGTGAAGTGAGGGGTAGTAGAAAATATTTATCTGCCCCACTTAATTATTTTGTTTCCAGAGTCTGCCTAGGCAAAAGAAAGTGTTGGCTACTGCACAAATCTACCTTATATTTTTGTATGGTTTCAACCTTTTTTTGTGGTGGCCCAATCCCAATCCACAATGCCCCTGCCTCCCCCAATCCATGTGATTCACTGACGCTGACGTGCAATATTTAGAAAAAACAAAATGGAAAAAAAATGAAAAGAAAAATGAAAACAACAAACAGAACCAAAAAAAATAAAAAAACAACAACTGAAAATCTGTTATGTCCGAGGAGATGAGGTGAGGGCGCGGCAGCCCAAGTCCAGACATCGCCCCCAAAATTGCTCCATGTCCCCAATTCTCCCATGCCACCCTGTTTGCCCCTTTTCCTTTCCCCACACCCTAGACTTCCTGATCCTCGAAGACCTCGAGGAAGAGTGGGGGGAACAGCTCTGTGGGGCATTCCACCTTCATGTGCAGGAAGCGGCTGGCATGGCAAGCCCCAATCATGCGCAGGTCAGTCACCTTCATGAGGAGCTTGGGCCAGAAGTGGGGAATGTTGTGTTTGCGATAGTTGATGTAGTGTTCAAATGCCAGTAGGTAGGTCTCTTGGCATTTCTCAATCTTGTCAACGCGGATTAGCCCGCTGCGGTCTGCAAGTGAAACAGGAGAGAGGATGGGGTTAGGTTGATTTAAGCAACCATTGGGGATACACAGAAAAAGCCTCCTCAAAAACTGTGGTATTTTTCAACCACGTTGTGCCAGCTAATCTGTCTCAAACTAGGTCATGTAACCCAACATTCGAGATAATTCTAACAAATGTAACTGACCATGCAGGTCACAACTTTCTTTTCATTCTGGCTGCTGAGTGTCCTCTCCCCAAATAATTAATTAATGCAGCTCAATTTCCAACTTTCTAGCCTGGACAAAACCTCAAGATAGAAAAGTCCCTTGGTTCAAAGACCAATTTAACTTTTTCAGCTAAATGAACATGCTCCTTTTCAACTTAGTCATTAAGTGGCCAATGTCTTCCTTATCTTATTTATATTCTTTCCCCTGTTATTCTTTTCCTTGCTCCTCCATGCCTCCACTGACTCTACATCGTATCCAAACATACCCCACACATGACCCTTTCCGTCATGGTTCAAGAGATTTGGCACAAATGAGGCTAAGTAACCACCTCTGTAGTAAAGCCCATGCACTGCATTGCAACAGGATTCAGGTAAAATCTGCAGCATCTTCTAGAGCAAGGATGGCCAACCCGGCACTCCAGTTGTTCTTGGACTTCAATTACCAGAAGCCCAAGTCAGCACTCCTGCTGATCTGGGCTTCTGGGAATTGAAGTTCAAGAGCACGTGGAGCACCAAGGCTGGCCATCCCTATTCTAGAGTCTAGAACAGGAGTTTGCAACCTATGGCCCAAGGGCCAGACCTGGCCTACGACATCATTTCATGTGTGTGGCCCACCACCCTTGCTCCCATCACTGTCGGAAGTGTTGGAAACAGGCAAAAACGTGCCATCCTTGCTTTTACTCCCACCGCCGTTGCCAGGTGTGGCAGAAGCAGCGAAAACAGCCAAACGCACCCACAGCTATCGTAAATGTCTTTATCACAGCTGTGGATGCATTTTACAGCATCATTTATGGTGGGGGAAAGCACATGTCTGGTCCGCTCAGCTGTCTGAGGGTGTGTGGAAAAGTTTGAGAACCCCTGGTCTAGAATCTAGACAGAACAGGAAAAGACTACAAGGTGACACCCAGAAAACCAGCGCCAACCAGTCAGAAAGACCTCAGTGTGACTAAACATGAAGTAGTATGACAGCATATTCCAATGGATCTGAGCGGTAATGAGAAGGGGGAAACTTGTAGTGAAGCTGCCCATACCTGAAGACATCAGCAGTACAGCCTGGAGCAGGGCTACTTCAGTGTCATCCAGGTTGAAGGCAGAGAGGGACTTGCCCAGATCAAAGATGGCATCTGATACCACACCCAAGCCGCCATTCTTTAGCTGCTCTCGCTTGACAGCCATTTCACCACTTAGTGTCAGTGTCTCACTTTCAGGGTCATAGCGCACAGCTGCCCGCAATGACATGATCTCCATGCAGCAGCCCTTCAAAAGAATGATCTGGTCCTCACAAGGCAGCTAAAGGCAAAAAAAGAAGTATGAGTCAGTTCTGCTCACTCAACCAGAAGAGGTCTATACAGGAGACAATGGTCTTTTCCACACTATATGGAACTAATGTGGAAGACCATATAACCATGATGGTGAACCTTGGCACTCCAGATGTTCTTGGAGTTCAATTCCCAGAAGTCCAAGCCCCTGTAAATCCACACGAATGGTTTTGCTGTGATTCATCTGGCCCTTGTCGCTCCCGGAAGTAAAACAAGTGTGGGAGCGATGAGGGTGTCGTGGGCCGGACGAATTGCAGCACACCCATTCATGTGGATTTACGGGGGTTTGGGCTTCTGGGAATTGAAGTCCAAGAACATCTGGAGTGCCAAGGTTCACCATCATGGCCATATAACAAAGAGGAGATGGTCCCAGGAGCAGCATGGTGCCATGTTTGGGTGTGAATCAAATTTAAATGAGGAACAATGGACATCAAATATCACAGTTCGGTTATGAGAGCAAACTGAAGTGGGGACTTTTGATTACTCTTTGTAAAGCCATCTCAGGTGCAGGAGATGTTGCTCTTCCAGTCAAATCACCTGGTAGCCCCTTTCATGAGGAATCTGACTGAACATTCCCAGGACAACCATCTGGTCATGCTTGAGTAAAAGGTTGTTACAGCAGCATTGTGCACTTTCTGCTTTCTTCATGGTTCCTAGCACCTCCCTGCCACCTGTATCCTTTTGCCTTGATCTGCCTGGTTCTTGTCATTAACTTGCTCATTTATTTGTATCCATTCTTTTACTCTACAACAGGAACTCTCAACCTTTTTAAGCCAGGCTTAAAAGTCATGCTCCCTCAGATAGTTTTGGGGGCCAGATGGACATTTTGCCCTTCCTCCACCACATGGCACTTTCAGGTGTGGTGAAGGGCCACATGAAATTGAATCATGGGCTGCAGATTGAGAATCCCTGCTCTACAAGCACACATGGCAGTTTACAATTGTGATGTTACTATTTGCACCAACATATGAAACCACTGCGGTGGTTCAAGTGGTTAAGACATTGAACTTGACAAATGGAAGGTCAAAGTTTGATTCTCGAGTACTGAATGATGGAGTGAGCTGCCGTCACTGTCCCAGCTCCTGTCAACCAAGCAGTTCAAAAGCAAGAAATTGCAAGTAAATATATAGGGACCATTTTTGTGGGAAGGTAAACAGCATTCTGTGCACTCAAGTGTTGAGGCATGCCTGCCATGGAAACATCTGTAAACACAGACAGTGCTGACTCTTTGGCTATAAACAGAGATGAGCACTGAACCCTAGAGTCGGATACGACTGGCTTTTGAGCAAGGGAGACCTTTACCTTTGAAATACTAAATGTGTTTTTAATTTTTGCAATTCAAGAAAGTGAGCTAAATTTAATAGTAAAGTAAATACAGTAAACCTTCATGTTACGATGGAGGTCCATTCCAACAGCCTCCATCGTAATGAAAAATAAAATAAAATTGTAACCCAAAACATCCATAAGGATGCATTGAGAATGTAAAAAACGGTCACAAATTGATCGTCGTAACTCGAAACAATTCCATTAAAAATTCGTAACCCAGGATGGCATTTCCATAGGATTTGCCGTCATAAACAGCAGCGAACGTTACCCAAAGCAGTTGTAACCTGAGGTTTTACTGTATAACAAAATTGAAGTGTCAATGCTGAAAACAGGCTCAGTCCTTTGTAGAAAACCAGCTTCATATTTGTTAAAGAAGGCACTAAGAATGAAAAGAAATCCAGAATAATTCTGGATTTCCCCCCCCCCCCCATTAGTTTGTCTCTATTAAGCAATCACCCACTGAGGTTTGGGAGTGCTTATAAAGGTCTCTGAAATGCATCCCACATCAATCTTCTACCTCTCAGCCTCCGCTTTCTTTCCTTCTTTCTTTCTGCAACTGCTAATCTATTAATCAACTGCTGTTTCCATCTTTCAACTGGTGCCATTCCCCCACTGTTAGGGCCTCTTTCTTCATGTAGTGATTCCTACCAAGTAGGAATTAGCTCTCTGAAGTGAGGTTAAAACATGCAGGGCTGATCATCTGGTTAATCCTAGCCAATCAAAGAAGAAGATGAAGGCAAAGTATACTGGAAGTAAAACCTTCTGACTTAAAAAGAAAAGGGCATCTTTTGACATTGCCAAAAATGATCAAGTCTCTTTTTGGTTCAGCTCTATCCATTAGCAACCCAACATTATAAACTGCTAAAAATCTGGCATGCAAGCAATTTTACCTCTGAATCTGCTCCACAGAAGAAGTTCTGTAATATGATCTAGTGAAGATCTGGTGCATGATCGAAAAATGAAAACGTGACTTGTTAGGTGACCACAATCCGCCACTAAAATTCATGCCACTCCACTTATGCTGGTATGGATCACCAGCAGGATACCGAGCAGTCTTAAGGAGAGGGTCATACCTATTTCTTTTGGATGGTTCAAAATCACAAACATTTTCTCCTGCTATTCTCCCACCCTCTGGTATGGCCTACCCATTGCTTACCTCTGAAAACATGGGCAGTTTTTTGGCAAAATCCACTACACGGGTGATGGCTGGGGTAATGATTTTCGTAAACTCACTGAATGCCTCCAAATCTACTTTGTCCCCATCAGGCATGGAGGCCATTGGTGACTGGCCAATGTCTTCGGGCTGGGAGGAGCAAGAGAAAAGGAGCAAAATTAAGCCTCCACTGAAAGCTGATTTCAACCTCCCCTCCTTCTGTAGGAAAATCACCACCCCCAGCACCCCCCAATTTCAAAATTGTACACAGACACCCTATTCCAGTGATGGGGAACCTTGACACTCCAGGTGTTCTTGGACTTCAGTTCCCAGAACCCAAGTCTCTGTGAATCCACACAAATGGGTTTACTGTAAGCGCAATAAACCCATTGTGTGGATTCACAGTGGCTTGGGCTTCTGGGAAATTAAGTCCAAGAACACCTAGAGTGCCAAGTTTTGCCATCACTGCCCTATTCAATTATCTGTTCTCCCTCCCTCAGCCGGTTCAATTTTACTAGCCAAACCTATTGATATTATTCTGCTTATCAAACTGTACAAATGCAAATGTTATATTCCGAGAATCTCCGCTCTCTTTCCCAGTGCAAATTTCCAGCTTTCATGGCTGAAAAGAAGAAGAATAAATGAGTTCTCCTGCTAAGTTCTCTAGGGCAGTTTTTCTCTTTACCACTGGAGAAGGGAAGAGGTGGCACACAAGAGCTTTGAAAGGACAGCAGTACAGGTTATGGAGGCTTTTCCTGCCATCCTAAAGTGAAATTCTGGCAGGAAAACTTTGATACACCATCTCCAAAGTGCTTTGGTAAACTTTTGAAGCTAAGCAGTGAAACACTATCCTCCAGGACTGCCTGAGAGGAGAGGGCTACAGGTTGCAATTCTGGTACTTCAATGGCCTTGGATGTGAGCTAGGAAATTTTGGGGTTTTTTAAGCGATTGCTCCCAGAATCCCAATAGAAGTAAATTCTAAATAAGCCATTTCTAAGCTGTGATAAGTGAGGTTAGAATGACAAAGGCTGTTCCTTGAGCCCAGATGTCAAAGGTTGAAAAGAAGAGACAAGAATCATTTTCTTAAAAATGTGGGAGAGCAGGGGTTCCCAAACATTTTGGGCCATGGGCTGGTAATGTAGTTAAGTGGGCTGCTCATGTGGTTCTTCCCACCAGAAGCAGAAGTAAAATGCACCTGAACATGTGGAAACCGCTGACATATATGCACCTGCAGCTGTCGTAAATGTATTTTGGCAGTTTTGGTGTTACAGCAGCGTTTTGCGCATGCGTGGACATGTTTTATTTCCACTTGCAGGAGTGGTGTGAGTGGCATGGGCCGGATGTTATGGTGCTGTGGGCCGTAGTTTGGCCACCCCTGTGGTAGAGGGTCTTAGAGACAGCAAGTGTGCTAGTAAAGATACCGGAAGTATACGGGAAACTCCTGGTGAATTTTTGGGAGCATAAAGGTAGCAAACTGCTCCTCTATGACAGAGCACAATATGGTTTACATTGGTTTCTTCCAGCCAATAAGAATAAAAGAGCAGGGTTTACTAAACTTCTGTGGCTGCTGGGGGAAGGTATGTTAATTTTAAATTTTAAACAATTTTATATTTTAATGTTTTTACTTCATTGTTTTTGTATAGTTATGTTGTGGTTTTATATGTGTAAGCCACCCCAAGTTGCCTTGGCAAGGGGGTGGCAGCATAAAAGTGACTATTAAATTAAATTAAATTAAACTTCAGCATCATAATTGCACTAAGATGTTTTCACATCATTCAATCCTCAAATTTCAGAAAACAGTTTATCTGGTCACTTTTCAACTCTCCTATGTTTAGAAAGGCGTTCGTCCCACATTTTAAACTTTGGGAGAGAGAAAGAGTTTGCAAGCGATGAATACTTCTTCCACCCAGCTTTTTAGCCTCTGACTTCCTCTCCTTACTCTAAAACCCCACTTCCTGTGACCTCCCAGTCCTGACCTGGCCTGGTGCTAGCGGATCATGGCCGGCAGAGGGCACCCCATACCAGCAATCCCAACCACACTAAGAGGAGGAGGGGGTTGGGTTCGGGGGAGCGGGGTTCTGGCCCATCTGCCCTTGGATGGAGAGAAGAGGTCACAGCTGTGTCCCTCTGCTCAGCCAGTATATAACCCTTCAAAGGCCCCTCTGCAGGTCTGAATCATTTACTATGCTACTGAAGGTGAAAACAATATCTATTACCATATATGCTGATTCTAAGCTTGCTATAAATGCTGACTACATTTCTCATTTTTTAAAAAAAGTCTATTCTAATGTGTACATTGCCCTCGGGCAAAACAGATGTTAAGCACTTTCAAATCAAACTGATTTCATCTACAATGTCATGCATATTTTTACATATGTCCCACTGATTAAAAGTGATCTCACCTTCTCATACTGTGTATGTGTGTGTACACAAAGGGACACACATGAAAATACAATACAGAGGAAGCTGCTTTTAATGGCATTGTTTTAACTTAGTTGTGACTGTTTTAATCTGTTTATTTGAGTTTTACTATTCTACTGCAATTATGCCTGAGGTTACCTGTTTCTTAAATCTACCTGCGAGTTGCCTTGAGTAACTCACAAATACAGCCCTGGTAGAGCAGTGGTTAAACTGCTGTAACTGCAGCCAAAACGTTTTGAGTTCGATCCTGACAAAGTTCAAAGTTGACTCAGCCACCCATCCTTCTGAGGTCAGTAAAATGAGTACCCAACATGTTGAGGGCAAAATGCTAATTGAGTTGTGAACCGCCCAGAGTGCACTGAGCACTATGGAGTGGTATATAAATGTAACTCCTACTGCTATTGAGCCCCTCCTCTTAATATGGAAGGGGTTAAACACTAGGGGTGGTGAACTGATTGTCATTTGATCTCAAAAGCATTACTGTCCAGCTCCTGATACTCTCTCAAATTTTAATCGAGGGAAAGAAAAAAAAGTACACTCTATTGTTATAGTCCCACTAATTTAGTTGCCATCAAGGCCTAGTTCAATAAGTATTTAACAGTGATGGCAAACGTGCGCCAGAGGTGGCACTCGGAGCCCTCTCTGTGAGTATCCATGTAGTCACCCCAGCAGAGTTCACCCTACCCCTCTGCCTAGCAACCCAATGGGAGCGCTTCCTCCCTCCCCCAGCACAGAGTTCACCCCACTCCTCTGCCCAGCAGCCCAATCAGAGCGCTTCCTCCCTCCCCCCAAAACAGAGTTTGTCCCACCCCTCTGCCCAGCAGCCCAATGGGAGCGTTTATTTCCTCTCCTGTTGCTATGTTGGCACTTTGCGATAAATGTTTTTTGGATTGCAGTTTGGGCCCTCAGTTTCTAAAAAGTTCGCCACCACTGGTATATAAAGAGTAAAACCTGCTTCTAGATTTAAACCACTCTCCAGAAAGACTCAATCCAATCTCCATGGCCAGATAAGTCTCCACCTCAAGAAATCCTTTGTTCATTGACACTTCCAGAGAAAGAGGCAAGAGCTTCACTTTTGTCTAAACAAAGTTGCAGAGGGACAACAGCCAGGGTTGCTATTCTCAAGGAATAAGCATTACTGAAAGAAGTTATTGAAAACAATCCTAGAGGTTTGGGTTTGTTTGCCAAGAATTTCCAACACTGTATCACTGGGTGGGGAGAGTTCCAGAAATAACTTCAGTTTCAGTTGGAAAATAGGGCTGATCAACTTTGTCTACTTCTTCTTTTGCTGTATCCGAATCCGAATATTGGCGATCCTCATGGCAATCAGCCATGAAGACTGTCCTGAGAATATAATGCAGAGGCTTTCATCTGCCTTCTGCATCGCAGTGTGACATGTGTACCATTGATTCAGTTCCACTTCCACGAGTCACTTTCTGGTCCTGAGCCCTTTTGCCATGTAAAGTCCTTATAAGCCCCAAGCCAATATTGATGAAGCTGCTGCCCTCCATCAAGATGGATTCAAGTGGGATTTAATCCACTTGGGGACCATCAACCTTCCCTGTGGACTTCGGGCACCCAAGGCCGTTGGTCCTCCAGGTTAATTAACTGCCACCTAACACTAAGTGTTGGGTTGCTGGCAGTATGGTCTACTCTATTACCACAGCAGGAGGTGAGACAATACTAGTAATGAGACAGAAAGATTAACCTAAATTATCTGTGCTAAAGCCTACAGAATCTCATAAAAAGGGAAACTCAAATCCAAAAACTGTTGGACCCATTTTCAGGATGTTTTAGAAAAGATTATACAGTATGAATATATTGTCTCATACTACAGAATTTGAATTTATAATCCTTACCCTACAATGGGATCTTTAAACTATAACACATTTCATGATAATAACATAGGCCTTTGCTGAAAACAAAAGCATATAATAATAATATAAATCCAGGCTCTACTGATTTGCAGACTACACAACAGGAAACTTCAGAACTAAATACTTTTTGTTTTGTTTTTCACATACAAAAAACAAGCTTGTCACAGAGAAAACAAGGCTACCATTTCCCCCCTGGTACTTAATTTTTTATGAGCAGAGTGGCTTTGCCATACCAATCACATAATGCAGGGGTTTCCAACCATGTCATGCCATTGGGCCATATACCCTGGGCAGTTGAACGGGCTGATCACATGGCTCCTCCCTCCATAAACCAAATCCGCGGCTGTCATAAACGCGTTTACGACAGCCACGGGTACGTTTACAGCAGCAGTTGTGGCTGGCGCAAGTGCGTTTACGCATGCAGGGCACATTTTACAGCTGTTGTAAACACGTCTGCTGCCACTTCAAGTAGTGACGAGGGCAGCAGCAGGCCACATGAAATGGTGCCGTGGGCTGAGGCCAACCAGTGGGCCATAAGTTGGCCACCCCTGTCATAATGGTTTCGTTTTACTTTCTCAATTGCTCTTCAAGTTTATTTAGTGGCCAGAATGCAAATTTCATTTCTTTCAACAGGATTGACAGGGCGTCCCAAAAGTTGTCATACAGAGGCAAAATTGTATTAACAACAGATATTCTGTAACGTGTAGAGAATATTTTTTAACAAAAATTTGGGATAACTAATATTAACTGTTGGAAACAAAATGTATAATCATTATTAATCTTCTATCAAATAAATATTCTGGTAGGGAAAAGAACAATCTGTCTATAGAAGAGATTTTTCAGAAGCCTCATTATCTGTGAGGAGACAGAATCCGAAGCTATTGCCCGAAAAAAAGAATGACAGACAGGATATATCTTTGAGAAAGTCTGAAAATAGATTTTTTGTGGCTCTACCTCTAAATCTTGAAACTATACAATATATGATATTTTCTTTAAAAGTGACTGTTGCAGAACCTGAAGAATTCCAAGAATTAAAAAGTAAGCATTACGAAACTGACAATATATAGTTACTGAAGTCCTAAGACACACGGTTAAATAATGAAAGCTTTGACAGAAACCTGTACTTTTTGCTACTTTTAGGAGGGCAGAAATCTACAACTTTTATTATTCTTATATATGAGATATTTGCTTTGACACTTCTGTAGTGACTGGTGTTGCCCTGGATCTAGTCTTGTGAATGCCATTAGCCTCCCACCTCACTCCTTGGATCTTCCCTTTTTGCAACTCATTGGTATAGATCAGGGGTTCCTAGCCTAAGGTCCATGGGCTATATCCAGCCCATGGCACCATTTCATGTGGCCTCCCCCCCCAAGGGTATTTGAGAAACAAAATGGCCACCATTTTGAAGCTGTTGGGCATTATTCTTTGAGCTGTGATCCATAAAGGTACCTTACAAGAAAGCCTTACAAGAAATTAGGAGACACTCTATGACAGAACTTTGCTTATCATATCCACGGCCACATTTACCAGGAATTTCCGCTTCTGTTTCCAGTGGCTGCCTTGGGCATTGGTACTGCGGTGTGCCTCTGTGGCAATGTGGATCAGCTCCCACTCTTCTGCACTTGGCTCTGGCCGATGTTGAATGGATTTTATCATTTCTTCTTTGCGCCGTCTCTCCCGATTCTCTTCAATCAGCTTCCTCTTGGCTACCCTCTTGGAGTCATCCAACACCACTAGGAGGTGGCAAAGAATGGAGAGGTGTGAATGGAGGCTGGGGCCTCATACATAGCCAACTAGAACTCTGTAAAGGCACCTGATGCAATCTGGAGACCATTGTGGCCACCATCAGTGGGCCCCAATGGCCTTATGGGAAAGTACTCTGATTGGTAGACTCCTGGGACACCTTATACAATTCTGAAGTACTTGCTTAGAGCCTTGATGTTCTCATGATCTTTCAAGTGCTGAATATATAAAAATTCTATGTGCCAAAAGTACACCCCACCCCTGGTCACCCAAACACATGCCCATTCCTGGCCCTATTCCTTCTCCTGGTGTCTCTGATAAGGTACTAAGAACACCCCTCTTCCTCATCTTTCCAACCCCACAGCCCTCCATAGTGGGCACAAAGCCCTTACAGTCCATGGCCATGCCAACGGCAATGCACTTCTTGAATCGGCAGAGCTGGCACTGGTTGCGGGTGATCTTGTCAATGATGCAGGAGCCATCGTATTTGCAAGAGTATGCCGGGTGCAGGTTCTTCTGGATGGTTCGTCGGAAAAAGCCCTGTGAGGGGAGAATGAAATGAGAATGAAAAAGTCATAGGACGACGGACTGACTGCACTTCCTTCCACAAACCAAGACCTACCCAGTGCCTATCCATCTGCATTCATAACACTGCACAACAACGATTTTGCTACTGGGAATAACACATGTGATTTACATGATATTGAGTGTGCTGATTCAAAATCTGAACTCAGAATTTGCCTAGCATGTACAGATTTTAAGTTATAAGCATGCTATAGCTATTCAAATGTTTGGTAATTGGGTAATGTATTCTTATATGGGAACATTATAACAGTTGCAGCTACCACTATGACTGCTGCTTCCTCACCTGAATCATGTCCTCAGGTGGCATGCATGTTCCAGCAGGGACTGTGCATGTATGGGCAAGTCAGTGAGCTGATGTCAGAAATAGGTATATAAGTCAAGATGGACCAAGGGCTTGTCTCTAGAGTGAAACCATCTTATCGGATAGTATAGCTAAGCCATAGTGAATCTGTTTTGAGCTAGAGATAAATAGGTGCAGCTGTGTTAATAAACTGGACAATCGTGTCTATATGCAAAATTAAATTAAAATCCTGATGTCCTAGGCAGAATCGGATTTCAGATTTGGATTCAGCGCACTTGATTTAATATAGGACACATGGCTTAGACCAAGTAGCAGACAATATATATTATTTTGTGATGCAGTGTATCTAACTAAGTGGGTAAAGATCCACAGAGGTCCTATCAGTGCCCTTCCCCATGGCATTCAGCTGAACCCTTTTGCTATTCTGACAACAATTCAAGAAGTATACCGATGTCCTATTCTGTGTTTATACACCTTCAGGGCCAATGGTATGTTTCAAGGGAAGTCTAGTTTATGTGCACCAATTTGCCTTCATCAACTTGACATCTTTCAGATGTTTAGGGCTACCGGTGCCTAAACCCGTGTTAAGCTTGGCTCCCAAATAACACAGGAGCTGCAATTCAAAACACCTAAAGGGGACGAGACTAAGGAACCAGAATACACTACCTCTGGTGAAATGGGTGCAGCTACACTAACAGCAGGAAGCAAGTTCATGTGAGTCACTTTGGAAAGAGTGGCCTTTATTAGAACAATTTAAAGAAGCACGGCCAGTCACAGGCCAGTCACATATATATAAATTTTAAATGTAATAGACCAAGGGTGCCTAAACTTTTCAGGCTGCAGGTCTGTCACGTGATTCAGGGAGCCGGTCACTATGTCCTGGGGGCCGGATGCGGCCCCCAATGCAAATTAATCTGGCTCACATCTGGCCCCAGGCTGTAGTTTGAACACCCCTGTAATGGACTATTGTTGATGCTCTATATCAGTTATTTTAAAAAATTCTTTGCCTTCTCATAAAGGGCCGATTCAGAAACTGCCTGCAGTGAAGCTACCGCCATGGATTCAACAAATTCAAACTGGAAGACTTATTCTGGCTCAGTTCCAGCAATCACATGTGTTGGAACAGATCCAAATCAGGCCAATGCTACCCACTAGAAAAGTGGAAGCCTTTTGATTAGGGACCAGAACGGTGTGGGTAAAAATGCTCCGGGGACAGTCTGGTGCTCTCTAACAAAGATGTTGTCTGGTCACCATGTTTAAGGACATGCCAGGCCACCCCTGCAGTGCTGAAAACAACAGGCTAAACATTCCATCTAGTTGACCTCAGAGTCTTCAAGACATTTTGGTGTCACAGAGGAAGAAGATCCAAATCAGTCCTGCTTGTCCTCCAAAGTGATAAATATAGGGCTAGCGTTACTGAGGAAAAATTTTCCCTCCTACTGTGCCCTTGTCCTGCTCTCGTTCCATTCAGCAAGGTTATGGAGAAAAACATATTGGTGAATTGAGCATGAGCTAGATCTGCACACCATGAAACCTTAAACAAAGAGAATGAGAATCTTGGGCTTCCCAGATGTTTTTGACTTTCACTCCCACAACCCATGATTATCGGCTATGGTAGTGAGGCATCTAGAAGTTGATCCACAAAATCTAGGGCACTAAGGATTCCCCACTTTTGTCATAATTTAAACCCCAAATTGCCACTGTTTCATACTAAGGACCCATTCTTAACCATTGCGTGCCAGTAGAGCTATACATCCAATTCTGTGAGGGATTCTTAGTATTCTAGGTAAAAGTCAGCCTTGCTCGAAAGCCAGTCATATGCGACTCTAAGAGTTCAGTGCTCATCTCCATTTATAGCCAATGAGCCAGCACTATTTGCAAACATCTCCATAGTCACATGGCAGGCATGAAACATTGTTTACCTTCTCACCAAAGTGGTACCTATTTATCTACTTGCAATTTCTCATTTTCAAACTGCTAGGTTGGCAGGAGTTGGGATAGAGATGGGAGCTAACTCTGTTGTGCAGTACTAAAGTCTCAAACTGCTGACTTGCCAACCTTCCAGTTGTCAAGTTCAGCGTCTTAACCACTAAGCCATTTTAACGGTTACTAAAACATCCATTACGTTTATATTCTGCTGTTGATTATAAATCATCTTAAGTCATCTTTGCCTGCACTATAGAGTACAATTTTACATTACTACAATACACATTTGGGCTTTCCTTTCATATTTTGTCCACTTTTCTCCTTCCCTCTCTTTGCTCTTAAATTAATGCTACTGGCAAGTTCCCTTTCAGGGGCAGGTTCTACCAAGAAGAAATAAACACATTATAATTCTTTCCCCCAAATGACCCCAAAACAGGAATTCTGGTTTACCATCTGATACCTCACTGTGAGACAGAAGAAAACCTTTTGTTGAACTCATGATAATTCTCTTTTGCTAATGCTATCTGGTGCAACACGTTGTTAGACCACATTAAAGCAACTCTCAAGCCACAATACTAGTGTGTAAAAAACAAAAGGGAAGGGGTGTCTCAATTAACTTTCAGGACACAAAGAAGTGGGTTCCAGGAGCAGAAAAAATGTTTAGAGGTAAGGGGAGGAAAAACAACTACCGTATATACTTGAGTATAAGCCGACCCAAATATAAGCAAAGATACCTAATTTTGACCTGAAAACCCCGGAAAATAGATTGACCCGAATATAAGCCAAAGGTGGGAAATGCAACAGCTGCTAGTGAGTTTCTATAATCAAAATACATGAAAACATGTTAAAATTAATTAAATTGTTGGCACATCTCAATCTGGCACTGTTCTGGTACCCTTGTGGTCATTGACCAGAGTATAAGCCGAGTCCCCTTTTTGTGGCTGAAAAACTCGGCTTATACTTAAGTATATACGGTACCTAATGAGTAAAAAAAGTACTTGTCTATGGTCAGAAGTACTTTTGCCTTTGTTACAGACTGCACAAGTTCTCCTTAACCCTGACACTAAAATCAACTGGTAGGATGCTCTTATTCAAAATTAAATGGTGAGGTAGATACCAATCTCCATACAGATTCTACCTAATGATCTCTGTGAATCCTTCTCCATCCACAAAAAAGGGATACAAATGTCCACCAGACTCAAACGCCAGAAGAGGACATTCTTCCAGCAATTCCCAGGAGCATAATTCTGCATTCTAAGGGTCAGACTAAACATGGACGTGATCATAAAGCATGTACTTCCTGTTCACTCATAAAGAAAGGGAGGGGGTTGCCTAAACGTTACATCAAAGCGGGGACAGAAGAGAAAGGAGAGAAAAAAGAGTCCCCGCAAT
Organism: Furcifer pardalis; assembly: GCA_030440675.1. Lineage (NCBI taxonomy): Eukaryota > Metazoa > Chordata > Lepidosauria > Squamata > Chamaeleonidae > Furcifer > Furcifer pardalis. Next base: position 28,332,761 of record CP126897.1, read on the forward strand.
GTCTAAACTACCATCAGTGTCACAAAATTAAATATAATACATTAAACTCCAAATTTCCTTGCCTTGGAAGCCCATGCTGTGGTCAGAAAACTCAAGATCAGTATTAATAGCAATGCCTGAAAATCAATACTATAGGGAGGAGGAACCCAAAAACTTCCACCCCGTTATTTCTGCACAAATTTCATGATCCCTCATTCATTTCCTTTTATTCTTCCTTTACATTCCTCTGCCTACAGATTCCCTTCTTGCAGGCTAAGGTGAGGTGCTACTACTCTCCTCAAATATCTGTGCAATGAGAATAGCAATGTCTTCACCCAGAGCCAAATCACTACAAAGAGGGCTCTGAATGAGAATGTTTTTGAGGGATTCTTCTTCTTCTGCCGGATCCGAATCCAAATATTGGCTATCATCATGGCGACTAGCCATGAAGATTGTCCGGGGGACAATACAATGCAGTGGTCTTCCATTTGCCTTCCTCATCGCAACGTTACATCTGTACCACTGATCCAGTTCCACGAGTCACTTTCTGGTCCTGAGCCCTTTTGGCGTGCAAAGTCCTCCTCAGCCTCAGGCCAGTAATGACGAAGCTGCTGCCCTCCATCAAGATGGATTCAAGTGAGACTTAATCCACTTGGGGACCATCACCCTTCCCTGTGGACTTTGGCACCCAAGGCTGTTGGTCCTCAGGGTGGTCAGGTTAATTAACCACTGCCTGATGCTCTACATTGAGTCAATGGCAGTATGGTCTACTTTATTATGATGGCAGGATAACCTGGCTTGACACATTTCTGAGAGATTGTCTTCTTTTATTTAATGGGTATGGGGTGCCATTTGGATTTAACTGTGGCAGCAGGACACAAAACATTCTGGGCTGCCCTAATAAGCTCTCCCTCACCATACTTTTCTTCCACTCCGATCTCCCCACCTGCCTATAATCTGCTCCATTCAACTTGCTATCTGTTCTCTTTCTTCATGAGCCTTCCCTTCTCAGTTGAAGCATTTTTCTTCTTCACTGTTTTCAAGAAACGTTAACGTATGCTGAGCAAAACACAGACTGTCCTAACTTCCGCTACTACTGAAACCTAGCTTCACCTGTTCCACGTGGATCATGGAAGGGACACATACTTGCCTTCACTTTCCTGTTCACCCTTCAGCCTGTCCTTCCATACAGCTCAAGAAACCTTGGTCAGAAGTCTGCTGAAGCGCATAGAGGACTGCTGCTCATTTAGTTGGCTGACATCTTCTGGGCTCCTAACTTGCCCCGCCCTCTGGCTTTCCTTTCTACCCAAAGGGCCAAGTGCCTTTTCATTGTTTCCAGTAACAAAACAAGAAAATCACCCCTGTGATCATAATAATTCCCTATAATCATCTGGTGGATTCACCCACTGTAGAACCGCCATCTAAAGTGTGAATTTCTTATCTACTGGGCCCCTTTAGAGTGAGAGACAGTAAAACCTCAGGTTACGACAGAGGTCCATTCCAACAGCCTCTCAAAGCAAATGTAACCCGATGCACGTTTTCCCATAGGAATGCACTGAATATTTTAAAAAGTCCTAACTAGAACAATTAAAAATAAATAAATACAAAAAACACAAAAAAGTGCCAGATGTGATCGTCCCCCACTCCCACAAAAGCAAAGGAACACTCTCCCTACCTTTCCCACGCTGTTTGGGGACCTTATCTGATGACAACAACAGCACCTCCCAAGGAGTAAACAATGCATTCTAAATTCAGGTGGAGGGGGCGGCCATTTTTATTTCTGAAATTGTTGTGTCAACCATTCTGAACTACCAAGATTTCTGGGAGATGTAGTCCTGAATCACAAAATGGCCAACATAACTCGAAAATCAGTCATAAGCAGGGATTTTTTTAAAAAATTAAATGTCAGCTCGTAACCTGCAGCAAATGTAACCCAGGGCAGCTGTATGCTGGGGTTTTACTGTACTCCAACTGAGGTGCCCCGTCCCAAGCATCTGTTACCTTGCAGCCTTCACAGGTAATACATCGGTAGTGGTACCCTGTGGCTTTGTCTCCACATACAACACACTGCTCATCTTTGTCCAAGTAGCTAGGGATGTACCCTGCAAGGGGGGAAAAACAACAGAGCAGGGGTCAGATTCACAAAGGAAAACTCTACCTGTCCAACGTGTTAAAAGTTATAGCAAAAGTTCTCTATTGCCTAACCCTCCATCCCAGGTGGCTGCATAAATAATCCAGGAAAGATAGTAACAGCTCTCTCTCCTGGAAGCTGGTCAACAGCATCTCCTGATCAGACACAAACTGCCTTGGAGAGTCTATTTCATTGTCACTTCATTGAGTTAAATTTTCATTCATAAATTTAGTTCACTAAACAGTGTGACGTCTCTGTGGTCTGCATTCTATAAAGTGAACACAATAAAATAGCACAACACCAAAACATAACAGACCGAATCTGCCAACAAGGGCAAAGAGCAGCTTGTTAAAGTTATTCTTCAAACGCCAGCCTACAGCAACGTCTAACTAAGGCTAAGCCCTGTTAAACAGGAAGGGTTTTTTTTTTTTGGCAAAGCCTTTTGAGGATTGGCTAAGAAAGAGTGAACCAAGAGGGCCTTCCAAAGGAAATGGGATTGCAGAGTAGGATATGTCTTTGCTTTGCAGGGAAGTCCTGAGATACTATATTGGCAATTACACTTTTAAAAGAGAAGGCACAGGCAACAGTCGAATGCAGTGGCTCCCAACCTTTTTTTGACCATGCTCCACCTCGCCGACTGCAACTCATATCCAAGAATGCGTTTTTTTTCCTGAAGCAGGAAAAATGTCACTGGTGTGAATCTGTTTAAGGTGGATCCCAGCTTGCCATGAAGTGACCCACACACTATGATCATGGAGTCATCTCCTGCGGCACACATGAAATGAGACATGCAGGATTCAGCACCGGGACTGCAATGGACTGCCGCAACCTTGAGGATATTATCAAGGTGTGCCTTCACAGCCAGTCCATCTGGTATGGCCTTTTCCTCCTCCATGACTGTTGGGAATCGGAGTTCCTCCTCCGCTCATTTTGCCATTGGGCCTAATATAATAGCTTCCAGTGGTATTTCCTCTACTGAGGGGGACCATCACCCCACCCAAAGGGGTTTATTCACCTGTAGCCACTGTAGTGAGATGTCCGGCCAGACATAAGCCCCACCTAAGCACCTCTAAAATCCTGTTGTTCCCCTGGCGACATATAATTCTTATTGTTCAAAAAGTGAACTCCTATTCACGTGGAGGAAGCTTAAAGGCCATTAACTTGGTCTAAACAAACTTCCAAAGAACATGGAATTATCCCCTCCATTAAAATCAAATTGTTCCCCTGTGGTGCATATGCCACACGTTGTGAACCACGGGTCTAATGTAACATTCTTTCAATTTAATAGTTGATATGTTGGGTCCCCCCGCCCCAAATTAAATCCAGAGGCATTTTCTCCACCCTGAAAGGTTAATTTTCAAGAGATGTTCAAATAACCCTATCCATGCCTTTATCTGGAATGTGGGTGGGAAAAGGGCCAGCCTTTTCTCATGATGCTTGCAGTCTTCTACTTAAAGGTAAACTTGCATGCATAGGGGTTTTCTTCTTTTCTACCTATCCTGCCACTAGATTTTGGGCTTCTCACTTCTATGTCTATTTTTTTCAATGGCCAAACCCATCCTGGAATGTTGTGCTAGTGTGATAGAAAGGAGAACTTACCGGCAGTCAAGAAATCACTGTAAACACTATCTGGCCAAGTCACATAACTAGATATACAACAGATAATGTGTACAGTATGTTGATTTCTTAACTGGAGGCAAGCCTCCTCAGAAGTAACACCATTTGCAGGAGCCTGCAGTCGTAATTAACAGGATTACAACCTATGTGGATTAGTAATTTATAGCTACAATTAAACAGAAGAGGCGAATCCTGATAAATGTTAGAAGTGTCCCCTAAAGTCACACAAGCACTGAGCAAAGAGTGTCAATATATACTTTTATATGTATCCTGTAGGGTTTTATAAATCGGTTCCACATAACAGCTGCATTTAATGCAGCCTCAACAAAGGGTACACAATGCAAAAGATACCCATACACCATGCGCAAAATGTTGACAAAAGACGTGTGTATGGCTATCCATTAACACTATCTAGGTAAGGTAAAGGTCGCCATTGCTCGAAAGTCAGCCCTATCCGACTCTAGGGTTCAGTGCTCATCTGTTAATAGACAAAGAGCCAGTGCTGTCTGTGTCTGCAGACATTTCCGTGGACATGTGGCAGGCATGGAACGCTGTTTACCTTCCCACTAAAGTGGTCTCTATTTATCTACTTGCAATTTCTTCCTTTCGAACTGCTAGGTTGGGAGGATAACACTATCTAGTACCTGTCTAAGAAAGGCTATTTTCGCCTCACACGTTCATTGCACACCTAAATCCTTCCCCCTACTAGATTTGCAAATATGGCCGGGAGACTAGAATGGGGAAGATCTGAGGAGAAAGGGAGCCTGTGCCTGCCTACAAAAATGTCTTCCCTATTGCAAGTGTATAAACAATCCGTCCTCAGAAAAAAAAAACCACCTTCATGTCTGTCCGCACATACATTGTTGTTATGACTGTATGTTCTAAGTGGGAAATGACCTGCCTAGCGCAGCAACTCATGGAAAGATTCAACCTACAAACCTCCTGTAAGGGTAGGCCGTTCTGCTGTATCTCTGCATGAAGAATTATTCAAAAGGAGTCCGGCTGCTACCTCTCTGCATAATTCATTATTCTGACCTTTGGCTTCTTCTGTGGGATGTGTGGAGCAACATAGGACAAATATAAAATAGGCATATAAAAAGCTATTTATTTTCTTATTTTACAGGTACAACACATTTATCTTCTCTTCTTATCCCTAGGCCTTTCCTTCCCCAACTTTCTCGATTTCTCCCTTCCAGCAGGCTATGGTTAAGTTAAAAAATAAATAAAATAAAAACATCACCTAAAACTATTATTCAATACAGGCTATGATAATATAGTTTAGATAACATTTGATTTGTCTTGAAAACTAATTGTAAATTTTCACTAGCTCTCCCAATCAGCAGTTTTTGGAGTAATTTACCTACCTTGTAGAGTTCTTGTGGGCATAAAATGGGATAACCTTATACATGTCGTTCTGACTCTTTTGACGCAAAGGTAGAATAAAAACACATCAAAACTAAACCATGATTCAAAATGCACCAATGATAACTTAATAACTTATATTAAACTAAAGAAAGGGTTGATGAGTAACAATATTTTCACAGGTATTTGGGGAGAATTTTTTTGACTTTGCATTATTTAAAGGGGAAGGGATGTGCACCTTTGCAAGAATTGATAAAATTCTGGAAAGAGAATAGGAACTCCATAAAAGGGAGAAATGTTTGGTTATACCATTAATAATAATTTTGTGTCAGAGATTATTCTGGGTTGAAAGGATTTTTGCTGGAGGAACTGTGCTTAGGGGAGAACCGGATGAGGCTCCTTTCATGACCCCAAGATCTTTTCCCACTGAAGTGGTCCCTATTTATCTACTTGCAATTTCTTCCTTTTGAAGTGGCAGGTTGGCAGGAGCTGGGACAGAGACAGGCACTCAATCAGTCATGCAGTACCCGGGTCTCGAACTGCCGACTTGCTGACCTTCCAGCTAACAAGGTGAGCTTCTTAACCACTGAGCCACCACAGCTCTGATTGAAAAGGAAAGATTTGCTTTCTTTCTTTTTTCCCCTTAATATGCAGTTGTTATATTATGAGTTGTTAAATGTTTTTTGTTTGTAGGATTTGTGTAATTTTGTTTGATTCTTGTTTTAAAACAATATTTTTTATGAAAACATAAAATGAACCAATTCTTGCCAATTCTTTAATCTGTGGGTTGCCCTGTATTTTGACTCAACTCTGCTTTTCTGACAAAACAAGGAGGACTGCATGCAGAGAAATCCCTGGCCCAGCCCTCCAGACAACAGGCACCCAACAGTCTGCATGGCTCTCAGGCTCCCCTTTGACCCCATATTCCGGGATGGAGGAGGGCACCAACAAGGCCTGTCCTTGCCTGCTCCCAACCCCCCACCCAGGCTTCGTTAGTCTTTCTGAAAGGCTATTTAAAGTACCGCTAACGAGTGCGCCTTTCATGCGGAAAACACAATGCCATGTACATCCATAAAAGGCTCTTTATCTCTGGGCATGGGGGGTTGAAGGGGAAGGAAGCAGTGTGTGACCCCCTTCAATTATGCACCCACCAACTCCAGTAACCTTGCTTACCCTCTCCAAAGTCTCTTCAAAACCAATAATGAAGATGCCCCACTCCCTAGCCTGGAAAAGGATTGTATTCTCTCTTTCGCCCCTTGCCCTCACAATGTCCTATTGTCTGGGGTTGTGGCCAGGGTCACCTCCAGATGGCCTCTGGATGACCTAGTCATGAGGAGAAAGCAACATGCCCCCCACGGTACTGGTATGTGTGTGGGGAATAAGGCATGTGTCTTTTCCACAACAGAAAGTCAGGCTTCAAAGCAGTGGTAGGTTGCCAAGATATGAAAAACATCTGAACTTCAACAAAGGAAGAAGTCCAGACAGTTAAAGAACTATGTAAACTATAAAGCAGGGATTTGCAACTTAGGGTCTATGGGCCAGTGCTGGCTCATGGTGCCATTTCATGTGGCCTGGTGCCCTCACTCACTGACGCCAGAAGTGGCAAAAACAGTCAAGAACATGCCACCCTCACTCCCACCACCGCCACAAGCAGCAGAAGTGGCAAAACCAGCTCAAAACACACCGTAAATGCCCCCTTGGCTGTTGTAAACACATTTACAACAGCCATGGATGTGTTTTACATCATTTACAGCGGGGGGGGGGGACATGTCCAGCCCACTCAGCTGTCTAAGGGCGTGTGGTCCAGCCCGCAGCACGAAAACATTGAGAACCCATGCTATGAAGTATCTTCTTGGTTCATTTGACCTACAAGTCCCCCCTCACCTGCTCCTGTTATGCCTACATACAAGCACTGCTCTTTCCAACAGCACACATTTCATTTTTACCCAATTGTTCTTCTACTTCAATGCTGTATCCAATTCCAAATACTGGATATCATCATGGTGATAAGCCACGAAGATTGTGCTGGGAGCAATATAATGCAGGGGTCTTCCATTTGCCTTCCACATCACAGCGTGACACCATTTTGTTGCTTGTTGTATTATGCTGCTGTTACCCAGAGTGGGAAATATCCCAGATGGGTGGTATAAAATGTATTAAATAAATAGTATAAATCCACTTCCGTGAGTCACTTTCTGGTCCTGAGCCATTTTGGCACACAGTCTTCATCAGTCCCAGGCTTGATGAAACTGCTGCCTTCCATCAAGATGGGCTCAAGTGAAATTTAATTCATTTGAGGACCATTATCCTTCCCTGTGGACTTCGCCACCTAAAGCCATTGGTCCTCAGGGTTGTCAGGTTAATTAACCACTGCCTAATGATGTCGCTGAATTGCTGGCAGTATGGTCTACTCCAGGGTTCCTCAAACTTGGCTCTCCAAGTGTTCTTGGACTTTAATTACCAGAAGCCCAAGTCAGCACACCTGCCTGGGCAGGACTTCTGGAAACCGAAGTCCAAGAACATCTGGAGAGCCAAGTTTGAGGAACCCTGGTCGTCTCTATTACCATAGCAGGATAACCTCGCTAGATAGATGCTTTACCTTGTGCTCTGTGTGAATCTTTCTCTCACTCCCACATTTGACTAGTCCGCCGCCCTCCCTTTACCATCTTCTTTCAAAGTCTAGTCTTTGCTCTCAACCTCCCTACTTTGTCCTACCCTCATTCACCTAAAAAACCATGCAGCTCCCCAGCCCTCATGTCCTTCAGGAGTTTCGCATGATTTTCTTTCCTAAGAAGCCACTTCGCTTCCACAGGTCATTGCCAGAGACATTCTTGTCATGCAGCTGAGTGAAGAAGTGAGGAGAGAGAACAAACAGAAGCAGAAATCAGTGTCCAAATGGTACAGCATGATTAGGCCTTAATCCATGAATGAAGTGGTGCCATTTGAGCTCTGACAGTCAAGTCAGCAAGATGTCTTGGATTGGTGATGTTTGGTGCCCTCCCCTTTCCCTCACCTAGGTGTTTATGTCAGTTACATGGCCCTACAGCATACTGTATTTGAAGACGGCCTTAGTTTCCCACTATCTTCAGGCATTTTCCAACACTATTTTTTTGTCTTCAGCTGCCCTGTTCACTTTCTACCTCTGCATTCAAACATTTCCTAGATCTGTGAAATCTTATTTTCCCCACATTCTGACTTATTCAGCCTTTCTTAATTAAACAAAACCCCAACAACAACCCTGCATCTTTTTCCTTCTTGATTCTACCTCCTCTACCTATCTTTCTCTTTGAATTCGATTTCTTAGCTCCATGCCTATTCTGTTCCATTTCTGCCTTTATTTTCATGAATTCTCTTTCAGATATAGAAAAAATTACTCTCTCTCTCTTTTGGAAAGACAACTTCCCAAAGCTGGTTAGTGAAAATTGGGAGCTCTCCATCAAAAACTACATTTCCCCAATCTTTGTCTCCGCTCCCTCTAGTTGTTCAGCACCACCTACCTCCAAACGCCATGCTATATGTATAGTTTCTCCTGTCCCACAGCTTCTTTACTCAAGGTTTCTACAAGTAAAGATTATATTTCACTATCCTAACAGTCAACGTTCTATTGCTAAAGTTAAAGGAAACGAAAAGATGGTTCCTAAATATTGTGAAGGGCAAATGTCTAAAAATAACCACAAGGGAAAAAATGGAGACAGAAGGAATGTTTACATATTATGATACCAAATATATGCAAGATGTTGATGGAGCAAGGCGTACTCATAGTTGCTATGCATGAACATCTCACTACTCAGTACAGGAAATCAACAGACTGCATTGCCTAACACCTCCACATTTATCTGATCCTTCCTACATTACAACTACAAGTCCAAAGAACTGGTGGACAGAGGGACTTAAGAGGGATTGTTTTCTTGGGGCAGTTCCTTGCTTTACAAAGGAAACTCACATCCATGAGAAGCATTTAAAAGCACATGTATGATCACTGAAAAAAGCATTAATATGCTTTCTCAGTCTTAAGCCCATCTGGAGTACAGCTGTTTGCAACATGAAAGCCCTATGGGCTTGGAGGAGAGAAGATGATGAGAAGCCTACCCTCTCTCTGCCAGCAAGACAAGACAGCCAGCATCTGGGTAGGAAGCAAAAGCACTGAGCTTTGTCCTCATGCCTTTCTTCTTCTTCTTCCTCCTCCTCCTCAAGAGACCACGCTATTTGCAGCCATGTTAAATCAATCTGAAGTCCAATTTTGAAGATGAATTAGTGCAATGCATCATTGTCACACAGCTTTCATGGGACAAACAGCAGGGAAGAGGCCTCCAGATAAATTGGTTCCACATAGTTCCAGTTCTATGAAGCATATTCTCCAGGAGTTAGGAATTCCTTGTAGGAAAATCCATTTCCTCCTCTGGCTTCCAAAGGGCAATTCACATTCTTTAGAATGCAAAAAAAGAAAAGAAAAGAAGTGACATGCCAGACAATTTCCACGTCAGAAAGGGGCTCTGGCATCAATATTAGTTTCATTTTCTCCTAAAGGTGCTATTTACAGAAGAAGAAGAAAATGTAGATTTTACAATGTCCACAACAGGAGAACCAAAGCAGTGGTGGGCATAGGCCAGTTTGCCCAAGTTCTATAGACCCGGTGATAAGAATCCCAGATGGTCTCCCGGTGATAAGAATCCCAGATGGGATTACTAACTTTCCTGGAAGACCACCCCGGGTGCGTACCATTTTTTCGGTGACTGGTTTGGTCGCCTCACCAGCTGCCACACTCTGCAGCCCAAAATGGCTCCTGGTGAGTGTGCATGCATGCAGTTATGAATTGACACATGCATGCCTCCAGTACTCAGTGTGCATGCGTCAACTGGTAGTTTCGCGTATGCGCACTCACCAGCAGCCATTTTGGGCTGCAGAGTTGGGCAGCTAGGGAGGTCCTCAGTGGCCTCCTCAGAGATGTGGGTGGGGGCCCTCGCTCGAGTCACCGCGCTGATGCGCCACTGCCACTCACTGCTGCTTGCCGCTGCCACTAGGCCAGGCTGGGCCGGGCTGCTGCCAACCCAGGATGTGCTGCTGGACCGGGCCATGCCAGGCCATGCCAGGCCATGCCAGGCCATGCCAGGCCATGCCAGGCTGTGCCACACCACCGCTGTTGCTGTCTACTCTACTCCCCAGGGTAAGTGACTTGTGCTTGGGTTTGGGGTGGGTGGCTAGGTGGGTTATGTTTGTAGTGTGTGCTTTTTTGTGTTTTTATGTCTGTTTAATGTGTATTTATGTGTTTTTATGTCTATTTATTGTGTATTTTAATTTGTATTTTAAATGTGTATTTAATTTGTATTTTATGTGTAATGTATTTTTATGTATTTTTTAACTTTGGCTCCGTCCATGTCGCTGGCTCTGCCAACGACAAGGTAGGTAGGTAGTTTGACCATTATGTTTACAAACGTCTTTCAATTCAGAACCCCTAAAGCTGCTACATCAGATATCCTGATCAATAAGGAAGTTTGTAAATGGAAGTCTATTCAACTGAATGTGCTTACAAACTTGCCAAGATCCACAGTGGAAAAGGTGGTGCAAAGCCAAGGGGCAGGACCTGGTAGGTTTCCCCAACCATAGTATTAACTTTCCTACCGTGTTTCCCCGAAAATAAGACACTGTCTTATATTTTTAAAAACTCCAAAATATGCACAAGGTCTTATTTTCAGGGGATGTCTTATTTTTCCATGACGAAGAATACAGTACACATTTATTGCTGATACAGCAGATTGCCAGGGTAAGATTTAGGTGAGTGCCTTATTTTCAGGGGGGGAGGGGGCTTATATTTCTGAGGTGGGGAACATAGGGGGGTGCCTACTATACGAGGAGGTCCTATTTTCAGGGAAACAGGGTATATGCAACTGAGGAACTTACGGAACTTGCATCTGAGGGCCAAAGCACACATCACATATGACCTGTCATTAGTAGATGAAATCAAGCCAGTGGTCAAGAGATAGGACAGAAGATATCAGACTTACAAGAAACAATGTGCTTATAGCCTGAAGTCCAATCACAAAAGAAAGCTAAGCAGTTCGCATATCTTTGAGGGTATTGAAAATTCCTCCTGCTGCAATTACACACAATCAACACTTAATGAATTCTCTTTTCTAGGGATGGGCTATCTATAATGTACAACAGGCCCTTCAGATGCACTGCCTCTGAGCAGGATGAAAGATTTGCTGCAATTCATTTTCTAACACTCAATTTTTAGACTCTAGAGGGGCTTCAATTATGCTCTCATGGTACACAGGTTAGGCTTGCTCAACCTCATATAGATTCCAGTTTTGAGTTATCAGTTTTGAATCCTTCTTGTGTAAACATTTGAGCGGCTTTGTAATTTGAAAATATTCACTGTCTGCTGAAATTCTTACGAGAAAGATAGTGACAAATTCAATTTAAAATACATGCATGGCTCTGTGTGTTTTTAGAACCCTGTGAGCAGAATGCTCAACATCCACGAAAGATCCCATTTCATAAACATTTCAAACGGGTGGCAATGACCATAATCCTCTATTTCTTTTTCTGTCTCTAGGCCAAGAAGCTAGATCTCATAGTTGTAAAGTGATCTACTGTGGGCACTTAAAACTCAAAGAACAAAAGTTAGAGCTTTGAAGAGCTGAGGATTTTTAACGAGACCAAGTCAAATGCTTTTGATTCAGGAAGTGGGTGGGGTGGAAAGTTGGCTGTTGATGACAGGTTGAAGGGTCATAGGAGAAAAATTATCCTGATGACTGAAGACCTGGCTTAGCAATGATATTTACCAATCCCGCTTTACCGTATCTTGCCCCCATGACCCATTGTGGCCTCAACCTCTTGTATCCCCCCAGCCCTTTGTGGTTTATCTTCAGGCTGCAGACTCTGACATTTGAGAACTGATATCCTGAGCTGCCCCGTGACCTCCTCTGCTGGGCCAGTGAAAAACATCAAGAAAGATTCAATGGGTTCAAGAGGAGAGTTGGATACATTTTGGAAGCTGGCACTCATTTAGCTACTAGTATCTGGAGGGATGACCTGTTTGGATCAAGACAGCCATTTCTCCTACTACTTTTTCCATTGTAAGATCCAGGTGTCAGGATGATTCTGCTATAGGTTGCCTTTGCTTGAAAGCCATCTGTATCTGACTCTAGGGTTCAGTGCTCATCTCTGTTTATAACCAAAGAGCCAGAGTGTTCTGTGTCTGCAGATGTTTCTGTGGACATGTGGCAGGCATGACTAACCACTGGATTGCATGGAACACTGTTTACCTTCCCAATGAAGTGGTACCTATTTATCCACAGTGGATTTTTTTTGGAACAGATTAATTGGTTTTCAATGCATTCCTATGGGAAAATGTGTTTTGGTTAATGTATTTTGGTTTTCAATGCATTCCTATGGCAAACGCATTTAATGCATTCCTACGGGAAATTCGGTTAAAGTAATTTTTGCTGTAAGAAACATCCCATAGAACGCATTAATTACATTAACCAAGGTTCTACTGTACTTGCAATTTCTTGCTTTGGAACATCAGAACTTGGAAAAGTTAGTTTTCTGGACAAAAATCTCCCAGCATGCGCTAGTCAGCATTGACATTAGGTATGCTGATTAGGGGATTCAAGAAGCTGCAATTGTGGACATAACACACTCACAATGTTTGTGCCATCACAACCCTAGATATACTCAAAAGTGGATTAGTATCCTTTTCTTCCAGTAGTATTCTAGGACTGTGACGCCACACAGGTTGGTTGAGTCTTCCCCCAGAAGCATAGTGGGGAAATCAAACTCCTGGTCTTGACTCTGTAGCTCAACGGCCTACCCAGCCAAATAACAACAATAATTCTGTGCCAACAAGTCAATTCCAACATAGGAAGACTCTTGCTGTGGATTCCTAGTTACAAATTACTCAGAAACGGTTTCTATTTGTGGTGCTCTAGGAGTATACAGCTTGTCCAAGGCTAGATAGGCAGACTTTTCTCCCAGAAAGCTTGGTGGGGAACTGAATTCCTGATCCCTGACTCTGTGGCCAGGTTCTCTAGTTTAATGAGTTATCCAGGCAGCTACACAACTCAGAGGGCAAAATTGTGTTCATGCCAGTGCACTTTAAAATCCAAGTTACGTCAATATAAATGTGTTGGGCATCATTGTGCTACTCGATTGTGCAACCAGTCACAAATCCCAAGCATAACCAATTGTGCAATGCACTGGCAGGAGAGCTTTCCTGCCTTGGGGCAAATTGTGTGCAATAGGATTTTGCAAAACACATACAGTAAAACCTCATATAACACTAAAACCTGGTTCCACAAGTCTTCGTGTTATATGATTTTTAGTGTTATCTGATCCTCTATGGCAAGGGTGCCCAAACTTTTCGGCCCGGGGGCCGGATAACATTTTATCAGATGCTCCGAGGGCCGAACTATTTCTCCATGGTACATACATCCACCCAGCCTTGCCCCCGCCCCCGCCCCCGCCACCACTAACGCCTTTGCCGCCGGCTCCTCTTTCGCCGGCTCCTCCTTCGCCGCCTTTGCGGTGTCCTTTAAAAGTGTCCTTTTAAAAAAATATGACAGATCCTAGAAACTCACATCCAGCTTGGTCATTGTGGCATCCAAGGAGCTGTTGTTGTGTTCCAAAGCTTCAGGTAGGTGGGATTTTAATTAGCAATGAAAAGTCATTAGCCTTAGAAAAGATCTGCTTCCTGACATCATGTCAGGAAGCAGATCTTTTCTAAGGCTAGTGACTTTTCATTGCTAATTAAAACCCCACCTACCTGAAACTTTGGATTTTAATTAGCAATGAAAAGTCATTAGCCTTAGAAAAGATCTGCTTCCTGACATCATGTCAGGAAGCAGATCTTTTCTAAGGCTAGTGACTTTTCATTGCTAATTAAAACCCCACCTACCTGAAACTTTGGATTTTAATTAGCAATGAAAAGTCATTAGCCTTAGAAAAGATCTGCTTCCTGACATCATGTCAGGAAGCAGATCTTTTATAAGGCTAGTGACTTTTCATTGCCAATTAAAACCCCACGTACCTGGAACTTTGGATTTTAATTAGCAATGAAAAGTCATTAGCCTTAGAAAAGATCCGCTTCCTGACATGGTGTCAGGAAGCAGATCTTTTATAAGGCTAGTGACTTTTCATTGCCAATTAAAACCCCACCTACCTGGAACTTTGGATTTTAATTAGCAATGAAAAGTCATTAGCCTTATAAAAGATCCGCTTTCTGACATGATGTCAGGAAGCAGATCTTTTATAAGGCTAATGACTTTTCATTGCCAATTTAAACCCCACGTACCTGGAACTTTGGATTTTAATTAGCAATGAAAAGTCATTAGCCTTAGAAAAGATCAGCTTCCTGACATCATGTCCTGCCTGGCTTGCTGCAGCCTCAGAGGGTGGGGGAACTTCAAAATTAGCGCACATTGGGTCTCCCAATCAATTTAAAATCAGGAATTACACAATGCACAGCCATAATACTGTAAATCAATTTCGACTTCCAACTTATACTAATACTTGAATCAGTGTAAAATAAATCACTTCAGACCAGTGATGGTGAACCTTGGCACTCCAGGTGTTCTTGGACTTCAATTACCAGAAGCCTAAATCAGCACTTCTGGTGATCAGGACATCTGAGAATTGAAGTTCCATAACACCTGAACTACCAAGGTTTGCCATCACTTGTTTAGACTTTGTGCCCACTCCTGTTAATGTTTACCTGGGAAAGCCCAGATAAACTTGCAGCAGGAGGTGACATAGATTACAGCTGATTGGCAGAGGCAGCATTAACAGATCTGCTGCATCTCTCTGCAGCTGCAGATCAGCTGACACCAGTTACTACCAATCAGTGGGAGCCCCTCTTTAAAAAATATTTATTCAAAGTGTCATAGCACTAGGACTCTTCAAATAAACATTTTTTTAAAAAAAGGATTACTGGTGGGAATAGCAGTTAGTCTTTAAAGTGCTACTGTGTATTTTATTTTATTTGTTTTGTTTTCTGAGATAGCTAGGAATGGTCTCCCTTGATCAGCTGGAGTCTGTTTTCACTGATCAGTGGGTTTGATCTGCCCTGGTAGTGCAGACAGATTTCCAGCTGATGAAGGAGAACATAACCATTTGGTCCACAGCATCTCTGATGCCATCGTGACTGCCAATCGGCTTACCTGGGACATCTCTATACCGCCAGTCAGCTGATCAATGGGAAATCTCATGGCGGCAGCGGAGATGCCACTGATTAGCTGGGGACAGTTTGCCCCATCAACTGGAGCTACCTCTGCTGCCAGAGTAGAGTGCAGCCACTATAGACATACAGTGTATCTAAATAGCTTTACAGTACTGCATATATACATATGAGACTGCAGTGGCTCAAGTCACTAAGACGCTGACTGGGAGGCGGAAGGTCAGCAGTTCGATTCCCGAGTACTGCAGGACGGAATGAGCTCTCGTCTCTGTCCCAGCTCCTGCCAACCTAGCAGTTCAAAACCAAGAAATTGCAAGTAGATAAATAGGGACCAGTTCGGTGGGAAGGTAACAAGTGTTCTGTGGGCTGCAGTGTCTAGTCATGCCTGCCATAAGACCACGGAAATGCCTGCAGAAGCAGACAGCACTAGCTCTTCGGCTTAGAAACAGAGATGAGCACTGACCCCTAGAGTCGGATAAGACTGGCTTTCGAGCAACGGAAACCTTTACCTTTACGATTGCAAGTAGATAAATAGGGACCAGTTCAGTGGGAAGGTAACAAGTGTTCTGTGAGCTGCAGTGTCTAGTCATGCCTGCCATAAGACCACAGAAATGCCTGCAGAAGCAGACAGCAGTAGCTCTTTGGATTTGAAACAGATGAGCACTGACCCCTAGAGTCGGATACGACTGGCTTTTGAGCAAGAGAAACCTTTACCTTTATATATACATATAACCTAGCAGTTCAAAAGCAAGAGATTGCAAGTAGATAAATAGGGACCAGTTCGGTGGGAAGGTAACAAGTGTTCTGTGGGCTGCAGTGTCTAGTCATGCCTGCCACATGACCATGGAAATGTCTGCAGAAGCAGACAGCGCTAGCTCTTTGGATTTGAAACAGAGATGAGCACTGATCCCTAGAGTCGGATACGACGGGCTTTCGAGCAAGGGAAACCTTTACCTTTACGATTGCAAGTAGATAAATAGGGACCAGTTCGGTGGGAAGGTAACAAGTGTTCTATGGGCTGCAGTCTAGTCATGCCTGCCATAAGACCACAGAAATGCCTGCAGAAGCAGACAGCGCTAGCTCTTTGGATTTGAAACAGAGATGAGCACTGACCCCTAGAGTCGGATACGACAGGCTTTCGAGCAAGGGAAACCTTTACCTTTATGATTGCAAGTAGATAAATAGGGACTAGTTCGGTGGGAAGGTAACAAGTGTTCTGTGGGCTGCAGTGTCTAGTCATGCCTGCCATAAGACCACAGAAATGCCTGCAGAACCAGACAGTGCTAGCTCTTTGGATTTGAAACAAAGATGAGCACTGACCCCTAGAGTCGGATATGACTGGCTTTCGAGCAAGGGAAACCTTTACCTTTACGATTGCAAGTAGATAAATAGGGACCAGTTCGGTGGGAAGGTAACAAGTGTTCTGTGGGCTGCAGTGTCTAGTCATGCCTGCCACATGACCACAGAAATGCCTGCAGAAGCAGACAGCACTAGCTCTTTGGATTTGAAACAGAGATGAGCACTGACCCCTAGAGTCAGATACGACTGGCTTTCGAGCAAGAGAAACCTTTACCAAATTTAATGCATTCTCCAGGGCCTTTTGTAGACTAACTCCTGTATTTAAATTTGAGCTGTATTTAAATTTGAGGTGGATTTAAGATCAAATCCACCACATCAGGCAGAAGAGCAAAGCTTCATGGGTTGAATTTGTAAGAGCACATCAACTCCACAGGCACACAATGACGGGGCAAGCCTAAAGGTAAAGTAACGTCTCTTTTTGCAACTGACGAAAAATCCCGGGTTATTTAAACCTTTGCAATTGCAAAAGGTTGCAGAGCAAACTTCTTTGCACAAGGATTGGCCACAAGCGAGCTGAAAAGCAACATTTGTTGCTTCTGACAGTAAGGGAACATCCCGGGAGTCTTATTCAAACCTCCTACAAAGGGCTGCAAAACAAACTTCTTTTGCCCAGCCAATGGATGGGTGGATGCATTATTATGCATTGTGGCACCTGATAAGTTGTGAACTTTTTTTGCTTCTCTTCTGATATCTTAAGTTTGCAATATACGCAGCCTGACAAAGAGATGTGAAGAACTCTAAACCTCGCTTCCCTCCCCCTCCCCCCTGCTCCTGGCTTTCTTTTTTAATTGCTTTGAATCAGGCATGCCCAAACTACTTACTTTTAGCTCCCACTGAAGTCCCTCTCTCCACTCTGGCGTATTGATTCAGCCATTCTAAAGTAGATTCGGCAGAACTCCTAGTACTAAGCAGGAGGAGGAAGGAACTAGGCAAATCACTCTTTCACTGACTTGTGATCCCTCCGCCCAAAAAAAAAGTTCGCCCAAAATTTTTTTTTAAAAAATAAAATAAAATTATAAGAGTTCTTATACCATGTCGGGGGCCGGATGAAATGGCCTGGCGGGCCGGATGCGGCCCGCGGGCCGTAGTTTGGGCATGTCTGCTCTATGGGATCCATAGAGATACATTGTAACCACACAGGCTTTCGCGGTTGTTATCTGAAGCATCCCATAGGATCTTAATGTTATCTGATGCAATTCTTCCCCCCAGATTCCTTGATGTTATGCGATTTTAGTGTTATTCGATACTAATGTTATATGAGGTATTACTGTAACTGTATATTACTAAAAATGCTTTTAGGAGTCTCAGTAAATATACTGATTTCATATCAAGTTCTTACACATGATTTGATTCCCAGTGGGAATGGCAGGAAAATATGTGTCTCTCAACATATAACACCAAATGATTCAATGTGTGTGCAATTTTACACACTCCCTTGAATTTGCACTGCATGCCTTTGGCTCACTTGCTGAAGTCATTTGGAAGTTATTTGTTTTGCAAGCATGTAGCTCTGGAGGGTCTGTTCTCTGTGACCTTGATCGAGCTGGATGATGGGGTGGATGATCCATCCTCAAGGGATTAGCAACTGTTGTTCCCATTTGCTCTTGAGTCTATGGTTAAAACCATTCTGGGCTAGAAGCATCACAGCTAAGGCAAACTTTAGTATCATATTTATGTACTACTTGGAATTTCTAGTACCCGACTGAAAAGTTGCCAAAGGTAGAGCAGGAAGAACATGGATTGGACTGAAGAATTGCTCTATCTCTATTGCACTACCCAAATTCCCATGTATCTTCTGTGCCCAGCCCTGGTCACCACAGGTTTTCCAATATGCAAACAAACAAGCTACACATGATCCATCAACCATGCATGGAAGCCTAAGAGCTCACAGCCTTGTTTCCTACCTAGGGTAGCAAAAGCAGAGTTGATCGCCAAGTACCTGGCAGCCCAGAGAACACA
The DNA here is from genome assembly GCA_030440675.1 of Furcifer pardalis. Classification (NCBI taxonomy): domain Eukaryota; kingdom Metazoa; phylum Chordata; class Lepidosauria; order Squamata; family Chamaeleonidae; genus Furcifer; species Furcifer pardalis. The sequence continues at coordinate 28,351,345 of CP126897.1, forward strand.
ACTAGGGTTTTGGTGTGTGTGGAGTAAGTATTGTGCAAGTTGGGCAGCCTCACACATGGCACACCCCTTCTGTAACAATGAAATAATTATGGGGCTCCACTGAAAGATCTATGACCCCCTGGGTAAATCTGACTCCTTACTCAAAGATGCAAATCTTTTTGATAGGCACTTTCTTATTGTGCAAGTGGTGTGCTCTCACTGGTAAAAGGGTGTCAGAAAATGAAAAATTGGATCTCTTCCTCAGTACACTGATGGCAGGGGTAAACCATTTCACGTTATCCTCTGGTGTCAGGGAAGAAAGACATATGATGACCAGAAATCCTTTAGCACTGCAATACATTGGAAAAAGTTCTTACCTGACATACTGCTTTTCACCGAACATTGGCTGCTTTTTCTTTTACGTTTCCCATCCGGCCACCTACAGAGAAGGGGGGTGGGGGAGGAGCAGAAGAAAGTGAATTTATGATGAAGAGAAAACCTAACAGGTCCAAGTTATCACGCCTCTTCCCTTCTCATAGCCTTATGAAATCTTATGCCACCTTGCAATCCTCTAACCCAGAGCTTTCCCAACCACCACAGCTTACTCTCTGGCTTCCCACAGCTGCATTTCCACACCCTTTAAGAAGCCAGGAGGCAAGAGCAGTACAAGTGGACTCTCTTTACGTTATCTGAGAACAGCAGAAGTGGTTGGGGGAAGAGGTTTCATCATGCACGCATGCACATACACACCGGCACATGCACATACACACAAGGCTAATTTCTTCTTTACCCAGGAGCCCCATGCTGTCCATTATACAACCTCTAGATCCCTACCCCTTTATTGAACCCTCACCCAAAGCAAACCCGATATGAACCCAAAACAAATCTACAATTAAGAGGGGCATCACCCTGAAGGTTGAAAAAGGGTAACCAACTCATAAGCAACAACTCAAAGTAAGCTAGGCCAACACAATTAATCCTTCCTATGTTGAAGTTTATGGTTGTCTGAAAGACAAGTGAAGTTGGGGATAGCTGTACGTATTCACATTTGCATTTATGTGCCCACACTCAAAACTTGACATGAGTTAGTGGGACACTGGAAGGCAATGGATGAAAATAGGCAACTTTTTCAACTTCTGCTTGTGTCCTGCCCTTTGTCCAAGGAATTCAGAGTGACCCTGTTTTATTCTTGCAACAACCCTGTGATGACTAAGAGAACCAACCCACAGTACATAAGGACTGGAAACTCCGTCACTAAGGACAGATATACATTGGCCCTGAAAGTAGCAATGAAATGCAAGCAAATTGACATTCATTGAGTGTGTTAGTTGAACACTAGGTGGTATGTTGGTACAAGAAGGTAAAAAGCCACACTAAGATGGAAAAACTTGGAAGTGTCTTCTCCAACCCTCCAGATGCAGTCGATTACAGCCCCCTACCTCCCCAGAAAGCAGGGCCATTGGGCATGCTGGCTAAGAATATTGGGAACTATAGCCAAACTTCAGACATACAGTACTTGAATGCCATCAGGCGGGGTGGGGCGGGGCACAGGCTTTGAAATTAAAGGAACACATATTTATGTGCATGTTGTTCTGTTCCTGGTTCACTTGGTATTTAATGCTGTGGATTCAAATAAAGTATTGCAGTACATTATGCATTTCAATAGCTGTTGCCTCGAGTCTGTGTATCAAAACCTGCATGATATAGCCAAATCCCTTTAAAAAACATTTAAAAGGTGATTTAAACCATATGTATGTTGAACCAAAACAAATCAAAACAAGGCAATCTTTCCAAGAGCATTTCTTACCTAGAAGAAAGAAACCACCCACTAAATAGTCTGTGAATCCTACAGAGGAGCAAGTGTGCTAAATACAGAATTAAATATAAAAACTGAACTCTTACTGATAAACTTTCAGAAAAGGCGATTTTATGTAATTGTTGAGGTTTATGTAATTGTTGTTGAGGTTGCGAAATATTGAGGGATATTAGGAATATATGGATATTAATTATTTAGAATTTATTTTTCTGGCTAATAACAGCTCCCCTAGAGGCTGATGATAAGTGAGAGTCAATATAGAAAAAGATAAAACTGTAGCCAAAATCCTGTTACACTGTTACACAAAAAGCATATTGGCATTAATTATGAAACTTCTGTAGACATGACTTGCTGCGTGTCAAGTTGCACAACTCAGTATGCAACAGATAAGAGCTATGGAGATTTTTTTTAATGGTTAGAAGGGCATTTTTAATAGAAAATAAAGGTTGGCTATATTTATATCTGATGTCACTTCCCTTCTATTTCATATTATTTCCTTTTGACTCAATAATGCAATTGATTGTGTATGTTTGATTTAATTTTTATGCATATTGTTCTTGCAAAGGCAATTGGGTCATAACTGAACTACTAACTAACTATCCCTAGGACAGTGATGGCGAATCTTGGCACTCCTTGTGTTCTTGGACTTCAACTGCCAGAACCCCAAGTCTCTGTGAATCCACATGAATGGGTTTACTGCGTGTACATCCATACGAGCGAAGCCCTTGTCGCTCCCAGACAGGTGCATTTTACTTCCGCTTCCAGGAGTGACAAAGGTTTCATGGGCCGGATAAATTGGCATTGGGAGCCGGATCTGGCCTGTGGGCCGTAGCTTGGGCACCCCTGGTCTAAAACCTCCTTCTCCTTCCTTGCCCAAAACATTTGTATTAAAAAGAGCAACTCTTGATGACTGGCCTATGGTCATTTAAAGAAAAATAATACATATGTTTTGAAATTCTGGATTCCCATCCAGAATCTCATATCCCAACGGGAACTAGTCATCCTATCTTACTGACCGGGCATCATATCTCGGGAGATATTGCCTTATATCCCCATAGATTAGGAAAACAGTACAAGTTATTTGTTCTCCAAAAACCAGCATGGGGCAGTGGTCCAAGCTAGACTAATATTAGGGTTCAAATCCCCACTTGGCCATGAATGTCACTGGGTGACTTTCCCCCACAGCAAGACTGCTATGAGAATAGCTAGAGGGAGAAGGAAGGAAAAGAAGAATATCCATATAGCAAACACATTCACAGTTCTGGGGAGGTGGGAAAAAGGACTCATACATTCAGCTCTAAAAAGGAGCTGGGAATTTAACCACCCTATAAAACGAGATGTATTGGGAGGGAGGGCGTACAGTGACGGGTGATGTTTATACCAGTTTAGCTCTCAAACAATTTTAGGATTAATTGCAAGCCAAATAATCCCTCTCCCCCTTCAATATCCAGAGAATTGTGGGAAGAGAGAGAGAGAGAGAGAATTACATTCCAAAAAGCTATGTGGATTAGGCATGAAGGCTAGTCACAGGCGGGAGGGATCATTAGTAGACAGGATTTCAAAACATATGTAATATTTTTCTTTAAATGACCATAAGCCAGTCATCAAAATTTGCTCTTTTTAATACAGATGTTTTGGGCAAGGAAGGAGAAGGAGGTTTTAGATCAGGGGTGCCCAAACTACACCCTGCAGGCTGGATCTGGTCCCTGACACCAATTCATCTGGCCCACAAAGCCCTTATTGCTCCCAGAAGCAGAAGTAAAAGACACCAGTCTGGGCGCATTTTACTTCCGCTTCCAGGAGCGATGAGGGCTTCGCAAGACGGGTGGATTGGTGTTGGGGCCGGATCTGGCCCATAAGCCAGAGTGACTGCCCCCCTGAACCATGTGACCCACCCATGGCCTGAAAAGCTTGGGCACCTGTGTTTTAGACCATCTCAGTGAAAGCAACCAAGAGTCTGAACAGTCCTAAAAGCCAACCCATTTTATTTGACATTGGCATTCTTTTCAGTATTCTTTTGATACATTCATTGAACTTCATCCAAAATTGGGGCACTTAAAAACAACAACAGGCTAAACAGCTACCAAAAATGATCAGAAAGCTACTAGAAATCCTCCAGTGACTGAATCCCAGCTCTTTTGTCAGCAGCATGCAATTTTAGTCTATGAAGTTTACCTTTATTTTAATGGGATAAGAAGGAATTATTTTTGACATTTATTTGAACCATAGTCTTTTTTCTAAATAACAGTATTGTTACCCGGACCCAAACTCAGTGAAAGGGAGATAAGAGTGCAGGAGGAGACGTGTCTCCACGACTGTTCCTTTGAAAAGACAAAATGTCCTTTTCCCTTCTAGATTAAGAAGGGCTATAAAGAGAGGTATCCCAGTGGCAACTGAGCCCACTGGTTGCCTGTGTGTGTGTTTTTGTGTCAGAGATTACTCTGGGTTGAAAGGATTTTTGCAGAGGATGCCCGAATGAGGCTCCTTTCATGTCACCCATCGTGCAGCTCTTGGGGAATCAAACCCCATCTTTTCAGTCTCCAAGCACAATGCTTTTACCCACTGAGCCACCGGGGGCGACAGTGCTAGGCACTTCTTTTTCTTTTTATCTGTTATGATGGGGCTAACAGAAAGTAGAAGGTGGAGCAAAAAATATACCCAGTTGGGATCTTTTCATATAAAAGTTAAATGCTGCCCTTGCTCAAAAGTCAGTCGCACCCAACTCTAGGGTTCAGTGCTCATCTCTGTTTATAGGCAAAGAGCCAGCGCTGTTTCCATTTGCAGACGTTTCCGTGGTCATGTGGCAAGCATGACTGGATACCGGAGAGCACGGAACGCTGTTTACCTTCCCACAGAAGTGGTCCCTATTCATCTACTTGCAATTTCTTGCTTTCGAACTGCTAGGCTGACAGGAGCTGGGACAGAGACAGAAGCTCATTCTGTCATACAGTATTCAGGTCTCGAACTGCTGACCTTCTAGTCGTCAAGTTTTCAAGGACATGTGGCAGGCATAACTAGACCCCGGAGTGCACAGAACACTATTTGCCTTCCTGCAGAAGTGGTTCCTATTCATCTACAGGACTTGCACTTTCTTGCTTTTAAACTGCTAGGGTGGCAGGAGCTGGGACAGAGACAGGAGCTCATTCCATCCTGCAGTTCTCAGGTCTCAAACTGCTGACCTTCCAGTCATCAAGTTCAGCATCTTAATCACTAAGCCACCACAGCCCCTTGTATAGAAACTAGATCAATTTAAATAACCAGCTGACTTGCAGAGTACCTTTAAAAGCCTGGTTAAAAGGGTTTACACCAATTTATTTATTTTTTAAATCATACACAACTGGAATCAGGTGGGGCTCTTAGGCCCCCAATGGCACAACAGAGAAGTATGAGTGGAAAATAAAGGAAGTATGCATAGGGTGAGATGGGAACTAGGAAATGGTTGGGAGAATCAGAAGAAATGTATGATATAGTAAATGAAAATGTCACCCTTGCTTGAAAGCCAGTCGTTTTCAACTCTAGGGTTCAGTGCTCATCTCTGTTTCAAAGCCGAAGAGCCAGCACTGTCTGCTTTTGCAGACGTTTCCGTGGTCATGTGGCAAGCATGACTGGATACCGGAGAGCACAGAACACTGTTTACCTTTCCACCAAAGTGGTTCCTATTTATGTACTTGCAATTTCTTGCTTTCGAACTGTTAGGTTGGCAGGAGCTAGGACAAAGATGGGAGCTCATTCTGTCCTGGAGTACTCAGGAATCGAACTGCTGACCTCCCGCCTTCCAGTCAGCGTCGTAGCCACTTGAGCCACACGACACAATTCCACTCTTATAATTAAAAAGTACAAAAGAGAATAAATCCAGACTCCAGAAATCATAAACATACAAATTGCAGAAAATAGGACCATTTTTCATCACTTAATGAGAAATGAAAAGTACAGATCATTACAACTATTCATTCAAGGAAATAAATAAGTGGGAAAACAAGTGTAGGAAAGAGAACTTGTATTGACTCAAGAGTATTGGATACCAGTCTGGACACAACACAAGATCACTGTTTAAAGCTGCCATATTCAAAGTCAAAAGAGCCACGAGGGCACTCGACCTTTGATTAGAACAGGAAGAACATGAAGAAATTACCAGTTTCCCCTGAAGATAAGCCCATAGCAGTGATGGTGAACCTTGGCACTCCAGCTGTTCTTGAACTGAAGTCCAAGAACAACTGGAGTGCCAAGGTTCACCATCACAGGCCTACAGAATGGATACCCTGCTCTCTCCAGAAACAAAACAACCCTACCAACATACACCAGAGTAGACATAATTTCATTCACTGGGGTTTTAATCTGACTGTACAGTAATGAAGGCCAAGACCTAGAAGTGTCACAATGCTTTTAACACAATCCCTCAGGACCATTGGTTTAGTACATGACACTAAATATGTGTTTTTCATAACATGCAGTATCTGCAACCAGCCCATTTCACGTGTAAGTGTGCCCTTATCACAGCTGAAGTCAAAACAAGCCCACCGCTCTATGCACACATCATATCTATGTACGTATGCAATGCATGAAGCAGCCAAAGGAAGGGGGGAGGGGAAATGAAAAGACAGTGGGGAAGAACTAGGAAAGCATGTTGTTCTGTTAAACATTTGTCTTTGCACACTGGTCTATAGACACCATGCTCTTACTCCATTTTTCTCTGCTTCACAGATTTTCTCTGTAAGAAGAAAAAGCTAGAAGAGGCAGGGGGGAAACATGGGTGGATCAGAAGTAGAACATGCATTTGTTTTGAAACTTCTGATAGCTCATGATATTTCATTGAAAACTATGACATGTTTACCAGTGTTTCTCCACACTGGAATTCCTGAGGCTTTTGTTCTAACTGCCACTGAGGTGCTCCTATTGTGACTGGGTTACATCCCTCCAAAACACTATTGGGTGCTATACAAGTGGAATTGCTATTGCTAATGCTTGACTTAAAGGAGGGGTCCCCACCCTATGGCTTGTGGGCCAGACCTGGCCCCTGTGGGCCTTACATCTGGCCTGTTGCCGTCTCCCCCACACCCGGAAGTGGGCACATTTACGTCAGCTGTAAAACACGCTCGTGCATGCACAAATGTGCCCACTTCTGCTTCCAGGGGTGTGGTCTGGCCTGCTCAGCTGTCTGGGGGCATGATCAGGACCACTGCGCAAAAAGTTTGGCCACCCCTGACTTAAAGCAATGAGAAATGAAAACTAGAAGGTGGGGGACTATGAATCAAGCTGTCACTTTTGGGAAATGATCCAACAATAACACATACTGTTGATGTGTACGTGCAAGTCTTTGAACAAACACAAGGCATCAGCTTGTACACAACACAGCGTCTAAAAAAAGACCATAAACAGTGGCTGCAAAGTTGCAGGGGGAAGCAAGACTAGTACAACTGGGTTGGAACCCACCCTCTCCCCTCCCCAGCAAAAGTACCCAACAGGATATCCTCTTGTCCACATAAGGCTTGCAGGCACGGCTTGTACCAGGAGCTCCTGGGACCAGTGCCAAACTAGGCTCTGCTGTTCCTCCACAATGACTACATGATGCTGCCTGGCTCCCTGCCAGAGAGGCCAGCTCAGCACCTGAGGACAGTATGTGCTGATCAGAGAAGCAAGGAGAATCCTCCTCTCTGCACTGGGGATTCCCTTAGCCCAATTGGGAAGAAGGGGGGGGGGAATAAGAGTCCACGATGCAATCAAATGTTTTCAGTCTAGGATCCAGCTTGGGTGATGAGTGAGCTCTGCTCTACAGGCCCACAAGGAGGAAGGAAGGAAGGCCAATAGGTTTGAGCAAAGGTTTCTTCTCAATACCTACTGTGTGCTCCCTGTTCTGGGACTGGCCCTAGGAAAGCCAAATTCACTGCAAGTACCGGAAAGGCAAACCCACAAAAATGCAGTAAAGGTAAAGGTTGCCCTTGATCAAAAGCCAGTCGTATCTGACTCTAGGGTTCAGTGCTCATCTCTGTTTACAGCCAAAGAGACGGCAATGTCTGCATCTGCAGACATTTCCGTGGACATGTGGCAGGCATGACTAAACACTGGAGCGCACAGAATGCTGTTTACCTTTCCGCCAAAGTGGTCCCTATTTATCTACTTGCAATTGCTTGCTTTCAAACTGCTAGGTTGGCAGGAGCTGGGATAGAGATGGCAGCTCACTCTGTCATGCAGTACTCGGGTCTTGAACTGCTGACCACCAAATAGGCAGGATAAAAATTTACAAGTCCTTGGTGACTCCCTGGTCCCTTCCCCAACATTAACATGTTGTTTCACACCAGAAGTAGCTGGATTATACTGAGCCAGACCCCCAACTTCTCTAGCCCAGTATGATTGACACTGACTGGCAGCAGCTCCTGGGGATTTTTCCAAGCCTGCTGAGAACACGAGAAGTTGAACTTGGAATGTCCTGCATGAGATGCATGTTAATGCAGCCCTCCCCTTCAAGCTCATTTTGGGCCACTGATTGAACACTCACGGTTCTCCCTGGCAGTTGTTGCCCAAAGTCCCAGACAGAGATTCTTTTCAACCATAGGGGCTTGGAACTCAAATGTGATATTTTGCACCTTCTGTCACTGAACTATTAAGCTAAATGTCTGGCGATGAAAACTCCAAATTCAGGGTCCTCGCCTTCTGCATCCTAACTTTTTTTTTTTTACTCACAGCTTGGAAAAAATATTTTCTTGGCTGACAACTTCCAGAATCCCAGTCAATGTAGTCTGGTCAGAAAATTCTGGGAATCCCCCCAAAATTAACTTCACAAGCTTTGGCTAGACAATACTATTGTATTCAGGGCCAAGGAATGAACTTTCTGGTAGATTCCTAGTGGATTCCTAGTCCCTCCCTGTTTCAATTCATCATATCTAAGGCTACTCTATACATTATAACATTCCTACATAGGTGTTACTCCCATTTGGAAATTAACATGCCATCTGCGTATGTAACTGCTACAGACTCCATGGCTGACTGAACAAATAAATAAATACATAAGTCAGTCAGTAGGTCAACCACAAAGCTCAATGGGTGATCTTGGGCCATTCACTTCCTCTCAGCCTAATCTATCTCATAAAACTGTGGCAAGGATAAAACAGGGTGTGTAGATATACCATGCCTGCCGGCCTGAGCTCTTTGAAGGAAAAGTGGTATATAAAAATACAGAGTAAATATATACTCAGTGAAAAAACTGAATATGATATTGCTTTATGTCAGGGGTTTCCAACCTTTTCACACTGCAGGCCAGACCATGCCCCAGGTTCCTCCCACCTTAAACGCTGCCATAAAACGTGTCCGCAGATGTCATAAACATGTTTATGACAGCTGTGGGTGCATTTATGGCAGTTTTTGCAGCAAGCACAGACACGTTTATGCATGCACGGGTGCATTTTCCAGCTGTCGTAAACACATCCACTTCCAGAAGAAGTGAGGGCGGCAGCGGGCCACATGAAATGGTGCCACAGGCCGGGTCCAGCCCACAATCCATAGTTTGGCCACCCCGGCCCTATAGTTTGGCCACCCCTGCCCTATAGAGACACACAACTACAAGTAGACAGTTGTACACTTAGGTCAGACGATCATCTATGTTCCCATCTGCTTTTGAGCAACATATGAGAGCTTTATTACCCAGTACAATATCCCTGGTTCAGTATCTGCGGTTTCAGTTATCTATGGAGCTAAAAATATTCAATCAAAAAGTATCTGAAATACAGTAATACCTCATATAACATTAGTATCGAATAACACTAAAATCGCATAACATTAAGGAATCTGGGGGAAAGAATTGCATCAAATAACATTAAGATCCTATGGGATGCTTCAGATAACAACCGCAAAAGCCTGTGTGGTTACAATGTATCTCTATGGATCCCATAGAGGATCAGATAACACTAAAAATCATATAACACCAAGACTTGTGGAACCAGGTTTTAGTGTTATATGAGGTTTTACTGTACTGTACATATGTAATTCTATGGTGTATTGTCAGAGCTGGCCACTAGAGGCCACTATATACAATGTAATGTTTCGAAGGAATAGACAGACATTTTTGGAGCTCTCATGTAGAACAATGGAGGAATTTGAAACCCCTCCCCCACTTCTATGACTCTGGTGTATATGAATTAAATATAGGGTTTGCTGTTATCTGCGGATTCAGGTGTCTGTGGAATGTATCTCCTGCGGATACAGGGGGGAACTTGAATTGATAAGACTGACTGCAACTCTGACGATGTGTGTAGGTAGTATCTTTGCTTTTATGAGGAAAGACCTTGCATGCACAAATGTTATAACATATGAATCAGCCCTGACTCACTTTACTAAGAACGAGAGACAGAACATAGGTGTTCTGATGCTCACCTCTATGACTGTTGTAACTGGAATTGACCACCGTCCTCAGAATTACCAGAAAAACTGAACAGTACAGCACTAAGTAACTCCAAACATTATACAGTTCCGGGGTGATGGTGGTGGTGGAATATTCCAGGAGAGTTGTAAATAAGTAGCCCTCAATTTTTTAAAATTTAGCTACCCTCCCCAACCTTCATAGACTACTATTAGTTCTCCGTGGCACACAAGAGAAAAAGAATCAACCCTCCTCTGTGTTTGCTAAAACTTCTAATCTCAGCCACTGCAAGGTAAGCATGTCAAACAGCCATTTACAAGCCTTTAAATCCACATTTACCACAGAGTTTGGAGTTCCAAGAACAACAGGAGGACATTCCAGGAACACACATCATTCACCCATCAGTCACTAAAGTGGGAGACTCCTTCCTTATGTTATATGTTACTGAGTAGGTGAAAACTCCGGGGAACAATAGATTATCGCTTCCATAGGATGTCACCTGGCACCTCTTTGGCAAGACAATGCCACTGAGTGCATGCAAAGAAGACCTTCTTCACAAGCAAAGGCCATGCTAAAAGCTATGCTTTTTTAACCCCTCAGCAACTTTTAAAAAAAGCAAGCAAGCTACCTCCCTAGCATGGGGCACATAATATCACCACAGTATCTAGTTCATCTAGAACAGTGGTTCCCAACAAGGGGTACACAGCCCACTAGTGGACTTCAATTCCCAGAAGCCTAAGTCAGTACATTGGCTGATCAGTGCTTTGGGGAAATGACTTAGGCTTCTGGGAATTGAAGTCCAAAAACCAGCATTTGGGAAACACTGATCTAGAAGAGTAATGCATCAATAGGAAAATCTATACCAAATTTTAAATGGTACAGTAGATGAAAATAGGGTTTTTTCTCCAACAGCCCTTTCAATGCCACAACCGACCAAATAAATTTCAGGGTTGTCACTTTAGACACCACCATCCAGAGCTCTATACTGGTGTGAACTAACCAGTATCTAGTATCTTTTATCAACTGATTAGTCATCTGAATAGTTTCAGAGTTGCCACCTCAGACATCACCATCCATAGCTCTATACTGGTATGAACTAATCAGTAACCAGTCTTCTTTATTAACTTATTAGTCATCTGACCATATCTGGTTAAAATGTGGTAAAATACATTAGATAACATATGGGTTTCATAGTCAGTTGTGTCTGATTCTAGGGTGCTCATCTCTGTTTACAGTCAAAGAGCCAGCACTATCTACATCTGCAGACGTTTATGTGTTCATGTGGCAGATATGACTAGGTGCCAGAGCTGTTACCTTTCCCACTAACATAGTACCTATTTATCTACTTGCAATTTTTAAACTTTCAAACGGCTAGGTTGGCAGGAGCTGGCACAGATGACGGGCGCTCACTTTGTCATGAAGCACTCAGGTCTCAAAATGCTGACTTGCCAACCTTCTGGTTGTCAACCTCAGCATCTTGACCACTAAGCCATAGAACAGAGTAAAAACAGATTTAAATAAAATGATATAATATCAATAAAATAAGATATAAAATTTACTCGATAAAATTGTCAATAACATTTGTCACCTTTAGTGTGAACTGACCCAGCCTGGAGAGAAATGGACATAGTGGTTCGGGCTCAGTTTGTAATGTATTTCTGAGTTTTGCTCTTGAAATGTTTTGGTAATTACTTTATAATTGTAACTGTGATATTGTAATTGTGATATTTTGTAACTGTGATATTGTAATTGTATTTCTTGTAACCATGATATTGCTTCTTTGTTAGCCGTCCAGAGTCGCGTTGTGAGTAGGGCGGCATACAAGTTGAATAATTGAATTGAATTGATTTGAACCATCCACAGGGGCTACAGAACAGAATAATTAGGAATGCTCTGAATCATGCCAAAATAACCTATAGCCCCATCCTTTGCCAAAAAGGGACAGCTCTAAAAGGGTGAGATGAATCACACTAAGTCAAAACACCATAATTTGGTTCGACTCAAACATCCCTAAAGGCAATCCAACAGTGAGCTTGATAACAGTCAGAATTTAGCTGGTAAAGATTTGAACCTAAATTCTGCACTCTTTATCTGCATAAACAGGGTCACCTATCTCTCAGTCTTGGAGACATGAAAAACATTTGTCTATTACAAGGATGAACCTACCGTATTAGCCAGTGGTGGGCTCCAAAATTTTGTACTACCACACTGTGGGTGTGGCGTGGTGGGTGTGGCCAGGGGAAAGCCCTGCGTTGCACCTGAATTATGACTACTTTATTTCAAAACTTGGATGGGTGCGGCCAGCCAGAATTGGTGCTACCAGTTCTCGCGAACTGGTGCGAAACTGCTGATGTCCACCACTGGTATTAGCTCTTTATAATGGGCGTCAGTATGAACCACCCATGTTATCACCACTCGTAAAGGGAAACAAGAAAATGCAGCCTAGTAAGGGCAAACCCTGGAAACCTTATTCATTAGCTCATCTGACTTTTCAGATTGCAATCTGAATTTTAATTTGCCCTGTCAAGGCCATGACGTGCCTATACAACCATGAGGACTTGATATACATACATACACACACAAGAGAAATACTGTACCTAGAAATCTGGGTATGAAAGAGAAGTGTGTAATACAAAAGTGACTGTCCAAAGAACAAGCTGAGAAAACCCACACATCCTGTCCTGCATGGTCAGGTCATGCCTCCTATAGGATACCATGGAGTAGATGTCTCTTCTCTCCAACCAGACACCTTTCCTGGAGAAAGCAAACCTTCCAAGTCACCCTGTCATGCTCTGTCTCCCACACAATGCTGAGAATCTGATTTGCGTAAGATGGGAGCAGCAGACCAACCTGTTGGAACAAATCCATCCTGAGGCCCAATGGCAAACGCAAAAAGGTTGTGGTGCAGACGTACAATATCTCAAAATGGGTGGGCCCTGGGGGCGGCGGCAACACCCTTACTTTGATGAGGAGCGCCAGGTTCTTAGAGGTGTGTGTGTGTGTTTGTGTGTGTAAGACTGTACTTCCAGTGTGCACAGAATGTGAACGTAGAGTGTCACAAACACTTGAGGTATTTCAACACATGAAGAAAAACATTAAAACAACATGGATCTCTCATTTCCTTACAACATGTCACAAGCAAACTGCACCCATTCTTTTCCGAAAGAGACACAAAGAGTGGAGGCCACAGAGAGGGAGCACTACTCCTGCTTTACAACACAGATTTGGTCCAAAGTTTTGGTTTCAAATCCTGACTTGGCCACAAAGTTTACTGGGTGCCCATGATGCCATTCAGCCTGAAGTAAAGGGTGACTCCATTCCACCCCAACAAGGGCTGACTGGAGTTAATCCATTCAAAATCAATTTGTTGCCAATATTTCATTATCATTTTTAACAACAGCAACAAAAAATTATCTCTCTCTCACACACACAAATTCTGAAGAAATCAAAACATGGATTTAAATCAGGTAAAATACAATTTTAAAAATTTAAAGACAACATTTTTAAAAATCTAAGCGCATCACTAAAAACTGGCTTTTAACCTTATTTGAAAGACCAAAGGTGACACAAACAATGCAGCCCTGGCTACCTGTTGAAAGTTCTTCAGCTATGGAGCGAACATTAATTTAAATAATTATGAGGGAAATGGAGGTTGGGCCATTATGAGCTAATTCTAAACCAGTGATGGTGAACCTTTTAGGGACCGAGTGCCCTAACTGCAACCCAAAACCCACTTATTTATCGCAATGTGCCAACATGGCTGTAGGGGAGGGAAGAAACACTCCCATTGGGCTGCTGGGCAAAGGGGGGGGTTGAACTCTGTGCTGGAAGGAGGGAAGAAGTGCTCCCATTGGGCTGCTGGATGGAGGGGTGGGGCAAACTCTGTGCTGGGGAGGGAAAAAGTGCTCCCATTGGGCTGCTGGCCAGAGAGCGGAACGAACTGTGTGCTGGGACGACTGCACAGGTGCCCACAGAGAGGGCTCTGAGTGCTACCTTTGGCACATGTGCCATAAATTTGCCACCATTGTTCTAAGCCATATTAAGTGACATTATTTCATTTAAAAATAGTGTACCACTTACACCTTATCTGTGATTTATGCAACAAATTAGTTTTACTACAATAGTAACAACAATTATTAACAGTATCGAATTACTTTCCAGATTAATCTCAGCCAGTAATAAAATGACACTGTAAAAGAGTATTTTTTGAGCATTTCAAAAAGCAATTTCTGTCTTTATCTGCCCTCTCTGTGACATGGTCTTAAGTAGGCCACTTCACCCTGGTGGCCTTAGGCAAGTCAATCAACCGATCAATTAATCAGAAAACCAGTCGGTAGTCAGTCAGTCTCTCTCCTTCTAGCCACTTAGCTTATCTCACAATTACTAGGAGAGAAGGTGGTGTAAAATATGTTGGGGAGCCTACAGCATAACTCCTGATGCCCCACGCTTCACCAGTAAAAATATGAAAAGTGTGCTGACCCACCCGGGTGGCACACGGTGGCACTACACAGAGTCTTGTTCAAGATATCAAAGTCCAAAAGGCAAGCTGAGGTCTGTTTACCGGTAGTCTAAGTCAGTAGTCTAATCCAAAAGATGTCCAGAGATGTCGTCAAGGTTGGCAGAGAAGTCAGGATCATGGCAGGCAGGTCAGGGTCTAGGCAGGCAGTCTGGAGTCAAGCAGGATGTCGGTCTTCGCACAAGAGTTGTACTGACGTTGGCAGGGTGCAACAAGCTTGCTTATAAGCCTCCCAGCTAATCGGTACCATCTGGGAGCCTTCTTTGGTGCTTCGATCTAGCCTGCCTGTGTCTCAGGTGTAGCCGTTTCTTGGACCTCTTCCTGACTGAGGGCTGCTGATCATTGTCAGAGCCGGACTCCTGGTCTGACAGGTCAGTTACTGGGGAAAACAGACTTGAGCCAGGCACAGGCTGAGCTCCCTGGCTCAGTGCATCCTTGGGCTCAGTTGCAGGCAGAACTGGGCTGGGCATAGGGAGTGCCCCCTGATCCAGGTGCTCTTAGGGGTCAGAGGAGGGCTGGATCACAACAATAAGTGAAGTCATTGACAAATCACCACTCTAGCACTTGCTATTTACAATGGAGCCATTCTGAATTACAACAGCCATGTATGACATTCTGAGCTCTATATTCCATAAGGAATATTCCTTATGGATGGAATATAGATGTGATTATGGGAAAAAAGAGGGGAGGGGTACATTTTAATACAATGAATGTGGGATACAACTAGGTGGGTTCAGAGGACGGGGCAGGTTTTCATTGACTAGGTGGCAGGACATTGGCAGGTGCAGCTGTTCTCCTCTAAAGCCAATCCAAACTTGAAATGGACAGTTGCTACATTCCATGCATCCAGTTATGGTGCTAGATTATTTTAAGATTTATAACAACATAGTTACTGCACATTTATCAAACTCTGGCTTGTCAACCCACATCACTGTAGAGGACAATGCTCATCATGCCCATCCCACATCCCAATCTCAGCTACTGCTAGCTCTTCAGTACTGAGACTATTCTACCCATCCCTAGCCCACCCTCTTTATCACTCCATGGCCTTTATCCTCAAGTGGCCTCAACTCTTCTACAGATGATTTTGCCTAGGTAAACACCCATCTGAGGGTAAGTTATAAACCAAGGCTGACACCCTGTGGCCAGGTATAGTCATCACAGGAGATCAACCATATAGTGACCAGAGCCTAACATGCTTAACTACAGTATCTCTCCCCCCAGAAGGAATGCTGCCCAGCCCAAAAAACAAATACTGCATTCACTTCAAATGCTGCATTGCACAGATATCCAACCTGAAATGTATGTTTCTGATGCTTCAACAATCATCCATAGCAGCTGGAGGTAACACTGCCTTTTAGGTCTACATTGCCATACAATCGTGTATTATAATTGTCATGATTAGAACTTCTAAAGGTCTGGACAGAACCAGAAATTAAGGACAGATGTGTGGCACTGACTCTTTGAACAACCCTTACTTCTTTGTCTGATGGAAATGTAATGACCCTTGCTTCACAGCATGAATGCAATGAGGAAACTGGGAAAAAATACAAGTGAAGAAAACGAGGCTGCAGTCTGTATGGCTTTGGGTGGATATACCTTTGGATGGGTGGGCAGGAGTTGTGAAGAAAAGTTCCCCTCCCTTCTTGGCTGTATTGGCTGCTAATGTTACATGGTAGGAAACATCTGGATGAATAGGGACAATGGCATACATATCGACATATCCAACATATCTACAGGGCAGCAGGCTGGGAAAGGCTCTTCTATAACCCCTTATTCATTACATAGCCACCAGATTAGAGTAAGTAACATACATAAAGGTAAAGGTCTCCCTTACTCAAAAGCCAGTCTGGCTCTAGAGTGCAGTGCTCATCTCTGTTTACAACCAAAGAGACAGTGCTGTCTGCATCTGCAGATGTTTCCATCGTCATTACTATATGCCAGAGTACACAGAATGTTTGTTACCTTCTCTGCCGAAGTGGTACCTATTTATCTACTCGTAATTTCTTGCTTTCAAACTGCTAGGCTGGCAGGAGCTGGGACAGATGATGGGAGCTCACACTGTTGTGCAGCACTCGGGTCTCAAACTGGTGACCTGCCAGCCTTCTGGTTGTCAAGTTCAGCATCTTAACCACTAAGCCACCACAGTCTCCTATAAGTGGCATACTTCAACTTTATTCTTTGTATGTCAGACAAAACACTTGTCTTTGCTGCGTTTTTCATTTGGCCATAGAGATACTTACCAATGCTATTCTTCTTTTTCTTTGTCTCAGAAGCATCACAGTAGAATTGATACATTTATCAGATAATTTTCATCCATGTAGCCCAGAACACCTAACACCTCAGAGGAAAACAAGAAAATCTGATCTAGGGCTGAAGGAGATGGATATTGGGGCTGGGGAGGGAATCAGACAGCCTGGGAGTGGTGTCTAAGAGAGGAACAGCCATGCCAGGTAACTTAACACCCACCACCTGACCACCAGAATACCCCTGCTAAACCCGTCTCCAGTTCCTCAGCCTTTCAAGTTAGTGCTAATGATTTCCTGAGCTGTGCCCTTCTTGCCATTCCGAATGTATTTTTGTTGCTTTAAAAAAACACCATAGACATAAAAACAGAATTCAAGAACAAGGAAGAAGAAATGCATTAAGACATTACATGTTAAACATGATGTCAGATTTTGTTATAGTACAGTTCTCCCACTGGCAACACAACACAACAAAAACTAAACAAAGAAATTTGAAGGATATAGCAATGTCAACGGGTGGCTTCTAGATCTTGGAACTGCTATGTGAGCCTGAAATTTCGTCACTGGCATGCTATGCCATGAACCAGACTCATGACAGCATATCCTTCATGATACTATTGCAACCTCTGTTTTTACCTGCTAACTTACATATGCATTTAAACATGGTTGTATTAACACATGGATTCTCAACCTGAGGCCCATGGACTGAATGTAGCCTGCAGCACCATTTCATGTGGTTCCACCACCCCCTCCACCACCCCAGGAAGTGCCATGTGGTGGAGGAAGGGCAAAATGGCCATCGGCCCCTGAAGCTGTCTGAGGGAGCATGACCTGGCCCCCTGCTTAAAAAGGTTGAGACCACCTGAACATATGCACCATTTTGCACAGACCACTGCTCTCTAAACATTTTGTGTTGCATCCACAACTTACATATCAAGCCTGTGTGTTTGTCATTGTCCCTATCCTCCCCCAAAGCCATTGTCATGTCACTTTCTCATTCCAGTCAGAAAATATGAAACATATGAAACATATTTTCTTGGCACTGTAAGATTGGGCCATAAAATTTACCACTTTTTATATGAATCCCCATATTACCAAAATGCCCATATATTTTAGTATTACATCATTTGCATCCTAAAAGAAAATATGTAAACAAATCTTCCAAATGTTTGGAAGCAATCCCTATGATCTACAGCAGTAGTTCCCAAGGTGGGTGGAACCCACACCCCACAAGGAGACTTCAATTCCCAGAAGCCTAAGTCAGTATACTGGCTGATCAGTGCTTTGGGGAATTGTCTTAGGCTTCTGAGAACTGAAGTCCAAAAACCAAAGTTTGGGAAACGATGATCTATAGCAGTGGTGGCGAACCTATGGCACACGTACCACAGGTGGCACTCGGAGCCCTCTCTATGGGCACCTATGCAGTTGCCCCAGCACAGAGTTTGCCCTGCCCCTCTGCCCAGTAGCCCAATGGGAGTGCTTCCTCCCTCCCATGTTGCTGTGTTGGCACTTTGCGATAAATAAGTGGGTTTTGGGTTGTAGTTTGGGCACTCAGTCTCTAAAAGGTTCGCCATCACTGATCTATTAGTAAATGGTTAAAGCACACGGCCCAACATAACCAAGCGCTTCTTCCATCCAAAAGTAAAACAAAATAGAGGACAAACTGAGATTGATTAACTGTAAGGATCACACTGAATCACACACAATACAAACTAACTCTTAGTCTGAGCAGAGATATTTTTATGTCAAAATGTTGTTCAAAGGCAAGTAAGTCCATGTATGGGCACTCACCACCTTATGGTTCCAATAAGTAGTATCATGCATATACAAAATGACCAACACAGTGTAACAGCTACCAAAAGAATTATTCAAATCACCACCACTGATGAAAAAATGAGGTGAATGTATAGATCCAAGGGTAACCTATAAAGTATTTAGTCATTTACACATGGAAAGTGTGAATATATGCTATGATAAGGAGGGAGAAAACAGCTACATGACAGTAAGTCTCCCACTGTTTGAATCATAAGTCACACAAGCTAAGTAAAAAGCTTTGCCCAATATAGGGTTTAATCACTAGAGGAGGGCTTACTAATTGATACTTGAACCCTCCACTGCTTAGATAAGGCCACAATTCACCTTTGGTTAAAAGGATTCTGACACAGCAAAGATAGATAAAACTTCATCTACCATGGATAGTCTTTGCTAAACTGAGGTGGAAAACACTAGGCAAGATGGTCAAACTGGTCCAAATACAATAAAGCTCATAGGAGCCGAGCTCCTATGAAGATAAATGGAATAAGATACAAAAAATATCTTTACCAAAATAGCGTTCAATAAATCAAAGACATACAGAATCACAAAACGTTTAGTATGATGAAGGGATTCAAATTTTACTGCCTCCTAAGTCAGAATAAACATTCAGAGGGCTGACCTCAGGCTAGCTGGCTCCTCTGTAACATCTGAGCAACTAAACCAATAGAGGCTGCTAAGGTTAGCAGTCTGACCAGGCTATCCTGCTATGGTAAAAGAGTAGACCATACTGCCAGTGACTCAATGCTGAGGGTCAGGTGGCAGTTAACTAACCTGACAACCTTGAGGACTAACGGCCTTGGGTGCCCGAAGTCCACAGGGAAGGTTGATGGTCCCCAAGTGGATTAAATCCCACTTGAATCCATCTTGATGGAGGGCAGCAGCTTCATCAATACTGGCCTGGGGCTGAGGAGCACTCTGCATGCCAAAAGGGCTCAGGACCAGAAAGTGACTTGCGGAACTGGATCAGTGGTATGGAGTATCATGTTGCGATGCAGAAGGCAAATGGCCGCTGCATTATATTCTCAGGACAATCTCCATGGCTGATCACCATGAGGATCACCAATATTTGGATTCGGATATGGCAGAAAAATAAGAATAATAAGATAGTTATGACGTTCTGCCCCCATTTCCCCTACAGAACTCCCCACTAACATACAATAATATTGGAGAAGTACAGTCAGTGGCATTAAAAAATCAGGACGTAAAAAGAAAGTCTAGGACAAGAAGCGATTTTGTGGGAACCTATAATTCTGATCGCTCCTTATCTAATAACACCACTTGCAGTAATTTATTTCTGAGTAACCACAGCCAACAGGCCAGACTGCTACTACTCATCCATATCTAGTTGTCTAACCTATAAACACAGAATAAGGTGTTATCTCTACCAGTTCATTTCTCCTCTCTCTTTTTAATTCACCTTCTCACATTTCTCTGCCCTCTGACTCATACCTTTATTCCCATGCCCATAAGGACACTCTGGCAACTCCGGCCACATGCTAGCAGCCACACGTGGGTACAGCACACATTTGGCACATAGCCTGTCCAGCTCACAATCAAAGGAGAATCCAAGTTCAGTAGGCTACACTAATACAATGGGAGCCACTGTGGGGGAAAATGCTTCTCTTGATTTATTTAAGGGAAGCCAAGTAAAATAATAATTATTTTAAAATTACTACTCACAGAAGTTTCTCCACATAAAAGTAAAAAAAGGAAACAATGGAATGCTACCCAAATACTCAGCACTTGAGACAGACTTTTAAATTCAGGAAAAAGGATATAAACACAAATTAAGGAACATTTTATTTACACTCCAGAATGAGATTTACTTTTTACAGCATATGATAGAAAGAACTGCCCATCAGCATAGTTCAATTGAGGAGTAATTTTAACCCAATGCAGTTAGAGTACATGGTAGAATTACCTACCATAATTGACTAAAACAGGGATTCTCAACCTGTGGTCCATGGGCCAGATGCGGGCCACAGCACCATTTCATGTGGACCCCACCACCTCCACCACACCAGGAAGTGCCATGTGGTGGAGGAAGGGCAAAATGGCCATTCGGCCCCCAAAGCTGTCTGAGGGAGTGTGACCCGGCCCCTGGCTTTAAAAAGTTGAGAACTCCTGGACTAAAAGGAAGAAAGATTGGAGAAGTGATTCATGCAGAGACACAGCAGGCAGCCTCCTTTATGGAAAATTACTCTGGGTTCAGGCCTTTGACTAAGTCATTGCTTGTGTCAGTCTAGAATTTATCCCATTAATGCACACATTACTTAGGGACCGGCAACTAAAGATACTCTTGGCCAAACACGGACTGCCCAATTCACAAGAAGGCATTTTACTACTACTACTACTACTACTACTACTACTACTACTACTACTACTACTACTACTACTACTACTACTACTACTACTACTACTACTACTACTACTACATCATCATCATCATCATCATCATAATAGAAGAGAAATGGTGGAAGAAAGTTGTGCCTCTATTTCAAGCCTAACTTATTGTTATAAAGAAAAAGGACAGAAAAATGATAAGATACTGAAGTGGCAGAACTTTGTATCCAACACAATGCCCTGTGTTTAGCATGCTGTGAACACAGAAATAAGGAATTAAACTCTACAAAACAATCTAAAATTACACTGGTCCTCTGAGCTACAGGAAATTAGTCCTTCTAACAGCAAACATAGAAGCAGGGCTACTGAGGATGATTAGAGTAAGAATGTGACAATAGTAGGAACCCTATTAACAATCGAACAAATCCTATTGATCCCTCTGTCAAGGTTAAATTCTGATCTAGATGGACTCTGTTGCAACAGCCATCAAATAACTGCATAAGTGTGGCAGGAACACCAACATTCCTCATGTTGTATAGGTTGCGCCCTGCCAAACATCTTACCGGGTGTCCTCTGGCTCCGACAGGCACTCCACCGTGCTGGGCTTCTGTTCCATTCACCGCAATTCCATCCAGACCCAATAAAGAGAGACCGAGGTGGGCTCCGCCCCCAGAGACGACACTCCACGGTCGCCACGACAGATGTGGGGCTGGGATGTGGGAGGGACAGGGCTCTTAAGTAGAGTTAGGCGGTGAGCCCCATCGTGCCTCCTTCAGGGTGGGCAAATCGCAAGCATTCTCCAAGCGAAAACACAAGGAGGAGACCCTAAGGGAGCAAAAGAAGAGAAAAGCATTTAATTTGTTCATTCATTTCACTTGAACCTCAACCATAATCTTTTATATAGGATAGGTTAAAAATGGTAAAGGTCACCCTTGCTTGGAAGCCAGTTGTGTCTTACTCCAAGGTTTGGTGCTCATCTTCTGTTTACAGCCAAACAACCAGTGCTGTCTGCATCTGCAGATGTTTTCGTGATCATGTGACAGACATAACTAGAGGCCGGAGCACATGGAACATTGTTATCTTTCCTGCCAAAGCGGTACCTATTTATTTACTTGCAATTTTTTGCTTTCAAACTGCCAGTTTGGCAGGAGTTAGAACAGCTGATGTTGTGCAGCACATGGGTCTAGAACTGCTGACCTTCTAGTTGTCAAATTCAATGTTTAACCACTAAGCCACCACCACCCCTTTATATAGGATACTGGTCTTAAAGTTTGGAGCTGAGAAAACCATCCACAACACAAGCCTGAGGTTTGCATTTCAAAGCTCATCTAAATCATGAAATATGGATTATACAAATGAAATACATGGTGGCATATATGGTTGCTCACTTTGCACAACATGTTCTTCATCTTAGATGCACAATAACTGGCCAAGGATTAGAGCAGGGGTGCCCGAACTACGGTCCATGTGCCAGATCCAGCCCCTGACGCCAATTCATCCAGGCCGCACCGCCCTTGTTGCTCCCAAAAGTGGAAGTAAATCACGTCCGTATGGACACGTTTTACTTCTGCTTCCAGGAGCAACGAGGGTGGCGCAGGCCTGGTGTCTGGGGCTGGATCTGGCCTGTGGGCCATAGTTTGGGCGCCCCTGGTGTAAGCAAAGAAAATGGCAGCTTAAAATCTCTCATCCTGTTGCAAAGCAGATTGCAAGGCATGTTTTACTTCCGCTTCTGGTGGGAGGAAGCATGTGACCGGCCCACAGAACCACATGACCACCCCATGACCCAAAAAGTCCGGGCATCCCTGGATCAGAGCAATGGTAAAGGGAGAGAGAAGGAAACGGTTTTGGCACTGAAAGCTAAGGTTGCATCTTTCCGATAGCTCACGCTTTTCAAAGTGCTTCTGAACATATGTAGAATATCATTCCTTCACTAATGCCTAATTACCCTGCACAATGTCCATCATTCTGCATTTCTAAGAGCCATCCCACACATTTTCCATAAGAGCTGTATATTTAATTACTTTTGAGAATAAACTGCAACAATTGCAAAATGCACCATACCTCTTGACTGCTAATCCTGGACAGTTAATTTAGAATAGGGCAGACAATGTACACTGTAAATTAGGAAGTTCCATCTTCAGCTTCAACCTCTGCTAGAAGGTTATCGGGTGCCTTTCAGCAAGTTTGCTCTCTTTCCCTCTTAGGACATTATTTCACAATGTACAGATACAGTAAAACCTCGCATAAAGAGCGCCTCACTTAGAGACTAACCTAAAGAGCAGAATTTTCTCTGAATGGTCGCCTCGCTTAACAACTAAAACCAACCAAAAACTTGCTTAACAACTAAATTGGGGTTCACACACACACACCGCCAGAAGTCACAACTGGTCACTTACAATGGTGTTTCGCTTAACGAGCAAACTCGCTTAAAGAGCAATCCTGTAGAACGCATTATGCTCTTTAAGCGAGGTACCACTGTACCAAGAAAAATAGCAGCCGCAACAAGAAGAATCTATTTAAAGGATTACTAAAATCCAGACTTTGGAATTAACACATTACAAGTACTAACACTACCTATAACAAAGGTTAGTTTTAGGAGTGATAAAATATAACAAGCAACCTTCCCCTTTATTCTTTTTGAGACGGACAACATCATTTAGTTTTTTCTCTATATAAAGAATAATATTTTATTTTTATTTTTTTTGGATGGTTTTGAAATGTTAAGTTACAGTTGTACCTTGCTTAAAGAGCATAATGCGTTCCACAGGCTTGCTCTTTAAGCGAGTTTGCTCTTTAAGCGAAACACCATTGTAAGTGACCAATTGTGGGGGGGATTGCGAACCCTGATTTATTTGTTAAGCGAGTTTTTGGTTGGTTTTATTTGTTAAGTGAAACGAACATTCAGAGAAAATTATCCTCTTTAAGTGAGTTACTCTTTAAGCGAGGTGCTCTTTATGCGAGGTTTGACTGTACTTCCATATCTTTTAGATCTATATTTTTAAATCATCCAGTACTGTATGGGGGAGGGGAAGAATTTTTTTAAAAATACAGTTTATTCTCCTGGCTGAAGCCAGAGCATGCAGCTTGGCTTACTTGATTTTCATCTGTGTCATACATCCAGATCAAAATGTTTGTACATTTATACCGGGACTCCAATTAGAATTAAGTAGATCAGGCAACTTGAGTCCCTCTAGATATTGCTGGACTACAACACCCATCACCCCCTTTGTTGTTACATGGTGTTACATCGGAACTAATTTATAGCAATCCTAATAGGGCTTTCAAGGCAAGTGAGATATTTTAGGAGTGGCTTTACCAGATCAACTTCGCCAATAGGTTTCCATAGCTAAGTAAGGATTCAAAACAAGCAACTTGAGTTCTAGACCAGGGGTCAGCAAACATGGTTCTCCAGATGTTCTTGGACTTCAATTCCCAGAAGCCCTGATCAGCAGGTGTACAGACTTGGACTTCTGGTAATTGAAGTCCAAGAACACCTGGAGAGCAAAGTTTGCTGACCCCTGTTCTAGACCATTACTTTATCCACTTCACCACCCTGGGTATCCCCACCAGCCCCTACCACTAGCTATTCTAGCTACAGCTGAAGAGAACTGTAACCCAACACATCTAAAGGAGCCTCATGTCTTCTAACCATCACTTAGATAAGTGATGGTGGACCTTGGCACTCCAGCTGTTCTTGAACTTCAACTCTCAGAAGTCCTGATCAGCACTCCTCCTGATCAGGGCTTCTGGGAATTAAAGTTCAAGAACAGCTAGAGTGCCAAAGTTTGCCATCATTGACCTAGATATTTCTTCTCTCTCTCTCTCTCTCTCTCTCTCTCTCTCTCTCTCTCACACACACACACACACACACACACACAGTTCTTACACCAATATACAGGGAAATTCAAGCTCAAGGCTGCCCCAGCGGTCTATGATTGATCTGTGCTCTGAAAGTAGGACATCCAGGTCAGCAGCTAAGCCAACTCTACAAGTCATTCCAGAACTGTTTACACATGAGATATACATTAGAACTGGCTTTCCAGAGCAGGTGAAAGGTCTGCCTGAATCCAATATTCTGTCTCAAACAATGATCAAGCCAGGTGACTGTAAGACACTCATGAACAAAGCATGGCGGAAACAGGATCCTCAAGATATCTCTATTCAGAAGAAAAATCCTTTAGAACATGGAGGTTTGATTCAATCATTCTAGCTATTAACTGTGAACATACCTAATTGTATTGTAAGAGGAAACGTCTGTGACCACAACTACTGGCAATTAATTCTACAAGAGCGTTGTGCAATGGGCCACTCATGTATTACAAAAATCACAAAATATCTTGGCCCGCATCTGCTAGTGGCAGCAGCAGTACCTCTGACACCAGGCTGTGCTGTAGCTCCTCTAGAGATTGACAGTCTGGAAGGACATATTCAGACACGGCACCTAAGACTAGAAGGAAATGGGTTGGAAAGAGAAGTTGCCAGACTGGTTTTAAATGGCCCCAACCTGTTTGTGTCTTAAGCCTTCTCCTTGCTTCTCTTCTACCAGTAAGGGGTCCATAAGAGGCAACGAACACAATTTTTTTTGCACAGATCTAAATTAACCTATGTAAATACATAGGTTTATGGCATATCTACATGCCAGCTTTGCGAGAAACATGGGCCCAAAGAACATGGAAGAAGTTTGACTCCAATAGGAAGTCCACCACCACCACCACCACCACTAAGCTGATTCAGAATTGGGCAATGAACCTGATTTAAAATCTAGTCTTGTCCGGTTTTCAGTGCTAGATCTTTAAACCATGGAACTTGAGAAATGAAAAACACATTCTCTGAGCATGTGGGAAGTAAGCCTTTATCACCACATATACCTAGAATGGGACCTCTTCTTCTTCAAGTGTTGTATCCGATTCTGAATACTGGCTATCATCATGGCAATCAGTCATGAAGAATATCCTGGGAACCATATAAGGCGGTGGTCTTCCATTTGCCTTTTGCATCACAGTGTGACACCCATACCACTGATCCAGTTCTGTGAGTCACTTCTGGTCCTGAGCCCTTTCGGCACACAAAGTCCTCCACAGCCTGGGGCCAGTATTGAGGAAGTTGCTGCCCTCCATCAAGATGGATTCAAGTGGGATTTAATTTAATTTAATTTTTAGACTTATACCCCACCCCACTCGCGACAGCGACTCTGGGCAGCTTACAGAAATGCAAAATACAGTTACACAATCATAATAACATCGTACACAGATTGCAGGTCATCACAATTTAAGCAACCAAATACAACAAAAACACAGTAATACAATACATACAATACAGTACAATATGTCTAATCCACTTGGGGACCATCACCCTTCCCTATGGACTTCACCACCCAAGGCCATTAGTCCTCAGGGTTGTCAGGTTAGTTAACCGCCACCTAATGATCAGTGTTGAGTTGCTGGCAGTGTGGTCTATTCTATTACCATAGCCGGATAACCTGGCCAGCCATTGAGACCTCACCTACATGCACAATTTTGGAGAGCCTGGATTTCTGTGTAAGCCTGCAGAGTTAACTCTCCTGCAAAAACATTCTGCTTAGAAATTTCTAGTGATTCCCCACCTCTCAATAAGGAGAACAGAAATGCAACTAGGGAGGTTAGAGTGTATATTAAGGGCCATCAGTGAAATACTGTACTGTCACGATGTCTTAGAGGAAAGGGTGAAAACAACATATGGCTGCTCACAAAAATAAGAGATGCATGAGTGCATGTGCACACGCACACACACACACGCGCACACACACGCACACACAGAGACCTCTGAAAGGGAAGAATGCAGCCTCAGTTTGCACAATCCACCCTTGTGCAAAATGCCACTGCCTGGAGTCAACTGTTCTGCTCCATGCAAGGTTAATAAGACTTTGTTAAGCTTTTATGTTCCGTCCGGATCTCTCCCTCCTCTACCCATAGGGAACCCACTTTACTCCTGCACAGATTCAACTCCTCCTGTCCCCTCCATTCCCCCCCCCTCCTATGGCCACATACTCCCAATGGACCACACACATAACACTGTAAGGAAACCTGCAGCTCTCTGGCATGTTGCCAAAACTGTAACATCATCAAAGGAAACATGAAAACAGCAAAGTCCTGCTGGCCTCCCCAGAAGGGGGAAGAATTGAAGAGGAGGGGGGAGAGAAGAGGGACAGGGAGGCCCACTGTGTCCTCAAATGACCTCCTCATGGGGATTAGACCCTCCTGCAAACAATGCAACTGGGAACAGAGGTTACACAAGGACATGGGGCAATAATGCTTTTGGATGGGACTAGTTATTGGGTGGAGTTGGGGAGAACCAGCTAAACTGAAGAAGACAGGATTATCACCCATACCCCAACAAGACTTTAGGAAGTTATAGAATGCAGGTAGTTGGGAGGAAAAAGATGTATTACTAGTGGCATTGAAGACTTATGAGGTGCAAGGGAACTGTTACTGAATGACAGCCAATGTGGGGTGCAGTGGTTAGAACATTTGCCTATGACTTGGGAGACCTGTTCCAATCTCCACTCAGCCGTACAATTTATTATATGACCCTAGACTAGTTCCCAGGAAACAAATTAACCAACCTCAAAGGCCAGTAATGTCCAACTCTAGGGTTTGGTGATCATCTCCATTTTCAGCCAAAAAGCCAGCACTGTCTACTTTTGCAGATGCTGCCCGTGGTCATGTAGCAGGAATGACTAGACACTGGAGTGCATGGAACACTGTTACTTTTCCTGCCAAAGTGGTACCTATTTATCTACTTGCAATTTCTTGCTTTCAAACTGCTAGGTTGGCAGGAGCTGGGGCAGATGACAGGAGCTCACTCTATCACGCACCACGCAGGTCTCAAACTGCTGGCCTGCACACCTTCCAGCTGTCAAGCTCAGCGTCTTAACCACTAAGCCGTCATGGCTCTGCCGGATCTAAATTACACATCTATTAAGTATTGTTAAATAAAGTTAAGAATTTGAAAACCTGACATTGCAAACAATTTTGCTGATGTTGCAATCAATTTTAGGTTAAAGAGGAAGAGTAATGGAAGCAAAAGTTTGGCTATTCAAATAAGTTTGGTAATATATTCTGGACATTTATGAGACAGGAATGGGATGAAGATGCATTCCTACAATCAGGTTAGTACAATAATATCTGGAAAGTCACAGGTTCTCCTCCTGCACCTTTGACAGTGATAACAACCCATTACTTTCCCTGGCACCTAGTAAAGGAAAAAGGAAGACTGTTGCCTCCACTTTATCTTTTGCTTTTTGTTGTTCAGTCGCACGGTCGACTCCGACCCTTTGTGACCTACAACCAACAAAGAAGCATGGTGGCACCTTTGGGACTAATTTATTCCAGGGTGAGCTTTTGTACCTGTCTGGCCAGGTTATCCTGTTATGGTAATAGAGTAGACCATACTGCCAGCAACTCAACACCAAGTATCAGGCGTTAACTAGCTTAACAACCCTGAAGACTAAGGACCTTGGGTGGCCAAGTCCATAGGGAAGGGTGATGGTCCCCAAATGGATTAAATCCCACTTAAATCCATCTTGTTGGAGGGCAGCAGCTTCATCAATACTGGCCTGGAGCTGATGAGGACTTTGCATGCCAAAAGGGCTCAGGACCAGAAAGTGACTCACGGAACTAGATCAGTGGTACAGGGGTCATGCAGCTATGCAGAAGGCAGATGAAAGACCACTGCATTATGTTATCAGGGCAGTCTTCATGGCTGAAGAAGTGAGCTTTTGTAGACTAGAAGACACATGTCTCTCAAGGATGACAAGAGTTATACTGTACAGTATTTCAAAACACATGGAAGGCAACTGAATAAGGAAGCCATCTTGTTTGGTTCACAACTGCTCTCATACATGATTATCAATGAAGGCTGTCTTAATTTTCTTTATATTTTGTTTTGGTTTTCATTTCACATTCTCCTCACTCCTTGGGACAAGGCTGGGCAAAGATATTCAAACAACAAACATATTATTATATGAACAAGTAGATTAAAAGCTAACTGTTGAAGTGCCCCAAATTTACACACAATGACTGCTTTTCAGATTAATCGCCTTGAGTGCTAAAACTGGTAGTAGTGGAGATTTGCTGTCTTTTGAGAATTAGGAATTTTTTTCAGGGTGGTGGTGGAGAATCAGAATTTAGAAATGTTACTATTTTGGGCCACAGATCCCAGAATCCTGTGAATTGTGCCCACCTCCAAAAAGTATTTTTCCTCAAAACACTGGCAACAATTATCAGATGGTGAAAGGGGAAAGGAATATTGTTCACTAGGAGAATAAAAGAGAATCAAGATTGTTTCCCCCTTACCCATCCCTGGCTTTCTCCAAACCTCACTGTGGTTACTGAGCATGTAATAAACATGGATTCTGTGGTTTCGAAACTTCTTGCTACACTTGCGGCTGACTTAAAATATGGGAAGCTACGACAGCGACTGGACCTAGTCCGTGGTGCTCAGAGCCCTGCCAGGAATAGCTGAAATATCAGGCGAAGGGTTTGTTGGCCCAAATCCAGTGTGATTTATCCACATGCCAAGTTGGAGGAATGGAGAGGAAAGAGGTGGGTGTGGTGTTCAGTAGACTGTACAGACATCTTCCACAACGACTCCTTTTTTTTGCCTTGGAGTATAGAAGACTCTAATGGCAGAAATTGTCAACTGTGGGCTATTTCACAAGATGATGTTGCCTTGAGCTGCAGAATCCTAAGTGTGGATACTTCCATTTTAGGCCCCTGCATTATATTGCTCCCAGGACAATTTTCATAGCCGATTGCCATGATGACAGCCAATATTCAGAATCGGATACAGCAAATGAAGAATAATACTTCCATTTATTTAAGTTAGTAAAAAGAAACATGCAGGTTTATAGACCTTATTGAAGAGATGTTCCTTTGAAGGTTCAGGGCTGAACGAGTCACAAGAGGGGCGCCTAAACTTTTTGGACCAGGGGCCTGACTACGCCCCCGGAATAGCTGAGTGGGCCAGACCACAACCATGGAACAGGGCATGTTTGCACATGCATGGCGTGGCTGCGCAATGCATGAAAAGCGGCCATTTTACTTCCTGGTTTGGCGTGGCTGCTTCTACACATGCATGAAAATGGCCATTTTACTTCCTGGTTTGGCATGGCCGCTTCTTGCATGCGCAAAAGCAGCTATTTTACTTACTGTGCCAAACCAGCTAGTAAAATGGTGGCTGTTGTGCATACACAGAAGTGGCTGTATTTACTTCCTGGTTTGCCGAGGGCATCACAGGCCTGATGGAATGGCTTTGGGGGCCATATCCAGCCCACGGGCCATAGTTTGGACATGCCTGCAGTTGCATAAAAATAACATTGGATAAAAATGACAATATGCACCACAGCTGAATAAAAATGACAATGGGGATGTGGTGGGGAACTGCTAAGTTCCTGCCAGCCTTATCCCTGTTAAACAAGCTCTTTTTCTAGAAATATCACCCAAATGGGAGAAACTTATCCAGGGAAAGAGTCTGGGAGGAAGCAAGCTGTTGAAAGGGGAAAGATTCTTCACTTCTGTTTCTTTATGGGAGTTCTGAGTTTAAAACAGATCAACTTACTGTTCTCATATCTAGTACAGTATTGTCTTCAGAAACCCAAAGCAGGACAACTAGATTGGTAAGGGTTATTTTGGTTGGGTTGGTGAACATTTACTCCACAATGCTCCATGTCTCCTCCCATTTATAGGCTGCAATTCTGGTTCTGAGCTATGCCTCACAAATACAGACTTTTGATGGCTTGTAAGACATGTTGAAAAGGACTGTGGTGGCTCAGTGGTTAAGACACTTAACTTGATAAATGGAAGGTCGGCAGGTCCACAGTTCAAGACCCGAGTGCTGCATGACAGAGTGAGCTCCCATCTCTGTCCCAGCTCTTGCCAACCTAGCAATCCAA
The DNA here is from genome assembly GCA_030440675.1 of Furcifer pardalis. Lineage (NCBI taxonomy): Eukaryota > Metazoa > Chordata > Lepidosauria > Squamata > Chamaeleonidae > Furcifer > Furcifer pardalis. The sequence goes on from CP126897.1 coordinate 28,382,341, forward strand.
AAGCAAGAAATTGCAAGTACTGTAGATAAATAGGTACTACTTTGATGGGAAGGTAACAGTGTTCTGTGTGCTCTAGTGTCTAGTCATGCCTGCCACGTGACCATGGAAATGTCTGCAGATACAGAAGTGCTGGCTCTTTGGCTGTAAACGGAGATGAGCACCATAGCCTAGAGTTGGGTATGACCGGCTTTCGAGCAAGTGCGGCCTTTACCTTTAAGACAAGTTAAGATTTTAAGACAAGACCTAGATAATCATTTTGCTCTTCTTCAGCTGTCTTGAGCCCCTTTATAAATAAAAGGATTGAACAAATGGCCATATGGCCAGGGAGGAAACCAGACGTACTGTATTGTTGCTGGCTTTGGCTTTGTAGTTCTCTTCTCGAAATCCCCCTTCAAATCCTGGTTGAAATGATGAACCAAGATATAGGAGTAACTTTTTCAGGGACCAATTTTTCTGCAGAAGTTTGTAATGCCTAGAAAAGAGATCTTCCATAACCATGGTGTCTGGAAGAACTTTGGGAAATGTAGTCTCCCAAAATAACTTTTCCAAATTATCAAGTTTACTACTTTTCAGCACGTACATCTCAGTGAAAACTGTGGAAGCAGAAATGTATTAGGACATGGCTCTTACTTCAGTGCATTTAATTCTCCCTTCCAAATGCTCACCAGTAGAGCATAGCAAACAACTATTAAAATGTGTTTGGCATGAAAATTAAGACTGTCTAATCAGATTTACTAATGTAAAAAGTAATGCTACAATTAATTAACAAATTATGTGGTAGTCCTGTAGCATATTTCAGATTACAGGGGTGCCTACGTTGCCTGGGGAACTCTGAGATTTGTTAAATTCTAAACCTACTCAATAGACAGTGGCAAACATTTGACTTAAGATATGCTAACAATTTCTTCAAGGTTGCTCAGTAACAATAATAAAAAAACCTCAATAAGATAATACAGTACAGTACCACCAATACATGTGTTACTATACTACTGAGTAAAAAATAAATAATATCCCCAATTGGCCCAAGTGGAATTTATAATCTAAAGCAGGGATTCCCAAACTTTTCTTGCCAGGGGCCTGACCATGCCCCCTCAGACAGCTGAGTGGGCTGACCACGTGGTGTGAATTAATTGTGTGTTTTCAGGCATTTTGCCACCTTCGCAACTTCCCATGGCAGTGGGAGAGAGAGTGCCACATTTTTTCCGTGTTTTTGGATTTTTTTTGCAGCGCTTCCATGGCATTTTGGCACAATTTTTGCACATTTTCCGCACTACCAGCAGTGGAAGGGCACTTCCAGTGATGGCAGCAACCCGCCCCGTGGGCCAGATGAATTGGTGCCACAGGCCAGATCCAGCCCTCTGGCCATAGTTTGGGCATCCCCGATCTAAAGTTTCATATAGGAAGAGGAACAGAAAGCTTATGACTAGGAAGATAGTCTTTTTCACCCCAAATGTGTGAAGGTGGTCTATAATGGTAAGGGAGGCAAACCTAGTCAGCATAAAAATAGTCAAGACATCACCCTGCCAACAAAAATCCACATCGTTAAAGCAATGGTCTTCCCTTTGGTTGTGAGAGTTGGACCATAAGGAAAGATGAGCACAGAAGAATAGACACCTTTGAACTATGATGTTGGAGAAGACTTTTGAGAGTCCCTTGACTGCAAGGAGATCAAATCAGTCAATCCTGAAGGAAATCAACCCTGACTGCTCCTTGAAGAACACATACTGAAGCTCAAGCTCAAATGAGGACTCACTTGAGAAGGCCTTGATGCTAGGAAAGATAAAAGGCAAAAGGAGAAGGGGGCTGAAGGGGATGAGATGATTAGACAACATCATTGATGTGGTGGGCGTAGATCTGGGCAGACTATGGAAAATGGCAGAAGACAGAGGAGCCTCGCATGCTATGGTCAATGAGGTCACAAGGGATGGACTCAACTGTGCAACTGAACAACAAGGTAAACACATTTTGCACATGCTTTGAGGAACTCCTTTTTAATATAACCCCACTGCAGGTTTATAAAAGGCTGAGAGCAAAGTAAAAGCCAAGAATGAAAAAAAGGGGGGTTGGCCAAAAGCCATCCAGTGGAAGCCATAGCTCTCCTCTGAACCTATGTAAACTAGAAACTTGACAGCTTGCAACATATACTTCCACCCCTATAGTAACCAGCTGTGCCAAATGGGCAAATGTGGGATCTGACATACAGAAAAGGAATTTTTCCAAGCTCTGGTTTTATGGAAATATACTAATCTTTATGCAGCAATGTGAACTGACTAAGGGCCAAACTACAAGTTACAGGTAGTCAAGCATTAGAACAGAAAATTCCTTTAAATACTATAGAAATATCTGGTTGCCACAACAGGAACTTTTCACTTTTCTTGCAGTTTGCAAATTAGTTTGACAGTTCAGTCATAAAGGTCTATCTGAATCAAGTCTCTGAAATACTAACCCAGGGGTTCCCAATCTTTTCAAGCCAGGGGCCGCATCACGCTCTCTCAGCCAGCTTTGATGACCAGATAGCCATTTTGCCCTGCCTGAACAATGGGGGAGGCCATTTTATTTATTTATTGTATTTCTATGCTGCCCATTTGGGTGGTATCCCACTCTGGGCAGTGAACAAACAGATAACAAATAACAACAAAACACAAAGCAGATCAAACCAAACAACCAACAAATATGTCACAAACTAAACTAAACTAATTGGTGTCTGAGGGCAAAGGGACTTGTCACAACAGCTTCAAGTGGGTGGCCATTTTGTTTCTTGAATGCCCTTGGAGTGGTGGGGGGCCACATGAAATGGCACCATGGACCAGATCTGGCCCATGAACCTTAGGTTGGGAACCCCTGCACTAACAGATTTCAATTTGCAAAGACAAAGGTTTCTGTAACGTGTAAGCTAGCCCTTCTACTTCGTTCATGCTTTGTGTACGAGTTTATGCTTAGGCATAGGAGTGAATATAATGCTAACAGCTACAGATACCGTGGCATATGATCCAACAAGTTTGCGCAGATGGCAATGTATATAGCAACCGTGCTCATGCTGACTGGGGTATTCTCAAAATAAGAATCCAAGGATCAGTTTCCTCAGGCTCTGAACTGCACATGCTGGAGAAGTCATGCCCAGGAAACAAAAAGCTGTGGATGAAACCCATAAGCTGCAGGATAAAACTCGAAAACCATTCCTGCTTTTTATCCCTATCATACTCCCACATGACGAAGGGGAGGAGGTGTAAAAGGGTTCTTCCATCCTCCAGCACATGATTTCAATCCTGCAAACTGAGCCAAGATGTTGAGCTCCCTGCACTTGGTTCACAAGTTCCTGCAACTTCAAACCACACCTTCTTCGGCAGGGACTGAGGTGGCTCAGAGGTTTAAGAAGCTTGCCTTGTTAGCTGAAAGATTGACAAGTCAACCTGGGTACTGCATCACGGAATAAGCGTCTGTCTCTGTCCCAGACCCTGCCAACCTAGCAGTTTGAAAGCAAGAGATTGCGAGTAGATAAATAGGGACCACTCTGGTGGGAAAAGCTCTTGGGGGCATGAAAGGAGCCTCGTTCAGGCGTCCCCTCAGCAGAGTCCCTCCAACAAAAATCCTTTCAACCCAGAATGCACCTTTGTGTGCTTCTGACACGATTTTTAAAAAACCTTCCAGGGCTGATCTGGGGGCACAGTTGTGTGGCATAAAAAATTTAGTGGAGTTGCAGCAGACCCACATAAAACAGACACTAACAGACAATCTTCTAACTCACCTAAGCACAAGGGATTCTAATCCTAGTTACGAGGCAGAAGATGGCACGGTGCCCGCCCGGTTTCCTTTGCAGCGTCAGAAAGATTGGTTGTGGAATAACCTGAGTTTGCTCATGATAACTTCCTTCCTCCATCATTAAAAACATGCAATCCCCCCCCAAGCCCACAACAACCTTCCACAGCAGCCCACAAGAAGAGACCGTTGCAATTTCCACATCCCTCCTAAACACAAAGGAGGAACTTGGACCCTGTAGAGCATGAGTTCTCACCCTTTTCAAACCAAGGGCCAGGTCATGCTTCCTCAGACAGCTTCAGGGGCTGGATGGTCATTTTGCCCTGCCTTCCACACATGGCACTTCTGGGTGTGGCAGAGACAGTGGTGGCCACATGAAATGGTGTCATGGACCACATCTGGCCCCCAAGCCATAGATTGAGAACCCCTGCTGTAGAGGCTATTCTGATCCTACGACAAGGCAAAAGGCAAAGAGGCTCATTCCCCTAGCTAGCGTTTCATGTTAAGCCAAGCCCTCACTATGTGATTTTTAGCTTTGGAATAAATGTTAATAGGCAGAATTCAACCTAGAAATGTGCAATGAGATTATTAAAAAGAGTTCCTCTGAACATGAGCAACATGCACTGACATGAAGGCTGGCTCAAGACATCTTGCTGCCTGAGACAGACTATGAGACAGAAATCTCCTTCGGAAGCTGACTAGATTTTCAGCTAATCAATCACACTGACAAGAGACTGAATCCTTCAAATTCACCTGAGTGTAAAAGCTTAGCTTAAGGGCATAGGGAACACCATGTGCATGCTTAGTTTTAGCCTCTGACTCCCATTCCCTGGCATGTGCCGCCTAAGGCAGCAAGTTCAATTTGCCTAACCATAGGGCCAGCACTGACCAAAATTATCACTGTATAATTTATACACCATTTGCCCTCAAAACCATCTGTTCCTTTCCCTGTTTGATTCTGATTTTAAATCTCTTAGGAGACAGTGATTTTCTCTGGCTTTTACAAGAAAAGCAACATGCATCCTGAAGGCCCAATCTCATTACAGTACTTGTTATTATTCGTTTCTAGTCAGAATCCTACTGATGTTCATGTTAAGCACTGTGAAACTTACAGTCACGTATATCAGTCACATGCCAGATTGCACAACAGAGATATGTCGGTGCACTTTGTCAATTAGTCACAGCAAGTTACTGAAATCTTACTCAAGCACTATTAGGATTCTGGCCATTATTTTTAGCTGACCTATAAAGTTATCCCCTCAATATGGAGTTTCAAATTTATTTTGTACTAACATAAGTATCACTGCTTTTGTTTGTCACTTCCTGAATATCTTGATTTAACTGTTTAGCCATGGAACCTACTGAAGATTATACCACCAGATACTGTACTAGGCAACGTCAAGCAAAATAATGAAGATAAAAATAAGTAAAGCTATTTGTTTGATTATATTAACTATCTTTACCTAATACATCTTAATATAACTTCACTACAGAGAACATAATTGCTCATTAAAACCCTTTTCTACCATCCAAAGAACTGATATGCTAAAACTAGATGGATGCAGTAGTAGACAATATAGTAAAACCCCTACATACAGTTTTTTCCCATTCCACAAGGTCATTTGTATGTCAAAAAAATTGTACAGTATGTCCAAAACACATTGCATTATGAGAAAAGGCAACTAGATGTCACCGTATTTTTTTGTATGTCGGGGTTCCACTGTACTGTTTAAGGAGGAAGAACTAACATTTCTAATTTGCTAGCCATCGGTGAATCTATGGATTATACTGAGTGAAACTTAACACGATTGCATCACTTATTCTTTTATTTATCACACTTCTTCCTCTATCACACCTTAAAACAACATGTACACAAGAAGGGTTTAAGATCAAATTCTCCTCCCTGACTTCTCTCCTGGTCCAGGCTGCTTGCATTCAACATTTCATCTGATTGGGGGGGGGGGGGGAATGTTCCCAAACGCTTATGCCTCTTTATGTTGTACATACACAATGATGGCAAAGCAGCACTGAGGATGGGCATGTTTCCCTTCCAAAGAGTGACACTGGTCTTTTCCTTTATTGGTTATTAAACTAGACACAGCAGTAGTCAACTGGCTAGAGCAGAATCTAATTTTAACCAGAAAGATTTGCCAATATTTAAATTCCCAGGAACTGCTTTCATAGCAAAATGGATCCTGATTCCTGTAAAGCAGGGGTTTGCAACCTATGGCCCGCGGACTGAACCCAGCCCCCGATACCATTCTATCTGGCCCACTGCAACAACCTGGAAGTGGAAGCAGACACATTTACGACAGCTATAAATGTGCCTGTGCATGTGCAAATGTGCCCATGCATGCACAAAAACGCCCACTGTGGTTTATGGCAGTTTCTGCGACAGGGGGAAACCACGTGTCCGGCCCACGGTGTGGTCTGAGGGGGCATGGTAAGGTTGAGAAGCCTCGCTGTAAAGCAACAAAAGAGACAGTAGTTCTCAAATTGTTGTTGTTAATTGGACAAATACCCTGCCCATCTGGGATGGCCTCCCACTCTAGGCAGCTTACACTATTAAAAAACACCATGCTTTTGGTTCTCCAGCAGTTAACCACAACAAATTAGTACAGAGCATAGGATTTGGTAAGAAGAACGATGCATAGGGCAGAAGAGATAATGTTGCAGCAATCTTGGGCCACAAGATCTCTTCACCTCCTTAAAAACCAACAGCACACAGGGCATTCTACAACATCTGTGTACAGTACTATGTTAATTGATCTGAACTGATCAGCCGCTTTTGTTGTTGTTAATTTTCTCCTACAAAAAGTGGAGGGGAAAACTAGATTAGCAGCTACCCTTCACTTGATTATAGTCGACAGAGATAACTTGGTAGATGAAGTGGCAGTAAGTCAAGTGGAACTTTGGTGGGAAGTGGCCATTATATACTTGAGTTCCTTATTTTAAAAGAAGACAAGCTGAAGTACAGCTGCACATGTACACTGGATTTTAGGTCTTCTTCTTCTTCTGGGTCTAGGCCAGATGCGAAACTGTCAAAATGAAGGCGCCTTTTGTTGAGTTCATTCTGTAGTTCCTTTCGCCTGACCTAGTGAGAGAAAGATTAGCCGGCAACTAAGCCAATGTTAATAAACTCAGAACAATGATAAATAAGGTTCCATGGCAGGAGAAGAATCGAAGATGGATGAGAGTGTCTAAAAAAGGACATGCTAAAGGAGGGGTTACTAACAATTTCCAAAAGACAGGCCATTACCTGGTGGGCAATAGCAGGTTCACACCAGTTTGCCAGAACTGATAGCAGAAATTCTGGCTGGCCCCACCCATCCTAGTTTCAAAATAAAGTACTGTAGTTCTAAATCCAGTGCAATGTAGGGCTTTCCCCCTGGCCATGCCCACAGTGTGGTAGTAAAAAATCTTTTGGAGCCCACCACTGCCTCCAGGCATATATAAAGAACAACTGGAGGGGGTGGGACTGGCATTTGAGACTGATAAACAAATAATCAAGGAATGTTTTATTACTTTTCACAAAACCAAATCTCTAGGGCCCAATGAACTGCACCTAAGAGTACTGAAGGATCTGGCTGAAGAACTCTCAGAACCCCTGTCAATTTTTTTTCTTGAAATAATGGAGGACGGGTGAAGTACCAGATGACTGGAAGAGAGCTAATGTTGTTCCTATCTTCAAAAAATGAAAGAGGAGGAAGCGAGCACCTGGAAAATAATGCAGTAATAACTAGAAGTCAACACAGATTTGTCAAGAACAAATCCTGCCAGACTAATCTTATCTCGGTTTTTGATTGGGTAACCTGCCTGGTAGATGTTTGGAATGCAGTAGACCAGGGATTCTCAACCTGCGGCCTGTGGGTTGGATGCGGCCCACAGCACCATTTCATGTGCCCACCACCATCTCCACCACACCAGGAAGTGCCATGTGGTGGAGGAAGGGCAAAATGGCCATCCGGCCCGCAAAACTGTCTGATGGAGTGTGACCCAGTCCCTGGCTTTAAAAGGTTGAGAACTTGTGCAGTAGACCGATATATCTTGACTTCAGCGAGGCTTTTTGACAAAGTGCCCTATGATGTCCAGATTAGGAAGCTAAATAGGTGTGGGTTGGATAAAACAACTGCGAAAACAAGCAGTTTTGCAAAGAAACTGCACAATATTTATTAGCAACCCCCTCCTGGTGATCCCTCTTGGCCACTGATTTGCTTCTGTTGCTGAGAGATTCCAAAAAGTCAACTACCTTGAACTTTTTCCTGCCTAAATGCCATTCTTTACTTTTTTCAGATGGCAAAGTTGTGTGGCCTTGTTCAAGCCAGAAAGCAGAAGGAATAAGGATGGATGCTGCAGGTTAAGTAAGCTTTGTTAAATCCCTTGAAGTACTTATGGTTTGCCACGAGGACAAGACAGGCCTACACAGCTGGTAATTATTCATTTAGATAATTGTAGGAAAGCCTCAGCTGCCCTGATATGTAAAATGGATTGATTAATTTATCTGTATCACAATAACTCAATGAAGACAAAGGTGTTTTTAAATGACATAGTTATGGCAGGAAAGCACTTATATGTTTAAGTGCATGTAGAAATAGAATTTTTGCTTTAAAACAGGAGTTCTCAACCTTCTTAAGGAGGGCAGTGGGTCATGCTTCCTCAGACAACTTCAGGGGCCGGACAGTCATTTTGCCCTTCCTCCACCACATGGCATTTCCTGGTGTGGTGGAGGTGGTGGTGGGCCACATAAAATGGTAGGCCGCACGTTGAGAATCCCTGCTTTAAAAGATAGATTTCTGTTAGAATGGGACGTGAAGGACATGACGACTCTGGACCAAATAGGGAACATGTTCTTATAGGTGCCTGCAAATAGATCGCTCCAAATAGATCACTGTTCCCACCCACTGCTCACCTCAACTTTTTTTCTTCCTTCTATTACCTGGTGGGAGAGGGCATAATTCTTTGCAAAAGCGGAATCCAACATAAACCTCACCGTATGGAGCAATAAAATGCCAACCTTGGCAATCACGATATATAGCATCCAAAGCAAGAAGCTGGAGTTTTTGAAGGACACCTCAGTCCAACAGATATACCCAAGGGGGTGACGTTTGGGGGCAGAAAGGACTCACCCACCATGGAGGTTTCTCTGCCCATGTTGTTTGTCTGTGCCTTTGAAAGAGACTAGAGAGGCAGAAAGTAGGTCACATTTTTCTTGGCTAAGGGGGGAAATTCCTTTGATGGATTTAAAAAGCAACGAGTATATAGCGCAGAGCTGCTAAAAAAAAAGAAAGGGAGAAAGTGGGGGTCGTAGAGAGATGTGGGGGTGGCATAGGACCAACTGTAACTTTAGCTGTTTATCAGGAATTGAGGGGGAGGGAAGTGTAGATTCACAAACTGGTTCTCTTGAAAACCAAATTATTATATACATGGTCTCGTGCTGTTCTTAGCAGGTACTACTGCACATGGCTTGTATAGGAACTCTGTAAGGCAGGGTTTTAAGAAAAAATCTGACAGTTTTATAGTCTAGCAGGACAACAATGGGCAAGTTGACACACAATTATAAACCTTGACTTTGGTTCACATTGAGAGTAAGTATTTGAATGCCCATTTCTGCTTTGTTCCCACTTCACCCTCTGTGTAAAACTAACTAGGAAAGGATAATTTATCATGACATTTGAACTGAAAGTCCAGGTTCATTGCTCCCAAACAAGCCATGATTTAGGTGTCAACAACAAACTCTGATTTGTTGCTGGGTTTCTAACCATCCCTCATTTGGGAGCAGCAGGCGAGAGATCTAAGGGTTTTGATATCACAACACACTAACCCAGTGATCACGAACCTTTCAGAGACTGAGTGGCCAAACTGCAACCCAAAACAAACTTATTTATCGCAAAGTGCCAACACAACAACAGGGAAGGGAAGAAATGCTTCCCTTGGGCTGCTGGGCAGAGGAAAGAAGTGCTCCCAATGGCCTGCAGGGCAGAGGGGTGGGATGAACTCTGTGTTGGGGGAAGGAGGAAGCAGTCTCACTGGGCTGCTAGGCAGAGAGGCAGATGACTGCACAGGTGCCCACAGAGAGGGCTCCGAGTGCCACCTCTGGCACATGTGCCATAGGTTCGCCATCACTGCACTAAACCTTCCTTGTTAGTTTTACCTGCTAACAGCAGTGAACAGACTGCCTCTATGAACTTTGTTGAAGGTAAGCTGGAATATGTTTCCTAGTCACAATATGAAGTACCTCCTATTTGTCTCCTAACCCTCTCCACATGTGACTACATGTCAACATTTCAAGCTGTAGATTCCTAACTTACCTCCAAGACCTCTTTCTATATACACTAGTACCTCAGATAACAATGAGACTTGGTTCCACAAGTCTCGTCATTATCCAGTTTTTAACGTTGTGCGATGCATTGATCGCACAACGTTAAAAAAAAGCCCTATTTCCCTGGAGGCTGCAGCAAGCCAGAACGCTGGGATTTGAATCCTGACGTTTTGGCTTGCTACAGTCTCCATGGAGGTGGGGGAACTTCAAAAATAGCATGGATTGGGTGGTCTTCCGACCTCCCTGGAGCCAGCAGGGGGGTCAGAGAGCCCGAAATGGGCAAAAAAATGGACACTATTTTTGAAGTTTCCCCACCCTCCTGGAGGCTGCAACAAGCCAAAACGTCAGGATTCGACCAGGTATTCTGAACCTGAGGCCTGTGGGGCAGATGCAACCTGTGGCACCATTTCGTGTGCCCCACCACCTCCTCCACCACATCAGGAGGTGCTGTGTGGTGGAGGAAGGGCAAAATGGCTCCCCAGCCCCCAAAGCTGTCTGAGGGAGTGTGACCCGGCCCTTGACGTAAGAAGTTTGAGCACTCCTGACTTAGACTGAGGAGTAAGAGGGGGAGCACCAGGCCCAAATCCCTCTCAGCAATAAGTCTCTTTGGTTGACCTTGAGCAAGCCATGATATATAAGTCTCACCCACTTCAGACCATTATTGTAAGGCTAGGATGGAGAAGATATTCTTGAGCCCTTCAGAGGTTGGAGATATAGATAACTGGATTAAAGTAAATAATAAGAGCATAAGTGAAAAAACATACTGAATGACTGGAGAAAGATGTCCTTGCTTTCCTGCAAACACAACCAGTGGAAATGAATCAGAAGGAGAAACAAAGTCTCAATATACAGGTACTGTACCGAAGAAAAACCCATTTTTCAACGTCTTGAGTCTTTGTCTCGTCATCACTGGGTTCTGTGCTTTATGCAGTCGTTGCCTCAATCTGGAGGAGCTTCTCTAGAAAGGAGAGTTCTTATTATTTATCCTCACCATTAGAAGCATTAGGCTGTGGGGGGCAGAAACTATCTTTTCTTTCTTTTTTTCTTCTTGGTTTGTCCAGATGGATTAGAAGCAATTTCTGGCACTACTGCAGGAAAACTGAAGTGGAAAATTGCAATGTTTTTTTGGTAGGGTAGAGAATTACAATTGGTATAGATTTGTATTCTTTTTCCCGAGAGGGTATCCTCAGGACCAGGTAATATGTGAGATATACAGGGTGTCCCAAAAATCACCACATATAGGGAAAATGAGAAATTGTAGCTAGATGTACTTTAAAGTACAAAATGTACAAAATATCCACCACAAATATTCTCTACATGTTGGTCATCTCTTTCTTCACACAGATGAAGGCTTCTTCCCCACTCATGGTTCACACTTCTAAAATATACATTGTTATGCAATTTTGCCTATGTATGGTAACTTTACCTTGTAGTATAAGATGTGTCTGGGAGTTGCTACTCTATGACACTTCCTAGAGGTAATATACAGTCAAACCTCACATAATGAGCGTTTCACTTAGCGAAAAACTAGCATAACGAGCAAGTTTTTTGCTAAGCGGTCCAACTTGCATAACGAATTTTTCGCTATGCAAGTTGGACTTTTCACTATGGAAAAAGTCGCATAACGAGCGTTTCTATGGGGGAAACTCGCATAGCGAGTTTTTTCATAGGGAAAGTCAGACTCGCATAGCGAAAAATTCGTTATGCGAGTCTGACTCACATAGCGAAAAACTCGCATAGTGAGCAGCCTCGCAGAACAAATTAAATTCGTTATGTGAGGTATGACTGTATCTTATGGTGCTTAAACTGCTGTACTGCAGCCAAAAGATTCTAAGTTCGATCCTGACCAGGGCTCAAGGGTGACTCAGCCTTCCATCCTTCTGAGGTCGGTAAAAGAAGAACCAAGCATATTGGGGGTAGAATGCTAATTAACTTGTGAACCGCCTATAGAGTGCACTAAGTGCTATGGGGTGGTATATAGGTGTGATTGCTTTGCTTTGTGATTGCTTATACTATAGTAAGTTTCTAAAAATCAAAGTTTGGTTCCTTCCTTGCCCTAGCCTACCACCTCCCAACACACACAAAAAGATGAAGAAAGAAACAACACCTCTTGGAAAGAGTTGCCGGGGGGGGGGGGGGATTTATTACATCTGAAATTTCCAGGACAAGAACACAAAACTGTTTATTTGCCAACACCTTCCCAAGAACTACAACAGTTTCTTTATACAACATTTGTCTGGTTTTAACCACTAGGGTAAAGGTAAAGGTCGCCCTTGCTTGAAATCCAGTAGTATCCAACTCTAGGGTTCAGTGCTCATCTCTGTTTATAGCCAAAGAGCCAGCACTGTCTGCATTTGCTGACGTTTCCATGGACACGTGGCAGGCATGACTAGACACGAAACGCCATTTACCTTCTCACCAAAGTGGTACCTATTTGTCAACTTGCAATTTCTTGCTTTCATTGCTTTCGAATTGCTAGGTTGCCAGGAGCTGGGACAGAGACAGGAGCTCAATCTGTCATGCAGTACTCGGGCCTCTAACTGCTGACCTGTTGATCTTCCAGTAGTCAAATTCAGCATCTTAACCACTAAGCCATGTTTTAACCGCTAACACTGATTTTATCATTCATCTTATGCTTGTTGTTTTACTGTGTTCTGCAATTTTAGGTTTCTTTGTATATTAAGGGGACTGCTCCAGAAACTGTTTAAATACATAGTCAATAAATTATGTGGGTCTCCTTCACATCAAATAAATCCCCAGCTGGAATACCACTTTGGGGAAGCAATGAGGAGCTGAATCTTCTACCCTTGGTCTCTGACACCAGACGAAATTACTTCTATAATTAAAACTTGAAGTTTCTTAGTTTTTACGGGCTATAGAAATTAATCACAGCAAATGCTGTTTAAAAGGCCTAGAAAGATTTTTAAGGTTATTGCAGTTTTGGTTGGTTGGTGGAGTTTGAAAATCTAATCTTTGAAATTAACAGTGCTGAGCATTGGAGACTTGCTGTGAATTTTGCTGCCCTTGCACACTAAAATATCTTTACCTACCAAACCCTAAAATGGTGTCCAACCAGACTTCTTGCCCTATCCATACTGAACACCACCCAACAAATGCAAAATAGAAGATCAACATATTTGCAGCTGGATCGTGGCAAGTGATCTCAACAGAGCACAACATCAGGATTCCTGAAATGAAACCTAAAGCATTTGGGGCAAGAAACCCAAGATGAAATTACACACCATTTCTGGAACCCATCTCTGTGAGACCCATGCCTCAATGATATTTCATGGTGAGTCAGACCACTGGTCCAAAATGGCAAAATTACACCCCATGCTACTAGTCTGCTACATGAGGTATGTAGCTTCATACATGCTATTTGTTTGATGCAGAATTCAGCAGACTGAGAAGTCTCCATTTTGGTTTCATTTAAAGCAAGTGTGCAGCTCATAAGAAGTAGAAAATGCACTCACAAAGCCTCATAGCTTAATAAAAACTCAAAAACTGGAGAAGGCTGCAGAGGACCTTCAATAATCACAAACCAGCATCCCAAATGGTCTACCAGACTGCCTCACCACCACAATCCTTAATTTTTAACAGCAGAAACGTAATGAAGGCTGGAAAGAACATGCAGGTACATATGAAGCCTAATCTGTGTAATTTATTCAAGTCAAAGAATATGGTTTCCTGTGGTGGTGAAAGCTGAATTACCTACGTGCAGAATGGGACAAGGACAGACAAGATTGGGCCCTGATCGACACCGTATTGTTCTAGGCAGCTGATTACTGGTAAATAGACTTGACATGGCATCAGTAAAGGGTGAGGACCCTGGGAGCAGCAGAATAGGTGAAAAGAAAATAATGGAGGAGGGGAAGGTCTTTTTCTGTAGGGCAATAACAGATAAAGATATCTTAGTTGAGCTGCCTGTGAGATCATGAGCTCAAGGAAATGAAAGAACTACACCAAGGTTAAAGCAGAAAGAAACCAGAAAGAAAGTGAACGGGGCAGCAAACCTACTGGCTCAGGTCTATGCAATGAGGTAGTTTTGAGGGACACCAGAGAGGGTGCAAGCTGACCTAGAGAAGATGTAGGCTGGTTAGACTGCCCACAACTGGTTGTTGATAGCACTATTATGGTGCAGCCAAGTGGAAGAATCTAAAATTCAGAGCCAAAGTCTCATTTTTTGTGCCATGTTCTGTATCCTTGCCAATTTCATCTCTTGAAGAGCTAGAAACTTCAGGATCTGTCAATGGACCCCTGTGCCGGATTACAGTCAGCAGAAATTTTAACATGGGGAAATCTGATGGAGACGACAATTTTTTCTATCACTAAAGTGCCTCAGCCTGAAATATTTAAAACTCACAGCACAGGGAAGTAAGGGAAGGAGAAGCGGCTTAAGTTTTATTTATTTTATTATTATATTTATACTTCACCCTTTTCCGAGGACTCAGGGCAGCTTACAGTCTAAAAGAGTTAAAACACATCACATACAATTCAAGATTTAAAATCAAGCATTAAAAGCTAAAAAGTTAAAAATTAAGTTAAAAACACAACGGGGAGAGAGAGGTGGGGTTATTCACAGGAGCCAGCCAACCAAACTCACTGCCTGGCCCACACCCCACACATGCCCCACCAGCCAGGTCTTCACCCCCTTTCTGAAGGGCAGCAGCTCTGTCTGGAGATGCGATTCACTTGGCAAGAGGTTCCAGAGGGCTGGAGCAGACACAGAGAAGGCCCTCCTTCTCGTGCTAGAGAGATGAGCCTGTCTAACTGATGGTACAACCAGAGAGCCTCTCCAGTCCGCTCTGGTGGGACGGACAGATGTTCTTGGGGTGATGCGGTCTCTTAAGTATCCTGGCCCACTACCATGTAGGGCTTTAAAGGTGATAACCAGCACCTTGAATTGCACTCAGAGTCATACTGGGAGCCAGTGGAGCTCTCGGAGAAGTGGTGAGACACAAGCATAACGCCACACCACTTCTCCTCTTCCTACATCTACAAATAGCTACTGTATATCTGATACTTTTTAATAAATAGATTTCCAACAGGTAAAACTACCCATGTGACTGCATTTCCATGTTGTGAAACATTTCCTTTGCTGAATTCTCTGTTCTGTATTCCCATCAAGGGAAAAGTTAATACCAGGCCAGAATATGGAAAAATGGGGTGGTTTGTTTCTTCAACTCATCCCTCAGAATCTAGAACAGCCACCGTGACCACTGACTATGTGGGCTGGAGTGACTTTAGGATCCACAATCCAAACAGTCACAGACAGACAGATATTTCCAAACAGCATGTCCCCAAGCATGAGATTTTTATTATGAAGGGGGAGGAAGCAATACACAATACTTTCTCTTTGCTTTCCTGAAGTCTCACAAGAGGCAAGCTTGTAGATAGAAATGATCCCAAAAGCGCAGAATAGACGCCTTTGAGATGTGGTGTTGGAGGAGAGTTTTGAGAGTCCCCTGGACAGCGAGGAGAACAAATAGGTCAATCTTAGAAGAAATCACCCCTGACTGTTCCTTAGAAGGTCAAATAATAAAGATGAAGCTAAAGTACTTTGGACATCAAATGAGAAGAGAGGATTCACTTGAGAAAGCCTTGATGCTTGGAAGGGTGAGGGCAAAAGAAGAAGGGGACGGCCCAAGGTGAGATGGCTAGATGGTATTGTAGAGACAATGGACACAGAGCTGAACGAGTTGAGGGGGATGGTGGAGGACAAGAGTGCCTGGCGGACAGTGGTCCATGGGGTCGCAGAGGGTCGGAATCGACTGTGCGACTGAACAACAAACAACTTCTTAGGTAGAATGCTTGCTTCCATGTACACCTTCAATTTTCTCCAAACTTCTCAGGCTCTCAAGATCAAAGGGAAAAACAACCAACCCAAGACAGTTGTGAAAAACAAGATCACACCTCTGATTCCACGTATAGAAACTGACCAAATTGGCAGTTGATTCTTTCATCAGACTGGCAGTGGTCCAGCATCTTAAACTAGTTTATATTCCACCTGTTCTCCCTTGAGTTCAAGCTTGTCTCCTCCCCACACTATCATCAAAGGAAGATCATGGTGTGAGAGCTCCCCAATGAGTTTGACAGCTTAGTGAGTGAAGACCAGAACCCAGATCTTCAACACTCCCACTACTATACCGCATGGTCTCTTCTATTGTCAGTAAGAGTAGCAGCCCTCTAACATCTCAACTGCCACTCCAAATCTTTCAGCCTCTGTTGCTTGAGACCTCATTTCACCTAATAGCTGGGCTGGCTACTCTTCTGGCTCCTTTTCTGAAATGACATTAGCATGAAACCTGTAGCACAGACCCCAGCATGAAGGCAGAAGTCATGTGGTGATAGTCTTGGATACTCAGAACTTGTCTGACAGTGGTGAAGAGCCATTTTTTGGCTTCTCTACAAAGTCAGCATCCCTTGAGAGAGTTAAAAGATCCACCCGACTCTTTAAAATCAGCTTGATAATTCTAAAGTGGAGCAGTGGAGAGGATATTTATACAATTACTTCCTATAATAAATCATTCAGCACATTTGATGATAATTTTTTCAGGCATGTAGGAGAGAATGTGGAGATGAGGAGGGATACTGAGAAAAAGAAACACAACATGTACTTGTTGGGGTTTTTTTTTTTAGAGAGGAAGAGAATATAGTAAGATAATTTGAGATAAACCTGGCTATTAATCTACCTAGTTTTATATACATTAACTGACAATGGATCTCCAGGGTTTCAAACCAGTAATATGTCCCAACTCTACTGAGAGATGTCAACAAAAGAAATTGGGAGATTTCTGGATAGCAAGTAGATACTCTGCCACTGACAGTTCTCCCCAGCATATAAACTTACCAACACTAGGTTCTAACACATATTTCTACTAACCACACTCTATGAAAGGTTTCTTTTTGGGACTACAACTCCCACATTCTGGAAATTGTAGTAAAAAACCCAAAACCCACAACATGCCTTTTCTCTGCTGGATTACAATCTCTACTATCACTAGATTTACACTTAGATATATTTCCTTTCACACAAATAGGAAAAAAACGCTCCCCCTTTTGTTGTCAACTATTGCAATTTTTGCAAACAACTCCCAAAACAAACTGAAGTTGGTTGCTGCAGGCGCCTGGGAGGTGTGGGGCACCATACAGACAGAAAGTTGCATTTTCCAAGATGACGACTTGGTTGTTGCTGTTTAGTTAATACAGTGGGATCTGTGGTTATTCCATGCTTGGAAAATGTATGTTTTTTGGATTACAATACCCAGAGTCCCCTAACCTACATGAACAATAGCTGGAGCTGGGGGATTTTAGGAGGCAAAGTCAAAAGAGTTTTTGTTTTTCAGTTGCACAGTCGATTCCGACCCTTTGCGACTCTATGGACCATTGCCCGCCAGACACCTCTGTCTTCCACCACCCTCTTCAGCCCGCCCAGTTTTGTGTCTAGTGTGTCTACAATACCATCTAGCCATCTCATTTTTGCCCACCCCCTTCTTCTTTTGCCCTCCACCTTTCCAACCATCAAGGCTTTCTCAAGTGAATCCTCTCTTCTCATTTGATGTCCAAAGTACTTTAGCTTCATCTTTACTATTTGACCTTCTAATGAGCAGTCAGGGTTGATTTCTTCTAGGATCGACCTATTTGTTCTCCTCACTGTCCAGTGTACTCTCAAAACTCTTCTCCAACACAACATTTCAAAGGCATATATTCTTCTGCGCTGAGCTTTCCTAGTGGTCCAGCTCTCACAACCATACATTACCACTGGGAGTACCATTGTTTTGACTATGTGATTTTTGTTTGCAAGGTGAGGTCTCTCCTTTTAACTATGTTCCCTAGGTTTTTCATAGCTTGTCTCCCAAGAATCAGCCACCTTTTTATTTCATGGCTGAAATCACCATCTGCAGTGATCTTTGATCCTAGGAAAGTAAAGTCTGTGACTGCTTCTACTTCTTCCCCATCTATTTTCCGAGTAGCTTTCTCCTTTTATTCTCGTTTCAAAGCCAAGAAAACTGGACAGCTTCACTCAAGGCCAGTTCTGCTGAGCTTAGTTGACACTGAAAACACATATCTCTTATTGACTGGTTAATTCTTTGAGAGTTTTCAGGTGTTCCAATAGCTCTTCTATCGCTATCCTTGTCAACATCCTTCATTTCAGCTATTGTGCAAAAACTTCAATTGTCTAAGCCCTTGATTGTTCAAAGAAGCAATACACCTTAGGAGCAACAGTTAAATTTCCATGATCTCAGCTGGTTAGCAGCAGTCACAGGAAAACACTGATTCCTTCTTGATAACCAGCTCTACTTGATTGCTTTGTCCTTACACTCCCACCCTGTAACCAAGTGGTCTGCTTAGGAAGAAGTCAATGTCACCAAGTACAATATCACACATTTTTAAAATTCAAATTATCTTGGCAGCCTGCTTACCAAAAAGATGAGGAAAGCCATGTACAAACTCACATGGAGATCACTGTTAACTAAACAGCTAATTATATCACAATATGTGCCTTCAAATCAATGTCAACTTTTATGGCAAACCTCCCAGGGATTTATAGCTATAAAGTATTTAGAAGTGATTTACCAGTCCTTCTTTCTGGCAGTGCTCTGGGGTAGGGCAGCTTGCTCAATGCCACATAAGTGACAGGCTATGGGGGATATTCATCTAGCCAGCCGCTTGAAAAGCCCAATAGAGATTCCAACTCCTAGTCTCTGGCTCTATTGGCAGGTGCCTTAAACAACTATATAGTAAAAGTCTCCTCTGGTTGAAAACCAGTCATGTCTACTCTAGGAGACACTGCTCATCTCTGTTTACAGCCAAAGAGCCTGCACGGTCTGTGTCTGCAGAAATTTCCGTGGTCATGTGACAGGCATGACTAGACGCCAAAGTACATGGCGTTACCTATTTATCACCTTGCAATTTCTGGCTTTCAAACTGATAAGTTGGCAGGAGCTGGGACACAGACAGGAGCTAATTCCATCATTCAGGTATTGAACTCTGACCTTCCAGTCTTCAAGTTCAACGTCTTAACCACTTGAGTCACTGCAATCCCAAAACAACTACAGTAATACCTCGGATAACGACTGCATCGGATAACACTAAAATCAGATCTGTTAGCGTTATCCGATGTAGTCGTTTTGTAGCAGCAGGGTGGCTGGAAAGCTGAATGGGGTTCTCCGTTCAGCTTCCCAGCCACCCTGCAGCTGCGGAGGCAGGGGTGGGGTGGCTGGAAAGCTGATGGGGGTCTCCCCCGTCGGCTTCCTCAGCCACCCCACATCTGTGGAGGCATGGGTGGGTGGCTAGAGAAGCTGACGGGGAGTCCCCGTCAGCTTCCCCAGCCACCCTGCAGCTGTAGACCTCCCTGGAGCCGATGCACACTATTTTTGAAGTTCCCCCACCCTCCTGGAGGCTGCAACAAGCCAAAACGTCAGAATTCGAATCCTGACGTTTTGGCTTGTTACAGCCTCCAGGGAGGTGGGGGAAGTCCAGAAACAGCTTGGATCGGGTCTTCCGACTTCCCTGGAGCCGGCAGGGGGGTCAGAGAGCCTGAAATGGGTAAAAAAACCAGACTTTTTTTTTACCCATTTCGGGCTCTCTGATCTCCCTGCTGGCTCCGGGGAGATCAGAGGACCCGATCCAAGCTGTTTCTGGGCTTCCCTGACGTCCCTGGACAGTGGAGCAAGCCAAAATGTCAGGGTTCGAACCCTGACATTTTGGCTTGTTGCACTGGCCGGGGAGGTGGGAAAAGCCCAGAAACAGCTTCGATTGGGTCCTCTGATCTCCCCGGAGCCAGCAGGGAGATCAGAGAGCCTGAAATGGGTAAAAAAAAAGTCCAATTTTTTTACCCATTTCGGGCTCTCTGACCCCCCTTGCCAGCTCCAGGGAGGTCGGAAGACCCGATCCAAGCTGTTTCTGGACTTCCCCCACCTCCCTGGAGGCTGTAACAAGCCAAAACATCAGGATTCGAATCTCGATGTTCTGGCTTGCTGCAGCCTCCAGGGAAACAGGTCTTTTTTTAACGTTGTGCGATCAATGTGGAACCAAGTCTCATCGTTATCCGAGGTACTAGTGTATACAGTAAAAACCCCACTTATGTAAATCGAAGCAACCCCATAGGAAAAATGAACTTTTCTGTAACTTGAAGCAAACCCATGGGGGAAATGAATTTTGTACATAACTCAAAGCAAACCCATAGGAAATAGTGTTATGTAAATCAGGACATTTATGTAAATCGGGTCATGGTTTTAGTGCAAAAATCATTATGTAAGTCAAATTTTATGTAACTTGAGACATATGTAAGTCAGGGTTTTACTGTATACATACTGTATTCATAAATACATAAATACAGCGATACATGCTTAACTTGAGGAACTGATCCCTACCTACATGCTAAAATAAACTTGAAAGCAAACTTGACTTTTATATGCTAATACTACATCTTTGTAGCATCCTTATTCTTTGTCTAAAGATGATGCCACTGCATGCCAACCTGGCAGAGAATATGGGGCTACTGGAAAAAAGTGAGCCAATGACGCATTGAGCAATGGATGCATTCAAAACAGTAGCTTCACGCCTCAATCCCTTGCACCACACCTAGCTTTGAAATCCTATTATCTAACCAAGTTCAAAGAGCTGTTGGGATGTTAATACTAAAGCAATACACATGATATATCAACATCTTCTAGTTCTTTCATATCTGTTCATCAATACAGGTTAAGTACCGTACTTTTATATTATGGAATGATGCAAAGGGGGAAATACCTTTTCTAAGCAGCCCTTACATATCGCAAGTCTGTGCTTAATGCAATAATTTGGCATACATTTATTTATTTATTTTTCAGGATTTGTATTGCTGTCCAATTCCAAAGATTCTGGGCGGCATACAGATATTAAGACCATCACAATTTAAACCCCATTAAAAACTACCACAAAACATTCCCTATCCTCCCACCAGTTTAAAAAGAGAGACAGCGTTCTTGAATCAGCCAGCAGGCTGGGGCTACAGCACTGCTGGTGCCCCACACCTGCTCTGCCAGCCAGGTTTTTAAACCTTTCCTGAAGGGCAGCAACTCCGTCTGGAGACGCAACTCCGTTGGCAAAAGGGTCCTTAGGGCCGGAACAGACACTGAGAAGGCCCTCCTTCTAGTGCTAGAGAGACACGCCTCTCTAGCAGATGGAACAATTAGAAAGCCCCTCCGGTCCACTCTGGTGGGACGGACAGATATTCTTGGGGTGATGCGATCTCTTAAGTATCCTGGCCCACTACCATGTAGGGCTTTAAAGGTAATAACCAACACCTTGAATTGCACCCGGAGGCATACCAGCAACCAGTGCAGCTCCCGAAGCAGTGGCAAGGCACAGGCAAACCACCCGCACCCTATCACCACCCTAGCAGCCACATTCTGGACCAGTTGTAGCCTCCGAATGGTCATCAAGGGCAGACCCATGTAGAGCTCATTGTAGTAGTCCAGTCTGGAGGTGATTAGAGCGTGTGTGACCATAAGCAAGGAGTCCCTATATAGGAGCGGGCATAACTGGTGTATGACACAAAGTTGTGCAAAAGCCCTCCTGGTCACGGCTGCCACCTGCTCTTTGAGCAGTAAACATGAGTTCTTGAGGACTCCCAGATTATGCATCGGGTCTGTTTGCCAGAACCAAAGATAGTAGCTCCTGAGATAACCGGGGGGGGGGGGGGGTAACCCATAGCCACTCAGTCTTGCCAGGATTCAGTTCTCCCCCATTCAGGCCCCAACAGCCACCAGGCACCTGGAAAGGACTCTGAGTGCATTGCTGGGATCACCATGGGCTGAGATGTATAGTTGAGTATCATCAGCATACTGATGATCTCCACCAGTGGCTTCATGTAAATGTTAAATAGAAGAGGGAAGAGAACCGAGTCCTGAGGCAACCCATACTGGAGAGGCCTAGGGCTGGACATCTCAAGGACATTACCATAACATCTGCACTTTCACCATCCAAATAATGGAGTTGGGTTATCTGCAGTTTGCAGTTCTAAGGATTCAAACATGGCTGGGGAACAAATCATGACTTTTGACGTCACTGCAATGTCTCAAGAGAGTAAAAACTGGGGAATAACCAAAAATAAATATTTCCAAAAAGGTATGTGAAGGGTCTTCATTCCCAGCAGCCTCTTCTAACATGGGCAGGGAAGAAAGAAAATGGGTTCAGTAGTCTTTCAACACCTGGAAGGGCATGGATGCTTCTACCATCCATCCATCCATCCTTCCTTCCTCTTACATTTTTACCCTGCATTTTTTCTATAAAGGACCCAAACAGCTACTGTACATTTGATGTATGGCTTATAATTTTATTTATTTATTTGGCTTTGAAACAGAGATGAGCACTGAACCCTAGAATTGGATACAACTGGCTTTTGAGCAAGGGAAACCTTTACCCTGCCCATCTAGGAGATTTTCTTGCTCTGGGCGGCTAACAACACAAAACTCACACATTAAAAACAGTCAAAGATTTTAAAAATATAATACAGTACTGTACATATATATACCAGAAACCAAAAATAAACCTATTGGCGATGGAGGGAAATAAAATACAATACCTAACACTCAGCCATTAGCAATTTTATTGTTTAATTTTGTTGTTTGTTGTGTTATGTTGCTATTGTCTATTTAATTGTTTGTACACCGATCAGGGTGGGAAAATGAAATGGAATTAATGAATAATAAATAAATTTGTCATTTCTTTTGTCATTTCCCAATTCCACTTCTCTTGGGACACTGCAGAAATCTCAATGCTCAAGATGTCTTCTCTAGGCTTGTTTGAATCCACTAACTTTTTTCCAGTTCCTTCTTCGAACTGCAAACTGGAGAGCCCCCAATGACGGATCAATTCCAATCCCCTTCTCGCTACCCTCTAGTCTACTTCTCCCACCCATCCAGAGCAAACATTCAAGGCTGGGTAAATAGGGAAAGGTCCCTCTCCCTTCTTTGTTCTTTCCCTTGGACACCTGGCTGCCCCACCTTGGGCACACCTTTCTCCCTTGCAAGGCCCCCAATGCACCCACCCAGCTCCTAGCAAGTCTGCCTGCTGTAGCAGTAACCACCCCAGGCAGTTGGGGGGTGGGGAATTGCAAGGGGGGGTGTTGTTGCACAATCTGACTTAAGTCTGTTTCTAGTATGACCCAGCCCTAGACAGATATGGGGGGAGGGGAGAAAAGCAGAATATTAACTCTTACAGTCATGTCTTTACTAGCAAAAAAAGGCTGAAGTACATTAGCTATAATTGCAAAGTTCAAATTTTGAACTTTGACTCAAAGATAAAAGGAGTCTAGATAAAAAAAAATAGGGTGGGATGGGACCTAGGACACATTTTGAGCTGCAGAACAGGGACAACCCCTGGATTCCTGGATTCCAGTTTGGCGAACAGAAAAGTCACAGAGATATAGTTCTGGGACTTTGGGTCAGTGTATTCCCCTCACCACCACCACCCTTTTATTTTTGAGCAAGTTGCAAAAAGTAAGAGCAGCTAAGTTACTAGCCCAAATTTCTCCTTCTTATTATTCTTCTTGTGCCTTATCCGATTCCAAATATTGGTGATCATCATGGTGATCAGCCATGAAGATTGTCCTGAAAATATAATGTGGTGGCCTTCCACTTGCTTTCCGCATCGCAGCATGACATTCATACCACTAATCCAGTTCCACGAGTCACTTTCTGGTCCTGAGCCCTTTTGGCACACAACGTCTTCCTCAGCCCCAGACCAGTTTTGACAAAGCTGCTGCCCTTCATCAAGATGGATTCAAGTGGGATTTAATCCACTTGTGGATCATCACCCTTCCCTATGGACTTTAGCACCCAAGGCTGTTAGTTCTCAGGGTTGTCAGGTTAGTTAACCGCTGCCTGATGATTGGTGTTGAGTCACTGGCAGTTGGTCTATTCTATCACCATAGCAGGATAAACTGGCCAGACTGGCAATCTTTCCACTGGCCATAAATTCACACTTAACCTCAGCCACCCAATTACAATACTGTATAGGGATAATAGGACAGTCCTATCTTACAGGACTGTTATAATAACAATAATTTTGTGTCAGAAATTATTCTGTGTTCAAATGATTTTTGCGCAATAAACTCCGCTCAGGGAACTCCCAAATGAGGCTACTTTCATGTCCTCAAGTGCTGGGACAGAGATGGGCACTCAATCCATCATGCAGTATCCAGGTCTTGAACTGCTAAGTTGCCATCCTTCCAGCTAACAAGGCGAGCTTCTTAACCACTGAGCCATAGCAGACCCTACAGGACTGTTGTAAAAGGATAACAGTGTATATGAAGCGCAAATGCTATGCAAGTTTGATTATTCTTCGCATAGAGAAGGGAATGTAATATACAGTACTAACTAGAACTATACTGTATATGCAATATGTAACAGAACTGTTTGGCTCTCTTTTTATAAGCAGGAAAAAAAATGTGGCAATAGAACTAGAACTCCCCTGGTTCCAATTTTTGTCACTCTTAGGGGTGAGTAGAGGCTACTGGTTAGAAAAGGGCCAGAAGGCATGGAGACGACAAAGGCTAGGCTCCAGATTGACTAGCTGACTGTGTTGACACTTTGTCATTCCTCTAAGGAGACCACAGTACCTTACATGGCTTCACTCCACTCACACTTTGACTGAACAACAATCGCAAGATGAAGGTTAGGACAAAAGCAATCATTGCCCAGGGTTATACGGTGCACACCATGGAAACAAGGGGAATTAAAACTGAATTTCTATAACCCTAGTTCAGCTCTACCTCTTAATTCTGGGGCCACTATTTCACACAGATGACATGGCTCTTTGAGAGGAGAGTGAATCATGTTGAGGAGAGGACCCCTTACCTTCTCTATCTTTTGAAATGTTATAGCAGGGGTTCCCAACCTTTTCAAGCCAGGGACCGGGTCACGCTCTCTCCATCAGCTCTGAGGGCCAGACAGCCATTTTGCCCTGCCTGCACGATGGAGGTGGCCGTTTTGTCCCAACAGCTTCAAAGGGGTAACCAATTTGTTTCATGTTTGCCCTTGGAAGAATGAGACCCCACATGAAATATTGCCATGGGCTGGATCCAGCCCACAGGCCTTAGGCCGGGAACCCCCTGTTTTATAGCTTTGGAAAAGAACAGAGCTGTAATTTAAAGCAAGGACTCCACAGCCATAGTATTGGGAGTGATATTGAGCTACACAGACGTGAGGAGCCAATGTATTTGAGTCCCAACTTATGTTCCTTGGAGGCAGTGGCTTCCACTGGTCAAAGCAACACTAGAAAGGAGTAATGGACATCAGAACACTAGAAGTATCCTCCCATGTTTTAGAAAGCCATGAGTTCCACAGGTTCATCCAGAAGGGGGTTGTATATTAAGCAGAGCCAGATTTTAAAACAGGATACAGGAAGCCACTTTTCATACCACACAGAATGGGCCAGAATGGTGGCAATGGGTAGGATGCAGGAGAACCAAGATGTTCAAGCTAATTGCATAGATCATGGCTGTGTGTTTGGATGTACATACTGTATGTCAAGTGTACACCTCACTTTTTGTCTCTACCTAGCTAGTTGTGTATACTCAAGGGCAAGGCAAGGCCCTTTTCAGTCTCTTGAACCCATGCAGAAACTAGATCTTGGAAAAATTATCCCTTTTTGCTACAACTCCCAAAATCCCTCAGACTGCATGCTCAGTGGGAGTTACAATCCAAAAGGTAATTTGTCCAAACTTTGGCAGAAATGATATTTACGACTCAGATTTCTGCATGGATTCTATCAACGAAACCAATGTTTCTGGAAACTTCAGTAACATTATAAACATCATTACTCTAAAAACACTGCATGCAAGGGACACTGCAATGTTGACAAAAACTAAGGCTGTCATACGTTGTCCACACCATAACAACACAAAGCACTGCTGGAAAAGCCAATAATTCTGGGGAAAGCAGAAGGCAGCAGAAAAGGAGGAAAACCAAATATTAGATGGATTGACTTCATAAAGAAGCCAGAGCCCCTGAGTTAGCAAGAGCTGAACAAGGCTGTTAATGATAGGACATTTGGGATGTCACTCATTCACAGGATTACTCTAAGTCAGGGGATCCCAACCACATTTCATGTGCCCCCCACCTCCCCAAGGGCATTGGAGAAACAAAATGACCACCCCTTTGATGCTGTTGGGACAAAATGGCCACCCCCATCGTGCAGGCAGGGCAAAATGGTCATCCAGCTCTCGAAGCCAACTGAGAGAGTATGACCCGGCCCCTGTCTTGAAAAGGTTGGGAATCCCTGCTGTAAGTCAAAGGCACATAACGATACACAGTGTAGTATTTCTCATACACATAACCTGACTACAGTAGGAGTGGAGATGAAAAGAAACCTGCACACCATTAACTAAGCCACAGACATAACACAATCCACTCTTCACATTGACTACAAAAGTTGTTCTAAATGACCTGAAACAAAACATAGAGGAAAATACATGTGCTGTTATTATGATTACATACAATGTAGGTAGATGTCATTCTCAAATTTTGCTCTGTAATCAGGACATTTCCTTATAGGAAAAAGCCTGGGAATGGTAAAAACATTGCTTCAGCAACAAGGTTCCCAATTTTAAAGAAAAATATAATAATACTCAGCATTTTACAGCATTTTCGAGTGTGGCAAGCACTTGATGGACACTGTTTTGCTGTCATTCTGACAACTCTGTAAATGTAGGCCGTTAATTTTACCCACGTACTGCGAATGAAGCAGTGAGACTAACCCAGAGTGATTTGCCCAAGGCCATGCAGCAAATCTGCAGAAAGTATGGCATGAACCAGAGACTGCCTGGTTCCCAGCCCACTTCCTCCCCCATAATAATAATAATTTTGTGTCAGAAATTATTCTGGGTTGAAAGGATTTTTGCGGCTCAGGGGATGCCCAAATGAGGCTCCTTTCATGTCCCCAAGAGCTGGGACAGAGATGGGTGCTCAATCCATCATGCAGTTCCTGGGTCTCGAATTGGCGACTTGCCATCCTTCCAGCTAACAAGGCAAGCTTCTTAACCACTGAGCCACTGCAGCCCCTTTTGTACCCCATGAACCTGGACTGGTTCTTAAGCACCTGGCAAGACCACTGTTCCCAAAGACTCACATTCAAGACATTACCTCTCAGCTGTCTGCTAGCCAGCTCTCCCTTTCCCCCACCCTCCTGAACTGTCCTTGCCTTTCCTCTGCAGTGGCCCAACCATCTCCCCCCCCCCTCCCAACAAACCACAGAACCTATACTGTTAAGTGTAAATATGTAGAAGAGCCCAGCGGAGTGTTTATTCCATATGGGATTGGCGCATGCCAGCCACTGCCAAGTATAGAGACTGGCAGCACGCCAAGGACATACACGAAATCCATGTCCTTTACAGGACATGGGGGTGGGGTAGAGGGATTCTTTGCAGCATATGGCTTGGAAAGAGGGTCCTCTGTTCCTCCTCCACTCCCTTTTCTAAGACACGCCATGCACGGAGCATACATGGCCTTGACAAGCCAACATACCATCCGCTTACTTCGGCTGAAGCTGATCTTTGCTATGATCTGGAATTGGGGGTGGGGTGGGGTAGAAACCCAGGTCAGAAAGGATATAGAAGTGAAGGAGTAGGATCCTGCTTTCATCCACCCAACCCTAATTCTCTGACACTTTATTCACACATGCAAGCAATAATGTGGCAAAAGCCACAAAGAGCTTTGTCTCAACTGAAAGGGCAACGTTTCTCAGTTCCTTAAACATGTGTAGACTGTTTCTGTCGATTACTGCTCACTCCATCAGATGGTTGGTACATTGCCTTCATTTGTAGGTATTATGTGTGTGCTTGGATGGGATAGGACATTAAAAAGCCAAAGGTATATAAGCTGATCATTATCTTAGCAATAAGGTCAATAACGGGAATTAAGAACGACCTCCTAGTACAGTGATGGTGAACCTATGGCACGTGTGCCAGAAGAGGCACTCAGAACCCTCTCTGTGGCCATGTGCACCATCGCTCCTGCACAGAGTTCGCCCCACCCCTCTGCCCAGCAGCCCAATTGGAGTGGTTACCCATTATCCCCAACACAGAGTTTGCCCCGCCCCTCTGCCCAGCAGCCCAATGGGAGTACTTCCTCCCTACCCCGAGCACAGAGTTTGCCCTGCTCCTTTGCCCAGCAGCCCAATGGGAACGCTTCCTCCCTATCCCCAGCACAGAGTTTGCCCTCTGCCCAGCAGCTCAATGGGAACGCTTCCTCCCTCCCCTCTCTGGGGTAAGGTGAGCGGCTCACATGTGGCGTGAGGGTGTGGCACAGATGGCAGCCTGTTGGGTCTCTGGCGAAGTTGACTTTGGGCACTTAGTCTCTAAAAAGGTTTGCCATCACTGGCAGAAGTTGGTCACAGACATAAGAGATTGCCATAGCCTGCACTTCCCAAATGATTTCTTTTCTTCTTTTTTTCTTTTTTGCAAGATTAGTGAGATTGAATGTCACCATTTGCTCAATGGAAACGAGAGCTGCTCTACTCTTTCCAAGTGTTGCCTGTATAGTACTCTGCTCTATTTGCAAAGCCCTTGCTTCCCTCTATGTGGCAGCCTTCAAACTCCAGATAGTCCGACAGCTCTATAGCATTCTTGTTTTTCCTCTATGCCTAACTCTTTGGATGGGTAGTGCCTATGTACAGTTGTACTTCGCTTAAAGAGCATAATGTATTCCACAGGATTGCTCTTTAAGCGAGTTTGCTCTTTAAGCAAAACACCATTGTTAGTGACCAATTGTGACTTCTGGTGCCCCCCAGGTGTGGGGCATTGGTGATATGGTAGCCCCCCTCACTGGCTCATTCAAAGATGGCTGCTTGTACTTTTAGGTTTAATCTTGATTGTGAACCCAGATTTATTTGTTAAGCAAGTTTTTGGTTGGTTTTATTTGTTAATCAAAATGAACATTCAGAGAAAATCCTGCTCTTTAAGTGAGTTACTCTTTAAGCTCAGGTGCTCTTTATGCGAGGTTTGACTGTAGTTCTAGGGATTGTCCCATCAAGTAATGCACAGACTATCTGTGCATCATGTACTGTATCTCTGTATTTTTTATATTGTATCATATTATTGAAACTATGTAATATATATGTAATTGGAATTGCAGTGTGGTTTTGTTTTGCTGCACTGCTGTACTGTATTGTTATATTTATACTGTATGACCTTTGATTATGTTATATTACTTTTGATTGTCTTCTGTAAACCGCCCTGAGTCGGTTGCACCGAGCAGGGCGGTATATAAATCGAATAAATGAAATGAAAATGAAATGAAATCTGTACTTCGCAAATATGTATGGCAGAGCCAGTCACTAGAACTACATCTTGAACAACTTCCCACAACCTTGGTTGCCATAGTAGGATTTCAAACAGAAAAACTGAATACAGTATGTGGGGATTATGCTGACCTAAAAGGGTCAACTCTGGCTGAAATCCTGTTGCGCAGTTACACAAATGGCATAACTTTTGCAAGCAAACTGTCATAAGTTAAGAAATCTCTATACACATTATTTGCTGCATATTGAGTTGTGTGCCTTGGTAAGCAATAGATAATACCTATGAAAATTTCTTAAATTACCACAATTTGCATCTAAATCTGATGGTGTTTGGTTAACTGCATTATAGGAGCAAACCACTAGGTTCAATCTGCTTCCAACATTAGGAGCTGAGAAAAGAAACCTCAGAATCTTGGCTCCCAGCCCTTCTTAAAATTTTACCCAAGAACCACCCTTCATGCAGAGGTATGAACAAAATCCAAATGTTCTCATTTCAGACCACTTCTAACCCACACGATCTTATACTTCTCTGTCCGTAAAGCTAAATTCACAGCTTTTCAATTCCAGATGTCTAGTGCTCAAATCCAGTCTTGCAAACAAAAAAGACTACTTCCACAAAAAATGTTTAAGAATAGCTTTTTGAATTCCTCTCCTTGTATCTCTGCAGCGAGGGCACAATCCTTTCAATATATATATTATGCAAACTAATGCTATTGTATTTTTTGGAATACCGGTAAATCAGACATCCAGAATGGCAACACAGAGAAACCTGTCTCAAACCACTTCAATCTAACTTGACACTCTATCCAAGACCTGAAAGTTACAATTCTGGAACAGAGAAATTACAAAACTAGGATTGAAAGGGAGACAGCAGAAATCAAATATATCCATCTGCTAGACACCCATCGCAGGGGACTAAATAAGGGTTTCTGGGACATGATCAGATTTGATACAGAGATTGCTATATTGATTTTATACATTATATTACAACTTTTCTGCCAATTCTCTTTAGCAAAACAGAAAGTAACCAGGTACAGTGTTTTTGTTTGTTTTCTGACATGCAGGTCAAAAGTTGATCACAGACCAGAATGGGCTTTCTCAGCAACCTTGAGACTGAAAGGGAGTCATTTAGAGCTAATCTGAATAATCTTTTGTTGCTAATGGCTGTGTGAAGCTGTATTGTTGTGCTTGCTTGTCTGTCATCTTGCTTGACCACACCCATCTCCCTTTGACCCATGAATTTGGTGTATAAAAACCATGCCTGTAAGTTTCACTCTTTGTCTGAAGAAGAGGACTTGATCCACGAAAGTTAACAATAAAAATAAAGCAGTTAGTCTTTAAAGTGCTACAGTGTTTTTTATTTTATTTATATTTTATTTATTTTGTTTTGTTTTCTGATATTGCTATTGTACTGTTCATTCAATTATACCAGGGGTTCCCAACCTCTTCAAGCTGGGGGCCAGGACACTCTCTCAGTCATCTTCAAGGGCTGGATGGCCATTTTGTCCTGCCTGCACGATGGGGTGGCCATTTTATGCCAACAGCTTCAAAGTGTGGCCATTTTGTTCCTCAAATGCCCTTTGAAGGGTGAGGGTCCACATTAAATGGTGCCATGGGCCGGATCCAGCCCACAGGCCTTAGGTTGGGAACCCCTGAATGATACCATTTCTATAGTCAAGGCTATATAAACTCTATAATAGGGTTGAGCACTTCTGGCTCTTTAGATGTTGCCAGACTAAATATCTCACGTCCTTTACTCTTATCTATCCTGGCTAGAAAGGGCCATGTGGCTTAGTGGTTAAGACATCGAACTTGACAACTTGAAAATCAACAGGTCAGTAGTTTGAGAGCCACATGCTGCCCAACAAGAGTGAGCTCCTGTTGACTGTCCTAGATCCTGCCAACCTAGCAGTTCGAAAATAAAAAATTGCAAGTACTATACACTCAAACCTCACATAAAGAGCTCCTCGCTTAAAGAGTAACTCGCTTAAAGAGCATAATTTTCTCTGAATGTTGGCATCACTCAACAAATAAAACCAACCAAAAACTCACGTAACAAATAAATTGGGGTTCGCAATCCCCCCCCCCGCCAGGAGTCACAATTGTTCACTTACAATGGAGTTTTGCTTAAAGAGCAAACTCACTTAAAGAGCAATCCTGTGGAACGCATTATGCTCTTTAAGCGAGGTACAACTGTAGATAAATAGGTACTGCTTCATCAGGGAAGGTAACAGCATTCCATGTGTGTCTAGTCATGCCTGCCACATGACCATGGAAACGTCTGCAAACACAGACAGTGCTGGTTCCTTGGCTGCAAACGGAGATGCACACCACCCTCAAGAGCTTCAATTTCCAGAAGCCTAAGTCAATTCCGCAAAGCACTGGTCAGCCGATGTACTGACTTAGGCTTCTGGGGATTGAAGTCCACTAGTGTTTCGCAGAACATAGTTTGGGAAACACTTTCCTAGAGTCAGACACAACTGGTTGAGCAAGGGAGACCTATAATTCTAGAACAGATAGGAATTGTTATCCAACAAGAGTGTTACAGCTGCCCATCCCTGCTCTCTGTTGACTTGCTGTTGGTTTTACTTATTCATCTGTCTTCAAACTGTACTTTTCCCCCTTTAGTTTCAGTATTGTTATACACTCTGGCAATTCCGCTAAAGGACAGAGTAACAGTATTTCAAATACATTATTTAAATGACATGACAGGACAGGAAATATGCACCAACAGAACCTAATTCAGCCACTTAAATGCAGATTTGCATCACTACACATACCTTTAACTCTGCCCAATTAATTCTCTTCCATCTTGTAAACAACTACATGGAACATGTTAACTCTGCCTCTTGACTACAGACCAAGATGCGCCCACAAACTCTGTTACTTTCAGAGATCCCCTGCAAGCTATATCCCTTGCTGACTAAAGTGGACAGCTGGACTTCAAAAAAGTTTTTTTTTTTTTTGCAAATGGTACAGCATTCTAATACTGTCTCTTTCCATTTTGAGCTGAGAGGCTAACTTGAATGGGGGTGAGGACAAATATGGCCTACTGTCTAGTTCCTGACCTTAAGGCATGATCATGCCTTTATTCTGGGCTATTAATGGCTTTCTGTAAGAAAAAATGGACAGAGTAATCTACCACATGCCATATTCCGGATTCAAAACACTGTAAATGCACAAACTGGGCTATCCTAAAGCAAGAAGAACCACCATACTGGAGGAACGCAAACACGGTGAAAAGAAATCAATAGCATGCAGCTTGAAGAACAGGAAAAGGGTACCCAACCTGCCCTTTCTAAGGAAGGTTTTGGAGATGGCAGTGGTGCAGCAGCTACAGGGTGGTGGTCGTCCTGGATGAAGCAGATTATCCGGACCCTTTTCAGTCAGGATTCAGGCCTGGATATGGTACAGAGACTGCATTGGTCACGCTGTTGGATGATCTCTGGTGTGAACAGGCTGGAGGTAATCCGTCCGTCCTTGCTCTTATTGACCTCAGCGGCTTTCGATACCGTCAGCCACAGTAGCCTTCTGGAACGGTTCTGAGGATTGGGGATCCAGGGCTTGGTGTGGTCCTGGTTTTCCTCATTTCTGAGGGGTTGGACTCAGTTGTGTTCCTGGAAGGCAAGAGCCCTAGGCTTCTCCAATATAGGGTGCTACAGGGCTCGGTGCTTTCGCCTCTCCTATTTAACATTTACATGAAACCTCTGGGTGAGATCATCTGTTCCCATTCCCAAGAGGTGAAGTACAGTAATACATCGGATAACGACTGCATCGGATAACGCTAAAATCGGATAACAATGGAAAATTTCTAAAGAACTTTTGCATCGGATAGCGATCTGTTAGCGTTATCTGATACAGTCATTCTTAGCAGCAGGGTGGCTGGAAAGCTGAACGGGGTTCTCCATTCAGCTTCCCAGCCACCCTGCAGCTACGGAGGCAGGGGTGGGGTGGCTGGAAAGCTGACGGGGGCCTCCCCCGTCGGCTTCCCCAGCCACCCCACAGCTGCAGAGGCAAGGGCGGGTGGCTAGGGAAGCCGACAGGGAGTCCCCGTCAGCTTCCCCAGCCACCGTGCAGCTGTAGATCAATGCATCGCACAACGTTAAAAACCGGATAACGACGAGACTTGTGGAACCAAGTCTCATCGTTATCCGAGGTACTACTGTGTCATCAATATGCAGATGATTCAAATATACATCTCCTGGACTCAGGATTCCTGCTCAATGGGGAGGTGGCAATCGTGGCCAGGAGGGCTTTCGCACAACTTTGTGTCATCTGCCAATTATGCCCACTCCTGGACCAGGACTCCTTACTTATGGTCACACATGCTCTGGTC
The DNA here is from genome assembly GCA_030440675.1 of Furcifer pardalis. Classification (NCBI taxonomy): domain Eukaryota; kingdom Metazoa; phylum Chordata; class Lepidosauria; order Squamata; family Chamaeleonidae; genus Furcifer; species Furcifer pardalis. The sequence goes on from CP126897.1 coordinate 28,416,039, forward strand.
ACCTGCATACTAGAGATTATTGCTAAGTGCTCTACATGGGTCAGCCCTGTGAGCGTTATGCCTGTGCCTCACCCCTGCTGCAGGAGCTGCACTGGGAGCAATTCAAGGTGCTGGAGATGACCTTTAAAGCCCTACATGGTAGAGGTCCAGGATACTTAAGAGACCGCATCACCCAAGGAGATCTGCGTCTCCCACTAGAGCAGACCAGAGAGGCTCCTTAAAAGTGCCATCAGCTAGAGAGGCTCATCTCTCTGGCACAAGAAGAAAGGCCTTTTCGGTATCTGCTGCAGACCCATGGAACCTCCTGCCAACTGAATTATGTCTCCAGACAACGCTGCTGCCCTTCAGGAAAGACTTAAAAACATGGCTGGCAAAGCAGGTGTGGGGCACTGGTGATATGGTAGCCCCCGTCGCTGGCTCATACAATGATGGCTGCTTGTACTTTTAGGAGGTTTAATCTTGATTTTTAATTAGTGGGGGTATTTTTTAGCAACAGCTTTTAATGATTTTAAGCTCTAATGATTGCTGTATTTTTTAAAGTTTTAAGAGTTTGTAATTTTCTGAGAGTTGGGATATTAACATTGTGAGCCGCCCAGAGTCACTCTGGCAAGTGGAGTGGCTATATATGTTTGAGCAATTAGATAGATAGATAGATAGATAGATAGATAGACAGACAGACAGACAGACCATTCAAATCAATCAGCTATATTTTCCAAAGTAGCATGCTGCATCCACAGGATTTAAAAATATATGCCAAGGGTATATTCTTTTGAGCTGCATCCAAAAAAAATTCCCCCTTATTTATTTTCATTATATCTCTACAAAGTAATAAACTCTTTCATATTTTAAAGACCAATTCACTTTGCCAAGAGGATCTGACATATTTCTGGCCAAGTAATGGATCTGAAGCTAGACCTCATCTGCACATGTTTAGAGAGAGATGTAATGACTATCTGGATAACATCTGGAATCTGAAAGAGGACCATTGGTTTAAAATAGCTAAAACTAGAATCTCAGATGACAAGATTCCACTAGCAGTTCTCAGGGCAGCCTTCCACAATCTGGCACTTTTTAGGTGTGCTGGATTACAGCTTCCATCATCCTCAGCCAGCGTGGCCAGGTGATCATGTTGACTAAAAATATTGGGGGGAGGGGAAGAAAGGACACTCCAACACATATAGAGGGACTGACTTGTGACAGGCTTTCCAAGGAAAGTTGTTGTTGTTTGTTTCAAAAGTGGCTAAACAATTCCCAATGTTCGTAGGGTCTATGTTTTGCAGTTCCTTTACCATAATTTTCTATCTCTGCAAAATCTCTACTATTTTTACTAAAGTTTCCCTAACAGTCCAATAAACTTCCCTACTAGATATGCATGCATGCCGCAAACCCCCAACCCGTCCCACAGCAGGGCAGAGACAGATGGAGGCTCTCTGCCCATCTCATTACCACCTGGCACCACCTGATCAGTAAGGACAAATTAGAAGGAATTAGCAGGGTTTAGCTAAGCCTAGGCTAACAATAAGGGGTAATTAACCATCAATTGGCCAGCTGATGGGAGCTGCCTAGAGGGAAGCAAGATCCGTGCACGTACACAAACCCAAAACACTCCCAGTGCACCTATCACGTACAACCCGTCAAGTCCCATTCTCTGGATCTACATTTGCTTGGTACACACTGACATTTCCCACGCATACTCTCTTCTGCGTTGCAAACCTGCTGCTTGTGGAAAGAAGAGGCTTAGAGGAAATGAAATCAAGGCTGTGTATTCGGTGTTCTGGTGCAAAAGATTAGGTTGTTTAAGCAGTTTGAAGATGAAATGGTTTTTTGGCAAAGATGTTTAATATGGAGTTCTGCCAAAGCTCCCCCCGCCCCCAGTGTGTGTGAGACAGACAGACAGAGAGTAACAGCAGCTTCTTATTTGTCCCAGTTCTGAGCTTCAATGTTGAACAAGGTCCTGGCAATCAGTAACCAACTTCAGTCTCCTAACGCTGACTGACAACACACACACACAGCAGGAACCCCGAATGCAACAGGGAGCTGTTTAATTTGACACAAGTTCAGAACTGGAAACACAGCAAAGTACAACCAGTCCTGAATATATGGACAATGGAGGAGGTGAGTGTGTATGCGTAGCAGCAATATTTCAGGGAAGGGGAATAAATGCAATTTCAGTGCAGTGATGCAGAGGTTTTAGACCAGTAGTTCTCAACCTTTTAAAACTGGGGGCCGGGTCAGGCTCCCTCAGACAACTTCAGGGGCCGGACGGCCATTTTGCCCTTCTTCCACCACATGGCACTTCCTGGAGCGGTGGAGGTGGTGTGTGTGGGGGCACATGAAATGGCACCATGGACTGTGTTCCGCCCATCGGCCGCAGGTTGAGAATCCCTGTTTTAGACTTTGCCTCAAACTATAAGTCAAGTGATGATTTGGCCCTCAAACTCAATTGCCTACCAGACTCAGTGGTCTGCAAATAGTGGCTCTCCAGGTGTTTTGGACTTCAATTCCCAGAAGCCCAAGTCAGCACTACTGTTGATCAAGGCTTCTGGGAATTGAAGTCCAAAACACCTGGAGAGCCACTATTTGCAGACCAATAGCCTACCTGATCACCAAATCCAAACCCTAAATCCCAAAACAGGAATTTTTAAAGGAAAAATGCAATCCACAGGGGTGTCCTCAGGAAAACTGAAGGTTTTTAGTATATTCCTCAATGGCAAAAAAAGGACAAGATGTAGCTCTCTCTTGACTGGATCACCTCAGATCAGAAGACAGTGAGGAAGCACATGTCTATTAAAATGCACGCACACTTTTCTTTCACATTAGACATGGTAGCTTGACAGCTTTTTCTCTCTCTAGGCATACAGCCCATTTGTACAGCTGGAAATGGTACAGTGTTGTACCAGTTGCATCATCAGGTTCAGCTGAATGTTCATTTTGGCTCCTTAGCTCCTCCTCCTCCTGTCTAGAGAAGACAGAGCCATCACAGGCAAAACTATCTCAACGAAATACAAGTCAACATCAATGTGCCTTTAGCATGATGACGCTTCTTTTTCAAACCACTTTTCCTGAGAGAAACCATGTGGGTCTTTCCTCAGAGCCCTCTCTATAGGCACGTGTGCCATCGCCCCCAGCACAGAGTTTGCTCTGCCCCTCTGCCCAGCAGCCCAATAGGAGCGCTTCCTCCTTCTCCCCAGCACAGAGTTTGCTCTGCCCAGCAGCCCATGGGAGCATTTCCTATCCCCAGCACAGAGTTCATTCTGCCCTTCTGCCTAGCAGCCCAATGGGAGCGCTTCCTCCCTCCCCCCAGTGCAGAGTTCACCCATGCCCCTCTGTTTGGGCACTTGATCTCTAAAAGGTTTGCCATCACTGTTCTAAGGTCTGGAACCAAACAGGAAAGGACAAGGGCTTCTAAGAGGCTAGGAGGAAGAAATATTCTAGATGTTGGAATAAGTCGAATCCGCAGTTCTGAACACCAGACATGAGCAGAAACTGGATAAAAACTCCAAAATTCTTAGACAGCTATGTATCAAATTTTCAGACAACTAGAATCATTTCCAGCTACCCTTGACTATCTGGATTAAGACTGAATGCATATTAGCAGAGAGACAGCAGGTGGGAACCATGGGGGATTACAGAGCTTGTGTGTCCAAAATGTATGTATGTATGTATGTATGTATGGACGGACGGACAGGCAGTTCCAATGAATAAGGAGATGGGTGCTGTTAGAAGGCTGCAACATGTCCAAAATCTAACCAACCCCCACCCCAACCCTCAACACACACACACACACACACACACACACACACACACACACACACACACACACACACACACACACACACACCACTTCGCCTCTATCCTGCAAGAGGTGGCATGTGGCCAGAGCCAGGGAGCTTCTTGTTCCTGGCTCAGAAAATCGGAAGATGTTTAATTAAGTCTAAGTGCTGGGGGGGGGGGGAGAGTCAATGCAGCACAATCCACCACTGAGCATCTGTTGTGGGAGGCTACCACAGCTTCCACGTAAACTTGAGCCAGGGCCAGCTGGCAGATTCACACTTGTACACAGACTCATTCTCTCTCTCTCTCTCTCTCTGCAGTGGGAAAGAGTTAAATCTATTTCACTTGTCAACCCTGACCCCCTGTCTTCTCCATGTTCCTTCACTCGCAGGAGCTCCACCTCTTCCATTTTCTCTGAGCGGGTGAAGAGAGTTTTGTTCAATGCACCAAAACCTTGTCAAAATATGTGTTGATCTGGATAAACAAGCTAGTGCAAAGGTTCCCATTTGCAAATTCAAAGTGGTCAGTTTGTTTGTTTATTTATTTTTAACCTTTGTGGTTTCCCTTCTTATTCAGGACCAAATAAAATGTTCAGTGCCTCTCACCCACCAGAATTTGGTCCAAAGAGGAAAATCCAAACATCATGCAGCACACGTTAATTAACATCAACACAATCCATAATTTGAGAAGTTCCATGTATTTGACTGAGTCCCATGTACTTGACTGAGATAAGTGTACATTTTAAGTGCAAGACAGAGAAACTCTGGGAGGACTCTTCTGGTTTGTTTGTTTGTTTGTTTGTTGCGTTTATACCCCACCCTTATCCAAGGACTCAGGGCAGCTTACAATTTAAAACAATTTAAAACACATTATCTACAATAAGAGTTAACAAATTAAAAGTTAAAAAAGTTAAAATACAAGTTAAAAAAACAACAGAGAGGTGGGTTTATACAAACAAACAAACATGGGGAGGATGTACGTGCATGCATGTATGCATACTGAGAGTCAGGGAAATGTGGTCTCCAGGAGCAGCCCCAGGTTCATTAGAAATGGCTGACGCCTGTCCTCATGATTTCCATTCTTGCTATAGATCAGGGGTGCCCAAACATTTTGGGCTGTGGGCCGATCATGTGGTTCAGGAAGCCAGTCACTAAGGCCGGTGGCCGAGTGCGGCCCCCAATGCCAATTCATCGGGGCCGCAAAGCCATCAGTGATCCCATATGGGCGTGTTTTACTTCTGCTTCCACAAGCAACAAGGGCTTTGCGGGCCGGATGAATTGGCATCAGGGGCCGCACCTGGCCCCCGGGCCTTAGTTTGGGCACCACTGCTATAGATCATGCATAGAATTCCCTGATCACTTTTATCCTAGGTTGCTCCACAATTGTCTAGCTCCAGTTCTTGATAGCACTTAAAACCCAAGATATCTACCTCTAATGAATTCATGCTGCTTGTGATATGGAAGACTGCAAGGGAATAGGCACAAGGCTAACCAAGGCATCCTCAGAGAGAGGGCAAGGAGGTGCTACTTTCTACCAGAAAAGCAGACTGGCTGGCCACTGAATCTTTATTTCAGCACAGTGGAACCTCGGATAATGTAATTAATGCATTATCTGGGGCGTTTCTTACAGCGAAAATTACTTGAACTGAATTTCCCATAGGAATGCATTGAACACAGTTTCCCATAAGAATGCATTGAAAAGCAACATACATTAACTGAAATACAGTTTCCCATAAGAATGCATTGAAGACCAACTAATCCATTCTGGGGGGAAATTCCATAAGCTGAGCCACTATTTTCTATGGATTTCCTTTGGTTATGCAATTTTTATGTTAACCAAGCTATTTGTTAACCGAGGTTCCACTGTACTTACAACTGGGTAGTGATTTCTACCAAACTAAGGCAGCAAGCAAATTTAGGGGATCTAGAACAGACTGTGTGCCATATAAAGCTTTATTCTTCAACAGTCGCAAGCCCAGGATGTATAAAGAATAACCTGAAGGATGCCATTTTTCTCCATTGGTGTTAAGCTGACTGAATCAGTAACCTCACTCTGCCTAACGGTAGAGCCAATCCTGCCTAGGCACAATTCAACATAGTCACTTGCCAACCTTACCAGCATTGAAGTCTATCACCATTTGGATTGCATGAAACTGCATTAGTCATATGGAAAAGCCTTGTTTGGGAAATGGGGCCAGTGGGCAGCTATTTGATGTGGTTATATGGCACAGCCTTTGACGTTCCTTCCTGCCCCACATCAAAACACACCTCAGCTTTTCCGCCTAGCCATGGAGACGAAGCTCTAAAACAGGGGTGGCCAAACTTTTCCTGCCAGGGGCCTGACTGTGCCCCCTCAGACAACTGAGCAGGCCAGTCACGTGGTTCCTCCTGGCGGCGGCAGCAGCACATTTTTGCTGGATTTTTGAATTTTTTTCCGCAGCATTTTGGCCCATTTTTTGCATGATTTCTGCACTTCCAGCAGCGGCAGGGCACCTCCAGTGGTGGCAGAAATCAGGATAGATGAATTTGTGCCACAGGCCAGATCTGGCGCATGGGCCGTACTTTGGGCACCCCTGCTCTAAAACAAGCTTGAGTCTTTACTTTTGTCTTAAGAGTGAGAGAAAAAGACACAGGGTTGGTTCTCTGGGAGCTGGGCTGCCAAAGTACTTTCAGTGCATCTTGGCAGCCCACTGGCTAGAAAAGGAACTGGAGTGATTCCCTTAGTTGTGCTGCATTCTCATAATTCTCGTAATGACAGAACACATCGATTCGTGCAAAAGATGATATTCTGACATTCACAAGTGTAGGCTGATGACTAAAGGCAGACAAAATATGTCAAAACTTGCCCTTGGCATCAATCCTTATCAAACAGGTGGTCTGGAGGTCATGAGATGAGTTTTGGGTCATTAAATAATAACTTACTTAATTTTGTTTTAACATTATAACTTATTATACTTAGCTGCACCTACTTTTATTCACCTTGTGAGACATCTTAGGATCTGTACTGGCAGAAAGGACTGATAAATACAGACTTACTGGTTTTTATGTATCTAGTAACCAAGACAGAAAGCCTAGCATGGATTATGTTTCAATCCTGTTTGGTCTCTTACAGTTCATTATCAACGACAGACACTAATTTAGAACAGAAGCTGTTTCCTTGGAGTTGGGTGTCAAGAAAGAGATGGAGTTGGGTGTCATTCACATACTGGTGACACCTAATTCCGAAACTTGGGACAACCTCTCCCAGTGGCTTCACATGAATATAGAACAGCATGCCAAAGATCAAGGCATCAAGCAAGAGGCTCTCAGTATCATCTTAATTTGTTTCATCCAGAGAAAACAAGAGTGTTCTGGTGCTTTGTGCTTCTCTTCACTGAAGCATCCACAACATCAGATATTTCTTTCTTCTTCATTTGCAATTTGACTGTATGGAACTGGAATGCTTCCCATTTCCACTTCACTGTCCCATTTGCAGATATGAAGTGAGAAGTCAGGGCAAACAAAACAAATTTGCTGTGTTTAGACATACCGTATATACTCGGGTATAAGTTGGGTTTTTTAGCCCCCAAAATTAGATCCAAAAATGGGACTTGACTTATACTCGGGTCAATGTAAACACTCAAAACCATGCCCACACAAATGTTTAAAATAATTAATTTTATTGTGTTTTCACGTATTTTAGTTATTGAAACTCACTAGCAGCTGCTGCATTTTCCACCCCCGACTTATACTCGGGTCAATCTATTTTCCTAGTTTTAGAGGTCCAAATTAGGTACCTCGACTAATATTCGGGACTACTTATAGTCAAGTATATACGGTAGCTGAACTAGGCAGTCTCACCAGCGCTACTCTCGGTGGCTGACAGCCCAGATGTCTTCTCAAGAACAAGGCTATGCCATTACATAATATTGGTCAGAAGGAACTTATGCAATACAAGGATGGCAGCTGCCATTCACTAACATTATATCCCAAGTATGTCAGAGCCATAGTGTCTGAAACTAGCAAAACATGGTAGAGTTCATATCTTGGTCTTTCTAATAATCAGTTTGCATTTTATGCTCTTTTTCTCTCTTCAGCACCACAGAAAACACGGCAAATTGCACTGAGTGCAAGTAATACTGCAAACAAGGGCAGGTTGAGGACTTCGCCTCCCCTCCCCCTGCGCCCACACCAACGGCCAGGGAAGAAGAAGCCAGGGCAGGTTGAGGACTTCGCCGTCCCGCCCCCTGACCCCCATCAACATATCGTAATGTAATGTATTGTGTGTAAGCCGCCTTGAGTCGCTACGGCGAGTGGGCGGCAATATAAATTTGAACTAATAAATAAATAAATAAATAAACCTCGAAATCTCAGCAAAGCAATTTGTAAACCTGATTTTGGTGAAAATAAAGAAAATGTGCACAATAGCAAAATACAAAGTATTACACTATATCAAAATTCTTCTACAGCAATATCTTCTCTAGTCTAAACTATTCCATGGGCCATGGCTTTCCCAGGCAGAAATTAATGCATGTGATTTATTTTGCATTTGTATTTACTTCCTGCCACTTTGACTCCAAGTTATGATGGTCCCATCCAGGGTTTTCTAACTATGAAGTCCACAGATAGCTAATCCCTCTTTCAGGGCATACTCTATGATGACAATATACCTTCCTAAGGCTACACAGGTGGCAAAGCATGTGATTCCACCACCTACACACACTCCAAGTGTGATCAGGACCCTATGACTACAGCCCAACTTTCCAAACCACTGAGCTGAAGCAGCACATTTCGCTAATTTATTATTACTTTATAAAAATACACATTTGGAATGGAAGTAGACAAAGTCCAGTCCCTGGTCTGTCTGCAGCACCCACCAAGCCATTCTGGAGACCTTCTGTGGCAGATGCTAGAAAACCTGCTCCTCAGACCCTGCAAAATCACTTCCCTTGGTTTAAAGCAAGGGTTCCCAACCTAAGGCCCTGTGGGCCGGATTCAGCCCATGTCACCATTTCATGTGGCCCTCCCACCCCCAAGGGCATTTGAGAAACAAAATGGTTGCCGCCATTGCGCAGGCAGGGCAAAATGGCCGTCCAGCCCTCAAAGTTGACTGAGAGAATATGACCCGGCCCCTGGCTTGAAAAGGTTGGGAACCCCTGGTTTAAAGAATAGGAAAGTGCCCTAAGTCACCTGCTACTCCTTAAACAATGTTTTGGGATTACTTAATAACCATTAGTTGTTAGGTAACAATAAAGGTCACCCTTGCTCGAAATCCAGAAGTGACCCATATCTTCTTTTTAGGATCCCAGAGACTACAAGTAAACACTATTCTCTGACGAAGATCCACATACATGTTCAAAATGTGACTGCCTTATTTTAGCTTAATAACCAGGAAGGACGAGGCAAAAGACAGGCCTCGGGCCTCCAAGCAGCTTGTCAACTTTCTTAGGCTGCATGATCTAAAAGGCATCCAAAACCAACATGAACAAGCTACATCCATCTCTGACATTAAGTATAGTCAAAAAAGGTATGTGAGATTTTATCTGCAAAATGTCATGCAAGCAGACATGTGACTACCAAAAGCAACTCCAGCAGCTGACAATGAACAGAAGTTCCTTTTGCCACCATCACCCTCACAAAGTAGTCTGTAGGAAAGGTCCTCACCGCTGCTAAATCGTATTCATTCCAAGGCATTTGTCAATCTATGCCAGGGATTCCGAACCTTTTCAAGCCAGGGGATGGGTCACATTCTCTCAGTCAGCTTTGAGGGCCAGACAGCCATTTTGCCTTGCCTGCACAATGGGGGAAGCCATTTTGTCCCATCAGCTTTAAAGGGGTAGCCATCTTGTTTCTTAGATGCCCTTGGAGGGGTGGGGCTCACGTGAAAAGGCATTGGGGGCCGGAACCCCTAATCTATGCACTCACTGTAAATCGATGTGGTCCTTACATGTTGTGGTCCACATTGGAGTTACCTCATCAATAAGTTACACCTGTGCTGTTCCAATTGCTGTTCCAATTGGAGAACCCTTAAGGAGGTACAGCTGTTTTACATTTACATTAAGGCATATTATCCTAGAGAACTGGTTAGGCAAAGACTTAGTACCTAACTTCTTTAACTGTTGAAAAGTGCCAAAATGAAGCCATCTTAAGCTTTAAACTTTGGTTTAAAAGCTCTGGTTGATTTGTGTTTGGGGTGGGTGGGTGGGTGTATTTTAATGTATTTTTATTTATTTATTTATTTTATTTACAGGTTTGTGGGGTGGGTGGGTTGAAGGTGGTGTGTGTGTGTGTGTGTGTGCAAGTGCTTATTTTTATTTTTTATTATAATTTTGTATTTTTTGTATTTTTTTTCTTTTGCCCCGCCTATGACCCCATGACATCATGATGTTAGCTCCGCCCAGACTGTGATAATCTCACGGTGGGATAGTAAAAATTTTGACATCCCACCACTGGTTGTGGATTACTATCCCCAACAGTCCAAGCAATCTGGTCCAGATACCCAGGGGGATAGGCACTGTAGTTCAGCAACATCTGGAGAGTCATACTACTTACATTAACGTCTTAAAACAATTTTGTCTTTTTCAGGTTTTTCATAGGTCAAAAATTTGAAGATTAAGGACATGATCTTAAATGCCCCCACAGCCATTTTGGACTCTAGGGAATTCCCGGTCGTAAGGCCAAAAAAATGTTGTACACCAGGACGTCATAAACCATGGCAAACATAAACCAAGGTAGTCATAAGCTGGGGTTTGACTCTATAAGACATTAATGTAAATAATATGACTCTCCAGATGTTGCTGGACTACAGAGCCTATCCCCCTTGATAGCTGGACATGCTTGCTTGGACTGATGGAGGTTGTAATCTAACAACATGTAAAAACCACATGCTCTCCATGCCCAATTCCTGGTTCTACCAGCAAGGAGCAAGGATCTAAACTCCTCAACCATTAACATCTATCTATTGAAGCTACTAGCCATGATTTAATTATTTCAGCCATCTCAAACCCCAGATGTTTGGGAGCTTGTTCTAGGAATGAAGAAAAGGTACACAGTCCATGTTTTAGAAGGTCACTCTTCTTCTTAGAGAGAAGAAAAGAATTGCTCTGCTCCTTTTTTGTGTGTGCTCATTCTAAGTTGAAACTAGGTTCCAGGGCTTAACTTTGGTGAATGTCCAAGTTCAAATTAAGTCCCGGGCAAAACAGAAAATCGTCACTGCAGGAGATAAACTAACTGCTTTTCGAGCCGTTTAAACAACCCTCTTAACATGCAACCGCCTGGCTGGCTCCCAGTTCCCACAGTTCCTGCAAAGATTTTTCCGGCTGACTCAGGATTTTTGCAAAGCAAGCAGCAGCCGAAGTCCAGAGCTTAGAGGGAGCCAAGCTATACCTGGGCACAAACTGGCAGCTGAAGGAGGGTATGTGGGCATGTATGGCAGGAAAACTCCAATGTGATACCACTGTGTGGCACATTAACACAGACCCAAGGTCAAGGGAGCCAAGTAGCATCTCAGTAGTAGATTGGGCTGTTTGCACACTGCAGTAGGAGGAGGAGGGCAACAACTGAAAGAATCCATGTGCCTATAATAAATCTTGGATGTTATAAACAGCATTGCAAGGGAGGAGGCAGAGGTTGGTTATGGAGTTGCAGCTGAGATTTACTGGCGGAGGGGGGGAGACAGATGGGGGGTGGAGATTTAAGAGAACCATACGCAAATGTGAAAGAAATTCCAACGAAGTTCAATTAGTATCTTCTTCTGGCTGCAGAGAATATTAGTGTCTTTGGGGGAAAACATTGCCAGTATTTATTGTTTCTATATCAAGTTGCTAGTGCTTAAGGTTCTGGAGAAAATTTGCCACACTATGGTTAATCTCTGAAATCATCAGAGAACTGAAAAGAATGGTTTTTTTATTGTTCAGTCGCACAGTCGATTCCGACCCTCTGCGACCCCATGGACCACTGTCCGCCAGGCACTCCTGTCCTCCACCATCCCCCTCAACTCGCTGAATAAGCAGGGTGACAAAATGCAGCCTTGTCTTACTCCTTTTCCTATTCCAAACCACTCCGTCATTCCATTTTCTGTCCTAACTGTGGCTTCTTGATTCATGTACAGATTTCTCATGAGGCATATAAGATGTTCCGGTATTCCCATCTCTTTAATTACGTGCCACATTTTGTTGTGGTCAACACAGTCAAAAGCCTTAGTGTAATCAATGAAACAGAAATAGACTTGTTTCTGATATTCCTTTGTTTTTTCCATGATCCATCTTATGTTGGCGATGTGGTCTCTAGTCCCCCTGCCTCTTCTGAAACCCGCCTGCACTTCTGGTAATTCTCTCTCCACATACTGTTGCAGTCTATCCTGTATTATCTTGAGCATCACCTTGCTAGCGTGAGGGATGAGCGCAATTGTTCGATAATTTGAACGTTCTTTGGCATGACCCTTTTTGGGGAGTGGAACGTATACTGATCTTTTCCAATCCTGTGGCCATTGTTGTGTTTTCCAAATCTGCTGGCATATAGAATGTAGTACTGTAATTTGATTCAATCATCTTGTAGGGCTTTGAAAAGTTCAACTTGGATACCATCAACTCCACTGGCTTTGTTGTTTGCAGTGCTTTTTAGAGCCTTTCTGACTTCACTCTCTAGGATGTCTGGCTCATGTTCAATGTTCTCATCATTGTGATTATCAGTGGTGTTGAGGTCCTTTTTGTAGAGTTCCTCTGTGTACTCTTTCCATCTTTTCTTAATCTCTTCTGCATCTGCTAACTCCTTGCCATCTTTGTCCTTTATCATGGTCATTTTTGCTTTAAATGCTCCCTTGAGTTCCCCAATTTTTTTTGAAAAGCTCTCTAGTCCTACCCCGATATTGTTTTCCTCTATTTCTTTGCACTGTTCGTTCATGTAGGTTTCCTTATTTCTCCTTGCTTTTCTTTGAAATTCTGTATTCAAGTGACTGTATTTTTTCCTTTCTCCTTGGCATTTTGCATTCCTTCTGTCCTCTGCTATTTCAGGATTCAACAAAGGGTGGTGGCACTACTTACATCTAGATCTGGGGTCAGCAAACTTGGCTCTCCAGGTGTTTTTGGACTTTAATTACCAGAAGCCCAAGTCAGCACTTCTGCTGATCAGGGCTTCTTGGAATTGAAGCCCAAGAACATCTGGAGAGCCAAGTTTGCTGATCCCAGATCTAGAAGAACAGACTCTCCCCACTTTGGTAAATGAAAATGACAAAATCATTCATTCAGGAACTGAAGTTCTTAAATTAAGACTCCTATTTTACATTTCATAACATGTAAGACATTGTGAAATAATCCTTAGCATGATCTCCTACACCAGGGGTTCGCAACCTATGCCCATGGTGTCAAATAATCCGGCCCCTGACCTCACTCCAGCCCCCCTCCACTACTGGAATCGACCGAGGACTCATTTACGTTTACAACAGTCATAAATGAGTCCATGTCCATCGTAAATACATTTACTACAGCTGTATACGAGCCTGCTGCCATTGTAAACATGTTTACGACAGCCACATGGCAGGGGAAAACACCCGTCAGCTGTCGGGGGGGGGCCCCTCAGCTGTCAGGGGGGGGCCCTCAGCTGTCGGTGTGTGTGATCCGGCCCGTGGCTGAAAAACATTGAGAACCACTGTTCTACACTTTTGTTTTATATATATGCTGACGTGTTGTGAATTGCCCTGGGTCCCTTTGGGGAGGAGGGCGATAAACAAATTTAAATAAATAAATAAATATTAAACCCAACATCCACATGTGTTTTAAGAGAACTGTAATACACTAGTACCCCGGATAACGTTATGACTTGGTTCCACAAGTCATGTTGTTATCTGGTTTTTAGCGTTGTCCGGGGTATACACCGAACAATGCTAAAAAAATCGGGCGCGTTGGCGCATGCGTGCCAAACGCGGTTTGGGGAGGATACAGAGATTTTCTCCGTATCCTCCCCAAGCCGCGTTTGACAGGCGCGCGCTTGCACGATGTTTTGAAAGGGTATGGGGGACCATACCCTTTCCAAACATCGGGCGCATTGGCACATGCTCACCAAGCAGCGCTTGACAGGTTTAGGGAGGATACGGAGATTTTCTCCGTATTCTCCCCAAGCTGCCCTTGACAGGCGCGCGCTTGTACGATGTTTGGAAAGGGTATGGGGGACCATACCCTTTCCAAACATCGGGCACGTTGGTGCGCGCGCGTCAAACGCGGTTTGGGGAGGATACGGAGATTTTCTCCATATGCTCCCCAAGCCGCGTTTGACAGGCACGTGCCTGCACGATGTTTGGAATGGGTATGGGGGCCCATACCCTTTCCAAACATCGTGTGGGCGTGCCCTGGAGGGGGTTGGATTGGGTAGATGTTCTACCCAATCCAACCCCTCCCCCCATGATTGTTCCGGATAACGCTAAAAATCGCGTTATTCGATACAAGATTTTTCCAAAAATCTTGTAACGTTATGCGGTTTTAGTAATATACGGTACAATCGTTATCCGGGGTATTACTGTACTAAAATGGAGGTTATAAGATACAAGCTTCTTTCGCATCTAGGTCAGACTTTAAACTGCCAAAACAAAGCCACCTTTTGGTGAATTCAGTCCATAGTTCCTTTCACTTGACCTAATGTGAGAAAGGTTAGCCAGTACAACAAGGTCGCCGTTGCCTGGGGTACGCCCAATGGTGGTTCAAAAATACCACAATCTTTGAGGAGGCTCTTTCTATTTACGGCAGCTGTGGATGCATTTTACTGCAGTGTTTACGGCAGGGGGGCCACCAGTCTGGCCTGCTCAGCTGTCTGAGGGGGCATGGTCCAGCACAACAGCTTTAAAAGGTTGAGAACCCCTGACATATAGCAATAGACACTCCCTGCATCAACCATTTCTGCAACTTGTCAGCTTAAAGGCCTAAAGTGGATCAGGCAGGAAAGACGCTTTACAAGAAGGTAACTCATTTGAGCAATTAGTAGAGAAGCAATAAGGAGATCAAATGATCTGGACAAAAACAAGTAGGGAGGGTTGAGTAGATACCCAGCACCCATCTTGAGAAAGATTTCTTAATGATTTCCCAACAAACAAGAAACTGGACACATCATTCTTATAATGCTGCGACTGAAGGGGCAGAAATCTCAAGAAACTAATGTTATGTATCACTACAACTGTAGAACTGTGCACAGCAGTTCTGCAGGAGAGAACAGGAGATACCAAATGCAGATTTCAACCCCTTGAAATCTCAACTTTTAGTCCTAGCACTCATAGTTACAGTGATGTGCGTGAAAAATCCAAAAGCAAAGCCTACTGAGAAGAGGTAGCAGAGAAAGATTTCCAAGTTAAAATCTCAATGCCTAGCATAGTTTTTATTCATCTTGCCCCAAGACTCTCAAAATCCTGAATGAGTTATGAAAAAAGAAGAGAAGTTGTGCCAATATGTATGATTCATGCAAGTGGAAAACAGACAGGGCGTGGAGTGTAAAATGTAGATTATGAAGGTACAGGATTTATTTTATTTTATTCTAAATCATGACCACATACCGCTCTGTTCAGAGTTTAAAACCAATGCTGACAGTCTGAGAAGGAAGATTCAGAAGAGAGATGACAAGCTAGAAGAGCAGCTGCTAGTCCAGTGGCATCTTGGATTTTGCACACATGGCACTAATGCACACAAAAAGTGACAGATGATGGAAAAAGAATCAAATTGCATGCTGTCATCAGGCACAGATTTAAGCACAAACCAATTAAAGACTCACGTGCCAAAAACACCCTCACTGATTGCAGTGAGGATTTTCCTAAGGAAGAACCTTTGGCACAGTAAGTTAAAATGGAAATAAGATCTCAAGTGTCAATCCCATGAGGACAGGATTTGGGGGGGGGGGGAGAGAGAGAGAGAGAGAGAGAGAGAGAACCAGGTATTGTACAGTATATTAAAGCATGTGGTGTTGGGGAGATATTGCTTATGTTTTTGCAAGGATTTAAAAGAGCAAATCGGGGGGGGGGGGAGACAAGGTATGATACTTGGTGTTTCTACTTATAAAACAATATATTTCAAATTAAATGTGGCTACTACAACAACTTCCATACATGACCGGGATAGTTCTCATTTAGAGGAATTACAGCGATTTCTCTTCTTTCTTGTCTTCTATTACCACACCTTGGCCACCTCATTTCTATCCATTACTTCAGTGTCAAAATTGTTCACCCTCTCATTGTTCATCTTAAACAATATACCTCCTTAGATGCTTACACTGGTTTCTCCAGTGCTCTCGGCTTATACAAGATCCAACTATTTCTCCTTCTAGTCAAATGCTGCCTGTTCTGGTTAGCAAGCAGTAGAGTTGTTCAAGTTACCTGCTAGCTGTTCCTTTCTTTGATTAATCATGTCAGGGACTACAATTAAAACCTTCTGAAAAGTCTGTGCTTTAACCTTTTGCATTAAAGCCTGTGTTCTAAAGCTCAGCCATGTGCTTTGACTCAGCTGTACCACAAGATCCTTCAAGCATCCTTACTTTAAAGCCTTCCATGACTACTACAATTCGTCCCTCTGCTCTTATATCCGACCAGACATCACCCAATTTGTGAACTTCAGTTTTCCAACTGTTTTCTTCAGTTTTCTTCAGCTACATGAAGGCCTTCTTTTCTCTGAAATGACCCCCCATTTCTTCCCCATGCTAACATTACACCAGAAACCCATGGGCGTATCATAAGATTCAGAGGTGTGGCTCCCTGAGGCAGCAGATGCTGAAGATATGACAATGATACCAGCTCTTACTTCTCCATTCTTTATGCCAGTGGTGAGCAACCTTGGCACTCCAGGTGTTCTTGGACTTCAATTCCCAGAAGCCCAAGTCAGCACACCCACTCATCAGGACTTGTGGGAATTTAAGTCGAAGAACAGCTAGAGTGCCAAGGTTGCCCACCACTTCCTTATGCTAACCCTTTCTGGGCTCCTTAAGCTTACCATGCCTTTACCTATTAAGACAGATTGTTGCTCTTATGTTCAATGGAATATGTTTTCTTATTATCAGTAAGAGAAGAACACCATCTTTTCCATCACTTTTGGACTTGTGCTACCTCTGGTGGAAGTGCATCTCAGAACCTCTGCGTTTTGTCAGTTTTCATTTACTTCCCATCTCTGTTCAAAAGCCACTTCATCTGAACTTGGATGGTCTACAACCAAGTTCAAGCGTCCTGTGGCGCAGTGGTTAAACTGCTGTACTGCAATCAAAAGGTTGTGAGTTTGATCCTGACCAGATATCAAGGTTGACTCAGCCTTCCATCTTTCAGAGGTCGGTAAAATGAGTACCCAAAATATTGGGGGCAAAATGCTAATTAACTTGTGAATTACCCAGTGTCCACTAAGGGCTATGGGGGAATCCAGTATATACCATATTTGCTGGCGTATTAAGACCCACTCCCCCCTTAAAATACACTGAGAAAATGGAGTGTGTCTTGTACTGTATATAGTGGTCTATTTTGGTAATAACGGGGTGCATCTTATACTCCGGTGTGTTTTATATGCCAGCAAATACTTTGCTTTAATCTAAGGAAAGCAGAAGGGCTAGTCCCCTCTAAGTGTACTGCTAGCAACTGGGTACATAATTTAGTATGTAGCAACTAAACAGAGCTTCAGATAATATATGCTTCTAATTATTATTTTAGACAATAATATCTGTTATAGAACAGACAGTGTTGTTTCTGCTGGTTTTTATAATAATAATTATTGCAGCAACATGTAATATCTATTTTAATTATTATTCTAATATTTTAAAGTATTTATAATATTACTAACAATAGTGGTATGTTGTTAAGTCAGTTCTGACTTATGGCAACCCTTCCCATAGGTTTCTAGGCATATATAGAGAGTATATTGTGTTTGATATTTGGTTCTGTGACAATATGTTAGCTTCCCTGAGTTGCTCTGCAAGTAGGGTGGCATACAAGTGTGAATGAATGAATGAATGAATGAATGGTGCTGGCTGGATAATTCAGTGGTTGAGAGTTTGATTCCCTCACTGTGCCTCCTTGGAGAAAAGTCAGCCTGTGTAGCCTTGAGCAAGTTGCACAGTCTCAGGACACTCCTGTGTACTCTTTTTCTTCTTGTTTGCCACCTGACAAACAACGTTGAGTTGCTGGCAGTATGGTCTACTCCAGGAGTCAGCAAACTTTGCTTTTCAGGTGTTCTCTTTCCGCATCAAGTACAAGGTGTTAGTGTTAACCTTTAAAGCCCTGTACAGCTTGGGACCTTCTTACCTCGCAGAACATGTTCCCTTCAGGTCGGTAGCTCGCATCACTCACTCCTCTTTGTCAGCACAGCTTCAAGTGCCATCTCTGAGATTGGCTAGGAAGTCTGGGATGAGGAGAAGGGCCTTCTCGGTGGTGGCACCAATGTTGGGTAATGCTATTCCACTTGAGCTGTGCCAGACTTCCTCGCTTTCTTTTTAAAAGCAACTGAAGACTATGCTTTTTGAAAAGGCCGTTGTAAATGTTTTGCCTATTCCTGGATATTAGACTGAGGTCCGGCTTATATTTCTCCGTTAGATTGCTTAGGACGTTGGTCTGCTGTATTTTGGCCCATTTTTATGGTCTGTTTTACTGTAAGCTTTTATTGTAGTTTCAGGGGGGCATTTTCAATAAGTTTGTTTGTTGTATGGGGGATTTTATGCTGTTAGCCGCCTCATGTAGGGATTCATTTTCCCCTAGAGGGGCAGGGTATAAGTGTAACAAACAAACGAACAAACAAATTACCAGAAGCACACATCAGTACACCTGCTGATCAGGGCTGGATAACCTGGCTAGACTAGGCATGTGTACACGCTGCCTAGAGATCCATGGAACGAGTTGCCATAAGTCAGAATTGACTTGACAGTAAGCAATTATTAATAACATTATAAATACTTTGAAATATTCGAATAAATAAAATAAACACACATGTCATCACAATTATTATTATTTTAAAAAATAGGGGGAAAGACAACTCCATCTATGCTAAAGATAAAGGTATCCCTTGCTCGAAAGCCAGTCGTATCTGACTCTAGGGTTCAGTGCTCATCTCTGTTACAAAGCCGAAGAGCCAGCATTGTCTAGTCATTGGTTCCCAACAAGGGGTACACAGCCCACTAGTGGACTTCAATTCCCAGAAGCCTCAGTCAGTACTTTGGCTGATCAGTGCTTTGGGGAAATGACTTAGGCTTCTGGGAATTGAAGTCCAAAAACCAGCATTTGGGAAACACTGGCTAGGTATCTGAAAAAGTCAGTCTTGGGACAAAGATCCTAAGGGAGGCGAGGACACATCCTTCCATGGTCATTGCTATTTGTTAGAGATACTTCAGCACGCAAGGTCTGCAGGCAAAGGACCCATATAAGATCCTTTCCAGCGATATTGTTCTATAAGCCTCTTATTCAACTAAGGACTCATCATTGCTCTGCCCTTCCCTTTTCCAATCCCACCCTTTTGCACGCCACCCCCTTCTAACAGGATACTTTCAGACTGTAAAGTAGCACCCATCTGGCAGACAGGGGAGGAGGTCAAAGCTTCAGAGAACTATGCTAAGTGACCTGTGTGAATATTCAACCCTGTTTAGGATTTAATCCCTGGAACACTTTGCAGTGGGTAGCGACAGACACAAGCTGATTACCCAAAACAAAAATCAGAAACATCTGGCAAGCAGCAGGGGGTGGATGAGAGGTAAGTGACAAGATCAAGGGGAGAGCACAGAGGCTAGCCATCAGGCTGCATCTGCATGGTGATACAAATATGTTGCTGGGCGGCAAACATGGGTGTAGTCAGAGGTCTTCATTTGCTAAATTTATCCTTCTCTAGACATTGAAATCCTACCACACAGCTCAAAAGGAGGCCCTCAAGACATTTTAATTCTAGCCTCCCCTAATTCGGTGCCTCTAGATGTATCGGTTATCCTGCTATGGTAACAGGGTAGACCAGGGATTCTCAACCTGCGGCCCATGGCACCATTTCATGTGGCTCACCACCACCTCCACCACACCAGGAAGTGCCATGCAGTGGAGGAAGGGCAAAATAGCCATCCAGCCCCCAAAGTGGTCTGAGGAAGTGTGACTTGGGCCCCAGCTTTAAAAGGTTGAGAACTCCTGGAGTAGACCATACTGCCAGGGACCCATTGCAAATCATCAGACGGCGGTAACTAACCCAACAACCCTGAGGACTAACGCCATGAGTGGTAAAGTCCACAGGGATGGGTATTGGTCCCCACGTTGATGAAATCCCACTTGAATTCATCTTGGTGGAAGGCAGCAGCTTCTTAAATATTGGCCTCTGGCTGATGAGGACTTTGTATGCCAAAAGGGCGCAGGACAAGAAAGTGACTCATGGAACTGGATCAGTGGTACGGGTGGCAGGAGCCAAGGAAGGCCAGTGCATTATATTCCCAGGACAAACATCAAGGCTGATCACCATTATTCGGAATCTTATATGGCACAAGGCTGATCGCCATTATATGGCATCCTAGCCGGCACTGGCCATGCTTGCAGGAGATGATGAGACTCACATTCCAATTTATCCTGGGGCTGCCAGGTTGGAAAAGGCTTATCTAGAACATTATCCACAATTCCTATGAAACATTACAACCTTGGACTACAATTCCCAACTCCCACCAGCCACACTGGAAGTGTTAATTCAAATTAAAGTACAGTACTGTATTTCCAAGCTTTGCTCTGTTCTCAATAGTCTCTTACATCTGTACACTGCAAGTGAAGGTGCAAACACCAACAGAAAGCTGCCACCAGAAGTAACTAGGGTGCACAACCACAAACAATAAGAATAACAGTTCTGTCCCTGTGTTGCTCCACAGGAGAATACACTATTCCTGTATGGTATAAATCAGCATATGACAAACAAATCGATATAGCTCTTAACAAATCATTCAGGCTTATTGCTGGTTGCCTGATACCTACCACCAAGGAAAAATTATTATTTGGTTGGTATTCACCCTCCAAAGGCATGTTGAACAAAATAAGGTAATACAGCACCAATCTGCTCACTTCATGGATGCCAACCCCCTAAGTAAAGGTCTCCCTTGCTCAAAAGCCAGTCGCATCTGACTCTAGGAGTTGGTGCTCATCTCTATTTACAGCCAATGAGCCAGTGCTATCTGTAGTTGCAGACGTTTCTGTGGTTATGCGCCAGGCATGACTAGATGCCAGAGCACATGGAATGCTGTTACCTTTCCTGCTGAAGCGGTACTTATTTATCTACTTGCAATTTCTTGCTTCGAATTGCTAGGTTGGCAGGAGCTGGGACAGATGATGGAAGCTCACTCCGTCGTGTAGCACTCAGGTATCGAAGTACTAACCTGCCAGTCATCAAGCTCAGCATTTTAACCACTAAGCCACCGCAGTCCCCACCAACTTCCTAGCTGATGGCTAAAATTAAGGAAGACCTCTCAAGCTCTAAATATTAAACCAAAAGAGATGAGGCGATAAACCTATGGAGAACAAAATCAACACACCTTGCCAAATGGATGACTGCTGAAGAATGTCTCCCACCTGCACAAGGCTCTGGCTGGACTATCTGTCAATCACTTAATAAACTTCAAAGCACAGTGGGAAAAGTTCAGAGAATAATTCATTTAAAATAGGGTTATTTTGATACAGGGCAAATTTTCTGTAAATGTGAAAAAATTAAATCAATGCAGGCCTTATGTGCATGTAATTTATGCCCCACCATGTGTACAAAATAAGAGCTGATAAATGACCAAAATAACATCACTGACATAGCTGCTTCCTAGGGAAAATATCTAATTATGCAATGCTCTGGGGCAAGAACACAGAAAGAAGGATTGGAGGACCAACCTCCATACCATGATCTTTTCAATCCTCAGGCAGGATTTTGGAAGAATCCCAGGGCTTTCCCACACCAGTGCTGAAGACAACTGCCTGAGGATCCCAGGAACATCTCAAAGAAACATTCTTGAAGGTCCCCTGGCCAGATTTCAACTAAATGGTTTAAAGGTCAAAACCAGAACACCAATGTTTATGCTTTGTAAACTGACCACAAACACACATGATTTAAGTGCATGCGAGATCCCTGCTCTGTGCAAGCTTATAACAGTGAGTAACATGGTCATCAGTATGGTCTGAAGTCCACGCCCCTTTAAAAAAAACACTCAAAACCAAAAGCACTTCAAAATGCAACTTACAAAAAGGATATGATAATCTGACACAGAAGTGTCCAAAAAATGAAACACAACAGTCAAGTCTTTGTGCAGAAAGTGCGTAGTAACAACACATTTGCTAAAACATAGACAGTTGTATGTTGAAGAGAACATTATGTGGTTTTGTGTGCAGGGAAGAGTGTGACTGTAGTTGTGTTTCTACTACTACCAGAGCTACACACGCCAGTGTGGAGATTGAAGGGCACCTTTGTTAGAACTTTGTTTTGATTTTGGTATGTTGCAGTGTTTCACAATGAATGAACACAAGTCAAATTATGCAAAGAGAATGGGCAAAATACTAACCAGCTCTAAGTTCAATGCTGAAAGTAACTCCTTCCAGGTGAGTCACTTTAGAAAGCACATACAGTATATTTGAACACGCATAAATCCTAAAATTTGTTAACTCTTACTACATTTTTTTTAAAAAATCAACCAAAAAAATCCATAAATATCTTTGTCTTAAAATGTTCACAAGGATACCTGTAAAGATACCTATCAAGTGTAAAGCTTTGAATTTGTTTGAATGTAACATTTATATTGCATTAAATCAGTGTTTCCCAAATGCTGGTGTTTGGACTTCAATTCCCAGAAGCCTAAGCCAGTATATTGACTGATCAGTGCTTTGGGGAACTGACTTAAGCTTCTGGGAATTGAAGTCCAAACACGAGCATTTGGGAAACACTGCATTAAATAGATGACACTAACATATAACCCAAAATGTCTATACGTAACTACTTTTGGCTATGTTAAGAAATGTTAAGACACTTACTCAACACATCAAATTAAAGTGGGTTTTCTCTATTCTTATTTTCTTCCTTTCTTTTTAAAATGTTTTATTTACTAAATATAGGGCTGTAAATACTTACTGGAGGTTAAGCCTTACTTTGCAAAAAGGGTCAGAATGACTTCTGCATAGACCCATACTCTAAATCAAATCACATACTAAACCGGACCACCATTCAAGAGCATCACATTTTCCAGGAAATTCAAGGATTTCTAGAAAACCTGTATCACTTGTTTGAGAGTGTGTTAAGACTAAGAATTACATACTCTCAGGGGAACCTACATTCCGTGAGGATGTGGCTAGACAGTAGACAATGTACTTTGCAATCAGAGATCCCCAATTCAACCACTAGCCTCCCCAGGTCAGAGTTTGGTAAATTTTCTTTTTGTGTCTGATTCCAACTGATAATTCCAGCTAGAGCAGACTCATTAAAGCAAGAGTTTTCAACCTCTTAAAGCTGGGGGCCGGGTCACGCTCCCTCAGACAGTTTCAGGGGCTGGATGGCTATTTTGCCCTCCTTCCACCACATGGTACTTCCTGGTGTGGTGGTGGTGCCACATGAAATGGCGCCAAGGGCCACATCTGACCCATGGGCCACAGGTTGAGAATCCCTGTATTAAAGTAATAGGACTTACCTAAACTTTGATTCACCATAAAGTGACTAATCCAATGATCTACTGCAGCTCAACTAACAGCCACAGATTTGGGCCTTAGATTTAGGCCTTAGATTACACTTGGCAGCTGTCATGATTAATGACCATATTGGCTGGGAGATTCCGAGTACTGTACTGTCAAATAAGTAAACTTTCCATGCTCCAGGTAAGTCACGTCTGCATGCTGGGTTTATAGTAACACTCCTGCAAGATCACATAACTAGAGGGTCCAACAGTCTGACAAAAAGGGTTGATTCCAGCTGTGGTTTTTATTGTGCAATCCTGAGATTTCTTTTTTTTATTATGCAATGACTGTGTCTCAGTACACTAGACATAAAGATCCTCATATTCCATTTGTAACACCCTTACTTTCTCATCAGTTTATTCTAACTTTCTTTTTAATATTAAAAAAAATCTGTTTTGGGAAGGAAGAGGAATAGTTGGATGTTGCTTTTTGTTTGGCAATAACAGCAGCCTTCAAGTTGGAAGCGCCCTCCATGCAATTCTGCATTCCAACACAGGTTATAGAGGTAGGCATTGCTTCTGGTGAACTGGAAGCAAATTTAAAGCTTTGCCTAATGCAGAAACATAATAAGCAGCCTCCCGGAATAGTATCATTATTATATCTCTGTACTGCAACTAGTCGAATGGGTTACATAGAAAGAACCTCTTCAAAGAGTGTGTTATTTCTGAACCACTATCGGGCATACCCCAGGCAATGGCCACCTTGTGCCATCAAATCTTTCTCACTCTAGGTCAGGCAAAAGGAACTGCAGAATGAACTCATCAAAAGGTGGCTTAACTTTGTCAATTTCACGTTTGGCCAAGACACGGAAGAAAATCTAGTCGAATTATCCCAGCCCAGCCCATACAATGCAGAAGCAATACAGCAACCTACGGCCTGCAGACCGGATCCAGCCCGCTGTGTCAAATAATCCACCCCCCAACCACACTCCAGTTGCTGCTGCCAACGCTGGAATCAGCCGCAGACTCATTTATGGCAGCCACAAATGCATTTACAGCTGGGTTATAGTAAAAAAGGGGGGTGGGGGGGGGAGACTACCTCAACTGTCTGAGAGAACATGACCTAGCCCCAAACTTTAAAAGGTTGGTAGCCCAGCAATACAGAATTATCCACCCCCTGGATACTGATTGAAGGATCTCAAGAGTGGAACAACCAGTCAAACAATAGGTACTTCTCTGTGATCAAGTAGGGTTTTTTTAACTCATCAAAGAAATCAATTAATTCAATTTCTTCCCCCGCCCCGCCTCTAGCAGTTCTCTCTATTATATTTGGGAATCCCTGCTCTCCAACAACAAACACCTGAAAACCTGTTTTTAAATTATTTATAATTAAAAATGAAAAGCATGCTAGCTGTTTCTCAAAACACACCCGGGGCCTCCAGCACAGAATATTCAACACACCTTTGTCAAATTATGATCCCCAGGATTGCTTAGGCCGCACCAACCCAAGATAATTCTCAAAACCGGTTTACGTTTCTAGTTTCCTTTCCATCCTGAACTATGGTTTAATACTAGATTTGATACGTTGGGATTTTCAACCAGGAATGTGACAAAACAATAGCTATCTGCATGAGGAATCTTCAACCTACAACCTTTTTATCTCTGCACAGAGAAACCTGAATTCCTCCAAGATCTTCAAGGGAAACCTAAGGAAGGCATTTGCATGCACTTTAGGATAGGTCAAAAATTAAGACTGAAATAAATGCATTCTGTAGTGGCTGTAAAAGCAAGACAGCATCTTCCAGACACAGCTTTCTGCTTTCTGTACATCATCATCTTCTTCTGCTGCTGCTGCCGCTGCCATCTCCAATTCTAAATGTTCGCTATCCTCATGGCAATCAGCTATGAAGATTGTCCCGAGAATATAATATAGTGACCTTCCATCTGACTTCCGCTCACAGAACAACATCTGAACCACTGATCCAGTTCTGCATGTCACTTTCTGGTCCTGAGCCCTTTTGGCACGCAAAGTCCTCCTCAGCCCCAGGCCAGTATTGATGAAGCTGCTGCCTTTCATCAAGATGGATTCAAGAGGGATTTAATCCATTTGGCGACCCTCACCCTTCCCAGTGGACTTCGCCACTCAAGACCATTAGACCCCAGCAGTGGTGGGATTCAGTAGGTTGGCCCCAGTTCACCAGAAGCGGTAGCAGAAATTCCAGCTGGCCCCGCCCATCCAAGTTTTGAAATAAAGTAGTCCTAATTTGGGTGGTGGGAGAAACATCAACAATTTGAGATATGCAGATGATACCACCCTAATGGCAGAAAGTGAGGAAGACCTAAAGAAGCTCCTGATTAGGTTGAAAGAAGAGAGTGAAAAATCTGGCTTGAGACTCAATATTAAGAAAACCAAGATCATGGCAACAGGCCCTATCAGTACCTGGAAAATAGACGGGGAAGAAGTAGAGGCAGTGACAGATTTTACATTCTTGAGATCAAAGCTCACTGCAGATGGGGATTGCAGCCATGAAATAAAAAGGCGACTGATTCTTGGGAGGCAAGCGATGAGAAACTTGGGGAACATAGTGAAAAGTAGAGACATCACATTGCAAACAAAAATTCGTATAGTCAAAGCAATGGTATTCCCTGTGGCAATGTATGGTTGTGAGAGCTGGACCATTAGGAAAGCTGAGCGCAGAAGAATAGATGCATTTGAGATGTGGTGCTGGAGGAGAGTGTTGAGAGTCCCCTGGACAGCGAGGAGAACAAATAGGTCAATCTTAGAAGAAATCAACCCTGACTGCTCCTTAGAAGGTCAAATTGTAAAGATGAAGCTAAGGTACTTTGGACATCAAATGAGAAGAGAGGATTCCCTTGAGAAGGCCTTGATACTGGGAAAGGTGGAGGGCAAAAGAAAAAGAGGGCGGCCAAAAATGAGATGGTTAGATGGTATTGTGGATGCAGTGGGAACAGAGCTGGGTGGGCTGAGGAGGATGGTGGAGGACAGAGGTGCCTGGAGGGCGGTGGTCCATGGGGTCACGGAGGGTCAGAATCGACTGAGCGACTGAACAACAACAAAAAATTGGGTGCAACGCAGGGCTTTCCTCCTGGCCACATCCACCAACATACCACACTCACAGAGCAGGTAGTAAAAAAAATTGAATCCCACTACTGGTCCCCAAGGCTGTCAAGTTAGTTGGTTACCTCCTGACAATCAGCATTGAGTTGCTGGCACTATGATCTACTCTTTTACTATAGCAGGATAACCTCGCCATATTTTCTTTAGATAATCATAATTTCATGCCAGAGAAAATCACTGGTCAGAGAGACTGAATGAAGCTTGAATTTAAGAAAGCAGAACTAAAGGTACCAGTAAATCTTGACTAAAGAGAGGATGTGTGGCAGAACCAGAAACACTTGTTAAGTAAAGGAAATATGGCATAGTGGTGCTAAATGCAACGACAGGATGAGAAAGTATGCCTGAGTCTGCGTGTGGAAGCGGTTGACAGCAGGAAGGAAGTCTGCTGCCAGGAAATAGGAGCTACATCAAGGCTAGGCAAAGGCAAAACCAAAACAGCACATGTAAAACTGCTTGGATTCAGTAAGACTCATTAAAAAAAGCATAGGGAAGCAGCTTAGCCCCAAAAAGTATCTACAGTATCTATCTATCTATCTATCTATCTAGCTAGCTAGCTAGCTATTACTTAGTACATTTATACAGGGACTGCAGCAGTGGCTTAATAGTTCAGACACTGAATTTGACGCTGGAAAGTCGGCAGACCAGCAGTTTGAGATGCGAGTGCTGCACAACGAAGTGAGCTCTCGTCTCTGTCCCAGCTCCTGCCAACCTAGCAGTCCGAAAGCAAGAAATTGCAAGTAGATAAAGAGGTACTGATTTGGCGAGAAAGGCAACAGCATTCCATGCACTCCGATGTCATCAAGCCTGCCACATGACCACGGAATTGTCTGCAGATCCAAAAAGCCCTGGCTTTTTTTGTTATAAATGGAGATCAGCACTGCCCCTAGAGTCCGAGCAAGGGAGACCTTTACCTTATATTTATATACAGTACCATCATCTGGGAAGGAAATTCCCCACTCTGAGTGTTTTACTACATTAAATCAAAGTACAGTAACCTTAAAAATACATATTATCCCATATGATGGTGGCAACGTATAAGAAATAAAATTAACTCTAAAAGCTTCCACCAACAGGATACAGGGCTCAAAAATAAACAATATTCAAAATTAATTGACCATAGGCAAGAAATGTTGAATGCCTCTTTATACAATTCTGTCTTCAGAATTTTCTTGAATATATTCAGAGAAGGGGCCTGGCACAGCTTTATAGGAAGGTGCCACCGCTAAGACTGTTCTCCTAGTTACAACCTTTCTTACCATCCTCAGTGTCAGCATCTGGAGTTATGAACTCTGGGAAGACCAGGTGATGCACACAGTAGATCTTCAGGAGAGACATTCCACAAAGTAACCACGTCCCTAACTGTTTAGGTCTGTGTTTTTATCAGAATTTGAAGATTTTTTTAAAAAATTACAACTCAATAGAATTTCCACACTTAGCATGCCAAATAATTAAACTCTTTCCATTTTTAATTATAAACATTTTAGAAGCAGGTTTCCTTTCTTCATGACATAGAGGACAGATTCCTAGATAGTGATGTGGGGCATATTCATGTATCACAGGAGTGGCCAACATCTGGCCTGTGGGCCTAATCCGGTCCATGCATATCATTAATCCAGTCCATGGTGGCCACCCAGTCACCTTTAGACCCACCCCCACTGCCTGAAGTCAAAAAAAACATCATTTACCATGGTGGTGGCAAGAACCACAAGGCTTTTGCCACTTCGTGCACAGCCTCCACTGCTTCCCAGGGCAGCGGGGAGGCTCTTCAGAGCAATTTCACTCTGTTTTGGTAATTTTCTGCCCTTGCCCAGCTGTGCAGCTGGAGTATGACTGTGGGTGACTTCTGGTGCCAGGCAAAGTTTATGTCATCGCCTGGGAACCCAGTGCAGAACCAGGAAGTCAGCCGTGGTCACTTTCTAGCTACCAAAGTGCAGCGGGGAAAGGGCGGAAAATTACCAAAGTGGAATGAAATTGCTCTGTAAAGCCTCCTGCCACCCTGGGAAGTGGTTGAGGCTGTACAAAAACCCAGAAAAACTGCATGATTCTTGCTGCCGCCGCCGAAAACATAAGTAGTGTGCGCAGCCATGCCTGCGGCCCCTGGCAGGAAGTGTCAGGGGCGGGTCTAGCCAGTGGCAGGAAAATGCTGGGAACCCCTAGTGTATCATGACAGAACTGCTATCATGCTAGGAAGGAGGGAGGGAGGAAGGAAATCAAGTAATCAAAAGGATATCTCCCACTTCCTCCATACTCTGTGTATCACACACATTTATTCTATAGGAACAGATGTACATGCCAGGTGGGAAACACACTTGGGCATATGCCCCATCAGGTTTGCATGGATGACAACACACATAAGAGAGTCAAACAGACACCTGTTCTGTGCTGGCTTTTCCCCTTCCCTCTTCTGGATAAAAGTGTGCACAGTGACAAGGGAAAAATAAATTCAATCTCCCTTTCCAGGAAAGACTGACATCAATTTCTGCCAACCTATGTGTACCTCTAGCTGCAAAGGAGCAGCTGTCTGTCTCATTCAGAACACATGCTCCAGTGAACATATATATTAGCAGATGGATTTGGGTCAAAATTCTGATGGACAAAACCCTCATGATGATTCTGAGGTTAGGCCATGGTGCACATGAACAAATATTTTTCTGGATCACCCAAACAATGTGAATTTTCATCCGTGATTAAATCTCTGGATGGGTAATTCTAACAATTGCGATATGCAGCTTTCAAGAGAGGGAAGAAGGCAGAAAAGCAAATTAGGCCATTTTGTGTCCTTTCCTCCAGTCTTTTCACTATGGTACTTTCACATCTCTTCCCAAAAAAATACATACAAAAAAATTAATCTCCCAAACAAAAAGACCTAGATTCCATAATGTGAGGAAGTAAAAATACTGTATATACTCAAGTATAAGCCTAGTTTTTCAGTCCCAAAAATGAGGTCAAAAAAGTGGACTTGGCTTATATTCAGGTCACTGAGTGCTAATAGCCTTCGCCATCCACTTCTCCCGTCCTGTCATTGGCACATCTCAATCGGCATGGAGAAAACTCCTTTCTGCTGCATCTTATTTTCATGTACCATACAGTAATACCTCGGATAACGTTTACCTCGGATAACGCTAAAATCGCATAACGTTAAGTAATCTAGGGAGGAGAATTGGATCGAATAACGTTAAGGTCCTATGGGATGTATCGGATAACAACCGCTAAAGCCTGTGTGGTTACAATGTATCTCTATGGAGCTTTAACGTTATCCGATACATCCCATAGGATTTTAACATGCATCGGATAACACTAAAAATCGGATAACACCAAGACTTGTGGAACCAAGTCTTAGTGTTATCCGAGGTATTACTGTATTTTGATTATTGAAACTCACTAAGCAGCTGCTGCATTTGCCACCCTCGGTTTATATTTGGGTCAATCTACTTTCCTGGTTTCTCAGGTCAAAATTAGGTACTTCGGCTTATATTTGGGTCGGTTTATACTTGCCTGGCAGGCTGCTGAGGACCTCACCCCCTCCTCTGGGCCCACAACAACGGCCAGAGGGGAGTTAGTCTGTGTTCTGCTTTGGTTGTTTTGTGAGGTTGTATTTTATGATTTTTTTTACTGTACTGTTGCTGTTTTGACTGTAAGCCGCCCTGAGTCGCCTTGGCAAGTGGGCAGCAATATAAATCTGAACAAATAATAATAAATATATATGGTATACAATTTTTTAAAAAAAGCTAGGAGTACTCTTGACTCTCTTTAATTTAGCAATTTGACCAGGGGAAATCTTGCAGGTGGAAAAGTATAGGGCAATATTTCCCAAACTATGTTCCATGGAACAGTGGTGGACTTAAATTCCCAGAAGCCTAAGTCAATATATTGGCTGAACAGCACTTGGGGAAGTGACTTAGGCTTCTGGGAATTGACGTCAAAAAACCAAAGATTGGGAAACTCTGGTGCAGGGGATCCAAAACAAGGGTTTGTGTGACCGTGCAAAGAAATATGTAGAAATATGTTTGTGAAAATACATGTGCAAATGAACGTGCAAATCTGTGCACGCTTGTTCCTTGGGCGTACATTCCCTGCAAAGAGAATCTATCTTGAGCCCTTCTGTTACCAAACCCAACTGGAATCCAAAGTATTTAGGGACAGCAGCTGTTGAGACTGCCAGCAGTTCTGGTTTGGAGGGAGGATGCCACAAGGATGACATAAGCAAAGGAAACACTGTGGTCCCTGGTGGAGAAGAGACATTGAGTCACTCAAAGGGCTTGTCCCCACAACAAATCCACAGCCTGGGGTTACCCAACAATGTCATATCGAGTCTCAAGAAACAGAGACCACTGAGGAGCCAGAGACAGGCGTGCTAGAATGCGTGTCCACCACATACCCCTCCGGCATGGTAACAGGACAAACAATTGTGAAACTTACAAGGAACTTCACAAGAAGTAAAGACAAAAGAGAGTGACCACAATTATTTTTAAAAGGACAGGTAGTTTCGCCTTGCCTGTGTGTTCTTCTGTTTCCAAGAACATCAAGCTAAAGAGGAACTCCCTCCTCTCAGGCCTGTGACAGGAGGACCCAACAACTGATCCGGAAAACAGCTGACCTATATCTGGAGGTCATGAACTGACGGGGATGGGGCTCTCTGGGTCGGCATGAGTCAAGGCTGGGTGGAGGAAGGAATCAATTTTTCAAATTCAGAGGCTGAGCTTCACAGAAACTAATGGAGAAAGCAGTTCTCTAATACAAACACCACCAGTACAAACAGGGAGATGTCCAAAACACTCCAAAGCACACTCGGGATTACAGAAACGTGGGATTCGCCTAAGAGTGTCATGTTTATTTCGTGGGTGGCCCAAAAGACAGAATGCTTTTGCCAACACTGGAAGGGGAGGGGGGAATAATCACTGTTTCAATCATTTACTTTTTCTGCATACCTGACACTCTGCCACTTTTCAAATGAAGTTGATGAGTATTTTTATGAAACTCAAAAGCTGACATGCACATTTTAAACACAATGGTGCCTCTTGTTTCTTAATAATAAGATGTACCACTGCTACTTTTAAACATCTCAACAAAATATGAAGGAGATGTTAGTGTTTTTGTACAATGTGTGACACTGACTCATCTCTGTAGAAATGTTCTTTAGGGAGGGCTTGAGTGACGGCCGTTTTTAGTGTCCCTCTGCAAAAATCCTAAAATTTCAAGATCACATACTGAACACACCATGTAATTTGTGAGTAACAACCAACTCATTTATTTTTTAAAAAATCCTAAAAACTAATCAACAGAGTTTTACCCTACCTCAGACGCATGGTGATTTATCAGGCAATCAGGTTTTGTCCCACCCTGCCCTTGCCTCTGGTGCCCTGGGGTGCCAATAGCAATGTATGGGATTCCAACCCACCCCCACCCACCCAAATAGGTGCCCCCACCATTCCCTGTCCAGTGCCTTCCCATGGAGCCCTGCACATCCCTGCCGTACCTGCACAGATACAAAACTCTGTCTCTTAATCACAGATGCTCTTACACTCTCATTCTTTAACACTATTCAGAATCTGGAATCATTAGCATTATTTAGACTTATTAAAGGGGAAATTAAAGAAGCTACAGGTAATTTCATGAAGATTTGGTGCCCTTTGTTGAGTTTGGAGCTAAATGGGTAGGATGAGATTTTGAAAAGTCAGCTGGAGCACAAGTAGGCTATCTTTTAAGTTTGGCAGAATGCACAGGTTATCACACTGTAAGAATGGGTTGTGTTATTAACACAGATAAAACTATTGTTGTGCATGCAGTTGTATGGGTAATTGACTTACATGTTTTTGTAGTATAATCACTTTTATTGTTTTTGTTTTTCCCAAAGGACTAACAATAAGAAAGAAAAAAATTAGTATGGTTAGAGGGGGAAAGTTACCACTGTTTTGCTTTGCTCACTGGAGTAGTAACAAGTCCAGTTTCTTCCTAGCATGTCAGCAATACACAGGAGCAAAGACCTGGGAAACCCTGGGACCTTGCTTGCATATTGATCCTATGTGTGAACTGGACCTTTCACCTCTTCAAATGGATTGCTGCTCCCATGAGCAAAGCAGATAGAAACAGGGTGGGATTGGCTTTTCCCTTCTAATAGTGTGGATGATTCCAGATTGTAAAAGAAATGAATAGAGCTTTTGTTACAGAGATTTCAGAGAGCTCTTAAACTGCTACAGGCAATACTTCTATTAAATCTATGTGGCCAGCAGCTATGGTAAATGCTTCCCTTCAGGTCTCAGGGTAGCTATGAACAACATATCCACTGGTAGGTTCCTTTCTTTGCTGATTCTTCTTCTGTCCTTGTGTCCAGGTCAGACTTTGAACTGCCAAAATGAAGCCACCTTCTTGGCTTTGTCGTTGGCCAAACTTTAATCCTCACTGGTACAAATTTCCGGTAATAACCGGCAGACTAGCAGATGATCTGGATTCTATCTCTCTCCACATTCACACAGCATGTTGTCATTTGCCAGCAGCCCCTACTTGATCATGTTTGTCTTGCAACATTTGCTGATGAGTTCTGGCAAATATACCAAAGCAGTAATGGCGAACCTATGGCACACGTGCCAGAGGTAGCACTTGGAGCCTTCTCAGTGGGCACCTGTGCAGTCACCCCAGCACAGGGTTTGCTCCTCCCCTCTGTCCAGCAGCCCAATGGGAGTGCTTCCTCCCTCAACAAAGAATTCACCCCACCCCTCCACCCACCAGCCCAATGGGAGCACTTCCTCCCTTTCCCCAGCAGAGTTCCCCCCGCCCCTCTGCCTAACAGCCCAATGGGTGTGCTTTCTCCCCTGTTGCTGTGTTGGCACTTTGAGATAAATAAGTGGGTTTAGGGTTGCAGTTTGGGCACTCGGTCTCTAAAAAGGTTCACCTTCACTGTACTAGAGGGGTAGCAGGTAGTAGGAGAATTCTGAACAATGGCCAATGCATGCCATCTATGCAATGTCCAGAGTGACAGTATAATAATAATTTCGTGTCAGAAATTATTCTGGGTTGAAAGGATTTTTGTGGAAGAAACTCCGCTCAGGGAATGCCCATATGAGACTCTTTTCTTGTCCCCAAGAGTTGGGACAGAGATGGGCGCTCAATCCATCATGCAGTACCTGGGTCTTGAACTGCCGACTTGCCAGCCTTCCAGCTAACAAGGCAAGCTTCTTAACCACTGAACCACAGAAGCCTCTAGGGTGACAAAAAGTGGCAGTGAACCTCCATCATCATATGGCAAGTGTAACATGTATGAACCCCACATTTTAATATACCTGTTTGCTTCATTAGGACAGAATTCTCAGACACTGGTACTATAATACCTGACAAGTTTGCTGTAGGCAACACTTGTGCAGAAACGTCAATTCTCACAGTAATCATGCAGTCTTGCTGTAAGTCTGGCAGTAGAAAAATGAAGGTTTTCACTATTTTTGGTTTGTCCCTGCATGTAAAGCCCCAACCCTCTGCACACCCAGAAAAACAGGAAAAATTGCTTTTCTACAAAGTTGCAGCTTGACATTTCCCCACCATCCCCCTTCTTGACACACCCTTCCCCCCCATCCCCCACCAAACTTCTGTGATTTTGCTACAGCTCTTCTTTTTGAGTGGGAAGCAGAGGCAAAAGAAAGCTGCCTTGAGCAACTTCAAGGTTGATTTTCTTGTTTAAAAAAAATGCCATGGGAAAGGCTTGGATTTTGAAGCAAACAATCAGATAGTTGGGCAACTGCAATTACCAGCCCAGCAAAAGCTAAAAACATAAAAACAGAACCTATAGCAACCATCCTGGGGGAGGGATCAAAGGTCCTCTGAAATCAGACTCAACATAATTCGCCAAGACTTAAATGAATCTAGGATAACAAAGAGACAGAACAAACCACTGACATTTAAAAAGAAAATAACAATAAAAAAAGATTATGCAGACCCATTTAATAGAAAAGAAATCTATCCTGTGGCTGACACAAAAACGTAATAACTATGATTGTCTTCTTCTTTCATGTACGGATCAAACCTTGGACTGCCAAAACGAAGCCATTCTTGGCTTTGTCGTTGGCCAAACTTAAGTCAACGATTCAAGAGAACTATGATCAATAAACAGGAACTGAAAAGTGAATCCTTCGTGTGTCGGAAATGTGTGCCTCTCGTTAAAAGAATAAACAAAAGAGGAAGATGACTACTGTACTGTACCTTGAAGCTTTACTTGTAAATTTCCAGAATCACAGCTTGGCTGGTTAGTGTTGAAACAAAATGCTGGACTAGACAAACCACAGCAGTGGTGGCTCAATTTAACCACTAGAAACAGCTTAACATTTTTCTCACCTCTTGCTCCAAGGATTACCAAACAGCTGGATTGGTTTGCCATTTAATTTCCAAAAATGCCAATATACTGGGAATTGTGGAATATCTAAATGAAACTGCCAGCTGGCACCAAGTGGTGTGGGCACCATCTGCCACCTCTGCCAAGTAAGCTTGCCAAGGTCCATCAAGAGAAGGGGCCATCTCAACTCTGATGCCAGTTGTGACTAAGAACGCTTAGCCTAGGCCTAGGATGTGACCATCTAGGGAAGGCAGAAAGGTGAAACTACAACTTCTTCTCTTTCCAAAACATCTATGTAAACATGTTAGGGTGTGGCTTCTGGGCACACATCTCTCCGCAAGTATAATCCCTGACGCTGCTTTAGGATTTAACATAAACTATCAGGGCCTTAAATCGATTAATTCTCTGCCTTCCATTCTCCCAGTAAGGGTAGAGCAGGCGTGCCCAAACTTTTGGGCCACGGGCCGATCACATGGTTTCTCCCACCAGAAGCGGGAGTAAAACGCATCTTGCAATCTGTTTTGCGACAGGATGAGATAGATTTTAGGCTGCCACTTTCTCTGTAGGGTGTCCCGGGGGCCTAGATCCAGCCCCCAACACCAATTCATCTGGCCTGTGCCACCCCCCATCACTCCTGAAAGAGGAAGTAAAACTTCTAGGAGCGACGAGGGCGGAACAGGCCACATTAATTGGTGCTGGGGGCTAGATCTGGCCCCAGAGCCATAGTTTGGGCACCCCTGAGCAGAGAGATGTTTTCACCTGACATACTGAAAATTTGTATGTGAATCATTCTCAAATGTAGACTTATATGATAGACTACCACAATCTGTCTTATTTGTGAGTTCCATCTTTCCCTCTTTCTTTATTTGCCATCACAATTCATTTTTAATTTAAGAGGTTATTTATGTCATTTTCAGTTTTATGTTTAAGGAAAAGCGTGCATCAATCTTCAATACTTCTGCAGTAATTGGCCAAAATACTAGATCCTGGGAGGCTAGGGGAAAAACACTACCAATATTTCCTTTTATATGTTCAAATGTTAAATGAGCTAAACATGTGCCTGTAAAAAGAAGCAAAAGCTGAATAAACAAGGGAAGAGCATGGAATACTGCAATGCGAACCAGGCCTTGTTCCCTTTGCTGTGGTTTGTTTGTTTGTTTGTTTGTTTAGTTGCTTGCTTTCCTCAGTAAAATGTAATCAAAAGTGACATACAATAAGAACAATCCTAACAGACAATGTCAGAAAGTAGAGGGATAGGTAAAGATAAGCAGTAGGGGTCGGAAATACGCTTCGTTGTGTTTGCGGAAAGGTAAGAGGAGCAACCGTTTCTCCACCCTACTGCAAAGTTGCAGTTTAGAACCCCTTCCAACAGCCCCAGACAGGAAGCATAAGTTGAGGATGAGCGTAGATAGGGAACTTACACTTAGTGATATGGGGGGCCCCTCTCTGTCTTCCGAGAAGCACAAAGTGCGAGGTGTGCAAAGCTTGTTTGTATGGTGCAAAAAGTCTTGACATTACACAACCATGAGAGTTTCTGGTAAGTTCCCTCCCATCCACATCCTCTTCCCAATTCTTTTCAAGTGGTGGGGGTATGTCATAGGTTTTTGTTCAAGTGACAACCCCCCCCCCCCCCCGCCAAGCACATCAAGAGAAGTATTTAGTACCAGCTATTTATGAGAATTAGGCCTCGGTCCAGACTTTTCACAGCTGAAATCTCACGTGTCTGCTTCTTTTATACGCCTTTCTCTTCATGCAAACACCCTAATGCAAATACTTTAATGCAATCTCCCCATATCTGGACTATAATTAGTGATATTATTAGTAATACACAGAGCTCATATCGCTTTTTCAGTTTTGAAAGCAATTTTCATACATTATCTCGGCAAGCCTTACAATTCCAGAAATAAAGCTACTATGATGTGTGTGCGTGTGCACACACACCTCATATACAGTTGTACATTGCTTAAAGAGCATAATGTGTTCCACATGATTGCTCTTTAAGCAAGTTTGCTCTTTAAGCGAAACAACATTGTAAATGACCAATTGTGACTTCTGGTGGGGGGATTGCGAACCCCGATTTATTTGTTAAGCGAGTTTTTGGTTGCTTTTATTTGTTAAGTGAAGCAAACATTCAGAGAAAATTCTGTTCTTTAAGCGAGTTACTCTTTAAGCGAGGCGCTCTTTATGCGAGTTTTGACTGTATATCACAATGAAACACAGGGTTATAATACAGTGGTTAAGATAGCATTTGAACTAGTCTTTCTGCTCACAGCTCAGACTTTGACCATTTTAAAATGGTAATTTAGGTCTCAGGTAATATTTAT
The DNA here is from genome assembly GCA_030440675.1 of Furcifer pardalis. NCBI lineage: Eukaryota > Metazoa > Chordata > Lepidosauria > Squamata > Chamaeleonidae > Furcifer > Furcifer pardalis. The sequence goes on from CP126897.1 coordinate 28,453,155, forward strand.
CAGACAGAAACCGATATAAGTGTGCCTACCTGCCCTCTTGGCCTCTTGGTTTTAAATTTTGTTGTTGTTGTTTTCTTGTAATGTACTTTCTGCCTATAGAAAATGATAAAAAAATTTACATGTAAATGAAAGGGAAATTAAGGTGATATGAGAAAATACTTTGTTAAAGATACCCAATCAAAAACGTGTGGGCGGTCTACAATTGTCCACACAATTTCAAGTATGCATATATAAAAGCAACAAGGAAGATGTAGGAGAGCATTTCTGGAGGGAAACTGTCACACGGGTACTCAACGTTTTCTCAGCATTAATGGACAGAGACACAGCTTAGAGGACAGTCTTTCAAAAACATAATGCACAGTGTGATATAGTAGATAGAGTGATGAACTAGTTCTCATGAAACCTGAATTCAAATCCCAATGGGAACTCAATGGGGTATATGTATCAAGCTGGTAAAACCATTCCTGAAACATTGAAAGCCCTATTACAGTCACCGTTGCAGACATTTTCAGAAACAAAACTGCCAGTACAATTGCCAAATCAAATTGTTACAGCTAAACGGTGTGTGTGTGTGTGTCACAAACTGAGCAAAATAAAATTCACAGCACAAATTCTTTGTTATAAACCTTTTCAAGCTGGGGTTTTGGTCACACTCTCTCAGTTAGCTTCGAGGGCCAGATGGCCATTTTTACCTACCTGCACACTGGAGGTGGCCATTTTCCCCCAACAGCTTCGACGGGATGGCCATTTTGTTTCTCAAATGCCCTTGGAGGGGCACATGAAATGGCACTGAGGGCCAGATTCAGCCCACAGGCCTTAGGATGGGAACCCCTGTTATAAACACACAAACCAAACCTTGAGTACTTTATTTTGTAAGAGGGGAAACAGATATTTTTGGACCAGAGATGTAGTCCAAAAATTATTTTTCCTAAACATTGTCCCCTCTCTTATCCACTCTGACTGGCAGAAAATCTCCAGAGGCCCAGGCAAAGGTCTTCTTCTGTGTGATCCTTTCAACTAAAAGTATTTTGAATTGCTCCTCCACCATGGGGCAAAGGTTGACCACCAAAAGCAGGTCTTACTATGACTTGTGATTGAGGCAAGGCACTCAAATTGGTAAATCACACTCATATTTAGAGCTCTCCACAATCTACAGTTCATAAAACAACAGTAAACCATGTTTTTGTGATTTGCTAACAAACAATGGGTCCTAGAACAACTCAAGCCTGAACTAGAGGGTGGCCTGTAAGTGCCTACCCAGCCCGTAAGTCCCTATCCATCCTCTCCGTGGGCATGCGCCCTGCCCCTCTGCCCTGTAGTCCAATGGAACTGCTTCCTCCCTCCTCCAGCAGAGCCCAACTCTCTTTGTGGCTAAGTAGGGACTTACAGGCTGCCCTGTATGTCTGGAAGCAAAAATGATGAAACCAAGGCTGTCCTACTTTGGGAACATCACAAAGCAGCAGATTCTGTTGAAAAGACAATAATCCTGGGAAATGCTGAACGCAGCTAGAGAAGACAAAGGCCAAATGCAAGATGAATTGACTCTCTAAAGCAGTGTTTTCCAACCTTTGGTTTTTGGACTTCAATTCTCAGAAGCCTAAGTCAATTCCACAAAGCACTGATCAGCCAATGTACTATACTTACTTAGACTTCTGGGAATTCAAGTCTCCCTGAGGAGTGTGGGCCCCACGCCGGGAACCACTCCCCTAAAGGAACCCACAGACTTGAGTTTAGAATTGCAGATCGCTCATTCACTGGGTCACCATAAATCAGAAGTGACTTGATGGCAGGTGACAACAATAAAATCATGAAGGTTTGTGGGAACCGGTTCGAATGAAACAGCAAACCAGAACTCGAAAAAGAACAACCTGTTTTTTTTAATAAGGTGTAAATTTATCTGACTTATTTATAAAACTCTTCCCCATTTGGATTTTATTTGTTATTCCTTCTTAATAGGGTCAAGATTTTAATTAGTACTGTGGAACCTCACTTAACAAATGGCTCACTTAACACAAAAATCACATAACAAAAGAAAATCCATATAAAATAGTGGCTGGGTTAGCATTTTTCTCCCCAGAACAGATTAATTTGTTTTCAATGCATTACTATGGGAAACCACATTTTGGTTAACAAATTTTGCTTTTCAATGCATTACTATGGGAAATTCGCTGTACAAATTTTTCATAGTACAAAAGGCCCCGGAGAACACATTAAATTTGTTAACTGATGTTCCACTGTACTTATTTTTATTGTGGCTCCTGTGTTTTCCAGTGGGTTTTTAAGTCTTTTTGAGAGAGTTTTTTTTAAAAAAAATAAACCATGATCTGTAAATAATTTTAAATAATTTTAAGCAATGCCAGAGGTAGATGTAAGGAACCCAAGATTTTCAGGGCAGAAAAACTGAAACATGTTTGACTTCTAGAGATGCTTCCCCTCTCCACGTTGCTAATATTAAGCGACGTTTCCGCATCTCAAACCTTTGGCCAGTAAAGAAAGACAACTATCACCCCTTGTGTCGCAGAGAGAAGGTCATTCAGCTAGTACTGAAGCCCCAGTGATACAACCAGCTACTGTCTCTTGACAGACACACACAGAGCTTCCAAAGAGATGGGGAGAGTGGAAAGGCATCTAAAGAAAAAAGGGTCAGCTCTTCTCCACCCACCCACCCGCCCGCCCACCTCCTCCTCCTTCTCCTACCACGGCCGGCAGGCAGCTAGGAAAGCAGGATTCAGTTTTCATTTGGCACAGAGGCGGTGGCAGCCCCAACGCTTAATGCTTTCCGACAACTGGCAGGGGAGAATCAAACGAGGGAGGGGGAGAAGGAGAGGGAATTGGATTCTACATCAGAGAAAGAGAGAATATACGAACACAAGGATCCCTCAGGCAAAACACTTATTAATTAGCCCCTGTTGGGAATACCAGAACCATGTTTATTTCCACTTTTTAAAAAACTATCTCTACATTCCAGAAGTTGTTGCTTGGGTCTCGGATTCTGCAAATGAAGATTCCCTTATGATTCTGCTTACCAAGATCGTCAACTTGAGTTAAAAGAGGGAAAACCCAGCCCTGGCATACGTGCAGGCCTTGAACAAGAGCTCGGTCTGCTTAAGGAAAGCAAGTGAATCTTCCCATTTCAAATGCCACAGAGATGTACACTATTGTTCTACTAAGCAGGCTTTTTTAAAAAACCTACTGTATATACTCGAGTATAAGCCGACCAGAATATAAGCTGAAGTACCTAATTTTAACCTGAAAACCCAGGAAAATAGATTGACCCGAGTATAAGCCAAGGGTGGGAAATGCAGCAGCTGCTAGTGAGTTTCTATAATCAAAATACAGTACATGAAAATATGGTAAAATTAATTAAATTATTGGGACATCTCAATCCAGCACAGTTCTGGGACCTTTGTGGTCACTGACCTGAGTATAAGCTGAGTCCCCTTTTGGGGGCTCATTTTTTGGGCTAAAAAACCCAGCGTATACTCAAGTATATATGGTAAGTTGGAACATTTTCTTGCAAAAGCTGAGGATCAGAGTTCTCTGCTATAGCCTCTAGGCCAGAGAGCTGAGACTCTGACCCACAGAAACAGTCCACAAAGCACTGAGAGATTGTACCTGCCGTCAGAAGAGAGCTGAGTCATCCTTTACATTGGATAAACAGCACAGAATGTTGTTTGAGCCAATGTGGCACCAGAATTTTCCCTTCCCCCTTACTGTTGGTTAATTTGGGTCTAGTCTAGACTTTCCCTTCAATGACTGGCCAATGCTCAGCATGACCAATCAGATTCTGAGGTTTCCTTATCAATCATCCACCTTCTCAGCAATATAGTTCTCTCAGCTGGGCACAAAAAAGCAGCCACACAATAATCCATACAGTCAACAAGAATGGATTTCAGGTTCTTACTCTGCAGCTAATGAGAATTACTGAAATATACTGTGCCCACTCCAACTCACACCATCGCATGAACATCTGTTTTTCCAGTCTTGGTGGTCAAATCTCAAATGAAAGATCCTCTTCTAGATGCATACAGTTATGATCTGGTTAAATTAGGCAGAGAGTAGGATCTCACTTAGAACCCATTGTATGAAACACAGTGTTATCTTGAAGGAGAGCCTGTAGCATTTATGTTACTCGTCAGCAACATGTGACCAATGTAGAAGTATTGCACCATATGGATAAAGAACAAGAACTGTTTAAGGCCATTAAACAAAGAAAGCTCCAATACCTTGGCATATAATGAAGAATGGCATAAAGTATATAATACTCCAACTCGTTATGCAAGGGAAGATCCTTGGGAAGAGAAGCCCTGGATGTAGATGGACTTCGTGGCTAAAGAACTTGGAAGACTAGTGTAGAACATACTAGTCAGAAGAACTGTTCTAAAGAGTTAAGAACAGGAAGACTATCACCATAATGATAGCCAATATTCAGAACAGATATGGCACTTGAAGAAGAAAAGGGAAGATCAGCAACACTGGCCAAGTGGTTCAGCAGATCGGTCATGCGGTTCAGAGTGCCTGTCAGGTGGTTCCTCCCACTGGAAGCGGAAGTAAAACGTGCCTTGCCATTTGTTTTGCAACAGATATGCTTTGCAACAGGATGTGATAGGTTTTAGGCTGCCATTTTCTCTGCTTAAGAAAGGGGTACCCAAACTACGGCCCATGGATCTGGCCCACAGGCCATCGTTTGGGCACCCTTGCCTTAAAGCCAGTGGTCTGCATTTTTTGGCCCTTCAGGTGTGTGGGACATCAGCTTCCACAAGCCTTGACCACTTATCATGTCAGCTGGGAACCCACTGTTGAAAGGGACTTCTGTAGGCTGTACTGAACCTGAGTACTGTTCAGCTGAGGATACATTACAAGTCGCTGGTAACACATCAGGCTTCATAAAATCTTTCCAGTCAAGCCAGTTCCACAGTCTCACCAACTTGTACTGAGTAGAAATACTGCCTCTTCTTCTCTGTTCACCTCACGTACCTGTGCCTTTTGGCCTCCAGGTCACCCAGGACAGCAGTGCTGTCCTCTTTGACCTCCAAGGAGCATTTTTTTAACATGTATTAGACTTAGACCTCACTGTAACTTCTCACAAAGCTAGCCTCAGGCCTTAAAGCACAGGACATGGATTAGCAGATGAGGAAGACAGCCACAGGACTGTGGTTCTATGTTGAAACCCTTTGGCTTTCACTAACTGATGAACATATAAAAGCTCATGGTAGCTCAGAGACTACACACGCAACTTCAAATTCTAATGGCTGCATTCAACTTCCAGGGCAGCTGCACTTCGATGACAAAATAAAGAATAACAGGAAGTAGAGGAATAAGAAAATGATTCATTGGTTGGGTAGGAGCAACACAACTATAAGGGTCACTACAGCTTGCGCTAACTTGAAATATCATATACCGTACTGTACTTGTTACTTGTCATTTCCCAGTAAGGCCACATTTACTGTCTCTATCAGGAGTTCTCAACCTTTTTAAGCTGGGGCTGGGTCATGCTCCCTCAGACAGCTTGGGGAGCTGGATAGCCATTTTGCCCTTCCTCCACCGCATGGCACTTCCTGGTGTGGTGGAGGGGGGGCACATGAAATGGTGCCGTGGGCCACATCCAGCCCACGGGTCACAGGTTGACAATCCCTGGTTTATATTTTCAGTGCAAACTGCAGACATAGTTTCATTTTTCAACTGGGCTAGAATATTAATTTAAAAAATAAACACATTTATATACAAGACCGCCTGCATATGTGACAGCATACAGAATGACAGGAAAAAACCATGTACACACCACAAAGCAAAACAAGTCGCTACTGTTAGGAGCATACAATCTATATTCAGGAGAAATCAGTGAATTCCAAAGCTACACCTACACATTCTATATGCACAATATAATGAAGTCAAGCGAGTTCTTCATGCTTACATTGTCTCTTACAGGCACTCTCTTTCACCTTTTGAAACTCTCATACTTGAGATATTTGGAGTAGAGATGCAGTGGTGGCATTTGACTCAGTCTCTACGCATTGTTTTTCTATTCAAAATCAACATTGAACATTACCCCCCCCCTCTTTGTAATAATAAATCTAGAACAATGCCCATGCAAGGGGAAAAGCAGTTAGGGAAAGGGTTTTTTAAAAACTGCTGCTGCTCCCTGAATCAAAATTGAAATTTGTCAAGGTTGTTCTTGGTCTTAATGTTATGTATTTATTACCAGCATGCTTCATATATCACAATCATTGGGCATCCATTAAGTCTTTATGCTGACTTCAGTGGTGGGATGTCAAAAATTTTACTACCCCACCGTGATGTCATTACTGCATGGGCAGAGCTAATGCCAAGATGTCATGGGCGGAGCCAATGTCATGATGTTGTGGGCAGCACCAAAGAAAAATAATAAAAAATAAAATAAAATAAAAATAAGCATGCACACACACACCTCAACCCACCCACCCACCCACAACACAAATCTGTAAATAAATAAAATAAATAAAATAAAAATACACTAAAATACACACACACACCCAAACAGCCACCCACCTCAAACACAAATCAACCAGAGCTTCTGGCTAATCTTTCTCACACTAGGTCAGATGGAAGAAACTACAGAATGAACTCACCACAAGATGGCTTCATTTTGGCACTTTTCAACTTTTCAACAGTTAAAGAAGTTAGGTACTAAGTCTTTACCTAACCAGTTCTCTAGGATAATATGCCTTAATGTAAATGTAAAACAGCTGTGCCTCCTTAAGGATTCTCCAATTGGAACAGCAATTGGAACAGCACAGGTGTAGCTTATTGATGAGGTAACTCCAAGACTTTGCTTAAAAACCCCAAGCCAGGGCGCCAGGCCTTTTTAGGAACTGTGGTAATACATCAATATCGGTAAAGGTATTAAATACACATTAAAATATGCACAGACACACCACATCCAAAGGTGATTCACTTACCCTGGGGAGCAGGCTATAGGGAGCTTCAGGCTAGCAGCTTCTCTTCCTCCTCCCTGCTTGGGAGGGCAGCAAGGAGGCCGTGCATACGCACCAAGCACTGTAGGCGTGCATTTACACCAATTGCTTGGTGCGCATGCGCAGTGGGGGAAAGGTAAACCCCGAAGGTGGTTTCCCCCCCCAAAAAAAAAAAAGCCACTACCGGTTCTCCGGAACACTGGGAAAAGTTACTACAGGTTCTGGCAAACTGGTGCGGACCTGTTACATCCCAACACTGGCTGACTTCCTATCTCACCTCTTTCACCTTCCATACTTAGTTTTCATGTTAAGAAGCCCAAATATCCAAAGTTTTGGGCAGCAGAATGAATATGTCAAAAACCACAGCCAGCCATTTGCTGGTTCCTGGAATCCAAACACCTGGATTTCTGCTGCTTTTTCCTTCATAACCTTACTAATTTAAGTGCAATTAACTATAAATTTGGAATGGGAAGTAAGAGCCAGTATTCTTGTGTTCTACCCACCTCCTGGAAATTAGAATTGGAGTGGCCTGAAATTCAGGTACTGAAGCTACAAGGCACCCACACACTAGGATTTGGAAAATATTGTCAGGGGTAAGCAAAGTGAAGCCCTGCAGATGTCACTAGACTGCAGCTCCCAGCATTCTTTCTTCCTGTCTATGCTGCCTATGGCGAATTGCATCTGCTGTCCAAAAACATCTGGATAGCCATATTTCGTTTGCTCTTGGGTAAAGGATTGCTTAACTGCACAACCACCCCTTTGGCTATACAGAGAAACACGGAAACTCTTGCTCCCAAATATCAAATTATTCATTTTTAGGAGGGCTAAAGACGCTGACTGGAAGACAGGAGGTCAGCAGTTTGATTCCCAAGTACTGCTGGACGGAATGAGCTCCCGTCCTTCTCCCAACTCCTGCCAACCTAGCAGTTCAAAAGCAAGAAATTGCAAGTAGATAAATAGGGACCATTTTGGTGGGAAAGTAAACAGCGTTCCATGCGTTCCGGTGTCTAGTCATGCACCACGGAAAAGTCTGCAGAAGCTCTTCGGCTTTGAAACAGAGATGAGCACTGTACTCAATGAGAAGTTTTTGTAGGCTTGTGTTTCTGGATGACAATGGTTTCTGAAAAATTCAGAGAGTTCTACTGCAAAACCAGAAATCTGAACAGCTCTAGTCTCATACTGCACACTCCAGATGTTCTAGACTTCAACTCCCAGAAATCCCAGTCAGCATGGCCAATGGCAAAGCATGCCGAAAAATGAGGTCTCAAACATCTAGAGCAGTGGTGGTGAACCTTGGCACTCCAGGTGTTCTTGAACTTCAATACCCAGAAGCCCTGATCAGCAGGAGTGCTGACTTGGGCTTCTGGGTATTGAAGTCTAGGAACACCTGGACTGTCAGTGTTTGCCACCACTGATCTAGAGAGCCAAAGGCTGAGGAGCATTGGGCTAAAGGATGCCAGAACTAATCCTGTCACCTTTTGTTGACCAACGCAAAGTACAATCCCTACAGTATAGCAAAAGAAAAACCTTTCATTTCTTATAGTCACCCATCACCTCAATAGCTTCTTCAAGCTGGAGTTCTTCTTTGTTAAGCTTTGATTACAACAGATTTTTAGAAGTCAGAGCTGTTTCCTTGGACTGAAGGTGAACTAGCTGCTAAAGAGGACATAAAAGAACACACTGGGCTGCCTCAAGAACAGTAATAAGGTCATTGTGAATGAAAGACCCCACAAGGGCCAACATACCCATGGCTGCTGCAATTAGAGCAAACACTACAGCAAGTTATCTCAAATGCCTAAATGTCATGGCAGCTGTGTATACAGCCTCCATGCAGAACAGTGTCCTCAAGAGCTTGTGCACAGTTCTGTTATAATCATAAAATGCTGGCATGCATGAACCTGCTTTAAAATCCAGAGAACCACTTATGATCCAACAGACAGATTTGCATCTGAAAGACTGTGTCCCATTTTAGCCAAAAAGTCATTTACAATGCTAACATAGTGGTACATCCTCAGGAAACACAAAATCTTCTAGCCTCTTCTCTCTAAAATAGAAATAAAAGAATCTGCACTAAACATTCACTAGGGAATAGCTACACTCTGTTTATTCACTTTCAAGCGGTGGCATTTTCATGTCTGTCCTAGACACAGAAGAGGAAGAGAAGAGGAAGAGGAAGAGGAAGAAGAACATAACATCAAATTTTTGTTTTCCTCATGTTTCTCCTAATTCCTCTGAGACCTCAGATGATCTATTCTTTCCACAGAAGCCTGGGAAAGTTACTTCTTAACATGACAATTCTCAGAAATTTAATTTAATTTTAATTTAATTTTTATATTTATATTCCACCCAATCAGAGGTTATCCAACTCAGGGCGGCTCACAGTCATCCTCAGCCAACATGGCCACTGTAAACCAAACAAGTAATTTTCAAAGCTCTGCTCTCTACACACCATAGTCCAATCTCCATAGTCCAATCTCCACTTTTCCTCTGCCTTTTTGAAGAGTCACAGTTATGATTTGGACAGTAATATACAGAAACTGGGAAGTAAATCAATACATTTTACCCCATGACACTTCATCTATAGTACTTTTCCAGTTAGTAGCCCTGTTTTTCACTCACAGTTTTAATTAGCACTTTTCAACTTACACAAAACGGTGCTAATTAAAAAGGGATACACATACATACTTTTATACTAGTAAAATATTTGCACAATAGTACAGTAATACCTCATATAACATTAGTATCGAATAACACTAAAATCGCATAACATTAAGGAATCTGGGGGGAAGAATTGCATCAGATAACATTAAGATCCTATGGGATGCTTCAGATAACAACCGCTAAAGCCTGTGTGGTTACAATGTATCTCTTTGGATCCCATAGGATTTTAACATGCATCAGATAACACTAAAAATCATATAACACCAAGACTTGTGGAACCAGGTTTTAGTGTTATATGAGGTTTTACTGTACTTATATAACAAGGACATATTAGCAAAATACAAATACTTTCTTTCCTCTTAGTATCTGTTCATCACTAACTTTTGAAAACATGTACAGTACTTGTTGAACATGCAAAAAAAATTCTATCACAAGACTTGAGGAAGTACACAAAGGGTTGCAAGTAATCTCTACTTTTTTTAACGTGATTGAAATAAATGAGTAGAAACAATTATTTATTATTTATGTTTAAGCATCCTGGTGAAGATATTTTTAAACGCTCGGAATTGGTTGTTTTTCTTGCCAAAGTAAATGGTCTAATAACCATCTAAAAGTTTATATTACACCTAACAACATACGTGAAAAATGTCAGGAGGTGCACGCGTGGTGATAAAATAATAAGTACTACATCCACAAGACATCAGAAATTCACTGAAACAACTGATGAGCCACTTTATCATATGGCGCACACGCACACGCACACACACGTCAGACTGATGAGGAGGGGAATAATTATTTTTCTGTTTTCTCCGTTTACTGCTAATCAGCTGTGGTTTTAATTGGAGATAAAAGGGGAAATGGAAGAGAATTATTCCCCCCATAACTGATCCAGAGCTACAACGATTGGCATTGGGGGGGGGGGGACAATTACACTTTTCCTGCCACTATACAGAGGAGAAGAGAAAGTGTTAAATTAAAACATCTGATATACTGAAAGGCCTTGTTAGCCTCTACAGCATACTGGATGTTTACTCAGGGAGCAGCCTTTGAAGGCTGCAAGCCTCTCTTATAGGTATTTCAAACATTCAGAGGTAATTGGAATGCAGTATTTCCAAGTGCTGGGGAAAAGGTAGGATCCCCTGATGGGGGTTCTAAAAGAAGCACAAGCTCGTGTGGGAGGCTAAGGTACTTCAGAGTCCATGAAATGCAGTTTCAATGAACCCAGAGTTACATCCAACAGCTGAAAAGAATGTGCTACGCACCAGTCTAGACATGCTCCGTGTTGTGCATCAATTGAACTTTCTCCGTCTTCACTGGGTTGTTTGGAGTACAGTCAAACCTCACATAAAGAGTGTTTCGCTTAAAGAGCAGAATTTTCTCTGAATGTTTGCTTCGCTTAACAAATAAAACCAATCAAAAACTCGCTTAACAAATAAATCGGGGTTCGCAATCCCCCCCACAATTGGTCACTTACAATGGTGTTTTGCTTAAAGAGCAAACTCGCTTAAAGAGCAATCCTGTGGAACGCATTATGCTCTTTAAGCGAGGTACAACTGTACTGTCACTTCCATGGGATTTCCCCCCAGAGACTGTTCTACAAAACCTCCTGTGTATAGGATGATGCTTCTTCAGGCTAAGTAGAAGGTAAGTACACACACATACAAAATAGAAAGAAAAGCACCTCTGAACAGGCACAAAGTGCTTTCCCATTCATTGCTAAATAACTTCAGCTGGCCTCTATCCATACAGAGGATTTTTAAAGCAGCACTTCTCCTTACATAAATCAGCTCCAATCACCGCCTAGATCTACTGAGAAAGCCTTCCTCAATATCCCGCTATTGGCAATTGTTCATTATGTAGACATTATGAGGGAAGCTTTTCCTGGCTGAAGCACCTGACTGTGGAATGCATGTCCCTTGGAGGCTTGGCTGGTGTCGACACTGGCATCATTTCAGCCACAAGTTGGGGTACACAAAAAGAGCTTCCTCAAAGAGTGTGGTATTTATGAACCACCATCAGGTGTACCCAAGGCAAAAATAGCCTTGCGCCGGCTAATCTTTCTCTCACTAGATCAGGCAAAAGGAACTGCAAAATGAATTCACCAACGGGGACTTCATTTCGGCAGTTTCATGTCTGGCCTAGACACGGAAGCAGCAGCAGCACCAAGATAAAACACCCTTATTTATTATAATCTTGAGGTTTAAAGATCTTGGCCTAAACAAATTTTAATGCAATGGTCTTCCAAGGTTTTCAATCAGGGGTTCCCAACCTAAGGCCTGTGGGCTGGATCCAGCCCTCAGCACCCATTCATGTGGCCCTCCACCCCCTCAAAGGGCATTTGAGAAACAAAATGACCACCCCTTTGAAGCTGATGGAACAAAATGGCCACTCCCATTGTGCAGGCAGGGCAAAATGGCCGTCCAGCCCTCAAAGCTGACTGAGAGAAAGTGACCCGGCCCCTGGCTTGAAAAGGTTAGGAACCCCTGTTCTAGATTGTTGTGCTTTAAACCGTTGTGACTCCAATTTGTCTTAAAGACGTTATGTTTATAAGTTGCTCCGTGCAGCTCTCAAACCCACCCTGAGATCTCACAATGTAGGGCGGACTATAAATATTTTAAATAAGAGTGTTAAGGAAACTGTCTCCCTTCTGAAAAAGCTGGCAGATTGCCCAAAGCAGACCTGCCCCCTGGATACTTCCTATTTTCAGCCATCAAATGCTGTCCCTGAATCGTTGAATTTGTTTTAAAGATTTCTAGGCTTACCAAAAGGCCCCTTAACCTTAACAATAATCTCCATTCCTCTTTGTAGCTTGACCCAAATTGTTGGGACTGCCACTGTCAACTGTGTAGGAATTTCAGTGGGCTTCCCGTAATTACTGGAGATGGGGCTTTTAGATTCCTCATGTAACAAAGAACAGGATATTAAAACGTTTTTGAACCTTTCTTTTCTCTCATTTTTTTAGTTCTCCAAAATATACATGACAAAACTGAGGCAATTATGTTGTGGATACATCATGAGTAGACAAGCATTACTGGGGGCGGGAGGAGTTGAAGGGAAAATAAGAAAATGAAATATGAGATAGACTGACTCCAAACGGAAGCCACAGCCTTGAGTCTACAAGAGCTGAGTTAAGCTGTTGAGGAAATGTAGATAACTCATTCATACGGTTTGCCTTAAGCCAAAAGTGACCTAATGGCACGTAATGACAAGAATAAACAAACAGTATAGATCAAAATAACAAGAAATATAACTCGCAGTTCCCAATTACTCCAGTTCTCAACCTTTTAAAGCCAGGGGCCGGGTCACGCTCCCTCAGAAAGCTGCCGGACAGCCATTTTGCCCTTCCTCCACCACATGGCACTTCCTGGTGTGGTGGAGGTGGGCCACATGAAATAGTGCCATGGACCACACCCAGCTCATCAGCCACAGGTTGAGAATTCCTGCCCCAGTGGATGACAAACTACATCTGCAAAAACTTTTCAATATACTGTATAGTACTGTACAGTATTGTCATACAGTAATACCTCATATAACATTAGTATCGAATAACACGAAAATCGCATAACATTAAGGAATCTGGGGGGAAGAATTGCATCGGATAACATTAAGATCCTATGGGATGCTTCGGATAACAACCGCTAAAGCCTGTGTGGTTACAATGTATCTCTATGGATCCCATAGGATTTTAACATGCATCGGGTAACACTAAAAATCATATAACATCAAGACTTGTGGAACCAGGTTTTAGTGTTATATGAGGTTTGACTGTACATCCTTTTTCAACAAGGTCACTGTTAGTCTGTTTCAACTTGGATAGTAGAAACAAAAACAAATAGTTACAGCCTCGGAGAGTGGGTGGCAATATAAACCTGAATAAATAAATAAATAAATAAACTTAGGGACTAAACAATTTATTTCAGTTAAAGCAGGGGTGGCCAAACTATAGCCTGTGGGCCAGATCCAGCCCCAACACCAAATCATCCGGCCTGCAACGCTCCTGGAAGCAGAAATAAAATGTGCCTCCACATGTGCAAAATGCTGCCATAAATGCACCCACTGCTGTCATAAACACGTTTACAACAGCCACGGGTGCATTTACGGCAGCGTTTTGCGCATGCATGGACATGTTTTACCTGTTTCTGGTGGGAGGAGTCTTGTGACCGACCCACAACCTGAAAAATTTGGCCACCCCTGAGTTAAAGCTTTAGTAGTTTACAGCCCACTTCCTCCGACACCAGGAACTGGACTGCAATCTATAAAAGCTCACACTGAAATAAATCTGTTTGTCTTTAAAGTGCCAGAAGCCTTTTGTTTTTATTTTTGCTACTCATGTCTCTGACATCCAAGTATTTTCCACAAAGAGTAGTAGTTACACAGCCAATTCCATATAAAGATATAACTGGGACGCTGAGCAACATTTTTTTATGGCCACCACCATTACTACAGAACAGCCAGTTGCACTGCCATTCCTACCATTTGGTAGAGTGAGGTAACTACTTAGGAAGTGGTTATGTGGAGTGATAGGAGACAGAAACGAGGTACTGAAAGGTAGCTGAAAGGTGTGTGCCATACAATCTGTCCCCCACTTTCCAAGCTACCTCAGGTGCAGCCACAAATGCTGTAACATCACCACTGATGAAATAAAATTCAACTGTCAATCCATTCAGTTTTGGGGGTGAGAGGGAATAGAGAACATCATATGGGCCAGAATCCTTTGGTTTACCCGCATGTTAGTTAAACTGTATGACTCACTGCAGCGATTGCCATTAACTAATAAACAGGACACTAATATGGCCTGTAGGGCCATGATGACTTAGTGGTTAAGATGCTGAGGTTGAAGAATGGAAGGTTGTTAGGTCTGCAGTTCAAGACCTGAGTACTACGTGATGTAGTGAGCTCTGGTTGTCTGTCCCAGCTCCTGCCAACCTAGCAGTTCAAAAGCAAGAAATTGAAAGTACTGTAGATAAATAGGTACTGCTTCAATAGTAAAACAACAGTGTTCCGTGCACTAGTCGTGGCTGCCAGAAGACCACGGAAACATCTGCAGACGCAGACAGCACTGATTTATTGGCTATAAACGGAGATGAGTACCAAACCCTAGAGTTGGATATGACTGGCTTTCAAGCAAGGGTGACCTTTACCTTACTTTTATATACAGTACCACCACCTGGGAGGGAAATTCCCACTCTGGGTGGTTTACTACATTAAAACAAAGTAACCTTAAAAATACATATAATTTCATGACAGTAGCAGCATATAAAATATAAAAAGAACTCTAATAGCCCCCACCAACAGCATATAGGACTCAAAAATAAATATGGCAATTCCTGTATTCCTTGGTTGACCAGACTATCAAGGAATAAATTCCTGCTGGTTACAACTTGTTTTCCATTTGTCTTGCTGCTGTGTTCTTCTTTTCCAGGTTCGACCAAAACTTTTCATGACTGGCTCTTCCCATTGGGGGGGGGGTGCGTCAAGGGGTCTTTTTCCCCTCTGAGATACCACTTGGTGACTGCTGCTGTCCAATGCCCACCTGTCATTTGAGAGATGTGTCCAGCCCAGCGCAATTGTGATATTCAGCAAATTAATGGTTAAAGCAATTCACACCAATACGGTAATACTTAAAATTAATTGCCCA
Organism: Furcifer pardalis; assembly: GCA_030440675.1. Lineage (NCBI taxonomy): Eukaryota > Metazoa > Chordata > Lepidosauria > Squamata > Chamaeleonidae > Furcifer > Furcifer pardalis. Next base: position 28,468,407 of record CP126897.1, read on the forward strand.
TAGGGAGAAAATGTCCCCCTAGAATCGGACACAACTGACTTTTGAGTAAGAGAGACCTTTATCTTTAATGTGTGCCTGGTCCTTGACAGTGAGCAGCAAGCAGCCCCGATGAGTTACGCTAAGAGTTCTCAACCTTTTTAAGCCGGGGGCCGGGTCATGCTCCCTCAGACAGCTTTGGGGGCTGGACAGCCATTTTGCCCTTCCTCCACCACATAGCACTTCCTGGTGTGGTGGAGGCAGGGGGGCACATGAAATGGTGCAACAGGTCGCATCCGGCCAGTGAGCCACAGGTTGAGAATTCTTGAGTTACACCCTTCACCTTTTGTATGTGTATTTATTTATTTATTTATTTATTTAGATTATATTGCCGCCCACTTGCCGATGCGACTCAGGGCGGTTTACAGCCAAAACAACAACAGTACAATAAAAATTATAAAATGCAACCACGTAAAACAACCAAACCAGAACACAAACTAACTCCCGTCAGGCCGTTGTTGTGGGCCCAGAGGAGTGGGCAAGGTCCCCAGCCACTGCTAGGCATGTGTAATTCACCAACAGGACTGTGACCATCATTACTTGCCTCAGGCAGGCATATCTATCAGGCCTGGTGTTAAAGGATCCAAAACCAATATGAAAAGAAAGGATTCCTGCAAGTGAACAAAATCTCAGAAAAGAGAAAGCAAAACACACACATGAATATACATACTTGTACTGCATGCACACACACCCTCAGCTGTAGGCAATCTGACTTGGGTGAATCTGTCTTCTCAAGACTAGATAGCAACAACCAGAACCCAAAATGTGAGCCTATTTAGAAGTCGGCTCCCCCACACTCCCAATCTGAATTTCCCACCAGATTTTGGAATGGCTATCATGGCAAACCTGCATGCTAAAGCCAAACGAGATAAATTTCTCACACATCAGTAAGGCCTTCGACAAACTATCATTGTACAACAAAAAGTTGAGACACAACGAAGCCTAAACCGGGTGGGCAACCTGTGGCCTTCCTGATATTTCTAGACTAAACTCTCACAGGCTGCATCTGGCCAAAAGCAGTATACTGTAATTATTTTAACATTTCATTTGTTTTTAATGTCACCTATATCCCATAGACAGCCTTAATTTTAAATTGTGCAATGCTCTGACATGAAGAAAGACTTACTCCTGCTACAAAGAAAACATTCTTGCAGGTGATAAGTCCTCCAAGTTGAACCATGAGTAATCATGACAATACTCAGTGACCTTCTCCAGGAGGGCTTTCTTAATTAGAAGAATCACTTGTTATCTTTTTTTTCCTACACAGGCATCTGAATGGCTCTTTAAGCCCTAAATCGGAGGATGCCTAAACACAGCAAAATCAAGATTTCCTTTCTCTCCCCACACTGCCTTCCACATAAAGTAGGCTTCCTCCTCTGTGCCTGACTTGAAGCAACCATTTCTATCAAAACAGCAGTGTGAGAAGCTCTCCACGTGCGTTTCAGCTGACATCTCTCCGCCCACACACCACTCACACAGTATGCTTGGCTTGCGCGAGAGCGCACAACGCATACACACAGACTCCAAACCACTCATGCCAGCCGTGGTGAACTCTGCCCTATTTCCAACGAAAGAGAGAAATCTCACTTTAGGAACAGCACTGTGGAACTGCCTAAATACAAGCTAGGCCACAGCCAGAAACGAGAAGCAGATTATTTGCTTGCGTCTAATCAGTGAATTCCCCTCAGACTAGCTCCTCAATGGCTCCTTTCCAGCTGCATTTGCCCTTTCCTGAAGTCTCAGAAGGAATCTAAAGGGCTTTCCCTAAAGCTGGGACTTAATGGGCTTTAAATGTTTTGAGGCTAGTAGCAGACAGGAAATGAAAACAGAGAGCTGGACAAGCAAGGTAACAAACTCGGAAGCAGTTCGGCAATCCGAGTTTAGTGGAGAAACCACAACACCTGGCCAAACCAAAACCAAAACCTAGGATTTAACATTCCCAGCTTTCATTAAAACCAAGCTGATCACGCAAAACAGAACACATTTCTACCATGAATACATTTGATTATTTTTTAGGTGAACCATCGTTTCTCTGACTTTCCACAGCAACTGCAACCTTCCAACATGTTTTTCCTCCTACAACTTCCCATCGGTAGTAGCCAAGATAGACAGGGAGATAGACTACAGGGATTAGAGCCATGATTATCCACACCCTGCCTTAAAACATAAGTGTTTCAAGATTTCAACATTAGCACTCATTCTGTAACCTAAAAAAACAACAGAAGAATGTGCCTTGTGTGTAAAGTATGTTCTCATCACTACCGAAACACCACAAATCTCTGGAATTGGAGAAAGGGCACTCTTGCAGGTCTGACCCTGCACATTTTTTTTTCACCATGCTTCTCTGTCACAGACATCATACATTTTTAGCAAAATATATGAGCTCTGGTGGCACAGTGGTTAAATTGCTGTACTGCAGCCAGAAGGTTGCAAATTCAATCCTGACCAGGGTTCAAGGTTGATCCAGGCTTTTATCCTTCCAAGGACAGTAAAATGAGTACCAAGCATGTTTGGAGCAAAATGCTAATTAACCTGTGAACAACCTAAAGAGTACACTACATGTTATGGGGCGGTATATAAGTCATTTGCTATTGCTAATAAACACATACAACTCATCTCTCCCATAATGTCCTTGAAGATGTCATCTTTTTGAAATTGCAAAGATCAAAGAATAGCCAAATAACCAAGGCATATCTTTTTGGTTTAACAAGATACCATTGGGAATTGTTTAATAGAGGACTTTTACTCTAGTTTAGAATTGATCAGGTGACTACTTTGACTGAAGTCTTCTCACTTTTGGCACCTAAGATTCTTTGTATAGTAAAACCTGGGTTAACATAATTAATGCTTTCCTTAGAGCAAAAATTACAGTCAAACCTTGCTTAGTGAGCAACTCGCTTAGCAAAAAAACTCGCTTAATGAGCGGGTTTTTCAAAAAGCGAGCTGACTTGCATAACGAAAATTTTCACTATGTGAGTCCAACTTACCTAGCAAAAAATTTTGCTATGTGAGTCAGACTTTCCCTATAGAAACGTTCGCACAGTGAGCGTTTCTAGGGGGGGAAACTTGCATAATGAAAAAATTTCGCTATGCAAGTTTTTCCCCTAAAAAAGCTCGTTATGCGAGTTTTCCCATAGGGATTTTTGCTATGTGAGTCTGACTCGCATAGCGAAAAACTCGCATAGCGAACAGCCTCGCAGAACAAATTAAATTCATTATGCGAGGTATGACTGTACTTAAAATCAAATTTCCCACAGGAATGCATTGAAAACCAAAACATGTTAACAGAAATGTGATTTCCCATAGGAATGCTTTGAAAACCAAGTAATCCATTCGGGGGGGGGGGTCCTTAAACCAAGCCACTATTTTCTATGGATTTCCTTTTGTTATGTGATTTTTACATTGACCGAGCTGTTTGTTAACCTAAGTTCCACTGTACTTGGATGGAGTCTAACCCTTCTGGATTTCCCGCTGAAAGATCACAGGGCCTCAATTGGGACATAGGGGAGTGGTGCCACTGCCTATGAATTACTGTATACAGTGGAACCTCGAGTTACAAATGCCTCAAGTAATGTAATTTTCAAGTTACGAAAGGAAATCCATTGAAAATAATGCCTCAAGTTACAGATTTAAATCACAAAAAATGCATAACTCAAACCACAGTTTCCCAAAGGAATACTTTGAAAACCAATTAATCCGTTCCGGAGGTCAGAAAAAAGGATTTCAATGCATTCCTATGGGAAACCATGTTTCGAGTTACGAATTTTTCATAATACGAAATGTCCTGAGGAATGCATTAATTTTGTAACTGAAGCTACCACTGTATACTTGAATATAAACCAAGTTTTTTTAACCCCAAAATGAGGTCCGAAAAGGGGACTCGGTCTATACACAGGTCAACAACCACAAAGTCTAAAAATATGGGTTTTTAAAAAGTTAGTCGGCACTTTAAAAGTAAGTTTCGGGACTTCCGCAGCAAAAGAATCTGAGGCGCAATTACACAACTGGCCATAAGAGGGCACAAATTGGGATTTTCCATTAGAATACATTGAAAAGCTAGTTCTCCTATTCTGGTTTGTTTTCAATTAATTCCTATGAAACACCACAAATTAAGAAAGAAGCTCTACAATGCAATTGTTTCCCCCTTCCAAACTGGTGTGGAAAACGAAAGGATTTTACTTACTGTACATTTGTCTTTGTCCCTGCTCCATGTGTCCAACATGGAGGGAGGAAGCCATTCTCTTTTCTTGCAGGGGGAGAAAGAGGCTAGGCTAGAGCAACATTTCCAGCCTCAGTGCAACTGACCTGCCCACCCACTTTACCTGCAGCACCACCACTGGTGGGTGGTGCAAGTACAGTTTTAAAAATCACTAAAATAATTAATATTACTGTATTTTAATGTATTTTAATTACTGAAACTCACTAGCAGCTGCTCCATTTCCCACTCTCGGCTTACACTTGGGTCAATCTATTTTCCTGGGTTTCAAGGTCAAAATTAGGTACCTCGGCTTATATTTGGGTCGGCTTATATTTACGTATATAAGGTAGTCGCCTCTGCTGCATCTCCAAGGAGAACCCTCTACTACAGTGATAAAATCCAGAGTGTTATATTCTGAAACAGGTCACTGTTGTTGCTGCAGGGCAGTGAGGAAGCTCAAGAGATTAACTGCTGGAGCCAAACTCCAAATTTTGCTTAACTATGAAGCTCTCAGCCAATCTGGCTAGGTTATCCTGCTACGGTAATAAAGTAGACCAATGTATCCCAATCTTTGGTTTTTGGACTTCAATTCCCAGAAGCCTAAGTCAATTCCCCAAAGTACTGATCAGCCAATGTACTGACTGAGGCTTCTGGGAATTGAAGTCCACTAGTGTTCCGTGGAACATAGTTTGGGAAACGCTGGTGTAGACCATACTGCCATCGATTCCATGCCGATGGTCAGGCAGCGGTTAACTAACATGACAACCCTGAGGACTAACAGCCTTGGGTGGCGAAGTCCACAGGGAAGGGTGATGGTCCCCAAGTGGATTAAATCCCACTTGAATCCATCCTGATGGAGGGCCTAGGGCTGAGGAGGACTTTGTGTGTCAAAAGGGCTCAGGACCAGAAAGTGACTCACAGAACTGGATCAGTGGTATGAGTGTCACACTGTGATGCAAATGGAAGGCCACTGCATTATATTGTTCCCAGGACAATCTTCATGGCTGACTGGCATGATGAGAGCCAATACAGTATTCAGAATTAGACATGACACAAGAAGGATAACGCTTTCAAGGCGGCTGTAGACAAATCACAGTCTTCCTATTTAGTCTCCACAGAAGGCTTATGAAGCAATGGCAGCTTTCCCCACCACAATGATGGCTGCTAAAATGATGGGAACTGTAGTCCAAAGCGTTTGAAGCTCACTAGCTTGGGACTAGCCAGAGTGCACAAAGTATTCACCCACCATATTTATAGCACTGGAAGCATTTGTTTGCTATCCTTCAATATTGCAGTGCACTCAAAGTCATATACAGTATCATGAAATAATAAAATAGTTTCCCACAGGGCACATGCAAATGTTATCCTTTTCAAAGCACACTGAAAGCTTGAGTTCACACTGTGCAACTCTCTGTGGTCAATAAAATGTAACCATACATATACATATGTGCTTATACCTTACACATCAACATGAGCCGAAGCAAACACTAACAACGCACTATTGGACTTGAGCAGACTCACCTAAAAGGACAAGTATCTTATATAGACAGTGACACAACATATTTATACAAACCTTGGCTTAATGAATGTATGCTCCCATGCAAATGTAAAGTTGTTTTCTAGGAAGTAGCAACTATTTATTGCAGTAATCAGGGAATGGCCTGGGACATCAAAGAGCAGGAGGGAGGAAATGAGCCATTAAAAAAAAACAACTCTAGACCAGTAGTTCCCAGTGTGGGGCCCACGCACCATGGGGCACTTCAATTCCCAGAAGCCTAAGTCAGTACAATGGCTGATCAGTACTTTGACTTAGGCTTCTGGGAACTGAAGTCCAAAAACCAATGGTTGGGAAACAAGATCTATACATTTGAACAGAAAAACTGGGGTCAGGGGAGGGTCCTGTGATAGGCAAATCCCACAGCCTGCTCTATTCTCTGCAACAATGTCTATGGCACCTGGGGTTGCAGTCACTGTCAAAACGGAACACAGAGTCAACAACGGTCTTCAAAGGTCTCTTCAAAGGTCTCAGGGGAAGGCATTTCCTAGGGTCATCGGAGTCAAAGGTCAGCCCCGGTGAGAATGCAGAGGGCACTGTGGCATTCAGCATGCAAAAGCCACAACACAGAGCATTGCTTAATGCTTCCAAGCACAAAGATACAAAGGCTCAGTAGCACAGCCGAGGCCAAATGAAGTTATTTGTATGGAGAACATAAGCAAGCAGGGAAACACATATGCAAGCAGGGAAACCTGTTTGGTTGTTGTGAAGCTACCAGGCATAGCTCAGCTGCCTGCGTGCAGTCCACGTGCTTCCTGATCCTGCCTATGGCAGGTTAATCCCCACGCTGGCACTTCAGGAGCCTTAAATGGGATCTGGAAATGCACTACCCAGGCACCAAAGTGCTCATTCGGCTCTCAAAGCTGTTAGATTTTTCACTTGCAAAGGCACGGAAAGGCAAGCAAAACTACAGACGTGCCTTGATCATGCTCCACAATCAACACAGCAGGCCTCACCAACAAATATAGCTCACCATAATGAGAAATCTGTCGTTCACACCAGGGACACTATTTCCTAGAGCCCACGTAAAATGCCTTTCACTAGCCACAATTCATTCTTGTGGCTCTGCAACAGGACACGCACGTCTCTCTTTGGAAATGTTAAAGCAACTCAAAGGCTGGGGCCCCCTCTCTCCTTTTTTTAACTAATCACAAAGACAACACATCCCCACCCCAATAGCAAGCCCCACCTGTTCCATGGAGCAATCTGACTACAGCATACAGAGGAGAAACTTTGTACCTCTTCTAGATCAAGGGTGGGCAAAATGCCACCTTTCAGATATGGACTGCAACCTTCACTTGCTCTACCCAATGGTGAGGAAGGCTGGGCGTTTCAGTCCAACAACATCTGGAGAGCCTGTAGCCTTGCTCCAGATGTTTTGGACTTCAATTCCCAGTAGCCCTAGGCAACATAAGGGATTATGGGCACTGTAAGCAAAAACATTACATGCACCAAAGATTTCAAAACACTGTTATAGCAAGTGGGGTTCAGACCTCCAGAAAACTACTAGTAGACATAGTGGCCAGGTGGCAGAGGAGACAAGATCGAGAAAACAAAACTTTAAAATAATAAAACTTGGTTAGATTTCAACTATCTCTTGTACCTCTGAAAACAGACATATAAATGTTAAAGCCAGTTAAAAATGGGAAACATGGCATTTTAGAAATGAAAAAAAAATGCATTCTTGCAAGATTTTACTTTTGCATTATAAAGCACAATAAAAAAGATGAGCATTTCTGGGTACGTGATGGATAAAAAAGCCAAGTTGTCTCCCTTCTCAACAGTGTTGACAAAACCCTGCCCTCACAACACAAGAAAAGAGTTTTGGGTCTGATTCCTAGCTTTGACTTCCAAGTTTAAATTGATGTTTGGCCAATACTAAGCCCTTCACTTACTCACAGACACTCACCGCAAGTTGCTTTAGGATGGGCCAAGCCTGAGACTTCCCTCTAAGTCGCAACCTTTGCCCTGTTTAAGCACAAGACCATCATTCACCAAATACTTGTGACTTCCTTCACAGCCTCCTAATTGTAGACTTTTTAACATATACAGGTATATAAAAAGGGACCACGGTCACACTTCCTACCTTTATTAGCACTGAAAAGTAACCTTGCTGTCACCTCCCTCCCATGCCTGTACCATCATCTAAAAGTCAGGTCCTTTTCCAAGAAGAGGTAAAGTGACAATTAATATTGCATGGATCAGAGCAGTAAAAGACTGGCAGAAGGAGGATCTGTCAGGGTGCGAACCCCCTGGCTGATGAAAGGCATGAGGAGGGGTTGTCATGTATGGCTCACAACAAGTGTGCGAGCTATTTGGATCAGATTCATGGCGGAGGCAGATGATCTGAGAACTCTACCCTTATTCAGAGGTATGTTTACTTCTTCAGCTATCCAAGACAGATTCTCCTTCAAGCATGCCTACTCCAACCTCCAACCCTCCTGTTTCTGAATCTCTGACACACATACAAAGAGAGATCTGTGCCACCCATTTTCAGGGGTGGTGGGCTGAAAGACTCCTTGTTTGACCCCATCACCTTTTGCTGACCCACTCAAGGAACAGGCTCTGGGGACATCCTGATGTCAAAGGGTAGAACTCTCCTCCCCCTCCCTCCATCCCCTACAATGGACAACAGGGAGTCTTGGCCCTCCACAAGAAGAAAAAAATCTCTTGAAGGAGGAAGCTTCCCCTGCAAAACAAATTCAGAGGGGTAGGGGGACACAGTTACCTCCTGCACAGTGGTGCAGCAGCAATGGCAGCTTCTGCACCGTTTCAGTTCTTCCCCCCTCAGGCCAGATGCGTGCAAAAACTTGCACGCTGGCTCGGCTGCCGAGGACACAAACAGGGGCACGATTCAGACTTGCAGCAAAGCTCTCCAAGCCTCTCTCCCCACCCACCACCCACCCACCCTGCCGCCATTCCACGTCCATCCTTGAAGAAAAAAAACACCACAACTAACACAGAGAGAGGACAGTTGGCTGGAACCATTGGCAGACATCTCAAGGCTTTTGATTTTTTAAACACCAAAGTGCATTAGCTGTGAGGATTAAACCCTTGACAGCCTAGCTTGGGTCCCACCGGTTAGCTGTCAGGGTGACAGGCAAAGGAGTCTCAACGTCGCCCCTCAGGACCCCCCTTCGTCCAAGGACAGGATCTATGCTGTTTAGGTCCCTTTTCAATCCAAAGTATCCCTTTTTTTTATCTCTTCTGATCAAGCCAAGTGGGGGAACTGCTCATTCACCGCAGGGCAAAGAAAAACAGAACATACAAAGTTAAATCCAGCTCTCCACCAGAAAATGGGCCCTGCTGCCAACATAAAATGAATACTACGCAGTCCCCCTACCGCCCCGCCCCCTTATGATCCGCCAGCCGCATGCCAAACATCCTTATTTTTTAAGAAAATATTTGCCCATATCCCCCCCTTTAAATGCCAACAGAAAAAAATACCCTCCCCTTTCCAAACTCCTCCACCAGAGAGTGAATGTCAAAACTAAGTTTCCTACCAGTGGCCTTTCGCAAACCCGCTAAAAGAGTGGGGAAGGGACATGTAAAATTAAATAGGCAATATATAACACGTGTATAATATATATACAGTATATATAAGAGATCCACTCAAGCATTGGAATTTGAATTGCACAACAAGTGAGTGACAAGTATTGGATTCAAGTAGTGGGAGATAGAAGGGGTATCAATTCAAAAGGGTACACCCCTTTTTGCAATCTTCTTGGAATTGCAAGAACTATAATCTTAATTCTTGGCGTGGATGCACGAGGAGAAGGGGGGGGAAAAGAGCTTTTGAGGGAATCACTTCCACCCTTCGGTGCTTGCGAGCAAGAAAACGACTCTACGCCCCAAGTTGGCAACAATTTCATGATGCGTATATATAGTAAACAAACCCAGCAAATAAAATGTTGTAAAGCAAAGTACCTCCAACTACAGAGCTGTCTCTCCCTCCTCCTCCCCCCCCCCATTAAAGCTCTTCACTGCCAGACACAGAGGAGGGGGGGGGGAATACACACACACACACATATAGATATATAGGTTAATGCCAAATGGGGGAGGGGGAGTAAGTGACGAGATTAAAATGGGAGGGGGGAGGGAGAGAAGAGGTTGCGCTCCATAAGATTCCCAGGCTAAAAAATCCCTGTATATGGAAAAAGAGGAAGGGGGTAAAAGAGGAAGGGGATCGGGGAGGGGGGGTGGGGGGGAGAGAGAGAGAGATCGAGGGTCCCCCCACCCACCCACCCACCCCCTCCCCGATCGCCTTCCGAATTGCAACGTTGGCAGTGACAGGAACAGCTGCGATGGGACGGGGAGCGCGCAGGGTGGAGACAGCTGGAAGAGGGTGTGGGGGGGGGGAAGGAAAGACATCTTGGGGGTTCAGGAGGACGCCTCCCCCTTCCCACCGGAGAGGCGGAAGGATCCACTCCTCTCCCGCCGCCCGGGATCCCTACCTTTGGGTGGCGTCGGCTTCTTTTTGGGCTGCCGCTTCGCGTCTCCGTCGCCCTTTCCTTCCTTCCCTCCCCTCCCTCTTCTCTGCAAGCAGGAAGCTGGCGTCGAAGGGGCCCCCCCACTCCTCCTCCTCCCCTTCCCCTCGCCTTGCAAGCTGGAGTTTCCCCGCGCGCTTCTTCGGTGCAGCCCCCGGGGATTTTGGGGGAGGGGGGGGGAAGAGATCGGGCGGGCGGTGCAAGCGACGCGGTGGACGGACGAGGAGTGCGTAAAAATCCTGGCTTGGGCAGCCGCGGCGCTCGCCTGGTGCGCTTTTGGTGTCACTCACTAGAGCTGGGGAAATGGACTCGAGAGAGCCGAAGGGGAAGGAGGCCGGATGGCTCCTCCTCCTCTCCTCCGTCGCCTCCGCCTCCCCGCGCCAGCCGCCGCGGTGGCTCGCCGCCTTTGGCTAACGCCTGCACCCTGCAGGCCGAGGGCGCGCACCGAGCTCGGCGCGCAGGGCCCGTGGCGGCGCAGCAGAGGGAGATGATGAGAGCCCACCATGTGCCCAAATTAAATTCTTCTTAGAGTGCCCCTCAACCCTGGTCCCTCTGCCTGGATATGCTGTCTCTCTGCCTGGGCGTCTTTATTTATGCATTTAAAAAAAAAAACCTTGCTGCAGTGCGATGTGCAAACGGCGAGCCGGCTCTCGCCGAGCGCCTGGGCATGCAGCCCTTCGTTTATTCGTGAGGCTGCTTCGTCGCGTGTATCTTTGCTCCCACCAGGGCGTAAGCTACCGCCACGGGGGCCCCCCAACGTGCGTAAGCAAAAATTAATTAAAAACTTCCCAAATTTTTAATTATGATGAAAAAATATTTCTTTTAATTTTATGCAAAAAAAAAAATTTCTTTTGTGAGAAATCTTTACCCTTCCTAAGGGACCCCCCCAAACAAATTTTTATACGGGGCCCCGCCAAGGCACGCTACGCTTCTGGCCCCCACGGTCCGGTTTAGGTGGCTCGGTAGTTAAGACGCTGAGTTTGACGACCAGAAGCTTGTTAAGTTTATGGATTTTATTATTATTATTATTATTAAAACCTATACAACTCCCTGAACGGAGTTTCTTCCACAAAATCCTTTCAACCCAGAATAATTTCTGACATGAAATTATTATTATTATTATTGTTGTTGTTGTTGTTGTTGTTGTTGTTGTTGTTATTAAAACCTATACAACTCCCTGAACGGAGTTTCTTCCACAAAATCCTTTCAACCCAGAATAATTTCTGACATGAAATAATTATTATTATTATTATTATTATTATTATTATTATTATTATTATTATTATTATTATTATTAAAACCTATACAACTCCCTGAACGGAGTTTTTCCACAAAATCCTTTCAACCCAGAATAATTTCTGACATTATTATTATTATTATTATTATTATTATTATTATTATTATTATTATTATTATTATTATTATTATTATTATTATGTCAGAAATTATTCTGGGTTGAAAGGTTTTTGTGGAAGAAACTCCGCTCGAGGATAATTATTAATGCATTGGGACATCTCTTCTATGCCTCCTCCCCCCCCCCCCAAGAGTGACAAGCATCTCTACCAACCCCATTATATGTGATTAGGGTACAGCCAAATGGAAGTTTACTCCATGGTTTGTATCAGAGTTGGCAGGGTTAAAAGGGAAGTTATTTACCAGCAGCTACATGATGTAAGAAAGGGAATGCGGTGGCTTAGTGCAGTGATGGCGAACCTTTTAGAGACCGAGTGCCCAAACTGCCACCCAAAACCCACTTATTTTTCACAATGTGCCAACACAGCAACAGGGTAGGAAGGAAATACTCCCATTGGGTGGCTGGGCAGAGGGGCGGGGTGAACTCTGTGCTGGGGGAGAGGAAGCACTCTCATTGGGCTGCTGGGCAGAGGGGCAGGGCAAACTGTGCTGGGGTGGCACAGGTGCCCACAGAGTGCCGCCTCTGGCACGCAAGCCATAGGTTCACCACCACTGGCTTAGTGGTTAATATGCTGAATTTGACGAATGGAAGGTTGGCAGATCAGCAGTTCAAGACCCAAGTGGTACAGGATGCCCGTCATCTGTCCCAGCTCCTGCCAACCTAGCAGTTCAAAACCAAGAAATTGCAAGTAGATAAATAGGTACCACTTTGGCAGGTAAGGTAACAGGATTCCATGCACTTCAGCTCCTAGTCATGCCTGTCACATGACAGCACTGACCTATTGGTTGTAAACAGAGGAGCACCACTTCCTAGAGTTGGACATGACTGACTTTAGAGCAAAGACGACCTTTACGTTTACTTTTTATAAGAGTAAAAGGAAGAGCCTGTCTACATGATTCTGTGAGTGTTACTGTGTGAATGGGAAGAATAAAAACAGCTATCAACCAAGTAAACAAATTTATAAGAAGAAGTGACTTTTGAGTTACAAAAGCTTGGATTTTTTTTTTAAGTGAACCTATAAAAAGTACCGCCTCTGTTCTGCATTTGTCTGATTTTATGGATGGGTCACACAGCTTGCTTTGCTAACTGAACTAACAGGATACCATAAAAAGCCACGTCAGTGAATTCTACGGGGACTTCGAAGAATAGTACACCAACATTACGGCTTTGAAGAACTTCCACTAGGTAATATTCCTAAATGACTCTGATTTGGACTGATCTGGATTAATCTGGCATGTCTAGTAAATTTATTACCCAGTTCTGGAGGACTGGGTTTGAATTGCACTGCTCCCCTACCCCCAGGCCACCGAGGAAAGCTCTCAGCTTCAAAGAGGGACATTTTGGGGAGGGGTAATGTGCAGGCCCCTGGCTTCCTGTCTTTGGGTTGCAAAAAATATATATAGCCTGCTACCTTTTCCCCATGTAACATCCAAGTGATCCAAACCTGACTAACATCATGTCAGAACCCAGAGCATTTGCCTGAAGAAGTGACCCTTTGAGTTACGAAAACTTGCAATGTTTTATTTTTTAAGTGACCCTATAAAAGGTATCAGGGACTGCAGTGGCTCAAGTGGCTAAGACGCTGACTGGGAGGCAGAAGGTCAGCAGTTTGATTCCCGAGTACTGCAGGACAGAATGAGCTCCTGTCTTTGTCCCAGCTCCTGCCAGCCTAGCAGTTTGAAAGCAAGAAATTGCAAGCAGATAAATAGGGACCACTTCTGTGGGAAGGTAACAGCATTCCGTGCGCTTCGGTGTCTAGTCATGCCTGCCACATGACCATGGAAACAACTGCAGAAGCAGACAACGCTGGCTCTTCTGCTTTGAAACAAAGATGAGCACTGACCCCTAGAGTCAGATATGACTGGCTTTCAAGCAAGGGAAACCTTTACCTATAAAAGGTATCACCTCCGTTCTGCATTTGTCTAAGTTATAATAGAATCCAGTGATATGTTTATTCAGAAGGATGTCACGTTCTTGGGACTTACTTGCAGGAGAGCATGTTTCATTGTATTCATTTTAATGGAGTGAGGTTACTATTTTTCTCACAACTGGCTTTTGAGCATGGAAGGCCTTTACCTATGGTCCGGTATACTCAAAGGAGTTATTCTCAGATAAGGATGTTTAGGATTTGTCACATGCAGGGAGAGTTTGCTCAGAACTAATTCCCATTACGTTGAATGGGTTTTAATTAGAACTAAGTGTTAAAGAGAATTATGTCTTGCCACCCCCTTTTTTTTTAAGGTTCTGGGGTTCACATTAATGTTGCTAATTTTCTCCCTTAGTTAAATCTTTTGAGCCTTGAATACTTGTGCAGCAGGTAGGCATCCAACAGGTAATTCATCCCCACTAGTCAATGACAAGTTGCATGCTGAATGTTTGCCTGTACATACTTTTGCTAAAAAGCACAAACGCCGTAACAGGAGGGGGGGAAATCTCAAAGCCACACTTCTGTTCAGATACAGTATTGGGGAAACCATCAGTATTTTGTCTCACAGTATGACATGAAAGTACTCACATATGATATAATCATATTGCCGAAGTTAGACAGGTGGTAGGAATTCCTCTGTCTCTAGTGTGTGTGCAGTTCTTGATTTCACTGTCAGGAATGCAAGACAGTAGTGGAATAAACAATAACGAGAGAAAAACATTTCAAATGCGTCATATGCTATAACTGGTAGCTGACACAATGCTGGTACTGCCACTTTTATTATTCCTTCATGCATTCCCCAGTGTGCTCCAAATTAAGCCATGTTCAGGTGGAAACATTGGGAATGTTTTTGATGTCTCCTCCCCCATTTGACAGTACATTGTCAAATCATAAATCGACATTATTTAGAAGCTAGTCTAACCTGGGCATAGCAGGACTCCTGTGTGAGTAAAAGCAATGGCTTCATGTTTGAAATGCTTGTTGTCCTGTTCTATATATGTTTCCATAGCACACGGTGCAGAACAGAGATCAGAGTATGGCATTGCAAATAACTTTGTTGTAAGAATAAATGTGTTAAATTAGGTTGACAGAAAATTTTAGGAAAGAAACACATTGTGCTCACCAAACTTGTTTAGTAATATTATTTTGTACTTTAAAATGGTTTTAATGTTAGCCGAAAGGGTTCCACACATGGCTGCAAACAGGCCTTTTGCATGTTCCAAAAAAGCATTGGCATTTTTGCTCTTAAAGCAGAGTATTTGCACTGGCTACAGGAAGCTCTGGAGAGCTCAAATTATACCTTATTCCTTGTTGTTGTTGTGTATATTTTTATTGTCAATTGTAGTACAAAACCTCTGCAGCAAATAAAGCAAAAGTTAAAATAACCGACAGTGTTGCCACTATTTGAGTACATATGCATAAGGATTTGTGCTATTTCTGTTTTCCTGAGAAAACACTCAGAATTAAAGTGGAGAGGAATCCTGCCTCATGATTTCTGAGGGTGAATGCCGGGGTACACCGAAAGAGCCTCCTCAAAGGCGGTGGTATTTTTGAACCACAATCGGGCGTGCCCAGGTAATGGCAACCTTGTGTTGCCAGCTAATCTTTCTCATACTAGGTCAGGCGAAAGGAACAGAATGAACACATCAGAAGGAGCCTTCATTTTGGCAGTTTCACGTCTGGCCTAGACGCGGAAGAAGGGTGAATGCCTTTGAGTATAGTTTAGTATGCAAAACCGCAGGAAGCTAAATCAACAAATCTAGAGAAAAAAATTGGTCATTCTTAGAAACAGTAGTGTGTAGTAACATTTAGCGTGGCGAGATGCAACGTAACAACCAACTGTTCTAGGATTCTCATCTTAATGTGTTGTTTTTATCATCCCTCAGTCGAGAACTAGTAGTGATTAATATGGGTTACTGTAACTATGGATAATTTAGATGTGCACATAGGATGGCACATTTATTTTCTGCTGAGACAGGGACTTAGCATAATATTTATCCAGAGGTAGCTATCTTTTTTATCTCTGTCTGAATCACTGTTCAAGCTGTTCTTAGTCCAGTTAGGAAGGCACACACCAAGATTCACGCAGAAACACAGCTAGCGTGCTTCTCTGGAGAATTAATTTTAGGTCTGTAGTGTTTTGTCGGTGAATCAGATTAACTGACTGAAACCTGTTTGATCAGCTAAGGGCTTTTCTACACTGGCCCTTGACTAGTGTAGCACGGCTTTTATAAAGCAGCTTGAGGTTGGGGGAGGAGCAAAGCGCCATTGGGTGCGATCCCCGCTTCCCATTGTTATTTTAATCCTCTGCCAACTCAGTTTCCAATATCCTGCAGATGATCAGGAGAAATACAATTTCCCCCCCTATACAATCATCTTTGCATCACTTCAGTGAAAAGGGAGAAATCCCATTTCTGTGTACTGCTGATCCAGTTAGACCAGCAATACACTGAAATGGATTTTAAAAAATCCTTTTGCCAAAGTGATGCAGCGCAACAGTGATTGTATAGAAAAAATATTTCCCATGACCATCTGCAGATTTTTTGGGGAATTTATCATTTTCTGATCGGCTGTCAGCCAGATGTTTACACTGGACATGGCAGGAAGGCTTCTTACAGTGTAGAAATCTCTAGCCAGTCCCAAATGAACATACTCACGTGGGATTTGGATTAAAGTAGAACTGGCAAAATAGTAGAACCTGCAACACAAAGGTTCAGAAAAGTGCAGTTTGGGCAAAAATGGCCTGATCCAATGACTTTGGGGGTGCAGAAATTTTAGTTGTGTCAAAGCCACCTAAAACATGGGATAGTGGTACGTTCTCAACCTGCGGCCATTGGGCCAAATGCGGCAACATTTCATGTGGCCCACCACCACCTCCACCACACCAAGAATCACCATGTGGTGGAGGAAGGGTAAAATGGCCATCAGGCCCCTGAAGCTGTCTGAGGGAGCATGACCTAGCCCTCTGCTTTAAAAGGTTGAGAACTTGTTTAGACAGTTGTATCCAACTCTAGGGTTTGGTGCTCATCTCCATCTACAGCCAAAGAGCCAGCACTGTCTGCATCTACAGACATTTTCATGGTCATGTGGCAGGCATGACTAGAAACCAGAGTGCATGGAATGCTGTTACATTTCCTGCCCAAATGGTACCTATTTATCTACTTGCAATTTCTTGCTTTCAAACTGCTAGGTTAGCAGGAGCAGGAACAGACGTCATTCAGCATTCGGGTCTCGAACTGCTGATCTGCGAACTTTCCAGTCATCAAGTTCAGTGTCTTAGCCAGTAAGCCACCACAATGCTATTGCCTAAATACCATTGGGTATGCTCCTTCAGACAGCTTCAGGGAGGGGGACAAGACACGACAACAACAGGGAAGAAGTACCATCTTCATATCTTCATGTAGGATTTCCAAAAGTATCCTTTTGACCACTGAAAGGAATACTTTTCTGAAATCTGCAGTTGGCTGCAGATGGGCTTGATGCATACGGGAGTGGAGTAAAAATATTGACGTTGGTTTGTTAAATCAGGGGTGTGCAAACGTTTTGGGCCATGGGCTGGTCACATGGTTCCTTCCACTGGAAGCGGAAGTAAAATGCGCCTTGCAATCTGTTTTGCAACAGGATGAGATAGATTTTAAGCTGCCGTTTTCTCTGTTTAAACCAGGGGTGCCCAAACTACGGCCTGTACGGGGGTGTTTTACTTCCACTTCAGGGAGTGATGAGAGTGGTGTGGGCTGGATGAATTGGCGTTGTGGGCCGGATCCGGCCCATGGGCCATAGTTTGGGCACCCTTGTATTAAATAGAGAGTCCCATCTTGCACACACAAGAGAAAACATGTCAAATTAGACCCTTTTAGAAAAGTGTGTCTTTTTCTGCCTTGCAAAATACACATGTCCCTGTGCGCACAAAAGACTTCCATCTTTTCTCATAGACATAGTCAAGAGGGAACGATCTATTTGAGATTCCCTTCCCCCAGACATAATTTTCTGCATATTAATCAGACTATACATAGCTACAAAGCAAGAAGGGCCACAGACCACAGTGAGACTTACTTCTGATTAAAAATGTGTAAAATATTATTCTCACTCTATTAAAATTGATACAATGAAACGTGTTTTCCTGTGAGTACATTCCTGAAAAAGAATAGGACATCCTTCTGAGTAAATATAACACTGAATTCTATAACTTTATTTACTTAATTGGCAGCTCTACAATATTTTTATTCTTCCCATTCACTCTTATCAAAGGCAAAGGTTGCCTTTACTTGAAAGCCAGTCACATCTGACTCTAGGGTACGGTGCTCATCTCTGTTTACAGCCAAAGAGCCAGCACTGTCTGCATCTGCAGATGTTTCCATGGTCAAGTGGCAGGCATGACTAGATGCACAGAACAATGTTACATTTTCCACAGAAGCAGTACCTATTTATCTACAGTACTTGCAATTTCTTGCTTTGGCGCTGCTAGGGTGGCAGGAGCTGAGACTGAGATGGGATCTCACCCTGTCATGCAGCAGTCAGGTCTCGAACTGCTGAACTGCCGACCTTCCAGTCTTCAAGTTCAGCATCTTAACTACTAAGCTACTCCAGTCCCTTTTTACTCTTATACAGTCAAACCTCGCATAAAGAGCGCCTCGCTTAAAGAGTAACTCACTTAAAGGGCAGAATTATTTATTTATTTATTTAATCAAACTTTTATGCTGCCCTCCTCACAATGACCCTGAGCAGCTAACAAACTATGAAAACACTTAAAACACAGTAAAAACATGGTATAAAACAGGATTAAACAGGATTAAAAAGTTACAAAAATTAAAAGAGATTAAACAAGTCACACAGAGAGAGGGAGGGGTTAGATGAGCCAACAAACTGAGGCAACCGTCTGGCCCATTCCCCACATATGCCCTACCAGCCAGGTCTTAACCCCCTTCCTAAAGGGCAGCAGCTCTGTCTGGAGACGCAACACACTTGGCAGGAGGTTCCATAGGGCCGGAGCAGACGGGGAGAAGGCCCTACTTCTAGTGCTAGAGAGATGCGCCTCTCTGGCCGATGGTACAACCAGAGAGCCTCTCCGGTCCGCTCTGGTGCGACAGACAGATGTCCTTAGGGCGATGTAGTCTCTTAAGTATCCTGGCCCACTACCATGTAGGGCTTTAAAGATAATGACCAGCACCGTGAATTGCACCCAGAGGCACACTGGCAACCAATCCAGCTCCCACAGCAATGGTGAGGCGCGAGCATAATGCCCACACCCCATCACGACCCAGGCAGCCGCATTCTGGACCAGCTGTAGCCTCCGAATGGTCACCAAGGGCAGCCCATGTAGAGCACATTACAGTAATCATGTCTGGAGGTGACCAAAGCGTGTGTGATCATGAGCAAGGAGTCCCGGTCTAGGAGCAGGCGTAACTGGCGTATTACACAAAGTTGTACAAAAGCCATCTCTGAATGTTCACTTCGCTTAACAAATGAAACCAACCAAAAACTTGCTTAAGAAATAAATTGGGTTTCACAATCCCCACCACCACCAGAAGTCACAAATGGTCACTTAACAATGATGTTTCACTTAAAGAGCAAACTCGCTTAAAGAGCAATCCTGTGGAATACATTATGCTATTTAAGCTACAACTGTACAAATAATTGCATTCAATAAGTAAATTTCAATTCAGGTGAAAGTGTGCATCAGCTGTGAGAATTCTGGAAAACATTGCCTGCTTCCTACCAGTGATAGACTGCATGTAGGCCTAGCTGAGGGGGGACTTGTGTTTGTTCAACACTGGGAAAAGGAAAATAAATGGCAGTGAGATAAAAGATACCAAACCATTGGAAAACCTATAGTGAAGGTTATAAAACCTGGTAGAATTTGCAAAATTAATAAACCTGGCAAGAATTAGAATTGAGATGAAATCATCATCTTGATATCACATGGATCATTTTCATCAGTTTCTAGAAGGAAATGTAGGCTGTATCACAGGGGCGTAGCTACCGCCGTATCTGCCGTATCAATTATATGGGGGGCCCGGGCCACGGGGGGCCCCAACGTGCGTAAGGAAAAATTAATAAAAACTTCCCAATTTTTTTTTATTTCACAAATGACAAAAGTCAAAAAAAGCAATGCGTTCAAAAGTTGGCAACACCCTACATCGGTTATCGCGGGCTACGGGATTTCGCCGTTTAAGCCATTTACTTCAACGGGGGAATCCCACAATAATCGATGTACATACGATACGATGATAAACCACGGATGGAGAGCAGTGTTTATTGATAGATAATTATGATGAATAAATATTTCTTTTAATTTTATGCAATTTTTTTTCTTTTGTAAGAAATCTTTACCCTTCCTAAAGGCCCCCAAACAAATTTTTATACGGGGCCCCGCCAAGGCACGCTACGCTTCTGCTGTATCAAGAGATTGTTAATATTTCTGCAACTCCATTTGCTGTCTGTAACAGAAGTTTAATACATCTGAGAGTAAACAAAACCAGAGCAGAATTTTTAAAAAGACAACACCAACATATTGTAATGTAATGTATTTTTGTAAGCCGCCCTGAGTCGCCACGGCGAGTGGGCGGCAATATAAATTTGAACTAATAAATAATAAATAATAATAAATGTTGTGGCACCTTAAAGACTAACTCTTGTAGTTTAAATGTGAGCTTTCGTGGACGAAGTCCATTTTATCAGACATAAGAGTAAGGCCTCATGACAAGGGTTGGCAATCTACAGCTCGCAGGCCAGACCTGGCCCACAGCACCAAATCATCTGACCCACCACCGCTGCCTCTGGAAGCAGTGGAAACAGCTGTAAACTCTTTGGTTTAAAAGCAAAACTTTGGAGAAAGGAAGAGGTTAACCTTCCTCACATGTCATTCCCGACTTATCTCCTCTCCTGACCCCAATCCTAAAAAGGAAGCATGGTTTTAATTAAGAAAATATTTTTGATTGATAGAGAATTCCAACCTTGTCCCACTGTCAAAAGTCCCAAACCAAATTGCCCCTCAGACATACACATTTGGTGTTATTGCAAACGACTCAGGGCGGCTAACATGGTGTTAAAACAACAATTAAAACAGTCCAGCAATAAAACGTATCAATATGAACCTGACCAATATCATTTTTTTTTAAAAAAAATAAAAATTTAAGGGTTAAAAGATTAAACAAGGAGATTAAAAAGATTCAGAAGGAGGAAGGAGAGTGGTCAGATAAGCCGGCCAGTCGGGATGACTGTATGACCCGTACCCCACACCTGACCCACAGCCAGGTCTTAACACCTTTTCTGAAGGGTAGCAGCTCTGTCTGAAGGCACAACTCGATAGGAAGTTCCACAGGGGCGGAGCAGACACAGATAAGGCCCTCCTTCTGGTGCTAGAGAGATGCGCCTCTCTAGCCTATGGCACAACCAGAGAGCCTCTCCAGTCCGCTCTGGTGGGATGGACAGATGTTCTTGGGGTGACACGGTCTCTTAAGTTTCCTGGCCCACTACCATGGAGGGCTTTAAAGATAATTATCAACACCTTGAATTGCACCCGGAGGCAAACTGGCAACCAGTGTAGCTGCCGGAGCAGTGGTGAGGCGCGAGCATAGCCCTCGCACTCCATCACCAACCGAGCAGCTGCATTCTGGACCAGTTGCAGCCTCCAAATGGTCACCAAGGGCAGCCCAATGTAGAGCGTATTACAATAATCAAGTCTGGAGGTGACCAAAGCACGTGTGATCATGAGCAAGGAGTCCCAATCCAGGAGCGGGTGTAACTGGCATATAACACAAAGTTGTGCAAAAGCCCTCCTGGCCACAACTGCCACCTGCTCTTTGAGCAGGAGTCGTGAGTCCAAGAGGACCCCCAGATTATGCACCAGGTCTGTTTGGGGCAAAACTGTCCCATCCAGAACCATAAATGTTAACTCCCTAGATAATGCAGGACCCATGACCCACAGCCACTCAGTCCGTTGTCCCCCATCCAGACCCTAACAGCCTCCAGGCACCTGAAAAGGAATTCCACTGCATCGCTAGGACTCCTATGGGCCGAGATATACAGCTGGGTATCATCTGTGCATTGATGATACCTCACCCCGAGACTCTCACATAGGTTCCCACCATTCCACGTCTACCTGCAGTATGATTGGCCCCCTTAGAGCAGAGGTGCCTATACTATGAGCCATGGGGCGGATCCGCTCCCTGACACCCTCCCCACTCCCAGAAGTGAAAGTAAAACGTGCATGCTGGGAGTGTTACGCAATTGTGCATGTGCAGAATGCCGCCATAAAGGACCCACGGCTGTCGTAAATGTGTTTATGTCAGCCGTGGATCATTTACGACAGCATCCTGTGCATTTACGATTGCGTAATGCTCTTCTGCATGTGCGTTTTATTTCCACTTCTGGTGGGAAGAACCACATGACTAGCCTGATCAGCACCCCTGCCTTATAGTTCATTCAGTTATGTTTTGCCCTCCCCCAATATTTTATTGCTAGTTCAAGTACCAAGTTTCTGATAATACTTTTATCTATGAGAACGTAAGCCCTATTATAGTTCCAGATGGACTGGAATTATTTTGTCTTCAAATTCCCAAGGCCATACCTAAGTACAGACAACACCTGTGCTATTCCTTTAAGTGCTGGTTGCGTACAGTATTTATATCAACCATAATAGCAGCAGCTACAAACTTCAACATCCTAATCATGTGAGCTCTTAGGGGGATAGCTGGCTTTCCCAGAAAGAACAGCATGAGGCTACATGGTGTCAGTGAAATTTCACAATCGTGACACCCATTTCTTTTCTCAGTTTGACAGCCATGCCATCTTACTGGCATGAGAAATGTTAAATTGAGCTTTTTGCCATCCCAATTCAACTCTTCATTTAGGTCCGATATGAAGCCTTTCTGCTGCAGGCTGGTTTTAATTTATAGATGCCTCTTTAACTCAACATTCTTATGTAATTTACACTTCTTTTTAACTGTAGGCATAATTTCCTCCTAATTTGGAGGAATCCCCAGAAACACTCCAGATAATAAAATGTACTGTAATTGGAGCCCAGTGGACCTAGTCGTAGTCCAGCCTATTTATTAAAAACTATTTATATTGCATCCCTCAACATGACTTTGCCGGGATAACACTGCAAGATAAAATAACAAAACAGAAGTACAATATGTGGTG
The DNA here is from genome assembly GCA_030440675.1 of Furcifer pardalis. Classification (NCBI taxonomy): domain Eukaryota; kingdom Metazoa; phylum Chordata; class Lepidosauria; order Squamata; family Chamaeleonidae; genus Furcifer; species Furcifer pardalis. The sequence goes on from CP126897.1 coordinate 28,491,168, forward strand.
ATAAAAATACACATTAAAAAAACAAATAAAACTTAAGCACCATATGGTAGAACAGCATTTCTTTCTTCAAAAGACAGTATCAAAGATAAAATGTGTACTTCCGAAATGCTTGAAAAATCTGAAAGGCCCAGCATCAAAACTCTAACAAAATAGGCATCAGGCAACCTTATATCAGTAGATATCAAACTCCTGGAGAACCATTTTCAAATGCTGATTTGTTTGCTGAGGAACATCATGGAAGGTAAGAGACTTCAAATGTACACTGACACATTAGGGCCCATGGTGTCATCTTAAAAACAATTTCCTTCCAGTGGGTAGTCATATTAGTTTGTTGCAGCTAAACCAAGAAAGAATTTTGTGGTACCTGGAAGGTTAGAAGTACAAGTAAAACCTCAGATAACATTAAAACCTGGTTCCACAAGTCTTGGTGTTATACGATTTTTAGTGTTATCCGATGCATGTTAAAATCCTATGGGATCCATAGAGATACATTGTAACCACACAGGCTTTAGCGGTTGTTATCCGATGCATCCCATAGCATCTTAATGTTATCCGATGCAATTCTTCCCCCCAGATTGCTTAATGTTATGCGATTTTAGTGTTATTAGATACTAATGTTATCTGAGGTATTACTGGTACGTACTGTTATTTGGCAAATGTTTTTCTGGGGGACTAGTGTCATGGCTTCAGATAGCTAAGTAGCAATATTATGTTCATAATATTTTTGTAACCTTATGATGTATATTGGAGCTTTATTTTATTGTATGGTATTTTATGATATTTTATTGTTTTGAATTATTGATGTATGATATCTGATTATACTGTGACATTATGCTGTTCTATTGAATTGTAACCTTGTATTCGATTGTATGCTATGAGCCGCCCTGAGTCGGTTTTATCGAGTAGGGTGGCATATAAATAAAAAATGATGATGATCATGACCACTTACAGGTATCCCATAGATATACTAAACTACAATTCCCATTGACTCCAACCAGCTTTCTCTATAGTCACTGTGATTATAAATTCCTCTCCAGCTATACTAACACCTGAAAAAGTTCCTTTTTTGAGACTACAATTCCAGTATTCCCCATGCAACATGACCATTGAGAGAGTTGTAGGAATTTCCCTCCAAAAATAACTGTTTCGTGCTCTCTGTTATAGATGGGAGCATGAATAAATTAATCATTTTCCATATTTAACCAAAATCCTACCTCTCTTGCCAGGTTATCCTGCTATGGCAATTGAGTAGACCATACCACCAGCGACTCAACGCTGATTGTCAGGGGGTGGTTAACTAACCTAACAACTCTAAAGACAAGTGGCCTCGGGTGGCAAAGTCCACAGGGAAGGGTGAAGGTCCCCAAGTGGATTAAACCCCACTTTGCTGCATCTTGATGGAGAGCAGCAGCTTCATCAATATTGGCCTGGGGCTGAGGAGAACACTGAGTGCCCAAAAGGGCTCAGGACCAGAAAGTGACTTGCGGAACTGGATCAGTGGTACAGTTGTCACATTGCGATGCGGAAGGCAAATGGAAGGCCACTGCATTATATTGTTCCTAGGACAATCTTCATGGCTGATTGCCATGGTGATAGCCAATACAGTATTCAGAATGGGCTACGGCACATGAAGAAGAAACAAAATCCTACAGTACAGTACATAAAAATTATTCTGCTAGGAAGATACTGTATCTCTAGCCAAATAATTCTCCTAACAGCGAAATATGGTTATATATTTATTTATATCAATTTATATCAAGAAACATTTAGTTGTATGTTCTCCTCCCCGCCCCATTTACATTTTGAAGTGATGTAGCCCAAACAAGGGCTTCTCAGCAACACTTCTAGGGCGAACCCAGACTTGCTCTTTGCATTCCTGGATTATTTGCTCCACAGTTGAACTGACTTTACAGTCAAAATGCTCCCAGTGCTTAATTTGTGAAACAAGAAGTTCTGGACTTCAAACTGAGCAGGAACTGATACCTTTTGACCTAAAAAACCTTGCCCTCTAAACCCCCTGATGTGTACAAATCTGCTAAGTGTTCACTTCATGGTGGGGTAGGAACAATGTTCTCCACAAGCTCTAGAATCAAATGAGAGACTATCCACTTTCCTAGCAGCATATGAACATGAAAAGCTTCATCAAACTCAACTACACCCTCCACTATCTATTCAGTGTAATATGTGTGGTTGCATGTTTCATGCCAGGATCCATTTATTAAGTCACCAGAGACACATCTATCAACAGAGAAAATGACTTCCAAGAAAAATATATGCTCTGATACAAGTAGCAGCCAATAGATAACGACAATGATAGAGAGGAAGAAATCTAATTATCATAATTTGCTAGGATCCCACATCTACTGCGAACTCGGTGAACTTATTCAGATATGAAATCCTTGCTGTCATTATGAGCAGATGCTGCAAGTGAAAAACATGCAGCGAATTCTGTAATAATTAACTCATGGTTTGGTGTCAATAAACATCTTATTGGTTTCTTCATTTCCTTGTTCAAATGAATTCAGCTTTCATGGGGACTCTTCTGGGCAAGGTGATCACCTGGAGATGCAGGTGGAACGTTTGCTCAAGCAGGTGTGGTTTAGTATTCCAGGGGCTGGAGATTTTACAGACCCCTTCCACAGCTGACTAACCAGATCTGCACTGTTTCAATGGGCCTTCTCTAGTGTAACATATTGCACTAAGCAAAAGGATTCCAGACAATGTATTGCTTCATCTTTTGTATTTTTAGTATTTTCCAAGGTGAATTTCAGAATTGGCCAATAAAATATACATACTGTACATATTTATTTATTTATTTATTTATTTGTATTTCTCCACTGCCCTTCTCACGAAAGTGACTCAGGGTGGTTTACAAGTAATAAAAACAAAAAACAAAAAAATGACAATAAAACACAAACACTACCTAAAAACTTTAAAACTGTTAAAATTAAAATAAAAAAAATAAATCTAAAAAGATTAAAAGCACACCAAATGCTACATCTTACTAATAAAAAAAATACAGGGAGAGAGTGGCTCAGATCAACCAGCGAGCTGGGGTCATTATATCTCTAGCACCCCATACCTGCCCCAACAGCCATGTTTTTAGATTCTTCCTAAAGGGCAGCATCTCCGTCTGGAGACGTTGCTCCGTTGGCAGGAGGTTCCATAGGGCAAAGGCGGACACAGAGAAGGCCAGAAGAGTAGCGTGCCTTGGCGGGGCCCCGTATAAAAATCTTTTGGGGGCCCTTAGGAAGGGTAAAGATTTGTTTTGTTTACGCACGTTGGGGGCCCCCGTGACCCGGGGGCCCCGTATAATTGATACGGCAGATACGGCGGTAGCTACGCCTCTGGAGAAGGCCCTCCTTCTAGTGCCAGAGAGCTGCACCTCTCTGGCCAATGGAACAACCAAAGATGGTGGCTCCCGAGATAACGCAGGACCCCCAACCCACAGCCACTCAGTCTTGCCGGGATTCAGCTGTAGCCCGTTGTCCCCCATCCAGACCCTCACAGCCTCCAGGCACCCAGAAAGGACATCCACTGCATCACTAGGTTCCCCATGGGCCAAGATATATAACTGGGTATCATCTGCATATTGATGATACCTCACCCCGTGGGAACAGATGATCTCACTCAGAGGTTTCATGTAGATGTTAAATAGGAGAGGTGAGAGTACCGAGCCCTGAGGCACCCCATAACAAAGGGGCCTTGAGTTGGACACCTCACCCTCCAACCACACCGACTGGGTCTGAAGGAACTAATGTTCATATAGCTCAGGGGTGTCCAAACTTTTTGTGCCGTGGGCCGATCATGTGGTTCAAGGAGCCAGTCACTAAGGCCCGGTGGCCGGGTACGGCCCCCGATGCCAATTCATCCAGCCCACAAAGCCCTCATCGCTCCGGGAAGCGGAAGTAAAACACGCCCGTACTGATGAATTGGCGTTGGGGGCCGCAACCGCCCCCTGGGCCTTAGTTTGGGCACCACTGATATAGCTGAAGTGTTTACCCACAAACTATTACATTGTACCACTGAATTGTTGTGTTCTGTTGCGTTTGCTTTGCAGGATCGTGGGGAACGTGAACAGCAGGACCTAGAATTTGTCAAGGATATGTCAAAGGATGGTGATGATGATGGTTTCCCTTGATGTTTTGTGGATGACTACATTAATTGGATGTAGTAATAACAATGCAATGCATTAATGTGTAGGAGACCCAACTATTTTTTGCAAGCACAACCATTTCAACAGTAATTATGACCTAGGAAAGTAATGAGTAATTTTAGCACATTCCTTCCTAAAAGCAACTGTGTTAAGCACTCCTCAGATAGGAAGAGTAAAGAAGCCTCTCCCGCTTGTCTGCAAACCTCTAGAAAGAGCAGCCACGAGGAAGATTTTTGAAGTAACTCTCTGCTTCGTTCTTTTGCAAAATGTCCACTCTTTAATTAGCATCATCCTACTAAGAGCATGAGAACTAGAATGTTAGCATCATCCTACTAAGAGCATGAGAACTAGAAGGTTATAGTTGTACCAGCTTGTGCAGTTCAAGGGCATACATGAGCTCACTCATTTTTTATATGTGCATCTCTGTTATTGCTAAAGGAAATAAAAAGAAAGAAAATCTGGTGTTCTCAGGGATTGGGTGGTAGCCCAATAGTCATTTGAAGGGCTTGGGAGGAATGAAGCTACTGCTAGAGTATTTATTTGTACCATAAAGGGCACAAAGTGACTTTGCAGGGCAGTAATGGTGAACCTTTTAGAGACTGGGTGCCCAAATTCACCTTCGCCACAGACGCAACAGGCTGCCATCCAAGCCACACCCTCACGCCGCATGTGAGCTGCCCGCCTTACCCCAGACAGGGGAGGGAGGAAGTGCTCCCATTGAGCTGCTGGGCAGAGGGGTGGGATGAACTCTGAGCTGGAGGAGGGGCGGGGCAAAGTCTGTGCTGGGGGAGGGAGGAAACGCTCCCATTGGTCTATTGGGCAGAGGGGTGGGGCAAACTTTGTCCTGGGATGATGGTGCGTGTGCCCATAGAGAGGGCTCTGAGTGTCCCCTCGGCATGCTGCCATAAGTTCACCACCATTGTTGCAGGAGATGTTAGGGTGGTGTAGCTGAGATCATAAGGGGTATTGCAGGCCGCATTTGGGCTCCTGGAGGTAATATACAGCCATGGGATCACACTTTGCATATAGCAATTAGTATGAGATCTCTATCGGATCCAAAGAGCTCAAGACAGATTACAATGCATAGGTACTTCAACCAAGCAAAATAACTGAATTTTTTTTAAAATGGCAAGAAATAACTGTACTGCTGAATGTTGTGACTCCAAACACAAATGTTTTAAAGTGGACATTTATGAACCCACCAGTGCCACTGTGGAAAAATCATTTGGGCTTGTTAACTGTGAATATGCAAGTGTACAGAACATGCAGATCTGTGTGCTAATGCACATTTAAAATTGATGGAGAGATACATATTGCATTTCATACTGAGTATATAATGTCATCCACCCACGCAGCAATGCAATGATGTGTAGTTGGAGAACATTTCACATAGCAGAAGATGTGGTTGTACGCATATAGAAAAAGAGGGAGCTCATGTATGCCCTTGAATTGCACGAGCTGGTACAACGGCGAGATTCGCTGATCCATGCACGCAAGTATGCCGGAGCTCCCTGAGATGTCTCTGACCACACAGTCAAGTGGATGCCTGTGCATAAATCAGCAGCACATAAAAAAACATGCGCCAGCAGCAAGGCTGGGATTAGGGACTAGCCAAGTTCTTTGAGGCTGCTCTGGCAAGGATGATGATTTCAGAATGGAGCTGTCATAGTCTCCTCGTTTAGTCGAAAGAGAGATGTTGCAAATGCTTCCTTGTCTCCTAGTGCTGCAAAGATGTATAGAGCGGGTGCTTCTCCAAGGAGATTGTCTCCCCTCCCCGAGTACTGTACAAGCTTTCACAAGAATATACAGAGCAGGCAGTTTCCGTTGCCAAGATTGTGGGTAACTCCCCCCTTTTCTCATCCATTTAAAGCAGGGAAACTAAGAGTGTCTTATTCAAACTCAGAGCACACCTTCCAGATTTTCGAAGGAGCTGTGGCTCTAGCCCTTGCATTCAGACTCTATCTCCCATTGTCATCAGTTTCAGGTGTTGAGGTGGCTACGATCACCTATTGATGAAGGCAATGCATTCACTGTATGCCCAAGGAATATTTTATATATTTATTACAGTTCTCAACCCTTTTAAGCCGGGGACTGGGTCATGCTCCCTCAGATAGCTTCAGGGGACAGATGGCCATTTTGCCCTTCCTCCGCCACATGGCACTCCCTGGTGTGGTGGCAGAGGCAGTGGGGCACATGAAATGGTGCCATGGGCCGCATCTGGCCCATAGGACACAGGTTGAGAATCCCTGATTTATTGTGCATGTTTTTGATTTAGGATTTGAAATCCAGACTAAGATCTATAATTGGGTCTTGGTTCAATTTATAGTTCTTCTTCTGTTTCTAGGCCAGACATGAAACTGTCAAAATTAAGACACCTTTTGATGTGTTTGTCCTGCAGTTCTTTTCACCTGACCTAGTGTGAGAAAGATTAGTCATCAATATAAGGTTGTCGTTACCAGGGTTCACCCCAAAAATACCACAGTCTCCGAGGCAGCTTTTTTGTGTACCCTGGGTTTTAGCTCTGATTTACAAGTACTGGGGATATATACACTCTTGGCAAAATTAAATGAAAACAATACAGCTTCTTTGCAAATGACAGATGAAAGAAGAACATTGAAATCAACATAGGTGTTGATTTTTGAAGAAAAGTAAAAGTCAAAATCAACTGTTTAAAGAAACAAAATTCTGTGTCAGGAAAAACTGAATTGTGTCCTCTTTCTTCTTGTTGGTCTGCCATATCTGAATCTGAATATTGGTGATCATCATGGTGATCAGCAAAGAAGACTGTCTTGAGAATATAATGCAGTGGCCTTTCATCTGCCTTCTGCCTCACAGCATGACCCCCGTACCACTGATCCAGTTCCCCGAGCATCTTTGCACATTATAAAATGGAGACAACAGTCACAATTGAGACTCTGCATCTAATTCTCCTCCAAGAAGATCTTGATTTTCTGATCTGTAGTAAAGCTGAGTTCTGTTTGTCTACATAAATTATGCAAATGAAACAAAGAACGTTTGCAGCCATATTGCCTGCTTCCATATACAGTACTGTATTCCTGTTGAATTAACCAAGTCGTATCCTCTAGCAGACATTCCATCCATTATATAAAGGTTTCCTTTGCTCGAAAGCCAGTGGCAGGCATGACTAGACACCGGAGCGCACAGAATGCTGTTACCTTCCCACCAGAATGGTCCCTATTTATCTACTTGCAATTTCTTGCTTTCAAACTGCCAGATTGGCAGGAGCTGGGACAAAGACGTGAGCTCATTCTGTCCTGCAGTACTCAGGAATTGAACTGCTGACCTTCCTTCCGCCTCCCAGTCAGCCTCTTAGTCACTTGAGCCACTGCAGTCCTATTCATTATATACATTCTTATATTTGATTTTATTGGTTAAGCTTCATTACACTTTTTAAACATTCTGATATTTTATCGCCTTTCAGCTATTTTGCCTTTATTGTATAATTTTCTTACTTTTATATTTACATTTATAAATAGCTCCGCAGGACACTGCTTTGTTTTGTTGTTGTTCAGTCGCGCAGTCGATTCCAACCCTCTGCGACCCCATGGACCATTGTCCGCCAGGCACTTCTGTCCTCCATCCTCCTCCACAACTCGCTCAGTTCTGTGCCCATTGTCTCTACAATACCATCTAACCTTCTCATTTTTGGCCTCCCCCTTCTTCTTTTGCCCTCCACCTTTCCCAGCTTCAAGGCTTTCTCAAGCGAATCCTCTCTTCTCATTTGATGTCCAAAGTACCTTAGCTTCATCTTTACAATTTGACTTTCCAAGGAGCATTCTGGGTTGATTTCTTCTAAGATTGACCTATTTGTTCTCCTTGCTGTCCAGGGGACTCTCAAAACTCTCCTCCAACACCACATCTCAAAGGCATCTATTCTTCTGCGCTCCGCTTTCCTAATGGTCCAGCTCTCACATCCATACATTGCCACAGGGAATACCATTGCTTTGACAATACGAATTTTTGTTTTCAATATGCTGTCTCTACTTTTCATTATGCTCCACAGGTTTCTCATCGCTTGCCTCCCAAGAATCAGTCACATTTTTATTTCATGGTTGCAATCACCGTCTGCAGTGAGTTTTGATCCCAGGAAAGTAAAATCTGTCACTGCTTCTACTTCTTCCCCATCTATTTTCCAGTGACTGATAGGGCCTGTTGCCATGATTTTGGTTTTCTTTATATTGAGTCTCAAGCTCAACTAGCAGGAAACTGCTAGTTGATTGTATATTAACAAATATATAAACAAAATAACACATGCTTCTTTTACACCTCTTGTACAAAATATGCAAATGCACCAACCATTTCAGCCTTCTTCAGTTAGGATCTGAACAGGTCCTAAAATTCACCAGCATCTCTAGGTCAAACTAGTCTTTAAAATGTCTCTTTCTAAGATTTTACACAGAAACAAACTGATACCAAACATCTGTGAAGCTGCTTTAGGCTAAGTCAGATCTGTAGTTTGCCAAACTTGTATTTCTACTAGGGTGGCCATATATTCTCTATCTTAATAATGGTTGGACAACTATCTTCTTTTTGAAGGTGTCCTCCATTTGAAGCATTACAGAACCTATGGAACCTCTGTCCAGCATCTGGTGTCCTGCATGTCTTTTACTGCAGCATCTGATCAATTTTTATGAGGCTAGGTCTACACTTCAGGAAAGTGAGGCAGCTGCCTTAAGTAATAGATGCAGGTTGTCTTCTTCTTTTTCCATGTCTAGGCCAGATGTGAAACTGCCAAAATGAAGCCACCTTTTGCAGTTCCTTTCACCTGACCTAGTGTGCATATTGTTATTTGATATTAAAGGTGCTTGTGAGATGTTTTGTCTCAGGTAATCAATTGTCACTGGCCGACATAGGACAATGGTTCCCAACCTTGACGCCCCAGATGTTCTTGAACTACAGCTCCCAGGAATCCTGGCCAGCAAAGCCGATAGTGAAGGCTTCTGGGGATTTTAGTCCAAGAATAGCTGAACCCCAAAGGTTGGGAACTACTGACTTAGGGTAATGTGCACTTTGAATTTGGGAAGCATGCACACTATTTGTTTCTCTGACTTAGCTTCCACAGAATCTTGCATCAGACATACTGGTAGGGGTGTGTGTGTGTTGGAATCAAGTTATAGAAACTGAGTGGAGCTTTCCAAGTACATTAAATGTTAAACAATTGCTGACTCTTTTTCTTGAAGCTATGTATAAATGATTGCCATGTATTCTCACATTTATGTCTGAGGAAGTGGACTTGATCCACAAAGGTAAAGGTAAAGGTCACCTGCTCGAAAGCCAGTCATATCCGACTTTGGGGTTCAGTACTCATCTCCATTTACAGACACAGAGCCAGCATTGTCTGCATCTGCAGATGTTTCTATGGATATGTGGCAGGCATGCCTCAACACTAGAGTGCACGGAATGCTGTTTACCTTCCCAGCAAAGTGGTCCCTATTTATCTATTTCCAATTTCTTGTCTTCGAACTGCTAGGTTGGCAGGAGCTGGGACAGAGACGGGAGCTCAGTCCATTGTGTAGTACTCAGGTATCAAACTCTGACCTTTCAGTCATCAAGTTTAGCATCTTAACTGCTTGCGTCTTAACTGTTTAAGCCACTGCAGTCCCTTGATCCACAAAAACTTACATTAAACTACAACACTGGTTGCAATTAAAATACAATTGGTATTACTGGTTGTAAAAAAAACCCCCACACACATTGATTTGTATACTTATCTGTTATGCTGTACCTCTGCACCTGATGTGTATAAACTGATGCCATGAAGTCTCACTCTTACGTCTTTTATGTCTGATGAAGTGGACTTGATCTATGAAAGCTAACATTAAAATACAGCAGTTAGTCTTTAAAGTGCCACAATGTTTTTTTGTCTTTTTATTTTGTTCACTCTCTGATATGCTTAAAATACAATAGTTCATCTTCAACATTTTTGTCATTTTTGTTATTGCATTTGTTTTGCTTTGATTCTTGCCTAGTATGCTACTTTATCCAGTATACCACACCGTCAAAGTATTTTTATTACACATATTAAACCTATGGGGACCAGAATAGGAACAGCACATAAGCATCCATTCTAAAAAGGATGACCCAGGGGTGGGCAGGCTGACCAGATCATTAACCCTGTTTTCAATTGGTCAAACAAATCAGATGGGATACAGTCTTCTACTCAAAACTCTAGTTCACTGGTTCTTAATCCTTCGTTCTCCCTGATGCTTTGGACTTCATCTCTCAGAATTTCCAGCCAACATGGCCAACGATCAGAGATTTGGGGGATTTAAATCCAAAGCAACTGGAGAACCAGAGGTTGTTATCCACTGTTCCAGCTACATGGGATAAGCAGTAAATGGAATGTGCAAGGGAGAAAGAGAGTGGCCTCAATGTAGAAACTGAATCTGTATCATCCATGTTGGATTTTAGAAGCTGCCCACAAGAAGAAGCAGAATGTCAGGAAGCCACACCCCCTCTGTATTGGAAATCTAGGTCTCTAATCCCTGATGGTACATGAGCTGACTATGCTTATTATTCAGTCTACTCATCACGAGAGCCATACGCTTCCTCCTCCTCGTTTCCTATAAGGGATTCAAACCAGAGCTAAGCTGTGTTGAAAATCCTCCTTCTTACTCCCCTCCTCCCCTCTTATATGGCTGGGTTCTGTAAACCAAACACAAGGCAAACGTTGAATCAGAGCAGACCTAAGGAAGATGTCTTTCTCAACAACTATCAGGGTAAAACAATGTACAAGAAAGGAGTACCGGTATGTTCAGATTCCTCTCCGAGATTACTGAAGATCCTGGGGTTTATGTCATTTGTTCTGTTTTCTTTTGGTTTAGGGAAACAGCCAATGATGTGTGCCATATTATCAGAGTCACTATGTCCTTACATCCTTTCTCTTAAAATAGAACAGATATTCCCCACCAATGGCATGGCCTCATAGGCAGTTTTCTGCCCAGGAGGTCACTTAAAAAAGAACGCTTTGTTCCCACGGAAAGAAGCGATACTGTACCTTGCCCGTGTTCAGAGGCGCTCAGTTTAAGAAGCGCGAACTTGTAATCACAGTCCCAGAGCATTCCCAGAAGAAAGGAATACAGTAATACCCCAGATAACATTTGCACCACACAACGTTAAAACCGCATAACATTAAGCAATCTGAAGAACAAATATGCACCGCAGAACGTTAAAATCCTATGGGATGTATCACACATTTGAGATGTGTTGGAGGATAGTTTTGAGAGTCCCCTGGACAGCGAGGAGAACAAATAGGTCAACCTTAGAAGAAATTAACCCTGACTGCTCCTTAAAAGTTCAAATAGTAAAGAATGAAGCTAAAGTACTTTGGACATCAACTGAAAAGAGAGGATTTGCTTGAGAAAGCCTTGATGCTGGGAAGGGTGGAAGGCAAAAGAAGAAAGGGGTAGCCAAAAATGAGATGACTAGATGGTATTGTAAACACAATGGGCACAAAGCTGAGCGAGTTGAGGAGGATGGTGGAGGACAGAAGTGCCTGGCGGACAGTGGTCCATGGGGTCGCAAAGGGTCAGAATCGACTGTGCGACTGAACAACAACAAAACAAGTATCGCACAATGTCCACTGAAGTCTGTGCTAGTTACAGTGTATCTCTATGGAGTTTGATGTGTGATACATCCCATAGGGTTTTAATGTTGTGCGGTGCATGTATCACCACATAATGTTAAGACTTGTGGAACCAAGTGTTAACGTTATCCGGGGCATTACTGTAGTAGACACACCTGAGTATTTGCTACCTGGAAAACTCTGAAAAGAATGAACCACAGGTCAGAATTGACTTGATGGCACACAAATGTGATGATTCTTAATTTAAGAGAGGGGTGTAAAAATAGAATGTTTATAATCTGCTCTTCCTAAAAAGCTGGGGAAGACACGTAGCCCACTTAAAAGTCTGTCACTTAACGGGTGACTTCTCTTCTCCAATACACACACCCGAGCTCCAGAGAGAGAATTTCTGCAGCCATGATTCTTTCCACACACAGCATGACTGAGAGAAGGGGAGGGCTGGATGTCCCTTGTGGGCTGGGAGTTCAAGTAAGCTCAAAACATCTCTGCTGTCTGGGGATGGGGAGGGGATGAGCTGGAAGCCAGCGTGGTGTGGATACAGCAGGCTGGGTGCTGACAGAGCGGGGTGGGGGTAGAAAAGAAGGGTGGAAGGGAAAGGTTCTTCTTGTCTCTCTGACGTTGTCCCTGTACAGTACACTTTATCCTCTGCAAATAAGCAGTGTCTAGGCGGCCCCTTCCTCAAGTGCAAGCTCCGTCTAGCCCTGATAAGCCCCCAGTCAGGGTGAGATCATCACACACACACACACACCACAATTTACAGACACACCATCACCCGTCTCCCTGGGAGAGCTCAGGGTAAGTAAGTAAAGTGTAACATCCAGATGGACAGGAAAGCGAAGCAGCTACTCTTGAGAAGGAGTTCTGGGGTCCATTATAGACATTGTTAGTTGGGGGGGATTGGCGCCTATACATTGCAGAATTTTTACTTGAGCTCAAGACAGCAGCCGAAACTACAAAACCCATTAAGGTTCTTACCTCAAACCTATCTCGCTTGGCTTCTCCGGGAATAAAGATGAGAAACATTCCATTCTGACCCCTAGAAAACTATCTTGCAATTTTTGGCTTTTAATACTAAGTTTTTTAAAGTTTTTAGAGTTTTTAATTTTTTAAAATGATTTTATAATTGTTGTAAATCGCCCTGGGTCCCTTTTGGGAGGAGGGCGATAAACAGATTTAAATAAATAAATAAAATCTTGAAATCTGGCCAGGTTATCCTGCTATGGTAATAGAGTAGCTGATCATACTGTCAACGACTCAACACTGAGCATTGGGTGGTGGATAACTAACCTGAAGACCCGGAGGACTAATGGCCTTGGGAGGTGAAGTCCACAGGGATGGGCGATGGTCCCCAAATGGATTAAATCCCACTTGAATCCATCTTGATGGAGGGCAGTAGCTTCATCAATGCTGATGAGGACTTTGTATGCCAAAAAAGGCTCAGGAACAGAAAGTGACTAGCGGAACTGGATCAATGGTACGGATGCCATGCTGCGATGCAGAAGGAAAATGGAAGGCCACTTCATTATATTGCTCCCAGGACAATCTTCATGGCTGATCATCATGAAGATCGCCAATATTCAGAATTGGATACAGCACTTGAAGAAGAAAACAACCTATTTCTTTGTCCGCCCCTATCTATCCATCACTTGCTATCTGCAGCTGGATATGGAATGCTATAACCATGGCTTGCAAAGCTTCAGACATAATTTGGAAGAGCTCATCTCCTCCCCACCCCCAACCCAAAGAGAATTCTGGCTTCCTGTCAACGCCTGCACTTTAATGAGTCTGTTTCTAAGGAGAATCCATAGATCTCAGCTTCTAAATTTTCATCTGGCCCTCAAAGATGACTGAGAGAGGATAACCCGGCCCCCATCTTGAAAAAGTTGGGAACCCCTGCCAGAGGAAGAAAAAAGGAAGGACATGCACTTATCAGAGATAATCCAGGACTTTCTGGACACACGTCCGCAAATTTGTTTCAATTTTCTTTTTTCTTGGGCCACCCTACTGTTCCAACAGCTGAAATTTTGCCACCGCCCCTTGCGTCTTTTGTCTGCTCCAACCCCATTACATTTTCTCTACTATTTCCTTAGCCTTGTAGTCACTGGTCTATGGAATCCAGGATGTTGCACAATTTGTTAAGAAAACGCCAGTGGGGATGTAAACTGAAAACACAGTTTGAGGAAAGGAGGGGGCATGGGGGGCAATGTTTATGCTTGAACTTCTGCAGCTCCTCAGTAGAGAATGGGAGCAAAGAGGTTCAATGTTAGCTTGGAAGCCACATGTTTTTTTGGACTGTCACAGACATGCCTGATTTGATCTGTTTTCTTTCTTTCTTGAAGATTGCCTTCAATGAAACATTTCCATTTCTTGAGTATTTGCCTGCAGCCAAAGACAATCTGGCTGCTACACGAACCCCAGCTATGAAGCAATAGGAAATGGCTAATTCAGATTGTGCCTTCATCTTGTAAAGGACAGCTGAATGAGATGCAGACAGAACCATCTCATCTAATCCACATACAGTACTGTATCAGACTCTAGAGTCAAATGCATTTTGTGGTTACTAAGAAAAGGGCAGACAAGCCTTGCCTAGGTCAAGGTTCCCAGACTCAGACCCTGAAAACACACAGGGGGGGGGGGAACAGGGGGGGGGGAGAACTCCCAGACTACTGAGCCAGCATGATCACTCTCAAGCAGGGGTTCCCAACCTTTTCAAGCCAGGGGAGCAGGATCACACTCTCAGTCAGCTTTGAGGGCCGGACAATGAATGTCCCTGGAGGGGTGGGTGGGCACATGAAATGGTGCCATGGGCCCTGCGCTCAAAAATGGCTGTAAAATACTAGGAGCCATAGGTCTTAAACAATAACTTTCCCAAGTCTTTTAAAAGGCATCCATGTGACCTTGGTGGTTGAGGCAGAAAATGTCGCAACCACAATACGGTACAAATAAAACTGTCTGAATTCTGAAAGAACTAGTGATTTTCATAACACATAAAATCAGCAAGGCTCATTCTTCCCAAGCTATGCCAGGCAGTCTTCTTTAAGGGGCCCCATAGCAGTGGTGGCTATCAGCAGGTTGGCATCAGTTCACCAGAACTGGTAGCAGAAATTCTGGCTGGCTCTGCCCATCCAAGTTTTGAAATAAAGTAGTCCTAATTTGGGGGCAACGCAGGGCTTCCCCCCTGGCCACGCCCACCACACCATGCCCACAATGTGGTAGTAATTTTTTTTTTGAGCCCATCACTGCCCCATAGGTATCCCTAATGTGCTGTTGCACAGTTCTGTCTAATTTCGCTGCAGCCTGCACAGGGAAAGCTTCCCAGTAGATTGTACCCTATAGTCAGGGCTGGACCTAGCATTAGGCAGTACGACAACCGCCTCAGGCGGCAGATTCTCATTCCCCTCTGTTAAAGGCAGTGGTGGGTTGTCAATTTTTTCGCTACCTCACCGTGACGTCGTGGGTGTAGCTGACATCATTATGTCATGACGTCGTGGGCATAGCCAATGTTATGATGTCATGATGTTATGGGCAGAGCCAAATGAAATAAAATAAAATGTCTGCCCAGAACTGCGCATGAGTCAAACCTCCATTTGACGCATGTGCAGTTCTATTTTTTAGTGCGCATGCATCAAACCTCTATTTGACGCATGTGCACTAAAAAATAGAACTGCACATGCGTCAAATGGAGGCTTGACGCATGTGCAGTTCTGGGCAGACATTTTGGTTGCCCAGAAACACATTTCCAGAGGGGGGGCGGAGAGGCAACCGAACCGGTCGTCTGGGGGTTTACCACCACCCCGGCAACCCTCTCCTAATGGGTGCTACCATTTCGGGCAAACCAGTCCGAACCAGTAACAACCCATCACTGGTTAAAGGGTAATGCCTGTGGTTGTTTCCTAACTGGTCTGTGGCCACTCATACAGTCTGTTCCTTTGCTGTTCTGCTGCTATTGTTTGGTTAGATAAAGTTCAACTGCCACTTCAGCGCTCATTTGTAAACCCAATAGAAGGGGACATTATCTTGTCCCTCACCTGAGGCAGAAAAGTGTCTTGGCCTTGCCATTGGCTCCAATCTATCCACCTTGTTCTCCTATCTTTTATGGTATCCAAAGTCTATCACTTGATGGAAACACCTCACTAGCAACGTTCCCTTGTGACTGTCACCAGGGAAATGTTTGAGATTACCGTATTTATGTAGAGCAGAGTCAGAGCTGGGATCTAGTGTAGTATATTGTGGCCCAGAATGTGGTGGCAATATGGAAAATGTTAATTCTATCCCTCCGCAACTACTCAGGTGAAAATATATACAGTCAACCCTCGCATAAAGAGTGTCTCGCTTAAAGAATAACTTGCTTAAAGAGCAGAATTTTCTCTGAATGTTCGCTTCGCTTAACAAATAAAACCAACCAAAAACTCGCTTAACAAATAAATCGGGGGTCGCAATCCCCCCCCCCACAATTGGTCATTTACAATGATGTTTCGCTTAAAGAGCAAACTTGCTTAAAGAGCAATCCTGTGGAACGCATTATGCTCTTTAAGCGAGGTACAACTGTACAGAGGGTGCAAAAAGGTATACAAATGTTAAGAAAGGAAAAGACTATTAAAATTGTAACATTCAATACATACTTATAACAAAAGATGAATACAAGTCATGTTTGACTTCTGCAATTACAAGAGGCGCTGAAAGTGGTTGCCATTGGCGCCCAGACACGTCTGATTATAGCAAATTACTGCTTGAGCAATGTTGACCAAAATGTCCACTTGTGTCACTATTTCAGTTCCTTATGTAGCTGTTTTCTCCCCTACGGCAGGGGTGGCCAAACTACGGTCTACTGGCCGGATCTGACCAACGGCAACAAATAATCCAGCCCATGCTACCCTCACCCCTCCCAGAAGTGGAAGTTAAATGCACCCACACACACATGCACAAAAACTCTGCCATAAATGCACCTGGGGCTGTCGCAAATGCGTTTATGACAGCCGTGGGTGCATTTACGGCAGCGTTTTTCACATGCATGTTTTACTTCCACTTCTGGTGGGAGGAAGCACGTGACCAGCCCACTCAACCATGGGAATGGCCTGCCGCGTGAAAAGTTTGGGAATACCTGCCGTACAATATACCACATCCTTTAAGGTCGCCGATAGGTAGAAATCAATGGTGTCAAGTCAGGAGAATGTGGGGAAAACTCATACACACTTCTTCAAAATGGTCCTGCTCTCCTCAAACAACAACTGCGCTTCCACCATTTTCTTTGACTATCCTGCCTGTTGCATGGTGACGCTAGCATCATTTCTTTTCAGTGAACGTCATACTACACATTGCAACCTTAATTTGATTCAACTTCAAAAACTAAGACACAGATAACATCTCTTAAAATGTGTTTACAAATTTTGGCACCCTCTGTATTGGAAATGCAAAACCTGATGTAAAAATGCCCAGGGTGCAGGTAAAATGTTTGGGAGTTGGAAACCCATGTTGCCTTTATGGGAGACTATATGAACAAAAGAAAGGGAATTAATAGCTTTTTAAAAAAGTGAATCACTCAGTTTTAACTACTCTTGTGAACATTGGCCTGCCACTATTATAAGAGGCCAAAAAAGCAAACAGAAGAAAATGGAGCCCCACCAATGTTGCTTCTGGAAAAGGCTGTCATTAATAAAAATGCTCCTCCTTTAAAATCAACAGTGTATGCCAGGGGTGCCCAAACTACAACTCGTGGGCCAGATCCAGCCCCTGACCCCAATTCATCCGGCCTGCACCACCCTTGTCGCTCCCAGGAGTGGAAGTAAAATGCGCCCATACAGGCGAGTTTTCTTCTGGATCTTCCAGATTGCAAAGTGTGTTTTACTTCCACTTCCGGTGGGAGGAACCACGTGACCAGCCTGCTGAACCAGGGTTGTGGCCTGAAAAGTTTAGGCACCCTTGGTGTATACTATACCCCATCTTAGTCCGCTTCTTTCCACAACTCCTACATCCAGGAGATTCATAGCCTAGTAGTGAATGGCCAATGATGATAATTTTGTTAAAACCAATTTTCATGCAATTACCCTCCCCAAGGTTCCCCCACCAAACAAACGCCCACCTAGAATTTACAATTTCTTCTGTAAATACATTACTATTTAATTTCACGTCTGCCTGGCATCAGCAACTATGAGGACTGGGCTTAGGAGAGGGGAAGGGAGAGGGATGTGTCATTTTGGAACATGGAGACATTCCCAATAAGCTGCCAGGAGATGGTGGGATCTTTTTGTTTTGTTTTTACAGTAACCTGATGGCCTGCAATTTATCAGAGACGGATCTTGTCAAGGAACCTCCATGAGGTTTATCAGAGTATACCACCCCTCCTTTTTCCAGTGCCTTTACTAGCAGCATTATGTTCTGATTCTGTAGACAAAGTTGCTCATAAAGGCATAGGCGCAGGGCTGGTTGGCCTTTTGCCCTAAGTAATTTACCCCAAATGCCAGGGGTTTGGGTTTTTTTTTTTTTTTTGGAAGCACAAATCATTTTCTGATCTCTGTTTTATTTTGTAACAAGAGAACCTAAGAAAACTGCCATTTCTCCTCCCCCACCCCCCACCTACCCCGTCCCGCCTTACTATGCCAGACATAAACTAACTATGCAATGCTCTTTCCAGGAAAAGGTAGAGCAGCATTTTCCAATCTTTGGTTTTTGGACTTCAGTTCTTCTTCTTCTTCTATGTCTAGGCCAGATATGAAACTGCCAAAAATGAAGGCACCTTCTGTGAGTTCGTTCTGCAGTTCCTTTCACCTACGTAGTGTGAGGAAGAGTAGTCGGCAATACAAGGTTGTTGTTACCAGGGTACGCCCAACTGTGGTTCCAAAATACCACAACCGTTGAGGAGGATCTTCCTGTGTACCCCTGGACTTCAAATCCCAGAAGCCAATATCCAAAAGCACTGATCAGCCAATGTACTGACTTAAGCTTCTGGGAATAGAAGTCCCCCTGTGGGACGTGGACCCCATGTTGGGTACCACTGAGCTAGAGGAAAGCTTTTTGTTCAAGGCACAGGAGCACACTGGTAAAAGATGTCACACAACCACAAAAAACGACCCTTGGAGTCAGTTTACAACACATTAGTTCTCATTACTTCCTCAGGTTTCAGTTTGCACAAATGGAAACAGCTGTCATCCTAAAAAAGACGGATAAAATAAATTGATTGATTGGGACATTTTTATAGATCACTGCAAACAGAATAATAATAATAATAATAATAATAATAATAATAATAATAATAATAATAATAATAATAATAATAATAATAATAATAATAATAATAATAATAATAATAATAATAATAATAATAATAATAATAATAAAGGAAGGGATCCTTATAAAAAGTGGTTCATAGGCTGGGCTGGTGTCCTGTTGGAAAAGGTCTTTAGCAAAGTGACCCTCAATGATCTCCTCTAAGGTCCATGTTTCCTTCTAATAAAGATTTATTTCCTAGTGCCCCATAGATTTCTAGTAGTTCTAAGTAGCCACCATTTAAAATTCCAACAATACTTCAAAACTCTGGGCATGATGTAGTTAGTTGATTTATTTGCTTGTTTCACTTTAACTTTTAAAATACAATATCAAAATGTAACCCCAATGGAAAATTTGGCTCATCCCAATGGGTGGGTAAACCTTGGAAGGGGTTATAATTCAGAATTTGAATTAGAAAGAGTAGGAAAGACAATAGCTGCTTTTCTCACAGAGAAGGATAAGGTCCTTACCACCTTGATTTAGGTCAGGGGTGCCCAAACCTTTTGGGCCATGGGCCGATCATGTGGTTCAGGGAGCAGGTCACTAAGGCTCGGGGGCTGGGTGCGGCCCCTGACACCAATTCATCCGGCCCACAAAGCCCTCGTCGCTCCTGGAAGCAGAAGTAACATGCGTCCGTACTGGCACATTTTACTTCTGCTTCTATGAGCGACGAGGACTTTACGGGCCGGATGAATTGGCGTCAGGGGCCGCACCCGGCCCCCGGGCCTTAGTTTGGGCACCACTGATTTAGGTAGTAGAGTTTCAGTATGTTTGTGCTGCAAGAGTACTGGAAGGGTGAATCCATCTAATGATCTTATGTAATTTTATTTGTATTTGTATTTTAATTTAAAGTTTTAGAGACTGTATATGTGGATATAATTCCTCTATGCTGTGGACATACAGTACTACTTTGATCGATAATTATATCATGGGCTTTGTTCTCATTTGGGTTCAGACAATTGAATTCTTCCTTAATTCTTCAAGCAATTCCCACTGCTGAAAAGAACTCAGAATGTACAAGCTGTGGAATCTCATTTTATTGTATCATTATTGTTGTTTGTAATATATGTAAAAGTGCCCCCCCACACCAATATCCACAGGGTATCCATTCTGAGACCTACTGCAGATACCTGAAACCATGGATAACAGTGAGCCCTATATTTTATATTGTAGACAATGACCTCTAGTAGCTAGCTCTGGTAATGTGCCATAGAACATTTTGGCTTTGCACAACTCTATGAGTCATTCTCCTGCTTCATTTCTGTCCCCTTGGCCAAATTTTCTAACAACATTTGGTTCTGCTTTGTTCCCTACTTTTGCATTTGTACTTGTCCTTTGCTCTTCCCCATAGCTGACAGTGCTTTTCAACCTGAAAATTCATTTTGTTTCTTTTTGGACTGTCTCATCATAGCGTTTTCATGGTAAGGAAAATTCTGCATAAGGGTAGCAAAAATTAGCTTCAGTGTGACTGCTTCTTCTGCCAGTGTCATCTTCAGCTACCATTGCTACTCAGTAACTACACCTTATGTTGATGTCTCTGCTTTGGGCATTCGCTTTGAGGATTCTAAGCTCATCATGGAGTTTGGTCTTCTGATGCCATTGCTCTCTGCTTCACTGACATACTCAAGCCTCTTCACCATGTTAAGGTGTGCATCTGAGAAGGGAACAGCTAGTACTAAGCCCAGATGCTTCTTGTTGTTCAGTAGCAGTCGAATCCGACCCTTTGTGACCCCATGGACCACCGCACACCAGGCTCCTCTGTCATCTGCCATCCTCCATAGCCCACCCAGATCTACACCCACTGCGTCAATGATGCCATCTAGCCAACACATCCTCTGTCACCCCCTTCTCCTTTTGCCTTTGATCATTCCCAGCATCAGGGCCTTCTCCAGTGATTCCTCTCTTCTCATTTGGTGACCAAAATACTTGAGTTTCATCTTCAGTGTTTGTCCTTCCAAGGAGCTGCCAGGGTTGATTTCCTTTAGGATTGACTGATTTTGGTCTCCTTGCTTAGGGTAAGCCAAAACAGAAGAGTTCTGAAAAAGCCCATCTCTCCATCCAACGTGCTTTAAAAAAGAATTACCATCTGCTTTCACAGTTACGTATTTTGATCTAATTTTAAAAACAGTTGGCTTGAGTTTTTACAGTGCAGTTAGCCTGCCTTGTGCCTTTAGGAACTGTTGAGCTTCAGGCTGAAATTAATAAATATTGAAGCTATCCCAAGTGCTGTCTGCCAAACTGTATTTGGAATATGCACTGGCACACCCATTACGGTAAAGCTTTGCCTAGGCAATCTTTTGCTCGGTAAGCCACAAATCTATTCCTGAGAAGGAATTTTTCTTTTCTTTTCCAGTCCAGTGTTTAGCTAGGGCAACTTCAGGCCAAGCTCAAGGCATCTTGGAGAGGCAAATAACCTGGAATTAGCTGGATGAAGATGCCTTTCTGAAGGGCTGAAAGAGTGAGACCCACTGTTTGCTAGACGAACAGAATCTGGTGGCTGAGAATAAATGCCAACAGCAAGAATTCCTGCTCTTCCTTAAGGTGACATGCCTTATATGAAGGCCTCCAAACAGAGTTGGAAACAGAGCATCACTCCATTTTGTGGCCATGGTTTGTTCCGTTGAGCAATTGCCTCTTGCAAAGAGAAAAAGCCAACCAATGCAATCACACTTCCATACCACCCCATAGTGCTTAGTGCACTCTTTAGATGGTTCACAAATTAATTAATAATAATTTCGTGTGAGAAATTATTCTGGGTTGAAAGAAACTCCGCTCAGGGAATGCCCAAATGAGGCTCCTTTCATGTCCTCAAGAGCTGGGACAGAGACGGGCACTCAATCCATCATGCAGTACCCGGGTCTCAAACTGCCAACTTGCCAGCCTTCCAGCTAACAAGGCAAGCTTCTTAACCACTGAGACACTGCAGCCCACAAGTTAATTAGCATTTTGCCACCCACATGCTGGGTATTCATTTTACCAACCCTCGAAGGATGGAAGGCTGAATCAAACCTTGAGTCCTAGTCAGGATTGAACTCACAAACTTTTGGTTGCAGTACAGTATTTTAACCACTATGCCACCTGACATGGAGCAACTAAAGGTATTCCTCAATGGTGCCACTGTCAGCCTCCCAGTATTTTTATCCTCATGTCCAGTTATCAGAATTAAAGGTTGCAAAATTGTGATGAGACCCCCACACCATGAAGCCATGTATTTCTTGATGTATAAACTGCATCAGATACAGTATAAGCTGCTTTTTAAGCCAAATACTCTTGAGGCAAAACACAATAAAAACCTTTAAAACAATACCATAAGACGAGGCAACAATGGCCCTCCAGATATTAACAGGCTGCAAGCTCACCAGACCCATACAGCATAAGAAATGGTGATAGATGTTGGGAGTTGCAGTTTGAAACATCTGGAAGGCTGCAATAAAACCATTTGAAAATGTACTTTTAAAACGGCATAAAAATAAACCAGGTAAAAACAGCAATAGATCAGGAAAGGGGCTGAGAAGTCCAGTATGTACAGTGAGGAATCAAACTCACAACCTCTCAATCCACAGTCAGATACTTAAACCACTAAACTGTTCAGCTACCTGAGTCCATATTAGAGAACATGAGCCAGGGTGAGAAAGTTATGCACTCTCTGGGGAAGAGAGGAAGGCAGCAAATGGGTCCTAGATCAAATCAGGTTTGAATTCCCACCAAAGCTAAAATGACTAAACTGAGGCTTATGTCCTTTGGACATAACTGTGAGAAGTCAAGACCCACTGGAAAAGATGATAATCATAGAAAAAGTGAGCAACAGTGAAAAAAGTGAAGGGCCTAGCACGATTAATTCAATAAAGTTAGGTACAACTTTTCTTCTGCTTCGTCATTTGTAAGACTTCAGCAAGGCGGTTGTTGTTACATGCCATCAAGTCGTTCCCAACTTATGAATGAGCAATCTCCAAAATATTATGTTGTCAACAGCCCTGAACAACTGTTGCTTCCTTTAGGGCAGGGGTACTCAACGTTTCTAAGCCGTGGGCTGGACCATGGCCCCTCAGACAGCTGAGCGGGACAAATTGGTGGTCCCCCGCCATAAATGCTGCCATAAAACGCATCTGCAGCTGTTGCATTTATAACAGCTGTGGATGCATTTACACCTATTTTAAACATGTCCGCTTCTGGTAGTGGTGGCGATGCGGGCCACATGAAATGGTGCTGCAGGCTGGGTTCAGCCCACAGGCTGTAGGTTTTGAACCCCTGTTTTAGGGAGTCAATCCATCTTGCATTTGGTCTTCTTCTTTTCCTGGTAGCTTCAACGTTTCCCAGTATTATTGTCTATTCCACAGAATCTAGCCTTCTTATGACATTCCCTAAGTGAAACAACCTACACTCCATCATTTCCCCTTCCAAAGTTAGTTCAGGTTTGATTTGCTGTAGGACTCACTTGTTTATCTTTCTGGCAGCCCAGAATATCCACAAAGCACTTTTTCACCACCTTATTTCAAATGAATTTTCCCCGTCAGCTTTCTTTACTGCCTAGCTTTCACACTGGTACAGAGTGATTGGGAATACAAGAGTGTGCATGATCTTGATTTTGGTCTCCTGTGACACATCGTTACACTTGATAGTCTTTCCCAATTCTTTATTTGCTGCCCTTCCAAGTCTCTGCCCTCTTCTGATTGCTTGGATGCTGTCCTACCATCCCTCTTCAGACGAGGTTTCTAAAGGTTCTCGCACTGTTTTGCAAGTTGTGGTTGGAAGGAATTGATACACTGGTGCTACTGTGCCAGACTTTCCATCTTGGCTGAATCACTTTTGCCACCTTACCTAATGCCAATTGTCGGCAGTGTAGTCTCCATGGAGACAGGTATGGGCCAAACATGCTCCTTTAAGACTGTTCATTGAAACTCAGCATAGATTTCTATCCACTCCTTCTTTTTTATGTTTTCCTTTTATTTTACCAATTCTGGTATGAAGCACACCTGAACAGTCTTGATTATACTCATCATATATAAAAAAAAGCACTTGGCACATAGTCAGAGGTACCTTTCTTTCCCCTCCATACGGAAAGGAAAAAGGAACTCTGCATATACACAGAAGATCTCAGCACTGAGGTAAAAATATGTGTGGAAACGAAGAGTGGAAATCCTATCTCCTGACATGGAATTCAGCCAGCAAAGCTTCACTTGTTAAATGTATGTATTTCAGGCTTTTATAATTATATTTGTTTTCTAACCATAGAGGGGAAAGTGTTGCGGTTGTTACAGACTAGCATGGTTAAGGTATTCAGAGTTGTCATTCAAAAAGGTAACTGTTGCTGTCTGAGGTAAATGAGTGCTGCAATCCGGTGAGGATAAGTGTCCCAAATTGAGCTTGGATCCAATGGTGATGTAAGATGGCAAAATTTTCTAATTTCCTCACTTCCTGCCCCTCTTAATCTTCTCAAACATATCAGTGATTTGCATGCAGTTCCCCTTACTTCTACCTTCTGAAAGGGCTTTTCAGAGAACTTCTTCTTTCCATGTCCAGATCAAACCCTGGACTGCCAAAATTAAACCATTTTCTTGGCTTTGTCGTTGGCCAAACTTAAGTTCTCATTGGTGCATGTTTCTAGCAGTAATCGGCAGACCAGTAAATGAGCTGGATTTTTAATTTCTCCACATTCACATCAAGTGTTGTTGTCCACCAGCTGCCCCCGCTTGAGTATATTGGTCTTATATTTAGGGACTCTGACCCTCAGCCTATTCAGGGTCCTCCAAGTGACGTAGGAGAGATTGAGTTTCTCAACTATAGCCTCCTTTAATGATGTTCCTTGCCCAGTGAGCTCCTTCCTCCATCTTTTAATTTGCTTTGGCTCTTGTGTACCCTCAAGAATGTTTATTCTTGCCATAAAGCTCTTTTTGGATCTGAGCCATCAGACTTGAGGCTCATATCCGTTCAGAGGATGATGATGGCCATTCTCTTGCTTAGTTCTCTTGGCATCTGCTGTTACTTCTCTCCTGGTCTTAGGTGGAGTGATACCAACAAGAGGGTATATTTTCTCAACTGGTGTAGGTTTGAGGACACAAAGGTGGAACAGAACACATGTGGAACAGAAACCTTTCCTTTTGTCAATATATTTTCAGTTTATTTTAGAATCCAGATGTTATTTAACATGCAGTGTCCTTTGGGACAATTTCTCTCTAAAAGGACCATCTACAAGAGGTGAACCAATATCTTATAATTCATATTATTTACATTAAGAAAGGTCAGGCAAATACTTTGCAGTAATTTGTCATAGGTTACCTACTGGATGCATGGCTGAAATGTGATTTTAACTTGCATGTCAACTAGCAAAATGGCATTATACCATCCAGAAATTGTTAATCTCTTTGGGTTTTGAATGCTAAACTGTTGACATGGATCAATGGTAGAATATGGTCCAAGGTTAGGTTTAGTTCTCTGTTTCTTTAAGGAAGGTTCAAAAATCCTCAGGAATCATGCCAGAATGCAACTGAAATTGACTGGACTGGTTCAGATAGACCAGGTGTGGCCAAACTTGGTGCTCCAGGTGTTCTTGGACTTCAATTCCCAGAAACCTTGATTAGCGAGTGTGCTTGCTTAGGCTTCTGGGAATTGAAGTCCAAGAAAACCAAGGTTGGTCACCCCTGAGATAGACTTATGGTCCCACTCTCAGTACAGTATAAAACAGCTTCCTGTGTTTCTAAAATGGGCCCTGCCAAGACAAGATACACTCTACGACTGCATGGCATGAGCACAGTCTGACAGGTGCAGAATTCAGTTTTCTGAGAAACCTCAGTTTTCATTAATCTTCCCGACATGATTAATCAATTAAACAGAAACAAAGATACAACAAAATATCAAATCAGAATAAGATAAATGATTGAAGTTGTCCATTCTTGTAAGTTTCAAAGACTGCTCTGAACAGTCTTGTAGCTTTGCAATGGGAACAAGGGCCTTTAAGGAGGGGAAACTATCAAGAATCCCCCCTTTTTGCTGAATATTGCCAATCAAACCTGATTCATAGATAATATTAGGATGGTGCCCTCCAGTGGATCTGATATTGTAATGGGTCAAAAGGGTGATGGTCTATGTCAAAGGTTATAACCAGTGGTGGGATGTCAAAATTTTTACTACCCCACCGTGACGTCATCACAGTGTGGGGGGAGCTAACGTCATGATGTCATGACATGGGCGGAGCCAAATAAAAATAATAAAATAAAATAAAAATAAGCGCACACACACACACACACACACACACACACACACACACACACACACACACACACAACACAAGGACAGCAAGGAGGCCGTGCATACATGCCAAGCACTGTAGGCATGCATGCACACCAAGTGAAAAAGTAAGCTCTGAAGGTGGTTCCCCCCAAAAGCTGCTACCGGTTCTCTGGGACGCTGGGGATAGTTACTACCGGTTCTGCAGAACTGGTGAGAACCTGTTACATCCCATCACTGGTTATAACTCTGGGCACTGTATCTCAAGTGTAACTTCTATTGAACGCAGTGGGGTAAACTTGTTCAGCGCTATGCTGCACAGAGATGTGGAACATTAGTAATGTAACAACATAGCTTGTGCATACACATCAATTAATAACGCCTAAAGTGTTACAAATAGAAGTTAGGTAAAGGAAAAGGTTGCCCTTGCTTGAAATCCAGTTATATCTGACTCTAAGGTTCAGTGCTCATTTCTGTTTATAGCCGAAGAGCCAGCACTAGATGTTTACATGGTCATGTGGCAAGCATGACTAGATTCCAGAGCATGTGAAATGCTGTTAACTTTTCTGCCAAGGTTGGTCCCTATTTACCTACTTGCAATTTCTTGCTTTTGCACTGCTGGGTTGGCAGGAGCTGGGTCAGAGATGGGATGGGAGCTCACTCCGTCATGCAGTACTCAGGTCTCAAACTGCTGTCCTGTTAACCTTCCAGTTATCAAGCTCAGTGTCTTAACCACTAAGCCACTGCAGTCCCAAAATAGAAGTTACTATGCCAGATTTCTACACAAATTTAAAAACTCTAAGAGTAATGGAAATGGTGGAAGATAAACCAGGACAAGCTGAGTGCCATTTGGATAGCTGAAAGAAATCTGATAAGATTGACAGGCAAGTGGAGGAAAGTGACACAATTACATCTGGATTTCCTTATGAAGATGTGGATGCCTCAGGGACTTTCCTTTTTGCTGGGGGAGATGGTCTGTTGGAAGAAACAACCTCATGCCAGTGGAACCCCTGAAGTTGTAGCAAGTGTACGAATTGATCCCTCTACCAGTAGCTCTCTCTACCACAAGAGGATTTTCTGGCACAAAGGTAATTATGCCAGCACAACACACTTTCCCCCCTTTTGCATCTTCTACAGATGGTACATTGTTGAGCTAAAATGCTACTGTCAAACGACAGCATAAATGCACCCTTTCATCTAGGTCAGGGATTCCCAACCTTTGTGCACTGTGGGCCTGACCGTGCCCCCCAGACAGCTGAGCGGGCCGAACCATGCTCCCCAGAAGCAGATGTAAATGCGCCCGCTTCCACGTTTACGACAGTTGGAAACACATTTATGGCTGATGTAACCACATTCACGCATGTGCAGGGATGTTTCACAGCTGTTGTAAATGTGTCCACTTCCACTGCCAGGTGCGGTGGCGGCGGGCCGGATGGAATGGTATCATTCAGCCAGGTTAGCTAATTCTGCGAGACAGTCAGATAACTGTTAATTTTTCTGTGATTGGTTATTTTTATACAAACACAACTCTGGGCAGTTTACAAGTTTAAACTTAATGCACACACACATGCCAATAACTGAATAATACATTATTGTCCATTAACTTGAAGGAAGATATAAAATGAAAGTAAATAGATAAAAATAGCCACTCAGTATCTGATATGTGTGGGTGCATGTGAGATGACTTGGTAGGCACAAAGACACCAAAATATTTCCTATATCTGACTAAATAAATTAATGTTTTGCTCTACTTCTGTGTAGACTTGGCTCCTGACTATCCAATGATGATGAATCTGAGTGCTTTCCCATTTCATTCTATGGATTACACCTGACAAGAGATTATGTTTCCTCCCTTCTTTCTCTTCAGTTCGGTGAAGTTCACCGAGCTATCCCATCCCCCATCCAGCTCAGTCACTGGAGCAATAAAAAACTAGAGCAGCTTAGAGGTCTCCACGGGGTCAGAGACTCCCCGGAAGACAAAATTGGTGAGGCGGCTGCTGAATGACCTCACTGCGGGGGGCATCTCATTGTTCTTGATGTGGAACTGAGTCACACTCGCTCTTGAGGGGGGATCACAACCTAGTTCCACGCCACCAGGACAGAGACAAGCTGAAGCTCTCTGTATTTTCCTCATTGACATTCCTCCATCTCTCACTCCTACAAAACTCTACAACAGGGGCTCTCAACCTTTTAAAGCCATGGGTTGGACTACGCCCCCTCAGACAGCTGAGCAGACCGGACTAGTGGTCCCCCACCATAAATGCTGCCATAAAACACATCCACAGATGTAGTAAACGTATTTACAACAGCCGCAGGCACATTTACAGCTGTTGTAAATGCATCCACTTCTACTTCCGCTGGTGGCTGCAGCAATGATGCCAGCCGCATGAAATGGTGCCGTGGGCTCAGTCTGGCCCACGGGCCATGGTTTGAGAATCCCTGCTCTACCGTCTTGGATTAATTTTTTATCAAAGTATTATTAACATACCCTATGTGAACAAATATATGATTTAAAAAATCAGCTTAAAAGAATAAAACCATTCCAATATGCTCTTCTTCTTCAAGTGCTGTATCCTCCGAATATTGGCTATCAGTCTTCCTGGTCTTAAATCCTTGGAACAGTTCTTCTAAGGACATTCCACACCAAAATCTTCAGCCACAAAGTCCATCTACGTCTAGAGCTTCTCTTCCCCAAGATCTTCCATTGCATATAGCAAGTTGGAGCATTCTGTACAGTACTTTATGTTGTTTCTCATGATATGCCCAAACTATTGGAGTTTTATTTGTTTAATGGTCTTAAACAGTTCTTGTTCTTTATCCATCCAGTGCAGCACATCTATATTACTCACATGATCAGCCAATGATATCCTTAGCAAATGTATGTAGATCCACATTTCAAAAGCTTCAGTATTCTTTTCAGATGCTTTAGTCAATGTTGCATTAAATACCCACTGTGTTATATTAAAAAAAAGTTAAATATAGTTTGAACCAAACCAAACCCACCAAACTAAAAGATGGGCAACCAAGATGGGATTTGGTAGGTAGAGAAGGCTTTGCTCATCAGCCAGGCTTTAAGCTGGCATCAAAATAAGATCTACAGTTGGATCCTCAAGAGGAGGGCATTCCATAACTGGGGTGCTACAACCGAGAAAGAAAAACATCTCCACATTGCCACATAGGATACAGCTCCCAAAGGCAGAATATGGAAGATGTTGCCAGAGCAGTTCATGAACAGACAGATATATATGGAGAAAGAGATTCTCTTAACTTGCTGAACACTCTCCAAGGTTTGATCCAATCATTAGGTAGAAGAAGGCAGAGTGATTTGGATTTTTAACTATTAGTCATTAAACAATATCATTGTTAATTCCCTACCCCTACCCCCAATATGGCAGGAACAGAAATGTTATGGGTTATTTTTTACTGCAATTGATGGTGAGTACTATGCATCTGTACTGTAGGGGCTGCAGTGGCTCAAGTGGTTAAGACACTGAACTTGATGACTAGAAGGTCGGCGTTTGATTTCCGAGTACTGTATGACAGAGTGGGCTCTCGTCTCTGTCCCAGCTCCTAACAACCTTGCAGTTTGAAAGCAAGAAATTACAAGTAGATGTATAGGGACCACTTCGGTGGGAAGGTAAACAGTGTTCCATGCACTCCAGTGTTGAGGCATGCCTGCCACATGTCCATGGAAATGTCTGCAGACACAGACAGCGCTGGCTCTTTGGCTATAAACAGAGATAAGGACTGAACCCTAGAGTCAGATACAACTGGCTTTTGTAGTCTTATCTTTGGCGGCACAGGAGGAGGAAGGCAGGCAGAGGAACACGGAGCCCCGCTCGTTTGCTTGATCATTCCAGGCAGTGGTTCCCAACAAGGGGTACACAGCCCACTAGTGGACTTCAATTCCCAGAAGCCTAAGTCAGTACATTGGCTGATCAGTGCTTTGGGGAAATGACTTAGGCTTCTGGGAATTGAAGTCCAAAAACCAGCATTTGGGAAACACTGCCAGGCATTGCAGCTCGGCTCGGCTCTTTGGATTGGCACCCAAGGCGGGCGCCATGGTACTGGGGGCCTGGGGGGTGCCATGGGCTGAGTCCTGGTAGCCCAATGGGCCAGCTCACCACTGTGTGTTGGGCCACCTTCTGCATTTTGGCTAATTACAGATCAATTAGGTCTGCTAGCACAACTGCTTTCCTGGCTGATCTCAACCAACAGAAGAGCCAAAAATAAAATGAAAGGGCGAGAGCTGATTTATGCTGTAACCTCTCTCATCTCAGATTCACAGCCACTATATTAGCACAAAGTTACAACAGGATCTGGGTAATCCTAAGGAATTTCCAACACACAGGGTTTGAGAGGGATTTGGGTTCAGCCCAGCCCTTGCTGGCTTAGTGTCCCCCTCAGCTGGAGTTCAGCCATTTTAATTAGTTAAGACTCCATCCCTAACGTGCCAGAAATATATGGTAACATATCATGTGTACACAGAAAGAGCCTCCTCAAATATTGTGGTATTTTTGAACCGCAATCGGGCAAACCCCAGGCAACAGCAAACTTGTAGTGCTGGCTAATCTTTCTCACAGTAGGTCAGGCAAAAGGACCTGCGGAATGAATTCACCCACAGATGGCTTTGTTTTGACAGTTTAAAATCTGGCCTATACACAAAAGAAGAAAAATGTGCAGGTTTCTACTATTAATCATTCTTAGGAAAAGAGGGGGTAACTCTTGTGTTCTCCTTACAAGAAAGCATATAAAGCAGTAGTGCCCAAACTAAGGGCCTGATAACTCTGAGGACTAGTGGCCCTGGGCGGCAAAGACCACAGGGAAGGTGTTCCCCAAGCGGAATAAATCTAGTGGGGGGCATCAGCAGGTTTGCACCAGTTTGCCAGAACTGGTAGCAGTAATTCTGGCTGGCCCCACCCATCCAAGTTTTAGAAGGTCAAATAGTAAATATGAAGCTAAAGTACTTTTGACATCAAATGAGAAGAGAGGATTCACTTGAGAAAGCCTTGATGCTGGGAAATGTGGAGCGCAAAAAAAAGGGGGGGGGGACCAAAGATGAGATGGCTAGATTGTATTGTAGACACAATGGGTACAGAGCTGGGCAGGTTGAGGAGGATGGTGGAGGACAGAGGTGCCTGGAGGACAATGGTCCATAGGGTCACAAAGGGTAGGAATCGACTGTGCAACTGAACAACAACAACAAAGTCCTAATTTGGGTGCAACACAGGGCTTTCCCCCTGTCCATGCCCACCATACCACGCCCACATTGTGATAGTAAATTGTTTTGAAGCCCACCACTGAATAAATCCCACTTGAATCCATCTTAATGGAGAGCAGCAGCTCCATCAACACTGGCCTGGGGCCAATGAGGACTTTGTGTGCCAAAAAGGCTCAGGACCAGTGGTGGGCACCAGCAGGGTCGCACCAGTTCGCCAGAACCGTTAGCAGAAATTCTGGCTGGCTCCGCCCATCCAAGTTTTGAAATAAAGTAGTCCTAATTTGGGTGCAACACAGGGCTTTCCCCCTGGCCACACCCACCATACCATGCGCACAGTGTGGTAGTGAAATTTTTTGGAGCCCACCACTGCTCAGGACCAGAAAGTTATTGCAGAACTGGAAACATCTTAAAACATACCTATTCAAGGAAGATTTTTTTGAGGTTCTTCCTAGTGTAAAATAGTGTTATGTTGCCACCTATGTTACAACCTTCCACCAGGATTATTTTTAACACTGTTTAACATTTCATTGGCTCAAGTGGCTAAGATGCTGGCTGGGAGGCTGAAGGTCAGCAGTTTGATTCCCGAGTGCTGCAGGACGGAATGAGCTCCCGTCTTTGTCCCAGCTCCTGCCAACCTAGCAGTTCGAAAGCGAGAAATTGCAAGTAAATAAAAAGGGACCATTTTGGTGGAAAGGTAACAGAGTTCTGTGCGCTCCGGTGTCTAGTCATGCCTGCCACATGACCACGGGAACGTTTACAGAATCAGACAGCGCTGGCTCTTCGGCTTTGAAACAGAGATGAGCACTGAATCCTAGAGTCCGATATGACTGGCTTTTCCGCAAGGGAAACCTTTACCTTTACCTTAACATTTCATTTCCATATTGTATTTATTTCGATTTTAACATTTATGGTGTTAAAGTTATTGTACACCAGGGGCCAGCAACCCATGGCCTGCACACTAGATTTGCCCTGTGGTGCCAAATCACCTGGCCCACCACCCCAGCTCTGGTGGTGGAAGCAGCGTAAACAGCCATAAATGCAGATGCGGCTGTTGTAAATGCATTTATAACAGCCATGGATGCGTTTTATGGCTACATGAAAGCCAGTCGTATCCAACTCTAGAATTCAGTGCTCATCCCTGTTTATAGCCAAAGAGCCAGTGCTGTCTGTGTTGGAGACTTCTGATGGGTTGGTATCCTTCACCCACACATTGCTGGGATGTTGGAAAGGAGCAAAATACCATTTGGTACAATCCTTGTGTCCCAATAGTATTTTACTCCTCCAATGGCATTTTTGGTGGGGGCATCAACAGCATTCCCATTAGGGGTAGCAGGGGTGTGTGTAGATTGTAAGGTTGAATCATGGGGGAGCTGATCCACCCAATAGCTCATTGACACTAAATTAAACATTTCTTCTGGTTGGTGGGGAAGATCTGAGAAGTATAATTTTTTTCCCTTAAATCTAGTAGATCAGGGATTCTCAACCTGTGGCCAGTGGGCTGGAGGAGGCCCGCAGCACCATTTCATGTGCCCCCTGCCTCTACCACACCAGGAAGTGCCATGTTGTGGAGGAAGGGCAAAATGGCCATCTGCCCCCCCCCTGAAGCTGTATGAGGGAGTGTGACCCGACCCCCAATTTAAAAAGGTTGAGAACTCCTGTAGTAGATGATTGCTATAGCGGTATAGTGATTGTCCAGCTAAATTAAGAAAATAAACTATGCTTCCTCTGATCATTCCCAATAAGCAGAGGAATTATCCCATCCTCAGCATCTACATATGCTGGGAATGGGGTAAAAAAGAATGCCAGAAAATAGTACTCTCCACCCCACCCCACCCCAATAGGAGCTCAAAAGAACAGTGCTTTGTGGCAAGTTGGTTCAAAAGATGTAGATGCTAGAAGTAAAAAGAGGGGCAACCCATTTCAAAAATGCCTAAACAGGATAAAGGGAAGTATAGATGGACTTTTAGTCTCCCAAACAGCAGAAGAATTCCCCAAACCCAATTCCCCAAACCCACTTGCATGCCTTTTTTGCTCTCTGTATTAAGACATTACCCTCTGCTTTCAATGAGCCTGGGATAGCCCTGGGCCACAAAAAGATTAAGTTAGAGTTTTAATTATAGGCTATCTATATCATCTGTTTTTGGCCCTTGATAATAGGAAATGAATATGTGACTATCATGATAGTTCTATTGTCCCAAGAGCCTTCTATTAGAAAGAAAAAAAGGCCAGTACTGTACAGTACTGTAGTGCTAAGAAATAGCCTTGTGCCTGGAGCTAGCTAGCTATTAAAATATATTACACTATGTTTTAAACAGTTGCTAATCATTGGCATAATTATCCCTCTTTCTTTTAAAAGTAGTTATGATGGATGGATGGATGGAATGAAGGAATGAAAAAAGGGGTGAGCAAGACAGGGAGGGCAGAAAGACATCATGTAGTTCTTAAAGGCTTCTGTGTACCTAGCAAGATTTCCTTCGTCTTCTTCATGTGCCATATCCACTTCTGAATATTGGCTATCCTCATGGGGAACAAATTGTCCCGGGAGCAATATAATGCAGTGGCCTTCCATTTGCCTGCTGCATTGCAGCATGACACCCATACCACTGATCCAGTTCCGTGAGTCACTTTCTGGTCCTGAGCCCTTTTGGCACACAAATTCCACCTCAGCTCCAGCCAGTATTGATGAAGCTGCTGCCCGCCCTCCATCAAGATGGATTCAAGTAGGATTTACTGCACTTGGGGACCATCACCCTTCCCTGTGGACTTTGCAACTGGCTTGGGGTTTTTAAGCAAAGTCTTGGAGTTACCTCATCAATAAGCTACACCTGTGCTGTTCCAATTGCTGTTCCAATTGGAGAACCCTTAAGGAGGTACAGCTGTTTTACATTTACATTAAGGCATATTATCCTAGAAAACTGGTACGATGACCATATCCATCTTGCAACATGGTGCTGCCCAGGCACTTATACTAACAGGTAAGTGATGGGTTTGTGTTTGGGGTGGGTGGGTTGATTTGTGTTTGGGGTGGGTTGATTTGTGTTTGGGGTGGGTGGATGCATTTTAATGTAATTTTTATTTTATTTTATTTTATTTATTTATTTATTTATTTTATTTACGGGTTTGTGTCATGGGTGGGTGGGTTGAGGTGTGTGTGTGCTTATTTTTATTTATTTTTTATTATTTTTAAAAAAAATTTCTTTGGCCCCAACCATGACATCATGATGTCATGACGTCAGCTCCGCCCACACTGTGATGACATCACGGTGGGGTAGTAATTTTTTTTTGACATCCCACCCCTGCATACCAAGATAACCTGGCCAGACTACCAAAATCAGAAACTCTAATTTAAAAACAACAACAGCATTTCCATTCTTGAAATGTAAAGTTTCAGAGCAAAAAGTCTCAGCAATATGCTGGATTCGCAAACTGTCCCTAAAACAATTTATATCCAGTTTGCTCTCCGCTAGCTTGGAATCACTATCAAACACTTATATCGCCTGCTGGGCTTGCTAGACTTGGTGACTATCCATATCCAGTTTAAAAAACACCACAAAAACAAAAACCTGTCATTGTTTCCCCTTTGGCTGGCACATCAGCCAGAGTTGCCGCAATTGTTCCTGTTGTTCTCGCCTCTCTTTTCTCAGAAGGAAAGAAGGACACGGTGTCTTTCAGAACCAGCTGTGCATCGAGAGCCAGAGGCAGGCAATCCAAGCTCCCAGTCTAAATAATCATCGAGGGCCTGGAAAACAGAAACTGTGATTAGGTTGGTTAGTTGCTTGCTGAAGGAATATAAAGGGGTGGGTGGTTTAACATGGTCTACATTACAGAGAGGACAACCAGAAACTGATCTACGGAGACTCCATATTGCTACAGTACTCTAGTTCTTAGCTAGCAGCAGGGATACTCAGAAAGAACCTCCTCAAAGATTGCTGGCTCATCTTTCTCACACTAGGTCAGGCGAAAGGAACTGCTGAATGAACTCAAAAATTTGTTTTCTCCTCTGCTAGTTAAGTATTCTTCTGGTATAGTTATGTAGCAAGGAAGGCCATCAATATATAATGACACTGGATTATGCCCAGATTTAATCTGTTCTTTACCAGGTATCCTAATTAAAATAAGTGACTGCAGTGGTTTAGTGGTTATGATGCTGAATTTGACAACTGGAAGGTCGGCTTGTCGAGACTCCAGTGCTGCATGACAGGGTGAACTCCTGCCTCTGTCCTAACTCCTGCCAACCTAGCAGTTCAAAAACAAGAAATTGCAAGTAGATAAATAGGGACCACTTCGGTGGGAAGGTAAACAGCGTTCCGTGTGCTCCAGTGTCCAGGCATGCTTGCCAAATGTCCACAGAAACATCTGCAGACTCAGATAGCGCTGGCTCTTTGGCTATAAATAAAAAATGGATCATATTTCCTCAGCCTTGACAGGCCGGAACTGATCACCTGTTCCCTACCTCATCAGATGCAAGGTGTTAGTGTCACTATATAAGGCCCTATATGGGTTGGGACCTTGTTACCTGTCGGGTCTTTTCTCCCTCAAAACAACTCCCTCCATCACTCATTCATCACAATCTACGCAGCTCAAGGTGCCGACCCCAAGGATGGCTAGAAAGTCTATAACTAGAAACAGAGCCTTCTCGGTGGTGGCACCAACCCTTTAGAATGCACTACTGGTGGAGCTGCACCAGGCCCCATCCCTGGACATCTTTAAAAAACAACTTAAAACTTTTCTATTCAAGGAAGCCTTTAAGAATATTACACCACAGATGCCAGGTATTTTATTTTATTTTTACTATTTGATCCACTGTATATACTCGAGTATAAGCCTAGTTTTTCAGTCCTAAAAATGAAGTCAAAAAAGTGGACTCAGCTTATACTCGGGTCACTGAGTGCGATGGAAAAGGGCAGTGGCAGCTAATAGCCTTCACCACCCACTTCTCCTGTCCTGCCGTCGGCACATCTCAATCGGCATGGAGAAAACTCCTTTCTGCCGCATCTTATTTTCATGTACCATATCTTGATTATTGAAACTCACTAACCAGCTGCTGCATTTGCCACCCTCGGCTTATATTAGGGTCAATCTATTTTCCTGGTTTTTCAGGTCAAAATTAGGTATCTTGGCTTATATTCGGGTCAGCTTATACTCGAGTATATATGGTCGCCCTTTTTTGGTAGGAGTTATTTTGTTATTTGTACAAGTGGGAAATATCCCAGATGGCCGGTATAAAAATGCAATTATATATACAGTACAGTATATATGCTCCAGAGAGAGTGGATATCCTAGGCCAGTGATGGTGAACCTTTTAAAGAGTGAGTGCCCAAACAGAAGGGCGGATGGGGAAATTCTGTGCCGGGGGGAGGGAGGAAGCACTCCCATTGGGCTGCCGGGCAGAGGGGTGGGGTGAACTCTGTGCTGGAGTAATGGCGCGATGGTGCGTGTCCCCACAGAGAGGACTATGAGTCAGGGCCATAGCCTTCTAGATGTGGGTGGGCAAATATTTTTTCAGGATGGGCAACATTGTCATATATATATGTCATAATATATAAGTAGCCAGGAGTTTGAGGGTGGGCAAACTGCTAACTCAGGATGGGCGATGCTCACCCTGGCTGCCCACTGGCTACAGCCCTGCTCTGAGTGCCCCATCTGGCACACCTGCCATAGGTTTGCCACCATTGTCCTAGGCCCTCACAGGCAGATCAGAGAGATAGAAAACGTGGCCCTGTAGATGCTCTTAGGCTGAAAGTCCCATCATCCCTCTCCGATAACAATGTTGGCGAAGTTTGATGAGAAGTGTGGTATGACATCTGGCAGGTAATACCATCCCCAACCTGCTACTGGTCCCACCAATATGACTTTGATATACCCAGTTTGCTGTTATTGTGGGCATTTAATTTTGTTAGTTATTAATCATTTGACAAACGTAGAAGACAGATCAGAAGAGTGTGTGTGAGAGATCTGTGACACTGACTCCTTTCCTCGACCCGGTTGTGCCTGGGATTTGTTCAGAAGAATACAAGGTTACCATATATTTACCCTATATAACTGCAGGGGGAAAAGCAACCCTTTGAATTTTCCCCTCTTTCCTTTCCCCTATAGAGTTTTTGTCTCCAACCTCTTTCCCTGTCAAGTACAAGCATTTTTTGGTTCATTTCCAATAATAAAAGGAAGGATATCAAACAATTGGGTGGGGTCTGCTTAACTTACATTCCTGCTGGAGGGGTTCTCTTCCCCAGGGTACCTGCTCAGGTAAGGTCTCTGGAATTCCTGGCCTGTATCCAGTCTGTTCACCTGAAGCTAAACTTGTGGTTTTTTATTTTTCCGAACATATCTGTGAATGGGTGTGGAATATCATTTCCGGTTTTGCTCCTGGCAAGCTTGCTTCACCTTTGACAACTACATGGCAGCTGGAAATTCCTCAGCAGAACTATTCGTGGCACGGAAAACAAAACCTTTGCCTGGTGGATTTCTGTCTGATTGTGCAGTGCTAAAGGCACAGAAACCTTGGGTTTGACAAAATTGGTCTCTTAAAAAGGGCACTGTTGTTCAGATTCCCCCCCCCCCATCCCTGCACGTGGTGTGATAGAAATATCACACCAGCTGATGATCCCAAGTTCCTGTCCAGCTAGCACAAAGGAAGTATTATCACCAGTTCTTTTGGGTGGGTGGGTGGGATAGGGCTCCTGGTTTTTAAACAACAAAAAGTCCAGGTCAGCAGCATCCTTAAGATATCAGAGGGTTGAGGCAAGAAAATAGTAGGATTGAGCAGAGTTACTTGAGGGCAACTGATCATGGAAATAGTTATGAGGGGCTTCTGGAAATAGATAGATAGATAGATAGATAGATAGATAGATAGATAGATAGATAGATAGATAGATAGATAGATAGATAGATAGATGAAATAATAACCCTAATGGATTCATTAATAGTGCTGGTTGGAGAAAAGAGTAGCAAGTGAACTAGAAAAAGAGTAGATGTGTTATCATGGCAGGTACTATATGTAAGAGTGCGATCAGACAGTGTTTTATTTTGTGTTTTGGGCTGCCTTTGACCTAGCAGTTCGAAAGCAAGAAGTTGCAAGTAGATAAATAGGGACCACTTCGGTGGGAAAGTAAACAGCGTTCCATGCTCTCCGGTGTCTAGTCATGCCTGCCACATGACCACGGAAACGTCTGCAGAAGCAGACAGCGCTGGCTCTTCGGCTTAGAAACAGAGATGAGCACTGAATCCTAGAGTTGGATATGACTGGCTTTCAAGCAAGGGAAACCTTTTTGACATGGTCACCAGGACTGCAGTGGTTTAGTGGTTAAGATGCTGAACTTGATGACTGAAAGGTCAGCAATTCAGCAGTTCAAGACCCAAGTGCTGAATGATGGGAGTGAGCATCGTTCTCTGTCCCAGCTCCTGCCAACCTAGCAGTTTGAAAGAAAGAAATTGCAAGTAGATAAAAAGGTACCACTTCAGTGGGAAGGTAAACAGCATTCTGTGCACTCTGGTGTTTAGTCATGCCTGCCACATGCCCAGAGAAATGTTTGCAGATACTGATAGTAATGGCTTTTTGGCTGTAAACAGAGATGAGCACTGAACCCTAGAGTCGGATATGATTGGTTTTCAAGTAAGGACAACCTTTACCTGACATGGTTAGAATCAATCTGTTTTCTAGTAATTACATGACATACAGGCAATTGCAAACTGGCCAGACTCTTTGCAATGGCTAGTCACACCTTTTTGGATCACTGAGTGGGGCTACTGTTTTTAGCATGGATAAGATTGCTCTGTTTGAGTGAAGTTTTTTGGCATTTTCTATATCAAAGCAGACTGATGGGTATTTCATGTCAATTGGCAGGAAGCAAATTTAGCAGTACTGTATGTCGCTTCCCAATACATTTGTTCATATACTGTATTGTTGGAATGGAGAAATGAGAGAAGATTCAGAGGGATGTAGTCCAGAAGGCAGAGGAGGATTTCTTCCCTGCTTTTTCTTAGAATTCCACACTGTGTCAGTTGAGTGACAACCCAAAGTAGCACTATGCTGCAAGCAAGCAACCAAAGCTCCCTCCCCCACCTACAGTTGTCATAATGCTCTCCCACAAAACCAGGACAGAAGTATGCTTGACAAAAATGGGCAGGTTATCTACAAAATTGCCTTTTAAAAAACAAACTTAATATAATGACAGCTATAAAACACATTCACATTAAATATATCAATATATAAATGAATTTATTTACAACAGTTAATTCTTACCATAAGACGATTTGTTGTACTTCTGAGAAGTTGCGCTGCGGTCAACTCTTAACGTCCTCAGTTCCAGGAAACACACTGGTCACACTTATAGGGAAGTGGTGTTAGGTGAGGACATTAAGATTTGTCTCCAGGTATACTCCAACTCCAGTGTGGAAGGAAATGGTTCGTTTCATGGTGAGAGTTCAAATTTATTTCAATGGTGTGTTATGATACACAATCAGTAAGTTTTAAAAATCCGAGACTTTAACATGATTTTTATTGAACTGGCCAGGACAATTTTTCTGACCTTGAATCTGGGACAATCCCGGTTTTCCAGGCCGTATGGCAACCCTACTCCCACCCCATCCCCATCTCATCTCTTTCCCTCTTTCTCTTTCCCTCTTGGAATCAGCCCTACATCACTTCAGTAGAAGGCATTCACACTACTCCTATCTACATTTAGTTAATCACCCCAAGATACTTTTGTGAAGAGCAAGACTTAGGATAGCTATTCACACACCACCACCCCAAAAAAAGAATTAATGCGTAAGTAAGTAAGTAAGTAAGTAAGTAAGTAAGTAAGTAAGTAAGTAAGTAAGTAAGTAAGTAAGTAAGTAAGTAAGTAAGTAAGTAAGTAAGTAAGTAAGTAAGTAAGTAAGTAAGTAGGACACTGATTTGTATGAATTGCATAGCCTGGTGCAAAATTATAAATGAGTTTTATAGCTTAAATAGGGTTAAGATGTATTGCTTTCCTAGCTGAAATACTGTACTGTGAAAATAATATGGACTGCTGGTTTGAAACCGTTACAAGGCAGAAGATGGTGCTACTGGGGATCAAACCAATATTTGCTGTTCCTGGACATCAGCAGCAGCACTACATCAAGTGGCTGAACAGAGGTACTACAAAACACTGTGAGCTTCCTATATGGTGTAACTCAGGCTTTCTCAAGGTTTTCGGGGCACGGGCATGGCCACGTCTTCTGGACTGCTGATCGGGCCAGTCATGTGGTTCCTCCCACCTGGAAACATAAGTAAAATTTGGGCTGGGCATGAACAGAACATTCTGCGCATGCACAGAACATGTTTTAATTCCGCTTCCAGGATTGGCAAGGGCATCAGGGGCTGGATGAATTGGTGTTGGGAGCAGACCGTAGTTTGAGAATGCCTGGTGTAACTGGTCAAATGAGCCTTGCTGACTTATCCTTCTATCAGTTAGTCTGAAATAAAAAATAATAATAAGGTTTATCCTTGAAAGTTTCGTGCCATGGGCTAGTCACATGGTTGAGTGGGTCAGTCATGTGGTTTTACACTGTTGTAAAACGTGTCTGCAGCTCCCGTAAACATGTTTACTACAGTCACGGGCGAATTTATGTCAGCGTTTGTGCAGGCGAGGGTGTGTTTTACTTTAGCTTCTGGTTGTGGTGTGCGCGGCATGGGCCGGATGATTTGGTGCCATAGGCCGGGGCTGGCCCATGGGCTGTCGTTTGGCCACCACTGGTTTAAAACTTCAAAACTGCTCTATCCCTTTAGCCAGATGATCAAACCAGTCCATTAAAAGATTCATATCTTGACATCACAACAATCTTGTGTTCTGTAGCACATGGCCACCATCGATCACTGCTGTTGAAGGAAAGTGGGGCACCATGGTGCTATTACTTCTTGACAGACCTGTGGAGAAAAAAGGAGGAACTATTGAGGATAGTTACCATATGCATTTACTGTGGTCTCTAATCACCCAGAACTAAGGAGCAGGCATTTTCTGACTTCCTATTTGTATACTTCATCTTGCATTGCTTCAAGGCACAGAGGTGGTTAAGAAGCTCACCTTGTTAGCTGGAAGGCTGGCAAGTTGGCAGTTTGAGACCCGGGTACTGCATGATGGATTGAGCACCTGTCTCTGTTCCAGCTCTTGGGGACATGAAAGGAGCCTCATTTGGGCATTCCCTGAGCAGAGTTTCTCCAGCAAAAACCCAGAATAATTTCTGATACAAAATTATTATTATTAATGGAATGGTGCCCTGAATTCAGTCAGCCTTCTTAACTATGCAACTAATTATACACCCAATTAAATTGTGGAACATTACTTTTAAAAAAGTAATTATAAAATAACTTATGTTTCTCATTTGTTTTTACTGTACAGTGAAACCTCGCATAAAGAGTGTTTCACTTAAAGAGTAACTCGCTTAAAGAGCAGAATTTTCTCTGAATGTTAGCTTTGCTTAACAAATAAAACCAACCAAAAACTCACTTAACAAATAAATTGGGGTTTGCAATCCCCCCCACAATTGGTCATTTACAATGGTGTTTCACTTAAAGAGCAAACTTGCTTAAAGAGCAATCCTGTGGAACACATTATGCTCTTTAAGTGAGGTACAACTGTACTTTTAATTTAACAGAAATTTTTACTAATTTTTATGACTGCAACAGCCAAACATCTGTTAATTATCCTGAAAAACTATGTTTTAGGACTGACAAGTGACTAAAATTGTATTGTTATACAGCTGAGCATATTACCTATTGTTATGTGACTTTAAAAAATAACCACATTGACCTCAAATTCCCTCCATAGCTTACAAGTGATGTCATTACTTTTCATGAGTTGTTTTCAAGACCTACGCCTACCTATAGAACTAGTGTGACCTGTCACAAGTAATTATCCTTAATCTTGTTATATGCTGTCAAGTTGGAACCAACTAAAGCGACCCTAATAGGGCTTTTAAGATAAGTAAGATATTTAAAGAATGGTTTTTATCAGGGCCATTGAATTTCCTTGACTAAATGTGGATTTGAACCCAGGCCCCCTGAGTCTTAGTTTGTTACTCATCCAATATACCACACTGAGTGTCTGTTCCTAAAGTTGATCCTCCACAATCCCTGACAACTATCTGTTCCATTTTCTACAAATCCAAACACAGTTACAGTACTTCTTTGCCTTTGCTTTTATAACTTTAAATGCAGCCTGAAGGCAGCAATATTGGAAGCAAACCTTCTGGCAAGCTGCGATGGCAGATGTAGTACCTGCTCAGTTTCTGTTGGCAGGCAACTGTGCCAAAAAAGAGGTGCAAGGACAGACAAAGGGGAGAGGAGAGCAAAAATCCTATTTACAAGGGTCCAAACAGCCTTCTCCATGATTTGGCACCCTCCAAACAGTTATGTGAACTGGGGCAGATGGGAACTATAGTCCAAAATATTTGGAGGTTGTGAGGTTGCAAGCAAGAGCAAGAGGTTCCCAGATCTCCTCGCTTATTTGTTTCCAGATTGCTGTGGTTCCTTGGGACTACGATGGCTTAATGGTTAAGATGCTGAGCTTGATGACCGGAAGGTCGGCAGATTGGTAGTTTGAGACCCGTGTGCTGTGTGACGGAGTGAGCTCCCAGCTCTGTGGAAACGCCTGCCAACCTAGCAGTTTGAAAGCAAGAAATTTCAAGTAGATAAATAGGTACGGCTTCAGCAGGAAAGGTAATAGTGTTCCGCGCACTGTGGAGTCTAGTCATGCCTGCCCATAAAATTGTGTCTTATAAAAGATTAGCACCACCCCCTAGACCACAGAAACAACTGCAGACGCAGCCTGCACTGGCTTTATGGCTGTAAACAAAGATGAGCACCGCCCCTTAGACTCAAGTCAGACACAACCGGCTTTCGAACAAGGGAGACCGCTATCTTTATCTTTCACAATGTAATTTACAGCACAGGTGATAAATATGAGGCTCTTAAGAGGAAAATGTATTACAATTCCTATCAGCCCTAAGCAGTGTAGCCAATAGCAAGGGGCCATGGGGACAGTGGTGGGATGTCAAAAATTTTACTACCCCACAGTGATGTCATCACAGTGTGGGCGGAGCTAACATCATGATGTCATTATGTGGGTGGGGCCAAAGAAAATAAATAAATAAAAATAAGCGCACACACACACACAAACACATCCAAAGGTGAGTCACTTACCCTGGGGAGCAGGCTATAGGGAGCTTCAGGCTAGCAGCTTCTCTTCCTCCTCCCCGCTTGGGAGGACAGCAAGGAGGCCGTGCATGCGCGCCAAGCACTGTAGGCGTGCATGCACACCAAGTGCTTGGAGCGCATGCACAGTGGGGGAAGTAGTGAAAAGGTAAGACCCGAAGGTGGTTCCCCCCAAAAGCTGCTACCGGTTCTCTGGGACACTGGGAAAAGTTACTACCGGTTCTGGTGAACTGGTGAGAACCTGTTATATCCCATCGCTGCATGGGGAGCTACAATTCAACAACCCTGGTCATACACTGCTCATTACTGGTTGCAGGATTAAAAATAAGACAGAACACTATTGCTAGTTATGTCAATGGCAGCTGACCATTTTCATAAAGCAGGGGAAAGAGAAAGGAATAAAGTACATGTGTAAGAAACAGTATGCATAAAAAACATCTCAGCTGTGCACGGTTGCGACATTAGAATAAACAGACGAGAGAAAAACAGAAATGCAATATAGGCAGATGATGATCATATGACCAGTGTGTGTAGTTAGTTTACAATCTAAGACATTGATGGCGAACCTTTTGGAGACTGAGTGCCCAAACTGCAACTCCCAACCCATGTATTTTTCGCAAAGTGCCAACATGGCAACACGGGAGGGAGCAAGCGCTCCCTTTGGGCTGCTGGGCAGAGGGGCGGGGTGAACACTGTGCTGGGGGAGGGAGGGATTGGGCTGTTGGGCAGAGGGTGGGGCTAAATATGTGCTGGGGGAGGGAGGAAGCACTCCCATTGGGCTTCTGGGCAGAGGGGAGGGGCAAACTCTGTGTTGGGGTGATTTATTTATTTATTTATTAAGTCACACTTCTATGCTGCCCTCCTCACGAATGACTCAGGGTGGTGAACAACAGTTGAAAACACAATCAACAATAAAACCAATAATAAAATACCCACCCAATACCCACTCTGAATGCCCCCTCTGGCATGCATGCCATAGGTTTGCCACCACTGATCTAGGGGTTTACTTCTTATGGGCATAGTCAAGGCTCTCCGCTCCCTCTTCTTATGGTTCTTCACCTTTAAACTGCATGATGCTTTCAAGTACAGTAGCACTCATGACCAGCCTGGCTGGCTTTGAAAAGAGAGATGGCAGATGCAACACCAATTTAAGCTGCTTAGCGGTGCCTATGAGATTGATGAATTTTTACTCTGAGGACAAGCTGGGGCTCTTCAAAGAGTAAAACCACTAAACTGGTAACCAGAGCATTCAGCAACACAGCAAATCCATCCATTAGTGACTGAACACTTGG
The DNA here is from genome assembly GCA_030440675.1 of Furcifer pardalis. Classification (NCBI taxonomy): domain Eukaryota; kingdom Metazoa; phylum Chordata; class Lepidosauria; order Squamata; family Chamaeleonidae; genus Furcifer; species Furcifer pardalis. The sequence continues at coordinate 28,536,105 of CP126897.1, forward strand.
TTGTTTTGTGCCATCAAACTGGAATTGACTTAAAGTGATCTTAGTAGCCTAAATAATCAAAGCACATTTTGATACAACCAAATTACTCCCCAGAGCAGAGGCAGCTGTTTGTGTCTGTGGATGAGTTACTACTGCTCTGATTTTGTGCACTTCCTACCACGAGGCATGTCCACAGCATGCTGACTCTATGGCTTTGACTCAGTGGTGGGCAGCAAAAATTGTCGCTACCACACTGTGGGTAGAGCCTACATCATGGGGAGAGCCTACGTCATGGGCGGAGCCTACGTCATGGGCGATCTAGTCATGCCTGACATATGGCCCATGTATACATCTGCAAACACAGGCAGCACTGGCTCTTTGGCTGTAAATGGAGATGAGCACTGCACCCTAGAGTCAGATATAACTGGCTTTTGAGCAAGGGATGCCTTGAACCACTTGCAGGGACAAAACCTGACATCAAATTTGAATACCAATCAGGGATCTTCTGTTATTAGGTAAAGGTTGCCCTTGCTCGAAAGCCAGTCGTTACCAACTCTAGGGTTCAGTGCTCATCTCTGTTTATAGCCAAAGAGCCAGTGGATCCAGTTGATCCACAAAAGCTCACATTAAAATACAGCACTTAGCCTTTAAGGTGCCATGTTTTTGTTTTGTTTACTCACTGATATGCTTACACAGAATAAAACTTTTTAAATGGTAGCTGTGTTAGTCTGGGCAGGGCAGGGAGGTGGGCATTGCCACCCAATTTCACTACCAACCCTGAAGGCCACCCAATTTTGCCACCCCACTGCTCAAAGACTATCCAATTTTACTCCCTCCCCCCACCCGCCGGGGTGGTGGTGCGAACCTGTTACTGCCCACCACTGCTTTGACTCCTCTGCAAGTGAGTACTATACACTTTAAAAATAGAAACACTGACCACAAAAACTCACAGATTACTGGTCTATATCACACCACCAGGGACTGCAGTGGCTCAGTAGTTAAAACACTGGACTTGATTATTGGAAGGTCACCAGGTCAGCAGTTTGAGACCTGAGTGCTGCACGACGGAATGAGCTCCTGTCTCTGCCCCAGCTCCTGTCACCTCTCAAGGCAATTGGTTTCACAGTTGTGCTGTTTTTCCTGATATTCAACCTGATTCTGGCTTCCTATAGTTTGAGTCCATTATTATGCATCCTGCATTCTAGGATGATGGAGAACACATCCTTCCTTTCCTCTTTATGATTATCTTTCAAGTATTTGAAGAGTGTTATCATATCCCCCCCTTTTTTCTCTCTCTTAAGGCTAAACAGTTCCTTCAGTCTTATTTCATATGGCTTGGTTACCAGTCTTCTGTTCATCCTTGGTTCTGGTCACTCCCATTAGTTGTTCAGTTTGAAAACAAGAGATTATCTTTCTAGGTTGTAAAAAATTTCTCTCCAGAGAAACTAGGCCAGTGATGGCGAACCTATGGCACATGTGCCAGAGGTGGCACGTGGAGCCCTTTCTGTGGGCACCCGTGCAGTCAACCCAGGACAGTTTGTCTCGCCCCTCTGCCCAGCAGCCCAATGGGAGAGGTTCCTCCCTCACCCCAGCACAGAGTTCACCCGGCCCCTCTGCCCAGCAGCCCAATGAGAGTGCTTCCTCCCTCCCCTGTTGCCATGTTGGCACTTTGCAATAAATAAGTGGGTCTGGGGCTGCAGTTTGGGCACTCGGTCTCTAAAAGGTTGGCCATCTCTGAACTAGGCTGTCCTCTTCCTGTTGTCATTCCACTGACTGCTCAGAAAAAGCCTTTTCATTTATTATTACTGTTGCTGTCACAGATCTGACTTATGATGATCTTTTTTGGGGGGGGGGATTCAAGATACATGAAATGTCCAAGCAGTGGCCATGTGTGCTCTTGAACCTAGGTCTCCTGAATTCTAGTATATCACTCTGTCTGCAACATCATACTGAATTTGCTGTTATTGTTTGTCTCCCCCCCTCCCCAAACAGGTGTGTCTTAAAATTACTTTTAAATTTTGTTGCCTCTTAATGCTATAATTTACATGTGTTTTAAAATGCCAGTCTTTAGTATACTTTTATCTGTACCTGCATTTTTAATACTGTATGTACCTTGCAGCTCCCCAGTGGATTAGCGGTTAAGGTGCTGAGTTGGAGACTGGAAGGTGGGGTTTCAATACCCAAGAGCTGCACTTGGGGACATGAAAGGAGCCTCATTTGGGCATCCTCTGAGTAGAGTTTCTCCAGCAAAAATCCTTTCACTCCAGAATAATTTCTGACATGAGATTATGTACTGGTACTTTAGCTACCTTGTATCCTAATGCTGCGAGCAAAATGGAGATGAAAATATAAACCAGGAAAGTAAACAAGTACAGTACTGTATCACAGTCCTGGTATGTGCACTCAAATCATCTCTGAGTTATGGTGACTTACTGAATGATAAATAATGAGATAAGAAAGCAAGCAAGTTAAAAGGTGTGTGTGTGTGTGTGTGTGTGTGTGAGAGAGAGAGAGAGAGAGAGAGAGAGAGAGAAATCCCTGATAATTATGAGAGGACATAAATTAAAATATTTCCCCAAGTTTCTAAAGATGTTTAATCCACTGTTGAAAGGAATGGTATAGCCTTAGACTGTTAAATGGCTATACCAGAATAAACCCACTAAAATTGAGATCTTATACTGGTACTGGGCAGAAAAACACAATTCACTCAGTGGTCCTCACTTCATAGCAGGTGATGTGGGATACACAGAAAGAGCCTATTCGAAGAATGTGGTACAGTACTGTATTTTTGAACCACAATCGGGTGGCAACAGTGGTGGGATGTCAAAATTTTTACTACCCCACCGTGATGGCATCACAGTGTGGGCGGAGCTAACATCATGATGTCATGATGTTGTGGGCGGGGCCAAAGACAAAAATTACAAAATAATAAAAATGAATAAAAATAAGCACACACACACACACACACACACACACACACACACACACCCCTCAGGCCTTTTTAGGAACTGTGGTAGTACATCAATATAGGTAAAGGTATTAAATACACATTAAAATACACACAGACACACCACATCCAAAGGTCCACTTACCTTGGGAGCAGGCTATAGGGAGCTTCAGGCTAGTAGCTTCTCTTCCTCCTCCCTGCTTGGGAGGACAGCAAGGAGGCTGTGTATACGCGCCAAGCACTGTAGGCGTGCATGCACACCAAGTGCTTGGCACGCATGCGCAGTGTGGGAACCAGTGAAATGGTAAGCCCCGAAGGTGGTTCCCCCCAAAAGATGCTACCCGTTCTCCAGGACACTGGGAAAAGTTACTACCGGTTCTGGCGAACTGGTGAGAACCTGTTACATCCCATCACTGGGTGGCAACCTTGTGTCGGCTAATCTTTCTCACACTAGGCCAGGCGAAAGGAGCTACGAAATGAATTCACCAAAAAGTTTGCTTCCTTTTGGCAGTTTCACATCTGGTGTGGATACGGAAGCAGCAGGTGTTAAAAGTGACATCTCCCAATAGAACTACAACTCCCAGAAGGCTTTTCGGCTTAGTTCTTCGTCCCAACCAATCCGGCCGAGGTTCTTTACAGGGTACAAAGATGGCGGAACCCAGGAAGTAAGAGAAGTGTGTTTCTTTGTACAGGGACAAGAGTTGGTAAGTGTGTTGAGCGTGTATTTTCCCCCTTTAACAGTCCAAAATAGGAACCCAGAGAGTTAATAGCTATATATACTGAGAAACCAAGGGTTTCCTACCGACCTTTGTTTATCAATGTTGCCTTGCTTAGGGGAAAAGCTGTAATTAACCTCTTATTCACGTGGCCTGCTGATACGTTTCAAATTGTTATTTCCAGTGTATTTCTGTATCTGTCTATTTAAAATTAAATTGACATTCTGACGTATGTGTGTATAAGGAATGCACACTCAGGACGTCTTTTGTGTCAGACAAAAACTAACGTGTGTTGTGATTCTCGATGTTTGATCCTTCTTCAGGGAAAAGTGTTTTTCTGATTGGTCCAAAGTTTGCCAGTCTAGCATTTATTGCAGGAATATCAGCAACAATAACATGGATTAATCCAACACCAGCAGTGGGCTAGAAAACATTCAACTCATGTCTTAGTCTAGGTCGGATCTTACTTGGATCAAATCTTTATAAAGTACTGTATCAAAGTATTTGACTTCATAACTCAACTTCACAGAAGGCATAAAAGAAGTTGTCTGTTCAGGAATGTGGAGGAGGAACTTTAAATCACTTCTCTTTTTATTCAGTTAATTGGACATTAACCGTGGCACACACTAAGCTCTGTTTATTTGAGCCTCATGCGATGGTGGGATTCAGCAGGTTTGTATTTGTATTTGTATTTGTATTTTCGACTTATATGCCGCCCCACTCGCATAGCGACTCTGGGCGGCTTACAGAAGAAACAGTTACAGTACATAGCACATTCATAGCATAAAAACAGTTACAAATATTACAAATATAACATATACAGTATATATATCTCCAATAACAATTGCAATTACAAAACATCAGGACATCAAGATGCAGGTTCGCCCCAGTTTGCCAGAACTGGTAGCAGAAATTTCGACTGGCCCGACCCATCCAAGTTTTGAAATAAAGTAGACCTAATCTGGGTGCAACACAGGGCTTTTCCCCTGACCACACCCACCATACCATGCCCACATAGTAGGTAGTAAAAAACTTGAATCCCACCACTGGCCTCATGGTATAGGAAAGCAGAAAATACAAATTATGTTTGCAGTCCTGTGCCCATGCATTTGGATTGTCAGTGTTTTTTAATTTAGGATTATCACTGAGAATGATACACGGTCTGAGGTTCTGAAAATGTTTTAAGTATACTGTATATATGAATATACAGTTGTACCTCGCTTAAAGAGCATACTGCGTTCCACAGGATTGCTCTTTAAGCGAGTTTGCTCTTTAAGCGAAACACCATTGTAAATGACCAATTGTGGGGGGGGATTGCGAACCCCAATTTATTTGTTACGTGAGTTTTTGGTTGGTTTTATTTGTTAAGCAAAGCGAATATTCAGATAAAATTCTGCTCTTTAAGCGAGTTACTCTTTAAGCGAGATGCTCTTTATGCGAGGTTTGACTGTACAATTATGAAAATACATGGGGCTGAGATATGTTTTCAGACCAGAGACATCTGTATCAGTTTTCTGCAAGGATCTTGTATTCTAAACTGTCTCCATGTAGGCAGAACTTTAATTTGGATGTAGACAAATTCCATAGGACTGTGCAAGTTTTCAAATTTTTCAGAACATTCTTCTCAGGCTGGTTGGTTCCAAAAAAATAAGCAGGGTGACTTTGGGGAGGAAGCTTGACAGTGAGACAACTCTGTGGCCTTCCTTTTTGGACTTTTTGCACTTTGGTATAAAAAATTTGGCAGTCTTGATTAATGTATCTTTTCTCTGTGAATTTGGATTTATTTTTGTGTTGTGTTGGACCAATGTAGTTACCGGTACCTTTTTCTGAAATATTGTGTTATAAACAAATTCATGCAGGCATCAAGATCAGCAGTCTGGCCAGGTTATCCTGCTATACCAATAGAGTAGATCATACTGCCAGTGACTCAATGCTGAGTGTCAGGCAGCAGTTAACTAACCTAATAACCCCAAGGACTACTGCCATGAATGTGGAAGTCCACAGGGAAGAATGATGGTCCTCAAGTGGATTAAATCCCATTTGAATCTATTTTGATGGAAGGCAGCAGCTTCATCAATACTGGCGTGGGGCTGATAAGGACTTGGCGTGCCAAAAGGGCTCGGGACCAGAAAGTGACTTGCAGAACAGGATCAGTGGTACGGGAGTCATGCTGCGATGCAGAAGGCAGTTGAAAGGCCACTGCATTATATTCTCAGGACAGTTTTTATGGCTGATCACCATGATGATCACCAATATTTGGATTCAGATATGGCAGTAGAGTAATAATCAAGATCAGCAGTGACCAGGGGCTGCAGTGGCTCAGTGGTTAAGAAGCTCGCCTTGTTAGCTGGAAGGCTGGCAAGTCTGCAGTTCAAGACCCAGGTACTGCATGATGGATTGAGCGTCTGTCTTTGTCCCAGCTCTTGAGGACATGAAAGGAGCCTCATTTGGGTGTCCCCTGAGTGGAGTTTCTTCTGCAGAAATCCTTTCAACCCAGAATAATGTGTGACACAAAATTATTAGCAGTGACCAATTAAGTGTCCATTACTCAGGCAGTGGTGATTTGCCATCAAAGCAAAGCCCTTGCTTTCCACTACTTAGATGTCACCTGCTGTGCAGTGTCTGATCACCTTTTAAAGCCACCTAAACTAGGGCAATCACATCTTCTAATTCTGGATTCATCCTGAATCCAGACAGACGTCACATACATTTCCTTCTGAGATCCTAAATTCTAAAGAGATGAAAGTGAGAGAAAACATATTTCTGTTTGGTTTTTCTACACAAGGAATACTTGCACAAATGTTTTTTTACATTCTTCCATAACTAACCTTCTAAATTAAGAGGTATTTCAACCACTAGATCAACTTTTTCCTGAGTTTTATGTGAGAGATGATCAGAAACTTACACAGTTTCCCATATATAACCATGACTTCAAAATAAAGGTGATTCTAAACTATCAGTTTATTTGCACTGTCAACTATAAATCTCTTTCATGGAATTTACCGTTTGTATTATTTTTGCTGTATATATCAGGTTGATAGCTTTTCTTGACTCGCAGTCATGGTTGTGGCCCTACCAATATAATGTGATTTTTAATTATTATTTTTTTGGTTTTGCTCAGTCAGCTTCTGAGATTTTTGGGGAGTTTTTCAGTTTCCATTCTGACAAAAACTACATTTCTCTGTAAAAAAAAGTTGTGTTATTATTTTATTTATTCTAAAATTATTGTTAAATGCACTTTAAAATGCAAAAAATGTCCCAAATCCCTCCAAATGAATTGTTTAGTTTATAAAAAGCAATCTTATGTGCGCCTAATCGGAGATAAAATAGCAACCTAAATGACTAGTATCAAAAATAATTAGATAGCATGCAGCACATAAACTCTTTTACCTTAAAATTCTTGCTTGGTAGTTTAATTTTCAAAATAATCAAAAACGATTATTTTATCACATGCATGACACACAAACATGGTGTACTTGGTAGGCACCATGTTAAATTAGTAGATCCTGCATTTTTTTCTTTTGTGATGGAGCACAAACCCCCTCTCAAAGAAGAATTGTTGCTTTTAAAATTAATAAAGTAATAGTTCTTTTTAAAAATAATAATATATATTTTACACCAAAAGTGGCGTGTTGCTTCTGGTTCTGATATTGGGGGAAAATTAGCATTTCCTGCAAATACTGTATAGTTGCTTAGCCTTGCCCTCAAATCATTTATGAATAATAATAACCTAGATTCTAATCTAAATCCTTGATAAAAGCTCCCCCACCCCGTCCCTCCATAGTGAGAATAATTTGTTTATACCTGCTGTTAGCTTCCTGTTGTTTAATTGCTTAGTAATCTGTGAGTATATTTCATGACTTCTAAATTTAAAAGACTTTGGTAACATGGATAGAAGATGGCTTTGTTTGTACATTCACTGCTCCTCAAAGACTAGGAAGAAACTTTTAGAAGCTTTTATCTTGGTTCCACTAAACTTGGATTGTCACTGACTTTGAGATGGGGATTATGAAATCCGTTACTGTGGTCAGGCTCAAGATAAATCAGCTTCAAACTATGGAAGCTAGTTTATTGAAACAATTCATTGTTCATATTCTTCAGATCCTTTGGTTGATCTGGTGTTAGAAAGATCAGCTGGAAGGTTGCCACCCAGGGTACACCCGATTGTATTCACAATCTTCATAGAGGCTCTTTCTGTGCAAGGGATTACAGCATTATTCATCACCGAAATACAGTGGAAGCCTGCATAATGAATGCTTGGCATAGTGAAAAATTAACATAATGAAGCGTTTGTTATGCGGGGCAAAAAAAAAAGTTCCTTATGCTGGGTTTTCATTAGCCAGGGTATACCTGCTCAATGGAACCCCAGTTAACAAACTTTTTTTCCCCTGTTATGCGGGGTACCGCCAATGGTACCCCGCATAACGAAAAAAATCCGCACAATGAAGTGTTCCGTGGAACGGAGTTTTTCGTTACACGGAGTTCTACTGTACCTTGATGTGAGCTTGACCAGACACTCTCTTTTAAGCAGCACTGCCTGAATACCAAAGCCAAAATTAGGACAAGGAACAACACCATCAGGAAACTCACAAACTATAAATGGGAAACTCAACCACCCATGCTGCGAGTGCCCATCGGCTTCCCCAGCCACCCTGCAGCTGTGGATTGGGTCCCCCGACCTGCCTGGAGTTGGCAGGGGAGTCCAAAAGCCCAAAATGCGTAAAAAAAATCCTTTTTTTTACCCATTTCGGGCTCTCTGACCCCCGTGCTGGCTCCAGGGAGGTCGGGGGACCCGATTCAAGCTCTTTACAAAGTTCCCCTACCTCCCTGGCCAGTGCAGCAAGCCAAAACATCAGGATTCGAATCCCGCTGTTTTGGCTTGCTGCACTGGCTGGGGAGGTGGGGGAAGTCTAGAAACAGCGCGGATCGGGTCTCCTGACCTGCCCGGAGTGGACAAGGGGAGGGGGTCAGAGAGCCTGAAATGGGTGAAAAAATGGCTGTACTGGCGGATTTTACTTCCGCTTCCAGGAGCGATGAGAGCTTCGTGGGCCAGATGACTTGGCATCGGGGGCCGCACCCAGCCCCCGGGCCTTAGTGACCAGTTTCCTGAACTACATGATCAGCTCATGGCCCAAAAAGTTTGGGCACCCCTGGTGTATACATTTCAAATTGTCATTCCAAAAAATGAAAATGGAAACTAAATTTCTTCTTAACCAGCATTGGGATGATGAATAGAGTCTTGATGTTGCCATCCGGTGTATCTATTTATATAATATTTAATTGTTAAATAATTCAGTAATGATTTAAATATGTACTATAAATTTAGCTATGATTAAAATAATTTGTTGATCACGTAGCTTTAATAATATTAAAGCTACGTGATCAACAAATTAGAGCAGGGGTTCCCAACCTTTTCAAGCCAGGGTCCTGGTCATACTCTCTCAGTCAGCTTCAAGGGCTGGGTGGCCATTTTGCCCTGCCTGCATGATGGGGGTGGACATTTTGTCTCAAGAGCTTCAAAGGGGCAGCCATTTTGTTTCTTGAATGCCCTTGGAGGGATGGGGGCACATGAAATGGCGCCGGGGGCTGGATCCGGCCCAAGGGCCTTAGGTTGGGACCCCCTGAACTAGAGGCAGCATAAGAGAGCCAGGGCCAAATCCTTACATAGCCATGAAATAGGTGGATGGTAGCGAGAAAGTGTTCCTTTAGCAAGAAGACAAGAATGTTATCACTGCTTCCTTAAGGTCTGACTAACTTTTGCATTCATTGTAGCTAATTCATGAGGTGTAGGAGTGCATATCATTCATACATCTGTTCATGTGCCAAATTGTGTGTTGAGAAAGCATGTTGAACCTTGTCAGTTAGCTGCAAATAGCTGTGGCAATGTGCTAAGATTTCTGTTTGTCTTTCAGGAAAGAGAGATGATGAAAGTGGTCAACCTCAAGCAGGCCCTTCTCCAGGCCTGGAAGGAAAGATGGACTGATTACCAGTGGGCTATAAACATGAAGAAGTTCTTCCCAAAGGGGACCACATGGGACATCCTAAATCTAGCAGGTTTGATTCATAGTTTGTGCAGATTATAAGTGTTTTATCGGTTACTAAACTGGAGGATCTACAACAGGGGTGCCCAAACTATGGCCCGGGGGCCAGATCTGAAACATGTGACTGGCCCGTGGCCTGACAAGTTTTGGCACCCCTGATCTACAAGCAACAAATTGCAATGTATATACGTTCTTGACTGCTGACAACAGTTCCCTGACTTGTTGAGATTTCCAGTTCTTTGTAAGCACTGTGTTAAATCTAGTTTAGTTGCTACAAGAAAATCTGTCTGTGGTGTCATGTTAGAGATGATGCAGGTGGTGCTGGCGATTGGATTATGTATAATTTTCTTCCTGAAAAATAAGTAATAATTGTGCTGTATTTCAATTATATACATGACACAGATAATTAAAATAATAGGGTACTGCAACTTTTAAAATTGGTATTTCAACCTTTTGGAATGGGCCATGTCTACTCCCCAATTGCAAAGCTATTTCCCAAAGGAATGAAAAGTTACTGTCTCTACATGCAGGGGTTCTCAACCTTTTTAAGACATGAGGTGGATCATGCCCCCTCAGACATGTGAGCCAGCCAGACTGGTGGTTCCTCTGCCATAAATGCATTTACAAAAGCTGTGGACACGTTTTACGGCAGTGTTTATGGCGTTTACGCCAGAGTGGGCCAGACTGCTGATCCACCTGCTGTAAACGATGCTGTAAAACGTGTCCGGGGCTGTCGTAAATACATTTAGGACAGCCACAGGCACATGTATGGCTGTCATAAATACGTCCACTTCCACCTCCGGTGGCTGTGGCAATGCGGGCCACATGAAATGGTGCCGTGGGCCGGGTCTGGCCTGCAAGCCATAGGTTGAGAACCCTTGTGTTAGAATATAGGTTAGTAGGAGTGCTCGCATCCACAAGGGAAGTACTTAGAGTATGTATTCTGTTATTACAAAAGATAATTGGTTACATTGAACTACACTTCACCTGAAAGTTCTGGATTCACTGCTTTGGAGATTTAGGTTGTGAAGTATTTGGTGTTTTGTCAGAAAAAGTGGGCCAGAAATTTCTGAATTAGTGTTTCATATTGTACACTCCCTGACTCTGTCTTGAAAATGTTGTTCCTGGGGTTGTATATTCATTGTTAGTATAGACTGTTGTCAAGGTAAGCTGCTAGTTTGCATTTGTTTACTCAGGTTTGAAGATGCATGGAGATTATTTGCTGGGAAACAGATAACACTATAGGTGTTTGTATTTTACAGTTTAGGCCTACTTTCCTGATGGAAAAGGAAGCTTTCCCCCCAGTGCTTTCTGGGCGTTCTCTGTATATTACAAAATTTTCTTTTTTTCTCTTCTGTTAATTGCCTTAGCATTCTTCTTTAAAACAATCTTGATTTGAAAAGAAAGCTGAGATTTTAATGGTAATTTCAGTATCTTTTTTTTTAATGTTAGAAGCTGCAGAATTTTAACTTTAGTCAGCATTTTAAAAAAAAGGTTGTAAAGCTTTTAAGGCTGGAATCTGTTCTGCTTTATTTTGTAGCATACCATGGGGATTAATGATGGAATATAAACAACAGTAATCATTATTAATACTCCTGCATGACGGCTGTGATCTTTCCAGCTGAGCAACAGAAGAAGATGCCTAGCTCTTTGTTTAGACATAACAATTTAGTAGCCACGTAAGTTATGGGAATGACCAACCCTTCAAAAGCAATAGATAACTATTAAGGTGGCTCACCTTCTGGGTAGATGCGGCAACTGGTTGGTCATGGAGCTGACAAGAATTACTTACAAAACATAGACAAGGGGTATAAAAGATGTGCCTGTTGATTACTGGAATTATGACTAACTATTAACAATATTGTGAATAGTTATGGATAGTGGTAGAGTATGGAATGGTGAGCAGGCCTACTGGTTACTAGGGTATCCCCCAAGGACATTTTAAGAAGAATTGTAAATTGGATTTGATGAGAAACTCAGACGCTTGGTTGTTCAACCTTAGATGTGTACATTCATGATTATAGTTGGCATGACCAGGTGCAATCTCAAGATGCAGGTGATTGAAAAGATGTAGGCAGTAGGATTACAGGTTGCCTGGATGGTTGCTAAGGACAGTATCATTCATTGGACCTAACAATTGGTAACAGTAGGAATATTTAATGCAGGGATAGGCATCTTTGGGTCATCCAAGTTTCTGCTCCCCAAGAGCAAATTCAACATTTCTGAAAATAATCTCCCCCCCAAGGATAGGGGAGTGAGCATAAAGCAGGAAGTGAAATGGAGTCCCTTTCTGGGTTGAAGCTTGAGTGAGGTTGAGTTTTGGAGTGAGCGTGTTGGAGATGGTTTTAGTGCAAAATTGTTGCTCCTGGAGTGAGCAGAAAATACACAATTCCCCTATATTTTTTTATGTTAGGGGGAGGAAACCCCACAGAAAATTACCTGGGGTTTAAGACAGGGGTTTGCAACCTACGGCCTATGGGCCGGATCTGGCCCATGATGCCAAACAACCTTGCACCCGTTCTAGATGCCCCCACCACCACTGCCATCATCCATGGACTCATTTATGGCTGTGTAAATGCATTTATGACAGCCATAAATGTATACGTGGCCATAATAAATGTGTTTATGGCCGCTGTAAATAACACATTTACTACAGCAGCGGATGCGTTTTCCAGCACCAGTCTGGCCCGCTCAGCTGTTTGGAGGGGGCATGGTCTGGCCCACGCCCGAAAAACGTTGAGAACCCCTGGTCTAAGATGTCTAAGCAATCTACTGTGAGCTGCATGCTGTTTTATAAGCTAGGAGTAGAATAATAGCAGATGCTGTTTAAGCTTGTTCCTTAAATATTTATTAGGGAGCATGGCTAACTGTCAGAGTGTTTAATTGTTCAGATGTTCAGGTGCTTTGAACGGAGGTCTTTTTTGCTTCATTTCTCGGGTGGCATCTGATTGTTAAGTTTTGAAAACTGTGCAATTTTTAGGTGCTTAAGAACAGATTACACAGATAACCTTTGGAGAAATGATGGAAGTTGACAGTAGATAAAATTGGCAAGTGGTCCTTTCCCACAACAGGAGACGATGACCTTTTGGAGCTCTTTATTGTAAAGAAGGGCAAGGAGGAGATATTTTGTGTGCACGAGAGAAACACATTTAGAGGGAAACTGTGAAATAAGCTTGCCTTCAAGAAACTCCCGCCTGCTTCAGTGCTAATCTGTAGTCATCCAAATAGTTAATTAAAAAGTTTGATTGAGCAGATAGGTCATATATTGCCCCTTCTTGCCTTGCTAAATCTTGTAGGCTGGCAGGCTGCCACCAGGAAAGGCTTGCCAGTGGTTGCTTGGCATTGTACTGATCAATTCTGTTTGCTGTTCCTCTAAGTCTTTTATCTTTGAAGTGTTGAAACACACTGCTAGTTAGCAGAGGTAGTAGCTGGACAGTTCGAGGCGACAAAGGTCATGGGAAGGTCATTTGCATTGATTACAACTATCTTGAGCCTGTGGAAGGGGTAACACCAGTGTCCATTTCAGACCCAGAATTTTGTGTAGTGCAGTGTTTCATTCCAGAAGCATTTAGTTCAGGGATTCTCAACATGTGGCCCACGGCACCATTTCATGTCGCCCACCACCACCTCCACTGCACCAGGAAATGCCATGTGGAGGAGGAATGGTAAAATGGCTACCCAGCCCCTGAAACTGTCTGAGGCAGTGTGACATGGTCCCCAGTTTAAAAAGGCTGAGAACTCCTGATTTAGTTGTTCTCTTCCAGAATATGCAAGATCATAGGTCAAGGTCGAGGTCGCTGCTGCGGTCATATCCAACTCTAGGGTTCAGTGCTCATCTCTGCTTATAGCCAAAGAGCCAGCGCTGTCTGAGTCTGCAGACATTTCTGTGGACATGTGGCACGCACGGAGTGCATGGAACGCTGTTTATCTTCCCCCCGAAGTGGTAAAGACAAACCTCACATAAAGAGCACCTCGCTTAAAGAGTAACTAGCTTAAAGAGCAGAAATTTTCCTCAATGTTCGCTTAGCTTCACAAATAAAACCAACCAAAAACTCGCTTAACAAATAAATCGGGGTTCGCAATCCCCTCCACAAATGGTCATTTACAATGGTATTTCGCTTAAAGAGCAAACTCGCTTTAAGAGCAATCCTGTGGAATGCATTATGCTCTTTAAGTGAGGTACAACTTACGTATTTATCCACTTGCAATTTCTTGCTCCTGCTAGGTTGGGAGGAGCTGCAACAGACGGGAGCTCATTCCGTCATGCAGTACTCTGGTCTTGAACTGCTGACCTGCCACCCTCCCAGTTGTCAAGTTCAGCGTCTTAACCACTTGACCGCAATTCTTTTTCATAAGAAGGCTGCAATTGCTCAGCTGGTCGCCAATTTTCCGTGAGATCTTTGTAGGTCGACGTTCATTTTTCTTGAGAGTCTGTGTGCACATATTTTCTCAGTTTTATTTCATCCCCTTTTCCTTCACTATAGAAGCACTGCTTGAACAAGCCATGATGGGTCCATCACCAAACCCACTGTTTCTGTCCTACTTGAAATATGCCATCAGCTCTCAGGTAATAATTTCACAAAAGGGCCTTTCATCTTCACAGGGCATAAACAAATGTTAATAGGATAAATTGTTGCATTCAGTCAAAGCAGAGATTCTCAACCTGCGGCCCGTGGGCCAGATGTGGCCAATGGCACCATTTCATGTGCCTCCCCCACCGCCTCCCCCACACCAGGAAGTGCCATGTGGTGGAGGAAGGGCAAAATGGCTGTCTGGCCCCCAAAGCTGTCTGAAGGAGTATGACTCTGCCCCCCAGCTTAAAAAGGTTGAGAATTCCTGAGTTAAAGGATTTATATACTCCTTTTTAAAAAATTCCAACCCAGATCTGACTTAAGTCATAAAAATGTTTTCTGGTTTTCATCTCTGAAATGCTTAGCCAACTAGGTTTGTCCTTTTTAATGCACATAACTTACTTGCTCTTTCTCTTTTGCATGATTTATTCTGTTTATCAAATTGTGGGGAATATGCTACTCTCAACCCTGAGGCATCACTCCTAAACCCTTTGAGTTCTAAAATACTAAAAAATGTTCCTCGTCAGTTTTCGACATATTTTTACGAGCATAAGGACTCAAAACATGCATGTCTGAAGAAAAGTCGAATCTAATTCTGAGAAGGCAGAATTACGTACATCTACGAAATTGCAGCACATACATTAACCTTATTATATGTTTGGGTAATTAAGGGTTGTTCAGACTATTGGACCAGATAGAAATCAAAATCATGTTTTTATTTGCAGTAAATCAAAACACACGTAATAGTAAATTCAAAATATTGTACATTTAACAGCAGTTTCTATAGAGCTTTCAGATGTAAAAAATGCTCACCTTCTGTAACGATGATGTTTTTACAATGTAAGAGAAAGACATGTGGTGTGTCTCCCATTTTCTTTTCCACCAAGGATGATGTGACGGATTTTTCAGGACACTTTTTGGTTGCTATTTAACTTCACATTTTCATATTCTAGTTGCTCAGTATAAAGTTAGAGTGAAGCAAATATGCCATCACCTAAAAATGTCTGTTTAAATTTGTGCCAGACCACTGCTTGAGCAACAAGCTACATTGCTGTAAGTGACCTTGTCGCCCCTCATGGCAGTTGAAATGGCACGGTTTGTTTGTGGCTTTGTTTAAATGTTAGTTTTGGCTGGTAACCATTTCCCTCTATTTGGTTTTGTTTACAGATGGTGTCTTATTCTACTGTTTTGATGGCCATCAGCAAGGTAACAGTTGAATTTTTATTTCTCCTCCTTGCTTAAACCTTGATCATCATTTGCTTTCTCAATATAATGCAATATTTGGGCTACATACGTATGCAGTCTAGACTTTGATGCAGTGGGGACCAAACTAAATGGGCTACAGACATGAATAATACACTCTTTATTTCAAACACGACAGACTAGCCACTGGCTACTGAAAGATAAAGGGACTGTGGTGGCACAAGTGGTTAAGACGCTGAACTTGAAGACTAGAAAGTCGGAGTTCGATACCTTAGTACTGCAGGACAGAGTGAACTTCTGTCTTGCCCCAGCTCCTGCCAACCTAGCAGTTTGAAAGCAAGAAATTGCAAGTAGGTAAATAGGTACCATTTCGGTGGGAAGGTAAACAGTGTTCCGTAAACTCCGGTGCCTAGGCATGCCTGCCATATGTCCATGGAAATGTCTGCACATGCAGACTGTGCTGGCTCTTTGGCTATAAGCAGAGATGAGCACTGAACCCTAGAGTCGGATACGACTGGCTTTTGAGCAAGGGCAACCTTATTGACAGATAGTTTACATTAGCTGTTATCTCTTGACAGAATGTTTATGTAATCAACACTTTAGCAGTTGACTGTATTAGTTGTTTTGTTCTTTGAAAGTTCATATATATTTCATAATTCAAAAGAAAATGAACTAAGCATAAGATAAAAAATGCCAAGTCTCCATTTTTTGTTCTTAATTCATAGTCTGGAGTTCTTTGTGAAACTGGGGGTTTGGAAGCGCATACTGTATTCCTGAAGCACTTTCTTATGCTGAATACTTATGCTGAACAAGGATCCTTGTTATTCTTGAACCTTGACAAATAGCAGATCTGTATCCCACCCCCTAGAGCCACAGTCAAAGCCGTCTTGTTCATCTGTACTTGAGATGCCTCCAGGCTGGTCTGTGTGGCAGCGTCATCTTGAATGTTATGTTTCCAATTCTCCTGCCTCGATGTAGGCTGGGTGTTAGTCAATAATTGCAAATCAGCTGAAATCTAAATGGTATACAGAGTAAAGACCAGAATTCACCCTCAATTTTATTTAGCAGCTGCTAAAGAATGGCAAGTTGGGCCTAGTTCAAATTATAGAGTCAAATTATAGACTCTTCATAGTGGTCTAGTCCACTTCCCCCTTGCCCTCATATTTTTCATCCTTAGCTAGTCACTTCTGCATATCATTAATTGAGAGAGCTAAGGGTTCAGTTCAAACATGATGGAAATGGTTTAAGTGATTAAATGAATTTAACAGGCAATGTTCCTCTTGCTATGGATTGGGTTTCATTCAAGGATTAGGCTTGTACTGTGTAGTTGCTCTTAACATTAAGCCATTTTTTTTATTCTTGATATAAAGTGCCTGTGATATAAAGTGCTTTTCACCAGCTAAGGCTGTTTTATGACTCTTAGACAGAGAGAGCATTACTGAAGTTCTTTGTTTTTGTGACTCTGCTTGACACATAAGGCATAACATGAAGGACTGCACTTGAAGACAGTGCAGAAATGTCAGTTGGTTGAGAATATAATAGATAGAGTGTTCAGTTAAGACCATTGTTCTGAACAAATGGTCAGTTCTACCAAAGAAAAGCTGCTCTGGCATATTAGTAGACTGATTTTCACAATTTTTTACCTTTCTTCCAGTGAAGCCAAAGTGATTCATATGGCCAACTTTATCCTCACAACCAGCCTTTGAGCTAGGTCAGGCTGAGAGACAGCAGTTGGCCCCAAACCACCCATTGATCTTTGTAGCCAGCACTGTAATCGCTACTCCACTGTGGGCTGGTTTTTCAATATGGTGGGAGTGCTGTATTGCTGGCAGAAAGGAAGTCCCATGGATGAGACAGTGTCTTGTACCAGAGTTCCATCAATAGGTCCACAGACAGTTCCATGAAATGGAAAGACTGTATATACTTGAGTAGATGTCTAGTTTTTTAGCCACCAGAGTGAGATCCAAAAAAGGAACTCGATTTATATCAGGTGAATGATCCCAAGGGTCCCAAAACCACGGTGGTGCAAATTCAAACATACATTTTTTAAAAAGCACTAACACTATCATAAAAATTTGAAAACATATCCACACTAATGTCTGAATAAGTTAATTGTACCACATTTTCATGTATTTTAATCGCGTCTTTTTTCCTCCCTGTATTTAAACTACAGGGAGAGAGAGAATGGCTTGTGTCTTTCTTTCCCTCCCTGTATGTAAACTACAGGGAGGGGGAAAGAGAGATATGTGATTGGTTCTCTAGAGAACCAATCACCTCTCTCTCTTTCCCCCTTCCCTATAGTTTAAATACAGGGAGGGAAAGAAAGAGACAAGGAGTCTCTGCGACTGCAGTAGGGTCGGGGAAAAGGCGGGTGCTTTTCCCAGACCCTACTGCAGTCGCAGAGACCGCTGCGGGTGGGGGGTGGCTTTAAAGGCAGGGAGGTCTCTTTCTTTCCCTGCCTCCCTTTAAAGCGGTTTGTCCCTGAAGTCAGGGCTTTTTTTTTTAGTGTTGTTCGATGCATGCATCGGACAACGCTAAAAATCGGATAACGTCATGACTTGTAGAACCAAATCATAACGTTATCTGGTGTATTACTGTACACACTTTAAAATGTAAACAGTAAATTTCATGGATATAATTTAAATTTCAGCATAACTGGACTAAAACCTGACATTCACATTTAGTTGCCATAGATATCACAGCAGAAAAATTATTCACAGCAAATTTAACACATCAGTAAGAGAAATCCTATTCTTGCCATCTCCTCAGCTTGCTGGTTTTCTGTGTGAAGTGAGAGGTTGTCATACACACAAACACATTTGTAGGTGTTCAGCTTAGACCAGCAACAGCTAAAATCACTGCTGTGTCATAGACTGTGCAGCAATTGCTTTTTATAAATTCAAAAGTGTTATTTACTTGCCAGCTTTCTGTCAGGTCGGCCATGATAAAAGTTTCCCCACTTCATTTCACATTAGAAACTAAGATGTGTTCAACTATCCTGAAGTGATGTTTACATAGTCGCAGTGCCGTTTAATATTCTGTGTTTATGGGGTCGGGTTTGTTCCCCTTTCTCCTAAAAGGATCTCCCTTCTTTCAGTACTAACTCTGGTTAGATGTATGACTGTGTCCAGCTTGCCACAACCATGTTTGGCTTTGTATCATGATTTAAAACTAGGGCTTCAAGCCAGTATAAAAATGCTGGTAAAAAAAAATGTAAATGGTGCCGTTAACTTTGGTGTTGATATTACTGTTCAAAGGAGAAAGACATTTCAGTGGGAATGTAAAGGTACGAACCTGTGGGTTGCCCCCAGTCTCTTAACTAAGGCTGGGGGAACTGCAGTGGCTTGGTGGTTCAGAAGCTCACCTTGTTAGCTGGAAGGCTGGCAAGTCAGCAGTTTGAGACCCAGGTACTGCATGATGGATTGAGCGTCCGTCTCTGTCCCAGTTCCTGCCAACCTAGTAGATCGAAAGCAAGAAATTCCAAGTAGATACATAGGGACCACTTCGGAGGGAAAAGATCTTGGGGACATGAAAGGAGCCTCATTCGGGTGTCACCTAAGTGGAGTTTCTCCAACAAAATCCTTTCAACCCAGAATTTATTTATTTAGTCACACATCTATGCCGCCTTCCTCACGAATGACTCAGGGCAGCGAACAACAGTTAAAAACACAATCAACAATAAAACCCATGATAAAATACCCACCCATCTCAGAAAGTTAAAGATTAAAAATTTAAAAAGATTAAATGTTAAAATTCACCAATTAAATAATAATTTCTGGCACAAAATTGTTATAGCTAAAGTTTAGTTATTAAAAATTGTACATCTGTACTTGCGTCTAGATCTTAAGATACAGCGATGCCAGTAGAACATAAGAGGAACAGATTTGGCTGTTGGTGATATTTGATGAGACATTATCTTCTAAATATGATTGAAATGTTGAAGAGGGCACAGAATATAATCTGTATTACGTCACAGTATGTATGTTGTTTTCCACATTGCAGTCATGCCCATATAGGAAGTATGATCTTGCAAGAAGTAAAGAGCCACGTGGTCTTGTCTTTTCACATATATTTCTTCAGATAAGCATTTTTGTTTTCATTTTCTCTCTTTTAGTTTGATGATTTTTCCCGAAATCTCTGTGTCCAGATGTTGCTGGAAATCATGGATATGTTCTGTGACCGGCTCAGGTAAGGAGCAAATTGTATCTCCTGAGGGTGAGTGGATGGCATGATACAAGCCAAGGTAACCAGGTTTGGTCATCCAGCGCACAACTGAGTACCTGCTAGTTGTTGGCTATCATGTGAAGAAACAAACAAAAATCAAAATAGTATGAAGACTGGTGCTTAGAAGTGTAGTATCCTTGCATTTGCAGCGATTCTTCCACTTATTAACATTTGGGGACAGTTAGGTTAACAGATGACCTCTGGAATAAAAAAGAGCAGTGAACAATGGTATTGAGTTATTATTACAAATGTTATCTTCACAACCATAATAACTCTAAGCATGCTTTTCAAAATGCCTTAGAAACAACAACAGCAAAAGAACATGAGATTTATCTACAATCCCAATTCTGCCCCCCATCCCCCATAGTTGATCCATAATCTTGCATGTATCTCATTTATCCGTGGTTTTATCTTTCCCCCCAAAGAATAAACCCCTTCAAAAGATCCTCTCTTTCTAAAATCTGACAAAATCTATAGTTTTAATGTCATCAGTTAAAAAAAGAAAGCCAACAGGTGAGTACACTGATGTGGCTTGAAATGTGATCTCTTCTTTCCAACAAGAAAATAGAAACAATGAATATTAACCTGTCACCAGAATGCTGATAAACAGCTGTTCTCAGCCACATATAAAGCCTTTTACTTAATCCTCTCCCTGGTTTATTCAGTCTTCTAGTTTTTCATTTGATCGAAACCCTTCAGGTCTGGGATTATTTGTGCCGGTTGTTTTGTGGGACAGACCATTTTAATCATAAGCTTGGATAATTTCCCCTTTCCCCGTTTTAATTTGTTTAAACAAAGAGAAGTACTGTGGCGATTGTGACAATGGCAGTCTTTACAGCAGTGCCACATTCTGAAAAGCGCAGATGCTTGATTCCTTCCAGTTGTAGATTTTGGTCCCCTTTGCTGATAAGAAAAATCCCTAGTTATCTTGTCTCTTTTTGTGTTTTGCAAACTACTGTAAAAAAAGACTCCAGCCTAATGAGATTCAGTCTGTGTTCTGCCCTCTTTCTTGCTTCAGATGTTGCTGTGCGATACCCACAGAACCTGGAGCAGCAAATAATGCTTTACATTACCTCGTGTTTTAGGTTTCTTAACTGCTTTATATATATTGGGCAAGTTCATATTATATAGTAAATCAAAATTATTTCCATGAATAGTGGAGTGAATTGACATATACTGTTGATGAGAAACCTAGGGAGCACAGTGAAAAGTAGAGACATCAAATTGCAAACAAAAATTCATATAGTCTAAGCAATGGTATTCCCTGTGGCAATGTATGGTTGTGAGAGCTGGACCATTAGGAAAGCTGAGCGCAGAAGAATAGATGCCTTTGAAATGTGGTGTTGGAGGAGAGTTTTGACAGTCCCCTGGACAGCAAGGAGAACAAATAGGTCAATCTTAGAAGAAATTAACCCTGACTGCTCCTTAGAAGGTCAAATTGTAAAGATGAAGCTAAAGTACTTGGACATCAAATGAGAAGATTCACTTGAGAAAGCCTTGATGCTGGGAAAGGCGGAGGGCAAAAGAAAAAGGGGGCGGCCAAAAATGAGATGGCTGGATGGTATTGTAGATACAATGGGCACAGAGCTGAGCGAGTTGAGGAGGATGGTAGAGGACAGAAGTGCCTGGCGGACAGTAGTCCATGGGGTCACAAAGGGTCGGAATCGACTGTGCAACTGAACAACAAAATGGCAGGAGTGGCCAATCTTTTTCCACTGCAGGCGGGTCTCGCGCGCGCACGCGCGCACACACACACACACGCACGAGGGGGCCAGAGGCATGGTTTCTGCTGCTGCTTCTGGTATTGGCGGCAAGTGCAGTCGTGGCTTTTTTTGGCTGCTTTTGCAGCTTCTGCCACTTCCAGTAGTGGCGGGAAGGAGGGCAGCACATGTCTGCTGCATCTTTGTAATTTTTCACCACGTTTTTGGCACTTCTTGTGGTGGTGGGGATCTTCTTGGAGTGGCTAGGTCTTCACCTCAGGCCAGATTAATTGGCACCATGGGCTGGATTAGGCCCACGTGCTGTAGGTTGGGAACCCCTGGTCTATGGAGTGCTTTATGATATCCAAACCTAGCAGTCATCTTAGTCTCCCAGCTATACTGGTGGTACTTCAAGAAGGAATTAAAATGGTGTGCACAGTGCTATAAGTGGACACTTTGATCAAATGTTGCTCAAGCAGTAGTTTCCCATAATCAGAAGTGCCTAGACGCTGATGGTAACCACTTTGAGCATCTCTTATACTTGGAGAAATCAAACATGACTTGTCTTCATCTTTTGTTATCAGTATATATTGCGTATTTCCTCACTTGTCAGGGAACGGGGGCTTGAGCAGTCTAACTAGGCAGTGTTGCCTATCTCTTATCAATGATGTTATGCCGGTACTAAAGCTCATCAAAACACCCTCCGCCCGATCCCTTGGGCAAGGTGAAAGCAGAGGGCACACATCATGGTCTGCCTAGCCAGCAGGTAACATGATAGCCTAATGGCTAAAAAAACCACATGGAAATGGACTTGATTTCTCAAGAGGTGCAAAATATCATCTTGGAGATGTCTACCAATGTGCGGACTCCACTGAATAACGACTCCAAGATATCCAAGGAATATATTGAGCATGACTATTTTAATACTATTTTTTTCTTTCCTAAAGCACCCTCTGTATGTATAAAATTCCCTTAGCTTTGCTTGTTGATGGGTTCACCATTTCTCTGCAGAACTGGCAGTTCATTCCTGTTTTCTAGACTTGTAGGAACCTTGTATCTCTGTCTCTGCTTGTGCTGTGTTGTACAAGTTCCTTTGAACAACTCAGGCTTCCAGTTCCTTTTGTCTCCCTTTGTATGATAAACCACATGTTAAGTAGGATGAGTCTTTCATTCATCTGGTCCCATTAGAGCAAAAATCTTTTCACCCCAGAATAATTTCTGACACAAAATTATCTAGTCATGCTTGCCACATGACTACGGAAATGTCTGCAGAAGCAGACAGTGCTGGCTCTTCGGCTATGAAACATGAGGACTGAACCCTAGAGTTGGATATGACTGGCTTTTGAGCAAGGGTGACCTTTACCTTTACTATATTTCTTCTCCTTCACCATCCACAATGGTACACGAGTCTCAGACTGATTGGGTGTTTTTGTTAGTGCATGCCAGACTCTGCCAATGATAGATACAACCTGGAGTGACACATGACATCTGGAATATTGTACAGTATGTGTATAATTCCATAGTAAATTTTCTGGAAGATCTGCAGCAATTTGGTTGAAGTAAAGAAGATACTTGAATTCTTGATACTTGATGCATATTGACCTCTGCTTTGTTCTCCTTGTAGCTGTCATGGCAAGGCAGAGGAATGCATAGGCCTTTGCCGTGCTCTGGTGAATGTTCTCAACTGGATGCTGCGCTGTGCTGCTTTCTATGTGGAGAAAATGAAGGAGCCGCCGGAGCAGGGAGCTGGTGAGAACCAGCTGAAGATGTGCCTGGACCGACTAGTGAAAATCATGGGGAGCACCAAGAACCGGGCCTTGATTCATATTGCCAAGCTGGAAGAGACAGGTATGTGGCTGGTGCTTGTAAAGGAGGGTTGGCATTCTTATAATGAAAGAGAAGTACTGTATAGGGATTATTTTTTTTTTTTGAAACCAAGCTTTCGATGCTGGAGTTTAGAACTCACTTACATTCCTTGATGAAGTTATTCCAGAGATATGGTTACTAAAGGATCTTCAAAGGATTTGAAGCAAGGCTTTCATAAAAAGTTCAAATATCCTTAATTCCTTCCTTTTGCCTATATCATTCATTCATTCATTCATTCATTCATTCATATTTATATTGCCGCCCACTTACTGTATGGCAGAGGTGCCCCTCCCTTTTTTTTTTTGGAGCCTTGGGCTGGTCACGAGATTTCTCCTGCCAAAAGTGGAAGTTCAGTAAAACCTCGACTTACATATGCCTTGAGTTACATAAAATTCAACTTACATAATGATTTTTACATAAAACTGTGTCTCGATTTACATAAATTTCCCAATTTGCATAACACAATTTCCTATGGGTTTGCTTTGAGTTATGTAAAAAAATTGTTTTTCCTAAGAGGTTGCTTCGATTTATATAAATATCATTTTTCTATGGGTTTGCTTCAAGTTAAGTAAAAAAAATCATTTTTTCTATAGGTTTGCTCTAGCATCTCCCTTTAATTGGTCTTGGACAACAGGATTGGGAAAGATCTCAACTGAAAACTGAGGATCACAATAAGTTAAAGTAGAATGTGCATCCCTGGGTGTGATAGAATCAGTTACAGGCATCAATATAAAGTAATACCTCGGATAACGTTTACCTCGGATAACGCTAAAATCGCATAACGTTAAGTAATCTGGGGAGGAGAATTGGATCGAATAACGTTAAGGTCCTATGGGATGGATCGGATAACAACCGCTAAAGCCTGTGCGGTTACAATGTATCTCTATGGCGCTTTAACATTATCCGATTCATCCCATAGGATTTTAACATGCATCGGATAACACTGAAAATCGGATAACACCAAGACTTGTGGAACCAAGTCTTAGCATTATCCGAGGTATTACTGTATCAGAGAACCAAAAACTCTGTTGCACTTTGAAGACTGTTATATTTTAATGTGAGCTTTTGTGGATCAAGTCACCTTTGTCAGACATGGAAGTGAGCTTCGTGGCATCAATTTATACACATCAGGTACAGTGTGATTGGTTAGCAACTAGTATGAATAACAACCAGAGATGATGATGATGATGATGATATTGTGTCAGAAATTATTCTGGGTTGAAAGGATTTTTGTGGAAGAAACTCCACTCAGGGAATGCCCAAATGAGGCTCCTTTCACGTCCCGAAGAGCTGGGACAGAGACAGGCGCTCAATCCATTATGCATTACCCAGGTCTCGAACTGCCAACTTGCCAGCCTTCTAGCTAACAAGGTGACCTTCTTAACCACTGAGCCCCCACAACCCCCCAAACAATCATCTGCCATTACCAATTGTATAAAGCCATATTGATTTGTATATTCATCTGTTATGCTAACTAATCACTCTGTACCTCTGTACCTGATGTGTATAAATTGATGCCACAAAACCTCACTCCCATGTCTGACAAAGTGGACTTGATCCACGAAAGCTAACATTAAAATATAACAGTTAGACTTCAAAGAGCTACAGCATTTTAGTTTTTATTTTGTTTATCATTTGATATGCTTGAAACACAGACTAACATGGCTACTATTTTTTAAAGGCATCAATATAATGCTGTTTTTGAAGCCTACAAACTGATTCTTGCTTCTCTGAACAGGTGAAGCTATTGATCCATTCTTGGTTTTGATTCTTCCCAGTGCTGTTCAGGAGTGTAAACAAAAAAGCATACCTACTCTACTGTATGTTATTATGTTTTCTTTCCTTGTTTCAATCTGCTAGTCTCAAAACTTGTTAATTGGATACAGTCAAACCTTGCTTAGCGAAAAACTCGCATAACGAGCAGGTTTTTTGCTAAGCGGTTTGACTCGTATAACGAAAATTTTCGCTATGTGAGTTGGACTTCCCTATGGGAAAACTCACATAACGAGCGTTTCTAGGGGGAAAACTTGCATAGCAAACAATTTTTGCTATGTGAGTTTCCCCCCTAGAAATGCTCGTTATGCGAGTTTTCCCATAGGAATTTTCGTTATGCGAGGTTTGACTGTATGTGCGTTCGTAAGTGTAACAACTAAGAAGTATTTATAAGGGGCAATGTTATGGTTTGATGGAAATGAATGTATATTTTGGTACAGTATTTTGTTGGTTTTGAGACTGTTATATCTACAGTACTTGTTTCAAGTTGATCTTAGTGGATTTGATGAATATGAGTGAAATTTAAAATTTCTGCCTGTATTCTCTAGCTTCTTGGAGTGCAGTTGAACAGTCCCTTGCCAAGCTAGGAGACAATTTGGGACACATCAGCAGCAACCAGTTGCAAAACCAAGCAGAGGAGAGTATCAGCCTTGTCAAAAGGTGGGCAGATGACATCTGTAGGATTAGGAATGATCAGTTTCTCCTTGGGTATTGAATCTGAATCTTTCTTGTTTCTTTCCCAATAATATGCACAGCATTCCCACCATGCTTTCAGTGCACTCAGAACAGCTAAACAAAACTGGCTTCCCTACAGTCCATGCTGTTGTGCTGTTGGAAGGGACAATGAATTTGACAGGAGAGCCACAACCTCTGGTGGAGCAGCTGATGATGGTTAAAAGGATGCAGGTATGGCTGTTCTGTCTTACTGATATTGGTGTTTTCATTTAGATAAAAACCACCTAATGCATAACCTATTAAGGAAAAGCTATCTAAAAATCCTTCTTGACATGTGGATTTCTTATATACAGAATATGTTAGTATAATGCAGTATTATTCATTTATATGATTCCCTATATGCATTTGGGAGTCATACAATTCTAAGATTTGCAGTCCGCTGTTTATCTAGACCAGGGTTCTTCAAATTTGGTTCTCCAGGTGTTCTTGGACTTCAGTTATCCAATGGCCCAAGTCATTGGCACACCTGCTGATCAGGACATCTGGGAATTGAAGTCCAAGAACATCTGGAGAGCCAAATTTGAGGAACCCTGATCTAGACCAAGCCTCACTTTCAAAGTGAGAATTAGAACTAGGGGAACATTAATGAGGGTTTGGTTAAGTCTCTAAATTACAGTAAATGGTGGCTCCAACTGATAGTTTGGAATGGACTGAAAAGAAGAATGTCTGCAATGAATATGATGCCTCTGAGATGTTCCTTTCTGGAAAGTAACTACCACATCTGTTATTCTGTTTCATCCTAAACTCACAGCAGGCAGGTTGATAACCAAAGCTTGGGGTTTTCCATGATATTTTTATATTTTCCTGTTTCCCAATGTTGGCTTGTGACAGTTTCTGTTGACAGGTAAAGTCAATGTAGACCGGTTTCATCTTTTTAAGATGGAACATACCTAGATGACATATCTGTATGACAGTAAGAGCTGAATAATAATAAAAAACACAGAGATCACCCTGCCAACAAAAGTCTGCATAGTCAAAACAATGGTATTCCCAGTAGTAATGTCTGTTTGTGAGAGCTGGACCTTAAGCAAGGCTGAGCGCAGAAGGGAGGCTTTTGAGAGTACCCTGGACTGCAAGGAGATCAAATCAGTCGATCCTGAAGGAAATCAACTCTAGCTTCTCATTGGAAGGATACATACTGAAGTTGAAGCTCAAGTACGTTTGGCCACCAAATGAGAAGAGAGGACTCACTTGAGAAGACTTTGATGCTGGGAAAGATCGAGGGCAAAAGGAGAAGGGGGCACCAGAGGATGAGGTGGCTAGATGGTATTGTTGACGCAATGGATGTAGATCTGTGTGGGCTGTGGAGGATGGCGGAGGACAGAGGAGCCTGGTGTACGGTGGACCATGGGGTTGCAAAGGGTCAGACTCAATTGTGCAACTGAACAAGAAAAAGATCTGAATGTGCACTTGGTCCCAAACCTGAAATGTGATGTGGATTTTAAACTGACTGCAGTCTACCAGCTTTGGTGAATGGAGGAGAATCAAGGGACACCAGTAGGAAAGCTTGACCAGGGCTGTACCTTCTGATTTCAGACAAGGACGATTAGAAAGAGCAAAGCAACCAACTTAAGAAACAAATCTGGGATATCATGAAAAAACCCAGAAATGTATTAGTTACTAGTTTATTATTTTAATATATTTTACTATTAGGGAGATATAGAGAAGTGCTTGTAGAGTTTTCTGCCTTATTGTCACAATAACTTGAATTGGACTTTTAAACAATTTATTATGACTTGGGAGAAGGGTACTATTTGTCTGTTAAAGAGGCAAAATACTTTTTGGCAGCCTCGTCTAAAGTCATGATTTTTTTTTGGGGGGGGGGGAAATTAGTGTCTCTTTTTTAAAAGTATCTGTTGTAGATAAAAATAAAATTCTTCCATTTGATAAACCATTTCTAGTGTGCCATATAATCAAAGAGAAAAATCTTCCACCATTAAATGAAATAGCAGTTAAGAATGACATTTTGAATCAGAATAAGAATGGTTTTGCCTGGCAACGAAAAGGCTCTAAAATGAATGCCAAGCAGTCCTCTATGGGAGTGAATTTTATATGCAGAATGTCACTGTTAAGAAAGCCTCTTTAGAGGTGGTGCAAAACACAGAGAGCTTAACCTTGACTATGGAACTGGAAAATTGAGAGGCCCAGGGACATTTTGTAAAGACATGGGGACTAGAAACTTTTTGGGGAAAAGAAGACTATACAGTCATACCTCGCACAATGAATTTAATGCGTTCTGCAAGGTTGCTCGCTATACGAAAAATTCGCTATGCGAGTCTGACTCACATAACAAATTTTTCGCTATGCGAGTCAGACTTTTCCCTAAGGAAAAATTCGCATAACGAGTGTTTCTATGGGGGAAACTCGCATAGTGAAAAAATTCGTTATGCGAGTTTTCCCCATAGAAACGCTCGTTATGCGAGTTTTTCCATAGGGAAAAGTCTAACTCGCATAGCGAAAAATTCATTATGCGAGTCAGACTGCTTAGTGAAAAACTTGCTCGTTATGCGAGTTTTTCGCTAAGTGAAACGCTCGTTATGCGAGGTTTGACTGTATAGGTTTTTCTCCAGTTGTGGCCTTGGTGCTTGCAAAGAATTATTGGGTAGTACCTGATCTTGAAAGATGAAAGTCATGTATTAGTGCAGGGCTCCCCAAACTTTTTGGGCCGCAGGTCAGTCACGTGATTCAGGGGGCCAGTCACTTTGGCCCATGGGCCGGATCCAACCCCCAATGCCAATTAATCCAGCCTGCGAAGCCCTCGTCACTCCTGTACAGGCGCATTTTACTTCCGCTTCTGGGAGCGATGAGGGCTCCATGGGCTGGATGAATTGGCATCGGGGGCGGATCTGACCCATGGACCATAGTTTGGGCACTCCCATGTTAGGGAAGATGTGTCTGTTTTGTGCAGCAGAGCACCATTGCCTGTCCTTGGAAGCCTTTTTAGTTTTTCCTTGCTGCTGTTGGAAATGTTCATCTGCAACCAAGGCCAGCTGCAGTTTGTTGATCTTGAGACAGTGGGAGTGTAGATATGCTTCGCATAAGAGACTGTGGGTGTTGCCCTCGATCTCTTACTTAGGCTTGTAGCGAAGGCTAGACTAGCCTGTCTTTAAATGATCGGCCCTGTAGTAGGTCTTTAAGACTTGATGTCACTGTCTCTTTTCATCTGTGTCTCCTTACTAGCATATCCCATCCCCGCTTTTCATTTTGGAAATATGGAAAGCCTGTTTCGTGGGGCTGATTGAGTCTCCTGAAGGGACGGAGGAGCTGAAATGGACAGCCTTCACTTTCCTGAAGGTAAGATGCTCTGTGTCGTCCCATCTTTGTCATAGGGAGACAGCTGCACTCAGCCTTTTCATACGCTTTCCCTCGTGTCTTTTGAGTTTCCAACCTTGTTAACGAAAAAGTGACTGGGGAGAATTGGAACCTTTGTAGTGCTTGTAATTTCTGGAACATCCATGATCAGTCCTTGGCATCTTAAAATGCCCTGGTGGCCCAGTGGTTAAAACTGCTGTACTGCAGCCAGAATGTTGTGAGTTTGATCCTGATGGGAATCAAGCTTGACTCAGCCTTCCATCCTTCCTAGGTCAGTAAAATGAGTACCCAGCATGTTAGGGGCAAAATGCTAATTACTCTATGAACCGCCTAGAGAATGCACTAAGCGCTATGGAGTGGCATATAATTACTATAAAACGGGGCTGAGAAAGATGCTTCTCTGAAACCCTAAAGCAGTGTTTCCCAATCTTTGGGTGTTGGAGAAGCACTGATCAGCCAGTGTACTGACGTAGACTTCTAAGAATTGGAAGTCCGCCAGTGTTCCATTGAACATAGTTTCGGAAACGCTGCTCTAGAGCAGGGATTCTCAACCTTTTCAAGCTGGGGGGCAGGTCAAGCTTTCTCAGTCAGCTTTGAGGGCTGGATGGCCATTTTGCCCTGCCTACATGATGGGGGTGGCCATTTTGTCCCAATAGCTTCACAGTGGACACCCATTTTGTTTCTCGATTGCCCTTGGAGGGGGGGGGAGCACATGAAATGGCACCACGGACCGGACCTGGCCTTAAGTTGGGAACCCCTGCTCTAAAGAATCACTGCCTGTCCTTGTAGACAGTTCTGAGCGGGAGGCATCGACCGTTGTCTTCGTTCCAAATACATAGAGTTTCTTTCGCCTCCTATTTCCACTTGCATCAAGCATCTGATCTGAAGTGTTTGTTTGCAGTTTTCATGTACCACTGTTCTGTCATGCTATTTCAGAGCCATTTTGCCATGGCAACTCTGGTTTCATGGCTATTTGCTTTCCTCTGTCCTGTGTCAACCTTCCTTGTCTATCCCCTGACGTTACAAAGGTCTGGTGGATATATTTGGTAAATATTTCTGTTGCTCCAGCTCATACTTTCCCTCATGTTTGGGCAAGGCTGAAGCACTGTCTGAACTTTGTCCCTATTGCTGTTTTGAGTTTGGATTTCTAGCCTCCCTACAGCTCTGGAAACTTGATGCCATTGTTTGGAGAACATTGAGGTTACTGTTTGCTAACTGTTTAGCTGAAACACTCACTATATTTCCAGGGTTCCCTCCAGCCCTGCCTCACAGTTACAAGGACAGCAAACATAACTTTAAGTAATATTTGGATGGAGAATGTCTCCAGAACCATGAGCTGCCAGTATGTTGAGGGGCTTTGTGGCTTGAGCCAGAAACCTGAAAGTGTGGGTGAAGCATAAGGAGCTACCTTATACTGTGGGTATGCAGGCAAACACGGTATTGAATGGTGTGTGTTGTCAACCCCTGCCATTAGCAGGAAGTGTGAAATTTCTGGATTGGCTAGTCTTGCTTGTAGAGTACTAAGAAGCCTCGTTTTTCCACCCTTACCTTGTCCCCCTCTTCCTGCTACACTTCACTTTGTAGCTCCAGCAATGTATGGAGCTGGCCTAGAAATAATATTGCTAATCTGGATCGGTCTGAAGCACTGCTTACACAGTGTGGTGGCAACATTTCAGGGGTTGGAAACAGATTTTAAAATAAAAAGGGAGAAAAATTGAAGTACTGTACATTAATACCTCTGATAACGTTTGCATCAGATAACATTAAATCACATAACATTAAGCAATCGTGGGGGGGGAGGGAATTGCATAGATTAATGTTAAGATATTATGGGATGCATCGGATAACAACCACTAAAGCTCTATGGAGCTTTAACGTTACCCAATTTTAACATGCATAAGATTTTAACATGCATCCGATAACACTAAAAATCGGATAACACCAAGACTTGTGGAACCAAGTTTTAGCGTTATCCGAGGTTTTACTGTACTGTACTTCAGGCTAGCTGTAATGGGCTTTCCTTCATATATTGTGACACAATAGGAATCCCCCCCCAAACTTCAGGATATATGCAGTTTAAGTGCCAAAAGGTTGTGAGTTTGATCCTGACTAGAGATCAATGTTGACTCAGCCTTCCATTCTTCTGAGGTTGGTAAAAGTATGTACCCAGTGTGTTGGGGGCAAAATGCTAATTAACTTGTGAACCGCTCAGAGAATGCACTATGGGGCAGTAAAGGTAAAGGTTTCCCTTGCTCGAAAGCCAGTCATATCCGACTCTAGGGGTCAATGCTCATCTCTGTTTCTAAGCCAAAGAGCCAGTGTTGTCTGTTTCTGCAGACATTCCCGTGGTCATGTGGCAGGCATGACTAGACACCGGAGCGCACGGAACGCTGTTACCTTCCCACCGAAGTGGTCCCTATTTATCTACTCGCAATTTCTTGCTTTCGAACTGCTAGGTTGGCAGGAGTATATAAGTGTAATTGCTTTGCTAAATCTATTACCCTAATTTGGGCCTGATACCACTATTTAGTGGCTCTGAGGTGGCTTAGTGATTAAGATGCTGAGCTTGGAGACTGGAAGGTTGGGTTTTGATACCCGAGTGCTGCATTGATGGATCTTGGGAACGTGAAAGGCGCAAAAATCCTTTCAACCCAGGGTAATTTCTGACATCAAATTTATTTACTGTATTTTAGTGGCCCAAAGCACATAGGAATTTCCCCAAACTTCAGGATACCGTGGTACCTCGCTTAAAGAGCATAATGCGTTCCACAGGATTGCTCTTTAAGCAAGTTTGCTCTTTAAGTGAAACACCATTGTGAATGACCAATTGTGGGGGGGATTGGGAACCCCGATTTATTTGTTAAGCGAGTTTTTGGTTGGTTTTATTTGTTAAGTGAAGCGAACATTCAGAGAAAATTCTGCTCTTTAAGCGAGTTTGTCTCTAAGCGAGGCACTCTTTATGCAAGATATTACTGTACTGTATATGCAACGGGCTTTCCCCCATATCAAGATTTTATATCAAGATGTTGATGATTTTTGTGGCTTCCCTGGAATCAGTTTAAGTACCTATTACCTGAAATTGGGTCTGATACCACTATTTAGTGACCCAAAGTGTATAGGAACCATCCCAATCTCTCTCTCCCCCCCAATCCTTCCTTTCTTTCTGGCTATTTGTTCTTGGTAGTGCCTGAAGGAGCTTTTTGCATTTAGCTTCAGCATCCGCACCCCCTCCCCTTGTAAACATAAGCCAGATGGCCCTGTCTTTCTTCTCCCTAGCTTTCTTGGTAAACATTCACTGACGTTCCTAGATTCCCCAAAAGAGACTCAATAAATTGCAATTTAGTATTCCCTGCCTGCTCGGTGAATCTCCACTGCACTTCAGATACATCGTGTAAAGCAGTTGTCCATACAGAGACGAATAAACTAAGAAGTATGAAAGAGGCATGGACACGCACACCTGTGTACACACTCTGGAACTAGCCAGAATGTTCTAGAACAAAACAAAAGGCATAATAAGCAGCTCACCTCTGGAACATTTTGGCACATGGTAGCCATTTGTCACCATTTGGTCAACAAAGGATGTCTGCGCTCCTAATTTTCAGTAGCACACCGGTTGTACCCAATCAATAGAGAATTAAAACCTGGCTCAGCCAGTTTCAAATCCAAAGTTTTCCACCCTATTAGTATTTGTGCGAATTTGTCAGTGGGAAATTATGGCCCATTTATAACTGTGTGTCCTATGGTTGAGACAACCAGCAGCTTTCAATTTGTGAATGTGTCAGCTGCACTCGTTTGCGCAACCTGCAGAAAATTGATTTCTGATGTAACGGGATTATGCCTGATGTACAATAATAAGTCAGAATCGGAGTA
This sequence comes from Furcifer pardalis, assembly GCA_030440675.1. Taxonomy (NCBI): domain Eukaryota; kingdom Metazoa; phylum Chordata; class Lepidosauria; order Squamata; family Chamaeleonidae; genus Furcifer; species Furcifer pardalis. Next base: position 28,569,042 of record CP126897.1, read on the forward strand.
TCTAATTGTTTTTAAACAGGAAGTGACTGGCCTTTTCTGTCCTAAACCAGTCCTAGTGAGGGATTATGCAAAAGTGGCAATTGCTTTTTCTTAAAACATTTTAGGTGCATGACCTGTCATTTTTGAGGCATAATGTTTAGATTTAGATGAGAGGTGGAAGAATCCGGAGAAGTAGTAACTGCATGGGTGGGTGATGGTTAATTTTTGTTTTGCTCTCTTTAGATTCCACAAGTACTGGTGAAACTAAAAAAATATCCTCAAGGAGAAAAGGTAAAAATTATGTTATGTTTTCTGTCAGAAACTGCTTACTTTTTTTAAAAAAAAATAAGGGAAATATTACTATTTTATGGTGCTGAATTTGCATTTAAAATGTCAGAATTAAAGACCATGTGTGCCCACAGACACAGGCAGTTTATTTTATTTTAATTTGTTTGATGTACTTAGCCCTGGTGGTGCAGTGGTTAAACTGCTGTACTGCAACCAAAAGGTTGTGAGTTCAATCCTGACTTGGACTCAAGGTCAACTCAGCCTTCAATCTTTCTGAGAGGTGATTGGATAATTTAGTAGAATGCACTCTCTCTCTTTTAATCTTTTAATGTTTTTAAATGTTTGTCAGTAGTTTTTAATGGGTTTTTACTGCTTTTTAAACTGTGATTGGTTTATTTTCTGCGAGCTGCCCAGAATACCCAGCATGTTGGGGGGGGGGGATTCTGATTAACTTGTGAACTGTCCAGATAATACACTAAATGCTATGAGGTGGTATATAAATGTGATTGCTTTTTTGCTTTGATTTTTATTTTATTTTTGTGGTGTTTGTTTTGTATGTGCACTGTCCAGAGTGGGAAATATCCCAGATGGGCCGTATAAAAATGCAATAAAAATAAATGAATGAATAAATAAAGTAAGTTGATTTTTGGGATCAGGTAAATTTAAAGAAGAGATCTGTCAGTGACTACTAGCTGTAATGTTTAAGAATGACACCTCTACTGAGAGCCTCAGATTGTATGTTCGCCTTATTTAGAAGAAAGGACACTGTTTTCCTCTTGCATTATTTGGGAGCCAGAGGTTATTGAGACACTACTTGTTGTTAGGAACAAAATGCTGGGCTAGATGGATCATTTTAGATGATTCAGAAAGGTAAGCTTTTGGTTCTGAAATCCTGTTACTAAGTAACAACTAGGAGAGTGATGGCGAAACTTTTAGAGACCAAGTGCCCAAACTGCAGCCCAAAACCCACTTATTTATCGCGAAGTGCCAAAATGGCAACAGGGGAGAGAGGAAGCACTCCCATTAGGCTGCTGGACAGAGAATCAGGGCAAATTCTGTGCTGGGGCAACCGCGTGGATGCCCACATAGAGGGCTTCAAGTGCCATCTCTGGCACGCATGCCATAGCTTCGCCAACTAGGGTAAAGTCATTGAATCAGTGGGGATTTGGTTAATCATGCTGCTCCATAAGTCCCACTGAATCAGCAGTCCAATCTAGTTGCAGTTTATATTCCTAAACAACAGTTTCAGCCACCGAATGTGTGGCTAATAAAGGATTTGAACTCATGATTTCCAGTGCATCCTAAGACTTCATAATAGTTTGTTAGATGAGGATAATGATAATTTTGTGTCAGAAATTACTCTGGGTTAAAAGGATTTTTGTGGGAGAAACTCCACTCGGGGAACAATTAAATTAGGCTCCTTTTATGTCCCCAAGAGCTGGAACAGAGACAGGTGCTCAATCCATCATGCATTACCTAGGTTTCGAACTTCCGACTTGCCGGCCTTCCAGCTAACAAGGTGAGCTTCTTAACTACTGAGCCACCGCAGCCCCTTAACATTTGAGATGACAACAAACCATGCTTAGAGTAGAACTTTGAGTGAGTTCTCCCTTATGTTTTAATTTATGAACTACTGTTCGGAAAAGCATTATCTCCCCCCCCCTTTTAAAATTTTCTTTTAACAAAGAAAATCTTAAGTTTTATATAAAATCTGGAGGATGCCAGAAAGTCCCACTTTCAAATGCAACTGATCCTCGTCTTCTCCTCATCTGCAAAGGCAGTTCTGATCTCCACAGCACCTCACTGGATGCAGCGCCTCAGTCTGTTTTATAGGAAACTAAAAGAGTGTACTTCACAAATCTTTAAGGTTTGGGAAAATATTATAGGTAAAGGTAAAGGTCACCTTTGCTCAAAAGCCAGGCATATCTGACTCTTAAGGTTAAGTGCTCATTTCTGTTTATAGCCAAAGAGCCAGCGTTGTCTGTGTTTGCAGACATTTCTTTGGACATGTGGCAGGCATGACTAGACACCAGAGTGCACAGAATGCTGTTTACCTTCCCACCAAAGTGGTAATTATTTATATACTTTCAATTTCTTGCTTTCGAACTGCTAGGTTGGCAGGAGCTGGAACAGAGATGGGAGCGCATTCTGTCATGCAGCACTCAGGTCTTGACCTGCTGACCTTCCAGTTGTCAAGTTCAGTGTCTTAACCACTAAGCCACCGCAGTCCCTGAAAATATACTCTTGTACAATTGTAGGATTTTACAGAAGATGTGAATTGTGCCTTTGAGTTCCTCTTGAAGTTGACACCGCTGCTGGACAAAGCTGATCAACGTTGCAAGTAGGTTTTCCTTCCCTCCCGGCCTTCAGGTTGATGTAGCAGAAGACCAACCTTTTCATACTTAGATTGAAGGCTGTTCCTGTTATTTTCACTGCAAGGTCCCTCAGACCCAGTTCATGGTATACCAGCCCATCTCATTCCTATCAGGCACCACCCTTTACTTCTCATATTCTACTCCCTGAGGATTGGGTCCTGAGATTCAGGGAAGCCAGAAAGCCCAGTATCAAAGCTGGCTTCTTCTGTGTCCAGGCCAGATGTGAAACTCATTAAATGAAGCCACCTTTTGGTGAGTTTATTCTGCAGTTCCTTTCGCCTGACACTAGTATGAGAAAGATTAGCCAGCACAAGATGGTTGTTGCCCCAGTGTACGTTCGATGGTGGTTCAGAAATACAGTAAAACACCGGATAATGCTAAAACTTGGTTCCACAAGTCTTGGTGTTATCCGATTTTTAGTGTTATCCGATGCATGTTAAAATCCTATGGGATGGATCAGATAACGTTAAAGCTCCATAGAGATACATTGTAACCACACAGGCTTTAGCGTTTGTTATCCGATGCATCCCATAGGACCTTAACGTTATTCGATCCAATTCTCCTCCCCAGATTACTTAACGTTATGCGATTTTAGCGTTATCCGATCCAATCGTTATCTGGTGTTTTAATGTACCACAATCTACGAGGAGGCTCTAGCTTTGAGGAATATGTTATTTTGGGATTTTGAGAGTAACCAAGGACCGGTTTTTGACTGGGACTGAAGCTGCAAAGTGAGAGATGAGGATGATTTGAGAATATATATCAGCAGGGATATGTAACAGGAGAAATAGCAGAGTTGTTTAAATACAACAGGAACCTAAGAGGGGAGAATTCATGTATCATTATTCAAACCAGCACACTGATGTGAAAGTGCTTGGTCATTTGAGTGTCTGGCATAGTGACTAAACATACTCTTGAGATGTATAAGGGAGTGGCTTAATTTTCCAAAGAAGTTTATGGGAGGAATAGATTGCTTCCTCTACTATTCAGAAACTATTTCAATCATTTTCTCCTTTCTCCCTACCCAAATTTTGTTTTTGTCCCCTGCTGTGCTTGGCTTCTCCTGTTCCTTGTTTGTTTTCTGTGATGTAATATTTTCATTCACTGAAAGGAAGGCAACGAGCAAATGGAGACTTGTAATAATGGCATGGGCTATGAAAGAAAAATGTATTGGAGCAATAGAAAATATGACCCAGCAACATAAATCAGGGCACTTCTGCATTACTTCTGCTGTTAGAGTATATACATCATAGAGGGAGAGAGAAATGGAATAAACATCTAAAGTTCACATAAAAATAATGTACTGTATCATATACAGAATATAATTTTTGACTTTTCCCAAAGCATAATAATGTGTTTAATTAGGAATGTTTTCTACGTTTTTTGTTGTTGTTCAGTCGCAAAGTCGATTCCGACCCTCTGCTACCCCATAGACCACTGTCCGCCAGGCACTTCTGTCCTCCACCATCCTCCTCAACTCGCTCAGCTCTGTGCCCATTGCGTCCACAATACCATCTAGCCATCTCATTTTGGGCCGCCCCCTTCTTCTTTTGCCCTCCACCCTTCCCAGCATCAAGGCCTTCTCAAGTGAATCTTCTCTTCTCATTTGATCTCCAAAGTACTTTAGCTTCATCTTTACAATTTGACCTTCTAAGGAGCACTCAGGGTTGATTTCTTCTAAGATTGACCGATTTGTTCTCCTCGCTGTCCAGGGGACTCTCAAAACTCCTCCAACACCACATCTCAAAGGCATCTATTCTTCTGCGCTCAGCTTTCCTAATGGTCCAGCTCTCACAACCATACATTGCCACAGGGAATACCATTGCCCTGACTATGCGAATCTTTGTTTGCAATTTAATGTCTCTACTTTTCACTATGCTCCCCAGGTTTCTCATTGCTTGCCTCCCAAGAATCAGTTGCCTTTTTATTTCATGGCTGCAATCACCATCTACAGTGAGTTTTGATCCTAAGAAAGTAAACGCTGTCACTGCTTCTACTTATTCCCCATCTATTTTCCAGGGACTGATAGGGCCTGTTGCCCTATCATAACAAACATCTGAAGCAGGTGGATTTTTAATATGTACAGTATTTATGCACTACATTCCTATTTAGTGAAAAAGCTTAACTGCAGGACAAAATATGAATTATAACTTTGCATGATCTGAATACTTGAGCTGAATTTCCTACTTCAGTAATGGTGAAGCTTGGCACTCCAGGTGTTCTTGAATTGCAATTACGAGAAACCCAAGTCAGCACTCTTGCTGATCAGGGGTTCTGGGAATTGAAGTTCAAGAACACCTGGAGTGCCAAGGATCACCATCACTGACCTACTTGAATACTTGAACTGAATTTTAGGATATCTGCCTGAACAGAGACATTCGCCCAGGTTTTCACTAACATCAGCATGCCAAGATACTAGTGCTATCACTACTGCTAAGGGACTGACATTTCTGTTAAAAAGGTGTATGCCATCTGAGGATAGAGACCCTAAATAAAACCTCTGAAGTCGAGGTTTGATTGGGGTTATATGTTACCTTGGATTTTTGGAGAGAAAGGCAATTGCTTGCAGCCCCCTGCTAATTTTTGTAGCTGAGCAGAAGTTTGACTTTTGAAGTCTTAAGGTAAAACCCTTTATAACTCCACAAACAACTGAAAATTGAACTTGGCACCATTTGTTATGAAATGACCATTTTTCAGGGCAAATCATTCTTCAGCAGTTCTATAGGGTATCAGAGAAGGTTAAAACTTCTTCTTTTGTCTCCTGATCAAACCCTTGACTGCCAAAATGAAGCCACTTTCTTGTCTTTGTCATTGGCCAAACTTAAGTCCTCATTGATGGAAGTTTCTGGCAGTAATTGGCAGATCAGTAAATCAGCTGGATTCTTTATCTCTCCACAGTCACACAGCATGCTCCTGTCTGCTAGCAATTTCTACTTGAGTATGTTGGTTTTGCATTTAGGAGCTCCAAACCTCAGCCTTTTCAGGGTCCTCCAAGTGATTTAGGGGAGGTTGAGTCCCTCAGCTATATCCTCCTTTAATGTTCCTTGCCCGATGAGCTCCTTCCTCCATCTTCTAATTTGGTTTTGCTCTTGTGTACCCTCAAAAATGTTTGTTCTTGCCATAAAGCTCTTCCTGGATCTGAGCCAGTGGACTTGAGGCTCATATTCATTCAGATGGTGCCAAGGGTCGTTCTCTTGCTTAGTTATCTTCTAACACAGAAAGAGCTTCCTCGAAGATTGTCAACACAACCGGGTGTACCCTGGGTGGCAACCTTACTGGCTAATCTTTCTAACACCAGATCAAACCAAAGGTCAAAACTAAGGAAAGGCCAAAAAAAACAACAACTGGACAATCTTGTAAAGAGAATTCATTATGGTACAGGTTTGTTGCCAACATTACAACTGGAACTGTTTGTTTTATGTGACAAATACCAAAACTCCCAATGTGTGGAGCCATGGGAGTTGCATAAAATAGTATTTTTAGATCAATTAGGTTCAATTTTTGTGCCCAGTTCTGAACACAGTGTTCTTTTGTACAAGCACAGGTCTAGGTGATTCTTTCTCATGCGTCATTCTGTCATGATGTGTTCTGTGCAAAATATGCAATAATGTAATTGCTAAGCATTTTGCATCCTAAGAATCAAACTGGCTTCTCCTTTACTTTTAAAGAGACTTTGGCCTTTAAGGTTCCTTATTATTGTCTAATATCACAGTTGAGTCTGACCCTTCACTACCCCAGGGACCTCTACCTTAAGGTTCCCAGTAACCTTGAAAATCTATGGGGTGGAACCGGAAGTGCAAAAGGATCTAATATGATAAATAAAGGAAGCATGTGCAAAGTAATTTTGTTTATATAAAAGTGATAAGTGGCAGAACTCTTGAAAAGTTACAGTGCAGTGGACAATGCAATGCATTTGGAAGTTGGAATATATCTGTTTCTTAAGCTAAAAGCTGGCTGAGTGCCTTTGGACAAATCACTGTATCTCCTCTAATATCCACAGCAGTTTCTGCTTGCTGCAGAAGGTTCTCCTGTAAACTTGGGTGTGTGTGTGTGTGGGGGGGGGGGAGGGAATAGCCCTTTAAGAATGGCTTGAATGATGCCCATAGAGAGGTCAAGAAATTAGGAGCATGTTGCTCTTGAATCATCTCCTTTCCCTGTTTCCGAACCTTTACAATCAATTATATATACTTTAACTCTATTTTTCCTGGAGCCATGAAAATAAAAAGTTCTTTGTATCTTTCTTTCCAAGACTCAGAGTGACATTTTGTGAAAATAATAGTAATCAGGCTAAATGGCAGTATGACAAAGCAACTGTAAATAAAAGTAGTTTACAATAGTAGAAGCTTAGGAACTCATAGGAAAGGGGGTTTAAAAAGGGATGCCTTCTGCAACTTCAGATTTCTAGATACAGGTACCGTATATCCCTTTTGCTTTAGTTACAGTTAAGGCTTTCATCATCTTTTAAACTCCTATGGACCATCTAATATCCCCCCCCCCCCCTAAATGTATGGTAAGATAATGTTCACGCTCACTGTTTAGCTCACATCCTTTTGAATTTTTACATATTTTCTCTTGTTCCAGCTGTGACTGTACAAGTCTCCTCCTCCAGGAATGTAGCAAGCAGGGTCTGCTGTCTGAATCCAATATGAACAACCTTGTAGCCAAACGGTAAGTTTGTCTGGCTGTGTGTTAAAAGGTACAGCTACAGGGTGCAGATGAAATATTAATAGTCATTTCTGTAAGTGTTGTATGGGTTGCTCTCTTCAGACCTTATTCAGAGTATTTGAGAGGTGTCTGGTCACAGGAAATGAAATACAGTGAAACCCCGCTTTACGGATGCCTTGCCAAATGGAAAATTTGCCACACAGAAAGGAATCCATTGAAAATGATGCTCCGGCTGACGGAATTTTTTTCAGAATGGATTAACTGGTTTTCAATGCATTCCTATGGAAAACCATGCTTTGCAAAAAAAAAATCAGTGCATTCCTATGGGAAACCACACAATGCATTCCTATGGGTTCTTCACAATAAGATTTAATTTTTTTTGCAATAAGGAAACCCCTGTGGAATGAATTAATTCCATAAAGTGGGGTTTTATTGTACAGTGGTACCACATACAACGATTTTCATCGGTTGCATAGGGCTCGTTGTTGTACGAAACAATTGCTATATGATACATACATTGTATAGCAATTTCCCCTGTGGGATGCATCGTATAACGATATTTATTTATTTATTTTTGCTAAGTGGTTTTTCCCATTGAAAAATTGTTGTATGACTTTTCTCCATAGGGAAAATTGTTATGCAAGACGCCATTTCCCCCCAAAACCTAATTGTTATGCAATTTCGTTGTTATACGGGGTGATTATTATGTGAGGTTCCACTGTACTTGGTTTTCCATAGCTCTGCAAACGCAGGTGAATTTGTAAGAAACGGATGGATGGGAAGGCTTGGTCTTAAAAGCCATGCTGTCTGCATTCCATTTTAACTTTAGCTTTGTTACATTACTGTGAAATGGAGACATAGAACTGTTTAATTAGTTACAGTGTTTCATTGCTACTTCCAAGTTTATTTATTTAGGGACATACATAGCTCTCAGTGTCTTGATAAAATGTCTTGGTTGTGGTCTGTGTGAATTACACATGTGGGTTTGTCTGTGCCTCCATATAACCAGCCAGAACATTTTAGACCTCAATGCCAAAAGTTCATTGGGTCAACCCCCGGTCTTGTGAATGACTGTGCCCTAGAGGTTATCTCTCAGTTCCTTTAGCTGCCTCTGAGGAAACAAGTCTAAGCATGTCTTCATACATGTTTATCTGTTGCTGTCCTCTTCATCATTACTTCTTCGGGACCCTGGCAGGTCCGGTTAAAAGTGTTGTGTTCACCAACACATTATTCCCTCTCCAACAGACATTCTAAATGCTGGTGTTTCCTCAGTGAGAGGCACTAAGTTTAGGCCTTTCAGCATTGCAAAAAATTTGCAAGAGTTGAACCAACAATCCTGGCTCAGATTTTACTTTTGGGACATGTCTTTACATGCTGTTGGTTCTCTATCTCAACAAAACTCCTTGTTCCTGACTGTATTGGTGTGCAAGACTCCCATTTAAATAACTTATCATGGAGGCTATGTAATAGGAATAGGGCTGCCGCAACTTAGTGGTTAAGACGCTAAGCTTGGTGACCAGAAGGTCGACAGTTCAATAGTTTGAGAACTGAGTACTGTGTGATGGAATGAGCTCCTGTCATCTGTCTAAGCTCCTGCCATAATTGTTTTGTCTAAAATCTTGCAAAGCCTAGAAGAAAAGGGCTCTGTAGAATAAAGTTTTTGATGCTCCAAGGGGTGGCAACATCAAAGTCTTGGAATGCCAGAATACAGTATTGTAGCTATTAGGTTTCGGAAACTCCACTTCATATTTGCACATTGCAACATAAACACAGTTTCAGAAATATTTCTAACAGTGTCAGAAATATCGTGATACACTGACCTTGCTCAACTGGAGACCTGGTTAACTATAACTGTAATTCTGTGATTCTAGTAAACTATTATTCAAGCCTCATTTTAAAAGCAATTTCATTTTTAGGGCTACTTTTGTTACACCCCCTTAATTATTTTAGTACTTTATGCATAGAAAATTTCACATCTTGTCAATATCATCTCTAGTTCTAGAAGAGGAAATAGCTGCACTTCTAAAGAGGGATGGCATTTAGCCTATTCCCCTCGAAATGTGTGTTAGTTACCCACATGTGTAATTCATAGATATTGCAACAACAACAAAAAGGATGCTTACCTGACTGTAGTTCTTCAAATGATCATCTGTGTATTAACACCACCTACCCGTCCTTCCTTCAGTCTGCCACACTACTGTTCACTCATTTTAAGGAAGAAGATTGCATTGCATTAGATTTATGAAAGCATCTGTCATTTTGATTTTAAACCTGTGAAGCTGCCAATTATGTGTAATTTCACATTTTACAGTCCAAACAAAGCATACATTTATCTCAACCCTTTGTCACACAACATGCGCAGAATTAGAATTTCAAATATAAAATTACAATTTTCACTTAACAGACAAGCCCTCAGACTCACTGCAGTAAACTTGGCCACTGTGTAGTTAATTAATATGCACAACCACACAAAGCCATGATTTAAGAAAAGCAAAACCCTTTATCCCTGGCAGATTAAATTCAACTTTAACCACTATGGAATTCATGGAATTCCATATTTGTTTTAAATTGAAATTTAGTATTCTGAAATAGTTTAAAATGAATTGACAGGGATTTGCAGAGTTATCAGGTACTGAGGTTCAGAGCTGTGTTGTCAGACAATGTAAAGTTTCCTGTCTGGTTTTTGTTCAGAAAAATGTTCATCTTCTTCCAAGTGCCATATCCACTTCTGAATATTGGCTATCCTCATGGTGATCAGCCATGAAGATTGTCCTGGGGACAATATAATGTAGTGGCCTTCCATTTGCGTTGCACAATATGACAACCGTACCACTGATCCAGTCACGTGAGTCACTTTCTGGTCCTGAGCTTTTTTGGCACACAGAATCCTCATCGGCCCTAGGCCAGTACTGATGAAACTTCTGCCCTCCATTAGGATGGATTCAAGTGGGATTTAATCCACTTGGGGACCATCACTCTTCCCTGTGGACTTCGCCATCCAAAGCCGTTAGTCTTTAGGGTTGTCAGGTTAATTAACCGCCACCTGATGATCAGTGTTGAGTCGTTAGCAGTATGGTTTATTACCATAGCAGGATAACCTGGCTAGACAAGAAAATTTCACTAGAATTTTATTATATGTATATGTGTGCGTGTGCATGCATAGAGGTAAATGGTTATTACAGCAGGGTATTGTATTTCTCATTGCAAATGTATTTTTCTTCCCACTTTACTTAGGACTGCTGATCGGGAACATGCACCACGTTTAAAATCAGCTGAGAATGCCAACATTCAACCCAACCCAGGCCTTATTCTACGAGCAGAGCCCACTGTCACCAATATCCTAAAAGTTAGTCCTGTTCTGATGAGATCATCCTAATTACAGAGAAAGGTTTACTTTGGCATAAAATTTTACATTTTACTGCTACAAACGTTGTAATACTATATCTACTTATATGGTGTAGGTTCCTTTGAACTCTGAGGCTTTATGAATAGACATGCCTGGGTTTCTGCTATAAAAGCAGTGTGCTTGGCTTTACTCTTCTTCCAGGCAGCTCAGAGTCACCTTCCGTCTTCACAGTATTATTGTGAGATCTGATTCTGTGGCTGGCAACTGAGCTTCATAGCTCAGGGGCAATTTAAACATTTGCTTCTTATACCTGAAGGGGCTGCGGTGGCTGAAGTAGTTAAGATGCTGGACTCGATGACTGGAAGGTTGGTAGGTCAGCAGTTCGAGAGCCGAGTGCTGCATGACGGAGTGAGTCTCTGTCCCAGCTCCTGCCAACCTAGCAGTTCAAAAGCAAGAAATTGCAAGTAGATAAATAGGGACCACTTCGGTGGGAAGGTAAACAGTGTTCCATGTACTCCGGTGTCTAGTCATGTCTGCCACATTTCCATGGAAATGTCTGCAGATGCAGACAGAGCTGGCTATAAACAGAGCTGAGCATTGAACCCTAGAGTCGGATACGGCTGACTTTCAACCAAGGGTGACCTCTTTACTTTACCTTACCTTCTTATACCTGTACCCATGGTGTCTGATGATGCAAGAACTCTGTCTCTTCCTGAAAGTGTCAACATAGGTTTGGTTTCCCAATTACAGTACTCAGTAATGAGGATGAGGATAATGAGATTAAGAAATTCCATCAGATTTTTAATAGCTGCAAGAAAATAGTAATGTGTCAATTTGGATCAAAATCCATAGAAAATGTTAAATTAGCTAGACTGCCTTTGACCAGAAGCCAGCTACTTCAATAGTGATGTCTGGACCATTTGTTAGATCTTCTTTTGTATACATAGGTAAAGTAAAGGTCACCCTTACTCGAAAGCCAGTCGTATCCAATTCTAGGGTTCAGTGTTCATCTCTGTTTATAGCCAAAGAGCCAGCGCTGTCTGCGTTTGAAAATGTTTCTGTGGACATGTGGCAGGCATGCCTAGAGTGCATGGAACATTGTTTACCTACCCACTGAAATGGTACCTATTTATCTACTTGCAATTTCTTGCTTTCAAACTGCTAGGTTGCCAGGAACTGGGACAGAGACGGGAGCAGTACTTGGGTCTTGTGTAGTACTCGGGTCTTGAACTCTGACCTTCCAGTCTTCAAGTTCAGCATCTTACCCACTTGAGCCATTGCAGTCCCTTTTGTATACATAATGGGACATAAATTGCATGCACATAAATGCTACAGGGTCGACTGTGCGACTGAACAAAAAAAAATGCTACATTGATTGAATTGCTCCACATTCACAGAAAATATATACTCTATCCAGGTAGCTCTACTGTGAAAGGCTGAAGTTATTTTACAGACCCACAAGGATTCATTCACCCACCCCTGAAATTTATTTTCTAATGTGGCCACCTTCGACGTGAGCCCAGCCAGCTGTGTTATCGTATTTAAATGGCTAAAGGAACATCAAAAACATGGGCCTCATTCCCCTGTGTTCCATTGGACCCTGCTACAGTAGCCGTAGGACCTTCTGATGGCTAGAAGCTGCTAAAATATTGAAGACAATGCTTTGATCCGCCACATTAACCTGACATGGGAAACTCAGATCAACCAAGTATGTTGGTTTTGGGTCATAATAAAGATTGATACCTTTAGTCAACAACTAGGACAGGGGTCAAGCCCACGGTGCCATTTCATGTGTGTCCTCACCCCTCCAAGGACATTCAAGAAAATGGCTGCCCCTTTGAAGCTATTGGGACAAAATGGCTGCCCCCTTTGTGCAGGTAGCGCAAAATGGCTATCCGGCCCTCAAAGCTGACTGAGAGAGTGTGACCCGGCCCCCAGCTTGAAAAGGTTGAGAATCTGAACTAGGAGCACAGATGAATAGTGACTGGATCCAGGCAGTCTATCCAGAGGCAGAATCAACTGAGACTGACCCTTTCCTCAAAATTGGCTAGACATAGTGTTGTTGGGCATCTTGGATACCCCAATAAACGTGTGAAGGTTGTGTGGAGTTGAACAGTGTTATCCTCTGGTACATAGCCAAAAGGATATAGTATACCTCTGAAGGGCTCAGAAGGTCATCCTTCTGCCTTTAGGCAGGATCCCTTCATGCATTTAACTCTCCATCGATTAACCCACATAAATCCCTGACCCGAGTGTGCTACGAAATGCGACCTCTGGAGCTAAGAACAAAGTTAAGGAAAAGCAGAAACAGATGCTAAGTAATGATTTGTTACAGAGTATTAAAGCAAAAGAAAGTCGACCCTCTATGTTTCTGATATCAGTGTGGAATTTCACTGGAAAAAGAAGAGCATTCAGTGTTGGAAGCCAAGTTCTGTGCTAGCTTGAATGCTTGAAACTACAAACGACCATCTTGCTAAGGAGCAATGAAGTGGTCTTTCTTCCTGTTATATTGCCATGGTTTGTACTCTGCTGGCTTTTGATCAAGAACCTCACTCAGCTACATTTCCTTCTTATTTCATTTCTTCACCATTCCCAGACAATGGATTCAGACCACTCTAAATCTCCAGAAGGACTGCTGGGTGTTTTGGGACATATGCTGTCTGGAAAGAGTCTGGATTTGTTGTTGGCGGCAGCGGCAGCTACGGGAAAGCTGAAGTCCTTTGCGCGGAAATTTATCAAGTGAGTGTTTGTACGTGGAGGGCAAGAGCCCCACTTCCTTTGAGAGGTAACTGGAGATCTCAGTACGATTTGAAACAGCAACATGGCCGAGTTTATGTTCTCTTCCACCTCAGTGCCCGAGCACAAAACAGTGGCTTTTTGTGATCCTGTCTCTACCCATTGCCTGTCCAGAACTTTGGAAAGGGGCATTGTGTGGTTGCCACTGCCATTTCACAATAGAGTGAAATGTAACCGAGGCTGCATTGTCCAAGGGCATTGAAAGGCCTGTCTGCCTGTCTTTGTAGGGCATGGAGACCTATACAGGACCTTCTTTTTCAGAGAGCATTCAGTGGAGAAACTGTGACGGAGACTGGAGGTCTTGGAGTAAATTAATGTCCATAGCCAGTTACCTATTAGTAAAGGTAAATGTTTCCTTTGCTCAAAAGCCAGTTGTGTCTGACTCTTGGGAGCGGTGCTCATTTTTATTTGCAGCCAAAGAGCTGTCTGCGTCTGCAGACATTTTTGTGGTCATGTGGCACACATTGCTAGAGGCTGAAGTGCATGGAACACTGTCCCCTTCCCACTGAAGCAGTACCTCTTTATCTACTTGCAGCTTCTTGCTTTCAAACTACTAGGTTGGCAGGAGCTGGGACAGAGACGGGAGCTCACTCCATGCAGCATTTGGGTCTCAAACTGCTGGCCTGCTGACCTTCCAGTCATCACCTTCAGCGTCTTGACCACGAAGCCACTGCAGTCCCTTAGTTACCCATTAACTATATCAGTGATAGTGAATCTTGGCACTCAAGATGTTCTTGGACTTCAATTCCCAGAAGCCCAAGTCAGCATTCCTGGTGATCAGGCCTTCTGGGAATTGAAGTTCAAGAACAGCTGGAATGCCAAGGTTCACCATCACTGAACTATATCTTTATTCTTGTATTTATATTTCCCCTCCTCTTCTCTCTCAGATCTTTGGAACAGGTTAGTAGAATTCCCATTCACTTAGGAAGCTAATATAATGTAAGACCATCGTGGATGTCCATGTAAGCTCTTTGTTCCTGCCTTACTATTCCCTTTGCTTTAGCGAGCAAACAAGTTTGAAATGTTCCATTAACCGGAGTTTTCTGCTACTACCAAACTGGAAAGCTGTAATTAACAGCTTCCAGAAAGGGAGGATGTATAGTAATACTGGGTTCCATATACAGTAAAACCTCATATAACACTAAAACCTGGTTCCACAAGTCTTCGTGTTATATGATTTTTAGTGTTATCTGATCCTCTATGGGATCCATAGAGATACATTGTAACCACACAGGCTTTCGCGGTTGTTATCTGAAGCATCCCATAGGATCTTAATGTTATCTGATGCAATTCTTCCCCCCAGATTCCTTGATGTTATGCGGTTTTCGTGTTATTCGATACTAATGTTATATGAGGTATTACTGTAATGGGTTGTTTGGAAGCAATTAACTGTAGTTCCCAGTTTGTATGTAACTGGAAGCGTGAAGAATTAATTTTCCAGCTGCTTTGCTCGTTCATGATGAGAGAAGTGAAAGCGAAGAATGCTTACGTATAGGAGTCAGGGTTTGGCTCAAATCAAGGAGGTGTTTTAGGCTAGACCTAGTCAGAAGGGGAGCATGTGGTTGCTACTGGAAAGGAGCAGGCCCTTGTTATCATCTTCTTTGCTCCTTGGCTGAAAAGAAGATGTTGCCATAGAGGGAGCTTCTGCCTGCCTACCATGACAGTCAGAGGAGTGGGTGGGTGGGTGTATGGGAGATTGGAATTTTACAAGATGACAACATTATTTTCTTGTCTTCCATATTATGGGGAAGGAAGAATACATGCTTCCAGCAGTGGCTAAGCTGTTTCCCTGATATTTACTTCTGTAGTCTTAAGTCCAAGTCTTGAAGAATGCAAGATTCCCATTGCTGATACAACACAGACACTAAATAAATCTTAGCCATAGATTTACTTGCTTACCTTATTCCTCTCCAAGAGTTAAAAACAAGTCTCTTGCCTCTATTATTTTCCCTCCTCCCACCAGTTCAGGCTGCATCTCTTTAAAACCCATTTGTGCTTTTGCTTCGTTGAAGACGCTTTTAGGTAGCCACTCTGGAGCTATTAAACCTCCCATAAGTGGCTATTGACAAGCATGCTTGGGCCCTGTTGTTTTTGAGCAAGTCAAGCAAGGAAGGAAGTCTATTCTCCCCAACTCTTTTCTTCTGCCATATCTGGGTCCAAATATTGGCAATCAGCCATGAAGACTGTCCTGAGAATATAATGCAGTGGACTTTCATCTGCCTTCTGCATCGCACTATGACTCTTGTATCCCTGATCCAGTTCCATGAGTCACTTTCTGGTCCTTTTCTGGTCCTGAGCACTTTCTGGTCCTGAGCATGCAAAGTCCTCCTCAGCCCCAGGTCATTATTGAGGAAGCTGCTGCCCTCCATCAAGATGGATTCAAGAAGGGCTCGAGACCCGAGTGCTGCACAATGGAGTGGGTTCCTGTATCTGTCCCAGCTCTTGACAATCTAGCAGTTTGTTCAAAAGCAAGAAATTGCAAGTAGATAAATAGGCACCACTGTGGTGGTACAGCATTCCGTGCACTTCAGTGTCTAGTCATGCCTGCCACATGACCGCGGAAATGTCTGCAGATGTAGACAGTGCTGGTTCTTTGGCTGTAAACAGAGATGAGCACCGAACTCTAGAGTCAAATATGACTGGCTTTCGAGCAAGGAAGACCTTTACTTATAGAATTTGATATCTTGTGTGAATTTGAAAGTTTATAAAACGTGCTTGGTGATCTGTATGATACTCCATCGTGTAATCATGTTAGATAGTGACACCAAAAGCAACAATTTGAAACAGAGGCCGTAACCCTTCGGCTGAACATAGTCATTCACAGCTAGGGTCGGCCCATTGAATCAATGGGATTTATGGAGGAATTGACCCACAAAGTTCTCACAATTTTATTTATCTTATTGTAGTTGCAACATGGGACTGCAGTGGCTTAATGGTTGAAACGCTGAACTTGATGACTGGAAGGTCAGCAGTTTGAGACCTGAGTGCTGCACAACAGAGTGAGACCCCAACTCTGTCCCAGCTCCTGCCAACCTAGCAGTTTGAAAGCAAGAATTCTGACCATTAGCAGCTAAGGAATATTGTAGCCCTGCGTTTTGGATGCCTTTGCCTTCAACCCTAATACATCTGCTTTTGTGGGAACAGCCATAAAAGGAGAGGGTGATTCATGCCTGCGTGGCAAGGGGTTATGTAGGAAAGTCTGGCTATAGAAAGAAAAGTGGGGGTTAGCTGGGCTGAGAGAGGAGGAATGGAGGCAGGGATTAGTTAGGAAGTTTTTGTCTTGATCAGATTAGTTCAAAGAGCAGAGGATCACTTACGTTGGATCGGTGCCCAAACTCAGCTCCTGTCTGGGTTTTGCTTTCAAGCCTGGGCAAGTCACAGCCTTTGAGCTGTGTTTTTTCTTTCTTAGTAAATTTCCGGTAGTAATGTATGGTTGTGAGAGCTGGACCATAAGGAAGACTGAGTGCAGAAGAATAGACGCCTTTGAGATGTGGTGCTGGAGGAGAATTTTGAGAGTACCCTGGTCAGCAAAGAGAACAAATAGGTCAATCTTAAAAGAATTCAACTCCGGCTGCTCCTTGGAAGGTCAAATATTGAAGATGAGGTTAAAGTACTTTGGACATCGAATGAGGAGAGAGGATTCACTTGAGAAAGCCTTGATGCTGGGAAAGGCGGAGAGCAAAAGAAGAAGGGGGTGGCCCAAAATGGGGTGGATAGATGGCATTGTTGATGCATTGGCATAAAGCTTGGCAGGTTAAGGAGGGTGGTGGAGTATAGGGGTGCCTGAAACGCGGTGGTACATGGGGTTGCAAAGGGTCAGAATCGACTGTGCGACTGAACAAAAAAAAAAACCTAACTGATGTTTTTAGGTTGCCCTGCATATTTTGAACCTTAAAATCATGTAGATGTAGTTTGAAATTAATTTCCAAGGATACAAACATTGGTGTTTCTCTCTAATCATCCTTCATTGGTGTTTCTGTCTAATCCACCACCCCACCTCGCCTGATTTCGTTGTCTTTTCATTTTAGGCTCAATGAATTTACCAAGCACATCACTGGCGAAGGCTGTAAGTTTTTGTCTTGTCTTGCAGCTTGTTGCGAGGGTGTGGGGTAGAAGTCAAGGGTTCAGATAATTTGCCCTGAGACTCTTGGCCGGTGATGGCGAACCTTGGCAGTCCATGTGTTCTTGGACCTCAATTCCCAGAAGTCCAAGTCTCTGTGAATCCATGTACATGCAGTAAACCCATTCGTGTGGATTCACAGAGACTTGGGCTTCTGGGAATTGAAGTTCAAGAACAGCTGGAGTGCCAAGGTTTACCATCACTGTTCTAGACTTTTGTGGGTTAATTGGAAGAATCTGTTAAGATGGGCGGGGAGCATGTTGTGGGGGCGAATTGCAGGTTTGCCACGGTGCCTGGCACCGTAGGCTGCAACAGCACAACATTCCTAACGCAACAAGGGGGACATTCATGTTATTACTGGGGTCTCTTTGTCTTTTTGGCTACCACGTGAATCCTCCCCTCCCTCTTTCCCCCGTGATGCCCCTGAGAATAGTGACTTTGTGCTATTGGGTGGGGATCTCAGCTCTGGAAAAAGAAGGGTTAACCCACAGCTGTGCTCTTGCTCTCCTTCAGTTTTCTTGCTCCCTTCTTTCACAACAGAGCGCTCAATGCCAGTTTAGTTCCAGTCCTTTGGAGGGGGTGATGTGTGAATCCGAATCACCCCAAGATAAGGATTCTGAGTATGTTTGCATGTGATTAAATGTGCCAAGGTTCTCTGACCTTCCACTGGACTGATAGGAAAAGGGGCTCCCAGTTGTTAAGGCAATTACAATTAGCAATACCGGTAGCAACTACACTTATATACCTCCCCATAGCACTTAGTGTACTCTATGGGCAGTTCACAGGATAATTAACATTTTGCCCCAAACACACTGGGTACATACTTTTACCAACCTCAGGAGGATGGAAGGCTGACTTAACCTTTTCCTGTCAGGCTCAAACTCAAAATATTTTGGCTGCAGTACAGCAGTTTAATCACTGAACCACCTGGGCTCTTGTTGTTGAGAGTGCATTGCTCTTTCATCTTTTTTCTTGATATATTGAGGGATTTAAAACTTCATAGCAATCATGTCACAGGGGAACACCTTAAACGAGTGATGGTGAACCTTGGCACTCCAGATATTCTTGAACTTCAATTCCCCGAAGCCCTGATCAGCAGGAGTGCTGACTTGGGCTTCTGGTAATTGAAGTCCAAGAACACCTGGAGTGCCAAGGGTCACCATCACTGCCTTAAACCATGTACATCAATCTGTTACATGTACTTTACTCTGATGTATACTACTAGAAAGCCAAATAAGTGATGCTGATGAGTGAGTAGTTTGGGTCGATGTATACCCATGGTTCCCAAAGTGGGGCACACACTCCACAGTACATTGGCTGATCAGTGCTTTGGGGAATTATCTAAGGCTTCTGGGAATTGATGTCCAAAAACCAAAGGTTGGGAAACACTGCTGTATACAGACAAAATGGGAGGGCAGAAAGGGAGATAATAAACATGTGCAGTCTTGTGATCCAAGTGGATGTCCCCCAAGCTTTACTGGTAGGAGATTTAAACAGGAAAATTAAGTGTGAAAATTGGCTTTTATCATGGTAGAAATGGGGTTATCTGTGCAAAATATCGATTGTGAAAAAAGCAGGTGTGATGGAAGAAGCATTGAGCACCCACACAAGATATGGTCATCACACTCCTCGGTGGTATTGGTCTGATCAATGAGATGACGGCTGTAAAGTCCTTCTTCTACCCCAGGCATTATAAATGGTCATAATATAAAATATATTTCTCTCCTTTTGTTATGTGAGCTAATTGTTCTGGTTTCCACCCTTCCACCCACTCCCAGCCAAAGCAGCATCGGTCAGAGCGCTTCTCTTTGACATCTCCTTTCTCATGCTGTGTCACGTTGCCCAGACCTACGGCTCTGAGGTAAGGACTTTCTGGCCTCTGTACTGCAAGGTGAAGGGGGGAATACATAATAAACGAAGGGCACTTGGACATGTAAATAGACAGAGCCCATCTCTGATAATGTGCACAGTGTATTTCCTTGACTCCACTCTCTGCTCCTTCCATTTTGGCTAAGAGGATGTGTTTTTCATTCACCCATAATCTTACAGCTGTGTCCTGACTTTGAAACCAAGCTTCAAGCACTGGAAACTAGCCCAGATGTATATGTTCTACATTTGTTGCCTGAGTCAGCTGAAATAAATATTGACAGGTGTTAGCCTACTCCTTCGTGTAGTTTGGTTCAGGCAAGTGTCACCCACCTGAGTTAAATACTATCGGTAACATTGGTAAGCGAGAGGAGATGTCTGTGAATTGCAACTTCGGCAGAGAAACATATGCGGAAGGTTCAAATAAAATAGAAAAATAAAAATGAAAATCTGCTTTTGTCTGGTGGTCTGTCTCAGATTTGCCCATGTCTTGGATTGTGAACTTGCTCGGCCTTATCCATGACCTTTCTTGGACAGAGATCGAGAAAGAACAACGTATGTGAGCTTTATCTTATGAGATCAGAGCAGAGGCAAGATTTGAACAATCTGGGATCCTGGTGGTTCCAATCTGTGTCCGTTTCTAGTCTCTGTGCTAGACCCTTGGCATCCTCTGAACGGACATGACCCTCAGGTCTGCCAGCTCAGATCCAGGAAGAACTTTATAGCAAGAAGAAACATTCATGAGGGTACACAAGAGCAAAAGCAAATTAGAAGATGCAGGAAGGACCTCACCAGGCAAGGAACAACATTAAAAGAGAATGTAGCTGAAGAACTCAACTTCCCCTACATCACTTGGGAGATCCTGAATAGGCTGAGGGTTGGAGTCCCTAAATGCAAAACCAACATAGTCAAGTGGGGGCTGCTGGTGGACAACAACACACTGTGTGAATATGGAGAGATACAGAATCCGGCTCATTTACTGATCTGCTGATTCCTGTCAGAAAGAAGCACCGATGAGGACTTAAGTTTTGGCCAACAACAAAGCCAAGAAAGTATCTTCATTTTGGCAGTCCAGAGTTTGACCGGGACACATAAGAAAGAGAGAAGCTGCCCAACTGAATCTAGACCTTATGCACTAAAAAGCATTAGAAAGTGAGCCTTTCTGTTTCCTTGTTTCTGAGCAATTTGAAACAAAGTGTTGTTAGAGGATGGTTACAGTCTTGACCTTATGAGTGGTGGAAAGAAATATCTTGTTTACAAGCAAGAGAAATCACAGAACGAAATAGCTGTCCCAAACTGGTGCCTTGAAAGAGAACTGATACAGTAAAACCTTGAGTTACAAATGCCTCCACTTATGAAAAACGTTAGATGCGAAAGAAAATCCCGGGAAAATATTGCTTCAAGATACAATTTTTTTTTGTCTTCTGATGCTTCCTACAACAGTGGGAGGGTGTTTGGAGCATTTCCACTCCGGTTTTGGATTTTTTTTTGGTCTCATTTTGGCACTGGCAGAAGCTCTCAATGCAATCAGGATGTGCCGAAACCCCCCCCCATTCCCCAAAACAGCTAATAGTCAGGAAATAGTCTTGCAATTACCAGAGCTGGCCACTAGAAGGTGCTGTCAGAAATGTGCAGAATATGCATTGAAAACCTTCCTGAGCTCAGGAAAAAGTGGGGGGCAGGATGCGGGGAGAGAACATTTTTTTATCTGTTCAGAACTTTTTCTAAAGTGCACTTTGGAATTTTTCACCATGTTTTTGCCACTTTAGAAAGATTTTTGAACAGCTAAAAGACTTTTTGGCTTTTTCCTGAGCTCTGGAATGCATTATTTGATTTTCAGTGCATTCCTATGGGAAATCTCATTTCTAGATATAAACTTTTGAGATACGAAAAACCTTGAGGAATGAATTAATTTTGTATCTCGAGGTTCCACTCTATTGGCATCTTGGAGACTAGAAATGCAAGGAAGTGTTCGAGTACTACATTTGGATCTTTCCTCTGCCATGGTCTTAACTCCCTGGCCATGGGCAAGATAATTTTTTTCATTAGGCACCTATCTCTAGTTTGAAAATTACACAATTTTTCTCCTGAGATGATGGCTAGCATATCCAGACATTAAGCGATTGAACACTGGCCTTTAAAAAGCTGTTGATTGTAATGACTGAGAATTGCTTCCAAACAAAGTGGGGATCCATTTGTAAATTACAACAAAAATGGGCTTTCCTTTCCCCCTCAGAATTATGGCAGCAAATTGTGCTAATTAGGAGAGTCCAAGTATGCTAGTGATTCTCAAGGCATTTCCCCTCAGTTCTGATGCTAGATGAATTATTTGCAGAAGTCAGTATTGTGGTGACCTGTGAACAGGCATTAGGGATTACTCTGATTAACTGGTTAGGTCAGGGGTTCCCAACCTTTTCAAGCCGGGGGCCGGGTCATGTTCTTTCAGTCAACTTTGAGGGCCAGATGGCCATTTTGCTCTGCCTGTGTGATGGGGTGACCATTTTGTTCCAACAGTTTTAAAGGGGTGACAGTTTTGTTTCTTGAATGCCCTTGGAGGGGTGGGGGTGGGGCACATGAAATGGCACCGCGAGATGGATCCGGCCTGAGTTAGAGGGTGTAGTTGAATTAGTCAGTGGTCTCCTGACGAGTTTCTCATTGTGGGCTATCTTTCAGGTGATCCTTTCGGAAGCTGGCCCACCTGGTGAAGTGCCCTTCTTTGAGATTTGGATGCAAAACTGCATGCCAGAAGAAGGAAAGATTCTCAATCCTGACCACCCATGCTTCCGGCCCGATTCCACCAAGGTGGAATCTCTGGTTGCTTTGCTCAACAATTCGTCCGAAATGAAGTTGGTGTAAGTAGCGGTACAATTTTGGTGGGTTTAACCTTGTGCTTTTAAAAAAGTACGCTGGAGGCAGGCTAATATTGCAAGAGAGAGTAGAGTTCTTTCTCATTCATATCGTAGAGCTGTCTTCATGTTCAGGCAGTTTGATGGTTCTCAGATAGAAAATACATAAGGCTGCGGCAGTAAACGGGAGTTTTTGTGATTATTTGCAATACAGTAATACCTCGGATAACGCTAAGACTTGGTTCCACAAGTCTTGGTGTTATCTGATTTTTAATGTTATCCAATGCATGTTAAAATCCTATGGGATGGAGTGGATAATGTTAAAGCTCCATAGAGATACATTGTAACCTCACAGGCTTTAGCGGTTGTTATCCGATCCATCCCATAGGACCTTAACGTTATTCGATCCAATTCTCCTCCCCAGATTACTTAACGTTATGCGATTTTAGCGTTATCCGAGGTAAACGTTATCCGAGGTATTACTGTATTATACAGGGGAACCTTGCTTAACAAATGGCTCGGTTAACGCAAAACTCACACAACAAAAGGAAATCCATAGAAAATAGTGGCTTGGTTAACAATTTTTTTCTGGAATGGATTAATTTGTTTTCAGTGCATTCCTATGAAATACCGTGTTTGAGTTAACAAATTTTGGTTTTCAATGTGTTCCTATGGGAAATTGCATTCAATGCATTCCTTTGGGAAATTTGCTTTACAAATTTTTCATAGTACAAAAGGTCCCAGAGAACGCATTAAATTTGTTAAGCAAGGTTCCACTGTATATGAAAGGATAACATGGTGTCTGTTTTGTCATAGTACATAATTCTGTTTATGCTGGTTCATGGGGAGGATTGAAAACCTCTATTTCCTGGATATCTTGCTCACCCATTTGTTTTCATGAGGCAGTACTAACACAGTCTGTAGAAAAAGCTATACATTCCCGTTCAAAAAAGAAAAGTACAAATCAAAACTACAAACCAAACGATGCTAAACCTGGCACCCAATACAGCATTTCAGTAGACATGTTTTAGAACAATGATGGCAAACCTTTTAGAGACCCGAGTGCCCAAATTGCAACCCCAAAACCCACTTATTTATTGCAAAGTGCCAACAGAACAATTTATGCTAAATACTACGGAGGATGACAGATGACAGAGGAGCCTGGTGTGGTGTGTTTGTAACAGTTTGGGTCCTAGAAATACACCATTATTTTTTAAGGTTAGTTCTTGGGGGTTGGTGTGGCTCCAGGGTTTTGTTCTGTAGTAGATGCTCACTAATGCTGTGGTATAAAAGCCAACAGAGGAAGGAAGGAACTAATGAATGAACTAAATAAATGCATGACTTGTTGCTCACATCAAGACATCAAAAATTAATACTTAGCTGGGGTTGGGCAGGGGAGTACAATGTCTAACTAACCATCTATATACCTGAAAAAGTATCCCTTTTTTATTCTTTACATTCATCTACATCCTTGAATCTGAGTAGACAGATGAAATGGCATGAAGCGTGTATGAGCATCTCTGCTGCTATCTTGGAGATCCTGAATGCCTGGGAGAATGGCGTTCTCACCTTTGATTCAGTTCAGGTAACATCTTTTTGTATATTTTCCGCAAGTCTCTACACCTATGCATTTTACTTAACGTATACCCTTATTTGTACATATTACCTAATTATGCATCCCCTCCCCGTTTAATATGTATGTTTGTACATATTTTTCAATGGTACCTTTTTTTGTGATTGTCATTCTAAAGTGTGAATCTTATCATTATGCATATTTCATTTCTCTTGACTGGCCCATGTAGCTCAAGAGTGTTCAGATTCTCAAAACGCATTTTTGTCTCACAAGTCTCAGCCAGGATGAGACTGCGAGTTTAGTCAAGATAGTCATTTTCTAGCCAAATTATTTTCCATGCTTGTAAGCTATAGGAAATCCGCCTTGATTTTGCTTCCTCACCTCTTTTTTACTCCGTGCTAAGTTCTAGCTAGGGCAGCAGTGGCTTAGCAGATAAGATGCTGGACTTGACGACCAGAAGTTCAGCTGGTCAGCAGTTTGAGACCCAAGTGCTGCGCAATAGGGTAAGAGTCATCTGCCCCAGCTCCTGCCAACCTAGCAGTTCAAAAGCAAGAAATTGCAAGTAGATAAATAGGTACCACCTTGGAGAGAAAGGTAACAGCGTTCCGTGCACTCTGGCATCTTATGCCTGCCATAGGACCATGGAAATGTCTGCAGACACCGACGGCGCTGGCTCTTTGGCTGTAAATATTGTTCAGCACCACACCTTAGATTTAGACAGGACTGGCTTTCAAGCAAGGGAGACCTTTCTTTGAGCTCTCAGTGGCCCTGTTTCCCTTTTCTTCCCCAGAAAATCACAGATAACATTAAGGGGAAAGTGTGCAGCATGGCCGTCTGTGCAGTGGCCTGGCTAGTGGCCCACGTCCGCATGCTGGGGCTGGACGAACGGGAGAAGTCACTGCAGATGATCCGGCAATTGGGAACTCCCTTATATGGTGAAAATACCTTGCAGTTCTACAGTGAAAGGTGAGAAACATCCGTGTGGCCTTTCCCTATCCTGGGAGGAAGCAGAATTCAGGTCTGCAGCAAATTTCTGTGATGTTTTTCTTACCTGGGACTGCAGTGGCTTAGTGGTTAAGATGCTGAACTTGACAACTGGAAGATCAACAGGTCAGCAGTTCTAGACCTGAGTACTGTATGACAGAGTGAGCTCCAGTCTCAGTCCCGGCTCCTGCCAACCTAGCAGTTAGAAAGCAAAACAATTGCAAGTATATAAATAGATACCATTTTGGTGGGAAGGTAAACAGCATTCCATGTGCTCTGGCATCTAGTTATGCCTGCTACATGACCACAGAAAAGTCTGCAGACGCAGGCAATGCTGGCTCTTTGGCTATACATGGAAATGTGCACCATATCCTAGAGTTGGATACGACTGGCTTTCGAGAAAGGGTGACCTTTACCTTCATCGTTATGATGTTGACTTGATGCACAAGGCTTGCAGGAAGCATTTAGCCTCCACAAAAAAACCTTGTAAGGTCAAATTATTTTTGTATTCTCCTTCTCCATCAACTACTGTACCTCTAGGATTGATGCACAATTGGAGCTGATTTTATTGCTCCATAACCACATAAGCGTTTATGTGAATGTTTCGTGAATCACACGAATGGGTTTACTGGCACTCTAGCTGTTCTTGGACTTCAATTCCCAGAAGCCCTAGTTGTGTGGATTCACAGGGACTTGGGCTTCTGGGAATTAAAGTCCAAGAACAACTGGAGCGCTAAGGTTCGCCATCACTGACATCGGCTAGAGTTTCTAAGAGTCTTCTTTTGCTTCCCTTTTCAGGAATTGCTTGGGTTTTAGGAGACCCACTGGTATTTTCCCTTCAGGCAGTATACATGGGTGTCCTCCTTGTATCCAATTTATTCTCAGTAGACTGCTTAGTGAGAGAGAGCATGATTATTCCAGGTTCACTCAAAGAGTTTCATATCTGAGTAAAGATTTGAGTCCCAGGTTCTAGTTCTTCGAAAGTAACAGTTTTAATAATTTCATATTTCTTCTTCTGTTGTCCAGAGTGTTGATCATGAGTTCCATTCTTGAGCATATGTGTGCTGATGTTGTGCAACAGACGGCGGCACAGATCAAATTCCCAGCCACCGGAGTTGACCCCATGCCCTACTGGAACCTCCTTCCTCCCAAGAAGCCTATCAAAGAAGTGTTGATGGGTGTCTTCTCTAAAGTGCTGGAGAAGGGCTGGGTGGACAGCCGATCCATCCACATCTTTGACACCCTTCTGCATATGGGTGGGGTCTATTGGTTCTGCAACAACCTTGTTAAGGTAAGTGGGGGCAGAGGTTAATCATGGCTATGTTTAATTAGATGGATTAGGCACATTATTTCAAGAGAAAACTGGCTGTGACCACCAGTCATTATCTCTAATAATAAAGTCAGTGGACTTTCCAAAGAATTAGTTGACTAATGCCACACTTGCTAGACCTTTAGTTTGGCATCTGTCTTTGTGTATAGTCAGTGATGGTGAACCTTGGCACTCTAGGTGTTCTTGGACTTCAATTACCAGAAGCCCAAGTCAGCACTCCTGCTGATCAGGGCTTCTGGGAATTGAAGTCCAAGAACACCTGGAGTGCCAAGGTTCGCCATCACTGCTCTAGAGGTCATCCTTGCTCGAAAGCCAGTCCATATCTAACTCTAGGGTTCAGTGCTCATCTCTGTTAATAGCCAAAGAGCCAGCGGTGTCTGTGTCTGTAGACATTTCCATGGACATATGGCAGGCATGACTAGACAACGGAGTGCATGGAATGCTGTCCACCGAAGTGGTACCCAATTTTCTACTTGCAATTTCTTGATTTCAAACTGCTAGGTTGGCAGGAGCTGGGACCAAGACAGGAGCTCACTCCATCGGGCAGCACTCAAGTCTCGAACTGCTGACTAGTTGACCTTCTTAGCATCAAGTTCAGCGTCTTAACCACTAAATCGTAGCAATCTATAAATGAGTAAAATACACACAAGCACACGCTATAAATGCCTGTTGCAACGGACTGCGGTACAGCTCCAAAAGCAGTGGCAGGACAAGGGATTCTGCAGTACTGGTGTTTCTTCTGGTGCATTTCACACCATAGTGCTTTTCGCGGAAATTGTATGCTTGTCTAATTTTGACCATGGTGCTGTGGTGCCATAGCTTCCCACAGCATTTTAGTCCTTGCAAAACTAAATAAGGACCAAAGGTGACTTCTCTGACCAATTGCATCCCTTGTTTTCTCTCTTAGGAGCTCCTGAAAGAAACAAGGAAGGAGCATGCCACTCGCGCTGTGGAGTTGCTCTACTCCATTTTCTGTTTGGACATGCAACAGCTGACGCTCACCCTGCTGGGACACATCCTGCCCAATCTGCTCACAGACGCCTCCAAATGGCATATGCTAATGGATCCACCTGGCAAAGCCCTTGCCAAGTAAGAGAGAGAGGAGCAACAAAACCAGTGAGCTGTGCTGAAATGGATACTCTACAGCAGGGGTGCCCAAACGTTTTGGGCCATGGGCCAGTCCCGTGGTTCAGTGTGCTGGTCACGTGGTTCCTCTCACCGGAAGGAAGTAAAATGTGTAGTGCATAACACTCCCGTCCATATGCATAACACTGCCGTAAATGGCCTGTTTTTTTTTGTTGTTGTTCAGTTGCACAGCCAATTCTGACCCTTTGCGACCCCATGGACCAGGCACTTCTGTCCTCCACCATTCTCCTCAACTCGTTCAGCTCTGTGCCCATTGTCTCTACAATACCATCTAGCCATCTCATTTTTGGTCACCCCCTTCTTCTTTTGCCCTCCACTTTTCCCAGCATCAAGGCTTTCTCAAGTGAGTCCTCTCTTCTCATTTGATGTCCAAAGTACTTTAGTTTCATCTTTACAATTTGGCCTTCTAAGGAGCAGTCAGGGTTAATTTCTTCTAAGATTGACCTATTTGTTCTCCTCGCTGTCCAGGGGACTCTCAAAACTCTCCTCCAACACCGCATCTCAAAGGCATCTATTCTTCTACGCTCAGCTTTCATAATGGTCCAGCTCTCACAACCATACATTGCCACAGGGAATACCATTGCTTTGACTATGTGAATTTTTGTTTGCAATTTGATGTCTCTATTTTTCACTGAGGCTGTTGCAAATGTATTTATGACAGCCACGGCTCATTTATGGTAGCATCATGCACAGGCACATTGTGCACATGTGCATGCATGTTTTACTCCTGCTTCCAGGAGCGGCACGGACCAGATAGAATGGCATCGGTGGCCAGATCAGGCCATAGTTTGGGCACCCCTACAGCTGTGTTCCCCAACCTTTGGTTTTTGGACTTCAATTCCCAGAAGCCTAAGTCAGTTCCCCAAAGCACTGATCAGCCAAGGTACTGACTTAAGCTTCTGGGAGTTAAAGTCCAAAACACCAAGGTTGAGGAACCCTGCTCTACAATTGGACAGGTTTGGGGACCCGGGAACGTGGGCTCCCATACCAAGTGGCTTATATAAGGACTACCTCCCTGGGTTGGAATGTGGGAATACTGGTGTGTAGTCCTGTGTTGTTTTAACCTTTGATGATTTTTAGTTCTGATGTTTTTAGTGATATTGAGTATTTAGGTTTTATCTCTGTTTTTATCTGGATGTAAGCCGCCCAGAGTCGGGTCCTCCCGATTGGGGCGGGGTATTAAATTTAATAAATAATAATAATAATAATAATAATAATAATAATAATAATAATAATAATAATAATAATAATAATAATAATAATAATAATAATAATAATAATAATAATAATAATAATTCCATCTCTGGGAAAGGACAGAGCATCATGTTGGCCACCGATACCTTCTCCCCTTTCCCCTGGAAATTCTGCCTGGCCCTTACTCAGGATTTGCCCATTCTCTGGTTCCGAGCATCAGAGGATGGTGTCATGTCTTGTTGCGAGGTGAAAGCATTTTGCTGAGAACCAAAGAAATATCGTCCATTTATAGAAGACTTAGCAGTAGAAGTAAGGCAGGAGTATCAAGAGTGCCAGTTATGATTTGCAACATTCAAGACAGGAGTCCTTCTGTGGTCCATGCCAGCTGCTAGGCCACCAGTGTTTGGACTTCAATTCCCAGAAGCCTTAGTCAATTCCCCAAAGCACTGATCAGCTAAGGTACTGATTTAGGTGTCTGAGAATTGATGTCCAAAAACCAAAGGTTGACTGTCCAACTTTAGGGGATGCATCCATGCACCCAAAAATGTCACTTTTGTGCCTTCTATCATTCTTTTAAAAAACAAACATTTAATGCCCTAAATCAGGGGTGGCCAAACTACGGCCCATGGGCTGGATCCAGCCTGCAGCACCAAATCATCTAGTCTATGCCGCTCCTGGAAGCGGAAGTAAAATGTGCATGTGCAAAACGCTACCGTAAATACACTTGTGGCTGTTGTAAACATTTATGACATCCCTGGGTGCATTTACGGCAATATTTTGCACATGCGCAGGCACATTTTACTTCTTCCGGTGGGAGGAACCACATCACTGGCCCTCTCACCCACGTGCTTGGCCTATGGAGCAAAAAAAATAGAAACCCCTGCCCTAAACTGTTATTTTAGGCTCATTGCTAGCATTTGGTAGAAGCTGAAGTGATGCTGTTTTTCCCCATTATGATCTCCTTTCATGCTCAGTATGACATCTTTGTTTTCTTAGATTGAGGCCAGGTGTGAATAGAGAATACATTGATTTCGCAGTACAGTCAAACCTCGCATAAAGAGCGTCTCGCTTAAAGAGTAACTCACTTAAAGAGCAGCATTTTCTCTGAATGTTCGCTTCGCTTAACAAAACCAACCAAAAACTCGCTTAACAAATAAATCATGGTTCGCAATCCCCCCCCACAATTGGTCATTTACAATGGTGTTTCGCTTAAAGAGCAAACTCGCTTAAAGAGTAATCCTGTGGAACACATTATGCTCTTTAAGCGAGGTATAACTGTATTTTACTGTTCTCTCCTAAATCTGATATATTCTTCCAACACACATTGAGAATGTTGGCGTTAGAGGGCAAAAAAGCAAGGAGGATCTGATTGACTCATTTGTGAATCCTTGTGCATTATGTTCCTTCTGTCCCCTCCCTGCCCAGGTTGTCTGTTTGGTGTGCCTCTAGTTCCTATTCATCCCATAACAAGGGACAAATATCTGCTTGGCAGCGCAAGAGACACCGAGAAGATATTGAGGTACGCACTTCTTACTTAAGAATCCAACAAGGATGTTGGGAAAGAAGAAAAGACTGCAGGAAATTGATGAGCATGAGTTTTCTGGATAGGGTGCAGTCTAAAATAAACAACATAGTAATGTTGTTCTGGCTGCTTTCTAAAAACGGATGCATGAGGATGGAGTAAATGAGTCATTCTTCATCTGGCTGGTTGAGACAGAGGCAAAGAAATGGTTTGTGCGTTTGGAGGACAAGTCCACACATGAAGAAGAAGAAGGGCCTAGTATGTCTGCCTGAATCATTGATTTATAACTGCATTTAGTTATAAATTAGCTAGTCAGTTTTGAGCTTGCTTGGCCATCGGATGCCATTAGGCATTAATTTTATTGTTTATTTTGTTTTGTTTGTTTTCTTGTGTTGATGTTATTTATTTGTCTGTGCATGGCCCAGAATGGGAAATATCCCAGATGGGTGGTATAAAAATGTAATGAATAAAAAAATGATTATTTTTTTTCAGTAAACACATTCTATTTTTTCTGTCCTTCTGATTCCTCCTTCCAGGATTACATCAGTCTCTTTCCACTGGATGATACCCAGCCATCCAAACTCATGCGCCTGCTTAGTTCTAATGAGGAAGACAGCAGTATTTTGTCCAGCCCCAGTAAGTGGAATCACGGTGAGGAAACTTTCCTTGAATTAAGGGGGATTACTAATCCTGGTGGCTAGAAAACTACTGCAACCTGTTCATTTATCCTTTTCTTTGTTAAAAATTATGCTGAAACAATAACTGTTCTTTTCTGGAATAGTAGCTGTGTTAGTCTGTATTTCAAGCATATCAGAGAATAAACAATACGAAAACAGACATTGTAGCACTTTGAAGACTAACCGTTACAGTTTAATGTTAGCTTTTGTGGATCAAATCCATTTCGTCTTTTCATTTCAAATCAGATACAGTTGTATCTCGCTTAAAGAGCATAATGCGTTCCACAGGATTGCTCTTTAAGCGAGTTTGCTCTTTAAGCGAAACACCATTGTAAGTGACCAATTGTGACTTCTGGTGGGGAGAATTGCGAACCCCGATTTATTTGTTAAGTGAGTTTTTGGTAGGTTTGATTTGTTAAGCAAAGCGAACATTCAGAGAAAATTCTGCTTGTTAAGCAAGTTACTCTTTAAGCGAGGTGCTCTTTATCCGAGGTTGGACTGTATATACTAGACATGCAGTGGTCTAAGAAAGATAAGGGTTTGTTTGTTTTTTTGTAATTGGCAGTTCCTCCAAAGAATTAAACAGACATGGAATTTAAAATGTCTGAATTTGTAGGGGTATAGTGGGATTGTTTAGTTTGTTTTGTACTCATTATGTATAATCTTTCTCTTTTCCTGTAAACTGCCTAGAGTCAAGTTTGCCTGATTGGGGCGAGATAATAAATCTAAATTAATAAAAAGTAAGGAATGAGGGTGGAAAAGAGGACCATTTTGTTTGCCTCAGGTTGACAACAGATACGCTCCTTGAGAGGGTTCTTCATCCATTGGAGCCCGATTTTGCAATTTGAATGATATATGTAATGTCGTTGTCATTGGCTGCAACTCATATCTGAGAATGCATTTTTTTCCCCTGAGGCAGAAAAAATGCCATTGGCGTGATTTTGTTTAAGGTAGATCCCAGCTTCCCATGAAGTGACCCACACACTGTGATCACGGAGCCATCTTTTGCGGCACGTATGAAATGAAACATGCAGGATTTAACACCGGGGCTGCAATGGACTGCCGCAGCCTTGAGGATATTATCAAGGTGTGCCTTCACAGCCAGTCCATCTGGCATGGCCTCTTCCTCCTCCATGACCGTTGGGAATCAGAGCTCCTCCTCTGCTCATTTTGGTGTTGCGCCCAATATGATGGTTTCCAGTGGCATTTTCTCCACTGAGAGGGACCATTACCCCATCTAAAAGGGCTCATCCGCCTTTAGCTGTTGGCCCTTTTACGGAATCAGGTTATTTACCTCTGCCCAACACTTGGTGTTGAGTTGCTGGCTACATAGTCTACTCCAGTGTTGCCCAAATGCTGGTGTTTGGACTTCAGTTCCCAGAAGCCTAAGCCAGTATATTGACTGATCAGTGCTTTGGGGAATTGACTTAAGCTTCTGGGAATTGAAGTCCAAAAACCAGCATTTGGGAAACACTGGTCTACTCCATTACCGTAGCAGGATGTCTGCCTAGACTGGTACATATGTTTTGTACCAGTAAAACAAACAGGTTTAGTCGACAGTCTGTATTTTTTCCCCACACACAAGGTAGATGTTTCAACTTTCAGATGTGCCAGTTTATTTGACTAGACTTGTAGTGATTTAAGACAGGGGTTCCCAAACTATGGCCTGGGGGCTGCATCCAGCCCCTGATGCCAATTCATCCACCCCGTGAAGCCCTTGTCGCTCCTGGAAGTGGAAGTAAAACATGCCCATACGGGCGCATTTTACTTCCACTTCCAGGAGCGATGAGGGCTTCACAGGCCAGATGAACTGGCATCGGGGGCTGGATCTGGCCCCCAGGCCGTAGTGACCGGCTCTGTGATCCACAGGACCAGCCCATGGCCCGAAAAGTTTGGCCACCCTTGAATTAAGATAAAAACAGGAACCTCTGGTTTAGATCTTGGTAAATAGGCCGTTCTTCCGAGGGCTTCACCTTAAACCTTATATGGCTTAATATTCATTTTGGTTTGGTTTTTGTGGGGAATTTAGGCACTGTCTTCCATTACAAGAGGAAGAAAGGTCAATTCCAGGGCATTTTATATAAACCATTCAGTTAAAAAAAAGAGAAAAAGAACCGAATGAGTCATTCCACCAGAAGATTTCATTAGCAACAGAGTAAAGCTGAGGAGCTTTGTAAAGTAGAATAAACCATGATAAAGTGGGGTTGTTGTTTTTTTACCTCAGGGACTAGTCTTGTACTGCTATATGAAGTCCCTTGACCTTCTGCCTCTGATTGGGGGCCTGGCAGTTCAAGGAAAAGTGTATAAATCTGTATTATAGTAGACCCTGGGCAAAATGCAAGCAGAAAAACTGCTTTCTTCTGATTTGTTAGAGATGAGGCAGGGCTGATCAATGAGAAGTCACTGCTTTTAGGACACATTTCTGACCAA
Organism: Furcifer pardalis; assembly: GCA_030440675.1. Taxonomy (NCBI): domain Eukaryota; kingdom Metazoa; phylum Chordata; class Lepidosauria; order Squamata; family Chamaeleonidae; genus Furcifer; species Furcifer pardalis. The sequence goes on from CP126897.1 coordinate 28,602,179, forward strand.
TAATCTCTTGAGATAGGGAAGATCAGTGCTTGGATTTTTGCCTAGTGATTCAGATGTACTTTTTGGTATCTTTCCTTTGTTCTTAAGCCGCATGAGTTTGTGGTTTCCTCTTATTTCATTACACTTTCTTGTGATTTCATTTGTTTCTCCAGATCTATGCAATTTGGGAGTTTTTCAAACTCCTTTTAACACTTGCTGTCATAGGAATGAGTTGGCATCATGTTTCCTCTCTGCTTTGATTTATGCACAAGGTGATTTACAGCAAGGAAACAAAAGAGAGCTGGGGGGAAATGTCTCTTTGATTCCAGCTGTGAATCAGAAGAAGGGAATTTGAGAATTTAATTTCTTTTCCCATATTGTGTCCAATGCTACTCTCAGGGTAATTGCATTTAAAGAATCTCAACGTTCACTTCCACTTTTTCTTTTTCCTCTTTATTTAAAAAACGCTTTTGCTCCCCAACAAATAGTATGAATATTTATTATTTATTTATTTATTACATTTCTATACTGCCCCATCTGGCATATTTCCCACTCTGGGCGGAGTACAAGCAATGAACAACAAATCTTGGATACCTTGGAGTTGTTATTCAGTGAGGAGTCCTTGTATGCGTAGACATCTCCGTGATGACATTCCGCACAACCTCCGTCCGCAGTGATCTGTCCCTGGCAGGTCTTCTTCATGTTGGTCCAACATTTTTCTTGAGAAAACCTTCCCCTGTTTTTTTTTGCAATCTCTCTGATACCAGTTCGATATTCTGCTGCTCCATCTATTGTCACTTATGCGTGCAACATGGCCAGCTCACCTTAATTTGTTTGTCAGGTATTCTATTGCTACATCTTTTAGCTGTGATCTTTGCCTGATATCCTCATTTTTTACTTTATTGTGAATAAACTAGAATAAACAACAAAATACTGTATTTGCTGGTATATAAGGGATGAAGGAATCACAATTTGGGATCAAAATTGCTGGGAGAAACATCAACAATTTGAGATATGCAGATGATACCACCCTAATGGCAGAAAGTGAGGAGGACCTAAAGAAGCTCCTGATTAGGTTGAAAGAAGAGAGTGAAAAAGCTGGCTTGAGACTTAACATCAAGAAAACCAAGATCATGGCAACAGGCCCTATCAGTCCCTGGAAAATAGATGGGGAATAAGTAGAAGCAGTGACAGATTTTACTTTCCTAGGATCAAAGCTCACTGCAGATGGTGAGTGCAGCCATGAAATAAAAAGGCAACTGATTCTTGGGAGGCAAGCGATGAGAAACCTGGGGAACATAGTGAAAAGTAGAGACATCACATTGCAAACAAAAATTTGTATTGTCAAAGCAATGGTATTTCCGGTGGCAATGTATGGTTGTGAGAGCTGGACCATTAGGAAAGCTGAGCGCAGAAGAATGGATGCCTTTGAGATGTGGTGTTGGAGGAGAGTTTTGAGAGTACCCTGGACAGCGAGGAGAACAAATAGGTCAATCTTAGAAGAAATCAACCCTGACTGCTCCTTAGAAGGTCAAATAGTAAAGATGAAGCTAAAGTACTTTGGACATCAAATGAGAAGAGAGGATTCGCTTAAGAAGGCCTTGATGCTGGGAAGGGTGGAGGGCAAAAGAAGAAGGGGGTGGCCAAAAATGAGATGGCTAGATGGTATTGAAGACACAATGGGCACAAAGCTGAGCAAATTGAGGAGGATGGTGGAGAAGTGCCTGGCGGACAGTGGTCCATGGGTTCGCAAAGGGTTGGAATCGACTGTGCGACTGAACAACAAAAAGATCTACTTCTCCGCCTTAAAATACACCGGGAAAATGGAGTGTATCTTGTACTGTATCTAGTGGGCTATTTTGGTAATAATGGTGTGTGTCTTATGCTCCATTACGTCTTATATGCCAGCAAATATGGTATATTTACAACAACTGGTAAATCAAAGGGAAATAAAAGTGCCTTGTACAATCCAGGGATACAATAAACCTGTATCTTCGAAGTCTTTGGTGAGTGATTGTCTTCCTCTTGCAGGTAAAAGAAGGAATATGTTCACTCTTTGGGGTAAAAAATAAGTCCAGTGGAGGTGTTAGCTTAGTGTTGTTGTTTTTTAAGATGCTTGGGAATGTTAGCCAGTAGATTGGGAATGGTGTGGTGGAATAATGCCGCTAAACACTGAATGGCAATCCAAGTAATCAAACGGATATTTGTAATGTTGGAGAAACTGAAAGCTTGCTGCCTCCATCTTCTGATCATCTCACATTCTACACTCGATTCTCTCAAAATAAAAGCACATCAGTGAGTAAGCAAAAAGATGAAAACACGTAGTGTGGCACCTTAAACACTAACTGCTGTATTTTAATGTGAGCTTTCATAGATCAAGTCCACTTTGCCAGACAAGAGTGAGTCTTCATGGCACCAATTTATACACATCAGGTACAGACATACAGAACTGCTGGTTAGCTTAACAGATAAGTATAACAATCAATATGGCTTTTTATGTCTCTTATGTCTGATAAAGTCGACTTGATCCACAAAAGCTAACATTAAAACACAGCAAAACATTAAAGTGCCACAGTGTTTTTTGTCTTTTATTTATTTATTTATTTTATTTAAATTTGTTTATCGCCCTCCTCCCCAAAGGGACCCAGGGCGATTCCCAACATAACAGCATATTGACAACAATTTAAAACCAGTTCAGAAATTAAAAGTTTTTGTTTTGTTTTCTCTCTAATACGATTGAAACACAGGCTAACACAGCTACCATTTCAAAATTTTCAACAAAATAGAACACATTACTTAAATGCGATTAAAAGACATTTCTTGTTTGGGACCTAGGAAAGGTGCCTTCTAAACTGAGCTATTTTCTTTTTCCATAGCAGACCGCACTATGAGCAGTTCCCTGTCTGCCTCACAGCTCCACACGGTCAGCATGAGAGACCCCCTCAACAGAGTCTTAGGTAAGCGTCTTCATTTGGTTCTAGCCAAATTTTAGAGAAAGTTCTAGAACCAGGTGACAGGTCCACCTGGTTGGAGTCTCCCCTCACAACACCTGGTTCATGCAGGACTTTATTTGATGACTGGCTCCGAGAGACAAAACCTGTTTTTTAGTGTTCTAGTTTAACCCAGCAAGCTATACAAGGATGATAATCGTCAACTGCAACTCGTATCCAAAAATACAATGTCATTGGCATGAATTTGTTTACGGTGGATCCCGGCTTGCAATGAAGTGACTGACACACTATAATCTTGGAGCCATCTCGTGTGGCACACATGAAATGAGACATGCAGGATTCAACACCGGGACTGCAAGGGACTGCCGCAGCCTTGAGAATATTAGTAAGGTGCACCTTCACAGCCAGTCCATCTAGTATGGCCTCTTCCACCTCCATGACCATTGGGAATCAGAATAGTGAAGTGGTTCCTCTTCCGCTCATTTTGCCGGTGGGCCCAATGTGATGGTTTCCAGTGTCATTTCCTCAGTTGAAGGGGACCATCACCCCACCTAGAGGAGCTCATCCGCCCATAGCCATTGTCCCCTTTAGGGACTCAGGTTAGTTAACCGCTGCCTGGCACTCGGCATTGAGTTGCTGGCTATACAGTCTACTCCGTTACCGTAGTGGGATGTCTGGCCAGACTAACAATGATGATAATATGTTACAGAGTTCTTGCAAAGGCTACAGTTAAAATATGTATAAGGAACCAGATTCTCTCTCTCCTTCCTTCCTTTCCTTTCTTCCTTCCTTCCTTCCTTCCTTCCTTCCTTCCTCCCTCCCTCCCTTCCTTCCTTTCTTTCTTTCTTTCCTTCCTTCCTTTGCCTCTTTATAATTATTATTCGTTTTTAAACCAAGGAGATTATGATATACATTTCTAGTTGTTTGCTTGTATCTCCCCCAAGTTAGGAAGCAATGTTTACTTCGTCCCCTTTCTGCTCCCCAGCCAACCTCTTCCTATTGATCTCTTCCATCTTGGGAGCCAAGACAGCTGGACCACACAGTCAGTTTGTTCAATGGTTTATGGAGGAGTGTGTGGACTGTTTGGAGCAAGGAAGTCGGGGCACCATTCTGCAGTTCATGCCCTTCACAATGGTAAGCAACTCCATTTCCCCATCACTGAAGATTTCTGTAGTCTCTTGCAGTTGTGAATCCCTTTTAAAAATACCATGTCTAAAGCACCTTGACACATGAAAATTTACCAATCACAGGGCCTTTGCACCTCAGATTTTATTCTTTAATGGATCCATCAGTGAGATCCTCATGACGCTGTTACTAACATCTTGTTAGAAAGTGTTATTTATATTTAACAAAGAAAGCAAGAAATTGCAAATATTTAACAAAGAAAGCAAGAAATTGCAAATATTTAACAAAGAAAGCAAGAAATTGCAAATAGATAAATAGATACTGCTTTGGTGGGAAGGTAACAGCGTTCTGCACACTCCAGCGTCTAGTCATGCCTGGCACAGAAATGGTTGCAGACATAGACAGTACTGGCTAATTGACTATAAACTTAGATGAGCACTGAACCCTAGAGCCAGAAGTGACTGGATTTTGAGCAACGGCAACCTCTAGGTAAAGGTAAAGGTCACCCTTACTCAAAAGCCAGTTGTATCCGTCTCTAGGGTTTGGTGCTCATCTTCACTTAGGGCCAAACACTGTCTGCATCTGCATACATTTCCGTGGTTATGTGCCAGCCATGACTAGACATCTTGATGCATGGAATGCTGTTACCTTCCCACCGATCACCACATCCTGCAAATGCGACTATACCTATTCTGTATTTCTCTTTCTCTTCCCCACCAATTTGCCATAAATAATGAATTTAATAAGAGAATGAACCTACAAGTGGTTTTTTGGTGGGGTAAATCGGCTCTTTGGCCCTGTGGTGGTGGACCCAGCTTCCTTGACAAAACGGTTGGTGGAATGTAAGCTACACATTTGAGAACCCCCAAGTCAAGACAATCCAAATTTCTTGAGAGATTGTCTTCCTGGTTGATCATTTTAACCTCCTGTCACTAGAGGGAGTCTGGTGGCAAGAAATAAAAAGCAGTTCCAAAGAAGCGGATTAGTCTTGCATACAGTTTACCTGCACTTTTAAACGCGTACATATTACGGTGTCAGAAGATGTAATGATGGAATGTCATTGCTCACTCACACAGGGAATCCTTTTCTGGAGAAATTTAGAATATAGACATTTGAAAATCCCAAGCTTTTTTACCTTTTGCGCTGGGTGTTCTATTCCATTCAAAAGTGTATTTCTGGAAATAATATTACATCGTCAGCCTAAACCAGGGGTTCCCAACCTAAGGCCCACGGTCTGGATGCGGCCCACAGTGCCATTTCATGTGGGGGGGGCACCCCTCCGAGGGCATTTCAAAAGCAAAATGGCTATCCCTTTGAAGCTGTTGGGACAAAATGGCCACCCCCATTGTGCAGGCACAGCAAAATGGCCATCCGACCCTCAAAGCTGACTGAGAGAACATGACCTGGCCCCTGGCTTGAAAAGTTTGGGAACCCCTGATTTAAACTATTAAGCTACATCAGCAATGGCCAACTTTGGCACTCTAGGTCAGTGATGGCGAACCTTTTAGAGACCGAGTGCCCAAAGCACAACCCAAAACCCACTTATTTATCACAAAGTGCCAACATAGCAACGGGAGGAAGAAAATGCTCCTATTGGGCTGCTGGGCAGAGGGGCGGGGTGAACTCTGTGCTGGGGGTAGGAAGGAAGCGCTCCCATTGGGCTACTGGGCAGAGAAGCGGGGTGAACTGCTGGGGTGACTGCAGTTTAAAAGAAAGAAATTGTAAGTAGATAAAAAGGTACCACTTAAGTGGGAAGGTAACAACATCCCATGTGCCTGCCACATGACCACAGAAATGTCTGCAGATGTTGACAGTGGTGGCTCTTTGGCTGTAAACAGAGATGAGCGCTGCACCGTAGAGGCAGACACAATTGGCTTTTGAATAAGGCCAAACTTTACCTATATATGAATATATTAAATAAATTAACAACAATAATAATTTAGTGTCAGAAATTATTTTGGGTTGAAAGGATTTTTGCAGACAAAACTCTGCTCAGGGAATGCCCAAATGAGGCTCCTTTCATGTCCCCAAGAGCTGGGACAGAGACGGGCACTCAGTCCATCATGCAATACCCAGGTCTTGAACTGCTGACTTGCAAGCCTTCCAGCTAATAAAGTGAGTTTCTTAACCACTGAGCCACCACAGCCCCACATGAAATAAATGAATATTTAAATAAATTAATATTTATAGTCTGCCTTTTAGTGACTTGCTTTGAAGACAAATAGAGTGGTACTTAAAATATATTATACACACATGAATCATAGGCTAAACCAGGACTTCTGGAGAAACGCTACGGATGGACAGATTTCCCCCCTCTCCTGATATAGTGGGGAATGGGTTGCTTGACACTGTTCCTCCTGCACATGAGCTCTTTCTGCTAGTATTTACTTGTCAACCCCTGCTTTTCCTTGACCTCGTTCTCGTTCTTTACCTTGAGCAGGTTTCAGAGTTGGTGAAAGCGTCGACCATGTCTAGCCCCAAAATCGTGCTGGCCATCACCGACCTCAGCTTGCCTCTGGGCCGCCGCGTGGCTGCCAAAGCCGTTGCTGCTTTGTGAACATCTCATGGATTTTGCTTAGAGGCTGCTGAGCCCCGGGTATGAATCTAGAGTGGTTGGTAGGAGAATGGAGAACACCCTGTGTTTGAAGGAGCTACGGACCTGCCTTGTATCTGTATAGCATGGCATCAAGAAGAAGAAAGAGGATGAAATGAGTGTGAATTGGCATCCAGGCCGCTGTGATAGTGCCATAATAGTAGACTTGGACCCAAAATATTTGCCAGCCCAACCCGCAGGAAGGATTGACTGCATTTTTCCACCCATCAAACAGCGTCACAATTTCTCAGCATTGTACCAAGGACAGTGTTTGAATGTGATTGTTCATTCTTTTTTGCTTTACTATTTTCTCATTACAGCAAAACATTGGATAACGCTAAAACTTGGTTCCACAAGTTTTGGTGTTATCCAATTTTTAGTGTTATCCGATGCATGTTAAAATCCTATGGGATGGATCGGATAACGTTAAAGCTCCATAGAGATACATTGTAACCGCACAGGCTTTAGCGGTTGTTATCCGATCCATCCCATAGGACCTTAATGTTATTCGATCCAATTATCCTCCCCAGATTACTTAACGTTATGCGATTTTAGCGTTATCCAAGGTAAACGTTATCCGGTGTTTTACTGTAACTGGATAAAACATATGTTACGTGTCTTATCCCAAGTCTCCAAAGTATCATGGTTTAATTGATAAGTTAGCAATAGTTTCAAAAAAGAGTTGTACAAAACATTTTTGAAAAAGTTGCGTTCAAAATATCTCTCATTTCATAACAGACTATTTTCATGAAGAAAGTGAGTTTCACACCGCGAACATGGTAATTTAATTATGTGTATATAGGTTTATACTGTTTTTTTAAAAAATTTGTGAATAATGTTTTATAAGTACTGAGAAATAAAATGTCATTGTTCTCTCAAAAATTAATATGGTGAATTATTTATTTATTTATTTTATTTAGATTTGTTTATCGCCCTCTTCCCCGAAGGGACCCAGGGCGATTCCCAACACAACAGCATAGATAACAATTTAAAATTACTTTGGGTGAAATGCATTCTCTAATAATAATTTCGTGTCAGAAATTATTCTGGGTTGAAAGGATTTTTGCGGAAGAAACTCTGCACAGGGAATGCCCGAATGAGGCTCCTTTCATGCCCCCAAGAACTGGGACAGAGACGGGCGCTCAATCCATCATTCAGTACCCAGGTCTCAAACTGCCAACTTGCCAGCCTTCCATCTAAGAAGGTGCGCTTCTTAACCAGTGAGCTACCACAGTCCCTCAAATAAATACATTTCGTGTCACATTACTGTGAGTTGAAAGGATTTTTGCTGGAGAAACTCCGCTCAGGGGATGTCCAAATGAGGCTCCTTTCATGTCCCCAAGATCTGTTGTGCAGCACTCAGGTATTGAAACCCCACCTTCCAGTCTCCAAGCTGAGCATCTTAACCACTAAGCCGTCACAGCGCTGCTGTTTCATTCTATGAATATAGGTCATTCGAGTTTGATATTGAGCGCAAAAGATAGCATCTTCTGTCACTGAACAAGTTTGCAGCTGTGGGACTGCAAAAATAGGTTGTAAAAGCAGGCTGTGACAGATGGAATCTAGACGCTAGAGTAGGGTAAGATTTACAATCCTGACAGTGATTTCAAGAGAGCAAGACTAGGGAATGTTATACTGAGTTCTTAACCACCATGTGATTTTCCAAGCCAGAATGATTTGTCCAGACTCAACAACACAGATTCAGAATTTATTTTTCTTAATGTCCAATTTAGACAAGCATCAGCAAACGTACTCCACTAATCTTAAACAGCAGCCCAACTCATGTTTTTAACGACCTTCTATTTCTGTTTGTTTGGCTTAGTTAGAAGCTTCAACAGTGAAATAAACATTTATCTAAAGAAAGTAGCAGAGCTTCTGAAGAATATGCATCATAGTCTTAAGATTGTTAGCACGGCATTTCTGGACTAGAATTGTTGTAGATCAGGAAGTACGTCAAAACCTTCCAAACTGGAAAGTCCAGAATTTGTGAATACAACAGTTTGTCGTAAGCCACCTGTCTTGCATTGGATGTATGAGTAAGAGGCAGCTTCTTCTATATCTTTTCTGATCCCTTTGGTAAAGTATGGGAGGAGATTTAGATTATTTGGCTGAAATACATTGTGCAACCCTGGATGGAAATCAGCATGAGGTAGCTTCACTGTCCATAAGGTTATCAGTAACTGTCCACTCATGAACAATAGGAAATACGTAAGCCCTTGAAAATGGGACCCAGGGTGCCAAACAGCCAGGTTGCTTATAGGTTGGGCTCAAGGAAGAAGAGTGTGAACAATAAGTGCCAAATGTATGCCTGTACAAAGATGCCGAAACAGAGCAGTGCTAAGTTTGCTTAACCCAAGCCCCATTTGTTTTCATATGCAACACGTTTGGCAAAACTCGGAGCACAGAGTCTACAGTGGGAAAGCATATACCAGTGATGGTGAACCTTTTAGAGACTGAGTGCCCAAACTGTAAACCAAAAATCCACTTATTTATCGCAGATTGCCAACAAGGCAACAGGGGAGGAAGGAAACGCTCCCACCGGGCTCCTGGTCAAAGCGAACTCTATGCTGGGGGGCAGGAGCATGCAGGGTACCATGGGAAGGCACTGGATAGGGAGTGGTGGGGGCACCTATTTGGGGATTTAGGGGGAATCCCATACATTTCTGGGCATCGTGCCGGACGGACCAGGTGAGGGGGGGGCAGCCAAGGAGACGAGGAGAAGGCTGCCCCCATAACCGTTTGGTCGCTGCCCCTTGCTACCTCCGCCTGGTGTCCGGCACTTTAGAATAAACCATTGCTCCAAGCTCCCTACTTCAGCTTGGAGCAATGTTTTAATCTAAAGTTCAGCGTGAGTAGAGCAAGAGAGGGGTGGCGACCAAGGGGAGAAGGCTGCCCCAGGAATTGTTTAGTCACTCCCCCTGGCACATGTACCATAATTTGCCACCACTTGCATATACGGTTTGTCCCACATCGCTGCTTCCTTACGTGTTGCGTAACGATAGTGCTGGGCTCCCAAAAAAATTACTGCCACACTGTGGGTGTGGCCAGGAGGGAAAGCCCTGCGTTGTACCTGAATGAGGACTACTTTATTTCAAAACTTGGATGGGTGGGGCCAGCCAGAATTTTTGCTACCAGTTCTGGTGAACTGGTGCGAACCTGCTGATGCCCACCACTGTGTAATGGCATTATCCGTGGTGACTGAAGTCCTGGCCTAGCCTGCAAACAATCTGCCTTTATTTGTGCTGTGAGGTTTGTTGACACCCTCCCACCCCCGAGAGGTGGGTGTTGATACAAATTCCTTACATTGCAAAGGAGGGTGGAATCTAGCCACCATTATTTTGAAGGGTTCATGCGCTCCCCCAGTCAAACTGACTATATCAAATAAACTGCCTACAAAACTTACATATGCAAACAGCTCAGAAAATCTACACCAGAGGTGCCCAAACTTTTCAGGCTGCTGGCCAGTCAGGTGGTTCAGGGGGCTGGTCATTACAGTCTGGGGCTGGTCACTATGGCCTGGGGGCCAGCTCCAGCTCCCAATGCCAATTCATCTGGCCCACAAAGCCCTCATCACTCCTGGAAGTGGAAGTAAAACATGTCCGTATGGGCACGTTTTACTTCCTCTTCCGGGAGTGACAAGGGCTTCCTGGGCCAGATGAATTGGCATTGTGGGCTGGATCCGTGCCCCAGGCCTTAGTTTGGGCACCCCTGATCTACATAATATGGTTTGGAGAAGGCAAGTGAAAGACACCATCAGTCACTCCCCATCCCAAATTCATTTGTTGAGGACAGCTCTAGCCATCGTATAAAAATAGAAATTTAATAAATGAAATGAAATGAAAAGTGCTGAATAGAAAGTACAGTAAAACTACTTAGGTAAAAAGTCTGTTCTGTAGGCTTTTATGTAAATTGTGTTGTTACTTAACTCGAAGCAACCCCATAGGAAAAATGAATTTTTTACGTAACTCGAAGCAAACCCATAGGAAATTGCTATGTAAATCAGGACATTTATGTAAATCGGGACATGGTTTTAGTGCAAAAATCATTATGAAAGTCGAATTTTATGTAACTTGAGGCATATGTAAGTTGGAGCTTTACTGTACACCCAAGGATTAGCTAATTGCTTTCTAGTATTTCTTGGTAATGAAGTGTGGTCTCCCCTGTGGGGAGACCACTGAAATCTGCCCATATAATCTGCAGAGAAATGAAGACATTAAAACAGAATGAGTTGATCAAATGGACTCCAGCCACTTCCCACTGCAACCAATGGGTGTCAGCAGTGATGGGTTGTCAAATTCTTCACTACCCCACCGTGACGTCATGACGTTGTGGGCGTAGCTAACATCATGAAATGGGTGGTGCAAAAAAATAAAAAATGGCTGTGCATGGGTCAAACGGGGGTTTGACGCATGCACAGTTCTATTTTTTTAGTGCACATGTGTCAAACCTATTTGATGCACGCGCACTAAAAATAGAACTGTCCATGCGTCAAGTGGAGGTTTGACGCATGCGCAGTTCTGGGCAGCCATTTTGGCTTCCCAGGAATACATTTCTGGAGGGAGGCCGGAGAGGCGACTGAACCAGTTGCCCGGGGGTTTACCACCCCTCCAGCGACCCCCTCCTGATGGGTGCTACCGGTTTGGGCGAACCTGTCCGAACCGGTAACATCCCATCACTGGGTGTCAGGTGCTTCTCTCACACTGAAAAAAGCACAAAATAGTAAATGCATCAGGAAGAAAACTTTTGGTCTCACCTACTCCCTATTTTGCTAGTTTGGGGAAGTTCCCTGCATTGTTCAACTCCATTCTGTCACCTCATGTGTAGACCAAGCTTGAACTGGATATGCATCTAGAACACATGCATGTTTGTTATAGCTGAAATGCCAAGTTTTCTGGATGTGCCAGAAGTGTGGAAATAAACTATGAGAGTCATGTAATGCATTCTCTGTCCATCCTACCCAGCTACTTCTGTGTGTTATCCAAAGTCTACCCAAAGGAAATAGCAATTACACTTATATACTGCCCCATAGTGCTTAGTGTACTCAGGGGGGTTCAGAAGGTAATTAGCATTTTGCCCCCAACATGCGGGACACTCATTTTACCAACCTTGGAAGGTTGAGTCCACCTTCAGTCCTGTTGGGATCAAACTCCCAACGTCAGCAGTTTTGGCTGCAATACAGCAGTTTAACCACTACGCTACCAAAGCAATGTTATGGTTCTGGCCCTTTTCCCTCCAGTATGCTATCTGTAGCTTGGAAGTCTTTCCTGATGTCCAAAGAGGGAAAGGGATAGGAAATTCCTGGAATGTTAGTTAGAGTATGTAAATCCCCAGTGGAACATGATTGCTGTTCATGCTGAGTGTAATTTGCAGACACACCCCTAAAGTTGTTTTATTCAAGGCACCGCAAGTGTCATAGTGTCTTTTGTACATTTGACTAAACCCTTGACTTGTCTGGGTGTTGCCCATGATGACAAGAGGATAGCAAGAGATTAAGAATTCTGTGTTTCCAATGAGAATCCTGTTTGTTTGTTTGTTTGTTTGTTTGTTTGTTTGTTTGTTTGTTTGTTTGTTTGTTTGTTTGTTTGTTTGTTTGTTTGTTTGGTTGGTTGGTTGGTTGGTTGGTTGGTTGGTTGGTTGGTTGGTTGGTTGGTTGGTCGGCAGGCAATATTGTCTGCAACTGTCAGGCAGCCAGCCAGCAGATTGCTAGTATGAGAGGATCAATGCTTTCTGCATCTGGGAATACTCCTGATGTACAGTCCAGATGGAAGAGTTTGACAGGAATTGTGGCCTGAACTAGAAATGATGGACATCCTCTTGCCTGGTTGGCTTCAGTAGTGGATCTGGATTGTTGCCTTTGCTGCTTGAATAGCATTTCCTTCCCATTTGGCTGCATGAGCAACTAGCCGTCTGAGCCAAATTTCTGGGCAGAACATCATTTGTCAGAACTTGCAGACTGGAACAACACATCCAGCATCATCAAGATCTCATACTTACACATTCTGTTTTGGAAACAGTTTACTTACATCTTTCTTTGGCTCATTCTTGCATTGGTTTTCTGAAAAATAGACAAAAATAGCCAGATGACTGGCCATCTAATTCTGACATAACTTTGTCTCCAGGAGTTGGTGTGTCTTTCGAAAAATCAGCAACGGAAACTTTCCAAATAGAGGATGGTCAAGGATTGTTGTCTGAGATGACAGGTAACTGACTCATTAGAGAAAGAATAGGTAGCTGCCAGGGTTGTAAATCTGGGGAATGGGATATGATAGAGGTCTCTGGCATGAGACATGTACATATCTGAATTGCCTAGGGTCCAGTGTGATAGGATGTGGTAAGAATATAAAGGGAACACAATGTGCTTGAAACCTTCCAAATTCTATTTCCTGTTTCTCCTGTTTCTGTTGGCTCTCTGGATTTTGTTGGACTCCAATTCCCATGAAGGTTTAGTGGTTAAGATGCTTAACTTGACAACTGGAAGGTCGGCAGGTCAGCAGTTTGAGACCCGAGTGCTGTATGATGGAGTGAGCTCCTGTCGCTGTCCCAGCTCCTACCAACCTAGCAGAAATTGCAAGTAGCTAAAGAGGTACCACTTCAGTGAGAAGGTAAACAATGTTCTGTGCACTCCAGTGTCTAGTCATGCCTGTGTCTAGTCTTGACCATGGAAATGTCTGCATATGCAAACAGCACTGGCCCCTAGGCTATAAACGGAGATGACCAATGAACCCTAGAGTCAGATATGACTGGCTTTCAAGCAAGTGTAACCTTTATCTAATTCCCATCAGCCCCAGTCAGCATATTCAAGGATAATGCAAGTTGGAATCCTAGTAGCAATTAGTTTCCTACACTTGAAGGCAGAGTGATGAGAGACTAGAGAGACTTTGGGTCTAATCCTCATTTGACCATGATATTCAGTGGATGACCTTTGAGGACTCATTATATCACAGCCCAAACCTATTTCATATGATTGTATTGTGAGGACAAATATAGGAGGATCATCATGTACCCAGCCTTGGGCCCCTCGGTATAAAGGCAAGGAACAAGTAAACATCCTCGATGCCAATACAGTACATTGTAAACTAGGTTAAGTATATCTTGTCAGATACTGAGAGAGCAGTAGTTTTAACATATTCACTGGGGGGAAGTGTTGGGTTATTTTCAATAAAACGTTTCAATAAATTTCTATGAATATGACAGGTGTCACAAGCGCAGTCTCTGCCCGAAGACTTAGACCAGCCTTTCTTAACCTTTGGTTTTTGGACTTCAAGTCCCAGAAGCCTAAGTCAATTCCCCAAAGCACTGATCAGCCAATGTACTGACTGAGGCTTCTGGGAATTAAGTCCCCCTGTGGGGCGTGGGCCCAACGTTGGGAGCCATTGACTTAGACTAGCGATGGTGAACCTTGGCACTCCAGGTGTTTTGGAACTTCAATTCCCAGAAGCCCTGATCAGCACAGGAGTGCTGACTTGGGCTTCTGGGAATTGAAGTCCAAGAACAGCTGGAGTGCCTAGGTTTGCCATCGCTGATTAGACCCTGAATGTCAGGTGTGTTTCAGAAAGGGAGCAGCAAGCCAGACAGGTTGGTGGTAAGCGTAACCCAGCTGTCTTTATATAAAGCTAGTAAGTGTTTGAAACGTATCACACACGAACCAAACAAGGCAGAATAATTTGTTCAGAAGCCTCACATTGGAAATGCTATCCATGGTACAATTGTGACATTTTGAATCCATTTAAAAAGATCCCAGAGCTGCATCTTGTAATTTGGGCTATACTGCACAGGTCAAAAGTGTTCACATGAGACTAGCATACGTGGAGAGAGGCTGGAGCAATAAAGGGGAAGGGGAGGATAACCGGCTCTGAATGCAAGAAGGCTGTGTTAGCTCTATGCTGAATCTGCCTGTTTTAAGCATGTCGGAGAGTAATCAAAACACAAACGTGGCAGCACTTTAAAGACTAGCAGCTGCATTTTAATGTTAGCTTTCGTGGATCATGGCCATGGAAATGTCTGCAGACTCAGACAGCGCTGGCTCTTTGTAAACAGAGATGAGCACCGCTCCCTAGAGTTGGACTTGACTGGCTTTCGACCAAGGGAGATCTTTACCTTTAATATGATATTATTCCTCCCCCTTATTTATTCCTATAGTTGTTAAAAATATTCAGATGATCCAATATTGCAGCATTTGTGAATAAATATTGAGTGGAGCCTTTCCCCTTCTCTTATGTTTATTCCTTTTTAGTATTTCTTATATGCCTAATATGGACTGGCTAGGACTCTGGAGACCATAGTTCAAATCTCTGCTTAGCCATGGAAACTCACTAGAGGAATGGAATTGGTAAAACCACTCTTTAAATATCTCACTTATCTAAAAAGTTCTTTTAGGGCAGGGCTTCACAACCTATGGCCCACAGGCCGGTTCTGGCCTAAAGGTGCCAAATAACCCAGACCCTAGCCTTGCTCCAGCTGCCCCTGCCGGAAGCAGCCATGGAACCATTTACGGCTGTGTAAATGCATTTAAGAGATCTGCAAATGAGTCTGCGGCTGTTGTACAAATTCACTTTCCTTCCTGTTTCAGACAGAATGAGGAAGGGTCAAGAGTGAACCAAGATTGCTTTGTTATGCTGGCTTTCCCTTAAATTATTTCACAAATGACTAATGTGGATGGAAATTGGCAGCTTGTGGCATACCAGAAACTGCACTGAGCCTTATCGGAAAAGATGGAATTACTGCCCTTGTCACTGGCAGCCTCGCATTCCTCTTTTCCAGAAACATGGTCGAGTGAAACGGAACCTCCGTCACCCAGATTGATAGCAATAGTGTTTAGTGGCAATCTCTCCTCCTCTCTGTCCCTCTTGTTGTTACCCACAGGTTTTTCCAGTGGTGGGCAGCCAAAAATTTTACTACCACACTGTGGGGGAAGTCAACAGCATGGGCGGAGCCAACATCATTATGTCATGGGCTGAGCCAATGATGTGGGCAGAGCCAAAGTAAAAAAACCCCATAAAAATAAGTACACATTAAATACACATTAAATACACACCCACACCCCACACCCAAAGGTGAGTCACTTACCATGGGGAGTAGGCTATAGGGAGCTTCAGGCTAGCAGCTTCACTTCCTCCTCCCCGCTTGGGAGGACAGCAAGGAGGCCGCGCGCCAAGTGCTGTAGGCACACATGCACACCAAGCGTTCAGTGCTTGGTGTGCATGCCAGCGAAAAGGTAAGCCGCCGAGGTGGTCCCCCTAAAAGCTGCTACCGGTTCTCCGGGACACTAGGAAAAGTTAATACTGGTTCTGGCGAACTGGTGCGAACCTGTTGCTGCCCATCTTTCCCATCATGTGACATTTGAGACTCTCCTCTGTTTTAAAGACTTTCCTGTGGTCTCTGCCACCAAGTTGGAATCTGACCTTGTCAAGCAAGTCAGTTCTTCTTACGTGTCTAGGTCAGATGTGAAACTGACAAAATGAAGGCACCTTTTGGTGAGTTCATTCTGCAGTTCCTTTCGGCTGACCTAGTAGTGTGAGAAAGATTAGCTGGCAACACAAGGTTAGCGTTACCAGTGTATGCCTGATTGTGGTTCAAAACTACCACAAACTTTGAGGAGGTTCTTTTTGTGTACCCCAAACAGGTCAGTAACCAGGGTGGAGCATTGAAATTTAAAAGAACCATGAAATCTAGAGACGACTATTTGTGAGTGCTAGGAAAATGAATGGCAACACATCCAGGCCATATCACTTTCCTTTTTGTGAAAGCATAGATGTTTCCTTTTGGGGGGGAACCCTACGTTCTTCGTTTGGGGTGGAAAATATGTCCATGCCTTATGGTGGAGTAGATGGAAGACGATGCCATTTGCCCAAGCTACGGCTCATACATCCAATCCACACCATGAAAAGCAGGATGCACAAATTAAAACCTGAGCTTTTTGCAAGCGCCATCTGAACCTAGAGAAACGGAAGGAAGCCTTCTTGCTTTCTAAGAATATGATCTGATGGAATACATCAGTTGGCAAGAAAGAGGAAATAATTAAGATGACTCCGTGCAGGGTTGAGGAACGATGATATGTCATGTTCATATTGCTGAGGGAAGCAGTTCAACTTCGGGGAAAGAGCTGGCTCTTCTGTAGGAAGTATCATATGAATGGTTCCAGGTGCCTTACACTGCAGGTATAGCCATATGTTAGGGATAACCCATCATTAGAGTTAAAATCACATTGGTGTTCAAAGGACCTGACTGAGGCAATCTTTTGTGTCAGATGTGGCCACAGATATGGCCACAAGATCAATCAGAAAGAAAATTTTAAAAAGCCTCTTCCTAAGAAATTGTACTTGGAACACCCAGGCCTTCAAATTATGTATAGTCATCCCTAAAGAAATAAAGGCTTTGACCAAATCAAGATTATTTTTTTGTGGCTCTTTTATTGTGGAATGAATTGCCAATGGAAAATAGATCTGCTTCCCGTTTATGGACCTTTTGAAAACAACTGAAGATATTGCTGTTTCAACAAGCCTTTCCCTCACTTTCTTTATTAAAGCAGTATGATAGGGATTCTCAGCCTGAGGCCTGTGCATCAAATGTGGCCATGGACACCATTTCATATGGCCCCCACTGCCTCCATCACACCAGGAAATGCCATGTGGTGAAGGAAGGGCAAAATGGCCGTCCGGCCCCCCCAAAGCTGTCTGAGGGAGTGTGACCGGGGCCCCAGTTTTAAAAGGTTCAGATCTCCTACACTATGAAGTCTGGTTGGGAGAGTCTCCTGCGGTCTCCTGAGTAGTGTAGTCCACAGATTCTGAGACCTCCATGGCTATCAAATATTGGGAATGAACACTTCTTTACCATCCTAATCAAAGCAGCATTCTTTCCGTCATGTCTCAACATTTTCAGCATTCCATAATCCATCCATCCAAAGACAGAACCTCCCTGACCACTCTGTGATAACACAACACTCCCATTAGTGTTGGAAATAGCATGGACAGTTCCATATACTACAGTAGAATAAATGGTTACTAAGTGGCATTGCATAGCGGGGGCGGTGGGGGAGGCCTGCCCCGGGCGGAACTTTTTGAGGGTGGCAAAATTTCAGAATAAATAATAATAATATCTTGCAATCTGAACTAAAAATTTGAACCATTTCATTTCATATTTTTTGTCGTACCTACAATTCAGACTGATTAAATGTGCACGGAACTTTTTATTATTTAATCTGTGACGGAACTGGGGATTCCCCTTTCTTTAAATGAATGTAGTCATCTCACTCGCTCTAGTGACTTGCAACACCGTCTGTGGTAACCAGTTGCCTTGCAGTAATTACCTGTGTTTTATTTTGTGCTTGGATTGTTCACGACGAATATTTAGTGAGAATTAATTCCTCCATATTTATTTAATCACACTTTTATGCCACCCTCCTGAAAAGGACACAGGGCTGCTAACAATATTGTCTAACAACACCTGCAAATTAGGATACAGTGTGGGGAAGTCCCTTTGGGGAAGTCCATCCATGATGGCGAATTTGGCTTATGCCCCAGGCGGTTGAAACTCATGCTACACCTCTGTGGTTACTATGAAGCTGGTGACCCATACCTTGGCTGGAGTGAGGGACAGATTTCTTCCACATGAACTGAAGCTGAAAGTACTCACAGAAGAGTTAATTAACTAGTAGCCTGCAGATGTTTTGTACTAGTTTTCCATTGACTATGTTGGCCGAAGCTGAAGACAGTTGTATTCCAAGACACATACAAGGGACTCCTTCTGCTGTGATCTAAAACTGGAACTTCAACGAGCAACTCACACTTATAGATGGCTACAATTTCTTTAGTGTTTGAATCTTTCTATGTTCCATACATTACAGATGTGACATTTTTCTATTGGATAGTGCCCCATATATGCAACAATCTTTCCTGTGCATTTTATGGAAAGTATTTGCAGTATATAAGATGCGTAGAATATATGGCTATCCAGATGTTGTTCTGCAAATCTCATGAGCCCTCTCAAACATAGCCAGTGCTGAAAAGTGATGGAAGTTGCAGTCCAACAACATCTGGAGGGCCACACAGTCCCCATTACTGACCAAAATAAATACTACACTGATTCTCTTGTAGAACCAGCAGGGTTGTCACCTGGATTCTCTGAGGACTTTGTCCTCCTGAAATTCTTGCTACACTAGTTTCTTTTAAACCTATCCTTTTTGTATGTTTATTTTTCCTGTTACCCAGGAAAACAGCAGACAGGAAGTACAGTACTGAATAATGTGGCAATTTTGGAAAGTTTTGTCCTTAAAGGATTCTACATCATCACAAACAGCCTGAGAAGTGGGAAAATAGATATGAAACAACAAATCTCAGCCCAGTGATTTAGCAATCCAAAACTAGTTGGGATAATTTCATGGTGAGAGTGCCTTTGTTGCAGGGGCTACTTGAACCAAATGTTTACATAATACTTTTGCCCTGGGTTGATGCTCAGCCTCCTCCAGAGGAACCTTCATCCAGACCAACTCACCAGTCCATAGGTTCTCCTTAGATACCAAGATCCAACCCACAGGTAGCCTCAAGTCTGAACATCTCTCAACATCCTTCTCCCTCTTTCCCTGTCTGTTTCCCTCTTTAGTCTTATCCTCTCTTTCTCTCCCTCCCTCCCTCCAATCCCAGCCGTTCTTTCATCTGATCCTTTAATTCTTTCCTTTTTTCCTCCATGACTACTATTATTACTCCCACTGTCCTTTTCCCATCCCTCTTCAACAAAACCACTGACTTCTTCTCACTTGTCCTGACAGTTAGAAGTCTCAAAGTCTGGACCCTCATCTGCAGGGGACAAAAAGCTGCTTCCTTTGGGACCTCCTCCAGAGTCACCTAGGGCAGCGATTAGTGGTGGGCTCCAAAAAATGTTACCACTACACAGTGGACGTGGTATGGTGGGTGTGGTCAGGGGGGAAGCCCTGCATTGCACCTGAATTAGGACTACTTTATTTCAAAACATGGAGGGGTGGCAGTCAGAATTTCTGCTACCGGTTCTGGTGAACTGGTGTTAACCTTCTGATGCCCACCACTGCCACCGATGGCCAACCTTGACAGTCCAGATGTTCTTGGACTTCAGTTCCCAGAAGCCCTGATCAGCAAGAGTGCTGAGCTGTGTTTCTGGTAATTGAAGTCCAAGAACACCAGGAGTGCCAAGGTTTGCCACCACCGATCTAGGGTCTTGAGGAGGAATGGAAGACTCAGTAGGTTTGTGACTACTTTGGGATTTTCCATCTTATACTTACAGCCACCAAGTTAACATATGACTGTTCTTAATACTGTATCCTGTAACACTCCTAGATTTGGTTTCTCTTCATTCCTACTTCATCTGATTGATCCTGACTTACTGATAAAGTTCATGTGTTTGAACCATGATTCACTGCATAGAGGGGACATATTTTATTTCTACCCCCACTACTACAGGTTTCCCTTGTTCGAAAGCCAGTCGTATCCAACTCTAGGGTTCAGTGTTCATCTGATGAACCAGTGCTGTCTCCTTCTGCAGACGTTGCCGTGGTCATGTGGCAGGCATGACTAGACACCGGAGCGCACGGAGTTCTGTTACCTTCCCACCAAAGGGGTCCCTATTTATCTCCTTGCAATTTCTTGCTTTCGAACTGCTAGGTTGGCAGGAGCTGGGACAAAGACAGGAGCTCATTCCGTTCTCCAGTACTCGGGAATCGAACTGCTGACCTTCTGCGCCCCCCCCTTCAGCATCTTAGCCACTTGTGCCACTGCAATCTCCCACCTACCCCCCTACACAATTGCAAATATGTACATTTACTTCATATAAAACCCATTTTCAAAGAAAATACAGAAACATTTAACATAATCTAAAAACTAGACACTCTCTACTTATCTTGAAAGTCCTATTAGTATTGCTATTAGTTGGTTCTGACTAGACAGCACTGAACTACAGCTTGAGTTAATGACCGCTTATGGTCCTGTTATTAGGTGTACAGAGGTTTTACAAACTAAATAGAACTGCTTCGAGTAAATCCATCTCATGTTTGAGCTCCCTCTTTTCCTGTCATTTTTTTGCAATAGGTCTTGTTTTCATGTCACACAAAACATATTTAAATAAATAGTTGGACACAGAACATGTTTAAATAAATAGTTGTAGATTTTATTGATGTAATTTGTATTTTCCCCAAATGTTCACTGCTTACATTCCTTGAACAGTTTACAGATATAATGGAAAGATTGAAATCAGACCATATAAAATTACAATTTAAGTAAAAAACTAACTCATCTAGTAAACAGTTGTGAAATGCTTCCACTGAAGTTTTTAACAAGATAGCAGCTATTTCTCATTTGCCTCAGTTATAGTACAGTGGTACATCAGCTTATGAACACCTCCGGTAACTTAATTTTCAGTTTACAAATGAAAATCCATTGGAACTTTCTTGGTTTAAGATTTTTCCCCCCGGAACGGATTAATTGGCTTTCAATACATTCCTATGGGAAACTGGTTTATGAATTTTTTACAATATGAAATGTCCCACAGAATGCATTAAATTCATAAACTGAGGTACCACCGTATTTTTAAGTCATACAATTCAAACAGCCTTCTGTTTGCAACCATTTGTGTCAAGAGAATCTGAAGCAAACAGATTATTTACATGGCACATCAATTCATCACAATGCATTGAAATGTTAAAGTGATTTATACCCTGAAAAACCTGTGCAAAACTCCTCAAGAGACAATTCTTGCATTTAATTTTTTAAAAAAAGTTTTTAAAATCATTGGTTAAAGTTATGTATGCAACATTCAGTAAAACCCTCTGTCAGGATATATTGTTAAGAGAATTGTACAAATAGGATTTGTCAATAAATAAAAATCCATTCTCTGGCTATAGTAACATGATTAAACAGTCCTCTATTCGTTTAAGGTGTGACCATACACCTCTTAAACCAGCACTATTTCACATGGTCCTCCACCGCGCCAGGAAGTGACATGTGGTGAAGGGCAAAATGGGCATCCGGCCGCCGAAGTTGTCTGAGGGAGTGTGACCTGGCCCCAGGCTTAAAAAGGTTGAGAACTGCTATCTTAAATGGGAGGGACATGCCAGGGGCATTTATTGGCAAAGACAGGGCCAATATTCATGAAGGAGTAGTAAACTAGTATGGGAGTGCTACTGCCACATTGAACCTTGATCAAGTTCTGGGGGGGGGGGGGCATAAGGGCCTAGAACAGTGGCATTGAAACTTGGGCCCTTCATGTTGCTGTACTTCCAATCCCTTATGTGGGTGGAAAGGTAGGAAGGATGCAATCGGACAGGAGATGAGAATCAAAATATCTTGACTCCCACTTTTGGCTTCAGTAAGAATAGATTTCAGTGGTGCAATACAGGGATTGGAAACTGATCCTTTAGATTATGGGTTTTCAACCTTGGGTCTCCAGGTGTCCTTGGACTTCAAATACCAGAGGTCCAAGTCCGCACACCTACTGGTAATTGAAGTTCAAGACATCTGGGGGAGGAGGGGGGCAAGGTTGAGACACCTTGCCTTATATAACATAACTAATAATGAGAACTGTGATTCAGCAATATTCACGAAAGTCATGCATGTTGAGACAAATGTCTGAAGCCACGATACTACAAAGACAATCTTACTGCTGCATCCAATTCTTATCTACCAGCCCAAAAAATAAAAAGGTTACTTTTTTTGGTTCACAAACTTGCACAACACACACGCAGTGCGCTGTAGTCAAGAAAGATAATACAGTGGAACCTCATACAGCAATCACCCCATTAAGCAACAAAATCGCATAACAAGTAGGTTTTTTTTGGGGGGAATGGTGTCCCACGTAACAAATGTCCCCATGGAAAAAATCTTACAACAATTTTTCGATGGGAAAACCACTCAGCGAGAAACTTGTTGTAAAGTAGATCCCATAGGGAAAATCGCTATAGCAATTGTTTTGTACAACAACGAGCCCCATGAAATGGATTAAAATCATTGTGCCCTACTTGCTACCAATAGATTGAATCCAGCTTTCACAAGAGCAAGTGCAAACCCACTGAAAACAATAGGGCATACATTAGTCATATTTCTCTTAAGTGCACTTGACATGATTACTTTTAACTAAACAGAACAAAACCTGGATCCAAGCCAATGGCTAAGCATTACCCATCTATAGAAGAATACAATGCACTACACAGTGTGCCCCAGAGATTGGCAAAGGTGGCAATAAGGAACTGTCCTTGTTTGCCACCACAATATTTGGTCCAGCTACCAAGAGCCAGTACTTTTATGTTTAAATATTAAACAGATAGTGGTTAACATTGGCATACCTCAATGTACGTGTTGTCCCAGAAAGGCCTTAAAATATTACACATTCAAGCCTTGCTGTGACTCTACAATCTGAAACAATCATTCAAAACGGTATCAAGATCCCATCAAAGCATTAACATAAATATTAAATAAATGATAAATACTACCGTACCTCAGAAATTAAAGATTTGCAGACCAACTCTAAAATTCATTGGGGTTACTTAGACACAATAAATAAAAAGTACATAAATAAAGCCAATAAATAAAATGTTAAAAAGAAAGAAAATGAAATCTATTAGATTAAATTAAAAGGTTTTTCACCAGAGATTCTTCCTTTTAAAAAAACAACTTAAAGGGGTTTTCCATGCACATATTGGGCTGCCATTAAAGGCAGAGCACATTCTGAAACTCCTCCAACATTGTCATGTTATAAAATATTTGAAGAGGAGAGCAAGAGTTTTATTTTTAAAAGGACTCAGAGTGATGCTAATGCCCAGTGCTTGACATGTCATTAACCACTTTATCAATCGCATGTTTCTGCAAAAGTCCTAGTAACATACTATTTGGTAACTGGAAAGTCTTGCTACAGTTTTTGCAGGAAGACTCCCCCAACTAGCATTGTACACGTATTGCTAAAAAACTCCCTGTTTCAGCCTCTCAAGATGTCAGTCAGTGTTTTAAAACCCTAAGGGCAGGACATTTACTGGGGCCCTTCAAGGTGTCCCCCCCAAAAAAAATCTAGGGAAGTTTGTGTTTATTTAGAAGAACCTCACAAATTAGGGATTAAAATTTACTGCCAAGATTAGCTGAAATTGCAAAAAAAGGAGATTAGTTCAGTACCAAGGGACTCATCTAAATTATTTTCTGTTGATTGAAAATTAAAGAAGACTGACATACTACCTACTAAACTAGCTCCTTTCTGCAATTACTGGGATGTGTGTTGTCTGCTACTAGGTTTTATTTCTTTAAAAAACAGTTTTATTGTGTATCACTTTCAATCAAAACTTGCCTGTTAGCCTTTAAAATAAATAAATAATAAAACCAAGATGCTAAAATACTATCAGAGTAGTCCGCTGAGGAAACGGGCACATTCCTTCCGCTCTTTCTTAGACAATGGGATTGGCAAAAACCCCTTCCCAAGGCTGTCCTTCCGCCCAGAGTCTTCTGGGAGGTCCTGCCACATTCTCCTGCCCACTATGCACTGCAGTGCCTCAATGCTCGGTAAGTTATATCCATGAATTTCAGGAAGTTACGGAGGACGAGATAGCTTCCAATTTCTCTTTGAGCTTGTCCAAAAGTAGGCTGATGTTCATTCGGTGGGTAGGTGACAGTACTCTGGCCACTTTCTTCCATCTAGAGAAGAGAAATGAAAGAAGAACTCACATTAGCAAACAACCACAGCCTCAAAAAGCTTTGAAGTGGTAGCCATGCTAGTCTGCGCAACAACAGCAACAACAACAAAAAACAATAAATGTTGTGGTGCCTTAAAGACTAACTCCTGTATTTAACTGTGAGCTTTTGTGGACCAAGACATAAGAGCGAGGCCTCCTGGCATCGGTTTATACACACATCAGGTACACAAAAAACTTTATACAGTATCCGTAAACCACAAATACAGTTTGAAAATGTCCCTTCTAGTCACAAAAGGGACACAATCTTTATCTCTATGAACAATTAGTAACCAACCACAAACAGAAGCATAGAAACCAGTGGCAAACGTGGAAGTGTAGATGTTCTTCATAAAATTACACAGTGCGCCCACCCCAACCAGGAAAGAACCTAAATGCAGACAGGAGGAATTGATCCCGCTCAGCAAACAAGACTTTTGTAAACTTAATCACCCTGAATTGCTCATGGAAGACTAAGCCAACCTCAAATACTTACAGGTATAGCTTACAATAATATACTATCCCTGGGAAACCCCATTCCTTACCTAGCTGCTCTGAGGATTAGATCTGACCTCAGAGGAAACCAGGAAGTCTGAATACAAGGACAGATGACATCATAGTCCCTGCTAGTCATAAAATCCCAGGGTTTCAATCCTGTGAACCCTGGCCTCACTACATCATCGAATGGATTCCTGTTTTAAGGACGAGGAGGAGCACCATCTCCATTTCACCTTGATGTAACTCATTATGCAAGGAGAGAAGCTTCCAAATGCCACCAAAACAGCCTCTCCAGTTCTTTGCATGAACACCCAGCCCTAGGGAAGCTTGTTGTTTTATAAGACAGCTGCAGCAAAGAACAGTGAAGAGGACTTGGGTGTGTGTGTGTCTTTTCTCCCTATATCTGATGCTAAAGATGCTAGGACCATGATGGTGAACCTTGGCACTCCATGTTCTTGGACTTCAATTCCCAGAAGCCCAAGCGCCCTCTGAATCTACACAAATGGGTTTACTGTGATTCATCCACCCTGCACTGCCCTCATTGCTCCTGGAAGTGGAAGTATAATGCACCCATGCTTCCACTTCTGGGAGTGACGAGGGTAGCGCGGGCCGGATGAATCGCAGTAAACCCATTTGTGTGGAATCACAGGGTACTTGGGCTTCTGGGAATTGAAGTCCAAGAACATCTCGAGTGCCAAGGTTCTCCATCACAGTCCTAGGAGCTAGTCTTGTTGGAATTTCACTGTTCCCTACCACCACCACCACCTCTATTCAGCATAAAGTAGGAGCAGATTTTAAGTTCAACATAAGTTATCAAACAGGGGTTACCAACCTAAGGTCCATGGGCCAGATCCAGCCCACAGCACCCTTTCATGTGGCCCCCACCCCTCCAAGGACATTCAACAAACAAAATGACCACCCCTTTGAAGCTGTTGGGACAAAGTGGCCAGCCCTATCATGCAGGCAGGGCAAAATGGCCATCCAGCCCTCAAAGCTGACAGAGAGTGACCTGGCCACCAGCATGAAAAGTTTGGGAACTCCTGTTCTACAACATGGCTACTCTTATAAAGCTCCTGGATAGGAAAGGAAGTCTTCTTGAATGGATGACTGAGACCCGTTAATTTTACTAAAGTCTTGTTTCTCAGTTGTTGATATTCATATAAATCTATACTTTTAGCTCTCCTTATAGAAGGAGGAGACAGTCTACAGAGACTTTCATGATAAGCATTTAATACACTATTATTTGTAATTGAACCTGACCAAGTTGCAAAAACTGAAACCTTACCTGCTGTTGGATATTGGTGGAGAGGTTTGAGCTGTCTAGCTGGAGACTGACCACTCTGTTAGCATGATTTGGTAGGATCTGGCTAATATACGTGAGGTAACCATAGTAAGTATGGAGGCCTGCCCGAATCTGGTTGAAACATCCTTCCTGAAAAATTTTTAAAGGGAAAAAAGTTAAGACTTTTGCCTGCCTAGATTTCACTCAAGCTTTTCATTCTCGTCCATTCAGGACCTGTTCAGCTTAAGAATCACAATTACCCACATCACTCTTTAACATTGCAGATAAGTTGTAAATAACTCTTTAGGTCATATTCCACACCTCAGTATATCTCTTAGAGCAACTTATAAATACGCATTCTACTTTCGGCTCTCGTGAACAGGTTTAGGCTTTTTCAAGGCAACTTAATGTTGAAGAGACATGACAAAGGGACAAAAAAAAGTACATGTATACAACATGGAATACAATGGCATCCACATCCATTCCACCTTTTAACTGAAAAAGGCAGGTAGTCAGCAACCAAATTAGATACTGAACTTGACTAGAAAGTCGACAGGTTGAGACCTGAATGCTGCACGACAGTGTGAGCTCCCATCTCTGTCCCAGCTCCTGCCAACCTAGCAGTTCAAAAGTAAGAAATTGTGGGACGCTTCAGTGGGAAAGGTAACACCAATCTGTGCCCTTCAGCACCTAGTCATGCCTGCCACATGATAACACTGCCAACCCATTAGTTGTAAACAGATGGGCACCAAGACTGGTTTTTAAGCAGTGATGGGATGTAACAGGTTCTCACCAGTTAGCCAGAACCGGTAGTAACTTTTCCCAGTGTCCCGGAGAACCAGTAGCAGCTTTGGGGGGGGGGGGGGAAAACCACCTTTTGGGCTTACCTTTTCACTGGTTCCCCCACTGTGCATGCGCGCCAAGCACTACAGTGCTTGGTGCATATGCACGGCCTCCTTGCTGTCATCCCAAGCGGGGAGGAGGAAGAGAAGCTGCTAGCTTGAAGCTCCCTATAGCCTGAAGCTCCCCAGGGTAAGTGACTCACCTTTGGATGGGGTGTGTCTGTGTGTATTTTAATGTGTATTTAATACCTTGACCTATATTGACGTACTACCACAGTTCCTAAAAAGTTCCTAACCCGTTCTCTAGGATAATATGCCTTAATGTAAATGTAAAACAGCTGTACCTCCTTAAGGGTTCTACCACAGTTCCTAAAAAGGCCTAGCGGCTTGGCTTGGGGTTTTTAAGCAAAGTCTTGGAGTTACCTCATCCATAAACTACACCCATGCTGTTCCAATGGCTGTTCCAATTGGAGAACCCTTAAGGAGGTACAGCTGTTTTACATCTACATTAAGGCATATTATCCTAGAGAACGGGTTAGGCAAAGACTTAGTACCTAACAACTTCTTTAACTGTTGGAAAGTGCCAAAATGAAGCCATCTTGTGGGGAGTTCATTCTGTAGTTCCTTCCACCTGACCTAGTGTGAGAAAGATTAGCCAGAATAAGCTTTAAACTCTGGTTTAAAAGCTCTGGTTGATTTGTGTTTGGGGTGGGTGGGTGTATTTTATTTATTTAATTATTTATTTACAGGTTTGTGTTGTGGGTGGGTGGGTTGAGTGTGTGTGCGCGCGGTTTTTTTTCTTCCTTTGACTCCACCCACAATATCATGACATCATGACATTAGCTCCGCCCACACTGTGATGACTTCACGGTGGGGTAGTAAAATTTTTGACATCCCACCACTGTTTTTAAGCAAGGGTAACTTTTATCTAATTCATAACTCCTACCCATGATGAACTATTTGAAGCAGCTTTTGTACATGGACAGAAAAGCAGGCAACGATAACAAACACAGAGTTATAAAAAAAATGATGGCATTTCCCTTCCGAAGAACAAGCCAGGAAGAGGTTAGGTTGATATGATTAAGACTCAACAAAATTAAGGTCATATGAGGTGGTTTCTTCCATGAAACAAGCAACATAATAAAGGACAAAGGAAGAGATGGAAATGGTCCACTACAATGCTGTTCCAGCTTTCTCCTCAGTTCTCCCTGCACCCACTTTGGAGGCCATCAGCAGCTACGCTATTAAGAAATATTTGCTGGGAAAACATACAGAGGGATTTTCCCTGCAGGCTCTTATCAGGAATATTTATTTTGCTATTTGGCAACCTTTCTTTACTCTCAAACGGCTGGACACGACAAGATCCTCAACACTCTCTGGAAAAAAGCCACCAAACTGAATTTGAATCAAAGCTGAGCCTCAAAACACATTTCTGAGTATGAGGACATGGTTCAGAGAGCACAGAAAGAGTAATATAACTGCTAGAATCCTTCCTCGGGATAGTTATGCCTCTTGATGGTCAGAGAGATTCAGAGCAAAAAAGGAATAAGGTTTCTGGTAGCTTTTAAGAATGCATAGTCTGTTTCTTGTCACTAATGAAATGTGTCCAACCACTGAGCAAGATCTTTCCCCACCAAGTTGGCAGTGATGGGATGTAACAGGTTCCCACCAGTTCGCCAGAACCGGTAGTAACTTTTCCCAGTGTCCCGGAGAACCGGTAGCAGCTTTTGGGGAACCACCTTCGGGGCTTACCTTTTCACTGGTTCCCCCACTGCACATGCGCGCCAAGCACTTGGTGTTCATGCACGCCTACAGTGCTTGGCGCGTATGCACGGCTTCCTTGCTGTCCTCCCAAGCGGGGAGGAGGAAGAGAAGCTGCTAGCCTAAAGCACCATTGGTTTGTGTTGTGTGGGTGGATGGGTGGGTTGAGGGGTGTGTGTCCCCTTATTTTTATTTTATTTTATTATTTTATTTCATTTTATTATTTTATTTTTATTTTTTTCTTTGGCCCATGACATCATGATGTCATGACATTAGCTCCGCCCACACTGTGATGACATCATGGTGGGGTAGTAAAAATTTTGACATCCCACCACTGCAAGTTGGTCCCTATTTATCTACTTGCAATTTCTTGCTTTTTAACTGAATCTATATTATTTTGAAGGGTGCCCACACAACTGCAATTGCTGCTGCCAAGTTTCTAGAAATACAAGATAATCTTCCTGGTTTTACACATCCCTGTACAGTATCTTGATGACCCTGAGATACCAAGTTTCAAAAGGAGTTCCCACTTTACCTGAATTTAACCAGTCCAAGCCAGAAAAAAGGTAGTTCCAGATTTTCACAATCTCTGGACCAAACTCTCTTGTTTACTACGTATCAAATCCAGTGGTGGGCAGCAACAGGTTCACACATCCCTGGGGGGAGGTAGCAAAATTGGGTGGCCTCTGGGCAGGGGGTGAAATTGGGTGGCCTTCAGGTGGGGGTTAGCCAAATTGGGTTGCCATGCCTACCTCCCTGCCCTGCCCCGTCAAATTTTGTCCCTGCAAGTGTTTCAAGGTCTCCTTTGCTAAAAAGCCAGTCATATCTGACTCTAGGGTGCAGTGCTCATCTCCATTTACAGCCAAAGAGCCAGTGCTGCCTGTGTTTGCAGATGTATACATAGCCATATGGCAGGCATGACTAGATCACCCATGATGTAGGCATTACCCATGATGTAGGCTCCACCCATGGTGTGGTAGCAATTTTTTTTGCTGCCTATCACTGATCAAATCTAATCTTCACTGAAACTTCTTTTAATGGTATATCTTGCTAACTCATTGCTTAACTTTCAAAAGTGCTGAGCCAGGATTTCAAAATCAGGGACTCCTTGTGCTTTATTTGTCTCTACTTGCTATTTTGGTAACCAGGCTATGGAAACTGCCTGGCTTGGATAACTGATGTTTCTTTAATGCAAGAGTTCTCAATCTTTTTAAGCTGGGGGCCGGGTCATGCGCCCTCAGACAGCTTTGGGGGCTGGACTGTCATTTTGCCCTTCCTCCACCAGATGGTACTTCCTGGTGTGGTGGAAGCAGTGGGGGGGTGGGGTGGGGACTCACATGAAATGGTGCCGTGGGCCACATCGGACCTGCAGGCCATATGTTGAGAATCCCAGCTTTAATGCAAACAAGTTTTTAAAAACACACCACAGAATCCATAAACCTCTTCCCCCCTTTGGCTGATAGATTGACTAGTAAGGACATAAAAAAACCAAATATTTATAATAAGAGCTGCCAAAAGAAGCAAAACAGACCTTCTTAAGCAAGTGGGTTGTTTCCCCTCATAGTTAACTAACTTCATAAGAAAAATGTTAGCCATACATGCCAAGTCAGCTGAGGCTAGCACTGTTTTGTTCCTTCCTGGTGATTTCCACTATTCTACCTGTAGATATTTGCATATAGTCATTATTAACAAAACCACAAATATTTCTCCACACAAAAGAATGGTACTCTGGGAATGGGTAAACTGGATGTTTGTGGGAAGCCACAAGAATGAGTGGAGGCAGAACTGTGGCTGTTACTCACCATGTCACAGGTTTCTTTCCGGCAATGGGAATAATCCACTTGCTCAATACCCAGTTGCCCTTGTACCAGAAGCATTTCACTGTCACTGCCAAGCATAAATTCATTACGCTGGGGAAAGAGATAGAAAAGGAGAACGTGGTGAGAAGAGACAATTGGTTGGTAGACATATGGCTGACAGAGCATATACATTACCATGACCTCTTCCATGACAGCCATTGTGATAGTTCTCTAAGATGGCATTCTGTTACTCTAAAGAAAACTGGCCAAATATAAGCAAGAAGGCCAAGTTTTGCACCTTCTCCTCACAGAGAGTCTGTTCCTCTTTCAAGAATATATTGTCCTTTTGTTTCGCACCCACTATGGACCAATAGGTTCATGCTAAAAGAGCATATTCCCAGTCTCTGTGGAAACTGTCACAGGGGAAATGATTTAATACAAAAAATAGGGGATAAGTAAACATAATTAGGTTTGATATTTGTATTATATTATGTAATTTATTATGTGATTTTATTTTGTGTTTTTAATGTGTTAGCCACACAGAGTGGAGGTAACCCCAGATGGGCAGGATTTTTTTTTGTTGTTCAGTCGCACAGTCGATTCCAACCCTCTGCGACCCCATGGACCACTGACCGCCAGGCACTCCTGTCCTCCACCATCCCCCTCAACTCGCTCAGCTCTGTGCCCATTGTCTCCACGATACCATCTAGCCATCTCATCTTGGGCCGTCCCCTTCTTCTTTTGCCCTCGACCCTTCCAAGCATCAAAGCTTTCTCAAGTGAATCCTCTCTTCTCATTTGATGTCCAAAGTACTTTAGCCTCATCTTTATTATTTGACCTTCTAAGGAACAGTCAGGGATGATTTCTTCTAAGATTGACCTATTTGTTCTCCTCGCTGTCCATGGGACTCTCAAAACTCTCCTCCAACACCACATCTCAAAGGCGTCTATTCTTCTCCGTTCAGCTTTCCTAATGGTCCAACTCTCGCAACCATACATTGCAACAGGGAATAAATGGAAAATAATAATAACTGTTCTGTTCTACAGGAACACTGAGAAATGCAGGAAAATTATGGGTACAAAATTTGAGAGTCACAGCTCTTTCTAGACAAGTAGACAACAAACCCAAACAATTATCTTCTACACTTTGGAATAGGAGGTTTACTTTAAAACACCTTGCAGAATTTTCCCTAATCAGCAAGGACTGCTGATTAATTTTCCAATGGCCAAAATAAAATCAACACAGCTCAGCTCTTTGGATTCTTTATAATAAGCAAAACCAGAAATGTTCTACATTAAAAAAATTTTTTTTAATTGTTCAGTTGGCAGAGTTTTATATTAGTCTGGTAATTCAGCTTTTCAGGTACTAGCCTAGACACTATTTTCTATGCTATTTAGAACTATGTGGCTTGATCCTTGTAGAACTTGGGGAGAACGTAGTTTCTCAGATACCCAATCCAGCTTGGTGTGGGATTTTGAGAGCCGAAATCCAAAACTTTAGCATCCTTGTTCATACACCTTCCTCCTTTTCTTCAAACTCCAAGAGCTGTTTCTCTTTCCACATCAAACTGTACAGTCTAGACTAAGTAATTTTACTCTTGTTAAAGGGGGGCAAAACAGTAGCAAATATTACTGAGGTGTATTTTTTCCGTATTGTACAAGAGATGACCTTCATTTCAATTTGACAGATTTGGACAAACTCAACCTCAAGAGGGGGCACTCAAAGAAGGCAAATCCTTTGCCAATTCATTTGTGAATAATTTGGCTCCTTTTCTCACTGAGTGATGACCTTTCTAGGTTGGCAGAAACTCAATCAATGCTGGGAAATGTGGAATCAATGCATTTATACAGATTAAGCCATGCTCCCACCTACCCTCAAACACACATATACACCTAAATTCACAAGAGAGCTCAATTTCACATGGGTTTAAGACTCCTTGGAGTGGTCAAAATGTAATTTATAGGAATTGGACAGAGGAAAAGTCCCATGACGGAGTGACTTGCCAACTACCCGTATTTTGTTTATTCAAGAACTCCGCCTGACGGGAATACTTTATTACAACACTTGCTGCCAAGGTTTGTGATCCAGAATGATATGGCAGGATTTTCCAGGATGTAATAGCATCTCCAGTTATAAGGAGATGGTAATTCAGAATGACACAAATAGATGAAGTTTTTCTAGGCCCAACACCCAGTCTTGCTTTCTCATTCTAACAAAGGGCCAACCATTTTTTGACCTTTGTTCAGAAAGCGGAGGTAGCTGTGCTGACCAATTTTTTTTTTTTAAAGCCCAAAATCTAAAACAGAGTGTTAATTGTAGAAACTTTAGCAAAACAGGAAGTAACCAGGTACAGTGTTTTTGTTTGCGGGTCAAAGGTTGATCAGAGGCCAGAATGGACTTTCTCAGACCCTTTGAGATTTAAAGGGAGACATTTAGAGCTAATCTGAATAATCTATTATTATTGATAGCTGTGGGAAACTATATTGTTGTGCTTGCTTGTCTGTCATTTTGCTTGAACACACCCTTCTCCCTTTGACCCCTGAATTTAGTGTATAAAAAACCATGCCTGTAAGTTTCACTCCTTGTCTGAAGAAGTGGACTTGATCCACGAAAGCTAACAATATAAATATAGCAGTTAGTCTTTAAAGTGCTACAGTGGTTTTTATTTTGTTTTCTGATATTCCTAAACCACAGACTAACATGGCTACTATTCCAAAAAAATTGTAGAAACATGTTTAAGAGGTTCAACATTATATCTAGGCTTTCACAGATACTACCTCTTTGTCGCATTAAAAGAATACAAATGCAGAAGCGAGATGTAGAAAGGAATGGGACAAAATAGTCAGATTTCTCCAGTGACCTATTCCTGAACTATAGCAGCCAGAAGCCACTCTTGTGGTTAAGAAAGTTGCGAGGGGAATTGAGATTCCCCTATTGCTACAAAAATATTAAGCTAACTGTCCTATTTGAAGTTCAGGACTCCTTATTAGACAGAGATTTACTGAGCAAACTCCTTATTAATTAATACAGAGTTTAAAATGTTGCACCGGGTAGAACAAAAATCATTAGGACAAATTAAGCAATCAATGCACCGTTAAGATATGTTTCAGGTCCCTGCAGAGTACAATTCTCCTTTATAGCCCCACTTTAATGTAGACAACTGAAGTTCATCATACGATAAATAGTCCCACTACTCAGGGGTTCAATTTGGTATCCTTCAAGAAATGGGGAATACAGAGATGGCTATACTAATCAAAGAGCAGAGTCCAAATGCCATGGTAATATCTTGACAACCGTTTATGGCAATAAAGTGGAGTACAACTTCTAGAATTTGGCCATGCTGGTTGAGGCTAAAAGATCCTAGAGGTTAACAGCATATTAAAAAAAGGAACTTTTTGTCTGGCATGGATGCTGCTTCTTTGGAGATCAGAGGTACCACACTCAATTAGAATTTCCCTCCATACATGGAGTTCTTGAAGCTGATCTGGGCATTGCTCAATCTGTGGCTTAAGATCTCACTGATTTTTCCTCTTGTACTATATGCTAACTAATTCCACGGTGTAACTGTTCTAGTTTATTACATAAATGGACAGGTCAACTGAATTTATTGGGTCTATTCCTCTGGGATACTCTCAGTTCAGAAACAGTTTTAATTAATTGAGTAGTTCTGCACTGCTACCCCATCATTCTTATAGCGTTCTAAAAAAAACATATTACAGCATTTATGGGTACTGATCAGCATGTTACAATGTACATGCAGTAAATCCATTCATGTGGATTCACAGGAATTTGGGTTTCTGAGAACTTAAACCTAAAAACAACTGGAGTGCCATCATTTGCCACCATGGGGCTAGCTCACAGTGGGGGAATACAACTGCCAACATCTGGCTCCACAATCTGATACTGACACCACTGAGATATTCAGCTAACACTTTGTGTTCTTTCCTTTGAGACATCCCATGCCCAATATAGCTACCCTTGTCATTGCAACTTACCACACGTTCCTTCATTTCAGAGACTTCATTCCTGATCTTGGTGACAAATTCCTGGTTTTTCCGGATAAACTGTTTGAATCCGGGGTCACCAGAAAATTCCAGCAATGGCACAGCTGAGCACAGTGACAGCCACAGTGCAATAATTATTACAGAAAAAATCCCACCTAGAAGAAAAAGAGAAATGTTTAACCAGTTAAAAAGTCAAATTGAAAAAGAATAATCCTTCCTATCAACAGCAGCTGATGGTGAAATGTCCTACTGGCTCTAATTAACAGAAGATGCAACCATGGAGGTTCTCCATGTTGAATATTCATTTCCAATTCACCTCTTAAGGTCAACCCTCAGAAGACAACATAAAATTCATTTTGGGGAGCAAGGATGTACATGAAATATGGGGCATGATCTACCCCTGTCTTACATATTTTAAGAACAACTTTCTTTAATTAAACCAACATTTCCCAGCTCAGTGGTCTCCAGGTGGCTTAGATTACAACTACCACCCTCTCCCAGTTGGTTGAGGATGAAGATAGCTGCTTCCTATAATTTCCCCTTTATGGAGACCCTTCAATGAATCTCCTGTTTGGGGGTCAGGGATTTACAATTTATTTATTTATTTTGAAACACTGATGTAGGTGGATAGTAGAGCCACACTGTCTATGTTATCCTTGGAGGGACATGCTATTCCCAGAAGTAAAGGACAGGACAAATAGGAAAAGAAGATGTATCCAAAACACAGAAAAGAACAAGACAGAAATTTTAACTGGATAGAACCAAGATGCAACCTTGTTTAAGCTTTTCTGGAAGTATATCCCATTGACTTAAGTGCGATTTCTTCCCTGAGCACAAAAACATAGGATTGTGCTGCACAAGTCAACTGCACCTGTATTATGTGGCAAGATGTTCTGGGGTTTAAACTAATTTTTCCCCCTGCTATGAGCAAGGTCTTTCAAACAGTAACCTGAGATTGTTGTGAAACTGTTAGGGACCAACCCCTCTCAACTCACCTGGGCAAACAAACACATTACAAAGTCTCCCCACTCCCCCCCCAAAAAAAAAAAACACACACACACCAATTTTGCTTTCTCCTCTACCTAAATCAGCAAGAAATAACCAAGAAATGGGAACAAAATCAAAGTTTTTTTCTTCCCACTCAACTTAGACCAAGGACCGATACAACACTGGGCAGTGGGAAATACCTAAGCAAACAAAGAAGGCTAACATTTATTATCTTTAAAACTAGTTTGGGCAAACATTTGTACAGTACTTCGCCTGCCTTTTTCCTAAGAAAAGTTGCCTCTTGTTTTTGGTCCCATAGAAAAGAGAAATAATTTTACCTACTTAATTTACTAAAACGTTCTCCTTTCTGACGCTCGCCATAGAAAAGAGAAATAATTTTACCTACTTAATTTAATAAAACTTTCTCCTTTCTGACGCTCGCCATAGAAAAGAGAAATAATTTTACCTACTTAATTTAATAAAACTTTCTCCTTTCTGACGCTCGCCTCCCCAAAATCTCTGGAACAGACTTTCTGCTATTACAGAAACCACACATGTTTTCTTCCGAGCTACAATTTATAAGAGCAAACAGGTGCATTCTTCTTCCTGGCCAGGCTGGGGAAAGCGCCCTTCTAAAAAGAAGCGCAGTGGCTCAAGGGGCTAAAACACCCGACTGGAAGGCGGGAGGTCTGCAGTTCGATTCCCGAGGACGGAAGGAGCTCCCGTCTTTGTCTCCTAGCAGTTCGAAAGTAAGAAATTGCAAGGAGATAGGGACCACTTCCAATGGGAAGGTAAACAGCGTCCCGTGCGCTCCGGGCGTCTGGTCATGCCTGCCACATGGCCACGGAAACGTCTGCAGAAGGAGACAGCGCTGGCTCTTTGGGTCTGAAACCGAGATGAGCACCGAACCCTAGAGTCAGATACGGCTGGCTTTCGAGCAAGGGAAACCTTTACTAAAAAGATGCGCACAGGTAAAACTTACCTGCTCGCTCTTGCGCCGTGCGCACCTGGACTAGAAGGGAAGGAGCCCAAGCGATACTTACTTTGCGCAGAGTTCATTCTTCTAAAGGCGTTTGGGGACCGCGCTGGACTCCGGCTCTCCTCCCACTTCGCTTTTGCCCACCCTTCTTGGTTTAAATGCCTGATGACGCTCGGACGAGGAGTCAGACTTCTTGGCTGCTTCTGTGTCCCCAGGCGGATCTGAGAAGCTCCCTGGCCCTAAAGGCGAATTTATAGGGAGCTTCAGGAAATTCCACCGATGGCGAAAGGTGTGGCTGTCACGACTAATTGAGAAGGGGTGGCGGTAATTTTTAATTACGGCAACAGACTTTAATATGCTATGAGTGGCAGCCGCTTTACCTTTTGCTTACAGGGGTCCTGCTGGAATCAAAACCCAGGTTGGGTACTTAAAAACTTGTAGGGTTAACTTTCCCCATCACACTTTTTGAAACAAAACCTTGGCTATTAAATTGTGGTTATAATGAACTCGACCTTTAAGCAAGAAATGGCAAGTAGATAAATAGGGACCCCTTCGGTGGGAAGGTAACAGCGTTCCATGCGCTCCGGTGTCTAGTCATGCCTGCCACATGACCATGGAAACGTCTGCAGAAGCAGACAGCGCTGGCTCTTCGGCTTAGAAACAGAGATGAGCACTGACCCCTAGAGTCGGATACGACTGGCTTTCGAGCAAGGGAAACCTTTACCTTTATACCTAAAGTGATATGCTGTGTAATAAGTTAAGTGATGTTTCCTAACTTGGGTGAATTCCAGATGTCCTCAATCATTATCACTACTCCATATAACTTTATCAGAGAGTAAATGAAACAAAAAGATTTTTTTTATAAAAATCTTGTCGCTTCTTGAAGACTAACTACTGTATTTTATTTTATTTTTAATTAATTTTTATAGGTATTTAAAACAAACATACTAAAACAAAAATATACATAAAAATAATCGCTTAAAGGAAAAAATGCATTCTCTCTTTCCACAGTTACATTACACATTATATATATATATATGTATGTATGTATGTATGTATGTATGTATGTATGCGTGTGTGTGTGTGTGTGTGTGTGTGTGTAAAGAAAAAAGAAAAAAATCAATCAATATCAAACACATAATAAACTTACATACTTCTTCATTAGCCTCATTTTACTGCTCTTTGCTAATACATTTATTTTCCTATTCTACCATATTTAACACTTTCATTATCACCCTTGTGATACAGTAAAACCTCAGATAACACTAAAACCTGGTTCCACAAGTCTTGGTGTTATACGATTTTTAGTGTTATCCGATGCATGTTAAAATCCTATGGGATCCATAGAGATACATTGTAACCACACAGGCTTTAGCGCAGAAGAGTAGCGTGCCTTGGCGGGGCCCCGTATAAAAATCTTTTGGGGGCCCTTAGGAAGGGTAAAGATTTGTTTTGTTTACGCACGTTGGGGGCCCCCGTGACCCGGGGCCCCCGTATAATTGATACGGCAGATACGGCGGTAGCTACGCCTCTGCTTTAGCGGTTGTTATCTGATGCATCCCATAGGATCTTAATGTTATCCGATACAATTCTTCCCCCCAGATTGCTTAATGTTATGCGGTTTTAGTGTTATTCAATACTAATGTTATCTGAGGTATTACTGTATTTACAATGTCCAGGGGGTTGTAATTACTCATGTTTCCCAAAAAACATTTTGATCCGGTACAGGAGTTACACCTTTTTTTTCTGACCATCACATGTTCGATGAAAGGTTTCCAGATTCTCCAAAAATTATTAATTTTAATTCTCCCTTTTTTAACATTTAACTCCGACGTGAGC
Organism: Furcifer pardalis; assembly: GCA_030440675.1. NCBI lineage: Eukaryota > Metazoa > Chordata > Lepidosauria > Squamata > Chamaeleonidae > Furcifer > Furcifer pardalis. The sequence continues at coordinate 28,640,486 of CP126897.1, forward strand.
TTATCATTGAGTGCCAGATCCCACATTTCTTTATACCACTGTATTTTAATGTTAGCTTTTGTGGATCAAGTCCACGTTGTCACACTTGATCCACAAAAAACAAACATTAACATACAGTACACCAGCTAGATTTTAAGGTGCCACAAGGTTGTTTTAAAAATCTTTTTGTTTCATTTACTCTCTGATAAAGTTATATGGGGTAGTGATAATGATTGAGGACATCTTGAAACACAGACTAACACAGCTACCATTTCAAAAATTCCATCCACATATCTCTGGATTTAATGAGTGACTTGCATTGTTTTATTTAGTAATTAAAACATTGTGCCTACATTGTTTCAGATGTCAGCCTGACTTTGAAACAGGTTGCCTTCCATTTCCTCTCTTTCACAAAACTCCCTTGATATTATGAGCTGTCAAGTAATTCCCGACTTCTGGTAACCTTATGAGGCATTAACTTCCAACATTTCTTGTCCTGAACAGCCCTGCTCAGATTTTGTAAACTCAAACTTGTAGGTTCTTTTGGGGAGCAATCCATTTCATCATTTTTTTGCCTCCAGAGACAGTCCAGACTTGATTTACTCTGGGTCTGGGAGGACCCACTTATTCATCTTTCAGGAAAATTCAGATCCTTCATGGTGGCTGCCCTTTTTTGGTCTCAGCCTTCCTCTGATTTCCTCCATTTTGGATTTATGGTTGAACCAAGTGATACAAAACCTTTCACTGTTTCAATTTCTTCGTTGTTTGTGTAGTCCTTCTAGAATCATGATTCTTGTCTTCTAAAAACAATAATTAGAGATTCTTTCTTAAATAGACAAATTCAGAGTAAAGTAAAGGAGGTTTCAACCTTTGGAAGCAAATAAATAGTGAAGCACAAGTTAACAAACAACACACCATCTCCCACAAATTTCCGATCCTTTACCTCACTAATAGTTACAGTTGATTAAGTTTGATATCGGTGCAAAATGTTCCATTTTTATCCAGCAGTTTTCTTTCAATACCCTGACTACTGTGGTTATACATAATGTAATTTAATCTGTCTTTTGGAGAAATTATTGTTACTGTGTTTTCTGCCTACCAGTCAGTAAAAAGCATAGTAGTAAAGGTAAAGGTTTCCCTTGCTTGAAAGCCAGTCGTATCCGACTCTAGGGGTCAGTGCTCACCTCTGTTTCTAAGACGAAGAGCCAGCGCTGTCTGCTTCTGCAGACATTTCCATGGTCATGTGGCAGGCATGACTAAACACCGGAGCGCATGGAACGCTGTTACCTTCCCACCAAAGTGGTCCCTATTTATCTACTTGCAATTTCTTGCTTTCGAACTGCTAGGTTGGCAGGAGTTGGGACAGAGACGGGAGCTCATTCCGTCCTGCAGTACTCGGGAATCGAACTGCTGACCTTCCGCCTCCCAGTCAGTGTCTTAGTGACTTGAGCCACTGCAGTCCCAAAAAAGCATAGTAGGTAAGGTGATTTTCCTAATTTGGTGCCTTCCAGATGTCCATAACCATATCCCCTATTATCTCCACCCTAATTATCTTTGGATTTAATTTTGAAATGCCCCTCCAAATTTCATATAGAAATATTATTGAATTCATCAAGTAATAGTCAAGTCTTTTGTCATTCATTAGCTTTATTAGAGCAATAAAGTTTAATAATAGACAGATTTGATACCTGTGCTGATTAAAAAAAACTTTTAATATACTTCTGACTTTGGTAGCCATCCTAAAAGGGGTGTAGGGCCTTGCCAGAAAGAGGCTACTTTTCTGCTACTTGCTAACTAAATGGTTGTAGCAGAATAAGGGGAAGATCTGATTCCTTTTAATGGTTTTATGACCATTTCAATTATTATAATAAACTTTTTATTATCTAACTTATGTTTGGTATGTCATATCTGTTGTATACTATAACATGCTTCTTTTATTCCAAATGGAGGTTTTTCAGCTTGAAATCGAATTGTGCCTTTGTAATAATGTGAGGTTACAATTGCCTGCTCCTTGAATTTGCCCTTGGGCTTCCAAAATGGTGTAAAACCTGTGTCCTTCTTGTCCTGCTTTTAGGATGAGGGCATCGTTGGACTAAGAAAACAGCCCAAAGTATGTGCACTTGAAAGTAATAAAAATAATTTCATGTCAGAGATTACTCCATGTTGAAAGGATTTTTGCTGGAGAAACCCTAGTCAGGGGACGCCCGAATGAATCTCCTTTCATGTTCCCAAGTGCAACCCTCCGGTATGGAAACCTGAGTTAAGTTCTGCTTCAAATCCACTGGACATATTTACAGAACATATCATTAGACTGATCTATAAATCAGCCAGAAGATTATATTTACTATCTATTCATGGATAAATTGTGTGGACTATTAGCCTGGGTTTGGAAAAGAGACAAGAGATGAAGGACGATGAGGAGATGCAATGTTACCCCTTCAAGAACATAACTTCCAAGATGACCCTTCGCTGATTCTCCTATTCCAGGTCCAAGAAGGGAAGGCTGAGACACAAGGATGCCGAGGAGATTGATACTCCTACCTCTCCTGGTCTCCAGAATTTTTAGAGGATTTGCTAGGCATGCTGGTAGAATATGCAACTGTAGTGAGGATATAATTGTAGAATATTACAGTGAAATGTGGCAATCTCCTCCAGATATTGTTGGCCTCTCAGCAATCTTAACCACTAATTAGAAAATTGCTGAGAGTCTTCTAGCCACCACCAGCTAACCATCAACATTTTGAATTCACCTGAGCTAGGACTGGCAATTTCAAAGAAATGAATGTCACTTGATTTATTTCTGATGGCTCTCCTGTGTCTCAGTCCAGTTTAAACTATTACTCATTGTTAGACTTGCAAAGCCCTCTTAATTCTATGAAAAATGAGAGGTTTTAATGAAGATTTATTTTTAGATTTTAAATTGTTTTTAATATTGAACAGCTCACCAAATAATGTTTGATACCAGTTGATTTTAATTGTATACAGCTTGTACCAGACTTACCATTAAGCAGAATGTGACCATCACCTCAGGTTACAGATTATGGGTATCATAATAGAGCATCAAATTGTTACTTAGACTGTGATCAGGCTGTGGGGAAGGATCACTTTGCTGAAAAGTATCTCCCTTAAGGGACTGCAGTGGCTCAAGTGGCTAAGAGGCTGACTGGGAGGCAGAAGGTCAGCGGTTAGATTCCCGAGTACTGCAGGACAGAATAAGCTCCCGTCTTTGTTCCAGCTCCTGCCAACCTGGCAGTTTGAAAGCAAGAAATTGCAAGTAGATAAATAGGGACCATTCTGGTGGGAAGGTAACAGCATTCCGTGCACTCCGGTGTCTAGTCATGCCTGCCACTGGCTTTTGAGCAAGGGAAACCTTTATATAATGGATGGAATGTCTGCTAGAGGATACGACTTGGTTAATTCAACAGAAATACAGTACAGTACTGTATATGGAAGCAGGCAATATGGCTGCAAATATTCTTTGTTTCATTTGCATAATTTAGGCAAATAATTTATACAAACAGAACTCAGCTTTACTACAGATCAGAAAATCAAGATCTTCTTGGAGGAGAATTTGATGCAGAGTCTCAATTGTGACTGTTGTCTCCATTTTATAATGTGCAAAGATGCTCGGAACTGGATCATGGTATGGAGGTCATGCTGTGAGGCAGAAGGCAGATGAAAGGCCACTGCATTATATTCTCAAGGAATGAGCTCCCGTCTTTGTCCCAGCTCCTGCCAACCTAGCAGTTCGAAAGCAAGAAATTGCAAGGAGATAAATAGGGATCACTTCGGTGGGAAGGTAACAGCGTTCTGTACATGACCATGGAAATGTCTGCAGAAGCAGACAGCGCTGGCTCTTCGGCTTTGAAACAGAGATGAGCACTGAACCCTAGAGTTGGATAAGACTGGCTTTCCAGCAAGGGAAATCTCCCTTAAAGTGGCTATCTTATCTGTACAGGAATTGCTTCAACCTGGCTTCAAAAGAACAACCTGGTTGCTGAACCAAAAGAAGTTCAACCTGGGCCTAGAATAGTGTTCAGTTGATTAACTATTGTCTGTGTGTCATATGATTGCCAAAAATTAGCTCCCACTGAACTGTGCAGAAAGTGCTTTAAATGCAAGCAGTTCACACTGTAAGTTTGTTCCTACTGAACTTTTACTACTAGATAAGAAGATAGGGAGAGTCTGGCCAGGTTATTCTGCTATGGTAATAGAGTAGACCATACTGCCAATGACTCAATGCCCAGTGACAGGCAGTGGTTAACTAACCAGAGGACCTTGAGGAGTAAGGGCCTTGGGTGGTGAAGTCTACAGGGAAGGGTGATGGTCCCCAAGTGGATTAAATCCCACTTGAATCCATCTTGATGGAGGGCAGCAGCTTCATCAATAGTGGCCTGGGGCTGAGGAGGACTTTGCGTGCAAAAAGGGCTCAGGACCAGAAAGTGACTCATGGAACTGGATTAGTGGTACAGGGGTCATGTTGTGGTGCGGAAGCCAGATGAAAGTCCACTGCATTATATTCTCAGGACAGTCTTCATGGCTGATCACCATGAGGGTCACCAATATTTGGATATGGCAGAAGAAGAAAAAGATATGAAGAGAGGCACTTGCAGGATTTTCAGCTTACATGCCAAAATGATTGGGTTGAAACCAGGTGTTGTACATTGAAGATGCATTTAATAGCAAAATAGCCTTAGGGAACTCTGAACTGTTTATTAGAGTGCAATGGCCTGCTTTCTATGTGCTATTCATTGAGTGTGAAGTAACTAGCCAGTCCATTACTCATAAAGACTCAAGTGGTCTTATCTTCCTTCATGGTTATAATATCTTTCATACTGATCTTTTGAATACCTCTCCACTTTTTTGGGTGACTTTATTTTGAAATGGGAAGCTGAAACCTCACAGATGACCTGTCGTATAAAAAAAGAAAGTATTTAGTATGAAGTACTGTAGAATAAACAGCACCCCGTCCCACCCATCCGTCTTTATTCATAGACAAGAGAGCTGATCGACAATGTCTATAAGTATAGACTGAGAAGTGATAAGTATTTTTGCACAAATGATAGGAAAATAACCTATCTATGTTTACCCAGCAATTGGTCAAACTGGTGTTTGGGAGAGGGTTGACAAGGAGTAAGAATGGATGAGATGAATGCAGGGGAATAAGTTATTGTGGAAAGCTTAACTGCACTTTTACTGGGGAAGGTGTTTTTAGTTTGTTATTAGCAGGAGGCCATTACCAGCTGGTTTAGGTTGAGAAGACGTTACTTGGGTCTAGACCAGGGGTCCTTAAAATTTGGCTCTTCAGATAATCTTGGCTTTCAATTCCCAGAAGCCCTGATCAGCAGGTGTGCTGACTTGGGCTTCTGGTAATTGAAATCCAAGAACACTTGGAGAGCCAAGTTTGGGGATCCCTGGTCTAGAAAATTCTGGTAGCTAATAATAATTTCATGCCAGCGCTTACTCTGGGTTGAAAGGATTTTTGCTGGAGAAACTCTGCTCAGGGGACTCCTGAATGAGGCTCCTTTCATATCCCTGTGCAGCCCACCATTGGGTATTGAAACCTGACTTTCCAAGCTGAGTGTCTTAACCACTAAGTTGCATGGGGAGCTGCTCTGGTAGCTAAGAGATATTATTGTTGGGGGGAAAAGGTGTGGGGGTAAAAAAATGGTGAAGACAACTTCTGTGTTACACTGGCTTATGGGCTGATGCTAGACCTAATGCTGTACTTTCTGCTTTTGGAACTCTGCTTATGGTCTGCAAAAATGATAATGTGAGTAGAGTATATCGGAAAACAAAACAAAATAAAAAACACTGTAGCACTTTAAAGACTAACTGCTATATTTTTATTGTTAGCTTTCGTGGATCAAGTCCACTTCTTCAGACAAAGAGTGAAACTTGCAGGCATGGTTTTTATATACCAAATTCAGGGGGTCAAAGTGAGAAGGGGTGTGGTCAAGCAAGATGACAGACAAGCAAGTGCAAGAATGCAGCTTCACACAGCCATTAGTATGTTAGCTAGCTTTTTTTAAAAGGGAGAACTGTTAAACATGTGCCATCTTAGCTTTTTGCTAGACAAGATGCAATGGCTTCACCTTTTAGCAATACTCTTAGGGATTTTAAACTTTAAATTGCAACTTTATATTTTGAAAGTTCTTTCATTATACTTTTTCATCAAATAAAAATCTATAAGAAAATTAATACCTGCTTGGCTTATTGTTATTTTGAAGGTTCATCTGCCGTACTAAAACCTTGCCTTGTGGGTGCTTAAGTAAGTACAACACCGAAGGGCAAGTCTATAAGCTCAAGGCACACTTTCCTGATTATTTCTATTTTATCTCCCTGAAACGCTAAGGATCTTTGGACTCAGAGTGCAGGGAAATGAAGGGATAGAAAGATATCTTTGAAGCCCTACTACATTGGCCAGCTTAGAAGTTACTAGACAAAGTCAAAACATTGTGCTGTATGGTGGGTGTGGTGTTTTCTGGTTTCCCCCCAGTTTTTTCACTATATTAAGCTGTCTGGCATGTGCTTCCATGTTACTCTTCGGATAAAGGCTAAACCTCCCATAGAAGCAGGTTCCACCACAAGTGTATAATGTATGCAATTTCAAGTAGAGTGACCACTCGAAGAAAGGTCTCCAGAATCTTGTACCTTTAATAGTTCTGTGGGGGAGAAGGGGATTTGAATAGTGGTTAAGATGTTGAGCTTGACACCTGGAAGGCTGGTAGGTTAACAGTTCAAGACAGGCGTTATGGAGTGAGCTCCTGCCAACCTAGCTGTTGGAAAGCAAGAAATTGCAAGTAGATAAATAGGTACCTCTTAAGTGGAAAAGGTAACAGCATTCTGTGCACTCTGGCATCTAGTCATGCCTGCCACATGACCATGGAAACATCTCACAATGAAGACTGTGCTGGCTCTTTGGCTGTGTTTCCCAACCTTTGTTTTTGGGACTTCAATTCCCAGAAGCCTAAAGCACTGATCAGACAATCTACTGATTTATGCTTCTGATAATTGAAATCCCCCTATGGGGCATGTGCCCCATGTCGGGAACCACTGTTGTAAACAGAGATGAGCACAGCATCCTAGAGTTGTACACAACTGGCTTTCAAGCAAGGGAGACCTTTACCTTAGATTACTCAATAACATAGATCAGTGATGGCCAACCTTGGGACTCCAGGTGTTCTTGGACTTCAATTCCCAGAAGCCCAAGTCAGCATTCCTGTTGATCAGGGCTTTTGGGAATTGAAGTTCAAGAAAATCTGGAGTGCCAAGGTTTGCAATCCCCACCACGAGAGGTCACAATTGGTCACTTACAATGGTGTTTTGCTTAAAGAGCAAATTGGCTTAAAGAGCAACCCTGTGGAACGCATTATGCTCTTTAAGCAAGGTATCACTGTAGAAGAACATGAGGTGAGCACTTTCTCAAGAGTACAGAGCTTCTGCCTCTTAATAGTTGTGTGAAAGAAGGAATGCTAGGTATTGCAGCTTGTGTGACAAGCTCTATATGCCAAAAGACTCCATCTGTGTTTCTATGGTCCTATCCTAAAGAGCATGAATAATAATCCCTCAAAGCAACATCTCTCAAGCTTTGCACAAAGATGGGCTGAAAACAAAACAGGACCTACTGTTGGAGAAGAGCAAACATTTCTGATCCCCATTTTTTGAATAAATAACAGTTACCTTCCACATAAACTTGGCCAGGATGATGGCTAGCAGTAGACTCTCGCTCTCTCACACTCACTACCTCTGTTTTGGAAATAGTTTTTTAGACTCAGAGGAGTTGGCTTGTCTAATTTTCTGTACAGTTGTACCTCGCTTAAAGAGCATAATGCGTTCCACAGGATTGCTCTTTAAGCGAGTTTGCTCTTTAAGCGAAATGCCATTGTAAATGACCAATTGTGTGTGTGTGTGGGGGGGGGGGGATTGCAAACCCTGATTTATTTGTTAAGCGAGTTTTTGGTTGGTTTTATTTGTTAAGCGAAGCGAACATTCAGAGAAAATTCTGCTCTTTAAGCGAGTTACTCTTTAAGCGAAACGCTCTTTATGCGAGGTTTGACTGTATATGCCTTTTGTAGATGTTAGTTTGGTTTGGAGTTCCGGTATACAAACTAAGGAAAATGCAAAATAAGCCTCAAGTCAGTTTCCTTTGCTGGCCACAGTGGGCTGATTGTACAAGATTTGGTGGTTCTTGAGGTGTGCTGATCTCAATTTGTGATTTTGTCATTGAGTGATAGAGGCAAGGATTTTCTAAGTGGCTTTTGTCAATATAGAAAGCATTCTAGAGGAATTTACACATTCTTCTTACCTTGTTTGAAACCTGGTGTGTCCTATGGTGTGGTAAATGAATTTCTAAAATATACTGAGAGGAAATATACACCTGGGCGCGCACACACACAATCAGTACAATTTTATCATGACACAAATACAGGTTTAAAAGGAACAATTCCCTCAAGACTGTTTCGATAACCCACATTCTGGAAGTATGATGTGAAATTGTGTGTGAGAGAGAGAGAAGAAGAAGAAGAGAGAGAGAAGAAACGAAAGTAAAACTGGATAAGCAAAATCTTATTAATTCCTAGTGCAAGGATTAATCGGGATTTATACCCTGAAACAGCAAATTAATTTAGGTGTAGCAAGAACTTTGCAGGGGGTGTTAAACAAGAACTGCTGGGGGGGTGTAATTGCACATGGAACTTGTGAGTTCCCGGTGCTGTCCAGTATTCTTATTGCCAGGAATATCTATGAACATCTATTTGCATGTTAACCCCAGAAACCCTAAAATTAGGAATGCAGTTTTTATATGGTGCTATCTTCTCTCTCTACTGTATTTGATACCTTGTTCATAAAAGAGGCTCAGGGATATATAAAACTGAGTCAGCTTTCACCTGTCCAATCCAATATTGTTGACTCTGGCAATACTCCATGGTGATCTTCCATCTAAGTACTAACTATAACCAGCTGGCTCAGCTTCTAATATCAGGCAAAATGTAGAGAATTTAGGGTGATGTGGTTGTTTGCTTAATTGCTTTCAATGGCAGGTGCCTACTCCCAAACACCAGAATTTATATCATTGCCTGCCTTTCAACAGCTGCAATGTTAAAAAAGGAGAGAGAAACCTAAGTTTTTCAGATGACAGACTATAAGCAGTCATAGGACAGCGGTGCAAATATGGGGTGTAACCTCTGTAACTTATGTTAGATTTAAGACTAGAAAAACCACAGACATGTCTGCCTTCTCCTCTTTGGTCAACATGTATAGTGTCAAGCAGATAACAAAACTAAAAAACTTGGGTTTTGAGGGGTTTATATGAAAATTGTAATATTTGAGTCAGTTTGTATCGTTGAATTTTATGCTGTAAGCCGCCCTGAGTAGGAAAGTTTTTCCTAGAATGGTGGGATATAAGTTTAATCAATCAATCAATCAATAAAATTGTCTTCCTTTGAGCAATAACCACTCTACAATGGATGTAATCATTTAAAAAGATTCCCCCTTAAAATTGCTTACAGTTGTACCTTGTTTAAAGAGAATAATGCATTCCACAGGATTGCTCTTTAAGTGAGTTTGCTCTTTAAGTGAAACTCCATTGTAAATGACCAATTGTGGTGGGGATTGCGAACCTCGATTTATTTATTAAGTGAGTTTTTGGTTGGTTTTATTTGTTAAGTGAAGCAAACATTCAGAGAAATTTCTACTCTTTAAGCGAGTTACTCTTTAAGCGAAACTCTCTTTATGCAAGGTTTGACTGTATTCTGTTGATGGTGATAGTTCCCAAGCTTCCTGTTCTCAAGAAATGCTTGATGTATTAGGTAAGAAACTCCCAATGTCTCCCAGGAAGCACACCACAAAACAAATGACTCTGGGCTATCTTCTCTAGGGGTGTGTGTTTAGTCAGCCAGCCAGATCAGTCATCAAAGTTACTGCTGTATGTGTGAAAGAAAGAGATCTGTTTGCTGTGAATGTATTTCCTATTGAGAAATATGATGCCATAAACTTTTGAAAAATCCCCAGAACATGAAATAATTAATTTTCGGATTACCATGCTTAGAAACTAACGGTGCTAGAAAACAGCACCCGAATTGAGGAAGCTAAATTCCAAAACGTGACTTTTCTAAATCCAAGAAACTAGAGATTTTCAAGGACACAGTATGAAAATGGCTTTTCTAGAACAAGTAAGGTACATGTAACAATATGAATTACTTAAGGTGGATGGTGGAGAGGTGGGATCCTTCTCCAATTTTAATTTCTGTTTTAAGGGAACATGTAGCCTGCTTACTCCTCCAAAGATAAATATACACAATCCCTATAGGGCTCTGGTTCTGGGTAATATGTACTGTATTTGGAAATATCTTCACACAGGGTCAAAATTACAATTAGGCAGGGTGTGTAGTGGCTAAGCTGGCTGGTAAGCAGGTAAACTGGCTGGATACCTCAGGGATACAGTGACTCATCCTGGTGCGCTCCAGTGACTGGCGCCCCCCATAGGTAGGCAGAGGAAATGGGACTTTATGGGATTCTCCCCCCCCCCCCAGGCACCCCCATCACTTCCTGTCCACCACCCTCCCAAGGTGCCCAGCATGCCCCTGGTTTAGGTATCTGGCTGTGGAAACAGAGATTGGGACGGAGTTCAATTCCCCACTGTGCCTCTAGGGCCTTGATGGTAAACCTAGGCACTCCAGGTGTTCTTGGACTTCAATTCCCAGAAGCCCAAGTCAGCATTCCTGCTGATCAGAGTTTCTGGGAATTGAAGTTCAAGAACAGCTAGAGTGCCACGGTTTGCCATCGCTGCTCTAGGGCAGTGCTGGAGAACCTTGGCACTCCAGCTGTTCTTGAACTTCAATTCCCAGAAACCCTGATCAGCAGGAGCGCTGATTTGGGCTTCTGGGAATTGAAGTCCAAGAACACCTGGAGCGCCAAGGTTAATCACCACTACTCTAGGGAGAAGAGCTTGTCTTTGAGGCCCTGGGCAAGCTGCACAGTTCCAGGATGCCTCTAGGGATGGACAACCTTGGTGCTCTAGATGTTCTTGGTCTTCAATTCCCAGAAGTCCTGATCAGCAGGTGTGCTGGCTTGAACTTCTGGTAATTGAAGTCTAAGAACACCTGGAGCACCAAGGTTGGCCATCCCCTCCTAGAACAGAGTCTCTCAAACTTGGCTCTCCAGGTGTTCTGGGAGTTAAATTACTAGAAGACCAAGTCAGCACACCTGTTGATCAGGATTTCTGGGAATTGAAGTCCAAGAACATCTGAAGAACCAAGTTTAAGGAACCCTGCTCTAGGATCAGGGAATGGTAAACCCATTCTAATTACTCTGCTTTAGAAAACTTTGGAAAAGAACGCCATAAGTAAGATTGGGCCTGACAGCACAGAATTATGCCGTCTGCATGAGATAGCTGGTTCTGAGAATTGACAACAGGTAATTATTTAATTTATTGGTGTTGTGTGTTTTACTGCCAGGTCAAAGGGAGATGTTTGTAACTTTTCTGTCCCATGTACTAAAATAAATTTTTAGTATTTTAGTTTTTTTAAAAAAATACAAATTCATCCTTCAGGGTGTCGATGGTGCACCCAGTGCCTGCTCTGTTTTGGTTAGCAAAAAAATCTTGAGCTTTATTTTTTTTAACTGTAGGAAAACATTTTAGCGTAAGAAGACTTTTCTTTTGAATGTTTCCTGACATTTGTTGCTCCTGGAATCTACCTATCATATGCTTTACTATAACTTACATGATTTTCTTTTCAAATGGTTTCAGCCACTCTTGTCTCAACCTGTTCTCCTTTTTAACAATACAATTCTGAGAGGACATGACAGTAACAAAAAACATAAAACGTAAAAAAATGAGTAACAGTCTATGAGTGTCTAATGGAAACAGTGAAAGCGGATTAATCTCATTGGCAACAATACTACCATTGCACAGTATTTATGATTATTATTTTTAAAAAAGAAAGGGGATTTCGGCCTCAGAAAATGGGTCAAATGTTTGCTGGGGTAGGGAGAGGGTTATGCTCTTGCCCCAATTCAGAATATTGTGGTGGTACATGGAGGTTATAAGTTGTCTGCTGGGCTGATGAAGAAAAATGTTACGTATAGGAATAAAAGGGCTTAGTGGTTAAGATGCTGAACTTGATGACTGGAAGGTCAGCAGTTCAAGACCCAAGTGCTACACAACAAATTGAGCCCCCATCTCTGTCCCAGCTCCTGCCAATCTAGCAATTCAAAAGCAAGAAATTGCAAATAGATAAACAGGTACCACTTTGATGGGAAGATAAACAGCGTTTCGTGCACTCTGCTGTCTAGTAATGCCTGCTGTTTGTCCACAGAAACGTCTGCAGATTCAGACAGTGCTTTCTCTTTGGCTATAAACAGAGACGAGCACTGAACCCTAGAGTTGGATACGAGAGGATGGAACAGGTGAAACCATCCTTAAATATCTTACCTATCTTGAAAGCCCTGTTACCTATCTTGAAAGCCCTGTTATATAGTAATATTATATATTACTATATAATATCAAATGATAAAATTTAAGTGAGGGAGAGGCAATTATACTTTTATTTTCAACCCCTGTGATTTTCATTCACCACCATTCTTTTGATGTGTGAATCTTATCCCCATTTTTCAGATTTATCCTAAGACATTTTCTAGCATGTTGAAACATTTTTTAAAATAAAGAAAACGAGGATGGAAGGAATTGTTACAGTTGTGAAATTTGTGGAGGGGAAAAAAGACTAATAAAGAAATTCTGGGCTTCCCTGTCTGTCTTTCTGTCTTTCTTGCTACTATTTAGCAAAATGAACAGTTAAATAAGTGAGTCATCGTAAATGAACACTTCTGAAGAACAAATATATATCAGCAGTTAAAATGAATCAGAATGCAGATAAAAGTGGAAAATTTTCCTGGAAAGGAACTTGCATTAGATATGGAAGGCTAACTTTAGCAAATCAATTCCTGTAAAAGAAAAAAAAATCATATCACAGATATTTCAGGGCGGATTCGGTGGATAGGGGCCTAGTGCCTATGGAGAGGTTGTATAGAGAATGTATCAAGATGGATGCCACCATCTTCTGTTTCCAAAGCCTCAAGGATTCAGTGCTAGCCCCAGATAGAACTCAAGTGGTTGTCTTCCTTGTCTAGGCCAGATGTGAAACTGGCAAAATGAAGTCACCTTTTGGTTAAGTCATTCCATAGTTCCTTTTGCCTGACCTAGTGTGAGAAAGATTAGCTATCACAAGGTTACCATTGCCTGGGGTATGCCTGATTGTGGTTCACAATTACCACAATCTTCAAGGAGGCTCTTTCTGTGTACCCCAACCCAAGTGGTGGGTCTCTGAAACAATTTGGAGCCCTGGTTTAAACAAAAATTGCTTTGTCTTTGCAAAACTCCTTTGCATTATTATCTCCACCCCATGCTCCACCCTGTGCAGCTTGTAGCCCTTTGTCATGCATGACATTGCAAACATCGGCATTGAAGGTGGTTGTGCTTTGAAGCTGCCTAGCTGCAAAGCAATTGCAGGTGACAGATGCACTAGAAACATATATAAATTGGAAGAATGCCATTATTGAAGGAATTGTAGTTATATTTATTGAATTGAGCTCTTGCCCAAGCCCTATTCCTATGCTAAATTGTTGGAGAGAAGATTTATCTCTGGATTGTGAATATCTAAACCATCATTATTGCTTATTTGTACTATGCCATTCTTTTCTATGGAGTTCTGGGTGGCATATATGAGCACTAGGCAATCCCCTCACATCTATGTAAGGACCAACTGAGAAAATATATATGTTTAGATAAGGACAATTAAAGAGTATAAATAATGCCCAGAAAGATAGCCAGACATATGGAGATACATATAGGTGGCTCTTGGGAGGAACCCATTACATCATAGTTCTATGTGAAGCTAAGCTGATACAGTAATACCTCATATAACATTAGTATCGAATAACACTAAAATCACATAACATTAAGGAATCTGGGGGGAAGAATTGCATCAGATAACATTAAGATCCTATGGGATGCTTCAGATAACAACCGCTAAAGCCTGTGTGGTTACAATGTATCTCTATGGATCCCATAGGATTTTAACATGCATCAGATAACACTAAAAATCATATAACACCAAGACTTGTGGAACCAGGTTTTAGTGTTATATGAGGTTTTACTGTATCAACAGTGCTAGCACTAAGCAGCAATGGAAGCCAGAGGCTTCTCCAGAAGTCACAAATATCAACATTGTGGACTATGTTCTTCATAGGCTTTAATGGCCATGGCTATTGAACTATTGAAATAATTTTTCTCTGTGTTATCTTTTTGAACATGCTTAAAGATTTAAGACTATTGGAGAGCTAATTTTTTACTTTTAAGATATGCTTTATATATTTTTTTCCTTTTTAAAGTAGTTTAATGCTTAAATATTTGAAGAGATATACTGTACTGTATTCTTTTCTAATGTGACTCTTCAGACTGTAAGAGCGTGTATTTTTTAAATGGAATTGAGGCAATCTTTAATTTTACTCTGAGGGCCAAAGTTTGGCTTTCATACTTTTCAATGTACAGTTTTGATAGCTGTAAGATTTTTGAACATGATTTATTGAGTATTCTTTGAATGTGTAATACAGTATTTCCATATATGATACATGGAGGCATTGTAAATAAATAAAGCTTGTAGAAATAGACAGGCTGATGTTGCCTTGAAATATTGCCGCATTGGAAAATACTTTGATCTTTATACCCAGATTAATTTTAATATGTCTGATTTCATTCTGGGATTTAACCCTTTATTGAAATACAGTAAATGTCAGCTGTGAGGGACATGGGTTTCTGAGTTTCCTCTGGAGTTCTACAATTTATTGAAGACTCTAAGAAGAAAGTTCAGGTATCAGAAATCTGACCTTGTCAAAACAATCCCACAAGTTGCCCGGCCATCGAAGCTGACTGAGAGGGCGCGACCCGGCCCCCAACTTGAAAAGGTTGGGGACTCTTGATATAGATAGCACTCAGACAGATGGAGTAACAGGGCTTGGAGTTACATTTTTTTGCAACTCCAGTCCCCATCCTTTCAGCAAGCATGACCAATAGTTTTTTTTTTTAAAGAGTGATTCTTCAAGCCTCTCATGCTGGTTTGTTATAAAGAGTTTCCTCTGTTTAATTCTCCCTGATGGATGTATTTGTTTGCAATGTTGTCTTTTTCATGATCATCATTCACAATGTTACATGTTCCTTTATCTATGAGGCCACTGTAAGCACAATACTTTATGTGCTTCTAGCAAGTGTAGAACTCTCACCCTGTCCACAATGAAGGCTTATTGCACTCGGTATGCTAGGTTGATGAAATGCTTCCCCTGAAGCGGAAGCATATCTTGAGGGAAATGGTCAGGCCCTTGTTCTAACAAATCCACACATGTGTTTGCATTGTTTCTGTACAGTGGATAGAGAGCAGCATCTAAAGCATTACTGGAACTGGAGATTCATCCCCTCTGTGTTGTGTGACCAGGACATCTTGGGAAATCCAGGGCATCCCAATATTTCCATTCTAGGAGGCAAGGGGGAAGTCATGACGTGTAACATCATTCTTCATTCTGAAAAGGTGACTTAATGGAAATAGGGATGGAGTGTAGCAGGAGTCACTGAGATGTGGAAATTAACAAAGTGTGTGTGTGTGTGTGTGTGTGTGTGTGTGTGTGTGTGTGTGTGTGTGTGTGTGTGTGTGTGTGTGTGTGTGTGTGTGTGTGTGTGTGTGTGTTCTGTAGATAAAGAGAAGGTAGATGAAGTCACACTATTGCCTATGAAGGCAATAGCAAAGGGCCTTCACTTTATCTTTTCTTATGCTCTCCCACTAAGGAATAAGGGAAACTGAAACATTTCATTTGCTTATGCTGGGAAATTGGAGGTATGGGCTGTACGAGTCTTGTTTTCTCAGCAGAACAGTCCTTCTTGCACCCTACTGAGGAGCAAGGTATTCAAAAATAATTCCCCTCCACTTTCCCCCCAGCATAATCATTTGGTTTGTTGGCAGCAGCAAGGACCTGGGAGGCCCCAAAATGGCAGAAGGATGCATGGAACCTCTGGGGGCAGCTGTGTGTTACTCAACTCTGATTTTTGGAAGAGTGACAATATTCTAATGAAATGCTTTTACTGTAGTTCTCTTTTGAATTTGATTCAGAATGTACCAAAACTGCACTGGTCACATTGCCCGATGACCTTCTCAGGGAAGCAGATGGAGGGGCTTCAGCCACTCCAGGCTTCTTAGTGTTCCTGGAACTTTCAGTGGCCTTTGATACTGTTGACCATACTTTATAAAGATACTGTCTGGATCAGGGATTGGAGGTGTTGCATTCTGGTGGCTTCAGTCCTTTCTTGATAGCTACATTCAGAGAATCCAAACGGGGGAGAAAGTGTTGGCCCCCGTGGATACCTCATTGTCCAGGTGCTGGGACAGAGATGCGATCTCGCTCCATTGTGCAGCACTAGGATCTCAAACTGCTGATCTGCCGATCTTCTAGTCATCAAATTCAGTGCCTTCACCACTAGTCAACATTGTAAGCCGCCCAGAGTCGGGCTTGCCTGATTGGGGCGGGATAGCAAATATGAAGAAATAATAATAAAATAAAATAATAAATAATAAGCTTCCCTATGTTATTTAACATCGTCCATGGAGTCACAAAGGGTAGGACTCAATGATGTGACTGAACAATAACAACAAAAGCCATTGAGGGGAGGTCATTAATATTAATATGCTGATGAGCCACAACTCTCTCTCTCTCTTCTTTACATCCTCTGCAGTGGATGCCATCAGATACCTTGATGACTGCCAGGACTCAATAATGGAATAGATGGGGGCAAACAGGTTGAAGCTAAATTCCAAAAAAGACGGAGGTCCTACTGTTGGGGGTGGCGGTGGTGTTCTTGGTCTTCAATTCCAGGTGGGGCTGGACCAAGTATCATCCATGGATGCGTTAAAATGCTTTAAAACATGCTCCGGACCACGCCCCATCAGACAGCTGAGCTGGACTGGTACGGTAAAATGTGTCTGCAGCTGTCGTGAACGCATTTACAACAGCCGTGGACTCATTTATGGTTGTCGTAAACCTGTTTATGCGGCTGTACATGAGTCAGTGGCCGATTCCAGCAGCTGCGGCTGCAGGGGCAGCTGAAGCAGGGTCGGGGCCAGATTATTGGGCACTGTAGGCCAGATCTGGCCCACTGGACATAGGCTGAGAACCCCTGCTTTAAAACATCCCTGTTCTGGGAGGCATTTAAAGATGATCTACCAGTAGCCCATTAGTTGGTTTTGTTTAGAGTTTATTTCAACTTTAGTTTACTTACGGTAGTTCCAGAAAGCTCAACCTTTTAAAGCTAGATGTTTATTTATGTAGGTGTTATGTGATATGGCTGTCGTGCTTCAACAAATAACCCAGTGTTCATTTTTTAAAATCCATTTCAATTTTTGAAATGTCTTAAAGGGCTGTCCTATATAGAGAGCACTGAGGTAGTCCAGCTACCTGTTACTAGGGTAATTAAAACACTTTCCGTCTTGATGCCAGACTGGATCTAAATATTCACTATCATCCAATACTATTAGAATTGTGAGGTTACAGCACAAGATAAAATTATGCCCCAGAAGGTAACATTTGAAAGTGGATGATAGTTCTTAAGTTCCTCTTTGGAAAGGAAGAAGAAAACAAAACCCATGCTTTCAAATTGTTTTTAAATGGCCAGATGGAATGGAGACAATCCTAAGAAAAGAGGTGCAAATAATTGTTGGTCTCTTAACCAAGTTGGTAGCTTGGGGTCCACCTATTTTATCTTTCCCTATATAAGTCACTCATATATCACTCATGCGTCTCAAAGGCCATTTCTCTTAAATACCCAAAGCAGGTTTAGGTTAAATACGCGGACAGATGTTTCTTTCACATCAATTTTAAATTTCAGTTAAATTATGAGGCTAATTCCACTGAAAGCAGTACAACTTAATTTTAAGTAAATTGTTTAAATTCATTCAAGACTAAGGAATATGGGCAGTGATGGGATGTTACCGGTTCGGACCGGTTCGCTCGAACTGGTAGCACCCCATCAGGAGGGGTCACTGGGGGGTGGTAAAACCCCAGGTGACCGGTTTGGTCGGCTCTCTGCCCCCCTCCAAAAATGTATTTGTGGGCAGCCAAAATAGGTGCCCAGAACTGCACGTGCATCAAACCTCCATTTGATGCATGCACAGTTCTTTTTTGTGTGTGCACATGCATCAAATAGAGGTTTGACACTTGCACACTAAAAAAAACTGCATGCGTCAAATGGAGGTTTGACACATGCACAGACATTTTTTTTAAAAAATTATTTTTTATTTTTGCTCCACCCACGACATCATGATTTCATGACATTGGCTATGCCCACGACGTCCATGGTAGCGGCGATTTTGACAACCCACCACTAAATATGGGCCTTTGTATTATTCCTACTAAAGGCCTGTTCATGACAAATATTTTTGCATTGTTTGGATGTTCATGATGTCCTCTTCATAATTTCTAATTACTACATCAACATGTTGTCAGAAGGTATCTTTGTACTGCTAATGTTTAAATAGAGCTTACCCATGTAAAAAACAGGATACTGTACAGCTCTTTTACCTTTAGTCGCTGTGTAGAAGCAGGTTTGTGGACTTTAATTCCCAGAAGCCCATGTCATTACACAAGTGGTTAAGATGCTGAACTCGATGACTGGAAGGTCGGAGTTTGATACCTGAGCACTGCACGACGGAATGAGCTCCTGTCTCTCTCCCAGCTCCTGCCAACCTAGCAGTTCAAAAGCAAGAAATTGCAAGTACTGTAGATAAATAGTCACCACTTTGGTGGGAAGGTAAACAGTGTTCCATGCACTTTGGTGTCTAGGCATGCCTGCCACATGTCCATGGAAATGTCTGCAAATGGAGACAGTCCTGGCTCTTTGGCTATAAACAGAAATGAGCACTGAACCCTAGAGTCAGATACGACTGGCTTTTGAGCAAGCGCAATATTTACCTTTATCTATATGAGTCATGTTTTCAGTCTATCTTTTTTTAAAAATCAGTTTAATGAGCTTTAAAATCCTTTTGCTTTGCACAGTAAGCCACAACTGAATCAATGGAACTTACAGAGGAATTGACTCCCCAAAGCCTCACTGATTCAATGGGCCTACTTCAGTTGCGACTTACTACAACAATTACTGCTAAGCAACAATATTTGAACCTGTCTTTTGTTTTCCATAGCAAAGATTGATGGAAACAACTTATTTGGCCACGCTGCAATGTCACTTTCTGTCTCTGGCACAGATTTCTTTTGCTTGTGATTGAAAAACCTGAGCGCTTCCCTACTCAGATTTCTGCTTCAATTAATTTAAATACATTTTTGTCATTTAGTCTCTTTTTTTTACTGCTTCTGGCTTTATTGCTTAATAATTTTTGAACTATGTATAGCAAGGTCTCCTTCAAATGCATCATTCATTATTACACATTTTCATTTATCGGAATTTTGTTCCATTTTGTTCTCCTTGGCTTCCATTTTCACTTCCATTTTCTGAATAAAGCACTCTTTACACTTCCTTAGTTTCGCTGGTTAAACCGCAAGGGTATCCTTTTGCACTCTCTAGTACTTTTCCTGTGGTGTAAGTTCTTTTACTATTGCGGTTTCAAACAACCTCCAAGCATCTGGGAGATTTTAACCCCCTTCTTTTCTTCTTTCATTTAACTAGTTCCCTCTGAGAAGTTTCTGATTTTGAAAGCAAATGTGATTAAGCAGTGCTTACTTGGCAATTTTTGACACCAATATGCTGAATCTGATGCAAAGTCATGGTTGTTTTAATTCAGGGGTTGGCAACCTTCGGCCTATGGGCCAGTCCCGACCTGTGATGGCAGCTAATCCATCTTGCGGTGGGAACCCCAGAAGCGGACATGTTTACAACAGCTGTAAATGTACCCACACATGCGCAAACGCACCTGCAGTGATTTACGGCAGGATTTATTGTGTGTGGGGGGGGAACACGTGTCTGGTCTGCTCAGCTGTCTTAGGGGGTGTGGTCTGGCGCACGGTGTAAAAATGTTGAGAAGCCCTGTTTTAATTAGTTCAATCTATGTATTGTTGTCTCAGAGACAGCTTACCATATTTGCCGGCATATAAGATGCACCCCCCCCTCCCCCAATACACTTGAAAAATTGAGTGTGTCTTGTGTTCTGGTACTCAAAATTATCATGTTTATCAGTGGCAGCTGGCCCTGGGTGAAGGGGCTTCCAGAGGATATGAATTTCTGGTTTTTGAAAGATACCTAATCCAGTGTTTCCTAGTTTCATTTTTGTAGCTATAAATAACTATAAAATTAGTACAATAAATCATTTTGGAAATTCATGAAAAAATGTAGAACATTATTTCCTCCCCTTAAAAATATGTATAAAAAACAAGGTGGATCTTATACTCCGATGCATCGTATACACCGGCAAATATGGTAATATTTAGTCGATGTTTGGTTTTCCTCTTGATTCTTGGACCAACTGTTAAGAAACAGCGTTTTCAATTGTTGTAGTTTTCAAAATGGTAGCCATGTTAGTCTGTGCAGGCATATTGGACAAGAAGCAAAACAAAAGTAAGAGCCACAACAAAATAAAGACAAAAATGTTGTGACACCTTAAAAACTATCTGCTATATTTTAATGTGAGCTTTCATGGATCAAGTCCACTTCCTTAGATGTAAGAAGGGGGCCACCTGGCAATCACTTTTACATGGCCTCAAGATGATGAATGATTGGTTGAGTCAACGGGGAATTACCCGCCTTGTGATGACATAAGACCTCTGTACAGTACAGTATGAAGTCCTTTTGCAATGGAGATTCGGTTCAGTAACAATGGTAGGTGAGTGGGTGCAGAAACCTCAAGGGTATAAATAACAATACAAATATGAGTCAATATGGCAATTCCCCCTGAATTTGTGTATAAAAACCATGCCTCTAAGTTTCACTCCTTGTCTGAAGAAGTGGGCTTGGTCCACAAAAGCTAACAATAAAAATATAGCAGTTAGTTTTTAAAGTGCTACCGTGTTTTTTAATTTTGTTTTTATTTCGCGATCGCGTCTTTTTTCCTCCCTGTATTTAAACTACAGGGAGAGAGAGAACTGCTTTTGTCTTTCTTTCCCTCCCTGTATTTAAATTACAGGGAGGGGGAAAGAGAGAGATGTGATGGGTTCTCTAGAGAACCAATCATGTCTCTCTTTCCCCCTGCCCTGTAGTTTAAATACAGGGAGGGAAAGAGACAAGGAGTCTCTGCGACTGCAGTAGGGTCGGGGGAAAGGCACTTTCCCCGACCCTACTGCAGTCGCAGACCGCTGCGTGTGGGGTGTGTGTGTGTGGCTTTAAAGGCAGGGAGGTCTCTTTCTTTCCCTGCCTACCTTTAAAGAGGTTTGTCCCTGAAGTCAGGGCTTTTTTTTAGCGTTGTTCAATGCATGCATCGAACGACGCTAAAAATCGGATGTCATGACTTGAGTCATAACGTTATCCGGGGTATTACTGTACTGTATATGTATTTCATATACTGTATAAGAATTTGCTTCTATTTTATCTAAATATATATGTCTATATCCATATAAGGACTGTGGTGGCTTAGTCGTTAAGACAGTGCTTGATGACCAGGTCAACAGTTCGAGCTCCAAGTGCTTCACAATGGAGTGAGTCCCCATCTCTGTCTCAGCTCCTGCCAACCTAGCAGTCTGAAAGCTTTAGTGAGAAAGGTAACAGCCTTCCATGAGCTCTGGCATCTAGTCATGCCTGCCACACGACCACAGAAACATCTCCACACAATGCTGGCTCCTTAGCTGTAGATGGAGAAGAGCACCGCCCCCTAGATTTGGATACAACTGGTTTTCAAGCAAGGGAGACCTCTATATCAATCTAACTTCTGGAGATGCCATATGCTAAATGTGATGAATATTTTTTTCTTCCGTGCTTGGGTTGCATGTATAATGTGGTCTCCGAAGGCTTTTTATACCTTATGGCAGCGATGGCAAACTGTTTAGAGATTGAGTGCCTAAACTGCAACCAAAACAAACCCACTTATTTATTGCAAAGTACCAGCATGACAATGGGGGAGGAAGTGCTCCCATTGGGCTGCTGGACAGGGGGTGGGGCAAACTCTATGCTGGGGGAGGAAGGATGTGCTCTTATTGGGCTGCTGGGCAGAGGGGAGGAACGAACTCTGTGCTGGGGCGACCGCACGGATGCCCACAGAGAGAGCTCTGAGTGCCACCTCTGGCATGCGTGCCATAGGTTCGCCACCACTGCCTTATGGAGTGGCTCACCAGCCCAACTGCTGGAGCCAGGGAAGCTCATGTACAACACAGCCAATCATGTTACAGTTCTGGGGATGACTCGTGAAATAATACGGCACACAGCCTACAAATGTGACTTCTCTATCGGATCAAGTTGCAGCAATTGACATTTGAAATTTTTCACAGCACAAAAATAAACATTAATGGCTAATGTTGGTACTTCTTCGAAGTATAACTGCAGACGAGTTTAAAAAGTTGGTAACCCAAGCACTGCCTGTAAGGTTGAAGATCATAGCGTGTAAGCTTTTAAAGTTATCCAGAATTCTTCATCATAGTAGATATTTTATATAGGTCAACTTGAGTGTGTGCACACTTTTGTGAAATTCTGGCTCGTTCTAATAAAGTTATTGCCCAGTTGTAATTTTTGCACTTGTTTTCAGATTAGTAGTACGGTAACAAGAGACAAAAATCAGGAGTAAATAGGCATATCTTGTAACAAAAGGTAGAAGTGATGACCTCCAAAGACTTATTCTTACGGCAAAGTGCTAAATTTCACAAATGATCACAAAGGTGGCTTGTGCAATTTCGTGGGCTGAATCTGCAGATCACACTAACACAGGGTGGTGAAAACTAGGGCTTTTAAAAAGAAAAAAAGTTTCATTTCTCCATTTGCATCTATTTTTAAAAGCCTCACTTTTCCTTTTTAGCGGCTCCTTTTGTTTTGAATTGATTTTAATTGAAGACCTGGACAGCAGGTTGGTGCCCCTATGTTTGGAGATTCTCTGCAAGAATGTTTAGTCATTTTACTACTACTGCACAATCAACGTAAGGAAATACGAAGGTTAAGATTCCCAGTCCGGCCAGGTTATCCTGTTATGGTAATAGAGTAGACCATACTGCCTGTGACTCAACGCAGAGTATCAAGCAGTGGTTAACTAACCTGACATCCCTGAGGACTAACGGCCTTGAGTGGCAATGCCCACAAGGAAGGGTGATGGTCCCCAAGTGGATTAAATCGCACTTGAATCCATCTTGATGGAGGGCAGCAGCTTCATCAATAGTCTGGGGCTATTCATCAATAGTCTGGGGCTATTCATCAATAGCCTGGGGCTGAGGAGGACTTTGCATGCCAAAAGGGCTCAGGACCAGAAAGTGACTAGTGGAACTGGATCAGTGGTATGGGAGTCATGCTGCGATGCGGAAGGCAGATGAAAGGCCATTGCATTATATTCTCAGGACAGTCTTCATGGCTGATCACCATGATGATAGCCAATATTCAGATTCAGCAGCAGAAGAAGATTCTACCTGTCTAAAGACCTCAATGTTAGATTTGTTGCCATTGTTCCATGTAACATTTTGGACAAAAGGCACTCCGTTTTTCCCCAATCTTTTATTTAAAAGCCCTAAACAAAGACTGACAAAAGTTTCTGACTGAAATTATTCCATGAGCTGAAACCAAAGGTGTGCTCACCAGATCGGCCATTTCCCACCTCCCCACAAACCGTCCCTCTGTTCACTTAAAACCAGAAAGGACAACAGTGGATCCATTTAGACCATTGGGGGGGGGGGGCTTTGACTAAAAACCACAAAATGGCCTTTAGTTCAGCAATAAAGTTACCCCCTTTAATATGGGGGCCCTGTGTCCCCCCACCCCAGATACTAGTGTGTGGATTTCTTTTTCTGTACCACCTCAACATGCAGGATACAGAAATAAAGGCAAGTGCTGGGTTTCAACCAGCAGACAATGGTCTGTATTGGGCAAGAAACAAAAAAACAAAATGGAAATTAATGTCGTCATCCCCAAAGCATCAAGGGAAACCATCATCATCATCCTCAGCCATTTCCTTGGCAAATTCTAGGTCCTGTTGTTCACGTTCCCGGCGCTCCTGCAGAAGCAAACACAACAGAATACAACAATTTAGTGGTACAGTGTAATTGGTTTGTGGGCGAACACTTTATCTGTATGAACATTATTAGTTCCTTCGGCTTGGGATCAAAGGTGGTTCCCTAAGGATAGCCATGAGTTCTCATTGAAAGAACCTCCTCGATTTTGCTACTGGGAATAACCCTTGTGATTTACATTATATCACCGGCCTACAGCACGAAACGTTTGGCCATCCCAATCTAAAGACACTCATGTGGTCTGGAACCCAATCAGCAGTTCGCAATAATTAGAAGCAATTTGCTGCCAATAATTACTGGATTTTCCTTATGCAAACACAAGTAGCTAATAGGATTCTGGCTAACAATGATAAGGAGATGGACAAGAATGCCACCCTGGGATGTCTTTATAGATCACATACTGAGGATTAGGGTCTTAGAAATACAGCCTAGTGTAACTGTACACTGGAACCCAAATGCCTTCTGATTCCATGGCCTGACAGGCGGCTGAGAATATCGCCCCCCTCCTCTGGGCCCACAACAACGGCCAGAGGGGAGTTAGTCTGTGTTCTGCTTTGGTTGTTTTGAGGTTGTATTTTATGATTTTTACTGTACTGTTGCTGTTTTGACTGTAAGCCACCCTGAGTTGCCTCTGTGAGTGGGCGGCAATATAAATCTGAACAAATAAATAAATAATAAATAAACACTCAGCAGGGGACACTTACCTCTGCAGACTCCAGGTCCTTATTGTATGACTTTGGAGGGAACCTCATAGCCTGAAAATGGAGAAGAAATTTACAGGAGGCACAAAGTTATGACTGGAGGCAAGGCATGGAGCAAGAAGCCTAGCCACAGAGTCTCTGTTCCTTGACTTGACATTTCTGCACAACATCCGTGTCTCATTCCCTGATTTAGTATGTCTTTGGCAGAGGTCTGAAATAGTACTTTTTAAAACTACAACTCCCATAATTCCTTAGCTAACATGGCTACTTGCGATCTTCACTGCAGGGAATTTTAAAAAAATTGTAGCCTTAAACCAGTGGTTCCCATGCCTCACAGGGGGTCTTCAATTCCCAGAAGCCAAAGTCAGCGCATTGGCTGATCAGTGCTTTAGGGAATTGACTTAGGCTTCTGGGAATTGAAATCCAAAAATCAACGGTTGGGAAACACTGCCTTAAACATACAAAGATTTATCTTTGGAGTCAAGGATCAACTCTTTAAATTTAAAGTCTCAGGCTTTTTTATGTGCCTAGATATAAATACATCAGTACCTCGCATAACGTTGGTTCCACTTGGTTTTTAATGTTGTGCGATGCATTGATTTGTGCAATGCATTGTTCGCACAACATTAAAAAAACCCGTTCCCTTTCTGGATGGGCAAGACGAATCCCTCACTGTTAGACAAATCCCACACTGAAAGGCTACCAGTGAGGGATTCCTCTTGCCCACCCTGTCATTTCAGCAGGGGAGGCAGGGAGAATCTTGCCATTGCGGAGCTCTTCCCCAAAGCCCGCAGGGTCCAGCCTTGCAGGCTTTGGGGCAGAGATCAACGTTGGGGAAATTGAGGCAAACATTTGCATTGCACCACGCTTAACGTTGTGCGATGCAAATATCTGCCTCAAATTCCCCAACATTATCTGGTTTTAGCCTTATCCGATGCAAACGTTATCCGAAGTACCACTGTACTCCCTTCCCAATACTGGTAACCTTAGGCTAGCCAGTCTCTTTATAATGCTTCATTTTACACAAAAACACTCCGCTTTTCTCAGTAATCCTTCTGGCCCTGTTAATTTATTGTTATTCCCACGGTGCAGACCGACAAAAGACAGTGTCATGAAATTCACAACTGCTTTGAGGTTCAAACCCATGACTACTGGCTTTGTATTTTTGTTACTGTACCACACAAATAAATCCCCTTGAAACCTGCCTCCCTACAAACTGCATTAAGTCTACAGGAATCTAATTCCCACTGACCCAAGTTTAATTGTTGGATGTTACTAGGTACTGAACTATCAGTGTGGAAAATGGCAAAGAAATATGGAAACTGTGGTACTGGTCGTTCTGGTTTGATGATACAGTCAAACCTCGCATAATGTTATCTGATGCATCCCATAGGATTTTAACACTATCCTATGCAGGCATGTACAGTCAAACCTCGCATAAAGAGCAGAATTTTCTCTGAATGTTCGCTTCGCTTAACAAATAAAACCAACCAAAAACTCGCTTAACAAATAAATCGAGGTTCGCAATTCCCCCCCACAATTGGTCACTTACAATGGTGTTTTGCTTAAAGAGCAAACTCGCTTAAAGAGCAATCCTGTGGAACACATTATGCTCTTTAAGCGAGGTACAACTGTACTTGAAATGCACAAGTGTGTTGATGTGGAAGACTGGAAGTTACAAAAACTTTAAACTACAGAACTAGAAGTTCTTCTGGTTTCTACAAACATGAGATGAGCCCAGAATTGGCCTGTGACTCCTGACGCACACACTTGCACCTTTACCTTGACAGACATGTTGTGAATGTCGAGGCAGAAGGAGATACGTTGGTGGAAGGCCAACTGGGGTTCCCGTGTGGAGTAGATGTCGGTCATCTCCTTAGACTGGATGTAGCCTTTCTCATGGTTAATGCTGGCTTCAATCACGCCATCCCGGATGGCCTGGGAACCAGAAGTAAGCTCAAAGTCAGCTGTCTTTGATTCACGATATCCACAGGAACAAACCCAGGCAGTGCATAAATCAAGTCTTTATAGCTCGTTCATCTTTATGGAAAGTTATTGTTCTAAAAAGCCATGTACTGTTGGCTAAGCACAGTGGCAGGTCTGGGCTACTATCATGTTCGTTCGTTCGTTCATTCATTTTCGTGTCAGAGATTATTCTGGGTTGAAAGGATTTTTGCAGGGGATGCCCGAATGAGGCTCCTTTCACGTCCCTCATCGTGCAACTCACGGGAATCAAACCCATGTTTCCAGTCTCCAAGCTTAGTGCCTTAACCACTACGCCAACGTTTTGAAACATTCTCTATGTTATATGATCAGGGCATGTCCTGATCATTAAAGAATAGACCGAAATGCAACTCCTATACATTAAATCCTATACAGTGGTACCTTGAGTTACGAACGCCTCATGTTATGAAATTTTCATGATAGAAATGAAAATCCATTGAAAATAATGCCTTGAGTTACAAATTTAAATGTGTAACTTGAAACGCGGTTTCCCATAGGAATGCAATGAAAACCAATTAATCTGTTTCAGGTGAGAAAAAGGTTTACGATGCATTCCTATGGGAAATCACGTTTCAAGTTATAATTTTTTTGTAATATGAAATGTCCTGGGGAATGCATTAGATTTGTAACTTGAGGTACCACTGTACATTGAACAGTGAGGAAATTCCATTTCCCCAAAGGTTGACGTAGGAAAAATGATAAATTGACTTGTGAATTAAAATTTAAAAAGGGAATTTTTTTTTAAAAAAGTCTGATTTTAGAGAGATATGGAGTGAATTTATTGATTATGTTTTAGTGAAGAGGAAAGGAATAAGGCCTGGGCAAGAATATGTCATGATATTTTTATATTATTGTGTTCTTAATGTTTATTGCTTAAATTCAAAATAAATTTTAAAAGGAGTATATTTACAAGAAGCTTCACCCATTTAGCTGCTTGGCGTATCTAGAAACACTCTAGAGCAGTGGTGTGCAAACTAAGGCCCAGGGGCTGGGTGCGGCCCCCGACGCCAATTCATCCGGCCCGCAAAGCCCTCATCACTACTAGAAGCAGATGTAAAATGCGCCCATACGGGGGCGTTTTACTTCCACTTCCAGGAGCGACGAGGGCTTTGCGGGGTGGATGAATTGGTGTCGGGGGCCGCACCCGGCTCCCTGAACCACATGATCGGCCCATGGCCCAAAAAGTTTGGGCGCCCCTGCTGTAGATAGCCACTAAAAGGTCTCAGCAAAAATGGCAGAATGGGTGACACGTGTGATGTAACAGGACTGAAACATTACCTGACATAACCTGAATTTCCAAAAGCCACTCAGAAAAGTCCTTCAATTTCCTGCCTATATGTCTGTAATCGGAATATAGTGTATAGAAATATCAATGTTTGAGAAGGATGTGATCTGGATTAATAGCGGTCTAAATCCTGATTGCAAACTCTCACGACATAAGAGAGGGAAAATTTTCTAATGGCTTGAGCCAAAAAGAACATTTGTTTAAGAGCCAGATGATCCCAGAACTTTACTAGCTTGGCATAGAAAGGTTGCCCTTGCTCAAAAGCCCATTGTATCCGACCCTAAGGTTCAGTGTTCATCTCTGTTTACAACCAAAGAGCCAGCGCTGTCTATATCTGCAGACATTTCCGTGGACATGACTAGATAATGGTTTGCGTGGAACGCTGTTTACCTTTCCACCAAAGTAATACTGATTTATCTAGTTGCAATTTCTTGCTTTCGAATTGCTAGGTTGACAGGAGCTGGGACAGAGACAGGCGCTCACTCCGTTGTGTTGTGCCGACCTGCCAACCTTCCAGTTGTCAAGATTAGCGTCTTAACTACTAAGCCACCACACAGAGCAAATCTGAAATGACATTCTGCAGATACTCACCTTGGCAACAATAAATTCAGCATCCTCCGGACTGTCCAGCTGCAACTTCTGGGCTATGTCAGCTAAGGAGATCCGTGAATATGAAAGGCTGATCATGCGAACACCTGTGTAACAGATAAAATCATAGCCCAAAGAAGGCACAAATGTGTAGATACACAAAGGGCATCAACTAAAGGTTTCCAACTTTATTTTACTGCTTTGCCTGCTACCTCCACCCCCTCACACAAAAGTAGTGAGAGAGGTGAAATTAAGAGACAGAAACATGGCAACGTTTTCATTTTAAAGCCAGATCTCTATTTTTGCCAAAGGATGAAACATCACAGTTCTGAGGCAAAGGAGGGTCCTTACCTGTCTTAATCACGTTATGTCTCAAGCGGATAATGAGGGTGTAGGTTCCATCTGCCTGGAACTTATCAGCAAACTGATCAAGGACCTGATTGAACTTGGCCAGGTTTCCTGTCCGAACAGCTATGATTGGGGGGGGGGGGGGGAATAAAAAAAAAAGACAGACAGAGAGATGCAATGTGATTTGGGCTGACACAACAATGTAACATCCACTTGGGAATGTCCACAGCATTTTACATGCTACAATATAGTCACTTTACTACTGCTTTAAATCAGTATGTTAATATGTATACCACAACTAGGTGGTTTACTACACAAAAGATGTAGCACAGTGGTTAAAACTCCTGTACTGTAGTCGAGACTCTGTTCATGTTGTGAGTTCAATCCTGACAGGGTCAAGGTTGACTCAGCCTTCCATCCTTCAGAGAACGGTAGAATAAGTACCCAGCATGTTGGGGGCAAAATGTTAATTACCTTGCGAATCACCCAGAGTGCATTAAATGCTATGGGCCAGTATGTAAGCATCATTGCTATTATTATCATACAACCTGGTCACTGGCCAGCCACACAACAGTACTGAAAACATGCAATGATTTGGGCATAATAGGCTCAACTCGATTTTTTTTCACTTATGATACAAATTGCAATACCCATCCACCCATTGTTGGACCCATAATGCAAGTACAGTATCCTACATATCAGTGGTGGTGTTTACTGAATTACTACAGCCATGAAAAAATGTTTAAGACTTCAAAAGTTATTATAAAGACAACATCCCTCATAAATTTTGTTCGTTTCATTGCAGAATGTTCATGAAGTGTTATGTGGTAAATCTTATACAGTAATACTTCGGATAACGTTTACATCAGATAACGCTAAAATTGCATAACGTTAAGCAATCTAGAAAAAATGTATCGCATAATGGTAAAATCCTATGGGATGCATCGGATAACGTTAGCTAAAGCCTGTGTCGGTTACAATGTACCTCTATGGAGTTTTAATGTTATCTGATCCATCCCATAGGATTTTAACACTATCCTATGCATGCATGTACAGTCAAACCTCGCATAAAGAGCAGAATTTTCTCTGAATGTTAGCTTCGCTTAACAAATAAAACCAACCAAAAACTCACTTAACAAATAAATCGGGGTTAGCAACCCCCCCCCCCAATTGGTCACTTCCAATGGTGTTTCGCTTAAAGAGCAAACTTGCTTAAAGAGCAATCCTGTGGAATGCATTATGCTCTTTAAGCGAGGTACATCTGTATATGAACAATCACATTACTAAACAATATTTACTTAAGACTGTTTACTACTTTATTTGCTCATTTATTTTTAATGTTATTTTACTTTTATTTATTTATTTTATTTTTAACTGTATTTTTAACTACATTATTTACTACTTACCCTGTGTTAAGAGAAAGTAGGGCATAAGGGATCTCTTCAGAGAGGGCTGCCGAAACTGCAGTCTATCTGGAATCTCACCTAGTAACAGCTCTACCACAATCAGCAGCTTGTGGACCTAAAACAAAGATGTAAGTCGCAGACACTTTTACTCTGTTACTAACCACAGTGTAACATTATGGACTATTGCAGAATTTCATCCACATGACAAATGCAACTCTCTTCTCATCAGCTGCCCCACAGCGCCACCTGGAGGGCCCTGTGCCCACTCACCGTCTGTTTGAAGCCCACTGCTGTGTGCTGTGGCGCTTTCCGCAAAGCATTGGTCATAGTCCTTCGGGCTTCAGAATACTCCAGCTGTATGGCCTTGATGCGGCCTGGGAAAGAAAGAGCTGATCAACACTAGGAAAGGTTGCAATTGGAGCAGCAAATTATAAAGTTGTCTTCTGAAGATTGCGTGTGTGTGTTAATTTCCCCCTACAGCAGGGGACCCCAAACATTTCGTGCCTTGGGGCTGGTCATGTGTTTCTGCTTGCCATAAAATGTGTCCATGGCTGTTGTAAAACGTGTTTACAGCATGCACAGGTGCGTTTTAGGGCAGGAGGAACCACATGACCGGACCAAGCCATTCAACCACATGACAGTTTCCACTTCCGGGAGTGGTGAGGGCGACCACAGGCCACATGAAATGGTGCCGTGGGCCAGATCCGGCTGTGGCCGTAGTTTGACTATCCTTATCCTACAGTGTTAAATCAGAATCTGGAGGGTGGTGAGGAATTGGTCATGGAAGTTTCCTTAAAAGGAAGATATTTGGTCAAATAAAAAAAAGAGCCATCTGCTATTTGCACAATTTAAAGGCAAGATGCTGCTTCTTCTTAAGTGCATTATCTGATTCCAAATATTGGCAATTCTCATGGCAATCAGTCATGAAGATTGCCCTGGGAGCAATATAATGTAGTGGCCTTCCATGACATCCGTATTGCAACATGACACCCGTATAGCTGATCCAGTTCCGCGAGTCACTTTTGGCCCTGAGCCCTTTTGGCACACAAAGTTCTCCTTGGCCCCAGGCTAGTATTTGATGAAGTTGCTGCCCTCCATCAACATGTATTCAAGTGGGTTTTAACCCACTTGGGGACCATCATCCTTCCCTGTGGACTTTCCCACCCAAGGCCATTAGTGCTCAGGGTTGTCAGGCCTGACAATTGGTGTTGAGTTGCTGGCAGAATGGTCTACTCTATTACTATAGCAGGAAAATCTGGCCAGACTATGTAGGGGCAGGTGATACTTCATTAGATTACAAAATAAAATAAATAAAAATTTAGCTTTTAATCCACACAAGTCTTTGACAGACTGGGTATTTTTGTGTTCTAGGTCGTCAACACATACACCCTGGAAAAAAAACCCCAAACCCACCACTACATATGAAAGGTCCAAAAGTCATGGCAGATTCCACAAGTCTCTTTTGTGAAAGTGAGCTTCTAAACGCAGGCTGCAAACTCAAGTCGGGAGCGAACATTTCAAATTTCAAGTTGGATTATCTCTCCCAACTCACCAAACAAAGGAACACCAACCAATGGCCACCAGGGGTGGAATTAGAAACATTCACTCCTGACTAGAATTTACAGCAGGGGTGATCAAACTAAGGCCTGGGGCCCATATCCGGCCCCTAATGCCAATTCATCCGGCCCCCAAAGCCTTCATCGCTCTTGGGAGCGGACGTAAAATGCACCCGTACAGGCACGTTTTACTTCCACTTCCAGGAGTGACAGGGGCTTCGTGGGCCAGATGAATTGGTGTTGGGGATGGACCCGGCCCCCCAGACCATAGTGAGCAGCTCCCTGAACCATGTGACCGGCCCACGGCCTGAAAAGTTTGGGCACCCCTGGGAGCTCACTTTTAAGAATGAGACCTGGCTTGGACATCTGCCATGATTTTAAGACCTTTTATATTGTTTATCTGCACCATCCACTCACTGTGGTGGTCAGCCTATCAAAGAATTGGGTGAAAGAATGGAAAATATATGGTTTAGGGCAGTAGTGGCAAATTTATGGCACACGTGCTAGAGGGGGCACTCAGAGCCCTCTCTGTGGGCTCACATGCCATTTTCCCAGCACAGAGTTAGCCCCGCCCAGCAGCCCAATTGGAGTGCTCCCTCCCCCCCGGATCACAGAGTGAGTTTGGGTTGCAGTTTGGGCACTCGGTTTTTAAAAGATTTGCCATCGCTGGTTTAGGGAGTGAGGCTTTGATGCTTTGTAGAGAATATCCATTCCCTTCCTCTTGGCTAGCAAACAAAAATATGCAAGTTTAGAAGATAATACAGTATGTCTCTATTATTCAGGTACCGTCAAACCTCAAGATAAGAACGGCTCAACATAAGAAAAACTTGAGATACAATACATCAGGAAATCTCAGGGGGAAAAATCAGGTTCAAGATACAAATTTTAACAGGATTTTTCTGAGATACAAAATTCAATGCATTCCTATGGGAAATTGCAATCAATGTATTCCTATGGGGAATTCAAGATAAGAATTTTTTGAAATACAACCAACCTCAAGGAACGAATTAAATTCATATGTGGAGTTTTGACTGTAATAATATTTTGCTTTCTTTGAGCAAAAACTGATGAGTATACTGTACAGTGTTTACACACATGTTCCAAATCTCATGTATGGCTCACATAATCAAAGATCTTGAGAAAGAGACATATCAGGCAAGGAAAAAAAAGAATAAAGAAGATGGAAACACTGTGGCATCTTAAAGACTAGCTTCTATATTTTAATGTGAGCTTTTAAGGATCAAGTTCACTTCCTCAGACCTTTCATGAACTTGATCCAAGAACCTCACGTTAAAATATAGCAGTAAGTTTTTAAAGAGCCATCACATTTTTATTTCTTGTCTGATATGCCTAAACAGACTAACATGGCAACCATTTCAAGAAGAAAGAGACAAGGCCTGCATCTCACCTGTGTAGTAGAGATACCTGGCCCATTCGTTGTTGTTTGCCTGCTCAGGGAACACTGATTTGGAGACCAGCTTTTCTGCCTGGTCATAGAGGTCATAATGAAGATAGTTCCTCAGCAGAAGATTCAGGAGGGTAGCCTGGCCATCTGCATCATGGCGCAGCGTTGCTGTCCTTAAGCGGGCATGAAGGAAACTTTGAAAGTAGGAGGAAGAAAAGAATCTGTGTCAGTAGCAGACTTGGAAAAATGCCAGAGGGGAGTAATAACAAATAGTACGAGACTTCCTTGATTCTGCCAGACATACCTCCTAACTACATCCAGCTTGTTCAAGAACTCATAGATGCGAGCATGGTAGTAGTAACACTTGGCTACTACAAGATCGAGGGCTCGGCGGTTCTGAGGACTTGTCTTTTGCATCAGATCATCTGAGACTTTCTGGGCCTGTAGAGAGGAGAGAGATTTCATGTGGAGAAACAGAAGAGCTGCACAGTTGAGTTTTGGGTAGTATCACTTTTGGATCAAAAGTATCATTTAATTCTATTGGTCTTACATATGGTGCTCAGTTCTTAAGATTTTCTCCCTGGCATGCAAAAAAAGCACAACTCACCATTTCTGCCTTCCACAGTTGGGTTTGGTGGAAGTAGGACATGATTTGTCATTCATACCATGACACAGGGAGTCTTTGAACTTGTTGAAGCAAACATCACTTATAGTAAAGGTAACCCTTGCTTGAAAGCCAGTCGTATCCAACTCTAGGGTTCAGTGTTCATCTGTTTATAGCTGAAGTGCCAGCACCGTCTACATTTGCAGATGTTTCCTTGGACATGTGGCAGGCATGCCTAGACGCCCAAGTGCATGGAACACTGTTTATCTTCCCACCGAAGTAGTCCCTATTTATCTACTTGCAATTTCTTGCTTTCGAACTGCTAATTTGGCAGGAGCTGGGACAGAGATGGGCACTCATTCTGTCATGCAGTTCTTGGGTTTTGAACTACTAACCTTCCACCTCCGAGTCAGCGTCTTAACCACTTGAACCACTGCCATCCCTAACACTGCAGTCATACTCATTCTTAATTCCCACTGCCGCAAAATCCAGGTTTCTGTATCTGGTTAGGTCATCCAGCACCCTTCAGTTGTGATTACACATAAATTGTGAGAAAGTATTGGCAAATAGCTGTACATTGGGGGAGGTGGGGAGGTACAGAGTACTTGAAACACCAGGTGCATTGAGACAATTAAAAAAGCCAAAAGCAAACAGGGAATACTGCTAGATTCTACAGTCTAAGACTGACTGCAGTTCTTTAAAGTTTATTATCATCTGCAATATATGTAACATTGCACATAAAGATGTAATAAGTTGCCTTTGCTCAAAAGCCAGTCGTGTCCAACTCTAGGGTTCAGTGCTCATCTGTTTATAGCTAAAGAGTCAGTGCTATTTGTGTCTGCAGACATTTCTGTGGAAATGTGGCAAGCACAACTCGATACTAGAGATCATGGAACACCATTTACATTCCCACTGAAGTGATACCTATTTACCTACTTGCAATTTCTTGCTTTCAAACTGCTAGGTTGGCAGGAGATGGGATAAGTGATGGGAGCTCATTCCATCATGCAGCACTGAGGTCTTAAATTGCCAACCTGCCAGTCGTCAAGTCCAGTGTTTTAACCATTAAGCCACAATACACATACACCCCTCTAAACTCATGATTGATGTTCTGAGCTTCAATACTCCAGGTCAGTGTAATTTTCTAAATTCATCTGTTGTGCTTGTATATCTTTTAGTATTCAGACCAATCTGGGACGAGCAGGAAGTAATGAAGCGTAGTGCCTAAGTTTAATGACTTATTTTTCTGCCCTTCCTCCTTCGAGGTCCACGTCCAATCCTTGGCAGTTCTCTGCTTTCAAGTGGGCCAAGATTCATGGAGACAGGGTGATGCATTACCTCTTCATAGCGCTTGCTATTCATCAGATGTATGATCAAGAGTAGCTGGAGATATGCTTCTACCTCTGGCAGGAGAGGAGTGGAAGCTGCCTTTCCTGTGCGGGGCCGAAATTGCAGATCAGCTTCTGTATCCATAGGCTACAAAGAGGAAGAACAGACATAATCAGGCCAGTGATAAACTATCATTCTGCTTTCTTCTCCAGATTCACACAAAAGATTATATAGCCTTAAGTTGCTCATCTTTTATAATTAAACAGACAATAATTTTGATCTCAATCTATTATTGAGGAGCTAGTTGAAACATAGCAATGCTCTCCAAAATTGTATTTAATTGGCTCCCAAAGGAATACACTTAGAGAATAAAGCATTGTCCACAATGTCCACCAGGAGTTTGCAACCTAAAGCTTGTAGGCCGAAACTGGCCCATGGTGCCAAATAATCCGGCCCCCAACCTCATTCCAGCCAGCCCCAGCCCCACTGGAATCGGCTGCAGAAACATTTACAGCTGCGTAAACATGTTTACATGGCTGTAAATGAGTCCGCGGCCACTGTAAACACATTTACAAGCCACAGATGCATTTTACAGCACCAGTCTGGCCCACTCAGTTGTCTGAGGGTGTGTGGTCTGGCCTGTGGCTGGAAAACGTTGAGAACCCCCAATGTACACCATGTCTCAATGAGAGTATGTAGCCTTTCCATCTATTGTTTACAGACTTGCCTCCTCCAAGAAGCTGAGGAGGAAGTCCCGTACAGCACTGTTAGCGGTAAAAAAGCCATTGAAGGCTTTCTGGAGCACATTAGGGTTGAGGCGACGGGATGTTGATGGCAAGGCTCTCAGGGCACGAAGGACATAACGGGGTTCCTTCCCAGATACAGCTTTCTCTAGCTGCTTCACGTGTTCCTTGATATCTGTAATGGTCAAAAAAAGGAGTTAAACTGACAGACATAATGAACTGCAAATCTCTCAATAAAGAATCAGACAGGGACAGAAGTAGCATTGCAGATAAATACAGTTATATGCGAGATGAGATTTGGAGACACTGTCTCCAAATTTGGAGATGAGCAACCCAAAAGTTATTGAAAAGTAAATGCTGTTCAGTAGAAAAGGTAACAGAGTGTGGAGTGGCACTTTAGAGACCAACCAGATTATCATGCCAAGACGTCTTCAAACTGGTAATTTGTGATCCTCTGTCAGTTTAGCTATTTTCAATGCTTATAATCAGCTGTTGAGTTTTATTCACAGACTGAATGAACAATAAACATACATTTTCAAAAGCATTTTGTGTCTCCACAAACTATGAGACTGGGCTCTGGTAGGTTTCCTTAGGGAAGAAATGTTACAATCACAGTGTCACAGGACAAGATCTTGACTTGGTATTTTGCTAATATAAGGACATAATCTTTTCCAGCAAAAATAGTGTCTTGCAGGAGTATTTTAAAAACTACAAGATTTGACCTGGCATTATCTTTGGTGGAAATAAAAGTTAGTCTTCAAGCCTTAGGTCAGCATCCTGTTCAACAGTTACATTTGTGGATCTCCAAGTACTGTGATAATCTCATAAAATCACCTGTTATGCAATCAAGCATTTGATAGCCTCATGAAATTGCTGTGGCACCACCTGTAATTGGAGCGCTGAACATTTAAACACTGGATACAGTGCTGTATTCTTTAGGAAAAACTGTATTTAATAGGCATGTACATAAGCCCCTTGCCCACTCTGTACTCACATAAAGGGGGATTCACTCTCTACCCTTTTAGAGACATTCTACTCCATCCCCAACTCTATGATATTATCTGTCAATTTTCGATGTCTGCTTTTAAAAGGCTAACCCATTAATGGGAGAAAATGCAAACAGCTGTAAGACCTACCATTAAAAGCTCATACACTCAATTCTAGCAGCATAATAGTAAAACCCTGGTTTATGATTTTGGTCTGTTCCAACAGCCTTCATTGCAAACTGAAAAAAATCATAAACCAAAGCATATTTCCCCATAGAAATGCATTGAAAAATTAAAAAAAAAACCAGTCCCAACCGGAACAATAATAATAATAAAAATAAAAATGCAAACCCTCCACAAAATTAAAATTGCTAAATATATTTTAACTCTACAAATGCCAAAGGGACTATGAAGCAACACTTCTCTATCTGGGAAGGATTGTGCAGGAGCAGCATCTCTTAGTTTCTGATCCACAGTCCTCCACTACTCCCAGAACAAAACAAACACCACTCATTGGGCCCCTTTCTGCAAATATCCCCAGAAGAAAAGAACACACTACGCTCAATGCAGTAATGCAAAATCAAATATATGACAGATGGTTGTTCAATTCTCTCTTGAATGCTTCCAGTATTGGAGCGCTCACCACTTCTCAAGGAAGTTGGTTCCATTGTTGTACTGTTCTAACCGTTAAATCCCCACTCCCAATATTCAGCCTATATTTGGCTTCCTGTAGTTTGAGACCATTACTATGCATCCTGCACTCTGGGATGACTGAGAACAGATCCTTCCCTTCATGATTATCTTTTAGGTATATGAAAAGCGCTATCATATTCCCCTCCCAGTCTCCTTTTCTCAAGGCTAAACCTGCCCAGTTCCTTCAGTCTTTCCTCATATGGCTTGGTTTCCAGTCCTCCAATCATACTTGTAGCCCTTCTCTGTACCTGCTCTAATTTAAGTGTACTGTATCTTCATTAAAGTGTGGTGCCCAGAACTGGATACAACACTCTCGGACAGGAGTTTTCAACCTTTTAAAGCTAGGGGCCGGGTCATGCTTCCTCAGACAGCTTCAGGGGCTGGACAGCCATTTTACCCTTCCTCCACCACATGGCACTTCCTGGTGCCCTGCCCTAGGAAATGAGAGGGATGTAGGATATGAGGGGGAATAAAAACATAAATTTAAAATCCTAACAATGTACAGTCGAAATATGCATATCAGAAAACAAAACAAAACAAAATAAAAACCACTCTTTGTTTGATGAAGTGGACTTGATCCACGAAAGCTAACAATAAAAATATAGCAGTTAGTCTTTAAAGTGCTACAGCGTTTTTTGTTTTATTTTGTTTTGTTTTCTGATATGCCTGAACCACAGACTAACACGGCTACTATTCCAAAAAAAGTTGAAATATGGTCTTCCCAAATAGAACATTTTTTTTCTTTCTGTTCCAAGGAATAATAACACTTTTGTATAGGTGTTAAGACTGTGGTGGCTTAGTAATTAAGTCACTGAATGGGACAACTGAAAGTTCAGCAGGCCAGCAGTTAGAGGCCCAAGTGCTGCACAATGGAGTGAGTTCCCGTTTGTGTCCCAGCTCCTACCAACCTAGCAGTTCGAAAGCAAGAAATTTCAAGTAGTTAAATAGGTACCACTTTGGCAGGAAAAGTAACAGCATTCCATGCACTCCAGCATCTAGTCATGCCTGCCATGTGACCATGGAAATGTCTGCAGATGCAGACAGCACTGGCTCTTTGGGTGTAAACGGAGATGAGCACCAAACCCTAGAGTCGGATATGACTAGATTTTGAGCAAGGGCAGGGGATCTCAACCTAAGGCCCGTGGCGCCATTTCATGTGGCCCATCACTGGAAATCCCGGAAACACGTTTACAACAGCAGTGGACGCATTTTACGGCAGCATTTACAGCGTGGGGCGGGATCACCAGTTCAGCCTGCTCAGCTGTCAGAGGTAGTGTGACCCAGCGCACGGCTTGAAAAAGTTGGGAACCCTTGCCCTAGGACAGTGGTGGCGAACCTATGGCACGTGTGCCAGAGGTGGCACTCAGAGCCCTCTCTGTGGGCACCCGTGTGGTCAACCCAGCACACAGTTTAGTCCTCCCTTCTGACCCGCAGCCCAATGGGAGCACTTCCTCCCTCTCCCCAGCACAGAGTTCACCCCGCCTCTGTGCTCAGCAGCCCAATGGGAAAGGTTCCTGCCCCCCCCCAGCACACAGTTCACCCCACCCCTCTGCCCAGCAGCCCAATGAGAGCATTTCCTCTCTCCCATGTTGCTAGGTTGGCACTTTGTGATAAATAAGTGGTTTTGGCGTTGCAGTTTGCGCACTTAAAGTCTCTAAAAGGTTCACCATCACTGCTCTAGGATAGAGGTTCTCAACCTGTGGCCCATGGGCCAGATGTGGCCCACAGCACCATTTCATGTGGGGGCCCCCGCCGCCTCTACCACACCAGGAAGTGCCATGTGGTGGAGGAAGGGCAAATTGTCCATCCGGCCCCCAAAGCTGTCTGAGGGACCCCGGCTTTAAAAGGTTGAGAACTCCTGCTCTAGGATATGGGAGGGATGTGTAGGATGTGAGAGGGAACAAAAACATGAAACATTATAACAGCGCACAGTGTAAATAGGGCCTCCTAAACACACCCGTGTTTTTCTTTCTGTGCCAAAGAATACAGTAATACCTCATATAACATTAGTATCGAATAACACTAAAATCGCATAACATTAAGCAATCTGGGGGGAAGAATTGCATCAGATAACATTAAGATCCTATGGGATGCTTCAGATAACAACTGCTAAAGCCTGTGTGGTTACAATGTATCTCTATGGATCCCATAGGATTTTAACATGCATCAGATAACACTAAAAATCATATAACACCAAGACTTGTGGAACCAGGTTTTAGTGTTATATGAGGTTTTACTGTACTTCTGTATAGATATTGAGCATCTCTCCCCTTTAGAACTGCAGTGGCTCAAGTCACTAAGACGCTGACTGGGAGGCTGGAGGTCAGCAGTTCAATTCCCGAGTACTGCAGGACGGAATGAGCTCCCGTCTCTGTCCCAGCTCCTGCCAACCTAGCAGTTGGAAAGCAAGAGGTTGCAAGTAGATAAACAGGGACCACTTCGGTGGGAAGGTAACAGCGCTCCATGCGCTCCGGTGTCTAGTCATACCTGCCACATGACCCTGGAAACGTCTGCAGAAGCAGACA
Source organism: Furcifer pardalis (assembly GCA_030440675.1). Lineage (NCBI taxonomy): Eukaryota > Metazoa > Chordata > Lepidosauria > Squamata > Chamaeleonidae > Furcifer > Furcifer pardalis. The sequence goes on from CP126897.1 coordinate 28,680,812, forward strand.
GCGCTGGCTCTTCGGCTTAGAGATGAGCACTGACCCCTAGAGTCGGATACGACTGGCTTTCGAGCAATGGAAACCTTTACCCCTTTAGCGTCCCTTCAACTTCAGACCCCCGGGGCTCTAGGTTGACTCAGCCTTCCATCCGGCTAAATGAGTACCCAGGAGGATGGTGGCAAAAAGGCTAATGACCTCATGAACCGCCCATGAGGCGGGATAGAAGGAAGGTTGCTTTGCTTCGCCTCCCACCCCCGGGACCACTGGAGGCCCGCCTGGCCTCCTTGGCCCACCAAGGACCGAGGTGTGTGGTGTGTGTGTGTGTGTGTGTGTTTTCCACTCGAGCCCCCTTCCCCTCACCGGCTAGGCCGCCGCCTCCCTTCCCTCACCTTCGAGCGTGACGGCGTCCAGCTCCCGCTGCGACTTCTCCGCCGAGGCCGGCTCGCCTGAGGCCGCCTCCTCGGGCATCTCGACGTCGGCGGGCGGCGGCTGAGGCTGCTCCGCGGGCGGCGGCTTGGCCTTCTCCGACCCGGCGCGGCGCCGAGAGCCGCCTTCCTGCTTCATGGCTTCGCCTTGCCTGCCTGCCTGCCTTCCGGCCTGCCTTCCCCTCACCTCACGCACACTCACTCCCTCACACCGGCTACCACCGTGACAGAGCAACTATCGCGGGGCACGACGGGAAATCCGGGGCCGGCTCGACCAGCCGATGGCCGAGAGATCGATCGCCGATGGGTGGGGAAACACTCCTCCGGCCTTGAGGGGGAAGCCTGGGCTTCTGGGAATTGAAGTCGGGCCCAAGGTCAGCTCTCCCTGAACTTCAATTCCCAGAAGCCCTGAGGAGCAGGAGTGCTGACTAGGGTTTCTGGGAATTGAAGTTCCAAAACAGGCTCATCCTCTGGATGTTCTGGAACTTCAAGTCCCAGAAGCCCTGAGCAGCAGGAGTGCTGACTAGGGCTTCTGGGAATTGAAGTTCCAAAACAGGCTCATCCTCTGGATGTTCTGGAACTTCAAGTCCCAGAAGCCCTGAGCAGCAGGAGTGCTGACTAGGGCTTCTGGGAATTGAAGTTCCAAAACAGGCTCATCCTCCGGGTGTTCTGGAACTTCAAGTCCCAGAAGCCCTGAGCAGCAAGAGTGCTGACTAGGGCTTCTGGGAATTGAAGTTCCAAAACAGGCTCATCCTCTGGGTGTTCTGGAACTTCAATTCCCAGAAGCCCTGAGCAGCAGGGGTGCTGACTAGGGCTTCTGGGACTTGAAGTTCCAAAACAGGCTCATCCTCTGGGTGTTCTGGAACTTCAATTCCCAGAAGCCCTGAGCAGCAAGAGTGCTGACTAGGGCTTCTGGGACTTGAAGTTCCAAAACAGGCTCATCCTCCGGGTGTTCTGGAACTTCAATTCCCACAAGCCCAGGCGCCCCTTCAAGGCGGCAGGTTCCCCACTCCGTGTAAACGGCTTTCCCTTTCAAGGAATGGGGAACCATAGAGATGGCAACGGCTAGATGGCCACAAGGATTTTTGGGGCATTATCAAATAATTGCGCTCATCCCTCACGCTAGCAAGGTGATGCTCAAGATAATACAGGATAGACTGCAACAGTATGTGGAGAGAGAATTACCAGAAGTGCAAGCGGGTTTCAGAAGAGGCAGGGGGACTAGAGACCACATCGCCAACATAAGATGGTTCATGGAAAAAACAAAGGACTATCAGAAACAAGTCTACTTCTGTTTCATTGATTACACTAAGGCTTTTGATTGTGTCGACCACAACAAAATGTGGCAAATAATTAAGGAGATGGGAATACCAGAACACCTTATAGGCCTCAGAGTCATGAGAAATCTGTACATGAATCAAGAAGCAACAGTTAGGACAGAAAATGGAATGACGGAGCGGTTTAGAATAGGAAAAGGAGTAAGACAAGGCTGCATTTTGTCACCATGCTTATTCAATTTATACACAGAGCACATAATGCGCAATGCAGGAATGGAGGAATCACAATTTGGGATCAAAATTGCTGGAAGAAACATCAACAATTTGAGATATGCAGATTATACCACCCTAATGGCAGAAAGTGAGGAGGACCTAAAGAAGCTCCTAATTAGGTTGAAAGAAGAAAGTGAAAAAGCTGGCTTGAGACTCAATATCAAGAAAACCAAGATAATGGCAACAGGCCCTATCAGTCCCTGGAAAATAGATGGGGAAGAAGTAGAGGCAGTGACAGATTTTACTTTCCTGGGATCAAAGCTCACTGCAGATGGTGATTGCAGTCATGAAATAAAAAGGCGACTGATTCTCGGGAGGCAAGCAATGAGAACCCTGGGGATCATAGTGAAAAGTAGAGAGATCACATTGAAAACAAAAATTCGCATAGTCAAGGCAATGGTATTCCCTGTGGCAATGTATGGTTGTGAGAGCTGGACCATTAGGAAAGCGGAGCGCAGAAAAATAGACGCCTTTGAGATATGGTGTTGGAGAAGGGTTTTGAGAGTCCCATGGACAGCGAGGAGAACAAATAGGTCGATCTTAGAATAAATCATCCCTGACTGTTCCTTAGAAGGTCAAATAATAAAGATGAGGCTAAAGTACTTTGGACATCAAATGAGAAGAGAGGATTCACTTGAGAAAGCTTTGATGCTTGGAAGGGTCGAGGGCAAAAGAAGAAGGGGACAGCCCAAGATGAGATGGCTAGATGGTATTGTGGAGACAATGGGCACAGAGCTGAGCGAGTTGAGGGGGATGGTGGAGGACAGGAGTGCCTGGCGGACAGTGCTCCATGGGGTCGCAGAGGGTCGGAATCGACTGTGCAACTGAGCAACAAAAAAATCAAATAAGAGGGGCCTTCGGTGGCTCAGTGGTTAAGAAGCTCACCTTGTTAGCTGGAAGGCCGGCGAGTCGGCAGATCGAGACCCGGGTCACTGCATGACGGACTGAGAGCCTGTCTCTGTCCCAGCTCCTGCCAACCCAGTAGTTCGAAAGCAAGAAATTGCGGGTAGATAAATAGGTGGGAAAAGATCTTGGAGACATGAAAGGAGCCTCATTCAGGCGTACCCTGAGCGGAGTTTCTCCAGCAAAAATCCTTTCAACCCAGAATAATTTCTGTCACAAAATTATTATTATCTAATAAAGGCAAAAGCAAATTAGAAAATGGAGGAAGGAGATCACTGGGCAAGGAACAACATTAAAGGAGGAGATGGCTGAGGAATCAATCTCCCGTTCTCCCTCCTAGCCCCTAAGTCACTTGGAGGACACTGAATAGACTGAGGGTTTGAGTCCCTAAATGCAAGACTAACATGCTCAAGCATGTTGTGTGAACGTGGAGGGATACAGACTCTGTCTCATTTACTGGTCTGCCGATTACTGCCCGAAACATGCACTGATGAGGACTTAAGTTTGGCCAACGACAAAGCCAAGAAAGTGGCTTCATTTTGGCAGTCCAGGGTTTGGATGGGACAGAAAAGAGTTGTTTTTAAAGACTTTCAAGCCTTTGTTTGAACAGAGTGTCACGAGGTCACTTCAAAAAGTGGGGAAAATGGAAATTGCCAATTAGCACTTTGCCAAAGAACTCTCTAACTCTTTACCTCTGTCCCTACTTATTCCTGTTGTCTGGATGGCCATAGCTATTACAAACATGAAAACCAAGTTTGAAAAACTGGATCAGAGCAGATTGAAGTACAGTGTATTTCTTCAGTTTCATATTCACTGAGCAATCCAGCCTGGCAAACGGGTTTAAAAAGGGAAAATATTGTGACTTTCAGAAGCTTTTGCACTCTTTGAAAGACTTGATATATGTTTTGGTTTGCTCAGGGTACTGGATTTTCCTTTTAAGTCCTCCCACCCTCTCTATGGAAGTTTCCAATTTGCAATTAATATGTACCAAAAATAATGAAATAAAAGACGAAGATAACTTCCAGTGGAGAAAGGATTTCTTACATATTTATTAAAACATTTGATGCATTTTTTGCACATCAGATTGAAAAGATGCATAGGTTGTCATCTTCAGCAACTTTAACACTTTTGCAAAGCCATCTTTGACTTCAGGAGTTTTGCTCTTTTTTTTTGTCAACCACACTGCATTTGAGATTTTGGCATAATTAAATGCTTTAAATATAAACAACCACTGCAAAAATGGTTAGTCTCTACTCATATTTTCTTGGCTAAAATCTGAAAAAATACAAGACCTATCTTTCAGATATTTGGGCAAGTAATGTATGATACAGAATACTAAATTTATGAGATATTATATTTGAGAAAATCTTGGGAGACCAGATACACTGAAACCATGAGAAATGTAGTTACTACAGGAACTATATAGAATAATAGGATCAGTATAATTTTAGACATGAGACTTAAAAACTGTAGCTTATAAATGACATAGTCTGATAACGTTAACTGGAATATTAGCATTGCATTTGTACTTTGACTTACTCTGTAGAGTATTACCTACAAGACATTTTTCTGGAGTTTTTGTGTATATCAACCACAGAACATATTGTACGATGGTTCCTTAAAAATAGCTTAAAACCATGTACGGTAATACATATTACAGAGTTCTAGAGAAAGATGATCTATAAGAGGATTATATAATGAAAGGTGGGTTGGGAGAAATATTGTATACAATATAGTACCTTACTAGCTTATGTATATCTACTCAAAACTAAGTTCTAATGGAGCGTACTCCCAGGTACAGTTGTACCTTGCTTAAAGAGCATAATGTGCTCTTTAAGCAAGTTTGCTCTTTAAGCAAAACACCATTGTAAGCAACCAATTGTGACTTCTGGCGGTGGTGGTGAGGGTTTGCGAACCCTGATTTATTTGTTAAGTGAGTTTTCGTTGGTTTTATTTGCTAAGCTAAGCGAACATTCAGAGAAAATGCTGCTCTTTAAGCGAGTTACTTTTTAAGCGAGGCACTCTTTATGTGAGGTTTGACTGTATTTGTTTATAGAACTATAGCTTTAACTGCCATCTGTTCCTGTTCTTCCATCACAAAATCTGGACTTTTGTACATCAGTTCATTTGTTCTGCAATTTGTAGCAACCTTGTTATGCCAGATGTTTCAAGACATCCTCTTATACAGATAGGAGATTGAGTATGTGCAGAGCCACGTACAGGGCACTTAAGTTTGAGAGATCAGCAGGTCTGCCAGTTCCAGCAAGATTGGATCCACTTTTCCGAACAGTCACTTCACTCATTTCTATCATTACTCCAGTTATGTTCAGGTCCTCTTCAGTAAGAAACTGAACATCTGCAGTAGAACTTCCTTTTGTGCTGAAATCATGATCTAGAATTTTTGTAACCTTTTCAAATAAGGGGGAAAAAATCAGAATGTCACTGTCTATAATATTATGAATAACCGACAATCTCATAGGCCAACTGACACCTAATTACCATGAAATACAGTAGGGGTTGTGAAAACCTTGTCATGCTACTACATTTATGTAGTATGCAGCTCAACCATATATACTTCCACAAGCATACGATCTCTGTACATGAATAGAATCAATTTCTTATTAAGCATGTGAAGGACTGCAGCCTCAAATATCTAACAAAACTTTAGCTTGGCTAGTAGTCATAGGCTGAAATCCTGTTGCATAACCTCTGCCTGTAGAAGGGTAATGACATCACTGGTAGAGAGCAATTTTTGTTAATTAAAGATTTCTGTCTTTTCAAAAAGTTGTCAGACTCGTGAATAATCCATTTCATGTAATGGAAGTCATGAAGCAGAAGGAGGAAGATTTTAATTACTGATAATCCCTCCCTGCCAGTACTATCTCACAGCAGTGAAAATTTCTAAACATTAAATACTTCCTCTTTCAATACCAGGACTCCTAGGGTTCCAGTGTGATGAAATGGATTACTGTACTTGTGAATCAGAAGAGCAACAGGAAAATAAGAGGAAGTCTATTATAATTTCCCACGCCCTGTTGGTGATGTCATCATCCTTTTGCAGTGGGACTTCAGCCCTAACTAAAAGACACATCAAAGGTTCACACATACTGCACAGTAGGATAATGCACATGAACTGTAGTCTTTTACATTTTTAAACTGCAGTTATGATACAGATACAGTGGAACCTCATACAATAATCAGCCAGTATAGCAATGAAATCGCATAACAATTAGTTGTTTTTTTTTTGGGGGGGGGGGGATAGCATCCCGCGTAACAATTTTCCCTATGGAAAAAAATTTATACAACAATTTTTCAATTAGAAAAACCACTTAGCAAAAAAAAAATAATAATAGTTGTATGATGCATCCCATAGGGAAAATCGCATGCATGTATCGTATAGCAATTGTTTCGTACAACAACAAGCCCCATGGAACGGATTAAAATTGTTGTATGAGGTACTACTGTGTGTTCTGTTTGAACATCACAGATCTTGAGGAAGTGTAAATATCGACTCCAAGGTATCCAAGGTAAGGTATCTAATATTCCTTGGTCACCTTTCTTTTCTTTTTAAAAAGTGCTACCCCTTAAAAATAGATACTGTACATTATTTAACTGGAATTTTCCCTTACCAGTTCCAACTGGTTGTACACAATCTTCTTCTCCACAGAGTCCACCAGTAATGATATCTGTAACTCTGTCAGTTCTGGGAAAGTAAAGAAAACAGTCAGGAGGTGATCAGATGAGCACATAACTCAACTCTTTAGTGTGCTTTTGTTGTGGTTTGTTTTGCCCTACTTTTTGGTGACCACACGTGTTTTAAGTAAGAGTGACCCATCCCATGCTTTTGCACACTGTTCTACTCCTTTTGGGCACAGTGCCTGGGCTGTAGTTTATGTGGTGCTATTTGGAAGAAATCCTAATTATCCCATTCTCCATTCTGTATGGTTGCTTAATGCGCTCCCAAACAGTGTTCTGGGCAGTGTTTTCAAACCATGGACTGGGTCATTGCATAATTAAATGCCATTAAATTAATTGCAACCCCCGATTTATTTGTTAAGTGAGTTTTTGATTGGTTTTATTTGTTAAGCGAAGCGAACATTCAGAGAAAATTCTGCTCTTTAAGTGAGTTACTCTTTAAGTGAGGCACTCTTTATGCGAGGTTTGACTGTACTTGGACTGGGCAAACACAGGCAATAAATAAACTACAGAATTAACTAAGACAAGTCATCTGGAGTTGGTGGGTTTATGAATGTACTGTATCAGGAGAGGACAATTCCAGGAACACCATTTTTGAACAAGTTAGAGGTGGAAGCAGAGGTGGAGTCAAATTTCTTATTTGGGCTTGCATGAAACCCCAGGATTGTTTATGTGGCCCTTAGCCTTTTCCTGGCCGCCACTTTTTCTGAGAGAAAAAATGAAATGCCATTCGCAGAAACTTTCAGAAGTGGTGTCATTCAGTAGACCAGCATTTCTCAAATCATGTTCTGCAGAACAGTGGTGCTCCATAGAGGACTGCAGCTCCCAGAAGCCTTTGCCAGCATAGCCAATACTGAAGATTTTTTGGGAATTGTACTCCAAGAATACATAGGGACCCAAATTTGGGAGCCACTGCAGTAGACTGTGCTAACCTGCCTTTAATTTGCTCTATTTAGCAAGTACTATAGCAGTATATCAACCTAGCATGGACACTGCTTCATACCGCATATACTCGAGTATAAGCCGACCTTAATATAAGCCGAGGTACCTAATTTTGACCTGAGAACCCAGGAAAATAGATTGACCCGAGTATAAGCCAAGGGTGGGAAATACAGCAGCTGCTAGTGAGTTTCAATAATCAAAATGCATGAAAATATGATAAAATTAATTAAATTGTTAGCACATCTCAATCTGACATGGTATTGGGACCCTCGTGGTCACTGACCCGAGTATAAGTCGAGTTCCTTTTTTGGGGCTAAAAAACTCAGCTTATACTCGAGTATATATGGTAAGCACTTCTAGTAGACATAATAAAATGAATACTCTTTCAAACCTTCTGTGGTATAAATAGTGTCTTGCTCTCCCTACAAAAGGCAAGTCTGCAAAATCAAACAACTTTAGTCCTGGACTCTTAACAGAGAGCATTATTCCAGCATCTTTGCTGCAGGGTATGACCTGTAAGGTCCTTTAGTGAGATAAAAGTATTTCACTAACTCACAGGTACTGTTCCATGTACAGATGGAAAAATATTCATCCGGAGAACCATTTTATAGTCCAGAACTTCAAAAGAGATGCGTCTTACCATTTAGTGCCTCAAGGAAGTAGAGGACTGCTTCAATCAAATCAACAATAATGGTTCCACTGGAATCATATAAATTGCCCACCAGAATTTGTAGTTCTGGCTCAGAAGCCTCCAGATTGAATTGCTTAGGGTCTTCAAGAACTTGTTCCAGCTGTGAGTTTAGGAAGAAATATTGTTAAAGAGGGCTTCTTATGGCCAGGGATTTGATGGTGCATATATATTACAGCATATATTACAGTGACGAGCTTTATGGAATGAGTTGCCTGTGGAAATTAGATCTGCTTCCAAAATTATGGCATTTTGTTATCAGCTAACACAACTAAAAACGTTCCTCTTCCAATTTGCATTTTCCTTCTAAGTAAACTGATTTTAAAAATGCGGGGTTCCTCAATGAATGAACTCTATTTTTCTCTGTTTTCTTTTTGGTCTGTTAATTGAGTTAAATTTGGGTTACAAATAGAAAACATCGGTTATAAATTAGTGTGAGACTCTAAATTGTATCAATGCCATATAGATAGGTATTTTATTAATGTTTATCATTTATTTCTATTTTGTTGGGATTGTGCTGTTTTATATTACTGTTTTGTGGGCTGTTCTTTCATTATCGTAAGCCATTCAGAGTGGTGCTTGCACCAATTGGGGTATCTGTCAACCAACCAACCAAACAATGAAAGACAGGATGGATGGATGACTGACTGACTGACAGACAGACAGATGTGTATTGTTTCATTTCTAAATATTGGTGAGCCTCGGATTTTGACCAGTTCTTCATTTTAATTGAGATGTGGCACAGCCTAGGCCAGTGATGGCAAATGTTGGCACTCCAGCTGTTCTTGGACTTCAATTCCCAGAAGCCCAAGTCCCTGTGAATCCACACAAATGGGTTTACTGCATCCAAGAACAGCTGGAGTGCCAGTAAACCCATACCTGTGGATTCACAGGGACTTGGGCTTCTGGAAATTGAAGCCCAAGAACAGCTGGAGCGCCAAGGTTTGCCATCACAGGCATAGGCCCTAGAATATTTAAGAGAAAACATCTTTTCTATATAATGGAAGCATGACACATAGATGTCTGAAAGAACAGAAAACACCAGGAAGGTGTTTCTGCCTGACCAGTCTCCAAAATCCTTTGTAAAGTACAGGATAAAGCTCTAGTTTGGGGAAGAGAATCTGCAAGGCACAAAAAAAAAGCAGAAAAAGCCCAGGTTTTCTCTCCCTGCCAGAAAGATAAACAGTGTGTCATGAGCTTTCCTTGAGTGAAGAAGCACTGCAAGGTGGAGTTGGCAGCCAGCACCCATCGTGGTTAGTGGGACGGAAAGCAAAACTCAAAGATGCTCAGTCAGGGGTAACAGGTAGAACTTGGGCTAAAGGTGGGTATTCACACAAACATGCACATATATAGGAAGATAGGCAAACAAGCATTCACACATGCGCACAAAATATGAGTGGGCAGAAGTGGGATTAAAAATTTTTTTACTACCTACTCTGTGGGCGTGGTAGGGTGGACGTGGTCAGTGGGAAAGCCCTGTGTTGTACCCGAATTAGGACTACTTTATTTCAAAATTTGGATGGGTGGGGCCTGCCGGAATTTCTGCTACTGGTTGTGGCGAACATGGGCGAACCTGCTGAAGTCCACCACCGCAAGTTGGACCCTCTTCTCTACAGATAAGAAGCCAGGCAGATGTGAACTGTCAGGCAGTGGTCTGAGGCTCAGGTGAGGCAGGGCCCAACCTGCCTTTTTGGAAAAGTCTCTACAGTGGTTCACAGAGCATTACAGTGCTAAGGCTGAGAGCTGAGTGACACACTACCTGTACAAAAAGGAAGCAAAACTTGAGTTTGATGCCAGAAAACTGTAGGAAAGAAATGTAATGTAATGTAATTTAACTTAATAGATTTATATACCACCCTATCCAATGGACTCTGGGCGGTGTGTACAAGTTAAAACCAATATAAACAATTAAAAAGTGTTTACCTGAGATTCCAGTGTGTGCAAAAGGTCTTTTTCATCCTCCTTCATTATAGCCACAAAACCAGTTAGAAATTGGCCTCTCAGATCCGCAGGTAATAAACAAAAGTAGTTGCATTCTCGCCTAACCTCTGCTTCTAGGCCTTCCATCTCATCTTCAAATGAAATCAGTAGCCATAAAGAGAGAAATAATAGGCCTTAGGTTTTGGAATTACTCATTATTGAAATAACTATTGATTTGTGATGAATTTGTAACTGCAATAACTAAGATGTAACTTAACCACATTATGGGGCTCACTACACCACCATCAAATGTGCCAGGATGTACCCAATTTATAAAATTGATGAATTTGATTTTGTTTTGCTGTCCACATGACAAAAAGGCTGATTTGAATTTATCTGTGACTTCCCCCCTTTTGTTGTTGTTCAGCCGCACAGTCGATTCCGACCCTCTGCGACCCCATGGACCACTGTCCACCAGGCACTTCTGTCCTCCACCATCGTCCTCAAATCGCTCAGCTCTGTGCCCATTGTGTCTACAATATCATCTAGCCATCTCATTTTTGGCCGCCTCCTTTTTCTTTTGTCCTCCACCTTTCTCAGCATCAAAGCTTTCTCAAGTTAATCTTCACTTCTCATTTGATGTCCAAAGTATTTTAGCTTCATCTTTACTATTTGACCTTCTAAGGAGCAGTCATGGTTGATTTCTTCTAAGATTGACCTATTTGTTCTCCTCGCTGTCCAGGGGACTCTCAAAACTCTCCTCCAACACCACATCTCAAAGGCATCTATTCTTCTGCGCTCAGCTTTCCTAATGGTCCAGCTCTCACAACCATACATTGCCACTGGGAATACCATTGCTTTGACTATGTGGATTTTTGTTTGCAATGTGATGTCTCTAGTTTTCACTATGTTCCCCAGGGTTCTCATTGCTTGCCTCCCAAGAATCAGTCGCCTTTTTATTTCATGGCTGCAGTCACCATCTGCAGTGAGCTTTGATCCTAAGAAAGTAAAATCTGTCACTGCTTCTACTTCTTCCCCATCTATTTTCCAGGGATTGTTTTTCTATACCACCAAAGATCTTCTGCTTTTTTCAAGTTGGCATAATTTGAACTGTTTTCTCTCTCTTGGTGATGCATTGTGGAAGAAACGGCGATGCCTGTAAGTGGTGTTTCAATAACATTCGCTGTTGGGTGTAAGGTTCATGATTGTGATAATATGGTTCTGTGTTGTTTCCTTTATCCCAGGATTCCTCAAATGTAGCTTTCCAGGTGTTCTTACCAGAAGCCTATGTCAGCAGAATTCTGGAGAGGCAGGTTTGATGAACCCTGCTCTAGCCCGATCAACCTCCTTTAAAAATGTTTAAATTACCTTTAGGGAGTATATCATCCTATCATATTATCACTAGGATTTCATTCTAATGTTTATTCATTGCATTTATCTCCTGTCTCTGCACCAAATAATATTTGTAAAAGAAAGTGACAAAGCATATTGGAGAAATTCATAAATTGAACAACCAGGGTGTAGAATAAGAAATAAGGGGGGAAATTAGAAATTATATGAGGGTTAGCTTTGCCCATAATAGGGATGGTTAGTCCTCTGCTACACCATTTTATCACTAAAATAGCATTACGGGAAGAAAGGAATTGAAAAAAATGGGGAAAATAATAATGAGAAGAAGAAATCAAGATGAAATGAAATGAGAAGTGTTCCTCCAATATGTTTGGAATGCAGTCAACTTTTTCAGAACACTTGCACTTCTTCAAAAACAAGAGAAATCATAGTGGACCCATAAGAGGATTTGCAAAGGCGGATCACCAAAAGAAAAGAGAAGACGCCAGACATAGAACCACAGAAAGGAAGTGGGGTTTGAGTTGGGCTGGACCGAGATGTCAATTGCATCACATTATAGACAGTGAAATGCCAATCAAACCTTCAAGCCCAACGTGAGCAATAATTACAGTCCCAATTGACTTCAATCACTATTAAGGCTGCTCAACAAACCACAGCAGAATCAAATCAGCTTTTCAATGTAGTCATACCCTACTAGAACACATAATTAAGGATAACAACATTTTGGTAATTATGGAGATAGATGCCTTTGAACTGTGGTGCTGGAGAAGATTCTTGAGAGTCCCCTGGACTACAAAGAGATCAAATCAGTCAATCTTAAAGGAAATAAATCCTGACTACTCCTTGGAAGGACAAATACAGAAACTGAAGCTCACGTACTTTGGCCACCAAATGAGAAGAGAGGACTCACTGGAGAAGGCCCTGATGCTGGGAAAAATCAAAGGCAAAAGAAAAAGGTGGCGGCAGAGGATGAGATGACTAGATGGCGCCATTGGGTGTAGATTTGGGCGGACTATGGAGAATGGCATATGACAGAGGAACCTGGCATGTTATGGTCCATGGGGTCATAAAGGGTCAGACTCGATTGTGTGACTGAACAACAATTACCACAGCCTCACTATTTAAGCACAGCTGTAGTATTCTCACAACTAGAGTACAAAAGTAACTAATCCCATGACTTTAGTTATTTCAATAAAGGTGAAGCAAGGAGTCAAACAAACAAAACAATGTTTTTGCCAGGCAAATTCTTAATAGGCACCTTCTGTGACAAAGTTGCTGGGTACTGTTGACATGTTGTTTCCCTGATCACTTTGTTTGCCCCATATTGCAAAATGTTGCCTTCCTTGAGAATCCCCTAAAATACAGTACCTGGAAAATTCTAGAACAACAATTGAAGTGTTGTTGTGATATCCAATTGTTCACCAGGCCCCCTGAGAAACAATCAGTCCATGTAGCCTTGAGCAAGTTGGTAAATATTTTCTGTGTGTACTATATCCAGGAAATGCTAGAAAGTATAGCCCTAGGATGGAATTGACTTGATAGTGCATCGTGAAAATTACTAGTGTAATGTGTGTTCAGCTTAAAGTCAGAAAACAACATAGCTAAGCAATAACTGTGCTGTATAGCCAATTCTGATTTATGGCAACTTTTTCCAGTGTTTTCTAAGCAGACGTTACTTGGAAATGACTTACAATTCCATTTTTTATGGGATTGCCCTGTGACTGTGCAGCTTTGCCCAGGGCCACAGAGGCTGGTTCTTCTATCAGGAGGCACAGCAGGGGACAGGGCTACCAAACTCTAGCTCCACAAATGAGCAATCCAACCAGCTACTCAAGTAGCAATCAATTTAAGGTCCACTGCTTACCTACTGAGTCTGCTTGATATCGTTTATCAACTGCATGTCTCTTGCTTTGGAAACCTAAAACAAGAACAATAAAATTAGAACAAATGATAATGGTGGCTGTGAGCTTCATTAGAACAGGGTAAAACCTAATTTTAAGTTTGTGTGACCAGTCTAAGACAGTAAGCAAAAATTTGGGTGAATCCAACTTAAAAGCTGCATGTCAGACATTCGAACTGGTAAATTGAAACCATAGTTGATCATGGTGCAAAAGGGACTCTGGTGGCTCAGTGGTTAAGAAGCTCACCTTGTTAGCGGGAAGGCTGGCAAGTCAGCAGTTTGAGACCCGGGTACTGCATGACGGATTGAGTGCCCATCTCTGTCCCAGTTCTTGGGGACACGAAAGAGGCTTCATTCAGGCATTCCCTGAGCGGAGCTTTTCCGGCAAAAATCCTTTCAAGCCAGAATAATTTCCAACACAAATTATTATTATGGTATAAAAGCTAATTTCTTGGTCTCAAACTGGCATCAAAGGTTTCAAAAGAGGAAACTAGGGCTTGGCTAGATGGTGAAATTGGATTTGGTTTGATTAGGCAAACTAGGGTCGTTTAAGGTCATGGAGAATCTTGGTATGCCATTTGCTGTGCTCCTTCCACCCACACAACATCCACCTTTACCGTTAACCAACTCTGTTTGGCTTGCAACCCGTTAAAGGGAAAGAAAAGAAAAGAAACAAATTTACTCCTTGCTTCTTTCCATCTCCAGCTTTCCATTTGTTTTGTTCTTCTCCCTTTCTACAGAGGATGATAAAACATTTTAAATTTCCCGGGATCATGAAGCAGCTAAGCTGTTTGCTTAAGCCATTTAATAATTCAGGAAATTTAAAGATGATGAATGTCAGATGAAGGGGTGAGGGATGAAGCTTCATGAAACACACAACACTAAGTTCAGTCCAGGGGAGAACAGCCCTTGAACTTACTTTTTATTGTTACGATCATATAAGGAAATGCTTGCATAGAAAATAAAAGATTGGCTATTTAGGCTCAGTACATTGGCCGTGATTGGGTCATGTTAATTTGGGCTTCAGCCTGATTGGTTAATACATTGTATGGGTGCCTCCTATAGTATTCAGTTTCATGGCTCAGATGTGTAACAAACAACACCCAGGAACGTATGCAATCTCGTGACCTGGGCCAGTCACAAACAACTCAAAAGCAGGAGACCTTTGAACTGGATCAGGGATGGGCGCTAGTTAGCTTACTGGGCTACAAAGGTTAACTGTTGAAGTGCCACACTAGGAGTCTTTTGACATCACTGCAACACGACATCTTATCAGTTCCCCACAGATGGAAAGCAGCAATACACCTGCTGCTTTCTATAATGTAAAAGCTTAAGTCACAGTGACTTCTATTTGTCAAAATCACCTTTTCACTCACGTTGGTTGATGTTGGGTAGCTGCATAATGAACATGTCAGAACTCCCAAAATTCCACCACCAACACGACCACTTCTCTGGGAAGTTCTGGGAGTTATAATGTTTTCCAAGTTCTGCGTATATGTCAGCCATTTAGTTCAAAAATTCCTAACCCCTGCCAAAATTCAGATTGTCAAAATTTTACCTGTAAAAACCAGCAGCAGATGGGAATGTGGTGTAACAGTAACCTCGTAAGAGGCTTCCCAAGCCCACTGGAGTCATCTGAGTTAGTGATGGCAAACCTTTTAGAGACCAAGTGCCCAAACTGCAACCCAAAATCCATTTATTTCAGTGATGGGATGACAAAAATTCCACTACCACGCCATGACGTCATGGACGTCATGGGCGTGGCCAATGTCATGACGTCATGACGTCATGGCCGAAGCCGACGTCATGACGTCATAACGTTGTGGGAGGGGCCAAAAATAAAAATAAATAAAAAATAAAAATAAACATACACACACACACCCCTCCCTCTCAGCCCACCCACCCAAACACAAATAAATAAATAAATAAATAAATAAATAAAATAAAAACAACCACCCACCCAAAACACAAATAAATTACCCCTCGCTTACCTTTCTTGGGACCCGGCACCCCGACTGCGTCCACAGGCGGAGGCACCGCCGCCGCCGCTGCCTGCACCCCTGTGGCGTCCTCCTCGGGCCAGTACCTTTTTAGCCCGGCTCCAGCCACGGGCAGGGGCAGCGGGCAGCAGTGGCTCTGGCGGTGGCTCCAGCCGCGGCTGCTGAGCCTCCCTGGGCCGTCCCCATGCCGCACCGCTGCCCCCTACAGCTTCCTCCTCCACCAGGCGCCGCAGCCAGGCTAAAAAGGGACCGGCCCAAGGAGGAGGCCACAGGGATGCAGCCAGCGGCAGCTCCGGCGGCGGCGGGCGGCGGCTAAAGGCACCCAGCACACAGGCGCCCGGCGGAGGAGGAGGCGGCAGCAGTGCGCCGCGCCGGGCATCCCCAGGGCATGGGGCTTGTCGGCAGCGGACAGCCCAGGCAGCCCTCAACGTGCCGCGGGGAAGGTGCCCGTGCCCTCCTCAGAGGGCTGGTGCCGCCTCCGTCCTGAAAGCCACCGCCGCCACTATTGCTGCCGGTCTTTTTTAAAAAAAATTGGAGCTAAAATGGCTCCGACTTACTGCGCATGCGCAGAAACTCAATCTGCCGCATTGCGCATGCGTCAGATTGAGTTTCTGCGCATGCGCAGTAAAATTGGAGATAAAATTGCTCCAATTTTATTGCGCATGCGCAGAAACTCAATCTGATGCATGCGCAATGCGGCAGATTGAGTTTCTGCGCATGCGCAGTAAATTGGAGCCATTTTAGCTCCGATTTTAAAAAAAAAATTTTTTTCGGTGAGGCGTCCGGAACCGGACGCCTCAAAAGTGGACTCCCCTCCCGGAGAACCCTCTGGAATTGGTCCTACCGGTTCCAGGGAACCGTCTGGAACCGGGGACATCCCATCACTGATTTATTTATTGCAAAGTGGCAACATAGCAGAGTGAATTCTGTGCTGGGAGGGGGAGGAAGCACTCTCATTTGGCTGCTGCTGAGCAGATGGCCAGGGTGAACTCTGTGCTGGGGTGATGGGGTATGTGCCCACACACAGAGCTCTGTGTGCCCCCTCTGACATGCATGCCATAGGTTCACCACCACTGATCTGGGTTCTTTGGTTCAAGCTGAAGAATCTTCCCTCTTCCCACATCTGTTCAGATCAGTAAAAAATGCATCTATGTAGTGGAACTAAGATGACATGTCAATCCCTATGCGTATAATGTTCCCAAATACACACTAAGTTCAACTTTCAGTGTGTACTTACAAGAGTATGAAAAACAGTGGTGGGCATCAAAAAATGTTCCTACCACACTGTGGGCATGGCCATGTGACTGGGTAGGCATGGCCTATTGGCCATGTGACTGCTCTTCACTATAGAGCTATGAAAATAGAAGCCTCTTCTCTTTTCATCACTCTATAGCGAACCTCTGAAGCCATTTCCCTCTCGTCCAAAGCTTTTCCAGGGATCTGAATCACCCCAAAGTGCCTCCTCAGCCACTCTGGAGTGGCTGGGAATGTGTTTTGGGGTGAAACGGAGCCCAGGAAAAGCCTTGAACGAAAGGGGAAACGGCTTCAGAGGTTCACTATAGAGTGATGAAAAGAGAAGATGCTTCTATTTTCATAGCTCTATAGCAAAGAGTCCCCTCCGAAGCCATTTCCCTCTTTTCTCCAAGGCTTTTCCTGGGCCCCGTTTCACCCCAAAGTGCCTCCCGAACCACTCCGGAGTGGCCGGCAGTGCTTTGGGGTGAAACGGAGCCCAGGAAAACCCTTTGATGAAGGGGGAAATGGAGCCACCCCCTCTGAAGCCTCTACTAGGAGGACAGGGAAGTGAGTGTGGTGGGGAGGTGGGCGGGGCCAGCCATTTTTGCTACCGGTACGGGCATACCGGTGCGGACCTGCTTATGCCCACCACTGATGAAAAACCTGCGAAAAAGAAGAAAAAGTAGTTTTCAAAACATGGAATAATAATAGTGGCATTTGCCAATCCTTGAATTGGAAAAGAACACAAGATCAGATTCCTGTTCAGATTAGATTAGACCAGTGGTTCCCAACAGGGGGTACACAGCCCACAAGTGGACTCTAATTCCCAGAAACCTAAGTCAGTACATTGGCTGATCAGTGCTTTGGGGAAATGACTTAGGCTTCTGAGAATTGAAGTCCACAAACCAGTATTTGGGAAACACTGGACTCAAATCCATTCCTGAGGGTGTGATCACATAGGGAAATAGATTGCATTTGGGACTGCTTGTGGAGCAGTCCAGTGTGATCTACTTCCCAATGATCACATGACATGTAGAGGACAGCTTGACCTTCGTCCATGCTCAAACTTGCCTTTCATGTCCAGCTGCAAGTCTACAACTTTTGGTGGCTGGAGCACACAGAACATCGTTACCTTTCCCACTTATCTACTTGTAATTTCTTGCTTTTGAACTTATAGGTTGGCATGAACTGGAGCAGATGACAAGAGTTCACTCCATCGCACACTACTCAAGTCTCAAACTGCTTAACCACTAAACGACTGTGGCCCTGAGTAAACATGAAGGATGACATATTCTAGTCCCTGAAATGTGTCCCAAGAGAAGGATCTTGCCTGGCAGTTATAAAGGGTAAGAAATACAGTGCAAGGAGTAAAGAAAGTACAGTGAGGAACAGAATTTCCAACCTTTGGCTCTTCAACCAGATACTTAAACCACTGATCTATCTAGCCAGCTACTCAGCTTAAACAACAATCATTTTAAAGCCCACGGCATTTTAAGACCCACTGCTTACCTCCTTGCGGCATTAGAAATGTTTGGGAACCTGCACGTCCTTTGCGTTTGAAACCTTAAAAAAGAACAACAAAATTAGAACAAATAAGCGATAATGGTTGCTGTGACTCTTATTAGAAACAGGATAAAACCTAGTTTTAAATTTGTGTGACCTACCAGTAAAAGACCAATAAGCAAAAATTAGGGTGAATCCAACTTAAAAGCTACACCTGAACACGTCAGATATTTAAAATGGTAATCTGAAACCTTAACCAATCATGGTGTAAAAGCTAATATCTATGCTTCTCTTATCACTAAGTCTTCATTCTAATGATTATTCATTGCATTGATCTCCTGTCTCTGCTCTATAGCATCCGTTATGGGATGTTATGGTGTCAAACTGATTTCAAAATTATAACATAGACATAAGGCTTGGCTAGATGGTTAAATTGGATTGGGCGTGACTGGCTGAAATGGGGTTGTTTGAGGTCATGGAAAAACATGATATGCCTTTTACCCACATGGCATACACACTTAAAGCAACTCTGTTTGACTTGCCACTCTTTAAAGGGAAAGAAAATAGAAAATAAACAAATCCACTCCTTGCTTCTTTCCATCATCAGTTTTCCATTTTTTTTACAATGAATCAGCACTAGCCCAACTAGTTTTTAAGCAGAAACAAGCCTCTTTGTTTCTTTCATTTCTTTTTTCACAGATCCCGGGATTGTTAAGCAGGTAAGTTCTTTGCTTAAGCCACTTAACAATCCTGGGAAATTGAAAGAGGATGGAAAGCAGGAGGACATCTACTATTTTCTATAATGTAATAGCTTAAATGACAATGTTATACTGTAATATGTTTAAGGGGCCAAAGTGGCTTCCATTTGTCAAAAGTACCTTTCCATTCATGTAGGTTGATATTGGGTAGCTGCATAATGAGCTTGTTAGAACCCTCAAAATTCCACCACTTGCATGACCCCTGGTCTGGGAAGTTCTGGGAGATACAGTAAAACCCCGACTTACATATGCCTCGAGTTACATAAAATTAGACTTACATAATGATTTTGTGCTAAACCCATGTCCTGATTTACATGATTTCCTACGGGTTTGCTTCGAGTGACATAAAAATTCTTTTTCCTATGGGTTTGCTTTGTGTTACATAAAAATTCATTTCCTTATGGATTTGCTTCAATTTACATAAAAATTTCATTTTTCCTATGGGTTTGCTTTGAGTTACGTGAAACACCGATTTAAGCAAAAGCTTACGGAATGGACTTTTTTCGTAAGTAGGGGTCTTACTGTATAATGTTTTCCAAGCTTTGCATATACAGTAATACCTCGGATAATGTTTACCTTGGATAACGCTAAAATCGCATAACGTTAAATAATCTGGGGAGGAGAATTGGATCGAATAATGTTAAGGTCCTATGGGATGGATCGGATAACAACTGCTAAAGCCTGTGCGGTTACAATGTATCTCTATGGAGCTTTAACGTTATCCAATCCATCCCATAGGATTTTAACATGGATCGGATAACACTAAAAATCGGATAACACTAAGACTTGTGGAACCAAGTCTTAGCATTATCCGAGGTATTACTGTACAGTAAAACCCCAGCTTATGATCGAGGTCCATTCTGACAGCCTTCGTTGTAAGCCAAAAAAATTGTAAAAACATCCATAGGGATTCATTGAAAAATTAAAAAATTCCCAAATTGTTGTAATCCGAAAAAATAAATTTTTGTTGTTGTTCAGTCGCACAGTCGATTCCGACCCTTTGCGACCCCATGGACCACTGCCTGCCAGGCACTTCTGTCCTCCACCATCCCCCTCAACTCGCTCAGCTCTGTGCCCATTGTGTCCACAATACCATCTAGCCATCTCATTTTTGGCCGCCCCCTTCTTCTTTTGCAAAATACATTAAATTTTTGTAAAGCGGGACACCATTTCCATAGGATTTGCCATTGTAAACTGTGGCAAACTTTAACCAACATGTTTGTAAACGGAGTTTTACTGTGTGTCAGTTATTTAGTTAAAAAATCCATATCCCCTGCCAAAATTCAGTTTCTCTAAATTTTACCAGCAAGACCAGCACCAGATGAGAATGTGGAAGAACAGAAACCTCAAAAGAAGAGGCTTCCAAAGCCCATTGAAGTCAGCAGAGTTCTTTGGTTCAAGCTGAAGAATCCCTTTCTATCCCTTCAAATATCAGTTCAAATCAGCAAATAGTGGCTCTAAGATGCCACCTCTATCCCGGTGTATACCCAAACATAAAATTAAGCTTTCAGAGTGTACTTACTAAAGAGTCCTGCTTTCTCATTTGAATAGTATAAAATACCTGAGAAGGAAAAAAAAAGGTTGTTTTCTAATTGGGGAATAATAATAATAATAATAATAATAATAATAATAATAATAATAATAATAATAATAATAATAATAATAATAATAATAATAATAATAATAATAATAATAATAATAATAATAATAATAGGTGTTTTTTACTGGTGTGAAGGAATGTTGCTAATTCTTAAATTTGAAAAGAATAGCAAACCAGAGCCCCATTCAAATTAAATTAGACTTCATTCCATTCCTGAGGTTGTGATTGCATGGGGAAACATCACATTTTGGATCACTTGTGGATCAGTCGAGTACAATTTATTTCCTAATGGTCATGTAACATGTGGAGACCTGCATTTCAGCCTGATCTCCTCCATCCATGCTCAAACTTCACCCTTCCAGTCCAGCTGCAGGGCTGTAACTTTTGGGGATCAGGCTAAAGCATTTCCCTGACAGATGTTTTGTGATACCAATTACACAAGTCTACTACCAATGGATCCATCATTCTGTACTTCTAATTTCTTGACTCTGAATGCCAGGATGCAGGACTTTGGGATGGTTAATACTGTCTGCTTCTTTCTGGTGCCCTAGAAGAAGAGAGGAAAACTTGGATCACCTACAGGAGAAGAAAATGAGCTGAATCCAATTTTAGGTCCAGATATCTTCACTGAAATGAATAGGATGCTAGCCATGCTAATATGTTCCATTTACAGTACTTATAAAGTGTCTAGTCTAGCTAGGATTGAATCTCAGCTCATTTCTTTCATTTCATGAAAGTTTGCAAAACTCGTATCTGACCGTTAGACGCATTTTGATATAGGGATCATGAAAGATGCTGCCTTCCAGATTATTGGTTTCTTCAAACTGTGCCTCTTCCACAGTTTCTATTGCCTCGGTGATCACATACAGGTTCCTCTGAAACTTCTCGGATTGTTTAATGAATCCATGATCCATGTTGATTTTCCTAAAGCAGAAAATACACATCTATTCGCCAGTGCATAGCCAATAGCAAATTGCATAAACCAGAGATGTATGGAAAAGCTAAATGCAAGTGTTTTTAGCAGTCTATAACTCTATGTCTCTCAAAGTCCAACCCTGCATTAGTAGCATCAAACAAATATTACAAGAACACCAAATAATGCCAATGGAGGCTGCTAGAAGTGCTAGAGCAAGAACTTTGTTTTTCTCTTGACACCCAAAGGGGGAAAATAGGAAATGAAGAAGTTGTTCCCAAAAAATTTTTTGGCATAACATAAGCATATCTAAACTCCTAATGCCCCCATCCCATGACATATAATTCTTATTATTCAAAAAGTGAACTCCTATTCACGTGGAGTAAGCCTAAAAGGCCATTAACTGTTAATAATTCATTTTCTAATCCCCTCAGATCAAAATGCCCCCCTGTGGGGCATATGCCCCACATTGGGAATCATGGCTCTCTATATTTAAAGCTAACAAACTTTTTTCAATGTTTTATAAGTATGACTTTGTTGCATTCGACTACCCCTTCATTTTTCAG
This sequence comes from Furcifer pardalis, assembly GCA_030440675.1. NCBI lineage: Eukaryota > Metazoa > Chordata > Lepidosauria > Squamata > Chamaeleonidae > Furcifer > Furcifer pardalis. The sequence goes on from CP126897.1 coordinate 28,702,750, forward strand.
TTTCTGCCATGTTAATGTTAATTAAATTACATTCTGTACCATGCATGCTTAAATTAATATTAGGAAAAAGTAGACAATAGACCTTCTGCTCTTCAAATAGGACATTAACTCAAGTTGATGCTAGAACTAGAGGGCATATGTAGAAAAGCAGCATTGATTTTGGATAGCGTTATAAGACACTAAGGTTTTTCTCTGTAAGGTTTCCGTAGGGAATAATTGTAAAGTTGCTTCTTTCCAGACTTACCCTTTTCCAGTCACAGATTCCAGAAAATTAGGGTGAACCTGTATTTTTTTCACTTTCACAGATCTTGTGTGTTTACTGTTTGTAGATCCCTTAACTTCCACATTTGTTATATTCATATTTTCACCCAATGTCCCCGCCAACGTTCCATCTACTTGGTCGACAATTGTGTATGAGAATGAATCTTGGACATCTGGGGGCAAAAATGGAGAAAATCTGTGGTAGTGGAAAAGTGATAGTGAAAGGAAGCTAGAAAAACAAAAGGAGGGGCAGAACATACATTTTACAAGAAAAGGCCAAAAAGCTAAGGGGAACTATCTATATCAGGGGAGGCCAATCTATAACCCATGGGCCAAACCTGGCCCACGGCACTATTTCATGTGATCCATGACACCGACGCCATACTAGAAGCGGATGCATCCACAACAGCTGTAAAATGCCCCTATTGCTGATGCAAATGCATTTACAACAGCCACAGATACATTTTATGGCATCATTATGGCGGGGGGAACCATGTCACTGGTCCGCTCAGCTATCCAGGGGGTGTGGTCAAGCCCATAGCATTAAAAGGTTGGGACCCCCTGATCTATATACAGTACTAACCTATATTATTGTTTTATTTTGTTCAGTATGGTCTCCTCCTCCTCTTCTTCCTTTTTTAGTGCTGTATCCAATTCCAAACATTGGCTATCCTCATGGCGCTCAACCACAAATATTGTCCTGGGAGCAACACAATGCAGTGGCCTTCCATTTGCCTTCTGCATTGCAGCATGACACCTGCACTACTGATTCAGTTCCGTGAGTCAGTTTTTGGGTCCTGAGCCCTTTTGACACACAAAGCCCTCATCAACCCTAGGCCAGTATTGATGAAGCTGCTGCCCTCCATCAAGGTGGATTCAAGTGGGATTTAATCCACTTGGAAACCATCGCCCTTCCCTGTGGACTTCACCACCCAAGTCTGTTAGTTCTCAGGGTTGTCAGGCTAGTTAACTGCCACCTAAAACTCCGCATTGAGACGCTGGCAGTATGGTCTACTCTATCACCATAGCAGGATAACCTAGCCAGACTGTAAATCTATGTAAGTATGGTCTATGCCAGGGGTTCAGCCTGTGGTGCCAAATAATCTGGCCCCTGCCCTTGCTCCAGCCCTTGCTACCACCACCACCAGAATCGGCCCTGGATGCATTTACAACAGCTGTAAATGAGTCCTTGGCTGATTCTGCTAGTGGCTGTGGCTGGACCACCAGTCCGGCCCACCAACTGTTTGAGGGAGTGTGACCTGGCCCCTGACTTGAAAAGGTTGAGAACTCCTGGTCTAAACTCACTAAAAACCACCCACCAAGTGTTCTGCATCAGATGTTTCGCATACGGAGGTTGAAAAATGGGGTAACTGTTTCTATATACAGGGCTTAAGCACACGATTCCTTCAAAATCTCCTTTTACAATCACACAAAGAGTCTTGATCACCCTACTGCCTTTTGTGCTAGTCATGTGCTGTCTCTAATGTCTGTTTCTGGTCTCACTCACTTTAATTAAGAATTTCTTTCTTCAAATCACTGGTTCTCTGTAACATCTGTTTCATGCCTGAATCTTATAGATTACCTGTTTGTGCAGGGAAGTGGCCAGGAAGCAGTACATCCCAGAGCTTGTAATCAGTTTTATGGTAAGGGCAGGTCTGCCAATATGATGTCTTTGGCTTCCTTTGAATCAGGAAGCAAGGCCTAAAACTGTTTTGATCTATAATGCTGTGAAGAGGGATCAGTTCTCCTGTTGGGTCCAGTTGTTTTGCCAATGATTTGGTTGCTTTATGGAATGTCATTTTGTGGGCACCGGTTTAACCTAAAAGAGAGAAAAAAGTGAGAAAGAAAAAGCCCTCACGATTTAATGATGCTGTGGGCAGTCTGTTATAATACCTTCCTCTTTTCCAAATTGTAGTTTTTCTCCATTATCCAAAGTAATTGAAAATAAACAAAACAGAAAGCAAGAGCACTTAGCTCCAAATCTAGATAATTTAAGGCTTTTCTCTTTCCTTCAGCTACGGTATGTAATGGCCTGCCAGGTGAAGAGTTTAGTATAGAGTTGTCATAATTCTCTCCCATAAAACCAGGACAGAAGTATACTTGACAAAAATGGGTGGGTTGTCTACAAAATAGCCTTTTTAAAAAACCAACATAATATAATGACAGTTGTAAAACACTTTCACATTAAATATATCAATATGTAAATTCATTTATTTACAACAGTTAATTCTTACTGTAAGATGATCTGTTGTACTTCTGAGAAGTCATGTTGCAGTCAACCCTTAACACCCTTAGTTCTAGGAAACACACTGGTCACACTTATCCAGCAGTGGTGTGAGCTGAGGATGTTAAGATTTGCCTCCAAGTATACTCCAACTCCAATGTTGCAGGAAATTGCTTGTTTGATAGTGAGAGTTTGAATTTATTTTAATGGTGTGTTATAATACACAATCAGTAAGTTTTTAAAATTCGGGACTTTAACTTGATTTTTATTAAAGTGGGTGGGACAGTTTTTCCGACCTTGAATCCGGAACAATCCTGGTTTTCCGAGATTATTATTATTATTATTATTATTATTATTATTATTATTATTATTATTATTATTATTATTATTATTATTATTATTATTATTATTAATAATAATAATAATAATAATAATAATAATAATAATAATAATAATAATAATAATAATAATAATAATAATAATAATTGCCCTGCTGCTTCTGCTTCACCAGTACAAAGAAAGAGACTCTTCAAAGATTGCAACTTAAATTTTAGCAGAAGAGTCCATTGAATTCATCAGAGCTATCTACTTTGACTCTTCTAGCTACAACAATGTCAACAGCGGAATTGTGATGCTATGAAGTTTTAATATTTCCAAATTCTTAGTTATTCTGATCAACACATGTTCTAACTGCTTAACAACTCCATCCTTCTTGGACATGTCTCAAGATATGTCTTAGGCTTTCAAAACATTATACGTAAAGGTAACGTTAAAGGTCACTCTTGCTCAAAAGCCAGTCATATCTGACTCTGGGGTTCAGTGCTCATCTCTGTTCATAGCCAAAGAGCCAGCACTGTCTGTGTCTGCAGAAGGTTCCATGGACATGTGACAGACATGACTAGACACCAGAGTGCATAGAATGCTGTTTACCTTCCCATTTAAGTGGTACCTATTTATCTACTTGCAATTTCCTGCTTTCCAACTTCTAGGTTGGCAGGAACTGGGACAAGGATGGGAGCTCACTCTATTATGCAGTACTGTACGTACTTGGATCTCGAACTGCTCGTTCAGCACCTTAACCACTAAGCCACCACAGTCTCTTCAAAACTGTATACTATGTGCTAAAATACAGCTAATCTTTTTAAGGAAGAGAAGCAAATCTTAACAGGAAACCTGTTTGCATAACATCACAATTCACATATACTTTTGACTTCCTTCTTTTACCATTAAATTATTTCCCAGTCCTTGAACCATACATGCTATCATGGAAACCCCCCTCCTCCCTTCTAACTATGTCCCCCCCGCCCCATCTCTGTATTCAGGGCCAAGCAAAGTCAAGGGGAATTCATAGGTGGAGTTGCCCCAAGAGGAGAACAAAAACGCTGCTAGTAAGAAGGCAAATGGAAAGGTGTGACAGGAAGGCATGATTAAAAACCCTTGAAAGAGGGTAAATATCAGGGCACATGTATTGACTGTAAATTCTGAGAATCAAAAAAAGACAAAAAAAAAGTTGTGGCAACTTAAAGACTAACACCTGTATTTTAATGTTATCTTTTGTGGATCAAGTCCACTTCATCAGACACAAGAGACTCTTATTCCTGAAAAAGTGGAATGGATCCATAAAATCTAATATTAAAATGCAGGAGTTAAGTCTTAATTGTGCCACGTTTTCTCTCTCTTTTTGTCTTTTTTGTTTGCTCTCTGATATGCTCGCACAGACTAACAAGGCTACCACTTCCAAAAGTTCAAACTACCAGTGATGGCTAACTTTGGCACTCCACCTGTTCTTGGACATCAATTCCCAGAAGCCCTGATCACCAGGTATGCTGACTTGGGCTTCTGGGAATTGAAGTCCAAGAACAGCTGGAGTGCCAAGGTTAACCACCAGGCAACTCTATGTTCTGAGACAGAGGGGGAAAACTAGAACCCCTCTTTCCTCCTCACTTTTTGCTGCTCAGCTGACAGGTCAGTAAAAAAAAAACCCACACACAAACCCATCAAAGGGGAGGGAGACCCACTGAAAGCACTTGACAGCCCCTCCCCGCAAACTTTATTAAATTAAATTTAAATAATGTCCCCCCCAGTCTGGGATATTTTCCCCACTCTGGCCCCTTTCCTACTTACAATCCCCGTTCCTTGGGCTTAAATCAAGAATGATCTTGCGCCTCGATGATCCCTTTCCGAGCCGTCGAGAGTTCGGCTCCAGATGTGGACATTTAAAAAACACCCGCCCCGCCCCAAGATACGCGTCTGGTTTCCGGTTGCACCAGAATGGGAATTCATGTGCTCACTTTCACTTTCATTCCCCCCCTCCCTCCCTAGTGGTTAAAGCGTTAGGCTTGGATACTGGAATAATGGGTTCGATTCCAGAGAGCTGTACGATGGGGGTTCATGAAAGGAGCCTCGTTCGGTCGTCCCCTGCAAAAATCCTTGTGATGGGATGTAACAGGTTCTCACCAGTTTTCCAGAACCGGTAGTAAGTTTTTCCAGTGTCCTGGAGAACCGGTTTCAGCTTTTGGGGGGAACCACCTTCGGGGCTTACCTTTTCACTGATTCCTCCACTGCACATGCACGCCAAGTACTTGGTGTGCATGCACGCCTACAGTGCTTGGCGCGTATGCACAGCCTCCTACCTAGCTGTCCTCCCAAGTGGGGAGGAGGAAGAGAAGCTGCTAACCTGCCTATAGCCTGCTCCCCTAAATATCCTAGAGAACTGGTTAGGCAAAGACTTAGTACAAGTAATACCTCAGATAACATTAGTATCGAATAACACTAAAATCGCATAACATTAACCAATCTGGGGGGGAAGAATTGCATCGGATAACATTAAGATCCTATGGGATGCATCGGATAACAACCGCTAAAGTCTGTGTGGTTACAATGTATCTCTATGGATCCCATAGGATTTTAACATGCATCGGATAACACTAAAAATCGGATAACACCAAGACTTGTGGAACCAGGTTTTAGTGTTATTTGAGGTTTTACTGTACCTAACTTCTTTAACTGTTGAAAAGTTGAAAAGTGCCAAAATGAAGCCATCTTGTGGTGAGTTCATTCTGTAGTTCCTTCCATCTGACCTAGTGTGAAAAAGATTAGCCAGAATAAGCTTTAAGCTCTGGTTTAAAAGCTCTGGTTGATTTGTGTTGTGGGTGGGTGGGTGTATTTTAATGTATTTTTTTATTTATTTAATTTATTTACAGGTTTGTGTTGTGGGTGGGTGGGTAGGTGGGTTGAGATGTGTGTGTGCATGCGTGCGTGCTTATTTTTATTATTTATTATTTTTAATTTGTTTTCTTTGGCCCCGCCCACATCATGATGTCATGACATTGGCTCCACCCATGATGTTAGCTCCGCCCACACTGTGATGATGTCATGGTGGGGTAGTAAAAATTGTGACATCCCACCACTGCTTTCAACCCAGTGTCATCTCTGATACGAAAACGAGCGAGCAAATGAAAACCAGTCTCATCACCCTTTTCTAAAATAGTATCCAAGTTCGCAAGCACGCCTTGGTCGATTTCACTCATCTGTGCTGGAAAATAGAAAAACATCATGCTGATAGGAGAATTGCCCTATCAGCATGATACCTGATGATTTGGGGTGGGGGGGTGGGGAGTCCAAGCTAGATACGATTGTAGGACTGCATTGTGCCATCTTTGGTAAAACTTAAGAGCAGGGGTGCCCAAACTTTTCGGGCGGCGGGCCGGTCATGTGATTCAGGGGGCTGGTCACTATGGCCCATGTGCCGGATCCAGCCAGCGATGCCAATTCATTTGGCCCACAAAGTCCCCGCACAGGGGCGTTTTACTTCCGCTTCCGGGAGCAACAAGGGCTTTGCAGGCTGGATGAATTGGCATCAGGGGCCGGAGCTGGCCCATGGGCAGTAATTTGGGCACCCCTGACTTAGAGGAAATAATGAACACAGGTGGCAAACCAGGCAGGGAGAAAGTGGAAAGGAAGGTTTCATTTGTTGCGTTTCTGTTTTCTGAAGCCTTTGCAGAGCTGAAATAAAATACTGTAATGGAAGAGGCTTTTTTTTCTTGGTTGAGAACTGATTAGAAATCAAGAGGGAAGAAAGGAAGGGAGCAAAGAAAAACCCTGTCTGAGGTGTCCAGAGGGGGTGGGTGGGTGATAAAAGGTTTTCTTTACCTTAGTAGGTTCTGACTCCCACTGGAGGATACAGGAGCTAGAGAAATTTTGAAGTAGTAGCTGTGTTAGTCTGTGCAAGCATATGAGTGAGTAAATACAACAAAATGACAAAAACGTTGTGACACCTTAAAGACTAATTGCTGTATTTTAATGTTAACTTTCATAAAATGCTGGACTTGACGACTGGAAGGTCAGCAATTTGAGACGCGAGTCCTGCACGATGGAGTGAGCTCTCGTCTCTGTCCCAGCTCCTGCCAACCTCTCCTTCATCTTTGCCTATAACACAAGAATCTTTCTTGTGTGTTTTTATTGGTTATTACTGTATGATTTTAATCTGACCTTTTATTCTGATATTTTATATAAATTTTATGTTTATATATAGGTGTTTAGGCATTCCTGCCACATGTCCATGGAGACCTCTGCAAACACAGACATTGAGTAAACCTCCTTGAGTAGTGCTCTCATTAAAAAAGGTCAGGGTATAAATGTGAATGAATGAATGAGTACCCGTGTTATTTTTAGAATCATTGTACAGATTTGTTAAAAATAAACAAAAATTTCCAATTGAAAAAAAATGCAAGTAACAGATGAAAAAGAGATGCTTGTCATCTTCTGCCTGTTGATGCTATTTCAGCCTCAATCTCAGGATTATTTCACCCAGCAATTTAATATACTGTACATAAGAAAAAGCACAGGGGAGAATTCTTTGGTTAAATTTAAAATCAGATGTAAATGAGGAAGCCATAGTCTGCTTCTTTATCACACAGAGTAGTTGCTCAGACAGCTGGAGGTTTCGATTTGAGGTTTAGTGGTTTCCTAAACCTACTCAGAGGTTAGGCTTTCAGCTATCATATTAAGCCCAGGCTTGTAACCAGGCCTGTGTAAAAGGCAGTGCTATATGTACATGGACTGTCATACTAAGGTCAAGAAGATCCTAGTTCAGCAATGGTGAACCTTGGCACTCCAGATGGAGAGCCAAGCTTTGCCATCACGCTCCTAGTTCAACTAGGACAGAAAGAGTGTAGAAAGTGTTGTAGCCTCTAAAATAGGCCCTGTTCCAGCTGAGAGAAATGTTCGAGCGCACGGAGCGAGTCTCCGTGCGCGCGCTTTGCCCCCTGCCTCCAAGGGCGGGGCGGACGAGCTGCTGGCTCGTCATTGGTTAAGCCCGGCCTATTTAAGGCCAGGGCGGGCGCTGGTGCGGCCTCTTGCCTGCGCCAGCGACGGAGAGAAGAGCTGTTTCTCTCTCTCCCCTCTGATTTAGGGCCTAGAGCCAGTTTTCTATCGCGGTTTTTTTCCGCTTCGCATTTAGCGATTTCTAGTGTTGTGGCTGCTATTTCGGACCCCATTTGTTTTACCTACTCGATTAGAATCAATTACTTGTTTAAAAAAAAAAAGGCGGGAATCAAAATGGCGCCAAAACGCAATCCCTCAAGGTCTACTTCCAGGGCCAGGCCCAGGAGTGTGGCTGTGGAAAGGGGCCGTAGTACGCGTGCTGCGGCACGCAGGCCTCCCCCTCTCGCGGTCCCAGCGGCCAGGCCTCGTCCGGCTGCAGGGGCTTCGGTGGTTACCGCTGACCTTGCGGCTCGAGTGGCGGCCCTTGAAGGGGCGGGGCCTAGGGTGCCGGACCAGCCGCCGGCTGGCCCATCCACTGGGTGGGCACCTAGGGCCCGTCGCTCTAATGTTCAAAATGTTGATTTGGCCTCTATTATTCGTAGGGTCGAGGAGCTGGAGGCTGCCCAGCGTCGGCAATTGGATCAGACGGAGATGGAGGTTCCTATCTCTGACCAGCCCGTGCTGGATGCGCCCCCCATCTGCACAGAGGACGCCGAGCGGCCTGGTTGTTCTTCCTCTGCCTACGGGTACCAGCAGCCCCCGCCTCCTTGGTTTTATGGGGATCGGGGCCCTGGTGAGTATATGTCTCAAAGCACGCCTGCAGCGTCTTTCACTTCACCACAGCTTCCTGCTCCTCCTGCACCAAGATGGCCGTGGCCGGTCGGCCCGCCATACCCAACTCATACTGGGGTAATGCCGGTGGCTTATCCACCTCAACAGGGGCGCCCTCCTTATTCGCAGTGGGGCTCTTGGGGTTATCCCTCTGCTCTTGGGTCCGCACCTCCGTGTTGGCCAGCTTACTCCGTGGGCAACACTGGGTATGGTTCTGTATCAATGTCGACCATCCCATTTGGTGACCCTTCCCTACCGTTGGGTGACCACTTGCTCCCTGCTATGAGGGATAAGATTTGGAGAAGGGAGTATGTTGATATTTTTATGCTCCTTAATAGGGACTCAGATAAAAGGGATAAGGAGAAGGAGGACGAGACGGATAAGGAGATAGCCAAGCGGAAAAAGCCTCCTAGGACATGGGCCAATTGGCTACCTGCGTATTTGATTTACGCTGGTGTTTCGGTAAAAGGTGCGCCGGAATTGGCGGTTCCGATGCTCCAGTACCTTGATATAATATATAGAGCATATGTAGATTTCCCGGGTGGCGCATGGCTTTTGTATGATGAGGCCTTCCGCATGAGGGCGGCGGTGCACCAGGACACGCGGTGGGACGTCACGCATCAGCAACTTTGGTTGCTGTTCATGACTCCATCTCGCCCGGTACTGGGCGACCGATATGACTGCGGTCACTTGGTGCAGCGTCCCCAGCAGTCCCAGGTTGCCCGCCCGGCGGCGGGGCAGGCGGTTCAACCCCGCTTGCTCTGCTGGGATTTCGTCTCCAGTGGTAGGTGCGCACGTAAACAATGCCGCTTTAAGCACGAGTGTGCCATCTGTACAGGCTCGCATCACGCATCTTCCTGCCCCAAGGCAGGGGGGACCAAGCAACGTGGTCAGTCCAGTCAACCACGCCGTGGGCCGGATGGCCCCGGCACTTCCAAAGGGTCCCAGCCCAATTTGTCTTAAGACATTGAGGCGATGGCTTGGTATTTATCCCAACAGGGCAGATGTTAAATATTTGTGGGAGGGTTTTTCTTTTGGATTTCGCATACCGGCATACGGCCCGCGTTTTCTGCAATTTTCAACTAATTTACGTTCCATGGTTGGCATGGAGGAGGTTGTCCGCCAGCATATCAACAAGGAAGTCTCCTTAGGTAGGGTTGCTGGTCCTTTTGCGATCCCTCCGTTTCTTAATCTGCGGGTGTCACCGTTGGGGTTGGTCCCCAAAAAATTGGGGGGCGAATATCGTTTAATTCACCATCTTTCATACCCTGAAGGTCTGTCTGTGAACGATGCTATTCCGCACAAGCTTTGTTCTGTGCGTTATGCATCGTTCGATGAGGCCGTTCGCATGGTTCGATCTTGTGGTCGGGGTGCACTTATGGCAAAATGTGATATTAAGTCAGCTTTTCGTTTGTTGCCAGTGCACCCTGACGACTTCGAACTTTTGGGTTTTTATTTTGACGGTCATTACTTTGTGGACCGGGCCATGCCATTCGGATGTTCTATCTCTTGCTCAGCTTTTGAGCGTTTTAGTTCATTCCTTCATTGGGCATTGGTAGTAGAGTCGGGACACAAGCAGGTAGCCCATTACCTCGATGATTTTTTGTTTTGTGGGAGCCCAGAATCTGGCCTCTGTCAGCATCTTTTACGTTCTTTTGTTAGACTGACAGCACAATTAGGGGTTCCTTTGGCACCGGAAAAAACGGAGGGACCTGCAGCGTCCCTTACGTTCCTGGGTGTTGAACTTGATACAGTTAAACAAGTGTCCTGCCTCCCTAGGGATAAGGTGGACCGTTTGGTCGCTTTGATTAGGTCAGCCTTGTCTCGCAATAAGGTCACCCTGAAGGAGTTGCAATCTTTGCATGGCCATTTAAATTTTGCCTGCAAAGTTGTTGCACCTGGCCGGGCTTTCGCTCGCCGCATCTGCGATGCCATGTTGGGCTTGTCCAAGCCTTATCATCGAACCAGGGTGACTAGGGGTATTAGGGAGGATCTACGTTTGTGGTTAACATTTTTACAAGATTTTAACGGGGTATCTTTTTGGCGTTCCCCTTTGTCACTCAGATCTCAATTTCAGGTCCAATCTGATGCATCTGGCGCCCTTGGTTTTGGATTTTACTGCCGGGGCCAATGGTGTGCGGGCTTGTGGCCTGATGCGTGGCGTGGGACTGGAATTCTCAGGGACCTGACCTTTTTGGAGTTTTTTCCCATTTTGGGAGCACTCTTGATGTGGGGTCACCTCTGGGTTAATTCGGAGGTTACTTTTTGGTCCGATAACTTGGCGGTTGTACACATCTTAAGGTCCTTGACTTCCAGGTCCACCCGCGTGATGCGTTTGGTTCGCCCATTTGTTTTGCAGGCTCTTTGGCTTAATGTTGTGTTCAGGGCTTGCCACGTCCCGGGACTTGATAACAGTGTTGCCGATGCTTTGTCCCGTTTGCAGATGGACAGGTTTCGGGCTCTCGCTCCCGGCGCCAGCAGCTTGCCATCCCAGCTTCCCCCGAGTATCTGGACCATTGGACTGGGGAAGTGAGCAGAGCGATCGCCCATTCACTGGCACCCGGTACCCGGTCTGCATATGGCGCAGCATTTCAGGGTTTTATGGCTTTCCGTACCAACTCTTCTTTACAGGACATTTGGCCTTTTCCGGTCCAGCATCTTCTTGCGTATATGGTGGCTTTACGTCACCAGGGCCTCGCACCAGCTACAAATCGGGGCCGGTTATCGGCTTTAGCCTTTGTGTCTAAGGCGTCAGGCTACTCTGACTCTACCCAGGATTTCAGAATTAGGCGGGTGTTGGAAGGCTGGTCACGGGAGCGTGGCCCTCGACCAGACACCAGGCAACCAATATCGCTCACGGTATTACACCGGGTGGCGTCTTCATGGCATGAATTTTGCCAAGACGAATATGAGGCCAGACTTTTCCATGCTGCATCAGCGGTGGCCTTTTTTGGCGCATTCCGGATAGGTGAGCTAGTTGCTTCTAGCACTAGGGACCGTTCATTACGGTCATTGCGGTTATCAGATCTGACTATGTATCCTGATGCAGCCACATTAAAAGTTCGCTTTTCCAAGACTGACGCTAGGGGAACCACTGTTCTTTTGCTTCGTTGCACCTGGCAATCTATATGTCCGGTGGAAGCATTGACACAGTACTTAGCTTTTAGAGGTCCTAATTCGGGCTACCTTTTTTGCCATCATGATGGTTCCCCCCTAACACATTATCAGTTCTGGCGGGTCACTGGTCTGGTTCTGGCAGCGGTTGGGGTTCCTGGCATGCGATATTGTACCCACTCTTTTCGCATAGGGGCGGCATCTACTGCAGCCTCGTTGGGATACTCAGCGGCCGACATCAAACGCCTTGGCAGATGGTCCTCGGATTGCTTTCAGCTGTATGTCCGCCCGGTCTAACCTTTAATTTTAACTTGTTATATTTCTTTTCTTTTCAGGCTTTTGTTTCTCTCCTTCGTGGCCCCGTATATGGATGGTCGGCCATAGTTACATTTACTGGGCGGGCAGACAGGCGTCTAGTGCTCCGTGTGGCCCCCACCTAGGTCTTCAAGGGTCAGCATTTATTTTTTGGCGCGGCCAGAGGGGGATGCAGTGGCGGCATCTCGTGTCGTTCGTTGCGTCCAACTCTGATCACCCGCCTCCTGATGTTCTTGTAATTCACCTGGGCGGGAACGACATTGGGGTTACGTCGGGTCTTGACCTGGCGTCAAGTATTTGCAGGGATTTATCCCAGATACATAGTTGGTGGCCGTTGACCCGTATTGTTTGGTCTGCCATAATCCCACGTAACAGTTATGCATATAGGGTTGACGCTGTTCGCGTCAACAGGGCACGCCGTAGGGTCAACAGTCGGGTTGCCCAATTTTTCGCCCATATGGCCATTGGTACGGTGGTTGAGCACCCGTCGATAGTGGTGGATCATCCTGAGTTGTACCGTTCTGATGGGGTCCACCTTTCGGACCTGGGGAACCAGATATTTTTGTTCGGTCTGCGTGGCGGCATCCAGGCCGAATTGCCGGCCGTGGGTGGGTCGGAGAGCGGATAAGGGCTCTCCGTGTGGCGGGTAGCACCGGTGAGCCATTGCTTAGTCCAGCCAGTTCAGGCAAGGAGCGCATTTGACTGACCAAGTAGCGAGGCAAGGTGACGTCAGCGGCGGTCGGTCAACTGTGTTCCACGAACAGGGGTAACCAAGCTGTAGGTCTTGGGAGCCCCAAGTCATGTTCACCTGAATCAAGGGCAGAAGTGTGAACAAGGAGGCCACTTCTGTTATGGACTAGCTCAATTATAGTATTAAGATCATAATTTCAATTGGATTGCTCACCTGTGCTACGCCTACCACGCAGACCGTTACGCCACAGTTTGAGTTGCTTTTCTCCAATAAAGTGGCCCTGTTTTAAACCCAGCATGCTTGTCCATTTCGTCATTTGGGGTCTGGGGGCAATGTTCGAGCGCACGGAGCGAGTCTCCGTGCGCGCGCTTTGCCCCCTGCCTCCAAGGGCGGGGCGGACGAGCTGCTGGCTCGTCATTGGTTAAGCCCGGCTTATTTAAGGCCAGGGCGGGCGCTGGTGCAGCCTCTTGCCTGCGCCAGCGACGGAGAGAAGAGCTGTTTCTCTCTCCCCCCCCCTCCCTGGGTGTAGTGTGACTGTTTTGGCTGCCTTGTGGGCCGGATGGGAATTTTTGCATGCACCATGATTGGCACCCTGTGATGCATGGAGTTTTCGCCCATCCCACACTGCATTCCGGGTTGAGACATGGGGTATGTTTTTGTTTGTGCGGGTAGCACCGGTGAGCCATTGCTTAGTCCAGCCAGTTCAGGCAAGGAGCGCATTTGACTGACCAAGTAGCGAGGCAAGGTGACGTCAGCGGTGGTCGGTCAACTGCGTTCCACGAACAGGGGTAACCAAGCTGTAGGTCTTGGGAGCCCCAAGTCATGTTCACCTGAATCAAGGGCAGAAGTGTGAACAAGGAGGCCACTTCTGTTATGGACTAGCTCAATTATAGTATTAAGATCATAATTTCATTTGGATTGCTCACCTGTGCTATGCCTACCACGCAGACCGTTAGGCCACAGTTTGAGTTGCTTTTCTCCAATAAAGTGGCCCTGTTTTAAACCCAGCATGCTTGTCCGTTTCGTCATTTGGGGTCTGGGGGCAATGTAGACATCTATAGATATGTACCTGTAGGCTGAAATTTTCAGAATTCTTGGAGAATTCTGGGAATTGTAATCCAAAAACATTGAAAGAGTACACCCCCATTCATCAGTCTCTTAAGTTGACCTACCTCACAGAGTTGTTGTTTTAGAGGATAAACTGTACAGGAGGAAACCAGTGTGGGCCATTTTAACCTCCTGGACAAAGGCAGAATCTAAATCTAATAACTAAGTGAAATGTGAATTTATACCAAAATAGCACAGGACCATGAAAAGAGCCTCTGGCAATAGCATCATCTGTTCACACAAAAACTTTGTTATCATAGATGGCAGAAATATAAATCTTCATCTGTTAAAATGGAACTGCAGAATGAACTGACCAAATGGTGGCTTCATTTTACCAGTTTTATGTCTGGCCTAGACATGGAAAAACACCAGACATTTCTGATCTGTTTCAGAAAGCTAAATAACCCATTGTTGATAAGAAATTGGCTAATCCATTATTATGTGTAGGGCAAATATTGAATGCCTAACATATTGGACCTATTTGGATGGGGCACCAAAGATCAGTTTAATTTTTCACTTGTGACACTGTAGTCACCAGGCTCCAATATTTATTTATTTATTTATTTATTTATTGTTCACATTTATTATCCCGCCCCAATCGGGTATACCCGACTCTGGGCGGCTTACAAGACAAAACACAATAGAAATAGACACAAAATCGTTCCATTGTAGTGTGTGGCTTTTCTTTTTAGTGTATGCATTTGTGGTGTATAGGGTTTCTTCCTACATCTTGGCCACCTTGATAAGCTGAGCAAAACATATTTTAGATTTGCTGTGATGATGTTTTGAACTAAGAAGCCAAAGTAACGATTTGGATTTGATATGGCTTGAGATTTCAGTTTCCATTTGTAGCAATAGCTTGTATTCCTTCTGTGGAATTACACTTGTATGTGGAGTTACCCCCAGCCCTTACTCCTAGGATCTTTGTAACACTATTGGCTCAATGCAATTAACACAAGCACAGTTTCAAGGAAAACATACACAAAATATTACACGAACACTGATTTTTTTATTAGTCTGTTTTGGAATACTGTAGAAAGGACTCATAAAAATAATATTCACACTTTATCTTAGAAAGTTCTCCAGATGCAATATTTTTTTACTTCCTTATTTATACACACAATAAAGAAGAGATCTAGAAATGGAAGGCGGTAGAGGGAAGAAACCTATACAACTGTAATTCTGAGTCTGACAAAAGTTTATTCCATGAAAAACTGATAAAACAAATTGAAAATAATACTTGGACACATATTCTCAAAATTGTATTTGACAGATGATGTCAAATCAATACAACAGGTTAATTCCTTACAAATTAAGGAACAACTCATGTCATAAAATGCAGTTTCTGATACCAACATTGTCTCCTTCTGTTTGTAGACTTCAAGTTGTCCTACATATAGTAAACGGGCTGGTGGTGGGATTCTGGGAAGGTTGAAGTCTGCCCAATTGAGGAGGTGAGCCAAAAAAGTATTTTCCCCCAAGTTCTGATAAGGACCAATTAAGGACTATGGCTCTTGAGGTTATTTCCTCTGCCATCAATACTCAGCTGGATTACCCAATTAGTCTGCCATGCTTCACCTAGGACAGTGATGGCAAACCTTGGCACTCCAGGTGTTCTTGAACTTCAATTCCCAGAAGCCCAAGTCCCTATGAAGTAAACCCATTTGTGTGGATTCACAGGAACTTGGGCTTCTGGGAACTAAAGTCCAAGAACACCTGGAGTGCCAAGGTTTGCCATCACTGCCTAGGGGATAATTCTCTTCAGCTTGATAGAGGGCATACCATTTGCCATTCCATAACCTGAACAGTGATGGTGAACCTTGGCACTCCAGAACCCTGGCACTTCCCAGAAGCCCTGATCTGTAGGAATGATGACTTGGGCTTCTGGGAATTGAAGCCCAAGAACACCTGGCGTGCTAAGGTTTGCCATCACTGACCTTGAATGACTCACCATAAATAGGTTCAAACAGACCATTGTGACACTAGAGTTTCCAGATCACCCCAACATCACCATGAAAGGCATTTTTGGCAACTTTCATCTTCCAGTGCTTGAAAAGGAATTTTTGGATCACAATTCCAATAGACCCCAGCATAACCTATAGTCACGTTGGCTAGGAGAATTCTAGGAGCTCTAGTCTAAAAAGCTAGTATTGTAGAACTCAAAGCAGAAACATTGCAGGACAAGCAATAATTCTTTGCTCACTGGGCTACCCTTGCTGGTTGGAGTCAAGAAAGCAGGAAACAATCAAGATATTAGCATAATTCACAATCCTCTTTCTCTCAAGAAAGAGATGATCCACACAGAGGCAATCAAATGCTGCTGCAAAATCTTTCATATCCCTCAATCTGGGCAAAACATCTCACTTGCATCTTCCCACGGCCTGGTCACCTCCTTGCCTGTTTGATTAAGATATATGGCCACAATTAAGGCCACAATGTCCACTAAAACTGCTGAAACTATAAAAGTTTCAGATGACCAGAAATCAATGCGTGCATGCAAGGACTGCATATCATACTCCATTCTTGTTCTCAAACCAAATCCCTGGACTCATGATCCTTTAATTCAAAGTGTAAAAAAGGTAGATCTCTAGAGCTTTTTTCTTTTCTTTTCAAAAGTGGGAAGTGGAGGTAAACAGATTGAAGTCCGCCCAGCTGGTGAGGTGAGCCAAAAGCCATGTGGACCCACTCCCTTGATTTTCACAAGCCAGAACTGAACAAAACCTCAGCAAATGAGCATGTAAGACTAGCTCTCAAATCTGACTCATTAAAATATTGTCTATTCTAAGCTCAGCTTTTAGATCAGAGGTTCGTAACCTATGGCCCACGGGCCAGACCCAGCCCATGGCAGCAAATCATCCGGCCCATGGTGATGGCCCCAGAAGTGGACACGTTTACAACAGCTGTAAGTGCAATTGCACCTTTGCAAATGTGCCAACTGTGGTTTATGGCAACATTTACGGTGGTAGGAACCCACATGTCTGGCCCATTCAGCTGTCTGAAGGGGTGTGGTCCAGCCCATGGAGGGAAAAGGTTGAGACCCCCTGTTTTAGATTTTGACTTTTGCCAAGATCTCTGGGGTAGACTTTTCTCCAGTTCACTTCCTCCCAGTAGCTATAACTTTTGCCAGAAGTCTAACTGAGTGGCTCTTGTACTATAAGCAATTATATCATTTATTATAAAGAAAATTCAACCCACCACCATCCTTTTATTCTGTAACAACAGAAGTAGTCTTTTCAAGAATTCTTACACACACTGAAAGATACTAGGCAGACTTGATTGTTATAACAAGGAGGGTTTCTAAGGGATGTTGTTTGTGTTTTTGTGTGACAAACCAGCATGTTGGTGTTCATTGGCAGTCACTCTCAGCAGACCTCACCCCTGTGGTTTATTTTAATGTCTGGGTTTGGTGAAAGTCAATGCTTTGTCTCTCTAACAAATCAGTCAATCTTCCAAAGCAGGGATTCTCAACCTGTGGCACCATTTCATGTCACCCTCCACTGCCTCTGCCACACCCGGAAGTGCCATGAGTTGGAGGAAGGGCAAAATGGCTGTCCGGCCCCAAAAAGCTATCTGAGGGAGCGTGACCCGGCCCCGGCTTAAAAAAGGTTGAGAACTCCTCCTCAAAGCAACAAAGCATTTTTCTCCAGGGAAGAGACAGGAAAGAGCCTCTGCCAGATTTGGAAGTCACAACAAACAAACCACACATGCACAGAGAGAGAGAGATATCTGTGGTTTGTTTAGCTGCCTCTGCTTCAAGAGGGAGTGACAGCAGTATATACCAGAATGCTGTTTGTCACCAATAATTTATTGAGTTCCTGTGAGCTGATCATGATGGACTCTAGTAAGATGTAAAAGACATAGTTGCTTACCCCAACCTAGAAGAATAAAAGAATAACAATGAGAAGAGATTAAAGCCCCATTAAAATTGACAAATACACAAACAAAATCTTCATGAGCCCTTTTCTTTCCGACAGGCAACAATTCACACTCGTGAAAAATAACGTTCGCTGATTGTGTTTCCGAAAAGTGCAGTCTTTGTTCAACTTTGTTCAAGACTATAACCATCTGCACTGCAATGGTGCTAATAAATACATATACAAGCCCTTTAAAGTTAATTCATTCTACAGCCATGCATAACACTGATCAAGAGATCATTTCTTCTGCTGATTTTGCTTTATTGTCAAAATAAGAGCTGGTGTTCCAATTGTGCGTTTGCTCACTTCTTAATACCACGACTGAAATTCAACTTCTGGCTGGTATTACTGGTTGAACTGTACAAATCATGCTACTGATTCCCCCCGAAAGAGGCTCCTGCCTTCCAATGTACTTTTCAACATCTCAGTAAATATTTGTCACCAGCAGATGAAGAAAGAGGAAATGGGCGGCAAAGTAAAAATTAAACCAAGCTAAAGCCACTGCTTGCATAATTGAAAAAGAGCAAAAATCAACATTCCCACATCAAATTCATTAATACTTTCCAAATTTATTTGCTTTAAAAATGCCAATGGATGGCACATTTGCCTCTCTTCCTTAGTACTGTTCTCTTGTTATTCCGTCTTGTAAATATTTAAAAGTATCTTGTCTTTATGATATATTCAGTGGTGGGATTCAGCAGGTTCACACCAGCTCGCCAGAACCAGTAGCAGAAATTCTGGCTGGTCCCTCTGCCCATCCAAGTGTTGAAATAAAGTAGTCCTAATTTGGGTGCAAGGCAGGGCTTCCCCCCTGGCCACGCCCACAGAGTAGGTAGTAAAAAAAAATTGAATCCCACCACTGGATATATTTGACAAGTTGAAAACACAGAATCTTAACTACACTGGGATTTGGGTGACTAGCTTACGAAGTTAACCCTTTTGCCACTTTGCAGACAAGGTAGAATGCGCTGGGCTGGGAAGCTTACTTACTTCTCTCAGAGAAGAATTACGGAAGGAGGAGCCAGCCTCCTTCTTTGTAGCTGAATGACAAGCTCTGAATGAAACTTGTCATCACCAGTATAGCATCTTCCCTTAATTTTAAAAGTTACTATTGCCTTCCTAGTTTGAAAACTCAGGTGCCTGCACTCAACTATAATTGTCAGTATCCATAATAATCACAATATACCAACATAACAAGTGATTGGTAGGTGAAAAACGACAGCTCTGACTGCTCTTCTCTTGGGTCAGATCTCAAAAATAAGCAGTAGCTAGGACTAAGTCATTAGAATCATATGCTCAGGTGCAGAAATAGGGCACATTTCCTTTTTGGATTCCATTTCCCAGAATCCCACAGACAATATGGTCATGGCCAGAGTCATTATTGGCTGTGGAATCCTGGGCAATGGAGTCCAGAGGGGAAAAACTGACCTTCTTTGTAGTCAAGCCTAGAAGTAGGAAGAGAGATCTCCTATAATAATAAACTATATTATTACTGAAACACTAAATGTTTTACCTGTTCTGTAAATATTCCCAAACACCTCTTACTACTAAGACTATATTAACTGCGTATAATTATAGAAATGCTAGATCAGTGCTTCCCAGCCTTTTTGTCTTCAATTCCCAAAAGCCTAAGTCAATTCCTCAAAGCATTGATCAGCCAATGTACTGACTTAGGCTTTTGGGAATTGAAGTTCCCCTGTGGAGCATGGGCTCCATGTTGAGAACCACTGTGCTAGATGTTTGACTTTGATACAAACACTGCCAAACTATAGAGGGAATTAAGTTGAAAAGTACCTGTTGGTTAGTGTCTAGTGACTGCTGAGGAAAATTACTTTTTGGGATTACAAACTCCCTGGCCAGCACAGCCATTGGTCATGCTAGTTGGGGGACTTTTAGAGTTATGCTTCACAAGAATAACTTTGCTAAGCTTTATCTGTACAGTACCAGTGCAATGTAACATATAATTCCCAACTTCCCTCTTCTGTCCCCATGTCTTTGTGGCTGTATATATAAGAGTACATAGTCCCCCCTCAAACAATTGTTTACTCGTCTTTTCCACTCTTTGGAATAGGTTAATTTTTTGAAAATTAAGGAGACTGTGCCAGGTTTGTTAACAGGAATAAACAACTGTTTTCTAATACAGGTGTCAAGTTACAGTGCTGATGTTTGAGTTTTAGGCACTCTGGCAATGAAATGCCAAGAAATATTCCACTCTAGTTACACAGCCCCTCTCCTAACTAGTGATTTGCGTGTACTTCTATGGCAGGGGTGGGTGGGGATGATTTCTAAACTCTTCCTACTAGGTTGCATCCTACTAGGAAGCAAACCCATATATTCAAGAGACTAGTCCCCCAAACTTAACAGGATTTTTAACATGTCCATATATCTGGGTTCCACCCTGTGATTTAAATATTGTCACCAATACATGCCATGCCACATTATAACATACAGATCTGTCGTTTTGCTTTCTTCTGCCCCCATGCTAATAAAGATGACGTTGGAAACGATCACCTTTTTGTTGCATTGGTAGAAAACAATCTTTCTTTGCTTTAGTAAATCGACCACACCCTACGGGTGTTTAGAATAGGGATTTTCAACCTGCAGCATACACGTGGCCCCCGGTGCCATTCCATGTGGCCCCATCACACCCGGAAGTGCCATGAGGTGGAGGGAGGGCAAAATGGCAGTCTGCTCCCTGAAGTTGTCTGAGGGAGCAGGACCTGGCCCCTGGCTTTAAAAGGTTGAGAACTCCTGGTTTAGAAAGTGGTCTGACAGGCCATTATCTTTTCAGGTCAGGAATACAATATGCACTCTATCTTCTAAGTCAGGGCTTCCCAACCTACAGCCTGTGGGCCGGACCTGGCCTCCAACACCATCCCATCTGGCCTGTTGCTGCCTCCACCGCACACGGAAGTGGAAGCGGGCACATTTATGTCATCTGTAAAATGTGCCTGAGCATTTATTTATTTATTTATTTATTTGTTCAAATTTATATTGCACCTGCAGGTGGCGTAAATGTGGAAGTGGGTGCATTTACGTCAGCCATAAATGCGCCCGCTTCTACTTCCAGGGGTGTGGTCCAGCCTGTGACACTGTCCAGGGGTGTGGTCAGGCCTGTGACATAAAAAAGATTGGCTACCCTTGTTCTAAGTGATGGAAGACGAACTTTATTCTTGAATGGTGGCACTCTTAATGCAGAGCTCATTTTACACCACGGTAGTGGAAGTCAAGAAACAAATGTCAGATCACAAAAGGGCACCAACAGAACTTCACTGCTGGCATGTCTCAGTGGCATCCACACAGGTGTACCAACCAAGCACACTGATCTATATTAGATGGCAGAAAGCCTGGTAAGGAAACTTGCATTTCTTGATTTGATCCCTGATTTTTCTCCACCACTGTCACTCTGCAGGATCATAACAGGTCACCAGTGTTTTGAGAGACAGGCCATTCAACTGTTGCTCTCTTCCATTATCCTACCCATTGCATTCCATTTGTGTTTCCCTATAAAATCACTTCCCATAGAGCAATAGCAAAGATAATTTTGGAAGAAAATGGCTCTGTAAGTGGAAAACAGATCCAGTCCTCATGGAAGGGATGAGATTCATCCGCCCCCCCCCACACCTCCTCTCCTTACCAAACAATTAAAAGAAATAAATGATCAACTAAGGTTTCCAGACTACATGGATATCTGCCTAAGTTATTCCTAGTGCACATCTTAAAATTATGAAACAGCCCTTTTAACAAGTCAAAATTCCCCAGATGGGACAGCTTTGTGTTAAAGTGCATTTGCTATCATCCTAAACATCACTTTATAACAGACTCCTACTTTCTACATGTGTTCAGCTTTCAATATTCTGCTGGGCTGGACATCTCTCATACCCAGAGAATAAGCTACGAGTACCTTTCCAAACGTCGACGTTGTCTGCATCTATTTCCAGATTCTGAACAGGAAAATGATAATACTACGACTACTACTAAGTTTTCACTCCCCTTCCCCCATGTCTTTCTGCAAGTTGAACTCGACCAAGAATTCAAAGATCTCTTGAGCTGGTTGAGTTTCAGTGGAACCCGCCGTCCTGTGGAATATGTGCCCATTTCAAAAGAGCTGTCGTTGAACTGTATCCCGAAGATGCAGCCCAGAACTAAGGAAAGGAAACTGGCCTCTCACAGTTCACCAGAAGGACAAGCAAAGGCATCTGAGCTCAGTACTTGTTGATCCCAAAGATACGGACTCCGTGTAACTGGGGTAGTTTGGGGATCAAGACGCTCATTAGGGAGATGGTGTTGATGATGAAGTGTATCCGGTCGTATTTCGTGTAGAAGCTGGTAAGGAAATAACTGAAAAGGGAGAAAAAAAAGAGGAAACGGTTGTACTGCATGTGCTCCTTTCCCCAACTACCCCAAGCAGAAATGAAGAAAGAGATTCTGAAATAATATTGGTGGCTACAACCATGTAAAGCAGGAGTTCCCAACCTACGCCCCGTGGGCCAGACTCGGCCTGTGGCACCATTTCATGTGTCCTGCCACTGTGTCCGCTGCACCCGGAAGTCAAAGCTGATGCGTTTACGTCCGCCATAAAACGCACCCACACATGCATAAACGCACCTGCGGCTGTCGTAAATGTGGAAGTGGGTGCATTTATGACAGCTGTAAATGAGCCCACTTCCACTTCCAGGGGTCGTGGTCTGGGCCGTTCAGCTGTCTGTGGGGTGGGGGCAATGGTCAGGCCTGTGACGTAAAAAGTGTGGCCATCCCTGATATAATGATATACTGGGGTGCATAAATTGGGGTCCGTGGGCCTTATGGTGTCCTGGGACATTTCTGCAGTTCCCATAGCAACAGCAATAGCAATGGCCACCAAGGAAACCCCCCCAAAGCAACAGACATATTTTGGGAGGCTAAATAATCTGTTTCCACTCTCTGAGGCTTCCGCAAGTAGTGGCTTGCAGACTTATTTGTCCTTTGTTCCTCTCTAACGAAAATAACATGGGTGTCAAAAAGGAATAGGTTTTATAAATTTGGAAGGTATTTCTTCCCTTTGCCTATAGTTAATGTACGCAATTTGCTGTTACCAAAGTATTTGTTCAAATATTTATATCCCATTAGGTATCACAAAAATCTCAGGACAAAGTACAAAATGAACCTTTAGAAACCATTTATGTTTAAAACATATACCACTATTTAAAAAGACTGAAAAGCATTTGGAACATGTAAACAATTAAGGTGATTTAAAATCCTTTAAGACTATACATCGAGGGTGTCCAAACTATGGCCTGTGGGCCAGATCCAGCCCATGACACTAAATTATACAGCCTGCGGGCTGGATTGCTGCTGCCAGAAGTGCCAAAATTGCTGTGTTTTGCACTGAATCACCGCAAAAACATGGTGAAAATGTGCTACTCTCACTCCTGCAGCCATGGGAAATGGCAGAGGCAAAAATGCCTGGAAATGCAGCGCAAATTCACACAGCTAGCTGAGGAGGCGTGGTCAGACTCCTGGTGGGAAAATATCCAGTTCCTAAAACATCATGTTGGTAGTGTTAATGTTTCTTAACCTTAGATAACTTTCATAGGAAACGAAGATATATTCATGAGGGATAAGCCTAGGTAAAGGTCACCCTTGCTCAAAAGCCAGTTGTATCCGACTCTAAGGTTCAGTGCTCATCTCTGTTTACAGTCAAAAAGCCACAGTATCTGTGTCTGCAGATTTTTCCGTGGACATGTGGCAGACATGGCACCAGAGTGCACGGAACACTGTTTACCTTCTCACTGAAATGGTGCCTATTTATTTACTTGCAATTTCTTGCTTTTGAACTGCTAGGTTGGCAGGAGCTGGGACAGAGACGAGAGATCACTCCGTCATGCAGTATTAAGGTCTTGAACTGCTGACCTGCCAACTTTCCAGTCGTCAAGTCCAGCATCTTAACCACTAAGCCACCACTAAAAGCTGTAGTGGTTCTTTGTAACTCTCAAAGAGAGTAAGAGATTTTTTACACTCCTATCTCACCAACAAACTTCCTTCTAGGCACCTGGTTGGCTACTAAGTGGAACAGGATGTTGGGCTCAGTTGACATTTGTTGAAACCTAACATAGCTTTTTTCATTTCCTCAAGTTGATTTATAGGAATAAGACCCATAAAAAGTTTCATTGGTACTACCTTCCTTTTCCATCTTTTCCTTTAACTTCTTATATAACTTTCCCTAAAGTCTATACTGCACTGGTATTCCTCTTCTTAGATCACTGTGAACAGCAGTATCCGGGATGCAGTGAAGTTAGCAGAATATAACTTGGAAAAGCTACAAAATTTTGTACCAGAACTCCCAGCAGCCCCACTCAACATGGAAGAGGGATTCTGGGAGCCGTAGTATGCAAGGCAACTCATTCTTCCAAGTACAACTGTACAAGTCCCATCTCTCCCCCCCCCCTTTTGCACTCACAGTACAATTGGTGTGATAGTCAGGAATTTGCGAGAGGCAGTGAACTGCACACCGTAATCCATCTGTTCCCAATGAGTGAGTAGCCGGGCTTTCCCTTGATCTGGGGTCTCGAATGGCGTTCCTTTCACAGTGTGCAAGAAAATGTACATGCTCTGAAAAACAAAAACAAATGAAGGTTACCTGGGAGCAGGTAAACGTTTTCCATGACTTTTGAAGAGGTAACTGTATTCGTTTGCTTCAGCTTGTCGACATAAGAAGCCCCACCCCCCAAAACAGGAAAGCAAAGCCTGGTGGAGTTTCAAGGTTAACAGCTTTTATTTTAGTATAACTTTTTGTAGGTTGCATTCAACTTCTTTAGATGCATAAAGTACAATGTTCAGGGCACAGATATACACAGTATACAGCAGAAGTGGCCAAACTATGGCCCATGGGCAAGATCGGGCCCCCAACGCAAATTCATTTGACCCATGCCGCCCTCGTTGC
Organism: Furcifer pardalis; assembly: GCA_030440675.1. Classification (NCBI taxonomy): domain Eukaryota; kingdom Metazoa; phylum Chordata; class Lepidosauria; order Squamata; family Chamaeleonidae; genus Furcifer; species Furcifer pardalis. The sequence continues at coordinate 28,727,394 of CP126897.1, forward strand.
TCCTGTATGGGCATGTTTTACTTCTGCTCCTGGGAGTGATGAGGGCAGCGTGGGCCGGATGAATTGGTGTTGGGGGCTGGATCCTGCCCATAGTTTGGGCACCCCAGGTTTAAGCAGAGAAAATGGCATCTTAAAATCTATATCATTCTGTTGCAAAACAGATTGCAAGTCATGTTTTACTTCCGCTTCTGGTGGGAGGAAATACGTGACTGGCCCACTGAGCCACATGACCGGTCCATGGCCCAAAAAGTTTGGGCACCCCTGGTAAACACATTGCACATGGTTGTGGGGTTGTAACCAAAGTGAAATGAGATAGCTTAGCCGTCGTAATTAATTTGCAGAGTGTTGAACATAATTAGCTAATGTGAAACATCTGTAAATTAACATAGAACTCTCTTAGGATTTTGTCTTTGAAGTGCCAGGATAGAGCCCTCAAGGACGTGCTCCTGTGTTAAAATCACATGGTGTGTTTTTTGGGTGTATATGTTGTTTTGTTTTCTGAAGTACTGTAGATATGAAAAAGAGGTTGAGATGTACACCATCAACTCAAGCTTCCTTTTGGGCCTTTAACTTACTTGATGGCTTTAAGAAAGACACATGCTAAATCACATGTGGTCAAAAAGACAAAAATGAGGAAGCCTCATAACAACCCCAAGGCACTGAAAGGTCAACATAGCTAGACTACAACATAGCTAGAACCAGAAGGAGAAAGATGTGAACTGGCAATACCATTCCTCTTCAGATTCCCTTTCCCCAAAAGCACACAAGTCACTGATGTGAACTGCTGTGACCCTGTCAATTCAGAACTGAGTCGCCACGGCGAGTGGGCGGCAATATAAATTTGAACTAATAATAATAATAATAATTTATTCCATACAACTTCAATTCTAGGACTGTCTTGTGTAGAACTTTGGCACAGTAAAACCTCACATAAAGAGTGCCTCGCTTAGAGACTAACTTGCTTAAAAAACAGAATTTTCTCTGATTGGTTGCCTCACTTAACAACTAAAACCAACCAAAAACTCGCTTAACAACTAAATTGGGGTTCACAAACCCCCACCCCCCACCAGAAGTCACAATTGGTCACTTACAATGGTGTTTTACTTAAAGAGCAAACTCGCTTAAAGTACAATCCCGTGGAACACATTATGCTCTTTAAGCGAGGTACCACTGTATACAGAAACTGGTTTACTTTTTCTCTGTTTTTTCTTGACCTGATCTCACTTCCATATGATATGTCCAAGTAGTAATTCATTGGTCTACCTCAGGGGTTCCCAACCTTTTTGCGCTATACGCCGGACCATGCCCCTTGAACAGATGAGCGGGCCAGTCATGTGGGTCCTCCTGCCTTAAACGCTGCCATAAAATGCATCCATGGCTGTTGTAAATGCATCTATGACAGCAGTAGGTGCATTTACGGCAGCGTTTACTGCAGGCAGGGTGCGTTTATGCATGTGCATGTGTGTTTTACGGCTGTCATAAATGCATCCCGCTTCCGCTAGCGGCGAGGGGGCGGCAGGCCACATGAAATGTTTCCGCGGCCCACATGATGGCCAACCCTGGTCTAACTTAAAGATGAATTACAAAGACAGTATCGTTGGCAGACACAGGCAAGAGAGCCTTTTCAGATTTATACAGCAAGAGTTTGGGAAATTACACTGTGGACTACAACTTCCAGAAACTCTAACCATCAAGGCCATTTTCCAGAAATGTCTAAGATTCACTATGCCAACTCCTTGGAGGCACCCTGGTGTCAACTGAGACAGTTTAGAAACATTGTTTTGAACTCTGGTTTTGAGAATCGCTCAACTAGCATGCCAATCCTCTTCGATTACAGTCCCAAAGCAGTCACTTATCCGAGCTCTGAGGTTCAGCAAAACATCTTGTCTGAAGGTGCGTAACTCTCTTTCGGTATGTTTATATATTCCGTCTTTTCTGTTTTTGTAATCTTCTGCCTCGTCTGTTACATATTGTTTACTGAGTTGTTGTTTTCGGGCTGTTATGCCGGCTGTCACGGGTGTTTCAATCAAAGGCAGAATATAAATGGTTCAAACAGAATATGGCAAAATAAATAAACAAATAAATGCAAGCAATATGATCTGAGCTAGGGTTGCCATACGTCCCGGAAAACCAGGATTATCCCGGATTCAAGGTTGGCAATATTGTCCTGGCTAGTTCAAAAAGATCATGTTAAAGTCCCAGATTTTTAAAATTTACTGATTGTGAAAGTCTTTTATAACTGTCATTATATTATGTTTGTTAAAAAGAGGCTATTTTGTAGATAACCCACCCATTTTTGTCAAGTATATTTCTGTCCCGGTTTTGTGGTAATTATGGCAACTCTAATCTAATCTAAGCACACACACAAAACAATTGATACTTCCTTTTTCTCAATTTACTATGGAATGTACATCTAAGAAGAAAAAACCCTACATTGTATGATACAAAGAATGTTGCATAAAATAAGATTGGTATCTGTTCCAAAATCTTTTAAAACATGGTACATAGGGAAGCAGCCACACAGGATCTTACGGATCCATATAGGTAGGGAATATATGGCCCTCCAACTTTTGTACTCCTACACCTATCATCCCCAGGCAGCAAGGCGAATGGGCAAAGGTAACAGGAACTGGAGTCCAACATCATTTGGGATGCTAGAGGTTTTCCAGAAATGCATTAGCATCTCGGGTCTGAGAAGAAAAGAATAATGCATTATTGAGTTGTGGACTCATATGAAATGAGATCCTTCCATCAGAATGTTGCTATAGGGGGAGCTGTTGTCATTTTTTCAGACCAGTCTATAGCACATAGGAAATTCAGACTTCAGACACGGGGAATCCCACATAATGCCAAAGCTAGACACTGTTTCCTAAACTAGCTATTCTAGAGGGGTATGACCAGTGAGATGGAAAAATAGTCTTGATACAAGGTTCCAATGTTGTTCAGGTGCACAGTTGAGTCCGACCCCATGGGCCACCACATACCAGGCTCCTCTGTTATGTGCCATCCTCGGTAGCCCGCCCAGCTCTATGCCCACTGCATCAACGATGCCATCTAGCTATCTCATCCTCTGCCGACACCTTCTCCTTTTGCCTTTGATCTTTCCTAGCATCAAGGCCTTCTCCAGTGAGTCCTCTCTTCTCATTTGGTGGCCAAAGTACTTGAGCTTCAGCTTCAGTATTTGTCCTTTCAAGGAGCAGTCATACAAGTGCCATACGCTAAATAAACACAATCCTTCAGGATGGACTGATTTGATCTCTTTGTAGTCCAGGGGGCTCTCAAGAGTCTTCTCCAGCACCACAGTTCAAAGGCATCTATTCTTCTGTGTTCAGCCTTCCTTATCATCCAGCTCTCACAGCCACACTTTACTACTGGGAAGACCATTGCATTGACTATGCAGACTTTTGCTGGCAGGGTGATGTCTCTACTTTTTTTACTATGCTGCCTAGGTTTGTCATAGCTTGCCTCCCAAGGAGTAAGTGACTTTTTATTTCATGACTGCAGTCACCATCTGCAGTGATCTTAGATCCCAAGAAGGTAAAGTCTGTCACTGCTTCCATTTCTTCCCCTTCTTTTTGACATAGAAGGTTCTCATAACATTTCCTAAAAGGTCGTTTCTCCTTTAATCTGCACTTCTTTCTCAAGAGGACAAATGGAATAACTCTCTTTTCTATTAACAGATTTTTTATTTTTGTTTACTCCCTTTCCAACCACAACCTTCTCTTCCAACATATGTACATACATGCAGTCTAGAATATAATATGACCACTATGTGGAAACAAACATGGTTTCCATGAGGGCATACGAATATGCAAATCTCCCAGACTTTCAAGTTTGTGCTGTGGTTGTGCCATACTGAAAGAAAATACGGCAGCAAAGACCTAAAGAATCCATCTAGCACCTGAATGGAAACAATTTAGAAAACCATATTGTACCACCCAACCATTTATTCGTCTCGTGTCACTTGGATACTGCTCTTCCTCACAACAGCCTGGTGTCCATAAAAATGAAAAACAGCTATAAAATGACAACCCACATCCAATAAAATGCAATAAATATAGCAATAAAAGCAAAAGGCCGTATCTATTAAGTACTTCATCTAGGACAGGGGTGCGCAAACTTTTTGGGCCGTGGGCCGATCATGTAGTTCAGGGAGCTAATCACTAAGGTCTGGGGGCCGGGTACCGCCCCCGACGCCAATTCATCCGGCCCGCGAAGCCCTCGTCGCTCCTGGAAGCGGAAGTAAAATGCGCCCGTACGGGCGCATTTTACTTCAGCTTCCTGGAGTGACGAGGGCTTCGTGGGCCGGATGAATTGGCGTCGGGGGCCACCCCCGGGGCCTTAATTTGGGCACCACTGATCTAGGATTTGGGCAACGATTTGTGAAATTTCGGGCAGAGGGTTACTTAATAAGTATTGGGAAGAAGGCATCACTTTTTTTTAAAAGAGTTTTACAAAGAGTATACATTTTCTATTTCCCCCCCATAGCCCCTCCCTCCCCCCGTTACCCCTCCCTCCCCCCCGACTTCCCAGGGCTGGACACAAGGTATAATCCATACCAAATCCCATTATCATCTAAGAAACATCAAAATAAACAAACATTATACCAATCACATCATTCAAATATTCTTAATACCCATAAGCTAACTGGATCTTATCTGTTTTATATCTATCCTGTATAAAATCAATCCAGCATCTCCAATGTAACAAATATTTATCAATTGTCTGATCTTTCAAGTATGCAGAGACTTTTGCCATCTCTGCCAGATTTGATACTTTAAGTACCCATCCCTCCACTGTACACAATTCTTCCTTTTTCCAATACTGGGCGATCAGTAACCTCGCTGCGGTTATTAAGTTCAATATCAATTTTGTTTCCACAGCTGTATATTCAGAAGTAATCCCCAATAAAAATAACTGTGGTGTAAATTTAATTCGCCTCTTAAAGATCTTTTTCTGCATTATCCACCATATTTTTATCCAAAATACTTTAACCTCTAACGTTATTGGTTCTTGTATATTTTGTATTATAAAATGGGCGCAAAATATACAAGAACCAATGATGTTAGAGACGTGGGAAAAGATATGGGTTAGAAATGTAAAATTTACACAAGCTCAAAATTTGAGGGAAAATTTTTATAAAATGTTTTATAGATGGCATTTAGATCCGAAAAAGTTGTCAATAATGTATCCTAATTTAAAACCTAAATGTTGGAGGTGTGACTGTGAAGATGCCACGTATTATCATATTTGGTGGATGTGAAGGCATCGCCTTTGTTGGAAATGTATCCCTTAAAGCCGGGGTCCCCAACCTTTTCTGTACCACAGACTGGTTTCATGCTAAACAATTTTTCCACAGACTGGTAAGTGGTGGGTTGTGGGACTGGACGGTATATATATTTTAGTAAATGAGCAAATTACAGCCTGCAGAGAAAGTGGTACCTTGAGATATGAAATTAATCTGTTCCTTGGGGTTTGTCATATGGCAAAAAGTTATTACTGTATCTCAAAGCACGGTTTCCCACAGGAATGCGTAGAAAAAACTATCCATTCTGGATGTCAGAAAAAAAGCCAAAACAATGTATTTTTTCTGTTCAAAACTCTTCATAAAGTGCACTATGGAATTTTTCACTGCATTTTCGCCACTTTATAAAGAGATTTGAACAAATAAAAGACACCCCCCCCCCTTTTCTGATGTTCGGAAGGGATCAGTACATCGGTTATAATGCATTTTGAGCACTTCCGACAGCAATCTCTAGTGGCCAGGTCTGGTAATATACCCAACATTCTGCTGTAAGCATTCCCCCGCACCTGGAAGTGCCCAATCGCCACTTGTAAGTTGCCGAAACAGACCAAAAATGCAATGGAAAATCCCCAAAACGGAGCGGGGATGGGTCTGGCACATTACCAGAACTGGCCACTAAAGTCTGCTGTCTGAAAAACCTAAAAAAAAAAAGTCTGTTCATATGGCAGAAAAAAAACGTAAGTCGAGGTGTCATTCTCTACGACGAGGGCAGTGCAGGCCAGATGATTTGGCGCTGTGGGCTGTATCTGGCCCGTGGGATGTAGTTTGGGCACCCTTGTAGTAGAGGATGCAGATGTCTGACTCTATATTGTAAGGGAATTTCATAGGGTGCTGCTGTAGCAGAGGATGCAGATGTCTGACTCTATACTGTAAGGGAATTTCATAGGGTGCTGCTACCAAAAAGGCCCTGCCTCATGCGACATTCCCTAAGGCCATGCTACCCTGAGGCATCCCAAACACTGCCCCTTTCCATTCCTGAATTTCCAGGAAGTCGGCACTGTCTCTAAAGTACTACTGAAGTATGCTAGTACAGCAGTTCTTAACCACTGGACTGCTGAATTGTTTAGGCTTAAAGTCTCAGAAGCCCCAAACGACATGGCTGATGGTCAGAGATTCTGGAAGGCTGAGGACGAGTCTACCTGTGCACTGAAAAACTCATGAACTGAGATCATTTAAGTGGGATGCTTTATTAAGTAACACCACTTTTAACTGTTAAATCCTTCACGGGTTTTCATTACAAGCCATCCTCCATTGATTCTTGAGCAATCCCTCATTGATTTTCATTATGGGCAAGTTATGTTTTTTCTCTGTTGATGCAATTAATTGTTTTAAAAAACAATTCTAAAGAAGACACTGTACAATGACAAATGAGAAATATCAGGGGGAAAGGCAGCCAGTGGTCACACTGAGCTGTTTTACTGCCAGAATGAAATAATAATAATTGCAAGCTGAGCAGCTGGGGTGACGAGTCAGAAAGTTGCCTCCGATTACATGTAGACCCATACATCAACGTGGCTGCCTTCATTGACCCAAGGCAGCAGGCAGATATTTGATCTTCCCAATCAAGGCGATTGGAGCAAGGCAGGACCCCAGGGACCTGGATTAGCTCAAAGGATTGGCTGTTGCTTTTGGGTTATAAAACCAGAAGATAAATGCCAAATATAAAGCTGTGCCTATCACTTGGGTAATACAGCAGCCACAAGATTTAACACAATGCTCCTGTAAATGGATTTTTCATTGTGCAGCCCACTCTTCAAAAATTTTAATGTGATGTTTGGGGAGCTCAGTGGTAAAGTTCGTGCTTTAAACACTCAAGATTCATAGTTCAAGACAGTATCATCAAATATGGGTGGTGGGGACCTGCCTAAAGTCCTAGAACAAGGGTTGCCAACCTTGGTGCCCCAGGAGTTCTTAGACTTCAATTCTCAGAAGCCTCAATCAGCAGGTGTACTGACTTCTGGGAACTGAAGTCTAAGAACACCTATGGAACCAAAGGTGGCCACCCCTGCCGTAGAGCCTACATTGACAACTTGTTTAGATTCTATGTCAAGACAGCTTCCTGAGTTTCATGTATGCTGGGGTTCCCAACCTTTCCAAGCAGGGGGGTGGGTCATGCTCTCTCAGACAGCATTGAGGGCCGGGCGGCCATTTTGCCCAGCCTGCAGGATGGGGATGGCCATTTTGTCCCAACAACTTCATAGCAGCAATTTAGTTTCTTAAATGCCTTTGGAGGGGTGGGGGCCACATGAAATGGTGCCACGGGCCAGATCTGGCCCGTGGGCCTTAAGTTGGAAACCCATGATATCGCCTATTGTCTCTTCCTTATAAGAACCTTCCTTATAATAACCGAGATATTTCCTTCATTTTGACATGAGTTTAGGGGCACTTCCCAATCACCACAACCAACATACCATCTCAAATTTCACAAAACTAGATGCTAACTTTGTGAGCATATCACCCATAAGTAAAACATTATATGTACATATTTATGTAGGCCACTTCAGATACAACAAGCTTGACTTCAAGAACCATGGTTTGTTTGTCTATCTATCCATCTATCCACAAGCCTAAAACAAGCCAGCTTATCCTTGCATCTTTTCCCTTGAAGGACAGTTTCCAGAGTATTGGAGGGATCTTCAGAAATATGTTAGCACGCTGCCCACCCAGATGATATGGTTGGATAGAGAACTGGGAGATCCTGGTTACAATCTCACACAGATGATTTAATTTAATTTTCTAAACTAAGTAGGACTGGCATGGCTAGTAGTTGGATGGGAGAACATCAAGGGATACCAGGGACTGCCAGGGAGGCTATGAAAAATTTATGCCTGAAATTCAGGCAAGCCAGTTATTGAGTTGATACTGGATTAGGTGGTCAATTGATTCAATAACGCAGTCGCTGCCAACATTCCTACGTAACTCAACATTTTTCAAGAGGTACCATATTGTGAATGATGTTGGTTAGAGTCCAAACCACAGGGACGCTGAAGAAGGGGATACTGAGAAGGATGATGTGTAGGAGGCCAATTCCCAAGACATAGGAGAGCCATATGCCACGACTGTTCATGACCCGAGTGTTGGGGTTCACTTCACTGTGAGCTGTCCCCACATTCATCTCTCCGGCTCAACAGCCCTGAAACAAAAAAAAGAACACATGGTCATAAAACTAGGCTAGCAGGAGATGCTGTCAAACACTTAATAACACTATTCTCTTCCTGCACATTGGCTGAACTACATCTTTCCTAAAGAAGAAATAGAAGTAGCTTGAAATAAGCAAAGAGCACATCACATGGGGGCATGGTTCATTTGGTAGGCCATAACTTCTGGGTCTAACCAGTGATATCCACTAGGTTTCCTATTTGTCCACAGTTTCACAGATGACCAGAGTTTTATCAATACATTCTCTGAGCTGGTTGGGTGAGCAATGACAGACATATGACATTGGCTTCTGGGCATAGAATACAACTTTCTTGGGGAATTTAGATTGGTTGTTCTCAGGAAATTCATCCATTTGCAAGACCTTTTTTTAATGCACAAAACTTTAATGCTAATCCTTGGCACTTATATGCAGACTAGTCCATTGACTCAGATCCAGGAAGAGTTTTATGGCAAGAACAAACATTATTGAGGGTATGTGAGAGTAAAACCAAATTAGAAGTTGGAGGAAGGAGCTCACTGGACAAAGAACAACATTAAAGGAGGATATGGCTGAGGAACTCAACCTCCCCTACATCATATGGAGGATCCTGAATAGCCTGAGGGCTAGAGTCCCTAAATGCAAGACCAACATGTCAATTCCAACTTATGGAGATCCCTCCTAAGGTTTTCGAGGTTTACCATTCCCTTCTTCTGGGACACTCTAGGGTGGTATAGCTTATCCATAGACACTCAGGATGGCTCTTCTCCCAGGAGGCACAGTAGGGAGCCAAACACCCAGACTCCAGCTCTACAACCAGATGCCTAAACCACTGAGCTATCCAGCCAGCTGTATTACTGCACTACAGTGCTCATAATCATAAGATGAATTTTCTTATTACAAAAATAAATCTGTAGAGGGAAAATGACCATTGGCTCTTAGTGCTTCATGGTGTATCATTATGAGTCTCAATATCAAGCCAAGCAAAATATGAAATAGAAGAAAACATACTTGTAGAAATCACAGAGTCTAACCACCTTATTGGGGCTGAAAACTGCACAACCAATTCTTTCTCTTGCTGGTAGTAAAAATTCAACAATGGTGAGTTACCAAACTTAATGTTACCCTCTTAGGACAACTGAACTGTTGGTTGAGGTGTCTTCCTCAGTTTGCCTAATGACAGTGCTGGCCCTCTGTTCAGGTACAAGGACTAGAAGCAAGCTGAGGCCAACTTTGTACTACTAGTGAACACACACAACATTTTCAAATGGGTTCACTACAAGCTCTCCCAGATAGTAGGATAATATTCTACTAGACTCAGGCTATAGCACTGATGACCAACCTTGGCACTCCAGGTATTATTGGACTTCAATTCCCAGGAGTGCTGACTTTGGCTTCTGGTAATTGAAGTTCAAGAACACCTGGAGTCCCGAGGTTCACCATCACTGGGCTATAGGATGCACTGTCTGTTTAATCAGGGATAGGAAGCCATGTATTAAAAGTTGGCAGACAGTCTCCCTCCCACTCTTGGGTACTCCCGAGGCAGTCCTTCATATGGAAGGACAGGGGGATTGAAGAAGACAGAAGAAGGTGAAGGGTTGGGTGAGGTGATTGAAGAAGTCTGAGTATGTTTATATATGTTACTGTATCAGTATTTTTGTGATTTATGTCTTATATTTATTTATTTATATTTGTTTATTGCCCTCCTCCCAAAAGGGACCCAGGGTGATTTACAACAATTATAAAATCATTTAAAAAAATTAAAAACTCTAAAAACTTTAAAAAACTTAGCATTAAAAGCCAAAAATTGCAACACAGGCATACTGAATTCAAACCAACCAATTGGCTGGGGAAACTGAACCATCCACTCCCCAGACCAAATCTGCCAGCCAGGTTTTCACTCCTTTTCTAAAGGACAGCAATTCCATCTGCATGCGTAGTTCTATTGGGAGGAGGTTCCAGAGGGCCGGAGCGGACACCGAGAAGGCCCTCCTTCTTGTGCCAGCGAGGTGCGCCTCTCTGGCTGATGGCACAACCAGAGACCCTCTCCGGTCCGCTCTGGTGGGACGGGCAGATGTCCTTGGGACAATGCGGTCTCTTAAGTATCCTGGTCCACTAACATGTAGGGCTTTAAAGGTAATAACCAGCACCTTGAATTGCACCCAGAGGCAAACTGGGAGCCAGTGCAGCTCCTTCAGCAGCGGTGAAGCACGGGCATAACGCCCGCATCCCACCACTACTCGTGCAGCCGCATTCTGGACCAGCTGAAACCTCCAAATGGTCACCAAGGGCAGCCCCATGCAGAGCGCATTACAGTAATCAAGTCTGGAGGTGACCAAGGCATGTGTGACCATGAGCAAGGAGTCCTGGTCTAGGAATCTACATACGTTATATGTAGATTGTGGGGGTGGAGGAATATTATTTTTGGGTGACTCTTGTTTAACGTAGGTCCCCTCCCTTTAATTTGTTGTTGATGTTTCTATGTTGTATTTTTGTATTGTGGGTTTATTTTTGAAAAATTAAAAATAAAATTAAATTTAAAAAAACGTTGGCTGACAGAGAGAGAGAGATTCGGAGCAGCTGCTATGTGCTTTCATTTCTAAGGTATGGTAGCAAACCATGGGCTATGAATCAGGCCATTGTTTAAAAAAAGAAAGAAACATCTGAAATCGAGATTTACTGCAGGGTGTTAAGCATTTATTGGATCAGGAGAGTGACAGGCAAACAGATACTAAGGCGTTTGGTTTAGATCAAGGCGTGTTCAACATATAAAAGACGAAAAACTAGAACACTTTGTTTACATTATGAGAAACAAAAAGTGCATGTTGTTATAGCTGATCATTCAGTAGAAAAGAAAACAAAAGAAAAAAGAAGTGTACCTACAAGAAGAGCTTATCCGTAATTCTTAATACAGTGGAACCTTATACAACAATCGTCCCATATAGCAATGAAATTGTGTAACAATTAGGTTGGGGGGGAGCGGAGGACATCCTATATAACAATTTTCCCTATGGAAAAAAATCGTTCAACAATTTTTCAATAGGAAAAATCACTTAGCAAAAAATAAAAATCATTGTATGATGCATCCCATAGGGAAAATCGCTATACAAAGCATGTACTGTATCATATAGCAATTTTGTACAACAACGAGCCCCGTGAAACGGATTAAAAATTGTTGTATGAGGTACCACTATTGTGTTGTGTAAGCTATGGTCAGCTACAGTTGTGTAGGTTATGGTCAGTTATGTGAACATTTTGTTAATTCTTCTCTTTGTCTGAATTTTTTATGTCAATAAAGGTTTAATAATAATAATAAATATAATAATAATAATAAATAAGAAGAAGAGCTTATAAACTAAAATGTCTTACAAAGTTATTCAGATGCAATATGTTATCATGGTTGTCATTGTGTTATTCTGGCTTCAAGAGGAGATGGAGCCCGTCTTGCAGGTTTTAGGAAATAAATTAGGAAACTATCCTGATTATTAATCCATCCTACTTTTAAAAACACTAGCTTTATTTAATAGGGTGATACGACTGGCTTTCGAGCAAGGGAAACCTTTACCTTTAACACATTTGAACCAGAAGCTGTATTTGAGCTTGGGAAGGATCTTAGCACATGGGTCACATGGGAGGGATGCTTTCTAGCAGTAAGTAGGGCATTCCTACTAACCTATAGAGAAGGCTACTATAGAGAAGGCTATATCAGTAACATTCCCCAGTGCTACTTTTTTGAGTTGCAAAGCAAACCCATGGATTAAGTTCTCAGCCTTTCAATACCTTCTTGGAGACACCAAAATCAGAAGCTAACTAGCCAGAACAGGTACCCCATGGACTTGAGGTCCCCTATCCCTCATATAATCAACATCAGAAGCTGCCTTGCATCCAGTCAAATCCCTGGTCCATCCAGCTTAACATCAACTACACTGCCTAGTGGTGGTTTGTGATGCCATCAGGGCAGAACTGAGAGAAATCCTGGGCTCCATTCAGCAGAATAAATAGGAGCGACCCACATTTACCCGTGCTGCCTTCCCAAATTTTGAACTGAAGTGATACCAATTACCAGCTAACAACACTCATTAAAACACCATTACCTGGAGTCTGATAGCTTTGTTTCACTGTACCATGGAGCATGGTTGTCAAAGGTCTACCCTAGTTGTAATCAGAGATATCAAAGACTTAAAGACTGGATCTTCTGCATGCAAACAGCTATTATTTTACTAAACAACAACCACTCCCTGAGTGACTTACAGTACTGTATATCCATTTTTGATTTGTTGTGTGTTTTCTTGTCTTATCTGATACTGTGTGTACACTGCCCAGAGTAGGAAATTTTCCAATTGGACAGTATAAAAAAATCTTTGATCTTTGACCTTTTAATTTGTAACCTTTCAAATTTTTGATTCTTGTTCGTTTTAGTTTTAATGGGGTTTTTAAGAGTATTCTATGATGCTGAAGTTTTTATATGTCATTATTTTTTTACTTCTGTATGTTGCTTGATTGTCGTGTGAACCACCCTGAGTCGGGTTTCCTGAGTGGGCAGGATATAAGTACGAAAATTAAATTAAATTAAATACTGTCCAATTGGGAAATTAATTAAAATAAATATCCTTCTCATTAATTATCAGAATGGCCGTGTAGAGTAGGGTGGCATTGTTATCAGATTTTAAACCAAATCAAATTACAGGTGGCATTTACCTCTGGCTAAGGCATTGCACATATCTTCCTCCTACCTTGACGACTTGATTCCCACAATTCTAACTCCCCAAAGTGTATTCATCCTCTGTAGCTAGCATATCTCAACACAAATGCCAGTTGTAGCCAGGTCTCTTGCATAGTCATTTGGCAATGAGGCCACCAGATGTTCTTAGTTAAATCCAGACTCAGGACTGAAATATTTTTAAATCCATAGTTCTGCAGTTTGCATTGATGTTTAAGAGGGAGAAAGAGGGGGGAATGCTTCTCCAGCTGACTATCCTTCAAGCATCAGTGATATCAGATTCCAGACATCTGTCCTATCTAAGGACTACTTTCTGCACAGCTGGGGTGTAGATCAGGCAGTATCTTATTCTAAATAAACTAAGTGACTAAACTAGATTCCATCAGCCCTCTTAACAACTGGACATTTCCTCTGTGTACATGAGGATTCACTAAGACACTACAGTAATACCTCAGATAATGTTTGCATCAGATAACGCTAAAACCTCATAACGTTAAGCAATCTGGGGAAAAATTTGCATCGCATAATGTTAAAATCCTATGGGATGCATTGGATGACGTTCACTAAAGCCTGTGCTGGTTACAATGTATCTCTATGGAGTTTTAAAGTTATCCGATGCATCCCATAGGATTTTAACGTTATCCGATGCATGCATCGAATAACATTAAAAATCGGATAACACTAAGATTTGTGGAACCAAGTTTTAGCGTTATCTGAGGTTTTACTGTAATTGTATATGTGCATGTCTGTGTGCATGCACATACTGTATTTGTAAATTTATGTTTATGTCGTAGTCTTGGTACTTTTAATTATACTACACATATTCTATTTCTTCTTTGTTTCTTAGCCAGTGAATTTTTCTTATTCTTGTACAATCAGCAGCTGGTAAAATCTTCTTGGATTTTTGGCATGGACCTATGGATTCCTGTTGATCCTGCCATTTCCTTATACAAGAAGGGGATGCCTATTGTTCACCAGAATCCAAACAAAGAGAAATATGGTACCTAGACCATATGTGGTTTCAAAAAGACAAGAGTTTCAAAACTATACAACAGCCAAGAAGAAATTTTCTTCATTCACTTTGCTGGCATGTGGATCAAACAAATAAATGACACTCTCAGTCAGCACATTTTATCCAGAAGTTCTTTCAATTCTGTCCAATTCATAAACATTTGCTTTGGACAGTGTCCAGGTTACTATTTAGGTACTTTAAAGGCAAACAGAGCACAGTTTAAAAGTCTAAGTAACAAAACAGGAAAAGACAAAAACAAGTATGATCAAAAGAAATGACTTCATCCAACAAAATTGTTTACAAGGCTAATAACAATTTACACGTTAAAAATCATTTTGCTGATGTCTGACATAAAATGCTAACATATACATGCATGCTCGCAGGCAACAGCATACAGAAAAATTATATGCCATTCAGTTGTTAAGCGTAGCCTTTCCAGCTCTGTGACAATGTTCAAAAGAAGAGGAAACTTTGATGGCCTCCTCAAAGCCTGGGCTGAGATTTCCAAGCTGGGGCTGCATGCAATGTTGGAGAGCTTCTCTTTGTATCGAAGAACAAAGTTCAGACTGGTTCTGTCTGGGTGTGGGTGATGGATATATTTGGAACAGATTCCTGAAGCAAGCTTATTTCTACCACTAATAACAAACCAATATAGGACTTAACACAAGTTATATAAGGCTTTCATAAGCAATCAAGATTAAATTGTGGCTTTTCTCTCCTACAAAGAAGAAGAGAAAAACAAGGGCTTAACTAGATGCAAAGTAGCTGTTGTTTAAACAGAAGAGAGGGTGGGGAAGGGAATTTAAGAAGTGGTTCCTAACTTTGCGGCCCCAGATAATAATAATTTTGTGTCAGAAATTATTCTGGGTTGAAAGGATTTTTGCTGGAGAAACTTTGCTCAGCGGATGCCCAAATGAGGCTCCTTTCATGTCCCCAAGATCTTTTCCCATCGAAGTGGTCCCTATTTATCTACTTGCAATTTCTTGCTTTCAAACACCTAGGTTAGCAGGAGCTGGGACAGAGATGGACGCTCACTCCATCATGCAGTACCTGGGTCTCAAACTGGTGACTTGCCAGCCTTCCAGCTAAGAAGACGAGCTTCTTAACCACTGAGCCACCACATCCCCTAATTTCCCTGATAAAAGGTTGGGATACGCTGATCTAATGTAAATGACACTGGAGAGTTGGAAGAAGCTTAGAGACTCTCATTATCTAATTTCAGATCTCTCACCACCATATGGGTATCAAAAGTCAGAAACACACAAGCCTGTTCACTTGCACAATTCCTCTGATACAATTGTACAAGTGAACAGACTTGGGTGTTTCTGACTGTCGCTACCCATATGGTGGTGAGAGATCAGAAATGAGATACAGTGGTACCTTGAGTTACAAATTTAATGTATTCCAAGGCATTTTCATGTTATGAAAAATTTGTAACTTGAATTTCCCATAGGAATGCATTGAAAAACAAAATCATAATTTGAAACATGGTTTCCCATAGGAATTCATTGAAAACCTGAAAACCAATTAATATAGCACGCCTTAAAATCTGTATGTGATATGGAAATTCTGAGTTCAGATTTGGAATCAGCACACTCGATATAATGTAAATCACATGTGTTATTCCCAGTAGCAAAATTGTTGTTATATACGCCTCCCAATTGAACACACACATTTCATTATTACTGTTGCAATTGCATTTTAATTTGTCCACATTGGGATGACTTGTCAGGCCTGCTAGGATTGTATCGTGTTTGCAGCTGTGCAAGCCAAACAAGATTATGGATAAAACTGCATGTTGTCTCTGACTTTGCTATGAGTCTGTGTGTGTGTGTGTGTGTGTGTGTTTAAAGAAAAACAACCATCAGCTGCTTGCCGTTTGAAAGGGAAAAGTGGAAATGCTGAATCCCTTCTTCACCAGGTTGCTTTTCATTTCTAAAGCACTCCCCTTGCTACTTTCTATCACATAAGGAAAAAGATTCAGGGATGTACTGTATACCTTATTTCAGGAGTTCTCGACCTTCTTAAGCCAAGGGCTGGGTCACGCTCCCTCAGACAGCTTCGGGGGCTGGACAGCCATTTTGCCCTTCCTCCACCACATGGCACTTCCTTGTGTGGTGGAGATGGGTCACATGAAATGGTGCCACAGGCTGCATTCAGCCCACAGGCCGCAGGTTGAGGATCCCTATTTGCTGGATTATAAAACTCACTTTTTCTACCTTAAAATACACTGGAAAAAGGGAGTGTGTCTTGTACTGTATTTATTTATTTATTTAATGCATTTATTACCCCGCCCCAATCGGGAGGACCCGACTCTGAGCGGCTTACAAGAAATAAAAACATAAAATACACTGGAAAAAGGGAGTGTGTCTTGTACTGTATTTATTTATTTATTTAATGCATTTATTACCCCGCCCCAATCGGGAGGACCCGACTCTGAGCGGCTTACAAGAAATAAAAACATAAAATGATCTACATCAATAAAAAATCCACAAGAGTTAAAAAAAAGTTATCAAAGTTAAAAACCGTACAGAAACAACCCGTAATCCCGCATTCAGATCCAGGGGTGGCCATCCATTAGATAAGCCATCTGGTATGAGAACCCACGTTCCCGGGTCCCCAAACTTGTCCTGCCAGCCAGGTTTTTAAGCCCTTCCGGAAGGGGAGGAGCTCTGTCTGAAGGCGCAGTTCGGTGGGCAGGAGGTTCCAGAGGGTCGGGGCGGACACGGAAAAGGCTCTCCTCCTAGTGCAGGCGAGGCGCGCCTCTCTCGCCGAAGGAACAACAAGGGAGCCTCTCCGATCCGCCCTGGTGGGACAGACAGATGTCCTTGGGGTGACGCGGTCTCTTAGGTATCCTGGCCCACTACCATATAGGGCTTTAAAGGTAATAACCAGCACCTTGAATTGCACCTGGAGACATACTGGCAGCCAATGCAGCTCCCGGAGCAGCGGAGAAGCACGGGCATAATGCCCACACCCCACCACTACCCGGGCTGCCGCATTTTGGACCAGCTGGAGTCTCCGGATGGTCATCAGGGGCAGCCCCATGTAGAGCGCATTACAGAAATCAAGTCTGGAGGTGACCAACGCATGTGTGACCATGAGCAGAGCGTCCCGGTCTAGGAGTGGGCGTAACTGGCGTATTACACGAAGTTGTGTATATAGTGGGCTATTTTATAACTGGGTGTGTCTTATACTCCGGTGCATCTTATATGCCGGCAAATACCGTATTTTGTCCCTTAAGAGGAAAGCAGCAGTGGAGGGATGATCAATTCTCTTTTACTGGCCTTCCATTTAGGATTAGAACCGTCAATGGCTGCTTTTGATTTTAAACTTGTTCTGGGAAGCTGCACGCCACACAGTTTGGCTTGTTTAGAGCACAGATTCTGTTCCCTGTTTGTGATTTGGAAGTTTGGTGAGGATTGTGAAGCTGAAGAACTATCAGTAGGATAAGAAACAGAATTCTTTGGAGATTTTAACAGCCACATCTGGTTTACACTCAAGGTTAGGCTGCCATCCAAACCACAAAGAAAAGCCCAGCATATTTTATTTTAAAAGCCTGTGCTGAAAGGAATACTGTAAAATGATATTAGAAGTGCAAAATCTGTTTTGTAGTCCCATCACAGTTTGTTCAATTGTGCTGTGAATGTTTTGTCCATATTCTGTTCTGGTCTTTGACTGTAATAGCAATTAAGTAACAAAAAGTCCTTTGCTGCTCAAAGTCCTCAAGCCCCCCAACAGGTTATACAATATACTGTATAATATAGTAACATATTTCAACAATACATAAGTCCATACAAGCACATTTTACTTCCACTTCCAGAAGCAATAAGGGTGGCGTTTACTGGATGAATTGTAGTAAACCCATTTGTGTGGATTCATAGGGGCTTGGGCTTCTGGGAATTGAAGTCCAAGAACATCTGGAGTGCCAAGGTTCACCATCATGGCTCTAGGGCAGTGGTTCCCAACAAGGGGTACACAGCCCACTAGTGGACTTCAATTCCCAGAAGCCTAAGTCAGTACATTGGCTGATCAGTGCTTTGGGGAAATGACTTAGGCTTCTGGGAATTGAAGTCCAAAAACCAGCATTTGGGAAACACTGCTCTAGGGCAGGGGTCTGCAAACATGGCTCTCCAGGTGTTCTTGGAATTCAATTCCCAGAAGCCCAAGTCAGCACTCCTGCTGATCAAGGCTTCTGGGAACTGAAGTTCAAGAACAGCTGGAGAGCCAAGTTTGCTGACCACTGCTCTAGGGTAAATCTTTGTTTTTCATAATGCCCCTGTAGACCCCACTATAGCATTTTCTGTTTGCTTTCCTTTGAATTCACTGAGATGTTGTTGTCAGTTAGCTGGAACAGGTTGTTTTCCAGCTAACTGAGTACCATTGAGGTATTTTGGAGATATTACCTCAGCCAGAAACTGAAACTTCTGAATCTTAACATTTATTCTTCTTTCTCTGCTAAGCAAACACTTCTACATGAACAACCACTTTGACTTCTGGATCTTGGCTTTTGTTTACCGAAGCCAGTTTAACAGTCATACCCAAGCAGTGGAACAGTTTAGATTGACTGAACATAACTGTATGTAATGCTGTTTTAATTGGTCTTCAGCATTCTAAAGTGAGGAGATATATATATATATATATATATATATATATTAAAACAAACAAACAAACAGAATGGGTGGTTTTTGAAGAAAACCTGCTTTCTTCACAATATTTGGAGAAATATCAAAGTGCAAAAAATCAATACCAGACTAAACGACAGATGGGCTTGATGGAAGATGTCCCCCCCATCACAGGACTCCCTAAATAATCCCACCCCAAACAGGTGGTGATGGGAAAAAGTCAACCACTCAGTGTTAACACTTATGGCAAGGATTCCCAACCTAAGGCCCATGGGCTGGATCCAGCCTACAGCACCATTTCATGTCAACCCCCCCCACCCCTACAAGGCCTTCTGAGAATCAAAATGGCCACCCCCTTGAAGCTGTTGGGACAAAATGGCCACCCCCATCGTGCAAGCAGGACAAAATGGCCATCTGGCTCTTGAAGCTGACTGAGAGAGCGTGACCCGGCCCCCGGCTTGAAAAGGTTGGGAACCCCTGAACTATGACAATATTTACAATCATTCTTCATTTGTTCATTTAAAAAAAGGTGGGTAATGATGGTTAGCTAGATATGTGCAGGTCTATAGATATGCATTTTATTTCCACCAAAAAAAAAAAAAGTTCTCCCTTTTTACATAAATCTACTTAGTTTCCTCAATAGCAGAATTCCACTTCACAAAATTTGAAATCTCTTTGTTTCTCCCGCCTCCTTGGTCCTCTCCCTTTGATGGTAGAATAATGTTCAGTTCCAAATACAAAACTGCACATGCTCTATTTTCTCTTTTTAACATCAGGCTTCTCAATCGGCATTTTGCTTTAAAATATGCACATTCGCTGTAGAAACAGTTGTAGAATATAGAATGATAGCAGGGGAAAGAGAAATGCTGTGTGCTTCACAAATGGACCACACATAGCCAGCAAAAGACTATCATATGACCATTAAGCTTGAAGTTCAAAGTTATCTAGAGCTGTGGTTCCCTACCTTGGGGCCCCAAATGTTCTTGGACTGCAGCTTCCAGAAGCCTTTGCTACTGGGAGCTGTGGTCGAAGAATATGTGAAGCCTCAAGGACAGGAGTCACTGATCTGGAAGTTGTCCTTACGTACCATCAAATTATCTCTGATTTATGTTTACTCTATGA
Source organism: Furcifer pardalis (assembly GCA_030440675.1). NCBI lineage: Eukaryota > Metazoa > Chordata > Lepidosauria > Squamata > Chamaeleonidae > Furcifer > Furcifer pardalis. The sequence continues at coordinate 28,747,314 of CP126897.1, forward strand.
ATGAGTAAGCTCTGACATGTCCAGTCCTCAATAGCCTTCCTCAGGTTTTGTAAACACAAGCCTACACATTTCAAATTTGGTCTTCTTTTTTTGCTGCTGCCTTCCATCTTTCCCAGCTTTATTGACTTTTCCAGAGAACCTGCTTTCTCATGATGTGCCCAAAATAGGACAATTATAATTTCAATCATTTTCGCCTCCAGAGACAGTAAAAGCTTGAGTTGCTCCAGGATCCACTTGTCTGTCTTTCTGGGAGTCCAGAGTATCCACAAAGTTTTCTTCAAGTCCCATATTTCAAATGATTTCCCCCACGTCCCAGTAGCTTTCTTTATTATATTGTGCCTATACAAGGTGATTGGGAATACATTAATGTGGATGATCTTGGTCTCCAGTGACAAGTTCTTAGACTTGATTATTTCTAATTCCTCCATTGCTATCCTACTGAGTCTCAGTCTTCTTCTGATTTCTTAGCTGCATGATATAGAACTGATGACTGAAAATAGGTACTGTATACAAAATCTTTCATTATCTCAGTTTCTTCATGATCAACTTTAAAACTGTACAGAGGTACCACTCGCCTAAACCTATTAGGTAAAGGTCGCCCTTGCTCTAAAGGCAGTTGTATCCAACTCTAGAGTTCAGTGCTCATCTCTGTTTATAGCCAAAGAGCCAGTGCTATCTGTGTTTGCAGACATTTCTGTGGACATATGACAGTCATGACTAGACACTGGAGTGCACAGAACACTGTTTACCTTCCCACCGAAGTGGTACCTATTTATCTACTTGCAGTTTCTTGCTTTTGAACTGCTAGGTTGGCAGAAGCTGGGACAGAGACGGGAGCTTAGTGCTTTGTGCAGTACTCGGGTCTTGAATTGCTGACCTGCTGACCTTCCAGTCGTCAAGTTCAGCGTCTTAACCACTAAGTCATCACAGTCCCTCAAACCTATTTAGCTCACGTTAACTAGAGTGTGGCTACAAATTGCAAGCTGAACAACATTTAACTCGGCTCTGCAACAGAATGTATGCTCTTCATGCAAAAAGTCACAAGTCTAATTTTCAGATCAAGGCAGCATGAATGTGAGAAATACTGAAGATCCTCTTAAACAATGATGGGCTATCAATTTTCAGCACTTCAAAGGCACCCATGTTGGCTGGGGATGGTCATGGCTGAAATCTAACATCATCTGAGGATCCACCCAATCATATGTTCCTGTGCCTTTAATTCCCTTAGCCTGTTATTACTTCTGCCCATTCTCAAACTTATGCACCGCACAGTGATGTCCTCCCAATTTTCTACAGAAAGCATGGCAAAATGCCACTACAAAGTATCATGCAATCATTGACCCTACCCTCCTTGTGCAGGAGTGGACTCTTTTGATTCTGCCCACTCTGGTGTTTTATGTTTATATAACCACAGGATCACTTGGTGACCCTAGTGGTTTGTTTTGGACTTTGGCATGGCTCTTTCTAACTGACCTTTTACAGCATAACTCTAGTTACCCAACTGGGTTGAGAGAGAGTTTCCAAAATCACTGGATAAACAGAAACATTAACTATATAGTGACAAGTTTGGGGAAATGATGTGTACATTTGTAACTGGGATGCCCACATGCAAAAAAGGAAACTGGGATAACTTATCAGTATCCAGAAACAGTGGCTTCTTTTGATGCTTATCTTGATTTCAAAATTCTTTTCTGTCCTCTTGTCCCAAATGCTTCTAGATTTGTCTATATTTACATTCCAACAAAACTAGCTATGCGTTCCCAACATGCATTGACCTACCCATGCAACAGAAGGAGGTGTGGAATATTGATGCAATGTAGTGAATTGTACCACTCTGTACTACAGAAAAGGTGACATTTTGGAATGCTACTTTTAGAACCTGGGAAAGATACTTATCTTTGTCCAGTGGTAGTCATGATGGCTTGCTGATTTTGGGAATTGGAAGTCTAGAAGAGATACTTTCCCAAGTTCTAGCTCTTTCATATGGGAAAGACAATGCCACTACTTGCAAGTAAAAGGAACTATTCTTGCCTTCACAGTCCCAGATGCGCTAGTTTTCTATTTGTACTGAAGTTGTTAGTTTTTGTTTTACAACAGGGAACATTTAAAAATGCAATCACCTGCCTGAAGTTTGATATATTCTGTTCTTTACCATCTCATCCTAGCATATAATTAGATCCAGCAGAAGCCATTCACAAGATCAAGGAATTCATTTTCTATCATTCTCAGCACAGCGGCTGGAGAAGCCAAGATTGTGACCAATACTCTTTCTTAAGACATTCTAGCAAACGCTTCCCAAAATAAATGTTTCTGCCATATATAGTCAACTTTTGTCCTGCTTTTCTTTGAAAAGAAAGCCCAACTAAATAATCACAGATCTGCAGCAAGACTACAGTAGTTTCTTTAAAGCTGCCCCACTTCTTTTATTATTGCAGGTCTTCAGGTTAGAGGTTTTGAATGCAAATTGTAAGCTATGCCTCCAGTTTCTCTCCCCATGGACTCTTGTGGGTAGATTTCCAAACTGGACACCTCCCTATGCTTCCTCCCAAGCCTGATTTTCATAAACACTTCAGTGGTATATTCAGTCATGAGGAAACTGTGGCCATCCAAATATTCTTAAACGATAACTCCTATAACCCAGAACCATCAGCCAAGCTGGTTGAGGCTGATGAATATAACCTTGCATAAAGAGCACCTTGCTTAAAGAGCAGAATTTTCTTTGAATGTTCGCTTCACTTAACAAATATAACCAACTAAAAACTCACTTAACAACTAAATCGGGGTTCACAATCCCCCCCCCCCTGAAGTCACAATTGGTCACTTACAATGGTGTTTCACTTAAAGAACAAACTCGCTTAAAGAGCAATCCCATGGAACGCATTATGCTCTTTAAGCGAGGTACCACTGTACTGGAACCTCACAACATCTGATGGGCCACAGATTTTCGCCATCCCTGCTATAGTGTCCAGTAATCCCATCATTCTTGGATGACCCACCTACAAAGTGCTCCACTACGTTCTGTTCATGAAAGCATTAAAGCAGGAAAAAAAAGCAACATATGGGTCTTTAAATGTCATATTCAAAGTCATAGCATCCTTCATCATAGGCTGTAGTGGTTAAGGCTAATGGCAGCTGAATCCCAACAACATCTGGAGGGACATACCCCCCCCTTCCACATTTAAGAAAAGGAAATATTGGCAACTGGGTAGGAAAAATATTTTAGATTATCTAACAAAGACACTGAAGTTTTGATAAAAGGTATTGGCACATGATAATTTGGTTAAGGACAGCAAGATTTCTGGTTTGAGAACTCATGTTCAGATTAATCATCCAGGGTCACCATATTTAAAGGCAAAGGGTCAAAAATATAGAAGGCCAACAGATTGGTGGAACCAGTCATCTAAGCAGATACATTAAAGAAATGTGAATACAGGCAGGAGTACTCACATTCTCAGGGCTGAATTTAGACAATATTGGACTCTAGATTTTACAGTCTGAGGGAGTTGTTAGTTCCATGTATGAATCACTTCCTTCAAAATATAGCAAGCCATCCCTCCTTAATTCCTTGTTTTCATTCTGTTGGGTGGAACCATGGACATCTTCTTCAGAGTCCTTTAATGATGGGAACACTGGTAATTGTACCCAGTCTTCCATCTAGTTTCCATCCTATGTAGGCAGAAGTTGGGTCCACCAAAGAGATCACATACACACTATACCCCCATATACTGCAGAGACACTGCAATTTTGGGTCTCCACACTCTCAAACTACTCTCTCAGAACATAAGATGCAACTACCACAGGAATGCAGTGACATTTTAACTTTTATTCTAGATACCTGAGGTCAGCCACGTTGCCTGGTATGCTGTAGTGGCGGAGACAGGCACCATACAGCATGAGGAGGTGGTACCACCACCACTACCTGAGGTCTCTCCCCCCCTTCCCTTTTTGTTGTTGTTCAGTTGCACAGTCGATTCTGACCCTCTGCGACCCCATGGACCACTGTCCTCCAGGCACTCCTGTCCTCCACCATCCCCTTCAACTCGCTCAGCCCTGCGCCCACTGTCTCCACAATACCATCTAGCCATCTCATCTTGGGCCGTCCCCTTTTTCTTTTGCCCTCGACCCTTCCAAGCATCAAGGCTCTCTCAAGTGAATCCTCTCTTCTCATTTGATGTCCAAAGTACTTTAGCTTCATCTTTATTATTTGACCTTCTAAGGAGCAGTCAGGGGTGATTTCTTCTAAGATTGACCTATTTGTTCTCCTCGCTGTCCAGGGGACTCTCAAAACTCTCCTCCAACACCACATCTCAAAGGCGTCTATTCTTCTGCGCTCAGCTTTCCTAACGGTCCAGCTCTCACAACCATACATTGCCACCGGGAATACCATTGCTTTGACTATGCGAATTTTTGTTTTCAATGTGATGTCTCTACTTTTCACTATGTTCCCCAGGTTTCTCATCGCTTCCCTTACCCTAATGATAATCCTAATGCTTTTTAATTGATTTTTCTCAATACCTCCTTCTGCCCATCCTTGACAGTTCTCCAGGCTTAAGTAGGATAGATGCCCATAAAGTACCAAACTCCAGGGACAAGATACAATGTTGGGAGTTTAAAACAAAATGATTCAGATTTTCCAGACTCTGAATTTAGTTATGGGTTGTGGCACAGAGATGAAAAGCAGAGAGTATGTGTTTCTATTTGTGTGTGTCTCTGCTTCTCCTTGGCTGACTACACCACATACTTTCCTACTCTTTCTCAACGGGGTCCGAGGCAGGCAACTTCTTTAGATGCTTCTCTCAACGTGGTGCCCTGTTTTCAGAAAACAAGACACCCCTTTCTGTGATAACCAGTGATGGGATGTAACAGGTTCTCACCAGTTCTCCAGAACCGGTAGTAACTTTTCTCAGTGTCCCGGAGAACCGGTAGCAGCCTTTTTTTTTTTTTTTGGGGGGGGGGGAAACCACCTTCGGGGCTTACCTTTTCACTGGTTCCCCCACTGTCCATGTGCTCCAAGCACTTGGTGTGCATGCACGCCTACAGCGCTTGGCGCGTATGCATGGCTTCCTTGCTGTCCTCCCAAGAAGGGAGGAGGAAGAGACGCTGCTAGCCTGAAGCACCATTGGTTTGTGTTGTGTGTGTGGGTGGGTGGGTTGAGGGGTGTGTGTGTGTGTCCTTATTTTTATTATTTTATTTTTATATTTTTGGCCCCACCCATGACATCATGATGTTAGCTCCACCCACACTGTGATGACATCATGGTGGGGTAGTAAAAGTTTTTGACATCCCACCACTGAAGCTATCACACCCCAAGTTGTGTCCCTCTTATAGACCCCCAACAGCTGGTCTTCATCCATGCACCCTCTCCTCTAGAGAAACACGCTCCTCTTCACCACGTCTTTGCATTCCCTCCCAAAGAAGCCCAGCACTTGGAAGGGCAACACCCGGGTCCATGTTTCTAAACCTCAGCTCCTTGCCTGGTTCTCCTTTACCAGATTGTGTTTGCCACCCAACACAGACACAACCTTCCCCCCCGCCCCCTTGTGTTTGTGGCTAGCTCGTATCCAAAAATCAGCCTGATCCTCTTTTAAACCCCAACCCACTCCGGTTCCCACCAGCACCTCACTTACCTTTCAAGGCGGAGGGAAACTGTGCAAGCCTTCCCGAACCGGAGTTGCCTAGAAAGGCAAGGCTGGGGGGGAAAGAGCCCCACGGCGCCTGGCTGAGACTACTGGGCTCCAGAGCTGACAACACAGCAAGGAGCTTTCGCAGCAGCACCGCCCTCTCGAGGAGCATCATCATTGGCAGACGCTGGCGCATGCTGGGCAATGTAGTTTCCCCAGGAGGGGCTGGGACTTCCAGGTTTCATCAAGGACAACTCAGCCGCGAAACAAATTGACGTCGCTGCGACTGAACCCATGCGCATAGTGCCAGGGATGCCTCAAACCCAGTGATGGGATGTAACAGGTTCTCACCAGTTCTCTAGAACCGGTAGTAACTTTTCCCAGTGTCCCGGAGAACCGGTTGCAGCTTTTGGGGGGAACCACCTTCGGGGCTTACCTTTTCACTGGTTCCCCCACTGCACATGCGTGCCAAGCACTTGGTGTGCATGCATGCATGCCTACAGTGCTTGGCACGTATGCACGGCCTCCTTGCTGTCCTCCCAAGCGGGGAGGAGGAAGAGAAGCTGCTAGCCTGAAGCTCCCTATAGCCTGCTCCCCTAGATATCCTAGAGAGCTGGTTAGGCAAAGACTTAGTACCTAACTTCTTTAACTGTTGAAAAGTGCCAAAATGAAGCCATCTTGTGGTGAGTTCATTCTGTAGTTCCTTCCATCTGACCTAGTATGAGAAAGATTAGCCAGAATAAGCTTTAAGCTCTGGTTTAAAAGCTCTGGCTGATTTGTGTTGTGGGTGGGTGTTTGGGTGTATTTTAATGTATTATTTATTTACGGGTTTGCGTTGTGCGTGGTTATTTTTATTTTATATTATTTTTAAATTTGTTTTCTTTGGCCCCGCCCACAACATCATGATGTCATGACATTGGCTCCGCCTATGATGTCATGATGTTAGCTCCACCCACACTGTGATGATGTCATGGTGGGGTAGTAAAATTTTTGACATCCCACCACTGCTCAAACCTACACACCAATTGAGAAAGTATATCATCTTGTTGGTACAAGCTCAGTGGTGGGCTCAAAAATATTACTACCACACTGTGGGCGTGGTCAAGGGGAAAGCCCTGCGTTGCACTGGATTAAGACTACTACTGTACTTTATACACAGAGCACATAATGCGCAATGCAGGGATGGAGGAATCACAATTTGGGATCAAAATTGCTGGGAGAAACATCAACAATTTGAGATATGCAGATGATACCACCCTCATGGCAGAAAGTGAGGAGGACCTAAAGAAGCTCCTGATTAGGTTGAAAGAAGAAAGTGAAAAAGCTGGCTTGAGACTCAATATCAAGAAAACCAAGATCATGGCGACAGGCCCTATCAGTCCCTGGAAAATAGATGGGGAAGAAGTAGAAGCCGTGACAGATTTTACTTTCTTGGGATCAAAACTCACTGCAGATGGGGATTGCAGCCATGAAATAAAAAGGCGATTGATTCTTGGGAGGCAAGCGATGAGAAACCTGGGGAGCATAGTGAAAAGTAGAGACATCACATTGCAAACAAAGATTTGCATAGTCAAAGCAATGGTATTCCCTGTGGCAATGTATGGTTGTGAGAGCTGGACCATTAGGAAAGCTGAGCGCAGAAAAATAGACGCCTTTGAGATGTGGTGTTGGAGAAGGGTTTTGACAGTCCCCTGGACAACGAGGAGAACAAATAGGTCGATCTTGGAAGAAATCAAGCCTGACTGCTCCTTAGAAGGTCAAATAGTAAAGATGAAGCTAAAGTACTTTGGACATCAAATGAGAAGAGAGGATTCACTCGAGAAAGCCTTGATGCTTGGAAGGGTTGAGGGCAAAAGAAGAAGGGGACGGCCCAAGATGAGATGGCTAGATGGTATTGTAGAGATAATGGGCAAAGAGCTGGGCGAGTTGAGGGGGATGGTGGAGGACAGGAGTGCCTGGAGGACAGTGGTCCATGGGGTCGCAGAGGGTCGGAATCGACTGTGCGACTGAACAACAACAAATCATCTTGTTGGTACAAGCTCAGTGGTGGGCTCAAAAAAAATTACTACCACACTGTGGGCGTGGTATGGTGGGCGTGGTCAAGGGAAAAGCCCTGCTTTGCACCGGATTAAGACTACTGTACTGTACTTTATTTCAGAACTTGGATGGGTGGGGCAAGCTGGAATTTCTGCTACCGGTTCTAGTGAACTGGTGTAAACCTGCTGATACCCACCACTGGTAGGGCTCTATTCCACCTAAAAAAGAAAGAAGTAGCAGTGCATAAAATAAAATAAGGAAAAGGAGTAAGAGAAGGCTGCATTTTATCACCCTGCTTATTCAACTTATACACAGAGCACATAATGCACAATGCAGGGATGGAGGAATCACAGGCTGGGATCAAAATTGTTGGGAGAAACATCAACAATTTGAGATACGCAGATGATACCACCCTAATGGCAGAAAGTGAGGAAGACCTAAAGAAGCTCCTGATTAGGTTGAAAGAAGAGAGTGCAAAAGCTTTCTTGAGACTCAACATCAAGATAATGGCAACAGGCCCTATCAGTCCCTGGAAAATAGATGGGGAAGAAGTAGAAGCAGTAACAGATTTTACTTTCTTAGGATCCAAGATCACTGCAGATGGTGATTGCAGCCATGAAATAAAAAGGCGACTGATTCTTGGGAGACAAGCCGTGAGAAACCTGGGGAACATAGTTAAAAGTAGAGACATCACCTTGCAAACTAAAATTTGCATAGTCAAGGCAATGGTATTCCCGGTGGTAATGTATGGTTGTGATAGCTGGACCTTAAGGAAAGCTAAGCACAGAAGAATAGACGCCTTTGAGATGTGGTGTTGTAGGAGAGCTCTGAGAGAACCCTGGTCAGTGAGGAGAACAAATAGGTCGATCTTAGAAGAAATCAACCCTGACTGCTCCTTAGAAGGTCAAATAGTAAAGATGAAGCTAAAGTACTTTGGACATCAAATGAGAAGAGAGGATTCACTTGAGAAAGCCTTGATGCTGGGAAAGGTGGGAGCAAAAGAAGAAGGGGGTGGCAGAAGATAAAATAGGTAGATGGTTTTGTAGATGCAATGGACACAGAGCTGGGTGGGTTGAGTAGGATGATGGATGGCAGAGATGCCTGGAGGGCAATGGTCCATGGGGTCACAAAGGGTCGGAATCAACTGTGCGACTGACAACAAACAACAACAAAATCAGTGCATGACGAGACCTAAGCAAGGGAATGACCCTCAACATCCTCTGAATGGATATGTGCCTCAAGACACCTGGATCAGATCCAGGAAGAGCTTTATGGCAAGAACAAACATTCTTTAGGGTAAGCAAGAACAAAATCGAATTAGAAGATGGAGCTCACTGGACAAGGAATAACTTTAAAGGAGGAGATAGCTGAGGAACTCAACCTCCCCTATTTCATTTGGAGGACCTCAAATAGGCTGAGGGTTAGAGTCCCTAAATGCAAGACCAACTTGCTCAAGTGGGGGCTGCTGACGAACAATAACACGCTGTGTGAATGTGGAGAGATATAGAATCCCTCTCATTTGCTGGTCTGCCAATTACTACTACGGTATATTTCCACACCCTGAAAAGGCTTGCTGACCCCCCCACCCCAGAAGACCAAACAACTGTGAAAGGCATAAGAGATATATCACAAAACAAAATAAACAAAATAATAAAAAAACTGTAGCACTTTAAAGACTAACTGCTATATTTTTATTGTTAGTTTTCGTGGATCAAGTCTACTTCATCAGACAAAGAGTGAAACTTACAGGCATGTTCTTTATACTGTATACCAAATTCAGGGGCTCAAAGGGAGAAGGGGTGTGGTCAAGCAAGATGACAGACAAGCAAGCGCAATAATGCAGTTTCACACAGCCAGATAAACACTAAATGACTCCCTTTCAATTTCAAGGTTGCTGAGAAAGCCCATTATGGTCTCTGATCAACTTGTGACCTGCATGTCGGGGGGCGGGGGGCGGGGGGGCGGGCAAACACCTGTACCTGGTTTCTTTCTGTTTTACTAAAGAGAATTGGCAGGAAAGATGTAATATAAAATCATATAGCAATATATGTATCAAATTTGATAATGTCCCAGAAACCCTTCACTAATATTTAGCCCCCTGTGATGGGTATCTAACAGATGGATGTATTTGATTTCTGTTGTCTCCCTTTCAATCCTAGTTCAGTAATTTCTCTGTTCCAGAATTGCAACTTTCAGGTCTTGGATAGAGTGTCCAGTTAGACTGAAGTGGTTTGAGACAGGTTTCTCCATGTTGCCATCCCTCATTTGTGTCCATTAATTCTTTTGGGTAAAGATTGTCCTGTTTGTCCTACATAAAGCACGGATGGACATTTTTGGCAAGAGATGGCATAAATCACATTGACAGAAGCACAAGTAAAACTGCCTTTAATGTGTTTTTTATTTTATTTTATTTTGTTTGTTTTGTTTTGTTTTGTTTTCTGATATGCCTGAACCACAGACTAACATGGCTACTATTCCAAAAAATTCAGGCATAAGAGAGGCAGGGTTTCTTCAGGTCATCAGATATCCCTGTTGTATTACTTCCACTGTATTTCAAGGCATCTCTGAATGTCCTTCCTAAGTAACAGGCTGAACGTGAAGAATTCTGCTGAATTCTAGTTTATAAGGACCCAGACATTCCTCAGCCGCCATGCCTCTCTGAAGTTCTTGTCGGCTCTTGCCCTTGAGGCTTCGTTGAACAAATCTTTCCTTTTAGCCACTTCTCATTCCTGAAGAGAATGTAATAGCAGCTAAGGATTTCTTTACAGTTCTTCCCATTGGGTGAACACTGGCTTTCAGTCAGTGGAATTCATGTTATGAGAATACCAAGCCTGTGCTTCAACAGGATCAGCGGAGGCTTCCCAGTGTATTCCTAGGAAAGAGAAGAGCAATGCTCCCCACAGCCTGGTTATCATCCCAAGTGCTTTCTGCCATTTTGTTCTCTTTCTCATACTAAGCACAATTTCTTTCTTCCCTCAAATCTTTCCAGATAGTGCCTGTTGGCCTGTGGTGGTGAACCTGTATGTGCAGTAAACCCATTTGTGTGGATTCACAGACACTTGGTCTTCTGGGAATTGAAGTCCAAGAACACTTGGACTGCCAAGGTTCGCCATCACTGCTATAGGCCATCAGTGAAAGCAAGAATGGTTAATATAAGATCCTCCAGATGTTAACTGGATTAAAATAAATAATATAACCAGCAGTGGAGTGGTGATGTGGACATTTGCGCTTCTGAGCCTACTTCTCTATATCAACACAACTAAGGGGCTGTAGTGGCTCAGTGGTTAAGAAGCTTGCCTTGTTAGCTGAAAAGCTGGCAAGTAGGCAGTTTGAAACCTGGGTACTGCATGATGAATCTTTGTTCCAGCTCTTGGGGACAAGAAAAGAGCCTCATTTGGGCATTCCCTGAGCTGAGTTTCTTCCACAAAAATCCTTTCGACCCAGAATAATTTCTGACACGAAATTACTACTATTGCTATTGCTATTACTGTTATACAACTCATATTGTGAGATGTTGGACTCTAGAATTAATGCAGATGAAAAGCACACAAAAATATACAAAACAACAAGCACAGCTTTTTTACATGAAGAGCTAAAAAGATATGTAGTCGTGGGAAATGCATGAGCTCAATTGGGATAAATATACAGTATATGTTGGGCACAGTGAATTAGTAAACATAATGCAATAATAAATATAATCAAAAATATGTTTGGGTAACGTGGGAAGGAGGTGTGTTTGTGATTGCATGCTTTTGTACCACCCAGAAGCTTTTAATTACAGCTCTTTGACGCTGATTGATGCCTATGCAACAATTGATCCTTCCTGTCATGCAAGACTTAAACAACTAAATATCCTTTAATACCTGCAGAATGAAATACAGTGGTACCTCAGACGATTTTAATCATATGTTTAATCCGTTCCATGAGGTTCATTGTTGTACGGAAAAATTTCTATACAGTACATGCATCATGTTGCAATTTCCCCTATGGGATGCATTGTACAACAATTTTTTTTGCTAAGTGGTTTTTGCCATTGGCAAATTGTTGTATGCTTCCCCCCCACAAAACCTAATTGTTATGCAATTTCGTTGTTATACGGGGTGATTGTTGTATGAGGTTCCACTGTACAACCAATTGCTGTGCCCAGTCAGAAGCTCTGTAAAGCTGACTTATGTTGCCCACAATCATGCTGACTTTTGAAGATGTTGAAAACACTGTGTTGTTTTATTTACCTGTGCCCAATGTCCAAAACCAGTAGTTGTTATGCATAGCCAGATGTTTTTGAGTGGATACCCCCCTGCTTGTTCAGTAATACAGTATTCAATATTTTAGCAACAGGACAAGGAACAGAACTTATGGAAAGGCATGGCCTCTCAATGTGTCTAGTCCTCTCATGTATTACCATCAGAGGGACTCATCTCTCACCCCTCGTTTTTTTTTTCTTTTGCTATAAGAGGTAGTAAGAGAGATCTTGTAATTGTAACTTGTTGGTAGGAACAGCGTCAGCTTATGGAATGAGCAGGGGCTTCAGTCACCCACTTGAATTTTGGGAACGTTCACCTGAAAATTGGGCCGTGGTGGCGACTATGAGTTGCCACTTCTGGCATGGATGACATTAACTTCCTTAAATAGTAATTACATCACTTACCTGTGCTACTGAACCATGCAGACCATTAGACCATAGTGAAATATTCTAATGGTTAAATAAAAGTGGCCCTGTTTTACAATCCAGCACAGTTGTCTGTCTCGTTATTTGGGGGCTCAGGGGGCAATGGACTGGCAGCTGCAGCCTGCTTCAACATCTAGAAAAGGACAACATCCTCCAGTACTCTTGTGGCAACAGGTTAAATTAGGTGGTGTGAAGAAGGCTATGAGCCACACTCAGCTCTGCCCTCCAATAGAAGGGAGGAGGCCAGGATCAAGAGTAATGGCTGAGAGGACTGGCAATCATTGTGGATGGATGGTAGGGGAGAAAGCTGAGTAAGGAATGAGAGCCACTGTGAGTATTCATTCACATACAAACTTATACACATAGGAAGGAAAGCAGGCAGATATTTGCATAGCCATACAACAGGAGGTTAAAGGACTACAGTGGGTTTGTAGTTAAGAAGGTTCGCAGTTTGAGACCCGAGTACTGCATGGCAGAGAGAACTACTGTCTCTGTCCCAGCTCCAGCTAACCTAGCAGTTTGAAAGCAAGAAATTGCAAGTAAATAAATAGATACCGCTTCAGTGGGAAGGTAACAGCATTTTGTGCGCTCTGGTATATCGTCATGCCTGCCACATGAGCACAGAAATGTCTGCAGATGCAGACGGCACCGGCTCTTGAGCTGTAAACGGAGATGAGCACTATATCCTAGAGTGGGATATGACTGGCTTTTGAGCAGGGGTGACCTTTACCTTACAACAGGTGAGATGTTTTGTTCAAAGTCCTAACTCTGTGATCCTAGTAAGGAATTAGTCAGGAAGGAGTTGGTTAGACATAGTCTGAACCTACAGAAATGCAGCAATACCTACACCCTAATGTAGTAGTGGTGAACCTATGGCACATGTGTCAGAGGTGGCACTCTGAACTCTCTCTGTGGGCACCCACAGTCATCCCAGCACAGTTTGCCCTGCCCTTCTGCCCAGCAGCTCAATGGGAGCCAGTGGCGTCGCGTAGGGTAGGGTAGGGGGGCAGCTGGCCCCGGTCGCAACCCCCAAGGGAGTGGCAAAATGTTTTCTTGGGGGTTGGTGAGATGATGCAATGGTGCAATATTCAAAAGCATTATCTTGGGGAATTTTCAAGAAAATTGAAAACTGTTGGCCCAATTGTAAGTACAACCATCACATTAAATATTAGGTTAGAAATACAGTATATGCTGGCGTATAAGACTACTTCCCCCCCCGAAAAACATGCCTCCAAGTCGGGGGGTCGTCTTATACACCGGGTGCACTTCAGTTGGGATAGACATAGCTGCCCATAGTGGCCTCCCGATGCTTGCCCGGTCGGTGTCCATAGTGGCCTCCCGATGCCCGCCTGGTGCCCATAGTGGCCTCCTGATCCCCACCCACCTCATTCTACATATCATCGAGTATCGCGCGGTATCCAGCGTGGCTGCGGCGAGCATCAGCAGCGAGACAGGGGTGCCAGCCTTTTGACTGGCCCGTTCTGCTCGGCGGGAAGCAGCGGTGCTCCGCCCTAGTTTTATTTGGTGTGTGGAAAGTGTGTGGAAGAGGGGGTAGTCTTATACGGCGAGTATATAACAAACTATATTTTGAGTGGAAATGTTTGGGGGTCGTTTTATACGCCCAGTCGTCTTATACACCAGCATATACGGTATATTCATTAAAAGCATTATACATGTACAGTCATACCTTGCATAATGAATTTAATTCATTCTGCAAGGTTGCTTGCTATGTGAAAAATTCGCTATGCGAGTCTGACTCGCATAACGAATTTTTCACTACGCGAGTCAGACTTTTCCTTATGGAAAAACTTGCATAACGAGCGTTTCTATGGGGAAAACTCGCATAACGGAAAAAAAAATCGCTATGCGAGTTTTCCCCATAGAAATGCTCGTTATGCGAGTTTTTCCATAGGGAAAAGTCTGACTCGCATAGCGAAAAATTTGTTATGCAAGTCAGACTGCTTAGCGAAAAACTTGCTCGTTATGCGAGTTTTTCGCTAAGCGAAACACTCGTTATGTGAGGTTTGACTGTATTTTCTTTACCACATTGCAAATGCCTTTTGAGATTGTAGATTACTTGGCTACAATAAAAGGGGGTCATGAAAGGAACTGCAGAATGAGTTCACCAAAAGGTGCCTTCAGTTTGGAAGTTTCATGTCTGGCCTTGACATGGAAGAAGAAGAAGAGTTGACTCAAACAAAGTTCGGAAACACTTCCTCAGAATTCCTAAGAGTCCTCTCTGAGGCCAGAAAAGCAAACATTTAAGCACAACTGTGAAATCTTTTGAGAGAAGCAGGATTTTAATACACAACTTATTTTTATTTGTTTTATTCATGCGCCACTTGTATACCCGCTTTCCTTCAAGGAGCGCAAAGGCAGGCACTGTCCTGTTCTGCATTTTTATTTCACCCCAATCCTATGAAAGGTAAATATAAACTTCGCCCTTGTTTGAAAGCCATTTGTATCCAGCTCTAGGGTGTGATGCTCCTCTCCGTTTACAGCCAAAGAGCCAGAACAATGTTTGCAGACATTTCTGTGGCAATGTGGCAGGCATCACTAGACAAAGTACAGTTACCTTCTCACTGAAGCACCACCTAGTTATCTACTTGCAATTTCTTGCTTTCAAACTGCTAAGTTGGCAGGAGCTGGGACAGAGATGGGAGCTCACTCACTGCAGGTCCAATTGCATGAAGTAGGTCAAGTCAAAAGATAGTGAGGATAGTCAGCGAGCTTTTTGTTATCCCAGCCACTGCACCACAGTCTGATTCTGTCAGTGTTTATTTGGAAGTCTGCCCCACTGAGGGTAATGGATTTAAATGCCAAGTATGTGTGCTAGAATTACTATGGAGCAATATGGCAAGCATCAACTACTATGGGCAGCTGGCAAACTACACCCAGTATCCAGTACCCTTTATTAACCGATTAGTCATCTGACCACATCATGTTAAAATGTAATAAAATACGATTACAAAAACAGAATAAAAACAGATTAAAAGTAGAATGATACAATCACAATAAAACGAGACATAAAATTTACTCAATACAATTCATCATCTTTGCATGCAAACTACATAGGTGTCCTTCCTCATTGGGTCAGTACATCCAGTAGCTCAACCTTGTTACACTGCAACATTTTGTGTGAATTTACTACCCTTGTTGAAGTTCAGAGTAGAAGAAAGCTACCCATGAACTTTTTGGGATTTGCAAACCAGATTGCAAGTACTGTAGTGCCCTTCCAGAGGCTAGTGATGTTTTCCTTAAGCATTCCTGTCTTTCAGTCAAAAATATAGGTTAAAATGCAAGTCTGGCCAGGTTATTCTGCTATGGTAATAAAGTAGACCATATTGTCAGCAACTCAGTGCTGAGTGTCAAGTGATGGTTAATTAGCCTGACAACCTTGAGGACTAGTGGCCTTGGCGAAGTCCACAGGGAAGGGTGATGGTCCCTAAATGGATTAAATCCCACTTGAATCCATCTTGATGGAGGGCACCAGCTTCATCAATATTGGACTGGGGCTGGGGAGGACTTTGCGTGCCAAAAGGGCTCAGGACCAGAAAGTGACTCGCAGAGTTGGATCAGTGGTACGGGTGTCACATTGCGATGCAGAAGGCAGATGAAAGGTCAAGGCATTATAATCGCAGGACAGTCTTCATGGCTGATCATCATGAAGATTGTCAATATTTGGAATGGGAAACGACACAAGAAGAAGAAGAAGAAGAAGAAGAAGAAGAAGAAGAAGAAGAAGAAGAAGAAGGACTACAGTGGCTCAAGTGGCTAAGACACTGACTGGAAGGTGGGAGCAGTGGTGTGCTGGCCCACAGGGATACAGGGACTCATTCCGGTGCACCCCAGTGACTGGTGCTCCCCCGGAGGCAGTCAGAAGTAATGGGAATGTATGGGATTTCTCTCCCACCCTCCCAATTGGTGCCGCCATCACTTCCTGTCCACCGCCCTCCCAAGGTGCCCAGCATACCCCTGGGCGGGAGGTCAGCAGTTCAATTCCTGAGTACTGGAGGACGGAATGAACTCCCATCTTTGTCCCAGTTCCTGCCAACCTAGCAGTTTGAAAGCAAGAAATAGCAAGTAGATAAATAGGGACCACTTTGGTGGGAAGGTAAACAGCATTCTGTGATCACGGAAACGTCTGCAGAAGCAGACAGCACTGGCTCTTTGGCTTTGAAACAGAGATGAGCACTGAACCCTAGAGTCTGATACGACTGGCTTTCGAGCAAGGGAAACTTTTACCTTAACCTATAGCCACACACATTTTTGACTCTTTGAATTGCAAAGCTGGAAGGACCCCTATATAGTACAACCCCTGACAAGGCGGCACTGTGTGGAATTGAACTTCCAACCTCTGGCTTGACAGCTAGATGCCAAAACCATTGAGCCATGCTACGTGTTTAGGCTAGTATGTATGTGTTGATGGGGACATGACACGTGCAGCTGCTGTTCCTCTGGCATGTCTCCTCTAGACTTGGAGCTACATATGTCCATCTTTGCCAGTACATCTTCCCAGCTGGCAATATTGGTGGGAAAACGCAGCAAACCTTCCTGGCCCAGGATTAAGGGGCCTCTAGTTGCCCAGGAAAGTAATCCACAATATTGTTCCTATTTTTAGCCAATAGATGGCATTATATCCTACCTGTTTTTATAGCAGAGTTGAAGCTGCTATGAAATGCTGCTTGATTACCAAGCACTGGGGTTACGTCATTTTATCCCAGTGCAGAAAGGGGTCCGTCATGTAGAGATTTCCTTGCAGCTGCATTGGCAGCATTAGAAGCAAAGAACTGCCAGGCTGCTGTATGTCTCTTCTCTGAAATTCTGAAGATCTCCAGCTGGAAGCCCACTAGAGACAGCCAAGAAAAAAAATGCATACACCCGCATCTTTAGCTGCCACATTGCCTTTCCTATGGAGCCATCTTTCATTTTATCTATTTGTCAATTTGGGATATTTTACACCATAGTACCTGTAACAGCAGCGATCTGATCAGACTACGAAAGGATAGGAGGGCCAGGCTTGGTCAGGATTTGAATAGAAGACCCTCCCCAAAAATGCCAATGATCTCCAGTACAGAAAAGACAAAATTCCACTTACAGTCCAGGATAATGAATACCAGTTGGTGTTGACAGTTCTGGCCAAGGTGGACCGATGGTCTCATGTCTTTTTAAGACAGCTTTTTAGAATTGTATTTTGTTGCTGAAAGCAAAGAACAAAATGATGGGCTACCTATACGCTAGAATGATCAATCAATCATATCTCTATGGCGATCTAAGACCAGCATAGTACAGCAGAAACAGAAGTTGAGAAGAGGGTATATTCTATTCCCTAGAATAAAAATTGCTAGAGTGACAGCTGAATTTGCTTCAGCACTGCTAAACACAGCAACCAAGCTTAGGGTTCCAGGCAGTGCCGGTAATATACATGCTCAGTGAGCTGCAGTTTAGGGCTTGGTGGCATAGGTGAATTTAGGCTTGCAGGACCAAAGCAAGAATTATGCATTATCTGCCAGACTGCCACCCTGCTTGGGTTCCCCTGTTCCCTTCAAGCTCAGTTGAAACTCTACAAGTTGCTGAGAGAGAAATATTGTTGCAAATTAGGCCTAATGTAACGCAAAGCATTTCAGGATGTTTTGGTCTTGAATGAGAGATTAAGAGCCATTAGCTATGGCTGTGGATCAGCCTACTAAAGGTAAAGGTCTCCCAGTCATGTCTGACTCTAGGGTGCGGTGCTCATTTTCGTTTATAGCCAAAGAGCCAGTGCTGTCTGTGTCTGCAGACGTTTCCGTGGTCATGTGGCAGGCATGACTAGATGTCAAAGTGCACAGAATGCTGTTAACTTTCCCATCAAAATGGTACCTATGGTATTTATCTACCTGCAATTTCTTGCTTTTGAACTGCTAGGTTGGTAGGAGCTAGGAGCTGACTCCATCGTGCAGCACTCGGGTCTCAAACTGCTGACCTTCTAGTTGTCACTTTCAGCATCTTAACCACTAAGCCACTGCAGTTCCTATGGCTCAGCCTACCTGCCTGCATTTTTTGACTGCCCTTATAAAAGGGTAGCCATGAGGACTATTATGAGAAGCACCTCATGCTTCTAGACTAACCACCACATTGAGTTTCAGATTATGTGGAGCTTCCAGAATACTAAAACATTTACTACAACAACAACAAAATACAAATTATCTTTTAATATTTGTTGAGAATGCTATATACACTTGACACAGCTTCATCTGCACCCCCAAACAACCAGCCCCCACAGTCCACCCTAGAACTTTGGAAGGCAAGCAAGGAGCTACCCGATAACTAAGCAGAAACACATGATTATCTACTGCCTGTCCACGAACAACCATGGCCTGTGTGGAAAGCTTTTTAAACAGACTGTGTGCCAGGGTAGGAAGATCAAGGGCTAATCTGAGAAAGGGGGGTTTTCCTGTGTGAATGCGGAGAAGAGCAAACAATTGCCCATATGGTACAATGCACACAATGCCCCTCAACTTGCACTGATGAGGACCTTATGTTGGCAAGGGGAAATGCTATTAATCTACACCCTTGTATCCCTGATTATCATGGGTGTGACAACTAAACAGTAAAGAATGCTGGTGGGGGTGAGGAATGACATGTTTGAAATATAGTACGGTACTAGAATAATGCTTTGTGCATACCCTGGACTGCCAGAAAGATGATCAAGTGGCTTCTAAAGCAAATCAAGCCTGAACTTTATCTGGAGACAACAATGAGGAAATGGAGGTTTGTTCTACTTAGGGCACATTATGAGAAGACAAAATTATCTGGAAAATCAATAATGCTGGGAAAATGTCAAATTGAGAAGGGAACAAGGAAGACCAAATGTAAAATGAATCAAGGAAACCATAAACTTGAATTTTCATGAGCTGAACAGGGCTCTTGAGGACTGGACACTTCATATATCTTTCAGCTGTAGGGTCTCCAATCCATTAGTCATGGTCGACTTGATAGCACAAAGCAGAGCCTGCAACACTATGTGCTATTATAAGTACACATTTGATTGGCAGAATAAATTAGAACTATTTCTTGGATGTCTCAGATGAGAGATCTTTCCTTGTCATCTTGCATATTCCAACCTTTAAATCACAATCTGGCCAGTTGACATTTGACTACAATTATCACCAACCCTAGCTGACAAAGGCAACCTAGCTGACATTTTCCAGATGTGTTGTACTCAAACGCCACAATTCCTATCACTGTATTGCAATATGACTGAAAAGCAACTAAGCTTAATGGGAGATGAGCAGACTGAGGCTCATATTGCCACATTTGGACTCTTGGAAGTCAGCTTCTCTTGTTATTGTCATGCAATTACTCAGATCACTGTTCATCATAATTGTTTCCTGACACTTGGGTTGAGAATAATTAGTTACACTGTAATAGAGGGGGGAAATGAAACCCTATTGGATTGAGAATGAGAAGTCTGCAATGGGGGCTCGTCATCTTATATGCAGGATTTCAAAGGGTGAATATGTGATAGAAGAGAAAAGGCAAGTTTCTTTCTAATATTGAAAGTAGAAAGTCTCTGTCTGGAAGCAGAAGACTGGAGAAGAGAGGAAAGAAAATGGCCACGGTGGATCTGGAATATAGGACATACAAATCTATAGTAAACTCATTTCTATCAAAATACACAAAAATAATACTTAAGATGCTTTGGGACTTGGTTTTGCTACCCCTAGGTACTCTTTGCAAAGTATTCATAATGTGCTTTCTCTGCTACTCTTTGGAATTATTAATATCTTCAATTTTCTGGAAACGATTCATATCAGTGGAAAGGAAACTTAGTAATCACCCTCTCTTCTTCTTCTTCCATGTCTAGGCCAGATGTGAAACTGACAAAATGAAGCCCCTTTTTGGTGGATTCATTCTGCATTTGCTTTCCCCTGACCTAGTGTGAGAATGATTAGCCGGCAACACAAGGTTGCCCTTACCAAGGTACACTGGGTTGTGGTTCAAAAATACAACAGTCTTTGAGGAGGCTCTTTCGGTGTACCCCATCATCCTCCCAACCACCTTCTATGGTGGATCTTCCTTCCTCTTTCTTTTTCTTCCTTCCTTCTTTCCTCCTCTCCTTTTCCTTCCTTCTTCTATTCTTCTTTTCCTTCCTTCATTTCCTTCGCTCCTTTTTTCCTTCTTCTTGTTTCTTTTCCTTCCTTCTTCTATTCTTCTTTCTTTCCTTCCTTCCTTCATTTCCTTCTATCCTTCTTTTCCTTCTTGTTTCTTTTCCTTCCTTCTTCTATTTTTCTTTCTTTCCTTCCTTCATTTCCTTCTCTCCTTCTTTTCCTTCTTCTTGTTTCTTTTCCTTCCTTCTTTTCCTTCTCTCCTTTTCCTTCCTTCTTCTATTCTTCTTTCTTTCCTTCCTTCTTTTCCTTCTCTCAGCTGTAGGGTCTCCATTAGCCAGCAACACGATGTGCTATTACAAGTACACATTTGACTGGCAGAATAAATTAGAACTATTTCTTGGACGTCTCAGATGAGAGGTCTTTCCTTGTCATCTTACAAAATACCACGTCCCTTCCTTCTTTCTTTTCCCTCCTTCTTCCTTCTAACGTTCTTCCTTCTCCCTCCTTCCCTTTGGCTCTCTAATCTTTTTGGAGCAGAGAGGGCAAATCTTGCCCGACTGCGGTGGGCAAACGAGAGGACGGTGGTGGCTGGAGAGCAGTGGTGGGATGTCAAAAATTTTACTACCCCACCGTGATGTCATCACAGTGTGGGAGGAGCTAACATCATGATGTCATGTCATGGGTGGGGCCAAAGAAAAAAAATAGAAAATAACAAAAATAGGACGCTTCAGGCTATAGGGAGCTTCAGGCTAGCAGCTTCTCTTCCTCCTCCCTGTTTGGGAGGACAGCAAGGAGGCCGTGCATATGTGCCAAGCACTAGGCGTGCATGCACACCAAGCGCTTGGCATGCATGCGCAGAGAAAAGGTAAGCCCCGAAAGGTGGTTCCCCCCCAAAGCTACTACAGGTTCTCTGGGACACTGGGCAAAATTACTACCAGTTCTGGAGAACTGGTGAGAACATGTTACATCCCATCGCTGCTGGAGAGGAAATGCTGCGGTGAGAAGAAGGGAGCGCGCAAAACCCGCAGCCGCAGATCTTCCTCTCGGAGATCTGACACCACTGATGCTCTTTTGCTATGCCAAAGGAGGAGGAGGGGAAGGAGAAGGCAGGGTTTCTCGACGAGTTTTATCGCTCGGGCGATGTTAAACCCACAAAACACACACACACACAGAGCCACACAGTCTATTTTTATCTGCTCTGCTGCCTGAACGAGCAGAATCCCTTCCCGGCGCTGACATCCAATTTAGCAGGATCCCTGCTGGCTCAGCACGTGAAGGGGGAAGCCGAGCGCCAGAGCTATTTTCAAAAGGCCATAAATATTCATCTCCTTTGGGCAGCCAGGACTTTTTCTGTCTAGAAAAGCAGGCGGCGGTGACGAGGGAGACGGGGAGGATTACTCAGGGTGTAGCTCTCTCCTCGTTACATCCTTCAAGAGGCAGTTCATGCTCCTCCGCGGTCCAGCTCTTTCGAGGAAGACACCCTCCTCTAAGCCATGCGTCTCATTCATTCGTTCGCGCATCGCCATCTCTTCGCTTCGAGCGTCTGCCTCGTGTCTGTCGCTCTGTTGCAGCATTTTGGGTTGTGTGTGTGTGTGTGTGTGTGTGTGTGTGTGGGGGGGGGTTTGGCAGGGACCGTGATTTTTTAAAAAAATAAAACACAACGCTCTGTCTCTAAAAGGAACCACATGTATGATTTACAGAACACACAGAAAGAATTTAAAAATGAAATAAAAAAGGGTTTTTTTAATTAAAAAAAAAATCAGATTTTAGAGAAACGTGGGAAGAATGTCTTCATTAGGTTTTAGTCAAGGGTGCGGTGGCTCAGCGATTAAGAAGCTCGCCTTGTTAACCTGGAAGGGCCCGGCAAGTCGGCAGTTCGAGACCCGGGTAGTGCACAACGGTTTGAGCGCCCGTCTCTGCTCCAGCTCCTGCCAACCTAGCAGTTCCAAAGCGAGAAATTGCAAGTAGATAAACAGGGGCCACTGCGGTGGGAGAAGGATCTTGGGGACATGAAAGCAGTGGTGGGATGTCAAACATTTTTACTACCCCCACCGTGATGTCATCACAGCGTGGGTGGAGCTAACATCATGACATCATGACGTTGTGGGTGGGACCAAAGAAATAAAATAAAAATAAGCACACACACACCCCTCAACCCACCCACAACACAAACCTGTAAATAAATAAATAGAAAATACGTTAAAATACACCCACCCACCCACTCCAAACACAAATCAAACAGAGCTTATAAACCAGAGCTTAAAGCTTATTCTGGCTAATCTTTCTCACACTAGGTCAGACGGAAGGAACTACAGAATGAACTCACCACAAGATGGTTTCATTTTGGCACTTTTCAACTTTGCAACAGTTAAAGAAGTTAGGTACTAAGTCTTTGCCTAACCAGTTTTAACATGAAATATAAGGATAATCAATGTACCTGAATGTGGATAAGTGAAAAGGTAAGCCCCGAATGTGGTTCCCCCCAAAAGCTGCTACCAGTTCTCCCGGTTCTGGCGAACTGGTGAGAACCTGTAACATCCCATCACTGCATGAAAGGGAGCCTCATTCGGGCGTCTCCTAAGCGGAGAGTCTCCAGCAAAAATCCTTTCAACCCAGAATAATTTCTGACACGAATTATTATTATTATTATTATTATTATTATTATTATTATTATTATTATTATTATTATTATTATTATTATTATTATTATTATTATTATTATTATTATTATTATTATTATAGTAAAGGGGCAAAAGGAGTAAAACCAGGGCAAGAATATGCATCATTCTGGAAAGAGAGGGTAAATTACAAGTTAAAGAAGTTTGAACAATGTATATAAACTTATACTGTATATTGTCCCGCAAGGTTATGGGTGCGGTGCACATATTCGTATATACCGTAATGTGTTAAGATTGTATTTTATTAAGACTTTGTGTTTATGGTTTTTGTCTTTTCCTGTCCTTTTCTTTTTCGTTTCTGCATTATTAATAAATGAAATAAGAAATGAAATGCCACTCACGCTTAACTGGGGTGGGTGGGAGAATGACAACACTGCTTCAGCTACAACTGCCTCTGGAATACCTCGCACTGAATTCAGCAGCCTATTCTGAGAAAGAACGATTCTACTGCTGCTGTGTGTGAGAGAGGCGCGCTCCTTAGTCCATAAGCAGCGTGCATTGCATTTCAATTCAGGATGTAAGATTATGCATGCTTGGCAAGTTCCGCAGAACCCAATGAGGCATCCCTCTGAGGAAATAGGCATGGCACCACGATTGCACTCAAAGTCCTTTCATCAGCTAAATCAGCATCCACAACCCATCCCAGTGATCTTCAGACGGGTTTCAGCACTAGTCACAGGAATAATAGATGCTCCCTTGCTCCTTGAGAGTCCAGTTCGCACCAGCCTCACTCTGAAAAGCCATAGGCGAGTAATGATGGGGAACTGGAGACCAACAACATCAGAAGGGGACTCAACCGCCTTGAGGACCCTTCTAAGGCCAGGGGGGTCACGAATGCCTGGTTTGGGTGGGTGTGTGGTGGGGGGAAGGCGATGATCACCCCCTCCAAATAAGAACAACGCCAGTAAACCGGAGTCAGATTCCAAGACCGTTAGAGAAGTGGAAGTCGGTGTGTGGGCCCTAACGGTGTGGTTAAACTGTATAGTGCAGTCAAAACGTTGTGAGTTCGATCCTGACAGGGTAAAAAGTTGAGTCAGTCTTCCATCCTTCTGGAGTCGGTAAAATGAGTACCCAGCATGTTGGGAGCGAATGCAAATTAACTTGTAAACCGCCCACTAAGCGCTCTGGGGGGGTAAAGTAAAGGTCTCCATTGCTCGAAAGCCAGTTGTATCTGACCCTAGGGGGTGGAGCTAATCTGCACTGTCTGCACCTGCAGATGTTTCCATGGTCATATGGCAGGCATGACTAGACACCCGAGTGCACGGAACGCCATTACCTTTCCCTCCCAAGCAGCACCTATTTATCTACTTGCAATTTCTTGCTTTCTAACTGCCAGGTTGACAGGAGCTGGGACAGAGGACGGGAGTTCACTCTGTCCTCAAGCACTCAGACCCGCTGATCTACCAGTAGTCAAGTCGGGGGCTTTGGCAATATTTTTCAGAATATACGGTGGAGATTTTTAGGGGTGTGAGTGTGTGTGTGTGGGGGGAAAGAGAAATTAGGGAACAGAGAGAAGGCAGATTGCCCAGGGGGCTGCAGTGGCTAAGAATCTCGCTTTGTTAGCTGGAAGGCTGGCCAGTCTGGCAGTTCGAGACCCGGGTACTGTGTGACGGATTGAGCGCCCGTCTCTGTCCCAACTCTTGGGGACATGAAAGGAGCCGCATTTTGGGCGCCCCCTGAGCGGAGTTTCACATGCAAAAATCTCTTCAACCCAGAATAATTTCTGACACGAAATGATTATTACTCCATAAACTCTGGCAGCCACAAGGAAGACCCCCACCCACTGCCTAACTCCAGTCCTTCCAGTGACATTGCAGATTTCTGATGAGTCGCCTCTCCTCCCTTGACTGTAGCTCTCCCTCAACACTCAGGGAAGGCCTATCTGCTCCGACTGCCCCCCCTCTCCGTTGCCCCCCATGCATGCATGATGTCCCCTTCCAAATCCAGAGGTCACCCGCTCCCACCATTGCTGCTTTGGAAGTCTGGGTCAAGCTCCGCTGTCTATATTTAGCAGGAGCTGCTTCAGCGCCCAGGCCTATTTATAAACCTCTCCCGCCCTCCCGTCCCGACTGAATGCAGAATGGAAGCGGGTGGGTAAAATGTCCCCTTTTCCCGCCTCAGCTGCGGAGGGGAGAAGGTGTGCAGGCGCCATAGCATTACTGCACTGCAGCATGGCTCAGGGCAGGACTCGGGAGGTGATAGCCGGGAGGGGTGGTGTGTGTGAGGGGAGAATGGGCCACCCAGGCTCGGCAACAAAGCCCTCGAGGAAAATGGGTTTAACGCCCTGGGGTGAAGAAAAGGCGGGAAGGCGAGGCGAGGGCCAATGTGCCTCAGAAATCCTTGGACAGAAAAGGCGGGAGGGTGGTGGTGGTGGGGACAAGGAACCGAAGTACCAATAGCAATTACATTTACACAGTACTGTATTAAATTACGTTACATTAGATTTATTTTATTTATTACATTTATATCCCAGACGTGTGTCTGGACAAGTCCAAACTGGGGCCCGCAGGCTGGATCCGGCCCACATCACCAATTCATCGGGCTAATACCACCCTTGCTGCTCCTGGAAGTGGATGTAAAATACGCATGCATAACACACCCACACATCACCATCACCACCACCACCACCACCACCACCACCACCACAATAATAATAATAATAATAATAATAATAATAATAATAATAATAATAATAATAATAATAATAATAATAATAATAATAATAATAATAATAATGTTTGAAAGCAAGAAATTGCAAGTAGATAAATAGGGACCACTTCGGTGGGAAGGTAACAGCATTCCATGCACTCCGGTGTCTAGTCATGCCTGCCACATGACCATGGAAACGTCTGCAGAAGCAGACAGCGCTGGCTCATCGGCTTAGAAACAGAGATGAGCACTGACCCCTAGAGTCGGATACGACTGGCTTTCGAGCAAGGGAAACCTATATTATTATTATTATTATTATTATTATTATTATTATTATTATTATTATTATTATTATTATTATTATTATTATTATTATTATTATTATTGATTGTATGCCGCCCACTCACAGCACGACTCAGGGCGGCTAACAACAATATCACATCCAATACAATATAAAATAAGATACAATTAGCATACACTAGAGAACAAGATACAATTAACATACAATAATAAAAGTCACCTAAGTCAAAACATTCCAGAATACATGCACAGAGCACTGCTGTAAATGACCCACAGCTATTGTAAACATGTTTACAACACACGTGGGTCATTTACTGCAGCGTTCTGCGCATGCGCGGGTGTATTATGCATCCATGTGTGCGTGTTTTACTTCCAGTGGGAGGAACCAAGTGACCAGCACGCTCAACCATATGACTGGCCTGAGGCTCAAAAAGCTTGGATACCCCTTGAATAGACCATACTGCCAGGGACCCAATGCCGCTGGGGTGGAGTGTGGGGTGGTCAACTGACCTGACAACCTGAGGACTAATGAGAATAGAAAAAGGCAAATCCACCTTTGTAAAAAATAATAATTAAAAAATCAACATTTGTTTTGCAGTAGCAAGAGATTTAACTCTTGCTACAAAGATCCAAATAGTGAGATGTTATGTATTCCCAGTGTTGCTACATAAAGTTGAAGCTTGGACAGTGACTAATAGGAAAAGAAAACCAAAGCTTTTGAAATGTGGATCTACAGGTGTCTGCTAAGGATCTCATGGGTTGACCATGTGACTAATGTAGAAGTGTTGCACTGGATGGATAAAGAACAAGATAAAGTTATGGAGGGGAAGATCTTTGGGAAGAGAGGCCTTGGATGTAGACTGGGGTGCCCAAACTACGGCCCACAGTGCCAATTAATCTGGCCCATGACGTGCCCAGAAGTGGAAACAAAATGTGCATGCGTGTGCACAGAATGTGCATGCGCATGTGCAGAATGCTGCAATAAATGACATGTGACTATATTGAAAAAGTATATTGAAAATGCTCCAGGATTGGGATAGTAACATTTGCATTATTTTCTTCACTCCAATCCATACCTTTTTCATTTGTAGCTGGAACGTCTACTTTTGATGTTGCTGAATTGAATACATTTGCATTGGTTTGGGTGGTATCATAGCTTGAGCTGGGCAAGCAGAAGCTGACCCTTCCAGCTTCTTAGTTCAATGTGTGTGTGTGGGGAGGAGAGGAAGCACGCTGTCAGTTGCCCTCCACTGAGCACCCCTAGTTTCCAAATGATTTGAGGGAGAGAGAGAGGGGAGGGAAGGAAATCAGCAGGGAGGAGGAAATTGACAGCAGGTCCTTGTTTGCCACTAGTCAAGGTAGCTGTACCATAGCCCTGCCTCCTGCAAATCTGGATGGGTGCAGCTGAGCTGCTTTAACAAGGTGCTAGCAATTGCTGATTGGCAATTTCTTCTTCTCTCTGCTGATGCCTGTATGATCTGATAAAGCAAATGCTGCTCTCTTAAACCCAGCTTTCCAGGTGCAAATTCACTTTGTATTCTCATTTTTCATGCTGTGTAGTTGTATTTAGCTATACTGTACTTATGAACGTTTGGAAGACAGTGAAGGCCAGAGGCAGACAAACAGATTGAGGCAAACTTCAGTTTCTGGTACAGCAAAATTCTATTTCTAGGAAAGCAAAAACAAAACAAAACAAACAAACAAACAAACAAACCAAAACAAAAGTACACCTGTCGGTGAAAGACCAGTCTTGCCAGATTATCCTGCTATGATAATAGAGTAGACCATACTGCCAGTGACTCAACACCGAGCATCAGGCCAGTGGAGTGGGGGGAGGGGGCAGCATGGGGGGGCAGGGTGGCCTGCCCCAGGTGGCACTTTTTTGGGGCAGCAAAATGTCACTTAGGAGTATGGGAGTTCTTGGACTTCAATTCCCAGAAGCCCTAGAGGCTGCTGCAGGGATAGGTGCTGGCGTCTTGGGCCGCTCCCAGGGGGCGGCAAATTTGGCTTACGCCCCGGGAGGCTGAAACCCATGCTATGTCACTGCATCAGGCGGCAGTTAACTATCCTGACAACCCTGAGGACTAGCGGCCTTGGTCCCCAAGTGGATTAAATCCCACTTGAATCCATCTTGATAGAGGGCAGCAGCTTCATCAATACCGGCCTGGGGCTGAGGAGAACTTTGTGTGCCAAAAGGGCTCAGGACAGAGGCGTAGCTACCGCCGTATCTGCCGTATCAATTATACGGGGGCCCCGGGCCACGGGGGCCCCCAACGTGCGTAAGCAAAACAAATCTTTACCCTTCCTAAGGGCCCCCAAACAAATTTTTATACGGGCCCCCGCCAAGGCACGCTACGCTTCTGGCTCAGGACCAGAAAGTCACTTGTGGAACTGGATCAGTGGTACAAGGGTAATGATGTGCTGTGGAAAGCAGATGAATGGCCACTGCATTATATTTTCAGGACAGTCATCATGGCTGATTGCCATGATGATCGCCAATATTCAGAATTGGATACAGCGCAAAAAGAAGAGCTGGTGAAAGAGCTTTTATGTTAAAAGCAGTACTCTGGATGGCTCTATGAAGAGCTCAATTTGGAGAGCTACATGAACAAGCTCAGATGTTGCTTCACCAATAAACAAACAGATTGACTAAGGAAGATGAATCAGGAAAATTTGCAACAAGCAAAACAAGGCAGGCTCAAGCTTGGATATAAACATCAGATTACCCAAACACATGTCTGTCTCATTCTTCATAATCCAAATGTTTTTGGATGGGCCAGAGGAGGTAAACACAGGTTTCATAAACAATGAAATGACAACATACAAATACAGTATAAATAGAAATAAATACACAAAATATAAAAATATAAACTATATATTGTCCCACCACCTGTGGGACAATATATATCTTCATTTAGGCTATAAACAGAGATGAGCACTGAATCTTAGAGTTGGATAAGACTGACTTTCAAGGAAGGGTGACCTTTACTAAATATTCTATATAATCTTTTATTTATATTTTTGTCCCCTCATTTCAAAAAGATAAATCTTGCCCTGGCCTCATTCCTTTCCCTTTCACTAAGACATATTCTATAAATTTTCCCCATATTTCTCTGAAATCTGTTTTTTACTAGTCCCTTAAAAAATGTAAATCACATGTTAATTTGTCATTTATTGCCATAGTCTGTATCTCAACACCAATTATCCAGATCAAATTCAAAATCTACTTTCCTTGTTTTTTTTTAAAGCAATAACCAATCTCAAAGCTAGTAAAACAGTATAATAACCATTTCTTTCTTGTCCCTGAAATCTTAGGGAACTGTGTGTGTGTGTATTGCAAGGGGTGTGTAGGGTGGGGGAGGGATGGACGATATGTAGGCTGTATATTGTGAATGTATCACTGAGAACACATTATGCCATGGGATTTCCTGATGAATTGTGCCCAATGTTAATGCTGATTTGAAAGAAGCAGTCGGATTTTCCACCCCAGGCACTGAATTACTGGAGGCTGGCCTTGGCAGGGAGAATGTCGTTGTTGTAGTTTTGTATGACCTTGATCTGGGTTGCCATATGCTAACCTTTCCTCAAGCAAGGTTTCCCTTTCGGAGCTGATGGATTTTCCTTCCTTCTCACCCTCCCTCTCTCCCTGCCAAGCCTGGGCTTCCTACAGAAACATTTGAGCATCTCAGAAACACATGTGTTTCCCTGTTGCCTGGATACCAGGGATTTTTCAAGAGAAGATCAAATCATCGTTTCATGTTTCTCTCCAGTGCTTCTCCCCCCTCTTCTCCTTCCATAAGCCAGAGAACTCCCTTCTGCATGCGCACGCGCAAGCACATATGCACACACCAGAAAAAGGCAGCATGTTCTAAAAATAGCTCATGGTGAGAAAGTGCTGAGTGCCTGAATAGAGGGAAATCCTAATGAGATTCCGGAAAGGAAACACCTGGGGCTTCTATTGCTTTGAGTTTAGTTTATACTAAAATTAAGCTTGCCATGTAAAATACGCGCTGTTTGACACAGAGGCAATCACATCCCCACTAGTGTATACAAGATTAGGCACTGCAGTTTTAGATAAATATTTTTCATTGTCATTGTTTACTTCTATATAAATCCTTCTAGCCTTTCTCCAACTGGGTTTTGGGCACCATTACAGCCATCTTGGATAAAGATGTGGCAGCTCTAAAATGTCATGTACAGTTGCATCCAAACAATCTGCTAGGTTCTCCAACTAGTTATTTCTTTTCCTGTTGATTTTATTTTAACAATCTGTACCTTTTCTTTCTAATTGGCCAAAATCCTATTGCATTAAGTATGCTAGCATTGGGGAAACGATGTCACTGGCAGCAATGTGCCTTGGAATCCAAGAGGGCACTCTTTAATTAGCAGCTGCTGATTAGAGTACCCGCTACCATCTGTCAAGCCATCTAGCTGACAAACAATGAGAGATCACAGAGGAGATCTTAGTTCTTGTTTTTCTTCAAGTTTTTTTTTTTAAAGAAAAAGATATTTGGTCAAATTAAATAAGCTGTGTGCTCTTTGCATAATCCAAAGGCAGGGGCTTCTTCTTCTTCAAGTGCCGTATTCAATTCAGAATTTTGGTTATCATCATGGCGATTAGCATATAATGCAGTGGTCTTCCATTTGCCATCTGCATTGCAACATGACACCCATACCACTGATCCAGTTTTGCGAGTCACTTTCTGGTCCTGAAACCTTTTGGCACACAAAGTCATCATCAGCCGCAGACCAGTATTAATGAAGCTGCTGCCCTCCATCAAGATGGACTCAAGTGGGATTTAATCCACTTGGGGACCATCACCCTTACCTGCATACTTTCTCACCCAAGAGTGTTAGTCCTCACGGTTGTCAGGTTAGTTAACTGACACCTGACGATTGGCACTGAGTCGCTGGATGTTTGGTCTACTCTATTACCATAGCAAGATAACCTGGCCAGACTGGTAGATCTTAATTAGCAGCTG
This sequence comes from Furcifer pardalis, assembly GCA_030440675.1. Taxonomy (NCBI): domain Eukaryota; kingdom Metazoa; phylum Chordata; class Lepidosauria; order Squamata; family Chamaeleonidae; genus Furcifer; species Furcifer pardalis. The sequence goes on from CP126897.1 coordinate 28,778,340, forward strand.
CTAAATTATACATCAGTGCTTGAATTCCAAGACATACCACTACAGGTGACGCTATTTCCCCGATATGGGCAGGAGCTATGCAATAGGATTTTGGTCTATAAATGACAGGAATACTATACTCTAGCTTTCTTTTGTGATTCATTCATTTTAATACTTCTTCACTGGTCACCCTCTTTTGATCCAAACACTGTTTTTTTTTTTTTTGTCTGAGTCTCAATCCAAAAAATTCTTACCAATATGATAGGCAATATATTTTGAGCATAACCAATGGCTGAGGATTCTGGGAACTGTTGTCCAAGAAAACAGATATTCCTAAACTCTGGTTTTCATCTAAAAAGCCCTTCATTCACTGGGACCAGATTTTAAGGGGACCTTTCTTAGATATAAACTTATCCATCATTAAAAAAAATCAAGCAACCAAATAATCAAATAAACTTCCAGCTATCCTGTTTTTTTTATTTAAGTGAAATAAAAACTCTTTAAGTAGTGCCTCATACATACTCAACTTCTCACCTACAATGGATAAAGGGGGTTGTGATCAGTGGTGGGTTGTCAAAATTGCCGCCACCCTACCATGATGTCATGGACGTTGTGGGCATAGCTGAAGTCATGATGTCATGATGTCGTCAGCAGAGCAATTTTTTTTAAAAAAATAAAAATGTCTGCAAATGCGTCAAACCTCCATTTGATGCATGAACAGTTTTTTTTAAATGGAGGTTTGATGCACGTGCAGTGCTGCCCGGAAATACATTTTTGGAGGGGGCTGGAGAGGGGACCAAACTGGTCGCTCAGGGTTTTACCACCACCCCGGCGACCCCTCCTGATGGGGTGTTACCGGTTCAGACGAACCAGTCTGAACTGGTAACATCCCATCACTGGTTGTGACCCTCTAATTCAGGAAGGTATTGGGCTGGAGAAATCTGCTTATGCATCTCTTTGGCACTTCTCTCAGACCATGCTATAACAGCTTTCCATTTCTTTCAGCAACTTTGACAGTCATGCCATGAGCAATTCCACCATGGTACACCTGCCCAGGGGATCAGATGTACTGTACTTCCTCAATCTCCCCCCCCCCCATAAAACCCACCAGACTTTCAAACCTTCATCTTGCCTTCAGCATCTCAGTGTATGACTTCTTTCATTTACAAGACTTGAATTATGTGAGCTTACAAATGTCTATTTGTGTACTGCAACTTTTCCATCCATCTCGGCCCCTGAGGTTTGTAAGTAAAGAAAAAGATGTTTCCAAAGTCTGCTGTCCCATACTATTTATAATGCTGCATGTATAATGGAAGGCTTAGAACAGGGGCTCTCGACCTACAGCCTGTGGGCTGGATCCATTCCATCTGGCCCATGCCACCACTGCCGCCGTCCTTTCCCCCTCCGCCTGGCTTGGCATGTCCCTAATTATGCTCCTTAGCAGAGTGGATGTTGTAAAAAGGCTTACAATATTTGCCCTGCTATGGAGTGGCGTTAGGGACATGTCAAGATAGGCAGGGGGACGGGACAAGGACAGTGGCAATTAATGGCAGCACTTCCTGTGTCTTTCTCAGGTGACTCTCTGGCTGAGCGCAGGTAAGGACAGGAGGACCCCTCCTTCACCCACGGCAGGGTGGTAAGCAGGGAAGTGTTGGGCGTGTGTGTGTGTGTGAGTGTTTGAGAGCCAGATTGGTGGCATGGGAGGGGAGTGTTGGCATTGGTGTCAGTATGGGGGGAGTGTTTGCAGGCTGGACTAGTGGTCAGGGGGGAAAGTATTGGCAGTGGCAGCATGGGGGGGAGTGTTGGCGGGCTCGACTGGTGGCATGGGGGGAGTTTTGGCAGTGTGGAGGGAATGTCAACGGCGTGGGGGGGGGGAGAAACCAGTCTGGCCCGCCAAAAGTCTGAGGGTGCGGGTCTAGCCTGTGGCACCAAATCATCAGGCCCGCACCCTCGTTCCAGCCGCCACTTCTGCCTCCACCTCCTCAATCCTTGTCTCCTTCACTTAGCTTGGCGTGTCCCTAACGGTGCTCCATAGCAGGGCAGATGTTGTAAGGCTTACAACATCTGTCCTGCTATGGAAGCCATTAGGGACATGCCAAACCAAGCAGAGGAGACAAGAATTGAGGAAGCAGTGGTGGCAGAAGTGGAAGCAGCCGCGGGCACAGATCTACCCATGTGATGCAGCTCCTCCAGGCAGGTAAGCAGGGTTGGGTTTTTTTTTGGGAGGGGTGTATATGTAGTAGGCTCAGGGCAGTGGTGAGGGGAACATCAGTACAGCCCCTCAACAGTCTGAGGGAGCATGACCCAGTCCCCAGCTTTCAAAGGTTGAGGACCCTTGCCCTATGAGTTTTGAAAGTAAGTGCAAAAGATGATCACAAACTATAGAGACTGGAGATTGTCAAAGGAAGACATCAATCATGTTGCTCATCTCCAGAACTGATATCCTGTTTGGTTTGTTTTCAAACTATTAAAGTGTCACATGTTGTTGTTCTTAATTGAGACAAGATCCCAGCCAGTTGCCCAGTAAATAGGTTATTAGTGCAGGCATGCCCAAACTACGGCCCGCGGGCCGGATCCAGCCCGCCAGGCCATTTCATCCGGCCCCCGACATGATATAAGAACTCTTATAATTTTATTTTATTTTTTTAAAAAAAATTTGGGCGAACTTTTTTTTGGGGCGGAGGGATCACAAGTCAGTGAAAGAGTGATTTACCTAGTTCCTTCCTCCTCCTGCTTAGTACTAGGAGTTCTGCCGAATCTACTTTAGAATGGCTGAATCAATACGCCAGAGGTGATTCTGTTATTGTTAAGAGTGGAGAGAGGGACTTCAGTCGGAGCTAAAAGTAAGTAGTTTGGGCATGCCTGATTTAAAGCAATTAAAAAAGAAAGCCAGGAGCAGGGGGGAGGGGGAGGGAAGCGAGGTTTAGAGTTCTTCAAATCTCTTTGTCAGGCTGCGTATATTGCAAACTTAAGATATCAGAAGAGAAGCAAAAAAAGTTCACAACTTCTCAGGTGCCACAATGCATAATGCATCCACCCATCCATTGGCTGGGCAAAAGAAGTTTGTTTTGCAGCCGTTTGTAGGAGGTTTGAATAAGCCCCCCGGGATGTTCCCTTACTGTCAGAAGCAACAAATGTTGCTTTTCAGCTCGCTTGTGGCCAATCCTTGTGCAAAGAAATTTGCTCTGCAACCTTTTGCAATTGCAAAGGTTTAAATAACCCGGGATTTTTCGTCAGTTGCAAAAAGAGACGTTACTTTACCTTTAGGCTTGCGGCTGCCCCGTCATTGTGTGCCTGTGGAGTTGATGTGCTCTTACAAATTCAACCCACGAAGCTTTGCTCTTCTGCCTGATGTGGTGGATTTGATCTCAAATCCATCTCAAATTTAAATACAGCTCAAATTTAAATACAGGAGTTAGTCTACAAAAGGCCCTGGAGAATGCATTAAATTTGGTAAAGGTTTCTCTTGCTCGAAAGCCAGTCGTATCTGACTCTAGGGGTCAGTGCTCATCTGTTTCAAATCCAAAGAGCTAGTGCTGTCTGCTTCTGCAGGCATTTCTGTGGTCTTATGGCAGGCATGACTAGACACTGCAGCCCACAGAACACTTGTTACCTTCCCACCGAACTGGTCCCTATTTATCTACTTGCAATCGTAAAGGTAAAGGTTTCCCTTGCTCGAAAGCCAGTCGTATCCGACTCTAGGGGTCAGTGCTCATCTCTGTTTCAAATCCAAAGAGCTAGCGCTGTCTGCTTCTGCAGGCATTTCTGTGGTCATGTGGCAGGCATGACTAGACACTGCAGCCCACAAAACACTTGTTACCTTCCCACCAAACTGGTCCCTATTTATCTACTTGCAATCGTAAAGGTAAAGGTTTCCCTTGCTCGAAAGCCAGTCGTATCCGACTCTAGGGGTCAGTGCTCATCTCTGTTTCTAATCCGAAGAGCTAGTGCTGTCTGCTTCTGCAGGCATTTCCGTGGTCATGTGGCAGGCATGACTAGACACTGCTGCCCACAGAACACTTGTTACCTTCCCACCGAAATGGTCCCTATTTATCTACTTGCAATTTCTTGGTTTTGAACTGCTAGGTTGGCAGGAGCTGGGACAGAGACGGGAGCTCATTCCGTCCTGCAGTACTCAGGAATCGAACTGCTGACCTTCCGCCTCCCAGTCAGCATCTTAGTGACTTGAGCCACTGCAGTCCCATATGTATATATGCAGTACTGTAAAGCTATTTAGATACACTGTATGTCTATAGTGGCTGCACTCTACTCTGGCAGCAGAGGTAGCTCCAGTTGATGGGGCAAACTGTCCCTAGCTAATCAGTGGCATCTCCGCTGCCGCCATGAGATTTCTCATTGATCAGCTGACTGGCGGTATAGAGATGTCCCAGGTAAGCCAATTGGCAGTCACGATGGCATCAGAAATGCTGTGGACCAAATGGTTATGTTCTCCTTCATCAGCTGGAAATCTGTCTGCACTACCAGGGCAGATCAAAGCCACTGATCAGTGAAAACAGACTCCAGCTGATCAAGGGAGACCATTCCTAGCTATCTCAGAAAACAAAACAAATAAAATAAAATACACAGTAGCACTTTAAAGACTAACTGCTATTCCTAGCTAATCACCTACCAGTAATTCTTTTTTAAAAAATGTTTATTTGAAGAGTCTTAGTGCTATGACACTTTGAATAAATATTTTTTTAAAAAACAATGCACTATAGCAGCAGAGGGGCTCCCACTGATTGGTAGTAACTGGTGTCAGCTGATCTGCAGCTGCAGAGAGATGCAGCAGATCTGTTAATGCTGCCTCTGCCAATCAGCTGTAATCTATGTCACCTCCTGCTGCAAGTTTATCTGGGCTTTCCCAGGTAAACATTAACAGGAGTGGGCACAAAGTCTAAACTAGTGATGGCAAACCTTGGTAGTTCAGGTGTTATGGACCTTCAATTCTCAGATGTCCTGATAACCAGAAGTGCTGATTTAGGCTTCTGGTAATTGAAGTCCAAGAACACCTGGAGTGCCAAGGTTCACCATCACTGGTCTGAAGTGATTTATTTTTCACTGATTCAAGTATTGGTATAAGTTGGAAGTCAAAATTGATTTACAGTATTATGGCTGTGCATTGTGTAATTCCTGATTTTAAATTGATTGGGAGACCCAATGTGCGCTAATTTTGAAGTTCCCCCACCCTCTGAGGCTGCAGCAAGCCAGGCAGGACATGATGTCAGGAAGCAGATCTTTTCTAAGGCTAATGACTTTTCATTGCTAATTAAATTCCAAAGTTTCAGGTAGGTGGAGTTTTAATTGGCAATGAAAAATCATTAGCCTTATAAAAGATCTGCTTCCTGACATGATGTCAGGAAGCGGGTCTTTTCTAAGGCTAATGACTTTTCATTGCTAATTAAAATCCAAAGTTTCAGGTAGGTGGGGTTTTAATTGGCAATGAAAAGTCACTAGCCTTATAAAAGATCTGCTTCCTGACATCATGTCAGGAAGCGGATCTTTTCTAAGGCTAATGACTTTTCATTGCTAATTAAAATCCAAAGTTCCAGGTAGGTGGGGTTTTAATTAGCAATGAAAAGTCACTAGCCTTATAAAAGATCTGCTTCCTGACATCATGTCAGGAAGCAGATCTTTTCTAAGGCTAATGACTTTTCATTGCTAATTAAAATCCAAAGTTTCAGGTAGGTGGGGTTTTAATTAGCAATGAAAAATTACTAGCCTTATAAAAGATCTGCTTCCTGACATGATGTCAGGAAGCAGATCTTTTCTAAGGCTAATGACTTTTCATTGCTAATTAAAATCCCACCTACCTGAAGCTTTGGAACACAACAACAGCTCCTTGGATGCCACAATGACCAAGCTGGATGTGAGTTTCTAGGATCTGTCATATTTTTTTAAAAGGACACTTTTAAAGGACACCGCAAAGGCGGCGAAGGAGGAGCCGGCGAAAGAGGAGCCGGCGGCAAAGGCGTTAGTGGTGGTGGTGGCGGCGGCAAGGCTGGGTGGATATATGTACCATGGAGAGATAGTTCGGCCCTCGGAGCATCTGATAAAATGTTATCCGGCCCCCGGGCCGAAAAGTTTGGGCACCCTTGTATTAGTGTATCCAAAAGGGATACAGATATGCCCTGCTTTGTACCGCACTTCAAGAAACCCACAAACAAAAATTAATTACCATCTTTCCTCTGTACAGCATTAGCTCAAAATACAAAAGCTAGGCACAAGGAAGAATCTACTACTGTAGAACCTCAACTTTCAAAAATCTAGAATATGGAGACATCCATAGAAGCTGAACAGTGATAGTGACAGGACAGATAAAATAAACTACAAGTAATACCTCATATAACATTAGTATCGAATAACACTAAAATCGCATAACATTAAGGAATCTGGGGGGAAGAATTGCATCAGATAACATTAAGATCCTATGGGATGCTTCAGATAACAACCGCTAAAGCCTGTGTGGTTACAATGTATCTCTATGGATCCCATAGGATTTTAACATGCATCAGATAACACTAAAAATCATATAACACCAAGACTTGTGGAACCAGGTTTTAGTGTTATATGAGGTTTTACTGTACTACGTAAGTTATACACAACACTTAGGTTATCAAGATTAAAATATTCTATCATCCACTAAGTTGGTAAAATAGCTTTGTTTCATTTGCTCTTGTTTTCTCTCTTCTTCACTTCTGTCTCACTTGACCATTTTGGATTCATATTTGTTTGTTTATATGCCACCTTACCTAGTACAAGCACTACTCAGGGTGGTACAAACCCAACTAATTGCAGAAACAATTGGTCACCGATAGTAATGGTCTCCCTTGCTCAAAAGCCAGTTGTGTCTGACTCTAGGGGGCGCAGCTCATCTCCGTTTGCAGCCAAACAGCCAGGACTGTCTGACATTTCCATGATCATGTGGCAGGCATGACTAGATGCTGGAGCACAAGGAAAGTTGTTATCTTTCTTGTTGAAGTGGTACCTATTTATCTACTTGCAATTTCTTGTTTTCAAACTGCTAGGTTGGCAGGGGCTCGGACAGACAGGGGAAGCATTTCTCAGTCGTGCAAGATTCAGATCTTGAACTGCTCACCTGCCGACCTTTCAGTCGTCAAGCTCAGTGCCACTGATACATTTAATAAAAAAAGTTGAAAAAATTCTGAAAATAATGCAACAAAACAGAGAAGAAAAAAATATCTAAGGTAGAGCCTCTCAACTGGACAGGATGTTCTCCAATGACCTTTAAAAAAAAAATACAGTATAAAGAAGGATTTTAAGATATTTTCGAAAAACCTAAAGAGAGGGGGATTGTCAGATCTTGATAGTGAGGTCATTCCAGAATAAGGGAACCATCACCAGGAAATCTTTTTTCCCTGCTAATCTGACAGTAAATAAAACAGGACAGCAAAAAAAAGAAGACTTTTTTTTTGCTTGCTTCAGCCTAGCTATCATTCACAGGAAGCTCCTAAACCATGTAGGGCTCTATACACAAGTATGAAGACCTTGACTCTGGCACAGAATGCAATAGATAAGCAATGCAGGCAGGTCAGAACAGGAGATATACCATCATACCTTCAAATTCTAGGAATGAGTCTGGCCTTTGTATTTTGGACCCATACCACTTTCAAGGGTAAGTCCCACGTAGAAAGCATAACACTAATCACACTTGGAGATTACCAATGCATGGACCAGTGTTGTAAGGGAGAGCCTTACAACTGCAAATTCCAGTAATGAGTCTGGCTGTCACATTTTGGACCCACTGGCTGATAAAATGCTGCCCCAGCAGATACCTGTTGGTCCATAGTAACAGCCAGGTGCTGGATGGCACCCGGATTTTGAACCTTATCCCTAAGAGGAAGAGAGGCATTACAGTATCCATCTTTGGGAGGCAACCACCCAATTAGTCAGGAGGAGCGCTAACCAACAAGATCTCCAACATATCAGGATTTCATGAACCAGTCAGGGATCTCAACTTATTTTGTTTCTTCATTCCTCTCATGACAGGATGTGAGAAACAGAAAGGACCAGATGGCTCCTTAGGGCAAGGCAACATAGGAGGTAACCACTTTGCTGGAATTGCCAACCGTTACAGCTTGAGGTATGCTGACCCCTGGAGTTCTGGCACAAATCCTACATGCCTGCCCCCTCATTCGAATGGTTCTAGAAAACAACTGGAAAATAGATTCCTGGTAATAATAATAATCTTAGAACTGCAGAGCTGGAAGGGATCTTATGGATCATTGAAGCTACCTCCTGTCAAGAATCAAACTTCCAACCTATCTAAACCACTGAGCTATCCAGGTAGTGATGTTTCTTACTTCATTTGTAACATGTTTTTGATTAATTTGGAGGCTTCATCATTGGGGGGAGTCCTTCGAAATCTTAAATACATCAGCAGTTGGCTCATGTTCTGTCAACCCCCACACTTTGCTCAACAAAAGAGTTGCTGAATTACATTGCTGCGAGTTGCATGGGCCCTTTCATCTCAAGTCATCCAGATGGAGACAAAAAACAAAGCTATCACCCATTGCTTGCCACCTGCCATAGTAACACCTGCCCATAGAAATGGTAGTAACAATCCTGAATCTACAGTACCAGCTGCCAAGGCTTTATTGTATGAAAGAAGGGTATTGTAGAGCAAAGAATGAGAAACCCAAAATTGGTAAACTGATACAGTGGTACCTTGACTTACAAATGTAATGCGTCCCAAGGCGTTTTTCATGTTTATGAAATATTTGTAACTTGAATTTCCCAAAGGAATGCATTAAAAACCAAAATTCATAACTTCAAACATGATTTCCCATAGGAATGCATTGAAAACTAATTGATCTGTTCTGGAAAAATTCGCAACTCGAGCCATTATTTTCAATTGATTTTCATTCATATTGTGAAAATTTTGTAACTCGAACAATTTGTAACTCAAGGTACCACTGTACTTGGATATAGAGTGAGTGAACATTTGATGCAGATGGAATTTGTCACGGGAAACTTTTGCAGTCTTCTTCATTTTCAGGATAGCCTCAGGGGATTGGTTTTGGACCAGCTCCAGATTTGATGAATCTCTTGGAAAAGGACCTTTGTTACTTGCCTATAGGCTTACCAGATGGTGGATTTGCCATAATTCAGCAGAGGGCTTAACAATGCATTACCGTGGGCCATTGGACCCATTGGAATGAAAAGTTAAAAATGTCTGCCTGATGATCTCAAAGCAACATGCAGGAGACCCAGCCAGACATCAGTTCTGCTTAAGTCCTGGCATAGGATGATAACTTGAGCTTCTCCCAATGAAAATATATTGGTTTGAATAAAATTGCATATGCCAGTGGTGGCAAACCTATGGCATGCATGCCAGAGGTGGCACTCAGAGCCCTCTCTGTGGGTACCCGTGCAGTCACCCCAGCACAGAGTTTGCCCTGCCCCTCTGCCCAGCAGCCCAATGGGAGCACTTCTTTCCTCCCCAGCAAAGAATTCACCTCGCCCCTCTGCCCAGCAGTCCAATAGGAGAGCTCCTTCCCTCTTCCCAGCACAGAGTTCACCCCACCCCTCTGCCCAGCAGCCCAATGGGAGCGTTTCTTTCCTCCCCTGTTGCTGTGTTGGCACTTTGTGATAAATAAGTGTTTTTTGGGGTTGCAGTTTGGGCACTCGGTCTCTAAAAACTTCACCATCACTGGCATATGCTAATGCGGACGGACAGTTGCAAAATTAGAAATGATACTGACCTGTAAGCAAGACATCTCATCTGACTGGTGAAATGTGTACAGTACTTGCTAAGACTGTTGGCCAGGCGTTAAATGCAGATCTTTGTCTTTCTGGTTCTTGATCAGATTTGGACTTTCCTGCTTCTATTGGTGACCTGGTCTCTAGCGATTGAGCACTGGTAGTCCTTCAGATGAAGGACTGTATTCTGTAAAAGAGAATGTGTGACCACCCTACATCAAGTTGTGAAACAAGTTGGAGTCCTTCTCCCCACAATTTTCTCTCTCAAGTTTTGTTGCTTTGAACTAGACACAGTGCTCTAAAGTGGACATGGAAGCATGAAGTTGAGATCTCTGCCTTTGTTTTCATTTTGGCAGGCAAACCTGCCTTAGTTCTAGGAATGCTCAATCCTATTCCAATAATAACATTTAAATTGTTTGGGGATCTGGTGAGATTCTCAAGCAACATTTCCTGCACCTGTAATTTGAAAAGACTGTATTGGATATAACGTATCTTTGCTTTTAAAATGGCTCCCTGCTGCTTTCTGTCCCACACTAATGATTCAATTAAAACTAATCCTTTTACTGCTGTGGCTGGATTCTTCAGCAGAACAGTGAGATGCAATTTTAAAATGTCAAATAAATGGTAGATAACAATGTTTTATGTACTTTCCTAAAACTTCAGATCATATCAGAGACTTTGTTTTGATGGAACACTGTTAGCAAAAGATAGATTGCCAAGTTGGAGTCTGGCCAGGTTATCCTGCTATGGTAATAGAATAGACCCGTGATGGTGAATGTTGACACTCCAGGTATTCTTGGACTTCAATTACCAGAAGCCCAGGTCAGCACTTCTGCTGAACAGGGCTTCTGGGAACTGAAATTCAAGAACACCTGGAGTGGCAAGGTTTGGCATCACTGGAGTAGACCATGCTGCCAGTGACTCAACACCGACCCGTCAGGTGGTGGTTAACTAACCTGACAACCCTGAGGACTAATAGCCTTGGGTGGCAAAGTCTACAGGGAAGGGTGATGGTTCTCAAGAAGATTAAATCCCACTTGAATCCATCTTGATGGAGGGCAGCAGCTTCATCAATCCTGGCCTGGGTCTGATGAGGACTTTATATGCCAAAAGGACTCAGGACCAGAAAGTGATTGGCAGAAATGGACCAGTGATACAGGTGTCATGCTGCGATGCAGAAGGCATTGAAGACCATTGCATTATATTGCTCCCAGGACAATCTTCACGTCTGATCACCACGAGGATAGCCAACAGAGTACCTAGGAGTGACTATTGATCAGTCCCTAACCTATAGGGAAAAGTGAAGAAAAATCATGGATAAAATGAAAACCAGAAATAACATCCTAAAAAAACTTTCTGGCACTATCTGGTGTGCATGAGCCACAATTAGCAACAGCAATTACACTTATAGCCCCATTGCGCTTAGTGCACTCTATGGGTAGTTCAAAGGTTAATTAGCATTTTGCCCCCAATATGCTTGGTAGTTATTTTACCAATCTCGAAAGGATAGATCCTGGTCGGGATCGAACACACAACATTTTGGCTGGAGCACAGCAGTTTAACCACTGCACCACAAGGGCTCTTACGTTGAGGGTTGTAGCAGAACTTGGAAAAAATTATCCCACCCCCACCCCCACCTATGGTTGCCAGAACCTTTCAGCCAGCATGCTTATGCTTTGTGGGAAATTCTGGAAACTATAGTTCCAAAAAGTGACTTTTCCAAATTCTGTTCTGGACATCTATCAATAGTTTTGCATTAAGCCCACCCTCTTTAAAGTATGGTTTTCCTAGGAATGTGACTCCGCATTAATAAAACATGAACCCGTAATTTATGTATGTAATTTATGTATTTATTACAATTATATCTTGCTCTTCTGGCAGAATTCTCAGAGCAACTTACGAAGCACTCCCTATGGTTTCCCATCCAGACTTCCTGGTAAAGATGCTATGGCACAGAGCACTGAGCCCATATATAATCTCTATGATAATGAGGCTAGTTGAACAATGAGCCTTGACTCCGCTGCCTATACAAAGCGCGGCTATGTAATTTAAGAAGACATGCTCTGCTCTGTAATAGAAGCTGCCTGCAGTGAGAGCCCTCATCTGTCTCTGCAATGCATCTACATGAGGCTTAATTAAAGAGCAGATGCTCTGGGCAGGTGAATGCTAAACCAATGCATTCAATCTCTAGAGACCAGGTCACCAATAGAAGCAGGAAAATAAAAGGCATAAATCTTGAACGAACGCTGGATCTAGACCAGGGGTGCTCAAACTACAGCCAGTGGGCTAGATCTGGCCCCCAACACCAATTCATCCAGTCTGCACAGAAGGAAAACATGCACGAGGGTGGCATGGGCCGGATGAATTGTTGTCAGGGGTTGTATCCAGTGGTGGGCATCAGCAGGTTTGCAACCGTTCGCCAGAACCGGTAGCAGAAATTCTGGCTGGCCCTACCCATCCAAGTTTTGAAATAAAGTAGTTTTAATTTGGGTGCAACTTAGCGCTTTCCCCCTGACCACACCCACCATACCACGCCCACAGTGTGGTAGTAATTTTTTTTGAGCCCACCACTGGCTGGATCCAGTGGTGGGCACAACAGGTTTGCACCCCCTCCCTGGGATGGGGGAGCAAAACTGGGTGGCCTCTGGGCAGCACAAGGTCTGATTAGGACATTAAGAAGAAGAAATCCCAAGAGTGCTGTAAGCATTATGGGGTGGTGTGTAAGTGTAAACAACAACATCAACAATTTATTAGTGCAGGATGATGGCTATTAGCCTTCCTTGTTATTTTGGACTATAGTTCTCATAATCTCTTAATGTTGGTGGGGGGCTGATTATTATTTTTTAATTGTATCAGAAGCACACAAAGGTGTTTTCTTGGGTTGAAAGGATTTTTGCTGTCTCCACCGCTTGGCTTGGCGTGTCCCTAATGGTGCTTACAACATCTGCCTTGCTATGGAGTGCCATTAGGGACATGCTAAGACAAGCGGAGGAGACAAGGATTGAGGTGGCTGCAGCAGAAGCCAGATTATTTGGTGCTATGGGCTGGATCTGGCCCATGGGCCATAGGTTGAGGATCCCTGCACTATACCCACTTTCCATTGCAAGCTAAATGTGGATCAATTTGTAGAACTGTTATAGAACTGGTAGGATTTTTCATGGGGAGAAAAATCCATATTACATTCAGAAATGCTAAAATGAGATATTGGTGATAATGGCAGAGGCAAAACTGAATACTGTACAAAACTTTGCATGGTTAAATTGTTTGAGGCAGTTTTCTTGGTGTGTTCAAAATAGCCTTCTTTTCTCCCTTGAACTTATGAAGCATTTCATGGTGCTTCTACAGTTTGTAAAGATTTCTGTTTGGCATGATAAATTACTCCTTTAAAAACTGAATCCCTCAGAGCACAAACTTCCTTATAACCAATCATTTGGCCATCACTGGAAAACCACAGCAATAAGAGTCAAGGCTCAAAATTTTCATGAGAATGTGGCAATTTACTGAAGATAGGGGCTACTCTCTCTTATCACTGACATTTCCTCCCCCCCCCCAAAAAAAATAACATGTTTGTTTATTGATTTCTATTTTACTCACTTTGTGGATAAAACTATTGGTGATTAGATGAATAAGCACATTGCTGCCACAGGCCACATCCATCCCACTGGCCGCAGGTTGAGAATCCCTGCTGTAAGAATAAAAAGAGGCATAAGGCCAAAATTGATTTGATAATAAGCAACCCACAGAGGGTAATTTCCTCTTTATCTGTACTAGTTTTTGCTGTGTTAATTTATTCCAACATTCCACATGCTGGCAGGTATGGTGGTTCTGAAAATTCAAAATAAAATGATAATTTTTTCCGTCTCTGGTTTAGTTCCCAGCATCTAGAACTGCATGTTGGTTTCAAAAATTGTTGGTTATGCTCTTCTGGCTAATGAATGCAAGTATGCCCAGGGTAGATTTGCTTAATTGTTTTCAGAAGCCATTTGAAAAGCGAATTAATGGGTTCCATAATCCAATTTTGTATACAGTACCTTGTTTTGTTCTTAAAAGCTCCTGCTTATGTCTGTCTTGTCTATAGAGCTGGCCACAGGTTTTTCTGGAGGATGGGGAGGAGATACTGTATTAACTGCTCATTCTCTCAAATTTTGACGGGACTTACAAAAGCTTCTGTCTCTTGTGGTGAAGCAATTGTGAGTGTGTGGCCTTGGTTATGCAAGCCGAACCTGCTGTATTGGAGAGATATTTCACTGAATGCCTGACTATACCATCAAATACTTCGGGATTTGCTCTGCTTATAAAATGGGTAAATTCAGAATATTTTTGTTCACATATGACACAAATGCTTGTTTGATAGTTCCAGTACTTTTTAATTCCAAAGCAGATTTTTTTTCTGCCACCGGGGGTTTCTATGCCCCATCCCACCCCACCCAGGCTGGAATAATTCAAACACTTTTCCCTAAATGGATAGGTTCTAGCTAGAGAATGGAAAGAATATGTCTATAGGTGGTGTTTTTGTGTGTAGGCAGTTTAGATGTGATGTTCAGGAGGGGGGGGGAATCCTCCCCATGTTCTTTCCCTCAATTATCCTCCTTTATCCTCCTCACATAGGTGAGATTAGCACTAAATCACACTATCACCTTATAAAGCAATCCTCATAACTTATAATTATTTCCCATATCTATGCCCTCCCTGTATCAATGCTGAGACATTGCAGTGACCTTTTCTTTTAGTACTAGATCAACTTTGCACAAAAGCAAATGAAAAAAAAGGAAGGAAATGAAGCAACCCAGATAAAATGAAACCCATTCCCCATGGTTTGTTTTTCTTTACATGTTAACAAGAACTTACCAAAAACCAAGTGGCAACACAGCAAATCACAAACAGATATGTAGAGACAAGAACAAAGGAAGGAAGGATGGGCAGAGGCAGGGCCAGGAGAAAGGGAAGAAAGGGGGTTGTTGGTTGTATGAACTCTGAACTTCTTGTCCCAGGGTTTCTCAACCTTGGGTCTCTGGGTGTTCTCGGACTTCAATTACCAGGAGCCCAAGTCAGCATACCTGTTGATCAGAGCTTCTGAGATGTCCAAGAACATCTGGGAACCCAAGGTTGAGAAACCCTGTCTTACTCAATCCACAAGTCTAGTATGAGCACTGATTTCAATTTCAAGTACTATTCAGGTTGTGATTCAAATTGCAGCAAAGTTGATTCATGCTGATTTGTCTTTTCAGTGTAACCACACTTCCAGGGGAGACAGGTGTGTACCTGTTAGAAGAGCGGTATGGAAGCCAGCCAATATGAAGTATAGTAACCGACCGAGCATTAATATTACTATTTAAAAGGGTGTAAAAGTCAGTGATGGGTAGTCACTCCAGTTTCAGTCAATACACTTACTTTTATTCTATACTTTTCAGCTGAACCCTGTCCCCCAAATAGGTTCAGCATCTTGAATAACTCCTGTGAAGTGCAAACTAAAACCTAGAATAGATTTACAGCTCTTTCTGCAAACTGAAGTCACACAAGCCACCACTTGAGTGAATCCCTCTAGCATCAAATAAGGCACAGCCTCTCAGTAAGTGACACATAAATCAACATACATCAGGCAGAAGGACAAAGGAGAATTGTAGGCACATTCCCATCTTTATTGTTTTTATTGTCTATCAAAAAAGGTCACCCTTGCTTGAAAGCCAGTTGTATCTGACTATAGGGTTCAGGGCCCATATAGCCAAAGAGCCAGTGCTATCTACATCTGTGGACATTTCCGTGGCCATGTGGCAGGCATGCCTAGACACCAGAGTGCACAGAATGCTGTTTACCTTCCCACCAAAGTGGTACCTATTTATCTACTTACAATTTCTTCCTTTCAAACTGTTAGATTGGCAGGAGCTAGAACAGAGACAGGAGCTCACTCTGTCATGCAGTACTCTGGTCTCAAACTGCTGACCTGTCAAACTTCCAGTTGTTAAGTTCAGCGTCTTAACCGTCAAGCCACCTCAGTACCACTTAGGCATGCCAACCAGTACACAAAAAGTTCTCTTTTCCACCACTTCTCTACCTATCCCTGAACTGCACTCTGCCTAGAGGTAGAGCTGGCCGAAAAAGTACTGGAGCTATACGAGGACATGAATGCTCTTTAAAGCATGTTTTCCCTTTCTGCTCCTTCCATTCCTGTTACTGGAAACTGAACTATCAGAAATTCAGTTCTTTTGCCACTTATGTCGTACTTCTCCTCCACATAGCCTTAATCAAAAGCACCAGAAGCTGATATATTAAATTTATGTGGGCGAATCATCTATCATTGATTTCATATTTCCTTGCGGAACCTTAGTTTACAGCTGGATCACTGATCTCTCCTCATTAATGAATTCAGCAGTCTGGGCTCTGTAGAAAAAGCTAGTAATCTTAGCAAAAGGCTGGCCCTTTCATTAGGCAGAGGAGGGAGCCAGCCACCTTAGGGAGCATGAAGAGACAGCAGATGGTTCCTTATTTACTTTCTGCTCGTTATTTTTATATTGCCAGGGAAGGAGAGAGGTTCTTGTGGAATTTCCTAACTCATGCCTGCTGTTCTTTCTCAGGCAACAAGCTGTCTTTAACCAGCCCTTGAGTAGAAGGGTACTCAACAGGCCTCTTGTCTTCCACTGCAGAATATGGGCAACTATGTGTGGATGTAAACAATCCTTTATACTCAAGATTTTAAAGTTAAGGACCAGCGCTAGAATATAAACGTCACACGCTGTTTCCACAAATTAAGATAGCTAGAATAAGCGATGGTTGCCTCATTGTTAAGGTTAAAATTCATTTCTTCGTAGACTTGACCAAGGCATTTTGCTGTCTGAAGTGACACAAGTTGAGACCACATCTTATTCAAGGCTAGGCACATTACTTTGATACCTAAGGCACAAATGCTCACAACCTCCACTCCTAGGGAATAAACATACTATAGTAATTCTAAGCATCTTATCTACAAATAACATTTTTGCTTTCTCTCACAACACTTGAAATCAGCTGTCTGATCAGGGTGTCAAGATGTCCCCTTTAGGGTAGGCTCTTGGGCTGCCAGAGACAATCCTCCACTAGAAAAAGATGACCAATTTAGGTAAATAATATTAAGAAGATAGATCAGGAACCTTGACGCTTCTTCCCCTTTCCTGTCCAAAACAAACTTTGAACTGCCAAAATGAAACCATCTTCTTGGCTTTATCGCTGGCCAAAGTTAAATCCTCATCAGTTTAGGTAGCAATCGGCATACCAGCAAATGAGCCAGATTCTGTCTCTCTCCACATTTACACAGTGTATTTGTTGTCCACCAGCAGCCCCACTTGACCACGTTGGTCTTACATTTAGGAACTCAAACCCTCAGCCTATTCAGGGTCCTCCAAGTAACATAGGGAAGGTAGAGTTCCTCCACATTATTCTTCCTTTAATGTGGTTCCTTGCTCAGTGAGCTCCTTCTCCCATCTTCTAATTTGATTGTACATTCAAGAATGTTTGTGTACATTCGAGAATGTTTGTTCTTGTGATAAATCTCTTCCTGGAGTTGAGGCATGTCTAGGGTTATTCTCTTGCTTAGCTCTCCCGGTGTCTGCTGTTCTTTCTCTTCTTATATTAGGTGGAGGATTTCCAACAAGAGGATGTATTTTCTCAACTGATTTAGTTTGAGGTATCCTGTCAGTTGGGAAGATTTTTTAAAGAAAAATGTTGGATGAGGAAGAACTGCCAGGAACAGATCGTTATGGACAGAAGTTGTGGAGAATGTCATCGTGGAGACATCTACTCATATATGGACTCCTTGCTGAATAACTACTCTAAGGTATCCTGTCACTATGCATGTTGTTTCATTAACAGCAATTCCAGCTTGTTTTGCATGTGTGGATGCATTCCATATTGGAGCAAGGTTCTCTGCTACAGAGATGCTCAGGCCCAAAGCTGATGTACATACAGTCAAACCTCGCTTAAAGAGTAACTTGCTTAAAGAGCAGAATTTTCTATGAATGTTCATTTCACTTAACAAATAAAACCAACCAAAAACTCGCCTAACAAATAAATCGGGGTTCGCAATCCCCCCACAATTGGTCATTTACAATCGTGTTTCACTTAAAGAGCAAACTCACTTAAAGAGCAATCCTGTGGAACGTGTTATGCTCTTTAACCGAGGTACAACTGTAGTGTAGATGGCTGAGCTCCCTATATATAGTTTGTAAATTTCCTTGAACTAACTTTAGCCATGGTCTTCAGGCAGTGCTGCTTAAATACCTTGAAGGTGTCTGTCCTGAATGAGCATATAGCAGTAACATTGTGTGGATTTCAGCCGCCCTGGGCTTAAGCCAAATTTGCCACCCCCTGGTGGATGCTGGCACCCGCTCCTGCTAGGGCTTCTGGGAATTGTAGTCCAAGAACACCCATAGCCCAAAAAGTGCCACCCAGGGCAGGGCGCCCTCCCGGTCCTCCCTACGTGATGCCACTGGCATATAGACATTACATTCTTGCAAGCTCTTGCCATGTGGCTTCTGTCATCCTCCCTGTGGTAAAATATACTGTAATTCTGCTTTTATATTTAAAAAAATCATTCCTAATTTTTGTCTCTGGGTCAATAATCTGCCATAGGCCATTTTAGGCCAATTAGGGTGTTTTCTCTTTGGTGTTGTGTGTCGTCTGTCTTGGCGGTGCATATGTGCCACCCTAATCCTGAAGCAGTGGCCTCTCTGGAAGCAATGGCAGCCTAGCTAGGAATGCATTTCAGCTACCAGAACCCTAGTGCAATTCTGGTTGGTCCTGAAGTACCAAACGGCTGTCCTATGCTATGTCCTCAGCAGAAGAGATAACCACAATGACATAGCCCAATTCTGGCTTGCCTTCACTGGCTAAATGTCCACTTCCATGTTATGTTGAAAGTTCTGGTATTAACCTATACAGCCCTAAATGGTTTGGGACCTTGCTGCCTATTAGAGTAGTTCTTCCTAAGTGCCAGTGCCCACCTCATCTCATCCTCCCAGGTTTTGCGGTTATAAGTCCTCATTCCAAATCTCATTCTAAATCTCTGACTAGCAAAGTGATGGCAAACCTTGGCACTCCCGGTGTTCTTGAACTTCAATTCCCAGAAGCCCAAGTCAGCACTCCTACTGATCAGGGCTTCTGGGATTTGGAGTTCAAGAACAGCTGGAGTGTCAAGGTTTGCCATCACTGGACTAGGAATTGGGCAGTGACTCCCTCTTTGTGGAATGCCCTGCCTTTGGAAATACACTTGACCCGATTTCTGTCCGTTTTCATGAAGTCATTATAAGTTCTCTTCTTTAGAGAAGCATTTGATGTTTTCCCCAGTTGAAAGAAAGGTTATTCTATGCCTTCTTGCCGTTGTTGGTGCAGCCATTATTAATCATTTATTATTCCTTTATGGCCAATTAGTTTACTTCATTTTCATGATTGTTTTGATTTTAACTGTGTTTGACTGTGAATCGAGCAGCATATTCCACTCGATGTGCAGTTTACAAATCAAATCATATCAAATCAATAGTCTCATCTCTGGTTCATATAATGAATAGTGTCTCCAATCTCTGGCTTAAACAGGAAAGATTTGAACTATTTTCCTGAGCTCATTTTCTGACATTCATTTTAATACTACCTGTGATTTGTTTTTTTTTTTTTAAAAAAGAAAAGTTTTATGACAGTCCTAATATTGCAAAGGTGCATGGCAGGAGGAAAAACTGCTGTTGCAGCCATCGTTTGGGAAATGACTTTCTATCCTTCACGCTCATGTTCTGTAACCTTGTCCCCTGTGATCGATGCATACGCGTTGCTGTGGCTGCTGCCAAAACAACGCGCTTCAGATGGGCCCCCTTTCTTCGCAAGCTGGCCTGCAAGATGAGCCCAAGATGGCTCCCAGAGGTGCACTTAACTTCAAGGTAGCTTCAAGGAAACGGGATATGCGATCAGAAAATAGGACTTGTCAAAATGGCAAGGAGAAGGCGGCTATTTTTAAATGCTCCCTCTACTGGGTTGTCCCTGCGACCCTTCCCAATTCCAAGACTCCCCTGTGCAGTGACAGACATTTAGCAATTATTGCAAATTGCCTATATTGAAGATATGGATCAGAGTTTCAGAAAGTTCTCTTTGTCAGACTACAGCTCCCAGACAAGCCCAGTCGGTGTGGCTTCTGGGAGTTGCTCATTCAATGTTTCCAAACTCTATTGGGGATCATTCTTGTTGACCAGGAACCTCTAGCTTTTTGTTGGACTAGGGCCAAAATGCTTGATTTGGACGTTTCTCAGGGATCATCTGTTGTATCTGTTTTTTTCCAAGTTGGAAAATCCAATGTGTTCTTAGACCACACCTTGAAAAGTAGAATCCAAGGTTCAAAGGATAAAATCAATTCATTATACAACCAATTAGCTATTTAATTAATAGAGGGGTATAATGCTTTGTGGTGTCTGAGTGGTTAAGATGCTGAGCGTTACAACTGAAAGGTTGGCAGATAAGCAGTTCAATGCCCAAATTAGTTCCTATTGCCTTTCCCAGGTCCTGCCAGTATAACAGTTTGAGAGCAAGAAATTGGAAGTAGATAAACAAGTGCCGATTCAGTGGGAAAGGTAAAAGTATTCCATGCTCTCTAATCATGCCAGCCACATGACCATGAAAACGTCTGTAGACACAGATAAGAGTTGGTTCTTTGGCTGTAAATAGAGATGAGCCCCTCTAGAATCGGATACAACTGGCTTTCGAGCAAGGGAGGCCTTACCTTTATTAGAAGGGTACATGGCCAGATGACACTATAGAAGTGGGAGTCTATCATCCTAGGAACAATAGCATGCTCATTGGTTAATTTCATGTTTATTTTATTTTACTTTAGATATTCCTTCATTTATTATTATCCTGTCTCCTCTGGAGTTCAAAGCAGCATATGTAACGATCTGTCTCCCTGGTTCATCCTTACAACAAGAACAACAACCCTGCAAGTTATGTCATAGTTCCAAGGTTGTTGAGTGAGTTTCATAATTCAGTGGGAATGAGAACATGGAACTTCCAAATCCATGTCCAGCTCTATAGTCACTATGCTACACTGGTTATGCTACTGGTGGCAAGCAAGACACTCTGCTACCCTGACGCCATCTCTAAGTGTCAAGTATCAGTGGCAGTGGATGGTGTTGATAAGGAATGTCATTCAGAACGTCAGGAAAAGATTAAGGTGGGGAAAGCTGAAGTTGTCTTTGTTACTACCCCGTGCCCCCACTCCATCTTTTAATACTACATACATTCCACCAGTGGTGGGCAGTAACAGGTCCACAAAATTGGTTGGGGGGAGGTAGCAAAATTGGGTGGCCTTTGGGGGGGTTGTAGCAAAATTGGGTGGCCACCACGCCCACCTCCCTGCCCTGCCCAGACTAACACTGCTACCATTTTAAAAGTTTTATTCTGTGCAAGCTTATCAGAGAGTACACAGAACAAAAAGACAAGAACGTTGTGGCACCTTAAAGACTAACTGCTGTATTTTAATGTGAGTTTTTGTGGATCAAGTCCACTGGCTCTTTGACTAAAAACAGAGATGAGCACTGAACCCTAGAGTTGTTAACGATTGGCTTTCGAGCAAGGGCAACCTTTACCTAATAACAGAATATCCCTAATTGGTATTCAAATTTGACATCAGGTTTTGTCCCTGCAAGTGGTTCAAGGTCTCCTTTGCTCAAAAGTCAGTCATATCTGACTCTAGGGTGCAGTGCTCATCTCCATTTACAGCCAAAGAGGCAGTGCTGCTTGTTTGCAGATGTATACATGGCCATATGGCATGCATCACTAGATTGCCCACGATGTAGGCTCCGCCCACAATGTAGGCTCCACTCACGACATACGCTCTGCCCACGGTGTGGTAGTGAAAATTTTTGCTGCCCACCACTGCATTCCATGTATATGTTCATTTGTGTATTTGCTGCAAGTGTCCTGCTACCATCATCACCCGAGATACAACCACCACTCTGCACTCTGCATGTATTCATCCATAAGGTTTTGAGAGTCACCATCTGTTGTCAGTGGTCAATTTTTCGGAGGTCTCTATTCCCAATATCCCTCTATTTGCCATGAAAATCTATTGGCAAAGGGTCCCATTTCAGATGCTGTGGTGTTGTTTCAGATGGCTATGTAGGTGATGAGTCCCACCTTCCTCAACACAGTGCCTTCCAGGCAAGTTGGGACTACAGATCCCATTATCCACCGAGGATGGGGGCCAGTCATAGTCCAACATGGAGGCTGGGGATGGCCACTACAGTGGGACTCTGCCTTCTTCAGTTCTCAGCCTGTCAATCAATCAGTGTGTGATTTGCTGTACTGTAGCCATTCTACAAGTTTCTGGTTCTAGCTTCTAAATCCAAAGCAACAAAATCCTGCAGTAGCTCAAAGATTGTATTATCTCATTTGGATCAGGAGTAAGATATTGCCAGGCAGTGCTCGAAGTTATTACATTCCACGCTTTAAAAGTAAGATAAAATTCTTTGCCTGGGCAAATCAGATTCTATAAATTATGCAAATCCTATTATGCATAATTTATCTCACTTTTGTTAGTCATAGAAAGGAAAAAGGTACTATGTAAGTATTCTCCCCCAAATAGTAAAGGTAAAGGTCACCCTTGCTCAAAAGTCAGTCATATCCAGATCTAGAGTTCAGTGCTCACCTCTGTTTATAGCCAAAGAGCTAGCCTGCCTGCGTCTGCAGATGTTTCTGTGGACATGTGGCAGGCATGCCTAGACCCCAGGGTTCACGGAATGCTGTTTATCTTCCCACCGAAGTGGTCCCTATCTATCTACTTGCAATTTCTTGCTTTTGAACTGCTAGGTTGACAGGAGCTGGGACAGAGAAGGGATCTCACTCCATCATGCTGTCCTCAGTTTTTGAGCCCTGACCTTCCAGTCTTCAAGCTCAGACTCTTAACCACTAAGCCACCACACTCCCTCAAATACCAGGTATCTATTTTAGACTCCCCACTTGTTTCCAGTACTTTACATGGCATTCTCTTTGCATCTGCCAGGCCAGTCCTGTGGCCACAAAGATTAGAAATTTCATATTAAAAAAAAGTTGGAATGTTCTTCTTCAGTTGGCATATCTGTTCCAGATATTGGCTATCATCATGGTGATATTCTCCCTGTTCTTAACTCCTCAGAACAGTCCTTCCCAGGACATGCCACACCAGTCTCTCTGGTTCTTCAACCACGTCTACATCCAGGGCCTCTCTTCCCAGGGATCTTCCCTTGCAGAGGAGTTGAAGTATTCTATACTTTCTGTTGTTCCTCATGATATGGCCAATGTATTGGAGCTTTGTTTGCTTAATGGTCTTAAACAGTTCTTGTTCTTTATCCATCTTGGCACAACACTTCTACATTAGTCATATGGTCAACCCATGATATCCTTAGCAGCCATCTGTAGAGCCACATTTCAAAAGCTTCGGTTTTCTTTGGCATACAGTACTTAGGAAACTGAATTCTACACCAGAACCATGTTTGGTGGAGGAGATTTGGTGACCCACCAGGCTGTGAAGAAAGGTCCCTGCCCTTCAGACCATTAACAGTGAATGCTTCTCTATCTCCAGAGTCTTTTTCCTATGCTCTCGCCTATAAAACACAGGACAACCCCCCAAGTTAATTCCTGCCCTCAGCACCTGTAATTTTCTCTCCCACTTCAGTACCTAATGGATATGCAAAATGCACCACTATTTGATTTTACACACACACACACACACACACACACACACACACACACACACACACACACACACACACACACACACACACACACACACACACACACACACACACACCCATTAAAAAAATATTTATTTATTTAATTTACTCATATTTACTATCCCTCCCCAATCGAGTAGATTGCACACTAGCAGCACACGCTTACTCTCAATCTTTTTAAAATTGGGGTTGGGTAATAAAATAGTGGTCTATTTTGCATCTCCATTAGATATTGAAGCAGTAGAGAAAATTACACAAAAGGTGCTGGGGGGGGGGGGAGAATTAACTACTGTTTGGGTTTTTTTTTTGTCCTGTGTTTGAAAGGAGAGAGATTTTATATCCAGACAGCAGCAGTGCACCGCTGAACTATAAAGCTTTGCTGACTTGTGATTTTTATTGAGCAAGGATGAAATTATTTTACAGTACCTCTGTGGTACTTGTGGAGTATTCCCAGATAGATAGATAGATAGATAGATAGATAGATAGATAGATACAGTAATACCTCAGATAACATTAGTATCGAATAACACTAAAATCGCATAACATTAAGCAATCTGGGGGGAAGAATTGCATCGGATAACATTAAGATCCTATGGGATGCATCGGATAACAACCGCTAAAGCCTGTGTGGTTACAATGTATCTCTATGGATCCCATAGGATTTTAACATGCATCGGATAACACTAAAAATCGGATAACACCAAGACTTGTGGAACCAGGTTTTAACGTTATTCAAGGTTTTAGATAGATCAGGGATTCTCAACCTATGGCGGCGGGGGGGGGGGGGGGAGATACAGCCCACAGTGCCACTTCATGTGCACCCCCACAGCCTCCAGCCGCATCAGGAAGTACCATGTGGTGGAGGAAGGGCAAAATGGCCGTCCGGCCCCAGAAGCTGTCTGAGGACGCATGACCCGGCCCCCTCCGCTTTAAAAGGTTGAGAACACCTGCAAGAGAGAGGCGCCAAGCCTTCTCCATCAAACCTCCCTTCAGATACGCTCAACTGCAAATCCCACATAGCTTCTGCTGGATGGGAATGATGGGACATGCAGTCGGGCAGCTTTCGATTTCACGACCGAGGACGGTTGTAAAGGTGGCAAGATGGCTCTTGGAAAAGCAAGGATGAAATTTTTATTGAGCAAGGATGAAATTATTTTACAGTACCTCTGTGGTACTTGTGGAGTATTCCCAGATAGATAGATAGATAGATAGATAGATAGATAGATAGATAGATAGATAGATAGATAGATAGATAGATCAGGGATTCTCAACCTGTGGCAGGGGGGCAGATACAGCCCACAGTGCCATTTCATGTGCGCCTCCAGCACACCAGGAAGTGCCATGTGGTGGAGGAAGGGCAAAATGGCCGTCCGGCCCCAGAAGCTGTCTGAGGACGCATGACCCGGCCCCCTCGGCTTTGAAAGGTTGAGAACACCTGCAAGAGAGAGAGAGAGAGAATCTGCCATCCGTCTGTGAGCGCCAAGCCTTCTCCATCTCACCTCCCTTCAGATACCCTCTCAACTACAAATCCCACCATAGCTTCTGCAAGGATGGGAATGATGGGACATGCAGTTGGGCAGCTTTCGAGGACAGTTGTAAAGGTGGCAAGAAAAAGATGGCTCTTGGAAAAGCCAGGGGCAGAGGGGGGGTGCCTTTTTCTCGCGCCCCAACTAACCAAGCAGGAAATACAGTAATACCTCATATAACATTAGTATCGACTAACACTAAAATCGCATAACATTAAGGAATCTGGGGGGAAGAATTGCATCGGATAACATCAAGATCCTATGGGATGCTTCAGATAACAACCGCTAAAGCCTGTGTGGTTACAATGTATCTCTATAGATCCCATAGGATTTTAACATGCATCAGATAACACTAAAAATCACATAACACCAAGACTTGTGGAACCAGGTTTTAGTGTTATATGAGGTTTTACTTGTAAATAAATGCGCGACACCGACACCCCCCCACCCCACCCCCACCATTTGCACTGAGCGTCATCATGGGTCTCGGCAGGCGGGGTTTCCAATCCCCATAGGAGGGCGATCATTCACAGCAAAGGGGTGGGGAACCCCCCTCGCCTTTGATCTTTCCTCTCAAACGCACCGGGGCAGGATCCGAGCCCCGACCTACAGTCCACTGTTTTTCCCCCCCCCCCCTTTTTCTCCCTCCTGCCATTTCTTCTTCCCAAGGCAAGCCCCTTAGGTGATCCCGCATGACAGGCGCGCTCCCGGATCCCCCCCCCTCCCTAAAGCGCGGGTGCAGACGTGGCTCTCTGCACGCGTGTAGCGGCGGAGCATTTACCTGGGCAACTTCACACGCGCGGCGGGATGGACGCGCTCGGGATCTCCGGATTCGGAGCGACTGCGGATTAAAAAGGGGGTGGGTGGGTTAAAAATATATATATTAAAGGCGAGAAATCGAGATAAGGGGGGGGGGAGTTGGTGGGGAAGCCGCAATGCCTGTTGCTCGGGAGGGGATCGCGGCGGATTGTCGAGGCTTCCCTGCTGCGGTGCCCCTCCATCAGCGAGCCTGGTTGCTTCTCCCTTCGGGCGGCGGGGCTTCGGAGGGCGGCGGCGGCGGCCACGAGAGACGGAGGCTGCTGGAAGAGGCCGGGGGTGGCGAAAGGTGAGTCGCCTCGCTTGCAGTCCGCGTCGTGGGAAGGGCTGGTCCATGGCTTGGCGGCTATGGGGATGGATCTGGGACCGAGATCGCCGGGGGCAGGATCGGTGTCGAGGAGGAGGCGTGCAGTGCGGATCTGGCGCAACTTTGCCCGCATCGTGGAGAAAGTTGTGGCTGATTCCCTCGCTCTCGCTGCCTCCTCCTCCTCCAAGCAGGCGATCATCTCTGTGCATACCCCGTAGTAAGCTCCCCCCCCGTGCCTTACTCCCGAGTAAGCCTATCTGCGATCACACCTTTCTGCTCCCATGTTTGACTCATGACCCTCTTGGCTGGGCACGAGGCGAAGCAGATCCACGGGAGATCTGGGTTCGCTCTACTACAGCCATCTGGAGCGGAGGCTCCTCGGAGGTGGGATTTACTTCCAGGTAAGACGGTAAGTAGCACCTATAGGATCTGCTTCGCCTCGTGCCCAGCCAAGAGGGTCATGAGTCAAACATGGGAGCAGAAAGGTGTGATCGCAGATAGGCTTACTCGGGAGTAAGCCATGGGGGATCCATAGAATGGGGGATCCATAGAATCCCAGAAGTTCTTAAGGCAAGGGTGCCCAAACTATGGCCCCTGGGCCATAGTTTGGGCACCCTTGCCTGGACCCTGATGCCAAATCAATCTTGATTGATTGAACCTGGACCCTGATGCCAAATCATCGAGCCCTCGTCGCTCCCGGAGCGGAAGTAAAAGGCGCCTGTATGGGCTCGTTTTACTTCCACTCCGTGGGCCAGATCCGTCCCCCAGGCTGTAGTGACAGGGCCCACTGAACCATGTGACTGGCCTGCGGGCCAGAAAGTTTGGGCACCCCTGACTTCAGGGGAGGGGGTGTTACCCGATGGAGGGAACAGCCGCTGGGTTTTCAGAAGGGGCGGGTAAAGGGTGTGCGGATGTTCTGCCACTCCGATTCGCAGGTAAGACCTTCGGCCCAAAATCGGGTCCTTTGCCCCATCTAAAAATGAAGTCCGCTTAAATAACCCTTCGTTTCCCAGCCCTTCCGAACAACTTCCTTCTTCCCACTTTCTTTTGGCTCTTAGAAAGGCCACAGAACTAAAATATGCTTTTTCTCCACTGGCTCTTGGTTTCCCCATTCAGTTAAAAGTGGTGCGTGTAAAAAACCCAAAGCGGTGTCAAGTCTGTTGTATTGGAGAGGTCTCTGATTTGCTGCCCCCTGGTGGCTTTTTATTTTGTAATACTATATGTACACACACAGTACTGTATATGTATACAGTACTATATACTGTATATTAAACCAGCTCAAAGCATCGTAGAAAGGCAACCTATAAAAACCGTAAGTGAAAAAATTATTTAGGTGGAGGGGGAGACGCGGCTTTTGAGGAAATTTAGGATGGATGTCTTGGATGTACATCAATGCAGCAAATGGGTTTGAAACTACAGTACAGTAATACCTCGGATAACATTAGTATCGGATAACACTAAAATCGCATAACATTAAGCAATCTGGGGGGGGGAGAATTGCATCGGATAACATTAAGATCCTATGGGATGCATCGGATAACAACCGCTAAAGCAGTGGTGTAGCGTGGGGGGGGCGGGGGGGGGGCGGATGCCCCGGGCAGCGCCTTTCAGGGGGCGGCAAAATGTCCCCTCCCCACCCTTTTGCTGGCGAGCGCCCCACGTGCGCTTCGCCGCTTGCCACACACCTCCGTCCGCTCGCACCTCCATCCGCTCGCTCGCCCGGCTGGCCGTCGGGGGCTCTCCACCGCCTGTTGCCCCTGGCAGCGGCTTTCAGGGGGAGGCAAAATGTCCCCTCCCCACCCTTTTGCTGGCGAGGAGGAGAAAAAGGGGTTTTTTTTAGGCGGACAATTCAAGGAGGCTCCTTGAATTGTCCGCCTAAAAAAAACCCCTTTTTCTCCTCCTCGCCAGCAAAAGGGGGGGGAGGGAAGGAGGGGCACGCCCGGTCGCCCGCCCAGCTGGCCGTCGGGGGCTCTCCTGGCGGGCGGCCCGCGTGCGCGCGGACGCTGCTCGCCTCCGCCCGCCCAGCCACCCACCCAACTTGCCGTGAGACGGGGCGCTCGTCGGGGGGGGGGGTGGCGCCGTGGCGGGGAGCCCCTGGGGGCTGGCTGGGCAGGAGGAGGTGGGCAGCGTGCGCGCGCACGCGGGCCGCCCGCCAGGAGAGCCCCCGACCGACAGCCAGCCCGGCGGGCGGGCCCCTCCTTGAATTGTCCGCCTAAAAAAAAACACTTTTTCTCCTCCTCGCCAGCAAAAGGGTGGGGAGGGGACATTTTGCCGCCCCCTGAAAGCCGCTGCCAGGGGCAACAGGCGGCGGAGAGCCCCCGATGGCCAGCCGGCCGGGCGAGCGGACGGAGGTGCGAGCGGACGGAGGTGTGTGGCGCGCGCGCGCGCGCGCGCCCCGCTAGTCAGCAGGGGGCTGGCTTCTACCTGGGTCGGGGGGAGGGGGCGGCGGCAGCGGCGAGCTGGGGGGGGGGGCGGCGAGTTTGTTCTTCGCCCCAGGCGGCTGAAGACTGCGCGACGCCACTGCGCTAAAGCCTGTGTGGTTACAATGTATCTCTATGGATCCCATAGGATTTTAACATGCATCGGATAACACTAAAAATCATATAACACCAAGACTTGTGGAACCAGGTTTTAACGTTATCCGAGGTTTTACTGTATTTCATTGTTAATTGGGGGGGGGATTTAACATTGGAAGCCAAGCTAAACCAGTTATAATTAAAAAAAAAAACCCCCAATGCCATTTTTCTTCTTTCTGGAAGTTTTTCTCTCCACTTCAAGCAAATAGGGATTATTTTCCTCTCTGATTTCTGTCTCTGGAACTTGTTCATGATCTGGCAATTGGAGATGTTTTCTCTGGCTCTGCATCAAGTTCTCTCTCTCTCTCACTCACACACACAGACACACAGACAGACAGACAGACACACAAATACATAAAGGACAAGAATTGATGCAACAGTGATAATGAGCAAGATTGAAAGAGAATTCCTAGATCTCCCTGTGAAAAGTCACCCGTAGAGAGTCTGAGCATGGCTTAGTTTAATACGTTTTGTACAATCCCATTGGCATAACTCTGATTCAAATTTTGGCCACGCATCTCTGCTGGACTTGCTCTCCTCTCACCCTGGTGTATGTGTGTGTGCGCGCGTGCTCATGTGCGTGTGCACGTGTATGTGAATTGCTTAGCTTTGGAAGATGGATTAGCCCAGTTTTCATGCAGCCATATAACATAATCTTATTCCAAGTGGTTTCTGTTTTCCCTTTAAAAAGCTCTCCCTTCTTCCTTTCCAGACACATTCACAGAACAGGAATTGACGCCTGCTGGTAGTACCTGGAAGGTGAAATGTGTGAACAGGAGAAGGAAACAAAAAGGGGGTGTGAAGGAGGAAAAGGATTCTGCTGTGGTTAACCAAAATCTGCAATGAGCAGGTCCTTCTTCGACTCTATTGTTATTAGAGTTCGAGACTCGGGTACTGCATGACGGATTGAGTGCCCATCTCTGTCCCAGCTCTTGGGGACATGAAAGGAGCCTCATTTGGGCATTCCCTGAGCAGAGTTTCTTCCACAAAAATCCTTTCAACCCAGAATAATTTCTGACATATAATAATAATAATTATTATTATTAAATACAAAACATACTAACAAACAAACAATATTATAAAAACATTGACTAGTATCATACAGCAGATACCAAAAAACCATATATCTGTTAAATAGTAGTGTTTTAGTAGTGTAAAAGGGAATGCGGAGTCTCTGGTTCAGAAGCTTGCCTTGTTAGCTGGAAGGTTGGCAAGTCGGCAGTTCAAGACCCGAGTGCTGCATGACAGAATGAGCACCCATCTCTGTCCCAGCTCCTGCCTACCTAGCAGATCGAAAGCAAGAAATTGCAAGTAGATAAATAAGGACCACTTTGGTGGGAAAAGATCTTGGGGACATGAAAGGAGCCTCATTCAGGGGTCCCCCGAGTGGAGTTTATCCAGCAAAAATCCTTTCAACCCAGCAAGCACTTTTGTGTGCTTCTGATGCACTTTTTTTTTTAATTTTTTAAATTTTTTATTAGGTATATAAAAGAAAAATACAAAAGGAAGACAAAAATACAAATAAAGACATTATAAAAATATAAAAGCTTGTAACAATCGTGTAACACATTTTATACACATTACTATTACATTCTCTTCTTTTCTTAGTACATAATCTTCTTCCCATTCCTTTCTATTACATCATTATAATAAAAAAAAAGGAGAAAAGAAAAAAGAAGAAGAAAAAAATAGAAAAAGAAAACACCTTTGTGCTATATACAAAAGTCCGGGGGGTTCTATACCTTTCACATTTTCCAAAAGTCGTTATGATCTTTTGCAGGGGGTATACCCTTTTTTTCTTTTAAGGTATAATTAACAAAAGGTTCCCAGATCCTCCAGAATTTATTGTTATTAACTTTCCCTTTCCTGCTATTAATTTCCCAAGTAAGTTTTTCATTTAATGCTAAATTCCACATTTGTGTATACCAATCATTTAATCCTATTTGTTCATTGCTTTTCCAGTTTTTGGCAATACCTAGTCTTGCGACAGTCAACATTATGGCCAATAACTCTTTATTATCTTTGCTTATGTCCTGATCTTCTATGTCTGTTAATAAAATTGTTTCTGACCCCAATCCGATCTGTATATCTAATATGTTCTCTATTTCCTTTTTTATTCCTTCCCAGAAATTTTTAAGTACCTCACATCTACACCACATATGTTCATATGTTCCTTTTGTTTTTCTGCACCTCCAGCATATTTCGCTCATATTACTATACATTTTATGCAAGCCGACTGGGGTCCTATACCATCTCCATACCAATTTATAATTGTGCTCTTTAACTCTCACAGACATAGTTCTCATTGTCTTCCTTTTCCACATCTTTTGCCATTTTGTTACCGTTATCTTTATATCTAATTCTTGTTCCCAGCTTTCTCTCAATACCTCTTGTGTATTTTGACTTTTGTTCAAAATTTTATAAACTTTACTAACTATCCCTTTGATTCCCATTTCTCCATTTCTAATTTTTGCCAAAAGCGTCTCAAACTCCGTACAATCCCTGTCTAAACCATTTTCCCGTACAAATTTCTTATTCCAATTGTTTATCTGAAGGATCTTGAACCAGTCCAATTGAAGTTGCAAATACAGCCTTTGTCTTTTCTCTTGATCTTTGCAAGCATTGACCCAATCTTTTAATAATAGTACTTTATTTTCCACCAATATATCTCTGATCTTTGTATCTATTTTTATCGGAAAATCTTGAAAATCCCCCACTTCTAAAATTGGCGAGGTTCCCGAAGCAAGCTCTTTCCTCACTCTATTCCATACCTCCATTGTTGATTTTAACATCATACCCTGAGCCATCTTATTTCCTTTTTCTTTCCCCTCACATAAAAATTGTGCCTTGCCCATCTTCGATAAATTTTTCCTTTCAAATTTTTCCCAGACTGTTTCTTCCCTATTTAAAATTTTTATAACATTCCTTATTTGAAAGGCTCTATAATATTTTATAACATTTGGAATTCCCAATCCTCCCTCTTTTTGCGAAACATACCATAATAACTTAGTTATTCTGGCTCCTTTATTTCCATTACAGAACCGATTAATCATATTTTGATACTCATTCAACTCTTTATCAGTATGTTTTAGCGGTAAAGCATCAAATAAAAAATTCAATTTGGGTAATAACATCATCTTACATATAGCTATTCTTCCGAACCATGACAGATTTAATTTGTTATATTTTACTATTTTCTCCTTTATTTCCTTCTTTTGTCTGTCATAATTCATACTTTTAAGTTCCCCAGTTTTGCATGATAACATTACTCCCAAATATCTCATTTTACGTGTAATTTGTATATTATAATTCCTCTTTATTAACTCTTCATCTTCTTTCTTCCCATTAATTAGCATCATTTCTGTTTTGTCCCAGTTAACTTTCAATCCCGTAACTTCCTCAAAATTTTTCAAATGTTTATTAATCTTAGCTAAACTTTCCGCTGAATGCTTCACCGTCAACAGTGTGTCATCTGCATAAAGGCTTACTTTGGTTCCTCCTATTCCTACTATTCCCTCGTCTTGTCTAATCGCATTTGCCAAAAGTTCCATAGCCAATATAAACAACGATGGCGACAAAGGGCAGCCCTGCCTCGTACCCGCCTCTAGCCTTATATCTCTTGTATAGCTATTATTAAATTTGACTCTTGCTATGCCTTTCTTATACAATTCTCCAATAACCCCTTGAAATTTTTCCCCAAATCCATATAATTTAATCATCTCATAAATCGTTGTCCATTGTAGGGAGTCAAATGCCTTAAATATATCTAGCGCTAAAAACTCCACTTTTTCCTTACTTTTTTCCATCATATCTAGAATGTCCACTGCTCTTCTAATAAGGTCTGCCATATGTCTATTTTTAACAAACCCCGCTTGGTCCTCGTTGATATAATTGGCCATGAAACCATTTAGTCTATTTGCTAAAATCGTGGTAAAAATTTTGGCATCCTGATTGATCAGAGATATAGGTCTATAAGATTCAATTTTTTCTAAATTTTTGCCCGGCTTGGGAATCAAGGCAATTGTCGATCTATTCCAGGAAACTGGAGTCGCATCTCCCCCTAAAATCCCATTATATAGCTTATACAGTCTCGGGAGAATCCATGGCATAAAATCTTTATAAAACTCAGCTGGTAACCCATCCTCCCCAGGTGCTTTCTCTTTTTTCAATTTTTTTATTACCTCTTCGATTTCCCCAATCGATATTGTTTCCTCCATTTTATTCCTATGTTCCTCTGTAACCTTTTTTATCTGTTGTTGATTAAAATATCCTCGCAACTTACTAATATTTATTTCCTTTTTTGAATACAACTCTTTATAAAAATTTTCAATCAACTCTGCCTTATCTATTTTTTTATTACATCTTTTCCCATTTTTATCTACCAATATACCTACTTGCCCTTTATTTTTTTTATCCCTCGCTGCCTTTGCTAATAGCCTGGAATTCTTATTACCATATTCAAAATATTCCCTTTTAAGAAAAATCAAGTCTTTCTTTACTTTTTCAATATCCTTGCCATCCAGTTCTTTCTTAATTCTTTTAATCTCTTGAAATATTCCCTGGTCTTTCTTTTTAGCGTGTTCAGAATGAAGATGTTTCAACTGCCCTTCCAATTCCTGGTTTCTGTTCTTAATTTGCCTATTCCTGATACTTTTTAACTTTATCGATTCCCCTCTAAAAATTGCCTTCATTGTATCCCAAACTCCTCCCCCGCTGATCTCCTTATTTTCATTAAATTTCCAGCTTTCCTCCCATTTTTCCATAACTTGTTTCCTTGTTGATTCCTTCTCATATAGCTTTGCATCATATCTCCAAATGTATCCATTTTTTTCATCCTCTTTAAAATTTATAACTGCAATTACTTTTGCATGGTCAGATTCTCTAAATGTTCCAATTTTAATGTCATCAGTTTTATTTACCATCTCTTCTGTCACAAAGATATAATCTATTCTTGAGTACATATCATGCACATGTGAATAATATGTATATTCTCTTTCTTGGGCCTTTAACTCTCTCCACACATCCTTTAACCCCAATGATTTTCTCCAATCCTCTAATATGTACTTATTGCCTCTCTTTTTTACCCCTGTACTATCAATGTCTGAACACATCAAATTAAAATCTCCACCTACAACCATGTTCTTAGTCCCTTCCTCTTTCAATATTTTCCCTACTTTATCTAAAAATTCCTGCTGTTTATCGTTTGGAGCATAGATGTTAGCTAATGTTATCTCCTCTTCTTCAATTTTCCCTTTAATTATTAAATATCTTCCCTCTGAATCCGCTATAGTTTTATTCACCGTAAACCCCAATTTTTCCGAAATCAGAGTTGCGACTCCCCTGGCCTTAGATGTCCCATATGCCTTTTCATAAATATCAATTCCCCTCACCACTAAATTATTAACTTCTGGAGATTTTTGATGGGTCTCTTGCAAAAAGATTACCTCAGCCCTGTCTTTATTAAGCGATATTTGCAACTTGTTTCTTTTCTGGGTGTGCCCTGACCCCTTCACATTCCACGACACCACCTTCAATGACTTAACCATTTATATTTGATCCACTCCCATCGTCTTTTTTCCTCCCCGGACGTGTTCCCTAACAAGCCCCCTACTGCCCCACTACTAAAGAAATTAAGCAAAACAGAGAACACTGAAACAAAAATGTTATTTAAACTAACAAAGAAATAAAAATAACAACAACAAAAAAACTTACCTATTTTTTTCTCTTCTTCAACCCTCCCCACATCTTTTCTTCTAATGCTACCTTTGGTCTCCAAAGAGGGGAGGGGGGGACCGGAGAAAATAGGCATATCAATCTTCTACTGACCTCCTCTCTCTGACATTAATTTAATTTATGATTATATTCACCCCTCCTGTACCCCGCTTGTACCTGGAACGTCTGCCCCACCCACTGCTCCCTCCTCCTCCCGACCCACTAACGATCCCATCACACCCACCTTAGCCAATTCTGTTCTCATTACTATCCAATCTGTATCAGCCTCTTTGATCAAACCAATTTGTGTTAAATACAACAATGCATCCATATTTGCGTTCAACACGTGCCATTTTTTGTCATAAAAAAATCTCAACTGTTGTGGAAATCGCCATACATACTTAATACCTTTTGCAATCAATATCTTCGTGACAGGCTTCATGATGTATTTCCACTTCCTCTCTTGAGGCGATATGTCATTATAGACCTCCACATCCACCCCATCTATTTTTAAAACACCAGACCCAGCTTGTCTAATAAAAGACATCACCTTCAACTTATCTCCCCAATTTACAAATTTAACTAAAACATTTCTAGGTGTCTTCTTATCCCTCCTTCCACCCACCCTATACACAGTGCCAATGTCATCTAATCCAAATTCTCTACCCATTTTGAGTGAGTTCAGCCATTCCACTATTCTCTCTTTAAGCAATCTGGGGGGGAGAATTGCATCGGATAGCATTAAGATCCTATGGGATGCATCGGATAACAACCGCTAAAGCCTGTGTGGTTACAATGTATCTCTATGGATCCCATAGGATTTTAACATGCATCAGATAACACTAAAAATCATATAACACCAAGACTTGTGGAACCAGGTTTTAACGTTATCCGAGGTTTTACTGTATTTCATTGTTAATTGGGGGGGGGGGGATTTAACATTGGAAGCCAAGCTAAACCAGTTATAATTTAAAAAAAAACCCCAATGCCATTTTTCTTCTTTCTGGAAGTTTTTCTCTCCACTTCAAGCAAATAGGGATTATTTTCCTCTCTGATTTCTGTCTCTGGAACTTGTTCATGATCTGGCAATTGGAGATGTTTTCTCTGGCTCTGCATCAAGTTCTCTCTCTCTCTCTCTCACACACACAGACACACAGACAGACAGACAGACACACAAATACATAAAGGACAAGAATTGATGCAACAGTGATAATGAGCAAGATTGAAAGAGAATTCCTAGATCTCCCTGTGAAAAGTCACCCGTAGAGAGTCTGAGCATGGCTTAGTTTAATACGTTTTGTACAATCCCATTGGCATAACTCTGATTCAAATTTTGGCCACGCATCTCTGCTGGACTTGCTCTCCTCTCACCCTGGTGTATGTGTGTGTGCGCGCGTGCTCATGTGCGTGTGCACGTGTATGTGAATTGCTTAGCTTTGGAAGATGGATTAGCCCAGTTTTCATGCAGCCATATAACATAATCTTATTCCAAGTGGTTTCTGTTTTCCCTTTAAAAAGCTCTCCCTTCTTCCTTTCCAGACACATTCATAGAACAGGAATTGACGCCTGCTGGTAGTACCTGGAAGGTGAAATGTGTGAACAGGAGAAGGAAACAAAAAGGGGGTGTGAAGGAGGAAAAGGATTCTGCTGTGGTTAACCAAAATCTGCAATGAGCAGGTCCTTCTTCGACTCTATTGTTATTAGAGTTCGAGACTCGGGTACTGCATGACGGATTGAGTGCCCATCTCTGTCCCAGCTCTTGGGGACATGAAAGGAGCCTCATTTGGGCATTCCCTGAGCAGAGTTTCTTCCACAAAAATCCTTTCAACCCAGAATAATTTCTGACATATAATAATAATAATAATTATTATTAAATACAAAACATACTAACAAACAAACAATATTATAAAAACATTGACTAGTATCATACAGCAGATACCAAAAAACCATATATCTGTTAAATAGTAGTGTTTTAGTAGTGTAAAAGGGAATGCGGAGTCTCTGGTTCAGAAGCTTGCCTTGTTAGCTGGAAGGTTAGCAAGTCGGCAGTTCAAGACCCGAGTGCTGCATGACAGAATGAGCACCCATCTCTGTCCCAGCTCCTGCCTACCTAGCAGATCGAAAGCAAGAAATTGCAAGTAGATAAATAAGGACCACTTTTGTGGGAAAAGATCTTGGGGACATGAAAGGAGCCTCATTCAGGGGTTCCCTGAGTGGAGTTTCTCCAGCAAAAATCCTTTCAACCCAGCAAGCACTTTTGTGTGCTTCTGATGCACTTTTTAAAAAATAGTATAAAACAGCATGTTTTAGACTGTTCCTATTATTATTATTATTATTATTATTATTATTATTATTATTATTATTATTATTATTATTATTATTATTATTATTATTATTATTATTATTATTATTATTATTATTATTATTATTAAAGATCTACCATTAGATTTACAGTCAAAGACTGGTATAAAATTAACAGTTCAAGACCTAACCAAGGACCTAATCACTGTTAAGGTAGTATGTATGTATGTATGTATGTATGTATGTATGTATTTATGTATGTATGTACAGTATGTATGTATGTATGTATGAATGAATGATACAAATCTGCTATTCAGTTCACAGTTGAGGACTGGTTCCTATCATCATCATCACCATCATCATCATCAAATGGCACATGTTCAAGGAGTTATTTACCATTGGTAACCACCAGTGAACTTTATTGCCAAGCAGGGATTTCTACTCAGGACTTCCTGAATTTTTGTGCAGAACTTTCTTTTTTCATATCAGAGTATCGCATAATCAAACATTATGGATGTAAGTACCATATATACTCGAGTATAAGTTGACCCGAATACAAGCCGAGGTACCTAATTTTGACCTAAAAATCCCAGGAAAATAGATTGACCCGAGTATAAGTCGAGGGTGAGAAATGCAGCAGCTCTTAGTGAGTTTCAATACTCAAAATACATGAAAATAAGGTAAAATTAATTAAATTGTTGGCACATCTCAATCCGACACGGTCTTGGGACCTTCGTGGTCATTGACCCGAGTATAAGCCGTGTCTCCTTTTTGGGGCTAAAATCTCAGCTTATACTCCAATATACACGGTATATAAAATATAGGTAAAATTCATAACAAATCAAGATGCTGAAATAATTAGACTATTTCCGACCAGAAGCAAGCAGTACTATTTCAAACATTTGCTAAGTCTTTTTTGTTACATGTCGTGGGGCCTAAATTACATGGATGTAAATGCTGTGTTGATTGAATTTCTCCACATTCATAGGAAATTTGTCCTACTGTATATCCAAGTAGCCCATTTCACTTGATCATTCTCTGATCTCCCCACTTTGTTTTGAAGTCGATTAAGTGATTTCCAGATGGTTCAGTCAGAATCTTGTTCAGATGGGAGATATTCTTTGGCATTTTCCATTCAGCAAGGTTTATCCATTCAGCCGTGAAGATTGTCCTGGGAATATAATGCAGTAGTCTTCCATTTACATTCTGACGCCTGTACCACTGATCCAGTTCTGTGAGTCACTTTCTGTTCCTGAGCCCTTTTGGTACACAAAGTCCTCCTCAGCCCAAGGCCAGTATTGATGAAGTTGCTGCCCTCCATCAAGATGGATTCAAGTGATTTGAATTCACTTGGGGACCATTGCCCTTCCCTGTGGAATTTTCCACCCAAAGCCGTTAGTACTCAGGGTTGTTGGGTTAGTTAACCACCACCTTAAGATTGGCATTGAGTCACTAGCAGTATGGGCTACTCTATTACCATAGTAGGATAACCCAGTGGTGGGCTCCAAAAAATTTACTACCACACTGTGGGTGTGGTATGGTGAGCGTGGCCAGGGGAAAGGCCTGCATTGCACCTGAATTAGGACTACTTTATTTCAAAACATGGATGGATGGAGCCAGCCAGAATTTCTGCTACCAGTTCTGGTGAACTGGTGCGAACCTGCTGATACCCACCACTGGGGTAACCTGACCAGACAAAGGTGATTCACAGTTGTTATAAAAGCAATGTAAACAAATATCTGGAAATGTTTACAGACACAGACAGTGTTGACTCTGGTTGTAAATGTAGATGAACACCCACTAGAGTCAGACAAGATTGCCTTCCAAGCAAGGGAGACCTTTACCTTTACTAAATTGAATATAACTTGGCGGCACACAGCATAGCATACAATGAATTGATGACCTCCTAAAGCAGGGGTGCTCAAACGACAGCCCATGGGCCAGATCCAGCCCCCCGATGCCAATTCGTTCCTGCCTGCGCCGCTCCAGGAAGCGGAAGTAAAACACGCCCACACATGTGCAGAACGCTGTCGTAAATGCACCTGCTGCTGTCGTAAACATTTTACTTCCACTTCCGGTGGGAGGAACCATATGACCAGCCCACTGAATCACATGACTGGCCAGTGGCCTGGAAAGTTTGGGCATCCCTGTCCTAAAGACCTTGTCATTAAAGGCCATGCTCGTGTCTTGCAAACTAAAGGTCAGAATTCCTTTTATTGAGTCGGTCTGTCTCCAGTTTAGTCTTCCTTTGTTCTTGCTGCCATTCCCTTCTTACAGCATTCCCTTTTTAAAGTCAAACATTGATGGCTAAAGTTAGTGGGAACGCAAGCATTTATTAAGTTGCAGAGTTTATCCCGGAACCCCTACTAGAACTTCAGCTGCCATGTCTTTTTCTCACGAGGAGGCCACCACTCCTCCCATTTTAAAAAAACTGGCACTGCCTAGCTTTGAGTTGGCATATAGGTGGCCTGTGACTGGAACAGGGTTGGTGGTGGTGCTGCAAAATGTTTGGAATGAGGCACTGCTCTTTGACCTTCATTTAAAGGTAAAGGTAAGCTTGTATACAGAGCACATAATGCACAATGCAGGGCTGGAGGAATCAGTTGGAATTAAAATTGCTGGGAGAAACATCAACAATTTGAGATATGCAGATGATACTATCCTAATGGCCTAGGTTGAAAGAAGAAAGTGCAAAAGCTGGTTTGAGATGCAATATCAAGAAAACCAAGATAATGGCAACAGACCATATCATCCCATAGAAAATAGATGTAGAAAAATAGATGTAGAAGCAGTGACAGACTTTACATTCTTAGGATCTAAGGATCACTGCAGATGGTGATTGCAGCCATGAAATAAAAAAGCAACTAATTCTTGGGAGGCAAGCTATGAGAAATCAGGGGAACATAGTTAAAATTCAAGACATCACGTTGCAAACAAAAGTCCGCATAATCAAAGCAATGGTATTTCCAGTGGTAATGTATGGTTGTGACAGTTGGACCATAAGAAGCTGAGCGCAGAAGAATAGACGGCTTTGAAATGTGCTGGAGGAGAGTCTTGAGAGTACCCTGGACAGTGAGGAGAACAAATAGGTCGATCTTAGAAGAAATTAACCCTGACTGCTCCTTGGAAGGTCAAATAGTGAAGATGAAGCTAAAGCACTTTGGGCATCAAATGAGAAGAGAGGATTCACTTGAGAAGGCCTTGATGCTGGGAAAGGTGGAGGGCAAAAGAAGAAGGGGGCATCAGAAAATGAGATGGCTAGATGGCATTGTTGATGCCACGGGCACAGAGTTGGGCGGGTTGAGGAGGATGGTGGAGGATAGGCGTACCTGGTATGCAATGGCCCATGGGGTCACGGGGTCAGAACCAACTGCGACTGAACAACAAAAAACCTAGTTTGGGACTGCGGTGGTTCAAGTAGTTAAGATGCTCAACTCTGACTGGAAGATCAGAGTTTGATTACTGGGTACTGCATGACAGAGTGATTTCCCATCTCTGCCCCAACTCTCTGCCAACCTAGCAGTTCAAAAGCAAGAAATTGCAAGTAGATAAATAGGGACCACTTCAGTGGGAAGGTAAACAGCGTTCCATGCACTCTGGTGTTGAGGCATGTCCATGGAAACATCTGCAGACACAGGCAGCAATAGCTCCTTGGCTATATACAGAGATGAATACTGAACCTTGGAGTCTGATATGACTGGCTGTCGAGCAAGGGCGGCCTTTACCTAAACCTC
The DNA here is from genome assembly GCA_030440675.1 of Furcifer pardalis. Classification (NCBI taxonomy): domain Eukaryota; kingdom Metazoa; phylum Chordata; class Lepidosauria; order Squamata; family Chamaeleonidae; genus Furcifer; species Furcifer pardalis. The sequence continues at coordinate 28,818,729 of CP126897.1, forward strand.
GTTCAGAACTTGGAAAAGTTACTCCCCCAGAATGCTCAGTGCTATCTGGAGATCACAAGAACTGCGGTACAAAAATTTAACTTTCCCAAGCTCTGGTCAGGTTCTGCAGGAACATAGGAAGCTCCTTTGTCTCGAGTCAGATCCCTGGTCTGGGTAGCCCAGTACTATCTGGCAGTAGCTCCTCATTGGTTCTTGGAGATGCTGGAAGCTGAACTTGCCACCTTCTGTATGCAAAGCAAATGGTGTGCCCTTTGGGATACAGCGCCTTGTTATCATTCCCCATTGATTTCCAAGGGATTGCATTGAGTAATTTGAATCCTTAGTTGGCTCTTCTGCTGCAAGTAGGGCTTTCCCCATCTCTCTTGGCACTCTTAAATAAAGCTACTCATCATTTGCAAAAACTGGGAATACGCTCAGTGAATGCCTTCCACCATATAATAGGATTGCCTTTCTGGCAAGAACTCGTATGCTTGAAAGGGAGGAAAGACCCAGACAACTTTGCTTGGCTCCCTTCATGGAAATCGGGACCAAATTGCCTTCATAAAACACAAAGACTCAAAACCTTTTACAGCTACACAGGGCTATCAAGGCAGGGTTTTTGTTTGTTTGTTTTGGAACCCCCCAGCATTTCATTGACTTTCTAATATGGGCAGAGGTCTATTGATGTTAACTTTATGGAGTCTAGTCTTCTGCTCCCTGCATTGTGATTGTTACAGAAAGAATAGAATGCTATACTTGGTGCAGAATATTGCTATCTGGTTGCAGCTATATTATAATTCCTTTTCTTTTGAAAGTAAAACAATAAAAACTACACAAATTCTTAACCTTTAGGAATACAAGTACAATATGGAGACAGGTAGGCATTGTCTGGTAAAGGCTTGGAAGCCAATGAAATTAAATGCATCCATCCATCCATTTGTTGGTTCATTCATTTCCTGTTGGTTGCACTAGAAAACCCAACCAGTTAGCTGTAACAGTTGTGTTCTCCCTCTGTTGAGTTCCCCATCGGAAGAAAGGTGGCACATGAATAAAATAAAATAAAAAACAGCTATGATAATACTAGCTGAGTCCTGTGGCATCTTAAAGATTAAGGTAAAAGTATCCCTTGCTTGAAAGCCAGTTGTGTCTGTCTCTAAGAGGCAGTGCTCATCTCCCATTTACAGCCAAAGAGCCAGAACTCTGCATCTGCTGATGTTTCCGTGATGCCAAAGTGCATGGAACACTGTTACCTTTCCCACCGAGGTGGTACCTATTTATCTCCTTGTAATTTCTTGCTTTTGAACTGCTAGGTTGCCATGAGCTAGGACAGATGGAGGGACTTCACTCCATCATGCAGCACTGAAATCTCAAAACTGCTGACCTGCCAACTTTCTACTCGTCAAGCTCAGCATCTTTGTGACTAAGCCATCACAGCCCTCAAGCAGGTTATATTTGGCATAAATTTTTGTGGGCTGCAGCCGGCTTCATCAGATGCTGAGGGATTCTGGGACTTGTAGTCCAGAAAAGGAATGTTCTCATATTCTGAATTATGGTAATTGGTCAGTATATTCTTGGCGATTTCTCCACTTGCATATAATGTCGCACAAGCTTTGGGGTGAGATGTCTGTCACGTGAATGGCTTCTACAACTGATTCATAACCAATTGTGCAACTGTTTGCACAACTGGTCATGCAGTGAACAGTGTCAACAGATAGCACAATTGTTTGTCTAATTTGAGTTTTACACACATACATTATAAAACGGGGCGGCAACCTTTTCAAGACAGCGGCCGGGTCACACTCCCTCAAACAGTTGAGGCTGGACTGGTGGTCTCCCCGCTGTAAATGCTGCCATAAACATGTTCACGACCGCTTTCAGTGGCAGCAGTGACAGTTGGAGTGAGGGCAGGGGCCAGATTATTTGGTGTCATGGGCCAGATTCGGTCCACAGGCCATAGGTTGCCAACCCCTCTTATAAAATAATAACAATTGCATGCTGTCAAGTCAATTCCAATTTATGGCGACCATTTCTAGGATTTTCTAGGTGGAGAATACAGAGAAGTAGATTATCTTCTCCTTCTGGGTGCCCTGGGACGGTGCAACGTGCCCAAGGCCAGTTTTTTTTCCCCTGGGAGGCACAGTGGGGATACCTAAACCACGGAGCTGTCCAGCCAGCCAGCCATTTATCTCCAAATTAGTGTCTATAAATATAATTTACCCTAGGTAGGTTGTGTGCAAATTTGTAATCCCTTTTGTCCTTTCAGAATCAGGTGTCACTAGACCAGGCATTCACAACCTACACCCTGTGGGCTAGATCCGGCCCTCGATGGCAATTCATACAGCCTGCGCCATCTCTGCTGCTCCTGGAACCAGAAGTAAAACATGCCCACACGTGCACAAAACACTGCCGTAAATGCGTTCTGTACATGCGCAGGGCATGTTTTACTTCCGCTTCCGGTGGGAGGAACCACGTGACTGACCCAATCAGCTGTCTGGGGGCATGGTCAGGTCCATGACCTGAAAACATTGAGAACCCCTGCACTAGACTCACCTAGACATCTGCTCGTATGGGAGTGTAGTGGATGCTTCCTTTGCTGTTACTGTATTTCTATTTGCTCAGGTTAGCCTGGCTCATTTGTTTCCTGTTGATTAGACTAGGAGACCCAGCCAATCTTTTGTTCGTTGTCACATCTGCATTCTCTATCTGCATGCCATGCCATTTCTAGGCTTTCTACTAACTTCCCCCTCTCCTCCCACTTCCAAGCACCAACTCTATCAAATTTCATACAGATAGGACAAAGAGTCACTTTAAAATCCACACCAAGACAGCATAATCGCCTCTGAAACTAAACAGAGGTTTCCCATCTCTGTCTCCGTTTCTTTTCATTCACCCCCTTCTGTGCCCTTTCTGTGAACTCCTGTCAATGTACTGGTTATGCAAAGCAATACTTGCTGTACAAAAGTCATTAACACGTTTTTGAATAGGATGTGAGTTCATTTCTCCCCCTTTTGTTTTAAGCATGGGCACACACACCCCTCTGACTGCAATTATGCCACTGCAGCATTGGAGAGAGCAAGCCAGCGGCACTTTTTGTGGCAAGCTGCCAGGAGGTGGCAAAGGGCCAGCTACCTTAGCCCTGCTGCTACCATTGGTTTGCCTTGGAGACGCCTTGCTGTCTTGCAGACCTTATTAAAAAGTTCAGCATAAGTTTGCCTTTGTTCCCGACATCCACGATGGTATGTCTAAAAACCTGACCACGTCTTTGGACCACCCTTACGTTTGCAGTTCTACTATCGATCATCTCTTGATCCTGGCTATCCCTGACCAACAGCTGTGCTTGACCCTTTGGACTCATGTAAGACTTTCCTTCTTACCTTGGGTGCAGTGGCTGCAGGCCAGCCTGCTCTGCTGTGTGTGTCTGGGCCATGACAGTACAGTCCCAACGATGTACATAGAGCCAAAGAGTGAAAAAGTTGTTTTCCCAACCACGTGACCCGAAGGACCCTAGCTTCAGGTGCGGGCGCTTATGGGTGCGTTTTACTTCTGCTTCCGGGAGTGACAAGGGCAGTGTGGGCCGGATGAATAGCAGTAAACCCACTCATGTGGATTTGCAGGGTGCTCAATCCAAATCTGAAGTCCGATTCTGCCTAGGACATCAGGATCTTAGTTTAGCAAATCTCACCCTCTTGGTTATGTCCTTGTGCTGCATCGATCACACGGGGTATATTTGCCACAACAATTATTATTATTATATTATTATATTTCGATTTCTGTACCGCCCTACTCGATAGGACCGACTCAGGGCGGTTCACAACACATGTAAAATTACAAGTTCATACACAATAAATCAATACACAATGACTAAAAGTGCCGCATGACTATCAATATACAACATAACTATCCGGGGGACATTGGACGAAAGTTTGGTAAAGGCGACGGCGCGGATTTATCAGCCTGCCGCCTCCAACAGCTGAAGTCCATTCCTCCTCCCGGCCAGAGGACTAGCAAAAACTGTCCTGTTTATTAACACAGCTGCACCTACTCATCTTTAGCTCCAAACAGACTCACTATGGCCAAGCTGCACTATCCAATAAGATGGTTTTGCACTACAGACAAGCCCTTGGTCCATCTCGTCTTATATACCTATTTCTGATGTCAGCTCACTGACTTGCCCAGACATATCCAGCCATTGCTGGAACATGCATACCACCAGGGGACGTGATTCAGCGGAGGCGGCAGCAGGCATAGTGATAGCTGCAACTGTTACAATGTTCCCATGTAAAAATACATTACCCAATTACTGACCATTTGAACAGCTATAGCACGCCTTAAAATCTGTACTGTATGTAATAGGCGAATTCTGAGTTCAGATTTGGAATCGGCACACTTGATATCACGTAAATCGCATGTGTTATTCCCAGTAGCAGAATCGTCGTTGTGCAGTGTTATAAGCAAATTCAAGGTCATTATTTTGCCATAGAAACACAATCATTGAGTTGGAAGGGGCCTTTCATACCACCCAGTCCAATCCCCTGCTCAATTCAGAAATCCAGATCTGACAGATGATGGTCTAATTTTCTCTTGAATGCTTCCAGCGTTGGAGCACTCAACACCTCTTGAGGCAGTTGGTTCCACTGTCTTACGTTTCTAACTGTTAAAAAGTTTCCCCTCATATTCAACCTCTATCTGGCTTCCTATAGTTTCAGCCCGTTATTACGTGTCCTGTACTCTGGGATCAGAGGCGTAGCTACCGCCGTATCTGCCGTATCAATTGTACGGGCCCACCGGGCCACGGGGGCCCCCAACGTGCGTAAGCAAAACAAATATTTACCCTTCCTAAGGGCCCCCAAACAAATTTTTATACAGGGCCCCGCCAAGGCACGCTACTCTTCTGTCTGGGATGCTACTTGTCTTTCAACTGAACTTGGACTGTGCAGGGCTTCAAATGCAAGATATCTTCAAAAACAGGACTATCCTTCACAACCACCACAGACAAAGCACGGTTACCTCAGCTTTGTACTGTTTCCCTTTGAAAATTGGTGCCTAGAGGCTGTTTCTGGGTAGGGCAAAGGCTGTTGTTGGCATTTGGGTCCATGTCACAAAGGCTTATCTGACGTCCTCTTGTTTAGAACCTCCTTCTATCAGGCTTCCTTTCTCTGTTAGTGGTTTCCCCCTGCTGACGTCGCTTTTTCCGGTTAGGGTTTATTGTTTTTAAAAAAGGAATGGGCTGAGAATATAAACTTTGCATGGGTGACATAAGGTTCCTAACCTGCAGGCCATGGTGTTGGCAGGTCAGTTTGCAGGACAGAAACACTGCCGCATTCTTACACTGGCTCTTTACACTGCCATGTTCTTACACAAACACAAGTATGGTTTTCTGGGGGAATGAAGTCACTGTGGTTTAATGGCTTTTAGTGACATTTTAGTTTATTTGTAAATATACAAATTACAATATGCAGTAATGGAGACTAGAGATTGCTGGGACATCTCACATAGGAATGATTGAAAATTGTTTCAGGTAAAAAAATTTTTTTTTGTAAGAATGTAAACAAATCCACAATTTTCTTCCTATTTAGAATGGAAAGAATTTCAGATTTGAGAAAACTGAATATGTTAAGGAAGAAGAACGGCTTATGTCCAAAGTTTTGAGCACTTACTTCTTGGAAGTCTGGGTTTGATTCACCTTAATGCAAAATTCAGGTTGCTGGAGCCCTGGTAGTACAGTGGTTAAACTATTGTATTTATTTATTTATTTATTTATCTATCAGATTTATTCACCACCCTTCTTACAAAGTGACCCAGGGCGATTCACAATAAAAAAACATCAACAACAGTTATAAAATGTCAGCAATAACTGTTGACGTTGTAAGTTTGATCCTGACCAGGCTCAAGGTTGATTCAGCCTTCCCTCATTCTGAGGTTGATGAAATGAGTACCCAGCATGTTGGGGGCAAAATGCTAATTATCTTCTGAACCTCCCAGAGGGTAGACTAAGCGCTATAGGGCAGCATATAAATGTAATTGCTATTGCTATTTTACTTTTCTTAGGCACTTCTCTTCAATTGTGCCTACAGAATGTAGCTTTTGTTTGTTTGGTGAAGTTTACCAAACATTGTACACTTCACCATGCTCGGTGCAGAAAAGGATTAAAAGTTCAAAGATGGACGAAAGCAAAATGGACAGATTTCCCCATTGCTAGCAGAAGGCACCATTTAAATGCCCAAATCAGATTATTCGGGGACGCAGTTGGGTGGGAGGGGGAGAGCGCCTTCAGATGAATGCTGCTGGCTGATGGAGACCAAACTCTGTTCTCTCATTAGTCTCTTTTAATTCTTGGCTGAACTGCAGTCTCTTTCCAGGCACAGACATCCAGATTACGTCACCCATAGACAGGAGGCAGGGAAGCCTTTCCGCCTCTTCTCTGTTTTTCTTATTCAACCCATTCCAGCGTGGCCCTGTACCAAGAAACAAGTTGCCATGGAAACGGGTCACCTTCAGGCACCCATCAAAATGAGGGGCTGACCAGAGCCAAACTGGGTAGTTTGGCCAGCTTTAAGCAGTGCATTTGGCTCATTAACCTTTTTATGTATGGATCAGCAGGTGCACAAGACCCTAGTCAAAGGCTGTGAGCAAGCATAGGGTGAGGCAGGTGCTTGGAGTGCCCCCAAGTTGCAGAGGGCCTTTGAATTGTGTGTGTGGGGGACTCGGCCCAAAGGAAGCGAGCTTTAGTGAATAACAATACTAAATCAAATATTTAGTATACAAATGATACAGGACTGCAGTGGCTAAGATGCTGGACTTGACACCTGGAAGGTTGGCAAGTCAGCAGTTCGAGACCCGAGTGCTGCATGATGAAATGAGCTCCTGTCTCTGTCCCAGCTCCTGCCAACCTAGGAGTTCAAAAGCAAGAAACTGCAAGTAGATAAACAGGTACTGCTTTGGCAGGAAAGGTAACAGTGTTCTGTGGGCTGGGGTGTTATGGGAGTTGTAGTCCAGAAATTGAAATATTTTCCATCTTTATACAATACTGAGGTTTCAACTAGGGAACTTCTTTGGTTATGTTTGTAGTTTGCCAGCTGTTGAGTGTTCTTTGAGAATGGTTTCTCTGGAAATATACTGAAATGATTAGATAGCTTTAGCCAGCTTGTCACTTCAGAGCATTAAAAACCACCAGCGGCTGCCTGGTGTCATGTTATCGGTTCCTGACTGAGCCATTTGAGCTTCTGTTTTGTCCCACAACTAGAGACAGTGTTTGTCATCTGCTAAGCGGTGGAATGTGAGTCTCTGCTAAGTAAGTACTCTTGCAAAATCTTACAAGACAGTTGTGTTGAAAAACAATTCAGTTTTGCTCGAACTTCCTTTTCCATTAAGATCGTAACACTTCTGTTTCAATTTGCGGTTTTTTTTGAAGATGTTGAAAACTTGCCTGGTTCTCAGGTTTTGTTGATGTGGGTGTGGAAAAAGAAAAGTACGTGTATGGGATTTATGTGACTGGGAATGGGCCGGTTACTCTGTTTTGGTTTGGTTCCAGTGTGTGTGATCACTAAGATTGATCCAAAACACCTGAGAGAAACTGTCACTTTGCTGAAGTCACTTAATGATATTCAGAAATAGAAAGCTTCCTAGCAGTTTGCCCTTAGAGGGCAAGGGAGAAGAAGTTTTGCATTTCTTTTTAATTGTTGCTAATGTTTAAACCCTACTTTGACAGTGTTTTTTTAAAAAAGGCCTCTCAAAGCATCGCTGATGTTCTGTGTCGGTTTGCAGCAATTAAAAAGAAATGTAAAATGTTACCTGCAAAGCTGTGTGGCAAGGAAGATTTTGTTTTTTCAAGTTCATTAAGTGGCTTCATCCTCCCTGCCATACCTAAGTTGCTTAACGATCTTGAGAAATGGGAAACCTTCCCTTTAGAGGGAAAGATGTTTTAATCAGGTCACTTGAGGCATGGTGCTGTCAGTCTTTGTAGGCGGATGCAAGGATTGTCCCAAAATGACACATTATACCTCAGTGTGACCCTGTTTATAATTATTTATCCATTTCGTTTCATCTTGGGAGGCAAATTTAAACTGTAACCATGCTTAGTGTTTCTAGATCAGCAGCATAAGTAGCCACCACTTCTCATAAAGCAGCATTGATTATCTCCTTTTGTCTGCTAGTCCAAACCAATTTGCTGGATATTATTGCTCATTGCAAAGGATATAGAGTTGAACATACATGAAATAGGCTGTATTTAAAGCATGTTGTCTGTGTCCTTAGGCTACAGTTACTGAGACTAGATGGGGCTCTGGACACATTCACTGATTCAGCTGCAGAATGATGGAGCATTCAAGTTTAGGAGAATGTGAGAAAGAGGGTGTGTCAGGTGTAAATAATTTGTGTTGAGTATTGCACAATGAAAGTGGGACAATATATAATGTTTGAATTGTTTGCTAGTTCCCTCAGCTCACAAGAGCCTCTCATGTTCAACATGCTTCCCAGCCAAAAATAATAACTTAGACCAAAAGTTTGAAGTAAAAAGAAAAAAAGATATTTACTCACTATATGCTCAGAACTGTTAACAGGCTGGTTTCAGGTTTGTTAGAAGATGAAGACTTAGTTACAATGAAAAAATGAAGAAGGTTTTTCTCCATTACAGGTGTGTTGGTATAATAATAATTTTGTGTCAGAAATTATTCTGGGTTGAAAGGATTTTTGCAGAATGCCCAAAATAAAGCTCCTTTCATGTCCCCAAGAGCTGGGACAGAGATGGGCACTCAATCTGCAATGCAGTACCCAGGTCTCGAACTGCCAACTTGCCAACCTTCCAGCTAACAAGGCAAGCTTCTTAACCACTAAGCCACTGCAGCCCATAGCTGTGTTGATGAAAAACAGAGAGTGTTTAAAATGGCTGCATCTCTCTTATGAACAAGTGGCCAGCAACTCCCAAAAACAGAAAACAAAGATTTAGGGTGAGGCAATCAAATTTTAGGGAGGAAAGCAGAGTTTTTTTTCTGGTTTAATACCAAACAAAACGTAAAAACAAGTTAATCCTGGTAACCGAAGTTCCCTCTCCCAAGGATTATGTGTTAACTCTTTGCATGCTGAAAAATTTGAAGCCTAATGTAGATCCTAATAGATAAACTGGCAATCAGGTCCATGAAATCAGAAGCAGTGTGTTTCAGGCAAAACACATTAAAAGAAAAGATAAGCATATGGTAATTTAGATTAAAATCTCAGAGGAAGTTATAAAATGCAAAATTAATCAGTGGGTGCTCTTTATCAAAACTAAATGTTTGTCTAAATTTCTACCAGCCCATTAATTAAAGCTCACTGTGTTTTAGCTATAAAGTCGTCGTCGACTACAACTCATATCCGAGAATGCATTTTTTCCCTGAACCAAGAAAAATGTCACAGGTGTGAATTTGTTTAAGGTGGATCCCATCTTGCCATGAATTGATCCACACACTATGATCTCAGAGCTATCACCCACAGTACATATGAAGCGCGACATGCAGGATTTAACACCTGGACTGCAATGGACTGACACAGACATGAGGATATGGACAAGGTGTGCTTTCACAGCCAGTCCATCTGGCATGGCCTCTTCCATCTCCATGACCAGTAGGGATCAGAATAGTGAAGTGGCTCCTCCTCTGCTCATTTTGCCACTGGTTTCCAGGGGCATTTCCTCCACTGAGGGGGACTATTACCCCACCTAAAGGGGCTCATCTGACCGTAGCCATTGGCCCCTTTAGGGAGTCAGGTTAGTTAACCGCCGCCTGACACTTGGTGTTGAGTCACTGGCTGTAATATTTAGCATAAAGACTGAGAATGAAAGATATGCTATCTATCAGGTGAATATAGAAGATGATTGAGCCAAGAAAATCCAAGAAAAACTAATCTGTGAGTTAAAAGAATGAGCTCATATAACCAGCAGCCCCAACCAAAGATTCAGCATCAAGTTCCTTAAGAAAGCCAAGAGTATCTCTAATTTAGCCAAATTCAATAATAAATGTGTGTTTTCTCTGCTGATACAAAGCCTCATTAAACAATAATTTGAGATTACAGTACTGTCTTAAATGCTGCCTTGCAGATACATTGCACATTTAGCAAAACATTTCCAATAATTTCATCCCATTTAGGAAATAACATTGGGGACAATTAGTAATGAAGTAATGTAATTGTTACTGTAAAGTGTAATGCTGCTTTTATACATGCTTAACTGACATGGATTATTCCTGAAGACTCATGGGAGTTGTAGTTTAGAAACAGTGTTAAGAGTAGAATGGACCAGGCCTTCTTCCTCTTCCTAGAATTGTAGCTCCATGTTCCTCAGGAAAAGGGGATGACTGTTAAACCATCTTGTGTTCCTGATATGTACGGTGACGTCAGTGGTAGCTTTGGTGTAGCTGTTAAGATAATTTAAGAGGTAAATGCATGGACACAAAGGGGAATGGGGATTATTCATCCAGAAAGATTAAATGATTGGATCAGATGCCTTAACACACTGGAAAAGGTTGCTTTGTAGAGAACAACCTTAAAGTGATCCTTCTGTCTGTCAGGAATCATTCTAGCCTGGCCCTACAAATAGTTCCAGCTTGGGCATGAGTCACAATCACACAATCAGGCTGGAACACAATACACCATCTGTAATGTGATCACTGGGAAAGAGATAGTACCAGATCATTCTATAAGCTGCCCAAAGTGCAATATACTGTATTATCCTATGTCGGCGAACCTTGGCACCCCAAGTGTTCTGGAACTTCAATTCCCATAAGCCCTGAACAGCAGGAGTGCTAACTTTGGCTTCTGGTAATTGAAGTCCAAGAATACCTGGAGTGTCAAGGTTTGCCATCATTGCCCTATGTGATTAAACCCTTGGTCTGTTTATGGAGAACAAGCAAACTGTTAGGTTTTGCTTTCTCTATTGTTCAATATTTTTGGATTTCATTTGGGCTTCTGATCAATTGAAACAAACTGAAATTGAATTGAAATTTCCACCCATGATAGTGATGAGCAAATCTGACCTTTCTGTGTTCTCTTATTTTTTAATTGTTGGAGTCCAGATTATAGGCACACTGATATTTACTTCTTGCCCTTGCAACCTGCCAGTGTTACCCTTCCTTGACCATAGATGGAGATGACCTCTTAGTAGTGACTCAGTCCAATGTTAAGAGTGTGTCTTTAGAATGTCTCCCTTCTCCCTTTCTCATGCAAGTCGGGTCTAGTTGCACTTGAATACCAATCTGTCTCATAGTTAAACAATCTATGGAGGGGTCTTGTGAAGGGGTCCATTTTACTTTTCTCCAACTTATTTGCCCTCTGTAAGGCCAGTGCTCAAATAGGTTAAATACATCCATGTTAAAGCCATTCCTGGGGTGGAAATTTCATTCTGACAACAACTCATAACTTCAAACCTAGTTTCCCTCCCTCCTTGTGTCTTTCACAGATAGTGTTCCTCAAGCTTTAGTCTTCAAAGTTTCTGAAGAAGCAAGGGAAGTGCAAGAGGCAGCTGATGACGGAGTGGATGCTTGGTTATCCAGATGCCCCGACATGCCTTTTCTGGACTGGTTCCTATACCACTCTGTTGCCATGTGGTTGCTCCTCCAAAGTGTTATTCTGATGACATTTTGCTTTCATTCAGCTACCACCTTCCCCAAGGGCTGCTACCCCTCCACTGAAGATGGCTTCAAAACATTTCGTTGCAGCAAGGCTCAACTGACAGTGATCCCAAAAGATATTCCAAACGATACAAACAAGTTGTATCTGGATTACAATCAGATTTCCTTCTTGCCCAATGACGCCTTTCAGAATTTGCCACTTCTAATGGAACTAGACCTGTCCCATAACGTCATCAGCCGGGTAGAAGTCGGAGCCTTCCGGAGCTTGTCGGAAAACCTGCATTTGTTGGACTTGTCCTCAAACAAATTGGTTTCAATCAACAAGGATATCTTTAATTCACTTAAAGCCAAAGCCAATTTTTCCAGTAACCCTTGGTTGTGTGACTGCACACTCCAGCAGCTCATTGAGAGGGTAGAACTGGTCACTGGCACTTCTGATGGTATTATGTGTGACGCCTCTGCACGGAAGGAACACATTGGCAAGCCTTTCCTACAATTGGTCGGGGACATTGACTTCTGCAACATCTACAAAAAGACCACAGATGTTGCCATGCTGGTCACCATGTTTGGCTGGTTCGCCATGGTGATCTCATACTTGATCTACTATGTCCGGCAGAACCAGGAAGATGCCCGACGCCACCTAGAATATCTCAAGTCTTTGCCCAGCAAACAGAAGAAATCAGAAGAGTCGTCTACAATTAGCACTGTGGTGTGACCCAAAAAGCAAAATGCAAAAGCCTCTCATACCACCCATCTTCTTCAAACATGAAAAAGCAAGACACGCAGGTCTGTCTGGAATAGACAGAAAGGTTCTGTAGCTATTTCCGATGGATCATGTCCATAAGATGCTGGAATGCACAATGGCTGAAGAAACTGTTACTAGGAAGAGAAACAAACAAAAAGATTGTGGGAGGCAGGGCCTTGCTTATACAAAAGGCCTCCCTTAACATTTGTTTCTGAGCAATGAACCACAAAAATCCTGTCAAAGTCACTTATCACACTAAAAGTAAGTCTTCATGCCAGGTTGAATTGAACATTTCCCAGTTCTATACACGTTCCATCGCACATACATATACTGTACAAGCTTTGCAAAACCCTCTTTCACTCAGTATATAGAATCAACCAGACTCTGGCGTTCCTCATTTTGGGATGCATTTCCATCCTGCGATGCTCTGGAGAGCAAAAGAATTGGGAACAAGATGATTCTGCTTGGATTTACAGAAACTCAGGTTTATAGGTAATCCCAAGACATACAGAGCCAGATCTTCCACGTGCTTCCCCAGTAGCCAAGCCTGCTGTGTTCAGTAGTGCTTACTTGTAAGTAAGCGTGCATAGGAGAGTAGTCATAGAGGTTGTTTCGAGGCCTGAAGTATAAAAACAATCATGATCTGGAGTAATTATGAAGTGCTGGGAAGCTTTTGAGTCTGTTATTAATGTACAAGATAAGAGAAGATGAAGCAAATTACACCATCACATTAATGCAGAATGTTCTATTTGAACAAACTACTAGTCCTCCTCACAGGTACTTCATACTAGAAATAATACTGTCACCAAACACGCAAAATATTTTTTCTTTGCAGGAATCAAGTGTAGGGCGAGGCAAGGGGGGAGAAATTCATGTTTTGAACTTTTAAGCCATTCTGTCACAGTTCTCACTGCTGCTACTGTGAAAGTTATTTCTTGGGTCTGCCGGGAAATGGACAAGCTTAATTAGCTAACGTGATTTAGAAAACAATAGCAAGGTGCCCACATTTACTCTTGAGGACTAAGAAGAAAACATATTGAAATACCCTTGATCTAGAGCAGGGGTGGCCAAACTATGGCCTGTGGGCCAGATCCACCCCATGGTGCTAATTCATCAGGCCCACCCTGACCTTGCCACTCCCAGAAGCAGCAGTAAAACGTGCCTGAGCATGTGCAAAACGCTGCCATAAATGCACCCGCAGCTGTCATAAATGCATTTATGACAGCCGTGGGTGCATTTACGGTAGTGTTTTGTGCATATGTGGGCCCATTTTACTTCCGCTTCCAGTCGGAGGAACCATGTGACCAGCCCATAGCCCAAAGAGTTTGGCCACCCCTGATCTAGAGAGAGGCCAAAGGACCAAGCAGAAGTCTGGGAAGAGAATGGATGCAGTTGTGTTCAGATAATGAACACAAGCGAGAAGGCAGCAGGAATAGCAATGGAAGGGTGGGCGGCTTGTGGCACTTCAGCCCTCAGGTATATCTGCAGCACCTGGCTCAGTTTCAAGTGTCACCTCTAACTGATCAGTTCTGGCCTCTGCAAGTATGATTGATCTCTTCACGAGCAGCCCTCTAGAGAGGGAAGAAGAGAGAAAAATGGAGAATGGGGAGGAGAAGAGGGGAGAAGCAGAAAGAGGAGGTATCACAGAGAGGGTGACAGGGGGAAAATTCACCTACTCCTAGCCTCACGTGTGAGCAAAGGCCCTTTCTCTGATGTATTCTCTTTAAGGGAAGGTGACTTTTGACAATAACAAAAAAAGATTTGTCACCCCCCACCATAAAGAGTAGCAGAGGACTTTTGTGTAAAGATGGGAAATGTTTGCTTTTGGACTGCAACTGCTTTAATCCTTCAATTGGCAGGTTGGAGGATTCTAGGAGTTCTCATCCAACCAACCCCACCCAACATTTCCCATCTCTGCCTTTCTCCATGGATAGTGATGGCCAACCTTTGCACTTCAGGTGTTCTTGGACTTCAGTTCCCAGAAACCCAGGTCAACACACCTGCTGAGCAGGACTTCTGGGAGTTAAAGTTCAAGAACATCTGCATTGCCATGGTTGGTCATCACTGGAGGGCCGTAGCCAGAGGGGGGCCACCAGGGGGGGCAAAAACCCTCCTGAGCTAACAGCCTGCTCCCCCACCCCACCCCGGGAAGCCAATGTTATATATGTGTGTGTGACACTGTTGCCGCTCTTGAATTTTTTTTTGTCCCCCCCCCAAAAATAATAATAATCTAGAATCCTGGCGATGGCCCTGCACCACTAGATTAGCACATTACTGGATGACCTCAGTTGTCTTCTACCAGCAGCCTTTTCAACACCTGTCAAGGCAGATTCCCCTACAGGCTGGGCTGGATTTGGGCTAAAGTAACTGACAATTTATTGCTACAGAAAGGGCCATTGAATACAGACAAATGATTTAAGAAAATGGATTTCAAAGTTCTTGTAAATTATATGGGGTCTTTAAAAACTTGACCTAGGCTAGGTCAAAAACTTGACCTGTTCTTCTGTTATTACAACTGGCTACATCATTACACTTGTAATTTAGGGTTCTAAAAAAATCACCATAATTCACATAGCTTTTACCATTCTGATAAAAATAACTATTTAAAAAACCCTCAACAAATTTCTACCCATAAGTCATTAGCCGGTAGTTAATAATATTTATATGGGCACTAATAGGCAAAATGTCACTTAACATAAATGTATAGTATCTATTTAAAAAATTCATAGGGGACACTGCAACCTTCCTTTGCTAATTTTTCTGGACTGAGAAAATAATAATCTGATCACATCATGTCAGTGATTTTCAAAATGGATCTACTTTTTTATATGTGCTGTAGCAATAGCTGGATATCCATTTTGCTGGAATGCTTCACTCTTACTCATGACAGTTATCTGATGAAATGTATATGGGTTTATGGCTTAATAGTATAAATACTTGGATTAGTAGTAAGACACGAGATATAGAAGACACATTTACATGTAAGGTATAGAATAGAATTAGGGGATTATGTTCTTTTGGGATTTTTTTACAAAATGAAACTAATTTTAGTTTTAGTCCCAAATCTGGAAAGGACTTGCTTGGTTCCAAAAATATATTGCTTTCTATCAATTATGTCGGAACCAGAAGTATGACCCTGTGTAACAACGTTGGGATGGAGTGGAGCAGTTCACACATTGCTTTTTGTTATTTCTTAACTTTCAGAAGCAGTCTGCTTTTGTGAATGGCAGGGCTTTGTCTGAGAAGCAGTAAAGCATCGGTGTTTCCCAATCCTGCAACATCCAAGTGGGTTGTACTACAGTTCCTGTCATCCCCAAGCAATGCTCCTAAGTGACCTGTTGGCTGGGGATTGTAGGATTTGTCATCTACCGCAACTGAAGAAATTGGTTTTTTGGGTGGGTCCCCAATAACTCTGCTGGAATGTGAGCTGTATAATAACTCAGGTTCAAACTGTTCTGCTGGGATCTGGCTCCTATCTGTTATTCTCACCTGATTTCATCAATGTGAGCCAGAAGCTCTCAGATTTCTATAGGACACCCTTCTATTGCCTCTGAAGATGGGAAGCTCCCGTTACAACAGGGGTGCCCAAACTATGGCCTGTGGGCTGGATCCAACCACCAATGCAAATTCATCTGGCCTGTGCTGCCCTCATTGCTCCCGGAAGTGGAAGTAAAATGCACCCTTATGGGATCAATGAGGTGAATTTGTTTTGGGAGCTGGTTCCAGCCCATGGTCTGTAGTTTGGGAACCCCTGGTTTAAGCAGAGAAAATAGCAGCTTAAAATCTATCTCATTCTGTTGCAAAACAGATCGTAAGGCATGTTTTACTTCCGCTTCCAGTGGGAGAAACCACGTGACCAGCCCACTGAACCATGTGACCAGCCCACAGCCCAAAATGTTTGGACACCCCTGCCTCAAAGGAATCAAAATAGCTGAGATCCACCACCTTGCACACTGGTACTATGCTGTTCATTTGAGTTGACTGTTCTTGTGAGTGAAGGGGAAAAAACTAAGAGGTAATGCCTACAGTGGCCCCAGGTGATACATAGGGCCAATGGAAAGCATCACCCAATCTGATGTTTCCTGCTATCCAACATTGCACCACCCTTATACACCAACGTGCCACGTTCAAATGGTTGTTTTGTCAAGACTAACCACTGGAAGATGCAAGTACAGAGGACTTTAGAGAGAAATGTTGGGTTTGGGCAGATATTTCTACTGACTCCAAACCTTGAGGGTGTTAAAATGGAAGGTGAAGCTGTGGGCAAGCTGTACATCTGTGGCACACCACCCAAAACTACAGATGTGGCCTGGATGTATTCCTCACGTGCCTACCTGATTCCTGCTTGGGCGAGCTACACCCTGCCAGGTTTCTAGACCATATGACACTCTGCTCTAGTCCACAAGGGTAAAGAGATAGAGACTTCATCCGCCTGCTATTCTCTCAAGTGACCTTTATTGAGAGACATCCTCTAGAGCTTTAAAGTCTGGTGTTTCAGGGCAGGGCTTTCTGTGGGCGGACATTTTTTGCTAGTCCCACCCACTTTGTAGCAAACTTCTCATCTCGTTCTTCAAGAGGCTCCTTCTGTCTCCTTATCAATAAAAGCCAAAACGCCTTCCTTCGAAGAAAGAGAGAGTATCCAGAAGACAGCTGACCTTCCACTGTGACCATGTATGGAGGGGATACAGGATGAGAAGAATGACCCTAATGTACGTGCTCTCTTTCTCGGTCAATAAAAGCAGCCTTATGCCTTGAGCTCTTCAAACTCAGTACCTCTTCTCTACATTCCCAGGATGCAGCAAGACTCCATCACCATGTTAGCAGCTCACCAGAGCTGCACAAAGAGAATACATTTGAGAAACCAAATGGTCACCGAAAACCTATACACGCACAAAAAAGGAACACAACATAAAACTAGTACCCTGCTAGTAAAGAGCAATTTTTTCTGTTTTATCAAATGTTATTTATTTAACTTTGTCCCACAAAAAAGGCAAATAAATTTTTCAACACACTTTGTCAGAATGTGGTTTGTTCACACCCCCACCCCCACACACACAGTGAATAGTTCAGTAAAGGGAGAAATCTGCACAGCTAGAAGTTGGAAGTTCGATGCTCTACTGTGGTCCTTGTGAGAGAATAGCCATCCAATGTAGCCTTGGGCAAGTTCTAGAGCACGAGTTCGCAACCTACAGCCTGTGGGCTAGATGTGGTCCGCAGCACCAAATAATCCGGCCTCCGACCTTACTCCAGTTGCCACCACTGCCAGAATCAGCTGCGGACTCATTTACAGATGCGTAAATGTGCTTACGCAGCCGTAAATGAGTCCACAGCTATCGTAAAAACATTTACTACAGCCATAAATGAATCTGCAGCCATCCTAAACATGTTTACAACAGCCATGGACACATTTTATGGCACCAATCCGACCCGCTCAGCTGTCTGAGGATGTTTGGTCCAGCCCGTGGCTGGAAAACATTGAGAACCCCTGTTCTAGAGTCTCAGAGCATACCCAGAAGAATGGAAAGTTAAACAACTTCTGAATATTCTATACACAGAAGTCCCTGGGTTAATATCATTAGTCTGAATTGACTTGACAGCACATGATAATTTATTGTTAAACTGTGTATCTTACTATCACAAGATGCAGGGATGTCTAGCAAGTTCCATGACTTTGAAAGGGCATTGGCCAAACTCAGAACTTGGAAGTAAGCAGTTAACAATAATATTTGAAACCAGTTACTTTACGGGTGATGAGAAATGTAACTAGTAGTTCAAAAGTTACTTTTAGATTTAATAAGTAATTATACCTAACAAGGAATAACACCTAGTTATTTTCAGAAGCTACATTTTGCAGTCATTTTTAGTGACATGTTTAATGGGAATTCTTAAAAGTTTTATGCCATTTTTTGTCAGTTCTAAAGGGCAAGGGAAGTATGCTTTGGTTTTTCTGTTCATATTTTTAGAAATAAAGTTAGTATGATGTACTGGGTACAACAGTAGACTAGGACTCAAAAGACCTAGGTTCAAATCCCCATTTGTCCATGTATTACTTTGAGAGGCAGTAAAACTATTTATTTAGTATTGGGAAACTTGAGCTGTTGCTCTTATGTACTGCTTGTTGGTTGACCACTCTGGAAAGATAATACAGGACTAGATAGCTTTTGGTCTGAACAAGCCTGACTCTTCTTTACTTCTTAATGTGCATGGTGTTTATTGGCAATCCCAGTTCAGATTACATGCATACTGGCTCCCCTTGAGCAGGTTCATTTCCCAGAAGCCAAAGCACTGATCAGCCAATGTACTGACTTAGGCTTCTGGGAATTCAAGTCACTCTGTGGGGTGTGGGACCCGTGTTGGGAACCACTGCCTTAGAAAAAGGAAAATGTACTGGGTTGAACGAACCAATTGGCGAGTTAATAAACCTATCCTTCAACCTCATTTGGCTACTTTGAGTCCAAAAAAACATTATTTATCTATGGAGAAAGGAAGAAGGTGATTAACTAGCTAGCTTTCCTGCTTGCTTTTAGGCAAGCTTCTGATGGCTTGGGGTGAGGGAAAGTGGCATGTTGAATTATGTTCTTTTCTTTATTAATTACCACTTCACATGCTACAGAATTCTGGCAGAGAAGAAGAGCAATAGGTTGAGAGTCATCTTGGAATCTGTCCACAGTGAACTTCCGCTCATCTGTCCTTGTAGTCATGAGTCCAGTACTCCTTCTTGTGTCCGCAGAATGCAAGAAAGGGTTATTTCCCCCCTCCTGCAGGTGTTGATTTTTTAAAAACTACTTTCCTCTTATTTGCTCCAGGGCAGGATCTTATGTGGAGCCTATGCTAATACAGTACTGTTATAATAATATTGTGTCAGAGATTACTCTGGGTTGAAAGAATTTGTGCTGGAGAAACTCCACTCAGGGGATGCTCAAGCGAAGCTCCTTTCATGTCCCCAAGTGCAGCCCCTGGGTATCTAAAACCTTCCAGTCTCCACGCTCAGTGTCTTAACCACTAAGCCACCAGGGGAGCTGCATCCATGCAAAATGTAGGGTGTTTTTGTACAGCATTTCCTTCTGAAACCCCCCCCCCCATCTACTACTCTGTGCCTCATGGATAGGTAAAAGTAGGAGGATAGAGATAAAATAGTGACAGGTGGGTGAGGAAAAGGTAGGCAAAAGGGGAAGGCAGTCTATGTTGGGAGTGAGATGTCAGGGATCAATTTTAGATGTGTGTGGACAGGTGGCACTGAGATGACCAGTGCAACTCAATGCATCCATCAACAAAATACCATCTCTAGATGTTGACACAAGACTCAATATTATTTCTTCGCATTTGCAACAAAAATTTCAGAAGAACATCCAGAGACAACGCATAGTGTGGATGAGCCCTTGGAGGAATACTGCCTTACTTAAAATGTGCATAATCGCCATGTCAGAATGACAAAATACTATATCATCTTCAGTCTTTTCAAAGACAAGGTCACCACTAGTGATAACTAGTAATATGGAGCAAAGCTACATGTCTACTCCATTTTCTCTCTTTCTCAAGACAAAGGACATTAAAATACTGTACTTTGCATTACAAGATAGATAGTTTATGACAATACATAGTTAAAGGTAAAGGTTGTCTTTGCTCAAAAGCCAGTCATATCTGACTCTAGGGCTCAGTGCTCATCTGTTTACATTATAGCCAAAGATCCAGCACTATCTGCACCTGCAGATGTTTCTATGGACATGTGGCAGGCATGCTTCAACACCGGAGTGCATGGAACGCTGTTTACCTTCACACCAAAGTGGTCCCTATTTATCTATTTGCAATTTCTTGTTTTCGTACTGCTAGGTTGGTAGGAGCAGGGACACAGACGGGAGCTCACTCCGTCATGCAGAACTTGGGAATTGAACTCCGACCTTCCAGTCAGCAGGTTCATTGCCTTAGCCACTTGAGCCACTACAGTCCCACAATACATATCGCTGGGAAAAATCAATTTGTCCAGTGATGACTGCAGGTCAGTTTAGAAGAAATAGGAAAGTTTGAGGAAGTTGGTAGACAACATCATTACACCTGTTCACTGAAATGTCCCAGTGTCTGAAGTCAGCAAGTACCAGTTCTGTTCCAGCCCTGTTTATCTGATCTATCTCAAGTTGATCCAGTTGCATTGAGGAAGATTATTTCTGATGATAGGACAGTAAGTAACAGTCTAAGACAGGGTTCCTCAAACTTGGCTCTCTAGCTGTTCCTGACACTTCAATTACCAGGAGCCCAAGGTAGCACTTCTGCTGATCAGGGCTTCTGGGAATTGCAGTCCAAGAACATCTGGAGAGCCAAGTTTGAGGAACCCTGGTCTAAGTGGTGGCATTTAAAAAATAAACCTCATTTACACAACAATCCTGAAGAAGGAAGAGGAAACGGAAATTGCATATGCGGCATAGTGAATAATGGGCTCAGAATCGTGAGTACATTTTTAATACACACAAATGTCACAGAGTTGCTCAGGCTCGTGACTGCATAGTATGAAATACAACAATTATGAAACAGCGCCAGAGATGGGGAACTGCTATTTTTGGACAGCATTAATCGTAGTGGCTGGGAGTTTTGGAAATGAATGCTAATAAGAACATTTCTGAAACCTGTAATACTTTTATGGCTGTAATGAGACCTAGCCAAGCAGACAGGGGCTTATGTAAGACCCCTTCCTGAGTTCTTAGCTCTTGTAAACCATTTGAAGCAGTTATTTCCCAAATTATATTTAGCTGCAACAGTATTTGAGCTTTCAAAAAATCATAGTGATTAAAACAGAGATTCCGCACAAGTTCCTTGGCTTGGGGTGAACAGGGGGCTTTGGCTGTAACTGTGTACGTCCAAGGCAAACCTCAGCAGGTGGGTTCTCATCCCTAGGGTGGGTACCTTCATTATGGTGGTGGCTAAGTTCTGCTGGGGACCGTGCATGGGCTGTATAACCCTAATAGCTGCAGATCCTGAGGAAGCAATAGTCTCAGGAAATGAGGAGGACACACCTGCTATTTGATCACCAACCACCAAAGCAGAGACTGAAATCAAGACATAGTTTCCTCACAACTTCTGCCCCCTCTGAACAACCAGCTCCCCACAGAGCGCCTTAGAACTATGGAAGGCAAGCCAGAAGCTACCAGATAACTGGGCAGAGAACCACATGACTCTTTACCACCTGGCTAAGAACAACCATGGCCTTTGTGGAAAGCTTTAAATAGACTGCATACAGGTGTAGGAAGATCAAGGGCTAATCTGAGAAAGTGGGGTTTCCCTGTAGACGGCAGCCTGTGTGAATGCGGAGAAGTGCTAACTATCTCCCATAGGATACAATGCACAAGATGCCCCTCGACATGCACTGAGGAGGACCTTATGTTGGTAAGAGGGAGTGCTGTTGAAGTGGCCTGATATTGGGCAGATGTCATCTAGCCCTTTTAAACTATTTTGATTTTAGTGTGTTAATTTTAGCTTTGTATGTTGTTATATGCTGGTGATGCCTCTGACAGGAAGAAAGAAAGGAGCACAAAGATCAGTGCACCTAAAACGGCAACAGAACCTGCATGGAGGTGCTAAGAAGGCAGCCCCTTCACCGTGCCAGGGTGCTTAGGGCAAACCACCCACACACCAAAATTTAACTGATTAAAAGAAACACACAAAGAAAAACCAGACGGATTTCACCAATGATGGCCAGGCAAGCAACAACCATCACAACTTCGCAGGAGTGGCCTGAGGCAAGCCATGGAGTTGTCTAAGAAGAGATCTCAATGGAGATCCTTTATGGAATCCTCTACACCGTAAGATAAAAGAGGATGTAAGTAAGTAAGTAAGTAAGTAAGTAAGTAAGTAAGTAAGTAAGTAAGTAAGTAAGTAAGTAAGTAAGTAAGTAAGTAAGTAAGTAAGTAAGTAAGTAAGTAAGTAAGTAAGTAAGTAAGTAAGTAAGTAAGTAAGTAAGTAAGTAAGTAAGATTTCTTACAAACCTCTGGTTGTAATTTTATGATGAGCTACAATAAATAATATTAAGAACTAGCACAATTTTAACATTTTCTTTAAAAATAAAACATTTTTTTACAAAACATTTCAGTCGTTCATTAATCAATATAAGACTAAAACAAAATAATTGCCATCCAAGTAATGGGCTCTGTAATTACCAAAGGCTCCAGTGAAGAAGTGGTTATTATATTGGCACTGGAATAAAGCATTCAGGCTTCCAAGGAAAAGAGGTCACTCCAAAATGGGTGCTACAGTTGAGAAAACTCTCTCCCACATCTCTTCTGGTGGGACATGGAAGAGAATTTTCCCACCAGATCTTAATAACTGGGTAGCTAAATATGGCAAAGGGACTGCCGTGGCTTCAAGTGGTTAAGACACCAAACTCACTGACTGGATGGACCTAGTTCAATTCCTGGGTACTTCATGATGGAGTGAGCTCCCGTCTCGGTCCCAGCTCTTGCCAACCTAGCAGTATGAAAGCAAGAAATTGCAAGTAGATAAATAGGTACCACTTCTGTGGGAAGGTAAACAGCAGACAGCACTGGCTCTTTGGTTATAAACAGAGACGAGCACTGAACCCTAGAGTTGGATACGCCTGGCTTTCAAGCAAGGGTGACCTTTACCTGTATATGGCAAAAGGCCATATCTAAGTCCCAAGCCACATAGGACATCTTGTTCCTTCTCTTAAGGATGTCCTACTGAGGCTGAGGTCTGCTTTTGACAGATATCCACTTACCCGCCAGATTTGTCTCAGTTTTGCTGAGGTTGGAAAGATGGAGGTTATCTTGAAACCAGAGACTGTAATCCTGCTTTCAGGTGGAAGTGTGTAATCCTACCTTATCCTCCAATGAATAAAACAGTGACAGCTGTTTGGCTTTGGCAAACTGGAGAATGAGGTCACCATCAGAACCTCCAAGATCATGTTACAACCTTGAAATCAGGTAAACATATTGAAACAGACTGTCCCAGCTCCTGCCAACCTAGCAGTTCGAAAGCAAGACATTGCAAGTAGATAAACAGGGACCACTACATTGGGAAAAGATATTGGGGACATGAAAGGAGCCTCTTTTGGGCGTCCCCTGAGTGGAGTTTCAAAAATCCTTTCAACCCAGAATAATTTCTGACACAAAATTATTATTATTAGTGCAGCAGGACAATTCCATGATACTGTATAAATCTTGTACAAAAGCATTGTTAAGCTGCAAATCTGTGGCCCCTTACCTAAGAGTAAACCTCTCTGAATTTCTGAGTAGAAATGAACACAACATTGTTACCTAGAGATACGCCACACTTTATTTTAGAGTAGACATGAGATATATGTAAAGTACTATTCCAAGGGTTGTGACTATTTTGACCCAGACCATGAAATGGTTCAGAAGCCAGGTGGGGACAGACTGATGAATAGCAACCCAATACATAATAGGGGAGAAGGAGTATTATGGGTTATTCTTTAGTAATGAATGATACAGAGGGAGAGGAGAAATGAACTTAAGCAGCAAGAGAACAGATGCTGTGAACACACAAATACTGTTGCATAAGGAGGAGATTCTAGATACACAATACACCCTGTTTCCCCGAATATAGGACCTCCTCGTATAGTAAGGCACCCCCCCTATTTTCCCCCCTTTGGAAATATAAGGGCCTCCCGAAAATAAAGCACTCACTTAAATCTTGCCCTGGCGATCCACTATATCAGCAATAAATGTGTACTGTATTCTTCTTCGTCATGGAAAAATAAGACATCCCCTGAAAACAAGACCTTGTGCATATTTTGCAGTTTTTAAAAATATAAGACAGTGTCTTATATTCGGGGGAACATGGTATTAGAAAGATGCTTGTGGCAGTTGGAATGGAAATAGCTGTTGTGATTGTAACCTTCAAACAAATAAAGGGTGCCTGGATAGATATAAGAGGTAAAGGAAATTATTAGGTTGATGATCCCGTTGTTAGATTTTAAAGGGCTGCATCAGAAGTCAACATGTTATTCATTTTAATATTTATTGGGAATAAGACACAAGCCCTCAATAGCCCTGAGTTGTGTGCTTATGCTCCTGATAATTTGATGTACATATAAACAAGACAAATGAAATGACACATAGACCATACAGGCGAGAAAGCTGAAAAGTAATGAAAGTCTATGCCACAAAGGAAATAGATGAGCTCTAAAGCAAACCAAGCACAGATAAGTTCACTATCAACATACCTAATTTTGCACCAAAACACAAACCAAAACATATTCCAGTGAACACAGAAAATGATCCTCATTGAAATTTCACACTTTCCAATTTTGCAAAAGGATTTGGATTTCAATCTCCATTGAAAACATGTATGCAACAATGCAAATCTTAGTGAGAACAACAATTAAATTTCCATTATATTAAGAAAATTGTTTGCCAGCACTTGGGGTGTTAGTCAATCCTGCATATAATGTATTATCGTAGGGAAATAGCTTGCAACAAATCGTAATATTTGTAAAAATTCCCTGAAAAAACCATGTATGCAGGGGAGGAAGATACGCAGAAATATGCATGGATTTTCATGTGAATGCTTCCTAAAAACCTTCAATGTTCAGAATGAGTTAAATTGAAACCTAGAAGAATTCGTAAAGTCTGAGATGAATTCAGCACACTGTTAGAGAAATGAAATATTGGCCAAAGTTCTCTTGTGCAAATTTATATTGTGGAAGCCAGATGACATCATCACCCAGTGAAGGGGACATTTGATTTAGATTAATTGAGAGTGTCCTATTTCCCCTTTCAGAATTCAAGATTCTCTAGGGCTCCTTTTTTGACCTAGGGAAACATTAGAGGGCTAAATCTGAAATCAGAATGTAACAAAATTATTAAGTTGTTGAGTTAGATCAAAAGTAAATGTCCAGAGGTTAATGAAGAAATGTTAATGTTACAGGTACCTGAGCGTTGCTGGCGAGTAAAATGGGCAAAATGCTAGTGTGGAGGATACTAGCTGACAGAGGAATCATGGAGGAAAAAAAAAACAACCCCAATGTTGCTATTGTGTTTTTTTGTATATATTTGATTACAATTCCCATCACCCAAAGAAGCATGGCTGAGACCAACTGAAGACAATGGCAGCCTTCTTCTTTCGTGTCCCAAACAGGCCCATGGTGGCTATTTTGGGCACCAGGACATGTCCTGGTGTGCCACAGGATCTGCCTCCCCCTAGGTGGGCAGAAGTATGATACTGGACAGCTACACAATGATACAAGTCGATTTCCGCCCAAGCTGGAACCTTTGAGGCAGCAGGGTGCTGTTTCCGTGGGGCGGGTATTGCCATGCACCAACCAAACCCACTCCCCGCCATGGCTCCTTGGTGCACAGCGATGCACCAGTCCTGACCCCCACCTCTGCCATGGCCTTGGTCACTCCGCACCCATCTCCACAGGGTCCGCCCCCTCCTCCTGTCCACCACCCTTTTAGCGTAGCCAGCACACCCCTGGTCCCAATCACACCCTGGACTGCCAAAATGAAGCCACTTTCTTCACCTTGTTGTTGCCCAAAGCTAAGTCCTCATCGGTGCGTGTTTCTGGCAGTTACCAGCAGACCAGTTGTACGCCTACCCATCTGACGATGCCAGGCTGGGGAAGGTAGCTTTGCCTGGTTTGGGGTTCTCAGATGTAACATACTGTATGTGAACCTGGGCCATGTCAGGGTTGGCAGGGTTACCTCAGGAAGTCAGCTGCAAAGCAGTGAGCATCGCAAGAGCCTTTGCATCATGGAACAGAAAGGCTATTCTCCATTTTGTTGCACAACTTGCTTCCTGTGAGTAGTCTTGTTGACTCACCATTCTCTCCAAGTGAATGAGTGAAACAAGCCAGATGCAGAAAGATTTAAATGCGAAAACACAAGTCCAAATTTTGTTGCTCTTAATCAAACCACAGTTCGTAAGCCAACCATCCTCCCCACCTCCATTTAGCTTGGCAAGTTTCTTTGGGAGCAACAAGTCACATTCACATTGGGTGTTGTCTTCTACTAAGTCAGTCCATTGACCTGTAACCATTGTAAGCTGTGAGAGAGTAAACAAAGAAAATACAGTAAAGCAGTCTTTCCCAACCTTTGGTTTTTGGACTTCAATTCCCAGAAGCCTGTCAATTGCCCAAAGCACTGATCAGCCAACATATTGACTTAGGCTCCTGGGAATTAAAGGCCCCCTGTGGGGCATGGGCCCCACATTGGGAACCACTGCTGAGTAAAGCATCTGTCAGCTGAAAACTGCTGAGCCCCAGATACTTTGCTGAGGTAAAGAGCAAAATGATGACTTGTACCTGTTCCTGTGTTACAATAGACCGGACTAGTCACTATCATAAATTATATCTGCAGCTGTCTTTTAAGGTGTTTTGAAACTACACCTTGTGCAATATGCAAAGCGCAGATCACCCACCCCCCAATGACATATAATTCTTAGTATTCAAAAAGTGAGCTCCTATTCACATAGAGGAAGCCTACTATCTTTCTTAAAGACATTAAGTCCCATTCTAAATTTAAGTTGACCTTCCCAAGATGGCAGCCAATATTAGTCTATTGCAGCAAAAATAACACGAAATCTCCACGTTTGGGCAGAAGAGGGAGGTATCAGCAGGCTTGCAATATTCATTCATTCATTATTTAGTCACATTTATGCCTCTCGCCTAGGTGACTCCGGGCGGCTTACACATATAAAAATCACAACACAGTATATACTAAACAATGAGATTAAAATGTTAAAAATATAAATTGTTTAAAATTTAGTGTACCCTCCCCCATCAACCACATTATAAGAATTCTTAAAAAGAACTGAAGCTGAAGGCCCGAGTAGCGCTCATATGAGCCACCCCAAGGTGTACAGAAGCACAACATGTACATAATAAAACACCATAAAGGTGAGATGAATACGGTAACATAAGGAACATTCACACACACACCCCACCAAGGACTGAGAAGGCTGAGACAACAACAAAGAATGCCAGTTGTTATGCTTCTTTGGGTCTTCAGGCAGGAAAGCAAATCTCAGGGTGAGTGACACAGGTACAGAAGAAAGTTTAACGCAGAAGTTCCCAAACTTTTCAAGCCGGGGGCCGGGTCATGCTCTCTCAGTCAGCTTCGAGGGTTGGATGGCCATTTTGCCCTGCCTGCATGATGGGGGTGGCCATTTTGTCCCAACAACTTAAAAGGGGAGGCCATTTTGTTTCTCAAATGTCCTTGGAGGGGTGGTTGGGGCACATGAAATGCCACTATAGGCCAGGTTGGGAACCCCTGGTTTAATGGGATGGACCTTAGCTGGCAACTGGAGACAGAATACTGATTGTAATGGGAATGGAATGAAAAATGGAATTGAGGAATCTGGAAAATAACGTCATTTGTCTAGTTGGCTAGAATTCTGAACAGAAACTCTTCACCTGCAACATCACATTGAAGGACATTCTAGTTATTATAAGAAAGGTAAAGGTTGCCTTTGCTCAAAAGCCAGTTGTTACCGACTATAAGGTTTGGTGCTCATCTCCATTTATAGCCAAAGAGCCAGGGCTGTCTGCGTCTGCAGATGTTTCTGTGGTCATGTGGCAGGCATGACTATACATGTGGTACCTATTTATCTACTTGCAAGTTATTGCTTTTGAACTACTAGGTTGGCAGGAGCTGGGACAGAGGCAGGTGTTCACTCCATCATGCTGGACTTGGGTCTCAAACTGTTGACCTGACAGCCTTCCAGTAATCAAGTTCAGCATCTTAACCACTAAGCCACAGCAGTCCCAGTTATTATTATTACTCAATGTGTTTTCTGCTATCATTTCCTTGGTGTGGCTCCCTGATAGGCTTTCATATATGGCCAGTGGTGGGATTCAGCTGGTATGCCCTGGTATGCCCGTACCAGTATTAGAAATTCCAGCTGCTCTGTCCATCCAGCTGCCAGAGAACTTGGGTCATAGGCTTGTGTCTGCCTCCTGTACCAGTGGCACAATCTCTCTGGGTTTCCCCCATCTGGTTGCCGGAGCCTCGGGTCATACCCAGCAAGTCTCATGGCCACCTGGCCATGCCCACCAAGTCACATGGCCACTTGGCCACATCCACCATGCCATGACCACAGAGTAAGTAGTAAAGAAATTTGAATTCCACCACCGCATATGGCCAATTCTAAATTCTAGCAACAGTAAGGAATTATAAATTTCTTTGACTATGTTCTCAGTGTTTGCCTTTTCCCAAAGAGGATCTAAAGTCTCCTGTATCTTTTCAGGATTATTAAGGAGAATGACTTCAAGGTAAGCTTACACCCTAGCACATCTGAACCCCACTGGACATTTTGGTGAGTAAAACATATTAGACTGCTTGTGAGTCATGAAGAAAAGGGGGTGGGAGAAAACTAAGCAATGCAACACCTAAAGTTTTGACTTCCCTTTATTAGCAGCAAGCAAGAGTCCAACATTTCATTTCACAACGGGCTTAAACTTGTGGTTAGCAAGTCCATCTGAAGGAACGTAGACTGAGTTTGCTAGATTGGGACTTACCCTTAGTCAACCCAGGAAGTTGATTCCTCTTACAAGAACCTTGAAGCTGATAGATTTCAGGTAAGTGAAAGGTTATTATTTCTGGAAAGAAGTCCAAGAAACCTCTTCCTTACAGTGTCTAGAACTGTTGTGCTTGGTCAACTGAGGCTACCCTTGTTGTCTAGGATTACTCTTCCTCAAACCTCTCCCTTCAGAAGGGTTTTTGATTACAGTTTCCATCAGAGTTTATCAGCACAGTTAACAGTCAGGATGATGGGCACTGCAGCCCAAAACATCCATAGGGCACCAGATTTAGGAAAATTGGTGTGTGCATTCTTTCCCCCCTTAATTATGACTGATCAGACCATTTTGCCAGTTCTCATGGATACATATGATTACATTTGCTTGGCACTGAGGAAAGACACAACACAATATAAAATGCAATAGAATTAAACACATCACACCTTTATGGACACCACAATTTCCCTCCACAAGCTGTTTACTAGTGGCAGTAATTAGCAATTAATTGTCATCAAGGGTATTAATGTCTTTCAGGACTAAGCCAAATCAAAGGCTGATTTTCATGGTCTTCTTCAAGGACTTTTGGGAAGTCATATCTGAAGAAGGGAGATGTTCTGCTCTTCTTCAGATCTTAAGGTTATATATATAAGAAAGTTAAGAATGCATGTTACAGGTTTATAATGTACATGAAGCATTTTGAGTACCTTAAAGAGCTATGGTTTGGATCCAGATTTCATTATATTTTAATAGTACTGTAATTCTGATTTATGGTTTGGATCCAGATTTCATTATATTTTAATAGTAATTCTGGTTTATGGTGAGCATTTTCTGCTTTTTTTAAAAGTAGAGAATACACAGAAGTGGTTTAGCATTACCTTTTCTAGGGATGCTCTGAGACTGTGCAGTTTGCCAAAGGCTATACAGGCTGGCTCTTCTCTCAGGAAACAGTGTGGAATTTAACTCTCTACCTCTGGCTGTGCAGCCAGGTACCTAAACTACTGGACTATCCAGCCAATCAGCCACCCATCAAATTTTAATTTATTATTTTTAGGCCACTGTTAGGTTCTACTGATCTGAGCTGTTCTACTTTGGATTTACTCTGACTAAATCTCATTCCAACCTGATACAACTTATACATATCATTATACTTAATAGTCTGGATATTGGATTGATGAATGCTTCCTTTTCTTCCACTATTATCTAGCCTTAAGAGAACCCACAAAGACGAAATCCAGGGCCATAATGGTATAAGAAAAGGGCCTGCCGGGTTAGAGACAATAAATTAGCCAGATGAACAAGTGACTCATAGAAAACACATGTTCCAGCAAACACCTTAGAGAAGGTTCCCAGACAGGACTGAGTTTGAGGAATCCTTGCATGAAGTAAGACAGATATGAAGAAGAGCATTAGTCCCTTCCCTTATAAACAGGGAGAACGATGGAGAAACATGTTAGAAAGGGACTTGGAATCTATGATCTTATAGATATATTTGAACTCCAGTTCCCATGAGCACTTGCCAACCTATCCAATGTATGATGGGAGCAGTGATTCAACATCATCTAGGGCAGGGTTCCTCAAACTTGGCTCTCCAGATGTTCTTGGACTTCAATCCCCAGAAGCCTTGATCAGCAGGAGTGCTGACTTGGGCTTCTGGTAATTGAAGTCCAAGAACACCTGGAGAGCCAAGTTTGAGGAACCCTGATCTAGGGTTTTCCAACCTTGGGCCCCCAGGTGTTCTTGGACTTCAATTACCAGAAGCCCAAGTCAGCACACCTGCTGATCAGGGATACAGGGAACTGAAGTCCAAGAACATCTGGAGGCCCAAGGCTGGTAAACCCTGATCTAGAAGGTTGAAGGTTCACCACTACTTGACTAGGGTTTGCTGTGGAGTTCAGAAATCCTGCCACCAACCATAATCACTGGACACATGTTATACTCTTTGCTCCAGAATAAATATTAACATTTTTGTTGAATGTGGAAATGGATAGCAGTTTTCCCTACTTTATATTGTAGAAGCACAAATGCTGAGGGAGAGACTGAAGGCGTTTCACATTAGTTTCTATAGTGTTGTCTGTATCACTTTTCCCAAAGCAAAAGAGCATTAGGGCAGATCTTATAATCACTGAAATGTAAAAAGATGTGCTTAGATTTATTGGTTAATGTCAGATTATGATTCTCCAGTTACATATCAAACAGCCTTGTTTGGCACAGCTATGAAACATATTTCATGCAGTCAGGCTAAATGCACTTGCAGACAATATCTGAATTTGATTTATGTCCTGTGTTGTATTACTACATATTTGATGTTTTCATCCAGCTCCATTTGTAATGGCCATTAGCCATATATTTCACTTGATTCTATCAAGCTGAACATGAAACTAGAAGATCTCGATTCAATTTGAACAATACTATGTAGACTCATTGGATGAATTTTCACCATATGAAATGACCAGTCAGGAATCCTGCCTTATTCTATAGCCATGATGCACCTTGTTTGCAGCAGAAGGAACTACTACTACTACTACTACTACTACTACTACTACTACTACTACTACTACTACTACTACTACTACTACTACTACTACTACTACTACTACTAGAGTTGGTTGGTGGTGCAGTGGTTAAACTACTGTACTGTAGCTGAAACTGAGTTTGATCCTGACAGGGGTCCAAGGTTGACTTGGCCTTCCAGCCTTCTGAAGCTGGTAAAATGAGTACCCAACATGTTGGGGGCAAAATGCTAATTACCTTGTGAACCACACAGAGAGTACACTAAGCACTATGGGGCAGTATACTGTATAAGTATAATTGCTGTTGCTATTGCTAGTTGCCCATGGGATACACACAAACATAAATACTGAGCATAGCTCAGTGACAACTGGCACCCATTCACGCAATCTCGCACGCATGCACACATGCATGCACACACGCAAAATCATCACAAGGGGAAGCCAAGTAATGGAGCCAAGGATCCAGATCCAGATAAAGTTCAGCTAACTGGCTAATTTCACCTAAGAGCCAAGGCTCAGTCAGTCAGGTAACTGAGATTGTGTCCCCATCTGGAAACATGGAACATCATCCACTTCTGCAAGAATATAGCTCAGCGCCATAAGACCTAGCAACTTACATCACTACAGATACACACCAGCAACCTGTATTTCTGACAGCAGCCTTGGTGAAGGTAGAGGCTGAAGGGTGGGGGGAACCATTTAAAGTTTCCCACAATACCCTGGGACAATATGTGAAACTTAAAGTAGGGCATATGCTTGTCAACCTGGCCTCCTGAGGCCACAGGCAAGATAAGTCCAAGCCTTATTGGTGAGACCAGTGGAAATGTGGATGAGGAGTACTGGAGGAAGATCTTACATACTTCAGAAGTTGAGACCAACCACAGAGCTGTTTGGGACAGTGGAAAGCCTTGTGCCTACCTGATGGTCATTGCTTTCAGCTCCGTATTCATGCCAAGATTATTCTTTTTTTATTTTATTGCCATTCTAGGGACAACCCTGTCCTTCACCCTATAGCAGTGATGGCGAACCTTGGCACTTGAATTACCTGAAACCCATAGGGTTTTATCTGTGTTTTTCAATTGCTTGCCTGACCCCCAACCTGAGAGTTCTTATCCAAAACAGGCAGACAGACCACATTTCCCCACATTCTTCAAGTACTGTACTGTATATTAAGTAATGGACTTTCCTTCTTCCAGGTTATTTGGTGATCTAGTTTCTGCCCCATTGGTGGCAACGGCGGGGAAATGTTTAAGAAACTAGCCAAGCAGTTGATACAAGAGCTGGAGCCAGATGGGAAGCTGATCCCTGTGTCCAGTCTGGCACACAATGACAGCTTCAAGCCTCTTTCCCTGGTGACAAAAGAACCATTCAGGTTATTCGGTCATAGCCGGAAATACTCCCCAACCACTTTCAAACTGGCAGACATTCTCCAGGAAGGAGCAACCGTGAAAATAGGTATTTCTGGAGCCCACCACTGGTGATTTCATATTATTTCATAAGCACCGGGTTTGTTTTGGCTGCTTTATGGGAACGTGGGGCTTCTGTGGTCCTTCGGGTGTTGCTGGATTACAGTTCCCATCATCCATGGCCGCTGGCTGAAGCTGAACAGTGAAGCTCTACACCAGGGGTTTCCAAACTTTTCAAGTCAGGGGCTGGGTCATGCTTCTCAGTTAGCTTTGAGGGCTAGACAGCCATTTTGCCTTCCCTGTATGATGGGGGGTGGCCCTTTTGTCCCAATAGCTTCAAAGGGGTGAACATTTTGTTGAATGTCCTTGGAGGGGTGGGCAGGCACATGAAACAGCACCGCGGGCCAGATCCAGCTCATGGGCCTTACATTGGGAACCCCTGCCCTACACATGCAGTCTGCTGTTTGAGTGCTCCCCCCCCGCCCCCGGCTGTGATGTATGAACCAATGTCTTAAAACAGGCCCTTACTGTTCCTTTGTTTCTCCCCCCAGAACCAAAACATGCTGAACCACTCCTGTTTTCTGCAACCACCTTTCACAAATCTGGGGCAAGGTTGCACCTTAAGGTACAGTCAGCCCACGTGGACATTGCTGGTTTGGGCTCAGCTTGCACATCTGCTTCTCCTGTGTATGTGAGGAACACCTATGTGGACCCCAAAGAGCTATGGTGAGCATAGCTTTGCCTGTTGCTAGATTAGATGCAGAAGAGATGAAAAGGGAAATCAGGAAGTCACATACCAAAGGCAATTTCATGCTTTCGAAATGCTAGGTTGGCTGGAGCTGGGACAGAGGCTGGAGCTCACTCCGTCGCTCAGCACTCAGATCTTGAACTGCTGACCTGCCAACCTTCCAATCACAAGTTTAGCATCTTAACCAAGACACCAAAGTCCTGAGGAAGGACTATGACCTTTTGAAAACACAACAAGCCCCTTTTGGGAGCTTTGTGGTGCCACATTTCCAACGGTGTCCACTAGAGGATAGCCAAGGACAGGAAAGCAGTGCAAGTCCCTTTTTAACTGGGGATGTGGGAATGTCTTTGTGTTTCACTCTCCTGTCAATTGAGGAGGATGCATACCTTGGCACATTTCCAGTGTACAGGTGGCTGCTGAAGGATATTTTTGCTCCTAACAGGGAGGTGGGAAGCAGCAGTGAAGGTTAGCTGAGGACTGAGCCACCTGTGCTACCAAGCATAATCTATTATTATTATTATTATTATTATTATTATTATTATTATTATTATTATTATTATTATTATTATTATTATTATTATTATTATTATTATTATTATTATTATTATTATTATTATTATTATTATTATTATTTCAAATTTATACCCCGCCCTGCTCAGGCGAACCTGACTCTGTCTAGGCAGTTTACAGATTATAAAAACAACAGCATAACAGCCACAAATTCCACATTATCATAATCACAATCATCATTCCCACTACCCATCTCTGGACTAGCCTGCTATCCTTCAATGCTCTGGGGGATGCTGTTCTGTTTGCAGGTACTTTGCTCAGAGCAGGAAAAAGTACTTGTTAGTTTACAACTCCCAGAATCCATTAGCTAACCTGACAATATTTCCTAAATTCTTTTAATATTTTATCTGACCTTGCTGCATAGGCAGAATAATGTATTTGATTTAAGGCTCCCTAGGAGGATTTACAGGGCCCACAATGGCTTATTGGTTAAGAAGCTGAGCTTGACCAGAAGGTTGGCAGGCCATCAGTCCAAGACCCAAGTACTGCCCGACGGAGGGAGTTCCCATTATCTGTCCCAGTTCTTGCCAACCTAGCAATTCAAAAGCAAGAAATTGCAAGTAGAGAAATAGGTACCGCTTTGGCAGGAAAGGTAACAGTGTTCTAGTATCTAGTCATGCCTGCCACATGACCAGAGAAACATCTGCAGACACAAACAGCACTGGCTCTTTGGCTGTGAATGGAAATGAGCGCTGCCCCCCCAGAATCGGACCCAACTGGCTTTTGAGGAAAGGAAACTTTTAACAGTATTTCTACCTGTGGGAAATGTTTCCTTGTAAAACTGACTGGCTCACCACCAAACTGCCTAGCTTTAGCTTCAGCAGC
This sequence comes from Furcifer pardalis, assembly GCA_030440675.1. NCBI lineage: Eukaryota > Metazoa > Chordata > Lepidosauria > Squamata > Chamaeleonidae > Furcifer > Furcifer pardalis. The sequence goes on from CP126897.1 coordinate 28,853,592, forward strand.
AGCTTTTGAAAGTCAAGGATTCACCTGTAGGATGTGCGACTGTAACATCTGTCCACATTGGTTTTTAGGACAACAGAGATATCTCGCAATGTGATCCAGCAACTCTACCCTAAACTGGATTTCTACATTGTGACTGAGGTTTTCGAGACAATGGAGTCACTTCTGATAGAAGAGACTGTACAAAGAGGAGGTAAAGCAGAGGTTACTGTGGCAGAAATATTTACGATACAGGTTTGTTTGGGGCTCTTGGCTGGGCCCTTTTCCTTTTCTTCCCTCTTCACCCAACCATGAGTCAATCACTATACTGTATATTGGTTGACACTGTGCAAAATTGACTTCATGGTTGGTACCACTGTCATAGTGCAATCAGTGCCTAGAGCAGTAATGACAAACATTGGCACTCCAGATGTTCTTGGATTTCAATTCCCAGAAGCCCAAGTCTCTGTGAATCCACACGAATTCGTTTACTACACGTACATATTGGTCAGCAGTAAACCCATTCATGTGGATTCACAGAGACTTGGGCTTCTGGGAACCGAAGTCCAAGAACACCTAGAGTGCCAAGGTTCGTCATCAGAGACCTAGAGGATCAAAACAGGTGTTATGGTTGCTCTTTGTTGTTTTTCCTATCCCTGTATCTGCCATTAGTTAGTGCTTAGGGCAGCTTTATGTGTGCTCCAGTGTCTAGTCATGCCTGCCATATGACCACGGAAATGTCTGCAGAAGCAGACAGCACTGGCTCTTCAGCTATGAAACAGAGATGAGCACTGAATCCTAGAGTCAGATACGACTGACTTTCAAGCAAGGGTGACCTTTACCTTTACAGGGCAGCTTACTATTGTCATACAATAAGAAAGCAACAAGCTGATTGGTAGAATGATTAAATGGTTTGCCACTCAAACCTCATGTCTTCCTGTCAACATCGAGCTGAGCTGCAAACTTCTTTCTACTGGCTGGAGAGAAGAAGGATCAATTTTTCCAGCAGCATTATATTGGTGGTATGATCAGGTATCCACATTCTAATGTCAAGTATAGGAGCACAGGCATTAATTTTAAGGAAAATCTCCTGCTAGTGGGGATAGAGAATTTCTATGATCAACACTTAGAAATGGCATTTCCTTCCTTCCTTCCTTGCTGCCTTCCTTCCTTTCATTCACACTTTTATAGCCCCAACTAGTGAACTACTCTAGGCAGCAAACAGTGAAAAGTTAAAAACAGACAATCCAGAAGCAATGGATTTCGATTCGTTCCCACAACTGGCTTCTTGTCTGTGAATGTTCTGCCGATTATCGGCATTTAGTGGACCTCCAGATTCTAGCAAGAAAAGTGACATATCCTTACAGACCTGAAGCCTACCCATCTGTGGTGTGAGGCAGTCTCTAACCATCTGTTCCCACATCTGCAGGGCCTGGGTACAAGAATGAAAAAGAAGTCCGTGCTTATTCCTCAAGGCACAGTAATGGCCTATGCGGTTGAGAAGCTCCAGGCTCTTGAAGAAGAGCCCGGTGAGTGAAAATAATTCTTTGTACACGTTGACATGGATGTATATTTCACACTGGATGTGGAATCATCCAAAAAGCAGTTGGTCACTATCAAGGGAATGTATCATGAACTCCCATTGAGCAAGAAAAGGTGGGGATTTTAGCACAAAAGCTATAGTTTTAGGGAAGTGTGTGGAAGAAGAGGAAGTCAGAGAACTCCTCCATATCGAGATGTTTGTGATCAAGTTTGATCCAAAGCTTCTCTGAAATAATGGAAAGGTCTTCTTGGTAGGACAGGCTGGTAGGGCAGGCTGGTTCTGTCATAATGGATCCTTCCTCTTTGCTTTGTTTATTGGGATCCTAGATCAGGGGTTCCCAACCTTTTCAAGCCAGGGGCCAGATCACACTCTGTCAGTCAGCTTCAAGGGTTGGATGGCCATTTTGCCCTGCCTACATGCTGGGGGTGGCCATTTTGTCCTAACAGCTTCAAAGGAGAGGCCGTTTTGTTTCTTGAATGCCCTTGGAGGGTTGGGGTGGGTCCCGCATGAAATGGCACCATGGACCAGATCTGGCCCATGGGCCTTAGGTTGGGAACCCCTGCCCTAGATAGTTGTCCTAAAGTCCTATCCCATTGGCATTGGAAAATCTCAGCCAGAAGACTCAACAGGACAGGGAGAGCGGAGAACTTCTTACAGGCAAGAGAGCAACAGTCTGGATTGCAGAATAGAGGCTGTTTCTAATTGCTCTGTGTAGCTTTTGGTATGCAAATGTCATTAGGGATTTCAGGGATGTAATAGATTTTTTTCACATTGAATTTGATTTTTAGTCTCCTTATCCACTTGTCTGAAGGAGGGTGAGTTATTCAAGGCGCTAATCTTCCACCTTTCCATGGCAAGGTCTTCAAAGTAGCTTAGGGTGCCGAAGGAAATGATTTAGCATACATCAATATAAAAGTCATCAATCTAAAAAAGTGCAGTGGCCGAAGGAAGCAAGATGGTTCTATACCCACGCATTGGTAGCAATAGCAGTTACACTTATATACCGCCCCATATAGCGATTAGTGCACTCTCAGGGAGGTTCACAAAGCAATTAGCATTTTGCCCCCAACATACTGGCTACTCTTGTTCTGCTGAGGGATGGAAGGCTGAGTCAACCTTGATGCTCATCAAGATCAAACTCACAATGTTTTGGCTGCAGTACAGCAGCTTAACCACTGTGTCTCCAGGGCTCCTTCCACCAGGATATCTTATCATAGGTTGGTAATAGCTTTCGCTACGCAATGGGCACAGAGTTGGGCAGGTTGAGGAAGATGGTGGAGGACAGAGGTGCCTGGCGGGCAACGGTCCGTGGGGTCGCAAAGGGTCGGAATCGACTGTGCGGCTGAACAACAAAAAACTCTTGCTGATATTAAACACCTGCATCTCGATAGCTCAATATCTCAACAGAAAAAAAAATCTCTCTACTCCTTATTCTCCATATTCATCCCTGCTTCTTACAGATGAGCAAGGGACTTAACCAGGATGTAGGGCCAAGCTACAGTTTAAGAAATTACTTCTCTGGAACAAAATTCCCTATAGAAAACCTGATACATTTTTTTTAAATGCAGCCCCCCACTGGAGTTTCTCATATGTGTGTGTGTCTGTATTTGTGTGTGCCTTATTAAAAACTTCCAACCAGGACTTAACTATGTGATGAACTTCTACCCACTTTTCTCCCAATAACTTTTTTTAAAAATTGAAACTCACACACACACACAAAATTTCATGGTAGAATTTTTGCTCTGGAGATATTGTTTCTTTGAAATATAATTCAAACCAACTGGTCTAGTGCTATACGCCACTCCCATTATAAAAAACCCACAGAGAAGGCATAAACCCACATCTAGTCAGAATTATATATATAAAAAAAGAGTTTTAGATAATTTTGGGTTTTGCCACTCATTGTCAGTGATGGAACTAAGGCAACTTTTGTATAGTCTGGAGCAGGGGTGCTCAAACTATGACATGTGGACCAGATCTGGCTCTTGACACCAATTCATCCAGCCTGCACCACCCTTGGGAGCAGAAGTAAAATGTGCTTGAGCACATTTTACTTCCGCTTCCAGGAGTGAATGAGGGTGGAGTGGTCTGGATGAATTGGTATTGGGTGCCGGATCCAGCCCATGAGCCGTAGTTTGGGCACCCCTGGTCTGGAGGGTGGGAGAAATACCAGCAACACCTCTGTATGATTAGGTACATTATGACCAACTGTTCATTTAGGGAAGCTATGGGTCTACAGTACTGCTCTATTTAGAAGACTCAGAGAACACAATTCTACCTTCCATATAATTTATTTGCTTTTATTATTCTCTTCAGGTTGTCCTTTCCAGCCCAAGCTAGATCTTTGGCTCACCTATGATGGTATGTTGAAGATTTATAACTTACATGTAACAGTATTGAGTGTTATGAATGTGCACCATACCTCTGACCTGTAAGAACTTCCATGTGTTCCAGTGTTTATGAGGGTTCATTTTCTTTAGGAAATAGCTCCTGGAGACTTTATAGTGTAAGGTTTATTTGCACATATATTTGCATATATACAAAGCATATACAGTATATAGCAAGACTGAGTGTAAGATTAAAGTCTGGCCAAGTTATCCTGGCATGGTAATAGAATAGACCATACTGTTAGTGACTCAACACCAATCATCAGGTGATCATCAGGTGGTGTAACCTGACAACCCTGGGGACTAACAGCCTTGGGTGGCGAAGTCCACCGGGAAGGGTGATGGTCCCCAAATGGATTAAATCCCACTTGAATCCATCTTGATGTAGGACAGCAGCTTATCAATATGGGTTTGGGGCCAAGAGGGACTTTCTGTGCCTTAGTTAACTACCATCTGACATTTGGTGTTGAGTCGCTGGCAGTATGGTCTACTCTATTACCATAGCAGGATAACCTGGCCAGACATATCAGCTGCCTTAGTGGAGTTAAAAAAATGTTTTGAAGTGTCTTAACATGATGACACTTCAAATAAACATTAAAAGACAGATCAACTGGGGGCAGTCACCTCTGATCAGCTTGAGCCTGTCTCCCCTTCCAGGGCAGATCATAGCCACCGTGGGACTGCTCTAGCTGGTCAGGAGAGACTGGTAAGGACACCCACTTTGGCAGAAATGCCACATGATCAGAAATGGGAGTCACAACCCACTGATTTCAGCACAGTATTTTGAGCCAGTCAAGACGCAGCCTCGCTCTTTCAAAAATGAGACGTGGTGCTGGAGGAGAGTTTTGAGAGTCCCCTGGACAGCAAGGAAAACAAATAGGTCAATCTTAGAAGAAATCAACCCTGACTGCTCCTTAGAAGGTCAAATAGTAAAGATGAAGCTTAAGTAATTTGGACATCAAATGAGAAGAGAGGATTCACTTGAGAAAGCCTTGATGCTGGGAAAGGTGGAGGGCAAAAGAAGAAGGGGGTGCCCAAAAAATGAGATGGCTAGATGGTATTGTAGAGACAACGGGGACAGAACTGAGTGTGTTGAGGAGGATGGTGGAGGACAGAAGTGCCTGGCATACAGTGGTCCATGGGGTCGCAGAGGGTCGGAATCGACTGTGTGACTGAACAACAACAACAACAAAATGTTTCTTTTTCTATTTGCATCTTCAAGCCGGAGTTTATTTTTTTCTCCTTTTAGCATTCCAGGAAGAACTGGGCTCTTCACTAACAGGCAAGTGATCTTCTGTTGAGTTTGGTGTTCATAAGAGGCTTTCCCCTCAACCATATAGCTCCGGGGTTCCCAATATTTTCAAGTCAGGGGTTGGGTCACACTCTCTCAGTCATCTTCGAGGGCCGGATGGCCATTTTGCACTGCCTGCATGATGGGAGTGGCCATTTTGTCCCAATAGCTTCAAAAGGGTGGTCATTTTGCTTCTCTAATGCCCTTGGAGGGGTAGGGGCCAAATGAAATGGTGCCACGGACCAGATCTGGCCCATGGGCCTTAAGTTGGGAACCCCTGATGTAGCTCTTTCCCCTTAAATTGGCACCTTTCTTCCCTTCAGGCAAAAGTGCCAGTCAGGTGGCAAAAAGACACACATGGGAACAGCCCACACCTGTATGATTGCTTGTTTCAGGCATACCTGCTCCATAATATTGAGGGATCACATCACAGGGAATGAGAGAGAGAAACAGACAGGGGGGAAAAGTGTATGAAGGAGGTTCCAGATCATCATACCTAGATTGGTTCAACCTTCTTGTAGTTTCTGAACATTTCCTCCTTCTCACTAAGTTTGCTCTCTTCAGTGGTCACAGGTTCATCTCCATTATTTATATGATGTTTGCCTGCCTCCTCGTTCAAGAGGTCTTCTAAAGCAAGACTGGGGAACCTGTAGCTCCCAAACCATTCCTCAAAACAGAAAATGTTAAATCTGGGGGTTTCCCTACATTTAGTTCCTTCCCAAGCTTATTTCACAATGGGGCTTTGTGAAGACTAGTTATACATTAATAGCCAAGTGTCACTCTAGTTGGCTGGATAATCCAGTGGTTTAAGTATCTGCTTGCATAGCCAGAGGTTTGGGGCTCAGTTCTCTACTAGGAGAAGAGCCAGGTGACTGTGGAGTTTCACTGTTCATCATTGTATCTGTAGGCAATGTTTACAACGTGTGCTCTGTAAATGCTAATGCTGAAGCTAATAATCTCATAACCCACACCCTTTAGCTATCCAGCAAGTGAAAGATGCTCTTAAAGAGGCATATGAGCCACTGATGCACCTGAGCCAGCCTTTGAAGAGGTATCTTTGGGAGTCCTTTGGCATTTTCCTACAGGATAGCGAAGTTGCCTCCATTGTTCAGTCAGTGGTATGTATTTCCTCTTCTTGCTTCCCACCCTGCCCTGTGGCTCAACATCTCCTGCTTGAAGCTTTTTGGTTGTATGTGATATCTTGTGACCATATACTTCATCCTTTTTTGTTTCTTTGGCTAGATCTACACTGTCAAGAAAAGACAAACAGATTGAATCTGCAGGGAATTCCTTCTAATCACACCATCCATGCCTCGCTGAGGTTTAAAATGATGCCCAATCTGGTTTCTTAGCTCCAGATTTTTTAGATACAACATACTTTTGGGTAGCAGTGTTTCCTAAATTTTGTTTTTTTGGACTTCAATTCCCAGAAGCCTAAGTCAATTCCCCAAAGCACTGATCAGCCAATGTACTGACTTAGGCTTCTGGGAACTGAAATGCCCCTGTGGAGTGTGGGCCCATGTTGGGAACCACTGGTGGAGGACCAGCTCTTTTCCCCCCATCAGTCATCTGGCTGCTTCTTCCCTTCTTCCCTCATTCACTACCCCTCCCACATGTCTGCTTTCAGGGTTGTATTTAATTGAAGAAGGGTGTCATTAAAGGTAAAACAAAAGGACCCCTTTACTTTCCTGAGGTCCTTGCAGAGCCTCCATAGAGTAAGGATCCAAGATGCTGGGTTCACTTCAGTCTATTCCTTCTCCACCGTAACTTCAACTCGTCCCCCTCCTTTGTGCCCCCTTTCACATATGTGAATGTGAAATTTCTTTTTTTAACCTATCATTAAATTGCACATCCAAAGATGCACATAAACATTTCTTTTAGAACTTTTTGAAAACACTTTTTTTAAAACAAGGGGACAAATATATAAAATATGTAATGATATTGAGAATAGTTAATTGAAAAGGTTTATAATTCCCCACTGGTGGTGGGTGCACATAGTAGCTATGTCCCACGGTTGGTGCAGTGGTTAAACTGTTGTACTTTAGCCAGGATGTTGTGAGTTTGATGGGGGTCAAGGTTGACTCAGCCTTTCATCCTTCTGAGGTCAATAAAATGAGTACCCAGCCTTCTGGGGGCTAAATGCTAATTCTATTTATTTATTTATTTATTTTCTGATTTGTATTGCTGCCCAACTCCGAAGACTCTGGGCAGCTCACAGAAAATAAAACCAATCGGAGTTTAAAAGCAATTAAAACCCCCCATTAAAAATTACCTTGTGAATTGACCAGAGAGTGTACTAAGTGCTATGGGGCAGTATGCAAGTGTAATGTAATTTTCTTAAAGATTTTTGTCTTTTTTTTCAGTAGTTGTGTATTTTAATTCCTGTTTGTATTTAATTTGTGGTATGTGTATATATACACACACACTGTATTTACAAGAATTTGGAGAAGGAGGGTCAGTGTTATGTATGACAAATGTCTATTTCACTCCTGTTGGATTTCTCTCTCTCTCTCTGATCAGCTGGAGCTTTCTATGGTAGGGGACAATGTTGATCGCTCAATACTGGAGTCACTGAATGAAGAACTCCGACCTTCAGTGGAAAGGTTTCTGTTACACCTGGGGATTTCCCAAGACACTAAGATAGGAGAGAGCCAAGATTTGTGGAGACCCATCCACTTCTTTTGCTCTTCAATTGATGGTATGTGCAGAACACTAACTGCTGTATGTCAGGGTGTCACCTTCCTCTCCCAAGACAGGAGCAGTGTGTACCTATGGGTGTGGATAGATTAGGCCATAGTAATTTACTCTAGTTTTTCCAGATAATTGTTAAATCTACTTATATACTCCTCACCCCTCCCAAACAAGTAAGCACTGATTTGCATACCTTAAATCTAAATAAAGGTAAAGATCACCCTTGCTCAAAAGCCAGTCATATCTGACTCTAGGGTTTGGTGCTCATCTCCATTTATAGCTAAAGAGCCAACACTGTCTACATCTACAGATGTTTCCATGGACATGAGGCAGACAAGACTAGACACCAGGGTGCACGGAATGCTGTTGACCTTCTCATAGAAGTGGTACCTATTTATCTACTTGCAATTTCTTGCTTTCGAACTGCTAGGTTGGCAGGAGCGGTGACAGAGACTCAAGTCTCAAACTGCTGACCTGCCAACTTTCCAGTCATCAAGTTCAGTGTCTTAACCGCTGAGCCACTGCAGTCCCTTAAATCTACATATGGTGGTGCACATTTAGAAATAATTGTTATACTTTAATTAGAAATATAATACAGTAAAACCTCGGATAACACTAAAACCTGGTTCCACAAGTCTTGGTGTTATACGATTTTTAGTGTTATCTGATGCATGTTAAAATCCTATGGGATCCATAGAGATACATTGTAACCACACAGGCTTTAGCGGTTGTTATCCGATGCATCCCATAGGATCTTAATGTTATCCGATGCAATTCTTCCCCCCAGATTGCTTAATGTTATGCGATTTTAGTGTTATTCGATACTAATGTTATCTGAGGTATTACTGTACGAATATAATACTCATGGCACAGTGAGAAGCTCCTTCAAACAAATGATACTTTCACATGGAGGACTGTTAACCCACATGGCCACTCTAAGTACAGATCCCTATACTTTACCTGTCAGCAGTGCTTTTGAGAACAAAGGATACCAGATGAATCCCACTTCTCCTTATTCTTGGGGATTTGTTTTCACAGACTTGGACTATGAAATGCTGCCCTTGTTGGAGGCTGTCCTGGAGAAGAATAGCATGGGCAAAAAACTAGAAATGGTGAGTACCCATTAAACCATTACTAAGCAGGGCTGCCTAGGAAATCAAAACTGAAGAAAACCTCTCTCTTTAGATTTTTCATGTATTATTATAGTGATTTTTCTAGCTCAGGGTTTCTCAGACTTGGGCTCCCAGGTGTTCTTGGATTTCAGTTACCAGAAGCCCAAGTCAGCACACCTGCTGATCAGGGCTCCTGGGAATTGAAGTCCAAGAACATCAGTGGACCCACGGTTGAGAACCTATGACAGTGATGGCGAACCTTAGCACTCCAGCTGTTCTTGGACTTCAATTCCCAGCAGCCCTGATCAGCAGGAGTGTTGACTTAGGCTTCTGGTAATTGAAGTCTAAGAACAGCTGGAGTGCCAAGGCTGGTCACCAGGGACCTATGATCTAGTCCAAGGGTCAACAAACTTGTATCTCCAGGTGTTCTTGAACTTCAATTACCAAAAGTCCAAGTCAGTACACCTGCTCATCAAAAGTCCAAGAACACCTGGAGAGCCAAGTTTGCTGACCCCTGGGCTAGGTCTTTGTTTGTCAACTTCACGGCTCAGGGCATTGAGCAGCTGTTTCCTCAATGGAAGTCTTCTTTAAAGAATATGTGGGAGTCCTTTCTTGAGTGTCTTGAATGGGGATGGCATCAGAGGTTAAGGAATGTAATTTCTTTCCTGAAAAAAGGAGATACTGTATATGTATGCCTGCCCTCCTGAATTGATGTATCCACAGATCAGAACTGAAGATTTCTTCAGACAGCCCCTATGTTAAGTACATACAGTACTTGGTAAACACATGAGACGATAGCCATGTCTGCCTCCCACAAGAGGACATCCAATGGTAATGAGAAGGGGCTTACATTTATATATGCTTAAGTCCCCTCAATTTGAGCAAGAATGTGATCCAATCCAAGTTTGCATTAATGGGAAGAAGGCCCATACATTTAGGCCTGCTTCACGAGCCCTGCTACTGGATAGTGAGTGTGGTGTCATGGTTAGAGTTCTGTCTTGGGATTTGGAAGTCCAGGTTTTATTTCTGTAACTGAACCAGTAAATTAGATGAATGACCTTGAGCCAGCAGTCACTCTGTCTCAGCCTGGCCTGCATCACTAGGTCTCCACTGCAAGCATCAAGCGAGGAGAGGAAAGTCAAGTACTGTATTGCATTTCAGGTTCACCAGAGGAAAGGAGCAGCTGCCATCTGTATTGATGACTGCGCAGTTTACATGAATGTATGGCTTGCACAACTCTTACACAAGGATGGGAATTTTGTTTTCAGTTCATTATTTATAATTATCTGGCAATATTCACATATCTTGATATTTGACATAAAAAGTTTATTTTTAAAAATAGGGGTGCAACTGACACTGCAGGATTTCTCTATTAGGGCCCTGAGCTTTGAATGCTTAATATCTTAAAGGTGTAGCTTTCAATCTCTGTATATTCAGACATGTAAATAGTTCTGAGTTATGGCTGCCACTATTCCCCCCCCCCCCCAAGAGGCTTCTCATTTGTAATAGCTATATAGCAGGCATCAGTCTAGCCAGGTTATCCTGCTACAGTAATAGAGTAAACCATACTGCCAGTGACTCAATGCTGACTGTTAGGCAGCGGTTAACCAACGTGACAACCCTGAGGACTAACAGCCTTGGGTGGTGAAGTCCACAGGGAAGGGTGATGGTCTCCAAGTGGATTAAATCCAACTTGAATCCCCCTCCTCTGGGCCCACAACAATGGCCTGAGGAAGAAGATGCGAAGGCCTAGCAGTGGCTGGGGACCTTGCCCACTCCTCTGGACCCACAACAACGCCCTGGCAGGAGTTAGTTTGTGTTCTGGTTTGGTTGTTTTACATGGTTGCATTTTATAATTTTTATTGTACTGTTGTTGTTTTGACGGTAAGCCGCCCTGAGTCGCCTCGGCAAGTGGGCGGCAATATACATCTAAATAAATGAATGAATAAATAAATCTTGATGGAGGGCAGCAGCTTCATCAATACTGGCTTGCAGCTGAGGAGGAATTAGTGTGCCAAAAGGACTCAGGACCAAAAACTGACTAGTGGAATTGGATCAACAGTACACGTGTCATGTTGTGATGTGGAAGGCAAATGGAAGGCCACTGCATTATATTCTCAGGACAGTCTTCATGGCTGATTGCCATGATGATCGCCAATATTCAGAATCAGATACAGCAGAAGAAGAATATAGCAGGCATATACATGGCCCTTTCCATGCTGAGAATTTTTCTACCTATGTAGAATGAACCTGAGGTTTAAAATACCTGCATGCCGGAGGAAGTAAAACTGACATATTTTCCTGCCCTCTCCCATGTGTCTATACTATGTAAAGTTGCTCCTTTTGTGCTGATCTTGCTTATTTGTTTTCTCTTTTGATTTTACAAGATGGATGGCATTCTGGAGTGGATTCTGTCTAATGAGAAAGGTAGTGTTTTCACTATCTCATTCGATTCTATGACAGATGAAGAAACTGATCTAACTGCTGAGATGCTGCATATATGTGGGCTAGATTTAGAAGCTGGGGAAGTCTCTCTTACCTGCCTTTGGAACAGTAAGGCACGTTCAGAGCTGGGAGCTCTCTACTCCAGTTTGTATGCTCTACAGATCCCAAGCCGATGAAGGAGGAAGTAAAACAGATTCCTCAAAAACGATGCTTTTCCCTGCTGAATTGTGGATCGAACTGCAAAATCTAGGATGGTGCTGAACTGTATCCACCCCACAGGCCTCTTTCAAGTTTGCTTCCTTCATCCCACTTAATGAAGTGGCTTGATCAGAAGAAACAAAAAGTGGTTTCCTGCATAAAATGGACACTGAACAGCTTCAAGAAACTTACATCCTTATTGCCTCCAAATTGATCATGCTTTCCATCTTTTGCTTTGTCTCTGGGAGCCTTATCTACCTAGCCAAGTTGGCTAGGTGGTCAGGATAAATTCTGGAATAATCCTGTGATTATACTTGGAAATAGTTGTAGATAAAACTATACTAGCTGTTAGGAGAGTTGTAGGTATCATCGTCATTCAAATGCAGACACCACTTCAGACTTTTAACTGGGAGTTGTGCTGGAAGGTAGACAATAGTGCTTGTCTTCTGGCTGCTGAGGACGTGTAAGAATGGATGTTAAAACATTGTGATACAGTTCATTATAGTGAGAAGGATTTTGTTTTTATTCCCACTACTGAGACTGGTGCAGGAATTGTTCAGGCTTTGGCCCTTTCCACTCTAAGCAGTGTTCAAAGGGATTGTTTGAAAAGAAAAGATAGTCCAAATCCTGTGTTTCTGTGATTGTTAACAGGGTTCCACATTTCCTACCCAAAGAGTAATTTTATAGCACAAGATAAAAAGAATTACCCTATTGAATGAGGGCTATCTCATAGCACCAGAGTATCATCAGTAATCCAGTTGCATCTTGCTACCATAGTTTGCCTATATAGGTAAAAAAACTACAATTATTCATCAGGTAGAAAGTTGGTGATGGTGGCAGCTGCAACCTTTATCTGAGAATCCATCTTTTCCTGAAGCAGGAAAAATGCCATTGGCATGAATTTGTTTAAGGTGGATCCCAGCTTGCCATGAAGTGACCCACACAGTATGATCAAGGAGTCATCTCCTGTGGCACATGTGAAATGAGACATGCAGGATTTAACACCGGGACTGCAATGGACTGCTGCAGCCTTGAGGATATTACCATGTTTTCCCGAAAATAAGACACTGTCTTATATTTTAAAAAACTCCAAAATATGCACAAAGTCTTATTTTCAGGGGATATCTTATTTTTCCATGATGAAGAAGAATACAGTGCACATTTATTGCTGATACAGCGGATCGCGAGGGCAAGATTTAGCTGAGTGCCTTTTTTTTGGGGGGGGGGGGGACTTATATTTCCAAGGTGGGGAAAAATAGGGGGTGCCTTACTATAGGAGGAGGTCCTACTTTTGGGGAAACAGGATATCAAGGTGTGCCTTCACAGCCAGTCCATCTAACATGGCCTCTTCCACCTCCATGACCAATGAGAATCAGAGATCCTCCTCTGGTCATTTTACCATTGCGCCTAATATGATGGTTTCCAGAGGCATTTCCTCCATTGAGGGGGACCATCACCCCACCTAAAGAGGCTTATTCTCCCATAGCCATTGGCCTCTTTAGGGAGTCGGGTTATTTACCGCAGCCCAAAACTTGGCGTTGAGTCACTGGCTATATGGTCTACTCCATTAACATAGTAGAATGTCCGACCAGACTTCTAGGTAGAAAGTAATTCTATGATACAGTACTATTACCCAAAGATTTTCAGAAGATAACATTTTGAGTCTGTCCTGGCGTAAACACTGGGGAAAGCCCATGGAGAAAAAGTCACAGTAATTGAAGTACTGTCATGGATATCAGGCTTTTGTCCTGCATTTCTCGGGATTCTTCCATCTTGTTTTCAAGCTTACTTTTGCCTAAAATATGAGCACGAATAAAATGACAGTTTGGATGCTGAGCATGGCAACAAGATCTCAAGTGTGACTTTGTGCTACTGAAAAATGTGGCAGAGAGGAGAGGTGTGGCCATTCTGCAGAAGTATTCTTCTTGGTTGAAGAGGAGAAAGGGCAAGGATTGGATTCATCCTTTCCCTTCATGCACTTTCAGAAGCTTGCCTGGTATATACACTGTTGAATTGCTGGAAGCAAGATGAATTTGCCAACACTAGGAATATTAACCATGATCATATTCTTTGAAAGAGTGTAAGGGAATTTGCTAATTGCATCATTTTATTAATTCATAAATCATTTGTGTAAATTAGGGAGAGAAGTATTACCATTGCGCTAAAGCAGAACCTTTTGGAGACCAAGTGCGCAAACTCAACAGGTTGCTGTCCGCAATGCAGAGGGGTGAGGTGAACTGTGTGCTGGGGGAGGGAGGAAGCACTCCCATTGGGCTGCTAAGCAGAGGGGCGGGGCAAAATCTGTGCTGGGGTGATGGCGCATGTGCCCACAGAGAGGACTCTGAGTGCCCTCTCTGGCATGCATCCCATAGGTTTGCCACCACTGCTCTAAAGTTTGGTATAAACAAAGAGTTCCTTGGCCAAGACCACCTGAGACTCAAAACAGGTTATTTGGTGGAGATCATCAAAGGCTATTTTGAATATCAGATTGCACCCCTATTCTTTAACTTGTCTCTACCACCATGAGAACTGGCCTGCTGAAGATGGTGTGGACTTACCCTTTGGCACCACAACAAATTCCTCCTAAGGTCAGATCATCTCATCAGCCAATGCCTATTTAGCTGGTTTTGTAATCTCATTTTTAGGTGCAATTGCATGTCCCAGGTACACTGGTACATCCACTCTACTAGCTGCTGCTCAGGGACCTGACTGTGGGCTGTCTTAGATTAAGGGCACAAAATGGTCTCTAAGATGTCATTGAGCTATAACTCCCATCAGTCTCAGCCACCACAGTCAATAGAGATATGGGATGGGAATGTCAGTTCAACAATATCCCACATGTTCTTCATCCATGCCTTAGCTCATGCCACTTGTCTTTGACCTCCACTTGACTCTTCCTTCTGAATAGGGAAACCATGATCAGTTCTCCTCTTAGGATGCTAACCCATCAAAATCTGCCACAAAATTCTAACTTCATTATCTATGATTTAATGACTTTTAGAAGTGTTATGGACCTTAAATGAAGAACCCAGTGTGCTTACCTTTCAGACAATCATACTCTTTTTTTCAGATGTGGAGAACTGTTTCCTCTAAAGTAGCACAAGTTAATTAGCATTTTGTCCCCAACATGCTTGGTACTCATTTTACCGATCTTGGAAGGCTGAGTCAATCTTGAGCCTGGGCAGGATCAAACTCACCACATTTTGGCCACAGTACAGCAATTTAACCACTGTGCCACCCGGGCTCTTTGTAGAATTGTCCTCCAAAATTGCTCTCCAGTTCAAGACAGCAGGAATACTTAAGGCCAGTGGTCTGCCTCTGTTTCTCTAAGTGCCAGGGTTATGTATAGGATCTCTTCTAGTGTTTTGTGCTTGTGGCAACTCCAATTACCCACCCTAGTTACACAACTTCACTGTTCCTTTGCTTGCTGTACTAGATTCTACAATCATCAAGCCATTAGAAATCTTAAAATGTTAAAAGATACTCAAAAGAAGATTCTATCTGTGTGACATGTAAAAGATCTATATCCTGGGGTTCAGCACAAATATCAGCTACAAAATAGATATGGAACTCACAGCATCATTTTACAATTGTTCTCTTACGTTATTGCTATATTTCTTCTTTTTAAGGTTGACTTTCCATTCTCTAAGTATTTTATTCCAAGTTCCACCTCCATAGAAGCTAACTGAATATTTCCATGTTTTGGGCTCATGGTTTCTGCATTTCTACATCCCATTTTTCCACCAACCAGTAATACAGAGAGGGGACAGAGCATTCAAAAATGTGGATTCAGACAACAGAGAAGTTCAACTAGTGTTAAGATAGACAGTAAAATTAATGGCTTATCCTTTCAATGTTAGTCTTGAGTTTAACACAAACACTAGCTTGACTTCAGGGCTGGAGATGAAAGGAGTGAAATATCAACACTTTTTGCAACTGCCATCCACTTTTCTATTTTGATTTTAATTAGCAAGATTTTGCTCCATAGTTTACAATCCGAATGTTTGTGCACTTAAGGCAAACCAGGTCATTGTTTGGGCTGTAGGTTCCAGGATCACAGGCCACTGCAAACCAAATGGAAAAAACAAATGCTATCAGAAATGAAGAAATGAAGGAACCCATTAATGGTGTTGCAACTAATGAGGCATGCAAGACATAAATGGCAAAGCTCGGCACTCCAGGTGTTCTGGAACTTCAATTTTCAGAATCCCTGATCAACAGAAGTGCTGACTTGGGCTTCTGGGAATTGAAGTCCAAGAACACCTAGAGTGCCAAGATTCACCATCATGGGAATAGGACTATATAGTCTTTCTTCTTCTGTTCCAAATATTGGCTATCCTCATAGGGATCAGCCATGAAGATTGTCCTGGGAACAATATAACTCATTTGTCTTCTGCATTGCAGTGTGACACCCATACTACTGATCCAGTTCCACAAGTCACTTTCTGGTCCTGAGCCCTTTGGGCATACAGTCCTCCTCAGCCCCAGTAGGGTAGATCATACCCCTACAGTGAGAAAGCAAACACTTAATTTTATGGAAGAGGCTTGCCTACACTGAAGTCTGGGGGACAAGCAAAATGCTGTTTGGTACAAACCTTGGGTCCAGATCTATTTTGACTTTCCAAAGTGGATGCAGCAGCCTCTGCAGCCCCAGAACAGCCACTTTGCAGCTGATAGGGGAAGGGCTTCACTCATCAGCTGTAAAGTGACTGGTATTCCTCAGTCCACTGTTGATCAGACTCAGCAGCAGCAGGTGTGGGAGGGTAAAAGCCACTTTAAACCTGATCGCCCATCAGCTGTAAAGCAGTGCTGCACCCGCACAGGTTGTCTCTTTAATCATTGAGACCAGGATTTACCTTCAGGGAACCCTGTTTTAACTGACTTGTTTGCTGAGGATTCTGTGTATCTATGACAGAATCCCCAGCATAAAGGATTCTAGGAGGTATGCTTGAGGCACACTAAGCCTAGTGCAGGGTATTAAACAAGCTTATTGCAATTTATAACCAACATATAGAAACGGAGAGTTTATATGCAGGGCATATCCAGTACTTCCAATGACTACAAACTGGATAAAGCCCCCCCGCCCCAGCCCCCAGTAAAAAAAAGAAAGAAAGGCAATTTCCAGAATCCCTCAGCCAGCATGGTCATGTGGCAGCTATCTTTAAGGGAAGCTTCCTTATCACAAGCTGTCATCTGATAAGCCTACAAGGAAGTGCATCACGTTCATTAACAGTAAACATATGAAAAAACACTCTTTCCCTCTACAAGTTAATGTAGTCCATTCTTAAGAATGTTTCCACTGGAAAGTTATAGACATTTTAGCACTACTTGAAATACCAGAGGAAAGTTCTGGGTGTAAAATTCTCCTTTCAGAGAGAAAGCACCTGTCCTTACACTCTGGTTTAAACAAGCCAAGTGTGTAAGGGCTACTGTGAACTATCAGTGTAACTCTCATGCTCATCTACCTCACAAAATTGTTGGGAATATACAAAAAATGCATGCCGCCCTGATCACCTTGGAGGATATGGTAAAGAAATATATAAATACCACAGCAATTGGAGCAGTCGCTATGGGTGTTGTCATTTTTCCCGAACCCTGGTCGACAAGTGTCTAGACGAGTGACTTGGAAACTATGTTCTATGTAATGAATTGCTGGGATGTTCTTGAACTCATGTCTTAAGATTGTTCCCTGCCGGCGGAAAAACCTTTCAATAAGTTTCCGGGCCTAAGAGAGAAAATAAAGTCAGAAAGACAACTGTTTCCATTTCAATTAGATTCAACAAAGTTTTAATTTCATTCTCGCATTATATTTATATATGTACAGTATTGCAAATTAATTTTACCATTCACCTGGTCAGTATGTTTTATTGTATCCCCTCCCATAAAGGAAAAGTTGCTATATATATATATTGAATGTTATATGTTGTTATATTACTACCTTCTCAGAACCTACTTCAGTAGAGTTCTTATCCACAGCCTGAGGCTGCTTCTCAGAACAAGGGGAGAGCTTGGTGCTTGGCCCCGGGCCACTCATGCTATTATTAATGGATGCTAGGACTGAAGGGTGGGCTTACTGGCAAATGTGTTTGTCTTACATTCATCTACTAACCATTTGCAATTCAACAGGGTGAAACTTCACAGCTAATCTGAATAACAATCAGAGATCTTTGGCTATTACCAGTTGTAAAAGACCTCATTGATTTGTATACTTGTCTGTTATGCTAACCAACCAACCAGTGCGTACCTCTATACCCAGTGGTGGGAAGTCAAAATTTTTACTACCATGCCATGGGTGGAGCCTAATTTATGGGTGGAGCCAACAAAGTGGACAGAATCAACGATGTGGGCAGAGCCAATGTCATGGGCAGGACCATGTGACCTGGTGGGCGGGGCCAAAGTTGGTCATGTACACATAAAAATACAAATTACATAGACATGAAAATACATAAAAATACACGTAAAACACATACTGTATAATACACATTAAAATAAATACACATTAAATAGACATAAAAACACATAAAAATACAAATTAAATACACATAAAAATCCACATTAAAATAAATACACATTAAATAGACTTAAAAACACATAGAAGTACAAATTAAATACACATAAAACACATAAAAATCCACATTAAAAATAAATACACATTAAAATATACACCCACGCCCAAAGGTGAGTCACTTACCCTGGGGAGCAGGCTATAGGAGCTTCAGGCTAGCAGCTTCTCTTCCTCCTCCCCGCTTGGGAAGACAGCAAGGAAGCCGTGCATACGCGCCAAGTGCTGTAGGCGCGCATGCACACCAAATGCTTGGCGTACGTGCGCAGTGGGGGAACCGGCGAAAAGGTAACCCCCCAAGCTGGTTCACTCCAAAAGCCGCTACCAGTTCTCTGTGACACTGGGTAAAGTTACTACCGGTTCTGGCGAACTGGTGTGAACCTGTAACATCCCATCACTGTCTATACTTGATGTGTATAAAGTGATGCCTAGAGGTCTCGTGCTTATGTCTGACAAAGTGGACTTGATCCACAAAAGCTAACATTAAAATACAGCATTAAATCTTTAAGGTGCCACAATGTTTTTATCTTTTTGTTTTGTTTACTCTCTGGTATCTTTAAAATTGTGTCTCTGTACACTGTTTAAACTGCTTGTTCCCTCCCTCTAGGTACTGCAGTGGCTCAAGTGGTTAAGACACTGGACTTGCTGTCTGGAAGGTCGGAGTTCAATTCCCAGGTACTTGATGACGGAGTGATCTCCTGTCTCTGTCCTAGTTCCTGCCAACCTAGCAGTTCGAAAGCAAGAAAATGCAAGTAGATAAATAGGGACCACTTTGGTGGGAAGGTAAACAGTGTTCCATGCCTGCAACATGTCCACAAAAACGTCTGCAGACACAGACAGTGCTGGCTCTTTGGCTTTAAATAGAGATGAACACTGAACCCTAGAATCAGATACAACTGGACTTTGAGCAAGGGCAACCTTTACCTTTTACCTCCCTCCTTCTGTACTTGTCAGTCCTTCCCTAGCAAGAGGCTTTCCCACCCTTGGACTATAAGACAAGTAGTCGCTCTGCTGAAATCATATTCTAATCTTTTAAACAATGATTAAAGGAACAGAAAATCTTGACTTTCTTACAAGTGAACATAGTATGCCATTAGATTTAACCTATCTGTTGGTCCCATCTCAGGGGACCCTGCAGCCCATCTGTAGATTCTCATGACACACACACTTGTTTGTAATATTGTCCATGAATGCATTCACACATTGTAACACTGGAAAACATCATAAATGTAGAAGGAGCATGAATCTGGGGATTTCCAGCCAGGAAGAGGAATCATTTATCTATTTTCCCCTCCCTCTTCTCAAACTCCACTATGATTACACTGCAAGCAAATGTGATTATTAATCGAGAGCGATGAAATAGGTTTTCTTTTTTTAAAACTACTTTGAGTATTCATGTTTTTCCCAGTCTTAAATTCTTTTGTTCACGAATGTACAAAAGTTTTAGAACCAAGCTTGGAAATGTTTGAAAAGATCTCTGACCTTCTGAACATTCATGTTGGTCACCTCTTCACAATCAGGGACAGATTTGTGGCAGACAACATCCCAACCAGGGGCAAATGGATTCACTAAGAAGTGAAGAAAAACAAATATTTTGCAGATGAAAATTCACTTCCCTGCTGTGGCTAAAATTACTATAAAACTAACAAAAATTAATGTTGGAATTTTTTTGCATGTAATTCTTAACCATTTTTGCTCACAATTAAATACTGTGTATTGTAGTGATGGTGAACTTTTTAGAAACTGAGTGGCCAAACTCAACAGGCTGCCATCCGTGTCTTAGATGGGTGGGACAAACTCTGTGCTGAAGGAAGGGAGGAAGCATTCCCATTGGGCTGCTGGGCAGAGGGGCAGGGTGAACTCTACTGGGGGAAGGGAGGAAGCACTCCCATTGGGCTTTTGGGCAGAGCAGCGGGGTGAACTCTGTGCTGGGGTGATGGTGCACATGCCCACAGAGAGGGCTCTGAGTGCCCCCTCTGGCACGCATGCCATAGGTTCGCCACCACTGGTGTATTGGAATATACCGTATATGCCGGTGTACAAGACGACTGGGTGTATAAGACGACCCCCCAACTTTTCCACTCAAAATATAGAGTTTGTTATATACTCGCTGTATAAGACTACCCCCTCTTCCGCACACCTTCCACACACCAAATAAAATGTAAAAGAACATCAGATTTGATTTCAACATGTTAATTTATATTCAAATGCTTATGACATGCAGAAAAACTGCCACAAGGCTGTATGTTATCAAACATGTACAGTAAACATAAAACAGTGCAAGTTTATTAAACGTAATTCACCAAAGACAATTCACCAAAGCTGAATGAAACAATAAACCTATGGGAGCTGCCATGCTGTTTGTTTTCTAATCTGTTAACCAAACTGGAACTGTCAATGATAGAAGGAAGGTAACAAACAGAGGGAGAGAGCAAGTGCCAGGCAAGTCCCTAGCAAGTTTGCTGGTGTGACAGTTTCCCTTTAAAAGCCTTCAAACTCCTGTTCGTCATCTGATATTAAAAGTTGTTATCCGAGCCATCCCATAGGACCTTAACGTTATTCAATGCAATTCTCCTCCCCAGATTGCTTAACGTTATGCGATTTAAGCGTTATCTGAGGTAAACGTTATCCGAGGTAAATGTGAGGTATTACTGTATTTTATTCAACTGAAGTGCACCCGGTGTACAAGACGCCCCCCCCCCTTGTAGGCATGTTTTTCAGGGGTAAAAAGTCATCTTATACACCAGCATATACGGTATATACTGTACCGGTAATTCTTTTCCTGGTAGACAGATATCTAGGTACCATGGACAGCGACAGAAGGCATTTTAAAAGAACACTTTCTACATTTTTCCCCTCCCTCTGTATAAAATTCACCAGTAAGCACAGAAAATTCCACATACAATAAAACCCTGGGTTACAACCACCCCAGTTTAAGTTTGCTGCAGTTTACAATGGCAAATCCTATGGAAGTGCTGTCCCGGTTTACAAATTTCTAATGTATTTTTTCGGTTTACAACGATCAATTCAGGACCATTTTTATGGATGTTTCATTTTACAATTTTTTGGGGTTACAAGGGAGGCTGCTGGAACTGACCTCCATCATAACCCAGGGCTTTACTGTATTTGAGGGTGGGGCACAGTTTCTTGAAATAGCATATAGAACTCAGTTCTAGATATCAAGCACTGAGTGGTTACTGTGGCATGCTAGCGATGTAGAACTGGCTTATCTATAGCAGGATGTGACTTTGATACAATTATATTACCAGTAAGCAATCCACTGAAATCACAAAGGCATTGCCATGGGACCTTTCCATACTATTCAGTTCTCTGAGGACTATAACGCTTGTAATGATGAATGACCAAGTAGGGTGCTATCTCTATTCTATTACCTTGAAAAACAATAAATAGTTCATCTACCATCCCACGGTTTGGTTGCTTGACTGAGTAACACTTGTACGACGGGTCAGTAATGTGGCACATCAGGTAGGAAATTACATTGTTCAAGATTTTCTTTAGTTCTTCGAAGAATTCTTCATTTGCTACGAGGTTGCAATGTTTTGTTGAAAAGTGAACAGACATTCGAAAAGAGTAGTCTGGTTCCCGATATGCTTTGAAAGAGAAGAGAAAGGGGTGTGTGAATCTAAGCAGCATGCAATATTGTTTGTTCTTGTAACTAATCACATTTATTAATGTATAAATCACCTATGTCTTCAGGATCCAGTCAGTGTGATGCTCATAATACAGGGGATTTAAACATTGTAATGAGTAACAGCAGCAGAGCACTCTTTAAAATTCAGTGGCTGAAATCCTGTTGCTTAGCAAAGTAAGTTGCACTAGAGCAGGCCCAAGTGGATTAAATTTTACTTCAGTTCATCTTGATGGAGGGCAGCAGCTTCATCAATACTGGCTTGGGGCTGATGAAAACTTTGTGTGCCAAAAGGGCTTAGGACCAGAAAGTGACTTGCGGAACTGGATCTGTGGTATGAGTGCCACACTGCAATGTGGAAGACAAATGGAAAGCCACTGCATTTTATTGTTCCCAGGAAAATATTCATGACTGGTGGCCATGATGATAGCCAATATTTGGAATCGGATACAGTATGAGGAGGAAGAGGAAGGAGGCCCTTTGAATCAGTGGGGATTTGATGAGTCAACTCCTCTACAAATTCCATTGATTCAATGGAATCTCTAGGAGCAATTTACTTTAGTAAAGCAATCCCTACTGATTCACTTTACTGTGACTTACTACACAATTTCATTCAATCAGTAATGGGAATTAATCACTTTTAAAAAAGTAACTGAGTGTCTGAATCTGACTTATTAAGGATGGTGAATGGATCAGAATCCCACCTCTTAGTTTAGTTGGCTTCCCTCCACCCTGGTCATGTGTTCATGGTTTCAATTATTGTCTATAATTTTCAGATGCATACAGCACTTTAAAGTGTTGCCTCTTAAAATATATATTTTCTAAGGATGCTGGGCACCGTGCAAACATCTGTCCGTCCCACCAGAGTGGACCGGAGAGGCTCTCTGGTTGTGCCACCAGCTAGAGAGGTGCATCTCTCTAGCACCAGAAAGAGGGCCTTCTCTGTGTCTGACCTAGCCCTATGGAACCTCCTGCCAACTGAGCTGTGCTTCCAGACAGAGCTGCTGCCCTTTCTCAAGGGTGTAAAAACATGGCTAGCAGGTCAGGTCTGGGACACCGGCAATGCTGTGTCCCTGGCCTGTTGGATGATCTAATATGCCCTTCTCGTTCTTAACTCTATTAACTTTTAACATACAGTATTCACTTTTTGATTAATTTTAATTGATTTTAACTTTTTAAATAATTTTAAATTTGAACTTTTATGGTGTTCTCTGATTTTGTTAGCAGCCCTGGGTCACTGTTGCGAGGCGGGCGGAATAAATAAATTAATAAGCGGGGTCATTAAGAGTTTCCTCATTTCTGAATAGTCAAATAAATGTTGTAGGTTGGGTTTTAGATTTGGGTTTGAAGTTCAGTTTTGCCTACTCTGTCCTATGAAGTTACCAATTATGAATGCTCGACAGTGGGGGCTAAAAGAGGAATGAGAGCAAACAAGACTCATTTTTCTTACCAAAAACCATAAATTTATATGTCATATACATTTCTTGTTCTCCTTCCATGTCATTTTGGAAAATTTTGTACGAAAGGGTGCATGTATAAGCTCCAGACATATGTTCCTTAAAACCAAGCACCATCAACTTTCCAGTTGCTGTGAGATTCACATGCGTTGCCCCTAAAACAGAAACATGAAAACAGATGAATAGAAGAACAACTTGAGGTTAAAGATTTTGGATTCTAAGCAACAGCAGAAGTGCAAAGGATTGGATAAAATTGTTCTGGGAGAGGTGAAATGGTCTTTCTTATTTCTTTCCTTGGATTAAAGGTTAGATCCTACATTAAGACAAGTACAGTGGAACCTCATACAACAATCGCCCCGTATAGCAACGAAATCGCATAACAATTAGGATTTGGGGGGAAATGGCAACACACATAACAATTTTCCCTATGGAAAAAATCATACAACAATTTTTCAATGGGAAAAACCACTTGGCAAAAAAAATCATTGTACAATGCATCCCATAGGAAAAATTGCTATATGATGCATGCATCATATAGCAATTGTTTCATAGAACAACGAGCCCCATGGAACGGATTAAAATCGTTGTATGAGGTACCACTGCATATATTTCCCTCCTCTTACAGTGTTTCCCCTCAGGTCTTACATTGTCGTCAGCTGTAACTCGTATCCGAGAATGCATTTCCCCCCCCTGAAGCAGGAAACATGCCATTGGCATGAATTTGTTTAAGGTGGATCCCAGCTTGCCATGAAGTGACCCACACACTATGATCATGGAGCCATCTCCTGTGGCACAAATGAAATGAGACATGCAGGATTTAACACCGGGACTGCAATGGATTGCTGTGGCCTTGAGGATATTATCTAATTTTACATTCCAATTTTTATTTACAATTAGAATTATCACTGTAACCAAAGTTGTAACCAATTTTTAAAAATGTTGTCATTCCAGTTGTAAATCTCCAAAGTTAGGTCGCACTGCAATTCACAGACACATATCCAAATTCATATATAGAATCTTATTCATTTCATCAAAATCATTTCACCATTTTTTCTGAGTTATAGCACACTCCTGCCATAAATTAAAATACATCCAAATCTCCTGATTACACTTCCAACAATTTGTTGGATAGTTTGAATTTCAAATACTATTTTTTACTGGTGATAGGCATCATTTCCATATTATTTAACTTTTTCAAAGGCATCTCAATAATACCTAAAGACTTTAATGGCTTTTCTATTATCAACAAAGTATTCGTGTGTTTTATGATATTTTTATTGTATTGATGTATATTGTGTTGATTGAATGCTTTATATTGTATTGAAGATATGTTTGTAAGCCGCTCAGAGCCGCACTTTACGAGTGGGGTGGGATATAAATTGATGATGATGATGATGATGATGATGATGATGATGATGATGATGATGATGATGATGATGATGATGATGATAGTAATAAATTATTCTTAAACTTTTCTTCCTTTCCTATTTGTTCTTTTCTTATCTTATCTTGTTACATTTGCCAACAATTCTATCACTGTTGTAAACAATATTGGAGCTAAAGGGCAACCTTGCTTAGTTCATCAGCCTAGGTTGATTTTTTCCAGCTATTCTCTCATTAACTGAAACTGAGGCATGGGTGTTCTTCCAAATCTCATGTCTTTTAATCTTTTTCAATGTCAGCCATTCCATTGAATCTAAACCTTTAGGGATATCTAAAGCTACCATACCAGCTTTCATCTCATTCTCCTTTATATAATTGATCACATGCAAGACTGTCCTACTAAAATCTAACATATGTCTTCTACCTATAAACCCACTCTGATCTACTCTGATGTAATCTCTCATAAATTCATTCACTCTCTCATTCACTCTTTTTGCCATTATTGCAGTAAATATCTTGGCTTCTTGGTTTACCAATGATATAGGTCTATATGGGTCTATTTCAGACCTATCTTCACAATCAGAGAATAATGATGGTGGAATTTCATCTCTTTCTAAAATGTTATTAAACAAAACCTTTAGCTTAAAGAACTAATGACCTTTTAAAAAGCTTGTAAAATCTGCAATTCATTCATTCAATCAAGTCATACTTTCAAACTGAGTGAAAAAAAATGCAACAGACATATTACTGAATGTGTTTATTACCTTCCAATTAATTTCAAGATTGTTCAGGCACTTTTAAAAGAATTTTGGGTAAATTTTTCACATGCCAATCTGAGCTATCCTAATTTGTTCTTCAAATAAATGGAAAAAGTATGAGCAAGTATTTACAGTAATACTTTTTTTGTATAATATAGATGTTTACATGATAAATTATTTTTTTTATAAAGGAGATATTAAGTTTGCAGAAAAGTTAAGATATATATGTACATAAGAGGAGGGCAATGGTCCATGGGGTCGCAAAGGGTCGGAATCGACTGTGTGACTGAACAACAACAACAAAAGAGGAGGACCAGCTATTTAGTAAAAAAGAGATTATAACTACAATTATACTGCTATAAATGGTCCCCTAGGCAATTTAGAATGGAAATCCAAAAATCAACAATCTATGGCATACTGACATGAACAAATGCTGAATCAAAATCGATTCCAAATACAATAGCCATGCAGTTAGGCTGAAAAAATCAACAACAACAACCAGGTTTTGGTTTGGGAGAAATTCACAGCTTGAGAAGATCTGAGCAAAATTAACTGATTTCATCTAGCTGCTGATGGGTAGCCCCAAACCACTCCAAAACAATCCTCTGGGCAAAAACTGTAACTGCAGTGATGACTTCCATTCTCCCTTAGAACAATTCCATGTTGTAACAATACAGTCATGGTTATTTGCCATTTTGGAGCCCCACAAAAATGTCTTTTAAGCCACTCCACCTGCCAAACTGCAGCTGAATGTTTTAGCTTGGATTTCATATGGACTTTGAAGGTTGAACATAGTGGGAGGAAGAGGTCAACTTATGACTCTGTCTTTAAGAGAGAGCTGAACTAGTGTGTCTTTTGGTCCTTCCTATTTCTTGTCCTATCAAAATGCCACTCACCATGTAGAGACCGTCCATCTGGTCCAATCCATAGGTAGGAGGGATCTATGACTTCACTTTGTGAAAGAGACAAATCCATGCAGACTAGGAAAGGGCTCCTTTTGCGCACCCTGACGTAGACGTTCACTGCAGTACAAGAGGATGAGACAATCAATTTCCACTGCAAGTGACTGGTCACTGCTAAGGTTCCTAGCCTAGACATTTCCTTGACATTCCAGTTTATTGTGTGGACAAGGACTAATGCTTTGGTTGGAAGGTTTTATCCATCTACTGCAGGCATTCTCAACCTGTGGCCCGTGGCACTATTTCATGTCCATCCGTCCCCCACCTTCACCACACCTGGAAGTTCCATATGGTGTAGAAGGACAAAATGGCCGTCCAGCTCCTGAAGCTGTCTGAGGGAGCATAACCCAGCCCCCTGGCTTTAAAAGGTTGAGAACTCCTGTTCTACTGTCTGTGATGTCAAGTAGAATTCCTATCAGTTTCATCACTAGCCTGAGAACTATTCTATCCCATCCTTCCTGTGATTGTCCATGGGCACTCCGTGACTCCTGGTTGAAGCATTTGTATGATTTACTATCAAATGTCTGCCATAAATCACAAAATTTTTCACTCTTTGGGATCAAAGGAAGTTATATTTTATTGGCCAAACACCAAGAAGCTTTGGTATCCTGCCCCAATTACATACCATATTATGGGACTGTCCAGACTGACATTAAGCCCACTTTCACAGTGATTAGGGGGTGGCTGGTACAGCATCACAGAATAACTGAGTTGGAAGAGCTTTTTAATCCAACCCCATGCTCAATGCATGAATCCAAATCAAAGCAGATTTGACAGATGGTGGTCTAATACTCTCTTGAATGTTTCAAGTGCAGGCCCATGCTGGGCTGCCCAGTTACCGGGATGGGTGAACATGCACCTCTATTTAAAGTGCCATGCCACCTCAGCAGTTTCCTCTTAGGCTCCTCTCACAACCAGAGGAAGGTGAAGCAGAGCAGCAGCCAAGACCTACGCCACATCCTCCCGCCTACCTGAAGCTGTATCATCCTGCTGCTGAAGCGCTTCGGACTTTCTCCCACAGGGCTTAGAGGAGCCCTGTGAGAGGAGCTGAAGTGGAAACTGCTGACGTGGCGTGGCCCTTTTAAGTTATGGGTTCTCAGTAGAGGTGTGCAGCTGCCCGTCCCGGTAATTTGGCATCCCAACACGGACCTGTTCAAGTAGTTGGACTGCTCACCACCTCTCAAGGCAGTTGGTTCCATTGTTGTATTCCAATAAACATTAAGAACCACCCTTTGTCTAGCTTCCTGAAGTTTCAGCCCATTATTAAGGGTCCTGCATTCTGAGATGATAGTGAACAAATCCTTCCCTTCCTCCTTAAGATTATATTTCAGGTACTTTGGAAAGGGCTATCATATCCCCCTCACAGTCTCCTTTTCTCAAGGTTAAATATGCCTAGTTCTTTCCATCTTCCTCATAGGGCTTGGTTTCCATTCCTCTGACCATCCTTGTTGCCATTAACTTTACCAGCTGTAATTTGTTTGCATCTTTCTTAAACTATGATTTTAAACCATTTTTAAATAAGTACGCTTTTTTAAAACTATGTCCACACATATTGGATGCCAGAGTTCCCCCAATGCATGCCTTTTGAGCCCAGCCAGAGGTTCTACCTTTTTGGTGCAATCCCCTTTATGCCATTCCCAGCATCTGTGGACAATGTAAATGGCAAATATGGGAGCCCTGAAGCTGTCCATACTGCTTCCAGTGTAAACATTGGATATGCTGAAGAGGCTAATGGATACTGCATATTGGATATTGAACACTTCTCCTGATTATCTATGAACACTCACAGGAAATAACTTTTTTACAACTTCTAGATCAGAGGTGGTCAACCTATGGCCCATGGGCGGAACCCAGCCTTCTGCACCACTTCATGTGGCCTGCCCATGCCTACCATAAACGCTGGTGTAAATGCACCCACAGTTGTCATAAATGCATTTACAACAGCTATGGATGCGTTTTATGGCAGTGTTTACGGCAGGAGGAACCACGTGACTGGCCTACTCAACTGTCCGGGGGTGTGGTCTGGCCCACGGCACAAAAAGTTTGGGAACTCCTGTTCTAGATCATCTCTTCCAGTCTGGCCAGGTCATCCTGCCATGGTAAATAGAGTAGACCATACTGCCAGCAAATCAACTCAATCGTCAGGCGATGGTTAACTAACCTAACAACCCTGAGGACTAATGGCCTTGGGAGTCAAAGTCCACAGGGAAGGGTAAAGGTCCCCAAGTGGATTAAATCCCACTTGAATCCATTTTGATGGAGGGGAGCAACTTCATCAATACTGTCCTGGGGCCAATGAGGACTTTATGTGCCAAAAGAGGACCAGAAAGTGACTTGCAGAACTGGATCAGTGGTTCAGGTATCATGCTGTGATACAGAAGACAAATGGAAGACTACTGCATTATATTGCTCCCAGAACAATCTTCATGGAAGATCGCCATGAGGACAGCCAATATTTGGAATCGGATATAACACTTAAAGAAGAAGATAATATCTGATGTGATGCATAACTTTGTTTAAAGTACAAACAATTCTTTGCATGTCTATCCATATTGCCATCTGAGACTGCACCCACAGCTATGGATTCCACTGGCAATACATACAGATATGCACAGACATTAAATTTTTAAAAAATCAATATGGTGTATCACATCAGCAATGATCTAAAAGATATTTAAAATGATCTACAGGTAATTCCCCCAAACTTTCATAGACAATCAGGGGAAGTATACACTGAAATGATTGTTTCCTATTTGGATAGGAGTGTGCCAGATGGAACATTTGTCTTCCTAGCAAATGGGAACTGATGCTTTTCAGGCCACTTTTAGTCGGCATTTTGGAGAGGCCTTACAGCTCTTTATATAAAATGACACTAATAAAATGCTTCTGCTGAACTCCCTTAAAATATCTAGGCATTTTTTCAGGGTAATTTTGTACACTGAATTGTGATGTTTGGAAAGGAAAATGAAATGTTACCTGCATGCTTGCTGTTGCCATATATGTAATTCTTTTTAATCATCTGAAGGGAGTATGGTTTTTCCTCTACTGTATTTTGTACTACAGAAAATAATAATAATAATAATAATAATAATAATAATAATAATAATAATAATAATAATAATAATAATAATAATAATAATAATAATAATAATAGGAACTGAACCAGAGAGACTTACTACAGATTTGAAGTTCAATAGTCCATGTATTGGTAATCTCAAAATAAACCTCTGTAATTATCTCCATGTAAAACAGCCCTTGAAAACATTGCAGAAAGTTCAGCAGGTCCAAATTGTGATGACCAGACTAATTACTGGCACTAGTAAATTCAATCATACATCCCCAGTATAGAAATGTAATTCAGCAATGCAATGCAATCAGTCAAATTTGAATCAAAATGAACAAAGAAAATGAACACCCCTATCTAGGAACATTTTTTTTTAAAAAAATTCTATTCTTCTGGGTTTCACTCCTTTCTATGCCCTAACAAGCAGGCTAGGTAGCATAAGGCAAAGACTAAATTTGAGCTCTACCTCCTGTTTAAAATGGAATAATATAACTAGCAATTCTTCTTCTTCTTCCATGTCTAGGCCAGATGTGAAACTGCCAAAATGAAGGCACTTTTTGGTGATTTCATTCTTCAGTTCCTTTCACTCAACATAGTGTGAGAAAGATGAGCTGGCAACACAAGTTGGTCGTTGTCAGGGTATGCCCGATTGTGGTTCAGAAATACCACAATCTTCAAGGAGGCTCTTTCTGTGTATCCAGCGTTACTAGCAATATTTGTCCCCCCCCCCCCGCAGCCCACACAGATTGGCACTCATTGTGTTGACAATGTCATCTAGCCACCTCATCCTATGGTGCCCCCTTTTCCTTTTGTTCTCGATCTTTCCCAGCATCAAGGCCTTCTCAAGTGAGTCTTCTCTTATCATTTGGTGGCCAAAGTACTTGAGCTTCAACTACAATATGTGTCCTTCCAATGAGCAGTCAGGGTTGATTTCCTTCAGGATTGACTGATTTGATCTCCTTGCAGTCCAGGGTACTCTCAAAAGCCTCCTCCAGCACCACAGTTCCAAGACGTCTATTTTTTGCGCTCAGCCTTCCTTTAGGTCCAGCTCTCACAGCCATACGTTAATACTGGGAATAACATTGCTTTGACTATGTGGACTTTTGTTGGCATGAAGATCAAAATAAAGAAAATAGTGAAGATATGATATGCAGTACATAAATGAAAACAAAATACTGTACTGGGTTCTCTTAGAACCATTAAAGTGCTAGAAAACTTGTGCTTCGTGGTCTCTAGAACTGTTCAAACTCTTCCTAAGAAGATGGGGAAGACATATATTCAGTAGTTGAAAACTTTGGCTAAGGTGTTTGTTAGTCTCTGTCTGAAGGAGCAGTTTGATGAATGTGGGATTGAAAGTTACCAGTTTACAGCTTGCTGGTATGTATTGATGGATTTTCCCCATCTCTAATTGAATAGCAGGTTGGTTGAGACACAGACAAATGTCCATTTTTTAAGCTAACATCCTCTTGGCTTGGCTTAAGTTATTACAGATATCAATGACATTAGAAGCTGAAATCCCACTGGTGTGTTGGAGATGTGATTTTGGTAGACTTTTATCTGTACGAAATCAGACTTACGAACAAAATGCTTATTCTTCTCCTGAAGACAAATCACAAATCAAAGGAACCTTGTAAAGTCCTCCTACTTAAAAGTGAATTGGTGTTGTTTTCTTCCAAAAGATTAAACTCCTTAAATCAGTGGGCCAGCTAAACCAAGTTGTTGTAGGAGTGAATGTAAGGCTGCTGTTGAACAAGCATTATGTGGAGTTACAGTTGTACCTCGCTTAAAGAGCATGATGTGTTCCACATGATTGCTCTTTAAGCGAGTTTGCTCTTTAAGTGAAACACCATTGTAAATTACCAGTTATGGGGGGGGGGATTGTG
Organism: Furcifer pardalis; assembly: GCA_030440675.1. Lineage (NCBI taxonomy): Eukaryota > Metazoa > Chordata > Lepidosauria > Squamata > Chamaeleonidae > Furcifer > Furcifer pardalis. The sequence continues at coordinate 28,884,950 of CP126897.1, forward strand.
AACCCTGATTTATTTGTTAAGCGAGTTTTTGGTTGGTTTTATTTGTTAAGCGAAGTGAACATTCAGAGAAAATTCTGCTCTTTAAGTGAGTTACTCTTTAAGCGAGGCACTCTTTATGCGAGGTTTGACTGTACAAGAATCCATTTCTTTCCTTAGTGGGGTCGTGAGGGCAGCCATTTTGTCCCCCCAAAAACTCTTCAAAGTGAACCTTCTTAGAGCAAGTCCTTTTTAAAGAGGCATTTTATTTCTTAGAGGAATTTTGATGTGGAGATGGGGATAGTCCTGGAGCAAGCTAATAGCATTGCTTTTGTGTGTGTGCTAGATTTACTTTAAATCAATGATGGCCAACCTTGGCGGTGCAGATGTTCTTCAATTTCCAGACATCCTGATCAGCAGGAATGCTGACTTGGGTTTCGGGTAATTGAAGTCCAAGGACACCTGAAGCACCAAGGTTGGCCATCCCTGCTTTAGATGAAAGACATCTCTACTGTATGATACTAAACATAATTTCACAGAGTTCCCCCTTTTGTGTTTTCTCTGCTCCATAATCACAAAGTATATACGGTACCTAATATTCTGGCACCTATTCTACTAGCACAGTGATAGAGTTCCTCTACATTCCCCAGCTATATGCACTTAAATTTGGTTTATAAAACAGGATGGATAAATGTATTCCAAAAAGAACATATCTCCTATGTTATGTCCAAGAACATAAAGTACATACAGTATTCCACTTCACTACATGACTATACTCAACAACTCCATCAGAAGATTATCATTGCTAGAAATAATCTAGGATGCCTAGCTTGAAAATTTCCCCACTATTTCTAGATATGTGTGATTTACATTACTCATTTACTCAGGAAAGGTGCTATTTGTTTGCATAGGTCTCCTACCGAACACTTTCAGTGCTCAGCTCAGGAAGCATAAGGCAGTGATTTAAATATTTACTACAAAGACTACGTTGCAGAAGCTGGCCAGGCATACGACAGCAAGTGTCGACTACTTTTAAAGGGATCTGAAAGTCATGTGCTTTGTGTTGTTGTATGCCCAAACCCTGAGGTTGATCACACCAATTTGAAGGTAGGGGGAAATCTTGGCGCACCAACAATTCTAACTTACATCAGGCTATTTAGAGTCGTAAAATACATGTCAGTTACCTGTTTCTGAGGCACTGAGAGTATTCAGCATCATTCCCATAGCAATGAGAAAGTGTGGGGTGATGCACAGGGGAAGGGAAAACCAACCGCTGCCACCTTGCATGGTGCAAGAGAGAGCCCATCCTTCCCTCCTACTCAGGCCTGATCAGCCTTCTGTCCATGAGGAAGAAGAAAACAAAAGGATTCCAACTGTCACAATTCCAATGGTCTTCCAAACAAGGGTTGTTTTAGTAACCATGGTTACATTCTACATCAAAGGTTGTCTGAGCAACTTCTGAAAAACCCTAGAATTATAAAATATGGCCAATGACCATGTTGACCAGGACTCTAGTCCAGAAAAGTAACTTTCCCCAAACGTGACAGATACGACAGTTTGGCCACTTACCACCAGTCTTTCTTTGCAATGTTTAGTTGATGGAGAAGACTTAGTAGGGTCTCAACCGCCTTTTCAATTTATAAAGGGCACCATAACTTCTAGGATAGGCCCAACCCATCCTCCCTTCACAACTGGTTCTGTGATGAAAATGGGAGAGTTGCCTCAAACGGCAGATACTGGGGGTAGGCACTAATGTGTTGATGGGCAGAGCTTTATGTGCCTCTAAGTTCATGATGGTGAACCTTGGCACTCCAGGTGTTCTTGGACTTCACTTACCAGAAGCCCAAGTCAGCACTCCTGCTGATCAGGGCTTCTGGGAATTGAAGTTCAAGAACAGTTCGAGTGCCAAGGTTCACCATAACTGCTACTGTCACAGGACAGGAATAAATTCAATATATGGGCTGTGAGAAGCTCGCACGCCCCTCAGGACACACAATTTCTTGGACTCTGTTCTTCAAAAGACAAATAAACATGGGTGACTTCCTTGAAAATCAAGATCTTGAACATTGCATGTTTGTGTGTTGTGTTTATATACCACCAATCTGTTCAATGTTCCACTCTGTGTACAAAACAAATAGCAGTAACGGAACAATACATACAAATAACAATGTGATTAAAAAAGAATAAAAATGATACAATAAGTAGCAGCATTCCGATAATCATAAGTCATATTATAGAATAAAAGAGACAAAAAGCACAGGGTTGTAGTATTAGATTAGCAGAGCAGCTCTCCATAAGCATCTCTAAATAGTTTAGTTTTTAGGATCTTCTTGGAAATCTGTAGAGAGGGGAGCCAAGTGTATTGACTATGGAAGATTATTCCATAGTGTTGGGGTCACAGCTGAGAAGGTCCTATTCCTATATCCTGCCATGATCATCTCATCTGAATAAACTGTGTTTATAACACTTAGAGTAATGAAAAGGTCTCCCTTGCTTGAAAGCCAGATGTATCTGACTTTATGATGGGATACTCCTCTTGATTTACAGCCAAAGAGTCAGTGCTGTTTGCATTTGCAGACATTTCCATGGTCATGTGCCAGACGTGACTAGATGCTGAAGTGCATGGAATGATGTTACCTTTCCTGCTGAAGTAGTACCTGTTTATCTACTTGCCATTTCTTGCTTTTGAACTCTTAGGTTAGCAGGAGATGGGACAGATGACGGGCACTCACTCTGTTGAGCAATGCTTGGGTCTCGAACTGTTGATCTGCAAACCTTCTGGTTGTCAAGCTCAGCGGGTTTTTTTTTTTTGTACCACTAAGCCACTGCAGTCCCAAAACATTTTGGGTACAATGCTATGAAAATGTACCTAGGAGTACTTGGTTCTGTGTAAAAATTCTTATAATTGCACTGCTTATGTCCAACATCACAGGAAGTCTTGAATGTAACCTCAAAAATTAACAAAATGCAGACACAGAGACCCATTTGGGAAAACCTGTAAATGATATATAATAATCTAAATGCAATAGTGAGCATCATTCCCATACTCTCAGATACAAAAAAGGGGGTGAAGGCCTTGTCTCTAAAGGTAAAGGTCACCCTTGCTTGAAAGCCAGTCGAATCTGAAGCTAGGGTTTGGTGCTCATTTCCATTTACAGCCAAGGAGCAAGCGCTATCTGCATCTGCAGATGTTTCTGTGGCCATATGGTAGGCATGGCTAGACACCAGAGTGTATGGAATACTGTTACCTTCCCCCCAAAGCGGTACCTATTTATCTACTTGCAATTTTTTGCTTTCGAACTGCTAGGTTGGCAGAAGCTGGGACAGGGACAGGTGCTCATTCCGTTGTGCAGCACTCAGACCTTGACCTGCTGACCTTCCAGTCATCAAGCTCAGGATCTTAACCACTAAGCCACAGCAGTCCCTAAAACCTGGGTTCAATTCCAGCTTAAATTCAGCTTCAGCCAGCATCACTTTTCTGCAAATTAAGCAGTGTGTAAAAATCATGTGGCTCCAGTACTGGGGGAAAATGCTGGTTATCTGTAACAGAACTTTGGAGAAATGTGACAAAATTCTTCACAACTATCGTGCCTCCAGATGAGTGTGATTTGGGCACCAACACTCCCACCTCCCCCCCCCCCCACCAGAGGGTGCTCTGTTCCTATGCAAGACAAACCCATTTCCTGTCCTTGGATCTGTCATTGTTGCAATGCAAGACTGCTTCTTTTTCAAATTAGAAGCCTGCCCGGTTGGGAATCTTCTTTCCTTTCTGAAGTTCAGAAGAATCCTAGATCTCCAAAGAGAAGTACTTGTAGCAGCTGCAGCAAAATACAATGGAAGGTGAGAGACGTTCTGTAATTCCACTGGATTTTGCTTTATCCATTCTTGTGTTTCCGTATATTTCATTTTTTTAAAGCCATCTTCATATTTCCTTTCGGTTTACCGTTGACTCATCACTTGACTTGCAAGGGATATCTCTTCCTTCCATTCCATAGTTGTTCTCCTTTTTTAACTTCTTAATTCATGCACACATATGCACCACCAAATTATATTTGCTAAGAGTGAATGATAAAAGTCATGTTGGGGTGTGTGTGAGGAAATCTGTTGTATTATCTGGCTTTTCTAGATGTACGTAAGTTTTCCTCATTTACTGCCACCACGTGCTTTTCAGCTAAGAATATGCAATGACTTAAAAACTGAACTTTCTTAAAATATTTGTTTCCCCATGATAAAGTTTTACAAAGTTCCATGTTGTCACTCAAGCCTCATTAGCCAGTTTATCTCTTGCTGCTAAGACATTTACTGAATGGGGGAAAACATATTTAGTTTCATCCTTTGAGATATTTTAGGAAACCAAGTTTGAAGTTTTCTGGTTCTGATAACTGTACTAAATATAAGTATTTTGTATTTTCAGCACATGTTAACCACGGACTATGATTTAAGATTATTCTCTCTCTTTCTCTCTCAACTTTGTATTTCCAGTAGTTAAGTGTTTTGGTTTCTTTTTGTACATGAAGACACACTTACATATTTATGGTGAGGTGTACGCCAAGCTGAAAACATCTTTCACTGTTCATGTTCAAACATTTTAAATTTCAAGTGATTTATGTTACAAAACAAAGTAAGATTGCAGTCCCTAGACACACTTGCATTTAAGAGTGAGACATTAAACTCAACAAGATAATCATCAGTAAGATCAGGCTGCTTATAGAGGAATAATTGCCGCTTTCCCTTCTGTTTATTTCTAACATACAGCTGCCCAGTGGCTCAGTGGGTAAAAGCCTTGTGCTTTGAGACAGAAAGAATGGGGTTTGATTCCCCAAGAGCTGCATGATAGGGGATATGAAAGGAGCCTCATTTGGGCGTCCGATGCAAAAATCCTTTCAACTCAGAGTAATCTGTGATACAAAAACAACATTTCTAACATGTATCGTATTCCTGAATTACACTGGGGTAGTTAATGAGTATCTTGAATTCTAGATATGAAATTGGAAGAATGTTGCAATTTCATTGGGAGGGGGGAAATGTTCATCCGGCAGGTTAAAAATGGTGCTTGCTGTTCTTCAGAACAGTTTCCCGACTGTTTCAAGAGATGTAAAAAGACATCAATATGATGCTCAGTTGTCATCAGTCTTGCCTTTGTTAACCTTAATAGTTTGGGATTCAAAGAATTGTTATGCAGTAAAACAGATATAGAGCCCCTGGTTTACTAAGCCTATTTTATCCAATGCAATCAAATTAAAACTGTCAAAAATTGTCATTGTCAGTTAGAAAAAAAAATTGCCCTTATTTTAGATATGCCACAAACTAAGTAGATTTAATTTATACTCCCCCCCCCTTTTTTTTTTAACTATGGTCTCTGAGAAGCATGTACTTCTTCTTGGAACTAGTTATGGTCAAGCTTAAGCATGTTTGTTAAAGGGAAGAGCTTGAAATTTTTCATTTTGGAATACTGAATAATGATGTACTGATTTCCTCATAACTAGCAGTGAGAGTATGGTGCTCTGCTTAGATGTGGATCCTTTGAAATCTGTAGGGTATTCATCTGATGTCCAAATGTGTGTTCCACGTGAACTATAATTAGGGCGCAAATCATGTTAGTGTTCCAGACACATTATTCAGACAGTCTAAGCCCTACAAACAAGTACAGGAGTAGCTCGTGAAGACACAAAACAAATCAAGATAACGGGAGTGAGGAAACTCGCCTGTATCTTTGTTGCTTCCTGCAGTTAAGAAATTCTTTCTTCAAATGTGTGTGTTTTCATGTTAGAGATCACTCTGGGTTGAAAGGGTTTTTGCAGGGGATGCCCGAATGATACTCCTTTCATGTCACCTATCGGGCAGCTCTTGGGGAATCAAACCCTGTGCTTTTGGTCTCCAAGCACAGAGCTTTTACCCACTGAGCCACCATGGGGACTGTTTGCCAACATGATTTGGCTCAAACTACACTATATAGTGCTAAGTTCCTTCATCAAAGTGACAAGTCCCTTGCCTCCAGATAGACATGTAATCTATTTCTTGTGACTCTATTTGGAGCACCAATATTGCAACTCAGAGTGTGGTCAGGTTATCCTGCTATGGTAATAGAGTAGACCATACTGCTAGCAACTCAACATTGAGTGTCAGGTGGTGGTTAATTAACCTGACCACCCTGAGGACCAGCAGCTTTGGATGGCGAAGTCCACAGGGAAGGTGATGGTCCCCAAGTGGATTAAATCCCACTTGAATCCATTTTGATGGAAAGCAGCAGCTTCATCAATACTGCCTTGGGCCGATGATGACTTTGTATGCCAAAAGGGCTCAGGGCCAGAAAGTGATTCGTGGAACTGAATCAGTGGTACGGGTGTCATGATGCGATTGCAGAAGGCAGATGAAAGGCCACTGCATTCTATTCTCAGGACAGTCTTCATGGCTCATTGTCATGATGATTTCCAGCATTCAGATTTTGATACGGCAGAAGAAGAATATTGGAACTCAGTGAGATGCCTGGAAGAGTTTTCTTTGCATAGCCATGGAAAGTAGAATGGTCAGGCTCCCAAAGATATGTAGAGTACATGGGAAAAAAATCTCATTCTGTGTAATTTAAAAAAAGACAAAAAAAATTCCAAAATGTTTTACTCAGACTGAGACTCAGTCTTTTTCTTCTGTTAGCAAGATTTCCCCGAGTTCCCACAAAAAATTCACTCTTGGTCTTGGTTTTTCTTGTTCTACTTTTCATCCCCGTCCTGTTCTTTTGTGGTAAAAATTTTGGGGGGAAATGATGAACAGTATAATGGCCTTATCATATGTCATCCTGCAGATAAATTGTAATAATTCTGTGGAGATTCTTGCTTCTTCCAGAAAAGAAATGACCAGGAAACATGTGAGAAATCCCATGAGATTTCCCATGAAATTTCTCGGGGGGGGGGGATGTCACACAGCAAAATCATATAGAGCAGAGGAGAGAAGGATTTTTCTCCTTGTTTAATATCAAGAGGAAAGGACATTTATATCCCTACTACCACTTCTCAGACTGTATGCCTCTGGTGTGTTGTTTCCATCTGAAATCTAGTTTCAGGTACCTAAAGTGTAGTACTGTACTGTACTACGGTATGTTTTTTTGGTTTAAAAATTTTGTAGATACAAGGTAATTTATTTTAAAATCTCTTTGCTACTATTTAACTCTGTAGACTTTAATGTTCAGGTATTTGATTTTATTCATGCTTCCATTCTTTTTTTTCCTATGAAAGCCTGAAGACGAACTTTGCAATACCAGAAAATATGGTTTCAATATTTTAAACTTTGCTTGATTTTCCACAGATGCTTTTTCAAGGCGGCTCTTTCAATTTCCATAGACACAGAATTAGTTTTGCCATATCCCACTCCTTCAAATGTGGGCAGCCTAATTTACACACTAGACAGTCCAGTTTGCTTGTAGGGCTGGTTTGCACAATTTGTTAAATGATACATATGATGCACATTAAATCATAATCATTTTGTGCCGCCAAATCTAGTTACAGCAAAATATTCAGTCTGCAACTCTGACAGGAATGGCAAGGTGGATTGGCACTTGTTTGCTAAATGGTCACCCCTCTATAGTTTCACTGTTGTGCTATATTGACATTGAGAGTCACAGCTCAGTTTGAATACATTTTCAACAAATAGACTAGGTTATCCAGAATCCCTTTGCCAGAACCATGTTGGCTGGGAGACTTCTATGAGTAGTGGTGAAAGAAAGAAACGTTACTGAGCTCTGCTTTCCAGGAGTACAAATATATCCATTTCCTATACACATTTAGTAAGATACAAATCTCATTTAGTGGGCCACATACCTGAGTTTTGTTGTTGTTGTTCAGTCACACAGTCGATTCCGACCCTCTGCGACCCCATGGACCACTGTCCACCAGGCACTCCTGTCCTCCACCATCCCCCTCAACTCCCTCAGCCCTGTACCCATTGTCTCTACAATACCATCTAACCATCTCATCTTGGGCCGTCCCCTTCTTCTTTTGCCCTCTACCCTTCCAAGCATCAAGGCTTTCTCCAGTGAATCCTCTCTTCTCATTTGATGTCCAAAGTACTTTAGCTTCATCTTTATTATTTGACCTTCTAAGGAGCAGTCAGGGTTGATTTCTTCTAAGATTGACCTATTTGCTCTCCTCGCTGTCCAGGGGACTCTCAAAACTCTCCTCCAACACCACATCTCAAAGGTGTCTATTCTTCTGCGCTCAGCTTTCCTAATGGTCCAGCTCTCACAACCATACATTGCCACAGGGAATACCATTGCTTTGACTATGTGAATTTTTGTTTTCAATGTGATGTCTCTACTTTTCACTATGCTCCCCAGGTTTCTCATCGCTTGCCTCCCAAGAATCAGTCGCCTTTTTATTTCATGGCTGCAATCTCCATCTGCAGTGAGCTTTGATCCTAGGAAAGTAAAATCTGTCACTGCTTCTACTTCTTCCCCAACTATTTTCCATACCTGAGTAAGAAGTACAAATATCCGTACCAAAACAAAAACATGTACAATTAATTCTTCTTTGTTAGAACTCTTTCCAGAAAGTGAAGATTCACAACAACCATAAGCCTGATGGTGGCAGCAAAAGTGACAGGAAAAATACTTTCATAATGTTTCCTCCCCCTTTGATTGATTGATTGATTGATTGATTGATTGATTGATTGATTGCCAGCTGTACTCTTCCTCAAGGCTGTACCTAGATGAGCTCTTAGTAAGCTACTAGAAGCCTGAGGTGAAATTGAGGATGATTACAATCTCGGTGGCATGCCAGCTAAGTGACATAGGAAAGAATTGTTGGAGGAAACACCTGTTATGGCCACTTTGGTTGGGTGATCTCACATGCCAGAAACCAAACTAAAACAGAGCAATCCCACCCACACTAAAAAGAAGCAGTAGTCCTACAAGTGATTCAGAAAGGTGTGGTTAGCCATGGAAAAGGATCAGGCTGTTTCACAATTACCAGTATGTCATGTCGTCGCCGGAAAACAGATAGAATCTGACGGTGCCAGAAACCATCTAGAATGCAAGATAAAGCTCAGTCTGATCACATCCTAACTGGAACACAATGTTTTGGAAGAAACCGCAGATTAAATGACCTTTACATTTACCTAGAATTGTAAAGGTGTAAGTGACTCCAAGTGTCAAATCCCTTGGCCAGCATTTATTGCTATAGGTTAATTGCTTTCTATATAGCACTGAAAACCTAGAGCCAGATAAGACTGGCTTTCAAGCTAGGGTGACCTTTACTTTTACTATATATATATTTTAATAGAAAAAAGCAAGCAGATTTCTGCAGCTCCCCTGGTGGCTTAGTGGTTAAGGCGCTAGGCTTGGAGACTGGAAAGACAGGTTCGATACCCAAGAGCTGCACTATGGGGACGTGATAGGAGCTTCATTCAGGCATCACCTGCAAAAATCCTTTCAACCCCAAAATGAACGAACGAGCAGATTTCTGCAAGTTGCAAGTGTCTGTGAAAGTCAGTGTTCTTAACATTTACCTTGGAAACTGCAGATGGCTTCACTCATTTTTTGATAAAACACAAAGGCTTCACAAATTAATAGATCAGAGCATTGGTTCTATAGGGGCTAAAGGCTTACCTGTTTTTTTTAAAATGACAGTTTGGAAACCAGACCACATCATGATCCTTGCATGCATCAAGGAACCTCTAAAGTCCAAGGAGAATCGCTATCAAGGGTTGCTATTCCTGTCACTGCCCTGTAACAACCTAAATAAATAATGCATTTTGCTGAATGGATTTGAACTGCAGCTATTCTGCAATAGATAAAAAACAGATCCAATCATAAGGATCGTTGTTACTTTTTTTAAAAAAGGAAACAGCTTTGGTCAGTTTGCTATCATTTCCTATTTCAGAAGCCATTGCAGGTCAGGCTACTGCAAAGTAAATGAATAATAGCAAGACCGTAAGGGATTTCAGATATATGTAGTTTGAGGGAGGACCCTTTGAACAGTAAACCATGGTTTTACAATTGGAGCCTTATGTTAATGGCCCAGTTTTAATCTACAAAATGCTTTCACTTGGAGAAGCTGAAATTCTTTTTGTTTCTCAAATCACAGTGTTCTTTGTCTGTCTATTTGTCTATGTTCAAAGTGTCTCTATTGCTGTTGAGATTATGCTAATTCCAGTGGTAAAAAAAAGATGCTGCTATGTTTAATAATCTATATCGTAAATTGTCAGAGCCAAAATCTGCAGAAAAACACAGGCTACTTACTTATACTAGATATGACAATTGCTATTCTTCTAGATATGCTTCTTAAGTGACAAAAATGTGTCTGTTATACAGTGGTGGGCTAAAAAAAAATTACTACCACACTGTGGTAGGTGTGGCCAGGGGGAAGCCCTGTGTTGCTCCCAAATTAGGACTACTTTATTTCAAAACTTGGATGGGCAGGGCCAGCCAGAATTTCTGCTACCGGTTCTGGCGAACTGGTGCAAACCTGCTGGTGCCCACCACTGCTGTTATAGCATATAAGTTTTCTCACCTGTATCATGGATTTGGCATACTTTATAACGTAATTGTTGAGTGGAAAAGAAATAGGGACTTAATTTACAAGTCTGCATGTTGTTCCACTTTTATCTGAAAAAACTCTGTTGTGGGAAATAAAATGTGTCAATCTTAAGGAACATCATAAACCTTAATGTCTAGTTTGATGCTTAGGTGCCTAGATGTAATCTTGCATTAGTGAGGGAATGAAAAGTTCTGTACATATCCAGGGGCATTCTGGATCAAGCTAGGTCAGTGGTGGTGGACCTATAGCATGCGTGTCAGAGGGGGCACTCAGAGCTTTCTCTGTCGGCACGCCTGCTATCACCCCAGCACAGAGTTCACCACACCCCTCTGCCCAGCAGCCCAATGGGAGTGCTTCCTCCCTCCCCCTGCACAGAGTTTGCCCAGCTCCTCTGCCCAGCAGCCAATGGGAGCGCTTCCTCCCTCCCCAAGCACATATTTAAAGCCAATGAATATTTAAAGCCAATGGAAGTCTATGGGTCACACCGATCTGGCCTCCAGTGGATCCATTTGGCTTTTGAAGCACCTCTCAATTCAGAGGAGTTACCTTTATGCTTAAACTTTAAAATATTGCTCAGATAAAGGACATGTGGATTTCCCACTGTTTCATAAATAGATTATGTTGGGAGTTTTAAAAATTTGCCCAAGCAGGGCTACTTCCCATCTTTGCTGCTATGCAAATGGATTAATTGGTTTTCAATGCATTCCTATGGGAAACTGCATTTTGGTTAATGTATTTTGGTTTTGTATGCATTCCTATGGTAAATTGCATTCAATGCATTCCTATGGGAAATTCGGTTAAGTAATTTTTGCTGTAAGAAATGCCCCGGAGAATGTATTAATTATGTTAACTGAGGTTCCACTGTATGATTCTCTTCCCGTGTCCCTTTCTCACTTTCTCAATAAACAAACAAATATTATGAACCTAGGTAGAGTGGCCAAATCTAGAAATGGGCATTAGATTAAGGCGCAGTGATGGGATGTAACAGGTTCTCACCAGTTCTCCAGAACCGGTAGTAACTTTTCCCAGTGTCCCGGAGAACCGGTAGCAGCTTTTGGAGGGAACCACCTTCGGGGCTTACCTTTTCACTGCGCATGTGCGCCAAGCACTTGGTGTGCATTCACGCCTACAGTGCTTGGCGCGTATGCACGACCTCCTTGCTGTCCTCCCAAGCGGGGAGGAGGAAGAGAAGCTGCTAGCCTGAAGCTCCCTATATCCTGCTCCCCAGGGTAAGTGACTCACCTTTGGATGTGGTGTGTCTGCGTGTATTTTAATGTGTATTTAATAGCTTTACCTATATTGACGTACTACCACAGTTCCTAAAAAGGCCTGGCGGCCTGGCTTAGGGTTTTTAAGCAAAGTCTTGGAGTTACCTCATCAATAAGCTACACCTGTGCTGTTCCAATTGTTGTTCCAATTGGAGAACCCTTAAGGAGGTACAGCTGTTTTACATTTACATTAAGGCATACTATCCTAGAGAACTGGTTAGGCAAAGACTTAGTACCTAACTTCTTTAACTGTTGAAAAGTGCCAAAATGAAGCCATCTTGTGGTGAGTTCATTCTGTAGTTCCTTCCAACCTAGTATTTTATTTTTAATTATTTTAATTATTTTTTCTTTGGCCCCACCCACAACATCATGACATTAGCTCCGCCCACACTGTGATGACATCACGGTGGGGTAGTAAAATGTTTGACATCCCACCACTGATTAAGGGTCAGGTATTTCTAGCAAGTACAAACATATCTCTGCCCCTTACTTTATTAGCAACTTAATGCCAGAAACATGTACCAACAAGGACCTAAGTTTGGGCAACGACAAAGTGAAGAAAGTGGCAGTCCAGGGCTTGATTGGGGCACTAAAGAAGAATTAGCAACTTGGTAGGAAACTACATTACAAGACTTCCTTCTGAGTAAACTTTTCCTTTCCCTTCCTACCTAGCCAATTACAGGATCCTGGATGGAAAAATGTTCAAGTGGAGGTGGTAGTGGTTTAGAACTGTTGTCAGCTATCACAGTATTTTATACTCACATTTTGCAGGGGCCGCGTATATGTGCACGGTGAGGCAAGGCGGTTAACACTTTTCTGCTGTTTAATGTAAGCTGAATCTTGCAGTTATGTAAGAGCTAGGACCAGTAGGTGTATGTGTGCATGTCCCTGTTTAAAATAGACATCAGATTCTCTGATAAGTAGATCAAAAGAGGGGAGAAAGGAAGAAATGGAGTCTGTATTTCTCTGTCTTTTATCAGACGCTGAAGAGAAAGTCAGTAGTGGCAGACAAAAGGCAAGTTAGCAGGCTTGTCCTTACTGATCTTCTCCTGAGGTGTACTCTGAGTGTGACCAAGCTGCCCCCCCCCCCCAAAAAAAAAAAAAAAAGGTCTGGTGAAAGGTGGTGGTTGTTATCATTGTTGTGACCACTGCTGTTGCTTTGTGAAAAGCTGACCAAAAAAAAAAGGGTGGCATCATCCTGTTCATCTCTCCTGCCTAATTTGTTTAGTTACCGACAATGGTAAGTGTCCAGTTTTTGCTCTGGATTTATTACCCTCAGGCCTGTGTCAATTATAAGACCCTCACATTGTCACAGGTTGATGGTGAGCTCTGACAGTCTGGTATCCATTCCTTGACATTGTTTCAGTCTTTCCAACTATGACTTAGTGCAGGGGTGCCCAAACTACGGCCCATGGGCCGGATCCCAATGCCAATTGATCCGGCCCATGCCACCCTTGCAGTGTGACTGGAAGAGTCCAGAAGGAAGCAAGAGGGGAATGAAGGTATAAAGGGGAGGGAGGAAGAACCAAGAGGAAACAAGACAAGAGACAAGGGGAAATAGTGGCAGAGAAAGAAGCAGAGGAAAAACGAGAGACCTAGGTGGAGGCGTCAGAGTGGTCCCAAGGGTTGCTACTGAAAGAGGCCCCACAAGTCTTGCAGTTTAGCTGGCCAAGGATGCTATAGGACAATAGCAATCAATCTCCTGTTGACTTCAAACTGAATACCTCTATCTGCCAACAGTGTGTAATGGTTAATTCAGTGTTTCAAATATACTGTAGTTTCATAATTTTAGGTCAAGAGAAGGTATGGTTGGACTCCTTGTTTTCCGGATGTGTTTCAGCTCTCTCTGTCCCATTACAGAATTGCCATTGGTTATACACAAATTTTAGAGACTGAACTGTTTCTTTGCTGTTCTCTTCTAGATTCTCCAACCTGCATGGATTTAAGCCATAGTCGTGAACAACCAGAACCTACAGGTACAGTGAAATGATGCCTCTTCCCATTTCCTTCTTGTTTGTCCAGTATCTTAGAGAACAGTCTTGCTAGTTATAGTATCAGTAAGAAACATATATAGAAATTAAAGTAGAAACTTGCTCCAGAATCCCTAAAATATAAAGTAGATACAGTAAAACCTCAGATAACATTAAAACCTGGTTCCACAAGTCTTGGTGTTATACGATTTTTAGTGTTATCTGATGCATGTTAAAATCCTATGGGATCCATAGATATACATTGTAACCACACAGGCTTTAGCGGTTGTTATCTGATGCATCCCATAGGATCTTAATGTTATCCGATGCAATTCTCCCCCCCAGATTGCTTAATGTTATGCGATTTTAGTGTTATTCGATACTAATGTTATCTGAGGTATTACTGTACTTACATACAGTATTTCCTTCCACTACAGGAAGGAAGTACTGTACTTCCATCCTGAAGATTTCTAAAGATCGGGTATTACTGCTAAAGCATTTGAATTAAATCTGTAAAGCTAGCAAGTTGAGTTTGAAATCAAAAGATCAGTGTTTAAAACTGAATTAGGACTTGCTGGCTTGGCATTTGTTAAATTATTATATAGCTGTAGCTTTCCATGTCTTTAAAATCCGTATATTGAGAACATTTTAAATTGAATAAAATTGCCTAAACAGTTCATTATTATCATAATTCAATCTTGTCAACTTAAAAAATATTTCCAGATGCCCAAGATATTTCAACTGATGGCAGTTCGAATACATCCCATGAAACTGAAAATATGGATAATAGAGAAGACACAAAGGAATATCATTTGAGTAATGGAGGAAGGCAAGAAGGTAAAATTGGAATTATCTACTTAAAGCTAATCATTTGATAATTTATTTTATTTATTTATAAAATAAAGTAACCTATGCCATACTTTAACTAAAAGCCTGTCTACACTTACACATCACATTCTTTTGATCATTTTGCTGTGGTTTGGGTTGACTCAAATTATGGTATTTGTGCATGTTTTGAATTAAAGCACCCCATCGCATCACTTTTTACTGGGTTTTTTCCGCATTATTTTCTGGCAAAATGCTAGGGATGCAGTTATTTTGGCAATCTGCTAATTAACCTGTTCTGCAGTCCATGTGGACAGCTAGTTCACACCCAAATAGAGCTGTGGACGGTGTTATGACAACCCTGTAACCAGTGTGGTGGGTTGTGATATTAAAATGGACAAAGGAAAAATGCTACACTTTTGTTGAGTCTGATTTTGTTATGAGTTCTGTAACAGTGCAGTTCTAGATGCACTACGATAGTCAGATGCATCACTGTTTTGCTATGCCACTTACTTTATTCAACAGCAGGAAGTTGTCTCAGCACACTGAAAGACAGCCTCCATTGTTGCTGCCTCCTTACTTGTGAGTAAACCAGGTAAAATTTACTTGTGGTTAAAAAAATCAGTGAGTTGAAAAGTGGCAGGAATGACCTCTTGGCTCCCATTAAATGTGTGGCAGGTGGACTGGACTGGCATCCTACACAAAAGTGTTTTCACATGTGCACACCTTCTCTCACACACAGACACACAGACACATACAAATACATGCACACACAGTGTAGCTAGAGGAGATTCCAAAAGGAATAAGGAACAAACACAAGAAACAAAACTATCTTAAGCTCCCTACTTTTCCCTTCAGAAAGTGACACAAATCTTGTTTCGGGCACACGAAAAGGTTTCTTGGGAAGAATGGAGGGCATCTCCAAATGCATCCTGTACACCAGGAGTTCCCAACCTAAGGCCCGTGGGCTGGATCCAGTCCCTGGTGCCATTTCATGATGGATTGAGCACCCGTCTCTGTACCAGCTCTTGGGGACATGAAAGGAGCCACATTTGGGCATTCCTTGAGAGCAGTTTCTTCCACAAAAATCCTTTCAGCCCAGAATAATTTCTGACGTGAAATTATTATAGTCTCTAGCCTGGCTAAGTGATCTTTTTCAATGAAATGGTGGAAGCATGTCAGGACTTTAACACTTCAGCCTATGTGTGGTTTTTGTCGGCCCGAGTGATTTAATGCTCCACAATGTCTTCTATATAGAAGAATAGCATTCTGGAGGTGAAAGTTCTAGCCTTCTCTTTGACATTTTCAAAGACAGGATGTATGAGTTTTTAATTTTTGTTCATTTTTTTAAAAGTAAAGAAATGTTCCTTCACATGTTCAGAAGAACTTTTTTGTTGTTCAGTCGCACAGTCGATCCCGACCCTTTGCGACCCCATGGACCACTGTCCGCCAGGCACTTCTGTCCTCCACCATCCTCCTCAACTCGCTCAGTTCTGTGCCCATTGTCTCTACAATACCACCTAGCCATCTCATTTTTGGCCGCCCCCTTTTTCTTTTGCCCTCCACCTTTCCCAACATCAAGGCTTTCTCAAGTGAATCCTCTCTTCTCATTTGATGTCCAAAGTACTTCAGCTTCATCTTTACTATTTGACCTTCTAAGGAGCAGTCAGGGTTGATTTCTTCTAGCCGACAGGTTTTGTATTTTGATGGCTGTGTATTTTAAATGGGCATTCTTCTGTTTCTTATTTTCCCTGCACAAGATTTATTCCACCTACAGAGAGCCCTTTTCTAGATAATAATAATTTTTTGTAAGAAATTATTCTGGGTTGAGAGGATTTTTGCTGGAGAAAGTCCTCCCAGGAGACACCCGAATGAGGCTCCTTTCATGTCCCCAAGATCTTTTCCCACCAAAGTGGTTCCTGTTTAACTACTTCCAATTTCTTGCTTTCGAACTGCTAGGTTGGCAGGAGCTGGGACAGAGACGGGCTCTCAATCCGTCGTGCAGTACCCAGCTCTCAAACTGCTGACTTGCTGGCCTTCCAGCTAACAAGGCGAGCTTCTTAACTACTGAGCCACTGCACACACCCTTTTCTAGGTACCTGTTCTCCTTTCTACCTGTTCATCTTAACACTGCAAAACAGGGGAGATGGGAGCATGATAAAGAAGATAAGTCTAATAGTTATGTGGAAAGGGGACTTCTAGCAAGTGGAGCTTGTATGATAATCTATCTGTTGAATTTGTTTCTTCCACATAACTGTTAATGACAGGAAAGCACTGTTCTCTTTTTCATGTGGCTGAGGGCAGGGCATGAAAGGTTTTGCAGGAGAAACACAGCCTTTTCCTCAAATGTCACTTTCTTAGCACTAGCTCTTCAGCATTCTCAACCTAGCCGCCACTGTGTTCTATGTTGTGTTGTGTTGTTTTGTGTGGGGTTTTTTTTTTTTTTTGCATTAACAGAATTTAGTCCGGAAATGTTGCTTTTATATCTCTTGTATCTCTGGAGTTAGGAGGACAGCAACTGTCTATACCAAGAGAAGATAAGTAACTATCTAGTGAGAGAGGCCATGAACTTCCCCTTTATATATTCTATTTCAATGTCAATAACTTAGAGTTTCAGCTAAAAAGAAAAAAAGAAGTTGTTTTTGATGTGCAGAAGGAATTATTAACAATAAAGACCAATCTTCGGGAGCTGCACTGGTTGCCAGTATGTCTCCGGGTGCAATTAAAGGTGCTGGATATTACCTTTAAAGCCCTATATGGTAGTGGGCCAGGATACCTAAGAGACCGCATCGCCCTACGAACGTCTGTCCGTCCCACCAGGGCGGATCGGAGAGGCTCTCTTGTTATTCCATCAGCTAGGGAGGCTCGCCTCACTAGCACTAGGAAGAGGGCCTTCTCTGTGTTCGCCCCGGCCCTGTGGAACCTTCTCCCAACTGAGCTGCGCCTACAGGTAGAGCTCCTGTCTTTCCGTCGAGGCTTAAAGACCTGGCTCACGGAGCATGTACGGGGACCCAGTAATGTGGGATCCCATGTAGGTTGGTTGGTTTAGGGGACTGCCACCTCTTCCTGCTCCGGTTTTTTATCTGTGCGCTATTTTAATTTTCCTTATGAATTTTTTTTATGGTTTTAAACACAACTATTATATTAGTTTTAATCTGTGATTTTAATCCATGCTGTAAGCCCAGAGTCGGGTTTACCCGATTGGGGCGGGATAGTAAATATGAGTAATAAATAAAAAATAAATAAAATAAATAAATCCATGCATGTAATATTAACTGTGTGTTTCATAGAATCTGGGTGTAACCTATGTTGCACATGCTCCTCTCCTGCTACTTAGAAGTATTCTGAGTTTACTTTGATCATATGGTAGATGCTGGTTTGTGTTTTCATTTGTAAGCAAAATGTGTTCTGGGTACTGCTAGAAATTTCTTTCTTGTCCAATAAGAGATTTCTTTAAGCTACATGAAGGAGATTGCTCTCATGCTCCTCTGAATATCTTGTACATATCACCAGGGGCATGCTGGCTATGCTAAAAGGGTGTTGGACAGGGAGGAGGGGGCTGCATCTATGGGGGATACATAATGGAGTGTAACTGCCAGGTGACATTCTTCTGCCCACCTCTGGGGGGCACCAGTCACTGGGGCGCACTGGGACTTGTCCTTGTGTTGTAAATGGCCAGCACGGGCCTGCATATCACAGGACCTATGCTTAGATTTTTTATTCATAAGTGCTGCGGAAATCTCCCTTCCAACCTGGTTTAGAATTCTCCATATGCCTATTTCCCTTTGTGCTTTGAGTTTCTGGCTACTGCTCCTTTCTTTGTTGCACCTTCCCATAAGACCCCGGCTTAGACTCTTTAGTTTTCAGACTTTTGTTGCCTTCCATTTAATGTTGCTGTAGCCAACCTGTAGTTCTCATACTAATTCTATGCAAAGCCCTCTAGTAGAAGCAGTGTGACTCCACACTGTCTGGATAGGTAGGAAGAAAGAGGGTAGAAAAAGGTGAAAGGAAGGAAGGAAGGAAGTCAAGATCAAAGTAACTACAGTACAGTACAGTATTTGGAAATTACATTAGCAGATCTCTCTCTGATGGCTTTAGTTTGACAGAGGAAGATAAATTGATGGCTTTGGCCATTGTTGTCTCTCCTATGGCTCCTACTGGCATTGACTGAAACACCACCACCACACTGCTGAGAAAATGGAGTGTGGCCATGATGGTGGCGCTTCATGGAAGTGAAAAACAAGCAAGCAAAAGCCTGGAGCAGTTTAACCAAAAAACCTCTCTCAAATGCTGATTTGAGATTCCAGATGCCATCATCTTAGAAGATATGTAGCTGTGCTGATAAAGAGAGTGTAAAGTTTTTTGTTTTTTAAAATCAGAATATTACATCTTTTGTATTATTCTGCTAGTGGGAAAAGATGGGGAGGACGGAGGAGCTTATTTAGCAAATATGGCAAGTAGTTTTCTGCAGAGGTTTGCATAACAGGAGATTTCAAAAAGGATAAAAACACAGCAACAGACAGTGGAACTTGAACCAGCTGTATGGGCACTGCCTTCCTTTGATTGTGGTTTTTGATAACAAGCTCACCACCAGGGTTATATATTCTCTGTATCTTCATGGAGTTGTTTTTTTTTTTAATGTACTGAATTAAGGAAACTGAAGCAGGCAGATTATTTTTATTCTTTTGTTCAAAATATATGAAGTACGTGGTACCACTATAAAGTAGTATAAGCTCTGCATAAAGCAGCTCTGTATCCATAAGGATAGGGTTGGTCAAACTACGGCCCGTGGGCCGGCTCAGGCCCATAGCACCATTTCATGTGGCCCACCGCCACCTTTGCCACTCCCAGAAGCGGACACATTTACAACAGGTGTAAAATACGCCCGCACATGCATAAATGCACTCATGTCAGCTGTAAATGCTGCCATAAATGCAACCGCAGCTGTCATAACGCATTTATGACAGACGCGGATGCGTTTTATGGCAGTGTTTGCAGGGGGAAGAACCACATGACCAGCACACTCAGCTGTCCGGGAGGCGTACTCTGGCCCATGGCAGTAAAAGTTTGGAAACACTTGCATAAGGACCTTAACAGGATCACTTTTAATAGTGTGTGGAGACAAGAAAGAAAGAGGAAGGAGACAGAGAGAACAAATAAGTTGTACCTCGCTGAAAGAGCATAATGCATTCCACAGGATTGCTCTTTAAGCGAGTTTGCTCTTTAAGTGAAACACCATTGAAAGTGACCAATTGGGGGGGGGGATTGCGAACCCCGATTTATTTGTTAAGTGAGTTTTTGGTTAGTTTTATTTGTTAAGCGAAGCGAACAGTCAGAGAAAATTCTGCTCTTTATGCGAGTTACTCTTTAAGCGAGGCGCTCTTTATGCAAGGTTTGACTGTACAATGAGTCACTATATTTGTTTGTTTAATTTTGCTTAATTTTTGTTTAGAGAAATACATTTTCTGTGTGGAAATTGAACCTTAAATAAAGATTCACTTTGGAGATTAAATAAGGCAAACATGTCAGCCAAAGGGGCTCTTTGTATTGGTCCACTTAGCTTTTTTACATTGAGTGGTCTCCAGAGTCCTAGGTCTTTCTCAATCTTCATGGAAAGTGGTTTTTAATATACAGTAGCTGCCAAAATGATCCAGCTAGCATGGCTAGTGGCTATGCTAGCCAGAAGGTTCTTAGAACTATAGTTCCATAAAGTAATTTTCCTAAACTTTGTATGTTGCACAAGTGCTTTATAAATAGAGATGCAAGCAACTGAAAACCAATTTATGCATTGTAGTAACCCCTTGTTAGGGGTGAAATTCTTCTATTTCCAAGAGATTGGAATGACAAAAGGAAGAACATACTTACATCTAAAGACCTGTCACAAAACAAATCACACTCATTTGTCAATTATAGTAAATGTAAAGGAGTCCTGCTATAACTCACACAGAAAAGTCAACATTTAAGAAATTACTCTTCTAATGAGACAGGTTTAATATAATGTACAATTTGCTCTGGAACTTGGAGCTTATCCCACAGAGCATATCTTCTACCATTATGTTATTGGGCAATGATGGCGAACTTTGGCACTCCAGCTGTTCCTGGACTTCAATTACCAGAAGTCCAAGTCAGCACTCCTGCTGATTAGGGCTTCTGGGAATTGAAGTTCAAGAACAGCTGGAGTGCCAAGGTTCACCATCACTGTTATAAGGCATTTGCCTGCTCAGTTGTTGTTCAGTCACACACTTGTGACTGTTTGCAACCCCATGGACCAAAGCACACCAAGCTCCTCTGTCATCCTCCAGAGTCTGCTCTGATCCATGCCCACTGCATCAACAATGGTATCTAACCATCTCATCATCTGCCATTACCTTCTCCTTTTGATCTCTCCTAGCATAAGGGTCATCTCCTGTAAGTCCTCTCTTCTTAAAGTATTTGAGCTTTATTTTCAGTATCTATCCTTCTAAGGAGCAGTCAGGGTTGATTTTCTTTAGGACTGACTGATTTGATATCCTAGCAGACCAGGGGATTACCCAGTACCTGCATTTTTTATTAGCAATCCCAGCCCTTCCATTAAAATTGCAATTCCCAGTCTCCTATATATACAGGGTGGCCCGGAAGTCCCTACCCACCACAAAGAGGTAAGTCTTTACTGGGGGAGGGAGGAAGTGCTCCCATTGGGGTTCCAGGCGGAGGGCAGGGGTGAACTCTTTGCTGGGAGGAGGGAGGTAGTGCTCCCATTCGACTGTTGGACAGAGGGGCAGGGCACGTACTCACAGAGAGGACGTATAGGGACGTATATATACAGTACAGTAAAACATCAGATAACGCTAAAACTTGGTTCCATGTTAAAATCCTATGGGATGGATCGGATAACATTAAAGCTCCATAGAGATACATTGTAACTGCACAGGTGTTAGCGGTTGTTATCCAATCCATCCCATAGGACCTTAACGTTATTCGATCCAATTCTCCTCCCCAGATTACTTAACGTTATGCGATTTTAGCGTTATCCGATCCAATCGTTATCCGGTGTTTTACTGTACTGTATATGTATTTTCAAAAACTTGTTCAGTGTTTTTTTTTAAACTGCATTTCAAGGTTCCTGTAGGTTGTCAGGGATTCTTTCAGTAACAAATCCAGTGATGGACAACTGTTTCCAAAATGTAGTTTCTCCTTCATCCACCACAGCATTTTCTTACAAAGTGCCGATAGATTCTCTAGGACATTGTGAGAACCTGGTAAATGTCACTGTTTTGCCTGTGGCTCACAGAGTCTCCAATCAGTATGATCATTGTCCGTGTTGGCTGGGAGATTCTGAGATTTGTCACCACCACCACCCCTCAAATAATAATAATAACTTTCCTAAACTCTTTGTGATAGTGAGCCATAACAGGCTATGGTTATGTTCCACACAAACTGGAAAACCTCAGAGAGTAGCCCAAATCTTCTGCAGCACTGAGGAATGAGTTAGAAAGCATGTTCATGTACAGTGGGTCCCCTCACAATAGGCAAGCTTAAAATCTTCCTGTGTAGTGTTTAGTTACTTTCCCTATGTTGGTCTATCTTCACTGTACCGTCATAAACTGTATGATGGAGACAGGAGTTCCTAGTATTTCAAAATCTGTCCTAAGCAGTCCTTCCTGATCTTATTTTGTTTCCTAAGATTCTTTCTTTCTCCTTTTTCTTTCTTGAGGTAAACTAAGTGGCAGCAAGCTTTCATGCTTGGTAGGGAATTTGGAAAGTTTTGTTGCTATTTTTAGTATGTGAAACTTCTACCAGGTGTTCATGTCTGTTTAGGTTCATTGAGGCATCACCTTAGAAATGAGTTATTTAATTTTTTTTAAACCCTTCTGTGCAACAGTTTATCTGTAGACTAAGAGAAGAAGCAGAGCAGTAGGGAGTCGAGAGTTACACCTCTGTCTGAGCAGTATGGGAACCACTTCCTTGTGGCTTCTTCCCACACTGCTCCAGTAACACTTTTGGGTCAGAATTATGTGGGTGGAACACCTGCTCAGCTTATGAAATGTAGACCTCAATGTGGAGTGGTTTAGGACAACACATGGGAAACTAGGTCTCGTTATTTATTTATTACTCACCTACCAGTGTAGGCGGTCATAGTGGTTGGAGCATTTGACTATGGCAGTAGTGGAGAACCTATGGCATGTGTACCAGAGGGGGCACTCAGAGCCCTCTCTGTGGGCATGTGCACTGTTGCGCCAGCACAGAGTTCACCCCACCCCTCTGACCAGCAGCCCAATGGGAGTGCTCTCTCCCTTCCCCCAGGACAGAGTTCACCCCACCTCTCTGCCAGCAGCCCAATGGGAATGCTCCCTCCCTTCCCTGTCTGGAGTAAGGCGTGTGGCTCTCACGTGACATGGACTGCAGCCTGTTGAGTCTGTGGTGAAGCTGAGTCTGGGCACTCCGTCTCTAAAAGGTTCACCATCACTGGACTAGGGCCTGGGTTCAGATTACTACTTGGGCATCTAACTGGGTGACATAGGGTCAGTCATATTCTCTCTTGATGATGTACCTAATAGCGTTGTTGTAAGAGTAGAATAGAAAAGACAAGAGCTTGAGTTTGTTGGACAATAGGTGGGATATGAACTTGATATACAAATAAATATTCCATCTCTCCAGTGACCTTGAAGCGGCATGCACAACACAGCTTCTACTCACAACAGTCCTGTATCAGAGTAATTTCCTGATCAGGGTGCTAGTTTACCACTCTCTTATCACCTCCCGTTTAATGGGTGTGGGCTACAGATCCAACTGCCTGTTGTTAGTTGGTTCATGCTTAAAATAGCTCTCTTCTGCTTTTTTTGACCACATAGGAAACATTCACATAGGAATATGAACCATTCAGAAGAGACTTGAAAGAGCATGTGTGAATATATCCTAAATATCCATGTGGACTTGAATCATGTGTTAATCCACTTCAGTCCCTCTGCTGTGAATTTCCTAATTTGTTATGTCTATATATAGATTATTTTAATTTGGGCTTTTACAGCTACAAACTCATAAAAGTAATTAGTTGCTGTCAAAACATTGTTAAACCATTTGGGCGTGCTTGGTTGTGTTTTTTTTAATTGAGTAGTTAGGAAATGGTGGTGTACAAAATGATGTTGTTATATATATTATATGTATTTGGAGGCAAGATTTGTCTTACAAGCTGAACATCTGCAAGCATGAATCCTTTTTATCTTGGAATTGTTCTAGTAAATCAGATATGACATTAACTCAACACATTATGATGATTAAATTCCATTGCTATCTAGATGGCTTTATGCATCCTTACTTTTATTCTTTTTTGAATGTCACACACACTGCGTGTTCTACAATTTTGAAGCTGAATAATTTGGAAACTTTGAAATCCAGTGTGATGTGTGGGCAGGATAAAGCGTCTTTATACACGAGTGCAAATGCTCATGTAGGTAAATGTGGAGCAGGAAACATTGTTTTGTTAAGAGGAATGCTTTGTTTGAGAGCTCTGAGATTTCCTTGTGCAATGTTCTTCCATGTAGAATGCTGCTACTCATTACATTGAGCACGTTCTCTGGATTAATGTGCAAGAATAGAGACTATCAACTTCTGAATGCCTGGTTAATATTTGTTTGTTTGTTTACCACCCATCTGGGTTATTTTCCCACTCTGGGCAATATATAACAATTGAAATGTTTACAAGTATAATGAAACACCAAAACCAAAAACCTATAAACAATAATACATCGATAAATTTTGAACATTCAACATTTCACATTAGCGACATCTTAGGTATAAGAGCCTCCAAGCTATAGGGAGGATGTCTCTAAATGCCTCTTTAAAGAGTAGAGTTTTCAATTGCTTTTTAAATACATCCATTGTTGGGGCCTGATGCAGTTTAACTGGTAATAAGTTCCATAATGTTGGTGCTACCACCGAGAAGGCTCTTCTCTTAATCACAACCTTTCTCATAATTCTTGGGGATAGCACCTGAAGCTGCGCAGATAGTGATGAACATGTGATGCAAGTTGATCTTCTGTGAGAGAGACACTCTGACAGAGAATGTACAGGAATAATGATAACCACAGTTTCCTCATACCTGATATAAGCCTGCTAACAGTTTTCCCATTCATGGTATAAACATACCTTCAGAGACTGCCTTCTGCCTTATAACTGAGCCAATTTTTGGAGACTTTTGGATTGATTTGTAATGTTTTTCAGTTTAGAATATGAAAGTTGAACATCAGGGAATAGCCATCAAGCAGCTAGGCAAACCACCTGTTAAAGATAATCTGGCATTGGATCTAAAATCATGTGAGTGTCTCAGTAGCATGACCAAGGCATGCTTTTGTGCCTGAGAGACCAGACTTTCAAGGTATATAATAGGGACTGCTCACAAAGCAAGACAACGTTAATTTGCAAACTATATGACAGTGGTGGTGAATCTATGGCATGCGTGCCAGAGGGGGCACTCCCAGCCCTCTCTGTTGGCATGCACGCTGTCGCTTCCTTCCTCCCCCCAGCACAGAGTTCACCCTGCCCCTCTGCCCAGCGGCCCAATGGGAGCACTTACTCTCTCTCCCCCCGGCACAGAGTTTACCCCACCCCTATGCGCTGCAGCCCAATGGGAGCACTCCCTCCTTGCCCCCAGTACAGAGTTCACCCCACCCCTCTGTTTGGCCACTCTGTTTCTAAAAGGTTCGCCATCATCGCTATATGAGATGAGAAATACTCCTGATGTGACATGCCTGATTAACCTCTTCAGGTTATGTTCAGACCAAAGCAACGTCTGTTTCTTAACAGTGACAAGTCCCCTTTAGCCTTCACTCCTTTTCTCTGCAAGGCCTCTGTTTGACACCAGGCTGCATAATTTGGTCTTCTTTCTCTTTCAGTGGTTAGTTTCAACTTCAAAATGCTTCTCCTGAAGCCCCATCCCCAGTTAGTACGGTTTGTTCAGTGTAAGGATGAAATGTATATGTTCAGATTTTCTCTTCTCAGCCTATCTAGATATGCCATGGAAAAACACCATCAATTGCGGTGAGATTTCTAACTCTGTGTGAAAGTAAAACAAACAGAGTTCTTTTCATCAACCACAGCATTACCTCCCCCCAGTGCAAAAAGTTGCAGTTTGTGCAGAAGAACATGCCTTTTGTGTGAAATGCAAGGCTTGAACATACAAAATTTGAATTTTGCACATAAAAGTTCTGTTATCTTGCCCACTATGGAAAAGACTTTTAAAAAATTATTTTCACTTGTGAAAATAATATAAGCAAGGATTAAAATTTCAAGTTCAGAATTCCTCAGTCATACCTTTCTTCTTATTAAACAGGAAAACCATGAAGACTGTTCACATATAATGTATATGTAAGTACAGTACATACAAGTGTACAGTGGTACCTCACTTAAAGAGCATAATGTGTTCCACAGGATTGCTCTTTAAGCGAGTTTGCTTTTTAAGTGAAACACCATTGAAAGTGAACAATTGTGACTTCTGGTGGGGGGATTGCGAACCCCAATTTATTTGTTAAGTGAGTTTTTGGTTGGTTTTATTTGTTAAGTGAAGTGAACATTCAGAGAAATTTCTGCTCTTTAAGCGAGCTGCTCTATAAGCGAGGTGCTCTTTATACAAGGTTTGACTGTATATTTATTTGTGCCCAAGTGTACAGTTTTCCTGCCCTGCTGATAAAATGAGTTCTTATTTGAATGTAGGTTCTGAAGTCAACATTTTCTCCAAACTTGACATGCAGGGCTTTTCTACTTTTTGCCATCTCTTGTATTGATTTTGGCTTCCAATATGAAATGTTATCACATACAGTACTAGCCATAAAATAATCATTGTTCTGATCATTTTCATCATGGAGAGCAGGGTAAAAAAAACATCTATAATCATATAGAAAGCAATCTATACAATTGCATGTTATGTGCTGAATCCATCTAGTTTATTGAATACTGTTCTATATACCACTACAAGGGCTGTTAATATTAAATACTTTAGCATCTTAGCTACCAAGAATCTTTGGCTATCAAATTACAAAGCAATGTGTCAAATATTCAATAAATATTTATACCTCCAGAACTTATTTGATAAATCTATACCACCAGAACTGATTTATCATTCAGAAAAGATTTTGAGGAACTTTGCAAACAAATTCCAATACGCTGAGCTTGTCAAATAAGAGCTCCAAATTTGTGCATATAAGTCTTTTGTTCTTCTTTTTTCATATCCTGGACTGCCAAAATGAAGCCACTTTCTTCGCTTTGTCATTGATCAAATCCAAGTCCTCATCGGTGCATGTTTCTGGCGACAAGCAGCAGACCAGTAAATGAGCTGGATTCTGTATCTGTCCACAATCACACCATTTGTTATTGTATTGTATTGTATTGTATTGTATTGTATTGTATTGTATTGTATTGTATTGTATTGTATTGTGTTGTATTGTATTGTATTGTATTGTTCGACTTATATGCCGCCCCACTCACTTATAGTGACTCTGGGCGGCTCACAGCAAAACAATGTTTCATAACTACAAATATTACATCACAAAAATCACATATCAAAAGTACATAAAAACATTACAAGAAATCCCCCATCCCGATTACAAAATTAAAAATTCATAAACATTTCATTTCATTACAAAAACACATCAAAACACTTTAAACAGTTCACACAAGTCTCAAACTCTACCCCACTTACTAAGCCCACTACGTCCCTTTTCCTGCGGCTTCTTTCCCCTCAGCTGAACTTGGCTGAGAGAGCGGCCAAATTTGGGGTGGAGGGGGAAAGACCCACATAGCTCTCCTTGGTCCGAGGCCGGGGGAGAGCAGCGTCAATGTCCAGTAGGGGGGGCGGCAGCAGTCCCCACTTGGGCATGTTGGTCTTGCATTTAGGGACTCCGACCCTCAGCCTATTCAGGATCCTGCAAGTGATGTTGGGGAGGTTAAAACAATGCAAAGGTCTTCTGTTAAAACAATGTACTTTTGACCTGTGAAGCAAGCTGTTCCAATATATTCTAGAGGGATATGGTACAGTACTTGAAACAAAATCAGGGCTGAAACTCAACATTCTCTGGAATACATCAGTATAAATAGTGGTCTAAGTACGTCAAGAATCCATCTTACGTAGCCAAAATGACATAATACATATGCAGGATGATGAATATTAGACACTTCCAGGCTTCAGAAGAACAGATCGCTTTAGAAAAAAAACCACCTAAGGTGGGATGCCAGAACAGCCTCTCTATTTCTCAATATTCACTTGCCTTACAATGCTGTTCAACTTTTGGTGAATGAACGGTGAGAGTGTGTGGAATGGAACCCTAATATTGCAATGTTTCATTGCTAGCCTTGTTTATATTCAGTGGCTCACATGTGTAGGGAGAACTGTGTGTGTATTTCTGTGCAAATTACTGTATTTGCTGGTGTGTAAGAACTACTTCCCCTCCTTAAAATAGACTGGAAAAATAGAGTGTATCTTATACTGTATATAGTGGCCTATATTGGGCTATTTTGGTAATAATGGGGTGCATTCAGTGGTGGGCATAGCAGGTCCGCACCGGTACGCCTGTACTGGTAGCAAAAATGGGTGGCCCCACCCACCTGCCCCTCCTCCTAGAAGAGACTTCAGAGAGTGGTGGCTCCATTTCCCCCTTCCTCCAAGGCTTTTGCTGGGCTCCGTTTCACCCCAAAGCACATTCCCAGTCACTCCAGAGGCTTCTATTTTCATAGCTCTATAGCGAAGAGCAGTCACATGGCCAATAGGTCACACCCACCCAGTCACATGGCCACGCCCACAGTGTGGTAGGAAAAAAATTTTTATGCCCACCACTGGGTGCATCTTATGTACTAATGTGTCTTATATGCCGACAAATACAGTAATTAGAATACATTGTTTACATTGAAACCATCTGAAAAAATGTATAAAAGACATGAAAGAAACAAAGGGGGAAATTGAGAAAGTATTATTATGATTATTATTTGTCTGATAAAGGCAAAGGTGTATGTAGGGTCTTAACATCTAATTATTTCCTCACTATGGGAACATGTCTTCTCTCCTACCTTGTTCCCAACTCCAGAAGATGGCTTACTTAAAGTCAAAGGTGAATACGCTGATAAGGAAGATGGGATTTTGAATTCTGAGCCAATGGAAGCACAACAAAGAGATCCTGGCATCTTCTACAGCTGCAGACAGGAGTATGGAGAATATGACAACATTGAACTAGAGAAACATTCTGGGCCATACGACCTCATCAGACCTCCAGGTGGAAAGTTAAACTGTGACATTTGTGGATTGGGCTGTGTCAGCCTCAACGTTTTGATGGTTCACAAACGCAGCCATACGGGTAATTATTTTTAGACTATCACAAACCCTAGGTCTGTGTTGATGAATTGGCATCAGGGGATGCATCCGGCCCCTGGGCCGTAGTTTGAGCACCCCTGCTCTAATCTAAATGTAAACTTGTCTGATAAAGTATGCCACTAATTCTAATTTGGGGCAACGGAAGGAAAAGACTGCTATGGTTTGTGTCAATGTCTGTCACTGTCTGAGTTTTAAGAGACTGTACGGTTCTATAATGGCAACAGGCCCTATCAGTCTCTGGAAAATAGATGGGGAAGAAGTAGAAGCAGTGACAGATTTTACTTTGCTAGGATCAAAGCTCACTGCAGATGGTGATTGCAGCCATGAAATAAAAAGGTGACTGGTTCTTGGGAGGCAAGCGATGAGAAACCTGGGGAGCACAGTGAAAAGTAGAGCCATCACATTGCAAACAAAAAGTCTTCTAGTCAAAGCAATGGTATTCCCGGTGGCAATGTATGTTTGTGAGAGCTGGACCATTAGCAAAGCTGAGTGCAGAAGAATCAATGCCTTTGAGATGTGGTGTTGGAGGAGAGTTTTGAGAGTCCCCTGGACAGTGAGGAGAACAAATAGGTCAATCTTAGAAGAAATCGACCCTGACTGCTTCTTAGAAGGTCAAATAGTAAATATGAAGCTAAAGTACTTTGGATATCAAATGAAAAGAGAGGATTCGCTTGAGAAAGCCTTGATGCTGGAAAAGGTGGAGGGGAAAAGAAAAAGGGGGAGGCAGAAAATGAGATGGCTAGATGGTATTGTAAACACAATGGGCACAGAGCTGAGCGAGTTGAGGGGGATGGTGGAGGACAGAAGTGCCTGGTGGACAGTGGTCCATGGAGTCGCAAAGGGTCAGAATCGACACTGCAACCGAACAAAAAAAAAATGGTTCTGTTAATAGCAGTTAAATGCCCTTGCTTCCTTATGTATATATATTTTTTAAGGTGAACGACCCTTCCATTGTAAGCAGTGCGGGGCCTCCTTTACTCAGAAAGGTAACCTTCTTCGCCATGTTAAACTCCACACTGGTGAAAAGCCATTCAAGTGCCACCTTTGTAGCTATGCCTGTCAAAGAAGAGATGCTCTCACTGGTCACCTAAGGACACATTCTGGTAAGTGACTTCAATAAATGACTGGTTTTAATTTAGATTTAATGGCCAGGCCTTTCATTTCTCTCACAGTTTGTCTTCCAAGTCCTTTGCCATCTCCAAAGCCTTGAATTGTAGCATGAGAATGTATGAAAGTCACCTAAACATACAAAAATAGTCACAGTCATTGATTCTAATATGTTAGACTTTTATAATGGGGGTGAGGTCCCTCCAAAATTGCTCTAATCAATACACATAATTTATGACTGGTTATAGTAACCAGTAATGCATGTTGCTTCACCCTTGTGGTAGTAAATCATCAGATACTGCATGGCAAAGCTACTGTGATGGCAAGAAAATGTTCATAGGTGAATGTATTTATGGGTATTTGTCTGTTTCTTCATCATATTGAAATCAATTGATAGTTTATCTTAACAAAAAAAAAGTTCACAGTTTGGCTAGGATTATTGCAAGTTGTAGGACCAAAGGTAGCTTTGTGATACAGACAAAATTAATAGGAAGAGGCAGGGTGACCCAGGAATTAGAGGGGCTAAGGATCAAGGAACATAGTAACAAGATAACGGAACAATACATGCGGGGTGAAAAATGGACTGGACTTTGCTTTAATGTGATCCAACCAGAAGGACTTTTGTAAGTACTGTATAGACATGTTCATGATTGTAAGACATTGTTAAAAAAAACCAAGGCCACAATGTTAAAATTGGTGGGTAAATAACAAGAAGAAAGTTAATGATCATTTTGTTTGCTCACTCATTTCTAGTGGAGAAACCATTCAAGTGTGATTTTTGTGGAAGGAGCTATAAACAAAGAAGTTCATTGGAAGAACACAAGGAGAGATGCCGGACTTATTTGCAGAATGCTAGCCTGGGTGAAGCTGGTGAGCTCTTTAACATTAATAAGTGGAAAATATTCTTAATCAAAGTGAAGTAGTGACAGGAAGAGCCTGAAATAGAGTCCTATGAGGAAATGTTCCTTGTGACAGAGGTATGGGAATTTGTGTGCCTATTTCAATATATAATAATAATCAATAATTTGGGACATATATCTCACCTCCCATTATAGTGAATGTTATGTATACATGGCATAAACCAGGGGTGGCCAAACTATGGCCTATGGGCTGGATCCAGCCCGTGCCACCAAATCATCCAGCCCGAGCTGCCCACGTCACTCCTGGAGTGACCAGCCTGTAGTTCAGAATGTTTGGGAACCCCTGGCATAAACAAATGATTTCATGATTATGCTACCAATAACCATTTCAGACTCTTAGGGCATATTCAATCTATGATTATCAACATATCCTTTTATAGAGAGGCATCTTAGATTCCTTGAGTCTGTAGGAGATAATGTGCCATTGGAACTCTTGCCCATTTTCATACTGACCTTCCGGCTACATCAGTTTGGGCTCTACCAATATAAATGTCAAGGAATACTGTTGGATGTAAAAATAGAAATCACAGCAATTTTCTTAAGATGTAGACTATCCACGTACCTTTGGATGTGCATCTGGTAATCTGATTTAGGTGTCTTTGATTCTGAGTATTTGGTCCTATTTGATTCTAGTTAGATTGTTGGTTTGTTGTTCCTGCGTCCAGGTGGATGGGAAGTTTCTGGTTGGCATTATGTTTGTGCCGGTCTTTAGGACTTCATAGTTAAGCAGAGACATTTGAAATGGAAAGTACAGCAGATCATAGTCTAAAAGGAAGACATATCATTTGGCCCTACTATAATGTACAATGATTACAATACACAACAACGATTTTTCTATTGGGAATAACACGTGTAATTTACATGATACCGAGTGTGCTGATCCCAAATCTGAACTCAGAATTTGCCTATCACATACAAATTTTAAGGCGTGCTATAGCTGTTCAAATGGTAGGTAACTGGGTAATGTTTTTACATGGGAACATTATAACAGTTGCAGCTACCACTATGCCTGCTGCCACCTCAGCTGAATCACGCCCCCTGGAGGCATGCATGTTCTAGCAGCGGCCAGGCAAGAAGGACTAAGGGCTTGTCTCCAGTGCGAAACCACCTTATTGGATGGTACAGCTAGGCCATAGTGAGTCTGTTTTGAGCTAAAGATGAGTAGGTGCAGCTGTGTTAATAAACCGGACAATTTTTGCTACATTTCTGGCAAATCTACCCCGCGTGATCAGCACAAGAACCTAACCAAGAGGGTGAGATTTGCTAACTTAAGATCCTGACGTCCTAGGCAGAATAAAACTTCAGATTTGGATTCAACACAATTGATTTAGTATAGGATGCATGGATTAGACCAAGTAGCAGACAATATTTATTTTTTTGTGATGCAGTGTTATGAGAGGAATAAAGGGTGCAAAGGAGTACAGTATTTCAAAAAGAGCCTATTGCCTCTCCACTTTCCTTTCCCTAAACTGTTCAACTGAATCTCACCCCTAAATTGGCTAGAAATAGATTTGGGGAAAGGATCTTCTATCTGAACCCTATTTCCCCTGAGAATCTGTACCATTAGTGAACTACAGAATATCTCGATTTTGTATCTCTATATTGTGCGTAAAATACATGCAGGTAATTAAGGAAGCCAGCCCTTCCAAGAAGTTTATAATCAGCAAGGATCAACAAAAAGGAGAAAGTGGGAAGAAGACACAAGGGCCCCATGTAGTGTATGATGTGTAGTATAATACATTTAAAAATGACTGTATAAAATATGTGCAAACTAGAATGTAATCTTCTCTTTCACAAATGTTAATATTAAATACTCTTCAAATAAAGAATAGATCACTAGATAAAAACTGTACTGTATTTGCTTAGTTTGGTTGGTATCCAAACTACGTAGATGATCTTTGTCTCCTTCAGCACTCTGTACAGTAGGTTTATATACAGTCACTTCCCTCATTACCCATGTAACATCAGAAATTCTACATCTGATCAGGTGAAAAAATATTTGGTAACTGGAAAAGAACATCATCATATTTTCTTTCTTTCTTTTAGACTAGCATGGATATGGTTCAGCTGTTGGATTTGGTGTCAGCTGGGTAGGGCACAATAATATCTGTTGAGACTAGGTTTCAGAATAGACTGAACAGGACTGTTGACGCATACTGATAATTATGTGTACAGTATTATTAAATTTGGTAATTTGCCTCTTGTGGCACTTAAAAATCCTCATCGAACAATCAAATGCTGTATAAAAAAACTAAGGAGATGTAGGAAACATGAACCAATTTGCAGAGTCAGCATTTAAATTCTAAGATATCATTTCTCATTCAACTTTTTAGGCTTTCTCTTTGAATTTTGGCAAAATTGGACGACTTTCAAGTATTTTCTGGTACAGTCAAACCTCGCATAAAGAGCACCTCGCTTAGAGAGTAACTCGCTTAAAGAGCAGAATTTTCTCTGAATGGTCGCTTCGCTTAATAACTCAAACCAACCAAAAACTCACTTAACAAATAAATCGGGGTTTGCAATTCCCCCCTCCCCGCATGCCAGAAGTCACAATTGGTCACTTACAATGGTGTTTTGCTTAAAGAGCAATCCTGTGGAACGCATTATGCTCTTTAAGCGAGGTATCACTATTTATTTTTCCCCCATAGCTGAATCCCCAAATTACTTGGTCAGTACATAGGAAAAAAGGCATTATTGGCATGATCAGTTAATGCCAGCACAAAACGTTCATACTGTTTTCATTACCAAAGATGGACGCAAATAAAATCATAGTTCCTGGAACAGGACAAGAGAGCTGTGTGAATGTACAAATATAACTTGACAACTCAGATGACAGTGTGTACGGATTTTTCAGAGTATTGGTGCATTCTTAGGAATCTCACATTCACATTCACACGACTGCTCCTATGGAATCTTTCCTTCATGAAAGGTTAGCATTTGTGACCACATTGCTGAGAAGGGAGAAGACATGTGGGTCTGCAACATAGAACTCAGATGTGGCTCCCCTGTTTAATCAGAGATTCTTATCAGGCCATTAACAGGTTGTCTTTTTCCATGCCCCATTCCTTTGGTGACCGCGTCATTTAGTGTGACAGGAAGCAATGGTGCTCATTCAGGCCTCACTTAGCATTTTGAGGTTTTTGCTAACCATACCCTTTCTCACTCTGAAAAATGTGAAGCTGTGGGCTTATGTGACGGAAGTCATATGTTGGAAACAGCTTGATTTTCGTCTCCAAAAGGCACACCATCATGACATTGCTAGGATGGAGGACCAAACATTGTAAAGGGGTGGTGGTGGAAATAACCAGCTATAATGACCTTAGCTCGCTGGATGATCTGAACCTCTCTCCCCCTTCTACTTTTTTAATTAGTAAGATGTAGCATTTGGTGTGGTTTTAATCTTTTTTAGATTTAAATTTTAAATTTTAATTTTAACAGTTTTTAGGTTTTTAGGTAGTGTTTGTGTTTTATTGTCATGGGTTTTTTTAATTACTTGTAAACTGTCCTGATTCACTTTGGTGAGAAAGGCGGTGGAGAAATATGAACAAACAAACAAACAAACAAACAAACAAACAAACAAACAAACAAACAAACAAACAAAAATAAATATAAGTTGGGGCATTATGATATAGATTTGTTTCACTCTGTCTCCTTTCACTTGCAACATGGAGCTCATCCTCTCTTTAGGACAGGGATTCCCATCCTAAGTCCTGTGGGCTAGATCTTGCACATGGCGCCATTTCATGTGGCCCCATACCCCTCCAAGAGCATTTGAGAATCAAAATGGCCACCCCTTTGAGGTTGTTGGGGCAAAAATGACCACCCCCATCATGCAGGCAATTTCATTATGACCATGCCAGTCAACCTGATCAGTCTTTTGCTTCTTCGACAACTTTGTTTGTTCTTAACATCCCATGACAACCTTCCCTTTTTCAGTTCACAATGCGCTTAATCCTTTAATATCATAGTAGTGGTTCAGTAAATGAAAGAGGAATTTAGGCTTTAAAATGTCTAGATGAAAGCTTGCAACTGGTTCCAGGCTGAGTATTCCCATCCAACTCCAGTTGACTAAATATGTTGTTTCAAAGCTCTCCAGCCATTGTTCTTAACTGGGAAATGTATAGTGGCAGTGGCTGCTGGGAGCATTTTTACTAGCCAAGGGTGCTACATGAACTGCTGCCATATGTGGAGAAAGTAGACCTTGCTTCATTTAACACAAGGTCCAGTTTCTTAGCTGAAAAGACTAGAGTCGGATACGACTGGCTTTTGAGCAAGGGTGACCTTTACCTATCAATAAATCTAAAAATTATTCAGTCATGTCTCTAAATTGCAGGATTTTAATTCCTTGCCCACTTTGCCTTAAAGCAACATACCTTCACAGCAGTAATATCTGAACCATGTTTTTAAAGATAAAGAGAGGAAGAGTTGAACTTCGGTCCTCCTTATCATATTCCAGGCTGTTTTTAAAGATAAAGAGAGGAAGAGTTGAACTTCGGTCCTCCTTATCATATTCCATAGACTCATGGCACACGTAAAACTGATGGACTGAGTGTGTATTGTTCTGCTGGGAGAATGTGCTAAAAAGGAAACAGTCACATCGCCTGATTGACATGCGCCTCCCACATATCCACTTTGACTAATTTCTGTACTATGGTTTGGGAGATCGGTGTCTTGATGACCCTATGCCTTACATTTCAAAATGTTGTGTAAAGTGCAAGCCAGCAAATTAAATAATCCGTCTCAGGTCCTTTTGTGTGACTAATTTCAGTGCCATTGAAAGATGAGCTTTAACCTGAGTTATCAAAACAAGAAAAGGTTTAACTTGAAGTGTTGCAAGTTTCACGAATGATATTTATATGATATGGTACCCAGTGTGGTGTAGTGGATGAACCAGGACTCTGAAGACCAGGGCTCAAGTCTCCACTGGGCCATATAAATTCTCTGGGATGGAGAGGAATTGATGAAACTTCTCTTTAAATATCTCAGTTATCTTGAAAGCCCTACTAGGACTGCTATATGCTGGTTCTGATTTGATAGCACATAACTAGCTACGTATTCCTATTATGCTGAGACTAGGCCTGACCACTTTATGTTGTGGTATTTCTCATATCTGACATGCCATTCCTAATATACTTGAATCAAAAAAACTTGTACCCTCTTGTTGTAGAGATAATTGTTTAAAAAGAACCAGCTGTTTTTCAGAGAAATAATATGCTGTTAGTCTGGTAATAGTGCAGTGCTGTCTAACCTCTAGTCCAGGGATTCTCAACCTGTGCCCTGTGGGCTAGATGTGGCCTGTGGCACCATTTCATGTGCCCCCCCTGCCTGCACCACACCAGGAAGTGCCATGTGGTGGAGGAAGGACAAAATGGCCATCCGTCTCCTGAAGCTGTCTGAGGGAGCATGACCCAGCCCCAAGCTTAAAAAGGATGAGAATGTCCCCAAGATCTTTTCCGACTCAAGTGGTCACTGTTTATCTACTTGCAATTTCTTGCTTTCAAACTGCTAGGTTGGCAGGAGCTGGGAGAGAGATGGGTACTCAATCCGTCATGCAGTACCTGAGTCTTGAACTGCCAACTTGCCAGCCTTCCAGATAGCAAGGTGAGCTTCTCAACCACCAAGCCACCACAGCCCCTGACAGTGTGTTTAATATGATTTGTGGCTCTTCTCAGATACAACATGAGATCTGTTGTTCAAGTGTGAAAACTTTCTGTCCCCTGACATAGAAG
Organism: Furcifer pardalis; assembly: GCA_030440675.1. Classification (NCBI taxonomy): domain Eukaryota; kingdom Metazoa; phylum Chordata; class Lepidosauria; order Squamata; family Chamaeleonidae; genus Furcifer; species Furcifer pardalis. Next base: position 28,921,606 of record CP126897.1, read on the forward strand.
TCCTACTGGAAACTTTGCTTTCAGGATGAATAAGTTTAAAATGGATGTAGAAGCAGTGACAGACTTTACCTTCTTAAGATTCAAGATTACTGAAGATGGCGATTGCAGCCATGAAATAAAAAAGCGACTGATTCTTGGGAGACAAGCTATGAAAAATCTGGGGAACACAGTGAAAAGTAGGGACATCACCTTGCAAACAAAAGTTCACTAGTCGAAGCAATGGTATTCCTGGATATATGGTAATATATGGTTGTGGGAGCTGGACCATAAGGAGAGTGGAGTGCAGAAGAATAGATGCCTTTGAAATGTGGTGTTGGAGGAAAGTCTTGAGAGTACTCTGGACAGCTAGGAGAACAAATAGGTCAATCTTAGAAATCAACCTTGACTGCTCCTTAGAAGGTCAAATAGTAAAGATGAAGCTAAAGTACTTTGGATATCAAATGAGAAGGTTCACTTGAGAAAGCCTTGATGTTGGGAAAGGTGGAGGGTAAAAGAAGAAGGGGGTGGCAGAAAATTAGACTGTTAAATGGTATTGTGAATGCTATGGGCACAGAGTTTAGTGGGTTGAGGAGGATGGTGGTGGATAGGGGTGCCTGGTGTGCAATGGTCCATGGGGTCACAGGGGGCCAGAGTCAACTGTGTGACTGAACAAGAACAAGTTGTTATTTGTTCTTGTTTTGGGGAGGAACAAATATTGGGGAGGCAGAATGGAACAGAGTATCACAGAAGAGGTCATAGATGACTAGCCAGTTGAAGGACATGGAATGGGAACACTGCACATTGCAAGGTTTGATTACCAGTCCCACTACTAATAACAGTAATGTTTTGGAATCTTGAATTAGTCATACTCAGAGCAGACTGGCTGAAATAATAATTAACTAAAATCTGATTTCAGTAGTTCTACTCTAAGTATGAGTAAGTCTGAATCTACCGTAGTGCGGTAGTAATAATACTATTGCTTATGATCAGGATAGCAAAATATCTCCAAACAGGGTTCTCTTTGAGCTGAATGTTTCCTTCTTGCAGCTGGCTTTTATGTATTGAGGCCCTATCTGCAGGTGTCTTGCAGTCCCACTCAAAATCAAATGGACAATTCGGTGGGTCAAGATCTCCCTCTGCATTTCACATATGATCACCTCCAAACAGCTCAGCAGCAAGCAGAAGTGCACAGTCAAGATGCTAATTCTGTGAGGCTCTTTGTGAGTCTGAGCATTACAGAGTTTGGGTCTGTGGGGTTTTGCTCCTAACTTGCTGACCACAGGGGAGAAACAGGAGACCTAAAACAGGAAGAAAACAACCCCAAAGCCACTAGGAAACAAGTTCCTTCCAGCTTTCCTAGATGACCTCTTATGGGCAACTGCGAGTTCTACCCTTCCTCATTTCCTTTTCTAGATTTCTTTTTTACTTATCAGTCTGATCTGTTGCTTTGCTTTTCCCAATCTAGAAAGCGTGGAGGGAAGGCACAGCAAAACCGAGATGGGGACTGAGCGTGCTCTTGTCCTGGACCGCATAGCAAGCAATGTAGCCAAAAGGAAAAGTTCCATGCCACAGAAATTTATTGGTAAGATTGTTTTTTAAAAAAATGCAAATATTTGGCATGCCACAACTGAAAAGGCTGACCATTACTTACTTACTTACTTACTTACTTACTTACTTACTTACTTACTTACTTACTTACTTACTTACTTACTTATTTTGCATAGGCTGATTCAGGAGTTTGTGTTTTACAGGAATGAGTAGTGTCCCATGTATAGGAATTTGCATTCACACTCAGCTCGTAAAGCAGAGGTTTCCAACCTTTTCAAGCCAGGGCCCAGGTCACACTCTCTCAGTCAGCTTTGAGGGCTGGATGTCCATTTTGCCCTGCCTGCATGATGGGGGTGGCCATTTTGTCTGAACAGCTTCAAAGGGGTGGCCATTTTGTTTCTTGAATGCACTTGGAGAGGGGGGCACATGAGATGGTGCCATGGGCCAGATCTGGCTCACAGACCTTAGGTTGGGAACCTGTCTTAAAGTGTTCATAAGGCCTGATTGTGCCTGTCTCCCGAACTGATTTCAACGATGTGGATGGCTGTATATGAATGTAATGTGTTCTGCTTCCATATCAAACTGCAATATACATATCAGAGATTAAACAAAACAAAAAACTCTGTAGCACTTCAAAGACTAACAGTTAGTCTTTAAAGTGCTACAGTGTTTTTGTTTTGTTTTGTCTATTCTCTGATATGCCTGAAACACAGACTAACACGGCTACTATTCAAAAAAATTCAACTATGAACTGAAATACCCAGTCTCCGTTTTCTCATGCAGTCAACACTGTAGCACATATGCGTTCTGAAGTCTGTTTTAACTATGCAGTATGTCTGTCTGTTAACTGATTAATTGGTTAATTTTAGTACATTTGCATATTTCCAAAATCTCTATTATAGTTGCCGTTTTGAAATATGGGAACAATTCCATAATAATTTTATGTTTTGTTTTTATGATTTTATTTATGGTATGGTTGTTTGATGTTTCTGTCTTTCTTCTCTGTTGGGTTATTCAATGTTGGGTTATTCAATTCAGTGGTGCTAGTACCAATTGGGTGGAATGCAAGTTAAACAAACAAACAAACAAACAAACAGAAAATGCTGTAAAGAAAGAAGAATTTAGCATTTTCTTTTTCATCCCTGTCACAGTCAGAAAAATAAAATAGTATTAATGTATATGAACTATAGATAAAACAATCCCACAAAATAAAATGTTAAACCTAATTGATGGATTACCCTGCTCATTATGCCAATTCAATATTGAACTTACAGTGGTGATTAAATATAGGCTGCTAGATGGAGACAGTTAGATGTATGTTTTAAAAAAACTTATACAGTACAGTAAAACACCGGATAACGCTAAGACTTGGTTCCACAAGTCTTGGTGTTATCTGATTTTTAGTGTTATCCGATCCATGTTAAAATCCTATGGGATGGATTGGATAACGTTAAAGCTCCATAGAGATACATTGTAATCGCACAGGCTTTAGCGGTTGTTATCCGATCCATTCCATAGGACCTTAACGTTATTCGATCCAATTCTCCTCCCCAGATTACTTAACGTTATGCGATTTTAGCGTTATCCGATCCAATCATTATCCGGTGTTTTACTGTATCTGTTTATAATTTCATGCTTAGGTATGTGTAGGTACAAACAACATACATACAGAGAGACATCGGCTTCATACAAACATATTTTTGATATTAATTTGTCAGTTTATAATGAATTCTGACTAATGAGTACTCCTGAAATTGAGAAGAGCAAAGTATTTCTGAAAATTTGTTTTTACCTATTTGGCCTAGTTATCATGTGATTTATCAGACAGAGCTTTTGTGTATAATAAAGTATTGCAATTAATGCTGTTGTTTATGCTAAATTATTAGTACAGTATATTGTTGTTGTGAATAAATATTAATGTTGATAGTAGTGGCATTAGCACTGGAAGTATGTTTTGCCTATGTACTTAAATTATTTGTATGTTTATAATATAAGATACCAGTAGTTGACATTTTATATTTTTTATTATCATACTAGTATTGTTATATGAGAGTCCTGTTTGAGAATGACTTTATGGAAGATATGTTAGATCAGGGATGCCCAAACTTTTTGGGCTGCAGGCCGGTCAGGTCGTTCAGTGGGCCAGTCACATGGTTCCTCCCCCTGGATGTGGAAGTAAAATGTGCCTTGCAATGTGTTTTTGCAACTGGATGAGATAGATTTTAAGCTGCCATTTTCTCTGCTTAAACCAGGGGTGCCCAAACTACGGCCTGTACAGGTGCATTTTACTTCCACTTCTGGGAGCGACAAGGGCAATGTGGGCTGGATGAATTGGCATTAGGGGCTGGAATTAGCTCACGGGCCATAGTTTGGGCACCCCTATGTTAGATAGATTATACATTTTTAGAAGAAAGAAAACACGCCTTCAAATAAACGATGAATTTAAAAATTAGCTTGTTCAAATAGCTGATTCATTCTCTTCCTTTTATTTATTAACATTTATGTGTATTTGCATGCTATCAGAACCTCACATTGGGGAGCTTTTCAGAGCAACTTAAAGCTTATCATTTAAAAAATTCTAGCCACCATACATATGTAGCAGAAATGTATTAGGCTGTTTAGGATGTAGTAGATTTCTAGAATAGAGGATGAAAATATGTAACTCATATCCCCACTAATTAAAATTTGCTTATTTTTGGATTAACAGACTACTTATGTAGCTGATTAATTTACACAGTTTTAAACTAGTATCTATAACTCTGTCTTAAAAATCTGCTTGTTATCCGTAAGTGAGCACTGATTTCTGCTGGTCTAATTTCTCAATTGACCAGACTATAAAGGGATGAATTCCTGTTGGTCACAACTCCCTTTCCAACCCTTTTCACGATTGAGTCTTCCCATCTTTGGGGGGGCCTGCCTTGGGGTCTTTTTACTCCTCTGGGATACCATTCAGCAACTGCTACTATTCAACATCCATCTGTCATTCGAGAAATGTGTCCAGCGCAGTGCAAATTCCATTTATTTACAACGGCTGGTCTAATACACAGAAGCAAGTCAGCAATTTGTATTGGGTTTTCTGCTTCTGTTTATTTAGCAACTCTAATTAATGCGTGGAGTCTAATGGAGCCTCAATCGAACCAGGATCCAAATTTGCTAGTGATATATTTGCAAAAAACAAACAAACAACCGAGTTTCAGTTGAAATCAAGCAGTTTTCAATTGTTTACCACTCTGAATAAAAATCCTAGCTGACCTTACTTTTTGCCCCACACTATGGCAAAACAGAAGGCAAATAATTATTCATTAGAATCACATAGAGCTCTTTCATGTACTGTACTTACAAATTAGAGTTGTCAGTCACCGGTACAAAAATTCCTGTGAAGTCATGGTCTGCAAATAGTGGCTCTCCAGGTGTTTTGGACTTCAATTCCCAGAAGCTTCGATCAACAGTAGTGCTGACTTGGGCTTCTGGGAATTGAAGTCCAAAACACCTGGAGAGCCACTATTTGCAGACCACTGCTGTGAAGGATCCTTCTCAGAAATGTTGTGCAGGCCGCATTTGTTCCTACAGTCTATCTACATTGTCTAAGTATGATCATTTTCAAATATTCTAGCAGCATTACTCAAACATTGGCATGTTCACAACAGTATGTATGTATGTATGTATGTATGTATGTATGTATGTATGTATGTATGTATGTATGTATGTATGTATGTATGTATGTATGTATGTATGTATGTATGTATGTATGTATGTACCATTCATTCATTCATTCATTCATTCGGTTGGTTGGTTGGTTGGTTGGTTGGTTGGTTGGTTGGTTGGTTGGTTGGTTGGCTGGCTGGCTGGCTGGCTGGCTGGCTGGGTGGGTGGTTGGTTGGTTGGTTGGTTAAAAAACGTTACCCTGGCCATTTAAATTCAATAATGATTACCCCCCCAACCAACACCCCCAACTCAACAAATAATAAAATAATATTAAAAATTATAGAGAGAAAACCAGATGGTGACACTTAACTTGGACATCAACATTAACGGTTGATGGAATTTCTTCTGCAAGAGAAGTGTTTTAGTGCTACTAGAGTTGGTATGTATGCCAGGTTTTAGAGCCCCTCCACTTCCTGCCTGGGACCACATGTGCTTGGAGAGAACACCTGGGAGATAACATGTGTAGATAATAGCTCAGTAGAGTTTCTCTCTTGTGCTGTGTTCAGTAGAGTCACCATGTGTTGTGAATAGTAAAAATGGGTCACTCACTCCTTTTCAGACTAACCTGTCTTGAGTTTTTGTTGTGAGTGTAAAATTTCAGAAGTCACATGTATCAGTCTGAGTTTTTAAAAAGACTGGATAGATACACACTGTTTTAAACAAGTTAAGAATGTTGTTTACTGCATTAGGCTGCAAGCAGAAAGCCTATTGAATTCTTGCAGTGTTGTCATTGTACCGAGTCTGCCGTCCTTATTAAACCCAAAGTAAGCTGATCCAAATAATCTAAGCTTGAACTATCTGGCTTTAAGAGCTTTAATAGACATGTCATGAAAATGTAGAGCTATCCGCCTCCACAGTGACAGCCAATTAGAGAGGCGAAAACAATGAGATTATCACTTTAAGGTATGTTTGTCTAGGATTTTCCAGTAAGAGAGGTTAAGAGTATGGCATAGTAAAACAAAGGTGTGTAGTAGTAACAGGAGTTCAAAAGGAATCTTCCCAATTTGAGCTTTGCAAGACTACTAACTAAGTTATATACATCTCTTAGTGGTTAAGACACTGAAAGTGACTGGAAGGTTGGCAAGTCAGCGGTTCGGTACCCGAGTGCTGCATAATGGAGGAGTTCCTGTGTCTGCCTCAGTTCCTGCCAACCCAGCAGTTCAAAAGCAAGAAATTCCAAGTAGATAAATAGGTACCACTTGGGTGGGAAGGTAACAGCATTCCATGCGCTCTGATGTCTAGTCATGCCTGCCACCTGACCACAGCAATGTCTGCAGATGCAGACAATGTTGGCTCTTTAGCTTTAAATGGATATAAGCACTGTACCCAAGAGTCGGATATGGCTGACTTTTGAGCAAGTACAATAATTACCTTTACTATATATATCTTTGTCATCATTGGGAAGAAAGTACAAGTGGCAAAAAAACATATTTTCCTCTGTGAATTGTATGTCTATCATTTTGCAAAACCAAACTGCATACCTTTGAAAAATATGAGAAACCTGCTTCCATCAATGAGGAATATATGTACGAAACTGTATACACTGCAAAAAAAAATGCATAGGAAACTGTGTAAGTTAGAAAAAAGTGCATGTCAAAATATAGATGAATTTCCATGCAGGAAGAAAAAAAGATCACAGGGCCCAACATGAAATAAGGACAGGAAGAAAGTGCAGGTGCAGATTGGCGAAGCATAACAAAAACGAGACAGATATTTTCACATCCCCCGGTATGTGGTTTAGAGCAGCGGCAGTGGCTCCATGTCTCGTCTAAGGTTTAGGCAAAGTGATGACGTAGGAAAATTGACTGAAGTATTAGGCAGCTTTCTGTAAATAGAAACCCAAAGCAACATAAAGTATAGAATACTACAACATGCTCTGCAAGGAAAGATGCCAGGGAAGAGAGGCCCTAGACATAGATGGACTCCATAGCTGAAGAATCTGAGAGACTGGTGTGGAATGTCCTCAGAGAACTGTTCCGAGAAGTAAAGAACAGGAAGACTATCACCATGATGATAGCCAATATCCAGAATGGTTACAGCACCTGAAGAAGAAAGCAACAAGGAGTTTAGTTAGTTCCTGTCTTCTTGACAGGCGTTTCTTTTATTTGAAAGGAAAGGGGCTTCTATGTAGGGAGAATGCTATCTCGCTCCTGTCTCTTTCCAATCTAGGGTTTGGATACAGTTTGGGATCTGAAGTGGATGTTCCACTCTGCCATTTCAGGATGCTATTACACAACGTTAAAACTGGATAACATTTGGAAATTTGAGGGAAACTTTTGCACTGCACTGCACAACATTAAGTTAATGTTTTGCGATGCAAAAGTTTTCCTCAAATTTCCCGATGTTGATCTCCAGATCGCTAATGGGCTTAGCGATCCAGCCGGGGAGTGGGGGGTTCTGAAGAGAGGCTGGGGAAAGAGTCCCCAGCTTCTCTTCTGAAACACACATACCCCGCCTCCTGGATTGCTAAACCCTTTAGCAATCCAGGCCGGGGGGGGGGGGTCTGAACAGAGGCTGAGAAAAGGGTCCCCCCCCCCGGGCTTAGCGATCCAGACGGAGGTTTCTGAAGAGAGGCTGGGGAAAAGTTTCCCCAGCCTCTCTTCAGAAACACACACCCCTGCCTAGATCGCTATGGGGATTAGCCATCCACGCTGGGGAGGGTGGTCTGAAAAGAGGCGGGGGAAAGGATCCCCAGCCTCTCTTCAGAAATATACACACCCCGGGCTGGATCACTAAGTCCCTTAGTGATCCAGGTGGGGGTTTCTGAAGAGAGGCTGGGAAAAAGTTTCTTCAGCCTCTCTTAAAAAACACACACACACAGTGATTGCTAAGCCCCTTAGCGATCCAGGCTGGGGGTGGGGATGTTCTGAAGAGAGGCTGGGGAAAGGGTCCCCAGCCTCTCTTCAGAAACACCTCCCCCCCAGATCGCTGAGCCCCTTAGTGATCCAGGCAGGGGGTTCTGAAGAGATTTCATCTTCGGAAATGGAACCAGGCTTTTTTTTAACATTGTGTGATAAATGTATTGCACAACATTAAAAACACCATAACGTTAAGACTTGTAGAACCAAGTTTTAACATTATCTGGGGTATTACTGTACAGTCAAACCTTGCATAAAGAGTGTCTCGCTTAAAGAGTAACTCGCTTAAAGAGCAGAATTTTCTCTGAATGTTCGCTTCGCTTAACAAATAAAACCAACCAAAAACTCGCTTAACAAATAAATCAGGGTTCGCAATCCCCCCTGAAACTTACAATGGTGTTTCACTTAAAGAGCAATCCTGTGGAACGCGTTATGCTCTTTAAGCGAGGTACAACTGTATTTCCTTCTTATAATGTACAGTATAGGTAAGAGCTGATCTGTGTTGCACTTGTGTTTGCCTTGAGAAAAGGAGACAGAGAGGGGATATGATAGTACTCTTCAAATACCTGAAAGGTTATCATAAAGAGGAAGGGAAAGATCTGTTTTCTCTCATTCCAGAGTGCAGGACGCATAATAATGGGCTGAAACTATAGGAAGCCAGATATATCAGGAACAACGTCTTAACAATTAGAGCAGTACGGCAATTAAACTAACTTCCTTGAGAGGTGGTGTACATTCCAACACTCAAGAGAGAATTGGACAACCATCTGTCGTATCGGCTTTGTTTTTGATTCCTGCATTGAGAAGCAGGTCTGACTTGATAGCCTAAAAGGCTCCTTCAAACCCAGTGATTCTATGAATGAGGGTTAGTGATAGAATTCTGTCTTCTTTAAATGCTGGTTGGGAGGGTTGTATTTTAAATATAACTACTTAGACTACACCAAAGCCTTTGATTGTGTGCATCACAATAAATTGTGATCCAGTTGCCACAATAAACTGTGGCAAGTCCTTAAAGAGATGGGAGTACCAGACCCCCTCATCTGTCTTCTGAGAAATCTGTATGTGAGTCAAGAAGCAACAGTTAGGACAGGATGTCGAACAACTTATTGGTTTAGAATAGGAAAAAGAGTATGACAAGCAGGGCTGTAACCTGGATTCTAGATTTGGGAGGGTGAAAAAAATTTTCAGGAAGGGCAAAACATTTTTCAGGAGGGGCAACAATGTCACACTCACATATATAACATGGGTATCACAGGGTGGGGGGTGGGGTGCTGTTAGTTCAGGGTTTTTTTTACCTCCCCCCCCCCCCCGGCTACGGCCCTGCCAACAAGGCTGTATATTGTCACCTTACTTATTTAACTTATATACAGAGAACATCGTGCGTAATGCAGGGTTAGATGAAACACAAGAAGGAATTAAGTTTGGTGGGAGAAACATCAACTACCTGAGATATGCAGATGATACTACCCTAATGGCAGAAAGTGAAGACGACTTCAAGACCCTCTTGATGAGGGTGAAAGAGGAGAGTGCAAAAGCTGGCTTGAAATTCAACATAAAAAAAACCCAAACACAAGATCATGGCATCTGGACTCATCACTCCCTGGTAAATAGAAGGGGAAGAAATGGAAGCAGTGACAGACTTTACTTTCTTGGGATCTCAGGCCACTTGAGATAGGTGACTGCAGCCATGAAATAAAAAGACACTTACTTCTTGGGAGGCAAGCTATGAGAAACCTAGAGAACATAATAAAAAGTAGAGATATCACCCTGCCTACAAAAGACCACATAGTCAAAGCAATGGTTTTCCCAGTAGTAATGTATGGCTGTGAGAGCTGGACCATAAGGAAGTCTGAGCAGAGAATAGACGCCTTTGAACTGTGGTGCTGGAGAAGACTCTTGAGAATTCCCTGGACTGCAAGGTGATCAAATCTGTCAATTCTGAAAGAAATCAACCCTGACTGCTCATTGGAAGGACAAATACAGAAGCTGAACCTCAAGTACTCTGGCCACCAAATGAGAAGACTCACTTGAGAAGGCCCTGATATTAGAAAAGTTAGAAGGCAAAAGGAGAAGGGGGCAGCAGAGGATGAGATGGCTAGATGGCATCATTGATGCAGTGGGCGTAGATCTGGGCAGGCTACAGACTGTGGCAGATGACAGAGAAGCCTGGCATGTGGTAGTCCATGGGATCGCAAAGGGTTGGGTTCAACTGTGCAACTGAACAACAAATTTTAAATTTGTCAACTCATTTCATATTTGTTGTGAATGAGCATAAGAAAGTAGATAGAAGCTATCATGCTCAGCTCAAAAGTTACTGTCCCTGACAAGTGAACTGTATTGAACCATTCCAAGCAAATGAAAAATCCTGTATTTATGAAAATATTATACATTTTTTTAAATGGGTGTGTGTTTGTGCATTTGAAATCCATAAGTCTGCACCCACTTGCCCACTGCTAAACGACATCACAAAAATCCATACAGGTTTTTTACAAATGCCATATCCTTGATAACAGCTAAAATTGTGCTGAAGTTTTCTGGGTCACCTTGTGGTTTGCCACCTGCAGTGACTACTTGTGTATTTGTGTGCTTTTGCTGTTATCAAGTTTGGTACATCAGACTGGATACATGAGCAGGTAGAATCAGTAACCTCTATATTCATATCCTAGATTTAACTTGCCAATTAAAATCTCTCTGATTTGGAATTTAGCTCTGGCCTTGGGAGAAGAGGGGGCAAAAAACAGTGGGGAAAACATAATGCAAGATACAGTTGTACCTCATTTAAAGAGCATAATGTGTTCCACAGGATTGCTCTTTAAACAAGTTTGCTCTGTAAGCAAAACACAATTGTAAGTGACTAATTGTGACTTCTGGCGGGGGGGATTGCGAACCCCGATTTATTTGTTAATCAAGTTTTTGCTTGGTTTTATTTGTTAAGCAAAGCAAACATTCAGAGAAAATTCTGCTCTTTAAGCGAGTTACTCCTTAAGCGCGGCACTCCTTATGTGAGGTTTGACTGGTACAGTAGTTTATAAATGCTGCTAGATCACTTCATAATTCTTTGGATTATAACTTGGCATCTAATTGACGAGGAAGTCAGTGGCAGGCATATTTGGTGTTGTAAAGGGCTATTTGTGGTAGTAAATCAGGATTATACACCAAAATTCATACAGAGGCACAAACAATCCCACTTTATTTAGTCTCCTTCACATATGAAGAGGTACACAACAGGTGATAGGCAGAAGTACCCATATAAGCATACATGGATGGAGATACATGCTCACCATCTCATCCTGCCAGGATGGGGAGATTTTTGCACCTCCTTCTTTCATTATGAAACCCCCCTCATTAATTTCCCTTCTCCATCAGCTTGGACAAACAGATGTTTGTCATGCCAAAGAGAGTGTAATTTAATAGCCTGGCAGGAAAGGCATTTTGGAAAGAGTATTTCCCACAGAAGCTGAGTTGTGTGATGGAGGCTGCATGAGAATACTCTCATCACTGGAACTGGGTGTTCAAAACCCAATAATGTAGATCATCCAAGACAAATCCCGTATTAGCCAAACCAGATCATCTTAATCACAGGCAATCTGTATTCTTTATGAAGGTCAAAAGTTTCATTGAAAAACCAAAATGCCTTGAGTTACAGAGCTAGTTCCTCAGTCCTGTACTATATAGAACAGGCTAGTTATATAAGTTCATTGACCAAACTATTTGGAACCTTATGATTGGAGTCATTAGGAGTAGTGGTTAGGGATCAGTCACGATCCTAGTGGTAGTTGTAAAAACCAAAGGAAAAGCTGTTTGGTACCACTTTAATTGCCATAGTTGCTCCCTGAGAATCGATGGTTTCCTAATTTGGCAAGCTACCAAAACCTTACTCATTTTATTTAAGGTAGCACTTGAATCATGGTAGTAATGTGAACACACAGGTTAAGTCCCACAATTCCAGGTAGGTAGGCAGACATTGGTGTGTTCAGATGAAGTCTGAAGTGAGGTTTGTTGGTCTGCCGTGTCTTGAAGGTCTGCAGTAAATGTCTGGACTCTGGAGAATGCCTTTACAATGTAACTGTGACCGGGACTTCTGATAAAACAGGGCTCCAAATACAGAAATGTGCTTATAAGACTTGCTGTAGACCCTCACTGTGAATACACAAAAGACTTCCAAACCTAGGAATGTGAGACACAGAGTTTACGTCCATTCATCCATCCTACCATGTTTTAAGCTCTTACTGGTTTCAGCTATAGTGTCTGCATAGGATCTTAGTATTCTCTGCTAAAGAGTTCCAGTACATTCCTTGGAACAGAGGTTCCCAACCTAAGGCCTGTGGGCCAGATCCGGCCCATGGCACCATTTTATGTAGCCCCCACCCCCACCCCTTCAAGGGCATTCAAGGACAAAATGGCCACCACCATCGTGCAGGCAGGGCGAAATGGCCATCTGGCCCTCAAAGCTGATTGAGAGAGCGTGACCTGGCCCCCGGTTTGAAAAGGTTGGGAACCCCTGCCCTAGAACTATAGCAAAAAAAAAAAAAAAATCTCACAAAATTACAAATTAAATCAGCAACAAATCACCACCATTGCATAGTGGTTCTCAATGTGGTGCCCACACCCCACAGGGGGGCTTCAATTCCCAGAAGCCCAAGTCAGTACACTGGCTGCTCAGTGCTTCTGGGAACTGAAGTCCAAAAACCAAAGGTTGGGAAACACTGGTGTAGAAATATGGTTGCATGACCCTCACAGGCAGTGGTGGGCAGCCAAAATTTTTACTACCACATTGTGGGCGGAGCCAACATCATGACATCTTGGGCGGAGCCAACATCATGATGTCATGGGCGGAACCAATGATGTGGGTGGATCCAATGTAAAAAACCCATAAAAATAAGTACACATAAAAATACAAATTAAATGGACATAAAAATACATAAAAATACAGATAAAACACATAAATACACATTAAAATAAATACACATTAAATATACATAAAACACATAAAAATACAAATTAAATACACATAAAACACATAAAAATACACATTAAAAATAAATACACATTATATACACATTAAAATACACCCACCCACCCCACACCCAAAGGTGAGTCACTTACCCTGGGGAGCATGCTATAGGGAGCTTCAGGCCAGCAGCTTATCTTCCTCCTCCCCATTTGGGAGGACAGCAAGGAGGCCGCACATGCGCTCCAAGTGCTGTAGGCATGCATGCACACCAAGCGCTTGGTGCACATGCGCAATGGGGGAACTGGTGAAAAGGTAAGCCACCAAGGTGGTTCCCCCCAAAAGCCGCTACCGGTTCTCCGCAACACTGGGGAAAGTTACTACCGGTTCTGACGAACTGGTGCGAACCTGTTGCTGCCCATCACTGCTCACAGGCAATTTGTCTTTTTGCAGAATGCAGAGACTCTCATTGTTCCCTCTAAAGCAGGGGCAAGGGTTTAAAATCTATGAGGTTTTCTTTGGTACACAAGTAAACTGCCATGATAATGGAAGCTTTCTTAGTTAATCATATCAGAAATTCAGAGCAACAGACCTCTAGCACCTCTTGAGAAACTAGCCTAGGAATTTGATTTGTTCGTCTTTTCTAGAACTGGCAGAATGAGTCATAGAGAAATATCATGCTGTGGGTTTGTTTATTAAATTTTTCTTTTTAACTGTTGGATGGATTATGAGATTGGGAAGGCAGTTCTTTGAAGCACATTACTAAAGAAACGTGAGTGGTTGGTTTCACCCCATCCACACTGAAAGACCTGGGGAGTTTTGTGGTCCTTGAGTCATCTTGCTGCTAGTGATAAATATCTTAAGGGTTTGACATTCTGGTTTCAATCATTTGTCTCAGAGAGTTTGAATATAAAGTCTGTGTTGTTTTAAGCACACAAAGAACCTAGCCATCTCAGCAGAATTCCACTACCTTGTCATCATAACTGGATTATAGTAATTCTATGATGGTACCAAAATAAAGGCAGAAATCAGTCTGGAAAGGAGAATTCATTGGAAAATTTCAACTTCCCATTTCATCTCCAACATAGTGACCGCCTAAATATCCTGTCCTCAACAGCCCTGCTTAGCTTTTGTAAACTCAAAACTATGGTTCCTTTATGGAGTCAGTCCCCTGAAAAAGGGAAAGGAAATTTATCTGAAACAGCATTGAAAGAATAAACCCTGAAAGAATGGAGCATTGACCAAAATTTTCAGTGACCAAGTGTGGTGTCTCAGTGTTCTTACCAGTAACTATTCAATTTATTTTGAATAATGCAGATGCTGAACTTCACCTTGTAACTCCATTTTTTCCCTTTCACTCTCATAGGTGAGACACGCCCTGGCTTTGAAATGAATTACAGCCCTGGCTTTGTGTATGAGAAGGAGAGGGGTGCCATAATACAAGGATGTATGATTGATCGAACGGTCAACAATGCCATTGGCTACCTTAATGCAGATGCACTGCGCTCCGTTGTGCAGACCCCACCAGCCCCAACTTCTGAGATGGTCTCGGTGATCAGCAGCCTGTATCCCCTTGCACTCACCCGCACTGAAGGGCCCAATGGCAACCCCCAAGAGGAAAAAAGCCATAACCTGATGAAGGACAAGACTGTATCTTCTGACAGAGGTCTTTCTCCAAACAATAGTGGCCAAGATTCCACAGATTCAGACAGTAACCAAGAGGAGCACCAGCATCATGCTTACCATCAGAATCAAATGGCCCCACATCCTTTGCAGGTCCGAAATGGGCATCTGCCATTTAAGGAACATCCTAGGGCTTACGATTACTTCAGGTCACCATCTATTTTTCCTCATGATATATTGAAAGTCTTCAACAAGGAAGGTGAACCCATTGGGGTCTACCGATGTGACCACTGCCGTGTCCTCTTCCTGGATTACGTGATGTTCACCATCCATATGGGGTGCCATGGCTTCCGTGATCCTTTTGAATGTAACATGTGCGGCCACAGAAGTCAGGACAAATATGAGTTCTCCTCCCACATAGTGCGCGGTGAGCACAGAATGGGGCTGAAATGAGAGTGGAAGGCCTCTGGAACTTTCTGGAAGATGTGGTGCACAACTATTTTACACAATTAAGCCTATTTGAAATCAATTTAAGTGTTATGCCTTCTGCCAAACAACCACTGAGGATTGTAGCTTTATGAGAATTCTGTGGTACATATGTTTCTTAACATTCTTTACCTTTATCAAATTTCTGTTCTCAGCTGAGAATGAGATCTAACCAAGAATGCATGGTGAACCAAGTCATCAACAAGACCATTGGCAGATGTTTTTCATCTGTAGTGTAGCCAAACATAAAAGGGTCTGCATTTAAAAAAATAACAACAGAGAATTTGCTTCTATCATGTTTATGTAGTAGCTGTAAATGTGTTAGATCCTCATCTACATGGCAATCTGAAACTTCAGGCTTAACCAGTGACATAAAAGTTCTGTCCCCATTGATCACACTGGGACATAGTTCATTGCAAAAGAAGTGAGCCTTATGAGGATTTGCTTCCAAACTACCCTGAACACCAATTCTCTTTTGGGAGTCTTGAATTTTTTTTTATAAAATTACTTCCCTTGCATAGCTTCACTTCATAAGACATTTATAGAAAACAAGATTTGTAAATGAATTGAAAACCTCTGAGAGTGGGCCCCTGATCTGGAAATGAACTTCCCAGTGAAATCACCATAGCACTAAACTCAATCCCATAACAAATTTCTGGAGCAACATAAGCCATACCCTCATCATGGGAGAATAAGCATGGAAAAGCAGAGGAAAAGACATTGAAGTATCAGATCAAGTGTCATAGGAAACTTACCAGAACCAACAGTGAGAAATATAGTACTTTTACTCCCTCTTGAAGAAACCTTAATTATGTAAAGAAGAAAACAAGAAAATGGGAAGTGTGTTAGATCTCTCTTTCTAATGCAGGTATTAGGTATTTGGGGACATCCACACCTGTCCAGCCTTGCCAGAAACATGCTTCGTGAATACTGAGAAGGATGACAGTATTCAAATGTTCCAGAATGTAGGGGAGGTTTACATAATCTGAGAAGGAATTTATACTTGGATTGCATCAGTAGGAGGCTATATTATTCCATATCAGATTACTAGTCCGCCTTCTCCAGTCAACATAGGCATCTCTTGACACCCGATGCTTTTTTAACTGTACACTCTGGGTTCTGAACCTGATGACCGTCTCTATGCAAAACACAGGTGATACTGTAGAGCTATAGCTGATGTGGAATTTTTTCTATGGGAAAGCCTTTTGGCAGACCATCCCACCTCTAGTCTGTCTGAAGCAGGGATCCTGTGGCCTGCGGGCTGGATGTGGGCTGTGGCACCATTTCATGTGGGGCCCCCCACTGCCTCCACAACACCAGGAAGTGCCGTGTGGTGGAGGAAGGGCAAAATTGCTGTCCGGCCCCTGAAGTTGTCCGAGGGAGAGTAACCCGGGCCCTGGCTTTGAAAGGTTGAGAACTCCTGGTCTGAAGTGTTATGATCTGTGGAAAGCTCTTTACTGTTGTTTTCTGTCTTGGACTATGACACTGAAAAGAACCCCAGCTGCCAAGATGCCAACGTGAACCTTGCCGCATATTAGGATATGGCCAAAATGAGTTTGTTTTCTTTGTACAGTTAATTGCCACAGTACTGTAGGTAGTGCTTCTTGGTGGGAATCCATTATTCTTGAAAACAACTTGTTTGCCACATTTCTGTGGCCATGTTCTCTCTCTCAAAACAAAGATATGGAAGCAGTTCTTCATGCTTGTAGTACTGATAAACCTTCAATATTATATAAGCGTATGTATATATGAATTTCCAAGTGCCTCTCCCCTGAGTTTATTTTTCAAGTTAGTGGTCATTACTCCTGTGAGACAACTATGTTTCTGGCTGGTGTGCTGGTTCATCCTGGTCAGCCATTTAAAATATCCACTTTATATCATTAGGCAGCAATACTATACTATTTCTGTTTCTAGAAAGAAGCAGTAGGCAGAGATGAGTAAGTCTGTGATAAATTGGGAAGAATCTGATGGAGCCCAATTTGGTCTGCACTGGGCCAGTTGTAAAAAGGTTATGGGCGGTGCTGAGATGTTCAGATCCCAAAAGTGATTAGCAGACAAAAGCCTGTTATATAGGATGGAAGATAGTTATCTGAAGTGACTGTTGCTGTAGACAAGAACAGGCACATGTAGTCTATGTGTGCATGTCAAAGACATAAATCCTTTTTTAATTAGACGTTTCTCTTGTATCAATAACATAGCTGTAGTTCTCATCAAATGTGTATATACTTCAAAAGTAATAGTTATTATTTCACATTCACATATTACACATTTTTTTTATTATTTTTTTTTGAAATTTAACATTTAGCATTTTCAGAAGGAAGCAGAGACACGTTAGGATCATATCAAGAAGGGCAACAAAGATGATCAGGGGACCAAAAACCAAGCCATATGAGGAAAGACTGAAGGAACTGGGTATGTTTAGCCTTGAGAAAAGGAGAGGGGTTGTGGGTTTTTTTTGGGGGGGGGGGGAGGGGGGAGATATGCTAGCATTCTTCAAATACTTGAAAGATGGTCATAAAGAGGAGAGAAGCATCTGTTTTCAGTCCTCCCAGATGGCAGGATGCGTAACAACTGAAACTACAGGAAGCTAGATATAGGCTGAATATTAGGAAAAACTTCTTAATGGTTAGAGCAGTATGACAGTGGAATCAACTACCTTGAGAGGTGCTGAGCGATCCAACACTGGAAGCATTCAAGAGAGAATTGGACAACCATCTGTCAGCTCTACTTTGATTTGGGTTCCTGCATTGGATTCCTGCATTCCTCTTCCAACTCAGTGATTCTATGATTCTATGTTGCCTCAGGAATTGTGTTTCTCTCAGGTATGTTCCTGAACATTCAGTTGAATCAAAAATGTAAACCTAGGGCTTATGCTTTCAGGAAACAGCACAGACACAATATTGTACTTAATGGCTCATGTAGCACAGTCGCCTAACACATAAAAGGCTGTGCCTGTATTTTAGCAATTATGCAGTCATTCCCTGCAACTGAGTGTGTGGTCAGATGTGCACCTGATTACACCAGAAAGGGTCATTTTAGTGGGAACAATATCCTTTAATGCAACTCTTCTACCTGCTAGAGAATTTTCTCTAGTGCAGTGGTGGTGAACCTATGGCACACGTGCCAGAGGGGGCACTCAAAGCCCTCTCTGTGGGCTTGCGCTCCATTGCCCCAGCACAGATTTCACCCCGCCCCTCTGCCCAGCAGCCCAATGGGAGTGCTACCTCCCTCCCCCAGCACAGAGTTTGCCCCGCCCTTCTGCGGCACAGACAGCAGCCTGTTGAGTTTGGGCACTTGTTCTCTAAAAGGTTCGCCACCACTGCTCTAGTGCCTGTCCCCTCAATGTAGAAGCCCTACAACCAAACCAGGAAGATCCAGCTTAGGTACAGAAGGGTGTTGGGCTGGTCTGCATTTCCCTATGTGTCATGTGATCACTAGAAATAGCTTGCACTGAACCAGTCCCACAAGCAGTCCAAGTTGCAATCAATTTCCCTGTGTGATCCACTCCATTTGCCCCTTTCAATACAAAGGTTCCACTCCGGACTTGAGAATGGGCTTTTAGAGTTTAATGACCCATGGTCTTGTGTCTCTCTTGATGACTATAATTTTATCCCTAGACTAGTTAGGACACAATAGCCTGAATACTGATAGATTTCATGCAGCACCTACATGCTCTGTTGCTGCTGCAGGTATGTCCTATTTTATCTTGCAGTGCTTATTCGTGTCCCTCCATTCCATCTTCTTTCCAGTTTAAAGAGAGAGAAAAGACTAAAAGAGAAATTGAACTTGCCTACCACTTGTGCTGGAGAACTAGGTAGCACGATAAAGTCACTGTTGCTGATTGTATGCCTTATTCATTCATTGCTTGCCTAAATCATGTCATGGATTTGTTCAAAATACACACATTTTTCAACTGTAGACAATGATATTCTATTACGCTGCTTCCCAAAATGTGACAGTTATTCATTGCCTCAAACCAGCTCTTATTTGGTAGGCTCGCAAGAAATACACAACAATAACTTGCAGAAGAAAAACAAA
The DNA here is from genome assembly GCA_030440675.1 of Furcifer pardalis. Lineage (NCBI taxonomy): Eukaryota > Metazoa > Chordata > Lepidosauria > Squamata > Chamaeleonidae > Furcifer > Furcifer pardalis. The sequence continues at coordinate 28,940,794 of CP126897.1, forward strand.
ACAAAGGAGGTGATTATGACATATGGTACTTCCCGACAAGACTTTTTGCCATACAGTCATCTTGTTAATGGAACATTTTCCTTCTACATTCCCCCACTACCACCAATAGAAAATCACTGAAGGAACGAATGATGAAAAATCTTCTCTATATCTTTTGGTTGATTATGCCGAGAGCATTCCCATAGGTAAGCACTCATAGTTCACGTATGAAAATGGATTCTCATGGAAACTTTTTGGTAGGAGGAAGGTTCTAAGCAAAAAGCTTCTGGAACTCGTGGCAGAGAGACCTGGGGACCAGAACTTGAGCAGTTGTTAACCCAAAATGCAAAAGTTATAATTGTTGTTGTTTTGAAAGCGGGTGAATCCATTGTAGCTGATTGGTTTCTCCAGTATCATCTTTTGACCTTTGGCGGTTTTAAAAGCTGGTTCTGGAGCTCAACTGTAAGAATGGCTAACTTAACTCAAGGGTTCCCAATCAATGGCCCATGGGCCTAATCCGGCCCATGGAGCTCATTAATACAGCCCACGGTGGGTACCTAGCCACTGCCAGAAGCTCCCACACCACTTTGATGTTGTTGTTATTGTTCCATCGCACAGTCAATTCCAACCCTTTGCGACCCCATGGACCACCACCACCGGAAGTCCCAAAATGTCAGTTTCTGTGGTGGCGGAGGAAATTGCACTCTTTTTTTGGCTGCTTGCGCAGCCTCCGCCACTTCCCACAAAAGTGGGAGGGTTTTTATAGCATTTTTGCTCCATTTTGGAATATTCTTTTGCCTTGTTTCTATTGCATTTTGGCAGCTAAAATGTGACATTTGAGTACTTCCAGTGACTGGGGAGGGGGACTTCTGGTGGTGCCTGGATTTCCACTGTGGAACCAGGAAGTCCCAGAACACCGCATTTTAGCTGCCGAAATGCAGCAGAAATGCAGCAAAACATTCCCAAAATGGAGCGAAAATGCTCCGCAAATCCTCCCACTGCTGTGGGAAGCAGTGGTGGGTGTGCAAGCAGCCGAAAAAAATGGTGCGATTGCCGCTGCGAATGTAAGCACTGAGAGCAACCATGCCTACGGCCCGCAGAGCTGAATGTCTGGGGAAGGAACAGCCCCTAGTGGGAAAATGTTGGGAATCCCTGGAACTGATCAGCTCAGGAGTCAGATAGAGATCCATGGGATAAGGAAGGTTAAGGAGAGCAGGGATGTTTAAATACCTATAGATGAGAAGACAAGGAGCTTCTCAGAATAGTTATTCTTAACTTTATCTGAAGTCAATGCAATGGGATGTGTCTGCTTTGAATATAGATTTCTGCATTTGTTCTGTAGCTGCCTTTTCAAGTTGCACAATGGTAAAAAATATTATGCCATGTTTGCTGGTGTGTTTATTCTTATAAAGCCTTTCCTACAATGTAAAGTATGGATTTATTTTTAATACAACATTTTTTATTCTGTATCCAAGACTCTGTATATTTCATTTCATGTGGTGGTGGGTGGACACTGTGAACTGAATAGGAATATAGCATCCTTCCCCCCAAAGTAGAAGCCCCTACAAGGGTCACTATACATCAGTTTTGACTTGACAACATAAAATACATATGCAAACTAATGTTTATGGGGCATGACAGTGCCTCTCCATGTTTCAGGCAGGTGTCATCTCTACCTGGAAATTTATTCTTGGGAACCACTGGAATCCTAGTGTTTGCTCGTGGTCTTCCATTCATCTACTCAGCAGACCTAATCCTGTTTAGCTTCCAATATCAGAAAAGACTGGTGTACACTGGGCTGTAGGGTAGTTCTCCAGGTTGGGGAATGGAAGCTAAGAAACAGAGGGGATGAGCAAACTACACACCTTTTACTCGGTTGTATTACTATTTCCTTTGAGAATGTGGTTTGTGTTAATTTAATACAGAAGTCCTTTTAAAACCAGGGCCCAGGTCACACTCCCTCACACAGCTTCAGGGGCTGGACAGCCATTTTGCCCTTCCTTCACCACATGGCACTTCCAGGTGTGGTGGAGGCAGGGGGGGCACATGACATGGCACTTTCAGCCACATCTGGGCCACGGGCTGCAGGTTGAGAATCCCTGATTTAACACATAAAATCATTGCAAGATGAATCAGAAGTTGCATGAGGGCCATTTGTCTTTTTCCATCTAAGTCCTTCCCCCACTTGCTCTATGATACATTTTTATGGAAATGAAAACAGTATGGAGGTGCTAATTTGGATAACAGAACCAGCCCACAGGAATGAGAAAAGCAGTACTTCTAGCATCCCACAGAAACTTCCAATCTACACTCATTTCAGGTGGGAAACATGATCCACATGATTCAGAGTGTCTCATATAGTTACAAAACAGATCTGTGTAGAACTGAGTTCTAAGGCAAGATTTGAGCTGTAGAGACACATTCATAATAGCAGGTACAGTATATTGTGTTGTCTGTTCAAAATGTGTATAAAACATTCACATCATGGCATTCACTAGAACTGCCACCACCCCAGCCTACCTTTCAAGCTTTACATATCTTAGACAACAAGTCACTTATGCCACAAGAAAAGCCAGGTCGTCAAGGTTGCTCTTTATGGAAGAAGTTATTCATACCCACCCACTCTATATCTGAGTGGGAATTGTTGGTATTGCTGCTGATGCGAAACTTACTGTCTTAAATCAAAACACTCTTTCAGGCCTACTTAAAGAACTAGGAACCTGCCTTTTCGTCAAGGATGAAATGACAAATGGAATTTTTCAGATGTCAAATCTTGCACTCAAGACAGAGAAAGAGGTAACAAGGAGTTGATCCAGTGAAAGGAAAAGGAAGAACAAAATTCTGCATTTGGGAGATGCTTCAATGTCACATATGCAGTGATGGGATGTTACCGGTTCAGACCGGTTCGCCCGAACTGGTAGCACCCCATCTGGAGGGGTCGCCAGGGGTAGTGGTAGTCTCCTCTCCAGCCCCCTCCAGAAATGTATTTCCGGGAAGCCAAATTAGCTGCCCAGAACTGCGCATGCCTCAAATCTCCGTTTGATGCATGCACAGTTCTATTTTTTGTGTGCATGTGTCAAATAGAGGTTTGATCCATGCACACGAAAAAAAAGAACTGTGCATGCATCAAACAGAGTTTTGACGCATGCACAGACATTTTTATTTATTTTTTAATTTTTTTGCTCCGCCCACAATGTCATGACGTCGGCTACGCCCACGACGTAATGACATCATGGTGGGGTAGCGAAGATTTTGACAACCCACCACTGCACATACATTTTCATCAAAAAGTGGCAATTCTTTCTCCAATTGAGTAATCTTATTTCTCTTGACCATCTGTTTCTATGCCAACTACTCAATGCAGAGTAAATGCAGGGACCCAGAAGCAATCAACCTCTGAATACCAGTGGCTGAGGATAAATCAGGGGGCAAACCATCATAGGTACCATTTCAGTGGGGAGGTAAACAGCATTATGTGTGTTGAGGCATGCCTGCCACGTGCCCACAGAAATGTCTGCAGACACTGATGGTAAACAGGTTATGAACCCCTGATCTAAGAGGTTCACAGAAAGATACGCCAACCTGCTCCGTCTGGCTTTCCTGGCAAAAAACAACGCAGCCATCTGTTTTGCCAGACAAACAGAAGACCAGTGAAGGCTCAGCCTTAAAATTGATGCTATGAGTTAAAGGAACCTGATAAAGCCCAGGATGTTGCTCTCCATTGTGACCATGTCATCCTTGAGAGTTGGCTTTATGGCTATTTCTTTTTCTCCCTCTTGCCAAAGGCCACGGAGACCTACATGTTTCTTCTCACCTCAAGTGAGCAAGCAATCAATGAAAGGGTGAGAAGTTTAAGGCCAATTTGTATCTCATAAGATCATTTGTTTTACAGCCCTGAGAAGGGACTTTCCTATCATGGAATGTGGTGGGTAGGTGAAGAGGGAGGAAGAGTTGAGTAGATACACAATGTGTTGTCTTAAGATAGTTACAGTTTTGTGTGTGTTTATGTTTTCTCTCTACAGAACCCAAATGGGTACTTAGAACTCATGTCCAGTGGTGGGATTCAATTTTTTATACTACCTACTCTGTGGGCATGGTATGGTGGGCGTAGCCAGAGGGAAAGCCCTGCATTGCACCCAAATTAGGACTACTTTATTTGAAAACTTATATGCATGGGGCTAGCTGGAATTTCTGCGACTAGTTCTGGCGAACTGGGGCGAATCTGCTGGATCCCACCATTGCACATGTCCCTAGTGTAAGACACATAGTTGCCTAAATACTACTGTCAGAGGCTGTCTACGTGGACAAATAGGCTGCTCTTTGGGGATGGTTGGTCACACTGCATCCACACGCCAATTGGGGCAAACAGCCCCAATCCATCCCATTTTGAGACCCCATCAGGGGTTCAAATAGATTTGCCCATTTTGTACCATCCCCGGCATATGTACACACTGGAAATTAGATTAAATAGAGCAGTAGCTGAAGTATCAGCTACCCAAATGACTGGGGAAGTGCATCTATGGTCTTCTGAGAAACTTGCCCCTTTGAAGGAGTAAAATGCTGGCATAGATGATTGTGCCAAATAACATTTTACATTTCCCTCTGACCACAAGCAGCTTTTAAAAAGCCACACTATACTGGCCCAAAAGATCCAATATAGACAGGCCCTTAGTCCCAACTAGAGTAGACCCATTGAACGAATTGTTGAATAGTAAGTCACATATATATCTAGTGGATTCAATTGAACTATTGTAGTTGGGATTTTCAACCGAATTTAAGCCAAGGCATTTTATAAATCCATCCTTCTACCAATTTCCATGTGTTTGGCCAAACTTGGAATATTGTTCTTTAAAAGTAACTTCTTACAAAAATGACCCATTAGACAGCTCTCTCGAAATATGTGCCAGAAGTGGAAATTCCTACAAAATGTCTAGCTGGATGCTTTGGACAGCTGATGCCCTTTTCTTATGCCAGGCTGGGATGTATTTTTTTGTTTTGTTCTGGGAGTCTAATGTCCCTGTTTTTTGATTCAAGATGTTGGTGCCACTTCCACCCCCTACAGACTTGTAATTGATGTAATATGGTCTATCAACAATTTGAAACTTCTATGATTTAATTAAAATGAGGTACAATGCACTGTAGCACACCCCATTGTATACAAAGGGAGGAAAAGAGATCTTTCAAGATTCTTTTCATAAATGATTGTACACATTTGCTGAACCTTAGTTGTGAAAAAGAAGAGCATAAGTCAAGGACAGGGGTGGTTTAGGAAGCCAGTCACTATGGCCTGGGGGCCGGATGTGTGCCCCAATACCAATTCATGCGGCCTTGTTGTCCTGGAAGTGGAAGTAAAGCATTCCCGTATGGGCACGTTTTACTTCCACTTACAGGAGCAACTAGGGCTTTGCAAGCCGGATGAATTGGCATTGGGGGCCATGTCTGGCCCCTGGGCCGTAGTTTGGGCACCCCTGGTCAAGGAGTTACTCACTTTACTGGTAACTGTCTCCTCCTGCCACAGTAACCGGAAGAACACCTGCCGGATCCACAGTTCACATTTGTTCCCATCAAAGACCCTGAACGATGCAGCCACCCCTGACTCTGTGGTTTCTGAGAATTTGAATAAAACTTTCCTCTGCTTAGAAATGTAGGGAGTGAAGGAGAAAAGACATCTGAGAAGAGCTGAATTAAAGAAGAAAAAAAATGTGACTAAAGAGCAGCCATGCAAAGATGAAGCACATCAGCACCCAACCAATTTCAGTTTTAAGCCAGAGATGTTTGATGGTTGCTTCAGACAGGTTGACCCTTTGATTTTCTTTAAACTAAGATTCCACGGAATCACTTTCTCTTTGGAAGAATCTTCTGGAAGTTATGTTCCAATGTGGGTGGCTCCTTAAAAAAGCAGATACTATACAGTGGCACCTTGCTTAAAGAGCATAATGTGTTCCACAGGATTGCTCTTTAAGCGAGTTTGCTCTTTAAGCGAAACACCATTGTAAGTAACCAATTGTGGGGGGGGGGGTATTGCGAACCCTGATTTATTTGTTAAGCAAGTTTTTGGTTGGTTTTATTTGTTAAGCAAAGCGAACATTCAGAAAAAAATCTGCTCTTTAAGTGAATTACTCTTTAAGCGAGGCACTCTTTATGCGAGGTTTGACTATATTTGTTCTCCTCGCTGTCCAGGATACTCTCAAAATTCTCCTCCAACACCACATTTCAAAGGTGTCTATTTTTCTGTGCTCAGCTTTCCTTAGAGTACTGTCATTGTCAATTGCAACTCATATCCAGAATGCACTCCCCCCCCCCCCCCGAAGCAGGAAAAATATCACTGGCGTGAATTTGTTTAAGGTGGATTCCATCTTTCCTCAGTGTATACCTAGAGACTAATTATACTTTCCTAATCCCCAGAATTGACAGGTTATCCAAATGGATATTAATGATCACTTCATTCTAGTTCTTTAAAAAAATGTACATATGTAAATCTCAAATATGGGAGAAAGTAAAAGTGACAAAATTTGCTCATGTCCTAGAAATGAGCAAAATGCCTGTTTTAATGCAAATGGACTCTTGTGGGGGCATCAGTTCCCTTCAAATGAGCTCCTCTTGTAACTCAAGGCTGTTGATTCCTTCATAGAATCAATTCCTCCATAGATTCACTCCATCCCATGCTAGTCATTCTGTTTTCATGCCAAATTCACCTCCCCCCCCCCCGAATTATTGTCTACACAGTAGGGGAAATCTGTTTTGAGTCCCTGTGTATTTGCAGGTTTCCCTTGATGCATTACTATAGTTGTTCAGATGACCATTTGCAAGAGCCAGCAGGGCCAGAGAGCTTGGTTTTCAGGGAGCTTCAACAACAGAAGCTGCCTTAAGGTGCCAATGGAAATGTTCACCTCTTTTTAAAATGTAGCACTCCTAAGTGCTCTAGCGTGGTGGCTTAGTGGTTAAGATGTTGAGCTTGACGACCAGAAAGTCAGCAGGTCAGCAGTTCAAGAACCGAGTGTTACATGACGGAGAGAACTCCTGTTTTCTGTCCCAGCTCCTGCCAACCTAGCAGTTCAAAAGCAAGAAATTGCAAGGAGATAAATAGGTATTGCTTTGGTGGGAAAGGTAACAGAATTCCATGTGCTCTAGCCACATGACCAGATACAGACAGTGCTGGCTCTTGGCTGTAAATGGAGATGAACACTGCCTCCTAGACACGGATACGACTGGCTTTTGAGCAAGGGCGACTTTCACCTTTACTAAGTGTCCTAGCATGTTCCAGTGCTGAGCAGGGGGCGAAAGTCTAAGAAACTGTGAGGAGACTAGAGGCGCTCAGGTGCGGAAAACTGACATCCATGCGAGCACCCCTTTGTGTTGGATCAGGTGAACTCAGACTAGAGAGAAAGTAGACAAACTGACTGGAACAATTTAAACCATCCCTGCCATCTGATCAACAACAACAAAATCTGATTCCCTACTCAGAAAAGATGGTTCCACAACAGACTTCCTGCGTCAAGCTTTACATCATGTAGTCGCTGAGTTTTAATTTGAATTCATCTGTCCCAATCTGACTTGAGTCATGGGGGAAATGGCCAATATAGTCACCCTCTGAGTCTGACTTTACCTTTTTATGATCCAAAATCACTGCAGATGGTGAATGCAGCCATGAAATAAAAAGATTAATTCTTGGGAGGCAAGCTATGAGAAATCTAGGCAACATAATAAAAAGTAGAGACATGACGCTGCCAACAAAATTCCACATAGTCAAAGCAATGGTATTCCCAGTAGTAATGTATGGTTGTGAGAGCTCAACCATAAGGACGGCTGAGTGCAGAAGGATAGACGCCTTTGAAATGTGGTGCTGGAGAAGAATTTTGAGAGTACCCTGGAGATCAAATAAGTTGATCCTGAAGGAAATCAATCCTGACTGCTTCTTGGAAGGACAAATATTGAAGCTAAAGTACTTTGGCCACCAAATGAGAAGAGAGGACTCATCTGAGAAGGCCTTGATACTAGGAAAGATCAAAGGCAAAAGGAGAAGAGGACGGCAGAGGATGAGATGGTTAGATGTTGACGCAATGGGCATAGAGCTGAGCGGGCTGCAGAGGATAGTGGAGGACAGGGTACCTGGCGTACCATGGTCTATGGGTCGGACTCAGTTATGTGGCTAAACAGCAACAACTGAATCTTGCCTTTTTGTGGCATATAAATCAGAATTCATGATTTTCATGCAAACCAGTGTTCTCTTTTGCCTACTTTTTGGGTGATAGGTAAGTGGCCGCATTGTGATATATCCTGTGGCAGGGCCACAAGTGAGAAATAACCCCAGACTATTTTCACATGCTCAGCTCATGTGGTTGATTCTGGGGCAGTTTTACAGATCCTTCAATGGGAAAGCAAAGATTTATGGTCTGAAAAGTCTTGTTTGTTATGTCACCTGCATTGCTTATTGGCAGATGAATAGGTGAATGAGCCCTCCTAAAATAACCTTGTTCATGGACACACAATGGCCCTCAACATGCACTGAGGAGAACCTTATGTTGGCAAGAGGAAATGCTGTTGATGTGGCCCAATAGTGGGCAGATGTCATCTAATTCCTGTTTGTTTTATATATGTTACTTTTTAGCTTTGTATCTGTTATATGCTTGTGGTGCCTCTGACACGAATATAGAAGAATGGACACAAAAGAGGAGTGGTGAGGAGGGGTGGGGGCACTGGGAGATACTGTAATGTACTCTCATTATGTTCAACTAGTCACATGATCCTGAGATAGAGGGTCCATGACCAGCCTGATGGTTTCACTTCCCAGTCCCAGACAGAAATATCTCTAGCGAGAGGTGGTTATTAGACCTTAACATTACATTTTTAGCCAGCTTGAGGGTTAAAACTGTAGCGAAATGACTGAAATGTGCCAACATTTTTTTCAAAGGAGTGCACGGCCTGTAAAAAATTATGACACATAGAGGGAGGAATCATGGTTTGTGGCTTTCAAGATGTGAGGCATCTTCATTGTTCATCTGAACATAACTGTTTCTTTTTCATGAGGCATCATTACGATGACAATAGGGAGAAATTAAAACATGATTTCTTTGAAATGGCATTTTTGAGGAGGAAACACAGCAGTTCCAAACTCTCATTAGGATGAAAATCCAGGCTTGTCACAGAGAAGTAGATGTGGAAAGGGAGCTTATTCTTTCCACAAAGAGGAAGGACTGGAAAAATAGTTTTCTGAGGGAAATTCTGATATTTGCCTTTTTCTCGTCCTTTTCTCCCTACATCAAGAAGTCTAGTTTTCTCTGGGTGGGTTGAATATTTTTCCCATTGGTTTTTTTTAGTAGAAACTGGCATTTTATCTTCTCAAATGTCCTGTGACTATTTTAGGTCATAACTTTTATAATTGGAACAAAAGATCAAGAACAAATAAAGGATTGTGGTACTTACCCCAAAAGGAAGGAGGGTTGGTTGACAAGCTGGCAGTTCAACACCAGGGTACTACATGATGGATTGAGTGCCTGTCTCTGTCCCAGCTCTTGGGGACATGAAAGGAGCCTCATTTGGGCATTCCCTGAACGTAAAAATCCGTAAAAATCCTTTCAACCCAGAACAATTTCTGACACATAATAATAATAATAATAATAATAATAATAATAATAATAATAATAATAATAATAATAATAATAATAATAATAATAATAATAATAATAATAATTATTATTATTATTATTATTATTATTATTATTATTATTATTACAGTATATTGCTAATCAAATGAGAAATATTCATGATATTATAATAAATCCAAGGGCATTGATTTGGGGAGATTTAGAATTATATGAAGTGAAAGAAAAATGTGAGTTTATTTTTTATACAAGAAGATATAAAAATTATAAGAAATATAAAAAAGGCATTATGCAGTAATTTATTACACATTTGGAATAAATACAAGAAAATATTCAGCCCTGATGTTTCCCCATTGACCCAGATAGTGGGTTTGCAGAAATGTCAAGAAAAATAAAAGAGAGGCTTATTATTATTTTTAATTGAATAGGTGTAAGATATTAAGATTGAAAGAATTGTTAAATAATACAGAGCTTGGTGGGCTAAGGAGGATGGTGGGGGACAGAGGTGCCTGGGGGACAATGGTCCATAGGGTCACAAAGGGTCAGAATCGACTGTGCAACTGAACAACAGCAACACAAAGTCCCATGGGTGGGGGTGTGTGTGCACATAGATTTATTGTTTTGATTTGTTGTATATTTGGGTCTTGTGTTTTATAGTTTTCTCTTTTGTTTTTGATTGTATGCATCATCAACATCATCATGGAGCAGTTTTAGGTCTAGGGCACTGTGCAGGATTCAGAATAGGGGCCATGCTCTTAACACAGTTGGGGTTACCATTCCTGGGGAGAAAGGTAGAGATGCTAAAGGAACTATCATAAGTTCAGCGGTGGGATCCAAAAAAATTTACTGCCACACTGTGGTCGTGGTATGGTGGGCATGGCTAGGGGGAAAGCCCTGCGTTGCACCCAAATTAGGACTACTTTATTTCAAAACTTAAATGGCGGGGCCAGCCAGAATTTCTGCTACTGGTTCTGGCGAACTGGTGCGAACCTGCTGATGTTCACCACTGCATTAAGTTCCACTACCTCAGAGTTTACCACAACATTTCTGTTAGCACAACTGGCTGTTAGGAATCTGTGAAACATAGCCCTAGCTGATATCAGCAAGATGGAAAATCTCACTACAGCCCTAAATTTGTTGCTGATGCAAAATTCCAAGAGTGATGATCCTGCAGAGATTGAAAAGGGGAGGGGAATGTGTAGGTAAATTCCTTCCCCCAACCCACTCCCTGCGCACATCACTTGATCTTGAGTCACAGCATGTTTTGAAGTTGCTCTGAGACTATCAGCGGCCTTTCAGTGTAGAAGGGGAAAGGGGTCTTCTCCATCATTTTTGGTCTGTTCTTCTTTTTCTCTTTCAGTCGTGGAAGCAAAGAATATAACTTGTGACCTCATTCATGCAAAAACATGTCCCTCTCGGGTTGAAATAGTACATTTCTCTGCACTCTCGTGAGCTTACAATTGGGAGTGGGGAATCATCCCTTTCCCCTGTGAGCAATCACTGGAGCTATTAATTTTTGGTGGGACGGGGGGGGGGGGGAAGCAGCCAGAGACAGAATGTGTTTTAGAAAGCGTTCCCGTCTTTCTCCCAGCTCCTGCCAACCTAGCAGTTCGAAAACAAGAAATTGCAAGTAGATAAGTAGGGACCACTTCAGTGGGAAGGTAACAGCGTTCCGTGCATTCCAGTGTCTAGTAATGCCTGCCACATGGCCACAGAAACGTCTGCATAAGCAGACAGCGCTGCTCTTTGGCTTTGAAACAGATGAGCACTGACCCCTAGAGTCGGATACGACTGGCTTTCGAGCAAGGGAAACCTTTACTTTTACCCTTACTTGAGCTAGCAAAAAGAGAGTTGTCCACATGGACCACTAGATGTCCCCACAACCAAACACACATAATGCACAGAAATGTTCATTTTGGAAATCTAAGTTTTTTGTTGTTCAGTCGCACAGTCGATTCCGACCCTCTGCGACCCCATGGACCATTGCCCGCCAGGCACTTCTGTCCTCCACCATCCCCCTCAACTCGCTCAGTTCTGTGCCCATTGTCTCCACAATACCATCCAACCATCTCATTTTTGGTAAAGGTCACCGTTGCTCAAAAGCCAGTTGTATCATACTCTAGGGTTCCGTGCTAATCTCTGTTTATATGATGGTTAATCTCTCCTGCTTAGATCCCAAAAGTTAGGATCTAAGATCACTTCAGATGGTTACTGCAGCCATGAAATAAAAAGATGCTTACTCCTTGGGAGGCAAGCTATGGAAAACTTAGGCAGTGCAATAAAAAGGACAGACATCACCCTGCCAACAAAAGATTGCACAGTTAAAGTGATGGTCTTCCCAGTAGTGATGTTTGGCTGTGAGAGCTGGGCCCCAAGGAAGGCTGAGCACAGAAGAATAGACACCTTTGAACTGTGGTGCTGGAGAAGACTCTTGAGAGTCCCCTGGACTGCAAGGAGATCATAATAAGTCAATCCTGAAGGAAACTAACCCTGACTGCTCCTTGGAAGGACAAATGCTGACGCTCAAGGACTTTGGCCACCAAATGAGAAGAGAAGACTCACTGGAGAAGACCCTGATGCTAGTAAAGATTGAAGGCAAAAGGAGAAGGGGGCGGCAAAGGATGAGAGGTGGTTAGATCTTTGACATGGTGGCCATGGATCTGGGCAAACTCTGGAGGATGGCAGATGCTGTTGTCAAGAGGTTGTGAAGGGTTGGACTCGAATGTGTGTCTGAACAACAATTTCCCCTGTGGAATTCTCACTAGCTGTGGTACATCAACTGCAGGTCTACTTAGCTTCATGTTTATTCCAGCACTTTTAGAGGTGTTAAGAGATTTTAAAAGCTTACATATCCATGAGACTCTAGTGCCTGGTAGAGCAAGGGCAGCTGAATCATGCACCAGTACTGGCGAGGCAGAAGGCACAGTAACCAGTAGCAAACAGAACCAGGGCAAGAGGTAGCATTCATAACCACAAATTTATTCTCTGTCGCTGCCTGAGTCCAACGTGGCACACCCATGATAACCTTTTTCTTTCTCATGGTACAAGACTGTAGAGTGACTTTTTATCAGTTGGCAAAGGAAGGGTTAGACCTGTTCTCTTAGTGTACTGAAGTCTGAAGAAATATCACCACAATTATATATAAAGCAAGGTCTAATTAGGGCCTATATTTTGTTGCATGTACTATTAGGTTTATAACTAATATTCAGAACCTGGATGTAACTTGCTACAAAGAACATATTGTTTGCTCCTTTGCCCACTACGGCACAACTAAGTAACATGAGACAGTCAAACCTCGCATAAAGAGCGCCTCGCTTAAAGAGTAACTCGCTTAAAGAGCAGAATTTTCTCTGAATGTTCGATTCGCTTAACAAATAAAACCAACCAAAAACTCGCTTAACAAATAAATCAGAGTTCACAATCCCCCCCACCAGAAGTCAAAATTGGTCACTTACAATGGTGTTTCGCTTAAAGAGCAAACTCGCTTAAAGAGCAATCCCGTGGAATGCATTATGCTCCACAACTGTAATTGCAAGGCAGGAAGAGATAGCATCACTTATTTTGTGCAATACCTATAACAGTTTGCCACTATGGAGGTCAAATCATTCCTTACTATTTAGCTGTACTTATATTATAGATTAAGGTGCCCGTGGTGATCCCCCTCCCCACCCCAATCCACAAAACAAATCAGGAGCCACAAATCCTGTGCAAACTTTATGACATAAAGAATACTTCCATTTACAGCATCACCAGGAAAGGCTGGTAGTCATTTTGTCTTTACACATGTACAAATCTTCTCCAACCCCCCCACAGCATGTGATAAAATGCTCATTCCCAATTTACAGTTGCATAACCACCACACCCTATCTATGGAAGCTTATTTGTTTACTCAGAAGTAAATTACCATATTTGCAGGCATATAAGACGCATCAAAGTATAAGATGCACTGTTTTTCCGGTGCATTTTAAGGGAGGGAGTGCATTCATATGCCGGTAAATACAGTATTTGCTGGTGTATAAGACGTATTTTAAGGGGTGGTAAGTGTGTCATATACACCGGTAAATATGGTACACTTGGCTGGGTGAAGGCCCTCCAAAAGGCATATTTAGGATTCTTGCCTTTAGCTAGCAAAATGTCTCCCAGATTACTGTAGTTTAAAACTGTTGCGAATGTGGTAAGGTTTTAGCTGTCAGCGTGATTCAGATTAGCCTTTGCACTCTTTCATGGACATTTCTTCTCACTTATCAGCCTCTGGTACTTTAAATTGGCACCAATATTGGCATCATATCCGTACTGAGTAAAAACAAGCTTATTAATTAGGAAATTTGGGGGCTGAGAATCATGACCTGTGTAGGTTTTAATGTAGTGGTTGTAATGTAGTGGTGTTAATGTTTTAATTTTACATTGTTGTAAGGGACTGCAGTGGTTCAAGTGGCTAAGACGCTGACTGGGAGGCGGAAGGTCAGTAGTTCGATTCCCGAGTACTGCAGGACAGAATGAGCTCCCGTCTTTGTCCCAGCTCCTGCCAACCCAGCAGTTTGAAAGCAAGAAATTGCAAGTAGATAAATAGGGACCACTTCGGTGGGAAGTAATGGTGTTCTGTGTGCTCCGATGTCTAGTTATGCCTGCCACATGACCACAGAAACGTCTGCAGAAGCAGACAATGCTGGCTCTTCGGCTTTGAAACAGAGATGAGCACTGATCCCTAGAGTCGGGTACGACTGGCTTTCGAGCAAGGGAAACCTTTACCTTTATAAAGAGTGTATGTTTTCAGATTGTCTTACGTGGGTCTGTATCCCATCCTGATATCTTGTCATACAGGGTGGGCTATAAATGTTTTAAATAACATAAATAATAATAAACAAGCTTCCCCAAGTTCTCACCACATCTTCAGTATTGTTTTATTAGTCTGCGCACCAGGCAAGTTGGAAACCAACATGATCTTTAAGGCCAGATCTTACCCCAATCAGCTATTTTGGGCAACTTGCCCTGGGTTCCAAGTATGTGTGAACAGGTTCTTAGGGTTCAGAAGTGGTAGGGGGTGGGCAGAGATCACACACCCACGTCCCTCAAAGGGATATTTTCTGAGTGCAGTTGTAATAACTGGTTATTTTTCTAGTAACAAAGACCTGTTTCACTGCCATTATTTTGGTGTTTCATGGCCTAGAGTGGGCAATTAAGACCCAAGAGCTTTATTAAACAGCTGCTCCTGGTAGAGATAAAAACACCTAAAACTGGTTAATTGATATGAAGCAATGCAACAGCCTATTTTTTTTAAAGTCTCCTTATAAATGTAACTATAGGGGCGATCAGGATGTCAGAATTTAGATCTCCCTTGCTCAAAAGCCTGTCATATCTGACTCTAGGGGGTGGTGCTCATCTCTATTAACAACCAAAGATCCAGCGCTGTCTGAGTCTACAGACGTTTCCATGATGTTGGGGCAGGTATGACTAGACCCTGGAACACACAGAACTATGTTACCTTTCCTGCCGAAGCGGTACCTATTTATCTACTTGCAATTTCTCGATTTCCAACTGCTAGGTTGGCAGGAGTTGGGGCAGAGAACAGGAGCTCACTTTGTTATGCAGCACTCGGGTCTTGAACTGCTAACCTGTCGACCTTCCGGTCATCAAATTTACCTATTGCCTCCAAAAGCACCTCTGGGATATGTGCAAATTGTGTGATCCTTGTTGCACTTACTGTGGATTTTTTAAAAGAGGGTTAGTACACACATAACATCAGATTGCAGGTGGGTTCGCAAGTCAGTGGTGGGCAGCAAAAAAATTCGCTACCACACCATGGGTGGAGCCTATGTCATGGGCAGAGCCTATTTCATGGGTTATCTAATCATGACTGCCATATGGCCATGTATACATCTGGAAACACAGGCAGCACTGGCTCTTTGGCTGTAAATGGAGATGAGCACTGCACCCTAGAGTTGGATATGATTGGCTTTTGAGCAAGGGAGACCTTGAACCACTTGCAGGGACAAAACCTGATGGGGCAGGGCAGAGAGGTGGGCATGACCGCCCAATTTTTCTAAAAAAAACCCCACCTGAAAGGTCATCCAATTTCGCCACCACCCTGCCCAGAGACCACCCAATTTTGCTACCCCCCTCGTGGGGTGGTGGTGTTGCGAACCTGTTGCTGCCCACCACTGTTGCAAGTGCTCTGCAAAATTGACACAAGGAGCGCAATCCCAAACAAAAGAGCTATTATGCAAACATTTGGGGAGTCTGTGGTTCAAGGAAAACCCTAGAACCCCAAAGCAAGCCCGCAATAAACAATGAGATCTATGTAAGCAACTTCTTACCAAAACTCAGTGATGTGACGCAGAATATGCTGCTACACTGAGCGGAAAGATAAGAAGCAGAAGCCAATGTTTTAACTATCACAAAATGGGGGGAAGTGAGGGAACATGGGGGGAAATGGTAGGGACCCAAAGATGAAAAGCAGCCTAACCTGAAAAAGAAGATGGAGGACAAAAAGGCAGGGGATTTTAAAAAATTCAGCCCAGCTGGGAATATAAATGCTACCTTTGAATGAGAACTAGAAAAATAGGTAGGAGACTAAGGAAAAGGGATCCTCCCACCCCCCACCCACCCCCAATTTTGATATTACTAATAGACTCTGAGGGATTCTTCTGGGTTTGAAAAAGCAACCTTCAAGGCGAAGCACAAAGCCAAGCAAACTTGAGAGAGATTCATGGGGTGGCAATTACAAGCTGTTAGATCTTAAGGATTTTACCTTGTTCACGCATAGATCAAAAATGTCTGTTTCTGGAGTCATCTCCAGGGCCATAGCCAGGATTTTCAATGTGGGTGGGTGAATATTTTTTCAGCCCCCCTCCAGAAATGTATTTCCGGGCAGCCGCACATGCGTCAAACCTCTATTTGATGCATACGCAGTTCTATTTTTTAGTGCACATGCATCAAATAGAGGTTTGACACATGCACACTAAAAAAAAAGAACTGTGCATGCATCAAACGGAGGTTTGATGCATGTGCAGACATTATTTATTTATTTATTTATTTGCTCCGTCCACGACATCATGACGTCATAACATCAGCTATGCCCACGACGTAATGATGTCACAGTGGTGTAGCGAAGATTTTGACAACCCACTACTGTATATGTCTCTCATGTTGGGAGTTTGAGAGTGGGCATGTCATGGCCATGGTCATGGTGGTCTCCTAGCCAGACACTGTTCCAGACAGTTTAAGACTGTTCAAGGCCATACTTCCACTCTCCCTGCTCAACCTCTGTAGTAGCACATGCCTTTTAAACTATTCTTGGGTTTTGGAAGAGAAAGAAAAGACATAATATATAAAGTAGACTTTAAGGGTGTAGACCAAAATATAAAGTATAAAAAGAAAAGTTGGCCAAAATAATGGATGCAAAAGAATTGAAAGTTGATAAGGTGAAATCAGAAAGTCTGGTAAAGTCAAAAAGTTACTTTTTTTTTTTTTTGATTACAGCTCTCAGATTTTTCCACGTTGATTGGGAAGTCCATTCGGACTACTTCTCCAAAATGTAGATACTGTCAAATTAATTCGTTAAGTTAATTCGTTAAGTTAATTAATTCATTTCCTTCTCATTCTATGTCTCTCTTTTGGCATTTCAACTCCAGCCTCCATATCCCAAGGGCTTATCTGAAGCCCAGCAACCTGGCTCCTTGCCTCATCTTATGGATTTGCCAACGGAACAGCCGGATGGCCCTCAAGCTGACGCGCAAAAGGGTGTCATATCGGAAGACCAGCTTGTAGAAAGAGTCAGTCATCAGGGCCCCGGTAGGGTCGGCATGCTTGAGAGCAGTCATGGGTGTGTAGATGGCATTGGTCTGGTGACGAAAGGGTGGCTTGGCTGCAGTGATGACCTTCAATGTGTGCTGTTGAAGGAATCAGAAGACACTATTTCATTGTTATCTGCTGTCAAGTCAGTACTGACTTAGAGGCTATATGGCCTCCTATTTGGGACAGGTTTACTCTCTGATCTGCTCCCGTCACAAACCTATCCACTACCTCTAACTTGTAGTCTAAGATCTCTAGGTAGTAGTATTAGAGAGATTCCGAAGTAAATGGCAGTGCACCAACCAGGCCCATGGTGGCTATTTTGGACACCAGGACAAGTCCCGGTGTGCCACAGGGTCTGGCGCCCATCAGAGGCAGGCAGAAGTATGACACCAGGTGGCTACACAATGGTGCAAGTCAATTTCCACCCAAGCCAGAACCTTTGAGGCAGCAGGGTGCTGTTTTGGTGGGGTGAGTATTGCCATGCACCAACCAGGCCCACCACCATCCCGTCATGGCTGGTTGGTGCACTGCGAAGCACCAGTCCCACCCCGCCATGGCCTTGGTCACTCCACATCCAACTCCATGCAAGTTGTTGCAAGCATGCAGTGAAGTCTACATTTTAGAAGTCAGGGAAAGCCCTACTCAAAGAGAATCAAAACTATGAAGATTTTTACCTCAGCTATGTCTTCAGGTGTCTGACCCAAGCTGGAGAAGATGGCCTTGGAATTCTTCAGGTAGATGTTAGTAAAAATCTCAGCTGTCTCAGGATCTGTCTTGGAATAGTCAGCTTTTTCTGCATCTTCATGGACTTTCATCTCAAATTCAGTTACCACCGGGCCTGGCTCTACCAAGCTGACACTAAACATCAAGGAAGCATATAACGAGTTGTCATGTTCATCTCCTTCCAGGAACCCACTGTACCAAATGTCCCTTGGTTTAGCTGACAGTACTCATGGATCACCTGCCTTATTCAGAAGAAGCTGCCAAGCACCCAGAAATCAAACCTAAAAGCCAGCAAAGCCATTAAGCCAAAATTTTAAACAAAAACTTCAGAGTCATTAAAGAAAAGATGAGCAGTGAACAGTTTTTGTTTTGTAAATAATATAGAGTTTGAAACTCGTAACACAGTAAAACGTCACATAAAGAACGCCTCACTTAGAGACTAACTTGCTTAAAGAGCAGAATTTTCTCTGAATGGTCACCTAGCTTAACAACTAAAACCAACCAAAAAACTCGCTTAACAATTAAATTGGGGTTCACAATCCCTCCACTCCCGCCAGAAGTCACAATGGATAATTTACAATGGCGTTTCGCTTAAAGAGTAAACTTGCTTAAAGAGCAATCCTGCGGAACACATTATGCTCTTTAAGTGAGGCAGCACTGTATATATATTCTTTAAAATTGGACTACTGTTTCCGAACCAATGGACTGTTGTGGCTTAGTGGGTAAGACACTGAATTTGATGACTAGAAGTTTGGCAGGTCGGCAGTTCAAGACCCGAGTACTGCAAGACAGAGTGAGCTTCCGTCTCAGTCCCAGCTCCTGCTAACCTAGCAGTTGAAAAGCAAGATATTGTAAGTAGATAAATGGGAACTGCTTTGGTGGGAAATGTAACAGCATTCCATTTTTAATCATGCCTCCCACATGACCACGGAAACATCTGCAGACACAAACTCTTTGGCTGTAAACAGAGATGAGCACTGAACCCTAGAGTCAAATACGACTGGCTTTCGAGCAATGACAACCTTTACCTTTCAAACCAACACAAATGTCTTATTGAATTTCTAGATCAGCTCTTAAAACCGCCAAAAGTGAAGATCACAGTAAATGGGGTTTTTAAGACCTTTTGGCTCTGAAAGTGTTGTTTGACAATTAAACAACTCACAAGATGTTGAACTTGAGTGCTTGGACGACGAGGCTCTCACAAAAGCCCTCAATGGCAAACTTGGAAGCTGTGTAGATATCGTTGAACACAATGCCTAGACAAGGGATGGCAAAGAGGGAAAACAACTAGAGTCAACCACCATGTAACTGTAACTTGTGACGTTGACAAGGCACAGCGTGTGTCCATGAACACATGGTATCCTTTTAACACAGGTTTGTTTCCTTAGAACAGAGCTTTGCAACTGAGGCCCACAGGCTGGATCCGGCCCATGGGGTCATTTCATGTGCCCCTCTCTGAGGGCATTCAAGAAACAAAATGGACACCCCTTTGAAGCTGTTGGGACAAAAAGGCCCCACACACACACACACACACACAGAGACCATTGTGCAGGAAGGGCAAAATGGCCATCCAGCCCTTGAAGCTGACTAAGAGAGAGTGACCCGGCCCCAGGCTTGGGAATCCCGGCCTTAGGAGCTTCCTTGCGATCAAGCTAAATTCTGGGCAAATGGGTTTGGAGTGTAAAATATAATAGAAATATGTTCCACATTATGATTGAAGGCACTCAGCAAGTTAGTTGTACTGTATAAAATTCGAGAAAGCGATTTGCCATTGGATATTTTGATTGCTGCAAGTATATACGGATTACTTCTAGTAAAATACCTCTTGAGTTTCTTTTTAGACTATAGTCTCGAAGCCTGTTAGCACATCTTAAAAACGATTCTTGTCCTTCATCCTGATTTTCCTGTATAACAGATATGCTCAAACAAAGTGACATTGATGATTTATTTTTAATGGATGAAAGAGCAGTTCTTATAACTATGAAGCAGACTTCTAGATCTGGGATGTCAAAAATTTCAGCCTGCTCAACCTTTTATGTTTCCCTGTTATGTTAGGCACTGAATCCTATTTGGGTAAAACAGCACATTATTTTTATGCCCTAATGATTCCTACTCATAGATGAGTATTCTTTGTGGCCAGAGTAAATGTCTTCCTCTCAGAGTTGCTTTTTGGGAGGTACAAATGTACCCCTAAACACGAGAGGTTTTGCTCTTATGGCTCTCTTGGTTCAATCCAACACATTATATCTGATTGGCACTTATATGAGTCTCTTCAGCAAGAATTTATTTAAAACCCTTTAAGGCAGGGGTTCCCAACTTAAGGCCCACAGGCCGGATCTGGCCTGTGGCACCATTTCATGTGCCCCCCCCACTCCTCCAAGGGCATTTGAGGAAAATATGGCTGCCCTTTTGTAGCTGTTGGGACAAAATAGCCATCCCCATCATGCAGGCAGGGCAAAATGGCCATCTGGCCCTCAAAGTTGACTGAGAGAGCATGACCCAGGCCCTGGATTGAAAAGGTTGGGAACCCCTGCTTTAAGGGATACATTCCCAACAAAGGCTGTGCCTTCTTACCAAAAGTTATTGCCATAAGTGAGTTTTTCTTCAAAATTTTGCAAATAATTGCCCAATTCCTAGACAAAGTACTTAATAGATATAGAAACTGTATTTCCTAACAATTTGTTGTGCATAGTATGGTCAGCTCTGTTTGGAATGGCTGTATATACCTGTATTTTGTTAATTCTTTTCTTCGCCTACTCTTATGCCAAAAAAGATTTTATAATAAAAAGAAATATTTGAGGTTTCTTCCTCGTTGCAACTTTAGACTTTAATGGCTTCTGTTCTTTAAGTGTTTAACGTAAAATGTTTTCTACAGCTTCTCATTTCAGTGACGCATATGATTCTTTGCAGCATTTCACACACACACACAGCTCTGAACAATTTGAAGGAAAAGCAAGATCCAAAATATTCCAAGCCAAGCCAAAACCCTACAAGCGATCTTTGTAGTCCTGTTTCTGAAGCGAAGGCAGAGTGTGTGAGCAAGGGACTCCATTTCAATGGAAAAGAGACTTTTAAACCCTCTACCCACCACAGAGGAGAGACACAGATGGGAGCTCTAATTCCATTGCAAATAGCAAGCACAAAGTGGGGGAGAGGAAGGCAACAGGAGAAAAGGAGTGAAAGCAGGGGTTCTCAACCTATGGCCCGTGGGCCGGATCCAGCCTCTCGTGGCACCAAATAATCAGGCTGCCGCCCTCGTTCCAGCTGCCACCAGAATAGGCAGCAGACTCATTTACGGCTATTGTAAATGTGTTTACAACAGCCGTAAATGAGTCCACGGCCGATTCCGGTGGTGGCGACAGCTGGAGCACCAGTCCGGCCCACCAACTGTTTGAGGGACCGTGACCCAGCCCACAACTTGAAAAAGTTGAGAATCCCTGAGTTAAAGACTCGCCATTTCACACTGCAATCTTAATCTGATTCAGCTCCACTTCTCATCAGCTATTTACAGAACAAAAATAACAAGCTACATTACAAATGTCACATCTGTTTTGTCCCTAAGGTTCTATGTTGAGGGCTGATCCAAGAAATGTGAGCACCTAAGGCAATCAAAATAACAATAACAGATATTTCAATTAATTAATATTAGGATGATGGCAATTGATCTAAAATTGCAACTAGTTTAGAATGGTACAGCTTGTCTATGTTAAATCACAGAAAGCATACAGTGATTGTATTTTAAAAAATTGTACTGAGTTCAAGTAGGCTATTGGGGACTGTTGAACACAGTTTCTGGCTTGTGTAGTGGCATCCTATGAATATTTACTTGGAAGTAACTTCTGTTGCAGTGGCTGAGTGGTTAAGACACTGAGTTTGATGACTAGTAGATTGTTGAATCAGCAGTTTGAAACCTGAATGCTGCACGATGGAGTGTCATCTGTCCCAGTTCTTGCCAAACTAGCAGTTCAGAAGCAAGAAATTGCAAGTAGACAAACAGGTACTGCTTCGGTGGGAAAGTTTCCATGCATCCAGTTGTCTGCCACATGATTATGAAAATGTCTTTGGTTGTGAATGTAGATGAGCACTGAACATGATTGGCTTTTGAGCAACCGGGAACTTTACCTTTACCTTCACTAGCTTCTGTTGTGTTCATTGGGTCTTGTAGTTAATTGAATTTTTAGACTCCTGAAAGATTTGGATCTGGGAGTATCCCAGGGAGTGAATTGTCTGGATGAAGATGATGGGGGAAAGTGTAAACAACTTACCTTGCACCCCCATGACACTGCTGATGACAACTATGTGGCCACTCTTTCTTTTCTTCATGTCAGGGAGGACCTCTTTGATCATCCGCACCACCCCAAAGAAGTTAGTCTCCATGATGGCCTTCATCTCCTCAATAGTCTGGCACTCAATGGGACCAATGAGACCAACCCCGGCATTGTTGACTACAGAACGAGAGGAAGCATAAAGTCAGAACAATCCATCAGAAGCTGCTTAGACTACATTTTGCATCATTCTGACCACTGATCTTGCAAGCTGGGGCTGGAAGAAGGTCAAGTCCAACAACGTCAGGGGCAACCTCACATGTTCTCCTCGTCTTATGTCAGTCAGTTCTTTAAACAACTTATCCATGCTGTGTCTGCCTTGGAGAGCAAAATGTCCACAACCTCTGGTTAAATAATAGAGCCTTCAAAGATGTAAACCAGGGGTGGCCAATCTTTTTACGCCATGGGCCTGACCACGCCCCCGGACAGCTGAGCAGGCCAGACCACGCACCCCGGAAGTGGGTGCATTTACGACTGACATAAATGATCCCACTTCTACATTTATGACCGCCACGGGCACATTTGCGGATGAGCAGGTGTATTTTATGGCTGACATAAACACACCCGCTTCCATTTCCGGGCGCGGCAGAGGCAGTGACAAGCTGGATGGAATGGCGTCATGGGCCAAGTTTAGCACTTGGAACAGTTATTTTTTAACTACACTCTTTGAGAAATCCCCATCGGCATAGCTCTTCTGGCAGCTGTAGTTCAAGAATGTGATATTTCCACGTTCTGGCCTGCAGAAACAATGACAGGTTCACCCATGCGAGATGATGGCCAGATGACTGCAGTTCTAACCAATGATTATATAAATGGTTCCCTGCCTGGGCCCATGATGTTTTATTGAATGAGGAAATGTCATTTCATGTACTGAACTACAGTCTCAACCAGAGGACAGGACAGAATCTTCCCCTGGACTCAAAACCAACAGGCTAACTCAAGGGTGAGAATGCTAGTAAATGGAATGCACAGCCCTACAGAAGAAACAATCATACAGCTTCTTCTCATCTCCCTTTTGTAGTAACAGCATATTAAGGACCTAAGCAACCTTTGGCTTACCTGGTTTATTTAGGGCCTAATCCAATTGAGACAATTCAAGATTGGTTCAACATAAGTAGAAACAAATGCTCTGAAATGGGCCAAAGATGTATGTACAAGAATTTCATATTTGAAAGGATCATCAACACCCACACCCACACCAACCCACCCACGCCCACACAGAGATACTACTGCACGCGCATGCACGCGCGCACGCACACACAGAGATACTTCTGCATTCTCCTTCCCTGGTATCCATGCCTGACTGACTTATATAAAAGTCTCTAATCAAAATATCGTACAGTCAAACCTGGCATGAAGAGCATTTCGCTTAAAGAATAACTCACTTAAAGAGCAGAATTTTCTCTGAATGTTCGCTTCGCTTAACAAATAAAACCAACCAAAAACTCGCTTAACAAATAAATTGGGGTTTGCAGTACCCCCCACAATTGGTCACTTGCAGTGGTGTTTCGCTTAAAGAGCAAACTCGCTTAAAGAGCAATCCTGTGGAACGCATTGTGCTCTTTATGCGAGGCCCCACTGTATTTGCTTATGTATAAGACCCAATTTCCCCCTTAAAATACACTGGAAAAATGGAGTGCATCTTGTACTGTATATAGTGGCCTATAGTGGGCTATTTTCGTAATAACTGTGTGTCTTATATACCGGCAAATACAGTATATTATATGTAATGGTTTCTTATCTCTTTTTCTTTCTTGGTCCAGGAGCCACAAGAATGAAAACCAGATAGTAAACAAAACAAAACAACAAAAAAGACAATAAAGTTGTATCACCTTAAAGACTAACTCCTGTATTTAAATGTGAGCTTTCGTGGATCAAGTCTACTTCATCAGACCGCGAAAGCTCACACTTAAATACAGGAGTTAGTCTTGAAGGTGACACAACTTTATTGTCTTTTTTGTTGTTTTGTTTTGTTTACTCTCTGATATGCTTCCACAGTCTAACATGGCTACCACTTCACATTTTTCAACAATGAAAACGCTACTAAGAATTGCCATAAGAATGAAAATGCTACTAGGAATTTATATGGATTAATCAAATATCTCTCAGGGTTTTTGCTCACGTGACTTCAAAAGCATTTTGTTGTTCTGTATTTCCCATTGCTTTCCATGTTCTCTCCTTGAACTCCTTAAATGACCTTAGGTGAAGCCACTGTTCAGTCATCCTCAGTTTCCTCTCTCCATCTATAAAATGGGGGTAATTCTAGCCTTATAGCAAGTGGCAATATTCTGATCAGGGACATCACCCTAGTGCAAAGAGGGTGAACCTCCAGCTATTCTTGAACTTCAATTCCCAGAAGCCCTGATCAGCAGGAGTGTTGACTTGGGCTTCTGGTAAGGTAATTGAAGTCCAAGAACACTTGGAGTGCCAAGTTTTGCCGTCACGGCTCTAGTGTATTACTGATTTCCCTTCCCAAAATAAGAGATGTCACAGTTGTTGGGCTCAAGTAAAAATAAACTTCTCTGTAAATCCAATTTAAGATTATTATTTTAAAATATTCCCTGCTTGGTGAAGCTTGAAAAGTTAATTTTTTAGGCCACAGCTCTCACAATTCTCTCTCTAGTATGACCACTGCCCAGTGGTAATTGGCAGCTGTAGTCCAAAAGTAACTTCTACTAACTTTGCTCCCTGCAGAGCTTCTGCCCCTTTGTGTTGCTTGGCAGATGGATGAAATACTGTCTTTCTTGAAAAACCAACTAAGCAAAAAATTGAGTCTGTTGATTTCCTAACCTTTGCCATACACTTTAGTAGTGCATGTGAGGGAGTCAACTCAGAAAATACTGTATAAGAGAATTAGATCAAATCCTGGCTCCTACCACCATTGATTTAATCAAAACAGGTTTTTTTGGGGGGGGTGGGGGGGAGCTAGGACTCCACTGAACTAGGGGGACACCCAAAATGTACCAGGTTTATAGCTACCCCTGTTCAGAATTCAATTCTGACTCTTCTAATTTTAGACGTCTGAATCTCTTCAATTATGCCAATTTTTGCAAATTCAGTATAAATAAAAGGCATTGGAGACCTGACCTGAATCATGACCACAACAGTGGGTGAAGGATGAAAATGAGCCCACACAGTTCCTACTTCCATCCCTCACTCTGTATATGATTTTATTTAGGAGAAAGGGAGAATTACAGGGATACTAAGTGCATGTGAGGGGGTAATATATAGTTCAGAACTGAAGGGGTTGTGTATCTCCAGCATCTGGTCTGCAGTTCACATATGCATGAACAAGAAGGTGCTATGTAGTCCATAAAAACTGATAGGATAACTGCAGTTTTTTAACATACAGTATCTTTAACCAAAGGGACCAAAATGGTCTCCAATCTCATAAACACAAAAGTAGAAGGACTTCTCTCCAGTGCCTAAAATGTCTGGGAGATTTTCATAGCTTCCTCTCAAACACTTGTCTTCCAGCCCTCACCACACATGGTCAGAGGCGTCCAGATGCTATTACCCCTCTCCCCTCACACGTCAAAGTCCAGGAGAGACCCAATGCAGCAAATGTCTTTGGATACTCACTTAAGATGTCAATGTGCCTTTGAGGAATGCTGTTGATACACTTGTGGATGGATTTCTCATCACACACATCCAGCTGTTTAATCTCCAGTGTTCTGTTGAGAGCAGGCCCTGCAGCTGCTTCTAGCTTTTCTTTCTTGGCCAGATTCCGCATAGTGGCAAACACTGGAACAGAACAACTTCATCACTCAGGGCCAAGATCTACTTCTGCAGGCTCAGATTGCTTTACTTTGCCCCTTGGTCCATTTTTCATTGCTAAGCACTCACCCTAATTAACATTTAGCTCAAGGGTTCTCAACCTGCGGACCACGGCACCATTTCATGTGGCTCACCACCACCTCCACCACACCGGGAAGTGCCATGTGGTGGAGGAAGGGCAAAATGGCCGTTGGGCCCCCAAAGCTATCTGAGGGAGTGTGGCCCAGGCCCTGGCTTTAAAAGGTTGAGAACTCCAGGTTTAGGTTGTCCTGCAGTTGTTCCCGCTTGACCTGCAGACTGTGGTGAGCAATGAAAAGTATATCCATGTAACATCACACTATTGTAGCAGTTTGATATGTTTTTATAACTGTCATGGTTCCATCCTTGGATTTGTAGCGTGGGTAGAATTTCCTGCTGTATTTTAGAAAAATGCACTGGCAGTCTCTAACAGGTAACAACACCAAGTTCTCCACCAAGCTACAAAAGTAGCATCAAACTGTGGAAGTTAGAGCAGCACCAAAACATTAGAATTGGTCCAAGGGTCAATCTTCTACATCTAGGACCCCTTTGGGACTACACATGGTGCCCAAAATGTCGTATTAAACAGAGGGGGTTGCAATCTATAGGAAAGATGGATTTTACTTCCTGAAGTCTTCAAGGAATAACAAGCTATCTTATGTGTCAGAAAAGGTAAAGTTGAGACTACAGGTTGACCTCAAGGTTGTACTTTGCTGACACCTGGTGTAGACACCCTCTGTGTTTATCTCCTTGCTATGGTGCATATCAAGATACTGTTAAAAGGCAGAAGCAGCCTTAAAGCCAGGCAAAAGGATGTGGGTTAGCAACAGAGATCACAGTCCAGCATTTTCACCTAAAATATCATAGTCTAAAAGGGTCAGACTGCAAGATGCCAGTGCCCTAGACAAATATGACTGAAATCTGACTGTAAACAACACAGATGACACAAGAACAAAGCAAAGCAATCACACGTATATACTGCCCCATAGTGCTTAGTGCACTCTCTGGGCGGTTCACATGTTAATTAGCATTTTGTCCCCAACATACTAGGTACTCATTTTACCAACCTCAGAAGGATGGGAGGCTGAGTCAACCTTGAAGCCCTGGTCAGGGTCGAACTCATAACCTTTTGGTTGCAGGACAGCAGTTTAACAGCTGCACCACCTCTGTATTATCTATCTTGCTTTTGGATCAAGGTTGATTGATCTCTTTTGTTTGCATGCCTGAAATCCAAATAAAATTTAAAACTAGAACTGCAGTAGAAATCAACATGTTTTGATCCATGATAGATAGAAATTACCAGAAACATATATAAAATCTATCACCGCACAAATACAGAATACATTCAAAACTTCGTCTTTAGAGTGCTACTCTAACAGTTCCATTGCACATCCATTCTATGAAACGTTCCGAACCCAAATTAACAGATATGCTTGCTTGCAATTTTGTTTTATCTATTATGGATAAAAGTAAATAGCGATGATTTCTTTAAATATTTTATGTTTTTAAAACATCAATTGCAGCCACAAGAAAAACAATCCAACATTGTCAAGCAGTAGATTTGTTAAGTCTTAAACACCCCAAGAGTGCAGAAGATTTCAAGTTCTCTAGAAGTCTTCCTCAGGCCAGATGGTTCAAAAGCAGATAGTGAGGGAAGAAATCCCAAAATTAGGCCAAGAAAATCTTTCAGAACTCACCTTTGAAACGCCTCTGCCGGTCCTGTGCCAGTTTCACAGCTAAAGCCAACCCAATACCAGAGGAGCAGCCAGTTATCAGTACAGTTTTAGGAACCATGGCGTCCTCCGTGGAGGTCGTCAACGTGACCCTTGGGGGCTTCCTAGAAATTCCTCAGAGGTGGCTATGGGCTTCTGGCAATGCTGAGTTCTACCCTCACATCTTACTCAGCGGGCCGGCCTTCAAGGATCTTTAAAAAGGCCAGCTTCAGAGCTAATTGGCCAGCATCCAAGGCTTTAAATCCCCTGACCCTCGCTAAGCCTCACACAGATTTCCATGACAAATCCCCCAATCCCTTCGTGATGCATAAACAAAACCACGAGACTTGGCAGGGAGGTCTACGGTGAAAGGTAAGTGACATTTCCCGGGTTGCCTTGCTCAGGGCATCGGCCAGCTTGTTTTGCATCTTGAGGTTGCCACACCAGAGTTCCAGGAATAACTCGTAAATGTAATGAAGCTGTCTGGGGAACTTAACGGAGACAATTCCATTCTGATAAAAACTATTTCAGTAAGAGTGACTCATCAAAGAGCTATGCGGTCCCCTCGAAGAGATTGGGAAAGATTCCCTCCTACCGCAGGCAAAGTAGCACTATGCAACCAAAGGCAAAAATGGTATAACTACAAGAGGGGTTCCCAATCTACGGCCTGCGGTGCCATTCCATCCGACCCGTCACCACTTCTGCTTCACCCAGAAGTGGAAGTAGACACATTTGTGACAGCCGTAAAACACACCCATGCATACATAAACACGGTTATGTCAGCTGTAAAGATGCCTGCAGCTGTTGCAAAAGCAGAAGCGGGTGCATTTAGTTCTGCTTCTGGGGGCATGGTCTGGCCCACTCAGCTGTCCAGGAGGGGAGTGGTCAGGCCCATGGCATAAAAAAGTTGGGAACCCCTGAACTACAATGACAATGAAGGTGTTAGATATTGATATGACCTTATTCTAAGTACAAGTGCTAATTCTTTTTCTTTCATGTCCCGATTGAAATCTGGACTGCCAAAATGAAGCCACTTTCCTGGCTTTATCACTGGCCAAACCCAAGTCCTCACCGGTGCATGTTTCTGGCAGTAATTGGCAGACCAGTAAATGAGCCGAATTCTGCTTCTATCCATTCACACCACCTGTTGTTGTCCGCCAGCAGCCCCCACTTGAGCAAGTTGGTCTTACATTTAGGGACTCCGACCCTCAGCTTATTCAGGGTCCTCCAAGTGATGTAGGGGAGGTTGAGTTCCTCAGCTATATCCTCCTTTAAGGATGTTCCTTGCCCAGTGAGTGCCTTCCTCTATCTTTTAATTTGGCTTTGCTCTTATGTACCCTCAAGAATGTTTGTTCTTGCCATAAAGCCCTTCCTGGATCTGAGCCAGCCAACTTGAGGCTCATATCCATTTAGAGGATGTCAAGAGTCATTCTCTTGCTGAGTTCTCTCAGCATCTGCTGCTCCTTCTCTCCTGATCTTAGGTGGAGCTATACCAACAAGAGGGTATATTTTCTCAACTGGTGTAGGTCTGAGGCATTCTGTCACTATTTGCATGGCTTCATTAACAGTGATGTCAACTTGTTTCATGTGTGTGGATACACTCCATACTGGGGCAGCATAGTCTGCTGCAGAGATGCTCAGGGCTAAAGCTGATACTAATACAAGGGTTCTCAACCTTTTCAAGCTGAGGGCTGGGTCACGCTCCCTCAGACAGCTTCAGGGGCCGGACGGTCATTTTGCCCTGTCTGTCACATATGGCACTTCCGAGTGTGGCGGAGGCAATGGGGGGGGGCACACATGAAATGGTATTACGGGTTGTAGCCATCCCCCAGGCCGCAGGTTGAGAACCCCTGTGGTAATAGTTATGGGACATCAAATCAATTGTCATGTCTGGATAACCTCCCAGGATTTGCTAGAGTGCAAATACTCAGAGGTGGTTTACCAGTCCCTCATAAAGAGAGGAATACAAGGAAAGTTATAAAATATAGAATTTTATTTAGGCATAAGGACGACTATGTCGTAGATAAATATAAAGAGATAATAATCTTTTGATTCTTTACAGGCAATATTTGCTATTAGCTGAAAAGTTGCTGTTTGCTTTTCCTTTTCTCTTCTAATAATTTGTTGGTATACAAAACCAAAGCAAAGGTATGAAAAAAATAAGATTTATTTCCATCATTTATATATATACACAACTCATAACAGTAGATACTGGCCTTGTAAATTTGTACAATAACGTGGACAGAGCCTTCTTGTTTTCCACCCTACCAAACTTGGGGTGGTCTTAACACCTTTATGCAAAGAGAGAAAACCAACTCACATAATCATGAACCGCTGTCTGCTCTGATGCTTGGGGCTAGAAACGAGGGCTTCATCTGGATCTGCATTTTGCTGCTTTCTCCTCCTGTAGACACTCAGGGCTTTAGCCAAGTGACAAGTTCCCACGGCTAAGATATCCTCCAGGCAACCAACTTGGTGGTAACAGATGGCTCGGCCTGGGCAACCCTCTGTAATCAAGAGTTCACTTGGCCTCTTCTAATTCAGTGATCATTCCATTTGCTCGCTTCCTTCAAGCGACCCCATAAAGCAAAATTCAGAAGTTATTCGTTTGGATCAAGCTCCCGGAATCCCCCACGGCCCATATTGTCTCCATATTGTCTGATATGATTCTGGGCACTGTAATCTCAACAGGCTATTTTCCTAAGCTCTGCTGGAAACTCTTGTCTGCTATTCCCCACCTAGTCTGCTGCCCAGTGCACAACACAGTGCCTGACATTTTAATAACTCTTATGCCAGGCACCAAAGAGGGTGAACCATCAAAGAGTTTCTTGCCTAACTAAGATGACAGCATCCATAGAAAACATGTGCTGGAGACAAACAATTGTGACGAAGAAAGCTGAAAGCAGTTTGCAAGAGGATCCACTTCCCAGGGTGTAACTCCAAGAATGCTTTTGTCCTGGACTTGCCTCAGTACTTTGAAACAGAAAAAACAACCTGATGACGCTATAGGACAGTGATAGTGAACCTTTTCGAGACCGAGTGCCATCCGCACTGCACTCTCATGCTGCGTGTGAGCTGCCTGCCTTACCCTAGACAGGGGAGAGAGGAAGCACTCCCATTGGGCTGTTGGGAAGAGGGATGGGACAAACTCTGTGCTGGGGGGAGGAAGCGCTCCCATTGGGCTGCTGGGCAGAGGGGTGGGGCAAACTTTGTGCTGGGGGGAGGGAGGAAGCACTCCCATTGGGCTGCTGGGCAGAGGGGTGGGGCAAACTCTGTGCTGGGGGGAGGGAGGAAGCGCTCCCATTGGGCTGCTGGACAGAGGGGCGGGGCGAACTCTGTGCTGGGGCAACGGCATATGTGCCCACAGTGAGGGCTCCGAGTGCCCCTCTGGCACTATGTGCCATGAGTTCACCACCTTTGCTGTAGGATAATTCCCAGGCTTTGGGGAACTCTGGAATCAAACTTAAGTGCAGGGGAATAAGGCAACAGAAGCAGCAAAATCTCACAAATCTGGGGACAGTGCAAGCTCTTGTCAGGTTAGGGTGAAAGCTACAAGCCAATAAAGGATTGTCTTCTCCTGTGCAGAACTCTTATTGCCGTGAACGCAAAGCCATCCATGACTCTGCTAAACAGGACAAGGCTTCCTGATAGGTGGCAGAATGGTAGGGTTCAAACCTTCCTCAGTCATATAATCATAGTTGTGGCTGATGCAAAGGAGCAATGGAAAGTTCATTGTCGATCCCAGTAAATGTAGTTTAAAACAGGCCACCTCTAAGTTGGCAAGGTGGCCTATCACAAGGCAACACAGGTGCAGTAGTGCTTCAGCTTGCAAGACAGAATGCCGCGGTTGATTTGATGGAACTCCACCAACTGGATCAGGTCAGCAAAGCGAGTCTGTCCATCATCCATGGTGTAGTAGAGGCGGCCGTCTTCCTCACTCTGAAAGCCACAAAGCAGGGTGAGCCTTTAGCATGGGTAGAGTAAGGGACAGAAAGGACAGAGGATGGCTAAAGTTGAACATGGGGGCCCTTCCCACCCTCAGTCATTTTGCACGCCCACTTCTAGCATTAGGGCTCCAATCCTTTGTTCTTGACTTTTCCAGTTGTTCAGTTGCACAGTCAATTCCGACCCTTTGCGACCCCATGGACCACTGTCCACCAGGCACTTCTGTCTTCCACCATCCTCCTCAACTCACTCAGTTCTGTGCCCATTCTCTCTACAATACCATCTAGCCATCTAATTTTTGGCCGCCCCCTTTTTCTTTTGCCCTCCGCCTTTCCCAGCATCAAGGCTTTCTCAAGCTTGGCTCTCCAGATTTCTTGAACTTCAATTCACAGAAGCCCTGATCAGCAGATGTTCTGACTTGGGCTTCTCGTAACTGAAGTCCAAGAACGCCTGGAGGGCCATGTTTGAGTAACCCTGGTCATGACATTTGGCATTGGAAGTGGCCCTCTACACGTCATTCCCAATTTGGTAACTTTTCAATTGCCAATTTGGTGACTTTTCAATATATTATATGTATTTTTAATATATACAGTAATACCCCGGATAACAATTGCATCGGATAATGCTAGAATCGGATAACGATGCAAGTTTTTTGGAAAAAACTTGCATCGGATAACGATTCTGGATAATGATTCTTAGCGTTATTCGATGCAATGGTCTGCGGGTGTGGGGTTTTTTGGGTAGAACTACCCAATCCATCCCCCACTCGCAGCGGTCTCTGTGACTGCAGTAGGGTTGGGGAAAAGCACCCGCTTTTTCCCCGACTCTACTGCAGTCGCAGAGACTCCTTGTCTCTTTATTTCCCTCCCTGTATTTAAACTACAGGGAAGGGGGAAAGAGAGAGACATGATTGGTTCTCTAGAGAACCAATCACATCTCTTTCCCCCTCCCTGTAGTTTACATACAGGGAGGAAAAAAGACGCGATCGCGAAAAAGACGCGATCGCATCTTTTTTCCTCCCTGTATTTAAACTACAGGGAGAGAGAGAACTGCTTCCGTCTTTCTTTCCCTCCCTGTATGTAAACTACAGGGAGGGGGAAAGAGAGATGTGATTGGTTCTCTAGTGAACCAATCACATCTCTCTCTTTCCCCCTTCCCTGTAGTTTAAATACAGGGAGGGAAATAAAGAGACAAGGAGTCTCTGCGACTGCAGTAGTGTCGGAGGAAAAGGCGCTGCACGGGGGTGGTGGTGGTGGTTTTAAAGGCAGGGAGGTCTCTTTCTTTCCCTGCCTGCCTTTAAAGCGGTTTGTCCCTGAAGTCCGGGCTTTTTTTTTAGCGTTGTTCGATGCATGCATCAGACAACGCTAAAAATCAGATAACGTCATGACTTGTGGAACCAAGTCATAACCTTATCCGGTGTATTACTGTCTTGTAAGCTGCCCTGAGTGATGCTTGCATCAAAATGTGACAGACACTGGAGCACACGGAATACAATTACCTTTCCTGCCAAAGCAGTGCCTATTTATCTACTTGCAATGTCTTGCTTTCAAACTGCTTAGGTTGGCAGGAGCTGGGACAGATGATGGGCACTCACTCCATCATGCAGCACTTCAATGTTGAACTATTGACCTGCCGACCTTCTGGTCATCAAATTCATATCCAATTCATAAATGACCCTAATTTGCTTTTCAAGGAGGTGGGGTATTTAAGGGGTAGTCTTACTATTATCACCGTCATGTGAGTTTTAATGGCCAAGCAGGAATATCAAACTCAGATCTCTAAAGTCTAAGTCCATCACTCTGTCTACTACACCACACTGTCTCTAGAATCTAGGCCTGCCAAGCACTGATTTGAGGTCCTTTCCTCTCAAACCCAGATCTCTTTAAACTGGCTATGGTAAAAGAAATGAACATTTGTATACCCAACAACATCCTATTAACACCTAAAACTTTCACAAGGTTTAAAACTGGAGTTCTCAACCTTTTTAAGCCGGAGGCTGGGTCACACTCCCTCAGACAGCTTCATGGGCCAGATGGCCATTTTGCCCTTCCTCCACCACACGGTACTTCCGGGTGTGGTGGAGGTGGGCCACATGGAATGGTGCCATGAGCTGCATCCGGCCTGTGAGCCACAAGTTGAGAATCCCTGGTTTAAAACATGGTATACAAAAGAACTGTGGCATGGACATAGCATAGAAAAGTTATCTTTTTTGAACTACAACTTCTATAATCTCTCAGCCTGCATAATCTTTGGCTTTCCTATCTGGGGGATTCTAGAAGTTGTAGTAATATTTTTAAGCCCCAACTGTGGATCAAATTATGCCCAGTTTGTAATTTCCAAAACAAGCAAAGTGACTCCCAAAGTGACATGTATTGCAGTTGGTGAAACACTACTAGATGGAAGATTCTTCTCCCGCAACTCACTTGGACATGTCAATGGGTTTTAAAAATGCCCTGAAAAAGAGTCAGCAGAGATGGACTGATGATGGACAATGCATATTTCAGGGCTTAAGCACACACTTTTCATTTGGAAGCATCTCAATTTGATCCTTGACATCTCCATCCAAAAGGAACTTAGGCAGGAAAGCCAGGTAACCTCCCCTGTATAAAACCTTGGTAGAGCACTGCTAGGGTTATGGGTTTGAAGGACTCAGTTGAAAGATAGCCTACAGTGTTCTTAAATGACCACTTACCGGAAGGATAAGGTAGTGTTTGACTTTTTGCAGGTGACAGAGTGACAAGACGAAGCCTTTGGGGTTCCGTTGACTGTCCCGCACCAGGAAGACTCTGGAATTGATCATTCAGAGGCCATCGTTAGCACTTGACCCCTCTATGCCAGCAATGTGTTCCAACACAACACATTAAGTGGTAGGTGTGCAATTCACAAACCTACCCCATTGACCCAATTAGCCTTAATTGCCTAGTGCATGTCCCTGGACCAATACTATAACCACTCAGTTCCAGCCCCTGCACATTATATGCATATTATATATCTCTGTGTCATTCATTTAAATGCTGTAGTTCTTGGTACAATAATTTTGAGCATTCCTGTTACATCAACTCTTTTTTGTTTCACAGTAATTTCACCCAGTATGGTTTTCTTCCCCAGTTAGGTGAGAGCCTTGTTGAGGCATGGGAGCTTGAACGGTCTAACTAGGCAGTGTTGCCCATCTCTTGCCAATGATGTTAGGCCAGGGCTAAGACTCACCAAAGTGTCCTCCGTTGGATCCCTTGGGTAAGGTGAAAATGGAGAGCACATGTCATGGTACATCTAGCACAGGGTAAAACGCATCCATGACTGTCATAAACACACATACAACAGCTGTGGAATCATTTACAGCTGCTGTAAACACATTTATGACGGCCGTGGACTCATTTGTGGCTGTCGTAAATGTGTTTACTTGGCCGTAAATGAGTCTGTGGCTGATTCCAGCAGCAGTAGCTGAGGTGATTTCGGGGGCTGTATTATTTGGCACCATGGGCCAGATCCGACCCACGGACCATAGGTTGCAAACCCCTGACCTAGCCAGTGGGTGATGTGATATCCAAATGGCTAAAACACACACACGCAGATGGACATGATTTCCCAGGTCCATCTGCATGTGCGGAATGTCATCGCGGAGATGTCTACCACTGTGTGGACTCCTCGCTGAATAATGACTCCAGGGTATCCAAGGGATGGCTTTCTTAGTAAAAGGAGGCTTTCAAATTCCAAGCCTTCTCTGGGGTGTCAAGGTGGCTACCGGTTAGAGGT
Organism: Furcifer pardalis; assembly: GCA_030440675.1. Classification (NCBI taxonomy): domain Eukaryota; kingdom Metazoa; phylum Chordata; class Lepidosauria; order Squamata; family Chamaeleonidae; genus Furcifer; species Furcifer pardalis. The sequence goes on from CP126897.1 coordinate 28,976,422, forward strand.
TGGATGGCATGACATCACTAAGGATGTGCAGGGCGCCATGGGAAGGCACTGGACAGGGAGTGGTGGAGGTGCCTATTTGGGGGTTGGGGGAGAATCCCATACATTGCTATTGGTGCCCCAGGGCGCCAGAGGCGAGGGCGGGGTGGGACAAAGTCCGATTGCCCGATATACCAGCACGCACCTAGATATTGCTCTTATTAAAACTTCGTGGGTTGCATTTTCCCAAACCGAGTGTTTAATCCAGTTTATCGCAGTTGCGAAAGGCAGGCCAAACAGGCCACTACTGGCCCTGTGTCTGCATACACCACTTTCCCCCCTCTTTTCCCTCTTCATAAATTTGCATGCATGAATCTCTTGCTGAGCAGATGAGAGTCTGAATTATACAGGTTGTGTGGAAAGAGAGGGATGAGAAAATAAACGAGTGCCTTTGAGGATTGTTGAGGGATTAGGATGGTGACCCAGTTTCCCAGCCTGCAGTCCTGTAGCCATTTACTAGGGCATATATACCACGTTATACACAATCAGATCAATCCAGTGATCAAAGCTGAGCTTGGGAATGTCACTCTTCTCAGCTACAATTCCACTGGGCATGCTGGCTGAGGGATTTGGGAAGCTGTTAGTGTAAATGTTTAAACGTTTTCCAAGCTCTGGTTCAAAGTGGTAATGGCTGAAAGGAATAGCAACTGGTTTCAGAATGAACGAGGGCCACTTTAAGCCCGCCACCCTGCCACCACTTGGAGAAACAGGTCAACCATTTCCTGACAAAACAGAAGATATACCTACATATTTTTAAAATGGCTGTTGGCTGTTGAAATTAATTGTCATGGGAAAAGGTTGCCATAAAAAAAAAGACAAGACAGAATCATATAATAACTGAACTGGAACAGCCTTTTAGGACACCGAGTCTAATGCAGGAATCCGAATCAAAGCAGATGAGTTGACAGATGGTTGTCCAGCTTTCTTTAGAATGCTTCCAGTGTTGGAACATTCACCACCTCTCGGGGCAGTTAGTTCCATTGCCGTACTGCTCTAAACCATTGGTGCCCAAACTATGGCCCATGGGCCAGATCCAGCCCATGCGGCCAATTTGTCAACCTGCGACACCCTCGTCACACCTGGAAGCATAAGTAAAATGCACCCGAACAGGCGCATTTTACTTGTTTCCAGGGGCAACGAGAGCGTTGTGGGCCGGGTGAATTGGGGGTGTGGGCTAGATCCAGCCCACAAGCCATAGTGATCAACCGCCTGGACCACATGACCAGCCCAAGACTTGAAAAATTTGGGCACCCCTACTCTAATAGAAGCCTATATCTGGCTTCCTTTAGTTTGAGCCCATTATTCTGTTTCCTGCACTCTGAGATGACAGAGAACAGATCGCTCCCGTCCTCCTTATAACCATATTTCTGATAGTTGAAGAGTGCTATCATATCTCCTCTCAAGTCTCTTTTTCTCAAGGCTAAACCTCCCCAGTTTCTTTAGTCTTCCCTCATATGGCTTGGTTTCCAATCCCCAGATCATCTTTGTTCCCTTTCTCTGCACCTGCGCTAGTGGTGTTGGCATCCTTCTTAAAGTGTGGTACTCAGAATTAGACACAATACTGTAGATGTGGTCTAACTCTTGCTGAATAGAGGGGGACTAGTACCTCACGGGTTTTGGAGACTATAGTTTTGTTAATGCAGCCTAAAACAGTGTTGGCCTTTTTTGCAGCCACGTTGCGCTACTGACTCATATTTAGCCTGTGATCTACAACAACTCCAGGATCCTTCTCAGGTGTAGTATTATTGAGCCAAGTATATCTATCAAGTTTCTTAGGTAGGACTTTCCTTCAAGTGTTTCTCCTTGTCCAACATTATGCAACACTAAGGTAAACCAGGCTCTCTGGTCGTACCTTCAGCTAGAGAGGCGCATCTCTCTAGCACGAGAAGGAGGGCCTTTTCTGTGTCCGCTCCAGCCCTATGGAACCTCCTGCCAACAGAGTTACGTCTCCAGACGGAGTTGCTGCCCTTTAGGAAAGGAGTGAAGACCTGGCTGGCGGAGCATGTGTGGGGAGTGGGCCAGACGGCCAACTCGGTCGCCTGGCTCTTTTAAATATTCCACCTCTCTCCTCGGTGTTTTTAACTTGAATTTTAATTTTTATGTATGTGTTTTAATTGTTTTTAGTTGTAAAGCCCCCCTGAGTCTTCGGAGGAGGGTGAGGTACAAATAAAATAAAATAAAATAAAATAAATGTAGCCACCCTAGCAATGTCCTTGCCAATCCAGTGCTGTATGTATAATCTTACAGTTTACAAATCTACAGTAGAAGGCAAAGGAAGCTGAGACATATGAGCTGGCTGCCAGAGAGATGGTCTTTCTCCACTTCCTTGCCTTGCTCAGGCCAGTGAATTTGCTAGGAGAAGTAGCAGATAGACAATACCGCAGTATGCAGTTGGATAAATGGCTTCCTCTTCCTCCAAAGACTAACTGCATCTAAGCCTCTGCAGACTCTGGGGTTTTAGTTACTGGAGGAAGAGTAAGCTATGCAGTGATGGCAAACCTTGGCACTCCAGAGTGTTCTTGGACTTCAATTACCAGAAGCCTGAGTCAGCCCTCCGGCTGATCAAGGCTTTTGGGAATTGAAGTTCAAGAACATCACTGAAGCTATGTGAAGCTTGAGCTTCCCATCTCCACAAAGAGCTCCAGTACAAGGTTGCTGGGTTTTTTTGTCATACTGGCATAACTTTGCTCAATGTTATGTTTGAAGATTGTTTCACATCTGATGACAATGAGAAGGCCAGATCTCAAAGCCAAACGGATGTTTTAAATGGTTTGGGTGACTGGAGCTGGCTTTCTGACAAAGTGAACTCTGACCTACCAAATGCTATCTCTGCTCCACTTCAAGTGGTAACTCCCTTCTAGAGCGCAGAAGTGGGACTGGACTACCCGTGTGATGAAGCAGAAAGTTGTTGCTAGTAACATACCCGTCTACCAGTCCTTGCTGGATTATAAGACGTTGGGTGTCCTCTCTCGAAATGCGTCCATGAAACCATGGCTGAGTCCTGTGGATTGCTGAGAGGAGAGGAAAAAACAGGAGTTTTCTTTGAGAATCAAACCATGATCTACATTTTCAGAATGGACCGCGTAATTGCAACCACTAATTTATACATGGGAAAGTCTGAAGCTCTGGGAGGTCTTGTCCCTTGTCTTAGAAACATGGGCCTAAATTGGATTATTTGATCCTAAGACAGTGGTGGCGAATTTATGGCACACGTGCCAGAGGGGGCACTCAGAGCCCTCTATATGGGCACACACACTGTTACCCCAACACAGAGTTCACCCCGCCCTTCTGTTCAGCAGCCCAATGGGAATGCTTCCTCCCTCCCCCAGCACAGAGTTCACCCTGCCCCCCTGCCCAGCAGCCCAATGAGAGCACTTCCTCCCTCCCCCCAGCACAGAGTTCACCCCGCCCCTCTGTGGTGCAGATGGCAGCCTGTTGAGTTTGGCCACTCGGTCTTTAAAAGGTTCACCATCACTGTCCTAAGAGGCAAAGAAAAGCACCCTCTCTGTCCTTGCTCCCGTGAGGATTTTACACCTGTGAGTATTGACATGGGATTAAGATGCCGTGGCTAAGCTGTGTCTTAAATTAAACCCATCAATCTGTATTTAAACCCAGGGATGTGCAAACAGATTCATAAAAAGTGCTGAAGACGAATCCCACTTGGACACTGCCTTCAAAAAATTGCCCCCAAAAGCCAGGTCCATTTATATGCTGCAGTGAGTAGCAACCTTAACTCACCCCTTGACTTGCTGCTATCAACATCCACTGAACTCTACGTCAAATTTTCAGGGAACCTGTGGTTATATATGGCACGACAGAGGTGGGTTGTTAAAATTCCTGCTACCCCACTGTGACGTCATGGACATCGTGGGCGTAGCTGACCTCATGACCTCATGGGTGGAGCAATAAAAAAATGTCTGTGCATGCGTCAAACCTCTGTTTGATGCATGCACAGTTCTTTTTTTAGTGTGCATGCGTCAAACCTCTATTTGATGCATGCGCACTAAAATTAGAACTGTGCATGCATCAAACTGAGGTTTGAAGCATGCGCAGTTCCGCGCAGCCATTTTGGCTGCCTGGAAATACATTTTTGGAGTGGGCCAGAGAGGCGACTGAACCAGTCGCCTGGAGGTTTACCACCACCCCGACGATCCCTCCTGATGGGGTGCTACTGGTTGGGGCGAACCGGTCTGAACCGGTAACATCCCATCACTGTGACACGACCTCTCTGTGACGAACACATACCAGCACTGAGTGGGGAACTCTGGAACTGGGTGGGCAGGCTGTATCGGTGAGTTGTCTTCTTCTGGAACAAGAAAAGAAAAACATGTGATACTGTTTGAGAGTTTCCAGACTTGCCACATTAATTTCTATGCTCCTTATAGTACTGTCATAAAGTTCAATAATGTTTATTACATGGTGCACTATAGTAAATTGACTGGTTTACTACAGCTCACGTGATGGAACGGGCCGATCACAGGGTGCCTCCCACTGTAAACGCTGCCGTAAAATGCGTCTGCGGCTGTCGTAAATGAATTTATGTCATCTGCGGATGCATTTACAGCAGGCGTGGGTATGTTTATACATGCGCAGGTGCATCTGCTTCTGCTAGCAGTGAGAGGTGTTGCAGGCCACATGAAATGGTGCTGTGGGCTGGGTCCATCCCACGAGCCGTAGTTTGGACATCCCTGACCTGGAGTGTTAAACTCCACTTCTGCTACACCTCTTCAAGCTGTGGATAGGAATTTGAACAACTGAACACACCTTCATTTTTTTTTTAAAGGAAACTCATAAACCAGTGAGAAAAACTTTGTCTTTCCCTACTCCATGACAGGGTACATTTCTAAGCCCACACTGTGGGCATTGGAGAATAGTGCAACCAAGCTTGCATAAGCAGCTATGTGATTACATGGGTCAAAAAAGAGAGCCAGCCGATTAGGATTCCCTAGTGTACTTCATCGTTCAGCTTTTGTTGCTTCTGTACCCAAAAGACTGATACTGTACTCTCAAATCTGACTGTTTCTACTCAATCCTCCCTCTCAATTTTGTCACTTTCTTAACAGCCCACCAGTAGCTTTTCGATCCAATCCTTTTGTACCTCTCAGGTTCCTAAGTTCCTAAGTAGCATTTTCCTTCTCACTTAGGATGGTCTCCGATACATGATTCTTTGAAGCAGCTTCCCTACAAATCCATACTTGTAAGTTTCCCCAGTCTCAGAAAGAAGTGATTCCTGAAGGCAAAACATCATTTCAACCGCCCCTAGGTGAGTGTGAGGAAAGACGGAGCCTGGTAGCTTTTAAATCCTCCCTTGTTGATACAAGAAATATTTTTGACTAAATCCTAGACCAAAATAATCCATTGTCCTGGTCCATAACTCAGCTCCATTCATCATTACTTTTTCTCCTGTGCCCCCACTATAATGGGAACCTTTATTCCATAGATAAAGGTCTCTCTTGCTCAAAAGCCAGACGTGTCTGACTTAAGGGGGCGGTCCTCATCTTTGTTTACAACCACAGAGCCAGTGCTGTCTGTGTCTGTCGACGTTTCCATGTGGCAGGCATGATTTAATGGCGGAGCACACGGAACGTTGTTACCTTTCCCACTGAAGTGGCACCTCTTTATCTACTTGCAATTTCTTGCTTGTGATCTGCTAGGTTGGCAGGAGCTGGGATAGAGATGGGAGTTCACTCCGTCGGGCAGCATTTGGGTTGCGAACTGGTGACCTGCTGACCTTTCAGTTGTCAAATTCAGCTTCTTAATCACTAAGCCACCGCAGTTCCTTTTTAAACCATAGTTTTCCATCCTGGACATAGCTTCAAGTACTGAGAGTGTATGGGACTTCCCTATCCAGTTCTGATGTTGCAACTCCTGTCTCCCAATGATTCCCCTACTTTTCACAACTACTAGTGAAGCGGGAAGCGGCACACTCACCCTCCAGGCTTGAGCTTCTTCCAAAGCCGCTGTCAGAGCCTCATTGGGGTTCTCAATCACTCGGCCCGTACAACCCGAGAAGTCCATGGCCACCAGGGTGTTGTCTGACACACTCCGCTAAGGGATTTTAAAATAAACGTTTACCCATATGATAAGTGATTTCCCTCTAATGACAATATACAATTCTAAATTAAGTTTTCAATAACTCTATATTTTACTGAAGCCTTGACTGCCCAGAAAAGAATTAGGAAAGTCTCTATATTATATTCAGCACATATCAAATTTGTAACATCCACATAGAAGACTTTAAACTCACAACTAAAACTACTGTTTCCAATGAAATTGTCTTACTTATTCAGATATTAATTCTTCAACGTGAAGAATTAGTATCTGTAGAAGAATTAATATCTGTACTAATTAGTTTTCAGAGACCTGTTGTAACGCTATTCCTGATAGCTCTTGGGAATTTTTCATGCCTTTTTCATACAATCTGAATCACTATAGGACAAGATTATTTCAACAAGCACATACACATGCACACGCATGCACAGGAGTGAATTAACGATACATTTTTCCTTCTTTCATATCCAGATCAAACTTTGGACTGTAAAAATGAAGCCACTTTCTTGGCTTTGTCATTGGCCAAAATTAAATCCTCATTGGTATGTGTTTCTTGTAGGAACTGGCAGACCAGTAAATGAGCCAGATTCTATACCTCTCCACATTCACACAGCATGTTGTTGTCTGCCAGCAGCCCCCACTTGAGCATGTTGGTCTTACATTTAGCCTATTCAGGGTCTTCCAAGTGATGTAGGGGAGGTTGAGTTATTTATTATTATTTATTAGTTCAAATTTATATTGCCGCCCACTCGCCGTGGCGACTCCCTCCCCAGCAGTTGGTGTGGGCACAGGAGGAGGGGTGGCAAAGTCCTCAACCTGCCCTGGCTTCTTTTTCCCCTAGCAGTTGGTGTAGGCACAGGAGAAGGGTCAGCAAGGTCCTCACCTGGCTTCTTCCTTCCCTGGCAGTTGGTGTAGGCAACTTAGTCATATTCTCCTTTAATGTTGTTCCTTGTCCAGTGAACTCCTGCCTCCATCTAATACGCCAGTTACGCCCACTCCTAGACCGGGACTCCTTGCTCATGATCACACATGCTTTGGTCACCTCCAGACATGATTACTGTAATGCGCTCTACATGGGGTTGCCCTTGGTGACCATTCAGAGGCTGCAACTGGTTCAGAATGCAGCTGCCCGGGTCGTGATGGGCTGTGGGCGTTATGCCTCACCATTGCTCCGGGAGCTGCACTGGTTGCCAGTGTGCCTCTGGATGCAATTCAAGGTGCTGGTCATTATCTTTAAAGCCCTACATGGTAGTGGGCAAGGATACTTAAGAGACCGCATTGCCCTAAGGACATCTGTCCGTCCCACCAGAGTGGACCGGAAAGGCTCTCTGGTTGTACCATCGTCTAGAGAGGCACACCTCTCTAGCACTAGAAGGAGGGCCTTCTCCATGTCTGCTCCGGCCCTATGGAACCTCCTGCCAAGTGTGTTGCATCTGTTTAATACTGGTTTTATACCATGTTTTTACTGTGTTTTAAGTGTTTTTAAAGTTTGTTAGCCGCCCTGGGTCTTTGTGAGAAGGGTGGCATAAAAGTTTGATTAGATAAATAAATCTTCTAATTTGGTTTTGCTCTTGCGTATCCTCAAGAGTGTTTGTTCTTAATGAAGGATATAGCATATACCATTCCAAACAGTTCCCCATTCTACTGTTTCACAAACATTAAACCTGTGACCACCCAACTGTGAAAGTCAATCTCTAAACTATCCTAAAATGGAGCTTACCTGGGGCGCTGTGCCAATCCAGGTTGGTTCCCTTTGCCGTGCCTGACACTGCTGGTAGTTCCTATAGAGCTGTATGCCGTACTGTGGAAAAGAATCATGGTCATTCATGCCTATGTCGTAGGAAGATCTATCAACAACACCCAGCCTGACAAAGCAGATATTCCAGGTTGTAGCCCTTATGTCTGCGCCAGCAATCCATTCCAGGGGAGGGAAAGACTGCAAAATTCTGGTGCTATTTTTGAAAGTGATTTTTTTTTTAAAAAAAAGTCAAACCTCTTATTTCTGGGTGGGGAAGGGAAAGAAAGGAGAAAATACACACATTTACAAAAAACTATGGTGGCTCAAGTGGTTAAGAAGTTGAACACGATGACTTGAAGGTCGGAGTTCGATTCCCAAAGTACTGCATGACAGAATGAGCTCCCGGCTTTGTCCCAGCTCCTGCCAACCTAGCAGTACAAAAGCAAGAAATTGCAAGTAGATAAATAGGTACCACTTCTGTGGGAAGGTAAACAGCGTTCTGTGCACTCCGGTGTTGAGGCACCCCTGCCACATGCCCACAGAAACGTCTGCAAATGCAGATAGCACTGGCTCTTTGGTTATCAACAAAAATTAGCATTCAAGCTAGAGTCAGATACGACTGGCTTTTGAGCAAGGGTGACCTTTACCTACAGAAAACACATAAGGATTAGAACCAGGAGATTAAAGGACTGGTCCATTCTGAAATGTAGCAAAAGCGCTTTCTACATGATGTCCAAAAAAGACAAGAACATTAAATGTGTCTTTGTATTTAATGCTTCACGGGCTTAAAAAAAAGTAAGGTATGATCACAACTATAAAGGATCAAAGCAGGCACTGAGGAGGAATGTAACCTTCTTGCTACAGTCATGAAAGTGACTCCTCCGAACCTGGCGTTTGCATAGAAAGAGAATACTTCTCATCATTGGTACTAATCAGAGTGCCCTATACCTTGAAGAGACGGAAGGCAGCCAACCAGCAAGTGCGGCTCTGCTCATCTTCACTGCAGAAAAGCTTCAGACCTTTCGTCCCACTGCGTGTCTTGTGGGGCTGTGAAGTAAAGAGACGATACTAAGAAGGCTGCACACGTATAAAGATTGTTATGTCTAAACTCCTTTCCCCTTCTCTCTGAAAAGTGTTGGGACTCTGTCTGGTGAGCATGGGGCAGATGTGTCTCTTTAGGTACAGTATTTTGGACTGGAACTCATAGGATCAATGAAGTGTAGAGTTTCAAAGGATTCCAAGAATCATCTAGACAAGGGTTTCTCAATCTTGGGCCCCCAGATGTTCTTCAATTTCAATTCCCAGAAGCCTTAATCAGCAGGTGTGCTGACCTGGGCTTCTGGGAATTGAAGTCCAAGAACACCTGGAGGCCAAAGGTAGAGAAACCCTGATCAAGACCAGGGTTCCTCAAACTTGGCTCTCCAGGTGTTCTTGGACTTCAATTCCCAGAAGCACAAGTCAGCACCCTGCTGATCAGGACTTCTGAGAATTGAAGTCTGAGAACATCTGGAGAGCCAAGTATCCATTCCAACAAAGTAGCCATTCCCACAAATTGCAGCTGTTGTATGGTTTGCTTCAAAGTGACTTGTATTGGAGGCAAATAAGGGGGATATATGCAGAAGCAGGGACTATAGTGGCTTACTGGTTAGGACGTGACCTTTACCTATGCAGAAGGGCCACTCATTTGACCCTTTCTCTTTATCAAGCTTCACTGGAAAACCCAGTCATTCCTAGTGCAGAAATGCAAATGGATTAACCCCCTCACATAAAGGTGCCCAATGTATTTTTGCACATTAGTACTCTCAGTTTGTCTCTTTCCATCTGGGTGGCTTGCTGAGAAGCCTAATGTGCAAAACTTGAGAGGTGGATCTTGTGATAAAAGTAAGTTATTTTCACTCATTCCATTAGAGATATGTGCCTCCAATTTTATTCCAGAAAAAAAGTCAATTATCAGAAACGCAGGAAACACTTCAAAAATTTAGGTGTAAGATTCACATTGATTTGGCTGCCTCAATTAAAAATCAGAATATTTTCTATTTAATTTTTTTTAACCAAATGGGCAAAATCCTGTTGCATACGTTATGCCTGCACAAGAGTGATGATGTCACCAGCAGGTGATATTTTCAGTGATTAAAGATTTCTCCCTTCTGTCCCGCAGCTTGCCCAACTTGCATGTAATCCATGTCATTGTATGTATCCATAGGAGCCCTGGGACAGAAGGAGGAATGCTTTAATTTTTGAAAATCACTCCCTGCCAGTGATGTCATCAGTCTTGTAGAGACATAACTCACACAACAAGATTTTGGCAGAAAAAAAGCCCCAAGAGGTTTGATCTGGAACTGTGGATTGCCTTCTTTAATAATTAGTACAGTATTTTGAATGGGAATATACTTCCAAAATCTCTTACCTTGATGCAAAAGCCATACTCGGTGGGAGTGCTATACTGTTTTTTGCCTTGAGTGATGTAATAGACATTGGATTCATTTATGTCTACACAGTACTGTAGATGACGGGGGTCCTGAAGAAACGAAGATGAGACAACATGTGAAGATCGCTCTGCAGAATAACATGCTGCTCCATCTTCAGAGTTACTTGGGAAGTTAAGCAGTAAGTCTGCATCAAAACTTAGAGAAAAATTAATTTTTTGGACTACAACTCTGGGAGTTTCTCAAAATAGTGATCCAGGCTCCAGAAGATGACTGTAAACCTAGGGCAAGATTTTGCTCTTGATACAAAAGAGAGTGTCTCAAGAAGCTCTTTGTTTTTTCTCTCCCCTTTTCATTTCCCCACCTATACTGAGTGTCTTGCCTTCAGCACCCATAACGGCAAGCAGAATTTCAACTAATAGGAGGTGGAACTTGCTTTGCATAACTCTCATTCAGTCCCTTATTAAGGCCAACATTGGCCAGGCCACCTCGTGGATCTTGGGAGTTATAATCCGCCTACCAAAAAACAAAAACCCAAACACATTTCCAATTCTTTCCTTTCAATAATGGAAAGATCAATTAATTACAAGCTTCTAGCTATCTGTAACTATTTACTTAAGATAGAAATAGCAATTACACTTATATACTGCCCCTAGTGCTTAGTTCACACAGGTTAATTAACATTTTGTCCCAAACATGCTGAGTACTCATTTTATTGACCTTGAATGGTTGAGTCAACATGGATCCTCATCAGGATCAAACTTACAATGTTTTGCCTATACAGTAAAACCTCAGATAACATTAAAACCTGGTTCCACAAGTCTTGGTGTTATCCGATTTTTAGTGTTATCCGATTCATATTAAAATCCTATGGGATCCATAGAGATACATTGTAACCACACTGGCTTTAGCGGTTGTTATCCGATGGATCCCACAGGATCTTAATGTTATCCGATGCAATTCTCCCCCCCCAGATTGCTTAATGTTATGCGATTTTAGTGTTATCCGATACTAATGTTATTCGAGGTATTACTGTACTGTAGTACAGTAGTTTAACCACTGCATCACCAGAGCTCAAGATCTTTTCAACCAAGGACCTCAGCTTCTTCTCTTTGGCAACATTGTCCCAAGAAGGGTCCCAATCCTGCTCTGACTTGCTCTGTGGCAAGACTTGCTCTGTGGCAAGGTGCCTTCAGGACATGTAAAACAATCTCTCCACAACTGCCCAGTACTGTACATGAAAAACTTACTTTCGATGTGCCTTTTGTTGAGTAATAGAGTCCAGAGCGCCGCAGAGAGAAGTAAAACCTTTTCCACACTTTGCGCCCCATTTCCTTCAGATGCAGGAACCCTTGGATTTCAGGGCAGCTTCCTGAATTCAGCACATTCTGAAGAAAGAGACAAAAAAAAAAGCAAAACAAGAGATAAGAACAGAAGACAAATAGCACTAGCGGTTCCAGGAGCCGTTCACACAGAGAGCAACTCCCTTCTGAGTATGAAAACCACCCTGTGGTTTTTGGTTCAGAACTGAAGGACTTGGGTCTACTCTACACAGATCTCATGCAATACTTTGAAGACTAGCTGGCTGATTGTGGTCTGAGCTCCTGTGAACAAAAAGGCCACCTACGTCAATAGCATGAAGCAGGAAGAAAAGGTTTTGTATAACACATACCACACCAGTCCCTGCAAAGGCTAAGGACGGCAGAATTGGAGATCATAAAACCCAGCAGATGTGGCATGCTGAAGCCACTGAATCAAGTCAATGTCTGTTGTGTAACTGTTACATGTTTGACAGGTCCCTTCCCTTGAAATTTTTTGAAAGCTGGTTAAATCTGAACTATACAGAGAAGCTTTCAATAACATTTTACCCCTTCGATGATTTTGTTGTCTTTGATTATCCTTGTTTAGTCTTAATTTTATTTTGGTTTTAACTTGTGTACACCGCCCTGAGTCCTTTGGATAGGGCAGAATATAAATCTATTAAATTAAATTAAATTATTTTTTGTTGCAATTGATGATTGTTTCGGGGGGGGGGGGGATTAATTTAGTTGTTTGTCCAAGGTGGGTGGATCAGGTATTTATTTGCTATTGTAAACTGCTTAGAGTAGTGATAGCTAACCTTTGAGAGACCGAGTGCCCAAACTCAACAGGCTGCCGTTCATGGTGCAGAAGTGCGGGGCAAACTCTGTGCTGTGGGAAAAGAGGAAGTACTCACATTGGGCTGCTGGGCAGAGCGAACTCTGTGCTAGGGAGACGGCACATGTGCCCACAGAGAGGGCTCTGAGTGTCCCATCTGACATTCATGTCATAGGTTCGCCACCACTGGCCTAGAGTAGTGTTTAAGACTAGACAGATGATAGAGAAATTAAGTTATCTTTATGGTGCAGAGAGGGATCTGGATCAGAGAGACGTGGGCTTGTATTCCTGTTCGGTAAAGACATTCTATACAGTATATTCTATATCGCAGGGATGTTATGATGCTAAACTGAAGTCATGGTCATATGCTCCACTTTAAGCCATTGGAGAAAGTTAAGGATATAAATCTCTATTAATAAAATCCTTCTAGATTTCCATTCATTGGATGTAAAAGATAAATGGGTGAGATAAGTATTTTTCCTATATCTTTCCAAACTAGAAGTACAGTATATTTTAAAAGAAGGGATTTTCTATATTTTTATTATCCTATATGAAGAGAATATTCACCAGGTTCCAATACAATTCTAGTGTTTCCATTTTCAACCAACATGATTTATTGGACTGAGATATAATTATCTGACATATGCTTTAATTAATTGGGTATCTTTTCTAGCCTTAAATTAGGAAGTCCTAATCCTCCAACTTTTTGCTATTTATATTATCTATTCTTCACTAATCTTTATCAGTACAATCATAAATAGAAATTTTATCTTAGGTAATAGTTTCATTTTGCATGTTACAATTGTGCCAAACCATTACAAGTCAATTTTTCTCAAATTATCACACTTATTTTTAATTACTTGTTTCAATAGTCTAACATTCATTTCTTTCAGTCTTTCCAAACTATTATTTACCTAAATACTGGATAGTTTTAAAAATACCAACATACTGTATTTTTCTTTTCAATTTTCTTCTCTCTCCTTTTTGTTATAGTTGAACACCATAATTTCTGATAGATTTAAATTTATCTGTAATCCAGTTTTCTCTTAAATTCTTTTATTTTTTTATACTTTCAGTACCTGGCAGGAGAGATACAATGATCAAGACTGTTTGAAGAATTCCTGGCAACCTTACAGGGACCAAGGAGTCAAAAAGAAGGCAAGACAAGGTTATATAATTATAATTAGATGTAATCTGCTTGCATAATTGCCTCTTATTTAGCACAAAGTTCCCAAGAGGCTTGTGCTCCATAGCAAGCAATAGCTACCAAGAATTTGATGGCATGTTTTTAGATGAATGAAGACCTAGAGATCAAAGTAAGTCTGAAAGGATAGAGTACTGGAAATACATTAATACCTGTACAAGTTCTGAGTGGGACATGCCCTTATTGGCTGCATCCTGACAGCTAGAGATCATGACTTCAGGAAAGAGTGACTGCTGTAATTGAGAAAAAAGGAGAAGGGTGAACATTGCAAACCTTACAAATAAGCTATCTTGAAAATTCACTCGCAAATGACATAGATGACATTTTTCCATATAGCAATCTTAACGCTATATAGACCAGGAATTCTCAACCTGTGGCCCGTGGGCTGGATGCAGCTTGCGGTACCATTTCATGTGTGCCCCCCCCCCTTGCCTTCATCACACCAGGAAGTGTCATGTGGTGGAAGGGCAAAATGCCCATCCAGCCCCCAAAGCTGTCTGAGGGAGCGTGACCTGGGCCCCGGCTTTAAAAGGCTGAGAACTCCTGATGTAGACAACTATCAAATGATACATCACATTGTTTTTGCTTCACATTCTCTCTATTTCCCCTTCCCTTGAAATTGTATTCCTATGTTTTCTGTACAGTGGTACCTCACTTAAAGAGCATAATGTGTTCCACGGGATTGCTCTTTAAGCGAGTTTGCTCTTTAAGTGAAACACCATTGTAAGTGACTAATTGTGACTTCGGGGTGTGTGTGTTGCGAACCCTGGTTTAGATGTTAAGCGAGGTGACCATTCAGAGAAAATTCTGCTCTTTAAGCGAGTTAGTCTCTAAGCGAGGCACTCTTTATGCAAGGTTTTACTGTAGTAGTAATAACTCCAAAATACTCCATGTAGAACAGATTAAAATTCAACACCAAGATTGTATCCAAGTTTTTCTTCTCCTTTCATGTCCAGGTCAAATTTTACATTGCCAAAATTAAGCCACCTTCTTAGCCATGTTATCGGTTAAAGAGCACAATTTTCTCTGAATGTTCGCTTCACTTAGCAAATAAAACCAACCAAAAACTCGCTTAGCAAATAAATCGGGGTTCTCAATCTCCCCCAAGTCACAAGTAGTCACTTACAATGGTGTTTCGCTTAAAGAGCAAACTCGCTTAAAGAACAATCCTGTGGAACACATTATGCTCTTTAAGCGAGGTACAACTATACATGTTTCCAATAGTAATTGCCAGACCAGCAAATGAGCTGGTCATTCTCTTACTTAGTTCTTTTAATGCCAACTGCTACTTTTGACATCACAGAAGCCCAGGGGGAGGTCAGTGAAACTTCATGCCATCTCCCCCCCACCGCACCTGGGGCAAGAGCAGGAAGGAGGTGGCAACCAAGATCCCAACTGCCATTTGACATTGCAGAAGCCCAGGGGGAGCTACGTTTGAACCATTGTTTAAGAGTAATTATATGATTCTCACAACTTTTCAAAATACTCCGGTTACCCACCAACAGCCAGAGGGGAGAGATATATCTATTACAGATTTAGAAAAATGTATTATTATTTTTTTGTGCTGTGTTGTTTTGCTGATTGTAAGCTGCCCTGAGTTGCCATGGTGAGTGGGCAGCAATATAAATCTAAATAAATAAATAAAATACTTATTTCCTTATCTTAGGTAGAACAATACCAAGAAGAGGATATATTTCCTCAACTGATGTAAGTTTGAGGCATCCTGTCACTCTAGCACATTGTTTCATTAACAGCAATGTCAAATTGTTTCATGTGTGCAGATGCACTCCATACTGGAGCAGCATACTCTGCTGCAGAGATGCTCAAGGCCAAAGCTGACGCACACAGCATGGATGGTTGAGCTCCCCATGTATAGTTTGTCAATTTCCTGATGATATTGTTCCTCAAACTGATTTTAGCTTTGGTATTCTGGCAGTGCTGCTTAAAAAAGAGTGTCCTGTCAAGTGGTAGCCAAGTTACTAACGGGAAAAGAACCTCATAGACACTAAAAGAGGGGTGCTCAAACTATGGCCTGGGGGCAGGACTGCCTCTGACACTGGAAGTGCTCCAATGTCACTGGACGTGGTGAAAATGTGCTGAGTTTATCCTACTCACCGGAGAGCTCTTGAACAGCTCATACTTGGCGTAGTTCTTCCGGAAGACAAACATACTGTCACCTCCAACAGGCCACGTGGCCTGAACCTCCACCACAGATTCATGGTCTTCCAGATACCGCTCTGGGTTGACAGAAAAAGAGAAAAAGAGAAAGAGCAATGATTTATAGGGCAGATCAGTTTTGATACACTCTGAATTTAGACGTGCGGTCTAACAATAGATTTTATGCATGCTCATTAATATAAAGTCCAGACTTAAAGAAAGTTTGACAGACATAGGAGATAAGCAATGGTGAAAGACGACTTTGAACACCAGACCCTGACTGTAAAAGTTCCAGAGATATCTAGGTGGCTATTTCACCACCACCACCAGGCCTTCTCTCTGTAATTGTGACTGATTGTACTCTGGACTAAAAATGGGGTCATAAATGCAAAAAATTAAAACTGACATACAAGTCTCGCCTTCTCTCTGATTCAGTAATTTTCTAGATGTTAAGAAATTATTTTGTAAGAGCAAACCTAGCAGGAAGTGGCACAGGTCAGTCATGGGGCTTACAAACCTCCTGAAAATTAAGATTTTGGAAACAGTTGGACTGGAATGAGTTTGGTGGCCTTGACCAAGAAAGGCAATTTTCTACATTATAAGAGGTAGCCGTGGCTTCCTGCCATCTCAGCAAAAGACCTTCAAAGGAGTGGCCATTTTGTTTCTAGAATGCCGTTGGAGGGGTGGGGAGGCCACATGAAATGGCACCACAGGCCAGATCCAGCCCATGAGCCTTAGGTTAGGAACCCCTGTTCTAGCAATTACACAAACACTGCACCACACACACTGCTTGGCTTTCCTTGTAAGTAAAGGTCTTCCTAGCTTGAAAGCCAGTCATATCCGACTCTCGGGGATGTTGCTCATCTCCATTCACAGACAAAGAGTCAGCGCTGCCTGTGTCTGCAGACGTTTCCGTATTTGTGTGGCAGGCATGACTAATGACCAAACGTGTGGAACACTGTTACCTTTCCTGCCAAAGATGTACCTATTTATCTACTTGCAATTTCTTGCATTTGAAGCGCTACGTTGGCAGGACCTGGGACAGATGATAGGCACTCACTCTCTCATACAGCACTCTGTGCTCGAACTGCTGACCTTTTGGTCATCAAGCTCCGCATCAAAAATGCCCACAATCCTGGTCTTGCCTCTCCTCACCTAGAGCCAGGTGCTGATAAACTTCTACCAAGGACCAGCAGTCATCATGCACAGCATGCGTCTTTTGGACCAGCATTTCGCAGACGTGGCGAGCCGTGGTCCCAGCTGTGACTTCCACTGAACGGCAAGTGCCATCTTCACTGTAGACCTTCACTACCTGTGGGGAAGAAAAATGAGCAATGGCTAAGAGGGGAAATACAAACATTCCTAAACGAAACAAAAATGCTGGAGAAAACTGAAAATTATACAGACACAACTTTTTCTTTCCTGCCTAGCAGTATCTCGTTGTCTGGCCAGGTTATCCTGCTATGGTAATATAGTAGGCCAGTGGTGGCGAACCTATGGCACATAGTGCCAAAGGTAGCACTCGGAGCCCTCTCTGTGGGCACCCATGCAGTCACCCCAGCACAGAGTTTGCCCTACCCCTCCGCCCTGCAGCCCAATGGGAGCGCTTCCTCCCTCCCCCAACACAGAGGTCACCCCCCCTCTGCCTAGCAGCCCAATGGGAGCACTTCCTCCATTGTCCCCAGCGCAGAGTTCACCCCAACCCTCTTCCCAGCAGCCCAATGGGAGCTGTTTTTTTCCTCTCCTTTTGCTGTTTCGGTACTTTGCAACATATAAGTGGGTTTTGGGTTGCCATTTGGGCACTCGGTCTCTAAAAGGTTTGCCATCACTGGAGCAGGCCATACTGCCAGCGACTCAACGCTGAGTGTCAGGCAGTGGTTAACTAAACTGACAACCCTGAGGATTAATGGACTTGGGTGCCGAAGACCACAGGAAAGGGTGACGGTCCCCAGGTTGATTAATTTCCACTTGAATGGAGGGCAGCAGCTTCATCAATATTGGCTTGGGTCTGAGGAGGACTTTGCATGCCAAAAGGTCTCAGGACCAGAAAGCTGATTGCCATGATAATTGCCAATACAGTATTCAGATATGGCAGAAGTATCTCTATACTGACGTAAGGTTGGCCTCTTGGTTCACAGAGTAAGTCCTATCATTATTATTTGTGGACTGAGTCCTTCATGTCCTGAAACCATCTTCCTCAAACACACTGGCAGACTACAAACTCCCATCATCTTCATCCAGCACTGTTTAAATCCTAGGGAAATGATTATTATGTCCTACACCGAGCAAATAACACTCCCCCATCTCCACATGAAAGTCAAAGTACCATATATCCTCGAGTATAAGCTGTCCCAAATATAAGTCGAGGTACCTAATTTGGACCTCTAAAACTAGGAAAATAGATTGACCCGAGTATAAGCCGGGGATGGAAAATGCAGCAGCTGCTAGTGAGTTTCAATAATTAAAATACATGAAAATACGGTAAATTAATTAATGTAGACATTTGTGTGGGTATGTTTTTGAGTGTTTACACTGACCCAAATATAAGACGAGTCCCATTTTTGGACCTCATTTTGAGGACTAAAAAACCCGACTTATACTCGAGTATATAGGTAATCCATCTTATTGTTTACAAGATGTTAAACTTTAATGCTGTTAAGACTATCTTCTCTACACACTCCCAGGGATGGTCTCAGCTCTTCCTTCCTAGGGATGGCAGCTGCCCAAAGCAGCACATTGGGTATGCGATTAAAGCAGTTCTCAACCTTCTAAAAAACCCAACTTATACTATATACTGTATGGTAGCCTTCTTTGTAGCTGTTCACATAAAACATTTTAATGGTGCTCTTAAGATGGACCTTGGCAGAAGACTCTGAGTGCTTCACAATGTCAGCTGGACAAACAGATAAGGCTTTTGCAGCCAATCCACTCATAATCACCCCTTTATGACTCCTCGGACTATATGATTAGGATTAATACCTCTTCCCAGCCAATATCTAAGCCTCTTTGCTCCTTCTGCAGTTCATCACCATTTTTTTGGTATTATTATATAATCTGATGTTTTGTTCTTTATCTGTTCTTTATTACCCACCCACCCCTCATTGAAGCCTTTATAAGAAACAATGAGAGGCACCAGGTGGATTTAAAGCATTTCTATGGCCACTGTATGTCTCCTATCCCTTAATTGCGAGTTCCCAATGGAGGCTCCGAGACTAGGCAAACAAAACCCAGAATCCTTGGCAACAATCCCTATGGGAACCAGCCTCGCCCTGTCATGCCCAGTGAACTTGGCACCCAAAAGTAGAACTCTCATTCAGTAGTTCTTTTCTCTATAGCACTGGAGAAGGGCAGAGCCAGCAGGAAATGCCAAAGAGTTAGTACACCTGGATTTGATTTTCAGCTCTAAGAATTAGGGTCCAAAAGATAATGACCTTTGAGTCCTTTGTAGGAGAAAAAGTGAGGTATATATTTTTTAAAAACAGATGAAAGAGTTACAAGTAGCACGGTTACCTGTAAAGCGCAGAGATGTGCTCTAACACAGAGGTTCCCAACCTCAGGCCTGCAGGCCAAATCCGGCCTGCAGCACCATTTGATATAGCCTCCCCACCCCCTCCAAGGGCATCCGAGAAACAAAATGGCTGCTCATTTGAAGTTGTTGGGACAAAATGGCCACCCCACTTTGCAGGCACGGCAAAATGGATATCTGGCCCTTGAAGCTAACTGAGAGAGCGTGACCCGGCCCCCGGCTTCAAAAGGTTGGGAACCCCTGCTCTAACGTTATACTACATACAAGTGTAGTAGAAGCAGCAGCAGCAGTAATAGTAGTAATGATAATAATAAAACAACTTGCAGTTAAGCTGGTCATTTATACATGTAACTGAACAAGTACAGTAAAACGCCGGGTTATGATGGAAACATCCATAAGAATGCACTGAAAAAATTAAAAATGGTCCTGAATTGATCATTGTAAACCGGAAAAAATACATTAAAATTTTGTAAACCGGGATGGCATTTCCATAGGATTTGCCATTGTAAACCGCAGCAAACTTAAATCAAGGCAGTTATAACCCGGGGTTTTACTGTACAGTATTTTGAAAATATTAACAGTTGCCTTAAGCTGCAATTTCTATCTGAATATTGCTCAAGTAACATGAATGGGTCAATCAGTCCAACACAGCACTTGGGGCCTGGTCTACAGCCTGGTGAGTCCTCCATGAGAAAAGATAGGTGCCAGTGGCCCTGTACCTTGGTCACCTTATACTTTTGTCCTCAGGCAGGTATCCCAAAGAAGACTAAGAGTTCGTTGCTCAGGATGGTAGTAATTGGAGCTTATTGAGTGACACATTGGAACACACAGTGAGCATAGTTGGCCATTGGCCTAAGGACCAGTTGTACTAAGGGATTCTCTGAGTGCTGGATGATGGAGTGAGCACCCATTGTCTGTTCCAGCTCCTGCCAACCTAGTAGTTCGAAAGCAAGAAACTGCAAGCTGATAAATAGGTCCCGCTTTGGTGGGAAAGGTAACAGCATTCCGTGTGCTCTGGTGTCCAGTCATGCCTGCCACATGACCACACAGATGCATACAGCACTGGCTCTTTGGCTGAAAACAGATATGACCACTGCCCCCTAGAGTCAGACACAAATGGTTTTCGAACACGTAGATCCTAGGGGAAGGTGATTGGCCTTATCCCAGACAAAGAGTTCTCGGGGCTGGGACTGGCAATGCCGTATCTGGCTTAAGAAGGATTCTGTAGTCCTCCAGAATGGGTAGCAGTGGGTCTTCTAGTGATCTAACTAACACCCAGGAAGCATTCACACCCACATAGGTGCCACTTATTATTGGTTACCAGCCCAAAGGGGGCTGGAGGTTGCCATAGCCTGACAGCTGTGCCACCCAATGCCAGGACCAACCCATCGTGCTGCACCAATGCTTTCTTGCTGCAACCAATACAAACTATGGTCCAATTATACCCACTTACAATTAATTCTGCAAATAAAGTTCTAACTTGGCAATGTCGTGTGTTGTTGAAGGCCGTGGGCAGGAGGGATTATCTCACCTGGATCCACAAGTTAGGATTAGCATTAATTAAGTCAGCAACAGGAACAACAAATACTGTTGCTATCTAGAAAAGGAGGAGGGGATGAAACAACCTCCAAGCCTTCTGAACTGCTGCCAAGCAGATTTTTTGTTGTTGAAGAAACAAAATGGGGAAAAATTGAATGCATCTGTGTTTATTTGACTGGGACCAGGAAGACCCAGGTTCTTCTTCAAGCACCATATCCAATTCCGAACACAGTAAAACCTCGAGTTACGAATAAAATCAGCTCCATGGCATTGTTCATAAGTCAAATTTGTTTGTAACTTGAGGCATTCCCATAGGGATAAAGAAAAAGCCCTGCCCCACACTCCAAAAATCAATTAAATCACACAAAAACAACAGCAGCCTTGAAAAGAAAGCATGCATAAGCAAAAATGCTGTTCCTTACCTTAAAGAAACTTTGAAAATGGACAGAAAACTCAGCAAAATCCAGCAAGAAACAGCAACTGGCAGCAATTTTAGCACTGAAACTCTAGACAAAGAAATCACTCCAAACACTCTACTGCCACCTACGGGGCTCAGAAAGGCTGCATGTGCGCAATGCATTCTGAGGAATCAGATTATATAACCTGAAGCAAACCCATAGGGGGAATGAAATTTTTTGCATCACTGGAGGCAACAGAGAGGAAAAAGAATTAATTCGTAAATCGGGGCATGTTCGTAATTTGAGGCATGGATTTCAGTGCAGAACCAATTCGTAAATCAGGGTTTTACTGTTTTGACTATCATCATGGCGGTCAGTCATGAAGATTTGTCCCTGGGAACAATACAACGCAGCGGCCTTCCATTTGCCTTCAACATCACAGTGTGACATCGATACCACTGACCAATTCTACAAGTCACTTTCTGGTCCTGAGTCCTTTTGTCATGCAAAGTCCTCATCAGCCCCAGGCCAGTAGTGATGAAGCTGTTGCCCTCCATCAAGATGGATTCCAATGGGATTTAATCAACTTGGGGATGATCACCCTTCCCTGGAAGTGACTGAGTGATCCACAATCGTTCCATCCTTCTTACCATGACCTTCCTCCTCACAAAAACAAAATAAAACTAAAGACATGGATAAAAAGCCAGACATTTGGTTTATGAAGAAAATGTAAATATAGGGTTTGCTAATATTTAAATGTATCATTAAAATATAAAAATGACAGCGCTCTGGCTGTTTACTGCTTAGATGGGTTGAAAGAAACAGAAATGTGTAAAAATCAACCTAGCTGAATGTTGAATCTGTTGAGTTTTCAGCAGGCAAGCCCATTGTGCTTTATGCTTGTTTTGTACGCTAGCATGGATATGGGAAGGACTAGCATATAACAAGCAGTCATTGGCTGTTTTTGAATCAGAACAGCCAATCAGCAGGCTAAATGTTTCTGCCCTCCAAATGTGTGTTATTCTTATACTGCTACTTTAGTCTGTCTGTCTGATTGGTTCAGTTATCTTTCTGACTCAAAAGTGGGGAAGGGGTTTAAAATACCTCTATTGTTCTACATGAGAACTACCAAAATGTCTACCTCCATTCCATGTAAACATTACATTGTAGACAGTGGCCTCTAGTGGCCCACTCTGGTACTGCACAATAGAAATGCATTTACAGTGGTACCTCATACAACAATTTTAATCCATTCCACGGGGTTCGTTGCTGTATGAAACAATTGCTATACAATGCATGCATCGTGTAGTGATTTTTCCTATGGGATGCATCGTACAACAATATTTTTTTTTGCTAAGTGATTTTTCCCATTGAAAAATTGTTGTACGATTTTTTCCATAGGGAAAATTGTTATGTGGGACGCCTTTTCCCCTCCAAAACCTAATTCTTATATGATTTCGTTGCTATATGGGGCGATTGTTGTACAAGATTCCACTGTATATTATTTATTTCAGGGATTTTTATTGATTTTTTAAAAACCCATGGATAACTCAAAGTACAGATACTGAACCTACAGTCAGATGGGGCAAACTGTAAATGGGGATGATGGTGAGCAGGTGAGAGAGAGAGGAAAGGGAGAGAAATGAGTAACATTTTGAGCAAAAGGTTTCAAGCTTAATGCCATCTGCTTATCAACCCTAAAGGAGCTTAAGTAACAAAAAGATAACCAATAATGAAATGTGCAATTTAACAAGTTCCATTTATAAAAGAGTGACAATAATGAAGGACTTGGGGACAACACTGAAATGAGTTACATAACTAATTAGATTTTAAAAGTTACTTTCTAAGCCAGGGCAAACTTTTCAGGCCATAAGCCAGTCATGTGGTTGAACGGGCCAGTCACATGGTTCCGTACACTGGAAGCAAAACATGCCCACGCATGTGCAAAATGCATACATGGGCATTTTTACTTCTGCCTCCAGGAGCAGCAAGGGTGGCGTAGGCCAGATTTTTAGGTGCCATTTGCCAGATTTGGCCCATGGGTTTGACCACCCCTGTTCAAAGCTATACCAAGAAGAGGTTAAAGCAGGGGTTCCTAACTAACAGCCCGTGGGCCAGACCCAGCTCATGATGCCATTCCATCAAGCCCATCACCGCCTCCACTGCACCCAGAAGTGGAAGCAGGTGCATTTACGTCAGCCATAAAACACACCACACATGCGCAAATGCTCCCACGGCTGTTGTAAATTCAGAAGTGTATGCATTTACAACAGCTGTAAATCTGCTCGACTCCGCTTCCGGGGGGCGTGGTCCGGCCCCCTCAGATGTCTGGGGGCGTGGTCAGGCCCATGACATAAAAAGTTTGGGAACCCCTGGGTTAAAGGTTGGCGACTGGCCATTTTAACAAGTGTGTTTCAAAGTGCCATAAAACTTGCCATAAAACTATCCAAGTGCCATAAAACTTGTGACTCGCCTTAAGTCTCATTTTCCTTGCCTGACCTACCTCAAAGAGTGAGAATAAAGCAAATAGGAAGAAAAGCATGCATGCTGCTCTGAATTTGCTAAAGAATTGGAAGGGGGGAAATATATCAAATAATTACAGAACCAATGATTGCAGCCATTAACTCTGTGTGAACATTAATCCTCCTGCCCTTTTCACAGCATCATTAGATACACGGAGTAGACACAAGAGACTGTATTCTCTCCAGTGTAACCCTTTCCCCCCGTTTTCATAAGTAAATGGAACTAAGGAAAGGACCGCAACTGGAAAACTGATTGATAATTGTTGTGCTTTCTAGAAAAATGTCCCAGCACATCCTGGTACTTTTCGGAATGATTTCTGACACCCAAAGCAAAGGTTTCTAATACTTTGGCCGCCAAATGAGAAGAAAGGGCTGAATGGAGAGGGCCCTGATGCTAGGAAAGATTGAAGGCAAAAGGAGAAGGGGGCAGCAAAGAATGAGATGGTTAGACAGTATTCTTAACACAGCGAGAGTTGATCTGGGCTCCAGAAGATGGCAAATGACAGAGCCGCCTGGCATGCCGTGGTCCATGGGGTCATGAAAGGTCTGACTCAACTGTGCAAAAGAACAACAAAGGTTTGGAGCAACAGGAAATATGGACTGTTAGCGCTTCACATTGTTCAGCCATTGTTAAGGTCAAAGAGCAGTCTACCTGCTGCTAGTGCAGAAACCCACAGCTAAAGCCTCTTGCACACATGGCTCTCTAGCCTCTCTTTAAAAAAATATCCTACAAGAGCTCAACACCTCATGTAGTCCATTCTACTAGAAGTTCATTCACTGCTGAATAACTCTTACAGCTGGAAGTTCGCCCTGGTATTTAGCTGGAATTTGCTTTCTTATAATTTTGCATCACTGGTCCGAAGCTGAAGAAAACAAGCTTGCTCCATTGTCCAGCTATACAGATGTCTGAAAGTGTTTAACACATCACTTCTAAGTCTTACGTTACTCAGTCTCTGTCACTTCAGTTCTCTTCTAGACCAGTGGTGGCGAACCTTTTAGAGACCGAGTGCCCAAACTGCAACCCAAAACCCACTTATTTATCACAAAGTGCCAACACAGCAACAGGGGAGGAAGGAAATGCTCCCATTGGGCTGCTGGGCAGAGGGGTGGGGTGAACTCTCTGCTGGGAGGAGGGAGGAAGCGCTCCCATTGGGCTGCTGGACAGAGGGACTGGGTGAACTCTGTTCTGGGGGGGGAGGGAAGAAATGCTCCCATTGGGCTGCTGGAGGGGCATGGCAAACTATGTGCTGGGTGCCCTCAGAGAGGGTGCCGAGTGCCACCTTTGGCACGTTGCCATAGGTTCGCCACCACTGTTCTAGACTAATACTGTATAACAGGTGTTCTCAGCCTAATGCCCGTGGGCTGGTTGTGTCCCACGACACCATTTCATGTGGCCCCCACACCTCCAAGGGCATTTGAGAAACAAAATCGCCACCCCTTTGAAGCTACTGGGACAGAATGGCCCCCCCCCCCCAACACACACACACATCATGCAAGCAGAGCAAAATGGCCGTCCGGCCCTCGAAGCTGACTGAGACAGTGTCCCGACCCCGGCTTGAAAAGGTTGGGAACCCCTGCTGTATAGGGTTTGGCTGAACTGGCCTGTTTAGTGCAGGCCAATATGATCTAAATAGGGTCACCTGAGATTTGAGGGATAAATAATATGCCATTTGACATGATCCTCCTGTCCAAATATCAGATCAACATTAAACAACACTCTGGCTCGTTCCCCTGTCAATTAAACACTTCCTCTTCTTGTCTATGGAAGGGCAGGGGGAGCAGCTGATTTTTGCCTATGCTAGGCCATCACTGAATTTTCTTTAAAAGTTTATTTTCCTAGTGTGCAGTGCTGAGTATAAACTGCCCAGAGCTGCAATTTTTGATCAGCACTTTACACAAAAGCAAAGGAAAAAAATGTTTTAATCTAAGCAATTCTGCGCAGTGACAATGATCTAGCACAGGAGGGGGGGGGGAATTGACTCCCTTGCCCCTCTGCCATCAGAAAATCCCTTTTAACTTTGGCAGCTGCAGTGTTTCAGTTATTTATTTATTTTATTTATTTACTCATATTTACTATCCCGCCCCAATCGAGTAGACCCGACTCTGGGTGGCTTACATCATAGATTAAAATCACAGGTTAAAACCTTAAAAATTCATAAGAAAAATTACAACAATGTAACAGATAAAAACAAGGGCAAAAAGGGGTGGCTGTCCCTTAAATCAGCCAACCTGCATGGGATCCCACGTTCCTAGGTTCAGTTCAGTCTGTTCCAAGCAATTGCACCTACTGGAAATGGACTAAAATAGAACACACTTACTTACACCAAAAAAAAGAGAAGCCACCAACAGTGATCCATAAAAGAATGGGTAGGGTTCAAATTGGTCTGTTCCAGCAATTATGTTGTCTTCAGAAAAGAGTGGACCTATCAATAGTGGACCTGTACCAAGCAGCAGGGCAAGTGTCCATCTGATCACACACACCAGTTCCTTCCACTGATCCTCATAGCGTTTTGTTTCTTAATACTTTCTAATTTGCTTTCTTTTGGAAATATTTGAGTTTTTTAAATATGCGTCTTAAATTATGGTGTCCAGAATTGGATACAGTACTCCAGGAGAGGTGCTGTCATTAATCGGACATGTTCCATCTTGACCCCAGCAGAACAAAGAATATCATTTAGAGCAGGGGTTCTCAACCCCCTTGCCTGTGGGCCTAATCTGCCCCATGCATATCAGTAAACCAGCCCACGGTGGCCACCCGGGCACTTCTAGACCCACCAACCACCACTGGAAGTCGTGACGCATTAGTCTACTGTGGCGGCATGGGTGGGAATCACATGGTTTTTCTTGGGTTTTGCCACTTCCCAGGGTGACGAGAGGCTTTTCGGAATATGTTCGCTCCAGTTTTGGAATTTTCTGAGCCTTCTCTGCTGTACTTTGGCAACTGGAGAGCAGAGGTGGATGACTTCCAGTGCCGGGCAGAGCTTACGCCAGCGCAGAACCAGGAGGCCATCCACCACTACTTTCCAGCAGCCAAAGCAGAGTGGAGAAGGCTTGGAAAATTCCAAAACTGGAGTGAACATGCTCTGAAAAGCCTCCCGCCATCCTGGGAAGTAGTGGAGGCTGTGCAAAACCCCAGAAAAACCACGCAATTCCCGCTGCCAACACCGATGATGACCCAAAAGTAAGTTGTGGGTGCAGCCATGACTCCGACCCCCACAGTTGAGCATGGTGGACCTATCCCCGGCGGGAAAACGTTGGGAACCCATGATTTAGAGGAAAGGTGGAGAACTTCTGGACCTCTAGATATTTGGCCTCCAGCTGTCATCAACTGAGCCAGTATGGCTAGTGGTAAGGGATCATGGCAATTTATTATTGAAATACCTGAAGTAGCTAAGGATTTGTGTCAAACTGACTGACCAACACATTTCCTTAGGTTAACAGACATACTTACATGAGATCCACTTTCTCGCGGTGCGCCTGGCCCCAGAGAGAGGCTGCTGAGTATGGGTGAGTTGGAAGGACTGCAAAGCTCTGGAAAAGGGTTTGGAATGGAGGGCAGGGATAAGGCACGTGGCTGCTTCTCTGTCTCTTCCTTCAGTTTTCTAAAGCAAAAAAAAAATCAACAACATTGAATTATAATGAGGGTTCTTGTGTAATTTATCCTTGGAAAGAAGTTAGAATGGGATTTCTGGGCTGGTAAGCAAAGCCAGTCAAGAAAATTGGAAACCTTTGGGACCCAAGAATGTGGGTAAACCACATTCTATACCCAGGCAATCCAAAATCTATGTAGGTCTGGGTCTAGACCAGAGGTAGGCAACCTGTGGGCTGGATCCAGCCCATGGCACCAAATCAACCAGCCTGTGTCCTAGCTCCAGCCGCTGCCGGACTCGGCCGTGGACTTATTTACGGCTGTTGTAAACGTGTTTATGGCAGCCATAAATGAGTCCACAGCTGATTCTAGTGGCAGCAGATGGACCACCAGTCCAGCCCATCAACTGTCTGAGGGAGCATGACTTCAAAAGGTTGGCAACCCGCAGTCTAGACTGTAACCCAGGAGTTGTCAACCTTTTAAAGCCAAGTACTGGGTCATGCTCCCTCAGACAGCTTTGGGGGCCGAACAGCCATTTTGCCTTTCCACCACCACATGGCATTTCCTGGTGGGGTGGAGGCGGTGTGGGGCCACATGGAATGGTGCCATGGGCCAGCCGCAGGTTGAGAATCCCTGCTGTAAGCCCTGTGGAATTATTGAGGAAGTCTAGGAGGTGGAGGTCCAAAAAATCCAAATGGCACTTCCCTATTGCCCCCACACATTCAAGCTTTCCACTGTGTCACAGAGATCAAAAAGCTTAACAAAAAACAGATGCAGATTTCCGTTCCCCCCACCAATGTCAGATTTTGCACGCAAAGCCTTCATTTTCTCCTTCTATGATTTCCTATAATCACATATTTACAGCCAAATTGAATTAAAATCAATTTCTCAGATTCTCAGTTATATTACACCTTGTTAAAGTTTTGCATTTCTTTGCAAAGGGGTGAGATAAACTCAAGAGTCTGTAGATTCAACAGTCTTGCTGCACTGTATTAGGGCACTGGCCTCAAGGGCAGATGAGGAAGCTAATAATTAACCCCACCCTCCCTTTTTCCATTTTCCTTCCAGTGCATTTTACATACAGCAGCTGCCTGTCATATAACTCTAGACCCGTGGGGGCAATTTCATTTTTAAGGGGGAGCAATTCGAGAATGAGTTTATTTGTTTGTTTTTCTGATTTATATTGCCACCCAACTCCGAAGACTCTATGTTATCTACAGTGAATGGCCTTTTAGGCTTCTTCCATGTGAATAGGAGTTCACTTTTTAAATAATAAGAATTATATGTCGGGAGGGAGGGATCAGGTTTTAGAGACGCTTAGTTGGAGTATGGCCAAAAGAGGTTGGGGAGTACAGTACTGCAATACTACAACTATGAGAGAAGTTTTGCAAATTCATCTAACTAGTTAAGAGCGAGCTCTTTGGCATACATGTGGTTCCTGGGGTTTGAAATCGAGCCCATTGTTTCAAGACAGAAAAAAACCGGGCGCTTTCAGATTAAAAATGTGCAAATTATCTTTCCCACCAACTTGATTCAGCTTGTATTGGTAGAAATTTGTTTTTCGCTTCTATCACACAATGTGACATTCTTCATCTGTAGAGAAGCCACTCACTAACTCTGAAGTATCGTGTCAGATTTGCCAGAACCAGATTCATTATATTAAGCTGGTTGTCAGTTGGAAGTCTACCCTAACATTCTCTTCTATCATATCCCAGCAAGAAGTTGACATATTCCTGTAAAAGGACTGAGTCACTGCTTCTGCTGGATTTGTACAGGTGACAGAAAATTCATGAATATCGTTATAAATGAAGCCTACATCTCAAGTCACGTAACTGAAGGGTTGAAAACAACATGCTATTCTTCCTTTACCTGTTCTGAGCTAAGGTGTAGATCACTGTTTGGAAAGTGGCAGATGTCTGCTAAGAGAAATATAACATCTCAACTCCTCTTTAAAGCTCTGCCTCATGTCCCTAAATATATAGCCTGTTATTTCCCAATGATGGCAAGAAATAAACCCAGGTCATGTCCAGAGATACGTACTTCAATAATGTTTTTCTTCTTCGTGGGCTAAGTGCTAGTTTAGATTATGTCACACAGTCTGTTAATAATGTGAAGACTACCACCATTTTGGGGAAGAAATGGCTCTCTTCTCCTTAAAGTGCAATTTCTTTGTGCAAGTTTTTCTTCTGAGAAGACTCAGAAGAAAACCCATAGAACAGTGACAGTGAACTTTTTAGAGACCCAGTGCCCAAAATTCAACAGGCTGCCATCCGCACCGCAGAGGAGTGGGCAAACTCTGTGCTGGGAGGAAGGAGGAAGTGCTCCCATTGGGCTTCTGGGAAAAGGGGTGGAGTGAACTCTGTGCTGGGGGAGGGAGTAAGTGCTCCCATTGGGCTGCTGGGCAGAGGGGCGGGGTGAACTCTGTGCTGGGGTGACATCACGCGGGCCCACAGAAAGGTCTCTGAGAGCCCCCTCTGGCACACATGCCATAGGTTCACCAACACTGCCATAGGACTTCTCAAATGGTTTGTGGTAAAAATGTTTCCCCAAAGAAATATCAAACTACACAGATGTACTGCAATACCATTCCAAAAAGGCATTTCTCCTATGCAAGATTGCTTGGGAGGGAATTGAACACTGCAGAATTTGGTAGTTTCTTTTGAAAACAAATAAGCAAAATCATGGGGGGCTGGAATGTGAAAAATCTGGCTTTTGTGGGAAGCCTGGGAAAGAATTTTGGTACAGCTATACTAGGAGAACATCTCAGAATGATGAATTTTTCATGTACTTTCCACATCTCTATGCTCTGTACATGATCAGAGATATTATCCTTTTCTTTCATACATTGGAGAGCTTTGCCCTGACACTGGAAACAGGTTTTGGCCATGAATCACCATGCTAAATATATTATCTCACTTCTCATCTGCAACACCGATAATCCCTGGAGATTATTGTGGGAACTTTTCAAAACATATTAGCCCGTCTCCACCTACCTATTCGCTTGGATGAGCAGTGGCTGAGAACGTTTGACAGTCTCACCCCCACTCACAAGGCCGGCCTGTTCACCGTAGCAGATAGGCTTTCCATTGGAAAGGGCCCTGGAGTGATCAGATTCCAGATCATCCACATAAACATTGTCCAAAGTGCTGTTGAGGTTGTTTTGAAGAGTTCCCAGGTCCATGTCATTATCTGTAGTAAAAGAGAAGAAAGTTAAGCAACTTGGCTACATTCCTGTTTGCTCTGCTCCAGCGTTCCTGTTAGGTGAAACTAAGTATAGAACAGGAGTTCTTAACCTTTTTATACTGGGGGCTGTCACGCTCCCCCAGACGGCTTTGGGGCCGGATGCCCATTTTGCCCTTCCTCCACCACCTGGCACTTCCGGGTGTGGTGGAAGCGGTGTGGGGCCACGTGAAATGGTGCCACAGGCGCATCTGGCCCATGGGCCACAGGTTGAGAATCCCTGGTATAGGGATTCTTGTCTGAAGAAGTGGACTTGATCCACGAAAGCTAACAATAAAAATAAAGCAGTTAGTCTTTAAATTGCTACAGTGTTTTTTATTTTGTTTTGTTTATTTTGTTTTTTTTTTCTGATATGCCTGGTATAGAAGTTACAGAATGAGACCTTTCTTCTCTGAAAAACATTTGAATTAGCTATTATTCCCAAAGAGGTTTAAACCAAAACAGGGTACTTTTTTTCTTGAACAACTTTTACACCATTCTCTTGGATTTTTTTTTAAAGGAAGGCTTTTTGGTATTCCTTTAGAGCCGGGGTTCCCAACCTTTTCAAGCCGGGGGCCAGGTCACACTCTCTGTCAGCTTCAAGGGCCAGACGGCCATTTTGCTCTGCCTGCATGATGGGAGTGGCCATTTTGTCTCAAGAGCTTCAAGGAGTAGCCATTTTGTTTCTTCATTGACCTTGGAGGGGTGGGGATCACATGAAATGGCACCATAGGCCGGATCTGACCCATGGGCCTTAGGTTGGGAACCCCTGCTTTAGAAAGTGTTCACATCCAGTTGCATGATTTTTAATTGCTCTCACTTACAACTGCCCTCACTTGTCTTATGTGATTGTATAAAGTTCATGGCCACCTTGTAATATTCCCCCAGGGCAAGATCCTTAATTATTTATTTGACTTGACTTGTTTAGCCGCCCCCTCCCTGAGGAATAGGTATAAACTAAAGTTCTGTTTCTTAAAATTCCTTGCAGCTTTGCTAAAAGATACACAAGGTACAGTTACACTCTGGACTTTCTGATTAACCATTGCCTTCCTTGGTACTCTCCCAGGTCATGAAAAGTCTAAATGCAAACAGCTTCTCAAAAACTTTTAACCATGATTTCTGGCATCCTTGCCCTTCCACTGATAGTCTTCAGCAAACACAATCGCACATCTAGTGGATTTCCAAGAAGTATGCATCCTCAAATAGCAAAAATATGGCTGTTAGAAAAGACAGTTTGTCTCACCTACGTCTCTTGCATGTAGGGTGCTTTGCTTTTGCGACATATCAGGCAAGAAACTAAACAACCTAAAGTAAAAATAAACACAAAAATCTTGTGGCACCTTAAAATCAAATTGCTATATTTCAACTAGAGGTTTGTGGATCGAGTCCACTTCCTCAGATGTAAGAATACATGGCGATCATTTGTACATGGCTTCAAGATGAAGAGGCAGTGATTAGTTGAGGCAATGGGGAATTAGCCGCCTTGTGATGACATAAGACCCCCATTTGGTATTCAGGCCAATGGAGATTAGCTCACTACCTCCAGTAATGGGTTGGTACAGAAACCTCAGGCTATAGATAACAACACACAGGCAAAACTATGAGTCAATGTGGCAATTCCCACCTAGAGTAAGCTCAAGTCTTGCACAGAATAATAGGGCTAACATTCATGGAAGTCACTTGTTTTTTGAGAGGGTCATTGAAAATCAGCCTTACTGTATATACAGTAATACCTCAGATAACATTAGTATCGAATAACACTAAAATCGCATAACATTAAGCAATCTGGGGGGAAGAATTGCATCGGATAACATTAAGATCCTATGGGATGCATCAGATAACAACCGCTAAAGCCTGTGTGGTTACAATGTATCTCTATGGATCCCATAGGATTTTAACATGCATCGGATAACACTAAAAATCGTATAACACCAAGACTTGTGGAACCAGGTTTTAGTGTTATCTTAGGTTTTACTGTACTCAAGTATAAGTCTAGTTTAGCCCCCAAAATGAGGTCCAAAAAGTGACTTGACTTATACTCAGGTCAACGACACCGAGGGTCCCAAAAACACTAGCACTACCATAAAAACTCAAAAACATTCCCGCACAAATGTCTAGATTTATTAATTTTACCATATTTTCATGTATTTTAATTATTAAAACTCACTAGCTGCTGCAGTATTTTCCACCCCTGACTTATACTCGGGTCAATCTATTTTCTTAATCTCACAGGTCCGAATTAGGTACTTCGACTTATATTCGGGACGATTTATAGTCAAGTATATACGGTAATTTAAAAATCTAATTGCTGATGTATATCACTCTAAGGAAATTTAATTATGGAAAGGACATGAGTTAATTGCAGGGAATAGGCACCCCACTTAAGATCTAGTCTGGCTTTTAAGGCCTTGGCTAGAATAAATATTCCTGGCTAAAGAGTAGTGAAATTTTCTGCATCTCTCTCACAATATCTCTGTGAAAGCGTCATTCCATATTAGACCTATTCACATATTCCCTTGAAGAGATGCAGTGGAATGCTGTTGGAAATGAAACAATTCCATGCTTCCTCTTGAATGCAACTTAATGTCATGAAACTTAACAAAGTTAAAATGTAGGCCGTATCCTTATCCATTTCTCCAGTTTTAGAAGGTAAGACTCAAGTCGTCCTTTCCGCTCTCTCTCTTTGTTGCGACAGAAGCGCCAACAATTCACTCTGTTACTGATCTGGAGAAAACTGGTAGGTAAAGTTGTGAACACAGCCAGTACTTGGGGAATAGCAGCAGAAACTGGGGTGGGGAGAACTACCATATGTGAGCAGATGGCCATCTCCAGATCTTGGAAAATTTACTGTTTGGGATCACAACTCCTCTAGTCAGCATAGGAAGGATTCTGGGAGTTGCCATCCATAAAAGGTACTTTCCCAAGATCAGGAAGCAGCCATCTGCTAACACAACTGTTCTGTGCTTCTGGGCAGTAGCCAAGACTGGGCTGAACTAAAGATCCAATGGAAGCAGTCAACATTATTATCTATAATGTTGACATAAGGCAGACAATGTATTGCAAGAAACTGGGGAAATTTTGTTGTTTTAACAATTGAAGATTGGTACTGTATAAAGAAATGTGGGAACTTGCTTTGAATGACAAGTTAACATGGGAATTGAATTTTTAAAAAAGGTATAGTTAATGAAAATTGATTTTGGAAAATTTGGCAACTATTTGTGGAATCTACATTGATTAGAGGTGAGGTATAAGGCCAGCACCAGATCAAATGAGTTTTTGGAAACAGTGAAAGATTACTCTGATATACTTCCAGGCAATGTATATTTCACTTGGGTGTGTATTATGAGTTATATATTATATTGGACATTGATGAATCCTAAATCAAAGTAAAATGTTTATGATGTGTTACAATGTGATTTAGGATGTAAAAGATTATCAAATGGGTGTTTTGTTTGTATTTTTCTTTTTGACTTTTTTATTTGTATATTTTTATGTTGTTGTTTTATTTCTATTTTTACTTTGAAATTTTAATAAATAAAAATAAGGCAGCAAGCAACACAACTGACAGATTATTTTAATGGCAGCGGTGAGTGACAAGTGAGTGAGAATGACAGCAGTGGAAAGCCCTCTGGAGAAGCAGCAGATATTTCCCATATCAGCCTTGAATGTGTTAGGAATGTTTCCTCTCTCTTTCTAGCCTAAATTTACTCAGGAGTAGACAAAGCAAAGCAATCACACATATATAGTGCTCCATAGCGCATAGTGCACTCTCTGAGCGGTTCACAAGTTAATTAGCATTTTGCCCCCAACATGTTTGGTACTCATTTTACCAACCTTGGAAGGATGGAAGGCTGTCAACCTCGTGACCTGGTCAGGATCAAACTCACAACTTTTTGGTTGCAGTACAGCAGTTTAACCACTGTGCCACCAGGGCACCAGGAAAGTGCAATGCTATATGTACAGTATGAGATGTAGGTTGGTAACCTGGACCAAAATTTTGCCCATTTGATACATTGCGCAAACTTTCACTTGTTAATAAGTAGCTGTCTTTAGATACTACAAGCACAATCAACAAATAAAAATCATTTTTTAAACACTGTAATTAATTAAAAATTGCCCCTTGCCTGAGGAAAAGCTACTCTAAACAAGGTTTTCATTGTACTGTACTTTATCTCAGAAGAACAAATCCACAGATAAAGAATCAGGCAACCTTCCAGAGAAAATTATCTCCCCCCCAAGCCTAACATGGCAGTTCTGCACCAGTACAGCAAATGGTGCTAACATGCATTAGATAACCCAACTGTTTAAATAAAATTGCAATTAGTCACTATTCTGCTTGCACCAAGAGAAAAATAGGCTCCAGGCAACCAGGTAAATCTTTCCTGCTGTAACTCATTCTGACTTCTCACACATGACTGAAGATCAGTTAACTCAAGAGGCAAATGTCTGAAACATTTCATTTTTGTAGTACATCCTCCCTTTGGCTTTTTATTTAGCAAATTGGCAAAAGTAACATAAAGAGAGAAAGAGAGAGAAAAGAAAGAGAGATGATAGCACTTTGAAGTTGTATTACAGACGAACTTTCACGAGTCAAAGTCCACTTCTCCAGACACAGACAGTGCAAACACACATCCCTTATATTCCAGGGTGGTGAATCACCTTGGACAAAAGTGACGATGGTTTGCTAATACAGACACAGAACTACCATGTTGTTAATTAGCAGATCCTAGCCTGTGTGATAAGCTGCACGCAGTAGGTATAGCTGTCAACTGCTAAGTACTGCTTATGAGAAAGAGGTCAGAGGCCATCATGGGTGACAGAAGATATTTCAGAAAGCTGGGCTATTAGTATAGTGTGCTAAGATGCCTTGATCTGAATTTAGGCCCTTTGAGATGAACTGGGATTTGTTTTTTAAAAAACAAGTCTCTAATCCTTTTGGTATCAGGAGAGGGGAAAGTACTGCTACTGTATATACTCAAGTATAAGCTAAGTTTTTTAGCCCCAACAATGAGCCCCAAAAAGGGGCCACGGCTTATACTCGAGTCAACAACCACGAGGGTCCTAAGACCGTGCTGGATTGAGATGCATCAACAATTTAATTAATTTTACCATATTTTCATGTATTTCGATTATTGAAACTCACTAGCAGGTGCTGCATTTCCCAGTCCCTTGGCTTATACTCAGATCAATCTATTTTCCTGGGTTTTCAGGTCAAAATTAGGTACCTCGGCTTATATTCAGGTTGGCTTATACTTGAGTATATACAGTAGTTTTCTTTCTAATTGAAATAGGAAAAGGAGTAAGACAAGGTTGCATTTTGTCACCCTGCTTATTCAACTTATACACAGAGCACATAATGTGCAATGCAGGGATGGAGGAATCACAATTTGGGATCAAAATTGCTGGGAGAAGCATCAATAATTTGAGATATGCAGATGATACCACCCTAATGGCAGAAAGTGAGGAGGACCTAAAGAAGCTCCTGATTAGGTTGAAAGAAGAAAGTGAAAAAGCTGGTTTGAGACTCAATATAAAGAAAACAAAGATCATGGCAACAGGCCCTATCAGTCCCTGGAAAATAGATGGGGAAGAAGTAGAAGCAGTGACAGATTTTACTTTCTTAGGATCAAAGCTCACTGCAGATGGTGATTGCAGCCATGAAATAAAAAGGCGACTGATTCTTGGGAGGCAAGCGATGAGAAATCTGGGGAGCATAGTGAAAAGCAGAGACATCAAATTGCAAACAAAAATTCGTATAATAAAAGCAGTGGTATTCCCTGTGGCAATGTATGGTTGTGAGATGCCTTTGAGATGTGGTGTTGGAGGAGAGTGTTGAGAGTCCTCTGGACAGTGAGGAGAACAAATAGGTCAATCTTAGAAGAAATCAACCCTGACTGCTCCTTAGAAGGGCGAATAGTAAAGATGAAGCTAAGGTACTTTGGACATCAAATGAGAAGAGAAGACTCACTTGAGAAAGCCTTGATGCTTGGAAAGGTTGAGGGCAAAAGAAGAAGGGGGCGGCCAAAAATGAGATGGCTGGATGGTATTGTGGACACAATGGGCACAGAGCTGAGCGAGTTGAGGGGGATGGTGGAGGACAGAAGTGCCTGGCGGACAGTGGTCCATGGGGTCGCAAAGGGTTGGAATCGACTGTGCGACTGAACAACAACAATATATAGTAGCTTTCTTTCTAATTTCTAACAAGAGTGTCTGCCATCTATAGTTTTTGCCTACTCAAATAAACTAATGATTGTATTCATTTAACAA
The DNA here is from genome assembly GCA_030440675.1 of Furcifer pardalis. Lineage (NCBI taxonomy): Eukaryota > Metazoa > Chordata > Lepidosauria > Squamata > Chamaeleonidae > Furcifer > Furcifer pardalis. Next base: position 29,013,230 of record CP126897.1, read on the forward strand.
ATGAGGCTGTAATCCTGTATTTATTTACAGAAAACTTCCTTTTGAATACAAATGCATACAGTTGTTCACATTGTACAGATTTCCTGTCCACCAACTAAACCACTGACTATGGGAAAGGGGAATTCTCACCTAAACTGAGAGTAAAGGTGGATGAATCCACTCTGAAACAGATCCCAGAGTTACATGAGTAAATTCAAGGAAACAAGACTTTGCTACAAAGGGCCAACAAGTCTACAGATATAGAGGCATAGGGGCAAAGCTTATTTTGAAACCAATTTACATGAGACTATGGGTGCGACAATTACTTTCATACTATTCAACGGGTTCAGTTTTAGCCAAACACTGTCACACTCAGGGTTGATTTGATTTAAATCAAATTGACTTGATTCATGATTTAAATCACTATTTAAGTTAATGACCAGTTAATGGTTAAGTTAAATCAGGGGTTCTCAACCTAAGGACCGTGGGCTAGATCTGTCCCACAGCACCATTTCATTTGCCCCCCCATCCCTCCAAGGACATTCAAGAAACAAAATGGCCATCCCTTTGCAGCTGTTGGGACAAAATGCCCATCCCCATCATGCAGGCAGGGCAAAATGGCCATCTGGCTGACTGAGGGAGTGTGACCTGGCCCCTGGCTTTAAAAGGTTGGGAACCCCAAAGTTAAATCAGAGTTTTTAACATGAAGACTCATAAAGGCTCAAAAGGTTTCACTTTCATTTTTGCTGCATGCCCCTCCCACCTCCCACTTAGCTTCTTATGCAGATCTATTTCACTCTCAAAAATCCACTATGTGACGAGCCTGCAGCCTGAAAAGTTTGGGCACCCCTGTGTCGACTTCCATGTCTCTCAGGACTACAGTATTTCTTAACAGTTCCCTACTCCCAGAGCCACAGTAGATTCACAGAAGCAGATACCAGTTCCCATGCCAAGTCTACACTCATGTCACCACCTCCTTATTTGTTTCATAAAATAGTTCAGATAAAGACTGGTTTTCAAATGCTAAACCATAAGAAGGGGGAAAGTGCACCTCATTCCTTTCTTCAAATGGCCGCCACTTATTTCCTTATCAGGAATGGGCAAGATGACCCGAAGTTTCTCTCTAGATGAAAGCAGCAATAATATCAAAGGTCACAAAGCAATTTAGACGGCGTGGGAAGAAATGCAACCAGAAATTCATGCCTGCATTGCACCATTTACTATAAAGCAGCAATCATCTCTACACCCCATAATAGTACTATAGTTTTCAGCTTCCAACCACTTCATGAGAGACCAGACGTCTGCTTATACTCCAGCTGGTTTTTTTTTTAATATAGCCTACACAAATATTAATATCTTGGAAATCAGCATATCTTGATTAACTTAAAAGAAGACCGCTATTCAGGGAGAGAGATTAAAAATTAAATAGGGCATCAAAACTGCTCCTTTAATTGTTAAAGTAATTACTCTGGGTTTAGAAGCTGATCAGGCATCGCCCACATACTTCTCAGCTTATCATTTCTAGAAGGGACTAGAAGCATGATTATCATTTTTAAGGATACTGAAGTCTAAGCTTAGTTTTTTCAGTACCTTGAGATACCAAGAGTCGACCCTCACAGATTCACAAAACTGTTGGCCAAGCAGACTTTTACTAGGCCATCTATTTGTAGACACCAGTGCAAGACATGTATGGTACTTCAAAAGCCTGGCAGTGATATCAATATACAGAATCCTCCCTGTCTGGGGACAATTTTAACTCCTAGTAGACAAATTGGCTATACAGTCATACCTCGCATAACGAATTTAATGCGTTCTGAGAGGTTGCTCGCTATTTGAAAAATTCGCTATGCGAGTCTGACTTGCATAACGAATTTTTCGCAATGCGAGTCGGACTTTTCCCTATGGAAAAACTAGCATAACGAGCGTTTCTATGGGGAAAACTCGCATAGCGAAAAAAATTCGCTATGCGAGTTTTCCACAGAGAAATGCTCGTTATGCGAGTTTTTCCATAGGGAAAAGTCCGACTCGCATAGCGAAAAATTCGTTATGCGAGTCAGACCGCTTAGAGAAAAACTTGCTCGTTATGCGAGTTTTTCGCTAAGTGAAATGCTCGTTATGCGAGGTTTGACTGTACAGTATTTGTAATCCTCTGTTACAAGGGGCAGTAAGTAACCAGGCAAAGGACGTATATTCTGTTGAACCTTCTGTCTGTCACCAAGATGGACCTTGTTGAAATATTTATTTCTTGAAAAACAAATCCATGTCCCTACCTGTCCATATATTATGTTATATTCAATTATCCATGTATTATAATTTTTCTTCCCCCCCCACCCGAAAAATATGGTCAATTTAGCCCATTTACAGAGCATATTGTGACAAGCACATGGGTACATGAGTGCAAGAATACTGGTGACATCCTGGATACAATAGTTGGGACTTACAAGCCACCCTGTATAACCCACACTCAAACCTATGCAATTCATGTGCTTTAAATCAGGAATTCTCAACCATTTTAAGCTGGGGGCCAGGTCACACTCCCTCAGACAGCTTCGGGGGCTGGACAGCCATTTTGCCTTTTCTCCACCACATGGCACTTCCTGGTGTGGTGGAGGCAGTGGGAGAGCACATGAAATGGTCCACACTGAGAGAGGCGTGAAGCTGCCCTCCATCAAGATGGAGTCGAGTGGTATTTAATCTACTTGGGGACCATCACCCTTCCCTGTGGACTTCGGCATCCAAGGCTGTTAGTCTTCAGGGTGTCAGGTTAGTTAACCACTGCTTGACACTCACCGTTGAGTCACTGGAAGTATGGTTACCATAGCAGGATAACCTGGGCAGACTGGTAACAATAAACTACTTCTGAGTATTCTCTGCCTGGAAAACCATGAAAAGACCCACCATAGATCAGAACTGATTTGATGGCATGCAATTATTAGGGCTAAGAATGCTGTCAATTTGACCAAGATGATGATGATATCTTGTGAAGGAGCAAAAAAATTAAACTTCCAAACCCATTCTCTGCCAACTCCCTTCATTTCCTTTTTGTTCCATCCAGTACAGTTTCCATATTCATAGCCTGACAAATATGTAGGGTTCAAACAGTGGTGGGATTCATTATTATTTTTTACTACCTACTCTGTGGGCGTGGTATGGTGAGCGTGGTCAGGGGGAAAGCCCTGTGTTGCATCCAAATTAGAACTACAGTACTTTATTTCAAAACTTGGATGGGTGGGGCCAGCCAGAATTTCTGCTACCAGTTCTGGCAAATTTGGATGAACCTGCTGAATCCCACCACTGGTTCAAAGCAACTTAGATAAAAGCGAAACAAAGAGGTTGAGTGGTAGTGCTTAAAAAAAACCATCAACATACAACAAGACTGCAGTAAACACAGTGAAATTTCACCACTGAGTTTCAATCCTGGATGAAAGAAGTTGCAGGTGATCAGGTTTAGATTGAAGAAAACTTGCAGAAGTGAAAAAATTGGTAGGCAGCCCACCAAATTTTGATCCCACAGATTTATTATGATTTTCCTTATCAGATTTAAAGTATTAGTATCAGTGTACAAAGCCCCACTGTTTGGAACCTCTGACTACCTATACAAGTGCATCTCCCGAAGAGTGACTATCTGTCTGACCCAATTCTCCCAAATTTGAGTTGCATCTAACCACGCTGAGAGAGGCCAGAAAGAAAGTAACCAGAAGCAAAGCCTTCTTGGTGGTGACTCCCATCCTGTGATGTGATTTAACCAAGCCTTCTCCCTCCTGGTTTTTAAAAGAGTTTTGAAGACAGAGTTGTTCGGAAAAACATTTGGGAAATACTTTCACTCAGAGAGGAATTTGTGTATCCCACATCTGCATTGCCGCCTAAAATATACTGTTTTTATAAGCACCATGTTCTATTTGTTGATTTGATTTTAACTGGGGATAGGTTTTGTTCTGTGGACCAGCAAGGAAAAAAAACTACACTTTTTAATCATACAAATTTTTGTCATCTAAGGTGGGCTACAGCTAAATAAACTTGCATTTTTAATAGATGTGATTTTAATCATGTTTTCAATATGCTTGTGTTTTAATTGAATTTATTTTCATTTTAGGTGTACTACTGTTTGCCTCTAAGGAGTTGCGGTGGCTTAGTGGTTAAGATGCTGGACTTGATGCCTGGAAGGTCGGCAGGTCAGCAGTTTGAGATCCAAATGCTCCACAATGGCGTGAGCTCCCATCTCTGTCCCAGCTCCTACTAACCTAGCAGTTTGAAAGCAAGTAGCTAAAGAGGTAGAGCTTCAGCAGGAAAGGTAACAGCATTCAGTGCACTCTAACGCAGACAGTGCTGGCTCTTTGGCTGTACACGGAGATGAGCATTGACTCCTAGCGTTTGATATAACTGGCTTTTGAACAAGTGAGATCTTTACCTTTACCTTTGTTCCATGACTGAGCATGCTGCCAAGAATAGTGAATCTGCTACTAGATGGGCAGGATACAAGTTTAAATATATGTTTAAATATAAATATAAATAAATGAAATAAATCACAATGCTAAAGGAACACTTTTACAGATCTCAGATATAAAATTAAGGCATAAAGGGAGACAACCTCAAGATCTGTTGATCATAAACTGAAGAGCTCTCTAAACTACAACCCGCCCTTTCGATTCCCTTCTGCATATTTCACAGCACTGAAATAATTAATGATTGCTAGTTTGTTTTGGCTTGCAGGCAACTAAGGCAAAGCCTGGCCCAGATTGGGACCTTTGTAAGCAATCAACATCACAAGAGCCTTTCCCAAGCTGTCTGGCACTTTTTTTTCCTACCGGAAGGTAATTATTACTATTATCATCCTTATTATTTTTCTTACAGGCGCCAGGTTTGCCCCATATTCAATTATGGCAGAGCCGGACTAGCCAGGCATGAATCACTGACTCACAATGCTGGTTGGATCCAGCTTATCAAAAATCACACACCTGCCACTTTACCAGCGGAGCTGTGCCTTGTCAACAGTGAAGAATGTGCTGCAGAAATAAACATGCATCCTGTTTCCTTTAGCGATGATCTTCAGGCATCAACTAGCCTGCCCTTTTTCTGTAGGATACACAAGCTGGCCCTAATTTATTCTCTCGTGCACTTCTGTGTCCATCAAAATAGCAGAGTGACTCAGACTGTGGGCTGGTGATTCACATTCAAGACCCCACCCTGAACACTGGCTCAAGCATGTCTGAGCTTTTTTCATACATTCATTCTTCTACCTCCTCAGACTCTCTGGGTTGTCTTCCACATGGAAGCTTCTATGGGCTAGACCAGGGGTGCCCAAACTTTTTGGGCCATGGGCCGATCATGTGGTTCAGGAAGCCAGTCACTCAGGCCCAGGGGCCGGGTGCGGCCCCCGACGTCAATTCATCCAGCCCGCGAAGCCCTCATCGCTCCTGGAAGCGGAAGTAAAACTCACCCGTACAGGCGCGTTTTACTTCCGCTTCCAGGAGCGACGAGGGCTTTGCGAGCCGGATGAATTGGCATTGGTGGGCGCACCCGGCCACCAGTCCTTAGTTTGGGCAGCACTGGGCTGGACTCTGAGGGAAAACAAGTTACTGTCTAAAATCCCATAATTGGCTGGATAGCTCAGTGGGTTTATTTATTTATTTATTTACATTTTTATACCGCCCTTCTCGCCAGGGCGACCCAGGGCGGTTTACAACATCATAAAAGCATAATACAACCCAACCCAAACCCATTGTCAAAAACTTCAAAATTACAATTATAAAATTTAAAAAGTTTTTAAAATTTATAAAAATCCACAGATACCAAGAGGGACCTGAACACTTTGAAGCATGTGGGAGGACATTCCTTAGACTTTGCATGCAGAGAAGAAATGACTCTTTGAAGATGCGGCCTGAGTTCCCTTGGAAGTGATCAGAAGGGAGTTTTTGGACTTAGGATATTTTTAAAAGGTCGGACTTAGCTGAGTTTCCAATTCAATACTTAGTCATTTAGCCAGGAGAAGCAAGACAGAAAATACCACATTTCTTGTTTTCTACAGTTAAGTACTGATAGACTTTGCATGACTAGAAATTAGATACGGTAGTTAGTTGGAGCTATTTCAGGGTTAGGCATTGGCTGAGGAGTTAGAGGCTAGGAGTTGAATGCTCCCCAAACACCCCCCCCCCCATGCCTACTGTACAAAGCCATACACTGCTTTGAACCTCTGATTACCTGTCAGAGCACATATTCCAAAGAGTGACTACCTATCTGACATAAATCTCCCAGACTTGGCAGTTATATCTATCTACACCGAGGGAGACATGAAAGACAGTAAACAAAAGCAGAGTCTTCTTGGTGGTGGCTCCCATACTGTGAAATGCCTTAACCAGGCCTCTTCCCTCCTTTTTTAAAAAGAATTTTGAAGACATAGATGGTTCAGGAAAGCATTTGGGAAATACTTTCCCTCAGAGAAGGAATTTGTGTATCCCATGTCTGTATGTTGCCTCTGTGAGAAGATCCGGCCTCTGTAGCCATGCACAAGAACCACTATCTCAGGATGCCCCAGAACAAGATAATGGAAAACCACTCCTGTGCTCTCTCCTTAGAAAGCCTTGAAAAGGATCTCCATAAGTCAGAATCCACTTGATGACACACAGTAAATATTATGAAATCACAACAAGAGTAGGCCCATTGAATCAATGGAACGTAGAGATGTGTTGACTCACCAGATTCCTGTTGATTTTGCGGACTTATTCTGGTTGCAGCTTACTACTGGGTTAATAAGTCCGGGAGCAGTCAGGACCTGTACAATCCTGGCACAAGAGGTGCCAGTTCTGATTCTCTCATCCGTTCTAGAAAACATTGCTGCTGTTGCAAACCTCTCCAGACAAAACACCAAACAAGCCGTTGAAAAGAGCAGTCATTCTCAACAAGCTCTTTGATAAGAATGTCAGACAGGTCCATCTGATCCTGCATCAGATGGTGCAGACTTGTCCTCTATGGCTCCAGGAACCAACAGATAGAAGCAGGTTTCAGCTAATTATCATAAAATGGGAAAAGAACCTTTCTAAAACAGTTCTGCAGTGGGACAGACTGCTTTGGGAATCAGTGGGCTCTTTCTTACAGGAGGTATCCAAGTACACTAGTACCCCGGATAACGTTATGACTTGGTTCCACAAGTCATGACGTTATCCGGTTTTTAGCGTTGTCCGGGGTATACATTGAACAACGCTTTAAAAAAAAGCCCTGACGTCAGGGACAAACCACGCCAAGGCGAGGCTTGTCTGAAATCCCCCCACCCCTGGGGGGGGGGGATTTCGGACAAGCCGAGCCCTGGGTAGGCACGCGATCGCGCGCGTCGTTCGGGGTTAGGGCAAGATACGGGGAAGACCTCCGTATCCTGCCCTAACCCCAACTGACGCGCGTGCACCCGCACGCCGCCCAATGTTTCGAAAGGGTAAGGATCTTACCCTTATCCTTACCCTTTCGGAACATCGGGTGGGCAGCGCGCGTCGGTGGGGGGTAGGGAAGGATACGGGGGAGACCTCCGTATCCTGCCCTAACCCCGACTGACGCGCGCATGCCCGCACGCCGCCCGATGTTTTGAAAGGGTAAGGTTCTTACCCTTAACCTTTCGAAACATTGGGCCGGCGGCGCGCGTCGGTGGGGGTTAGGACAGGATACGGGGGAGACCTCCGTATCCTGCCCTAACCCCGAGTGACGCGCGCGTGCCCGCACACCGCCCGATGTTTCGAAAGGGTAAGGGGATCTTCTCCTTACCCTTTCGAAACATCGGGCAGCGGGCGGGCACTGGGTGGGTTGGATTGGGTAGATGTTCTACCCAATCCAATCCCACCCCAACAACCGCAAAGAGCAGAGGAGGCGAAGGAGCTGGAGAATAAGAGAGAGGGGGGAGGAAGGAAGGAAGGGGGGCACCCCCGCTGCCACCAAAGCCGCTGCTTCCCAGCCAGTTGATCCTAATGTCACCTTGCTAAGGTTCCCCGAAGAAAGAAAGAAGGCAGTTTAAGAAACATTAGGATCAACTAGTGAGGCAGCAGCGGCTTTGGCGGCTATGGCGGCGGCGCCCCCCCTTCCGTCCTCCCCCCCTCTTCCTCTCCAGCTCCTTCGCCTCCTCTGCTCTTCGCGGTTGTTGGGGGGGTTGGATTGGGTAGAACATCTACCCAATCCAACCCCCCCCCCAGTGCCCACCTGCCGCCCGATGTTCCGAAAGGGTAAGGGTAGATCCTTACCCTTTCAAAACATTGGGCGGCGTGCGGGCACGCGCGTATCACTCGGGGTTAGGGCAGGATACGGAGGTCTCCCCTGTATCCTGCCCTAACCCCCACCGATGCGTGCCGCCCGCCCAATGTTCCGAAAGGGTACGGATCCCGTACCTTTTCCAAACATCGTGGGGGCGGGCGCTGGGGGTTGTTGGATTGGGTAGATGTTCTACCCAATCCAACTCCCCCACCACCACACGCTTGTACCGGATAACGCTAAAAATCGTGTTATTCGATACAAGATTTTTCCGAAAATCTTGTAACGTTATGCGGTTTTAGCGCTATACGATACAATCGTTATCCAGGGTATTACTGTACAGAATATACCCAGGATGGGTTAGATGACCTCTAAACTATTTTCCAGCTGGGGACTGCAGTGGCTTAGTGGTTAAGATACTGAACTTGATGACTGGAAGGTCAGCAGGTCAGAAGTTCGAGATCCTGTCAACCTAGCAGGATCTACTTGCAATTTCTTGCTTTCGAACTGCTAGGTTGGCAGGAGCTGGGGCAAAGACGGGAGCTCATTCCATCCTGCAGTACTCGGGAATCGAACTGCTGACCTCCTGCCTTCCAGTCAACGTCTTAGCCACTTGAGCCATTGCAGTCCTGAGGTACAGCACTACATCCTTCCAATTCCATGCTCTCCTTTAGGAAATCCATTTTTAAAAAACACACAAGACTTCTTTCTATAGAAATACAGTAATACCTCATATAACATTAGTATCGAATAACACTAAAATCACATAACATTAAGGAATCTGGGGGGAAGAATTGCATCAGATAACATTAAGATCCTATGGGATGCTTCAGATAACAACCGCTAAAGTCTGTGTGGTTACAATGTATCTCTATGGATCCCATAGGATTTTAACATGCATCAGATAACACTAAAAATCATATAACACCAAGACTTGTGGAACCAGGTTTTAGTGTTATATGAGGTTTTACTGTACAGTCAAACCTCACATAAAGAGTGTTTCGCTTAAAGAGTAACTCGCTTAAAGAGCAGAATTTTCTCTGAATGTTCGCTTCGCTTAACAAATAAAACCAACCAAAAACTCGCTTAACAAATAAATCGGGGTTTGCAATCCCCCCACCCCCACAAGTGGTCGTTTACAATGGTGTTTCGCTTAAAGAGCAAACTCGCTTAAAGAGCAATCCTGTGGAACGCATTATGCTCTTTAAGCGAGGTACAACTGTACTGTATTTGCCAGCTGAGTCGCCGTGGCGAGTGGGCAGCAATAGAAATCTGAAGAAGTAAAGTAAGTAAGCATAAGATGCACCAGAGTATAAGACACACCCCATTATTACCAAAATAGCCCACTATAGGCTACTATAAACAGTACAAGACACACTCCATTTTTCCAGTCTATTTTATGGGGGAGAAAGTGGGTCTTATATATTAACAAATACGGTAAGTACATCAGTAAATACTATAATACCATGTTCTTTGAAAATCGGGGGGAAAGATTCTGTTTCTGGGGACTAAAGAGAGAAACTAAAAGGTCATATAAAGAAGTAGGATGGTTATTAAAACAAACCCTCCAAATGGACCTGGGATGTCATTCTCACAACCTAGTATACTGGACAGTACTGTTTTACCTTTTCAACAACTGTTCAGTCTTCCATCAGGAAAAATCTGCATCTGTGATGCCGATCTGAAGTCAAATCAACCTGCAAATACTGTCAGTTGTATTTCAGTGCTTCTAGGTATCATGTCAATTTGATTCTGTTATGCATATTCCATTTGCTTCTGCTTGTGGTTGCACAACCCACTGAAGCTGCAACAGACAATATCCTGTTGGTATAATGTTGTGTGCCATAACCTGGATCAGGTACCAGAAGCATTTGATTTAAACCAATTAAAAGCATTCTGTCTTCTTCTTTTTAGATTCTAAGGCTCCTCGGGACTTCCTTTTGCTTGGGAAAGCCTTTGGGAGCCTCAGTATGTTGCAGAAAGGTGAAGCCATTTCTAATATTAAAAAAAGGCTGCTAGATCAATAACAGTCGTCGCCATCCCAAAAGCACTGATCCTTTGGCCATTTTTTTTAACTATTAAAGGCTTTCCCATCAATGTCTTGAAGATCCCACGGGGTTCCTCAGAGCTAGGGAGCCTCACATCTAAAAGGACAGGGATAGGAAACTTTTAATTAATTTAATTTAAATGCTTCTACTGCACGATCCAAGGTATGCTGGTGAAAGGTTACACAACGGATTTTCTTCATCATCACCAAACATTCTGCACTGCCATTTCTTGGCATTTCAGCAGACAATGTATAGAGCAGTGCTGGTGTACCTATGACATGTGTGCCAGACATGGCACACCCAAGCCTTGCTGTTGGCACACCCGCCATCACCCTCCAGCAGAGTTCACCACGCCCCTCTGCCCCAGCAGGCCAATGGGAGTGCTTCCTCCCTCCCCCAGCACAGAGTTCGCCCTGCCCCTCTGTCTGGGCGCTCAGTCTCTGAAACAGGAGTTCTCAATCTTTTTAAGCTGGGGGCTGGGTCACGTTCCCTCAGACAGCTTTGGGGGGCTGACAGTCATTTTGCCCTTCCTCCATCACATGCCACTTCCTGGTGTGGTGGAGGTTCCATGGGCCACACATGGCCCATGGGCCGCAGGTTGAGAACTACTGCTCTAAAAGGTTTGCCATCACTGGTATAGAGTGATTCCTTGTTCAGTCACAAGGATGAGATTATTGTCTTTAAAAAAAGAAAAAGGATTATTATAAAAATGACAAACAAGACAAAGGACAAAAAAAAAACCCCAAGCTTCTGAGGAAACTTATTTGTAGTCCTAACAGCCGTCTATTTAAACAAATAGTTATCCAACTGTAAGTTGCCACATCTAGTCTTGCAGCTCAATTATGATGTTTTTGTTCACTTTCTCTTCAGCAATCTATTGGTCTGTCTGAAATATCCACCCGCTGAACAATATTCTAGCCAATGTAGAGTGAGAAAGATCAAGGGAGCTAAAAAAACAAAGAGGGAGGGAAGATAGGGACATCTCAAAAAGTGAACTGCTTCTTGTGGTTTGAGATTAAAGGCGGGCCCGGTATTTGCAAAGGTTAAGAATGACAACATCATAACGTATATAGTTAGGACAAGTGAACCAACACACAATAAATGAATTCCTTCCTCCCCCTCCCTGCTGCTTGTTCAACAAACACACATACACACACCAAGACCCATGCTCGTTGCTTTCCGTCAAACCAGTTCTGCATCAAGAAATCTCCCAGGTCCGATGTTTGAATAGCTCCTCCCATGTAAACACTTTATTGGCTTGGTATCTGGGACACAGTAAGGAAGGATGGCTTGTTTTGGAAGCCGGGATGAAAATCTGCCAAAAAGCTGAGATAGCTGGTGGTGGAAAGTAAGAGAGGCAGAGGTGGAGACGGCTGTCCAAGGAAAGAAATCCACTGCTACAGAGGTTTGGAGACTGACCTGCAATGAGTCAACGCTCAAAGTAATTACAGGGAGGAAATTGTAAACCGCAGATGACAAAAGCAACAAATTGACCTAATATTAACTAACATTACCATTTCCTTCTGACTGGATTAACCCATCCAGTTACTTTGTGTGTGTGTGGCAATTTCTCACACAGAATACAAGCAGCTAACTTAAACTCCCTTCTCTAAACCACAAAATGAAGATTATCCCATAGGAAATAATAATTTTCTCTGGTCAGCCATCCTGAGCCAGATAGCCTGGTTAAGTACTGAAAAAATGATGATGTAAGAGAGAGCATTCCAGGAGATGAAATGCATATCTCTGCCTGAGAGGAGCCACCCCATCTAAAGTGTCCTTTCATTTCCCCATCACACCAGTTCAACAGTATCGCCAATCTACTGGCAGCTCTTCCCTATGTTACATTAGCTCAGAGCAAGGAGATCTCTTAGGCCCACCAATGTATTTTTAACTTATTATTATGTACTATCTCCTATTAGGGACTGCAGTTGCCCAAATGGTTAAGATGCTGAACTTGACGACTGGAAGGTCGGAGTTCGATACCCGAGTACTGCATAACGGAATGAGCTCCCGTCTTTGTCCCAGCTCCTGCCAACCTAGCTGTTCGAAAACAAGGGAAGGTATTTATTATTATTATTATTATTATTATTATTATTATTATTATTATTAGTAGTAGTAGTAGTAGTAGTAGTAGTAGTAGTAGTAGTAGTAGTAGCAGCAGCAGCAGCAGTAGCAGTATTGCATTTGTATGCCGCCCACTTGACAACGCAACTCAGGGCGGCTAACAAAGTACCACATAAATATCACAATACTGTACAATAAAATTGCACTACAATACAATAATAGAAAAAAGTTGAAAATCAACCACAGGAGAGTCAAAAGCCTAGGGTGGCCAGGGGGCAATGTCCGCCCCCCCCCCCAAGCTTCAGAAGCCCAAGTCCCGGCACCAAACAGCATAACCCCCAGGCGTTAGTGGGGCCCAGTGTCAGCAGCGGCTGAATTTAAATCCATAAAACTGTATTTTAAATACCAACAGTATAGCTAAAGGCAATGAATCATAAAAAGTAGCACATCCCCAATATTAAAACATGAAATAGATTTCAGAACAGTCATCAACAATATTGGGCTGCATAACCCCTGCCCGACAGCACACCATTTTTTTCCTTCTGATTTTCCTCAAGGAACAACCCAGCCTGCCTAGCTGTTTTATGAAATAAATCACCAGACAGTAAGGACGATGGTTTAAAAGGTTCTGCTTTTGCACTTAGCAGCTACATCTCTGAAAGCCCCTTTAGTACTTAGAACAAAGCCCCATCTGGTTACCTGAGTTAAAAAAGCTAGGCTGTATATTTCCCACCATTCTGTGGTGCATCTCCCACACAAGCCTGTGCCAGTATTTAGTAATTTTTGTGTGCACTTTTAATCCGAACATAAGTTCCTAACTTGATACAAGGCAGGAAAAGATCTTTATTTTGATTTATTTTTCACTTTGAAAAACTGCTTTGTTACCATTTACTGTTAACACAATGCCTCAGAGAAGCACACCCTTTTTTCTACTTTTCAGTAAAACAAAGATAACTGAAGGGGAAAATATTATCTATGTCAACCTTGTATTAAGACAAATATTGGCCCAAATCCTCTTACGTTGTTATGGTCACGTAGCGCAAACAGCGGAAAAACTAAAGGTATCAGTTGAGTGCTGAGTGATAAGACTCAACATGAAACGGATAATGTCTATACAGTATGTGATTTCTTAACTTGAAGCAATGTGCCTACAAAAGTTACACCATTGGTATCATTTTCAGAGTGGTAGTATTTTAGTCTGTGCAAACATTTCAAACAAGAAACAAAACAAGCCAGTTGTATCCAACTCGAGGGTTCAGTGCTCATCTCTGTGTATAGCCAAAGACCCAGCGCTGTCTGCATCTGCAGATGTTTCTGTGGACATATGGCAGGCATGACTAGACACCAGAGTGCACGGAACACTGTTTACCTTCCCACCGAAATGTGTGTTTTTTAATCTACTTGCAATTTTTTGCTTTTTGGCAGGAACTGGGACAGATGGGAGCTCACTCCATTGTGGAGTACCCAGATCTTGAACTGCTGACATGCCATCCCTCAAGTCATCATGTTCAACATCTTAATCGCTAAGCCACCGCTATACACCATCTGGATAAATGTTTTAAACAAGCAGTAAAGGTGTACAGGAGAATCTGGATTAGGCTATTGAAAAGCTTTGAAAAAATTACATTATGGGTTATAATCATCATAGCTCTGTTGACAGAGCAATTGGATCCCATGTATTCAGCCAGTCGTCATACAGGTTGAGGTGTTCTGGGAACTGTAGCCTCCTTTGAGAAGGAATTCTAGATCAGCCAACTAGCTTGGTAACCATCTCAAAAGTAGGGCAAGTTAAGCCCAAGGGATCTAAACAGGCTATCATAACCCCTTGCACATATGGCACATGTTGTTTTGACTGTAAGCTGCCCTGAGTTGCCTTGGCGAGTGGGTGGCAATATAAATCTGAACAAACAAACAAACAAACATGTGAATGGAGATAGTTTTCACTCCATTATGGTCCTGAGAAGCCATCATTCAGCAGATGACTTCAGGTGGATGAGTCATCGGAAGTCGGCAATCTGACACAAAGGCAGCAGAACAACAATAAAATCATGTTAAATACAGGCTTCCTCCAAATATGCTTCCATGCCTTCCAGCAAATATCTCCTTTTATGCCTTCCACCCACTTTTGAACGTACAGTATCCTCTTCTACCCTTTGGCCTTTGATGCTCTGTTCAACTATGTGAACCAAACTGCAGTAAGTAGGGAATTGTCTCAACCTAACGTTTTCAAGTGCTTTACATTCCACAGCAGGAACAAGCTGGTTAAGCTATACAAACACATTTATTTGGTTTCTGATTTTGGCTCAGTACCCTTCAGGAGACTTTCTTCCAGAGTCCGGCAAGTTTTTAAACAGCCTCAAGGTCATCCCACAAGCAGCTGGAAAGAAAGCTGGGGAATGGCCCTTGCATCTCCATTACCACTTTTTCTAAATTGATCTGGAACAGTCCTGATTTGGAAATATGCTACATCAATGTTGCTTTTATTTTATTTAGGATTCTGAGCCAGGAAAAGTATAGCCATTGGCTTCTGAGAGCTGCAGTCAGAAAAGTAACTTTTCCAAGCTCTAGTTCCTTAATGAAGTTGTACATTTTTTCACCTCCATTCCTTTAAAATATGCCAAACATGTAGAACAGAGCAAATGTCCTGAAAAAGCTTCAATAATCCGAAAAGAGGTGTGTGTGTGTGTGTGTGTGTGTGTGTGTGTGTGTGTGTGTGTGAGAGAGAGAGAGAGAGAGAGAGAGAGAGAGAGAGAGAGAGAAATAATGAGTATTCAATCCTAAAATTCATTTTACTTCAACCTATTCAGCTTCTCCTTTAAATTCCAACTTTTCCTACTGTATACAAATCCCCCCCACAGTGCTCTTTTGCATGCATTTGCTTGATTCATCAGGCCTACAGGTTTAGGTGAGAGTAGGCGAGAGGTCAAGACACAGAGTGATTTTGGCACTGTAGATTAGCCAAATCCCACCCCTCCCTCTTTGTCCTGATTTATGAGGAAGCGAAGTGCAAGAGCTTTCAGTTGTATGCTAACAAAATAAAACCTACTAAAAGAAGGTAGAGATAAGGCCAGGCTGGTGGAGTTGGCAGAGGCTTAAGTACAAGGCAACTTCAACTATGGGATTGGCGGAGGCCCAGAGAAGAGAAGAACGCTCAACCTTATTTTGGTATGGGAAAAGTGGAGTGCCCTCCCAATCCCCTCTTACTTGCCTACATGAACTTCACTGGCCAAAAAGCTAGTTCTAACAACCATATCTTGAACTGAACAAAGCCCAACTAGCAGAATGCTGGGTTCATCTGCTAACTCTCTATTGCATCAAAGAGTCCCTTGCTAGGGGAAACAGCCGCCCTGCCTTTATTGTCAGTTCAGCTACTCACTCTATTTAATTCCCACCCACCCCTGCCTGAAAAACAACAGATTTTGGACCTTGTGTGTATAGTGCTCATAGTACTAGACCAGGATTTCACAACCTTTTTAAGCCGGGGGCCGGGTCATGCTCCCTCAGATACCTTCAGGGACCGGATGGCCACTTTGCCTTTCCTCCACCACATGGTACTTCCAGGTGTGGTGGTGGTGGGGCACATGAAATGGTGCCATGGGTCGCATCCAGCCCACAGGCTGCAGGTTGAGAATCCCTGTACTAGACAATACTAAGGTCAACTTGAGGTTGATTCTCTTCTCAGTTCACTGGTGCTGGAACTTCTCACTTATACCACCATGAGTTCCTGGGTGGTAGAGCAGGATAAGAATATAACAGAAACACAAACAAAAGTGTATGCGTCATCACCTGAATCCTGTTTGACTAGAGTGCATGGGATAAACAAAGGCTATTTTGCTGCCCATGCTGAGAGTAGAAGCTTACACATCCCCTTGTTATGCTTACCCTTGTGAGACAGAAAATGGTTAAGGACATAATCAAAATTGACAGAGATTACTCTGTGTTGAAAGGATTTTTGCTGGAGAAACTCCACTCAGGGGAAGCCCGAATGAGGCTCCTCTCACGCCCCTAAGTGCAGCTCTTGGGTATCGAAACCCAACCTTCCAGTCTCCAAGCTCAGTGCTTTAACCACTAAGCCACCAGGAGAGCTGTTAAAATTGACATTATCAAGAGTGTTTCCTGGAAATAGAAATATCTGAGAACTGAAGTCTTAAAGGGTTTTTTCCTCCTCTAACCTCCAAGAAGGATCTACAGTACAGTACATTGAGTCTGTAATATCCCTTGTTTAAAAGATTTTAAGTTGCAGAGTTCCCAGGAAAGACATTGGATCCAAGATCTTGGAGCACTGCCATTAGTTAAAACAGGTAAATCTGTGCTAAAGGGACCGACAGTCTTATTGTGACTCATCTTCATATGTCAGTATGTCAAAGAGGGGAAGGGACACCTCAATGTCGAAGCAAAAAGGTTACGGTTAGCAGGCTTTTTTTAACTTCTAACACAAAGTATGCTATTTGGTATCGCGTCCGGATTAGATACACTTGCTGTTGAGCCAATTGGTGGCCTTTATCTTTGTTTACTTCCTTGTTCTGTTTCTACAACACACGTAGTCTGTTTCCCAAAATTGCTCGTGGTGAAAGGAGTGAAGCAAAACACTCTAGTCTCCTGGAGTGAGCCCAAAGGCAAGGGAGTAGTTGATATATTCTTCCCTATGCTAACAGTAGATGTTCAACACATGTGAGTGGGACCTCCCAAGTTTGAAGCAGGAAAATATTTTCACAAAGATCCAGTCTTCATTACCTCATTTTAATCTTGGAATTAGAATACAAAATATGATGCTATGGTGTAGAAAATGCTGTTTTTCCTGCTGAACTGGAAGAGTAAAAGAGGTTCCATCATCTTAAGAAGCTTAGCATTTGCATCAGGCTTCTGAAGCATACAGTATTTATAAAACCTGCCATATGTATTTTCCCAACAATATTTACAACCACTCTACAGCAATGGAATGATACATTTAAAAGAATGTCCATCTTGTATATAACTATAAGTTGATCAGGTAACACCAGCCTCATTAAGAATCCCTATACTGTAGGGTCTATAGCTATTAATGAGCTATGCTATTTCATAATGAGCAGTACAGTCCTATGCACCCAATCAAGGATGTGGAGAGGTCCAGTCCTATGTCTCTGTCAAAATATACAACATATGTGGAACAGGAATGAATGAGACATCAGCATAACGGATCACTTTTTAATTCTACTGTCCATGACTTCCCTGTGCTACCAGTTGGATGAGGATCAAACATGATAGACAGATTTGCATCTATATGTCCCTTTTCTGATGTTTCTTCTTTTCATTCTTTTTCTACTAGAGGTAGAACACCATAATGACTACATCATTCTGACTTTGAGTGTGGCGGATCTAATCAACATAGTTATGCTGCATCCCAAACCTGACTTCAGCCAGCAGCCTGCCAAAAGCTACACTGCATAAAGCAGATAGATTCTAGTGTTTTTTCAGAAAATAAAAAATTCCTCCCCCAAAGATCCTGAGGCTCCCTTGGGAAAGCTATTAGGGGCCATGGGGTGGGAAAATGTCTTCCAAAAACTGTCCATTGACATGATGTTTTTACTTCCAGTAGCAATTGTTGGAACTTAAAGACTCCAACCATCACAACCCCACAAATACAGTTTCTCCACAACAAACAGAACCAATTCTTCTTTAAAGTTGTATTGTTTCCATGTCTTCCTTAGTTTTGACCTTATCTATCCAATCTTTTATGGTCCTCAGACCTTTTTCTTCTAATACTCTGGCCTTTTTATCCTCTGCCAGGCTCTCAAAACTAGCAATGTCGTTGCAACAAGTCAAAGGAAATCCACAGAACGAAGAACTCAAGAAGTAGTTGTTATTCCTTTATTGTATGATGAACTTCAGTGGTCTACATTCATGTTGATATATACAGTAAGCACAAATTGTCCATCTCAAGTTCCTAGCTAGAGTTCCACATTCAGGTTTGAAAGTCATTGAAGGGCTTCATCTTTGAGACCGTGCAAGTCCTCCAAATGCAACTACATGCAATGTGGTCCATGGTTTGGTCTTCTACCTCACAGTCACATTGGGGAGAAGATTCCCATCCCCATGTAAACAGAGTGGCTTCGCATCTACACATTAGAATAAGATGTGACCAAACTGCCACATGAAGAAGAAGAACAAATACACCAAAATATCCTTCACAGAAACCTCAAGTCCATAACATTAGACCCTCAATTACCAATCTGTCAGTTTAACATTGAGGGTATAAGCATAGCAAAGTGTGATCACTTAGCAAGAATCCTCAAGATCCATCAGCCTCATGATGAAGTAGTAATGGAGAATAATCAACTCTTACCATCCATATGACAGCCAAGTTCTGTTGCCCCATTGGTATTACTGTGGATATGACTGCTAAATGAAAGAATAGTTCCATAATCCTATTCCTGTGTTAATCAACCATCATCACTTTGTCTATTATCTGCATCCTCAACTGTTCAAGGGGCTAAGAATAACTATATGGTCCATGTATTTTCATTCTTGTATCTGAGAAATGGATTTTGAGCCATAAAAGCTCACACTGAAATAAAACGATTAAAGTGCCACAATATTTTGTCATTCCCCCATTCTTATACCAATATGATGAGACAGATTAATATGGCTATTTCTTTGGAAATTGTAGCTTGTAATTAATTCCATTTCCCCAAAACGATGCTCCAGCTAAACTATACTTGTGATATCACTATTTGAGAGCTATTTTCATAGTTCCAGAGAAAAATGGCCTCCACTGGTAAGAAAATGACTTTGCACAGTTCAAATCCTGGCTTCTGCTATTGCCACTAGTTCTGTAGAATATGCCATATAAATACCAAAAATTAAATCTTCCTCAGTACTATACATGTTTCTGGTAGTAATCAGCTGACGAGTAAATGAGCCATATTCTGTATCTCTCCACATTCACAGTGTGTTGTTGTCTCCCAGCAGCCCCCACTTGAGCATGTTAGTCTTACATTAGGAGATTCTGACCCTCAGCCTGTTCAGTGTCCTCCAAGTGACATAGGGAAGATGATTTCCTCAGCCATATCCTCCTTTAAATGTTACTTCTTGTCCAATTCTTTCCTCCATCTTCTAATTTGGTTTTGCTCTTCTTTACGCTCAAGAATATTTGTTCTTGCCATGAAGCAATTCTTGGACCTGAGGTGATGGACATGAGGCACATATGCATTCAGAGGATGTCAAGGGTCATTTTCTTAGTTCTCTCAGCGTCCACTGCTACTTCTCTTCTTATCCTAGGTGGAGCGATATCAACAAGAGCAGTGGTGGCCAACCTTTTTACACTGTGGGCTTGACCACGCCCCCAGACAGCTCAGCGGGCTGGACCAGGCCCCCAAAAGCATAAGCGGGTGCATTTATGGCTGTCGTAAATGTGTCCACTTCTGCATTTGTGCCTACTTCTGCGTGTGTGTTTTACAACTGACATAAAGGCACCCACTTCCACTTCCAGGTGCAGCGGAGGTGGTGATGAGTTGGATGGAATGGCGTCATGGGCCGAAGCCGGCCCACAGTCTGTAGGTTGGGGACCCCTGCACAAGAGGATATATTTTTGCAACTGGTGTAGATTTGATGCAGCTGTCACTTTATGCATTGCTTTCTGCATTTGCGTGTGTGGACATGCTCCATACTGGGGCAGCATACTCTGCCGTAGAGAGCTAAAACTGATATAAGCAGTGCGGATGGTTGAGTTCACCATATATAGTTTGTGAGTTCCCTGATGTTGTTGTTCCTGGTGCAAACTTTAGCTTCGTTATTCAGGCAGTGCTGCTTAAAAGAGTGTCCTGTCAAGTTTTTGAAAAGTAACTTTCCAAAATCTGATATTATAAATTCTGCTTTACAGAATCCTGAGAAATTATACCATGTGAGCAAGAAGGCTACTAAGCAGGAACATCATTTTCAGCATTATTGACTGCCATTGCCAGGGAAAGGATTTCCCCCTCCCCCTGAAAATTGGCAACTAAACACTCTAGTACGTGCCAAGACAGCTGCTTTGGAGGGGGATGGTGCAGCAATGGAATAGCACCAGAGTCATCAGGAGCTGAGTCAGGGCAAGGGTCAGGTTCAAGCAATGACGCATAGGAAGAAATTGTCTCGTCATGCCAACAGCAAAATCCAGATACTGGGTCAGAGCCAAGTATACATGCCAACTGCCCTTTTACCCAACGTCCCTCAGTAGCCAATTTGCAGGGGGGGGGATCACTAGGGGTTTGTAAAATAACCCACAAAGGGCAAAGAGATAGAGCAAGTAAAAGAGAATCAAAGTCCTGCAATTAGAAGGAAACTGCAAGTATAGCACAAATCGCCATGCAAGGTACACCGTCCCTAGGACAATTCAAAGTGCTGGTTATGACCTACCATGCCTCATATGGACTGGGTCCAGGCTAGCAAAAAGAAAATGAGCCTGTATTTTTCTTTGCAAGCATGCAAAAGTTGGAATATCTTTGGGAAGAGGCCCATTTCCTCACCCTTCTACTTTCAGATGCACAATTGGAGAAACACCAGAGAGAACTTTCTTGTGACTGCTCTTAAGCTATTCAAACTCTTTGCCAACCAAGACAGATTAGGCTGGCCCCTCTCTGTTGCCCTTTCACCAGCAAGGGAAAAACCCTACACTTTTTAATCATACGGATTTTTGTCATCTAAGGGGGTTATGGGACTGCAGTTGGTCAAGTGGCTAAGACACTGTCTGGAAGGCGGGAGGTCAGCAGTTCAATAACCAAATACTGCAGGGCGGAATGAGCTCCCATCTTTGTCCCAGCTCCTGCCAACCTAGCAGTTTGAAAGCAAGAAATTGCAGGGAGAGAAATAGGGCCCACTTTGGTGGGTAGGTTAACAGCGTTCTGTGCAAAAGGATAAAAGATATGATGCCAGAAGATGAGTCCTAAAAATTGGAACATGTATTTGGTATTTGTAATAGATGATTGATGTAAAGAATTATGGAAAATTGCTAAAAATGAAAAATTGACATGTGAAGTAAAACTAAAAAAAGGTTTGATAAAGAAAAATGATTTTATAAACATCTGGGGTGAATTTATTGATTAGGTATTTGTTAAGACTAAAAGGATAAAACAAGGACAAGAATACTGTATTTAACTTTTTTGAAATAGGGGATTTGGATAAGAAAGGGAAAATGTGTTTGGATTATATGAATAAGATAATAACATCCCAGTGGTGGTGGGAGCACTTTTATTAGTGTTTTTATTAATCTTTTATTATTAAGCTTAGTGTTGTTTTTTATTATTTGTATATTTCATGTTTTTTTGTATTTTATGTTGTTTATTAATATTACATTTTTAAAAAAATAAAATAAAAAAATTACATATCAGCAAAAAGAAGAAGAAAAAGAAATATATAAACCTCTCAGGCCGGAAGATGTTGCTTGAGTCTGTTAGCAACTGACACTGGAAGGAATGTGATCTCTAATATTGGAGACCAATGCCAATAGAGCACCTAAACCAGTCTTGATTTTAGTCAGTGGTGGGCATCAACAGGTTCGCACCAATTTGCCAGAACCGGCAGCAGAAATTCTGGCTGGCCCTGTCCATTCAAGTTTTGAAATAAAGTAGTCCTCATTCGGGTGCAACAGAGGGCTTTCCCCCTAGCCACGCCCACCATATCATGCCCACAGTGTGGTAGTAAAAATTTTTTGGAGCCCACCACTGATTTTAGTCCAAATGTTATAGGAGCTCTCAATTGCTAAACCAGTTTAGGGGATGGAGCTCAATACCATGGATAGCCCCTGTAAAGTTTAGACCAGAACTACCAGTGGATTTCAAAGCCACATTGACATGAGAGCCTCCGGTACTAATGAGATATAGCTACTAATGGCCTTATCTCTTACAATTCATTCCCCAGTCCAGCAAAGAAACTGTACAGGGACATTGTAAACCTTATTTCTATAAACTGCCATTTGCACCTGCACAACCATTATTCATTGACAAGTGAATATCTGCTTTCTTTTTCTGACCCAGCTGGCATCCCGACAGGACTACCACATCACTGAGCATCGACTCCAAACCCAACTTCACTTTACAAATAACTCCTTGCTAGAAGAATGAATTCCTTAAACCCTGACTGTGTGAGGTTGTTGCAAGAGAGGCATTTTTCATCCCCCATAATTTGCAAATTAGCTTGTTTTGTGTTCGAACTGGTCTTCAGGTCATAAGCATGTTCTCTGTCTAAAAGTCCCAGGATATGAAAGTGTGCCTCCATTATTTTCTCAGTCTCATCTCTTAAGCACTGCAGCTTTAATTACATATATTCTGTAATGTACAGTTCAGCCCTTAGTTATAAAACTCAGACCCAGTGGAGGTATTTCACTTCTTTCATTAGTTGGTCAGAGACTGAATGATAAGAAATCAAATTATGTCATCTAAAATGGATCTGAATTAGCTCTGAAAGCCAAAGTTTTCAACCCTCTAAGCAGCAATCCACTTTCTCGCCTTCTGGGACTCTGTCTTTTGGGAGATGGTAGTATGGCAGTATTGTTCGTGCCTGACTCCTGTTGGCTATACTCCTAAAAGAATCATATTTCTCATGGCTGACTTCATCTCCAAGGAGATTTTTGCAACTGGAATCATATCAGCAGGGGGCTATCTGTAATCTAATTAATGTCACATCTGCTTTTGTTGGAAGGCAGCAGATGTAGCTAGGTAAACAACAGCCTCCTAGTGTAAACAGAGATCTTGTTAACATTTCCAATTGGGTGATATCTGTATTAGCCAGTTACAACAGAAACAACCAAAGGGTTTTGTGGCACCTGAAAGGCTAATTAATTATGGCATCCATTTCATTTACACCAGAGGTCTTAACCTCATACTCTCCAGAGGTTTTGGACTTTGAATCCCATCATCCTTAGTCATATTCACTGGGGCTAACAAGAACCACGGGGAGTAAGATCTGTGGGGAGATCAGGCAACAGGTTGAAGAAACCATAAGGGATCTTTATCGGTTAGCATTTAAGGAGGCTTTCTCAAGGTTTTCGTGTTGCGGGCCTGACCACGTCTCCTGGACTGTTGATCAGAGCAGTCACGTGGTTCCTTCCAGCCAGAAGCAGAAGTAAAATGTGCACTGCACATGTGCAGAACATTCTGCACATGCACAGAACACCTTTTATTTCTGCTTCCGGGGTCGGCAAGGGCACCGGGGGCCGGATGAATTGGCATCGGGGGCCAGGTTTGGCACACAGGCCGTAAGTTGAGAAGACTCTGAGGGGTTGTTGTTGTTGTTTTAAATGTTGCTCTTAACTAGAAGATTCCAGATGTTAGACAATTGCAGAAAACATGAGCAGGAATGTATTTATGCAGCTGTCATTAACCGATTTAATAGCAATTTGCTTCTCTCAAGGAACTGTAGTTCTGAGGAGAGGAGAGTAGGACTTTGATAGAGAACATTTTGCAACTTTACCAGATTACTCTTTCCAATCTTCTTTGGAAACTAATACGGATTTGCTAGGGAACATTAACAATTAATTAATTTGTTGTGGGATAAGCTTTCAACTCAAAGGTTAAGGATGCAGTTCCAGACCTGTTTGCTTGGAAGAAAATCTCCTTCATGTCAGTAGAATACATTTCTAAACACTTGTTGAATTAGGCTGGGCACCACCATCAACCCGTATCGCACAATCATCATCTTCTTTTTCCTTTCCTACGAACCTGGACACTGCAGCTCCAAACACCATAAACCCACCGTGGGAACATACACAGATGCTACAAATATAGACCTCTAGACAGGGATAGCATTTAATATACTGTATTTACTTTTAGGTTTTAATTGTATTTGGTTTTATTTTAGTTTACTACAGCTGGCTCCCTTGAGTGTCATTTTTTGGCAGAAATGTGGGATATGTATTTAATAAATAACCAGAATGTAAACAAATGTAGTGTAGTGGTTATGCTTTTGGGTTGACATTTGAGACATCTAGATTCCAGTCCCACACAATTTCACTAGCTGAGATTGATTAGCAAGTCACATGGGGAAGCCGGCCGTGTGTATTCCTTTGAGTTTACTGGAGGAAAAGTAGGATACTATACCAACAACAGCAATCATATTAATATTCATAAAATGGTTTCCAGGGTATATTTTTAGATTATGGAATCTGAGCTGCTGCCTAGGCCTCCCTCATCTCTGGTCAGACTGGGGTTTAAAATAGCAATTATAGTAAAACCCCGATTTACATATGCCCCAAGTTACATAAAATTCAACTTACATAGTTATTTTGGCACTAAAACAATGTCCCGATTTACAAAAATGTCCCAATTTACATAACACAATTTCCTATGGGTTTGCTTCGGGTTACGTAAAAAAATGATTTTTTTTTCCTATGGGTTTTCTTCACGTTACGTAAAAAAATCTTTTTTCATATGGGGTTGCTTTGATTTACATAAATATCATTTTCCTATGGGTTTGCTTCGAGTTATGTAAAAATTCATTTTTCCCATGGGTTTGCTTTGAGTTAAGTAAAAAAGCGATTTACATAAAAGACTACGAAACAGACTTTTTACATAAGTAGGGATTTTACTGTACAGTATTACTCATTTCTCTCCATTACATGAGAAGATTCAAGGAAAACCTCGAAGCAACCAGGACAATTTACAAAAGCTGGTTTGTCTTTTTCATTTAGGCCAACAATCAATGTAGAGAACATTGGGGATACACAAGTTAGCACCCTCTCTCCAAGCGGGCCACCTACTTTTTGGGTAAAGGTAAAGGTTGCCCTTGCTTGAAAGTCAGTTGTACCCGACTCTAGGGTTCAGTGCTCATCTCTGTTTATAGCCAAAGAACCAGCGCTGTCTGTGCCCACAGACGTTTCCGTGGATATGTGGCAGGCATGACTAAACACCGGACAGGACCTCACTCCATCGTGCAGCACTGAAGTCTCGAACTGCTGACCTGCCAACCTTCCAGTCATGAAGTTCATCGTCTTAACCACTTGAACCACCATAGCCTCTTGCCTATATGGTAGGCTGAGTCAAAAGCTTTATATCAGCCTACCTCTGTGTAAAAATACATGACGAGGGGTGTATCAGTAGGTTGCAAAAAGCTGTCGGTTTAAAATGTTGGTTTGAAAAACAAAGTTAGCCACTGAGTCTGAGGTTTAATGATTGGTTTATGATTGCTTTATTCATCATGATCTCTCCTCTGTCTGGGTGCGTGCAAGTGGTATGTTTTCCTTTCCAGTAGATGTTGTGTTTCAGGTCAGCTGCCTCCCAATGGGCTCGTCTCATGCCAAGTTTCCAAGGCTTTGCTAATTGCTCAGGATAGGAGATAAAGAAAAGCCACTTGAAATGCTCATAGGTAGTGCCAGAGTGGAAGCCATCTTTTGAAAAGAGTCAAAAGCTAGAAGGAAAAGTAAAGTATGAACTGCATTCTAGGTGATCTTTAAAGTGAGACGTTTCCAAGACTCCCTTAAACCACAGCTTAATCAGAGCTCAGGGTTAATCTCGGCTTACAACCTGTACAAAATGCCAGAAAGCATTCAGGTTATAGTGGTGGGAGAAAGCATCTTAATACTGTATATCAAAGCATCTACAACATCCATTAAACAAATATGTAATTGAGAAATAAGTATGTACTGTATATGGTGAGTTACTGAACAATAAGTAAATAATTGCAATATACTAATAAAATATTTTGGATTGTGTTCTAAAAGGAAAATCAACAAATTAATAAACCACTTGTATTGTTGCTGAAACTAATTCCTTCATTATTTAGCATTGCAATGTTAGAGACATCTTCTCTGGAGCAGAAGTGGGGAGAAATCACTTAGTTTTGCTTCTTTCTGTATCTGCATTTAAAAAGAACCTCAAGTTCTTTCTGACATGAATATGAGGAAATCTACAAACCTAGGTATATTCTTCCAAAATTTGTATTGCTCATATTCAGTAGGTACAACTCTGTTCAGAATGATGGGGACCATTCTGTACCTGCTGCATTATACGGGTGCAAAAGATAAGGACTGTCTCAGGAAAAAAAGGCAACAACCTTAATTCAGCACTAACTTGGCTTAATAAGCAAAGATTTAAATGCACTCTTTTTAATGTCAATTTTAACTTCTCCTCCATTCATTTTTTAAATTCCTATTCGTGAAGAAAGGTGTACTGTTTTGTTGTTCAGTCGCACAGTCGATTCTGACCCTTTGCGAACCCATGGACCACTGTCCGCCAGGCACTTCTGTCCTCCACCATCCTCCTCAACTCGCTCAGCTCTGTAATAAAGATGAAGCTAAAGTACTTTGGACATCAAATGAGAAGAGAGGATTCGCTTGAGAAAGCCTTGATGCTGGGAAGGGTGGAGGGCAAAAGAAGAATGGGGCGGCCAAAAATGAGATGGCTAGATGGCATTGTAGACGCAATGGGCACAGAGCTGAGGTGTACTGTACATTGTGGTAAATTCCTATCCCATCAAAATGAACTGAAACAAATTTCTCCTTAGAAATACAACCTATTACGATTAATGAGATTTACTCCTAGACTAAGTCAAAATAAACATATAGTATTCCTGTTCTAGAGGGTCACGGTGGCTTAGTGGTTAAGATGCTGAGCTTGACGACCAGAAGGTCGGCAGCTCAAGAGTTCAAGACCCGAGTGCTGAGCAATAGAGTGAGTTCCCATCATCTTTCTCAGCTCCTGCCAACGTAGCAGTTGGACGCAAGAAATAACAAGTAAATAAATAGGTACCACTTTGGTGGGAAAGGTAACGGCATTCTGTATGCTCCATTATCTAGTCATGTCTGCTACATGACCATGGAAACATCTGGAGACACAGATAGTGCTGCCTCTTTGGCTGTAAACAGAGATGAGTACCACCCCCTAGAGTTGAACAAGATTGGCTTTTGAGAAGGGAGACCTTTACTTTTATCTTTATTCCTGCTCTAACTTTTTTGCATTTTACAGTAAATAAATAGTGTAAGTCCCTCCAAAGAGCATTTCATTAATATATAGTGCTTTAATCTACAAAGCATTAGGAAAAGTCAGAATAGATATTTTCCATTATAATCATTTAATCAGCAGATTGTAGTATCAGCCCTCAAAATGGCTTGGTCCAGCCACTATATCTGCTGATTTTCTCACTCTGTATCCCCAGCAATCATAGAGAAATGGCTACATGAATAAAGATACTGACAGAGAGCTTCTGTATAAGCCAAAGTAAATGCTATATACCAGTGATGGTGAACCTTGGCACTGCAAATGTTCTGGAACTTCAATTCCCAGAAGCCCTGACCAGCAGGAGTGCTGACTTGGGCTTCTGGGAATTGAAGTCCAAGAACACCTGGAGTGCCAAGGTTCGCCATCACTGCTTTATACCGACAGGGTTGAACACCAGCCCCAAAATATTTTTTTGAGAAAGCTGTTTGAAATCTCATGTTCACAAAGGTCTGTAGCAGCACAGAAGACATGGAAGCAGCAGTAAAAGATATTGGTTTGATCTGTAAATTAGTGCTGTCAAGCTGGAACCAATTTATAAAGACCCTAAGATAGTTTTCAAGATAAGCCAGATATTTAAAGAGTGGTTTTACCAGTTCTCTGTATATATACACAGAGAGAGAAAATTTCCAAGGCCAAGCAGGGACTTAAATCTAGGTCTGTTCAATTTGTCACTCTAACCACAACACACTGGGTATTCAGGTTTACTGTTGTAATCTCTTAATAGATCATGAGTTAGCTGGATACCATATTTGCCGGTGTATAAGTTGCATTGGAATATAAGACGCACCCCATTAATATCAAAATAGCCCCTATAGGCCACTATATACAATACAAGACACACCCTATTTTTCCACCGCATTTTAAGAGAAAAAGGTGGGTCTTATACGCCAGCAAATAGGGTAATTCAGTGGTTTAGGTATTTGGCTGTGGAGCCAGGGGTTGGGAGTTTGATTCTCCACTGTAACTCTTCAGAGTAAAGCCAGCCGATGTAGCTTTTGGCAAGCTACACAGTCCCGGATGCCTATGAACAAGAGACGGGTAAACCACATCTATGTATTCTCTACCTAGAAAACCCTGGAAGGAATCACCATTAAGCCGGAATTGACTTGATGGCATGCGTCATAATGGATTAGGCCCTACACTTCCTCAGCACTGGACAATCCAAATATCACAACTCTTAGGGTAAACTCACTTACTCTCTTGGTTGGGTCATCCAAGTGCCTAGTTTAAACAACACAGACATCTACTTGAAGTCACCTCACAAATGTGCAGGTGGAGCTTCCTAAAAATCCACAGAAGTCAGGCCCCAAATCTCTTTAGGAAAAGCTTTAATGGTTTGGGACTTGGTATATAACAGTTATCAGGACAAAGGTGCAGCGTAACCGCAATAAGAGCTAGGTGTGGTAAAATTTTGGGAACAAGATAGTTAAAAGGAAAAATTGAAAAGGAAAAGGGGGGAAGCAAACTGTAATTTCCAAAGTCCTTCCCACTCAGCCCCTGAGGTAATTCTCATACTGTAACTTCCAGGCAAGCATTCACCTTTGTCTAAATCAGGAATTTTGTACAGGCTTGTATGACTTAAAGGTGCATTCCAAAGAAATTTAGCAATGATGGGGAATGGAAACAAACAAACAAACAGCAGAGAACTTGTGGAATTCCTTGCCTTCATTACAGAATTATTCTCCCACCCACGTCCAATGCCAGAAGGATTAAGAAACAGGTCTTTCTTCCAAGAAGAAGGTGCAGTGTCCAGGTTAATTTAACCTCTGACACTTCTTTTTACAAATTAACCACTATTCTTGTACATGTTGTTCAGCACTGTAATATGTTGGAAGAAGAACTGGACTTGGACCTGGAAGCATCTATTCAAGATTTTGACCTTCCTACAAATTTGCCAGGTGAAAGGATAGCCAAAGCAAATGTTATCACCACCACCAAACCACATTTGGTTATACATAATGTGCAACCATTCTGAAATCATGCTGCTTTGTAACACATACTCCCCAAGTCCCAACACGCACATCAGTTGGCAATGGCAGTGATGACACATCCCCCTGCTGGGGAAGAGGCATGGAGGCACTGGCAAACATCTGGCTAGTTCCTATAGCAATAGGAGCCTTCATAGGCCAAGTCAAGCAACTGCCCCCTCCTTGTGGGATTGTACAAAGGACACTGAGATGACTGACTGTCATCATCACATGAGGCCTTCTAACTTCAGCTTTCAAACTGCAGCCAGGATGCCATCTTGATCTTGCAGAATACCTACATGGCCTAGGGCCAGCGTTTCTCAACCTTGGGCCTCCAGGTGTTCTTGGACTTCAGTTATCAAAAGCCTACGTCAACATATGCTGCTTTCTCCCAGTCTGGCCTGGGGAGAAGGAGCCACAACCGCTCGGAAGAGTCTGCGGCAAGCTGAGGAGCCACCGTGGCTACCTCCTCCAGGATGCTTCCAACCTGGGTCCGGGACCCTGCCCCTTGCTGGGGCTTCAAAAACTGCTGCCAGAAGACTTCTGTGGCAGGTTGAGGAGCTGCTGTGGCTACCAGCCCCGGGGCGCTCTCCACCTGCATCTGGGACCCTGCCCCTGGCCAGGGTCTCTAAAGGCCGCCACGGTGACTGTCACTGGGATTTTTTCCCAGCAGCCGCCCCTTGGACTAATTTGGGGCTAGGTAGAATGGTCATTGAATTGCATTGTTAAATTAATTATTGTAATATGATACCTTCTCTGTATCGAGGACTGTACTTGTGGTATTGATATTGTATAATTTCTGTGCTGTACTGACTACACTGTGTAGCTGCATAATTGCCTGTATTATTGTATTATGTATCTGTATTATTATTTGTATTAGTATTTATATATGACTGTAAGCCGCCTGAGTTGGGTCCCCCTGATTGGGTGGCCTATAAATTAAAATACCTGATGATCAGGGCTTCTGGCAATTAAAGTCCAATAACATCTGGGGTTGAGATACCATGGCCTAGGCATAGTAGGAGGTGGCCACAGCTCAGCAATAGGGAATGGATAGAAGTGGCAAATTTGTACCACTCTCAGTGTTCCAACACTGGAGGTGACCACCTCACTGTATCAATGGTGCCAGCCCTGGCTAGACAGTGTTTATAAAGTGAAAATGAAGGAGACTAACTATTTTACAGCATCCAGTGTGGTGTAGTGAGCAATGGATTCAGAAAGTTGGGACGTGAATCCTGATTTTGCCATTGAAACCATTGGGGGTGGGGGTTGAAACTGGGAAAGGCATCTCCTTAAACCTTTCTATTACCATATATACTCGAGTATAAGTCTAGGTTTTTAGCCTCCAAAATGAGGTCCAAAAAGGAGACTCGACTTATACTCGGGCCAACAACCCCGAGGGTCCCAAAACTGCACTGGATTGAGACGCGCCAACCAACAAGACGGAGGAACTGGGCGTGTGTCAAACATGCACAGAGAAAATCCTTTATTTCAACAACATGGGGGAACAACACTACCGCAAACACTCAAAAACATACCCACACAAATGTCTAAATTAATTAATTTTACCATATTTCCATGTATTTTCATTATCGAAACTCACTAGCAGCTGCTGCATTTTCCACCCCAACTTATTCTCAGGTAAATCTATTTTCCTAGTTTTAGAGGTCCAAATTAGGTACCTTGACTTGTATTCAGGAAGACTTATAGTCAAGTATATACGGGTACATTGAAAACCCTGTTAAGAATTGCTGTAAACTGGTTTCAGATTGACAGTACATCACACACATATTCACACAAGTTTATGGTGTTGTTTTTTAAAAGTTGACTGTCATACATATGGGGCAATGTGGGTTGTTTGCAGTTTTGCATTCCTGATAAGCCAAATGAATACAGAATTCTTTGTTTTGATGATGGGGGGGGGGGGAATTCAATGAATAAGGAGGAAGCACTATTCCCTAAAACTCCACTTCAAATTAGATGATCATTGTGTGTTCTCTCAGGACAAACAGCATCCAGAGCTTGGATATTTTTCTTTACCAACTTATGTAAAAGTCACATGCCAGAATCTTGTTGATTAGTGCTGGTTGAAAGTGCACAAATTGGTAATCTTACAAACACCTGCTCATCATTCTATAATTCATGTACTATTTGCAGAAGTAACCGTAATCAGATTCTGCAGCCAGTGTGCATCCAATTCCTCATCTACCCTCACCAAAGCGGGCATCAATTGCACAATTATTGTTCCAAGCATGTTTTATCCCCAATGAGACTTTGCCTATAATCTTTACATTCCTTCCACCAACCCCCCATTCAATTCTACAACCACTTACAAATTCACAAAAGACAGTCAGTGGAATTGGTAGATCTGAAAGCCTTTTTTTAAAGCTTACACATTTTGATCCTTTCTCCCTTGGGGGGGGAGAGAATCCAGGTAGTTCCCCAAGGTAATGCTCCAGTTAATGTGTTTAAAGTTTAACCCCATCTCCCTCCCCCACGGCTTCAGCAATGATAGGTCCTTCCAAGGCCATGGCACAGTCTCGGCTCCAGAAATCTTCAAAAAGAAGGGATTTCTTTGTCAGGCAGCCCTCCATGGCTTCCGACCAATCCGCTTCATGTTCTGACTTAACTAATTAAACTTGATGGCAGGGGTTGGATTCCACCTGGGGTTTTATTAAGTGAACACTCTGTCCCTCTCCCAAACCATTCACTCATGTCCTTCTCAAAATGGCCAGTAGCCAACTGGCAACTCCACCAGCTAGAGCCTGACAACAACGTCGGGTCTAAATGTAGGTGAGAGAAGGCCTTGGAGTCTGTCCATTTCCTTCATGTTTATTTCCCTCACTGCAGAAGGAGACTGGTTATTGTTCCTCAGACATTTGGGGGCAGAATTATGTCTTTAAAAGTGGCATCACAAACTTACATTTATCCCACTCATGCTGCTAATAAGAAGGGAGGTAACAGCAGCTAAAATGGAACATGCTCAATCTTTTATGTACCTCTTTGGTCCTACCAACCTCAACTTTAAAAAAAACTTATTTGCTTTCACTTGTCTTAAGTCAGCAAATAAACCACCCTTTTGTGTGGAGTAAAAAATTGTGGGAGGGGTCTTTTGCGGGGAAGGGAAGAGTCAGAAAGCATCTTTTGTGTAACAGGTTCTTCCCTACAAATGCTCTTCCATTACAAATCCTCCTGTCACTTATAGTTTAGCCAAAGTTTTGGCAAACATCTGAAACAGCCCTTGAAGGACCAGGTTTAGAGCTTGGAAGTGCTTTTGGGTTCAGCCCTGGCAGGTGAGGTACAGGTAAGCCTTGATGGTCATCGCTACCTTCTACCAACAAAGGTGGAATGTCAGCTGCAGCCCACACTACCGTGTTTCCCAAAAAATAAGACACTGTCTTATATTTTTAAAATCTCCAAAATATGTACAAGATCTTATTTTCAGGGGATGTCTTATTTTTCCATGACAAAGAAGAATACAGTACACATTTATTGCTGAAACAGCGGATTGCCAGGGCAAGATTTAGGTGAGTGCCTTATTTTCTGGGGGGGGGAGGGGGGGGCTTATATTTCCGAGGTGGGGAAAAATAGGGGGGTGCCTTACTATACGAGGAGGTTCTATTTTCGGGGAAACAGGGTATCTAGATCAGGAATTCTCAACCCTTTTAAGCCAGGCCCGGGTCACGCTCCCTCAGACAGCTTTGGGGGCAGGACAGACATTTTGCCCTTCCTACACCACATGGCACTTCCTGGTGTGGTGGAGGCATGGTGCCATGGGCTGAATCTGGCCCACAGGCCGCAGGTTGAGAATCCCAGATCTAGATGGGCTTAACCTCACTACACTGACCCAATCACCAATTACTTCTAAGATGGATTATTGCAAGGCATTTGGTGTGAAGAGGAAACTTAAGTTGATCTGAACCAAGCCCATCTGGAAACTGGGTGTCAGGACCTTCAACTCCAGTCTTTTAGCTGGACAGCACTCTAAGCCCAAACCAAAGCGCTAGTGTTAATCTTTACAGCACTAGATGGGCTGGAACC
This sequence comes from Furcifer pardalis, assembly GCA_030440675.1. Taxonomy (NCBI): domain Eukaryota; kingdom Metazoa; phylum Chordata; class Lepidosauria; order Squamata; family Chamaeleonidae; genus Furcifer; species Furcifer pardalis. The sequence goes on from CP126897.1 coordinate 29,046,500, forward strand.
AAGTTATTTGAAGCCGTTGAATCTCAAATCAGGCTTTCAAAATGTTTTGGACTTCAGCTTCCAGAGTTCCTGGCCACAGGCTATCCTGGTGGGGAACTGAAATCCAAAATATCTAGAGTAGTGATGGCAAACCTTTTAGAGACCGAATGCCCAAACTGCAACCCAAAATCCACTTATTTATCACAAAGTGCCAACAAAGCAACAGGGGAGGAAAGAAATGCTCCTATTGGGCTGCTGGGCAATGGAGCGGGGTGAACTCAGTGCTGGGGAGAGGGAGGAAGTGCTCCCATTGGGCTGCTGGGCAAAGGGGCGGGGCAAACTCTGTGCTAAGGCAACTGCACGGGTGCTCACAGAGAGGGCTCCAAGTGCCACCTCTGGCACACGTGCCATATGTTCATCACCACTGATCTAGAGGGCCAAAGCTGAACATCACCTTCACCCACACAACTGCCAGATAGCTGTGTGGTTTAGATTTCTGGCTGCAGAGTCAGAGAATAGGTGTTTGATTTCCCACTTTGCTCCTTGAGGGTCTGAACTCGATAGGATTCATAAAATTCCTTTCAGCTCTAAAGTTCTAGGATGATGATATGCAAAGCACCTTCAAAATAAACACTATAAAACATTGACTGATATTATAGAACTGATATAAGTTTTGACCAAAACCCATTCTCAAGACACTTCTTAATTCTAATACAGTAATACCTCATATAACATTAGTATCGAATAACACTAAAATCGCATAACATCAAGGAATCTGGGGGGAAGAATTGCATCAGATAACATTAAGATCCTATGGGATGCTTCAGATAACAACCGCAAAAGCCTGTGTGGTTACAATGTATCTCTATGGATCCCAGAGGATCAGATAACACTAAAAATCATATAACACGAAGACTTGTGGAACCAGGTTTTAGTGTTATATGAGGTTTTACTGTACTGTTATGACTATCAGTTTGGATCCAAAAATCCCACAAGATCTTAACTTGGTTGCTATCTAACACAGTCTCTACTTGATGTTCCCCTGAATTCTTGGATGCCAGCAGATTATATTTTTAACATAGTGCTTATTCATTTTGCAACTCTGTCATGTCTTTGTTGTAGTCTAGCTACGCATTCACAGATGACACAGTTTCGTCTTTTCCTTGACAGTCACATTTGCTGTTTGCACCAATTCCTTGAATTACATCTTTCATTACATTAGTTTGGAATGGAATTAGTACTACTTCTACATGATTCTCGGCTATTAAGATCTGCATTGGAAGCCAGCTGATAAAATTTGTCCAGTTCTCTGGCAGAAAAAGACCACCTTTACAGGGGTACAAAATATCTTCAACAGCAGCTCATCCCCTTCAGTTTTGACTGTCTAATGGGTCTTAGCACCTGATTTCTTCCATATTATTATTATTATTATTATTATTATTATTATTATTATTATTATTATTATTATTATTATTATTATTATTATTATTATTATTATTATTATTATTATTAGTTCAAATTTATATTGCCGCCCACTCACCGTGGCGAATGTTTCTTTCTCTAAAGCAGGGGTTCTCAACCTTTTCAAGCCATGGGCAGCTGAGCAGGCCAGAATGGTGGTTCTCCTCGCTGTAAACATTGCTGTAAAGTGCATCCACAGCTGTCATAAATGCATTTATGACAGCCGTGGGCTCATTTACAGCTGTCATAAATGCATCTACTTCCGCTTCCAGTGCTGTGAAATGGTGCTGTGGGCCAGGTCTGGCCCATAGACCTTAGGCTTAGAATCCCTGCTCTATAACTATAACAACAACAACAACCAACAACAACAGCTTCTTGTCAGAAATTTTTCTGAGTTGAAAGTTAATTTGTGGAAGAAACTGCTCAGGGAACGCCCAAATGAGGTTCCTTTCATGTTCCCATGAACAGCCTTCCAGCTAACAAGGCAAGCTTCTTAACCACTGAGCCACCACAGCCTCTTTAAAGCTATAATTATTTGTTGTGACTTAAAACTACCATCAGATGACTTGTGAATGCTAATTTGGCTCGAATAATCTGTCTCTGATGTCCTTTATTATGTACACTGCTTTGTCAGGGCATGACTCTGAAAAGTGAGAACACACACATACACATCACTACCTACCTGCAGAAAATACTTGCAACAAGAGTATTAAGCTATGTCTTAGTGGGTGGATCACCTATGTGTATCACAAGCTACCCGAAACCACTTACAAGGGGTGGTGGTGAAGAGATAAGCTACTCTGGGAGGAAAGGATTTGGAATAAAAAAAAGTGGTAGGTGGCCAACGTGAATTCTTCTATGACCCCCATTATGCACTTGCTGTTTTCCGACTCCAATCATGTTGCCCAACAATTTCCCCCGTAGAGCAACTTGTCATGGTAACTACAATCTTTCAAGTCTCCCAGGGTTAAAACTTCATGCACCCTCTGAGCTCAGAGATTATGTCTCCTAGAAGTAAGGGAAGAAGCATTTGGTATTTCTGTCTGATCAAAACCATCCCCAATGGTTCTTTCAAATTGTTTTCCATTTCAGGATTACGCTTCCCATTTTCAAATGTATCAAAATTTCCCCTTCCGAAGATAGGAAGACTGTTTTGGAAAGGGGTGGTGGTTTAAGCTTTACAAAGTGCAGGAGGTTAGGAATGGGCTTTAGTAAAGACAGTTTACACCTTCCTCTATTTTCATTTTCAATTTTTTACTCTGTAACGTGATTCTGTCCCTTGAATGGAACAAACAGATTCTGAAATCTGGCAATGCTATATGCATTTGGAACTCAATAGGATGGGGAAATGACATGTTAATTTATCTGTTTTGAATAATGATGGTGATGATGATAATGATGCACTGTCAAGTCAATTGTAACTTAAAGTGACCCTTTTCAAGGTTTTCTAGGTAGAGAATACCCAGAAGTAATTAACCATTCCATTAATTTGGTGGCACTCTGGTACTGTGCAGCTTGCCCAAGCCCAACCACTGGCTGTTAGAAGTGGTCCCTGCTCCTTATTTAATTCCCCCTATTAGTGGCTTTTTCTAAAATGGAACAAACAGTGATTGGGATTTTTGTTACACAAAATTGTATGTAATGCATAGGCAGGGCCGAAGATTTTTGGATTCCTGGATTGCAGAGTACAATCTGCAGGCAAACCTGAGCAATGACATCTCTGCTATGCCAGGAGACCAATCCTACATATAAATCTCTGAGAGCTTGTCACATCCAGGATGTTAAATAAAAGGCCAAGCTCTAGCTCTCTTCCCTTTTCCATATGTCACTTCTTAATTATACCTCTGTATTCAGACAATAATGCACCATTTACTCAAGATCATATTTCCTTGTTTCAGGTCAATTAATACAAATCCTCCTTATCACCTATTGCAGGAGTGACCTACCTTGGTGCTCTAGCTGTTGTTGGGCTTCAATTCCCAGAAGCCCAAATCAGCACACCTACTGATCAGGGCTTCTGGGATTGAAGTCCAAGAACAGCTGGAGAACCAACATTGACCATCCATGGCCTATTATTGGGTCTGTGTTTCCACCCATGGATGTGGCTTTAGCCCCCTCCTTTGCATTGGAAACACCGTTTATTTAGTTAGAGAATTCTGTTCTACTTTTCTACTGTATGCCTCCCATGAAAAAAGGCCGACCAGTTTACAGGACTTCTGCAAGGATTTCTGACTCCCCAAAGTGTTCAATTACAAGCTTTTCTTGGGGAGTCTCAGGTGGAGATCTCTGTTTGCATATGCAGCCTATCCCATATTATTGTTGCTGGAGTGCTGGAGGCGATTGGTTTATGCTCCCCTCCATGATTCTGGACCTGGCAGTAGACCTCAGTTGTTAAAAGCAAACAAAAAAGATGACACTAAACTAAATTCTGTTCACTTCTGTGGTGGTGTTAAAGGATAGCTAGTTCATAGCAAGTGAATTTTGAGTCTGCATCCGAATAGGGAAATTGTTTATTCCCATGTACTGTTGTACCTCGCTTAAAGAATATAATGTGCTCCACAGGATTGCACTTTAAGTGAATTTGCTCTTTAAGCATTGTAAGTGACCAATTGTGACTTCTAGAGGGGGAATTGTGAACCCCGATTTATTTGTTAAGTGAGTTTTTGGTTGGTTTTATTTGTTAAGCGAAGCAAAGATTCAGAGAAAATTCTGCTCTTTAAGCGAGTTACTCTTTAAGTGAGGCACTCTTTATGCGAGGTTTGACTGTATGCTATTTAGCCCAAGGGATGTATGTACAAGTGGAGTGGGATCGGGGAGAGAAATGTTTATGGTATGCAGTTTTCTGGCCAAATCAAGGCACACAAAAGTGAAATGATTACAGTGCTGCACTAGGATTTAGGAGATGGGGCTCAAATTCTCACATGGCACTGAAACGCATTGAGTGACCTTAGACCAGGCATACTCTCACAATTGACTTAACAAGGTTGTTGTGAGGAGAAAGTGTAACAAGAAGCCAGCCACATATAGTCCCTTCAACACTTTGGAAGAAAAGCAGGATATAAACAGAGTTAATCAATACAGAAAAGGGACTGTGGTGGTGTAGTGGTTAAGACACTGAACTTGATGACTGGAAAATAGGCAAGTCAGCAGTGTCAGACCTGAGTGCTACACAACGGAGTGAGTTCCCATCTCTGTCCCAGCTCCTGTCAACCTAGCAGTTCGAAAGCAAGAAATTGCAAGTAGATAAATAGATACCACTTCAGTGGGAAGGTAAACAGCATTCTGTGCATTCCAGTGTCTAGTCATGCCTGCCACATGTTCACGGAAATGTATGAAAACGCAGACAGCGCTGGCTCTTTGACTATAAATGGAGATGAGCACCAAACCCTACAGTCGGATATGTCTGGCTTTCAAGCAAGGGCGATCTTGACCCTTGCTAATCAATACAGGCACTAGTACATTTATTTTTTAGGCAACAGCATTTTTGCAAACCAAATGGCAAAGGGACAACAACATTAGATAGGATCCGGCCCTCCCAGCCAAGTTTACTCATTCAATCCAGCATCCTATTTCTGTGGTGCGCCTGGTAACCTGAACAAATTCACAGTGCATGGAAAGACTTTCTTCTACTCCTACTGGAATTCAGAAGTACGCTACTCCTGGACCTAGAGGATTCATCTGGCTTTCACAGGTAATAGCCATGGAGTTCACAGGTAATAGCCATGGAGGGACCTTTCCTTTCCCATTAATTAATATCTAAGAGTGTTGCCTTCTAAAAAAAACCAAATAGTTTATGTGGGAAATATACCTACTATATAATTTGTACTCTGAGATTAACATTTTCCCCACATCCTGTACTATTCTATGTTGTTGGCCATCACTTTTGATTTATGGTGACCCTTTCCTAAGGTTTTCTAAGTAGAGAGCACTTAGAAGTGGTTTACCAATTTCTTTCTTCAAGGGCAGGGGTGTCCAAACTTTTTGGCCTGCGGGTTGGTCATGTGGTTCAGTGGGCCGGTTACGTGGTTCCTCCCACCAGAAGTGGAAGTAAAAGGTACCTTGCAATCTGTTTTGCAACAGAATGAGATAGGTTTCAAGCTTCCATTTTCTCTGAGCGACCTTAGACCAGGCATACTCTCACAATTGACTTAACAGGGTGCCCAAGCTACGGCCCATGGGCTAGATCCAGTCCCCAATGCCAATTCATCTGGCCCACACCTCCCTCGTCGCTCCCGGAAATGGAAGTAAAACACGCCGGGTGCATTTTACCTCCGCTTCCAGAAGCAACAAGGGTGGTGCGAGCTGGATGAACTGGCATGGGGGGGGGGGGATGGATCCGGCCCCCAGGCCGTAGTTTGGACACCCCTGTTCTAGGGGGACTCCAGGAACTGTGCAACTTGCCCAGGGCCACACAGGGCAGTTGTTTAGGATATACAGTACACTGAAAATCTGCATTCTCAACCTCTGGTTCAGCAGCCAGATGTCTAATTCACTGAGCTATCCAGTTAGGTGCTCCTTTAAAAGAGAGAAAAGCAGCAGTGCTGAAACCGATACTACATAT